>JAGSMP010000137.1:0-4800000 GCA_029286625.1 Parnassius orleans
CAACATCAACGACGTTTACGGGTGAATACTATAAACGAACGCATCACCTGTTATTGGTTTGCCCGCTTCTGTTCTGGAAATTTCGACCTGAAAAGTGAACCCAGTAGTCATCCGAAAATTTTGGTCGACAATAACGAATTAAAGGCGATTATGGAAGCTGATGATACTCAATCTACGGCTGAATTAGCAGCAGCTTTTGACGTTAGCATCAAAACAACATCGGCCCAGTTGCGTCAAATTGGCAAGGTAAAAAAGCTTGACAAATGAGTGCCCCACAAACTCAATGATCGCCAGCGCGAAGTACGCGTCGAGACGTGCCTTGCACTGTTCAACAGGCACACAAACAAAGGTTTAGAACCGGTTTGTTACCTGTGAAGAAAAATGGATTCTGTTTGACAATCGCAAGCACTCAGCAAGTTGGTTGGATCCTGGTTCAGCACCTAAACAATGCCTAAAACGAAAACTTACCCTAGAAAATGATGATCACTGTTTGATGGTCTAGCGCCGGTGTTACTGCAGATGTGTACTATGAAGAACTGAACACAATCATGGAGAAGCTCGCACGTCTGGAGAAACTGCCACTACGTTGGCAAAGATGCATCGATTGCATGGGTGATTACTTTGATTAATAGAAATAGAAATATAGAAAACAAATATGTTCACTTATTTCATAAAAACGGCTATTTCATAGGTAAAGACCTAATATTTATATAGCTAAATTATTATTACACATAGTATATTTTCTTATCCAACGTAAGTTTATCCATCTACTCTATATACCATGACGAATAAAGCTACACGTTAATTTTAAATTTCGGTTTTTATGGTTTAAATATTGCATACAGGAACGATATGCAAATAATAACGTTAAAATTAAAGATAAATAAATAAGTAACAACATTTATACGACAAACATACGAAATAATAATTATCAACATATTTATTTACAACTAGCGATCCGCCCCGGCTTCACACGGGTGATTTCTGGGTCTCGACCAGAGCGCTATTTACCGGGTCCAAATGTGAATCTAAACCATTTAGGGACCCATTCAAACACATACAAAAAAATTCATCAAAATCGATCGATCCGTTTTTGAGTTTTAGCAAAACTAACGGACAGCAATTTATTTTTATATATAGAGATACTCGTATATAAAGTCAATTAAAATGGACACTTTCCGCAGATTTAGTTACGATTATTAAAAAGTTTTTACAAGTTTGTAGACCTCCTTAGAGTCCTAGGAGTCCGTCTGGATTGAAATCACCATCTTGTCTATTTCCGCAGTTTAAAAACATTGCATCCACTGCTTTCAATATTCCCCTGGGATGACAACGCATCTATGGTCTGATTTGTTTGAAGTTGCAGTAATCACAGTATATAGTGACACATGGACTTTTAGATCCTTTGTTACCCTAATAATATAAAAAGATATATTGATTTCTTATATTACACGAATCAATGTGTATTCGTGTAATATAGTGAAACAAATTTTACAGAATTTGTCGCGTATAATTTAAAGTATTTTAATTACCGACGTTTTGGGTGCTTTACAGCAACTATGGTCACACTGGACTGGAGTTTTTGACATCCTGATGTCATAGTCAACCCACATAGCTGCCGACACTACAGAAAGTCTATAGTCTATGAACATAGTCAAGCCTGCCCTCGCTATCATATGAGATTTGATAAAATACAAATCCTCGCAAAATAATATACCTACTAAGCACCTGATGCGCGAGGCTATTAACATTAAAAACATTCAAAATTCAATAGGGAAGATGGCTGGGTGCTACTTTCTGCTTGGGATCATATCTATACATTTAAATAAAATTGAAGTGTCTGTATGTAATATCGAAATAACTGGCTTCTGTTAAGCTCAGGGGATTATTTGCATGCCAATTTGCAAATTTGGAGATTATTTTGTGAAATCGAAAAATTGGAGATTTTGTGAAATCGACTTCTGCATGTCTTACCAGGTCGTCACTCCATCTAGTGGGGGTCGCCCTACATTTCGCCTACCGATGAAGGTTGCCACCAAGAACATTTTTCCCATCGGTTGTCGGTTCGAGCTATATGGCCGACCCATTAACACTTTAGCAAACTAATTTTGGCTATGTCGGTTACTCTGGTTCTACTGCGGATATCCTCGTTTTATGTCTATCACGCAGAGAAACGCCGAGCTTAGCCCTCTCCATAGCTCGCTGAGCGACTTTGAGCTTCCTCATACGGCCAGCAGTGAAGGACAACGTCTCAGTACCATAGGTATAACGTCACCCTGTCTTACACCTCTTTGCAGTTGGATAGGTTTCGTACTCTAGTTCTGTACTCGGATAGCCATCGTAGCTCTATTGTACAAACACTTACATTGATATACCGACAGTCGACTTGGCACCGCAGGGACTGCAGCCCAAATTTGACTGAATGAAAGGTTTTCAAAGTCCACATGCAATACATAGCAGATTGTACCTCGTATAATTTGCCGAAGGGTATGTATGTGGTCTATGGAGCTGCCTTTTCGGAAACCGGCTTGTTCGGGAGGCTGGAAGTCGTCGAGTCTGCGTGTGAGACGATTCGTAATGACTCTCGAAAACAGCACGTAGGGCACACGCGGCTCAGAAGGGAAATCAGTCTGTAGTTTTTCAAGAGAGCGTAGTCGCCTTTCTTGGAGAACAAGGCCACCGCACTTCTGCTTCACGCCTCTGGTGTAGTGCCACCATGAAGGACGGAATTAAAGAGCTTCTGAAGGACTTCAAGTACCGGTTTTCCACCCGCTTTCAGAAGCTCCGCTGTAATTCCATCCTCACCCGGGGACTTGCCGTTTTTAAGGTGCTGGAAAGCCATTCTAATCTCGCTCACACTGACGTGCGGAATATCATCGGAATAGTGTCGAATAACATTTGCTCTCGGATCGTTACTCACACTTGCGTGTGGCTCCAACGATGAGGTGTACAGCTGCCCATAGAACCTCTCAATCTCACTCAAAATCTTAGGTGCCTCGGAAACGATGCTGCCGCATTCGGTCTTCAGATTCAACAGTTGGCTCTTTCTGGCAGACAGATCTCTGGCACAGACTTTAGAGCCCTGGTTCCGCTCGATTGCTTCTCCAATACGAGCTGTATTAAAGTTGCGTTAATCCCGCCGTATGCATTTGGATATCTGTCTGTTCAGTTGCCTGCATGCTGTCAAATCTGCTGGAGACTGCAGCTTCATCTCCCGTCTAACAGCCATAACATTAAGAGTGTGATCAGAGAGTTTTTGTGTTTTTCTCCGGTGGGTCTTGCAGAACTTAGCTCCGACTGCATGGACAGTTTCTACGAGCTTGTCATTCATATCATCCACTACATTGCAATCTTCTAGGCACTGAAAACGATTTTGTAACTCGTGCGGAAAATTTTTGGGATTTTGGATTAGAGCACGAGGGGGATGGAGCGTTGACTTCATTAGGCGTGACCTCTCCAACTTAACGTTTAGTTTCAGTGTGCCTCTTACCATTCGGTGATCGCTGCCAGTTTTCACTCTCGCGATCGCTGAGATATTACTGATCAGTTGCGGTCTAGTCATCATAATGATGTCAATCTCATTTTTGTCGAACCGTCGGGCTCAGGGGAACGGTCCACTTTCTGTAGGGCCGCTTCTGGAAGAAAGAGTTTATCATAAAGAGTCCCTCTATTTCCATGAAGTCGACCAGCTGCTGGCCTCTTGGGTTCCGGTGCCCTATTCCAAATTTTCCTACCTTCAGCTCACCGTTCTCTCTTGTGCCTAGTTTTGCGTTGAAGTCTGCCATTAACACCGTATAGTGAGTGGGTTTTGGAGGAATGCATGGCTCATACATTTTCTCCACCTCCTCATCGGGATGTGCCGAGGTTGGTGAGTAAACCTGTATGACCTTCAGCGAATTCCGTTTGATGATTCTGAGTATAAGGTACGAAACCCTCGCCGACACACTCCCAATCTTTACAAGGTTGTTAACGAGAGACTTGTGGGCGATAGAGATAGAGATAGAGAGATAAATGCAACACCTCCTTGGGACAGATGGTCACCCTACCTGGTGATAGAACAAGTTGCTGGATTCGAGGATTGCCTGTGTGCCCCCTCTCTTCGGACCTCGGATAAACCTATAATATTCCAGCGCAACTTGTCCATCTCCTCTTCCAGCTCCAGGATCTTTTCGTCAGTCCTGAGGGTGCGTATGTTATATGTTGCCAGGTCGAGTCGTCTTAGGTAGCAACCGATCCTCCACCGGATATTCTTAGCACCCCCTGCCCCGCCGTTACCGTGGTCGCCACCGTAGCCAGGAATAACGGGGCCGCAGGGGACTGGGGGCCGTCTCTTCGTAACTTTCATTATGGGAGGTATAAGATATGCTAGTAATTAGTGAAATTAAATCACTCCCCAAGTATATCGCTAAGATCAGACCAAAAAATAATATCCAAAATCTGAAGGTAGCCCGGGTTACTACGACATCAGGACGTCAAACTTCTCATCATCAATCTCATCAATCTTGTGCTCTGTGACCATGGGCGCTGTAAAACGCCCCAAACGTCGGGAATTAAATATAATTCAAAATAAACACGATAATATAAAATTTGTTAAATAAAAAAAAAATGTTAACTAAAAATTCTTGATTCCTTTTGTAAACTGACGGGCTAAAATTCATAACAGAATTTTTATTCGTTTTAATGATTATTGTTAACATGCGTTTTTAAATTGATAAGCAAAAATTCGCAGGTAGTGCCTATGAATCAGTACCTATGAATCAATATCCTTTTACTCTTTCACTATAATAAATGGCAATGTCTTTTATGAGACGGATTTAGATATCGAGCGTAACTTACGCGCGAGAAATACTAATTAGATCCTTGATCTCGCTGTATTCTATACATACATATAAATAAAATTAAGTTGTATGTCTGTCTGTTCCAGCTAATCTTCGGAATGGCTTAACAAATCGTAATAAAACTCAACAAAGAGATAGAGAGCAATGCCGGTAGTGATTTAGGCTATATTTTATCCCAATTTTATTAAAAAATTGGGATAAAATATAGCCTAAATCACTATTTATAGGATAGGGTGACAAACGAGCACGCAGTCCACCTGATGGTAAGTGGTTGCTGTGACCCATAGACATCTACATCTATCCTCAATAAAGAATAAAAATGCAGATGCGTTGTCACCCGTGAGGACTAAGATGGAATGCCTCTTTTCCAGTAAAAGGGTCTAACTTAGAGATAACAAAGACGATAAATTGTTAATGCCAGTCTTTGATGATTATCTTAAATCTAAATAAGGTCACATTAATGGATCCTACCCAGACGAAGCTAGAGCGGGTCGCTAGTGTTAAATATACTATGATATCACGTAAGGTATGTAGCATAAAATACATATATATAGCATATAATAAAAGTTATTTAATAATTTACACAAGCTACATAATATTTATAAACGATTGCTTATATTTACGTGAATACTATATTGAATTTAATAAAAGCTAAAATGAACTAGATAAAATACGTAAACATAGACTTATTTGAATACGAACAAATAGTTCTTCTCAATAAAATTGAATTAACACTTTTGTTCGAGAACATACATATCATGAAGAGCTGAGGGCTAAGTATGCCGTAAATTTCATAGTAACGCGAGCAACCCGGCTTGAACCTCCGTCGGCACCACTAAAATTGTAAATTGCAATTTCAAGCGTTGATTTACTACGTATAACACGTTTGTTGCCTGCATATCCGAGGAATGCAAACATTTCGATGTTACGAGTATGTGATGTTCGACAACACGCACAGGATCAGCGCAACAAACTGTTCCACAACTATTGTTCACTATTACTTTTTCTCTTATGTCACCACAACATTGTTCGTTAAGGTAAAAATATTATGTAGGTACTTAACATTCCAAAATGAAAACACAAATAACTAAAAAATATAATATCACTCATTCATTTTCATGTATTACAAACAGAATTTGCACATACAGAATTCACCTTACTGTAAGGTGAATTCTAAGGCTCGTATTCCGATGCATGCAAATGTGATTGTGGAAAAGGTTTACTAACACACTGAGTCATCATGTTCTTGTGAATCTGAGAAACACGTTTATGGGTGGTTAGGTTAGCGAGGGAAGGAGGGGACATTATATACGTTCGTAAGATCACGTCGGTTTTGACCTGTTTCAACCATGCAACATATCGAGCCGTACGGATTCTCAAATTATTTGGTTACGGTGATTGAGTGACCTGATACAGAACACTACCTAGTGATAAAATCCTGGAGAGATTAATCAATTATGGATAAAATTGCAATGTTTTTAGGTAAGCTGTACATTTTTTCTTATATTTCATTGAATATTATTTTCGTAATAAAGTTTTTTTTTTGGTTTTAACTTAAAATATTTATTGCGTCGAATTAGTATACTTAATTTATACTGAACGCCAGTGCGAAAGCAATTATCTCATAATTATAATCTTTATTCTCAAGTAAGTTTGATTTTCTCAAAATTAAACCCTGTTTAATATACCATTACACCAAATCCATTTCTGAAAAAAATTATAAAACAAAATATTAAGGAGAATATTTAATATTATGTATATCCGATATTTTATAACAGATATTAGCACCTTAAAGCACTGTTGTTACCTAATGTTAAATAATTAAATATAATTATTTATCATACTTATGTTAATTGAGCTAATTTCTTTAACCTAATTCTTTGTTTGTTTATTTATGTATGAGTATGATTTCTTTATCTATGTATAAAATTGAAGTGTCTGTCTGTAATATTGAAATAACTGGCTTCTAATAAATTCATGAGGTTATTTGCATGCTATTAAGACATAAGCAACTATTTTAAAACTTTTGTCTGTCTGTCTGTATGTCCGGGTTAATCTTCAGAATGGCTGAACCGATTGTGATAAAACTTTACGAACATATAGAGAGCAACACCAGGAAGGATCTAAACGATGTAGATGTTATCCTAAAATCTTGATTTCTATTGAAAACCTAAAAATTTTAAAAATATGTAATGTCTTATAGGTCCCATCCAAGCAAATCCGGGGTGGGTTGCTAGTTTGGGATAAAATACTATATAACTTTTAATGGACATCTTTTTTGTGAGCTACTAAATGAAAATTGACGTAGTAGCAGCTCTACTGCTGCGGCTATATTATGGCTGTAGCACGAATGGGTCGGCTCGAGCGGGAAGGACCACGCTCTCACAGAATACCAGCGTAAAATAGCAGCTTAATGCTGCTGTGTTTCGTATGGTGAGTGTACTAAGAGAACCGGAGACCCCTTTTACTGGAAACAAGGCATTCCCTTTTAGGGTGACAATTCATTGCATTTTGATTCTTGATCGACGATAGATGAAGATGTCTATGGGCTACAGCATCTACTTACCATCAGGTGAACTGTGTGCTCGTATGTCACCTTTATTCTATATCTAATTAAACTTAAAAAAGTAAAAAAGACTTCAAAAAAAAATTACCCTAAAATGACTTCGTACACGTATCTTTCAATCGATACACTATATGTTAGCGGTTTTACTTTATGTAAAGCTTAGTTATTCTACAACTAGAACGCCGTATATATATAATTAAATAGTTATTATCTCCTATTTTCCACCCTTACGGGTTAAATTTTATCTTAAAATTTATATGGCACTACAACTGTAATATAAACTATTTAATAAAAGAAAAATCATTAAGATTGGTTCAGCCGTTTAAGAGAAATCGGTCAACATACATTAAAATATACACGTCGAATATAGAACCTTCTCGTTATTGGAACTTGGTTAATTATTGTCCACTTACATATTATCAAATTCAGATGACTGAAAATCAACTGAATCATCTTTATCGGATTTTTTGTTCTTTTCTTAATAAACTTACTCTAATACTTTAAATCCGGAAAGTTAATTATTTATTTATATGTCCACGTAAGTATGTTTCGAGTTTCGAGTTTCATAAGTTCGTTTCGTTATCTTGTACTGTTACTACTATTCTTTTTATTATTTTTTTGCACTTTGTGCCCTATAATATATATTTTCTGTTTGAAATCGAGGTAAACTAGGAGGGAATTCACTCTGGAATTAAGTCCGTCTTTTTGTACACTATTGTGTGGATATAAAGTTTAAATAAATAAATACATACTGTAATTATATGATGTGATTTACTTTCAGTTATATCTTTATTCTTTAGTCCGAAGGCTAATGGTCGAAGCTGGCATTACCATTCACATAAAGGACATTTTGATAGAGACCATGGTATAGTTTTTGAAGATTATGGTGAACCGCGCTGGCATCCTACAGACGAGGTATTCAATGAATGGAAACATCATGACCGCTATGAATCAAACAATAAACGTCTGAGGAATTGGAATCCAGATCGCGTGTGGTTCCCTGACTTCATCGACAACCCTGTTAGGTATGTGTTTGAAGATTCCATTCTTTTAATAACATGAAAAGGTTGCAAAAAAATTTGTCAACTCCACAGGCTAGCTAGTAGTGTCAATATTTAAGGCATTCTCTCTAAATTGTTGTGTTTTGTAGTGTGTGCTCTAAACTAAATAGCTTAAACGAGAAAAATGTTTTTTTTTCTGTGTTCAACAAAGCTCTGATAAACGCTTATTACCCATACAATAAGATAGGCGCGAGGTGTGTGACGACCTAACAGCCCCACGCATCTACTATCCTTCTTGTGCAAGCTAGATGTAAAACCTAGACAATTCATTGTTAATGAGCAATTTAATGTCAGACATAAAAACTCAAAGCAAATTTGTATTTTTACACAAATACTCTTTTTAGTCACCGTGTAGTAGCGGTGTAAGAGAATCCACTACACAAATCATCTCGTGGGTATTCTAAGAGCTGACAAAGAGAAATGAAAAAGAATATGAGCAGCAGCATCTGCCTGATGGAAACTAAAAAAAACTGCTGTTGCCACCATGGCAAGCCTGCTACTAAAGGGGAAGAAGTTGGAGAATTTGCGTACCTGTACCATCACTTTTTTTGCAAAGTTGGAAATATCCATTGCCGTTACTGAATAAAAACTAGCAGAGTGGCAAAAAACTTCGACCTTTTTAGGATTCCGTACCCAAAGGGTAACCAGCGGGACCCTATTACTAAGCATCCGCTGTCCGTATCTCATGATCCGTAATAGGTAGACAGATAGACAGTTGAAATTTTCACAGAATGTGTAATTCTGTTGCCGCTATAACAACAACAATAATAAAAATTAAAATAAATTAAGAATTTAAAGGGGCTCCCCTACTAGAAACGTGTATAACGATGGTACGGAACCCTTCATGCGCGAGTCCGATTCGCACTTGGCCGGTTATTTCTTGTCTTTTTAAGGTCAAGTGAGGCGACGTAAAAGAATTCATCATCCATATTGTGCCGTGGGTGGCGTAAAAAGCGATACATCTTATTAAAAGCTAGCAAGGTTTCCGATAGACCGTGGTATCAGGATTTCGTGTAATATACTAATATACCAAATAATCAGACCAGAGACGTGGAGTAGCGGCGAATGAGCTATCCCAAGATCTATATGGAATTTCTCATAGTCTCTAGTTATGTTTTTTGTCTTGCTTATGTCTTAGAACATAAACCTTATCAAAATCGGTAGGATTTCACTTTATTCACCTAACAGGCGGATTAACGTTCTTCGTTGTCAGTAAATATTTTATATATGACTACCGATCCGCTCCGGCTCCGCTTCATCTAGAGGCCCGCTGAAAGACAACAAAAATTTCATCAAAATCAGTTCAGCCGTTTAGGAGGAGGTCAGTGAAAAACAAAATGTTATTTATATATTATGCCCACACAGTTGTAGTGATATTGGCAGTAGAAAATGTAAATATTTACAAACTTTATAAGGTTACAAAATGCAGTTGGTTCTCAAGAAAAAAAAAAACAGTAAATGTTAATTACTAAACATTCCTTGCCGTCATACCAAGCATTGAAACAAAATGGGTTTGCTTCGTTATTCGTAATGCGTATGGCAAACGAGTGGTGTAATTTGCCAACGTCTGTATTTCTATCCGATTTTAACGAGGGTGTCTTCAAGGCAAGAACGAGTAAGGTCACGTTAAGCTAACTTAGACAATGCGCTTCACAATCTAGGGCTACATAACCTGAAGAGGGAGAGGAGTTGTTCTTTCCCGAAGAAGAACCGCCATAAGTCGGCTGGCGTTATTGGGGCTCCATAAAAAAAGGCCACATCACCTTTTCATCACACTCTTAGCTCTTATTCTATAAAAAATATTTTTAAAGCTTTTTTGTTAAAGAACAAAATGTTACTTATGTTCGGAGCTCCGATGCTTATTTACTGGTCATTGTATTGTGTTGAATTGTGGTTGGGGAATTTCAAGCAGTTTTATTTTATTCACTGGTTTTAATTCAGACTTATTTTTTACATACGCGCACCTTACCGTGAATTGCAATAAGTGTATGCGGCTTTATTGATTATGGGTATTGGAATGCGGATTGATTTTATCTGTCACCCTTTTTATTTCTTGATATTTAGCAATCGTCAGCAAAGTATTAATTTATAATAAAACTGATTTAAACCAGAGACATGAAGGTCTGATAGTGTGTCAGCACTGTATTATTAAGCTGTGTGGCTTTGAAATTGTTAAAGTAGAATTCGCTGCAGATGAAGTAGCATTGGGCGTTGTCCTTGGTCAACGTCTATGATACATTGTCGATCGAATTTTGTCGCCTTGTGATTTGTTCATTTTCGTTTCTTAATTCTTTTTTTGAGAGCGTGGTCCATCCCCGGTCGAGCCGACCCATTCATGCTACAACTATACTATTAATATAGCTGCAGCATGGCTCTACCACGTAAAAATTAAAATTATTCTAGATCCTCCTACTAAACAGTGTATTTAAGCTTTATAACGTTCGTAGAAACTGTGTTCTTAATTAATTAATTAAAATTATTCTAGATCCTCCTACGAAACAGTGTATTAGCCGTTCATAAACGCTGAACCTCAATATCATAAATAGGTTGATTAAGAGTGGCATTAACAATGCGAGGGTATCGACTCTGAGCTCACCAACCCCACCAGATCAACGTGATAAGTGTGTAATCTTTCAAGTAATGTTTGTCAGCTAGCGCAAGTGTAGTAGCGGCTTAAGAGAATTCACTATTCCATATCATCCCGTAAGTGTCATAAAAGGTGACAGAGGGAAATGGTAAAAACTAGAGAGAGGCGGCAGCATATCTATATAAATAAATAAAATTGGAGTGTCTGTTTGTAATGTCAAAATAAAAGCTTTTCACTAAATGCATATGGAAGTATATACGGTACTTATAACAAAGACACAATTTTTAATATTTTTGTCTGTCTGTCTGTCTGATTGTTCCGGCTAATCTCCGAAACGGCTGGACCGATTTCGATGGGACTTTCACTGGCAGACAGCTGATGTTATAAGGAGTAACTTAGGCCACTTTTATTTAAGAAAAAGAATTAGGGTTCCGCGCGAAAAAATTAAAAACCTAAATTACACGCGGGCGAAGTCACGGGGAACAACTAGTTCCTAATAAAAACACAAAATAATTAAAAATTACGGTTGCTAACCTGTGGGACTATCTATGGGAATATTGTTATGTAATGTTCACCAGTGGACTTTTGACAGGCCGTAATAATAATAATAATGGCGTAATGTTGGAAAGGCCCATTTATAATTCCGTTATCGTTACAGCCTATCAAAATTATACTGCTGAACATAGGTCTCTCCCATAGATCGCCTCATAGGGGGGATAGTTGCTAAAGAAGCCACTCTTAGCAGGCGGGTGGGCAACCGCAGTTTTTAATTTTTAGTTGATATTAGAAAAACGCTGCTGCCATCCCCTGATTTGTTCTCTCTGTCACCTCTTAAGACACCCACGAGACGATAATAGACAGTGGGTATTAATACACCGCCACGGCACGTTCGAAATAAAGTCTAAAATTTGTTTTACCATAGCCGTAGATTGCATCAATTGCTGTAATGAAAAATTATTATATTTTTATATTTAAGTACTTCTACTCCACCAAGGCAAGTACCTACGACTTTGCCATCAAGAACTGTCGAAGACTGTATCAGAGAATGCCCCACCACGTTGGAGTACAACCCTGTATGCGGAACTGATAGAGTAACCTACCCGAATTTAGAACGCTTGGAATGCGCCCGCTTGTGTGGAATAGGTATGACAATTTTTTACGTCTATGTTATTTTTCATAATTCCGTACAGATTATTACAATACAATACAATACTCAAAAATAAACAACTATTGAGGGAAATACAAAGGGCGGTCTTATTGCTACATAGAAATCTCTTCCAGACAACCCAGAAGAAGAAATAAATAAAAATAGGAAAAAAAAAACAATGGGTAGGGTGCACTAAAATAAAAAAATAATATAAAAATAAAGATACAAACTTATGCATTAAAAAGACAACATTCTTCAGGTAGATCAATGACCCTTAACCTGTTTCTGGGACACATTTAAGGATCGAGCACTTTTAATTGACTGGGGTAGGGAGTTCCAAAGTCTTACTCCAAGAACAGAAAATGATTTGTCATAATAAGTCGAGGAGTGCACAGGACATTGGAGGGAAATATTTTCTTTAGATCGTAAGGAAAAATTATGATAGGAGATGAGCAGATGATGAGATTGCTCATCTCCTATCATAATTGATAAATGATGAGATTTAAAACGTTCTTTTAGATAGGAAGGACTTGATATATTAAATAAGACGCAGTAGAGAGCAGAAATTATATGAGTATTCCGACGAAGACGGATTGTGAGCCACTTGAGCTTAGTGCGGTATTCTTAGACATGGTCATATTTACGAAGCCCAAATATGAACCTTATACAGAGATTTTGGAGTCGCTCAAGTTTGTTAAGTTGCTCCTCGGTGATATCAAGGTAACAAATGTCAGCATAGTTGAGAATAGGGAGCAGTAAAGATTGTGCAAGCGTAATTTTGGTGGAAATGGGTAAAAAGTAGTTAAGCCTCCGGAGTGAAGCATATGCTGCAAACATTTTACGGCTCACTACATTAATTTAGGGAGTCCAAGAAAGACTGGAATCCAAAAGGATACCAAAATTTTTAGATTATTCATTTTTATACTTAATGTTTTAACATAACTGTATAATACTTTTTCTTAATTTAGGAAAGCTAGACATACTAGAATTTTATAATTTTTACCGTACTTTATTATGTTCTTACTTTATTGCGCTGGGAAAACGGGCAGTATTACAGGATTTTAGAAAGACCTAAAAAAATTTCAAGTTTATTTAAATTATTTTGTATTCCTTTTAGATGTCAGCATTCAAAGTAGATTGCCATGTTCGCTAGTGTCTGAAGAACTAAGCAATCCCATAAGTGGGATAGTCCTTCAGTCGCTGAATTACTACGACAATGTGAAGCTTCATGTCCTGCCACGTCAGAGTACAACCCTATTTGCGGAACTAATAACGTAACTTACATGAACCGAGGACGACTGGAATGCGCCAAAACCTGTGGTATTGGTAAGGATTTCTCTATTTTTATGTAATTAAGAATAACAAATTAGCACAGTCCACCTTATGGTAAGTGGATGCTGTCGACTAATAAATACCTACATCTATCTTCCATTAAGATATAAAATGCAGATACGGCAACGATATACCCATGAGGACTACGATAGAATACATCAATACCAGTAAAAATGATCTCAGGTTCTTTTAGTTCATCTCACGAAACTTAGTAACGTACGCTGCTATTTTACGGTGGTATTGTGTGAGTTGACCTACAGATAATTCAAGATTCCATTTTGGGTAGGTGCCCAAAAACACCATTATTCAGTTGGAATAATTTTTGAAAAAGGCCGTACTCTAAAGTTTTTGACAAAGGGCCCACGAGGAAAAACTAGCAACAGAGCAATATTATAATATATCCGGACTAATAATAAGCATACAAAATAATAATGACAATATTTTTCTAGACGTAGAAGTGAAACGATTAAGTCCCTGCCCGAAACCTGCCACAACCGAGACCCCGGTCATAGACGATATTTACATTCCCAGTGAAGAAGAGGAAGATGTAAGGACGACTACTACAAGCAGTAATAAATTTACGCAGTCTACTGAAGCATTGGATCGACTAAATTTCACCATACAACAAGATATACTGAATGACATTTTTAATATACCCACAACCGATTCTAACGAAATTGATATTGACATCAGGCAAAACGAATAATGCTTATTGTATTTAGTTTTGATAGTAAATTATTTAACAGCAAAAAAACAAATATATTATAAATATACGTACATGACATGCTCTTTTATTTCTATTTCCTTATTCATCAAAGACAAAGCACGTCTTTGATCAAACGTCCTTAGCTTTGGGCAACATTGCCATAAGTTATTAAAATCCTAAATAAAGGTTCACTTGAAACAGCCCCCCACAGCTGGACACAAAAGTATTTTTAGTTTGAAGGAAAGTGTAAACTAGGTCGATAAGTAAGATTATTGATGATTGTATGTGAAGGATTACATAAACAAGATTAAAAGAGTAACCTTTTAAGGTATTGGATGTTTTGTCGTCTTCAATCGCGATTGTTCGATCTTAATTTCCTATGATTGTCAATTTTTTTTTAATTATATATATATATATATATGAGCGCGAAGAGAACGCAAATAGTATTTGAACGTTTGAGCTATACTTGACGTTAGAAAAAAATATAATTTTCTCTAGGATTAGATCTAGAAGTAGATAAACTTCTAAAGAAAGACATTATCTAAGTACAAAACTTAATCCAAATTGTTAGAGCCCCTTTTAAAAATCAATTACATATAAAAATATTATAATTTAAATATCAAATAGGTTTGAATTTATACATACCATGCTAAAGAAACCAATTCTTTTATAAATTATCTTTTATATTATTTATATTACTTATTTTGCTTCTTCCCAAGAATATTAAAAGTTCCAAGTAACCCATAGCTTAAAATTTTTGAAATTTTCGTGCACTTATTGTTAGTGTGTGGAACTTGTGGTATAGATGGACTCTTTAGGACACTTGGAGAAAGTTATTATATTCCACTTACATACGATAAATCCATACTTGAATTACATTCATATGTATAGATAATAGTGACGTATATCAAACGTATGAAAATTGATATGGTTTTTAGTTCGATTACTAATTTATATGTAAACTGATTAAAACTCGTCTTCCTGCGATTATTGCAACATTTTCATTATCCTTATAATTTGATCAAAGATATTTTTATATATGTCGTGGCCAGATCGTACAATTATTCAAAAGTTTCCCACGCAATGAAATTTCCGGAAGTTCAATGAAGTTAATTGATCTCGACTTAAATAGAATCCACTCACTTTTTTTTACTTTACTTTTGTGTAGTTATACGCAGCCGCTGCGTAGCCCTCACAAATAGACAAAAGTCGTCTCATCCCCATGATAACAGCATCATATCATGATGGACTCAACAGCACCATATCATCAGCGTAACTGATATTATTCACACAAACACCCATCTACGTAACAGCCAACCATCAGTAATGAGTCCACCAATCAGCTGGTTTATATAGAGGTTAAACAGTCTTGGAGAGTTTAACCCACCTTGCCTCACGCCACATTGTAACTCATATACCTACTTCAGAATAAGAGCCATCCCATTTCACATTTTTCTGATGCCCGTACCAGTACTGGAATAAAGATACAAGCTCCCTGGGTACATTAGTCTCATCATATAGCTTCTGCCACAATTTACCATGATTTACAAGGTCAAAAGCGCTAGATAAATACCAAAAAACATGTGAATACAGGCGTTTTTCTGGCAGTGTAATATTGGACAGTCTGCTTAAGAGACAGAATAGCGTGTTCGGTCGACAAACCGGGCCTAAATCCAAATTCGTTATCTTTTGGTTGAACATGCTCGTCATCATAAAGTAGTCTATCATTTCGTGAAATAGTGTCATTTCATGATATTTATCACTGTCTCTTGACCATATCATGATATAGCTTGACCACATCAATAAATAGAGATCGTTTTTTGACAATATTATAACTTTACATTTATATTTGACAATATTAATAACTAAACACAACATTGCTATTTCATGATATGGTCATATTGTCAAATAGTTATTCACCGCTAGTGGTGAAAACTAGTACTGGATACTGATATTACTAGATACTGATATTACTAGATAGTATAGTTTTGGCTTTCAGTTTTAATGTAATAATAACGCCATCTACTTTCTGCTAAATAAACGGGTTATTCCGTTTATCCACCTTAAGAAATCCACCCTAGGGTAGATAGTCGGAAACGCGTGTTCGTTTATTCACCTCAGACGGGGTGGATAATCGGAATTCGCATATTATTTTTCTTCCAATTTTCTCCCTCGGCTATGTACAGTCGTTTATGAAACATGATAAAAAGTGACCTAAGATTACTTAGTAAACATTAGCATACTTATAAAAATACATACATACTTCTTGTTTAAAGGTCAACACTGAAATAATTTTAATTGTTCAATTATATATCATTCGATGTGATATAATTTACGTCATTGAATAATGATGATAATATGATCATTCATCATCATCATCATTATCATTACAGCCCTTCACAAGTCCACTGCTGAACATAGCCCTCCCCCAAGGAATGCCACCAAGCACGGTACTGAGCCACCTGCATCCATCGACTTCCTGCATGTCTTACCAGGTCGTCACTCCATCTAGTGAGGGGACGTCCTACACTTCGTCCGCGGGTACGAGGCCGCCACTCGAGAACCTTTTTTCCCCAACGGTTGTCGGTTCTTCGAGCTATATGGCCGGCCCATTGCCACTTCAGCTTACTAATCCGTTGGATAATGGGTTGAGCCGCAACAGAAAAAACTAACTTATTTTCACATATTATTCAAAACATATAATATAATATAAATATGTTATAATGGAAATTATAATATTATATAAACCAATAACATTAATCAAGTAATTTTAAATAATGTGCCTCAACTTTACGTTTAAATGTATTTATTGAGGGAGCATCTTTTAAATCTCGTGGAAGGTTATTCCAATGTGTAATTGATGATACCGTAAAGGAATTTGAGTAGTATCTAGATTAATGCATTTATGCACGTAGACTCGACGACGACGACTCAGAAGGGAAATCGGTCTGTAGTTCTTCAAGAGAGCGTTGTCGCCTTTCTCGAAGAACAAGAACACCGCACTTCTGCTCCACGCCTCCGGTGTAGTGCCATCATGGAGGACGGAATTAAAGAGCTTCTGAAGGACTTCAAGTACCGGTTTTCCACCCGCTTTCAGAAGCTCCGCTGTAATTCCATCCTCGCCTGGGGCCTTGACGTTTTTAAAGTACTGGAGAGCCATTCTAATCTCGCTCAGACTGACATCCGGATTATCATCGGAATAGTGTCGGATAAGACTTGCTCTTGGATCGTTACTCACACTTGCGTGTGGCTCCAACGATGATGTGTACAGCTGCCCATAGAACCTCTCAATTTCACTCAAAATCGCAGGTGTCCCGGAAACGACGCTACCACACTCGGTCTTCAGCTTCGACAGTTGGCTCTTTCTGCTAGACAGATCTCTAGCAAAGACTTTGGAGCCCTGGTTCCACTCGATCGCTTCTTCAATACGAGCAGTATTAAAGTCGCGTAAGTCCCGCCGCATGCATTCAAATCTACTGAAGACTGCAGCTTCATTTCCCGTCTAACAGCCATGAGATTAAAAGTGTGATCGGAGAGTTTTTGTGTTCTTCTGCGGCGGGTCCTGCAAAACTTAGCTCCGACCGCATGGACAGTTTCCACGAGCTTGTCATTCGAGCTTTCACTTAAAAGAAATGGAACTTTATTGCATTATCTGTCGCTTACACCATTTAATAGAAAAACATATACAGGGTTATTTTGCAATAACCGGCCAAATTTGCAAAGAAGGTTCAGAATAAGTAATACATACTATAATATAAAGTAATATAAAGTATATATACTTTATTTACTCAAAAAACGGTGGCAAACCTAGTCAGAACTGAAGCCCTTTATAATGGTGTATCGCACATAAAGATACCTGCCTATTTCACAGAACTAGAGTATCTAAACCAAACCGAAGCCCGGTTTCACAAAAAGTCCCGGTAGTATTTATTATTTTTAATGTAATTAAAAACAGGTTTATAAGGCTAATACATTTTCGGGCCCTATTTCGCACTTCAGTTGTATGTCATTAATCTTTTCTGTTAAATGTTCCCGAGTCGTTTTTCTTTAGAGCAAACCAGCTCTTTGTTTCGACCTCAGGCATAGAAATCCATAGGGGTCAAATCTGGCGATCAAGCAGGCAAGGGCACCGGACCTCCTCTTCCAATTCAAATTTATTAGGAAAACAATTATCTAGATGTTCTCTGACTGTAATTTGGTAGCGCGCTGGACAGTCATCATTTTGAAAAACTATTTCTGTGTCAGTTTTCATTATTCGTAATTCCTCCAGGTTGACCAAAATATTTAGTATTTGTCTCCATTTAGAGTTTCCGGGAGAAAATGAGGCCCAATCAAATGGTGGCCAATCACACCTGCCCACACACTTCATGAAAATTTTCTTTGGAAAGAAACTTATTTATTCCAATGTGTATTTGCTTCTTTATCGGCCCATTCATGTAGACTATGGAAGTTTGTTATACCTTCTCTAGTAAATTGAGATTCGTCGGTCCTTAAAAGACATTTAAAAATTTTCCGAATCTTCAATGTCACCGTTTCATAAAAATCGACAAAATCGTATTTTCCGGACTGGATCTCCATCTTCCAAGCCTTGTATTCCTATGCTATGAAACGGATATTTTCCCTCACAATGCATAGTTGACCAAACTTTCCATTTGGATATAACAAGTTTTCGTGATACTGCTGCCTCTCTTGTTGTAGGATCATTTTCAAATGCTTGTAAATAAGCTCTTATTCGTGAACAGGTTGAATTGGGTTAGTTCCAGGTTTCGAGCGTTGAACCCTTCCAATTTCACCAAGGCGACGACACGTAATGTGGAATACTCTTACGTTCAGCACTCGACGATCAATATAAAGTTCTTAAAACAATCGTCGTGCCAAAGACTTATTTCAATCTGTCTTGCCGTACATGAAAACGATATCAGTATACTCTTCATTGGTGAAAGAACTCATTTTATCCACAAAATTTTCCAAAAAACACGTAGCCACAAGAGAAGGAGCTCGACGTCAGCATAGATAGTGGAGCTTCAACCTTACACTGTCAACACACAATAAAAGCTCGGAATTGGAAGTAAATACGTCAAAGCACACGAGTATTTGTAGCTAGACTAAAGAAAAATGACATGTTTTATTAGAAATCACCACGCACTCTATGAGAGCGCTACCTAAGTCCTTTGTGATAGAAGTAAGATTTTTTTTAATTATCTCATTGGTTACACGCAAGATTTATTTAAATATTTTTAAATTACTAACCCCCGGAGAAACTGTCTGCCCTTTTGTGAGAATTTTTTATTATATACGTATAATAAACACGCTGTAAAAATGGCAGATTAAATCAAACACTTTTTTGGAATTTTTGAAAATAAAACTTTGGGGTAGTTTGCCCCTATCATAGAATAAATAATAGTGCTACGTACAGAAGTTGCACTCCTTTGATGTTGATTGCTTGCCGACGTCTTAATAGCCTACATAGTTATTATTAATTAGATAAATCGCGCACGCAAGCTAAATAAAACTTTATCGCTGCTCGCTGCTGCTGTCTCTTTGTAACTTTATTCAATGGGAGGTATATTGCCATAGTTGCCACACTTGGCGAGCGGGTTGGCAACCGCAGTTTTTTTATTGTATTTTGCTGTTATCAGAAAGATGCTGCTGCCCATCTTCTGCCTCAATTTCCCTCTGTCGCCTCTTACGACACCCACGGGAAGATATGGGGTAGTGGGTATTCTTACCCGCCACTACACGGGGTATCATATGTATGTGTATAATATCATAGATATTTTACGTTATTATTATTTCTTCGAGTACAATGTTAGATGTTCTGTATATTGACGCTGTACTGCAGCGGTATCTAATTCATAGTTTGTCTGTTGCCCGTTTTATATATATTGGATATTGTACCCATATATATAGATATTGTAATATCTACATACGATTTGTAGCGCCCACTACTATTTCTTAGCTTTATCCTACTAAGGCGATGCATAGAAGCGGGATGTTATCCTGTTCTTCAGATGTAATTTCATAATGAGGGCATCCACGACTTTTTTGCCAACAGGGCGGCGCCACTTAGAAACGAGGAAAAATATTTGACATGGCGGGGTAGTGAATTTGTTAGGAAAATGTAAGGGTTAATGTTTCTTTTTATAATATTCGTTATATTTTATATTAATTAGATCAGAAATGATGAAACTTAACTACAGATATTCCTAAAAGCAAAAAATTAAAAGAAAGAGTTAAAAATGTAAAAAAATTAAGGAACAAACCACAGAGGCATTGTTTTGTATATTTATCTAATACTATAGAAATCGATCAAATTTTATTTAAAACGCAACGTTTGAGTTATTTGACATTGTTTATCAAAAAAACTTTACCTCAGTCCCTACTAGCGACATTTGGTGAACGAAAGATTATTGCCCTCTTTGGTCATAGGTGTCAAAATATATTTACTCTAAAAGCATCGTGAAAGGATTTTAATAGAGCCTATCTGTAAAAAATGGAAAAAGAGTTTAATTAAAAAATAAAGTAACAGTCTATAAATGGCCCACAGCTTGATAATATAGGCATTCATATATTTCTGAGAGGTTTTTTTTGGAGCGGGGAAGAGTCCATCGCACTGCCTTTGACGCGCTGTCCTGACGAATTTGTTCCCTTTACTTAAATTTTAAAATTTGGAATTATGAATAAAGTGCATGTTATTTTTTTTACATTATTATTTGCGAAGGAAATTCTTAAAATAAGACAAAATACTTATATTGTAACAGCCATTTTCTTAATTTTTTTACAAATAGCGTTTATGCAATTTCATTTTTAATGGACATAATAAATCGAGTAGAATAGAATTTAATTATGCCATTTACAGACAGGGTCACTGTTTACGGTTTATCTACTATATTCTCTTTATGTATGTATACTGTTGCACGCCACAATTCATGCCTGGTACATGGCGACAATAGTTACCACTAGCGCCTTCTGGTATCGAGTAGCAGAACTAGGAGAGTCAAGATCCTTCTAGAAATTTCCATGGAAGAACTTTCTAGAACTATCGACACCTAGTCAGTCGGGACCGGTATGTACTCGAACATTCTAGATGTTTCTACAGTAGAAAGTTCTGGTACTATCTGAGGCTCTATATAAGGCCGGTATAGACCGCGCAGTGTTGAATTGGCGATACAAGCGAATACTTCGAAGCGATACAACTGCGTACTAAAATGATCAGTAGTAAGATTTTGTTTTGTTATTAGTGTGGTTTGAAGTTGTAATTAGTGTTATAATAAATAATAATAATAAATGATTTATTTGTTAGAATATGGTACATTTAAGTTGTTACAAAATAATTCAGATCCTAAATATTCTGCCGTTTCCGGCGTACAAATATTTTCAGACAGATTATGTTAGAACAGACAGATTCTGTAATAACGTGTCAATTTTGGTAATTCACTCGGCAGTTTTTAATTGTCTCGAACACCAAGCTCGTAACAATACGATGTGCTGAGTGACTGACTCATCTATCAATGCACAGCCCAAACCGCTAGACGTAGTAATTTGAAATTTGGACAGTAGCTACCTTTTAAGATCTAGACATCAACTAAGAAAGGATGTAAAAAAAAAATAAACCCGTATGAGGGTGAAATTGTATGTTACAGTTTCTAAACTTTATTTATTATTTTACGTGGCAATTGACTCGATATTTACTGAAAAAACTGTGTAAATAAAATAAATAAATGCGTATTTTGCGATTTCAAAACAACCCCTTAGGTGGGAGGGGAAGAGGTTAAAGGATGTTGGAGAAAATTATTAAATTGTTTTTGGGTTTTAATTGCATAGTGGTGTGGAAAAACGCGAAATTATGATAATTATGAATAATAAATATTTTAGAACTATTTAAATAAATCTACCCACTATTTAAATAAATCTACCCACTACTTTATACTAGGCGGAGGTATTGAACAACTCCTCAATGGAATAAAAGCAATAATTCAGGATTATACATTTAACAACCACTGTATCATATTTATTAGTGAAAACGACTTCCAGGCCTATGGTCAGGCAGGCAGAAAACTATATGAAGAAAATTACTTTCATTAGAAATAAACTGCAAAATCTACAATACACCAATATAGTAATCTGTTTACCGACCTATAAATGTGGAAACTTTGTAAATCTCTTTAATACACGAATTGAAACATTAAAAAAATTGTTACATAGAGACAATCTAAAATATGAATATGCTTATATGATCGATTCAAATAAATATCTATCATATTCGTATTCAGTGTTCCAAAATAATTTCCAAAATAATTATAAATAAACGTTATTTTTGTATTATATTCGATGACATTGCTTGTTTAATAAATGAAATTACTGAATATTACTAGAACAAGACGATAAAAATTGAAATTCAAAACCAACAAAAATGTTTTCGTTCCTATTAAATTAGCTATTGTAAAATGTAATAATCAAGAAAGCTTTGAGATACATAATAATACTATAAATTTAATACCAATTGAATCAAATATTGATGTTAATAAATTAAGGATATTGCACCAAAATATTGCCGGTATATGACATAAATTAGACTTTTTAGAAATAACTCTTTATAATTTACAGGAAAAAAAACAGGGAGATTGATGTTTTATGTTTTACAAAAACAAATTTTAAAGACGGTGCTGAGACTAATATCAAACAAAAAATTACAAATTAATATCGTTCTTTTGACGTGATAAAAGTAAAGGTGGATCATGATGTATCTTGGTTAAAAATATAATAGATGCAAAACCAGTACTTCATCATTATCATTACAGCCCTTCACAAGTCCACTGCTGAACATAGGCCTCCCCCACGGAATGCCACAAAGCACGGTCCCGAGCCACCTGCATCCATTGACTTCCTGCATGTCTTACCAGGTCGTCCTACACTTCGCCTGCCGGTACGAGGCTGCCACTCGAGAACCTTTCTTGCCCATCGGTTGTCGGTTCTTCGAGCTATATGGCCGGCCCATTGCAACTTCAGCTTACTAATCCTTTGGGCTATGTCGGTTACTCTGGTTCTACTGCGGATATCCTCATTTCTAAGTTTATCACGCAGAGAAACCCCGAGCATAGCCCTCTCCATAGCTCGCTGAGCGACCTTGAGCTTCCTCATACCAGTACTTATCCCCTCAAAATTAGCAACTAATTTCTATTTTGAGTGTTCTAGAGCAGAGATAATTGGTTTAAATCTCATAATAGTTACAATCTACAGATTTCCACACAATACCAAAGCCCATGTTGGAGTTTTTCTTCATTTTCTATTTTTATTTATTTTTCTATTTTTTTATTTTTGTTTTTAAAAACGTAACCTCCACACTAGGATTTTCTCCTGTATCGTGGGGGCAGTTTACAATCATAAATTGCACAAGGACAAACATCCAGACCCGGAACAATTGCTTGTAAGCCATACAAATACTTGTTCCGTGCGGGATTTGAGCCCTTAGCGCTGCTACTCAATTGCTAAGCCACTGCGTCACGGAGCCGTCATAAATTAGATATACTTTTATATCACTTGACTACCATTTACCACAAAACAGATTACCACAAAAAAAAACATGCATGAGTGTCGTGGAATACTCGGTTGGAACGAAGTTCCTTTCGTGGTATATTATTATTGATGAACGTATTATATTATCGATTAACAAATACAAATAAATGAATTACTAGCGTCTATTAAAAAGAAGCGTCATTTAAAATAAAATAATATTTCTTTCATGGCAAGATAAGAAAAAGTGCGAAGGAGATGGATATTATTTCATCTCGCTTCCTTATAGCCGCCAAGGCTTACACTACGTCAGAAGGGGTCGTGACAGAAAAATCTTACACTTTTTCTCCCCTAGCCCCCATTCGCCATTTTTGTACCGTCCGAAAAGGAACTTCGTTCCAAAAACTTGTCATCTGTGGCGATTGGAATATTGACACGTTAAAAAGAAACTCACACACTAAGAAACTAACTAGTATCCTTTCAAACTATAATTTTAATATCCATATCATGTCACCAACTAGATTAGATTCATGTCTGGATCAAATAGCAAGTAATGTACAAAATACTGAATCTAACATACTTTATCTTGGTCCCTCTGACCACGAAACAGCTCAAATTCTTACTTTAACTACGTTCACTACGTAGTTTGAATACAAAAGGGACTACAATGAAGATAACATTAAAAAATTCTATGATTTCATAACGGCTCTTTCATTCTCAAATGTCTTAAATAGTACAGACATGTCAGAAGCGTTTCAGATTTTTTACGAGTCCCTATGCATGCTTTTCAATTTATGTTTCCCTACAATAAAAATAGAAGTAACCAATAGAACAACAAAATTAAAATGGCTAACTAAAGGTCTAAAAAAATCATGCCGAATAAAACGTAAATTATACCTAGGATACCGTAATACTTCTGGGAGAAATAAGCATGTAAAGGGGCAACTAAAAAATAAATATATAAAATATAATTACACTCTAAAAAAATTATATTAACAGCGCAAACAATATGAAACAATAAATATATTCACAAAAAATAATAAAAACCTTAAAGCTATATGGAATACAATTTCATCGACCGTCTCTAATAATCAACATAATTATGATATTAATAAAATTAATTTTAATAATAATACGTACACTGACCCTCAACAAAGTGACATTTTCAATAATTATTTTATTAATTTGACTAACAATAGATGCAATTATAATAATAATTTGACAAATAAAATAAATACTAATAAGAACACCATATGTTTGACACCAGCCCGGCTAGCATGGTCGGGGGACAAAATTTTTATCCCCCAATTATATCCATTGACAAGAGATAAAATTATCTTGTTATGTCAAACGGGGAGAAGTATATCCCCGTTTGACATAACGAGTAGATTTCAATTGCATTCCATATAGTTTGTTACATCATCTTTTTTTTAAATACATTTATTTAAATAACACAATATATAATATTTTATTATATACAATATTAAAAACTATAATAAAAAAAACTCAAACTAGTAACTTAATTATCATACAGTTCAGCTGCCTCTGATGCCGGCCCTGGCTCTAAACGAGGTACCCCTGAGATGAGAGGCCGCCAAAGTGCCTACGCAAGTAGCATCCCACACTAGGGCTTTACCTCTCTTCCAAGGACCAATGTCATACCGTCGGGTCTCTTGCCATCGTCTTTAAATATTCCACAATGCTCTGAAATCGAGGGAACATTTACAGAGACAAGAGCCCTTCGGATGACATCGTTCAAAGAACCGTGCCGTGAAAACCTACCTGCACTTTTCTTACATGAAAGTCCGTGGAGCCCAAACTTGTCGACGCTGCTACCACAGGGGCACTGATGGGGTTGACAAATCGCCGATCCTAGTCGGATTCCTACGGCGATGCGCAAGCTTTCCCCATCAAGTAATGTGCCGAGATTACTTGATGGTAAAGCGTGTAATCAGTGACTAGATTCCTTAGTCGAAACAGCTAGAAGGCGTGACTGATCTTGGTCACTATGGAAAATATGAAACAAATCTTTCTGCACGCTCTGTACCAACGGAATATTCCACTGTTTTTCCCTGTGTATCAACGGATTATCCCAAAGATTTCTCACACCAATACCACCAAATTTTATAGGTAAAGTAACTTGAGTCCAGGCTGTTGTATTTAATGTTAAACTTAGAATTTTTTCTATAGCTATTATATATATTTATTCAATATCTTTTAAAATATCCGAACATTTCCAGACTGGACTCGAGAGAAGTAAGTATGTAAATCTAGGTACAAGGAGACAATATTTTAAAGTAGTAAGAGCAATGTGGGGGATTAATATATACAATTTTTCAACGTGGTTTAAAAATTGATCAAATTTTGTTTTTAAAACAGGTTTAATTCTATCAAAAAACAAAGGGGCACCTAACAGGTATAGCGATTCCGTACTGGCAGTTTTTATTCCTGGAGAAATATGATTGAAATTTTGAATTAAAGTGTCTCTGTTAGAACTAGATAAATTATTGGAAAAAAATATTCCACATTTATTGTTATTTTGTTCAAAACCAATATTTTTAAAACTAGCTTTTTACCCGCGGCTTCGCTCGCGTGGTGTTCAATTTAAAAACATCATTAAATGCTATTCCGTGCCAAATTTAGCAAAATTCGATCACTTTTAGAGTCACTTCGATGTCAGAAACTAAAATTAAACTTAAACGTCTATCATTTAAATGTGACGAAGTGAATAATGCTATATCAAAATTGGTGCATTGGTTTAACGTTAATAATCTGCATTTAAACGGCAATAAAACTAACTGTATTAAATTTACAACAACGCATGTTAAAAATCTGAATACCAATGTGTTTTTAAATGGGGAAGAACTGAGCCCTGTTGAATCCTCTGTTTTTCTTGGCATCACTCTCGACGCAAAGCTTCAGTGGGGCCCCCATATATCCAAACTAGCAAGCAGACTAAGCTCTGCAGCTTATGCTGTAAAAAAGATTAGAGATCTCACTAGTGTCGAGACAGCTAGATTGGTTTATTTCATTTATTTCCATAGCATAATGTCTGTGGAATTTTGCTATGGGGAAATGCGGCTGATTTAGAAACTATTTTTGTTTTGCAAAAGAGGACCGTAAGAGATTTTATTTTAGATGGTTTAGATGATTGATATTTGGCATATATATAATATGCTACAGGAACACGTAAATAAATAAGTTTTTCAGAATTGCGTTCGCCTTGTGGCGGCGAAAATAATCCGCCACCTCATATCGTTCCGTGTGTGTCCTAAGAGGCCACAGAGGAAGACTAACAGGAGATGGGCAACATCATCTTCCTGAAAACAGTTCAAAATAATAAAGGCTGCGGTTGCCAACCCGCCTGCCAAGCGTGGCAACTATAGCAAATATCCAGCCTATTTCATAATTTATGGGGGAGGCCTATGTTCAGTTCAGTGGACTTTTGATAGGTTGTAATGATAATGATGATGAGTTCGATGAAAGCTTCATGATGCATCAAACACTTTATAGTTTTTAACGATTCTTTCGAAAAAAACAAATAGTTTTTTTAGACGTGATACGTTTATAAAAAAACACATAGGAATTATTATTTGATGATATTACTTATTTTTGTCCCTCTCAATCTTTTGCTGTGCCGGCGACTTCGTTCGCGTGGAAAAATTAATAAAAAATAAGTGGAAAAATGTATATAATTAGCCTTTTTGGATTAAGAACTAAACAATAATCTGGATAAAACATTTAGTTAGTAAGATTTTGCCATAGTTGCTACGCTTGGCAAGCGGGTTGACAACCGCAGTTTTTTATTTTTAGTCGTTATTAGGAAGACGCTGTTGCCCATCTTCTAATTTGTTTCCCTCTGTCGCCTCTTACGACGCCCACGGGATGATATGGGGTAGTAGATATTCTTACACCGCCACTACACGGTAAATACAAACCTATACATCGCGGTAAATAGAGAACTTGACTGATTTGTATAACAATTTTCCACCTTATAAGA
This sequence comes from Parnassius orleans, assembly GCA_029286625.1. Lineage (NCBI taxonomy): Eukaryota > Metazoa > Arthropoda > Insecta > Lepidoptera > Papilionidae > Parnassius > Parnassius orleans. The sequence goes on from JAGSMP010000137.1 coordinate 27,751, forward strand.
GTCTGCAAACAGATTCTATTCTATTTTAATCGAATAGAATCTGCTTACAACCTCCAATCTTTAGATCCGTTCTTGCAAGTCGCGTTATTTATTGTCAATGCAAAGTAAATTATATTATTTTACGAAGGCAAAGCAAATCGTCGTGGGATAAGCCACCTCTCACCAACATTATAACTCTCATAAAAAAATTATCGCCCCAAAATATTATTAGAAAGGTCTGCCTTAAAATCATCAAAAGTTTTCCAACGCAAACTATTAATACGAGCCCAATATTTGGCTTCACATACTAAGCACTCTTGTGCTATTGATATTTCGAGACCATTACGAGACAAGAAGCCACCTATACAATTAGATGTTTTGAATTCATTCTACGGAGCAAATTATATCACTACCATTGATTAAATAACGCAAATTTTCAAATTTCAGTAAATAAAGATGGTAGAAAATATACTGGATTCACATTCAATGGAAAGTCATATGTTCATAATGTTCTGCCGCAAGGTTTAAAAACATCAGTAGGAAGCTTTAGCAGAAAATTGATTTTAGTATTAGGATCAGATTTTTTTGTGAATTACTTAGATGACTTAGTCATTATAACAACAGGAACATTAGATAAACATTTAGAGCACATTTACATTGTTTTAAGTAAATTGAACAAAGCTGGCTTAACGTGCAACTTGTAGAAATGTGAATTTATTTGTAAAGAAATTAAAATGCTGGGTTTTATAATTTCAAGAGAAGGCATCAAGACATACCCGATAACATTCGGGCGATTCAAAAATTTCCAGCACCTAAAAAGATTAAGCAATTGAGGGCCTTTTAGGTCTTGACAATTTTTATAGAAGGTTCATTCCAAATTATAGTGAAAACATAATGCCGCTCTGTGAATTACGTAAAAAGAGACGTAAGCTCCAATGGAGTGAAAAAGAACAGAAGGCTTTTGAGAAGGGATTTTGTAAAACAATTCAATACAGTTGCATCATCCAGATTGCACCGTATTATTTACAAACAGATTGTTCCGGTGTGGGTATGGTCGGAGTACTATATCAGATAGATCATAATAATGAAATGAAAATACTAGGCTATTATAGTAAAGCTTTAAAAGGCTCCGAATTAAATTAGCCTGTTACTGAACAAGAGTTTTATGCTGTAATAATCTGCCTAAAGAAATTTGAAACATATTTGAGGGGCAGTAAAGTAATAATATTAACTGATTATAAAGCTTTATTGTTTATTAATATTATAAAGTTATTCAATGGTAGGGTCACCCGATGGATTTTGTATATAGAGCAGTTTAATTATGAAGTACAGCATATATCGGGTAGAAGTAATATTCTTCCAGATGTGCTATCACGTTACCATCCTGATGATGATTTTATACAAGATAAAACTGATTTTTAAAATATATTATTTACGTGTTTTAAATTTAGCGCTCTATTATTTTAACAGGTAGTGTCACCTACAGGGAAAAAATAATAATGTTCACCAAAATAAATCGATTACACAAGTGGTAAAATTAAAAATTTCGTACAACCGAATTAAATATAAAAAAATAATTTATTGTTGATTTTTCTTAAAACCGCTCAACCGATTTCGATAAAATTTAAATGGGACCACCTGGGAAGTATACCCTTTCAAACAAAAAGTAAATTTTCCAAATCGGTTCAGGTGTCTTCAAGTAATCGGTGAACATACATAAAAAAAGATTCCGACGAATTGAGAACCTCCTCCTTTTTTGAAGTCAGTCGACAAAGTATAAAATCGATATAGGCTGTATGGTACATTTGTCCTTTGTCTTTCAAGGGCTAAAAAAATAAAACGCCGTTAAATTTTTAACAGCAATGAAACTTGAAAATAATTTTATTAACAAACTACGCGTCCTAGGCTATTAATATGAAATAGGGAGAATTACATCAACTTAATTCTGAAGCTAATAAAAAATCCCGATCTCGATACGTCCATTTTTTCGGGAGTCATTGTTTGTTTTTGTTTTTGTTAATTTTCTGTTATTTTTTCTATTTTTGTTTCAGTCCACCTGAGTATACCGACAACACCGACCACGCTCCTGACGTACTAGACTTTGCAATAGCAAAAGAAGTCTCGATTCATTAAAATTGGAGAACCTAAAAGGTAAAGGAATTACTGTTAACTATTTTAATATTTGGAGCCAAAATATTAAATTTTTGTTTTACGTCATTTAAATTTAAGTTGCAGTTATTTATAAAAAGTTCGCATTTGCTAAAATTAAGCTCCAAACCAATGGCTTCAAATTTATTTTTGATTAATAAAAGGTCCGAAAACACAGTATCCATATCACCTCTTAGAGTTCCGTCGTCCAAATACCAAACGTTGAATTTAGAATTTAAATTATTGGTTATCGGATTTATAGCCAAACTAAAAATTGCTGGCCCAAGGGGATCACCTTGTTGACAACCTACTTCCGAGGACAGTTCATTAGAACGACATAACAATTTTGATGGGTCAGCGTAACTGAGAAAAAGATAATTGTATATTTCCGGTATATGTTGTTTTATTTCCGTCAGCAGGGTATCCTATTTACTGAATTGAAAGCATTTTTGACATCAATTTTGAGTAACACGTCAGGATGTCCGAAAGTTAGGAAAGAGCGTAGGGCATGGACGGCTGCCTCACACCCTCCTTTTACACCGAAGCCTAACTGTACGGGTTCAAATTGCGAATTTAATTTTGGTAAAATATGTCGAACAGCAATTTTGGAGGCCAGGCGTCGTAGTGTTGATCCAACAGCAATTGGTCTCACCCCTCCGTCCTTTTTGGTGAGGGCAATGAGGTTCGCGCCGAAAAGAATGGGAACAATTTCTGGATTGACATTACCGGAATACATAAAGTTGATTAATTTAGTGATCGAATTTACAAGTTGCTCGCCTGCATCACCCACAGAGTGCGATGTTAAGTCTTTCAGATGTTGGGGTGAGATTCCATCCAAACCTGCAGCCGAACCTGGTTTAAAAGATAAAATGGCACCTGTAACATCTTTGTTATGAATTTGAAGGCATGCTTGCCCTGCTGTTGGTCGGTCGAGAAAATATGGGTTTACTGGAGCTGGAGGATGTTTTGTCCGTAAGGCCTGAAGGGTGTCAGGGGTATCTGGTGATAGCACGTCGTTGGAGAACAAAAGGCGAGCGGCACCTTTGAGATCTCCGTCATATTTTGTTTTCGATGAGTTTGTTGCGATTACGAGGGCATCATATTTGATTAGAGTGTGTATGTTGAGGCCTTTCAAAGATTTGAATAACTTGTTGCACTGTGTACATGTATGGGTCGCGTTCGACGTGCCATCACAAGATTGGGTCACGGACTGCATTCACAACAGTTAAATACAATCACAAAAAAGAATAACTTAAAACAAATTAAAAAACACAATAAAGTAACTTAAAAAGTACACTGAAAATATAAAAAAGTCAAAGTCCAAATATTGTTAAGTAGGTGCGTCACAGGATAGTCTTGCAATTCGACGCTGCAGTGGAAGAGATCTAGCGACGAATTTCGTCGCTAGGACAACCGATGGGGGCTTTAGCAACCGTGTTTTGAGATTATCACACGCGGATTAGAAAATTTTAAAGACTGAACAGGCACTGAGCCTGCTTGTCACTTTTGTGTCCAGACAGCAATATATAGTTCGGAAATCCTTTGTTGCGAATTGTTTCGTTACATTTGTCATAAGTCACCATCTTGAAATATTTTTATATCTCTTAGTTGATTTGAGATTATAATATCTAAATTCAGATTATAAACCACTGTTATATTATTTATATTTATATCAATAATAAACGTTTTCCTTGTACACTAAAATTTTACAATTAAAATATATCTTTATTTTTATTAAAATATTTAGACAAAATAAATACAGTTGTCACCTGTCACCTTTATTTCTTTTTTTTTTAGTATATTATTATATTTTTTATTTAATAATAAGCAATTGCTGTAAGTTTTCCGAATAAAATAAAATAAAAATATAGTTTTTTCGCTCTGATAAGAAAAACTAAGATTATTCATACAACCGTTATAAATGTCCAGATACCATTTATCATTCGTTGTTAGGTAAGATTTTGCTGTGGAAATAGCAGATACTACGACAGCGCGAGAAAACGCTTCTGGAATGATATTATCAGCACCGCATCTATGAAAAAAGATGGTCTAATGCCCCATCTTGCAAGCCTGCCCAACTACCCACAACCTAACTGGCAAATAGAATTTATTAAAGAGTAAAACCACTTTAGTACTGAATGATCAATGTAAACTACAAAAGGTTGACCATTTTCAAGGTAGCAACGCCAGTGTTCTTATGCTACTATTACAGCTAATGTCTCTCTCTCTTGGTAATACTGTAATTTTTTTCTGCGGCATTTAGAGATTTGCTCATATAGGCAACAGGATGTTCTTTGCCATCGACTGTTTGAGTTAACATGGCACCTACTTCATAATTACTGGTGTCAATGTGAACCTGAAGGGCAAATTATAGTTAGCGCAATTTAAGACTGGTGAATACTAAACATTCTTTTAGCTTTTTAAAAGTTATGTCTACTTCTAGCGACTAGTGAAATCTTGTAGCACCTTTGATATTTGAAAGTTTATTAAGAGGGCCAGCTGTCGTGCTAAAATTTGGCACAAAACGTCTATACCAAGTTGTTGTTCCTAAAAAACATTTAACATCTTTCTTTGAAGATGGTGTTGGATACTCTAAAATTGCTTTTACTATATCAGGATTTGTACTGCGACCCTGGGCGTCTATTAAATAGCCCAAATATTTCAGACGAGACCGAAAAAATTGGCCTATTTTTAAAGTTTATTATTTATTTTGCTTCCTTTAATTTAGTTATAACACGTGATAATAAACAAACGTGATCATCAAACGTGTGAGAAATAATAATTCTATTATCGAGGCATGCAAATACCTTAGGATCAAATGAACCAAATAATAAATCTACAAGCCTTTGTTGGGTTGCAAGTGCATTGATAAGGTCGAATGCCATCCTCTTAAAACAAAAGGTCCCACGACCTAGGCCATAAAAGACAGTTTTTTCGCGAACGCGTTCTGAAATTAAAATTTGCCAAAATTTATTATATCTATACTAGATATAAGATGGTGAAGCCGGTCTTGCTTTTTCTAACCGAGACGCAGGTGTCCTCATCGGCTAATACTTAGTAACTCTCCTCCCCGGGGTACAACACTATATATATATATGAGAACACTCCTTTGTGCCTCGGGCTGGAATTTGTATATACTTCAAAGAGGACATCTGTTCTCGACGCCTGTCTATCCTTTGGCTGCGCGTCTCTTGGGTTTGCTTCTCGCCGGATGATCCCAACATTGTTGTATCTATAATTTTGTTGCTGATGTGGTACTTCAAGCAATGGAAAAATGGAAATTTTTATTCTATCAACTGTGGTGCCCACAAGAGGCAGATTACAGCCATGGTTTGATCGCTCCTGTAAAATTGCATTGGGATATAAGCAGGAGTGCCACCCGGCCTGATCTGACGCATCGACTCGACGTCCCGGAATGTAAAAACCAGCGCTTTTAAAAAGGAGAATAAATCCGCCTCCAGGTCCTTAAAAATAGTAATTGCCACGGTAAAATCAGAGCACATCGGCAGAATTGGCGAGAAACTAGTTCGCTTTCCTTCGGGAACTCTTACATTCTGGCCTCTCGCCAAGACTGTCCAAGGAAACTTCTGTCAGCCATTTCACCCATCTTTGCCATTTCTGCACGAAGCCGATCTTTTAGACGTCTCTCTTTTTGCGTTCAACTCGTCTCTCGATGGGGGACACTCCGCTGACCATACTGCGTTGTGAGTGCTCCATGAAGGATGTGTGGTTTACACAAAGTTCGGTACACAAAGCACTTCTCTCCCTGGACGTCAACAAGTCGAGTGGACCTGATGGAGTCACTCCCATTGTGAAAACACATATGCTTCCGAGTTAGCACCGGTCCTAATGCGTCTTTTCCGATATTACTACTCCCTAAGCATAGTTCTGAACTCATAGAAGACAGCTTTGCACCCGATCCCTAAATAGGCGACCGCTCAGCTCAACCTACAGACCTATTGCCATCACTTTCTTGTCTTTGCACTATAAACTGCCGGCTCACGAGGTACCTTTATGATCACCAGCTGATTAGGGATCGCTAGAACGGAAACCGTCGGGGTCACTCATCTGGTGATCTTCTGGTTTACTTGATTCATAGACAGGCGGAGGCAGTAGAGTCCAAGGGGGAGGCCCTGGCCATTAGTTTGGACACTGCAATCGGGTTTGGCACAAGGCGCTTTTTTGGAAACTACCTTTCTATGGGCTTTCAAAGAAATTGTGCAATTGGAACACTAGTTTTCTTGCAGATCGGAGCATCAAGGTATATAGTATGCTGGTGTTCCACAAGGCTGCGTGCAATCACCTACGCTGTTTCTTCTGCATATTGAGACGGCGCATTATTATTTATAATAAATAATAATTAGTTTCTATATAAATTCATTTTAAAATATCTTAAAAGTAATATTTTGAAGAATTAAAATGCATTAATAAGCATAAAGTTGAAAATACATTCAATTCGAACATTTAGTATTATAGTAAAGTAAATCTTAATAATTATTGATTTAAAAAATGATTTTTTACTAATATTCTGCTTTAAATATTTAAAAGGTATGAAATAATAGAAATGCAAATCGATTATATTGCAATAATAAAGATAAATAAAATTTATAAGTTTTATATTATAAATTTATAAGTTTTATATTTGGGAAATGTGTCAAATATTTCACAAAACTACAGAGCGTGTTTGTGCAATGCTAGAGCGTGTTCTACATGAACTTGCTTGATTTTATAATAGAGCTGCCAGAGACGCATACCCCATAGTCGGCTGACTACCGAAGTACTGTGGCACAATGTAATAGTCCCATATTTAGGACTTATGATTGTTGGTGATATTTATAAATAAAATACCTAAGTGGACTGTATAATAATTATTTAGCCAAATTTTTCAGTCTGAATGAATGGCGGTCAGCTGTCGTCGCGCGATGTCGTGTCCCCTCTTTCCGCACACCGCACTGACCCCACGCTTGAAACAGGTCTGCGCGTTGAAGTTCCAATACAACGGCAGATATATCTTTGGGTATATCTGCCGTTGTATTGGTTGGCTTCCGCAATCCACGGGCTTCCGCAATCCACTGGGATGTGGAGGAGGCGAGAGAGGTGTGTCAGGATCGTGCCAAATGGAAGTCCATAATCTCTGCCTACCCCTCAGGGTGACAGGCGTGAGTGTTTATGTATGTAATGTATTGGTTGGTGGAGCATATTATGTAGACCTCATGCGGGTGGAAGCTGGAGGGAGGAGACTCTCAAGGCGGTGGCCGAAAACCGTTCAACGTAGGACCCCATTCCCTTCAGGTGAGTGGTAGACTCATGACACGCTCTGCGGCTAGAAGCCGTGCTGATCATGCAATCGGTGATGATGCCTTACTTACATCAGGTCTACAGAAGTGATAGTCTGGCAGGTGATGGCGTTCACAGAGAGCTAATTATGGCCAGTGTGCCTATTTCGACGTGTGCCTAAACCGTGTGACGTACATTCACTGTGCCTGGATTTGATCGTATTCTCAATTGCGGTTACACGCATTGATATACGCGACTTTGGTCGATGTTTTTTGCCATGCCAGTTATTTTGCTGTGAACTACGGTCCAGTTCTTCAAGTTGACTCTCGGCGTATCGCAGTGCTGAAGTGTTTGTACAGTAGGGCTACGATGCCTATCCGAGTACAGTACCAGAGTACGATACACATCCAACTGCAGAGAAGTGTAAAGTGGAAAGTACGGTCGGAATGCGTTCGCAGATTTGTTTAAATATTAAACATAAATATGTAACCGTCTGGAGGTCACTGAAATGACATCCAATAAAATTCTTAATCCAGCTATCAACGACGTGAAATTTAGTCACGCTTGAGTTAATATTTTTACTTCACAATGGTTGTATATGTTTGGAATTAAAATGCATATTAGGGATTGTTACTTTAACGTATATAGAAATATAATAACGTAATAGAATTTGAAAACTTTTTTCTAAATGCTTATCAGCTGATAGAGAACAATCTATCCATAATTTCAGTAGTATCGCCTATGGTTTAAACATGGTTAGTTTATATCCCCGAAACTCTTAACCGCTGCACTTGAAGACTTTTTCAAGCTACTGGACTGGAAAGGATACGGTATTTACATTAAAGGCGAGTACATCATTCATCTTCGATTGGCCGACGATATAATCTTTACGGCAGAATCGCTGGAGGACCTAAGCACTATGCTCAATGACCTCAATAGTGCCTACCAACGGATAGGTCTTAAGATGGACATAGGCAAAACAAAGATAATGTATAACGTCCATGTCAGACATATGCCGGTAGTAGTTGGGAGAACTACGCTCGAAGTTGTTGACGAGTATGTTTACCTGGGACAAATAGTCCGACTAGGTAAGTTCAACTTCGAGCGAGAGGTCAATCGACGGATTCATCTCGGCAGCGTTCGGGAGATTAATACGCATCTTTCAAAATTGTACAAACAGTGCGAGTTGCCAGTGATGACTTATGGATCTGGGACGTAGGCCTTCGCTGCTGGTCGTATGAGGAAGCTCAAGGTCGCTAAGCAAGCTGTGGAAATGGGTTTGCTCGGGGTTAGAAATGAGGATATCCGCAGTAGAACCAGAGTAACCGACATAGCCCAACGGATTAGTAAGCTGAAGTGGCAATGGGCCGGCCATATAGCTCGAAAAATCGACAACCGATGGGGAAGAAAGGTTCTCGTGACGCAGCCTCATACCGGTAGGCAAAATGTTCAGCAGTAGATTTGTGAAGATCTGAAATGATGATGATGATGATGAATAGTTTACTTTAGCCGATGAAAAAAGATATAAATAAATATGACAATTTGTTATAATCAAAATTTATTACAAGACATGGATCACACCACTTCCGAATAGAAGCAACAATCTATGTAATATGACTAAACTGAATAATAATAATTAAATAGGAAACACAAACGTTTACAAATTTAAGTATCAGCTTTAAGCGAACCTCAAACATATCATAAACAAATATTTCAAGTGTCCACACTTCTGTAAGAGCTAGGAAAATTTTAGCCTGGATCCTCATATTTTTCGGTAAACTATAGTCATTGATAGTTCTATGCAAATGGATTTCTAATTCATTTCTTTTTATAAGAAGACTTTCACAATAATATGATATAATACTAACTGAGAGTAGTTCAGCGCTGCTCCACAGAATTATCCTTATGAAACTTACGAAGTTCTCATTTGATTTAAGGTAGTATAATGATTGCCAAAACGTGGAAACAATAAAAATAAATGCAGATACAAGAGTCATTAATATAAAAAAATTGTAAACTCTATTTGTAATATAACACACCTCGCCCAAAGTCTCGTAAGCCTTAGCTAGTTCTAGTATTTTAAAGTTTTTTTCAGAAACTCGTCCAATAAAATCAATTTTTCCTTCAGTCCACATGTTTTTCATTTGATTTCTGATGCATAATTTTACTGCAATACCTCGATTTTCAAAAAATTGTTTAAAATAATCATTAATTACAACAATTCTTTGTCTCAACATGAAAATAATTTGACAAAACACGAATATCTCTATTTTTCTTTCAAAATAAATTATTAAATATAATGTGTATCGAAGTTCGAAATCAGGCTCTATGAAGATATAATCGATGAGAGTAAAGCAAATGCAAAATATATTAAACATAATTGATAACTTGTTTGCCTCTTTTCGTGAATAATTGTAAAAATTGTCTATCATATTAGTAAGTAGTATACTATCAATTTTAGCTATTTTTTCTATAATCTTCTTATTACTTTTGCTTTGGAACAACATTAATATCAGAGTCGTCGCAGCGTATTGAGCAGCGATTAAAAACCATACTATATAACAAAAAAAATTTTTTATAGTGGAGAATGTGAATGCCAACAAATTTGCAAGACAAAATACAGAATAAGTCGTCACCCACATTGCAGTAATGTATATACCAAGCGCCTTCATTCTTGTGTCTTCAGGAGGAGAGAATCCTTGTAGAGGGTGCCTAAATAATCCAAAAATGTATTCGAAGGCCAGCAACGGCTTCATACACGTTATTATTTTGTCACATATATATTTATTTGCAGTATTTCGATTTCGATTCATTTTTATTTTGAATAATAGAAATTTGATATCAAGCACGTTTTTAACACTCCTTACGTCCTATTTAACCAATGGTGTTCTATAAATTGAAAATAACATAAAAATGTTCACCAATATCGATATATGGAAACTTCTAATTTTAATGTTCGTTAGCCTTTTATCAGGTCTAACTGATCTAGTAGATAAATTACTTACAGTATTGCTTTTGGCTGTTTTAATTATTGAAAATCATTTTTTTTTCAAATTATTTCTTTTTTGTTTAAAACAATTAAATGTGTGTGGATCGGCAAATTACCTTCGCAATAGAAAACATCTATTACAACAACGAAAGAACTTAAGACCAAATTAATCATTTAACAGTAAAACTGTGAACATTCTGGTAACGACACAAAGAGCGGATCCAAAGTTTCAATTTCGGGCAACTATCAGTGGGCTCGGACCTTAACTAAAATAGGTACTAAGCATTTTTAATTTTACCTATTTTTCAATTTTATTCTGGTCGTCTTTTATTTTATTTTTAATTTTAGTTATTTAAAGTAATATTTATGTAGATGTTCTCCCAAAGAGTATGTATTCGTAGGTATATTGATGTAAAGGAGGCGAGAGAATTGTGTCAGGATCGTGCCAAATGGAACCCCGTAGCCTCTGCCTACCCCTCTGGGTTACAGGCGTGAGTATTTATGTTTATGTTATGTTTTTCTCCTGATCTATTTTCTTTTCAGGTAGCAACAAGAAGTTGCAAAAATTATGAGCAAAAATAAAAAAAAATCTTTCTGTTCCTGAACTTATTGTTTTATTGTTACTATATTTTACTCGCAATTTAGTACGCGTAAAATACTTACAGAGGTCCTTGGGCTAGAAGTTCAAGTTTATGAAATTCACTTGATACAATTTTTTGCTATTATCTCGAAAACGGTATGGGAAAATGGTTAAAATAAAAATTGAAGATCTACTAATTTCACGTAAAGAGGGTCTTGTCACTTAAAATTAAATGGTATTGATGTAAAATGGTGTTGAAATAAAAACAAATTTTAATAAATAATTTTACATCGAAACTTTAAGAGATAGAAGAGAAGGTTTTCATGTTAAAATTGCAAACCGAAAAAGGTTTGCTTGAAGCTTTTTTTATATATCTCTTAAAATTTATAAGATTACCATCAAAAATCATTTACTTTATCACTTTTTCGATTTCAAAAATTGCTCTCTAACTGTTATAGTATTTTCATTATCTGTTTATCCATATCCGAAGATTAGCCCGGACAGACAGACGGATAGATTGTTAGCGTGGGCGAGTCGACCAGTCTGATGGTTATAAAAATAATAGTGGTGTGAGATTGATTCAGATATTTATGTAGTTTAGAAGTTTCTTTTTTACTTCTTTTGAATGAACTAATATTTTTTTACGGATTTATAATTACTTATTTCTATATATATCTATAAACATAAATAAATGAAATTATAACATATGTACTTCTAATGATTTCTTATATTTACGCGAACACTACACATTGAATAAAACTATTTTTACGGATTTTATCGCGTTTAATTGTTTGCCTCTAACTCCACTGTGAATTAATTGTATTTTAGAGTTTATGGAATTAAGGTGGTTTAAAATGCAGTTACTTTGTCAGATGGTAAAATTGTAAAAGTGTCGTCTAAGTACCGCTTGTAGAATCTTGGATATACAGGAGCAGTAAGAAGGGCTTTCTCCTCAAAGTCCTCCATGAATATGTCGGCGACTATGGGAGATACAGGTGAGCCCATTGCTACACCATCTTTTTATCTGGTAGTAGAACTTGCTTGTAGAACTCCTCCTTCCACAATAGATAGCCAGATGTAAGGCAGTGTTTGAGTAATACTGCATATTCTGTAGGCATGTTGTATTCTTCTATGGACTAACTATGACATCGAGACGTCAAACATCTCAGTCCCCCCCGTGACCATGGGTTGCTGTAAAGCACCCGAAATGTCGGGAATCAAAATAGTAAAATTAAACGCAATAAAATCCGTAAAAATAGTTTTATTCAATGTGTAGTGTTCGTGTAAATATAAGAAATCATTATGTAAACCAGTACGGACTGGTAATAGCAAATAAAATTCGCCGATTAGAAGATCTTAAAACAAAGCGTGCAAGATATATAACATCTTTGAATTTCTTGAAGAAATGCAGAGACCATAATCTCATTCCTACGTGTGTCAAAATATCAACCTAAAAGGGCATTCGAGGAAGCGCTAAGATCTTAAATCAGGCAAGAAAAAGTTGTTACGGACGGTGATTCAGCAAAAACGGTTCGATCTACAGTTCATAAACAATACCATAGGCAATTTGTTGAGTGAGTTAAAGACAGTTTTAACGGCATTTGATTTCAATAATTGCATCGAAACTTTAGACATACGTGAAAAATCTAAATATAATGAATGCAAAAATAAACAAATAGAAAAATACCAAAAATTAACGATCAAATCAAATGCCAAACATCCATGTCAACGTAGAAACGAAACACAACCGTTGACCACAGACGCTAACAATAAACAACGCACGGTCTATAATTTGTCAAAACAAACACTAGACGAACCTACAATAAAAGTATTATCGAAGAGCCTGAATTTCGCGCCTGAACACCGCGAAAAATCCCATATGAGGAAATTATTTGTAACGTTGAGGATTGTCTGTTTCAAAAAAATGTGGGAAAGGAAGATTTAGAGGCTATACGTCAAGACATTTCGTCCTTGTTACGTCGAAGTTCAGTGCCGAAACTAAATCTCCCCCAAGACGAGATTAAAGCGTTGTACAACTTACGCAACAGACCAGAGCTCACGATTCTCCGTGCAGATAAAGGAAATGCTACGGTAGTAATGGATACGTCAGATTATAATTTTAAAATACAAAAACTTTTATCGAACGAAAGTTTGTACAAAAACAGACCCTACAACCAATGTGCTTAAAACAACAAGCGATCTGTTAAAGAATTACTCCGAAAAATTAGATCTCGACGTAAATTCGATAATACCACCATGTACCAAACCATCTCTTTGGTTGTACTGTTTGTATCTGCCTGGTTTTAATATCAATACATATAAGACATTAAAAAAAAAGAAGAAAAAAAAGAAAATAACTCTTTCCCGCCATTTTTCAATTGTTTTTCTGTCCGCCAAAATGAGTGAATCTAACGAAGAAATTCGATACATTCTGAAGTTTTATTACAAAAAAACTGGCCAAGTGCGTGTCGGGCCACGCACAATGTAGAGGTAGGGTTCCGTAGTTGCCCGTCACAATACGTGGGCTTCCTTGATAATGAGCATAATAAGTGAGTTCGCGGTTCAACCGCTATAGCGACTAAAAATGGGTCCAAATAGGAAGATCGTAACTTAAGGACCTATTTTCAAATCAGCGTTATAGGGAGTGGTTTTCAAAAAATATTAAAAAACTTTTCGATTTTAATAATAATACCCTATCTATCCCGCAAATGAAAAAGTAAAGCTAATAGTAGTAACGCATATAAGTCGTTTTCTTCATAAAATGTTTATTTTTAACAGTTTACAATAACATTACAAAGTTATTAATGCAGCTAGTTTTAGGTCATTTTCTGTGGAGTTGTAACGAAATTTTCACTAATTCAAGTGCGTTTTATAAGTTGGTCGACTATTACTCGTTAACTTCTTAATTCTACTTAGCTGTGATAGTTTTCCTTTTAATTTCATTGTATATATAACTATTGTGTATACTTTACTAAAAAGGGAAAAATGCGACTCAAGCCGCGAAAAAAAATTGTGACGTTTATGGACCTAATGCAGTGTCAGTAAGAGTAGCACAAAGTTGGTTCAAGCGTTTTCAGTCCGGAAATTTTGATGTCAAAGATGTAGCTCGCTCTGGTCGTCCTCATATGGATAAAGTGAATGCCATTTTTGAAAAAGTGGAGCAAGATCGGCATATTAGTAGTTACGACATAGCCGAGGAATTGAGTTGACGAATACGTGCGCACCCGCTGCCTGCCGCAGCACAAATGTCTTTGGAAAGATGTAATCCACTGGCTAAACGGATGTAATCCACGCGCTCCAACTGCAGATGGGAGCGCGCGCCCGTCCTCCAAGGACGTTGAAAAATTTGGATTACATCTGCCGTCTAGATGGATGGCAACAAGCAAGGTCACCTCTGTTGGGACGCTGGATTACATCCGTCTGGAACATGCTTTAGCAACGTGCAGTGTACGATATGAAAAAATTTCCAACTTTCTGAATAATTTTTATTGATTATGTCATAGATACATGATGACAATGAGATGGCTACAGTGTTTCTTGCACCCTTTGGTATTCTTTTTATAACTGGACAATTAAACTTTAAATTGCTCAATTTTGAGGAAATGTTTTCGTTCGATAGGGAATCTATTTGTGGAAGGCAATCTTGGACTTGTAATGGATTGTGAGTTCTGGTTTTATGAATATTTAGGCCTCTTTTCCCTTTGAAAAAGCATGGTTGTGAACAGTCTGTACACTGCACGAGGTCTTGTGATGCGGTTGCCGCTGACTTCTCCCTTTTAACAGTCAGAGACATACAAATTAATTACAACTAATAGATAGATATATACAAAAAAAAAATAAAAAAATATGATAAAGTCTACACTTACAGAACTAGGGCATAAAAAATATTATATTTACAACACCAACACACTTATTTACATGCATATATGATCACAGAATTAGAATAAATAAATCATTAAAAAAAAGAAAATGTCTTTAAATATATTATGTCATATCGTAGATAGAGGATAGATGCCCCTCGATTGGAAAGCGCAGGCGTGAACAGTAAACAGTTACGTGTTACTAGGTTGCCAACCAATAGGAGTCTCGGCGATTGATCTTCACCTTGGCAACAGCTGCTTTTTTCGATCACAGCTCTTTGGTGTAGCGATTTCAAAATTTGCAAAACAAACAAGATGTTTCTCCGTAAAAACTATAGGTCACTCAACTGAATTAATATCCGCAACCCTCCGCTCAAACAGTAGCCAAAGAGTATAGTAATATATAACGAAGACAGTAGCAGACTTGGGCTGATTGTAAAGGCAAAGTCCGAGTTTATTTTACATTTTAAAATATTATTTAAGAGGAGCATAATTTATTGATGATTTGTCAAACACGTCAGATATGACGTGTTTGACAAATCAAATAACAGAAGATATTTATTGGTATTTGAACATTTTAATAGTGATTTCTTATATTTACGCGAACACTACACATTTAAATAAAACTAGTTTTACGGATTTTATCGCGTATATTAACTTATTATATATTCCCGACGTTTCGAGTACTTTACAGCACCCATGGTCACGGGGGGGACTGAGGTATTTGACGTCCCAATGTCATAGTTAACCACGGTTACCTCCAGATTAAAAATTATTAATTTTTGTTCCGATCTACGCAGTATGAACTTACAGTATCTTGAAGTCTTGCAGTTGTATGCTTGGGTTGGGATTTAATTTTATTAATCATAGGATCCCAAGCAGATGGTAGCACCCAGCTTACGACCCAACAAATAACACACTTAAAACAACTAGTGATCTCATAAAGAAACACTCTGAAAAATTTAATCTTGACGTACAGTCGTTAATACCTACATGTGCCAAACCACCGAAGTTGTATGGGTTACCAAAAATACACAAGCCCAATGCTCCACTACGTCCCATAGTTAGCCAAATCGATTCACCAACTTACAGATTGGCTCAACACTTAGCGAAAATACTTACACCGCTCAGGGACATACAAGAGCACACACAAAGGATTCCTACCATTTTGTCAGCGAGATTAAAGACCTACATCTGGCAGACAATGAAACTATGGTCAGTTTTGACGTGCAGTCTCTGTTCACATGCTTACCTGTTGAAGACTGCATCTCGATTGTAACTAGAAGGCTGGAGGAAAACAACATGCCCATAGAATATGCAACATTACTTAGGCACTGCCTTACATCTGGCTACCTATTGTGGAAGGAGGAGTTCTACAAGCAAGTAGATAGAGTGGCGATGGGCTCACCTGTATCTCCCATTGTCGCCGATATATTCATGGAAGACTTTGAGGAGAAAGCCTTACTTACTTCTCCCGTAAATCCAAGATTCTACAAGCGGTACGTAGACGACACTTTCACAATTCTACCTTTAGATAAAGTAACTGCATTTTTAGACCATCTTAACTCCATAAATTCTAAAATTCAATTCACAATGGAGTTAGAGGCAAACAACTCTTTAGCTTTTCTAGATGTGTTAGTAATTCGGAATCCTGATAACACCTTGAGCCACACTGTGTATAGAAAAAAGACCCATACAGATAGATATTTAAACGGTGACTCTCATCACCATCCTTCACAGTTAGCTACCGTGGGTAAATCTTTGTTTCAGAGAGCACGAGGATCTGTGACAGCAAACACCTGGCCGCCGAGCTCCAACACGTCAAGCAAGTTTTGCACGACAATAAGCTTCGGGTCCCGCGCCTACGTCACAGTGAACGAGTGAAGCCGGCCACAGTCGAGCGAGTGAGTGCCTGCTGTACTGCTATATGTCAGAGGTGTCACTGACAAGATTGGCTACATCCTGAAGCGTGCTTCTATAAAAACATACTTCAAGCCGCTGAAGAAGATTAGTCAGTTTTACCATCAGTTAAGTGTAATGTCCTCTGCAAGATGCAGGAGTGTACAAGCTTTATTGTGAATGTGGTCTCTCTTATATAGGACAAACTAAAGATCAATAAAACCCGCGTTAAAGAACACATAGCTGATGTGAAGAATCGACGTTCCGGGAAGTCTGCAGTCTGTGAACATGTACAGGATCTCCCCGTCACTATATTAGATTTGATAGACCACAAATACTCGCTAAAGAACACCGGTTCCTTCCAAGGACAATTCGCGAGGCTATTGAAATCAAAAACATCCTAATTTCAATAGAAGATGGCTGGGTGCTACCATCTGCTTGGGATCCTATAATTAATAAAATTAAATCCCAACCCAAGCATACAACTGCAAGACTTCAAGATACTGTAAGTTCATACTGCGTAGATCGGAACAAAAATTAATAATTTTTAATCTGGAGGTAACCGTGGTTAACTATGACATTGGGACGTCAAATACCTCAGTCCCCCCCGTGACCATGGGTGCTGTAAAGTACTCGAAACGTCGGGAATATAAAATAAGTTAATATACGCGATAAAATCCGTAAAACTAGTTTTATTTAAACATTTTAATAGTATTAATTTTATATTAAGTACCAAACTTTAATGTCGAACACAGTATACCGACATCTTGATTTGTACAAATTGGAGCAACCATAAAGAAAGAGAAATTATAAACAATTCTATTGTTCTTTTTCACACCCCTCCCTAAAAAAGTTGTTAAATATTCTAGGCATATTTTTTTAATAACTTTACACAGAATAGCATAAATGAATATTACGTTACTTTTTTACATCCATGGGAGAAATTTACTTATTAACGAACTTCAACAACATGTCTCCAAACTCAATAAACAATTGCTTTGTTAATACCAACAATCAAGTTGCGTATTACTTGAATTGGGTGTTGAGTACTTAATGTTTACATTATTAACAACGGTAATTTCGATCTATCAGCTTTATGGATTACAATTAAAACTAAATTTATCGAAGAACAAATTTGTAATACCCTCTTACGCCTCTTACGACACCCATGGGACGACTAGATTAAATCAGTCACACGCAGAAGAATTAACACTAGGCGAATACTAGTAAAAATTATTAAATGAATGTAAACCAAAAATTTCCCATAATCATCCATCATTCTTTCTATAATCCAATCACTTTTTAATGGAGTTTTTTTGTTTGCTTTCGTGAATCATTGTAAAAGTTGTTTATTATAATAAGTAGTATCCTATCAATGTGAGCTAATATTTCTATTATCTTCTTATTACTTTTGCTTTGGAACAACATTAATATAAGAGTCGTCAAAGCATATTGAGCAGCGATTAAAACCCATGCTACGTCTCACATAAAACTCTCTATAATAATGAATACGAATATCATGAAATCTGCAAGACAGAATACAAAATAACTGTCCGTGCTCGGCTCCGTGGCGCAGTGGCTTAGCAATGAGTTGTTGCGCTGAGGCCGCGGGTTCGAATCCCGCACGGAACAAGTATTTGTATGGCCTACAAATAATTGTTCCGGGTCTGGATGTTTGTCCTCGTGCAATTTATGTTTGTAAACTGCCTCCACGATACAGGAGAAAATCCTAGTGTGGGGGTAACATTTTTTTAAAAAAAGAAAGAAAAGAAAGAAAGAAAATAACTTGTTACCCACATTAAAGAAATCATTATACCAAGTGTTTTCATTCGTATGTCTTTTACGAGGAGAGAATTCTTGTAAAGGATGCCTAAATAATCCATAAATGTATTCGAATTCATTTATGAATTATTTAGGCATCCTATATAAATCAACAGTTTCATACACTGTATTATTTTTGCAAATACATATTTGTTTAAAGTATTTCGCTTTCGATTAATTTTTATCTTAAAAATTAAGATTGAATATCGATATTAACACGTTTTTAAATACTTCTTACATCCAATTCAACCAATGGTGTTCTATGAATAGAAAATAACATTAGGTAATAATGTTCACCAATATCGGATCAAGGACACAATAAGAATTTTAATGCTCGTTACCTTTTTTATCTGGTCGAAAAGATCTAGTAGGGAAATTACTTACAATATTGCTTTTGGCTGTTTTATGTATTATACTGCCACATTTTTTTTAAATTGGTGTTATCATCCAGATCATCATCATTACAGCCCTTCACAAGTCCACTACTGAACATAGGCCTCCCCACGGAATGCCACAAAGCACGATCCTGAGTCACCTGCATCTATCGACTTCCTACATGTCTTACCAGGTCGTCACTCCATCTAGTGTGGGGTCGCCCTACACTTCGCCTAACCTTTTTTCCCCATCGGTTGTCGGTTCACTGGCAACAGGCACTGATTGTACAGTCTCGTTTTCAAGTTTTGAGGTATACCTAAAGAGAAGATGTGCGTAATCTAACGCTGCCCAGCCGAGTTGATTCCGTCGATTCACCTCTGGGTCGAAGTTGGACTTACCTAGTCGGATTATTTGTCCCAGGTGAACATACTCGTCAACAATTTCGAGCTTAGTGCTCCCAACAACTATCGGCATAGGTGTTCCATGGACATTACACATGATCTTTATTTTGTCCATGTTCATCTTAAGACCTATCCGTTGGGAGACACTATTGAGGTCATTGAGCATAGTGCTTAGGTCCTCCAGCGATTCTGCCATAAGGACTATATCGTCGGCAAATCGAAGGTGAATGATGTACTGGCCATTGATATTAGTACCGTATCCTTTCCAGTCCAGTAGCTTGAAAACGTCTTCCAATGCAGCGGTGAAGAATTTCGGGGATATAACGTCACCCTGTCTTACACCTCTCTGCAGTTGGATAGGTTTCGTACTCTGGTTCTGTACTCGGATAGCCATCGTAGCCTTATCCTAGCGTTATCGTACAAACACTTCAGCAATTCGATATACCGACAGTCAACTTGGCACCGCTGAAGGAACTGTAGCACCGCCCAAATTTCAACAGAATCAAAGGCTTTCTCCACAGTCCACATACGCAAGGCAAAGTGGGAGATTGTACTCTTCGGTCTTCTGTACAATTTGCCAAAGAGTATGTATGTGGTCTATGGTGCTAAAGCCTTTTCGGAAACCGGCTTGTTTGGAACGCTGGATGTCATCGAGTCTGCGTGCGAGACGATTCATAATGACTCTCGGAAACAGCACGTAGACGCAGCTCAGAAGGAAAATCGGTCTGTAGTTCTTCAAGAAAGCGTTGTCGCCTTTATTGAAGAACAAGACCACCGCACTTCTGCTCCACGCCTCCGGAGTAGTGCTACCATGGAGGACGGAATTAAAGAGCTTCAGAAGGACTTTAAGTACCGGTTTTCCTCCCGCTTTCAGAAGCACCACTCTAATTCTATCCTCGCCTGGGACCTTGCCGTTTTTAAGGTGTTGGAGAGCCATTCTAATCTCGCTAAGACTGACGTCCGGGATATCATCGGAATTGTGTCGGATAAAACTTGCTCTTGGATACTTGCCACCCAGATACCATATGCAAATAAATTGAAATTAAAAACGAAGTACTAAAAGTTAGATTTGCTACCTTAAATAAAATAAAATGCAATAATAGAATAGTTTCCTTTAGCTCTATAAAGCTAGCAGTGAAAAGTCAGAAGAAACTTTAAAATTGTACCTACGAATTTGTAGCTAATTTGTTGCTGATTAGTTGCTAAAATCGCGATTCATCTTTATATTAAGATAGCAATAAAGACTTTCAATCAACGCCACCGTAGCGGATAAAACGGAAAATTTTGTTGCTAATTGTTGCTGAAATATAGTGCAAAAAGAATATAAAAATTTATAATATTTCTTTTTAAATTAGAAAAATACTAGAAATCAAGCTATGTTTTAACACTGGTTTTGATTCCAAATTAACGAGTATTGCTGCTGGTCTATAAATAGATCAATAACTACTAGATAGCCTACAACAACATAAAATCGGTCGATAAGCTGCACCAAGTAATAAGTTACAAAATAATGTGCACATGTTACCTATACAGGAAATTTAAAGAAAAAAGACGGCAGATATTTTGTTGCTGGTCAGTAATGGAAGCAGCAAGTCATAAAGAGCCAGTAACAAAATAAAATCGATCGATTAGCTGCACCATCTAATTAGTTAAAAATTTATTGTGTAAATGCTATATTTACTTGAAAGTTTTAGAAAAAAAAAGATAGCAGATATTTTTTTGCTTGTCGTTAATGGAAACAGCAAGTCATACAGAGCCTGCAACAAAATAAAATCGATCGATGAGCTGCACCATGTAATTAGTTAAAAATTATTTGTGTACATGCTATGTTTACTTGAGAATTTTAGAGAAAAAAAAGATAGCAGATATTTTGTTGCTGGACAGTTATGGAAACAGCAAGTCATAAAGAGCCAGCAACAAAATAAAATCGATCGATGAGCTGCACTAACTAACTAGTTAGTAATTATTTCTGTACATGCTATCTTTACAAGAAATTTAAAGAAAAAGATGGCAGATAAAAAGATATGGTTCTTTATGACTTTCTGCTTCCATAACTGACCAGCAACAGATTTTATTTTGTTGCTGGCTCTTTATGACTTGCTACTTCCATTACAGACCCGCAACAAAATATCTGCTATCTTTTTTTAAATTCTCAAGTAAACATACCGTGTACACATATAATTAGTAACTTATTACTTAGTGCAGCTTTTCGATCGATTTTATTTTGTTGCTGGCTCTTTATGAGTTGCTGCTTTCATTTGCTGCACTGACCAGCAACAAAATATCTGCTGTATGTTTTTTCTAAAATTCTCCTGTAAATATAGCATGAACACATTAAATAAGTAACTTATTACTGGGTACAGCTTATCGATCGATTTTATTTTGTTGCTGGCTCTTTATGACCTTCTGGTTCTATTACTGAAAATATCTTCTCTTTTTAACCGAACAACATCTTGTAAGGATAGCATGTACACATATAATTAGTAACAAATTACTTGGTGCAGCTTTTAGATCGATTTTATATTATTGCTGGCTCTTTATGACCTGCTGCTTCCATTGCTGACCAGAAACAGAATATGTGCTATTCTTTTCTAAAATTCTCAAGTTAATATAGCATGTATACAAATAATTACTAACTAATTACTTGGTGCAGCTCATCGATCGATTTTATTTTGTTGCTGGCTCTTTATGACTTGTTGCTTCCATTACTGATCAGCAACCAAATATCTGCTATCTCTTTTTTCTAAAATTCTCCAGTAAAATAGTATGTACACAAATAATTTTTATTTAATTATTTGATACAGCTCATCGATTGATTTTATTTTGTTTCTGGCTCTTTATGACTTGCTGCTTCCATTACTGTCCAGTAACAAAATGTCTGACGTCTTTTTTCTTTAAATTTCCTGTAAAGATAGCTTTTACACATATAATTAGTAACTTATTACTTGGTGTAGCTTTTCCATCTATTTTATTTTGTTGCTGGTTCTTTATGACTTGCTACTTCCATTACTGACCGGCAACAAAATATCTGCTGTCTTTTTTTTCTATAATTCTCCTCTAAAATAGCATGTACACATATATTTAGTAACTAATTACTTGGTGCAGCGATCGATTTTATTGTATTTATGGTATTTGTGCCGGACGGGCGAAACTCGGGAGTAAGTGTTATCGAAAGTACTCCGCGAGTCACTCACGTCCTACACCTATAAGTTCCGGAGGATACTTCCACTGCCGTCTTTGTGGGTGCAGCTGGGGTACTGTGGACTGAGGTTAAATCAAAATGCACGAAATAGAATACAAACGGCAAGGCAGTGGCCAGCGGTTTGACTGCTCAACTGTTCGGTGGAAATCTTCTGATTATTGGTTATTGACTATGGTTGTTGAATACGGTTGTTCAACTACGGTTGTTCAACTACGGTTGTTCTATATCGATTGTTCACTATCAGTGGTCACTATATTTTTCAGACGATTTCTTCAGTTGACTATTTCTTTAAATTGTTCGGTAGTAACTTACTACTACTAGTGCTATCTGCTTTTATTATCACTGTTTACTAGCTGCTATTATCAGCTACTATGTTGTACAACTAGCTATTACTATCACTTGTGTAGCTGCTATTATCAGCTACTATTTTGCTAGCTACTTATTCACTATGTTCTATATTCAGCTACTTCTTGGTTCTGCTACTAGTCACTTCAGCTACTACAATGTTACTGGGCCCCGAAGCCATAAGGTAGACTCGAGCGTTACTTTAAAGTGAGCCGCTTGCCATTGTCCGTTTTGCCTCTTTATTGCGTAACATTTTCTCTATACAATTTTCTTAAATTACAATTTATTCTATACAGGATTACTTCCTACACAAATGTACTATACATTGTTAAATCGGTAATTGAGTTGCCTATTAGCAAACCATAAAGGTTTCTTAATATATTAACAATGTAAAAAGTTATTAACCAAAATATCCCAAATTTTCACAATATTTGGGTACATTAATTCTTTAATTTTACTATTAAATAGGAAATAAGTTTCATCACGAAAAAATATTCTTTTATTTCCTTAATCTATAAACCTTAATCTAATTCAATACCATGTTTACAATTCTTCTAGAGCATAAAAATTATTTCCATCATTTTCGGGACTAAATATTACGCAGTTAATTAATAATTTCTAGAATGTTCTATACGTGTCGCGCTCTAATTGGTCGACTCTTTGTTTGTACAAATAAGAGTTATTTTCTTAGCTATTACCAAACGATGCTCTATACTATAATACTAAGGTTGTAAACATGTTGTAAAATTATATTATTGCACTTTTCACTTAGGTTTGTCACAAATACTTTTAATATTATTTTTCAATCACTTTGTTTCCAAATACTTTTCACCGTCGCGAACAGTATTAAAGGAGATTGTTGCATGCTATAAGTATCTCTTGTGATATTATGAAACAGTAAGAGAGTCACATAGTGCATTTCTTCTAAATAAAGATCTGTCTTTCATAATAACTAACTATTTACAATAGCTATTTGTCTGATTATTTGGTTTGATAATATGTACGAGTGAGTATATTTGAAATACAGTAAGATTTCAAATTTTAGTAAAAGCATTGTAATCTTAAAAAAAATGTATCTGACGGCTACGTGGCGCAGTGGCTTAGCAATGAGTTGCGGCGCTTATGACCGCGGGTTCGAGTCCCGCACGGGACAAGTATTTTATTGGCCTACAAATAATTCTTCCGAGTCTGGATATTTGTCCTTGCGAAATTTATTTATTTAAACTGCCCCCACGATACAGGAGAAAATCCTAGTGTGGAGGTAACGTTTTAAAAAAAAATTGATATAAAAGGAGATTGTTGCTTGCTATAAGTACTCTCGTGATATTATGAAACAGTAAGAGAGTCACATAGTGCATTTCTTCTATATAAAGTTGTAACTTTCATAATAACCAACTATTATACAACAATGGCTATTTGTCATATTATTGGTTTGACATAACTATGTTTATTTGCGATACAGTAAGTTTTCTAATTTTAGTAAAAGCATTTTAATTATGGTATTTAAGGAGATTGTTGCGTGCTATAAGTATCTCTTGTGATATTATGAAACCGTAAGACAGTCACATAGTGCATTTCTTCTAAATAAAGATCTGACCTTCATAATAACTACTCGTAACTATTTACAATGGCTATTTGTCTGATTATTTGGTTGGACATAATATTTCTAATTTTAGTAAAAGCATTGTAATTATTGTATAAAAGGAGATTGTTGCATGCTATAAGTAACTATTGTGATATTATGAAATATTTCTTCTACATAAAGTTCGTAACAAAAGGGTGGCAGGCCGGCCAAAATGCTACGGGCCCCCAGCCGGCAGGGGCCCCCGACACAAGAGGGCCGTGAGCACAGGAGCATCTTAACATTTATTCTTACAACAATTAGTAAAATTTATTGGTTTAAGGTGCAAACGTAGATAACTTAAATTATTTAATTAATTTATTAACAACACAAGTTAAACAAATTATATACAGAATAACTGCGTGAAGTAGTAGTTTATTTCTGCGTTTCGCTTCGTAAGTGCAGGCGGGCGGAGGCCTTACCTCTCCCGAAACATGGTAGCGGGATTACATAAGACACTACCCCAGGATCCACGCCCAAACTATCCTACTGTTCCTGAGGGTCAGTCCTGGGATATTGTATCCACATATGGGATGGAGCTTCAAAAACAAAATTTCTTGAAGTTGAGAGAGCGCAACGCAAACTAAATCAGCCAAACGACACTACAAAATACAATCAGCTCACCTATATAATAAAACTAATAAAAGCATTGAAATATACCCTTTAAAATTAAGAGATTGTAAAAATAAACTGCTTGATTGGTTGCAGCCACTAAGTTATACTGACACAGAAGATCTTCTCTCAGTGTGAATTGGTGGTTGTATGATTTATAGTTTACAGCCACTATGCGACAGTTGTAATTAGACCAATTTTCCCCCCAATGGGAAGAAAAGTGATATTTCGGCTCTGTGCCTACGGCCTGACCTCTGAGATTACCTCTACCATTTACGTTCACGCATCAGTGTGTGTACTCATTATCTATCCTGTTCCCACCCTAAACGACCTACCTATCGCTGTCTCTTTCTCATGCTGTGCTTGTCGGCTAGACTACTTTACTTCAGTACGCTTTTGTTTACGCAAGCGATCGGTTTGTGTACAAAGTGAAGTGAGAATAATTAAAAGTTCACGAAAACGTTGAGTAACGTTCGAAGAAAGTTAAAAGGAATAATATTTAAGGTGAGTAATTAATATAAATGTTTATTTTCACAGATAATTTCTCTTTCGCACGAGAATATTGTGGTTCCTATTTATCTCGGTTTTTTACCAGATTTATAGGTTAACTTAACATAATTTCGAATTAGACTCCGATCTCGGGTTAAATCCCAGAGGTTATAGTCTCAAATTGAGTGGCCCGACCTGACACGAAAGCTGGGCCGACCGGCCCTGAATTTTGATACGATCGGGCAGAAAATCTGGCCCGACCGGGCCCGTAGTTTGGCCCGTCCGGACCCGGAGTTTGGCTGGACCGGGCCCGGAGTCTGGCCCGACTGGGTATGGGAGTCTAATCCGACTGGGTCCGGAGTCTGACCCGAGCGGGTTCAAAGGTTGATTTTTTTTTTTTTTTTTATTGTATAGGGTGACAAACGAGCACACAGTCCACCTGATGGTAAGTGGTTGCTGTGACCCATAGACATCTACATCTATCCTCAATAAAGACTCAAAATGCAGATGCGTTGTCACCCGTGAGGACTAAGATGGAATGCCTCTTTTCCAGTAAAAAGGGTCTCCGGTTCTCTACACTCACCATACGAAACACAGCAGTGTTAAGCTGCTATTTTTGGCTGGTATTCTGTGAGAGCGTGGTCCTTCCCCGGTCGAGCCGACCCAATCGTGCTACAACTATACTACTAATATAGCTGAAGCATGGCTCTACCACGTGGCAAAAAGTTGATCCGTCCAGATCTAGAACCTGATCCGACCATACTGACCCGACCAACCATTTACCCTCTTGGCATTACTTAGTGTATTTTCCGATAATCGCCAATTATTTAAGGGCGCTTTTCTTTTCCAATCGACAGATGGCGACTTCGCAAAATTTCGTTACACTGGGTGAACTGTTCACGCGAAATTATGATGAAGAAGAGGAGGAACTTTTAGCTAAAGTTAAATCGATCATCGAAGAGAGTCTCCCCATTGGTTGGAGAGACTGGAAAGTCATCGATTGGTCCAAGGAAGAACTCCTCGGCAGGAAGATGGACCACAAGATCCTGAATAAAATACGTTTCGCATTCCCATCAGTGGAGCTGGTCAAAGCCTTCTACCCTGAAGCGAAAGCAATCGGCGAAAAAACCTACAAAAACATGAAGCTGAAACTATTAGACTGGGATATCTGCAGGGCCCTTATTACTAACCCAAACCACGTAACAGCAAAACTGCGTGAGTTTTCTGCGCAGGCAGAAATATTCAAAAGGGCAGTAGAGACAATAAGAGCGTCTGTTTATTCCAGAGAACAGATCTCAGACGCATTGACAGATTTTGAGTCACGTAAAAATAGACCTCAAATCTACTCTAGGTCTGAAAGTCAAAATAACCCAATCCAACACATAAAGCGAAAGCGACTCAGACTTACATCGTCTTCATCGGAAGAAAACTCAGTTCAACCAGCAAGTGACCACTTTTATTCGTCATTACCGGGGAGAAACTCTCCTAAACGCAGACGCTACTCATCATCACTTTCCTGTTCATCAAAAAGAAATGCTACCGACTCCAGATTAGACCGTATGGAGGCCATGATACAAAATTTATATGAAATGCTGAGCAAAAACAATAATGAAAATAAGCTCAATAATTCGAGCTGGCGAGCTCCCAACCCGGTACTGGGTCTACCCGATGAATATCTCAATGGCATCAATAATAATTGGGACATATTCTCGCTGTCGACAAAAGAGAGTGAGCCTGCCCTACCCAGAGCAAATCCAATTCTGAAGCAACAAGGTCTTAAATGTCAAAGGCTTGGGGAACCAACATGGAATAAGATTCGCTACGCTGACTCCCAGAAAAAACTTCAAGCCTCACCAGTTTTTCATTGTCTTCGGATAAACGCAACAATGTACCAACACTCCCACCCCAATCAGCTAAAGGATCTGCTGGGGAAATGTGACTCCGCGTTTGGTACCATAACTCATGGACTTTAGCGGCTGAAACTTCAGGAAGCCCTAAAAAAAGTAGCGGAAAAACACCCAGAGTCCACAGAAAGCCTAAAGAAGATGCTAGCGTCAGAAAGTGAATTCCGCTCAATATCCGAAGACTTGCTTTAATACACTTGTGGCAAACGTGCTGAAGTAATTGAGTCTCGGCGAAAACTGTATGAGCCGAAGAATAATTTCTACCGGTCGGTTCTCAATGACATTCCACCATCGGGTACTCATTTATAGGACGAAGACAAATTACATGGTAGAACCATGCTGCAGCTATATTAGTAGTATAGTTGTAGCACGAATGGGTCGGCTCGACCATGGAAGGACCACGCTCTCGCAGAATACCAGCGTAAAATAGCAGCTTAACACTGCTGTGTTTCGTATGGTGAGTGTAGAGAACCGGAGACGCTTTTTACTGGAAAAGAGGCATTCCATCTTAGTCCTCACGGGTGACAACGCATCTGCATTTTATTCGTAATAAGGATAGATGTAGATGTCTATGGGTCTCAGCAACCACTTACCATCAGGTGGGCTGTGTGCTTGTTTGTCACCCTATCCTATAAAAAAAAATACAAGAGGTGATCAAAACACATGGTGTCTCTAAAATTGCTCCGGCCCCTTGTCGTATATTATCGAACCATATGTATAAAGAAAAGGAAAACAAACCGAAGCAGCCCCGATACCTTAACTCCTTCAGAAAACCACAGCAAGGTGTCAAAAAATTCAGGAAAACGGAGTTCAAACAGCGACAGAAACCACATTCATCAAAGGACCATAAATGTCACAATTTTAAGGAAAGGAGTGGGGGGGAGAGAAGGCGTTACCTTTGACAACCAATGCTTTCGAGCTGGGCAACTAGCAGACTACATATTAGCGCGGAAAAATCTAGGGGCACCAAAATCTATCATGAGCATCGTAAAAGGCTACGTAATTCCGTTCTCGAAAAAACCACCAATCACAACCTTAACACCATCATTACTGGGAAAATTCCGAACACCAACGTCCCCGCTGATGGACCAAGAAATTACAAAAATGAATCAAGAAAAGACCATAGTAAAATTAGACTGCAAGACTGGCTTCCTCTCAAAAATGTTCTTAATACCAAAGTCAGACGGACAATGGAGACCAGTCTTCAACTTGAAAAAACTGAACGAATTTGTCAAGTTACAAAAGTTCGGATTGGTAAACCATCGAAAACTACAATACTTCCTACAAAAAGGAGACTATATGGCGAAAATAGACCTATCACAGGCCTATCTTCATGTACCAATAGCTAAAAGACACTGGCGTTACCTAGCACTACACTACCACAATTCAACCTACGTACTAACGGCGCTTCCTTTTGGCCTGAGTTCCGCGCCTCAAATATTTGCAAAGATAATCCAGTTGGGTTGCCATGTTACTCAGAAAACAGAACATATCTTTCGGAGTAGGGACTCCGAAAGATAGCCGACGTATCATAACGCTATACGGCTGAGACGCCGCCCACAATCGGTAGTGCAGTGCCACAGTGCAATGTCCACGGGAAAGTCGTATTGCGACATCAAACCCGCTTATCATTGGCACTAAGATAATATGCCTAGGACATATCGGTTATGCTGGGGCTACACTAACAAGAAATGCCGTTAATTATCGCGTTGATGGACGTTGAATGTAGGTGTGGCCACGCTTAACGCGATAATTTTACAACGGCATTAACAATGCCGTTTGCCGTTGGGCGATAACTCGAGTGGCGGTACATCAAAGAGATTAACGCACGAATTAACGCGTTGAAGCGGCCACACTACTTTTGTCTCATTGTGCACGGTGAGCGCAACGGGGTCGCACGTATGGCTGTGATGGAGTGGAATAATGAAAAAGTTATTACGTTTCTTGAGATTCTGCAAACAGAGCCATGCTTAGGCTTAATATTCCTTGAAATTCAAGGAATATTAACGTAAAGTGACCACACGTCCCGTTTTTAACGGAACTGTCCCTTTTCTCGGTCACCTGTCCCGTTGTCCCCAAACAAAGCTCCGGGACGCAAAATAGTCCCGTTTTCCTGAACCGCGCGAAAATTTTAAACTATGAAGTTCGTCAGATACGAACTGTTACGGTTTCCCAATGCTAGGGAAAACCCTTAATCATGGATAATAACTGATTACATAGATTTCCTCTAAATAGTCTTGTCATCATTTAAAGGCACCTCTGCTTTCCGCTCCCGGGAACGAGTCAGTCTCTGCCCGACCGCTGAATCCCTAACACCTCTGTATCATCGCGTGTCTGTCAGTTTCGACTCCGGGCCAATTAAAATTTGTAACCAATTCTATTTCTAAATAATACTATTTCCGTTGTGTACTAAACGTGTTTTTTTAAAACCTAGTTTACGAGGTCCCGTATAACATTGGTGGCAGCTTAAGGGATTTTAAAGAAATAAGTAAATCCTCGGAACGCCTCAATTCAGTGAAAATTAAATTAAATAAATTACATATCTACGTGTGATTGTGTCGGTAAAAAGTGCTAAATCCCGATCTTATCTCCGTGTCGCTGTATCTCCATTGAACACCGCTGTATCCTGCTGGCCTTATCAGACCCTCACTTGCCTTGTTGGGGCATACTCCGAAGACCTATCACTCACCTTGGGTGATCTCGCCTGGCTACGAAATGGTTCGTGTTGCCGTCGTAGTTGCAGTGTTCCTGTAAGTATATTCATTCTACATCGAAGCTATTAGTGTTGTGAAAAAAGTGTCAGTGATTTAACTATAAAGTTCCATCACATAATTCCAATTTAATTTAAAGTATTAAGAGTTTTAAAGTATTAGACTTATTAACATTTAATTAATCATTCATTTTTCCATTGTATTATTTCTTTATCGTTCACTTCCGAGAATAGTGCAACATTCTATTCTTATCGCAACGCCGTACCTCACGTGTTATCTTTGTTTTGACTAACTCGCTATGCCTAAGGACGAGCCTATTGCCATGTCTAAAGAAACAAAAGAAATCGACATGAACTTCTTAAGTAAATTCATTAATAAATTTGATGGAAACCGCGAAAAACTTAATGCGTTTTTAAATAATTGCAGAAATGCAATAAGCCTTGCGTCACCGTCTCAACAAGACATAATATTAAAATATATTTTAAGCCAACTCGAAGGCCGTGCTGAAAGTGCGTGCCCCATTAAAGAGTTCGAGAACTGGCAACAGTTAGAGGAATTTCTCAAAACCAATTTGGCGAGAAAAAACATTACACTGCACTACTCTCGGACCTCCAAGATTGTTGTCAAACTAATAGTGAAACGGTCAACCAGTTCGCACTACGCGTAGAGACATGCCTATCAAAACTATTAACCGAAATCAATATTTCAATACCCACGAAAAAGAAAGGTGAACTGACTGGCCGTGTCGCTGCAATGCAAGACTTAGCATTGCATACATTTATAAGTGGCTTAAATCCTCGATTGTCAACGGTAGTCAGATGCCGTGACCCTGAAACTTTAAATGAAGCCATTGGCTTCGCTGTATCCGAAGAAAAGATATTGCAGACCTCTTCTAAGCGTAATCCTTCGGCAATTAATACCAGTTCACCTAATCAAGGACGTTGGCCTCAACGTCAATCCCAACAAATTCGAAACCCTACACAGCGAGGCTACTCAAACAATACCAACAGTCAAAGGCCGTCTACTTCAGGTCCTCCAGTGTGCCGTTATTGTAAAAACGTGGGCCACACCATCGAGGATTGTAGGAAACGGGAATTCAATAATAACCGCTTCAGAGACCAAAATAATCAAAGTCTATCTCCAAGACGCTATCAAAACAATCAAGCTCAAATCCACGCGGTAAATATTAACGAAAGCAGTGACTACACGGAAGATCAGGGTAAATCAAACGATGATTTAAACGCATAAAGGGCTCACGGTGGTGTCTCGTGAGACCCAAGCATCGAATTCCAAAACATTACTATATCAAAGGCACCAATACTACATCCACTGTATCCTCTGTATCCCCTAACGATAGGGACACGCGAATTAACCGCAATACTACATCCACTGTATCCTCTGTATCCCCTAACGATAGGGACACGCGTATTAACCGCAATACTATATCCACTGTATCCTCTGTATCCCCTAATAGTAGGGACTTGCGACATAAACGCAATACTACATCCACTGTATCCTCTGTATCCCCTAATAATAGGGATTCGCGAATAAACCGCAGCTATGCATCCACTGTATCCTCTGCACTCACTATATCCTCTACATCCACTGTATCCTCTGCACCCACTGTATCCTCTGCATCCTCTGTTCCCGCTGTATCCTCTGCATCCTCTGTTCCCGCTGTATCCCCTGTACTCACTAACAATAAGGACTCGCAACCTAGTCGCACCGCTGTATCCTCTGTATCCACTGGCCTCGCCAAACGTAAAATCAATCATTCCATATATGCTAAACCTACCTTAGACTCAACTGTTCCTCGTCCCATTCCTGAAACCAGAATTTATGAAATTAATATTGGTCCATTCAAGAAACGTTTACCCCATATCCTTGTGTATTCCTCAGTGTCGGACACTACCTTATCTCTCCTTGTAGACTCTGGCGCAACTGTTAGCCTACTGAAACGATCTTCTATACAAAAACCAGTTGACATCGCAACAGAAGTAATATTTCTGAAAGGTATTGACCCCATTGATCAAGCTTCACCTACAATGGGCCATTTTCCACTTAAAATAAAAATATATGATAAAAATAGTATCACACAGATTTCATATAATACCCCAAATAAACTTATCTTATGATGGTATAGTTGGCACTGATATGCTAATCGCTTTTGACTGCACAATCGATTACACTCATGAAACTTTGAAAATAGGTGGAAATGAAATAAAACTACATTTGAATGAACCTACTTACGTTATTCCTCCCAGATCCGAAACCGTCATAGAATGCTCTGTCTCCAACCCTGAAGTAAAAGAAGGACTCGTATTAGACCAATATTATCATGAAGATTTACTAATCGCTAATTGCTTAGTCGCAGTCAAAGAAAACAAAAGAATTAACCTATCAGTAATCAATACCTCTGAAACTCCTATAACCCTACAGTCAAATCTAGATATTTTACTAATTCCCTTAAGTTCTTTAACCAAACCTTTTGATCCAGTAAACACTCACACAGTCTGTCATTTAAAAAACTCAAACTCTTACCTCAGAACACAAGAAGTATTAAACCTCCTTAGAGTCTCCCACCTCAATCCTGAAGAGGCAAACGCTCTTCACGATGTTTGCTCTGAATACTCGGATATATTCTTTATTCCTGGCGATAAACTTTCCCACACAGATGCCCTTAAACATAACATAAAAACTAGCGATCAAAATCCCATAAATGTAAAATCTTATCGGTTCCCAGAGGTACATAAACAAGAAGTTAAAAAACAAATTGATCAAATGCTCGACCAGGGAATCATAAAACATTCAGTCTCCATGGTCTTCACCAATTTGGATAGTCCCAAAAAAAATTGACGCATCCGGACAACAAAAATGGCGTATAGTTATCGACTATCGGAAACTAAACGACATCACTGTTGGTGACAGCTACCCTATACCGCAAATATCCGAAATTTTAGATCAGCTGGGACAGAGCAAATACTTCTCAACCCTTGATCTCGCGTCAGGATTTCACCAGATTTTGATCAATGAGGAAGACGTTCCTAAAACGGCCTTTAGTGTACCACAAGGACACTACCAGTTTACAAGGATGCCATTTGGTTTAAAAAACGCACCTGCTACTTTCCAACGATTAATGAATACCGCTCTCACTGGCCTCCAAGGCATACGGTGTTTTGTTTACCTTGACGACATCGTCATATATTCTCATGATTTGAATTCTCACATTGATAACCTTTCGTCAGTATTCCAAAGGCTTCGAAATTACAATTTAAAACTCCAACCTGACAAGTGCGAGTTTCTCCGACGTGAAGTCGCATATCTTGGCCATCAAATAACCAAAGATGGTGTAAAACCTAACCCTGAGAAAGTAAAAGCGGTAACTCAATTTCCTACTCCCAAATCCCCGAAAGACATTAAGTCCTTCCTCGGTCTTGTATCTTATTATCGCCGTTTCATTGCGGACTTCTTAAAAAGGATGTTCTATGGGAAAACCAACAACAAGTCGCCTTCGACGAACTCAAGCACAAACTTACCTCTGCTCCCATCCTCATTTATCCAGATTTTTCCATCCCTTTCGTCCTAACATGTGATGCCTCTAATTACGCTATCGGTGCTGTACTCAGTCAAGGTCCAATTGGCAAGGATAGGCCAATAGCCTTTGCTTCTCGGACCCTCAACAAAAGCGGATGTAACTACAATACCACTGAAAAAGAACTCCTTGCTATTTTGTTCGGTTGTAAAACCTTTCGCCCATACATCTATGGACGAAAATTCAAGATCATTACTGACCATAGACCACTAAAGTGGTTGTTCAATCATAAAGATCCTAGTAGCAAGTTACAAAGATGGCGCCTAAAACTAATGGAATATGAGTATGAGATCGAGTACCAGAAAGGAAAACTCAATGCCGCTGCTGATGACCTATCCCGATATCCTGTAAACCCTGTTCAACCATCAGACTCTGATCCTATTCCATCCAATTCTAATCAAAATGAAGATAATTCCACACCTCAATTTAGCCCTCTTACTCTTGACGATCTTGATATCCAACTACCCCCTGATTCCTTAGACCTTGACGATAACCTTCTGTAGACCTCTTGGAAAACGATGATTCACTACCAGGTATCGACGATCCTCCTACACCGACCACATCTAACAAATCCCCAGATCTCATACCAAATCCTTCTCGTGACGATAATTATAGCAAATTTCTAAAAACCATGAGCAACAAAGACTTTAACAGTAACGCTAACATCCTAGAACATAACGAAAGCATCCTGAAAACTAACTGCAAGATCATTGTCATACCTACCTCCATCGATCTCGATGACTCCAACCCTCACGTAGAAGAAATTCTAAGTAACCTCGAAAACTCTAAAGAACTCTTAGATAGGGAAAGAACTCTTTACTCCTTCATCTCATTCGATCACAAGGGAAAAACAATATATTTCCTATTCACCAAAGTATACAACTTTCATAACAGTTCTTATGAAGACATTTATAAAAGCCTACTAAATCTTCGATGCGATATATTACGTAATTCCACTGATTCCAATCTAAATTTAGCCATTACTGATTTCCAAAATCCTTTCGACAAACACATCTGGACGAAAATATACAACATGTTCTGCTATATCTTTAACAATACTCAAATATCAGTTTATATTTATCACAATACTCTAATTTACCCTACACCCTCCGAGATACCTAGAATACTCCGCGAAAACCACGACATTCCAATTGCCGGACATTTAGGATCTACGCGAATGTATAATCGAATAAAAGAGAGGTATTTCTGGAAAAATATGCGGACGGATATTGAAACATACGTAAAGAATTGCTCCCAATGCCAAAGTAATAAAGCCCTAAGACAAATTAATAAATCACCTATGCAAATAACTACCACTTCCACCAAGCCATTTGAACGAATCAGCCTCGACCTTGTAGGACCCCTTCCAGAAGCTGGACTTAATAAACTCAAATTTATTGTTACGTTGCAGGACGATCTAACCAAATATTCCCTCGCTTACCCTATCGCTAATGCGACTGCAGAAGAGACATGTGAATGTCTAGTGCACTTTATTTCTGTTTTCGGCATCCCGAAGTCTATTTTAACCGATCAAGGCACAAACTTCACCGCAGACCTATTTAAAAGAACCTGCAACTTCCTGAAAATTAAACAAATCTGGTCTTCTCCCTACCATCCTCAAACGCAAGGTGCACTTGAGTGCAGTCACTCCACACTTAAGGAATATCTTAAATCTTACATCAACGAAAATCATTCCGATTGGCATAAGTATGTTTACACCGCTATGTTGGCATATAACACCTCTACTCATTCCACTACTAATTTCACACCATACGAACTCCTCTTCGGTCAGAAGCCTTTTATCCCGGACTCCATCTACAAATTACAATCGGACCTTACATATCCAGAATATCTCAAATCCCTACACCATCGTCTAAAACTTTCACGTGAAAAAGCCTTAGAAAACATACAAAGATCTAAAGAAAGATCTAAACAGTATTACGACACCCGTTCACGTCCCGTTCAGTATAAAGTCGGAGATTACGTATATCTCAAGAATCATGTGCGTCTGCGCAAAGCCCTTTCGCCTATTTGGAAAGGACCGTATAAAGTTGTAAAAATCAATGGCAGAAACACCTTGACATTACTCATAAGTAGACGTCATGTGACACATCACTATGACGAAGTTAAATTAGCTCCTAGATCTGAAACGTAACCCTAGTTATATACATAATACTAATTTTAATTATATTCTATTACAGTAATTCCGCACTGAGTCAAGAATTCATTACGTCCTTGACGAACAGTCCTGGTATCTACTTCGACCCTTTAGGTTCCTTAAGTTTAGTTGATAGTTATCTTAGTGTAGTTATCCCGTATGATGTATCCTTTATTAGTCCTCATATTCTAAATCTGCGACATGTCCTTGATAAATCCAAACAAGTATGTAATGATGGCAAAGTCTTTGATCGTCTAGAATGTACTAATCTCTTTGAACCATTGAACACCCGTTATAATGATATAGCCCATGACAACGAAGCCATCTTTCATCTTACGTCTCGCCAGTCGAGAAGGTCTGCACTTCTAGGATTCGTAGGCACTGTATCAAAAAGTTGTTTGGCACAATGGATGAAGACGATGCCATCCGATACGACGACGCCATCACAGAGGTAGAAATAGACCAAAAGAAATTAGCCCTCCTGATGAAGGAAAATATATTAGTCACTACTTCTTCGCTCAGATCTTTTAACGAAACTCTGTATAAAATTAAACTAAATGAAAACCACCTGAAAAATGCAATTGATGGACTGTCCCAAGACATCCTAAATCTGACTTACGCTTCAAGAGAACTAGGTATTAGATCTCGCATGCTGGAATTAACTTCCATGATAGAAAATAGTCTCCTAGCCTTGTCCTTCAAAGTTGAGGACATAATTAATGCTATCATGTTTAGCAAATCTAATATCCTGTATCCTACTATCCTAACACCTAAAGAACTTTACATCGAATTGGTCGAAAACTACAGATTCTTACCCGAATCTAAACAACTCCCAGTTCCTTTAAATCTCGATAACATGCACACTATTTTAAATGTATCAGAAATATCTAGTTACTTTAATAAAGAAAAAGTAGTGTTTGCAGTAAAAATCCCTCTCATTAACCCTATACACTTAAACATATATCATAACTTACCTTCACTGGTCCCTCATGATAAAAATAATCCAGAGTCATATTCGACCATCATTCCATCCTCCAAATATATTGGTATAAGCAGAGATAGATCAATGTATTGTAAGTTAGATAACCTAGATTATTGTAGAGTAATAAAAAATGATCATTACCTTTGTCAAACACCAATACTGTATTCCTCTTCCGCGACGCCCTCATGTGAAACCGAAATTATTACAAAAGTACTTACCTCAATCCCAATTTTTTGATTTGTGAAACCAAATTTTTCATGGTCACGTTAGCATCTGGCAGCCACTACGCTTTAATAGATGGTTATTTGTAATGTCTGAAAAAACTAAAATAAGTATTGAATGTAATAACTCCCAAGTTACTGAAATAGAATTTAGTGGAAATGGTATATTGTACTTACCTCCTGAATGTGTCGCCTACTGTAAAGACACTCGTTTAACACCACGTGAAAATCGTGAAATTCAATTGAAAACTATTGTACCTAATTTTAATATTTTAAATGATTCCTGTTGTAATATTGTAGCGTATAATAACATTGTTACAAACTTACCTGTAATTAATCTTAAGAATGTTAACTTAGATTCCTTAGCTTATGATGATCCTGAAATCCTGAAAAGCCTTAACAGTATAATTGAAAAACCACATATTGTTTTATATCAAAAATATTATTCAGGTATCACAATTTTAATTATAATTTTTATTATGTGCCTTATTATTTATTAGATGTATGAAACTGGCATACACAAGAAAATAATGAAATCTAGAGAAAATAAAACTCCTGAAAATAAGGACACTGAATTAGATGACATTAACCCCTCAAACACTAACACGGAACCTTCTCTTCGAATCTGCTGATTTATATTTCATTTATTTTAACATAAACTCCACGTTTAAGGGTGTAGTTTACTCTAAATCGGGGGGCTGTTACGGTTTCCCAATGCTAGGGAAAACCCTTAATCATGGATAATAACTGATTACATAGATTTCCTCTAAATAGTCTTGTCATCATTTAAAGGCACCTCTACTTCCCGCTCCCGGGAACGTGTCAGTCTCTGCCCGACCGCTGAATCCCTAACACCTCTGTATCATCGCGTGTCTGCCAGTTTCGACTCCGGGCCAATTAAAATTTGTAACCAATTCTATTTCTAAATAATACTATTTCCGTTGTGTAATAAAAGTGTTTTTTTAAAACCTAGTTTACGAGGTCCCGTATAACAGAACGATGCGAGAGCGGGACCGACCAAAAAATAACCGAATGGGATAATTTAAAAGTTTTCATGAAACTCGTACAGTGGAAGTATTCAAACACTTTCGCACCAACAATCTTCAACATAAATTCTTTTGCATTTTAATCTAATATATTTTATGTCTACCTGGTACAAATGCTCCAGTAGAAAACTATTTTCTATTATGAATAAATTGTGGACGTCTGAAAAAAATCACTTACAGGTTCCAGTTCTCAAGGCGATGTTGATAACAATGTAAAATGGCAGCATTTTATTCTTATTTAAAATCATCACCAACTTTATTAAAGCAAATTTGTTCCACTGACACGTATAAATATAATTAAAAAATGTGTTGCATTTAATAATTACCGTCTGAGGAAATTTGCTTTAATGAAGCAAATTGAACTGATGATTAATTTTTATTTTTCACAATTTGTTAAAATAAAAATAATTATAATTAATGTGATTATAATTATAGTGAACATTAATTGTATAAAGTTTTTAAATAAATAACATAATTTTTTTTTTATTGTTAACCTGCTAGGATTATAGGAGTTAATAAATTAATAAACCCATGTCCCGTTTTGAGTTAAAAAATAAATGGTCAGTTTACATTATTGCCAACTTTAACGCCGTTCAACGGCATTGAAATTGAAATGACGTTGACCGTCCAAGTGTGGCCACTCACTTTATCGCGTTAAAATTAAGGCAATAATTGTTGCGTTTATGGGCATTGACGTTTCTCGTTAGGTGTAGTCCCAGCATTAGAGAGTTCACGTTTACCGCGGTCTCGGACACTGTGAAGCAGTCTACACGCCACTATAATAATAATTTTCAAGTCCCATTTCTATCAATATAATGCTTTTACATATTTGAGACCTTTCACATATTTGCATTATTCCATAGACCTTACTTTCTATGGGACTTCAAGCCACAACTCTGCTATTATAATGCTTATGCATCTTACAGACCTTCTATATTGTTGCTTTTGTATCATAGACCTTACTATCATAAGTCCTTAATATAGGACTATACATTGTGCAACAGTACTTTGGTAGTCAGCCACCTGACCACCACATATATATGTGACCTTGGGTATGCGTCTCCAGCTCCCTTATAAAAGTAATCATTACATAAACACGCTCCACCATTGCACGAACACGCGCGATAAGAATTTTTTTGACTCATTTCCCAATTATGATATAAAGCTTAATGTTTATTTATCTTTGTTATTGTAATATAATCGACTTGTATTTCTATTATTTAATACCTTTTGAATATTTTAAGCAGAGTTTTAGTAAATTTAATGAATTTTGAACAATTTTGAAATTGAAGACAACAAGCCTTTATTTACTATAATACTGAATGTTCGAAATGAATGTATTTCAACTTCAAGAGGATTAAATTTTTTAAATTGATTTTTTATAGGATTAATTGTTCAAAATATTACTTTTAAGATATTTTTATATATATACACCAACGCGCGTCTAGTTTGTAGTAGTGTAACTATCATAGCGCGGTTGTATGAAGCTTTGCCTCTGTACGGTACGGTTTCTTTACTCATGTGACTCAAATAAACTTATGTCTCTCGTATATATCGAAGCGTGAGCATTTTTTTGCGCCCAATGCAAGGACACCCTCCGAAGCGGTGGAGGGAGGTGGTGAATGCTCCTAGCATACCACGCAGCCGGCTGCGTGGTTATGTGGGACTCACTTTGAAGAAGTGCCTACCCACTAAACACCACCTTGCCACATTAGCCCGAAGGCTTTACAGTGGAATCGGATACGACCTCCCTCGGGGGAGAGGGAGGTGTGTGGGGCACAACCGTCCGGGGACGGAAGCGCGGATCAACCAACACAGCCGCAAAGTGCGACGGCGCTGGATAAATGAGAGTGGGAATCGCATGTGCGAGCACCGACCGCCAGCGCAACCGCACGGGGGCGGCGGCACCAGCGGGCGGGGATAGGGAGGCAAGGCACCCACCGTCCAACGGTAAGTGCGGGACGCACAACACAACCGCACGGGGGCGGCCGGCGGAGACGGGAAGGCTCCCACCGTCGCCCGAACCCATATTCATGGGCACGGAAACACGGCGACGGCGAGACAGCTAAGCACAACCGCACGGGCGCGGCTGTGCTAGCTGAGCGGGAGGGCGAAACTCGACCGTGCAAGGACGGGAGTGTGGGAGGGCACCCAACCGCACAGGGATGGAAGAGCGGTCAGCCAACGCAACCGCACGGGGGCGACGGCGTCAGCTGAGGGGGACGGGACGGGACTGACGTTCTACTCTAAGAAAACTGTGTCGACCGAGGGAGAAGACCCGTACGGGTGCTCGGTCAGCGGCGGACCCCGCAAGCGCACGACCGCTCGGGGGCGACGGCGCAAGCGGAATGCCGCGTGAGCATACTAGCACATGAGTAGATAAACGGAACAGAGACAAAGCTTGTTTATGAACGTACAAAATTGTTACCTATTTTGGTAGGGTTGTCACAATAGGTGAAGACAAATTAAACAAAACATTTGTTAAATAGTTTTATTATTCCGTATGATAGAATACTTTACAAATTACTTACTCTAATAATTTTCTTTTTATAATTTTTGTTTTATAATAATTTATTGTTTCTTTTAATGGTGTGGTAAATTCTGAATCTAAGATAAAGTTTTTTCAAGTAATCTAACGGGAAACACTACTCACATGGCATATGTATCAATTTTACAATATTTAATACGTTTAAGTTTTTCGTTGCCAACATTGACAAGGAGTTCCCGGTTGAGGAGTTCCCTTGTGAGGAGACTATCCTGTCTGCAGCAGCAGTTTATGGTAAAGATCATGTTTAGCAAACAAAATTTAATTCAAATACAAAGTTTCGGGTCCATGCTACTAAACCGTTAAGAGTTCCCTCGTAAGGAGACAATGCTGGCTGCAGCAGCAGTTCATGATAAAAATCGTGTTAAACTATCAAATTAATAAGTTAAAGTATAATATATTTTTATTTTTTCTAGTATTATTCATACACACAGTACAATAAACAACCATTATTAATAATACCACGTTTTTACATTAAAATATTCAAACTTGCAACTAACAAAACAAACAACGTGCGTCGCACTGACCCTGAGATTGTTGTCCACTGGCTGTGCCAGCGTAACCGGTTTTTTCCAATCTGGCCGTGTACGCGACAAGCGGCCAGGGGTCACGCAAACATGCCCCGCGTGCTTGTAGTAGTGCAACTGATTCGCGCGGTTGTATGAAGCTTTATCTCTGTTTCGTTTATTTAGTCATGTGATACTGGCACCGCGTCCGGCAGCCATCGATAACTTTCGTTTGCTTACTTTAGTTTGTATGCAGTGACAGTTGTCTGGTCCACGTTGCAATATGAGATGTTGACTAGTCGAGGGCTAGGTTGTCCGGTCCAAGTCATCATAGGACATGATGGGTGGTCGAAATAACACCTTAGCTAGTGTTAGTTTGTAT
This sequence comes from Parnassius orleans, assembly GCA_029286625.1. Taxonomy (NCBI): domain Eukaryota; kingdom Metazoa; phylum Arthropoda; class Insecta; order Lepidoptera; family Papilionidae; genus Parnassius; species Parnassius orleans. The sequence continues at coordinate 69,396 of JAGSMP010000137.1, forward strand.
GAGGTCAAAGGTTATCCTTGCGTATGTGTATGAGTCCCTAAATGTCCAAAAATAGGGACAGTATACCTATTCATGTCAGGATGGACGAGTGGAAGAACAGCTGATTAATAGTGTTTGTTGCAGGAATCCATGAAGATACACGCCCGAGGACGGTAGTACGTCAGGATGGCCGTGTCGGCGCGTCTATAAAATACCGGTTGGATAGAGGTAGAATTGAGGGTATATCAAAACTCCCACTCGTTTGTGCAGTATAAAGTTCACTGTAGGCGCCGTGCACGAGAGATTCCACTTAAGTAATTCTAAGTGTGAAGTCATTCTAGGAGTGTTAAGATAGTGTCGTGGTTCTGTTCGTTTTAGTAATTCTTCTGATGCAGGCAAGGATGGTGTTGCTGAAAGGCTGCCCTGTATTACACTGAGATAATTAGTGTTGCTGTTGGTTTGCATACTTTGGTGTTATCATGTAATTACGTCCATCATGTTGCACTGGTGTGCGATTGTGGCGGGGACGTGTTACGGTGTGGTCGTACTGTAATCTATACTGAATGTATAGTGCGTTAGCTATCTTACTACTGATAATGATTAATTGCGTAAGCAGGAGAGCAAGTTGAACATCCGCTCTCACACTTTTATTATTTTTAATAATTACCCTTCCTGATGTATTTCCGAGATCATAATTGGGATATTCTGCTGAATTTCCGAGATCAGAAGTGGGATAAAGTCCCTGTTATCGTCCACATATAATCTTCGAATAGTACGTTTGCGAAAGACTTCGCAAACGTAAATCGCGTTGATGACTTTGTTTTTATTAAATGTAAATGAAAATTGCTGTCCTATTTACGACATTAAAGTACCATTAAAGTGTAGAGTAAAAGTTTAAAATGAAATGTTTTAAGCCAAAAGTTAATTCTTTTTGTTAGATTTATATTAAAGTTACCCGCAAGTACTTTTATTATTTCTTAATGTACCCAAATATGATAACAAATATTGAAAGAAACGTTGTAGGTACTAAAGCTTCCTACTGATGTTTTAATCCTTGTGGCAGAACGTTATATACATATGAGTTCCCATTGAATGTGAATCCAGTATATTTTCTACAATCTTTATTTATTGGAATTTGCATATATGCATTATTTAAGTCAATGATAGTGATATAATTCGCTCCGTAAAATGAATTGAAACATATGATTGTATAGGTGGGGCTTCTCTGTTTCTGCTACAATTTTCTTATTTATGCTTCCGGCATCTAATAATTTTCTAATTAAGCCATCTTTTTAAGGATGAATGTTAATGGGCTACTGTAAAGGGCATCACCTTGTGATGATACCAGATTGTTCCATTTTATTGAATTATCCATAATAAAATAAAATAAATAATTCCATTTTATTTGAGGACTAGCTGTTACCCGCGGCTTCGCCCGCATGGTCACTGGGAAATGAACTATCCATTGCTTTTTGAATTGAAAGAAAACTGAGTTTTATAGATTTGTCAGAGATGCAGCCATTAAAAGGAAACTGAGCAAAATTGATTCGTCAGCCTATTTAAATGTTTTGAAACGCAGCGTATAGGAAAGCATGAAAATAGCCTGTTTATTGCAAATGGAAATGGGATATTTTTTTAATTAAAGGAAACTGAGCATAATTATCCGTCAGGGATGCAGACTTTTGAAAAGAAACTGAGCTAAATTGATTCGTCAGAGATGCAGTTTTCTGAATTGAAAGGAAACTGAGCCAAATAAAAGATCCGTCAGAGATGCAGCCTTTTGAGTTGAAAGGAAACTGAGCGTAATAGGTCCGTCAGAGGTGCAGCATTTGGAATTGAAAAGAAACTGAGCTAAATAGGAAATTTTGAATTGAAAGGGAAGATCTGTGGAATTCTGGTTAATTGATTGTGGGAATTTTGGAAAAAAACTAACTGAACACTATTTTAAGACGCTACTGTACACAATGTTATATGTTTTTCCATTCGGGGAAAGAATGTGGAGATTCTGGGCATTTGACACACGCGAACATGCTACATACAGCTGACCATGAGAGAAGCACGGATTTTCTAAGTTGACCCCCGCTACCTGTAACGTTTGCCCTTGCGCTTTATTAATTGTCATTGCAAAACGGAGCTTAATAGGGAACTGCAACCTTTTGAATTGAAAAGGAAGATCTGTGGGAATTATAGGGATCCGTGGTATAATAACATTTTCACCTTTTCCTACGCCTGTCAAAATTGTAGCACCGATTATGTTCCGTCCAAGATGTGTCACACGCAGCCTTGCCCCGTTACATAACCGAGGAGCATCTAAATTTCGCATTAGCATGACTGGAACGCCTAATTTTAATTGCAGCTTATGTGAGGGCACACCTGACAACTCTAGAGAATTTAGAAACTCTACGGGATATGAAGTGCTCTGTGCTGTGTCCATGACTGTGTCTACTGACAAATACTCTGTTATTTCTCCTGCTACTTCGCTTAATATATCTGAATTTATTTTGTTAACGCTCTCATTTTTTGGTGCAAGAATCGCCCTTTCACATAACCATTTGTCTTCATGCATGTTGTTCGTTAAATCTGAATAAACGCTCGCAATTAATTCGGAATGACTCTGTACTAAATTACAAAAATCTCTCGTCAATTTAACGCAGCCCTCAGCATCCGTTTCCAACCGCCCATCGCAAATTTTAATAGTGTGTCAGCATAGTTTCCAGCATTGATATCATTATACAAATGCACTCTCATGTTCGTAGTTAAACTGAATTTTGTCACCTTGTTCCATAAAATAGACGACTTGAGGCATGCTTTAATTTCATCTGCAGGTGTGCCCTTTTGAATGACAGGTAAAGTTTGGCGAAAGTCACCAGCCAGTAAAACCACCATTCCTCCCATTACATCGGTATTGCTGCGCAAATCCTGGAGCGTTCGATTTAGTGCTTCTACAGCTTTTTTATGCGACATTGTACTTTCGGTCCACACTAAAAGTTTGCATTGTCGTAGCATTATACCTCGTGCACTATTTTTGCTAAAGTTGCAGATCGGCGATTCTTCCTGGGCTAGATTTAGAGGGAGTTTTAAAACAGAATGTGCAGTGCGGCCCCCGCTTAGCAGCGTGGCGGCTATACCGGAGGAAGCTACGGCCACAGCAATGTTTTTATCTTTCCGTACTTACGCTAATAATAAATTTAACAAAAATGTCTTCCCAGTTCCTCCAGGGGCATCTAAAAAGAAAAGTGCACCATTTCCAGATTCAATTTGTCCTAATACTTTGTCAGAAACTCGTTTTTGTTCGGGAAGCAAGCGGGGTACAAAATCGGCTACTTGCTGCTGCAAAGCTGGTATATCGTAGTTTGTTTCACGTATAATTTCATCACTTAGTTCATTTTCGGTTGTTCGCTGAGGGCTTATCATTCCAAAGTCGCTTAATTTTTTGCCTACCATGTGTTCATTGTATGTCATGTTCGCGTGTGTCTGCTGTAACCTTCGCAAAATATCTTCCACCATGTACTCTTTATATTTGTCCCACAATTTATGTGCATTAGATAGCCCGCAAGATGATATGAGAGTTGCATAAAGATCCCTAATTTTGGCTGGTGACTGGCACTGCACAGCTTCCTCCATGGTTTCATCCCAGTGATTATCGTTTTCTAAAAGATGCAGAGCTTCATGCTTCTCTATAAGTTGCGCATTCCTGACCGTTGACAGTTTTAAGGTCTTTATATGCTGTAGGACCGAACATGGTGCAGCAGCAATCGTAAACAGAAACATTCAAAATTAGTTACATGGACGGTATACACACGACCAGGGCATCTGATGACTTTACACCGGGCCAATTTAACAGGCGCGCCATGAATACAGCGTTTACACTCCTTCCTAGATGTGTTCCAAGTATAATAGCGGGGACTTCAGAATATAACAACGGTTTAAAGGGGTCGGTTTGACAAAGTTGAAAGAAGGCTGTTAGTGTAGTTTTTGGCGGTGATGCAATTCTTTCTTGGAAATTTCTTTCGGTGAAATATACACGCTCTCCATTTTCTAAGTGCACAGCAAGGTGAGTAACTGTTGGGTGCCTTTCGTGTAAAGAGAAGCCAAGGAGACGCCACGCTGCCTCGTTACTGCTGACATAACGCCCTGCTTGAAAGGTATGTACTTCATTAACGGGATTTGCCTCACCTTCACTCCTGAGATTAAATATTGCTTGGTCGCTTCCTTTATTTATGTACTTACAGATATACTTGATTGCGCGGACAGAGCTACATGCTTCTACATTAATGTGGGCATTAAACATTTTACATAGAATGGGCGAATACGGGACAATCCAGCTGTTATCTAAGGTTTCGAACGCTCCAGAGCGAGATTTGATTGTAACTTTCCTGCCACCATCTTCGGGAGCTCTGCGTCTGTATAAAGGGTAGCCATTGTCATTGTTCACTGTTTCTTTTAATAGCTGTTTAGGAATTTCTTTGTACATTTTCCTTCTTTCATTGGCGATATTGAATTTCGTGCTCCACATGGACCGTGAATCATATTTCGGACGATGGTATCATACAATTCTTTATCTTGCTCAGGATCCGGAATCTCGGCGCTTATTATGTCGTCTATTTGGCTGGGCCGCAACTTCTCTTTAAGCCATATTAGAATGTGGGGCGGTAATCCTCTTTTTGCCATTCAATTGAATACATGAAGCACTGCACCTCTCCGAAAATTTTCCTTTGTTAATTACATACATTAATTTTGTACTTTTAATCTAAATACTCTAACAACTAAATCGTGTCTGTCAGTACTTTTCTGGCCGGTATTAGCTCCTCGGTTATTTCTTTCCATGTGGGATTGCAAGTAAAAGTAACAAAAAGATCAGGTCTTCCGTAAGTTCGTACATAAACAGAAACAGAAACAGAAACAGAAACTTTTTTATTCAATATAGATTATAAATAATACTTATTGAAAGTCACTCTTTTGTCTAATTACCACTGGTTCGAAAAAACCTCTGTCCTGGGAAGAACCAGCAAGAAACCCAGCGGGACTTTTTTTTTAAATAACAGCTTACAATCATGTATATTACACAATTAACCACACAAAACAAATTAGAAACAGCCTGGCAGCGAACACCTCATTCCCAGTATTCCCATAGGCGAATGCGTCTTGTGTGTACTCATGTAGGTAGCGGGGACTGTTAACGAATGATGAGGGCAGAATTACCATTTTACCTAAATCTCTGGGGTTTACATTGGCGTTGCTAGAAACTGCATCTTGTAAATGTATATAATTCTCAACGCGCAGCTTTTGATTTAAAGATATATAACAGACGTTCTTTCTACCTTCACATACATGTCTACCAAAAATTGATGAAATAATTGTCTACACCGGGCTAAGAGGTTAAAATCATTTTCTCGCAACATCACATGATACGCATAAAAATCCATACATGATACTTTTTTGTTCGGAGTAGGCTCCTTTGTTACCGAGTTAATGAGTGGAATTTGAAAATGATAACCCTCTTGTCCTTTGCAATAAATCAATGGGTATTGAAGAGCGTCATAAAACTTGTGTGTATCGGCTACCCGTTGCAACGTATCATCACGTGCTCGCAAGACAATGTCTCGTGAAGAAAATTGATCACCACTAATTACGGCTGCTATTTCGTATATCAAAGGTGCATTGTAGCGCCTTTCATGCTCTCCTCGAAGGGTTCGATCTGCGTGAATGACGACTTTATAATCCTCTTCAGGTAGGTTTTCTAAAGCAGTTTTAAATGTTTTGACTAAAATGTTACGTTCATGCAAGAATCTTTGAATTTTGAACACTGTGTCTCTCTCAACTCCCTGGATAAATTGGCAGCGACGGTCTTCCTCAATTTCTTCGTCACCCATAAAATATACTTGTAAAAATTTATGCTGTTCGTTTTCAGCTGGAAATTTGCCCTTGCACCGTAAATGTAGGCGAAAATCCCGGCATTATTATTTCCCGGTCAACTCCGAAGGACGTCATTTGAAAGCATGAGTTATATTTCGGATCCTGTTTAAAAGCGCCGTGACTCATTAGCATCATATAAAAGAGTTTTCAAAGGTTCTTCTGGTTCCCCAAGTAACGGAAGAGACACTTTGCCATTGGAACAGCACATGCCTGCGGTCTCATCTTTCCATTTTAAAGCGCTGCAAAATCGACACGCCTTGTCCATCAGTCCGATAACAACTAATCTGTGATTTTTATAATCAATCAACGGATCATAATTGAATGCTGCGTCATTAAAAACCGACCAATTGTTTCTTTGAAAATTTTGTCGACGTTCAGCTTGGAGCTGTGCATTTGCATCTCTTCGCGCCTGTGTCTGTTCTGGTGTTTCAGATGCCCTTATAGTAGATTGACGTTCAGCTTGCTCAATGAGTCTGTGTTGAGTTTCAACAGGTGTTTCCGCGGCTCTTAAGGCGGCCTGACGTTCCGCTTGTTCGAATAGCCTTTGCTGACTTTGAGCAGGTGTTTCAGTAGCTCTTAAAGTAGAGTGACGCTCTGCCTGTTCAAGACGCCTTTGCTGACTTTGATCAGGTGTTTCAGTAGCTCTTAAAGTAGCTTGACGCTCTGCCTGTTCAAGACGCCTTCGCTGACTTTGAGAAGCTGTTTCAGAAGCTTTTAAAGTAGCTTGACGCTCTGCCTGTTCAAGACGCCTTTCCTGACTTTGAGAAGGTGTTTCGAGCTTTTAAAGCAGCCTGACGCTTTGTCTGTTCAAGACGCCTTTGCTGACGTTGAGAAGGTGTCTCAGATGCTCTAAAGCAGCCTGACGCTCTGCTTGTTCTTGCCTTCTCAGTTCAGCATCTTCTAAAGATTCTAGCGATCGAGCTAATCTTTTCGCTTCTTTGAGAAGATACTCTTGAAAGGCTGGACTTACGTTTGCGAGGCATTATGAAGTAAGAAAAACCTATTTATAAAAAACGTTAAAATACCTAAAAGGAATTAAATTTCCTTTTAAATATTTTTAAAGCAAATCCAAAATATCTAAAAGGAATAAATATTCCTTTTAAATATTTTAAAATCAAAACAACAAAACCAATTCAAGATACAACACGAATCTGAAAACGATAGCCAAAAAAATCGAATCAACTTAAACCAAATCACAAAGCAAATCACAGAAAACCGAAATCGAAAGCAGTAGTCAATATAAATATAACCAACGAAAAAAGAAGTAAGTGTATAGGTACCGTATACACTATCTATACTATTAATGTTCCTTTGAAATATTGTTAAACAACCTAAAACAACGAAAACCAATTCACGATTCTAAATAAACAAAATCCAAAATCAAAGCCAGAGTCTAAATATGTATAAAGGAATACCAACCAAATCAACAAAACCGATCCAAGAAAATACACAAATCCGAAAATGAAAGCCAATATAATTCAATTCACCTTAACCAAATCACAAAGCAAATAACAAACAACCGAAATCGAAAGCAGGTAATCGAATAAGCTACGAAATAGAAACAATTTAAGCGTATAGGTATAGGTAAACATTTCGTTACCGCGTTTTAAAAACCTAGTAACGACATCTAGCGGAATCAATTTAAAATACGTTACTTACGTGGTAGAACCATGCTGCAGCTATATTAGTAGTATAGTTGTAGCACGAATGGGTCGGCTCGACCGGAGAAGGACCACACTCTCACAGAATACCAGCATAAAATAGCAGCTTAATGCTGCTGTGTTTCGTATGGTGATGTAGAGAACCAGGCCCTTTTACTGGAAAGAGGCATTCCATCTTAGTCCTCACGGGTGACAACGCATCTGCATTTTGATTCTTTATTGAAGATAGATGTAGATGTCTATGGGTCACAGCAACCACTTACCATCAGGTGGACTGTGTGCTCGTTTGTCACCCTATCCTATAAATAAAAAAATAAAAAAAAAACTATGTATACGTTAGTTAATAAGAACTCTCAAAAAATATTTTTCTTATAATTTTGCACAATTTTTCTTATTGTAATACCGATTCATTCATAACCACATATAAGAACTGTATTCATTTCCGTTCAATAAATATTACTAAGGCTTATTAATAAGGCTTACTAAGAACTGTTTCTACCATTGTTAAGTAATAGTTAAGGGTGAAAGCGTGACAGGTGGTGATAGTATTTCTGATCCATACTTATAATCACGCCTGTAACCCTTGCGGGGTAGGCAGAGCATCAACGGATTACTTAATATCGTCTGCGAGGTTATCGCCTATTCTGTGAATTACGATGCACCAAAACGTTTGAAGAAAATCAGCTGGTGAATTTTATGTTTTATCGCTCTCTTCCCGGTCCTGTGGAAAATACAGATCCATACATTTTTATCTTAATTTTGGTAAAAGACATAATAATCGAATATTCTGACCTTCTGTGTTCGTCCATCGTACCGTCGTCCGTCTTGTAGAATCACGGTGGCGCCACCTAGCTGAATTTAATTTTGCAACATATTCGATTTTCCGGGAATGATATGTTTTCCGCTGAAAAAGTAGCCTATGTCACTCTACAGCCACCAAACTATCCCCATACAAAAAATCATGCCATGCCGACGCTCTGTTGCGACGTGAAAGAAGGACAAACAAACAAACAAACAAACACACTTTCGCATTTATAATACTAGTATGGATAAATGTAGATGTCTATGGGTATGGGTGGTCATGCACTTACCATCAGGTGGACTGTGTGCTCGTTTGACACCAATATTCTATAAAAAAAAATCTTATATTTTTGATCTATACATAGCTACATATGGAATCGGACAGGATCTAGTAACTGACCCATAGTACATCATCTATCATTTCAATTTTATGTTTGTAACAGTTCGCTCTACCTAATTGGCACTTATTTTCCAAGTATTGGTTTCTCCAAGACCTTTTTAAGTTTAGCCTGTTCAGAGACCTCCAGTGTAGATTATATTTTTATATTTGTGTAAGGATCATCGATTCTTTGTTCGATATAGTTGTTATATAATACAGAATTATTGTTATATTTGAAGGGTATAAAGTAGTCTTCGTTTTTCACCTTACTCGTAAATTCTATTCCAACAGTCGTATTTCTTAAGTCAATCAGAACTTTATTTTTCTTAACCTTTCTGCCCCGACATTTTATTGAACAAACTTAGTCAGAACTATGGTCAAGCCAAAGAGTATAGTAGGTCAGACCAAAGACAATTTTTTTAGATGATGGTAAAAATAACTAAGAGTCATTACTGGTCTTATCCAAAAATAAATTATCAACAATTAAAATATCGAATTATTTGTATGAAGTTCAAGTGAGCGCTAGAGTAACAACGATTGCAAGACGATTTGTCGATAAATGAAATGTTTTGAGAAATTATCAATTACCGTGTAGTGGCATTGTATGAAAATTCATATCATTAAGTGAGTTTCGTAAGAGGCGACTAATCCACTGTCTCATCAATCAGTAGTATCGGAGTAAGGGAGAAAATAGTACGGTGGCGGCGAAGGAACAACGTTATAGAGGGAACTATGGAGAATATTTCTTTTATGAGGTGACTTTTGATAGGCTGTACTGAATGAATGAATGATGGAAAATATCTTGAGGGAGCAAAGAAAAAACGGGTAATACGTTTCATCATCATCTTCATCATTACAGCCCTTCAAAAGTCCACTGCTGAATATAGTTAATACGTTGGTAATGACTTTATTGGTAGTTATGGTGAAGCGAGAAAAGAGGAGACAGACCGCTGTTGTGCCGCGGTATTTATACAATCGTAGCAGTGCCCCCTGCGTATGTTCCATAAAGCAAATACCTTTTTTTACATGGGGAAATTCCTACCCATACCCGCCTGGCTGGGGCAAGGACAGGTTTTATCGGAATCGGTTTGGGGGGGCCGTGAAGCAAACCCTGTGTCAATTAAACAAACATAATTAAATAAAATTTGCAATGGGGTACTTTGTTACATGTTTACAGTTAATATATCCCGTGAAACCCATAATAAAGCTAGAGATGATTTGGCAGAAATATACCGGCTGAATTTAGGTAGATTTCATAGTAATTTTTTCAATGTTAAATTTTAACTTACTACGATAGTGCGAGTTTTCAACTACGGTTTTGTTGTAAGATCAGATGATGATGCTTCAATTAACGTTCATTGATGTATTAATTTGGGTATAATACGAACCGGTTTAATCAAAATCCTTAATTTACTAAGTCATAGACTAAATTAGTTCGTCGACAATGTTATCGTTTCGCTAATCAATCGCATCAATTGAATGAAATTGAAAATGGAATGGAAATACGGCAATAACCTTGTAAAAGAAAGAAGTTGAGAATTATCTAGCAATTGTTATAAATGAGGATGGATAAGCGTTAAAAAGCGTCCCTGTGTAGTGGCGGGTAAGAATACCCACTACCCCATATCTTCCCTTGGGTGTCGTAAGAGGCTACAGAGGGAAACTGAGGCAGAAGATGGGCAGCAGCATCTTTCTGATAACAGCAAAACAATAATATAAAAACTGCTGTTGCGCACCCGCTCGCCAAGCGTGGCAACTATGGCAATATGGGGTATATTGCCATAGTTGCCACGCTTAACAGTGTGATGGGGTGCGAAGACGGCCACCGTTGGCGGCCCCGCTGTACACACCAGCTGCAGAAGCGACCATGGTAACGGCGGGGCGGGGAATATAAAATCTCCAGTGGAGGTTCGGTTGCAACTAAGATGACTCGACCTGACAACATATAACGCACGCACCTGAGGACTGACGAAGATCCTGGAGCTGGAAGAAGAGATAGACAAATTGCTGGAATATTATAGGATTATCTGAGGGCCAAAGAGAGGGGAGGATATGGTATTCTCGAATCCGGCAGCTTGTTCTATCACCGGGAGGCGACCATCTGTCAAGGATGGTCGGATTTATCGTCCCAGTCTCTCGTTAACGTTGTATAGATTGTGAATGTGTCGACGAGGGTTGCGTACCTTATACTCAGAATCACCAAACGGTATTCGCTGAAGGTCATACAGGTTTACGCACCGACCTCGGGAGGTGGAGGAAATCTATGAGGATATACCTAGAGCCATGCATTCCTCCAAAACCCACTATACGGTGTTAATGGGAGACTTCAACGCAAAACTAGGCACAAGAGAGAACGGTGAGCTGAAGGTAGGGAAATTTGGAATAGGGTAACGGAACCCAAGGGGCCAGCAGCTGACCTACTTCATGGAGACAGAGGGACTCTTTATGATGAACTCTTTCTTCCAAAAGCAGCCCCACAGGAAGTGGACCTGGTCGAGCCCCGACAATTCGAAAAAAAATGAGATTGTCTTCATTATGAGGATCAGACGACAACTGTTCAGTGATGTCTCAGTGATCGCAAGGGTGAAAACCGGCAGCGATCACCAAATGGTGAGAGGCACACTGAACCTAAACGTTAATTTGGAGAGGTCACGTCTAATGAAGTCAACGCTCCGTCCCCCTCGTGCTCTAATCGAAAGTCCCGAAACCTTTCAGCTCGAGATACAAAACCGTTTTCAGTGCCTAGAAGATTGCAATGCAGTGGACGATATGAATGACAAACTCGTGGAAACTGTCCATGCGGTCGGAGCTAAGTTTTGCAAGACTCGCCGCAGAAGAACACAAAAAACTCTCCGATCACACCCTTAATCTCATGGCTGTTAGACGGGAAATGAAGCTGCAGTCTTCAGTAGATTTGACAGCATACAGGCAACTGAACAGACAGATCTCCAAATGCATGCGGCGGGACTAACGCAACTTTAATACTGCTCGTATTGAAGAAGCGATCGAGCGGAACCAGGGCTCCAAAGTCTTAGCTAGAGATCTGTCAGCCAGAAAGAGTCAACTGTCGAAGCTGAAGACCGAGCGTGGCAGCGTCATTTCCGGGACACCTGAGATTTTGAGTGAGATTGAGAGGATCTATGGGCAGCTGTACACATCATCGTTAGAGCCACACGCAAGTGTGAGTAACGATCCAAGAGCAAGTCTTATCCGTCACTATTCCGATGATATTCCGGACGTCAGTCTGAGCGAGATTTGCCCTAGGCGAAGATGGAATTACAGCGGAGCTTCTGAAAGCGGGTGGAAAACCGGTACTTGAAGTCCTTCAGAAGCTCTTTGATTCCGTCCTCCATGGGGCACTACACCGCAGGCGTGGAGCAGAAGTTCGGTGGTCTTGTTCTTCAAAAAAAGCAACAACGCTCTCTTGAAGAACTACAGACCGATTTCCTTTCTGAGCCGCGTCTACGTGCTGTTTTCGAGAGTCATTACGAATCATCTCGCAAGCAGACTCGACGGTTTCCGACAAGGCTTTAGCACCATAGACCACATACATACCCCTCGGCAAATTGTACAGAAGTCCGAGGACTACAATTTGCCACTATGTCTGACGTATGTGCACTATGAGAAAGCCTTTGATTCCGTCAAAATTTGGGCGGTGCTGCAGTCCCGTCAGCGGTGCCAAGTTGACTGTCGGTATATCAAAGTGCTGAAGTGTTTGTACAGTAGGGCTGCGATGGCTATCCGAGTACAGAACCAGAGTACGAAACCTATCCAACTGCAGAGAGGTGTAAGACAGGGTGACATTATATCCCCGTAACTCTTTACCGCTGCATTGGAAGACGTTTTCAAGCTACTGGACTGGAAAATCAACGGCGAGTACATCACTCACCTTCGATTTGCCGACGATATAGTCCTTATGGCAGAATCGCTGGTGGACCTAACCACTATGCTCAATGACCTCAATAGTGCTTCCCAACGGATAGGTCTTAAGATGAACATGGACAAAACAAAAATCAAGGTGGAGTCGCGGTGGAAGAGGTGTGTTGGTATGGCGATATGCCACTCGCCCTATACTCCGCGACTCTGGCGGGGCCGCACCGTTGATGCAGTGGTGTTGGGGCCGCGGGGGGAGATGAGTATCGGTATTGCGAATGCAATGTCTTCCTCCTGTTTCATTTCCCTCTGTCGCCTTTTACGATACCCAACGAATGTTATGGGATCTCAGAGCTTCTAAGTATGAGGTAGTGGATTCTCTTACGCCGCCACTAGATAGCATTATCAAGATCGTGCTTTCCCTTCATGATTTCGAAATATTTTCATTCAAGCCGATATAGCTTTCTCGATGGTTTTATTTTCCGCTGAGCAAGTGGTAAATTAGCATAGTATTTAAAAAGCAACATTAAAAATGTTGAAAAAACCCACGACGGATCTAAAGTTGTAATCAAAAAAGGATTAAATATTTTTTTTAAAACCTCCGACTAAAAGAAAGTAAGTCACGGAAGATAAAAATAAAGCGCGTTTAAAAAAGGGTTGACTTCTCGCGAGCTCTGTCATAATAAACAACTAATTATGACTTTCTTAGTCCTTCCTACCTTTGTGTACCTATTTGTTTGTCCTAGCGATAAACACAGCAATGACATCAAATATAGGTATTACACATATTCACCTACCTATTAGGTAATATAATTACAAACACAAGTAAATCCGTCAGGGCTGCCATTGCCATGTTGCCATGTACGTTATAAGCAAAAGTATTTTTATATAAATGCATAGTACACCTACAAAAACTTATGCAGACTTGTTATTTATGCATTAATGCAATTTACGAAATTAATTTCAACGTTTGGTTTTTACTATGTAAAGTATAAAAGTCATACAATTTTATACGTGGTACAGCCATGCTGCAGCTATATTAGTAGTATAGTTGTAGCACGAATGGGCCGGCTAGACCGGGGAAGAACCACGCTCTCACAGAATACCAGCGTAAAATAGCAGCTTAACACTGCTGTGTTTCGTATGGTGAGTGTAGAGAACCGGAGACCCTTTTAACTAGAAAAGAGGCATTCCATCTTAATCCTCACGGGTGACAACGCATCTGCATTTTGATTCTTTATCAAGGATAGATGTAATGTCTATGGGTCACAGCAACCACTTACCATCAGGTGGACTGTCTGCTCGTTTGTCACATTATCCTATAAAAAATTCAAGTCATCAGCTTAAAATATCTATTAGGCAATAGGTAGGTACATGCATTACACTTATTGCTTCGTTGAAAATTAATTATTACTTTAAGTTATTTATAAGTGTGAAGGTAATCCATTAATGTAATCACTTAGAAATATTTATTTTTAATAGAAGTAAAGAAAATTATGAGGACACAGTCCACCTAGTGGTATTGGAACACTTCCCCCCTTCTTTCTATATATAAAAGACCGTATATAAAAATATGACAATATTAAATTATATAAATTGCGTGACCAGGATAATAGATTTTGATCATTCCCAAGGATCTTTCTAAAGGTTTAGTTATAGGCCGTTTAATAAATTTATGGCGTGATCATTGTAGTTAAGGCCCTAATTTACTTTGTATTGGTTTAGTAACTTAGTTCTGTTAGGTGTCTTTGAAGAATGAATATTATTCACTAGAGCAATTGAAAGCTGTTGGTAGTGCCTTATAATTATTTGAAGCAAAAGAACCCCGTTCAAGAGGATTAAATCGTCGTACATTAATCCTTATTAATTAATCTCTTCCCACTTGCAAAAGGCTCACAATATTTATTTAAAAATATCCGATACAAGGCCTTCACTCTCCCACATTTAAAAAAATGCGGGGGAGGCACACAGCCCCACACAGGTCAACGCCATGTGAGTGAGCGCCAACCAACAACGTGCTCCTCCCGAAGAGGGAGGAGCACGTTGGTTGGTTTTTCTAGTGGTAGAGCCACGCGGCAGCTTGTGCTGTCGCACGGATGGGCCGGCTCGAACCGGGTTGGTACCACGACCTCACAGAATACCAGCGTGAAGTAGAGGTTTACCTCTGCGTTTCACTTGGTGAGTGCAGGTGGCCGGAGGCCCAATCCCCCCCCCCCCCGCCCCCCATCAACATGGTAGCGGAATTAAACGAAAAACTACCCCAGGAGAGTACCAGCACCCCTGGAGAATCCCTCACTGAGCATCCACGTCCAAGCTACTCCACTCCTGAGCGTGGGTGCTCAGGCTGCCCCGCGTATTCTGGGGGGAGGGGGGGGCAAAATTCCGCTCGCGACTAATACTGCTCGGGGCAAGCGGAGCAATAACACCAAGGCGACCCCTGTCACGCTATCCGTCAATTTTTGCAACATCAGGGGACTTCATTCCAACCTCAACGCTGTCCACTTCCATCTAGAGACGGCGAAGCCGGCCTTGCTCTTTTTAACCGAGACTCAGGTGTCCTCTCCGGCTGATACTTCTTTTTTTTTATATCTCTCCTACCCGGGGTACAAATTAGAACACTCCTTTGTGCCCCGGGCTGGAGTTTACGTATACGTCAGAGAGGACATCTGTTTTCGACGCCTCGGCAGTCTTGAAGGTACGGACCTGTCCATCCTATGGCTGCGCGTAGACAGCGACGACCATCCCCGCGTGTACGGGTGCCTCTATAGGTCCCATAGCGGTAATGCCGAAACAGACCGACTCATCGACCACGTCCAAATGGCTACAGATTCCTTGTTACAGCAGATCCCATCCGCAGAGATCGTGATGCTTGGCGATTTTAACGCCCACCACGCCGAATGGCTCTGTTCATGTTCAACCGATCATGCGGGGAGATCTGTTTATGAATTTGCTTTGGCATATGGTCTTACACAGCTGGTTACTTCGCCTACGCGGGTTCCAGATGTGGAAGATCATGAACCTTCCCTGTTGGACCTTCTGCTGACCTCTCATTCGGACGGATATCAGATTTCCGTCGACGCTCCTTTAGGCTCGTCGGACCATTGTCTTGTCCGGAGTATGGTGCCACTCACACTAACGTCGCGGTTGCATTCTGCAGGCTACCGCCGTGTTTGGCACTATAGGTCGACCGATTGGGATAGGATGCGGTCTTTTTTTGCATCCTACCCTTGGGGGCGGGTCTGCTTCTCGCCGGAAGATCCCAGCATTGTTGCTGATTCTGTTGCTGATGTGGTACTTCAGGGTATGGAACTTTTTATTCCATTCTCTGTGGTGCCCATCGGAGGCAGATCCCAGCCATGGTATTTTACACGAGCGACCACTCCTGTTAAATAGCATCACGCTATAAGCAGGAGTGCTACCGGGCCTGGGCTGACGCATCAACGTCTCGGGATGTAAACACCAGCGCTCTTAAAAAGAAGTATAATTCCACCTCGAGGTCCTTCAAAAGAGTCATTGCCAAGGCAAGGTCTGAGCAGATCGGCAGAATTGGCGAGAAGCTAGTTCATCTTCCTTCAGGAACCCGTGCATTCTGGTCTCTCGCCAAGGCTGTCCAAGAGAACTTCTGTCAGCCATCTCTACCATTTCTGCACAGAGAGGACGACTCACTGGCCCATGCCGCAAAGAGAAAGCCGATCTGTTAGGCTCTCTCTTTGCGTCCAACTCGACTCTGAATGACGGGGGGAACACACCGCCGACTATCCCGCGGTGTGAGTGCTCCATGCCGGACGTGCGGTTTACACAGCGGTCGGTTCGCAAAGCACTCCTCTCCCTGAACGTCAGCAAGTCGAGTGGGCCTGATGGAGTCCCTCCCATTGTGCTGAAGACGTGTGCTCCGGAGTTGGCCCCGGTTTTAACGCGTCTTTTCCGGTACTCCTACTCCCAAGGCGTAGTTCCGAATTCGTGGAAGACAGCTTTGGTCCACCCGATCCCTAAAAAAGGCGACCGCTCAGACCTGTCCAACTACAGGCCTATCGCCATCACCTCCTTGTTCTCCAAAATAATGGAGTCTATTATAAACTGCCAGCTCATGAGGTACCATGAGGATCACCAGCTGATTAGTGACCGCCAATACGGTTTTCATCGTGGTCGATCAGCTGGTGATCTTCTGGTCTACCTGACTCATAGATGGGCGGAGGCAGTAGAGTCCAAGGGGGAGGCATTGGCCGTTAGTTTGGACATAGAGAAGGCCTTCGATCGGGTCTGGCACAAAGCTGTAGCCAATCTTGTCAGTGACACCTCTGATATATGGCAGTACAGCAGGCACCCGCTCGACTGGGGCCGGCTTCACTCGTTCACTGTGACGTAGGCGCGGGACCCGAAGCTTATTGTGGTGCAAAACTTGCTTGACGTGTTGGAACTCGGCGGTCAGGTGTTTACTGTTCCGCATAACCCAGTGTGTCAATGCGAAGGTCTGCCATCTTTTACAATAATTGCTCAACCGCAAGAGTCCAAGGAAGGGGTGACAATACATCTCCTTGTGGACAGCCTCTTGTAGTGGCAACCTCAGTTGAAGTTTGAAACAGCCGCTATTTTTGCCTTTCTGATTGAGAGCATCGACTTCACCTACCTGGTGGTCGTGGGGTCAACATTTTTAGATGCCAGGCCCCCAACCAGTGGTGACGTGGGGCTACTATCGAAGGCGCCCTCAATAGCCGCCTTTATACGACACGAGCTTTCACTCGGGGTGTGTGTGATTGAACGCTGGAAAGCTTTCACGCGCAATCGTGAGTGATTGTTTTTACCCCTTTTTATGTGCCTTGACTCTTTCGCGCATTATTACTCCTGTATTTTTATTTAGGAAGGATCTTTCCTCTCTAAAGTCGTATAAAGGCTAATCGCGCGTGATTCAGTACGGGAAACTTCCGCGACCTGGGGTGTATGAAAAATTTTTTAAGCGACTTCAAAAAGAAGGAGGTACTCAATTCGACTGTATGTTTTTTTTATGTGTGTTTTTTATGTTTTTTCCAGGTCAACCGATATAGATGATTTTTTGTATTTGAAAGTTGGTGCTTCTTATGTGGTCCCATATAAATATGATCAAGGTCTGACCAGTAGTTTCTGAGTTATGTTGGTACAGTAAACACCTGACCGCCGAGCTCCAACATGTCAAGCAAGTTTTGCACGACAATAAGCTTCGGGTCCCGCGCCTACGTCATAGTGAACGAGTGAAGCCGGCCACAGTCGAGCGAGTGCGTGCTGTACTGCCATATATCAGAGGTGTCACTGACAAGATTCGCTACATCTTGAAGCGTGCTTCCATTAAAACATACTTCAAGCCGCCGAAGAAGATTAGTCAGTTTTTACCATCAGTCAAGTGTAATGTCCCTCTGCAAGATGCAGGAGTGTACAAGCTTGATTGTGAATGTGGTCTCTCTTGTATAGGATAAACTAAAAGATCCATAAAAACCCGCGTTAAAGAACACATAGCTGATGTGAAGAATCGACGCTCCGGGAAGTCTGCAGTCTGTGAACACGTACAGGATCGCCCCCGTCACTACATTAGATTTGATAGACCACAAATCCTCCCTAAAGAACACCGATTCCTTCCAAGGATGATTCGCGAGGCTATTGAAATCAAAAAACATCCTAATTTCAATAGAGAAGATGGCTGGGTGCTACCATCTGCTTTCGATCCCATAATTAATAAGATTAAATCCCAACCCAAGCATACAACTGCAAGACTTCAAGATGTAAGTTCATACTGCGTAGATCGGAACAAAAATTGATAATTTCTAATCTGGAGGTAGCCGTGGTTAACTATGATATTGGGACGTCATACACCTCAGTCCCCCCCGTGACCATGGATGCTGTAAAGTACTTGAAACGTCGGGAAAATAAAACAAGTTAATATATATGCGATAAAATCCGTAAAACTAGTTTTATTTAAATGTGTAGTGTTCGCGTAAATATAAGAAATCATTAAATAAACATTGGAGTTACTAGTGTCAACCCATTTCCCAGGGTCACAGAAGACTTTTGCCTCGATCTCTTTCAGAGCCCTACGAAGGCCTTGTAATAAGGACCGGTGTAGGGCTGCAAAAATAATAATGCCAAACCTAGTGCAGTGGACTGCTGACTCCTTTAAACCATATAAAACAAGCGGGGAGATGGAATAATTCCCATCCAACTACAGAGGGGTATCGATATCCTTCTTCCTTATCTGGTGAAAATCTTCAGAGCAAGTTTTGCATGAGGATATTTTCCAGAACGATGGACAATCGTCAAAGTTCTATTTATACCTAAGGCTGGTAGAAAGGACTACGCCTTATCAAAGCCTTTAGGCCTATAAACCTATCTTATTTCTTCTCACGACATTGGAGAAGGTTATAGATAAATATATTAGGGATGTACCTCTAGCTATGAGGCCCATTCATTACAACCAGCATGCTTACCGCAGAGGCAAATCTGCGGAAACAGCCCTCATCAGTGTTATTTACAGGGTTGAAAAAGCGCTGGAGGATAAAAAATAGCTCTTTGTGCCTTTCTAGATATTAGCCGCCTTTACACATACGCTCTTTAATGCGTGAATCTGCTTTCGCGCTGGAAAGAGCGCGCATGTAAATATAGAAAAAGAGAACGAGAATGCGCGTGCTGCCCGCTCGCGCATCTCCTCATACCTCAGTCATGCGTTCAAGTCTGTGCCCTTCAACAATAATTTACTTGCGCGGTTTTGTGATAACGATTGTAGTCTTAAAATGGCGAATATTAGATTATGGAGCAAGGATCTTATTAAAGAGTTCTTGGCAATATACAGAGTCTAATTCATGCCATCTTATGTTTGATTTTCTTTAATAATATATTAAAAATCTAATATATAGTCTGGTCCAACCATAATGCACGATGTTAATTGTGAGTCACACCTTAACGTCAAGTTTTTTGTCCAACTTAATTTGACATTTCTTTGTTTCAGTGTTTGACAAATTCAACCATAGAGAAGTACACAATTGAGCAGCGCGTTAAGGTTGTTGAAGCCTTTTACGAAAATGGGCGTTCAAATGAAAATGCATTTCGTGCACTTCGTGATTTTTTTGGTCAGCATAATCGACTCGATCGAATTTCATGAAGATCACGAGTTATGTTGGCCTTCAGGATGGTAATTGTCTGTGGTTTGCCTGCATAGACCAGAGATTTTACGTAGCTCCACAGAAAGTAGTCGAGTACCGCTGTCTTAAATCACACGGTCTCACACGCGAAATGATGAAGCCTTCGAACTTATCATCCAATAAATAAAATGTTTCCCGTGCAGTATGGTAAGTGGCGCCATCCTGTTGGAACCACATGTTTGTGTGGTCCATAATATCTATACTAGGCCACAAAAAATTGTAATCATCGTCCGATATCAGTCGCCATTGACAATGAGCGCGGCTCCTTGCGCATCTCTTTTCATCTACACCAAACAGTGACTTTTTCGGAGTGTAGAGGCACCTGATGAATCTCCCGTGGATTTTCGTCGCTACAAATCCGGAAATTTTGTTTGTTACATAGCCACTCAACCAGAAATGAGCCTCATCACTGAAGATGATTTTTTACCGAAATCATCATCAGCCGCCAAATGCTCTAAAACCTAATCAGCGAAAACACGGCACTGTCTGTGGTCGTTGGATTTTAGCTCTTGAGTGATCATATTCCAAATTAATTTAATTATCATTAAATACACTTATTTGGTACATAATAAAGCAAGTAGTGAAACTTTTCCTGAGTGTATTCTTTAAAAATATTTTTTTTTCATTACAGCCCTTCACAAGTCCTCTGCTGAACATAGGCCTCCCCAAAGAATGATACAAATCACGGTGCATTGCACCTGCATCCATCGACTTACAGTCTTACCAGGTTGTCATTCCATCTACAGGAGGGTCACGCTACACTTCAGCTACCGGTACGAGGCTGCTACTCGAGAATCTATCTTCCCCATCGGTTGTCGGTTCCTCGAGTTATATGGCCAGCCCATTTCCACTTCAGCTAATTTTATTAAGTTTTAGCTAATTTATACTACATAATATATAAATGATGCAGTTGGATTCAGTCGGGATGGGTTTGTTTTAATTTTTGACAAAAAATGATTTGCTAAAAGACAAAAAACCTTTTATTCCTTTATAAAGTCAACATTATCTTGCGTCGGTCAATTACTGGTAATATTAAATTAAAACATGAAGTAACAATCTATACGTTTCCTACTGCCGGGCACTGGCTTCCTCTTGTTTCTGCGCGAGTTTTGAATGATAGAAAAGTCCATCAATCTGCTCCAATGTGTATTGGTAAACTTCACATATTTTAGAAATATTTTTTCAATTTCTTTGATACATGTAGGTTTCCTTACAAAGTTTCCTGATGATAGGCATATTCCAAATTAAATATTGCAATTTACGCTTTAGCGTAAAATTTGTTAAATAATTTTGGATGAAATTGAATGAAACCAAAATGAGCAAGAGCTACCTATTTGTAGGTATACAAATATTGTAATGGTCCGTAGTAGGACGTTACTGTAAACAATTGGAACAGAAAGGTGGTAATTGGCTGGAACAGGCATGTTGCTGAAGCGCTTCGGAGGGCCTCGTTAAAGTTTCACCGGTGAGAGTGGTATGGTAGACCTATTTTCGGTACCATTTATCAGGAAATGTGTGAAGCTAGAAAAAATCGCAAATCTCGCTTGAAGTGGTGTCAAGATCACGAAAATCAAGTGTAGTGTCGTGTAGCCCCCAATTTGTATTCTTTTTAGAGATAATATTTTTATAATTTTATTTAAAAAAAAACAATGTATTCATTTTTTGTCGGTGGGAGCTGTAGTGTCGTGTAGCCCCCAAGACAATATATATGCGTGTGTGTGTGTTAGATGTAGAATAAAAGAAGTAGTCTAATTAAAGTCCTAGACAGAAGAACAGGGGGGATGAGTCGCTCGCGTCCGTAGGCTTCGACCACCTAACCCTAGGCCCACCCTAGGCCCACCCTACACGTGTCCCCCGGGTGGTGCTAAACGAGCGACAAAGCCGAAAGGATAGACTCGGCTCCTCGCTGTATGGTAGCGGCGTAAAATCTACCACCCCTTAGTTCGCACCATGAGCCAGCAAACAAAAGAAATGGCCCCGAGTTCCCGGCGCTCCTTTAATGGGGCAGGGGTGCGAAAAATCTCCGGGAGAAAACCCGGCGAAGAGGTTCGCCACCCGTCACATTCTGTCTCCTGGAGAGGCTAAAAGTGGATTTCGGAGGCCCGTCTGGCTACGCTGAATGTATGTGGAGCAATGAATGATAAGATGGATGAAGTATGCGAAATTATGAATGATAGAGGAATAAATGTGTTATGTGTAAATGAGACGAAACGAAAGGGAAAGGATGCCTGCACATGGCATATATACCGCTTACTGGTCTGGTGTAGACGAGACCAAGCGGGCATGCCAGGGTATTAGGAACGTTTGGCGAAGAAAGTATAAATGAGAATGGTGAAGACCTCCTCACCGTATGTGTGGAAAAGAATCTTTTTGTGACGAACACTTTCTTTCGCCATAAGAGGATTCACATGTATACATGGGAAAGAGGTGATGATAGAAGCATGATAGATTTCATAATAATGGATGAAAGAATGAGGAGCGCAGTGGTAGATACAAGGGTTTACCGGGGGTCCAACGTAGGGACGGATCATTACTTGGTCTTATGCCGAATTAATGGTCTATTCAGGCGTTGGCGGCATCGGACATCTGTGTCTACCACTGCGTTACAGCGTGTAGAATAGAGAGGTTACAAGATGAAGGTGTGAAAGAGAAGTATAAATGTAGACTGAGGAAAAATATAAGTGGTTTGAATATGTTGTGGTGGGATGATGAGGTACGGATGGAAGTTGAAGCAAAGAAGAGAGCATGGCTAGATTTACTAGCAACCAAAGCTGGTAATTCTGGCGGTATGAATGATGAGATTGAAAGAAAAAAGGCAGACTTTAGACGTATAAATAAGACAGTAAAAGAAGTTATTGAAAGGAAAAAGCAAGAAAGAAAGGATAAGAATGATAGAAGGATATCTGATAACTTCCAGACAAATATTAAAATGTTCTGGAAACTCGTAACAACTGCCAGGGGACATTCAAAACAGCCTAGAATGAATGATATACGAGACGAGAATGGCTGTATGCTGAATGATGAAGTTTCGAATTTAAATAGATGGAAGGAATACTTTGAAAGCGTGTTTATGAGTGAAGAGTCGTCTGAATTAAGTGAAATAGAAACTCCGAAAGAAGTGGAGAGAGGTAGGGAGATAAGTGTAGATGAAATAATGAAAGCATGAAAGCAGGTAAGGCAGCCGGATATGAAAGAGTATCACTTGAAATTTTAAGGGCTGGAGAGGGAGTGGTGGCAGGCCTGCTGTACACCTTGTTTAATTTATGTTGGGAACTGAAGCGGGTACCGGAAGACTGGTGCAAAGCCGTTATAGTTCCAATATATAAGGGAAAAGGGTCACAGCAGGTCTGTAAAAACTACCGTGGTATCAGCTTGCTTAGTATTGTGGGTAAACTGTATGCTAAGGTGTTAATTGAAAGAGTTATGGAAGAAACTGATGGAAAAATTTGGGATGTGCAAGCTGAAAGGGGATGGGGTGTACGGATCAAGTCTTTTCCATGCGCATGATTGCGGAGAAGTTTTTGGCCAAAAACCAGAAAGTTTATGTGCTTTCATGGACTTGGAAAAGGCTTATGACAAAGTGGACAGGAATGTGTTATGGCAAACACTGAACTCATTTGGGTTGAGTGCTGGTTTGATACAGGCATTAAGGTGTCTTTATAGGGACTCTAGTGCTTGTGTCAGGATCAACGGGGTCTGCTCGGACTGGTTTGGCATCCAAAAAGGTGTCAGACAGGGCTGTGTAGCTTCCCCGTGGCTGTTTAACCTATTTATGGACAGTTGTTTGCAAATTTTGAAAGTTGAAGAATGTGGGTTGAGAATGGGTGAATTAACCGTCAAATGCCTTTTGTACGCCGACGATCAAGTCATATTTGCATCGTCGGCGGCCGAGTTGCAAATGATGGTTACTTTAATGAACTGGTCATTAAAAGAAAGGGGTATGAAAGTGATCGCAAGTAAGACGAAAGTGATGGTTTTTGAAACAGAAGAAAGTAAAACGTTATGTGAAATAAGAATAGAAGGGGAGTTGACTGAGCAAGTGGATGAGTTTGTATATTTGGGATGTTTATTTAGCAGGGATGGTAGATATGATAAGGATATAGAACGACGAGTGAACGCAGGAAATAGAGTGAATGGGGCTCTACACGCTATTGTGAAGAGTCAGAATGTATCAAAAAAGGCACGTTTGGCAATTCATAATGCTGTGTTAGTCCCTACTTGAATGTATGGTAGTGAAAGTTGGGTCTGGCAGAAGAAGCATGAGAATTAAGAAGCATTAAGTATGCTAGGGCTGAATCTGTATGACAGGGTGAGAAATAGTGTGATAAGAGAAAAGTGTGGTTTGCAAGATGACGTTGTGACCAGGATTAAGAAAGGAATGCTTCGGTGGTTTGCTCATGTAGAAAGAATGAACGAGGAAAGAGTGACAAATCAAATTTATGTTGCAGAAGTGAACGGCAGAGTCGGGAAGGGACACCCTAGACGAAGGTTTATCGACCAAATTGGCGTTATATTGAAAAAAGGCCAGATTAGGAGGACCCTTAACCGACGAGCGTGTATGCGTAGATATATGGATGTAAAGGAGGCGAGAGAAGTGTGTCAGGATCGTGCCAAATGGAAATCCGTAGTCTCTGCCTACCCATCTGGGTGACAGGCGTGAGTGTTTATGTATGTATGTATGTACAGAAGAACACGTCTATTCTTAACTAATAGGTAAAAATGTAAACTGCCCAACTTATTTGTTGATAATTTTGCAGCTAAATCTCCTCTTCGGCCCTCACACTCGGTGTTGAATATGTTGCCAACGGAAAAAAGAAAATCAGTTTTACGGTTAAGGAAATAGCTCAGGTAGTTAAATCTGTGTCTAGAAGTAAATCCCCTGACCGTGATGGGCTTCAGTATTGAACATCTCAAGTTTGCTAGCCCGCACCTACCTCGGGTATTATTTTTATTATTTAACCTTTGCCTAGGACATTACTACTTAGAACATTATACGGTTATAGTACCGAAAGTGAAGAATGAAACAGGCGATCTCGCGGTTAAAAATAACTATAGACCTATATTGTTAGCAACTGTCATTTCAACCATACGACAGTCAATTTGGGTTTAGACCTTAGACCGAAGTTGTCTACAGAAAGCGCGGTGTTGTGTCTTAAGCACACTGTCACTTATTACACGGCACGGCACGGCACTAAAAGTTTACAACGCCCTCCGATTACAATACAACGCGTTTAGGGATGGGGATGTTCGCGAAAGCCCGAGTGGACTGCTTTTACGCAACTATGTGCAAGAGGTGCGCGTCTCTAGTGCGCAGAGTGCGGGGCAGGAACAACAGCATCTTTAAAATGATAGCGAGCAGACAGGACTGCTTATACATGTGCCATTGTAGTGCCATATCGGGTGGAATGGTGAGAAAATCGCACATATAAATGTAATATTGTTCTTTTCCTTAATATGCTGTAACAAATAATATACCTACTAACCTAGTTATAAGTAATACTAACAATATATGAGTCTTATGGCTAAAAAAACGCTAAACTTAAAGGCTAACCCAATTTTAAGATGTCATTAAGTCTCGTGGTGTCACAGTCACTTTGACGTAAAGTGATAGAGACAGCAAGAGACTTAAAGGCATCTTAAAATTGAGTAGTAGTATTTGGGCATGAGTTACTTAAATTAATTAATTTTTCTTCGTTGTTCTATCTACTCAAAGTGGATACAATCTCATAGACAACTTTAAAAATATCAATATAGTCAGTCATTGGCACTTGTAAAACTAAACATTAAAGATTTCATTTCTCTTGAATTCATATGGAGACCAATGAAAAATTCCTTTAGGTTTGTTCGACAAATCGTTTTCGTTTTCAGAAGTTTATGTTCAGAAGAAGCTAGCGGAAAAACAGAAATGATGAGGACGTGGATAGCGACTTTGTTTTATATGCTTTAGAGATTCATATTTATCTTAATTTCCTTGCAAGTTGAAAAATCATTTTTGTATGCAAACTTTGAACTCTCGTCTTAACACTTTAAAGTGGGATTTTCGGGAAATTAAAAAATACGTATTTTATCAATTTAATTCAAAAGAATTTGTACCAATTTTCAAGTTACAAAAATCATTTCATATTTTTTCTCCATAGAAATATAAAACCTGCCCGTAAAATAAAAAAAATTGTATATACTACATTTTTACTTAGCACACTATTTAACTTTCTAAGGATTTGAATTTTGGAAAATCCTTTCTCGTCTCGTCCCAATTTAACCCTTCTACAAGTGGTTTCGACTATGCGTCAAAATACAATATTTTCAAAAAATAAAAAATGGATATTTTTATTTACAAAAACCAGTAACTATTTTTTCTCCATACTAATTTAAATACCCTCTGAGGGTTATTTCAAGTAATAGAAAAATACGTATTCATTTATTTTATCAACAGAGTACTTTCAGTAAGTCTCGAGTCAATCATCCCGCAAAATAATAAGTTTCATAAAAACTGTAACATGCTGTTTAAGACCCGAAGGGTAGATTACTGAATAAACTAAAAATGTGAATTTTATTATTTTTTATTTCAGAGTATATGCACCAAGTTTCAAATTTAAAAAAAAAAGTTAATAAATTTTTCTCCATACAAATTTGGACAACCTCTAGCCTCTCGTAAGGGGTTGTTTTGAAAATTCGCTAAATACGAATTCATTTGTTTTACTTACACTCTAGCTTGAGAAAATTTCAAGTCAATTTCCCTGTAAAATAAAAAGTTTCATATAAAGTGTAACACAAGATTACACCCTCTTAGGGGTTGCATTTTTGAAATTCACTAATGAATTGCCTACGTCATAAACTGCTGTCCAAACTACAAATTTCTACGTTTAGCGGTTTGAACTGTGTGTTGATAGATGAGTCAGTCACTCGGGACATCGTCTTTTATACTAGCTGGTACCAGGCGCGTTGCTGCCGCAAAAGAAATAATTGTGGAAATATCGTTTTAAATTAAAAATACTTATATTTTTTTTAATTAAGAATGATAATAAATCATTGGATAAATATGTCGGTACGATACGCGCGCCAGTAAGTTAATTGTACTATGCCTATACCTTTGCGTAAGTGCGCGCAATAAGTTGACAAAGTTTTATCGCAGTCTGATGAACAGCATGGCAGCGCATAAAATACGAACAAACAAACATTAATTTTTATATATTAGAAGATGAAGCAATGCTTCTGTATTTGCACAAGCGCTTGTCACATTGTAATTTACTATATCATGACATCTAGTAGGGGAGCCCAAGAGGGGATTTTGGGATTTGCTCAAGCGTGGCAGATGTACATAAGTTAGGATACCTGGCATCCTGCTGAGTACCTCTACCATATATAAGTCCTTTATATAGAACCGTGTGTCTAGGGTGGCCCATCAGATTTGAAAAAAAATTATCGTCAGAAATACTAAAGCGCGTCAGATTAAGGTAAGGTGGGTTAATTACGAGCTAAAAATAGTACATTTAGAAAATCTGACAATTTGAGCGTAACGTAAGGGAGTGTTACAAAGTTGCAAAAAAACGTTGTCTTGACATGCGTGGTTTATTTATTTTTTTATTTTGAAGGAAATAATGAAACAAAAAAAGCATAATCTGCCGATTTCCACATACCGAAATACTAAAAATCGTCTAAGAAGATGAGAGCGTGCAGCTGGATTAAAACATGTATACCCCACTCTGCGCCTCTCTCTTCCTTTCACTTTTTCCCTATCTCTGACTCTTCCGGATGGCCAGCCCCACCACGCAAGTCGGCAGATAAATATACCTTCGATATCAGAGACACGTTGCGGCATATTAACTATAATATCTGACAGGCTTAAGTATTTCCATGTAATTAATTTTTACATTTTTGAAAATCTGCAGACGCTTCCCCCACCACTGGAAGGGGAAACATTATATAACTTTTTTTCCTATCAACTAATCTACAAAATCTAATAGGTCCCTACGAGGCTCGAATAAATCCCCATTTAGCATAGCATCATGGACTCGCCTACTAATTATTGTACAACATAATATATTGAGCCAAAAAGGAAAACTTAATTGCCTGATCTTCTTATTTTACAGAAAAATAAAATTTAAATCTAAATTTATTTACATAACATAATATACAATATTTTATTATATACAATATTAAAACCTATAATAAAAAAAAAACTAAAACTAGTAATTTAATTATCAAACAGTCCTACTCCACGCGGTATCGTGCCAAGAACGCTGGCTGCGTTTCCCCGCTGAATGGCTATACTTAGCCTTTGAGCGAGAAAAGAGCCAGCCCTCTTATCACCAGCAGCAACGACCAGCCGCGCATGGAGTTCCTTTAAGAACTTCATAGCACGTAGACCCCACGGACCGATAGTCTCTACAGCAAATGGCACAAATATGTAGTCATCTCTCAGAGACTCATATTTGCGCCACTTACTCAGTTCAGCTGCCTCTGATGCCGCCCGGCTCTAAACGAGGTACCCTGCGATGAGAGGCCGCCAAAGTGTCTACGCAAGTAGCATCCCACACTAGGGCTTTACCTCTCTCCCAGGGACCAATGTCATACCATCAGGTCTCCTGCCATCGTCTCTAAATATTCCACAAGGCTCTAAAACCGAGGTAACATTTATAGAGACAAGAGCCCTTCGGATGACATCGTTCAAAGAACCGTGCCGTGAAAACCTACCAGCACTTTTCTTACAAGAAAGTCCGTGGAGCCCAAACTTGTCGACGCTGCTACCACAGGGGCACTGATGGGGTTGACAAATCGCCGCTCCTAGTCGGATTCCTACAGCGATGCGCTAGCTTTCCCCATCAAGTAATGTGCCGAGATTACTTGATGGCAAAGCGTGTAACCAGTGACTAGATTCCTTAGTCGAAACAGCTAGAAGGCGTGCCTTATCTTGGTCTCTATGGAAATTATGAAACAAATCTTTCTGCACCCTCTGTACCAACGGAATATCCCACTGTTTTTGTTAGTTAACTTCCAGTGGAACATTTTCGCCGGGACAGAGCGTTTGCCATGTCTGCCCTGCCTCCGTAGCAAAGCATAGGTCTACTTTATTATTTAAAATTATGTTAGATAAATTACTGACACTATGCACGGAAGCAAGGAAAACAGGCAATGCAACGCTAGAAAGATTTCTCACATAGTAATCTAAATTAGGTTAACTGAGTTAAGTTACGAAATGTAGACGATTATAAAGCACCTAAGTCTCAAGCAAATGCATTACAATACAAAGAAAGCTTTTAGCTACATGAGGTAATAAAAAAAATATTTCTAATAAATAAGCGCTTAGTGTTATTGGGCCTTGCGTAAAACAAACAATAGAGCCACAAAATTAATTTATCTAAGTACTTTCACGGAAATTAATTTCAAAATTTACTCAAACAGCGTTGTTTGCCAGAAGTGACCAGAAGTGTATATAACACTATTTTTCTCAGTGATATCAGAAAGTGTAGTTCAAAGGAGTATGGATCTAACGCCTCCTGAAAATGACAATTGGAAATTAAATTATGCCTTAATCTCTTCTATAAGGCCTTTATTGTTATTAGAAAAATGTTATGGTATCATTAGAGTTCACGTCATTGGAAATTCATATTATATTCCAGTTGATTTGAAAATGAAATTGTTTGGATTTTTAATTTATTTATTAATTGCTGTGATTTATTTAATTTTTGGTATTGGATTCACAGTAAAAACAGGTAATTTTCTTGAAGCCGTTGAATTACTGCCAAGTATTTTGATATTTTTTCAGTATTCTATTACAATAATAATGCAATCATTTTCGGATGAAGATACCAAACGAATATTACTATCTTTTGAAAAAATTGATGACATGCTACGTATTACTATGAACGAAGAATTTTACAAAAAATCTCGCTTGCAAACCAATAAGTTGTTAATATTACTGTGTGGATCTTTCCTGGTTATAATAATTTTCAATATATTTAATGAGGTTGAAATTCGAATTGGCCACGTAGTGATTTTATTTATATATTTCCAATGCAATTTGGAAATTTTTACATTTATCAAATTAACAGATATGCTTCAAGAACGATTGCTTATTATCAACAACTATCTTAGAAAATTTACACAATCTCAACAATTCAACAAAATTCTTACTTTTCATGTATGTGTTGACAATGCTTATATTGATGGTTGTGTTAACTACATAGGGCCAGTTTCACCAAGCAACAGGAAACTTTGTGATTTGTCAGCAACATACGATAAAATTGGAGAACTCTGTCAAATATTAAACAAAAATTTTAGCTGTTTAATTTTACTTTGTTAATATCGACCTTTTCGTTTATAATCATCACATTTTGGACTTCTTTGTATTCCTTTAAGGCAGTTAAAGATTTCAGATATTTGTTAAAAGTAATAGTTTTGAGCACTTTAGAAGTGTCTATAGTAAGCATGATGTGTCTTAAATGTGAAAAAATTCTTAAAATTAGAGATTGTACAAAAATTCTTGTTAACAAAATAATAATGAATTACGATTTGCCAAAAAGTATGAGAATTCAAGCAAAGGCTTTTATTGAGGTTATTGAAGTTTCGTCACTGCGGGTTTTCATTTACGACATGTTTACTATTGACGTACAAATTATTTTTAAATTTATAAGTTTATGTGCAACGTATCTGATAGTTGTTATTCAAGTCAGTCATTTTATTTAAAAATAAATAAATTTTTAATAAAGATCATTTTAATGTCTTTCTTTAATTTCTTAATCCCATAAAATATCAATATTAATTATTATTTGGGATATTTTTGTTGAATTCTCGTCTGGTTGGGATATATAAATTTATGTAAACATTTATTTTTTTATTTACATCAAACTTATATCTATCATTACAGGATTCTACCCAATGCGATAGAATAAGCTCGATTTACAATCCTATATTACCTTATAGCTAATTATCCATAAAGCAAGTTTCGTGATTTCGTTCAGAGTACAAGAGAATAAATCTGTTTCCCTGTCAATCAGGTGTAATGTTTGAAACGCTTCCGTCAGGTGTGCCTCGCCCAGTAAGTTAGTGCGACATCTAGGGACGGCCAGTAGGTCTGGCTGACGCCGCCGCCATATATACCTATCCGGAACACACACACTGATATTGTTCAACATATTCCCATTAATTATCTTACCCTTAAGAACGATAAAAATATATGAAACTAGTCTATGTTCTCTCCTTATACTGAGCTGATTGTATCCTACCATACCTAGAACAAATAATGTAGGATATTGCAGTGGGTAAAAAGGGTACACCCCACATAGCTTGAGATACAAATATACCTTATAAATTTGTTTTGTACTTAATGATTTCTTATATTTACGCGAACACTACACATTGAATAAAAATATTTTTACGGATTTTATCGCGTTTAATTTACTATTTTAATTGCCGACGTTTCGGGTGCTTTACAGCACCCATGGTTGACGTCCCAATGTCATAGTTAGCCCTTAAGTTTTTGAATATTAATTTTTGGTCCTATCTACGCAGAATGAGCTTACGTATCTTGAAGTCTTGCAGTGGTATGCTTGGGTTTGGATTTAATTTTGTTTATTATAGGATCCCAAGCAGATGGCAGCACCCATCCATCTTCTCAATTGAAATTAGGATGTTTTTTAATCTCAATAGCCTCGCTTATCATCCTTGGTAGGAAACGGTGTTCTATTGCGAGGATTTGTGGTCTATCAAATCTGATGTGGTGGCGGGGACGATCTTAAATATGTTCACACACTGCAGATAGATCAAGACTGGCAAAAATGATTTCAGAGTTGATTTAGGCGAATGGAACTTTGTATAGAGCATGATGGAGAATATTTTGAAAAGATGTAAAATAAATATTAATAGTATCTAGAACACTTTTTGTATATCTTAAAACTTATTGAGTGTCGTACGTATAAAGACATTTAAAAATGTCAGAAATTATATTTTAAACAATTAAAATGCATTAATAAGCATAAAGTTCAAATATATTCATTTCGAATATTGAATATTATAAGATAGTAAACGCATAAAATTGTCTTTAAAAATCTCTAAATTTATTAAAATTCTGCTTAAAATATTCAAAATGTATTAAATAATACAAAAACAAGTCGTTTATATTGCAATAATAAAGATAAATAATATTTGTAATATAATTGCTAAAATGGGTCAAAAATTCTAAGTTGATGAGGGTGTTCATGTAATGATTGCTTATATGAAGGGCGTGTACATATATATGGGGTGGTCGGCTAACCGACTGCTACTAGTACTGTTGCACAATGACTAGTCCTATATTAGGGACTTATGATAGTAAGGTCTATGATACAAAAACATTAATATAGAAGGTATCTATGATGCATAAGCATTACGATAGCAGAGTTATGACTTGAAGTCCCATATGTATAGACATATAATAGTATGGTCTATGAAATAAAGCAAATATGTGGAAGGTCTCAAATATGTAAAAGCATTAAATTGAATGAAATGGGACTTGAAACGGATTTATAGTGGCGTGTAGATTGCTTCACAGCGTCCGAGACCGAGGTAAACTTGGACCCGCTAACCGATGTGTCCTAGACATATCATCTTAGTGCCGGTGGTAAGCGGGTTTGTTGTAGCAATACGACTTGCCCGTGGACATCGCACACCCCTACCTTTTGTGGGCGGCGTCTTAGCGGATAGCGTTATGATACGTCGGCTATCTTTCGGATTAGGGTGAGTGTGTTTGGTAGTACTTTTAAGTACAGCAAGCATACTCAACTCCATGTCTTAGTGCAATAGCGTTATGATACGTGGAGTTTTGGCTACTGACGTCTTAGTAGCGTGCTACTATGATACGTTGGTGGTATTTTTAGTTAACAACATTATCAATTTTGTTGCCAAAGTCGATAGGGATCATGTGGATGTGTTGTGAGGGGGCACCATCCGTATGATGCTTACTGCTACTTGCGGTATTGCGTCTTGTGATGGATCTGCGGGTGTGCTGCGCCTGATTCGACGCATCTTGGTCGATGGAGATATGCGGGTATTGATGCTTGTTGCGTTCTGCAGCATTGCGTCTCTGCGATGTTTGCGATGTTTTGTTTGGCGGGTCGCTATTCTCAATGACGCTCTCTGCGTCTTGGTTTGACTCACAACCTAAATAGCTTTGCCCAAGTCGGGTCCCTTCATTACGGGGCTGCAGACTGTCTGACCTCCATGATGTTTTATATAATAACATAATAATATATCTCTATAAAGATCCTACCTTTGAATAATTGAAGGCAACTTGTTGGTGGGTGAGAGAAACATGATTGAAAAATGCATATACTCAACGTCAGTTGACACAAACACTTTCTAATGGCGTATTATTACTGATATCTTATAACTGCCTATTGGCTATATCTGCCATTGTATTGGTTGATGGAGCATATGTGTCGACCTCATGCGGGTGGTAGTTGGAGGGAGAATCTGAGGAGGCTCTCAAGGCTGCGGCCGAAAGCCGCGCAACGTGGGACCCCGTTCCCTTGAGGTGAGCGGTAGACTCATGACACGCTCTGCGGCCAATTGGCCGTGCTGATCATGCAATTGATGGTGATGCCTTACACTTACATCACGTCTGCAGGAACGGCGGTCTGGCAGGTGGTGGTCGGAGGTCTTTTTATGGCCAGTGTGCCTATTGTTACCTAATCCGTGTGACGTACATTCACTGTGGCTGGATTTGATCGTATTCTGTATGGCGTTTACACGCATTGACATGCGCGACTTCGGTCGATGTTTGTGCTTACGCACTACCAAGGGGCCAAGTCCTCTTTTACTGGTTCGCCAGTTATTTTGCTGTGGACTACGGTCCAGTTCCCAACTTAACGTCCTCTTCGGTGGGAGCGCGTTGGTTGGTTGGCGCTCACCGCACACGGCGTGTGTGGTGCCGTGTGCCTCCCCCACATTTTTTTTAAAGTGTGGGAGAGCGAAGCCCTTGTATCTGGTATTTGATATAAATATTGTGAGCCTTTTCCAAGTGGGAAGGGATTATTTAATAAGGAATTGATTGATATGAACCTGATACAAGAGGAATAGGGACGATTTAATGTTCTTAATTTTTTTTGAGCTCAGTCTTCGTGAACGGGGTTTTTTAGCTTATAAGGCACTACCAACAGCTTTCGGCTGCTCTGGTGAATATTCATTCTTCCTAAAGACACCTAAAAGAACTAAGTTACTAAACAAACACAACGTAAATAAGGGTCCTAACTAAGACGATCACGCCATAAATTTATTAAACGGCCTATATTTGAACCTTAGAAAGATCAATATATGGTTAATATACTGGTCACGTAAATTTTATATATCTTAAAGATATAAATTAAAAGAAAGAAACAAAGAGGGGGGTGGGAGTGTTACATATTGAAGAAGCGATCGAGCGGAACCAGGGCTACAAAATCTTTGCTAGAGATCTGTCTACCAGAAAGAGCCAACTCTCGAAGCTGAAGGCCGAATGTGGCAGCATCGTTTCCGGGACACCTGAGATTTTGAGTGAGATTGAGTGGTTCTATGCTGTACACATCATCGTTGGAGCCACACGCAGGTATCCAAGAGCAAGTTTCCGGACGTCAGCCTGAGCGAAATTGGAATGGCTCTCTAGCACCTTAAAAAGGGCAAGGTCCCAGGCGAGGATGGAATTACAGCGGAGCTTCTGAAAGCGGGTGGAAAACCGGTACTTGAAGTCCTTCAGAAGCTCTTTAATTCCGTCCTCCATGGTGGCACTTCACCGGAGGCGTGGAGCAGAAGTGGGGTGGTCTTGTTCTTCAAGAAAGGCGACAACGCTCCCTTGAAGAACTACAGACCGATTTCCCTTTTGAGCCGCGTCTACGTGCTATTTTCGAGAGTCATTACGAATCGTCTCGCATGCAGACTCGACGACTTCCAGCCTTCCGAACAAGCCGATTTCCAAAAAGGCTTTAGCACCATAGAACACATACATACCCTTCGGCAAATTGTACAGAAGTCCGAAGAGTACAATTTGCCACTATGTCTGGCGTATGTGGACTATGAGAAAGCTATTGATTTTTCGAAATTTGGGCGGTGCTGCACTCCCTCCAGCGGTGCCAAGTTGACTGTCGGTATATCGAAGTGCTGAAGTGTTTGTACAGTAAGGCTACGATGGCTATCCGAGGACAGAACCAGAGTACGAAACCTATCCAACTGCAGAGAGGTGTAAGACAGGGTGACGATATATCCCCGAAACTCTTCACCGCTGCATTGGAAGACGTTTTCAAGCTTCTGGACTGGAAAGGATATGGTATTAACATCAACGGCGAGTACATACACATCAGAATCGCTGGAGGACCTAAGCACTATGCTCAATGACCTTAATTAGTGCCTCCCAACGGATAGGTCTTAAGATGAACATGGACAAAACAAAGATCATGTATAACATCCATGTCACACCTATGCCGGTAGTTGTTGGGAGCACTAAGCTCGAAGTTGTTGACGAGTATGTTTACCTGGGAAAAAAGTCCGACTAGGTAAGTCCAACTTCGACCGAGAGGTCAATCGACGGATTCAACTCGGCTGGGCAGCGTTCGGGAAATTACGGTACATCTTCTCGTCAAGTATACCTCAAAACTTGAAAACGAGACTGTACTACCAATGCGTGTTGCCAGTGATGACCTATGGAACTGAGACGTGGCTCTTCACTGCTGGCCGGATGAGGAAGCTCAAGGTTGCTCAGCGAGCTATAGAGAGAGCTATGCTCGGAGTTTCTCTGCGTTGAATAAAACTATTTTTACGGATTTTATCGCGTTTAATTTACTATTTTAATTCCCGACGTTTCGGGCGCTTTACAGCACCCATGGTCACCGGGGGGACTGAGGTGTTTGACGTCCCAATGTCATAGTTAGCCCGGCTACCTTCAGTTTTTTGAATATTAATTTTTGGTCCGAGAATGAGCTTACAGTATCTTGAAGTCTTGCAGTGATATGCTTGGGTTTGGATTTAATTTTGTTAATTATAGGATCCCAAGCATATGGCAGCACCCATCCATCTTCTCTATTGACATTAGGATGTTTTTTAATCTCAATAGCCTCGCGTATCATCCTTGGTAGGAATCGGTGTTCTTTTGCGAGGATTTGTGGTATATCAAATCTGATGTAGTGGCGGGGACGATCTTGAACATGTTCACACACTGCAGACTTCCCGGAACGTCGGTGCTTCACGTCAGCTATATGTTCTTTTACGCGGGTTTTTATAGATCTTTATGTTTGTCCTATGTAAGAGAGACCACATTCACAATCCAGCTTGTACACTCTTGCATCTTGTAGAGGGATATGACATTTGACGGATGGTAAAAATTGACTAATCTTCTTCAGCGGCTTGAAGTATGTTTTAATGGAAGCTCGCTTCAAGATGTAGCCAACCTTGTCTGTGACTCCTCTGACATAGGGTAGTACAGCAGGTACACGCTCGACTGTGGCCGGCTTCACTCGGTCACCGTGACGTAGGCGCGGGACCCGAAGCTTGTTGTCTTGCAATACTTGCTCGACGTGCTGAGGCTCGGCGGCCAGATGTTTTCTGTCACAGATCCCTCGTGCTCTCTGGAACAAAGATTTTCCCACGGTAGCTAACTGTGATGGATGATGGTGCGATTCACCATTTATATAGCGGTTGGTATGGGTCTTTTTCCTATACACAGTGTGACCAATAGTGTTATCAGGATTTCGGATGACTAAAACATCTAGGAAAGCTAAAGAATTTTTTGCCTCTAACTCCATTGTGAATTGTATTTTAGAGTTTATGTAATTAGGGTGGTCTAAAAATGCAGTTACTTTGTCAGATGGTAAAATTGTGAAAGTATCGTCTACGTAGCGCTTGTAGAATCTTAGAATTACAGGAGCAGTAAGAAGGGCTTTCTCTTCAAAGTCCTCCATGAATATGTCGGCGACTACGGGAGATACAGGTGAGCCCATCGCCACACCATCTACTTGCTTGTAGAATTCTTCCTTCCACAATAGATAGCCAGATGTGAAGCAGTGTTTTAGTAATACTGCATATTCTGTAGACATGTTGTTACCTTCTAGCTTTCTAGTTACAATTGTGATGCAGTCTTCAATAGGTAAGCATGTGAATAGTGACTGAACAACAAAACTGACCATAGTTTCATTGTCAGCGAGATGTAGGTCTTTTATCTCACTAACAAAATGGTATGAATCCTTTGTGTGTGCTCTAGTATGTTCTCTCAGTGGTGACAGTATTTTTGCCAAGTATTGAGCCAACTTATAAGTTGGTGAATTGATCTGGCTTACTATGGGGCGTAGTGGAGCGTTTGGTTTGTGTATTTTCGGTAACCCATACAACCTCGATGGTTTACCACATGATGGTATTGTCGAATTCACGTCGAGATTTCATTTTTCGGAGTATTTCTTTATTAAGTTGGTAGTTGTTTTAAGTGTATTAGTTGTAGGGTCTATTTTGACCTTTTTGTATGTACTTGCGTCCGATAAAAGTTGTTGTATTTTGAAATTATACTCTGACGTGTCCATTATTACCGTAGTATTACCTTTACCCGCGCGGAGAATCGTGAGCTCTGGTCTGTTGCGTAAGTTGTACAACGCTTTAAACTCGTCTTTGGGGAGATTTAGTTTCGGCGCTGAACTTTGACGTAACAAGGACGAAATGTCTTGACGTATGGCCTCTAAATCATCCTTAGCGATATTATTCTTAAACAGACAATCCTCAACACTACAGATAATTTCTTCGTACGGGATTTTTTGCGGTGTTATTGCAAAATTCAAGCCCTTCGACAGTACTTTTATTGTAGGTTCGTCCAGTGTTTGTTTTGACAGATTATAGACCGTGCGTTGTTTATTGTTAGCGTCTGTGGTCAACGGTTGTGTTTCGTTTCTACGTTGACATGGATGTTTGGCATTTGATTTGATCGTTAATTTTTGGTATTTTTCTATTTGTTTATTTTTGCATTCATTATATTTAGATTTTTCACGTTTGTCTAAAGTTTCGATGCAATTATTGAAATCAAATGCCGTTAAAACTGTCTTTAACTTACTGGACAAATTGTCTATGGTATTATTTATGAATTGTAGATCGAACCGTTTTTGCTAAATCACCGTTCGTAACAACTTTTTACTTGCCTGATTTAAGATCTTAGCGCTTCCTCGAATGTCCTTTTTGGTTGATATTTTGACACACGTAGGAATGAGATTATGGTCTCTGCATCTCTTCAAGAAATTTAAAGATGTTATATATCTCGCGCGCTTTGTTTTAAGATCTTCTAATCGGCGAATTTTCTCCGTCCGTACTGGTTTACTTAATGATTAAATATAAGAAATCATTATGTTTCTCTGCGTGATAAACTTAGAAATGAGGATATCCGCAGTAGAAACAGAGTAACCGACATAGCCCAACGTATTAGTAAGCTGAAGTGGTAATGGGCCGGCCATATAGCTCGAAGAACCGACAACCGATGGGGAAAAAAGGTTCTCGAGTGGCGGCCTCTTACCGGCGGACGAAGTGTAGGGCATTCCACCACTAGATGGAGTGACGACCTGGTAAGACATGCAGGAAGTCGATGGATGTAGGTGGCTCAAGACCGTGCTTTGTGGCATTCCTTGGGGGAGGCCTATGTTCAGCAGTGGACTTGTGAAGGGCTGTAATGATGATGATGATGATGATGTCTTTCCCCGATCGAGCCGACCCATTAGTGTTACCATCATATTATAGCTGCAGCATGGCTCTACCACTTAAAAATCGGACAATTTGCCCTAGATAAACACACTCGATTTCGAGCATAGTGTTTCTAACAGCTACACACGAGATTTGTCTAATCTATGTTTATCTTAAAATCTATCAGTCAGAAGACACATATTAATATTCTTCAGCGATTCTGCTATATTAACAATATCGTCGGCAAATCGCAGGAGAGTAAAGTACTCGAAATTAATCTTGCTAGCCTAATATTTCTATTGCTGTAGCTTAAAAAGGTCTTTCAATACAGCGGTGAGGAGTTTTGGGTTTACAAATCGAATTTTGGTCACGGCGACCAGTCTCAACGGAGAATAGTCATATGCGCAGGACAAGGTCATAGTGTACGAGTAACGGACCAAAGGCATTACGTACTTTCCAAGGCACGGGAGAAACACAGCCAGTTTCCTGACTTCTGCATGGTGCAACATGATAAAAAATTGGCTGGTTTTTAATTAACAGCGGACGGAGCCGGAAGTAAAAGCTAGAGTTAAAATAACTATAATATTGATTATGGCAAATTACGTTAATATTCTACTGATGACCAAAAATAACATGTTAATTCAAAATACAAATTCCGATAGTACCTAAATGTCACATAGTGATGGATGAAAAACAAATTCGATAAAATTAATTTAATTTAATTTATTGAGCTACACATAGTTGTAACACATTATTAGACAGACACTTCACAAGTAACGAAATTACACAAGAAGTGTATGTAAGACAAATTCTGTTAAAAATATAAAGATGGAGGAAAATCAAAATGTTAGAAAAGAATATTTAGTAAGAAGTATAATACACTGTATAAAACCTTTATTGATTATTGAAAATTTCTACGGTATATTCAGATTTCGCTTCGATGGAAAATTGTTGTTACCGATTGATATGCGTATGAAAATAATAAGTCTCTGTATACCGTGTGTTTTATTAACTATATGTTTAGTGTTTTCTGCTAATTCAAGCGTTGAAGTCGGAATCCCAGCAGATACAGCAGATACGATAGACGCACTTGATGGCATACCGTGGACAGTTTTCTGCCTTCAGTATATCGTAACTACAATTACGACTGTATTCATTCATACTGGGAAGAGTTTACAAATTATCGATAAATTATCACATGTCGATTATGCGTTACATGTTAATCTTATTGGTAATTTTTATTACGCTACGCGTAAAAAGGTACATAAGTTATTGTTTATATTTTTTATACCTAGTTTTTCTGTAACCATGTTTTGTATTGCCTACGAGAATTATTTCATCATGAATTTTATGAACCTGATTATACATTTTGAAAGAAATTTAGAGGCATTAGTATTTTGTGAAGTAATATGTATAATGAAAGAAAGATTGTTAATAGTGA
Organism: Parnassius orleans; assembly: GCA_029286625.1. Taxonomy (NCBI): domain Eukaryota; kingdom Metazoa; phylum Arthropoda; class Insecta; order Lepidoptera; family Papilionidae; genus Parnassius; species Parnassius orleans. Next base: position 109,260 of record JAGSMP010000137.1, read on the forward strand.
ACGCATATATTTCTGAATACGTACGTAAACTAGATACGAGCAAGAGTTTACTATTCCATAGAAAAAATAAGTTTTATAGTCCAGAAGGAAACTTTAATTTTATCAAATTTATTTCAAGTAATAATCTTAAAATACGTGATTTAGCTATTACATATAATGATATAGGAGTAATTTGTAAGATTATAAATAGTCTTTTCAATTGTTTTATTCTTATGACTTTCATATCTATATTCATTTTTATAACAATTACTTTTTGGACTTCTTTGTTCTACTATAAATCTTTTAAAAGTTTTAAGTCTTTATTCAGAATAATTATTTATACTATTTCCGAAATATTGACTGTTAGTTATATTGCTATTTGCTGTAAAAAACTAGAGTTGACAAGAAACCGATTAAAAATCCTCGTAAACCAAATAACGTTAAATTACGATGTTCCTAAAAGTATAAGAATGCAAGCCAAGGCCTTTATTGAAGTTATAGAAGTTTGGCCATTACGAATTTACGTTTTTGACATGTTTTCAGTTGATTTAAATCTAGTGTTAATTTTTATCAATGTATGTACGACATTTTTAATTTTTATAATTCAAATCAGTAATTTCATATAAGAATGAAAATTTTACATTGTAAACCCCAGACTAAAATGCATTCACGATTTCTTTGGACATGCGCCTCTTCCATATAAAGAAGGATTTGCCATAATTGTCATGCTTAGTAGGCACACCTTTGACGCTGCTCTCTGATGGCGTTCCGCTTGTGCAGCAAGACTGTGCACTCAGACCAACAAAGAAAGAAAGACGGAGCGCTACTTACATTTTAAGTGACACAAAAACAAGCCAAAACTATGCTCAGCTTATAACGTACACATATCTATATAAACTCTTTCGCCTTCAACAACATTATTCAGGTGCATATGTGTACGAGTAAACTTTTATTAAGATTTAAATTTTAGAAAGAACGTCATGGCGTCATTTGGAAACATACGCAGCGCTCTGTCTATTTTTCTTTTTTCAAAACATTTCAATAAATTTTGTGTGTGTAAAATCGAAATCAAATACACTTACCAGACTTGTTTTCAAATATTTGCATTCACATTTATCGCAAAGATGGCTGACAGAAAGGATAACTATTTTGTGGAAGCCGTTTTCTTGTTTTATTTGACTACATTTAATTATTCGCTTCATTTCTTTCTTTTGATATCTAAAAGAAGAAGACGTGAAGGCCCCTGAGCCGTAAGCTGGTTTTTGTTGAACCTTCAATATTTTTTTAATTAAAATTTCATTTCCTTATTAGTTCTTCCAAAGTACAATGTACAAAGAAATTATCTTTTACACTAAGCCATGTGTCGTCAAAAAAACTGAAACTGTATAATAGTTTCAGTTTTGAAGCTAAGTCTGGCGCTGACTTTTGGCTGGTACAATTTAGAATATTGGATTTTAAATAATACTATAATATATATATAAAAAAATATAGAAGACATATTTGTTATCATTTCACGATTAAAGAAAGTAAATGTTTTAAGAAATACCTAAAGATGTATTTTTACTCTATCACACCAAAAATATGCAAAAAAAATCACATTTAGATCTACGATATACTTACAATTTTGGTACATAAATAATAAATAATAGTTTATAAACTCTAGATCACTATTAAGTTTCACTTAACTAGCTTTTAAGAACCTAGGTAAGTTTTTTCTTGACTATCTATTGTTATTGATGTGGGAGAATGAAACAAAATTCCTGAGATAAGTTCAGTACGATTTATTCAGCAAATATCTAATATTATATAGGAAATTTTTTATTTCGACAACTAGCTGTATTCTAAAATACTTATTAAAACGCTTATTATTTTAACACAAACTAATATGTGGAGCTGAATTTTCACACAAAGAGAGATAAACGCTATCTGCTAAAGATTGCTAACATATATATACACTACCACCCGACTTATAAATTTTCTTAGTCCCTTTTTAAAGCGATAAAGGGTTATCCAAAAATACTTAATACCTTAATTATACATAATACATAATATATATGATAGTCCAGTCAAATAAGGTCTGAAATCAAAATTTTAAAAAATCGTAGGTAGTAGAAAAATAAGCGATTTTTTTTTAATTTTGTCAAAAATCTATTCTTTAATTTTAGATATACAAATTTTTTTATTGTTAAAAATATAACAATATTATATCTGTATAAATTCACACCTGCCGAAATATATATATTTTATACATGCTGCAGCTATATTAATTGTATAGTTGTAGCACGAATGGGTCGGCTCGACCGGGGAAGGACCACGCTCTCACAGAATACCAGCGTAAAATAGCAGCTTAACACTGCTGTGTTTCGTATGGTGAGTGTAGAGAACCGGAGACCCTTTTTACTGGAAAAGAGGCATTCCATCTTAGTCCTCACGGGAGACAACGCATCTGCATTTTGATTCGGAAGCGAGGATAGATGTAGATGTCTATGGGCCACAGAAACCACTTACCATCAGGTGGACTGTGTGCTCGTTTGTCACCCTCTCGCAATTAATAAATTATGGTTTTCTACGTGTGGTTGTGTGGATTGATTCTTTAGTTACTACATGTGTAATTTGTGGATAGCATTGTGAGTAGCACTTTAATATAGAAATGCAAAATAACTCACTTTTCAGATTTGGTCGGGGATCCCCTTATTACCTTGTATTGTTGTCGAGGCCTGTTTTTCATTCATTCTTGTACGTACTTTCTTTACTTTCTTATTATTTTGAATTGTTATTGTTATTGACCATTTTTATTATACACATTTTATATTTTACTTCATGATATTTATAACGCGGGTACTTTATTATACATACTCGTATGGACCCTTCATTTACTTGGGTATTATATTACATTTTCATTACATTCATTTCATTTTATTGGAACATAAACTTTTTTATCGTCCAAATCCAAGTAAAAGTGTACCCTGTGTTGTGCGCACAACCTTGAACGTAGACCACGTTTAAGTCATTTTAAAGGACTCCAACAATTGTCACGGAAGAAAACTAAGTTCACACTATGATCCAATGTAGGATGTGACCTCTATGTACCATTATTATAGGTAATAAATTTAAGATTTCTCTGGTCTCCAACAGTACTAATATGAGAAATAAGTCTGCAGATCTACGGATATTTTAAAATAGCATCTATGGAGTTCAACAATCTACGGAGTTGAAAAAAATCGAGTTGGCAACACTGCGACTTGTGATTCTGGTCGATGGAGGCGTGCAGTGTAGAATAGAATAAAATAGAATCATTTTTATTCAATATAGTCATTTTTTACTTTTACCACTGGTTCGCAAAAAACCGTCTGTCCTGGGAAAAACCAGCAAGAAACTCAGCGGGACTATTTTTTAAAAAAGCACAATTTACAATATAATATTTTATACAATTGTTATGAAAACTTTTAGAAACAGCATGGTAGTAATCACCTCATTCCCAGGAGTTATTATCACTCATGTACTCTTTAGTAGTATAATAACCCTTACTAGACAATTTTTGTTTAATAAATAATTTAAACCTTTTGATAGAAAAGGTCTGCATATTTTCTTTGACTTTGTTGTAAAAGCATATACTTTGCCCCATGAAGGAATTACTGACTCTTTGGAGTCAAGTAACTGGTATAACTAACTTGTGCTTGTTCCTAGTATTTACAGAATGTACATCACTATTTTTAATAAAACTATTTTTGTTTTTGTGTACATACAATAAGTTCTCGTAATATATTGAGAGGCCAAAGTTAATATATTTATTTCTTTAAATTTTTCTCTAAGGGATTCCTTCGGACCTAGGTTATAAATTGCTCTTATGGCTCTCTTTTGCAAAACAAAGATAGTTTCAGTGTCAGTTGCATTACCCCATAGCAAAATTCCATATGACATTGTGCTATGGAAATAACTAAAATAAACTAAAATAAACTAGCTGTTTCAACATCAGGAAATCTAATCTTTTTTACAGCATATGCTGCAGAACTAAGTTTGCTGTTTGTGTAGTATGTATGTATATCATTGTTAAGCTTAGAATTACGGTAGTCTAATTAAGGACCTAGACAGATTGACACATCTCTCTCTCTTCACTGACACCTCCCACATTACATGGCGACCCTGCCAAAAACTCTGAAATTATGGAGAATGACGAAAATCATATTAAAATTAAATAACTATGATATGACAAATACGAGAAGAAGCTACAATAATAATTTTATAGAAGCTGACTAAAAAATTAAAGAGTATGTATATTACTATGAACACAACAAACAAAGAATGAGGAAAATTTAATTTTCCAGTCAGCTTCTAGAAAATTATTATTGTGACTTCTTCTTGTATTTGTTTGTGGGATTAATTAACAAGGGATTGACTGATGTAAACCTGAACAAAGTGGAATAGGGACGATTTAATATTCTTAACCTTTTTGTGCACTTTCTTCGTGAACGGGGTTCTTTAGCTTAAAATAATTACTTATGGCGCTATCATCAGCTTTCAATTGCTCTAGTGCCGGGGTCACAACTACGGCCCACGGTCCAAATCCGGCCCGCCAGTGTCATCAATCTGGCCCGTTTTACAGCCAATGTCTTATTGCTGTTACTATTGCTGTGATAAATTGAAGAAGAAAACACAGATTGATAATTACTCGGTTTTATTTACTTGCAAGGTAAAACTTAACGACAGAAATGATGACGCAGAAAACTTAACTTAAGTATCTAAGCTTAAGCATATTAATAACTAACAAATATTTGAAATGAGTCCCACTAATCACAGTAAAATAAAAAACACTAATTAGATTTATGTAATTGTGATTTTCCACCGACAATAGTTTGTAGTTATGGATCAATTTTAACATAAATATATATCACTTCATCTTGGAAAACGTTTTCTCGAGCAAATTTATGCAAATTATCAAATTGTACTTGTGGAAGACTCTCATAAAATTCCAACAAAGATGAATTTTGATATTTGATCTTAATCATATCACTGCACTGTAAATCAATCATTTACATTTAGACTTCCGGATCCAGGGTTTCAATGTCAGAATCAAAAGGATTTTGAAAAGCTTAATTTCATTCGCAATTACATCAAAGTCTAAGAAACGAGTATCAAAATTTTTCTTTAAAGCACTCAAAGTTTCGATAACTAAATCGATGGGAAATTCAGTCTATGTAGTGTGGCTTGATTTCTTCACATGTTTTAAAATGTGTGAAACATTTTTTACGTAATTGCGATTGAAATAGTATTATTTTCTGCCTGAAGGATTTGGTATTGATGTATAAATCAGGAAGAAGCTGATTTTTTCCTTTCAATCCCAAATTCAGTTCGTTCATATGATTTGTCAAATCGACATAGAATGCTAACTTCCATAGCCATTAACTACTTTCTAACTTAGCGAAAGGGCGATGCTTCTCATTCAAAAAATATTCGATCTCTGCTCGAAGTTCCCCTGGCTTTCAGAGTCTATAAAAGCAGTAATGTCCAAAAGAGATAAAGCTAAGGGGTGTTATAAGAAGTACCCTACTAATGAAAATTTGTTCACATATAAAAACTACGTAATCGCTGTAGTAAGATGTGTCGTGATGCTAAGAGGAGACATATTTATGATGAGGTTGAAAATTCTCATTTCGCTCAGATGGAAATTTCTTAGAACTTTGGGTATAGGCAAATCATATAATGATTTTAATATCTCGTTTGATTTGACTGCACTCAACCGACACTTTTCTGAGCCTCCGATTTCTATTGATGACTCTATTAAGTCTACTACACTTAATCTTCTCTCCAATATTCCCAAGCCGCTGTGTTCTCCTTTTAATTTTAGTAAAGTTACTGATGGTGACATAAAAAAATGCCTTTTATCTATTTCCACTAAAGCTATTGGCTATGACAATCTTTGTATGTAAATGATTAAACCTATCACTAATGAACTTGTCCCTATTATCACTCACATTATCTCTTCTTCGCTTGAGACGAGCTCCTTTCCGACTTGCTGGAAAAAGGCATTCGTCATTCCCCTTCCAAAAATTTCTAATCCTACGTCTTTATCCCAATTCCGCCTATTTCTTTTCTTCCGGTCTTATCTAAAGTACTAGAAAATATAGTTCAGAGGCAATTATCTCAATTCCTACCTGTTCATAGCCTGCTGAGTCCTTTTCAATCTGGTTTTCGTCCAGGCCAGCACACACAGCGCTCTGATTAAAGTGTCTGATGATATTCGCTAGCCATGGACAAAGACTTCTCACTGTTCTAACATTATTGGATTTGCAGCATTTAATTCCGTTGATTATGACATACTTCTTGGTATTCTTTCGTCCTTAAACATTTCACTATCAGTAACTTGGTTTAATTCTTACCTTAGGGGTCGCTCACAGTGTGTCCGCCATGAGGAGGACTCCGAGTGGTGTGATCTTACGGCGTGTCCTCAGGATGGTGTTCTTTCCCACTCTCTTCTCTATTTTCTTTTATATTATGCTCTCACTACTGTTCTCTCCTCTCATTATCACCTCTATGCTGACGACTTGCAATTATACCGTCATTTCAAAGTCAAAGATATAGACGAGGCTATTAATAAGCTGAATGCTGACTTAAGTAGCATAAGCAGTTGTGCAAAATCGTTTGGTCTTCTTATTAACCCTGCTAAATCCCAAATAATGATTATCGGCAGCTCACATATGATTTACTTGTTAGACCGTTCGAAGATCTCTGCAGTAACATATGATAATACTCAAATACCATATACAGAGACTGCTAAGAACTTAGGTGTTGTCTTTGATAGTAATTTGTCTTGGGTTGCTCACATTAATATGATGAGCAGAAATGAACTACTCTTTTCAATCTCTCAAGCGCCTATACGCTAATGTTAGTTTTTGGATGCTTCAGAAGCTGTTCAACAAACTAGAACGTCTTAAAAATTGTGTATACGTTTTATTTTCGGTCTTCGTAAATTTGATCATGTTTCAGAGTACAGAGCTCAATTAAAATGGCTTCGTATCCGTAGACGTCGAGACTTACATGTATTATCATTTCTCTACTTTCTACTCTTTAATCCTCTTGCACTCCATATCTCCGCGAGCTTTTTGAGTATCTTGTACTCGTGAAACTCAGTGCCGGACCACTAAACAGCTACTTCTCAAAGCTTCTTCTCATTTCACAAGACGATGTGGTGGATCCTTTACTGTAAGGGCAAGCTATGGAACTCACTTCCACATGACATACGTGCTAGCTCTTCTCTTGATATATTTTGGAATAGAGTAAAAAACATTATCAATCAACTTAGAATTATAAATATTCATATATTTTATGTATTTAAATGTATAATTGTATATATATATAATCTTTATTTATATATGTATTTATAATTAACAGACATAGGAAAATAAATTATACTTATATTTTATACACTTATATTAATTGTTAACTGTAACTTATAGCCAATTTCTATTAAGTAGTGTTATGTTAATTATTAACACACGCTGCTACCTACTTGCTTTATGTATAAAATTATTTCTCTTTCCCCATAGGGTTTGCTGGAAGAGAACTCTTATTAGGGTTAAGCTCGCCTTTGTACATCTTATTTGAATATTTAATAACTGTTATCAACCCACAGTGTGTACAATAAAGAATAAAGAAAGAAATAAAGAAAGTTCAAAAAAGCGCTTTAGGACTTTTCCGCAACTAAGCCAGCGTACGGCAGTATGATATGGTAAGTCATTTTCTCCAATCTCTTCAATAAACTCGCGGAATTGTCGGTGATTCAGCACAGTGGATCTGATGAAGTTAACAACTGATATGACTGGTTTTAGAACTTCAGACATATCCAAACATTTTCCGCACAAAGAGTGTTGATGAATGATACAATGTAAGACTAATGGTTTTGAACCACCATCATTTTCTACAGCCTTTGACACAAGTGCAACTACACCTTTATTTTTACCACACATATTTTGGCTCCATCAGTTGTGATAGATTTCAAGTTTTTCCATCGAAGGTTCTTTTTATTAATGACATTTTCAACTCCCTTAAAAATATCTGCCCCAGTTGTCGTGCCGTGAATACTATCAATATCAAGAAGTTCTTTATACACTTCATAGCTTTTATCTACTCCGCGAATAATAATCAACACCTGAGCAGTATCTAACACATCCGTTGACTCATCCAAGGCTAGAGAAAACCACTCAAGATGTCCATTTTTGTCAGACAGTTGAGATGATATATTTTCTGCGGTGTCTTGCACCCTCCGAGCGACGGTGTTTGCTGACAAACTGACACTTTTAAATAAATTTACCTTTTCGGGGCATATTTATTCGGCTACTGCAATCAAGCATTCTTTTATCATTTCACCATCGGTGAATGGTTTTCCCCGTTTTCCGATTTCAAGAGCCACAAGAAAGCTGGCGCGAGTTGCAGACTCTTGTTCAGTGTCCCCTTTGGTAAACAAAGATTGCTGCGATCTTAGTCCGCGCTTCAAAGCTTCAAATTATTCCGTCCGCAAACTTCCTGTATATTTAAAGTAATTTTGAAGATGTTTCGATTCATATTGTCGTTTAATGTTATATTCTTTGAGAACTGCTATGGTTTCATTACAAATTAAGCATAGCGCCTTATTACTGGACACTATCACAAAATACTGAAAGTTCCATCTTTGAACATTCTGCATTTTACTATCTATTTTTCGCTTCTTTTCTATACTAATAAATCACACATAAAAACAATAAGTTAAATCAAAATACTGTTATGCACGGGTGTTACTTTACTCGTATTTCACAATAGACAGTTTCGCTTCCTTCGCTTTCCTCATAGAGAATATAACCATTGGTCATATATATAGTCATTGCCTTTCCTACGCAAACTGACTCGCGGTTTTTGCCCCAATGCAAAGGCACCCTCAAAGCAGGGAGAGGTGGTGAATGCTCCTAGCATACCACCGCTAGCCTTTTATATGCAATTACTGCCATCTCAAAGTGATCGGAATACACTAGCTAGAACCAGAACTTTCTCGAACCAACGCGGAAATTCTGAAATATTTAATAACAACCAATGCCACCTGTTAGTGAGTAGCTGAAATAGCTAGTACATAGTATCACTACCATACTAGATGTCGTTAAGTGTCACAATACACAATAGTAATTGAAATGCAAAAAAAACTGTATGTTTGCTTAGGTCGCGCACTTTGTGACTAGTCTAGAAATATAGTTAAGGGCAGAAAAATTAAAACTGTTTTGGCCCTTGGAACATACTGAAAAAATCATTATGGCCATAAGGCTTCAAAGTTTGGAGACCCCTGCTCTAGTGAATATTCATTCTTCCAAGGACACCTAAAAGATCCAAGTTACTAAACAAACACAACGTAAATAAGGGTCCTAACTACTCGTTGACATAAATATGACAAACGACCTGTACTAAACCTTAAGAAAGATCCTTGGGAAAGATATATTATTTTATAACGTGGTCACATAAATTTTAATATTATAACAGACGGCCACTTATATACAATATACAGTAGAGGAGAAACGAAGGCACTGGCGTTCTATTAGATGGTATTGCTACAGATCAGGTGCCAGGAGAGGCCAACGAACCGACGTCACGAACTATCATCGGACAAAATCCGGCGAACTATCTGACCATTATCGTGTTCTTAGTTTTTGAGTAGTTTTTTTTGTTATGTACCTATTATTCATTTTGGCTACCTAATTTCTAGTTGATTAACATTTGATATTTTCATGAGTGTAATTTTAAGTACTAAAAATCAATGCTTCGGCGGTTAAGGCATGTATAAAAAATAAATGAGGAAAGAGCGACAAAGCAAATTTATGTTGCAGAAGTTAATGATAGAGTCAGCAACGGACGGAAGAAGACGGAAGTTTATCGACCAAATTGACAATATTTTAAAGATGGGCCAGATTAAGAGTAACCTTAACCGACGAGCATGTATGCGTAGCTATATGGATGTGAAGAAGGCGATAGAGATGTGTGAAGATCGTTCCAAATGGAAGTCCGTAGTCCCTGCCCTCCATTCCCTCTGGGTAACAGGCGTGAGAGTTAATGTTGTGTTACGTTATTATGTATGTCACGCTAGGTAGGAAGATTGATGATTGCAGTACCAGACATTTCGCATGCTTGACGCTGCTGCCAGTCAACGGTCTGGGTATTTTACGACTGGCTTAAACGGGATGGTATATTGCCGTCAAACGAGATCTTTCTGGCATACTCCATATATCTGGCATATTTCGCCCTCACAACGCTCGGGATGAGATGGCGTGACGGATTCCCTTATCCTGCCACAACAACACAATTGATAAAAGGATATTTTTAATAAAAATTTCATGGTCATGAAGAATTTTCAAAAAGTTTAGAGCATTTAAAGAGGAATCAGCAATTTTTAAGTAGTTAAATTATAAACAAAAGTATTATTTATATAAATAAAGAGTATACGTACAAAAAGTTATGAAAACCTGTTATGCGTTAAGCAATAAACGACATTAATTTCAACGTTTTGTTTCTACTTGGAAAGTATAAAAGTCATGCAAGTAATCAGGTTAAAACATCTATTAGCCAATAAGTACATGAATTATTCATAAGTGTAAAGGTAATCCATTAATGTAATCACTAAGAAATATACTTTTTAAATAGAAGTGAAGGAAACTTAGGAGGACACAGTCCACCCATGGTATTGTAACGACCTCCCCTCCCCCCTCTTCTATATATAAATACATAAATAAGCGTCTGTATGTATATAAACATATTAAGTTTGTCAATGGTTTCTTATATTATTAACTTACTAAAAGTACTTTTACGGATTTTATCGCGTTCAATTGTATTAATTTTTAATTCCCAATGTTTTGGCGCTTTCGGTTACCATGGATGCTGGAAAGCGCCCGAAACGTCGGGAATTAAAAATAAATACACGCGATAAAATCCTTAAAAGTAGTTATATTAAGATTATTAATTACGTTTCTAGGATAATGAATACTGATCTTTTCAAAGAATCTTTCTAAAGGTTTTGTTATAGGCCGGTGGTTACATTTATGGCGTGATTATCTAAGTTAAGACCCTTATTTACGTTGTGTTTGTTCATTAATGGAAAAATAAATATTTACTACAGCAATCGAAAGCATTTGGTAGCGCGTGCGAATAGCGATCCGCCCAAGTAACCATCGCAAAGACACCAAATGCAACAAGCATCTATGTGACAATCTCTGGGCTTACGCCATCCCAACGTCCCCCATACTATCCCAGTAGACATCTCCACCCACATACCTTCATCGAATCAGGCGCAGCACACCCGCAGATCCATCAGAAGACGCAATACCGCAAGTAGCAGTAAGCATCAATGCGACTGTCATACGGATGGTCTTCCACTCACAACCCCCCAATATGATCCCTATCGACTTTGTCAAGAAAGTTGTAAACTAAAAATAGCAACAACTTATAGTAGCACGTTTTTTAACTATAAACGCGTGGTCGCACACACCGTCTGAGTGCGCCGCCGACCGAACCGACGACCAAGATCCGAAAACCAGATGTCGCTAGTGCAGTGCCCACAGACAATCCGAAGCAAATTGTAATGCCCAAATAATGAATATAAATATTTAAATCTTCTTAAGAATAAAACAATTAAAAAGACAATTTATAGTCTTACAAATTACTCCTATAATATAACATGTAACCGCTAAATCACGTATTTTAAGATTATTTGTAGAAATCTATATCTATACAAATAAATAAAATTAAGTGTCTGTTTGTAATGTCAAAATAACAGCTTTTAACTAAATGCATATGAAAGTAAATACGGTACTTATAACAAAAACACAATTTTTAAAATTTTTGTCTGTCTGTCTGTTTGTTCCGGCTAATCTCCGAAACGGCTGGACCGATTTCGACGGGTTTTAACTGGCAGATAACTGTCTTATAAGCAGTAACTTAGGCTACTTATATTATAGAAAAAGAATTAGGGTTCCGCGCAACATAATGAAAACCCTAAATTACACGCGGTCGAAGTCGCGGGGAACAGCTAGTAAATTTAATAAAATAAAACTTTCCTTCTGATCTGTAAAACTTACTGTTTCTAAGGAATATTAAACTCTTGCTCGTATCATGTTTTCAGAAAGATAGTATGCGTTCACTATTAACCTTTCTTCCACTATAAATAAAACTTCACAAAAGACTACTGTTTCGAAATTTTGTTTAAAATGTATAATCAATTAGATCAAATTCTTAAATATGAAATAATCCTCGTAGGCAATATAAACCATGGCTACCGAAAAACTAGGTATAAAAAAGATAAATAACAGCTTATGTACTTTTTTACGCGTAGCAAAATAAAAATTATCAATAAGGTTAACGTATACACGCATAATCGACATGTGATAATTTATCGATAATTTGTAAGCCCCTCTCAGTATCAATGAGTACAGTCGTAAATATTTGATATACTGAAGGCAAAGTACTGTCCACGGTAAGTCATCTAGCGCATCTAACGTATCTTCTGTATCTGCTGGGATTCCAACTGCAACAATTAATTTTGCAGAAAACATAAATATTAATAAAACAGACGGTATAAAGAGAGTTATTATTTTCATACGTATATCAATTGGTAACAACAATTATATTCTGTAGAATATTAATTATAATCAGAAGTATATTAACGTTATTTGACATAAATCAATAGTATATATACTTATTTGAACACTAGCTTTTACCAGGGGCTCCGCTCGGGTTTTATTAAAAACCGACCATTTCTTTATTGCACTTATGGGTTAAAAGGAGTGTAATTTGGGATAGACTAAAACTTTTGAAGTTATACTTCTTTCGGCGCGTTTGAGAAAAATGATAAGAGTGAATTTTTTACGATGCGCGAAACACACCGACACCTAAAAACGACAGCATGAAGTTGTTAAATTGCGCGCGCACACCGAAACCTAAAAGCGACAACTTCAGTTGGTAATTGTCTGTCAACTGTCAAGTTTTCGTGAGAACTGGTAACTATATTCAAGGTACATAGTTATTCAAATATATATGAATCTATAAAACGTGTTTTATTTTAGTTATTTTTGTTTTATTACGCTAAAGAAGAATAACTTCTTACATGCATACATAAGTACACATACACGTTTTTGTTCTACAAAAAATATAGCCTATGTCCTATTCCTATTTTGGTTTGTTATCTAAGATATTGCTCAGTTTTATTAAAATCCGGCCAGTAGTTTCTACGTGTTTGGGTTACAAACATACAAACATCCAAACAAAGTTTCATATTTATAATATTAGTAGAATGTTCTATGCTGGTTTCTTATCTGTAATATTGCTCAGTTTCATCAAAAGTTGTTCAGTAGTTTTAAGTTTTTGAACCACAAACATACATTTTACATTTATTCAAACATCCAAACAAACTTTTACATTTGTAATATTAGTAGGACTATACTTTCAGTGATGTTTAGACATGGTAGTATCGTCTAAATGCTAATGGAAATACAAAATTCACATTACAATTTAATTTTTTAACAACATTAAATATTTTAAACGCAGAAGCTTAAATACCTTTTTAAAAATGATATGATGCACTATAATGAATTAAAATAAAAACAAAAGCAATAATATTAACAAAGTTAATGCTAGATCTGTTTGACTAGATAAAACGTTAACGAGCATTAAAATTATAATCGTTTCCATGATCTAACTTTGGCGAACATTATTTGTATTATTGGCTTTTTATAAAATATTATTGCTTCGATTGGACGTATAAAAAATTAAAAAGTCTTATAGAATATTTTTTTATTTATTATTTTAAATAAAAATGGAACGAAAGCGAAACAATGCTAATAAATACATATGTGAAAAAATAATAATGTGCATGAAACCTTTGCTGTCATTCGAATATATTTTTGGATTATTTAGGCATCGCTTACGAGGATTTTCCCCTCCTGAAGACACACGAATGAAAGCGCTTGCTGTATTCATTACTTTAATGTGGGTGACGAGTTATTATATGTTTTGTAAGGAGGAACTAATGGACCTCATATTCCTTTCCGTTGTGAATTTTATGGAAAACATAGCATGGGTATTATTCCCTCTTCAATACGCTGTGACTGTACTAATACTAGTGTTATACCAAAGCAAAAGTAATAAGAGGATTATAGAAAAGTTAGCTGACATTGATAATTTACTCCTTACTAATATAATAGACAATTTCTACAAGGATTCAAGAAAAGAAGCCAATATGTTAACAGTTATATTTGTTATTTTATGCGCTTTCTTATTTATTGTTGATTATTTCACAGAGATTAGATTCCAATGGCAATATATATTTTATTCAATCATGTATTCCGAAAGAAAAATAGAGGTATTTGTGTTTTGTCAAACTATTTTCATGTTGAGACAAAGAATTGTAGTAATTAATGGTTATTTTGTAAAAATTTTTGAAAATCGAAATATTCAAGAGAAACTATGCGTAAGAAATCGAATGAGAAGCATGTGGACTAATGAAAAAATTGATTATATTGGACGGGTTTCTGTAAAAAATTTTAAGATACTGGATCTAGCTAGAGCATACTATATTTTGTGTGAGGCATGTTATATTACGAACAGGGTTTACAATTTTGCGATCTTAATGACAATTATATCTGCATTTCTTTTTATAATTTCTACGTTTTGGTCATCATTATACTTCTTAAAATCAAATGATAACTTCGTACCTTTAATAAGGATAATTGTACGAGCTGCTGTGCTGTACAATCTTAGAAGTTGATATAAAATAGAAAAATTGAGTTGATAATGTGATTTAATTTGATAATACTGCTAGTAGGTACGATGCGCGACGGCGAATGAATGCGTACTGAATGGATGAGAATGAAAGATGATACAATATGGTAAAATGCTTAGTGCAAAATGTGCGGTTTGTAAAGACCGTACATGCTGCAGGGAGAGAGAGCAGATGATTGATAGGCGATTACAAATTGATACTAATTGATAACGATGATTATACTATAAAAATTAGCTTATAAATTTCAATTAAAAACTTATAAATTTCACACTTCACTACACTGCACTAAGATCACTAAAACGTTTGCAAACTGTAGGCGACGTCGACTTATCCAGTGCGCGCACTCAGTTCACCCGATGACGTAACTGCGATACCGCGGGCTCGACCGATGTTGCTTGCTCTGTGTTTCGGTTCGTGCCAGTGAACTGTACATTCAAGCCAGCTGATCTTTCGCTTTGAGAGGGACCTTGTATACGTGTGGCGCATCTGCGGCGTAGACTCGCAAGGCAAATAATGTTGATGCTAGTATAGCTGCTCCCAGCAGAAGATAAATAAGCACATATTGATGTAGGTCGGTTTGATAACTGATTTACCATCTCTGTATCAGCGTCGCTTGTCTTCAGCTGCCTATTTGGTGTCCAATACTTGACAAGTGTTTTGATTCTCCTCATTTTCTGACTCGTCGAATTTCGAGCCTTTGGAGAGGAATAGATAGGTTGATGACATCATTGATTGGAGGTATGTCTATCTTTGCAAGGACGGGCTTGATATTATAATTAGTGACCTGCTTTCTGTGTGAAAATATTGTCAATGTTTCACTTTTAATGAAACAGCGTCCTCGAGAATGATAATACCGGCCTTGCTAAGTCGTTGCGCTGTAACATGATGCTCGCATATTATTCTTATCATCCTTGATTACAGCAAAAGTACAGGTACGTATTTAGTTTGTTAAGTTCAACCCATATATCTTTGCAGGCGAAGTTTTGATTTCACACTGACCTGTGTCTTCATTTTGATGCAGAGAATATCGTCCGAATTCATATGGAAAATAGGTTTCTGTAGCGGGCAAAGGTGAGTCTCAGCGTTGAACTGTGTACATCTTCGAACTTTTCTTCTGATAATGGTACGTACGAGTCCTTTTGGATGTTGATCGCGATATGATCTGCGATAGGTGTGATGCGGACCATCTGTTTTGTACTTGCTGTGGATAGATATAAGCCTGTAAATCTCGTAGGTATCCCTGCTTACCAACGGGATTTTGATCTCGAAAATAAAGTATTGGCTTGTCATCCTTGCTTTTACTTCCAGTAAATGATAGAGTCTGGATAAGTTGTTTTGGATGTTGTTTATAGGCAGAGCTAATTCCTTTGATAATTGGCCAGAGATAATATTTAACTCTTCATTCAGTTGTTCAGGCGTTAATAAATAAACATTAAACTGCCCATAGTGGATGTCTGTGATGGTCTCCACCAACGTTTCTTGAATGTTTTAAGATTGGCCAAAATGTTGTTTGCTATCATGGATGAGAGAATAAATTCATTGATGATTTTTCGGTCTGAATTTCTTTTGTTATGATGTTGGCTTTTTCTAGCTCTATGATGTGGGCATTGAAGATCTTGTACTGCTTGTTAATAGACTCTTCGATTCGACTCAAAAGGTTATATTCAGCTTCAACCACGGATGTTTGATTTTTCCATAAAAGAGCAAGATGTTTTGATTCATCCTGATTATATTGATGTCTCTCGTATTTTTGAGCAAACTCTTCGTCTAACACACCGAACAAGCTGTGCGCTAGGTATCCGACACTGTTGATAAGCCCGCGCCGGCGTCTCGAGCGCGTGTATTGCTGACCGAGCAACATATGATGATAGTAGTCCAGTTCAGTGGCCTCATGACGTAGTTGTGACAACATTACGTCATTTTGTTTGTTTGGATATCTTGGAGCATATGTTATCCAAATAATCGAAGTACTTGCGATACAATTCAATGCCTTGCCAGTACGGATTCATTTCGTAGTAGACAATGAGTTTCCACTGATCTCTGACAAGGTGCATGTTGGAAATTTTGTCCAAATAAATGCTCTGATTATTGCTTAGA
Organism: Parnassius orleans; assembly: GCA_029286625.1. NCBI lineage: Eukaryota > Metazoa > Arthropoda > Insecta > Lepidoptera > Papilionidae > Parnassius > Parnassius orleans. The sequence continues at coordinate 126,118 of JAGSMP010000137.1, forward strand.
CTAAGTAGGTTGAAGGCACACTGAACGGGTGAAATGATGGTAAGTAAAGTCAACATTGCTAAAGCTATGAAGTTGCATGATTTTTGCTTCGCGTTCTTTTGCTTTGGTGCTTTTGCTGTAGACTCCTTATTGCTTGATTCCGAATTTTGCTCGCTACCAACGTAATCATCTGATAGAAGTGGTGATATTTTTGTAATAGGCCTCTTGATAATGTTGTTTTTAGTTTTCAGGGACACCACTCGGACCAGATCGTCCTTTCCAGGGTGAAGTTCAACAACTCTAGCGAGCGCCCACTTGCCGGGAGGTAAGTTGACGTCATGTATGACGACAACGTCACCAATTTTCATGTTTCTTTGCTTCTGTTGCCACTTGCTTCTAGCTGATAATTGGCACAGGAACTCGGACTGCCATCTCTTCCATATGTCGTAGAAGATTTTCTGTACCAGTTGCCAACGTGTGCGCTCGTCCCTTTCGGTTTCGATGATGGTGAGGGTGGGGCCACTCGCCAGAAAATGTGACGGGGTGAGGAAGTTGATGTCCTCGGGATCTTCGCTCAGGGCGCACAGTGGCCTTGAGTTCAGGCACGCTTCCAGCTGTGACAACAATGTTGATAGCTCCTCAAATGTAAGCTTTTGTGCTCGATGACTCTTCGTAAGTGGAATTTTAGGCTTTCACCGCCGCTTCCCATAGACCTCCTGCACTAGGCCACGAGGGGGCGTTGAAGTGCCATTCGATCTCCATGTCTGATATTGCTGCGAAGAAATCATCGTCCAAGGCTTGTCGAAGATTGATGAATTCCTGCTGTAAGTGTTTGTTGGCGCCGACGAAGTTGGTCCCGTTGTCGCTGTACAGGTGACGCGGTGCTCCACGGCGCGCTGCCATTCGTCGGAGTGCTGCGAGGAATGCTGATGAGGAGAGGTCTGATACCATTTCAAGGTGTACGGCCTTAGTGACCATACACACAAAAACTGCGACGTATCCTTTCGTCGTTTTTATGCCTCGTCCTTTGTTTGCTTTCACGTCGATGAAACCGGTGTAATCGGTCCCAACGTGGTAAAATGGCCTGGTTACATCTTGCTGACGGTAGGTCTCCCATGATTTGAGTCTGTTTGATTGGGTTGTCTTCTGCAGACAACACATTCACGGATGCGTTTTTGACAGCCCTGTTGCCGCCAATAATCCAGTAATGCTGTCTCAGATTCGATAGAGTCAGGCGGGCTCCACCGTGGAAGGTGGCCTTGTGCCTGATCGATTATGAGCTCAGTGAAGTGTCCGCTGTGTGGCACGATGAGAGGATGCTTCATGTTTTCATCGATGCTTGCATTATTGATCCTGCCACCAACTCTTAGAAGATCGTTTTTATCCAAGAATGGATTAAGGGACAGTAGTTTGTTGTTACGCTTCACTTTCCCCTGCTTCTTGATGGTAAGTATTTCTTCATAAAAATACTTTTCTTGTATGTGCTTTATAATAATGTATTTTGCTTGTTTGATTTCAGGTGCAGTTAGATACGGCGTCTTCGGTTTGGAATTCGACACCGCCCGCAATACCCAGGTAAGTATACGTCACCGCGTCATACAGCTATGTTTGTTTATCAACGCTTCGATTACGTCAGAGCTGTGACGTTGAATAGTGACGTTGGTTTGCATTGCTTTCTTCACTTCTTGATTCGTAGTGTATGTTTTGTGGTGGTTTCTTTTGATATGTTTTCAGCCATGATGGGCCTTGCCACCACAAGGGATGATTTTGAGGATTGCTGTTGATACCCCACGGCTGGCGCAGTCTGCTGGATTATCAGTCGACTTGACATACTGCCAACAGTCCGCAGGTATGATTTCTTTGATTTGTTGTACACGGTTGGCGACGAATGGCTTCCAGCGATTGATGTCGCCTTGGATCCAGCCGAGCACAGCTATTGAGTCTGACCAGCCGAAGGTCTTGATGTTTTGCTCTGATAGACTGTGTTTGACTGTCTGCATGAGTCTTGATAATAAGTGAGCGGCACACAGTTCTAATTTCGGCAATGATATGATTTTTGATGTCGGAACTAGTTTTGATTTTGCTGCTATCAAAACTACTGCTTGTTCACCTTGTTTCTTGCTCTTGATTTTGCTGTAGATAACACAAGCGTAGGCACGTTCTGAGGAATCGCAGAACCCGTGTAGCTCAATGTCGTCGTTCTCATAACTTTGAAGCCATCTTGGTACTTGGATTTGATTGATGCCTTCGAGGTCATGTTTGATCTTAGACCACTCTTCTTCAATGCTTAGTGGAAGTTGGTCATCCCACTTCAAATCTTCTTTCCAGACTGATTGGAATAAGAGTTTCAATCTTGTTGTTACAGGACAGAGCCAACCGGCCGGGTCGAAAACCTTTGAGATGTCTGAAAGTAGTGACCTTTTTGAGGCTGGTTTGTCTGTTGATGTGTTGATTTTGAGCTCAAAAGTGAAGACGTCCTTCTGAGGGTTCCAGCGCAGTCCCAGGGTCTTTGTTGATTCTTTCTGCTTGAAATCAAACCCAATTTGATGATTGCTATCTGTCTGATCCTGCTGCTTGTAGTAACTCATTGCTGTTTGAGCACCACCTTCGTAGATTAAACCCCTGATCTGAGTAGGTTGATCAGATCTGTTTTAATTTTAGAGCAGCTGGGATGCTGTGCTGACCGCTTAAGACATCGTCCATGAAAAGTCTCTCTTCACCTTAGCTGCTTCGGGAAATGCTGTCCTTCGTCGTGCTAATTGCTTTAGTGTGTTCATTGCCAGGAACGGCGCTTTTCGTCCCGTGCGTCACAGTTAATAGTTCGTATTCTTGAAGTGGCTGATTTGATGATTCACGCATATGATTTTTGTAGATGTTTGTCGTTATTATGCAGAGGATCGCTCGAAACATTTTTCGATGTCTGCAGTGAAGGCGACCTTATACTGTCTCCAACTTATGATCAATGATAGTAAGTCTGCTTGCAGATTGGGTCCGTTGTACATCAAGTCGTTTAGGCTGTAGCCTGATGACGTCTTTGATGACGCGTTAAATACGACGCGTAATGCAGTTGTAAGCGATTCGGCGCGCTGCACAATGATGTGGCAGGTAGCAACTCGTTGCCGTCGTGTTACTGTTACGAGTACATTGCTGCATATGTTCTAATTCAATGTATTCGCGCATAAAGTTTTTATACATTGCTGCGAGGTCTTCGTTTTTGGCGAATTTCTTTTCCAGCTGATAAAGTTGTGCCACGGCCTTCTGCTTTGAATCACCCAGCTTTTCTTCGAAGCCTGGTTTCATGGGCAGACGTACAACATATCGACCGTCTTCTCGTCGTGTTGTTGTGTTGTTATAATGCTCCAAGCAGTATTGATCCTCGGATGATATTGTTATTTTGTTGTCTGCTATGTGAATATTTTGTAAATCGTGCAGAACAACATTACACTGATAAGACTTCAGGTTGCCGCAGATGATCCAACCGAGTCGTGATTGCTGAACAATCGGTTGATTTTCATCTTTCTGATGATTCCACTCATGATGATGTTCAGTAGATGTTCGCGCAGTAATATGTCTATGGGACGGCTGATATTGAAGTCTGGATCAGCAAGCCGTATGCCTTCAAGACGTTTCCATGACGGTTTGTCAAAGGATCTGTTCGGTAGATTGTTTACCAAACTTTTCATGATGATGACGTCAGTATTGAATGTATTCTGATTCATAGATGATGCTGTTATAGTGATGATACCTTTGCAGTTATTTTCCTTTGTGCCAATCCAATAATACCTTGCAACGTTGTCGTGAAGGCCAAGTCTTTGAGCGGCATTTTCGCTTATAAGTGATGTTTGTGACCTTGATCAATCAGCGCTCGCATCGTCAGATAGCTTCCATCAGCTGATAGCACTTGATTTGGGCTGTTGCCAGGAGGATTTCGGCGACGTTTTCTTGTGAAACATGTGTCACGTTTCTTTGCTGTAACTCTTGTTGCTGTCTCGCTCGCTCGCGTTGATATTTGATGCGTATGCTTCGTGCAATAAAGTATTGTGACCGCATTTGCAATGCGCGCATCTTTGTCGGAAAACAGTCCTTGCCTTTAATCAAAAGACAGTTTTCGCATAAATTCAATTTTGCCACTGTTTTCGTTTTAATTCTGTGTCTGACCTAGAAACGATTTACAGTGGAAAATTCCATGTTGTTCATTGCACAATGGACACGTGTATTTATTCCTTGCTAACGATTTCAATGACTTCACATTTGTATGATTGATAAATGCTTTAGTTGATGCGCAGGTATGCCTTGGAATATTGAGCTTTTGGAATCTTGATAGGTAGCTTTGCTGATTGCTCGCGGCGCTTCTTGCTTGCGTCGAGACGATTCTAATGCTGTGAATCGCATTTCCAAAAAGTTAGAAATCCTGATAGCGTAGGCAATTCCTCGGATCTTCAAGATATTCAAGTAGTCATTGTGTGTATCAGTGTCCAATTTCTGCATCAACAAATGTACCACCAAAGGATCCCAACTGATGTATTCACGCAGTTTTTACGGCACTTAGACACTCTTTGTGGTGTCGTGCAATTTTTCAGGGCAAATGATGATTGGTGTTGTATTGTTGGCAAGCCAAGCGTGTTCATGTGAGAACTAAAATCAATCGTTTGTTGTTATACCGATGATTCAGAATTTCCCAGCATGTTTCATAGTTTTCGGAACTAATATTTAGATGTTGTATTAGTTTCTCCTTCTCCCTTGACCTTGCTTTTAAATGTTGCATTTTTGCACATTTGAAATGAATTTATTCTTGTGGATCATTTCCATGAAGAGATCTTTGAAAGATGACCACTGCTGATAGTTGCCCTGAACGTAGGGATTTCCATTTTTGGCGTAGAATGCTTTTGATGAGATACGGACCACATCTTGCTGTTGATTGATTTTTGATCTTTTGTAGCTGTCTTCGAACATGTAGTATGTTTTTCGTACTGTCTTCTGTCTGTAAGCTCGCTGTCGATCTCCCAGTGTAAGGTCCACGGCATTCCAGCGAAGTTGTAAGTCACGTAAGCTGTCCTCGAGCTCCCACTTTTCGGTAAGTAACTCGAGATTAGTGGCATTGATTGCTCGTTCTAGTGCTTTAAAATTGCTTTTTGTTTCCGGTACATCTCGTCAAGTTTGCTATGGTTACCTCTGTCTACTCGGCTGGTGCTGGCCTGACCTGATGGGGACGCTGTTGCAGCCGTTGATGGTGGACGCCAATCTGTAGTCACGCCGGCTAAAGGAGTAGCAGGTCTCAGAACTGACTTCTTTCTTGATCAGTAGATAGGTGTTGCTGGATAATTCTCCGACAGTCGGTGTAATATGTTGCTTTTTCGAAGTGATTTTCCAAGAAATAAGTGTAGTCTTGGTCCTCGTACTCACAACTTGACATGATTGGCTTGAACTCTCTCCAGTACTGATCCAGAGTCTCTAGTCGCCTTGATATGTAAGATGGGGTTTTCTTTCAGCTCCATCTTTCTTGAAGTTGGTGAATAACTGCTCCATTGCTTGAAGAAGTTGTTGCTGAGTTGATAGTAAATCTTCCATTTTTTTGATTAATGGACGATTTGATTGATAATCCGGTGACGGATGCTTCCGAGTCACGGAGGTGATGCTGCTAAGTGCTCCGGTATCCTAATGCAATATATGCGTTCTCAATCTCGTCGGTGAGACCCGCTTGTGGGAGGCCGACTCGACCGATTCGCTATTGCACTTCAGACACAGAAACACAAAGACAAAAATGTTTTCGTGAGTGATGGCGTGATGTTTACCAATCACTGCTGCTGGTGATGGTATGCGGTAGAAGAAAATTGTTCACTGCGCAATAGCTTTAAAAATAACTTGTAGCGTTTTACTAAGTAGGCGGTAATACGTGGGCAGCACTAAACGGGCGAAACGAAGTCACGTTGTCGAACCGCGTGGTCCCGCTTTTCTCTTACCGGCACTAGATCAATGCTCGAAGGACCATTAAGATGTACGAGCTGCTGTGCTGTAATCTTAGAAGTTGATATAAAATAGAAAGAATTGAGTTGATAATGTGATTTAATTTGATAATACTGCTAGTGAGGTACGATGCGCGACGGCGAATGAATGCGTACTGAATGGATGAGAATGAAAGATGATACAATATGGTAAAAATGCTTAAGTGCAAAATGTGCGGTTTGTAAAGACCGTACAATAATTGTTTGGAGCGGCGCTGAATTGCTCTCAGTTAGTATTATGGCTTACTATTGTGAAATTAATATCACGGAAAGAAATTATTTGAAAATCAATTTGCATAGAGCTGTAAATGACTATAGCTTACCAAAAAATATGAGGATCCAAGCTAAAACTTTCTTAGCGCTTGCAGAAGTGTGGACTCTCGATATATTTGTTTATGACATGTTTAAAGTTAACTTACAGCTAATACTTAAATTTATCAACGTATGTATTTCTTACTTAGTAATTATTATTCAGATGAGTCATTTTACTTACAAGTAGACTTTCGATTTCATTCGATACAGATGTGACTAATATCATGTGATAAATTCTGATTGTAATAAATTCTCATTCTATCAAAGGCGACTGCTAAACATAAGCTTTATATGGATTGCTTCATACCGATACGACTAAACGTAGGATTATATTCTCTTTGGATACGACGGGCGTTTGCCATAGTCTCTACGCTTGACAGGAGTGTTGACGACCGCAAATTTTTAATTTTTTAGTTGTTATTAGGAAAATACTGCTTTTTAAAAATATTTTGTTGGCATACATTTATGCAATTTTTTATTAAGCTTTAGTTTATTAATCATTAATGAGCTTAAATTATTTCAATGTAAATCCTAACTTTTTATACTCTGTAATGAATTGTAAATAAAATATCTTATATAACACAATAATTTATTTTTTCTTTATCGGCAAAACAACTCTGTATACAGGGTTTTTTTTCAAAGAGTAGCAAAATTTTAAACTTAAGTTGAAATATATAAATAGTGATATACCGTTATTGCAGTTTTTGAAAATACGAGTAATAAGGCTTCTACTTTTATTTGAAATTATCCCAAATTGAATGTGATTTATGGGCAACAACTTTTTTCCTACCGATTGAACCTTACGAATGTGTGCGTGCGCAGTAAAATCAGTTAAAACAATGCATTACCACGCATTTTGAATTTAAAAGATAAAAAGGACAGAATGTTTGAGATTTTTTAATTAATTTTTCTTCACCATTTGCCTATATTACTTATACTGAACCTTCTCTGCAAATTTGGCCAGTTATTGAAAAATAACCCTGTATATATTATGTTGCGTCCAGGTGACTGACTACCGAAGTACTGTTGCACAATGTAATAGTCCCATATTAAGGACTTATGATAATAAAGTCTATGAATCAAAAGCAATAATATAGAAGGCTTGAAGTTCCATATATAAAATACATACGATAGCAGCTCTATGAAATAAATAAAATAACATGTGGAAGGTTTCAAATATGTAAAAGCATTATATTGATAGAAATGGGACTTGAAAAGGATTATTATAGTGTCGTGTAGAGTGCTTCACCGTGACCGAGACCACGGTAAACGTGGACTTGATCGAGGCATATCATCTTAGTTCCGTTGATGAGCGGATTTGTTGTTGCAATACGATTTGTCTTAGCGCATAGCGTTATGATACGTCGGCTATCTTTCGGATTAGGGAGAATGTGTTAAGTAGTAATTTTAATCGTAAGAAGCATATTCAACTCCATGTCTTAGTGCAATAGTTCTATGATGCATGGATGTTTGGTTACTGGCGCCTTAGTAACGAGCTACTGTGATACGTTAGTGGTATTTTTTTAGTTAACAACATTAACAATTTTGTTGCCAAAGTCGATAGGGATCATATGGGTGTGTTGTAAGGGGGCGCCATCCATATTGCATTGATGCTTACTGCTACTTGCGGTATTGCGTCTTGTGATGGATCTGCGGGTGTGCTGCGCCTCATTCGACGCATCTTGTGGTTCTGATACTTGTTGCGTTTCACAGCATTGCGTCTCTGTGATGGTTGTTTGGCGGATAGCTGTTCTCAATGGCTCTCTTTACGTCTTGGTTTGACTAACACTTTAGGAGGAGAGGAGCTGCAGACTGTCTGACCTCCATTATATTTTGTATAACAATAACAATAATAAAGTGTCTCTGCTTTACGAAGTCCTCACTTAATTTTAGTTAGTATAATGATGTTCAAAACGTAGAAATAATAAAAACAAATGCAGATATAACTGTCATTAAGATCAAAAAATTGTAAAACCTGTTCGTAATATAACAAGCCTTACCCAAAATATTGTATGTACTAGCTAAATCTAATATTTTAATTTTTTTCCAAAACCCGTCCAATGAAATCAATTTCCCCTTTAGTCCACGTGTTTCTCATTTGATTTCTGACGCATAGTTTCTCTGCAATACCTCGGTTTCCAAAAAATTGTTCAAAGTAACCATTTATTATTTCAATTCTTTGTCTCAACATGAAAACAATTTGACAAAACACAAATATCTCAATCTCTATGAACCAATTCATGACAGTAAAGAAAAGGTAATTGTTAACTTGTTTGCTTTTTTTTTGTGAATCTTTGTATTTTATCAATGTTAGCTACCTTTTCTATTTCTATGTGTCTATATCTAAGGTTACGAACTAACATTATGGAATATTTTATTAGTAGTGTTTCAATATCTTATATTTTTGTTTTATAACTCAGGTGCATAAGAACAACTTTTGATGAATTTTATGTTTAATGTTTTTGATAGTTTTATGACCAAAGTGGTTTAATACCTATCTCATTCAATATCTCTCAAAAACTTCGCAATGTGACAACGTTTTGTGAAGAAATTTTATGCAAAATAATATAAATGATAATTGCTTAATACTTGACACTGGCAAAAGACCAAAAAGAAAAGAAAAACAACAAAGAAAGAATAAGATGCAACCTAAATTGTAGATAGAGTATTTAGGTTTAAGGAAGGTTAGGTGTAAAATATATAATCTATACATATAATAAATCTGTAGAAAAGTCGTGTCTGTAATTCTAATATATTTTTGAAAAAACAAATCCAGGGGACTAATTAAAGGGAGACGGGAGCGCGTGTCAACCAACACATCCGCATGGGGGCGGCGGTGCTAGAGGAGTAATGATGTGGGAGTCGCATGAGCGAGAATGCGCCCACCGTACGGGGACGGCGAGCACGGTCTGCTAACACATCCGCACGGGGGCGGCGGCGCTAGCGGAGGCGGGAAGGGAAGGCACTAACCGTACGGGAACGGTGAGCGCGACAGCTAACACAACCGCACGGGGGCGGTGGCGCTAGCTGGGGCAGGAAGGCACTCACCGTACGGGGACGGTGAGCGTGGACAGCTTACACAACCGCACGGGAGCGGCGACGCTAGCTGAGATGGGAGGGCACTCACCGTACGGGGACGGTGAGCGTGGACAGCTTACACAACCGCACGGGGGCGGCGACGCTAGCTGAGATGGGAGGGCACTCACCGTACGGGGACGGTGAGCGTGGACAGCTAACACAACCGCACGGGGGCGATGGCGCAAGCGGAATGTCATTAGAAAAGTATCAAAATAAAGGTAGCTACTAACATTAAACGAAGCAAGAAAGTAACTCTTCATGAGGCTGTAAAAGTTTACTGCTGGGCAATGGCCTCCCACGATTTAGCAAGGATTGGCCAGGATTAATTGATTTTTCGCTTGGCAAGCGAATCGACTATAACAGTGCCAGACGTCTCGCACCTTTAATGCTAGTCTCCGTCGCTGGTGTGGATATTTTACGTCTGGCGCAAAGAGGTGATTATACCAGCCATCTCTCTGAAGCCATAAGATCTTTCTGGCATTTCACTTAACCATCTCTTATGATACGCACAGAACGAAATTATGTGATTGATTCTTTTACATTGCCTTTACAAGGTAGGTACTCAGAGCAATAAAATGCGGAAATTCGAATAAATAAACTGAGTCAATATTGCAAGCATATATCGCTAAAAAGCCCTATCACTACAAACAATAGCGAATAGCCAAAAAACAACAACCAAAATCCGGAATAAGGATAAACTTTGTCCTGTACAGTCCGGAGAAAAATTTGTGACAAAATACCACATTTTATATATTTCTGATATGAATATATCAAAGTATCTGGAAATATAATTAAAAAAAAATCCTGTGATTGTCCTTAAAGTTTTTCCTTATGTTCTCGAATGAGTACATGAGGACTTAGTCCTCATGCGAGTACCTCTGACAGTATTAAATAAAAGCAATTTATTTGTTTTAATAACCTTTTATTAGTCTTTTCGTTATTATACTTATTTTTTAACATTTTATAGCAGAAGACACTTTAATTTCTTTTGAATTTAAAACCACTCTTTGGAAAAAAAATATCTTTTGTAATGCCTAGTAAACACAAGCTTGTGTATTTTTAATTTATTTAGAATAATATATAACTTCACTAATGAGACCAAGGTTACATAAAAATTAAATATTTACTGAACAAAAGAAATATCCTTCATATTTGCAGAATAAATTTAAAAATATAGTCACTTAAAAATTAGTATGAAAATTAAGGTAGAAGTTTGTCTGTATAATCAAACAAGTATATAACACATTTAGAACATAATATAGTCTTACATTTTTAAACAGCCTCGAAATCATCATGACTGGGCCACATCCCAGCTGCTTTCTGAGTGTGTCAATTTAAATATAGGGCAGCAACGATATCTAATCAACGTTTTTTATGTTTTGGACGTCGGTTCATCCCCTGAACATCCATTGAATTCTTCATCAGAGCTTACAGTGTTTTCCTCGAGCATTTGTTCTCCAAACTTTAATTTAATATATCTCAATCAACCTTCTTCAATCGTGAGTATTCCACTTTTGATAGCTTGGACCCGATAATATAACCCTGCATTCATCACTGCCAAATCCATCGTATGTAATAAGCACCTAATGTCCATTTTTTGGCTCTTGCTTTAGAAGCACACTGCCAGCATGCGATGTACTAAATCAACGTCTCCCATATGGCTGCATTATCATTAACACTTTCCCGATACTTATGAATTTGCTCACTATCGTCGCTTTCATCACCTCTACTTTAAGATAAAGGTTGATATTTAATATTAAATGGCACTTCTTCTTTACGTTCAGATAGAGCACCCGATTTATATAGAAATTAAAGGATATAAACTTATATGGCAATTTTTAAACATTTTTTCGCAATTGTTATCAAAAATAAGACCCAGGTCATATTATTATGGGTCTTTATCTATACAACTGTTATAAATTAAAAAAATATATAATTTAGTTTTACATAGGATTTTCTTGTATTACACTTGCCCTTTGCTGTATCCTGGCTGTAAAGGCAGGATTTTGTGAGCAGTGTGATCGCTGATTGATTTTACATGCCTTAATTATTTTTTACAGATATGCTCCTACTATTCGACGGTCAAGCGCGTAAAAATATAAATAAAAGAAATTTGATTAGTGTAGATTTTGTCTCTAATGTAGGTACTCGCTCGAGTGCTCGAGGACCCTAGAGGTTATTTAATAATAGTTATACTTTAACAATTCAGTAAAAATGGACAATTAAATTTTAAATTTTATACATTGATGCGTCATCTAACGGCAAAAAGTGAAACTACTACTTAAGAAGTAAAAGAATAATGTTCTAGGTTCTAGGATTTATTTTAAATAATACATTGATGCGCCATCTAATTGCAAAAAGCAAAACTACATAAAAAGTAAAAGGTTCTAGTTTCTAGGGTATCCAGTTTAAACTCAGCTAGTCACTGCTTCAATGCCTAATAATTAGCATCGGTATAACTAAATATTAAAGGGTATTTAATTTTGGGATTCAATATAATTGTACTGACAATATTTATTTTAAAATATAATAAATGTTGTGAGTACAATGTCTTGGGGATAAAGTATAAAAAATAAACAAATATGACTATTTAAATAATTAATAATAGTTATACATACAAAATTACTAAATTATTTTACTGCTAAGAAATGTGACAACTAGCGACATCTAGCAAACTACCTAAAGAGAATAAGACTCACCTAAAGCTAAAGTCTGTACGACTTTTTGTATGAATGAGGTAAAATATAACATGACAGATTTCGTTGCAGGAGGTTAATTTGTTAAGGAATATTTTAAACAAAACTACGGATATTCCTAAAAGTAGAAAAATTCAAAAATGTGAAAAAAATTAAAGAGCAAGGCACTGAGGCATTGTTTTGTGTATTTACTACAGAATACTCTAGAAACCGATAAACTTCTTATTAAACCGATAAACTTGAATACCAGCGTAAAATAGCAGAGCTTAATGCTGCTGTGTTTCGTATGGCAAGTGTAGAGAACCGGAGACCGTTTTTACTGGAAACGAGGCATTTCTTCTTAGTCCTCAGCGGTGACAACGCAGCTGCATTTAGATTCTTAATCGAGGATAAATATAGATGTCTATGGGCCACAGCATCCACTTACCATCAGGTAGACTGTGTGCTCGTTTTTGACCCTTGTTCTATGAAAATAAAAACGGTTGACCCTACAGGCCTTCCCTGGAACTTCCCGCTTATTTATTACATTAAAAACTATCCGAGAAGAAATTTCAAAGTTATTTGAAGAAAATAGTTTTTTCGAATCTATCCAAACTAGCGACATCTGATGAACGGAAGATTATAAGCCCTAATTGAAAGTAACGATTAGAACAAGGAATAATAAGAATCACCGGCCAAGTGCGAGTCGGACTCGCGCATGGTTTCTAGTAGGGTAGCCCCCTTTAATTTTTAATATATTTTAATTTTGATTATTTGTTCTTATAGCGGCAACAGAAATACACATTCTGTGAAAATTTCAACTGTCTACCTATTACGTTTAAAAATTTAAATATTTCTTATTTAGGTAACTAAAATATTTGGAAAATAAAATATATCTTCTTAGAACAAAATTTTAACATAGAAAAGATAAACGTTAATTGAGATTATTGGTATCAAAGTTACCACAATCTTGACAAAAAAATCAGAGTGCGTATTGTGCATCGCGTATTAGCACATGAGTAAAGAAACCGTAACGGTTTCTTTACTCATTGGTACCTATAAGGCCTTTTCGCAGGAGCTCCTATTAAATTTTAGGTGTATTTAAAAAATATCTATCTATTCTACTGCGCAGGTCTTTTAGAATTTTTTTGTTCTGCCTTCTTGTATTCAAATGATCTTTTACTTAAAAAAAATGCCCAATTCACGAATAATATTTCCTCTCAAATTTGTTTCACTTCTTTCAACTCCATTATTTAACCAATAATGTTATTACAGAGGGTTTTGTTGGCACCTCTTTGAAGGTTAAATTTCTTTGTTATGATGCAATGAAGACATCAGATATACCATTTTACATGGTTTCGGTACATAGGACATTATAGTTATATCCTTTTGAAATCCCAACAGTAATGTAAGTATTTGTTTCAAGACTTGAAAGCTGGCGGAATACAAATTTTATTAGCGCCAAAGCTGATATAAAGTAATCCACAAACTGTTTTTATTTCCTCTTTCAGATTTTTGAGGATTACTGATAGTTTGTACAGTTAGTTAGTATTAATACAGTTCACAATCTCAACCATCATATTATCTCTTCTCTACATAGTATAAAACAAAGTCGCTTCCCGTCTGTACGCTTAGGTCTTTTAAACTTCACAACGGATTTTGATGCGGTTCGTCAATAGACAGAATGATTCATGAGGAAAGTTTATATGTATAATACATGCATTTTATATATTATATAATTCTTCTGTCCGTGTGTATGTGACTGAACTCCTCCTAAACGGCTGGACCGATTTTGATGAAATTATGTGTGTGTGATTAAGTTAATTAGAGAATGGTTTAGATTCACAATTGGACCCGGTAGGTGGCGTTGTTGTCGGTATCCAAAAATCAACCGTGCGAAGCCAGGGCGGATCGATAGCCAGAATTAAATAATTCGAAACAGTGGTAGAGTCACGCGGCAGCTTTTGCTATCGCATGGATGGGCCGGCTCAAACCGGGGTGGTACCACGACCTCACAGAATACCAGCGTGAAGTAGAGGTTTACTTCTGCATTTCGCCTGGTGAGTGCAGGTGGCCGGAGGCCAATCCCCGTCAACATGGTAGTGGAATTAAATGGAAGACTACCCCAGGAGGGTACCAGCATCCCTGGAGAATCCCTCGCTGAGCATCCACGCCCATGCTACCCTACTTTTTCTGAGCGTGGGTGCTCAGGCTGCCCCGCGTATTCTGGGCGAAATTCCGCTCAAGACGAAACCTGCTCGGGGCAAGCGGAGCAAAAAGACAAAGGCAACCCCTGCCACGCTTTCCGTGGATTTCTGCAATATCAGGGGACTTCATTCAAACCTTAACGCCGTCCACTACCATCTGGAGACGGCAAAGCCGGCCTTGCTCTTTCTAACCGAGACACAGGTGTCCTCTCCGGCTGATACTTCGTATCTCTCCTGCCCGGGGTACAAATTGAAACACTCCTTTGTGCCCCAGGCTGGAGTTTGCGTGTACGTCAGAGAGGACATCTGTTTTCGACGCCTCGGCAGTCTTGAAGGTACAGACCTGTCCATCCTATGGCTGCGCGTAGACAGCGACGACCATCCCCGCGTCTACGGGTGCCTCTATAGGTCCCATAGCGGTAATGCCGACACAGACCGACTCATCGACCACGTCCAAATGGCTGCAGACTCCGTGCTACAACAGGTCCCTTCCGCAGAGATCGTGATGCTCGGTGATTTTAACGCCCACCACGCTGAATGGCTTGGTTCCCGTTTAACCAATCATGCGGGTAGATCTGTTTATGACTTTGCCTTGGCATATGGTCTGACACAACTGGTTACTTCGCCTACGCGGATCCCAGATGTGGAGGACCATGTACCTTCCCTGTTGGACCTTCTGCTGACCTCTCATCCGGACAGATATCAGGTCTCCGTTGATGCCCCTCTTGGCTCTTCGGACCATTGTCTGATCCGGAGTACGATGCCACTCACGCTCCCATCGCAGTTGCGATCTGCAGCTCGCCGCCGTGTTTGGCATTATAGGTCGGCCGATTGGGATGGGATGCGGTCTTTTTTTGCATCCTACCCTTGGGGGCGGGTTTGCTTCTCGCCGGATGATCCCAGCGTTGTTGCTGATTCTGTCGTTGATGCGGTACTTCAGGGAATGGAATTATTTATTCCATCATCTGTGGTGCCTATCGGAGGCAGAACTCAGCCATGGTTTGGTCGCTCCTGTAAAATTGCATCACGCTATATGGAGTCCCACCTATTGTGCTGAAGACGTGTGCTCCGGAGTTGGCACCGGTTTTAACGCGTCTTTTCCGATACTCCTACTCCCTAGGCGTAGTCCCGAACTCATGGAGGACAGCTTTGGTGCACCCGATCCCTAAAAAAGGCGACCGCTCAGATCCGTCCAACTACAGGCCTATCGCTATCACCTCCTTGTTCTCCAAAGTAATGGAAACTGTTGTTAACTGCCAGCTCATGCGGTACTTTGAGGATCACCAGCTGATTAGTGACCGCCAGTACGGTTTCCGTCGAGGTCGCTCAGCTGGTGATCTTCTAGATTACCTAACTCATAGATGAGCGGAGGCAGTGGAGTCCAAGGGAGAGGCGTTGGCCGTTAGTTTGGACGTAGCGAAGGCCTTCGATCGGGTTTGGCACAAAGCGCTTCTTTCGAAGCTCCCTTCCTATGGGCTTCCCGAGAAATTGTGCAATTGGATCACCAGTTTTCTTGCAGATCGGAGCATCAAGGTACGACCGTAGACGGTGCATGCTCCGATTACAAGCCCATTAACGCTGGTATTCCACAAGGCTGCGTGCTGTCACCAACGCTGTTTCTTCTGCATATCAATGCTATGTTGCAAACCGGTAACATTCATTGCTATGCAGACGACAGCACTGGTGATGCTTTATACACCGGCCGTGCCAATATTTCTCGGGAAAACGTCGCTGAGTACCGGAACAAACTTGTGTCTGAAGTCGAGACTTTGTTGAATAAAGTCTCAGACTGGGGGCGACTAAATCTAGTCCAGTTCAATCCCCAGAAGACACAAGTTTGCGCGTTTACCGCTAAAAAGAACCCCTTTGTCGTATCTCCTCAGTTTTAAGGCACTCCCCTTGTTGCCTCAGCCAGTATCGGAATCCTCGGTGTCAACATATCGAGTGATGTGCAGTTTCGTGGTCACTTGGAAGAGAAGGCCAAATTAGCCTCTAAAAAGCTTGGCGTGCTCAGCAGAGCGGGACAGTATTTCATGCCGGCACACCGCTTGCAACTTTATAAGGCGCAGGTTCGGCCCCACATGGAATACTGTTCCCATCTCTTGGCAGGGGCTCCCCAGTGCCAGCTCCTTCCACTTGACCGCATCCAGCGCAGAGCGGCTCGAATCGTCGACGACCGAGTTCTTTCCGATCGGCTGGACTCACTGGCACTGCGTAGAGATGTTGCATCTCTTTGCGTATTTTATCGTATCTATCACGGGGAGTGCTCTGAGGAATTGTTCGGACTAATTCCAGCCGCTCAATTTCACCAACGCACATCGCGACATATCTCGAGATACCATCCATACCATCTGGATGATTGGCGGTCCACCACTGTGCGATTTAGAAGAAGTTTTCTTCCTCGCACAACTTCCTTGTGGAATCGATTACCGCCAGCTATTTTTCCGGACCGATACGACTTAGGGACCTTCAAGAAAAGAGCCTACTCCTTCTTAAACGGCCGGCAACGCATCTGCAATTCCCCTGGTGTTGCAGTTGTTCGTGGGCGGCGGTAGTCACTTACCATCTGGTGAGCCGCATGCTCGTTTGCCCCCTCTCCTATAAAAAAAAATATAACATTTTATCTCTCGCAACCGTTTTCACACCCGGCTAAAGGTCTAAAAACTGTGCTTATAATATGTTACTCTGGATTGGTGTAAGTCCGAAAGTAGTATGTCTGGCAAGGTAACTCAACATCAACTTCGCTATTAATGTTCTATACTATACCTACATATTCGGAGTCAAAGCCATCGTTTTCATCTAAAAGTGGTCTTACTATATTGATTTTCTTTAATTGCGACATTATTTTATATGAATAATATCTGTAAAGAATTATTTCCACAAAAAATACATAAAACAAAACAAAAAACTCCAATTAAAAAACGTAACTTTTTACCTACGTGCCGTACGAGATGGAGTGTGTGATACCCAAGCGCACTTTACACGAGTGTAACAACTCTTAGCGACAGCGTCCGGATCAACTAATCATCACTATTCAGGGTGTTAACGTCGCATCTTCAGCTACTGAGGAGACGAAACCCCACACTTTTGTAGCTTTGAAGTGATTGCGATTTTTTAAGGACTGAGGTATGTCATGCCCCACACGGAGGGTTAATAAAAAGTACCAAGTCACTTTAAAAACTTACCCCCCGGCCACACACTCGTCGAGTGGCATGGGAAGTAGCGAGGAAAGGAGGCAGAGGCGTAGTGTGGCCACAATCCTCGTTATGCCGCACGTCATGCTCCTCGCTCCCTGTTTTATCGGTTTTTTGGGCGCGAGTTTTGACTGGCAATATGACCGCGAGTGGCTGGGCACATACTCGCGCGAACGCAATCCGAATCGAGCCGCTCGTTATGGAAGCGTCGTTCTAATGCGATGAATAGATGTCATCCACCATCTCTGTTAGCTAATATGACTGTTAGCTATATTTATCACGACCCGTATCACGGGTGTTCAACACCCGTGATACGGGTCGTTTCTAATTTTTCGACCCGTAAACAAAATTGCGATAGTGATTCAAGCCGAGGTTCGTACCTCCTTCTGAGGGGCCCTTGAATCACATCGAGCCCCCCCCTAGCTTGAGGAGCCTCACTCCGAAGGGTCGGGGTGACTCGGGTCTGCAGTCGGCCGGCAGAATCGTTGCACTCAATAGCTCGTAGGTCCTCGCTTACGAGCCTAAATTCGATGAAGCTGTCAAGGCCGCAGGGCCAACAGCGTACACTTTCAGAAAAAAAAAATTGTGTTACAAACGCGAGCGACCTAGTGCGTCGCGATTAATTGCGCGAGTAGAGCAGTGTGTGGGCAGAGAGGGCAACATCGCGGTAGCGCGAGGAGCAGAGCGAGGAGCAGCGCGAGGAGCATAGTGTGGCTGAGCCTTAAAAAAATAAAATAACTTCCTTATGCCTTTGAAGTCAGGGCTTTCATTCTTCGGAACACTATGTATTAGCAGTTTTACGAGTATATTCAGCCCATATAGTCCACTGCTGAACAAAGGCCTTCCTCATAAATTGCTTCATAGCGGGGACTTTGCCAATGGCCACGCTTGGCAGGCGGATTAGCTACCGTAGTTATCAGGAAAATGATCCTGCCCATCTCCTGTTTCATTTCCCTCTGTCGCCTCCGTCGCCTCTTACGACATCCACGGGACGATATGTCATCGCGGAAACTCTTACACCGCTACACGGACACAACGCATTCACTTTCTTGCCCTAAAAATCCTCTTAGAAACGAGAGGAGGCCTGTGCCCAGCTGTGAGAGGTATGTAGGCTGACTTTAATTAATTCAAATTTTTCTTACTTTTGTTGACAAAGGGAGCGAGGGGAATGTTAAAAATCTTACGTAAGATTTAAAAAAAACTATAAAAGAATAAAAATATTTTTAAAACAATATTTATTTATTACATTATTTTCATATTTCTTGCTAAAAATAAATAAATGATGTAAAAACTTGGATACGGAGCCCGTGGACAATAAATGATTCTTAATTTTCTAATTTTAGATATTAATACACTAATATCTACTTTAATTTTAAAAATTATTGAGTCTTTTAAATTTAAACTCTAATATTTCATAAAAGTTTTGAAAAAATTCTTACGTGTTATCATATTTTGGGGGGGAGGGGTCTAAAATCATAGAAAGCTTGCTTACGTAATACTTGAACGCCCCCTTTGTCAAGTACACCTAAATTGCCCCTTAGACACGCCATGTAATTTAAATTAATAGAATAAGATATTACAAGTTAAAAGTCACTCGCAAAAAAATAATTACAACATTAGCACAAACACCTCACGGAGGACGCTGAGAGCCTGTAAATTAAGTAGGTACAAGGGGGCGCGTCGCGAGCCCCATATAATAAATTTTTCATTGCAGCCTATTAAAGTCCTTATTTTCTCCCCATAGATTACCTCATTTTTATTATTTTAAGTTGATATCAGGATATTCTTACACCGTGTAGTGGTGGTGTAAGAATATCTACTACCCCATATCATCCCGTTGGTTTCGTAAGAGGAGACATGGGGAAACAGATTAGGAGATGGTAGCATCGTCTTCCTAAGAACGACTAAAAATAAAAGACTGCGGTTGCAAATCCGCTTGCCAAGCGTGGTAACTATGGCAAATATGGGGGATGTTATATGAGGCAATCTATGGGGAGGCCTATGTTCAGCGGTACACTTTAAGAGGCTGTAACAGTAACGGTAGCGGTTATTAGGAAGATGCTGCTGCCGATCTTCTATTTCAGTTTCCCTTTGTCGCCTCTTACGACACCCACGGGACGATATGGGGAAGTGCATATTTTTACACTGCCACTACGCGGATGGAACCTGAAACAGGAGAATGGCAGCATCTTAGTCTTACTAAATTTTCAATTAAAAATTACAACTCAAAATTATTAAAAACTACTGTTGCTAACATGTCTACCAAACGTGGCAACTATGAAAAAATCCCCCCTATTAGGCAATCTGTGTAGGGAGGCCCTTCTCATTAGTGGACTTTTGATAGATTGTAACGATAACGGTAAATGGGACCACCATAAGCTATTCAAAAAATAAGAATCTTTAAAATCAGTTCATGATATTGCACAACACATACAAAAAATACAGTCGAATTGAGAACCTCTTGTTCTGTGCGGAATTCGAACCCGCGGCCCGCAGCGTACCGCTTAGAAACAGCGCTACTGTCATGTTAAATAATGTAATATTTTATATTTTTACGATTATGAAAAAATTCTCAAGCGTGAGAATGTGTACCTTATTCAGTCAAAATATTTTGCAATTATCAAGTAGTAGTAGGTATTCGACAAGTTTTGTTTATATTATCACAGATTATTGTCTAATAGTTAAGCTACGTAAATGTTATCTTCAGGTCATGTGACGTAGGCTCAGTTCCACAATTTGCCACACGTCGCACATGTAGCAGCAATCCTCTAGGTGATCTCAGCTTCCAGGTCAATGTTAGTTATAATAGTGAGATAATAGTACTAATAACTAAGCATTTCATTCTGATGGTATTTTTCAAGTCTTTATAAATAATTTTCCGTCAAGGTAAACATTTTAATTTTTTTAATTATTCCCTGGTCATATATGACTAAGAAAGATATCGAGAAATCGAAGTTTATGTCAAAGCTTTTTAAGCAAGTCATTTATGCTGATGATTATATCAGCGACAAAAAACATAAAATCGTCATAAATTGTAGTTTATATTGCAAAATATTTTACTTTATTCCAAACTCGTAAACTGGACAAGTTAAAAAGTTTACTATCCCTTGAAAAAAGTTCATGCCGTATATTACCTATAGGTACATATCTTCATTTTTATATGAGCTTTTGAATTGTCAGTAATCCCCAAGTTGAACGGTGGAGACTTGCGCTTGCTGTATCGACCGCTAAAATGCTAGAGATGGGCTTTCGACGTATATCGAATATATATGTATATATGAAAAAAAATCAAATGATATGTATTCCTTTTTTGCTTTTTTCAATGTCATGTGTTAAATTATTAATTTAATTTAAAAATTACTAGACTTACTCGTAAGCGTTAGGTTCTGTAATTTATAATAACATTTCTCCGTTTTGATGTTTTTGGCGGAATATGGATTTTAGGCGGCACTTAGGTACTTTACATTACATTATTTTTGCCAAGGAGTTTTTCGAGATAGAAACCACAATTTTAACTATTTATGCCGCTACACAACTGTGAAGTGCCTCGATGCGATAATGCACCTGTAGCCTTCTTTATTGAAGTTGATTACAGAAGGACATTGGTTGCAGTAGCCACCACCATCGGGTGAACTGTTAGCTCATTTGTCACTTTCAAAATATAAAAAGTAAATTAAAACTGCACTAAAACATTCACTACGTTCTATAAACTGAAGCTAAGCCGATGGGCACTTTTCCATTCACCGGCAAGGCACCGGCACGGAGCTGACGCCGGCACCGGCCAGGCTGCCGGGGAAGCAAAAATTTATAAAATATATGGCATGTTTTTCCACTAACCGGCGCCGGCGCCGGCACGGCGTTGACTCCCACCGGTGCTGTCACCGGCGTCGGCGCCGGCACGGCGTTGACTCCCACCGGTGCTGTCACCGGCGCTGGGACAGCAAGCTTCTTTTGATTATATTTTTGTGTTTAAGAGATATCAAATAAATAATCCGTGTTAGTACTGTCCAAAAACTGACCTTAGATCCGCACCGGCACTGGCACAGTGGTAAAACGAAGCCGTGCCGTTGACGAGCCTATTGCCGTGCCCTGTCGATTCCGTATGAGTAAAGTGGCACTAAAGCGCCTTACACACGGTCCATCTTGCTCTACGTCCTTCCAAGATCACGCAATTTGCGCAAAGAACACAGGATATTGGCGGGATGTACAGCACGATAGACCTAATCTATATAAAGCACCTAAGCTTGAGACAGTGAATTCAGAAGTAGGTTTGTATTTTCCTTGTTTTTTGACCTTTGGCTTTAACGTTACTTTTTTGGCTTAATTTATTATACGTTACGTCGTTACATGCATAAGTTTTAATAACACTTAGTTAAAAGTACCTCAAATACTATCTACATAATATTTTTTATTAGCAGTTTAAATTACCTTTGATTTTTCTATTATTTTCTACTTCATTCAATTAACTTATCTTTATGTTGATGATGGATAGCAAAAAGCAATTAAAATAATTTAAAAAATGAAAATAGGGATCCTTAAATTATTATATATTTCGCTACTTTTGTCAATATTTCATAATCTACGTATTAAATTTACTATCGTATTTTAGGTACCTACCAACAATTCTATTCGGTATTTCTTTTTCCAAATAAACCATTTGTCGAACTTGACAGACAGTAAATTGTGCGAGTGGCTGTATTATATAATATTTGGGGAATATCAAATAATGGAGAAATGTTCATTATAAGTACAAATTCCTATCGATAGTGAAAGTCAGTGCCTAAAATTCAAGGGCTGTTTGGCGGCACAGCGGCGCGGCAGTGGTGGTCCGACGGACGCGCGGGCGGCGGCGTCTCGACGCGGCCTAACGCCGCGACACCGCGAACACTAGTCGAAGTCGAAGCTTGCCATCACCTTAAACTTCACCATGGGCCAAATTGCAGGCGCCGAATGCGCTCCAAATGATGACGACGAAGAACCTCGCATACACGTCAATCCCACTGAACAATCGCTGGTAAGAAATGTAAGATTACATCTACGTGTGGTTATGAAATAATTTAGGTATTGTGATATTTGTTTTAAATAAACATTAAATAATCACGATGATTACAACATTAATTCATAATAAACATTTACAATGCATCTAATTAGTATGAATAAAGAACCATTTTTAATGTTACATAAACAACCGACCCAATTTTATTTGATTTTGGGCAGATATTCTTATTACATTTTGTTTAAAAATGAATTTTAATATATCTAACAGTAAAACACAAAAAGCGAACGGGAAAAAGGTTCATCTGATGGTAAGTGGATGCTATGGCCCAAATTTACATTGATCCTCGATCAAAAATCAAAAGGCAGAAGCGTTGTCACTCCAGAGAACTAAGATGGAATGTCTCCTTACTGGTAAAAGGGGACTCCAGTTCTCGTCATTCACCATACCAAACACAGCAGCATTAAGCTAGTATTTCACGCTGGTATTCCATGTGAGCGTGCTCTCTTTCCGGTCGAGTCGGCGAAGCCCTTTATAAGTTCACTGCTGAACATAGGCCTCCCCCAAGGAATGCCACAAAGCACGGTCCTGAGCCACCTGCATCCATCGACTTCCTGCATGTCCATCTAGTGACCAGGCCGTCACTCCATCTAGTGGGGGACGCCCTACACTTCGTCCGCCGGTACGAGGCCGCCACTCGAGAACCTTTTTTCCCCATCGGTTGTCGGTTCTTCAAGCTACATGGCCGGCCCATTGCCACTTCAACTTACTAATCCGTTGGGCTATGTCCTTGACCTATGACCTTGAGCTTCCTCATACGGCCAGCAGTGAAGGACCACGTCTCAGTTCCATAAGTCATCACTGACAACACGCATTGGTTGTACAGTCTCGTTTTCAGGTTTTGAGGTATACCTGACGAGAAGATGTGCCGTAATTTCCCGAACGCTGCCCAGCCGAGTTGAATCTGTCGATTGACCTCTAGGTCGAAGTTGGACTTACCTAGTCGGACTATTTGTCCCAGGTAAACATACTTGTCAACAACTTCGAGCTTAGTGCTCCCAACAACTACCGGCATAGGTGTGACATAGACGCTACACATTATCTTTGTTTTGTCCATGTTCATCTTAAGACCTATCCGTTGGGAGGCACTATTGAGGTCATTGAGCATAGTGCTTAGGTCTTCCAGCAATTCTGCTATAAGGACTATATCGTCGGCAAATCGAAGGTGAGTGATGTACTCGCCATTGATGTTAATATCGTATCCTTTTCAGTCTAGTAGCTTGAAAACGTCTTCCAATGCAGCGGTGAAGAGTTTCGGGGACATAACGTCACCCTGTCTTACACCTCTCTGCAGTTGGATAAAAACGATAAGGTCCGTAAAGGATAAGGTTTTTGTAACATACATAAATTAAAATTTAAAATTTTGTACAACCGTACTTCAATATAAATTATTAAGGATAACTCAAAAACTACTGGTCAGACCGCGATCTAATTTATATGGGACCACATGAGAAGTATCAGCTTTCAAATAAAAAAAGAGTAATCGAAATCGGTTCACCCAGAAAAAAGTTATGAGGTAACACACATAAAAAAAGAACATACAGTTGAATTGAGTACCTCCTCCTTTTTGAAGTCGGTAGAAAAAATTAGGCGGTATACCACGTAGGTACCCCAATAACTAGTTTCGAGTTTAACGTTTATATATTATGTTATGTGACGTATAATTAACGTAGTCTCACTCAATAGGTTCATTTTGTAAGAAACTCAAACACTTTGGTACCTACTTCGGTACAATCACCTTGGCTAGAAACTCATCGTACTAATTTAAAAAAAATATTAGATATTCAAACCAGTGACGCCTTCTTCATCACTAGTTACGTTACGTTTCGTGAAAATCACCAACGGACACCTAAAAAAAAAACTTCACCTGTACAGCGTACCCCCGTGCCCGGTATGCCATGAGGCCAGGAAAGTAGAGCACTCGGAAGCAAAAACCTTCTTGACCCCAGCGGAGGATCTGGACTATGGCTCCACCGCTACACACTAGACAAGTTTCGGCCGCGGAGGGTAGGGAAAACCCCTCCCGCCTCAGTCCATCAACGTCCAGAGTGTGCTAAGCAAGCGCACTCGAAGCGGCGACCTCGGACCAGTCCTATACTTTGAGCCAAGAAAGTAGGTTCCTCTTTGTTTACCGTGGATGACCAAGCCACGTTTACTAATCCCCCCCCCCCGCGCCACGACGGCCTTGTCGTTGTAGGCATAGAGCCATTTGGGGGTGTAGTACCGCTCAGCTGCCTCGTACATCTCTGGTGGAAATTTAGCCTTAAGAGTAGATCAGGGCTGCTAGTATAGCAAACTTACTTTATATCACTGAAATTATACGAAATAAAATCCAATTATAACAAATACAATTAATTTTTTGCTTTTATTTTTGAAGTAGGCTACCCAGAGACCAGAGAGCACTATTTCCAATTGAAGTTAATTTTAAAAAGCGCCTGCTTGTCATCAACGAATGAGAAAAGTTCGATGTCTTGCTTATGTCTTTTACTCTTTTAACAATAGCGAATTTAGAGAGCGAATGCAATGTAAAAGCGATGTTTTAACTCTCCCAGAGTTTAATTTAAATACATTGAAATTCTTATTTTGAACCGACTTCAAATAATGAGTAGGTTATAATATATTCAATGCCTTTGTTTTTTTTGTTTGTAACTGAGTTTTCGGAAACGCCTGAAACTATTTTAAAAATATTTTTATTGAATAGACTAGACAAAGAATGGTATGTACTACCATTTCACTCCTAATGGTGTAAAAATAGGGAATGAAGTTTTTATTGTAACTATTGAAAAGACATTCTAATTGTTACGTTTTTGCTTGGGATATTACTTAGTCCACTCAAAAAAGTCAAAAATTAATCTTTTATAAAAAGTAGAAATTGACTTTTAAACCTAAAAAAGAATAAAATAATTAAAAGAAAAAATTATACAGACTACGGCTATGACAGATGACGTCTGACGTTCTAAGAGTTTAATAATGTAACAAATAACCAATAAAAACCCTTAGGCCATCACTTTTCTCTTTTTTGCACTCGGCTGACGCGTTGTGTATTCTGTTGCTGTAATTCTGTATTACCTAGTCATAAAGCTTATGCAACACGGGCTGCCGACGTACCCCCCCTACCCCAGCCTACGAATTTGGAGTATATATATAAAAAAAATACTGACGGACTTATTTCAAATAGCACATCTCAAAAATATTAATTATTTAAACTGCACCCATGTAGTTTAGAAATAAAAAATAGATAAAGATCGCTCACCTTATAACGTCGATATTACTTCAAATAATTAGAATTGAGTAGGTACATTTTGCAATTAAAAAAAAATTGCACCCTGCTTGAATATAACTGCGCCATTGTTAAAAACGTATAAAATGCAATATTAAGTGCAAAAGTTAATAAAACCAAATAAGAGTAAAATAGTACACGCATACATCGCTGCGCTATGATTGGGTATACATATCGCAGTGATGTGTGCATATGTGCATGAGCTCTCACCGACGGGTTTACCGACAGGTTCACAGACGCTCCATCTGGGATTCTGGGATCTGGGTACAAAGTACAAACCGGTTTGCGCCGGCCGCCGCGCCGGCTCACGGGCTCAGTCAGGGTATGAACGAAAGGGCTGTTGGTCGTGCGCAGCGTATACTAATAATATTTCGTGACTTTATTTATCAATTAATTTTTTTTTTTACAGTTACAGTTAAGTTTACAGATTTTGTATTATAAAATAAGACAGAAGAAGTAATATATTATGTAAAATAAAATTTAAAACAATTTTAAACTCGGTAATAATATTGTAATAAATAAACCTTACAATTATCCTACTCCTGATATTCTGCATTCGTCGCATTCTATCGAAGTTTAGTTTTCTGAAGGTTTCACTTCTACCACGTGTGACCTTCACACATGTTTTTTTTTATAAACTATATATGTGCAGTTTAAATAATTTATATTTTTGAAACGTTTATTTTTAAAATATGTCAGATTTTTTTTATATATACTCCAAATTCGTAGGCTGGGGTAGGGGGTGTAATTAAATGTCATGTCTTGATGTTGGCAAAGTAGCTTAGTGCCCTTTCATACATTTACTTTTACTAAGGAAATCCCGCCTATTAAACCTAGTGATTATACATTCTTTGTTGACAATTAACAAATTTGGTTTTATTATCTTTTTGCACTTAATATTGCATTTTATGCATTTTTAACGATGGTGCAATAGGCTTGAATTGAAAATATACTACTAATTTTGGTCATCCTATCAGATAAAAGCGTAAAAAAATATATTTCACTTTATTTTAAACTAAAGTATATGTATATTTTATGCAAAATAAACGAAAATAAAACATAATCATTTTTGGAATTTTTATGTGACGGGAACGCCTTGTGGTTGTGACGTCATACACGAGTAAACATAGCTGCCTTGACTAATTGTAGTTCGCGTTATATGTTTTTGGGTGCTATATTCGATCTTTGAGCTATTTCTGATACAGTTGTTTTGATAAATCTTATAACTAGCGGCATAAATATTCGTTTTGAATCTCAAAATGGACTCAAATTTTGTGCGATCCGATAACAGCAACCTACATAAGATAGACGGATTTATGGTTGCAGGTTTCTTTATGGTTGCAGAATAACGCTGATTACTATGCTGTGGAACATAAGAATGTGAAAACAGCAGTGTAAGTACCACGTAGGAATTATTTATTTACAAACCTTGATGTATGATCATCATTCAGAAATTATGTAAAATCTCATTTTAGGTTATGTTGATATACTTAGAAATTTAACATTATTGCTGATATAACAAGTGAAGTATCTTTATTATGTTTGACAAGACAATATACATTACAAGACAGCATAGAAAACTATAAAGATAGCTAAACAACCAAACAGAAAACATTTGAAACCCTACAGGAAACCCTGTAGGGTTTCGTTGAAAAGGATCATTCCAACTTATGCTGTAAGATTAAGCTATATTAAGAGGTTAGGTATTAAAGATGTTATTACTTTATATAAAAGATCTTCACACATAAAAACATTGGTATGAGTTAAAATGCTCTTTGGGTCTCTTTGGGCTAATTGTAACCACATTTTTCGTCTCTTGGGATTCGTTGGAACAGAAACAAACAGTTTCTGTGGACAACTTATAGTCGTATTAGTACATTGTGGCACTACGTACCATTTATACACCATTTTATCAAAAAAATGTTAAAATTCACTTCAGCGGCATTGTTTTATTACGGTTATTGACTTGTTTATATATGTGTGTGACGCCACACATGTCATATGACCAGCGCCATTACAGAATCAATGTTTTTGGCGCGGTTTTCGAAATTTAAACTTTGATTTTTATTGTTAATACAGTAGATCTCCCGGAAATATCAATGTAGTGTGCCAATTATGTAATAAAGAATCATTTAAAAAGGTTTTCCAAAATTAGTCAAATAGCCTATTATATTCAAGCAGGGTGCAGTTTTTTCATATTGCAACAATAACCCATTTCTAATTATTTGAAGTTATATCGATGTTATAAGTTGAGCAATAATTACCTATTTCTTATTTACAAACTACATGGGTGCAATTTAAGTAATTAATATTTTTGAGATGTGCTATTTAAAATACATCTGTCAGTATTTTTTATTTTATATATACTCCAAATTCTTAGGCTGGGGTAGGGCGGGTGTATTCGACACTTAACAAAACAAACAACAAATAACAAACAACAAAAATAACAAAATTGGTTTTATTAACTTTTTGTGCTTATCATCGCATTTTATGCATTTTATTTTGCAGAAAGTACCCAATTCTAATTACATAATAACCTAAACACTCACGCCTGTCACCCAGAGGGGTAGGCAGAGATTATGGACTTCCATTTGGCACGATCCTGACACACCTCTCTCGCCTCCTCCACATCCATATACCTACGCATACACGCTCGTCGGTTAAGGGTACTCTTAATTTGGCCCATTTTCAGTATATCGCCAATTTGGTCGATAAACCTTCGTCTAGGGCGTCCCTTCCCGACTCTGCCGTTCACCTCTGCCACATAAATTTGCTTTGTCACTCTTTCCTCATTCATTCTTTCTACATGACCAAACCACCGAAGCATTCCTTTCTTAATCCTGGTCACAACATCATCTTGCAAACCACACTCTTCTCTTATCACACAATTTCTCACTCTATCATTCAGATTCAGTCCTAACATACTCCTTAATGACCGCATTTCTACAGCATTTATTCTACTCTCGTGCTTCTTCTGCCACACCCAATTTTCACTACCATACATTAAATTAGGGACTAACACAGCATTGTGAATTGCCATACGTGCCTTTTTGGACACATTCTGACTTTCCACAACAGAGTGTAGAGCCCCATTTACTTTATTTCCTGCGTTCACTCGTCGTTCTATATCCTTATCATACCTACTATCCCTGCTAAATACACATCCCAAATACACAAACTCATCTACTTGCTCGAGCAAGTTTAGATTTAGATGAATTCCCCTTCTATTCTTATTTCACATATTGTTTTACTTTCTTCTCTTTCAAAGACCATAACTTTCGTCTTACTTGCGTTCACTTTCATTCCCCTTTCTTTTAATGAAATGTTCATTAATGTAACCATCATTTGCAACTCGGCCACCGACGACGCGAGTATGACTTGATCATCGGCGTACAAAAGGCATTTGATGGTTAACTCACCCATTCTTAACCCGCATTCTTCAACTTTCAGATTTTCCAAACAACTGTCCATAAATAGGTTGAACAGCCACGGGGAAGCCACACAGCCCTGTCTGACCCCTTTATGGATGCCAAACCAGTCCGAGTAGGCCCCGTTGATCCTGACACAAGCACTGGAGTCCCTATACAGAGACTTCAATGCCTGTATCAACCCAGCACTCAACCCAAATGAGTTCAGTGTTTGCCATAATACATCCCTGTCCACTCTATCATAAGCCTTTTCCAAGTCCAATTGTGTAGTGGCATCCTTTCCCTTCCGTTTCGTCTCATTTACACATAACACATCTATTCCTCTATCATACATCATATCGCATACTTCATCCATCTTATCATTCATTGCTCCACATACATTCAGCGTAGCCAGACGGGCTTCCGCAATCCACTTTTCGCCCCTCCAGGAGACAGAACGTGACGGGTGGCGAACCTCGTCGCCGGTTTTCCTCCCGGAGATTCTTCGCACCCCTGCCCCATTAAAGGGGCGCCGGGAACTCGGGGCCATTTCTTTTAATTTGTGCCTCATGGTGCGAAAGTAGGGGGTGGTATTTTTTACGCCGTTACCACACGGCGAGGAGCCAATTCTGTACTTTCAGCTTTGTCGCTTGTTTAGCACCACCCGGGGGACACGTGTAGGGTGGACCTAGGGTTAGGTGGTCGAAGCCTACGGACGCGAGCGACTCATCCAATTCTAATTATTTGAAGTAATATCGGCGTTATAAGGTGAGCGATCTTTAACTATATTTTATTTACAAATTACATGGGTGCAGTTTAAATAATTAATATTTTTGAGATGATGTGCTGTTTGAAATACGTCTGTCAGTATTGTTTTTTATATATATATACTCCTAATTCAAAGGCTGGGGCAGGGGGGGGGGGTGCCGACGTACCGGACTGCTCTATCTCTATGTACCTAGTAATTAATATGCTCTTTGTCTTTGGTACACAATTCCCATTAAAGAGAATATAATCACTACGTTCCCATTATAGTCTCTTTAGGCCGGCCACATACATACGGAGTTCCGTTTCGTGATTCCGTTTCGGAATCCCGACTCGGGATTCCGTGAATACATAACACACATACGTTTATTTCCGTTCGGAATAACAAGGGTCAGACGTTGAGAGACGTTAGCCATTGAATCTAGACATTCTGCCAGCGAATAATGACGACGATTTTCTGATTGCGATTCCATTGCTGCTGTATCATTGTTACTGGGTGCATCCCCTTATCTACCTAAGCTTGCAATATAGTCAATATTATGTAAAAAGATCTATCTATCCAGAGATATTTTTTTAAATATGGATGTCTGTAAACCCTTTCGACGAATTATCAAACAAAATAAGATGAAAGGTTACGAAAAGCTATACACATATAAGATTAAATGTAAAAACGTTTATGTACGTTAATAAAGCTTATGCAACACGGGCTGCCGACTTACGACGAATTATTAAATAAAATAAGATGAAAGGTTACGAAAAGCTATACACATATAAGATTAAATGTAAAAACGTACATAAACACACCTACTCGCTTCAGTCGTGCGACGGACGCTGAGCGCGTTCCGTAAGGAATTTACGAATATGTGTTGCGTCTCATACAAAATCTATGGAAGACTTGCGTTCGTAGCGGCCTTTTTCCATTCGGGATTCCGAACGCACAGGCGGTCATACGGCATCTTGAATCAGAGAAAATTCCGTACGGAAAATTACCGTACGTGTGTGGCGGGCCCTTGATTTTATATGGACTTGCTGCGTTCGGAATCTAGAATCGGAATTCAGAAACGGAATCCCGAAACGAAATTCCGTATGTATGTGGCGGGCCTTAGGGAGAGATTCCGAACGCAGCAAGTCCATATAAAATCATGACCCGTCACACATATACGGTAGTTTTCCGTTTCGGGATTCAGTTTCGGAATTCCGAACGGGTCGACCACATACATACGGAATCCCAAAATTTCGAACGGAAAACTACCGTACGTGTGTGACGGGTCATAGATTTTATATGAACTTGCTGCTTTCGGGATTCCGAATCGGAATATCGAAACGGAATCCCGAAACGGAATTCCGTGAACACATCACACACATACGTTTATTTCCGTTCGGAATAACAAGGGTCAGTTGAGAGAGGTTAGCCATTGAGTCTAGACATTCTGCCAGCGAATAATGACGACGATTTTCTGATTGCGATTCCATTGTTGCTGTATCATTGTTACTGGGTGCATCCCCTTATCACCCTAAGCTTGCAATATAGTCAATATTATGTAAAAAGATCTATCTATCCAGAGATATGTTTTAAATATGGATGTCTGTAAACTCTTTCGACGAATTATTAAGTAAAATAAGATGAAAGGTTACGAAAAGGTATACACCTATAAGATTAAATGTAAAAACATACATAAACACACCTACTCGCTTCGGTCGTGCGACGAACACTCAGCGTGTTCCGTATGGAATTTACGTGTGTGTGTTGCGACTCGTACAAAATCTATGGATGACTTGCGTTCGGAGCGGCTTTTTTCCGTTCGGGATTCCGAACGCACAACGGTCATAGGCCGGCCACATACATACGGAATTCCGTTTCGGGATTCCGTTTCGATATTCCGATTCGAGATTCCGAACGCAGCAAGTCCATATAAAATCTATGACCCGCCACACGTACGGAATTTTCTCCGATTCGAGATTCCGTATGACCGCCTGTGCGTTCGGAATCCCGAACGGAAAAAAGCCGCTCCGAACGCAAGTCTTCTATAGATTTTGTACGAGTCGCAACACACATACGTAAATTCCGTACGGAATGCGCTCAGTGTTCGTCGCACGACCGAAGAGAGTAGGTGTGTTTATGTATGTTTTTACATTTAATCTTATAGGTGTATAGCTTTTCGTAACCTTTCATCTTATTTTATTTAATAATTCGTCGAAAGAGTTTACAGACATCCATATTTAAGACATATCTCTGGGTAGATAGATCTTTTTACATAATATTGACTATATTGCAAGCTTAGAGTGATAAGGGGATGCACCCAGTAACAATGACACAGCAACAATGGAATCGCAATCAGAAAATCGTCGTCATTATTCGCTGGCAGAATGTCTAGACTCATTGGCTAACCTCTCTCAAATGACCCTTCTTATTCCGAACGGAAATAAACGTATGTGTGTGATGTGTTCACGGAAGTACGTTTCGGGATTCCGTTTCGATATTCCGATTCGGAATTCCGTATGTATGTGGCCGGCCTTACGGAATCTCGAATCGGAGTAAATTCCGTACGGAAAAATACCGTACGTGTGTGGCGGGTCATAGATTTTATATGGACTTGCTGCTTTCGGAATCTCGAATCGGAATATCGAAACGGAATCCCGAAACGGAATTCCGTATGTATGTGCCCGGCTTAAGCTGTGGTTCCCAGAATTAGTTGTCTATGCGCGGTTAGCATATAGTTTGACATTTTATTTTTTCAACAGTTGTCGTTGTCGGACTGGTAGCGTTTGAGGTAGTTTGTCGGTTCATTATTTTTTGTGTCAAATATTGTGGATAAAAACATTTAAATTTAACAAAACGCTTAAACCAGCCGTCGCAGGCATATTTCCTTTGTTAAACCCAAAACAAATAGTTGTTATTAACTTCATTTTTAAAGATTAAATACGAAAAAATAATGTTTCTTGTCAGATAAAGGTTTTTGTTATTGTTTTTATACTGTACAATTTATTAGAGTTGTGTAATTAGTTTTGGTTTTGTTTAATTAGTTAATTATAAAATAATTAATCAAAGAATTTAGAAATGTCGGAACATTAAATGGTGTGTATTTGAACATTGTTTTTATGTACGTTTTAGTGGCAACATCAGTGTTATATTTTTGTAACAGTGCATAGATCAAGAAGAATCAAAGATGTCTAAGGTATCCCTCAGTAATGTGCCCTCAAATCCTCGAATAAATCGTCTGAGAACATTTTCAAGAGTAAGTATCTATATTTCTAGTTTTTTTAATCCAATTTATAGCCAAGCGTATAATTTTTAGGTTATATTATTGTGTTGACCTTCATGCTAGTTTTTAGCCTAAATATTTTTTATAGTAAATGATACCTAAATTTAACATAAATGTACTCTCACGTCCGTCGCTCTGAGAGGTAGGCAGAGACTAGGTACATACGGAAGTATGGAAATTTGGCATGATCCTGACTCACCTCTCTTCCTTCTTTTACATTCATACTTGTTGGTTAAGGATACTCTAAGGATTCATTGTGATCGATAACAATATCGCCATTATTATTGTTCCAGCATTTCACAAGTTGACTGCTAAGTATAGGCTTTCCCGAAGTAATGCCACAAAATGTGGTCTTAAGCCAACTGTGTCCATATATGCCTGAGACATGCATCCAGCAACTTCCTGCATGTCAGACATTCAGGAAGTCTATGGATACGCAGATACAATTATTTGTAGACTATTTATCCACTTGTCCTGGATTAGGGTGCTTGTCAATATGCATTAATTTTTTATAGAAAATTCATATTCTAGGTAAAATTAATTTCCAAAAAGAATAGAACAAACAGCTTTAAAATTTGAGTTTCTAAGATTGATATGCCAACTTTTAAGAACTGCCTGGTTATATAGAGGCCCCTGTCTAGACATTGATTATTTAGTAATTCAAGATATTAATATGTATACTAGTGGTCTCTGAATGGTGTTAACTTCAACAGTAATTTATTAAATTTTAAGTTGGTCTATTACGCAAGCTGTATTTAACTTGCAACTCTTAGTATTTATAAAGTTCATAGATTAATGTTTATAGATGAAGCTTTCAATATTAATATGCTAAACATATATGTATATGCTTTTTTGCCTTGATACACACTGCACAGACTTCAAAAAGGAATATTTGATATCACACAAAACTCACATCTTGTCCTTGGCATTATGAACATAAACAATTAATGTTTTATTTTATTTAATGCTGCACTTCTTCTTCATATAAACTTTAAATAAGCCAAATCTCACACTTCTCTGTGTGCGTAATATACTTAAAAAGGGATACAATGCTTTTTCTTCACTTATTAATATATCAATATCATGAGTTTGATTCATGTTATATTCATTTGTTATATCTTAAGACATGTATTTTATTTAATAAAACTGATGTGACAAATGAATTTACAGTCCATCCCATGGTAAGTTGCTACTGCAGACCATGGACACATGTAGCCAACTTCAAACAAAGAAGGCTGCAGATTAGTTGTCATCTCCGAAGACTAAGATGGAATGTCTCACAGCTTGTATATGCTTGTAATGCTACATGTATTGTAAGTCCTTTTATGGCACGGGTATAGTAAATTTTCTAGAGATATGATGCAATGTGTGATGATAAAATTGGTTGAATATCTTATTGCTATAATTTATAATGAAGATGGATAAATAATGAAAGAAGAATTTCATTATTTATTCATCTTTTTTTTAATTTTATTTATTAAAGGATAGGGTGACAAACGAGCACACAGTCCACCTGGATGGTAAGCGAATGCTGTGGCCCATACACATTTTACTTCTATCCTCGATTAAGAATCAATACGCAGATGCGTTGTCACTCGTGAGGACTAAGATGGAATGCCTCTTTTCCAGTAAAAAGGGTCTCTGGTTCTCTACACTCACCATACGAAACACAGCAGTGTTAAGCTGCTATTTTACGCTGGTATTCTGTGAGAACATTGTCCTTCTCCGGTCGAGCCGACCCATTCGTGCTACAACTATGCTACTAATATAGCTGCAGCATGGCTCTACCACATATAAATTTTTATAGATGAATAGTCTGATGAATCACTTGATTCATCACTCACATGAATTATTATTTGTGAATCTATAACACTATCTATATTAATATCCTTTTCACAGTTATCAATTGAGCTGTGCTGGTATCCACAATTCCACATCTAAGCGCATATTTTGCACTTAGGTAGGAATTTTAAACTATTCGAGTCACCCGCTCTCCTCAAGGAATATTAGTAAATCTTTAATGTTACCAATTACCTTATGGAGTGACCTTGGTAATCCAAGTTAGGTGCTGTAGCTGGTAACTGCTAGACAGTCCAGTAGAATGTGGGCTGTTGTTTCTACAGCTCTGCACAAAGGGCTATTTTTGTTGTGTACATTTATTTGGTATTAAATATAAAAAATTGTTATAAATCTGAAAAAGATTATAATAGTGTTTTATACATAAATTTTTTTGTCAAGATTAATAAAAGGTAAAAACACTACAGTAAAATTTATATGTTTGCATAACAGAAGTTGTGACTGTGTTAACTATCGCTGATTTGACTAAAGACCAGGATCATTATCCTTTATTTAGACACTTCCTAATAATGTTTGTTTACATATTGTGATTTGTCATTTGTTAATGTTTATCTCATTGAGTAATTATTTATTTAGACTTAAATTATGTTAATCATAGTATGTTAAAGCAGTTACTTCATATTATTTTCAGGCATTATGTCTAATTGTAAAAATAAAATATTTATTGTTCCCAAAATAGTACTTAAATGTTAACCAAAATTTTTGAAATGTTAAGTAATTATTAATTCTTCATAATCTTCTAAAGTATCCGACTCCAAAAACAAAATATTCACCAAAACTGTACATTGATACAAAATTATGTCCTATATATTATATGTCACACAGGCCTTCTCTCATATCTGGGATGGTTTTAGGGCACAGATATGACCGTCCTGTTGCCCTAGTACATGTTAGTGGAGTTAAAATTTTTTTGTAATTTCTCAGACATACAGGTTTCCATACAATGTTTTTTTTCACTACCGAGCACATACTAAATTAGCACTAAAACCTGAATTTTTTTTTATTGGTGCACCAAAAAACAATTGCTCTTGTACTATGTAAAAAAACCCGCTCATGTACTATGTAATTTACGGTGAACACTATGTCCCTGAGCTACCATGGCTCTTAGTTTTACTATATTTTTGCAGTCTATCAAGCTTCCACTACTTAACATAGACCTCCCCAAAAAGATTGCATCATATATGGGATATTTGCTATAGTTGTCACACTTGACGGGCGGTTTAGCAACTGCAGTTTTTTTAAACTTATTATGAGGAAGACGCTCCCGCCCATTACCTGGTTTGTTTCCCTCTGTCGGCTCTTACATCACCCACGGGACAATATGGGGTAGTAGATATTTTCACACCATTTCTACATTGTTAGTGTTACGAAATCTAAACTAAATTTAAACCTTAAAAACCTTAAATATCTTAAGATAACAGTAACATAAGTTATATTGTGATTCTTAATAAATAATACATTTTTGTTAACATTATAAACAAACCAGCTGTAACACCCTATTTCACTTCCTCAGGTGTTGAATTTTCCAAAATCCTTATTCATAGTGGGTTTCTACGTCGAGAAAGGAGAATATGTGCCAAATTTCAAGTCAATCGGCTATATAGTTTTGGAGATCTTGTGATGAGTGAATGAGTCCGTGGTATTTCGCTTATATGTATACATATCGATAAGATAAGTTGTAAACACTTAAAACTAACAATGGTCTGTTGCCTTACCATTACAATTTGTCATAGTTACCATGCATATTTATTTTTTGTCGTTATTAGGAAGACGCTGCTGCCAATTCAATGCTGGTGCCCAAACACGTCTTTGTAAAGCTATTTCTGGTTATATGGTAAATCTACTAGGTGGTTTCCACCTACCCTAATACTAGGTGGTATGACTCCTTTTGAGTTTAGGTGTCTGCTTGGGTAGGTACCAGTAGAGCCAGTTTAATCACAGGCATTATTACATCTCAGTCCCCCGAGGTGACAACAAATCTGTAGTCTTTGTTTAAAGTTGTTTTCAGGCATCCGTATAAGAGGACGTGTTCATTGTCACTTCAGTTTTATGAAAAGAAGCAGTTTATGCGACAGATGGCAAAAATTCCATACAAAAAACTATGAACCCAAATTTCATAGACTGGTGATCGGGAGCACCATTTCGAGGGTGTCAGCTCTGCGCTCATTTACTCGGCTGCCCACTACGTATAAAAGAAGCCCTACCAATTAAGTAAAATCTATTTCATTGATCATTTGCTATTGACTCTTATTTTACGCGTTTTGCAATTTTGCACGAAAACATAATACCTGTTTTTTCCTTGTTTTTTACCCACCGTTTTTTTCCGTATACTAAGAATAATGCAGTAGCAGTAGGTATTGTATTTTAAACGAAGTGCTAATTTCATCAACCTACAATAGTCCACTGCTGTGCTGTACTGACTTTCTCCTTACTTAGTTAATTTTGGGATCATATTGTTTGTCAAATGTTTGGTAATTTCAGGTCGGCTAAATTCGTGCGTAAGCTAATCCGCAATCTGTCGGACGTTCCAAGATATTGATTATACTGTTACGACACCTGTTATTTACGTGGTAAAGATGAATAAAAGAAACGGCATAGGTCTATGAGCTGCGGAACATGCCGCGTCATTTCTGGGATTTTGGGGTAGGGAATAGTAATGATTTGGAGTCGGAGTAATTGACGGATTCTACCTGTCCTCGAAAGTATTAATTTGTGTGACATACAGATTTCCTTACGATATTTTCTTTCACCACTGACGTGCCGCAACGAAGACGTGGTGAATCAGCTATTTACGTAATTAACTTACACTTATTTAGTACAACAAAAACTACGTAATAACAAAATTTACTTAATTTAGTACCTATAAATCTCCTAATATAATATCCAAAGTTCACACCTCGAACGCTCATATAATGTTTTGAATAATCAATTTACTTTTATTAATTATCGAATCGTTTAAAGCTACAAAAAAGTGTTTCTGTTTAATTGACACGAATTTTTTTTTGACTGCTTGATACCAGTGAATCGCATTTTGTTACCGAAAAAATTGTCAAATAATTAATAAAATAAAATAAAATATTAATGAACGGGACGGTTTACTATATTATATTATATAACTTTTATATATCTATTATAACTTTATAATACGTCTACTCCACCGATTGTCAGTTCTGCAACAGACATGACCAGCCCATTGCCACTTCAGCTTACAAACACGGAAGACTATGTCAGTAATCTTGGTTCTCCGGCGGATCCATTGATATATGGGGGATATTTGCCATAGTTGAC
Organism: Parnassius orleans; assembly: GCA_029286625.1. Lineage (NCBI taxonomy): Eukaryota > Metazoa > Arthropoda > Insecta > Lepidoptera > Papilionidae > Parnassius > Parnassius orleans. The sequence continues at coordinate 164,481 of JAGSMP010000137.1, forward strand.
GAAGTTTATTTTTATTTTTTAGTTGTTATTAGGAAGACGCTGCTGCCCATATCCTAGTTTGTTTTCCTCTATCGCCTCTTACGACACACACACGGGACGATATGATAGTGAAAATTTTTGCACCGCCACTACTGGGTCATATTGTACTATTATATTAACTATGCCCTTATACACGTACATAAATGTAAGGATAACTATGGATTTACTTGTTTTTATCGCTTATTTGTATCGCAGATTATACTTCAAACCGCTTCATAAAACGCGCATGCATAATTAAAGCGATTCTCTTATTATAATAGATAAAGTTTTATACAGACCTTTTACTTTAATACTCTGAAATCTAATTTCGTTACGAAACTACATCAAAGAAGCTTGGTTTATTGTTTTCTATATTAGTTTCAACTACCAAATTACTTGAACTCTTTATTTCTTACTACTCTTTATTCTGTTTTAATTTGCCTAAATCGTAATAGTAAAACTATGTCTGTATTTATTTGTTGTTTTAATCGTAATGTTTTTGACTGCCTCGTTGGTTTAGTGGTTGTAAGTGCGATTGCTGATTTTTAGGTCCCGGGTTCGAAACCCGGGTTGGGCCGAAATCATTTACTGTAATTTTTTTGATTCCGGTCCATGATTGTGCCCAATGATTTCCGTGTCTCGGAAAGCACATGAAGCAGTTGGTCTTGCACCTGTATATCTCTTCGGTCGTGTCGAATTGTGTCGTCCCATCGGACTATGAGAGTGAGGGATTAGAGATTGCACCTGTGCTTGCGGACACGCTCCTAAACTATAATAATGTCCTGCGTCGATGGCTAGTCTTCGTTGAGATATGCTACCGTGATCGAAATTCTATCTAAAGGAAAATCCTTCCAGATGTTTGGTGTCCATTTCCTCGTTTTTAGCTGCTTTTTTATGGAATAAGGGTGACAAACGAGCACTCATTTCACCTGATGGTAAGTGGATGCTGTGGCCCATAGACAGCTACATTTATCCTCGATTAAGAATCAAAATGTAGATGCGTTGTCACACCTGAGGACTAAGATGGAATGCCTCGTTTTCACTAAAAAGGGTCTCCGTTTCTCTACACTCACCATACGAAACACTATTTTACGCTGGTATTCTGTGAGAGTGTGGCCCTACCCTGGTCGAGCCGACCCCTCCGTGCTACAAATAATATTATAGCTACAGCGTGGCTCTAACACGTATAATTTTTTTTAATGAAATTTTTATTGGCTTTTTGTGATTATTGCACGTTCCGATATTTTCACTTTTATCTTGATAGAAGTCGCAGCGGCATTACTTGCGATTGAAACTGCATTGCGACAACCAATCCATGCTGACACTTTTCATCAGAAATATCTCTCTTACTCTCATATCATAATAATTGTCATAAAACAAGATCGCACGGTCACTAAATGCTACAAATGTACATTAAAAACATAAAACTTAACACCCACATAGTCACCCAGGATTCCGACACACTCTAATAAGTGTCCAATAGTGAAAAGAGTAAGAGAACGAATAAGATATGCCCAGATTTTGGATAACAAGTGATAAATAACTAAATGTCTTTTAATCTTCATTCGAAAAGCAACGTTGCTTTTATTGGTTTGGAATCTTTTGCCGGTGGAAATCAATCCGTAAATGCGTTATGTTTTTTACGTTCAAAATAATAGTATGTTGTGATAAATAATAAAATGTTAACATAAAAAGACATCCGCTTATATTCGATACTCATGATACACAATACAACGAAACCAAACGTCAAACGTAAAAATGAAGTCAACCACGATTCCCACCAGAACGTTAGCCAAGAACTAAGATGATATTCTACGATCGTCGCTATAGAAAATTATAATAACCGGGCCAAATGCGAGTCGGACTCGCGCATGAAGGGTTCCGTACCATCGTAATACACGTTTCTAGTAGGGGAGTCCCTTTTAATTTATTTAAATTTTTATTATTTCTTGTTATAGCGGCAACAGAAATATACATTCTGCGAAAATTTCAACTGCCTACCTATTACGGATCATGAGATACAGCCCGGTGACAGACAGGCGGATAGACAGCGGAGGCTTAGTAATAGGTTCCCGTTGGTTACCTTTGGGCACGGAACCCTAAAAATGAATGAAATCAACGCTAAGTCACGTGACTTAACGTTCAGATATGTCATTCCCATTAGATTTTATTAACCCCTGACGAAAACATAGGGGTCTGTCTGTCTGTCTGTGGCATCGTAGCGCCCAAACGGACGAGCCGATTTTGATTTTGGTAGTTTTTTCGGGGTAAAGGTGACTTGATCGAGAATGTTCTTAGCTACGATTCAAGAAGTTATGTTCAACCGTTTGGAGATCATCAGCCCTTTTTGTTTCGGGGGATTTAAAAAAAATTAATTTAAGTTATTAACGATCATAAAAAGTCATCTTGGCCAACCCCGTTGAGCTACACAATCGTACTGCATATTTTTATTTATCGTGTCAGTCGCGTGAAGTCCACGTTACACAGAAGTTTATTTACAAAAACGAAAAAATGTTTCGCCATTTCATCTAGAAACGTAACACGAGTGAAGTTTGTTATCCTCTTATAATCAAGGTGATAAGTTAGATAATGGTATAGATAAATCTATTTGCGAATGCTCGTGTACTTTCCTTTGTTTGTTTAGTTGAGCTAGGTAAACTGATTTATTATTTAGCTGGTGTATTATACGTCATATTTTTTTATTAATTGAGTACTGGTTTTACATAATCTATGAAACTTCCGCGTATTACACATTTATTTTCGTACACCAATAGGTAGGAGACTAAACTAATGATTTTAAAAATACCTTGTGAAATAGTCGCTGTTTAATTTTAGAATCCATTTACATATTTTTATGTTATTTGTTTATTTCTTTCATGAATATGTTGTTAATTGAACGTGAAAAGACATTACAAGCATACCATTTTTAAAAGAGCGTTTTAAATTAATAAATTGCCGTTTATGTGCATATACTTATAGATAATCTATATATTTAACGTTTACGTAAACGAAACGTACTCGTTAAGACCTTTCATTAGATACCAAACACGATATATTATTCATCAATTTTTCACGTCACGTGGCGTCATATAACCCATAACCTGTGGAAGAGCTTGGATTGTTTATATAAGTACGTTTTGTATCTCCCACACCTTAGAATAATCTAAGCCTAGACCACAGCAACGCAACTGCGTTAGCGAACCGCAAAAATTTCTCATTCAAAATTTCTGGTTAGGTAATTATTTACTAAAGGATTTCTATTTTCTACTAAAGGATTCGAAGATTACCGTGTCCTCTCTTCGAACCTCAGTAATCCTGTAATGTCCCAGCGCAACTTTTCTATCTCTTCTTCCAGCTCCAGAATCTTCTCGTCAGTTCTCAGGGTGTGTGCGTTATATTTTGCCAGGTTGAGTCGTCTTAGGTGGCAACCGAACCTCCACCGGAGATTCTTAGCACCCCTGCCCCGCCGTTACCATGGTCGCCACCGTAGCCAGGAATACCGGGGCAGGCGGGGACTGGGGGCCGTTTATTTGTGTCGTTGCTTGCTCATGGGGGTATGTTACCACGCTTAGCGAACGAGTTGGTAACCGCCATTTTTATATTGCTTTTTGCTGTTATCAGAAATTTGCTGCTGTCCATCTTCTGCCTCAAAAACTCAAGTTAGTTTTTAAATATAAAAAAACATAAAAATATTACTTATTTTTTTATGTTTCTTTTTGTAGTCCATTCCTATTTTCTTTTATTTATTACATTGTATTGATGTTTAGAATTCAATTGTAGTTGTCTCATATTTATGATGAGTTAACGACAGATTTGATATTGAACTGCGGCCTCATTCAAGGCTTTCGAAACAAGGACCAATATTTAAGGTTAGAGGTTAATTTGAAATTCTGTCAATCGAAAAATAAACCTATTATCGGGATATAAATAGTTTTCTCTGAAAGTCATAATTCGAAAATAGTGAAAAGATTAAGTATATATATATATATCAATATGTGAAAATAAAGCTTTGTACCCCTTTTTAAGTATATTGCGGAGGAGTGCGAGATTTGACATAGGTAAGTTTTATATGTAGAAGGAGTGCACAAAGCTATATGTGATCAGCGACCCGCCCCGGCTTCGCAAGGGTGATTTCTGGATCTCAGCAACAGCGCCACCTACCAATTGTCCAATTGTGAATCTAAACCATCCAGAAAGCCAATCACACACACACAAAAAAAATCATCAAGATCAGTCCAGCCATTTTCGAGTTTTTGCGAGACTAACGGACAGCAATTGATTTTTATATATTAAAGAGATATGTATGTGTTACAAATACATTAAATTAAATTAAATTAAATATCCATTGTTTGCGTTCATACTGTTAATGTCAAGTTTAATAGTCGCTGGAAAAATTATGTCGTTCATATTGCCAATCTTTCAAAGTACAAGCAATAAGTACGAGTACTCGTATGTTATTACTCTAAGCTGAATTTTGTGTTTTTTTTAAATATTCTTTTTTCAGTAGTCCGTAGAGTGTATATCAAGGCAAAAAAAACTTTTATTTTATATTTCGTATATTAAATATTAGTGTTTGAATGTTTATACTTCGTCCGCGTTGCTTGTTAAATTAACAAAGAAAACACACTTTGCTTAACACGTAGTGCTTATAAAAAATCGTTGTTTCTTAAAATTTTAATAACTTTATATTAAATGAAGATATCGCAATATATTTTTTTTTAAATATATTGCGATATCTTCATAAATTAGAAAACCTAATTGAAATCTATCCAGCAGCTTTTCCGTGATGCGCGCATAACTGCAAACCTCTATCATTTTATTTATATAGATTATTGTACAATTGAAAGTGAAATACAGCTTGCTTAATATAAGAATTCCGGTCAAATTTCGACTGGTAGACGACCACTAGTTAGTTTAATGGTTTGAAATTAGAAGATCTTATATTTAGCACCAAGTTCTAAACAACAACGCCAAGATAGCTATTCAAGCTTTCGTAGTTACGTGTAGTCCGCGCAAAGAAGTACCTAGTTGTTCTGTTTTGTTTTGTATTTCAATGAATGAATAATGTTGGCATACTTTAGTTTCGTGTTTGGACACGACCCAATTTGTGAAGGTGGGCTGTGCCTGTGCCTGTAGTGCAATGCAGAAGTACAATGAAGTGCATGAAAGAGAGCTCTGTGTGTACACGCTTATATTTCTACCTCTGTACATTATTAAATAATAATGCATACTGATATTCATTTTGTTATATTATTATTTTCTAAAATTTCAATACAATAGGTAAATCTATTTAATTTGATATACATGTTTATATTTAAGTAATCCCATTAAAAATATTTATTATAATAATAAATAGGGAATTATTTATGTATTTTATATTTATTTATTTTACTATATTTAATGTGTTATATATTTAAGGTGACGGTAGCCTAATGGCAAGGTACGGACCGCGAACTCAAAAAGTTCTTGGGTTCGAATCCACCATTCGACTACTCTCGTGAACCACTCTTAACAAGCATTTTCAGCTTAGCAGGAGTGGTTAAATGAAATATTAGTAATGTTATTAGCATTGCTAGTTTTTTTTAAATGTCAGTACCTATATTAATCGTTTATTTTATATAGGTATTTATACAGCCCAACCAGTACTATATTACCGTTACCGTTACAGCCTATTAAAGTCTACTGCTAAACATAGGCCTCCCCCATAGATATTTGCCATAGTTGCCACGCTTGGCAAGCGTTTTGGCAACCGCAGTTTTTTATTTTTAGTCTCTGCTGCCTGTCTCCAGATTTGTTTCCCTCTGTCGCCTCTTACGACACCCACGGGATATGTGGTGGTGGATATTCTTATACCGCCACTAAACGGTATATCAATACTATATTAATACCCAATAATGATAATAGGGATGTAACGATACCGTTCCGATACAAGATATATTCTCCGATCATTTATCAAACAATACCGATATCAAACAATTTGAAAAGCGCGTTAATTGACGACGCACGTTGCCTGCTTGGTGCTAGCGACGTTGCTGTGTTTAAAAATCCTAAATTTGAAAAAACCTTGTAAAAATTTACAACTTGTCTTATCTATCTGATAATCTCAGTTGCCTCAAAATTTTTACTAGGCTTCCTTTTCCTCCTAGGAGTCCGTCTGGGTAGGCACCAACCTCTTATCTATTTCTATCCCTAAATAGTTGTCCGCACTGCTGTGTTCCGGTCGGAAGGGTATAGAGAGCCAATATAAGTATAGGATTTGAGGCATTTTTGGCCGTCGAGTAAAAATGTGTACATCGGAATCGGTATCGCTATAGCTGATTGTTTACTACAATAATCCGAATCGGTATCGTATCGGCAAATTTGTTTAAGAACATTACCCCACACTAGGTTTATCTCTTGTATCGTGGGTGCAACATACACATATATGAATTTTACAAGGACAAACATCCAGACCCGGAACAATTATTTGTAGGCCGTTCAAAAATACTTGTTTCGTGCAGGATTCGAACCCGCGGCCCTTAACGCTGCAACTCATTGCTAAGACGCCAAAGCCGTCTTGTTGTATCTATGTATCGTTACATGCCTAATTAATAAGTTTTTTTTAGGTCCATATGAAATTTGCGTTTTATATGGAAAAAAAACAAATAAAACTCATGAAATTATATACTTAATCCATCATAGTATGTACCATTGATTTTATGCACTTTCTCCATTTTATAGCTTAGTTCATTAATTCCTTTGCTGAAAAAATTGTGGAGCGACATCGATATATATGTACTACGTACTAGATTTGGCATTCCGAACATTCACTATGTTCAAATGAACTGTACTGCAATCCGTACAAATTTAGTGTCATTTAGTGTGGCTTCAATATTCATAGAGTGTGGAGATGCGCTAATAATACGAGATTTCAAATTAAAATTTAAACCTGAACGTAATTAATAATTCAGTAGTCAAATACGTAAAATTATTTGTTGTTCAAGTGAAGAAATAGGTAATAATATTACAATAGAAAAATAAATTTCTTCATTTATATGCCACAATCATAGACAAAATCTACTATCTCCGCGCATGGCAAAACAGAGTAGTACATTTTTGTTTGAATGGCTTCTAGTACGTAGTACATAGAACTCAATGGGGAGCGAGAATCAATAAAATCTTTGAAAGCGGTTTTGGCAGCCTCATCGGAATTGAATTTTTTTCCTCGTAAGAAATTGTCCAAATTCCGGAAAAAGTGGTAATCTGTTGGTGCAGTTTTTGGTCTAGCGTTGTCCTGAAGCAGCAGTGGGCTAGAGCAATTGACCAGTTTTGGCTGTTTAACGGCTTGCTTTTCCATCATGGTTTGCAGTTGTTGCCAATACAACAATACCATTGTTTGCAATTGTCGACAACAGTCCCACCTACTGGGTCCAATTCAATCAATCACACCCAAAAAATTTCGTCAAAATCGGTCCAGCCATTTTCGAGTTTTTGCGAGACTAACGGACAGCAATTGATTTTTAGGATTATAGTGACATCAGTAACAGTTCACACGATTTTAGTTGCTACTGTAGCCCATGGATACTTTGCAACTAAACACATCAATTGCCATCATTTGCAACCAACATCAAATATTCTTTGTTTTGATATTGATTGCAAATGGTACATGATTAAATGCGTGATCTCTGACGCCTACAATGGAACGTCTTATGCCTATAAGACTATCGCAGTGGGCAGTATCTATGCTGTTATCATCATATCACAATATGTATTTTATTTGCGATGCAATATCTTGAAAATTTCTACACTCGGTATAAAAATAAGCCTTTGCCTAAAGATAAAAAAATACTTTTGTCACTTTCATTACGGCGATTTATCGTCTTAAAATCGAAAGTGACAAAACGCAATGAAACTACATTAGAAAAGTCTTAAATGTCCTCGACTCGATTAACATATATGTTGCAATTGTTTTAATTTTTCAATTAAATAGCTGACACTTGTGTTATGTACAGCGCGTTTTGATTTGATATTTATTAAGATATGAATAATACGTATAATTGTATTGAAAAAGGCAAGTTAATAGCAGCTATGTTCGGAATATGGCACTTGATCTTCAATTCAGTTTAAATACTTCTTGTATTTATTACGTTATAACGAAACTTTCCTATAGAAATTTATTTTTCTTATGAAAACAGTAAGCATATTCTTTATAGTGGATTGTAATATTATTAAAAAAAATATAATTTAACTTGGGACAGAAAATCGACCCAGTTTTGAGACTGCTAAAAGTAGCAAATTTAATTTATATGTTGATAGAATTTATTAATGACGGCGTCATCTACCCAATTGGCTAGATTTAACGGTTAATGACTCATTCGCCCATTATGCATAATTCACGAGATGAATAATAATTGTACATTGACGTCCATTTTTTTAATTCATCATATATAATTTATATAATATTTTTTTCATATAATATTTTTATTATCAAAGTCCACTGCTCAACGTTAGCCTCCCCATAGATTGCCTCATAAGGAGGAAATTTGTCATAGTTGCCACGTTTGTCAGGCGGGTGGGCAACTGCATATGATAAGTCTAGTCAAAACTTTATTTATCCCATTGTCAAAAAAATAGATTTTGACAATGGGATAAACAGTACGTATGCGATTTATTTTATTCTCATTTAAGTTATACTTGTCATAGAAGGGTTGTGGGCCGTAAGCAAGAACATGACCACTTTTTCCCAAAATGCTAATCTGGACGCGGTCTGTCGACGGACGGCGAAGGATCTAGCTAAAAAAGAAACCTAAATAAAAGTTTACGGATGATTGGGGTAGTCATTACCGGTGCTATTATCGCCTCTGCCACCATTAACCCACCTGCCAAGCGTGGAGAGTGTTGGAAAATCTTCCAAATAATGTATACAAGCTGGCGCATTTTTGGAAAAGTTTGTGTCCAGCTGTGGCCTTAAAATGCTGCTAATGCATAATTACAGCATTTTAAGGCCATTTTACGATTACGACTGCAAGACACATTTGTGTCTTGCAATCGTTGTAGTCATTGATTGATTGTATATAATTAAACATTTGGTATTATGTATTCGATCAGGCGTATCTACAGACGAATAGACGCCAATTTGACAATATTACATCGCGAACCTAGCATAGAGATGTGAATTGGTTTTGTAACATTGGGCAACGGGCCAATGTGGCCTGCATCGCGGGCAAAATTTGTCGGAATTAGGTTGATTGCTAGCGGATATGGTGGCCAGATATCCGGCTATTATAGGACATCTTTAGCCTTCTGTTATTCGATGTGATCTAAATTGCTGTGTCCTGCCTGTTCTTTTAATGAATACTGCGTATCATGGTCACCGGATCTCATCGTTTAATGGCGTGCTATGACAGTTTCGTTTAATTATAAACTCTTACTGTAGCTGTTCGCAACTTCTGATCGCCTGACATATTCCTGAAACGCTTTAGTATATAAATGGGTCGACATATCTCTAGAAGGCTCAGGTTTGAACAAAAACAATGTCAAGCTGCTACTTTATACTAAAATGATACCACACCGACGTGACAAGATCCAGTAACCAGTGAATGGCAACAAAGCATTCCATCTTTGACCTCAAGTGTAACAATGCATCTTAATTAATTTTACTAACTAGAACTTTTTTCTACACATGTAAGGTTGACAAAACAAACGAGTATGGTTGACAGTACACTATTGTGGTAAGTGGACGTTGTGATCCATAGACACTTATAATTAAGAATCAAAATGCAGATGCGACGTCACCTCTGACTACTACAATGAATTGCCTCGTTACCAGTACAGAAGTTTCCGATGCTAATCACTCACCATACAAAGCACAGCAGCATTACCTGGTATTCTGTGAGAACAAGGATAATTATTATAAGTAAAATATAAAGTTGTAAGTTGTAAATACATTCAAGTACTAGTATATAATAAGTAAAAAAGAGTTCTTGCCCGGTTGAACCGACCTATACGAGCTGCAGTATCGAGTTATGAAGTGGTAGAGCCACGCTGCTGTTTTATAGCTGCAGCGTGGACTTAAAATCGTGCAAGGTAGTAGCCAAACATTCTGATCTAGGACTCGCGCTGCCAATTTCTAATCTAGATGCCGTTAAATTAGATGATATACCTTAGCAATGCTTTTAGAAACATGCCCATTAACATTGGCCGTGAACAACGAAGTGTTCAATGCTTTTATATTATACATTTTAATTGGCCCAATTAAACGGCTTTAAAAATAGCCGAATCATACTTAATGCTAGACGGGTGTTCTATTTCGAGCCTGGCAACTCTGCGTAAAGATACTTTATTGTATTTATTGTCCTGAATTGTCGTCTCTTACATGTTTGTTTTGGAATTTATGTAGAACACTGATGGATTAACACTGAGTTATTATACCCAGAGTTTTGTCATAATATAGGATTTATTTTTAAGACAGAAAAACATGCAGTCAATACAAATCGATTAATTAACTGTGCTGATAAAATTAAAGATAAAAAAACATTAAAAAAACGATAATATGAAATTACAGCTATACGAACCCACCTGTGAATTAACCACGCAACCAATTCTATTTCTTGAATTTATTTCAGTCGTGGCTCGCAATTGTGACTGCAGAGATCACTTTTACAATTATTTTCTTGCCGCTTTACTTGCCTTTTGTTTTGATGTTTTACAAGAGTCGTACCAACATTGTCATTACAAAGGAAAGCTTTATTTCCTTTGTGATGATAATAAATACAATTTTATGCGAAAGATAAAGGTTTCGTTTTCTCAATACGACAACCTTTTTACTTCTTCTTCATTACTAGCCTGTAAACGTTCACTGCCGTAAGGCAGCTCTTCCGTTGTAGGGATATTTTGCCTACGTCGTCACGCTTAGACGACGAATAAGACTTAATCTAGTTCTGCGATCGTCAGCAGAACTAGACGTCTTCACCTATAGACGCTGCTCTTCGTCGCCCTAAATATCACGCCTAGTGTAAACGATATAGCTATAACGTCGTTTATTAGAAGCCATAGATGCTTTTTAGCATTTCCCATAGTCGCCTCATACGAAATCCTCGAGACAGTAAGGGGTGATGGATTTAAAAAAAAAAAAACTTCTTTATTGAAAGAATTAAAAAAATATTACTTCTTTCTTTCAAATTTTGCAAGTAATGCTTGTCAGCTGGCGTCGTCTTGGCAATACCTATGTCTAACAGCGTACTTAAAAAGTCTGATAAAGTAATGTGAGCCGACGATATTTTCATTTTATTTTATTTATTTTTAAAATCATCAACATGACAACCATTTTATACATGTTTCGAATAACAATTGACATATTCAAGACTTAAATCTTAATATTGAGACACTTATATATGTAATGGCAGCATGCATAGATTAAAAAACATATACAATTTTATTGATTCATTATAGAACACATTATTAAACTCTATTTCGTATTTCAACATCTTATAGGCATTATGCGGGTGTAGACCTCCTATGTGTTTTTAATGCCTCTGTCATTACCTAAAAACAAAATTTCGTGTAAACATAAAATGTCCATACTCGCGAGAGACATATTTATTAAAGTTAAAGTTAGGTCCCACTGCTAGGCACTGTCCTCCTCTGATTTCTGAGAGGGTTTTAGGGCAAGGAAATGTGCGCCACGCTGCCCCACTGCGTGTTGGCGAACTTCACATGTCTTCGAAATATTTTTTTTCTTTTTCTCAGACATGCCGGTTTCTTCATGATATTTTCCTTCACCGCCGAGCACGTGGTAAATGAGCACTTAAAATTGCAACCCGGGTTGCTCGTGTACTGTGAATTTTACCGCGAGCGCTTAGCCGCTGAGCTACCACGGCTTCATTATTAGATAGAAATTGACTAGATATTAAGGATCTGAAACCAAACATCACAAACGAGTACAGCGACATTATGTTGCTGTAATTCACATTTTGTTATGTCAGAGCATAATTCTTCCATGTCCAGCTGACACATTCGTGCTGCAGACATAATGCGGCTACAGCAAGGCTACGTACATACAATAAATATAATATTGACACCATGGACAAATAGAGTTGGTACTAATGTCTGGCTGGTTCTCGTCTCGAATTGTGATTTGTAACCACAATTAAACATATTCTAATGTTGATTTTCGAGTGATTGTGACACTACGTCCTACCCTACGTCCAATCTTAGCTCTTAACTGTTATAGAACAGTTGCCAGTGCCACTGCAATACGTTAACGTGTATAGGGGCGTTATGTTATTTTTTTAACTTTACTTATAGTCCAGTAGGAATATATGACACCGAGTTGCCCAATGGCAACATGCATTTATAACATCAGTAGGCCAATTTGAAGATAATCTCATAAAAAAAATTGTGGTGTAATAGTTTTCGGTACTCATGCGCCGATTCCTCCTGCAGGGCTAGTAATGGCAGGAGACAATTTTATCCCCGGGGAAAGGAGAAAATGTTTATCCCCTCGCTTACTTTTATCCACCCTTCGAGCATGGGCACACTGGTGGATATAATATCCCCACAGTAGATAAAATGGGAGATAGATTTAGACTTAGATAGATTTTTTTGTATGAATATAAACTTAAACCCACGTCCAATGAACTAGGATAAAATTATCCCTTTCAAATGTCAAAAAAGTATAATTTTTTTATCTTTTATTTGGCTTCATGCTACGGACGAGGGATATATGTCTACTCGTTATGTCAAACTGGGATATACTTCTCCTCTCCCCGTAGCCGTGCCTTGGCATAAGGACAAGATAATTTTATCTCTTGTCAGTGGATATAATTTTTTGTACCCAGCCCATGCTAGCCGTGCTGGACTATTATTCTAGTATCTAGATATTTAAACTTAAGTCGCTAAACTTCTTTGATGTTTCGATCAAATAATACTCTTAATCGGTATATTATAACGAATATACGGGCGGCTAAGTATGTATGAATGTGATGTAATAATTAATAACATAAATTCCCATTCAGGAGTATCTTTTATCAACGTGTTGTTGCCAGTCGAAAAGTTTTTCGACTTCGTACTATGTCGAGTGAGTGGTCATAATATCAGTTATTATCAGAATATTATTGAAATAACGTATAATTATATTGATAATATTATAATCGTGGCATGTTCTATCAGAGCATAGTGATTAAATTTATCAGATAAGTGAATTTAATATTCTAAATTTGATAGTAACCTTATTACTACGAATTGATTTTGCAGTTGGAGTGCCGTCTTACTATCGATAAGTGTTATAGTGATCAATTTTATAATTGTATTAAAAAGTAAATTATGGTAAGTATTTTGCTTCAGATATGATATTTTAGAGGCTACTTGCAATTAAACCTTACAGTGTTTGAGAATTATTTCATAGGGTTAAAACGATAAATATAATGATATAAAAATAATAATTTTATTTATAATATACATAGCTTAATTGCACAAGGTCTATAAACAACTAAATTTAAAAAGTGTCGCAAATGGTGTAAAATAATGTCGTTTAGTTCTTCTTCGTCGTTACACTCTTGATAGGGCGCTCGTAGTCATCACGAAGAGACGTCTTTAATAGCAGATGTTAGTCGCCTCACGAGCTTTCACCACTTCTACCTGCTTACCGACTTCCTACGGACGTACGTACGTACGACCTACCTCGCCCTCCGCTTACCGCCGAAATACGTGTCCGAAAAACTTCAATATGCGACTCTGTAACGTTAACAGGCGCTGTTTAATACCGACTTTATGGAATATGGAATCGTTGGTGCGAAATTCGGTCCCTGATACTCCTGATATTCGCCTCCAGCACCACATCTCCAGAGCATTAATTACTTAATAATAAGGTACAGGCATGTTCTCAGAAATGTCCCTAAACCCCTACCTTTAAATAGAAAAAAGGAAAGGAGTCATGGCAATCTATTTACAAAAGAGGTTACAAATTTTTTGTGAAAAAACGTTTTTATTGTATAAAATGTAGTCTTGATCAATTGAGTGTTTATGAATGTAACCACATCCGATTATCCTTTACTGAAAGACGATAACGTAGTGTTAAATTACGCCTTATGTTTAGTATGCGAACCGTTCAATAGTACATCTCATGGGCGAAGGAAGTAAGTAGCTGCGACAGGCGTGCGGTACTAATCAATTAATGGCTATCAACATCACGTGGCAGCGGCTTGCGCAGCCACTATGTTCTAGTAATGTAGGGTTGCCAGTTGCTCAATAATTAACGGACAGTCCGAATTAAATGTTTTTTTTTAATACGAAAAGGGTTACAAACGAGCACACAGTCCACCTGATGGTAAGTGGTTGCTGTGGCTCATAGACATCTACATCTATCCTCGATTACGAATCAAAATGCAGATGCGTTGTCACCCGTAAGGACTGAGATGGAATGCCTCGTTTCCAGTAAAAAGGGTCTCCGGTTCTCTACACTCACCATACGAAACACAGCAGCGTTACGCTGCTATTTTACGCTGGTATTCTGTGAGAGCGTGGTCCTTCCCCGGTCGAGCCGACCCATTCGTGCTACAACTATACCAGTAATATAGCTGCAGAATGGCTCTAACACGTATTAATGTATATTTATATAGGATATAAAATAGATTAGGGAATTATTTTATCAGTTTTATTTTTATTTTTACTTTAAAACTACATCCCGCCGTGTATAGGCGGCATAAAAGAATCCACCATCTTATTTCTTCCCGGTGTTGTAAGATATGGACAGCAGCATTTTTCGGTTAAGAGCCCAAAATAATAAAAATCTTCGGTTGCTAGCGTGCCTGCGAAGCGTGGCGACTATCGCAAATCTCTCCTATGAGGCAATCTATGGGGTATCTTCAGCAGTGGACTTGGGTGCGCTGTAATGAATAAATAAATGAATTTATGAACTATTATTGAAAGAAACTAAATGCTACTATCGGTCCGTCCACGTGCATTGAAGTTTCTAAAGGAATTGGAAGCGCATCTAAAAGGAATCGCTGCTGGTGATAAGAGGGCTGGTTCTTTTCTCACTCAAAGGTTAAGTATAGCCATTCAGCGAGGAAACGCAGCCAGCGTTATTAGCACGATACCGCGGGGAGTAGGACTGTATGATAATTTAAGTGTTTAGTTTTAGTTTTTTTTTAATTATAGTTTTTAAATATTGTAAATAAAGAAACTAAATTATAACAAAATAATTACTAGTCTAGGAGAGTGTAATTATTTTATGTATTATTAAAGCTAATAGGTTTTGTTTTCCACCAGGATATCATATGTGTCCAAGTTTACAAGTTGTAATTGTTGACCCTGCCGCCCATGTGGCGACGAATGTTGTAATACACGGTGTCCGCAATTATTATATAAATGACTGACTCATAATTATCCTTGAAGTGTCTATTTACAATTAAACCATTTGTCTCCATCGAATCACTGTTTCGTGGCGTGAAGTTAGTGAGTGCCCTACGGAGATCATATTCTCATTGTATAAAATCGCCTTACGATTGTACTTAATTCCATGTATAAAGAACATTCACCAATATGATTCTTGTTCGAAAGTTGGTGACCCAAATGTGTTTATGATTATAAGTTATATCGGTCGAGTTATATCGGTGTAGCATCATCGGTCAGGTATTAATCATTCTAATATCAGTGTCTATGGTATTAGATTTGAATAATTCTTTTAGCAAAGTAGTACTTCAGTACTACTCTGCTAAAAGAATTATCCAGACATTTATTGAATTATGATACGATGCGCTCAAAAATGTAGAGTAAGATTTAGTAAGTGTTTAATTTATGTAAAGTAATAAGATTTTATTAAAATTAAAATTTTAACGTTGGTGCAAAAAAATAGTCCTTTGTTAGCGTTTAATCGATTTTGACCCTAGCAACATTATCCGGTAACCGTCATAGCGGCCTTTGTGCAAGATATTTCCAATGTGACCTTGTCCTTGTTTCTTTTATTTTAACTACTATATTGACGTATTTTTTGAATAATTTATGCAATTCCAATTTTATATAGGATAATTTTCATTTTTTGTGACTTATTTGCATATTATGCCATTGACATGAGATGTGTTGGAGCTTTCTCTGTAAACCATTACCTATTGCGTATCTTAATAATTAAAAATATTGTAAACACCACGCTGGGCAGAGGCGTGTTGGTGCGCGCGGAGCCAATATTATCGAACTGTCAACAATTTGCCGAGATCAGCATTTTGTAATATATTTTCTGCCACCTGTCGGTCGCCAAAACGTATTCCGGGAAGGAGAAAAGGGAATATTATCATCGATTCCCCTGCCAAGCGTAATGATCAAGGCAAATCCTCTACAATGGGAGAGGCCCATGTGCAGCTGTGGACTTTCACGTACGTGGGTTGATAAAGAAGACTTGGGAATAACTTCATTTGTTGATTCATTTGCAGCGTTGCTAAAACCCTGTTTATTTGCAGTTCATATTAAATATTTGCTTTAATAGCGCCATGAGCCAGAGTTCGTTAAACCGTTGTCCTTTGATGCTACGTACTTGCAGTCTTTGCCCTTAGTTCTTTGTTACTAGCTATTTTTGCTTTTAAGTCATGTTATATGACTAAAATAGTTTACTAATTTTTAAGCTTTAACTGGTAAGCTTTTATTAAACATACATATGCATTCATAATTAATGTTCTATGTGGCTCTGGCGTGCCGTGAACGCACTTTCTCCTAATTCTTAAATTCTGAGTTCGAATTCTACACGGGATACTATTTAAGTAAAATTGGAGATGGTTACTTTTATTTTTTGTTGGAACAGTTCTCGGCTCTTATTGTAAATGATGTTGCTTATGAAATCGGGTGCCGATTCTTATAGTTTGTTGATTAGAAATTAATTTTGTACCACATTTTATGTTTTGTGAGGCTTCATTTGTATTTTTACGATACCATCATTATATGTAATGTATAAAATTTGAGTAATTATTACACAGCGCTACTATTACCAATAGTAATGGTAGTTAATCTTCTCTATAAAAATCAATTGCTGTCCGTTAGTCTCGCTAAAGCTCAAAAACGGCTGGACCGATTTTGATGATTTTTTGTGTGTGTTTAAATGGGTCCCTAGATGATTTAGATTTACATTTTGATCCGGTAGGTGGCGCTGTTGTCGAGATCCAGAAATCACTCGTGCGAAGACGGGGCGGTTCGCTAGTATATTATAATTAACTTTACTTCTAATTGTTAAGTAGATTCTTTGTTATTCAAGTTATTCACTAGTACTGGTTAGTAAGAATGCTTGTCAAGTTATATTCAAACATCGAGGTCAAGCTGACTTCTTTAAAGACTTTCCGCGTTTATCTGAGTTAATGGGCTCATTTTCCTCCTATAAAGGTACCTGTACCTGCCCAAAGGTTTTAACCAATCAATCCACGTTTTGATTAATCTATGTTTGAATCTACTACGGAAACTCGATGAAACAACTTTATTGGTTAACAGTGTTTAATTTTTTTAATTTAATTTTTTTTAATATATAAAATGCGATAAAATTCATAAAATTACTTTTATTCAATGTGTGGTTTTCGCGTAAACACATTACCTATGAGTACTTATATACGAGTAAATTAATATTTTGTGTAGGTCGCAAGACTCTAAATATACCTTCTTTATCTTATAAAGTATCACATTATTTCACTACGCCCAGGAATAATTGGTAAAAAATAGACGTGTTAATCGTCAATGATTCGTTCATTTGACCCGAGTCGTATCGAAGTATTGATGATTGCAATTACATTTTTTGAATGTTCTGGATCAAACGATTGACAGAATCTAGGACCAAAGAGTATAGTAATGTCCGACGATTGACTTTATTGAGCGGGTTTCACAGATCACAGAGTACTTAAACTCAAAATAATCAATTTGAATGATCGACCCGAATGACCCGGTTCGTAAGACGAATCAATACTTGTATGATCAGGTCATTAGAAATGAATGAATGACACATGTCTAGTAAAAAATGTCTGGCATTTAGTCAGCCCTTTGATCTTTTTATAAAGAAAAAATAATAGGTTGTAAATAAATAAATATTTATAAAAATACATGTAAACTCATTACATTAGAATTTTTTCCGTAAACACTAGATGGTAAGACTCTTTTCTGCATAGTTGTCCGTCTGGGTAGGTACCACTCACATAATACCTATTTCTGCTGCCTAATAGTAGTTATCCATCCATCCATTACAGCCTATAGAAGTCCACTGCTGAACATAGGCCTCCCCCATAAATTGCCTCACAGGAGGTCTTTTGCCATAGTTGACACGCTTGGCGAGCCGGTTGTCAACCGGAGTTTTTATTATTTTGAGTTGTTATTAGGAAGATGCTGCTGCCCATCACCCGTTTCAATTTCCCTCTGTCGCCTTTAACTACACCCATGGGACGATATGGGATAGTGGATATTCTTACACCGCCATACAAGGCCTAATAGCAGTGCTCCCACTTAAATGCTGCAACATTGCTTGCTTGAATAATTCTTAAACACTGCTGTGTACCGCACTGAATAGTCCAGTAAAACTGCAGTAGCCACTTACCATGAGGTGGACTCTCAGCTCGTTTGTCACTTCAGCTCAATAATAAAATACTGAGTCATTTTTAATTTAATTAACCAAATAGTAAAAGTAATTTGATGCCAGAATTAAAGCTTTGACTTCATAGGTTATTATGTGGAAATTATTTTATTTATTTAGTTTTGAAGTCACTTTGTACTTTTTATTAAAAGTTTCATTATTTTGTCCTTCTGAGTGGTGTAAGGAATATCGCAAGTTCAAATTAACTACTAAAATGTCGTCTAAATCATCATCATCATCATCATCATCATCATCATCATTCCACTGCTGAACATAGGCCTTCCCCAAGGAATGCCACAAAGCACGGTCCTGAGCCATCTGCATCCATTAACTTGCTGCATGTCTTACCAGGTCGTCACTTCATCTAGTGGACAGCTGCCCCTCACGTCGCCTACCGGTACGAGGCTGCCACTCGAGAACCTTTCTTCCCATCGGTTGTTTGTTCTTCGAGCTATATGGCCGGCCCATTGGCACTTCAGTTTACTAATCCGTTGAGCTATGTCGGTAACTCTGGTACTACTACGGATATCCTCATTTTTAAATACTAACATTTAAATATTTATACCCTGTTTTTCACCCTTAGAGATGGAATTTTGGTTCATTTAAATCTGTTCAGTCGTATTCGAGAAATCTGTTAACATACTTAAAAAACAACGCGTCGAGCATAGAACGTTCTCGTTTTTTGAACCCACACGATATATTTTTCGTTACATTTTTTAAAACCATGTTGCTATATTTGAACGGTGTTAATAAAAACAGTAATTGATTCGGTCGGTCTTTGCGGTATGCGTCACAAACATTATCAACGCTTGTTACAGAGATGGCAAGGATGTATGCGCGTTTGAGCCCTTCGGATGCGATAACTATTATCTAGAATATAATTGTATTATTTAACATGAAAATGTAAATCGACTTCAAGAGTAAATATAATCCGTATGGTAGTAATTTATATGGGACCTATGTAAAAGTGCAATAACTAAATTAAGATATCGTGCTTGCATTCATTAAAAAAAAGAAGAAAATACAGTGATAAACTGTATTTTCGTTTTTTTTTATTTCACCTCCTTTGTTGATGTCAATTAAAAATTCTCTTTATCAGCATTTTCTTCTGAAAGTGATGATGTTTTGTAGGCATACATACCTACATTACATTAAAAATTTTCGTAAGTGAAGAAATAAAGAAGAACTTAATAAATAAAATATCGTAAGACTTATAATTTTACGTGGTTGGCATGGCTCATGCTAACCCTGTAGTTGATCTGGAATTTGGCATAAAATGAGATATACAGCCACCTGAAGTCGTTACTTCTATTGGGTCATTGACCCATGGGGATGAGGTGAGCAGATGATTTATTTTATGCGGCTCATAGCTTATTTAACCTTCTGGCTACCAAGAGACAGAAAAGGCGTCAAGGACGACTAAGAAAGAGTTGGCATGACGAGTCAAAGTTGTTATGTCATCTCTTTTGAAAAGGATTGGCAAAACATTACGCAAAACATAAATAAGGATTTGGAGGCATTGCCATATGTGAAAAAAATAGGTTAGAGGAAATAAACTCAAAATGTTTGGTATAAATAAAACCTTGTTAAAAATACTAAATAAATTTCATAGTACGCTAAATAGATAAAAAGCGAACGTTTCTACAACTCTAACACTGAATTCATAACACCAGTTTTAACTCTATAATGATATCAACATTTTAAATTCTTGAATGTTGTTGTTCCACTTGTAAAAATTGTCATAGCATAGTCGGTATTTATTGTAGCTCTTAGTACTCGTCAGTCCCATTAATACATAGTTTGTAAACACTTGCTCAACGTAAATTTTCCTATCGACTGTCGTGACTCACAGCTGGATATAGTGATGATTCCTCGTTTTTATTTGCACACAGAAAAAAATTAATAATTAGCATGTTGTATTCACGTGGTCTACTCAGAGTTAGTTCAAAATATCTATATTTAAGCAAAGATTATTAATGGCTCCATTACAATGAAACCGATCGCAGCAAAGTTAATAAAAGCAAAAGCTTATTGCTGTTTTCTTGTTAATTTCTGACCGATTATCGTAAAAATTGTAATTAATTTATGGCTTGTTATTCTCTGATCAATTACCGTAAATAAAACGTACCATAAGGGGAAATCCGGTGTTTAGTTCATACAAATGTATTCCTCTCTTTTCTCCCTGGTTAATGACAATAGAGCAAACATTTCTACGATACAATCTATATCTACCAGACTACCACTGCCTTGTTCTGTTTTTTTTTTTCATAAATTAGATTCATTTATAAAACTAGGAACTTCCTAAAATAACTGAAATTGCCTAAATATATCACCGATATCAGACTACAAATTTAACGAACATAAATTTTCTTTTTTATAGAATAGGATGACAAACGAGCACACAGTCCACCTGATGGTAAGTGGATGAGGTGGCCCATAGACATCTACATTTATCCTCAATTAAGAATCAAAAAGCAGATGCGTTGTCACCCTTGAGGACTAAGATGGAATACCTCTTTTCCAGTAAAAAGTGTCTCCGGTTCTCTACACTTACTATACGAAACACAGCAGCATGAAGCTGCTATTTTACGCTGGTATTCTGTGAGAGCGTGGTCCTACCCCGGTCCAGCCGACCCATTCGTGCTACAACAATAATATAGCTGCAGCGTGGAAAACTTATATTGCTTAAACTTAAACCTCAGACTAACAAAGAAATTCCTCATTCAGTAAAATAATAACAGTTGGCTGTTTGCTGTATTGTAACAGTGTAAGAGAATATCAGAATGTGTGTGTCGTAAGAGACGATGGGAAAGACCAGAAATACTTTATGGTCTACGATGTCCAAGGTGCTAGACAACAGATACTGCAATCGCTAATCCGCCAGCCCAGCGTAACGATTACGGTAAGCTTTAGGTGAAAGTGAATGAAGAAAGGAAGATCTTCATTATTCACCATGAAACCAACAACGTTCACAAACATTCCAAAAGTCATAACTCAAGGCTAACACTCTCTCAAGCCTTAGTGCCCTCAAATAAACGAGTCGAACTAACGAACGAACAAAGCATTAAACTATACTTATAAATTTTAAAATGTCTGCTCACAATAATAATCACAATGCAACTATTACTATAAGTTACTTTGTTATGGTAATACCTGACATAATACCTGTTTATTGATTTCATTTTAGATAACGAAAAGGGGAGTTTTTTTTAATAGAATATGTTTACAGGATTATAACATTAATGTTATTGCGAAAACCAACAGACTTGATATCATCTTGAATGTATACCTACAATAAAACATGGAAACAGCTGCAATACTATAGAGCTGTTTGTTGATAGTGACCATACGTCACGTTTTATATACAATACAACATCGGTAATTCTAATCAACATTCAACACAAAGTACTATTTATACTAAAGTGTTATAGGTTCACATACGTGTTCTTGGAATAGTATATGATTTTGCGTCGTAAATCAAAACGTGGTAAATCAAAATTGAAAACAATAATAATTGAACACTTAGGAACATGACGTGAAGTGTGTTCGCTCTAGAGCAGCAGGGGGACTTCTCATCTGTAGAAGATACTTTCAATATTCAGAAGATGCCCACCCAGTAGTGAAACGCTTGTAATTTGTTACTTTACTTTTTATTACTTTCTTAGACATGCAAGTTTCCTTGCGATGTATTTCTTCACCGAGGAGCTCGTAGTAAATCACGACTGAAAAATTGCAAGAAAATTTTCATAGGTGCAGGTGCATCGAACTTGTTTTGTTCTGTTTTTTTTTTTACATACTTATTAGAAGCCAGTGCTTGACTACAATCCCAGCTGGTGGTAAGTTTCCAGTGGCACTGAAACCATTTTTTACGTGGTAGAGCCATGCTGCAGCTATATTACTTGTATAGTTGTTCAACTTCTTTAAATGCACACACGGACACATCTTTCATCATCTTAAAAATTCACTGCTGGACGGACACATATACACCTAAACCATATCGTTGGCTGCAAATAATTTAAGACGCATATGTTTGCGTGAGTGCTTATTCTTACATAAGTTGAACATGCTTTTAGCATGCTTTTTGGCTTCACTTGAAATATATGCAGCGCTCGTGTCTTTATTTGTTAGTCTAAGGTTTCAGTTTAAGTAATATAAGCTTTCTTTTATTTTTTATGATCGTTATATTTGTAGTCTGATATCGGTGAAATATTTAGGCAATTTCAGTAATTTTAGGAAGTTCCTAGTTTAGATTTATAAATGAATCTAATTTATGAAAAAAAAACAGGAACAAGGCAGTGGTAGATATAGATTGTATCGTAGAAATGTTTGCTCTATTGTCATTATCCATGGAGAAAAGAGAGGAATACATTTGTATGAACTAAACACCGGATATCCCCTATCGTAAACACGTATCGCTATATATTTTTACGATAATTGATCAGAGAATAACAAGCCATAAATTAATTACAATTTTTACGATAATCGGTCAGAAATTAACAACCCATAAATGAATTACAATTTAACTACAAAAGGCGAAAACAGCAATAAGCTTTTGCTTTTATAGCGCTGACGTTGTGACTACGACAAATTAATGTTAATATTATAATTATTTGAATTTATGGTAGGTGGTAGTAAAACCAGCCGAAATATAAACGTTATGAATGGTGATACTTTCAAATTGACGAGATGTTAATTTTAATGGAGATTTAATGTTTCACAACGATTTCGTGTAACGATATCTCTAGAAAGGCAGTGTTTATTACGGGGAGGGCTATGTTTACTCTAGTAGTGAAATAAAATAAAAATGAAAACTTTTTATTTTTTGACATAAAAAAAATTCAGTTTATTTTGTCAAACGTCTACGTGTTCTGTAGTTTAATACCGTTTTAAAATTAGGTTCCTCTGTTCGGAGAAGAAACAGTAAAAGTAATGCCCCATATCGTACCCAAAAATAATCGTGTTAAATTGAGTATTGTGAAAATTAGAATACCTATTAAATTAATTACTAATCAAAAACAACTGAAAATCAGTTTTTAACTTCTCCAACGTGTTTAAATATGTATGCTAGCTAGTGCTGCGTGAATAATTGATTATGGTTTATTTTTCCTGTTATCATATTTTTACTCGAGTTAGGCTATTATCGTCACAGTGATTTGTAAATATATTTTCCTTTTTAAACGGATGAAGGTCATGTCATCCTTGGTGACATACTTGTTTTTCTTGATTGATCGCAAATGCTGCTAAATCTAGTCGGCATGATTGTGCAGTTTTGCGAGGTTTTTATTGATCCCCACGGGTGACTATATTACCTATAAAATGTTAATTGTAATTTTATTGCTTCGAAGTTTGCCAATTCAAATTAGTGTCGCGGCGGACTCGTACTACGTAACCCTCTCAAGAATGAGAGGAATCCTGTGCTCAACAGTGGGATATACATATTATGTAGGTTGCCTCTTCTACTTTTAATTATATCTACATAAAATACACATTATGAACGAAAACAATATCTTAGATGCGAGGCCCCTGGTAATGCAATTAAACGTAGGAAGTAAGGAGGGAGATATTAATGAACTATTAATGGGCTTGTAATGATACTGTCAGTGAATTATTTTATGTAGGTGTTATTAACAGTGAATACGTTAAATTTCTCTAATAATACACGGACACATTTATTTCGATGTATAGTTGTTACTTTAAAAAAATTATAAATATAATTACTAGAACTTAAAATACCACAAATTTAGATAACATTAACATATGTCTATGTCACAGGTTTATGGTAAAAAGGTTTTTGATCAAAAACCTGATTTTACCGTAAACCTGCGACATATATATACTTTATAGTACTGTATGACATCTGCGCATCAGCTGCAAATAATTAGAATTTACAGGTTTGCATTTCTTCAATTAAATCATTTAGCAAATTTAAATAAGATATTTATAGTACCTACACTAACTATTAATTAATAAAACGGAGGTATCTTCCATGCGATGAAATATGCTTTTAAAATAAGTGACAGTTGTAACATTTAATATTTAATTCTTATGCTTATCATCATCAGTACGGACTGTACTGATGAATAACCCTTGGGTTCATTTCCTTGTTATGAGTCTATATAATAACATTCGCCGATTTATACTAGATTTAATAACAGGATTATGAGGCATAAATTCGCAGTAAACATGAAACTTGTTCACGAGTTGCAATCTCAATGCCATAAGGTCGATAAATAAGGATGCTTAGTATGCATAAACGTAGGGCAACTACGCAATTTAATGCGCTTATTTCTTTTTATAAAACTGATGTTATAAACAAACTTATAGTCCGCCTGATGGTAGATTTTAGATTACATTGGAGGATGCATTTCGGAGAGTGTGCGCAGGAATTGCATAATTTAATTCCTCCCTCTCCCTTCCATCATCGGACAACCAGACGATCGGCTAGTCTCCACCATTTCGTTGTTGACTTACCATGCATTCGAACCAAACGGTTTGCTACATCGTTTGTGATGTGTACAGCAAGGGAGTGAAATAAGTTGCCATCATCTGTTTTTCCATCCGATTACAATGTGCTTCACCATTTTAGGCTACATCACCACTTACCATCAGGTGGGATTGTAGTTAAGCGCTGGCGCTGTACGAACACCTGCAGCCAAATTCAAACAAAGAAGGATACAGTTACGTTAACACCTCTGAGAACTCACAGCCTGTAATTATACTCACTCTTTACCTTTCAGTCCGAAATATAGTAATGCAAGCACTGCTATTTTGCACTGCAAGGCAGACAAGGAGTCGTACCATCTGGAACCTTATATCGTCATCATCATAATCATCGTTATAGCCTTTTAAAAGTCCACTGCTAAACTTAGACCTCCCCCATAGAATTTCATGTAGAATATTTGCATAGTTGCCACGGCTTTACCTTTTTTGTATAGAAGAAAGCGGAATTAATTTTTTTTTTCATTTATTAATTGAAGCCTATCAAGTTCCATTGCTGAACGTAAGCTTTCCTCGCAGATTGCATCATAAGGAATATGGCGCATAGTTGTCACGGTTGGCAGTCAGGTAACTGCAGTTTCCTTATTGTAATTGAATTGTTATCAGGAAGATGCTGCTGCCTAAATTCTGTTTTAGATTCGCACTGTTGCCTCTTGCGATACCCACAGGATGATATGAAAGTGAAATTATAGCGAACGAAAATTACAGTTATTATCATTCGAAAGATACTGCGCGATAGATGTGCACAAAAAAGTTTATCATGTGTGTTACCGTTGACGTAAGTAAAATAATTTGATTATAAACACATGTATTTCCATACAAAACGCTTAAACCATTTTGATGTATTAACTAAAATTGCCTTCCCTGAACGGTTTACGGTTAACGTGATTATATCAACGTGGTCGCCGACATAGGAGTATGATGAATTATAACCCAAACCAAAATTATATGTTGCATAGTATTCGAATTCACGACGCTCAACTCTGCAGATCAGCTCACGCTCAATTTTATTAGGTGGTTGAGCTTCTTTCCTTATTTCTGCTGATCCCTCTGGGTCTACTCTTTTACCTATTTATAATGTGTTCCTGTTTGAAATTTATGGAGAGCCAGTTGTAAGGGATTTTAGTCCTGAGGGTGGATAAAGTTGCTTGTATATGCTTATAAACTACAGAAGCCGTTTATTAGAAACTGCACTGCTACCTCGTTAGTCACTGTAATGTTATGAGAAGCAGGTAGTTCCATTGATTTGTAGGGCCCCGGCGTACCGTCGTAATGTCCCTTTTTTACATGGGGAAATGCTTTCGCATACCCGCCTCGCGGGGTCAATGACGGGTTATTTCGGACTCGCACCGACTAAAACCCCATGGTGTTCCACCTTAGTCGCATATTGGCAGGGCCACGGGGACGCCTTCGCACACAACCGCGGTCCCACTAGTGCCGGACACCCCATGGCAGCCCGTTCGGAGGGGGACCGTCGTAGTGTCCCTGTCATTATGAGAGGAGGCCTGAGCCCACAAGGCATATTATTAATTTAATTATATAACATTTTCATTTTGTTTGCTACAGACGGAAAGCGAGACATCTTGCGAAGAAGCGGCAAGACTGACTGCGGAAGGCGCCGGTGAGGCTGATGATGATGAGGCCTTCGATTACGGGGCACTGCCTCCGCCACCCGATGGTGGCTACGGTTGGGTCGTCGTATTCGCTTCCTTCATGTGCAATCTGGTTGTGGACGGCATCGCATATACCTTTGGTATATTCCTCCCCGAGCTCGTTACGTACTTCGGCGAGGGGAAAGGCACGGTAGCGTGGGTCGGCAGTCTACTGTCAGGAGTTTATCTCGCCGCAGGTAATTCTATGTATAAATTGTTTTTTTTTGTGTTAGGAAACTATCACCTTATCCATCAGCAATATGCCAGTAAAATTGTCGTTTCGGGCACAAGGACATCAGGATATATAAAAAATAACGATTACCATACCATACCATACCCATACCATTATAGCCTATCAAATTCTGTGCCTATAGGCCTCATCGTTGCCTCATTAGGGGGATAATATGTGCCATGTTTGCCACGCTGCGTAGGCGGGTGGGCAACCGCAATTTTTTTTAAGTTTCTTGTTATTAAAAAGACGCTGCTGGCCATCTCGTCTGGTTTGTTTCTCTCTGTCGCCTTTTACGGCAGTCACGGGACGAAATGTTGTGTTAGTGGATATTCTTACACCGCCACTACTCGGTCTCGGTCAAGTAACCGAATGCACATCTGGAATTAGGAACGTCAATCTATTTACTTGTTTTTTAATGATAAAACAAAGTCAAAGTCTTTATATGGTAGAACCATGTTGCAGCTATATTATGTTTGTAGCGCGAATGGGTCGGCTCGACCGTGATAGGGCCACGCTCTCACAGAATACCGACATAAAACCTCGAGATTTCAACACGAAAAAGCTACACGCTAGCAAAACAAATGTTGACAAGATGGGTCTTACGATGAGGAAGTAAAGCTGGACGCTAACAACGCAAATTAATGTTAACACGATCTGTAGACATATATCGAGAATAGATGTAGATCTCTATGGGCCACAGCATCCACTTATCATCAGGTGGACTGTGTCGCCCTATTCTATAAAAATATTTTTATTCGAAAAGGTCTTTACAAAGCACTTTCTACAAGTAAAACAATCTATGCCATCCCTTCACAAGAGCAAGAAATTCAAGTAGACAATTTTTCTCCTTACAGTTACAATAATTTAACCTTATAAAATATAAATGTATAAACAAATCAAGAAAATCTAAGAAATCTCACTTTGTCCAAGCGTTCTGATCATTCTAATTTGTTAAATCAATAAACAGTATCTTTATTCCCTAACATATGTGATTACATTTTGAACAATTACGTTTCTACATATTCAAACCCATAGATTTCATGTCGAATCACGCTCCGCGCTCTATTGTGAATTAGAAGGGCGTTTCCTGCTGATAAAAGTTGCAGATAACTTAGTTATTTACGGTTTTCATTTTCGAATATCGGTATTACTCGTACGCTACAGTTCATAGGTAACGAGTTCAGTCGGAGCTACTTATTAAAAAACCCGAATTGTAGCTGGCTTAGAAATCGAATACGAGAACATCAAATATATAGGTATAACTTTCTCCTATTTAAACCAGATACAAAATCCTCAAACCGATAAAAGGAAACAGTGTAAGTGAGATGTTTCTTAATGCGATCGTCAATTCACCCGCCAAACGTGGGGATTACGACATACGAGGGTGACACTGAAAGTTCTTAGAAAATCAAAACTGAACAAACTAGCAAGTTATTAGTTTTACTAGCGGTTTCACCCGCGTATATCACGCGTCTGCGCCGCGCGACATGCGAACTTTGAGGGAGACATCACGACGGACGGTTGCTGAATTAACAAAGATTTAAAAAGTGAAAAATGTTACTTAAATTACATGGTTAACGTAATTGGTGGTTATGCAGGATACAGGTACTGATATAGCCTTGAATACGAAGTGATTTATTTGGATATAAGGATTCATACCAATACCAAGGTACGAATAATGTGTTAGTATGAATAGAAATAATAAGTAATAATAGAATGTTGCCTAGTTTGTACCGGCGTTACTATTGCATATTTTAACATGACTAAGTAGTTATTGTGACATAACTGTAATAGTTAGACATATATTATTGCAGACTTTTTTGTAGATATTGATGTCCTCTATAAAACTGTAGTACATCACTTTGCTCTATTGTCAATAGTTTCCGCAGCGTACGCAATATAAGGAATTATCGGCGTTACTATTGCAAATTTTAACATGAATAAGTAGTTATTGTGACATAACTGTAATAGTTAGACATATGACATCGCAGACTTTTTTGTAGATATTGATGTCCTCTATAAAACTGTCGTATATCACTTTGCTCTATTGTCAATAGTTTCCGTTGCGTACGCGATATAAGGATTTTTTTTGGTATTTTTTTCACACCTTGAGTTACATTAACAAAGTTTTCATACGGATTCCTAACTTTTTTGAAAATATTCTATCGCCTATGTTCATCAGGGATAATGTAAGATTCTAATGGTGAAAGAATTTTTCAAATCTATCCAGTAGTTTCGGAGCCTATTCAATTCAAACAAATAAACAAATCTTTCCTCTTTATATTATTATATTAGTGTAGATTATATCTTTTCAAAATAGTGTCCATTTACATCAATACATCGCTGCATACGATGGATCCACTGAGAAAAGCACTTTGCCCACTCGTCCTTAGGGGTCTCTTCGACGGCATTTTGAAACGCAGCCACTGCTTCCTCGGCATCCATAAAACGTTTTCCTCGAAGTTTTTCTTTTATTTTCGGAAATAAATAAAAATCGCAAGTTGCGAGGTCGGGGCTATAGGGCGGGTGACCCAGTAACTCCACGTCTGACGTCGCCAAGTAGTCGATTGTTTGATTGGCGGTGTGCGACGAGGCGTTGTCGTGGTGAAGCAGGATCCTACTACGAGGTCGTTCCTCCCGAACTTTTTCCAAGACAAGTGGCAAACAATTGTTAGTATACCTCTCTGCAGTAACTGTTTTTCGATCTTCTAAAACAATTGTTGCATAATGACCTGTCCTTCCGAAGAACGAGGCCACCATCTTTTTTCCCACGCTTCGACCACTCTTCACTTTAGTTGGCAACTCCTCGGAAGGAAACACCCAGACAGCAGACTGTCTCTTAGTTTCAGGATCATAACAATAAATCTAGCTTTCGTCACCCGTAAGTATGTCGAACACAGCATTTGAGTCACCTCCGTTAAATCTTTGAACCATATCACGACACCAATCAACACGACGGAGTTTTAAGTCACTCTTTTGTCAGTCTCTA
Organism: Parnassius orleans; assembly: GCA_029286625.1. Classification (NCBI taxonomy): domain Eukaryota; kingdom Metazoa; phylum Arthropoda; class Insecta; order Lepidoptera; family Papilionidae; genus Parnassius; species Parnassius orleans. The sequence goes on from JAGSMP010000137.1 coordinate 194,441, forward strand.
TCATACGCTGCACAACACTGATGTTATCTTCAGTCATCGCCGTAGAAGGCCGTCCCTCACGCATATCATCGGTGAGATTAGTGCGACTACGTTTAAACTCGTTGTAAACAGTGGCGCGAGATGGGGCTTCTTCGCGAAAGGCCAATCGAAGTCTATCATAACTTTCTTGTTGACTTAAATGACATCGAAAGTCATAAAACATCATTGTACGAAAATTTTCTCGCGTTAAATTCATGCTGACGTGATACAGACAATTTTCAATTTGCCGCCAAATCGTAAACAAATGGCAAATTAATAAAATATACACAATAATATTGGCAAAGAGTTCCATTTTCAAAATTTGAACTAATTATTTTATTATATCGTTTTCAAGTGGCCGGTTCTAAAACTTTCAGTGTCGCCCTCGTATCTTCCCTACTAGAGGGGAGCCGCTATACTAGGGAGGTACAACACTATAAGTTTGTGATTTTAACGCTATTTAAACACTAGATCGCAAAATTCTTTAAAGTCCTGTTACTATATTAATCATTATTACATCCCTTCACAAGTCCACTGCTGAACATAGGCCTCTTCCAAGAAATTCCACAAAGAACGGTCCTAAGCCATCACAGGCTGTGAGGCGTTCATTCCTTAGAGGTCACAACGCATCTGTAGCCTTCGTTATTTGAAGTTGGTTGCAAGTGTCCATGGACTGCAGTAGCCAAAAACTCAAATAATAATTTAAAATTAAAAATTTTGTACAACCGACTTATATATATTATTAAGGATAACTCAAAAACTATTGGTCAGACCTTGATCAAATTTATATGGGACCACATGAGAAGCACCAGCTTTCAAATAAAAAAAGAATCATCGAATCGGTTCACGTAGAACATAGTTATGACACACATAAAAAAACATACAGTCGAATTGAGTACCTCCTCCTTTTTGAAGTCGGTAGAAAAAAAAGCCTGTGCCCGCAATAATACTTGCAAGAGTATCCCTTGTCGTATCTCCTCAGTTTCAAGGCACTCCCTTGTTGCCTCAGCCAGTATCGGAATCCTCGGCGTCGACATATCGAGTGACGTGCAGTTTCGCGGTCACTTGGAAGAGAAGGCCAAATTGGCCTCTCAAAAGCTTGGCGTGCTCAGCAGAGCGGGACAGTGTTTCATGCCGGCACAACTCCTGCAACTTTACAAGGCGCAGGTCGGCCTCACATGGAATACTGTTCCCATCTCTGGGCAGGGCCCCAGTGACAGCTCCTTCCACTTGACCGCATCCAGCGCAGAGCGGCTCGAATCGACGACGACCGAGTCCTTTCCGATCGGCTCGATTCATTGGCGCTGCGAAGAGATGTTGCATCTCTGCATTTTCTTTCGCATTTACCACGGGAGTGCTCTGAGGAATTGTTCGGATTAATCCCAGCCGCCATTTCACTAACGCACATCGCGGCAGAACTCCCGATACCATCCACACCATCTGGATGATTGGCGGTCCACCACTGTGCGGTTTAGAAGATGTTTTCTTCCTCGCACAACTTCCTTGTGGAATAATTTACCACCAGCGATTTTCCGGACCGATACGACTTAGGGACCTTCAAGAAAAGAGCCTACTCCTTTAAAAGGCCGGCAACGCATCTGCAATTCCTCCGGTTCCCTGGTGTTGCAGTTGTTCATGGGCGGCGGTAGTCACTTACTATCAGGTGAGCCGCATGCTCGTTTGCCCCTCTCCTATAAAAAGAGTTTTAGATTTATTTGCTTTCCACTTCCTACCTATTGATTTCAAAGTGATCATCCACGATACTGTTTCAAGCAATACTCGGTCGGTTAACAGTTTAAGCCTCATCTCTCGTCTTCTTCTGTATTCCGCAACTGTAAAGCTTGGCTTTGGACTTCAAGTTAGACTTCGGGTTTATAGCTGCTTTATAATGTACAAGCGACCTTTACTACTTAGAGTATACATTATAGCAAGCTGTAGAGCGTGCATATAGCTCATTACTCATTATGCCAAGCGTCAGTAGGTGTTCTATAGATACTGATACATAGTTAGAACGGTCGAATAGTGATGCGCCAAGATTGACGTCTATGCGTTATTGTAAATAAGTTATTAGTTTAATTATGTAAGTATTTAGTAAATATTAAGTACTTACGTGGGTTAATTATAAAGGAGGTTTTTGCATATCAATAAAACATAGGTACGAATTTATAAAACGATGTTTATTAATCAAACACAAAAATCGAATTAATTTACTGCCCCTTAAAAAGGGTTAACTTATCACTGCCGAAGCTAGTTTTTTAATCGCTTTTAAATAAGTGTAAACTTACTTCAAATTTAAGCTCTGGTATTGCACCTCCAACCAGTTTGCGCAGTCCACCCTTGGTTTCAAAAATAGATAGGCTTTTTTATTTCTACCACTATTTATTCGTATTTTAACCGAACTTACCTTTATTATGTACCTATCTATCAAAGCTATTTAGAAGTTTTATTTCAGACATTGAACTATATGGGTTTTGTAATAAAAACGATCTTAACTTTATACTATGATTATATTATTATTACGAAAGAAATCATGTTATTACAAAATATTCGTGTATAAGGTGGTACAGCACTAGCTCTAATTCGAGGAAAGCCTAAAGCGGGGGGCGCGGAAGCGAGTGCTGTGTTAACCCGGCCGTGCGCCCCCGCAACAGCCTTTGACACCCCAATTAATTTTGTTAAAATCACTGTTTTCTTATCAAAATATTACTTACCATTGAAAAGAAACATCATTATTCTGCACATTTTACCATGGTAACTTAAAATTCAAGTAAAACCCGCTAGAGAAGGAATCAGTACGCGTGTCCTTTCTTTTCTAATAATCGCCCTTGCAATTTTGATACTGTTCATACCGGTGCTTACTGTTCATACTCGCTAACGCGCGCTCAATAGCTTCCTTACGTACTCTAAATGTACAAGTGACCTATTACTATTACTACGATTAAGAGTCATTATGACGACTAGACGCCAACTGTTCAGTGATGTCTCAGTGATCGCGAGGGTGAAAACTGGTAGCGATCACCGAATGGTTAGAGGCACACTGAACTTAAACGTTAAGTTGGAGAGGTGTCGTCTAATGAAGTCAACGCTCCGTCCCCCTCGTGCTCTAATCCAAAGTCCCGAAACCTTTCAGCTCGAGTTACAAAACCGTTTTCAGTGCCTAGAAGATTGCAATGCAGTGGACGATATGAATGACAAGCTTGTGGAAACTGTCCATGCGGTCGGAGCTAAGCTTTGTAAGACCCGCCGCAGAAGAACACAAAAACTCTCCGATCACACTCTTAATCTCATGGCTGTTAGACGGGAAATGAAGCTGCAATCTTCAGTAGATTTGATAGCATACAGGCAACTGTATAGACAGATCTCAAATGCATGCGGCGGGACTTGCGCAACTTCAATACAGCTCGTATTGAAGAAGCGATCGAGCGGAACCAGGGCTCCAAAGTCTTTGCCAGAGATCTGTCTGCCAGAAAGAGCCAACTGTCGAGCTGAAGACCGAGTGTGGCAGCGTCGTTTCCGGGACACCTGAGATTTTGAGGAGATTGAGAGGTTCTATGGGCAGCTGTACACATCATCGTTGGAGCCACACGCAAGTGTGAGTAACGATCCAAGAGCGAATCTTATCCGACACTATTCCGATGATATCCCGGACGTCAGTCTGAGCGAGATTAGAATGGCTCTCCAGCACCTTAAAAACGGCAAGGCCCCAGGTGATAATGGAATTACGGCGGAGCTTCTGAAAGCGGGTGGAAAACCGGTACTTGAAGTCCTTCAGAAGCTCTTTAATTCCGTCCTACATGGTGGCACTACACCGAGGCGTGGAGCAGAAGTGCGGTGGTCTTGTTCTTTAAGAAAGGCGACAACGCTCTCTTGAAGAACTACAGACTGATTTCCCTTCTGAGCCGCGTCTATGTGCTGTTTTCGAGAGTCATAACGAATCGTCTCGCACGCAGATTCGACGACTTCCAGCCTCCCGAACAAGCCGAGCCTGAAAAGGCTTTAGCACCATAGACCACATACATACCCTTCGGCAAATTGTACAGAAGTCCGAGGAGTACAATTTGCCACTATGTCTGGCGTATGTGGACTGAGAAAGCCTTTGATTCCGTCGAAATTTGGCGGTGCTGCAGTCCCTTCAGCGGTGCCAAGTTGACTGTCGGTATATCGAAGTGTTGAAGTGCTTGTACAGTAGGGCTACGATGGCTATCCGAGTACAGAACCAGAGTACAAAACCCATCCAACTGCAGAGAGGTGTAAGACAGGGTGACGTTATATCCCGAAACTCTTCACCGCTGCATTGGAAGACGTTTTCAAGCTTCTGACTGGAAAGGATACGGCATTAACATCAATGGCGAGTACATCACCACCTTCGATTTGCCGACGATATAGTCCTTATGGCAGAATCGCTGGAGGACCTAAGCACTATGCTCAATGACCTCAATAGTGCCTCCCAACGGATAGGTCTTAAGATGAACATGGGCAAAACAAAGATCATGTTTAATGTCCATGTCACACCTATGCCGGTAGTTGTTGGGAGCACTAAGCTCGAAGTTGTTGACGAATATGTTTACCTGGGACAAATAGTCCGACTAGGTAAGTCCAACTTCGACCGAGAGGTCAATCGACGGATTCAACTCGGCTGGGCAGCGTTCGGGAAATTACGGCACATCTTCTCGTCAGGTATGCCTCAAAACTTGAAAACGAGGCTGTACAACCAGTGCGTGTTGCCAGTGATGACCTACGGAACTGAGACGTGGTCCTTCACTGCTGGCCGGATGAGGAAGCTCAAGGTCGCTCAGCGAGCTATGGAGAGGGCTATGCTTGGAGTCTCACTGCGTGATAAACTTAGAAATGAGGATATCCGCAGTAGAACCAGAGTGACCGACATAGCCCAACAGATTAGTAAGCTGAAGTGGCAATGGGCCGCCATATAGCTAGAAGAACCGACAACCGATGGGAAAAAGGTTCTCGAGTGGCGGCCTCGTACCGGCGGACGAAGTGTAGGGCGTCCCCACTAGATGGAGTGACGACCTGGTAAGACATGCAGGAAGTCGATGGATGCGGGTGGCTCAGGACCGTGCTTTGTGGCATTCCTTGGGGAGGCCTATGTTCAGCAGTGGACTTGTGAAGGCTGTAATGATGATGATGATGATGATGATTAAGAGTAAATTTTGGCTCACCGAATACTTATTACCAGTGCACAGCCTACGTAAGTTTGAAAAAATTACATAACGTTAGTTGTGCCTATCAGCCAAGTAAATCGAAACGAAGTGTCTTTTTTTCGTGATTAAATAAAATAAATGCTTTTATCAAGTTTTGTGGTTCAATCGTGTTTTAAATCTATTGCGGTCTCTTGCGCGTCTCGTGATGAGGTTCCTCTGATCAGAGAACAAAAGACAAAAAAATATCTACATGCAGGTGTTCTCTTTTGTCATTTTTATTTTGTAAATAAAATTAAAATTAAAAAGACGTACTCACATTATACGTGGTACAGCCTCGCAGCAGCCGTATAATGGCTGTGGCACGAATGTGTCGGCTCGACCGTGGAAGGACTACGCTCTCACAGAATACCAGCGTAAAATAGTAGTTTAAAGCTGTTGTGTTTGGTGTGGTGCGTGTAGAGAACCGGAGACACTTTCTGATGTTGGAGACACGCATCTGCATTTTGATTCTTAATCGAGGATAGATGTAGATTTCTATTGGCTGCAGCATTCACTTACCATCAGGTGAACTGTGCGCTTGTTCGTCACGCTTATTCTATAAAAAATCATATTATGTAAGAATAAGAAGGCATAATGAGTAATGAGCTATACGCACGCTCTACAGCTTGCTATAATGTATACTCTAAGTAGTAAAGGTCGCTTGTACATTATAAAGCAGCTATAAACTCGAAGTCTAACTTGAAGCTTGAAGTGCCAAGCTTTACAGTTGCGGACCTTTATTAGTTTCTTTTCTAAAACTGCGGTCGTTTCGCAATATAAATATTACATTTGAGGTACAAATCTATATTGGCGCTGTTTTATAGTTATATGTACCTATATATATTAATAAAACATTACCTTTACTTTATACTGTATATTGCAAACTCGCATTAACTTGGCCAAGGCAATCTTTGAACATTAATATCAATTTTCCTCCACATGTAAGTACTTACATAATATGCCGATTTCGATAGCGCGAAGTGACACGTTACTAAGTGAATTCCGATCTTATCTGCTAATCTTTGTCAAAAAAGACAAATAAGATATTGTATTTTACAATATTTTATCAAATTGCTACTTGCACTTGCTTATCTCAAATTAATTGTAATTGACCTGATTGGCTACAGCAATTGCTGATTGATATCAGAAATAGACCTATTTCTACGACTCGGAGTATCAAGCGAATAATCTCATTGTACTTAAAAACATTTCAATAAAATAGAATAATCTAACATCACATATTGATAACAATAATGAACGGCTGTCGTTCCCTTTTTCTATTTATTATGACCTTGTGCCATTAATGCGACGAAGGAAAATCTATCCTCAAGTAGCTAGATCGATAGCTATAATTGTATCTTTTCCCTGAAATATTATTTCGGATAATATTTTTTTGTTTTCACGGAACTGAACATCTCCTCGTGTATGTAGGTACTCTCCCTTATTACACTTAATTTTTGTTCCAATCTATGCTAAATGATTATCTTATATAATATATAGTCTTCCAGTAATAAGCTTGCATCTGGTAGCACCCAGTCAAGAATTCAGTGGATAGATACTCTGTGATTACCACCACGTGTAAATACCGCAAGGGGCGAGAATAATAAAAACAATAATGTCCTTCACACCAAATTTCGGTCACGACGGCCAGTCTTAACGGAGCCTGGCCATCTGAGTAAGACGGGATTATAGTACACGAGTGTGTGCGCAAGCACTCTCTATTTCTTTACTCTCATTATGATAGGAATGCCATCCAACACGACCGGAGAGAGATCAAGCTTCCTGACTCCGGGCTGCTATTGCTTATTTGTTGACAGGAAAACCCAGTAAATGATTTTGACCCAACTCGGGACTCGAACCCGGGACCACATAATAAGCAGTCAAAGGCATGCAAGTGGCGAGTGTAAACCAATAATAAGCCTGGGTGTAAGTTAGTATGGGTAGCAATTATAATAGGCAGGTTCTTACCGTTACCGTTACAGCCTACTAAAATCCACTGCTGAACATAGGCCTCCCCATAGATTACCTTATAGGGGGGATATTTGCCATAGTTGCCACGCTCGGCATGCGGGATGACAACCGCAGTTTCTTATTTTAAGTCGTTATTAGGAAGACACTGCTGCCCATCTCCTGATTTGTTTCCCTCTGTCGCCTCTTACGACACCCACGGGAGGAATGGTTCAGGTAGGTACTTAATATTAATTTATATGACAATCACTGCCAATAGAAGACTTAACTTTCGCCGTTGGTTCAAATTAAAACTATGAATTAATCAAATTCATAGTTTTACTAGCGTGAAAATATTTTACTACAAGCAATTTAAACTTACTTATTCTTAGTTTAGATTAGAACTACAATTATGTTATAGATTTAAGCATTACAAGAAATAAACGGGGATATTTTTAATCAGCAGTGATTGTGATAACTAGAAAGCAGTAATTGCCATAGATTGTGCTTGTAATTTAATTGGCATAGATGTCGTTCTTAAAGAAATGTTCCTTCTAATTATACGCTCGACTACAAAGGCATGATAATAAATAAGGATATAATTATGTACAGTCTAACTTGTATTGAATCGTTATCATGTATTTGAACCTAATTTGGGTTAGGTCACCAGGGTCGACCACTTATCGAATATACTAGTAATTTCTCCTCGCCTGCAGATTCTAAAGGGTTCATTGTGCTTAATATTAGCAGGGGTTGGGTTGAAATATGTAAAAAATGTAGTACCTAAAATATAACAAAATAATAATATATATTTCTGATAAGTATTCATTTTATTATTATTTATTTATATATTATTTTAGATTTATTAATAAATTTTATACTTAAGAAAATATCAATAAAATAATAATTGATATTTATTAGTATTAATGTATAAGTGCCGTGTAGTGGCGGTGTAAGAATATCCACTACCCCATATCACCCCTTTTGTGTCGTAAGAGGCGACAGAGGGAAACAAATCAGGAGATGGGCACCAGCGTCTTCCTAATAACCACTAAAAATAAAAAAACTACGGTTGCCAACCCGCTTGCCAAGTGTGGCAACTATGGCAAATATCCCTCCTATGAGGTAATCTATGGTGGAGGCATATGTTCAGCAGTGGACTTGAATAGGCTGTAACGGTAACGGTAGGATGTAATATATTATATAATGTCTGAAAATTGTATATAGTATGTGTATATTAAAACGCTTAATGAAAACGGAAATGAAAAGCAGTCGCTACCTTTAAATGCGGAAACTGCGTAAACGGACCATAGATTTTACTGAATGCTACTTCCGTCCGAAAAAATCTGACTTACACTTAAGTCACGTCTAAAGAAGCTTACTTACTTGAATTTATATAAGGGTATTCAGACATTTATAAGCGCGTTAAAAATAACATTAAATGTACGCCTCAGTGAGACCTAGGTCCAAAGTAATTTTTTTTTATAGAATAAGTGACACACGAACACACAGTCCACCTGATGGTAAGTGGTTGCTGTGGCCCATAGACACCTACATCTATTCTCGTTTGCGAATCAAAATGCAGATGCGTTGTCAGCCGTGAGGACTAAGATGAAATGCCTCTTTTCCAGTAAAAAGGGTCTCCGGTTCTCTACAATGACCATACGAAACACAGCAGCATTAAGCTGCTATATTACGCTGGTATTCTGTGAGAGCGTGGTCCTTCCCCGGTCGAGCCGACCCATTCGTGCTACAATTATTATACTATTAATATAGCTCCAGCATGGCTCTACCACGCGTAAAATGTTATGGTTGTAAGACTATGTGGATATCGAAATAAGTAACTCAGATACTAAAATTGCCTTTTCTTCTTGATCTTTTAGGATGTGGGGATTGCACTCCTTATGTGGGGTGGTTTAGTCGATAAAATTAAGTGTATATACCTGCCTTAAAGTTTTATTACTACAAGCGCGGACACATTGTATATTTATGTACAGAAAATACTTGTACATTGAATAAAAAAACAGCGCAATTAAAGGGATAGGTATTTAGTAGGCCATCAAGTACGTAACCAATCCCTTGAACTAGATAGCAAGTATTGAAACTAACGAGTGGATAATAACTATGTAATTTACGTATTTAGGATTCAGCACAAGGCGATAAAGCCTGGCAGTTAATCTTACGAAATTCTAGGCGTCCATACACAGTTTCATCAACAGCATCGTCCGATAACTGTCCACTGCTGGCCAAAGGCGTTTCCTAATCCTAGATACGAAAATTAGTTTCATTACATCATGTGTAGTATTCGCGTAAATATAATAAAATCGATATAGGCTGTATGGTACATTTGTCCTTTGTCTATCAAATGCTAAAAAAATATGTGACAGCGCCTTTAAATTTTTAATAGCAATAATATAAAAGTTGAAAATCATTTTATTAACAAACTACGCATACTAAGCTATTGATATGAAATAGGAAACCAGTTGATGTAATTCTGAAGCTAATAAAAGAAACCCGGTCTCGATACGTCAATTTTTTCGGGAGTTATCGTGACCACATACAAAAAAAATCAACATCCGGACGTCCACGTAAATTTTTTTTCAAACCGTTTGTTTTCAAAGTAGCAATATAAAATGATTTTTTAGAAAATATAAGATGGATTAATAAGTGTTTTCTTGATATACGGCTACTCATATTATTATCGTATAAGTGCAATATGGTTATGATAGAGGCATTTAAGAACACAAAATTGCTTGACATTGACGTGTCGACTGTCGAGAGTAAAACACACCTATAACGCTTCGCGTTATGAGGAGTGGAAAATGGTTATGTATGTCTTATAGCATGTAAATAACCTGCTGAGCTTAAAAGAAGCAAGTGATTTCAATATTACAGACAGACACTTCATCCTTATTTATATGTATAGATTAAACAGGTATTCATGGGTTGCAACCGCAACTTTCAAAATGGACAAGCTCGTTTGTCACTAACTGCGTTATTGTAAAAAGTCTATTATTAACAGGTAAAACCACTAAACTGATAACCTAATGTAAAAAAGAAGAATAATCACGCTATTAAATTATGGTAAGGAAAACAATTACATTGTACTGATTTAAAAATGTGGTTTACCTTCGGGTTTATCTCCGGTTCACGGCGCGCGGTAGTTTGTTTACCATAAACAGTGAACAAGGCATCGTTCTGAAATATTTACGTAAAGTATGTTTTGAAATCAGACATTTTTTTCGTAACTTTATCGTAAATTTGTCAATTTAAATTCTTCAACTCCTTTTTACCATGTTTTTATTCGGTGTGTCTGTTCGGATCGAATTTAGGAATTAATTTAAAACTAACTTCCCGATGAGCTAGACTAGACTTGTAATTTTGAACATATCCCAGAATCGAATGACAATGTATTGATATGAAAAAAAAACGAAAAAAATATATTATTTTAGTAAGTTTTCAAAACTTGGCATATATTTTTTTTCATAAACTTGTTTAATTGTATTAATTGTTATTTAACTTCTATTTTTATCACCATTCCATGTGTTTTCGGCTCGTTTGAACATTGGCCTCTACTAAGACTCACGGTATTCCTCATCAGTCATCATTCTACGTCATCAATCTATATATATATTATGTAAGTTACGTGAGGGTAATATGGTCACCTTAAGCTTTGTCGCCCTATAAAACCAAAACAAGGAGGGGGACAATGACAAAAACACAAGGTCGTATACTAAAACTAATATATTAAGAAAAAAATAGCAAACAAGCTTTGCCAATAATTAGGAACACTTCGAAAAATCAACTTATAAAAAACTAACTACACTACACCATACTAAAATTTTTACTTTATTATCAACTGTCAAAATGACGTCGATAAAGGAGCGCCCTTTTGACCCTTTATTATTTGATTAACTGATAAAGAGCTATCGTATCTCAGAGGCATCTATGCAAACAAGGCTGTAGTTTTTGAGTTTTAAGAAAGTAACCATTTTAACCGGATGACCATATTACCCTCACGTACTATAGGTAGTTATTGTCTTACATTGTGTCTTACGTTACAAAGCAGCCACTTTTACACCCACCTCATTATTTTTTTTCATTAAGTCGAGGATTTCCTTCCTTCACCGTTGCGTGCATATTTGTCCAGCACGAAATAAGCGTGCGATATTTGGTGGACAAAAAGTTACTTTAATTGAAACATTTTTGCTTATTATCAGGAAATAAAGGATCTAAATAAAAATGAAGCCGATGAAGAATCTAATTCAATAACATGCCTTTCATATTTTCGAAAATATTGTATGGTTATCGCTTAAAAAAAAGAGAACTCGAATGTCAAAGTTTTTTTTCGGCGATTGAATTATATATATTTTTTATCTCGATTACCTAATATAAAGTATTTTAAAAATCCATTCGATTAAGAATTAATTAAATTAAATTGAGTATTTCATGTATCCACATATTATTTCCGAGCATATACTATTCCAAAAAGTGTCATTTGTCGCGCGTCTAAATCGTGTGTAAAATACGATATCTTTTGTCCAACCTGGCTTTAAATATATTGTAAAGCTTCAAATTTATGTCACAGGTCCGGTGGTATCAGCGCTATGCAACAAATACGGCTGTCGGGCCGTGTGCGTCGCCGGCTCCTTGATAGCGACTGTCGCTTTTGCGCTGTCGACACTCAGCAAGAGCGTGACAATGATGATGCTCACGTATGGATTGCTCGGAGGTAAGGCGCCGTGACATTATTATTGCGTATTGTTATTAGTATTATTATAAGTGGCAGATTCATTCCGTTAAGCGATTTGTAGGGCGGCCACCTACCAAATGGAGTGACGACCTGGTACTGGTAAGGGGACGTAAATTAATTACGTGAGATGTTTAGGGTAGCCATATCTCATGACATCTCGCCAGGGGCACTCCCCCTACCCCGGAGGGTAGAAAAATCACCAAAATCGCCCCACGTAATTAATGGACGCCTAAGAGATACGATCTATAGATGCTTTTGACTCTGGACCGTGCTTTATGGCATTCCTTGGAGGAGGTTTATGTTCAGCAGTGGACTGGTGAACGGCTGTAATGAATGAATAAATATCGCAAAATAATAAAAGTCGCCTTAATTTGTTAGAATAGCTTTCTATCTTATATTGCGTTGTCGTTGTGTTGTCGAGTCGAGTCATTGTTAATAGTACCTACTAGTGCGGATACGCTGGAAGTAATGATGATGAGTTTCGAACGGATATATGTATATCCTGAGACCCCTCGACTGCTCTGTGACCACCGCAACAAGGGCCGGGTTATGTATGTGAGAATTCGCTACTTTTAAAAAGATATCTGTTGTGTCCTCAGAGAAACCATGCTTAACTTAAGAACACGCACTCATGCACACAAATGTATCTAAAATCAATTGTGACCAACAACATGGTTTTATGTGCAAATGTGTGCGTCCAGCTTTAGACTTTTACGGGCTGTTAAAGAAAGATAGAAGATGTGTGTGAGTGCGTGTTAATAATTAGAGCTTGGTTTCGGAGTCACTTGAAATATGCGTAGTCTATCTTTCTTTGTTGGTCTGAGGTTGTGTGATATAGAAATTTATTGACCGATTTCAAAAAGAAGGTATCATCCAAAGTCATATCAAAATTATTTTATTACAGGATTTCATTCATGTTTCATTTGTATTGTCTGAGGAATATAATATTTCGAAGGACGTGTAGTCCGCAAACACGCACTGGGGCATTGCGGCAGACTAATCGCTCTATAAAGAAAAGAAAGTGTCCAACTGTGGGACGTGTATAGGATCTAACTTTACTGTTAAAGGAGTCTATGTACAATATTCAGTTTACATTATACAGCTAAATCGACAAGCTACTGCGTGATTGCTTCTCAAATTAATATAGGTATACCTACCTAAACACGGAATCATTCTATTTCTGATTTTGTGTTGGAATTTCAGCCATCTCAACATTTATGAAAAATCACTAATTCTAAGTTTTTGGTACCGGATCGTCACTAACACCTCTAGATCTTATCGCATTACAGTAATTATACTGGATACAAGGGCTAGGTTAGAACAAGAGGGCATTTAAGCTGCGTATCGATTATGCGCTCCAAGAGGTCGAACATTGGCGCGCGCTCCAGCCGCGGAAATGGTTACCGCTTTGGAACGCGCGCCAAATTGTTCGTTGGAACGCTCAAACGTAAAGCGGGCCGCTCCATCTGGTGTCGGTTTTTACCGCGCATCAAAGTAGTTAAGTTTTGGCGCGCGCGCCAGTTGGGACGGTTGTTTTCATTATTCGTGTTCGTTGCGTTCCGAGCTATGGATAACCAAAGTTGCCGTAAATTGATAAAATTATATGGTTCAAATGAACTACTGTGGAATAGCAAAAGTCGTTTTTATCATAAAAAGCGCTCAGAGAAGATGCATGGAACTATGAAAGCGGCAGCTGCTCGTACACGACCGACATCCATGTTGAACGGTCAAACACTGGAACAGCTGCCGCGCGCGCCAGGCGCGCTTAGTTGATACACTTCGAACATTTGGAGCGCATTCCACGGAACGCACTGGTCGGCGCGGTCATTCATGGCGCGCGCGCCAGGAGCGCGTAATCGATACGCGACTTTATAAGTTTACTTATGTTGCGCAATAAATAAGTTTACTTATGTTGTTGGATATTCAGAATTGGTATGAGTAATGAAGCCAAAAAAATCACCTATTATAAAACCAGTTTATTAATCTTGCAATAATAATCTAGATGTTTATTCCAATGTTTGGGGAAGTACGCGTCTTTCGTCCGATCTTTTCCTATGGTCGATTTTCCAAACTCACAGAACGAGATATAATCGTAGTCTGTCCACAAGTGCCAACGCCTACGATGTACCTATGTGAGTAATATACGTCTCTACATCTGCAACTAAACAACTGGCTGGAGTCCAGCTAGGTGTATTGACGCTTTTTTATTCGTCCTCCGCTCGCAACACACAACTGTATTTTATACCTGCCAACTCCACGTGTGGATTTGTTTACGTTATCATTTATTAATATCGAGTAAACAAGTCTTCATGTTTCTTCGAAACGTGTTTATACTTTACTAGCTTTTGCCCGCGACTTCGTCCGCGTGGAGTTCGGTTATATCGCGCCCATGTGTGAAAAAGAGTCTGCTGGTACCAAGCCACAATTATAACTAGATGTTGCGGGCAAAAGCTAGTAAACTACAAAACTTCTTTATACACCACATTTTTTGTTAATCTATTACTGTGTGCCAAAATTATCAGACTACTGCGCGAGCTTACGCGTGAGCAAGCCACATAGAATTGCCCGTGTGAAAAACAATTTTGTCTCAAGTCTATACCCGCAAATTTTAATATCTGCCCTTGTGATTTGTTTATGGTCATTGCAAAGCAGACTTTGAGGGGAAACTGTATTCGTTTGAATTCAAATGGAAGATCATTCGGGATCAAGGGAATTCTTGGTACAAATACAGTTTCCCCTTGCGCACATCCAGTTATAATTGTGGCTTACACTACATTGCGATGTAACGCTTTTACTTTTAGTCTGGTTCCGTTGCACAGTTGAGAAGGTTTTGAATTTTGCAACAACATAACAGGAGTGCCCACGCGCAGAATAAGCTTATGATGTGGAAGACCCGATGGTTTCAGTGAATTAAGAAATTCGACAGGGTAGTTAATTGCGTCATCTGTGTTAACCACAGAGTCTATTGACGTGTACACCATTTCTTCCCCCTCAAAAGACATTAACAGTATATCGTTAATTGCCGCTGCTTGGTCGTTTTTCGAGGTTAGTATGGCACGTTCACACAACCATTCCATTGGCTTATCGTGGATATGAGCAATATCTGGGTAAATTTTGGATATTAACTCCTGTAACGTAAATACAACTGTGCACAAATTATCAGGGATGGTTATCATTCCGTCATTTATCGGGTAATCACCGTTGCCGATTTCAAGTAGGAAATTCGCAAATCCACCAGCAGACTCTTTTTCTCCTAAGTGTACCCGCATATTTTTCGAGAGCTTGAGGATTTTAATTAGAGGCCATAAAGTGGATCTCTTAAGACACGCGTTAACTTCATCTGCTCTAGTTCCTTTTGGCACTACTGGTAGAGTCTATCTAAAATCTCCAGCCAGCAAAACCGTTACACCACCCATTAACTTCTTAGTTCCTCTTAGATCTTGTAGAGTTCTGTTTAAAGCCTTTACGCCACCCTTATGAGCCATGGTTATTTCATCCCACACTATCATTTTCGTATGTTTTAATACTTCAGCAAAATTACTTTGTTTCGATATATTACAAATGGGAGTATCAGCTGTTGTTAAATTGAGTGGTAACTTGAAGGTAGCATGAGTAGTTCGTCCACCCTCAAGCAGTGTAGCTGTGATCCCAGAAGAAGCCACAGACAAAGCAATTCCGCGAGTACTTCTAACTTTTGCTAATAGCAAATTTATGAGGAATGTTTTGCCTGTTCCACCGGAGCATATAAAAAGAATATTCCACCCTCATTTGATTCAATTCTTGTGTTAATTTGATTGTAAACTGCTTTTTGTTCGTCATTCAGTGATCCTTCATTATTTTTCTAATGATGCTAAGTCGTAACTTGCCTCTTTAAGAAACTCTCTATTTTCAAATTGTTGTTCTTTGCTTGGCTAAGGTAACCCATACTCTTTTAGTAGCCGACCACCCAACGCTAATACGGCATCTTCTATTACCGAAAGCATTTGTTTGCCCCATCTGTTATGTGCTCTACATCCACATCTCCCTGTCTTCTAATTGCCTTTTAAAATCTTCAGATAGGTATTCTTTGAATTTCTCCCAAAGGCTTAAAGGGTCTGATACTTGGCAGAACACTAAAATAATCGTAAAAATATCCCGAATCATTTGCGGTGATTGGCAAAGTGCTGCCTCTTCCATTGCTGCGAACAAATGCTGATCATCTTCAAGCAAGCCGAGAGCTTTGCACGCTGATTGGAACGTGGAATATACATGACCATCTACAGTTTTTAACGCTTCAAACGAAATTGGGCCCCGGATCTCATGAAGAAGCATGCGAAGGTGATAGCATTCTGTATTGTTCGGATGCACAGTATAAACCCTGCCCAGAACGTGCTCTTTTTGACCCCTGGCCAGCCTTCAACGTTTGCTCCTCTCTTTCTCCTTTGGAACTTTCTTTTATCCCAAACGTAGTCTGCAGGTACTTCTAGGTAGAGCAATATTTTTGCAAAGTTATCCAATTTACACAAATCGAAAAAGGATAGGAGTGTGGTTGTTGGAGGACTATTCACTCTTTCACTCAGATTTTGCTCATTAAAATAAACTCTTTGCCCATTTTCCAAATGAACAGCGAGGTGGACTACGGGAGGGAAACGCTCATGAATGGGAAATTCAAGGATTCGCTATACAGCCTCTGATGAACTTATATATCTTCCACTTGTGTAGGTTTTAACTTCATCCTTCTCATTCTCTAAAGCAAACGATGCCTGGTCTGAACCTTTATTTACGTATTTACAGATGTATTTTATTGATTGCACCGAATGACAATATTCCACATTTCAGTGAGCGTTAAGTGTTTTTAATAATACTGGATTATAAGGGACTACCCAGCGATTATCTATGGTTGTGCCTTTGATATCAACAGAGAACCCACCGTCATCTAGTAAACATCTCTTGTACTGCGGATAACCGTCTTCACCAGTTTGAGTTTCCCTTATGAGAGCCCTGGGGCACATGTTATCTTTCATACATGGTGACTTTCGATTTAAAGTTCCACATGGACAGAAACAGAATCAGAAACAGAAACTTTTTATTCAATATAGATTATAAATAATACTTATTGAAAGTCACTTTGTCTAATTACCACTGGTCGAAAAAAACCTCTGTCCTGGGAAGAACCAGCAAGAAACCCAGCGGGACTTTTTTTTAAATAACAGCTACAATCATGTATATTACACAATTAACCACACAAAACAAATTAGAAACAGCCTGGCAGCGAACACCTCATTCCCAGGGTTATTATCATCCATAAATTCCTTAACATTATAATAACCCTTTTATACAAACTATGTTTAATAAAGTTTTGAATTTTGAGCAGGTCGAATTTTGTATATTTTCTGGGATTTTGTTGTAAAAGCGTATACATCGCCCCAAGAATGAATTACTGACTCGGTGGAGTCGAGTAACTGGTACTACTAGCTTGTGTTTGTTCCTAGTATTTACAGAATGCACATCACTTATTTTGTATAACTACTTTTATTTTTGTGTACGTACATTACATTTTCATAAATGTATTGAGAGGCCAAAGTTAATATATTAATTTCTAAATTTTGTCTGAGCGACTCCTTAGGTTTTAAATCATAGATTGCTCTTATGGCCCTCTTCTGTAAAACAAATATAATTTCAGTGTCAGTTGCGTGTCCCCATAGCAAAATACCATACGACATTATGCTATGGAAATAGCTAAAGTAACAAGTCTAGCTGTTTCACACTGGTAAGATTTCTAATCTTTTTACAGCATATGCTGCAGAACTAAGTCTGCTTGCTAACTTTGATATATGGGGCTCCATTGAAGCTTCGCGTCTAGTGTTATTCAAGAAAAATGGTGGTATCGACAAGACGAGTATTTAATTGTCTGACATTTGGAGTCATGAACTTCATACATTTCGTTTTATTGCTATTTAAATGCAAGTTATTAACATTAAACCAATTTACTAATTTAGATATAGCATTATTTACTTCGTCATATTTTAATAATTGTCGTTTTAATTTGAAAATTAATGAAGTGTCATCAGCAAATAATACTATATTATGGTTATCCCCTACTATGTAAGGTAAGTCATTAATATATACAAGAAACAGAAAGGGGCCGAGAACTGAGCCTTGAGGCACGCCCATTTGTACTATCGACCGGAAGAGCTCATACTATTAATGACAACTTTTGAGTTCTGTTACTTAAATATGAAACAATTAATTTAAGAGCATTACTTCTTACACCGTAGTTTAAGTGTAGTGTAATGTTTCCTGATTAATGTTTCATGGTGAACACAATCGAAGGCTTTGGATAGGTCACAGAATATACCCAAAGCATCCTGTGAATTCTCCATGCATTGAAAATATATTTAATCAGCTCAACACTAGCATCAGTTGTCGAGCGACCCTCAGAAACCGAATTGATTTTATGAAGTAAATTATTAACATTAAAAAATTAACATTTGATCAAGAATAATTTTTTCAAAAATTTTACTTAGTGTTGGCAGTACAGAAATGGGTCTAAAATTGGCGGGGTCTAATGTACTACCAGATTTAAATAAAGGTATTTCTTTACTATGCTTCATCAAATCAGGAACACACCATATTCGATACTAGTATTAAAAATAATAGCTAGTTGAGGCGCGATTATATCGATTATAGACGCAATAACTTTAACGGAAATGCCCCACAGATCCGCAGTTTTCTTAACATCAATAGTTTTAAAATATTTTACAATATCTTTTGATGATATTTTATGAAATGTAAAATTTTGTACACGCATTTACATTTTGTTTAAGCAATGATTCGGCGACGGCAGGAGAAGAATTCAGTGATATAGTGGTTAAGATCGGAATATCCGTAAAATACTTCTCAAAAACCATTGCAACATCCTGATCTGATTCCGTTAATTTGTTGTTAAAACTCAACCGGTAGTTTGAATTGCGAGTTGACCTTGTATCATATTACATTTATCGATTTCGTGAAGCTCTGGGTCACGTTTGGGTTCCGGTATTTCAGCACAAATTATATTGTCGATTTGATCCGGAGTAATACGTTTGTGAAGCCATAAAAGAATATGAATATGTCGAAGACCTCTCTTTTGCTATTCCGTTGAGTACATATAGCATCGCACTTCACCAAATATTTTGCCCTTTGTCAATAAGTTCATGATCTTTTTCACCTTTAGTCGAAACACCCTCGAAATTATATCGTGTCTATCATGAGATTGTTGTCCTTGAAGCAATTGCTCTTTTATCTCGTTCCAGCGAGGATTGCATGTGAAAGTGATAAAAAGATCAGGCCGGCCGTAATTCCTAACATGGTCATAGCGTCCTGTGTTCTTTCGTGCATATTCCTAGGTCCCCCCGTAAAACATGACGGAAGGGCAACCATTTGTCCTAGTTGGTTGCCTTCTTCGTCTTGTCGTCCAATAGCATCTTTTAAATGGATGTAACTATCAGCACGTAATTTGGCTTGATTATTTTTGATATAATTTAATCTCTCTGTTTCTATTTTGGCGTATTCATCCACCAAATATTGACTAAAAAGGGCACGATAGTTGACTAAATAGTTATCTTCTTCTTTAATCATTATTCTATACGAATAGAAACTTGCAGAAGAGACAGTTTTATTAAGCGGCAACTTAGTTGTGGGATCGCGTTGTGGTATGTTGATTGAATACCCATCATCCCCCAGCAAAACATCAATGGATACTGTAGCGCATCATATGCTCGATGTATCTCATTAATACGCTGGAAGTGAATTACTGGATGATGTCCCTTCGATCTAATTGTTGATCCACTAACACTAAAGCCACTTCATTTGTAGTTGGTGCATTGTACCTACCTCTATGTTCTTCTGGTGGTTTTTTATCAGCATGTATGACAACTTT
The DNA here is from genome assembly GCA_029286625.1 of Parnassius orleans. Lineage (NCBI taxonomy): Eukaryota > Metazoa > Arthropoda > Insecta > Lepidoptera > Papilionidae > Parnassius > Parnassius orleans. The sequence continues at coordinate 214,257 of JAGSMP010000137.1, forward strand.
GTATGACTCTGAAGGAGGGGCTTTATCAATGGCACTTTTCAGATGTTTTATATACGGTTTCACTTGATGCAGGATATTCTGCAATTGTTTGATTAAATTTGGCATGACATCGAATCTTTGCTTACGATCATCTTCACCTACAAAATATATTCGAAGGTACTGAGCGTCATGTTCGGCTTCTGGTAATATACTTCCAATTAAATGATAGACCAGGCCTTGTGCTTTAAAAGTCGGTGAAAAACCATCTGCTGTTACCTGTTTACCACCAAAGGAAGTCATCTGGAAACAGGCATTATATTTACGAATATTACCCATAAAATGGTTATGATCTGGGTGTAGTTCATTAATCAAACTAAAGAGTGGTTCAGGCAGTTGTTTCAACCGATCAAGTTGCACTTTTCCAGCGCTGCAACACTGACACTTGTATGTCATAGAACCCAAGGCTACACTGCTGTCAGTTCTACGAGGGCGACACTGAAAGTTTTAGAACTGGCCTAAATTAGTTCAAATTTTGAAAATGGAACTTTGCCAATTTTATTGTGTAAATATTTTATTAATTTGTCATTTGTTTACGATTTGGCGGCAAATTGAAAATTGTCTGTGTCACGTCAGCATGAATTTAACGCGAGAAAATTTTCGTACAATGATGTTTTATGACTTTCGATGTCATTTTAGTCAACAAGAAAGATATGAAAGACTTCGATTGGCCTTTCACGATGAAGCCCCATCTCGTGCTACTGTTTACAACTGGTTTAATGAGTTTAAACGTAGTCGCACTAATCTCACCGATGATCTGCGTGAGGGACGGCCTTCTACGGCGACGACTGAAGATAACATCAGTGTTGTGCGGCGTATGATAGAGACTGACAAAAGAGTGATTTATCAGCAGATTTGGACAAGCTTAGGCATCGGTATGAGTCAAGTGCACAAAATCCTTCATGAACATTTAGCGGTCAGGAAGCTTTGTGCCCGTGGATACCTCATAATATGACAGAGGCCCAAAACTCCGTCGTGTTGATTGGTGTCGTGAAATGGTTCAAAGATTTAACGGAGGTGACTCAAATGCTGTGTTCGACATACTTACGGGTGACGAAAGCTGAATTTATTGTTATAATCCTGAAACTAAGAGACAGTCTGCTGTCTGGGTATTTCCTTCGAGGAGTTGCCAAATAAAGAAAATAAAGTGAAGTGGTTGGGAGGAGTATTGTTGGCTGTGCGTGATAGCTACGAGGTACGTGTGATCTCGGATATTGACGGTATGACACCCGATAAAGAACTAGTATTGGCCCTTATAAGCTGCAAAAATGTAAAGTTTTTATGTTGTGTGGTATACCTACCACCAAATTATCGTGATGATCAGTATATTGATGTTCTTACTTGCATAGAATGCTTTGTGTGCTTATTCAAATATGAACGTATTAATATTAGGTGATTTTAATCTTAATTTTGTAGCACTAATGTTAAAACTCAATTTAAAATTTTTTGTGACTTCTGTAACCTACAGCAACATAATAATGTATATAATACTCGCGGTGGACTATTAGATCTCGTGTTGAGTGACTATGACCGTAACCAATTGGAGGTGTTGCCTGGATTGGATCCACTCGTACCAATAGATGAATATCACCCTTCGTTGGAAGTCAAAATCAACCTCTCATACAGTAAGTCCTTGCTAGGCTGCAATTTTCGCCAGATGGAAGTTCGGATAGGATCGCTGATTGGAATTGGCGTAAGGCGGACTTTCCAGGTCTGTATGCAGCGTTATCGGAATTAGATTGGTCTGATTTAATGACTTTTACAGACGTAAATGCAGCCGTAGATTTTTTTAACAACAAATTGAATGAAATTATTAATTTATATGTACCAAATAAAAGCTTTTCTAAATCATCGTAAGTATATCTATCCCAAATGGTTCACGCCTGAGATCATAGAAAATATCAAAAAATATTTCCATCTGAAGATTTAAGCAAGAAGGAAAATTATTTAACAAAGAACTATTTAACTTTTATCGATGGAGGTTAAAATTTTGATTGACAAAGCATATCAGCAGCATCTTAACTTGATACAGAAAAGCATAATTGATGATCCGGTATTATTTTGGAAATATGTAAGTGATAAAAAAAAAGAAAGACGACATACGGAGACATATAGTTATAAGGGTAAAGAAGTATCAGGTCAAGATGCGGCTAATGCCTTTGCTGAATACTTTTGCTCTGTATTTCATGATGAAAAGCCCTATTAAATTATGCCGATGCCGAAAGTGCGGCTAATTTACAAGTTAATATGGTGCCCATCTCAGTCAGGTATGTAGACGAGGTGATTTTAGATTGGCAATAAAACGCCTAAAGCCGCGATCCGCTGGTGGTCCTGACCGCATTCCTGCTTTTCTTGTCAAGGATTGTGCGCCAGTTCTAAGATCACCGCTCTTATTCATTTTTAATCTGTCTCTTAGACAGGCTAAATATCCAGAACAGTGGAAAATATCTAGGGTGACTCCTGTTCCCAAGGGAGAACCTGGAAAGGATGTTTCTGCTTTTAGACCTATAGCGGTGCTTTCGGTTCTGGCAGGTATTTGAAACCATATTGAACTTTCACATTAGCAAACAGTTAGATAACATTTTGCATGACAGTCAACATGGTTTTCGGAAAAATCGCTCAACGAATACTAACCTGATAACACACGTTGACTATGTATGTACAGAGATGGATTCTAGAAGACAGGTAGATGCCGCATATTTCGACTTTAGGAAGGCTTTTGACCTGGTGAGTAATGACATACTGTTACAGAAGCTAGCTAAGTTGGGTTTACTCGAAGCTTCTTCAATTTTTATAGCTATTTGGATAATCGTCGTCAATTCGTTAGAGTAAGTGGTTACGAATCCGATTATTATTTTACTAGATCTGGTGTGAGTCAGGGTAGTACTCTTGGCCCAACACTGTTCTTGAGTTTTATAAATGACTTGCCTACCAAGTTAAATCTGCGAAGTGCCTGTTATTCGCAGATGATCTGAAATTAAGCTTGGGAATTGGCAGTGCTGCTGATGCACAGGCTCTTCAACAGGACATAGATAGGGTATCGGAATGGAGTAAAGTGAACCATCTTCCTCTTAATGAGACTAAATACAAGGTTATTACTTTTGCATTAAAACCGAATCCTATCATTATTAATTATAACTTATTTGACGCCTATGGTAAGAGTATATGACATAATTGACTTGGGCTTATTATTAGATACTAAATTAAATTTTCACAATCATATGACATCCATTTGCAAGTCAGCTAGTAAGACTTTGGGTTTTGTGATGAGGACTGCTGCTGACTTTGACGATATAGGGTGGCTAAAACTTTGTATAATGCGTATGTTCAGGTAAACTGGGTATGCAGCTGCGGCCTGGAATCCTTATGAGAATAAGTATACTATCATGTTAGAGAGAATACAACGTAAATTTGCTCGTTGGCTTTATAAGAAGATTCACGGTTACTACCCTTATTTGTATCCTTCCCTATTTGTTTTGGGTATGGTTGATTTAGAAACCTTAATGTTTAGGAGGGTGATGTCAACTATTAGGTACTATCTTTTATAATTCACCACAAGTTAGACTGCCAGTCGGTTGTGGAGAGATCAGTTTGTTGGTGCCCAGGTACCTGCAGAGTGATAATGGAGTAACGGTGGCTCCGCGCCGTAGGCTGCGTCTCCTAGACAGACCAGTTACACGTACCAAACGTGCAGCCTATGCACCAACAAATCGAGCATTGATACTAATAGGGGACATACTCACTCAACACGATGAAATTGACATATTTGCAGACAGTATGACACGTCTGCTGAATCTTTTTAGTAAAATTATCGATAATAAGATAATTAATAATTTGACAATTTAATTTGTTTGACAATGTACTATTTATTAATTTGTATTTAAGATGTAATTTTAATTATGGACATATATTGTAATTAGCTTTTATTGACATTGCATTGTAAATTAATATGACAAAATATTTCATAGCCTGACATTGTATGACTGTATCCTTTTTCTTTTTCTTTTATATTCATATTTTATTATGTTATTTTCATATTTTAATTTCTCAACACGCGCTGCTATAGGCTTGGAGATTTTGAAGTACTAATATTGCATAATTGTTTAATTTATTACTATTATTTTTAATTATAAATTTATAAGTGATAACTATTAACTCGTTTATTATAATTGGATGATTTTTTTAAAAATATTTTTTGCATGTAAAATTAAACCTTGTGTGCGTGTTGGATTTTCTGTAAGCCACAAGAGTTTTTTAAAAGAAAAATAAAAATAAAAAAAAAGAGAGGTCGAAGCGTGGAAAAAGATGGCGGCCTCGTTCTTCGAAGGACAGGTCATTACGCAACAATTATTTTAGAGGATCGAAAAACAGTTACTGCAGAGTGGTACACTAACAATTGTTTGCCTCTTGTCTTGGAAAAAGTTCGTGAGAAACGACCTCGCAGTAGGATCCTCCTTCACCACGACAACGCCTCGTCGCACACCGCCAAGCAAACAATCGACTACTTGGCGACGTTAGACGTGGAATTACTGGGTCACCCGCTCTATAACCCCGACCTCGCACCTTGCAATTTTTATTTATTTCTGATAATAAAAGAAAAACTTCGAGGAAAATGTTTTATGGACGCCGAGGAAGCAGTGGCTGCGTTTCAAAATGCCGTCGAAGAGACCCCTAAGGACGAGTGGACAAAGTGCTTTTCTCAGTGGTTCCATCAGATGTAGCAATGTATTGATGTAAATGGACACTATTTTGAAAAGATATAATAAAACCAATAACTTGCTAGTTTGTTCAGTTTTTGATTTTCTAAGAACTTTCAGTGTCACCCTCGTATAAGCAATATCAGGGTCCATACTCCATAGCGGAATGGACCTTGTTTTTCCATAAACGCAGTGTAATGTTTTCCTCATACCGTGACTGAACTATGCACTTGTGGATTCGCAGTTTGGTAATTTGCAACAACTTGCCTGTGTACATCGGGATTTATTTTCTGATAAGCGGACACAGCTTTACGATTTGAATCTGGCTTGTTCTTTCTATATCTTTCTTGTGCACTTTTTAATTGACTTTTTCTTGTGTAATTAGTAAATCTCGACCTTCGTTTATTTTTTTTCATATTCATATTTTTCATTTTTCATATTTTAATGTCGACGATACAGATTGATCTGTTCCGCTGGTTGGAGATGATATTTCACTGTTTATAAAAGATGTAACAGTTAAATGGTCAAGCTCTGAAAAAGGATCACGCTCCTTCACGTACCTCCATGCGATGCTGTGTAATTTTCTTCGCAACAATAGGCAGATAGGCGTCAAAATGTCCATTAGATAAATCATGGCTTAATCGTAATCACCTTACTGGACAGATATATCTGTTCCGGACTCTGTGTATAGCAGACCGTTTCGATATACTTGAAACCGAAACGGAAATATTAATCCTGCAGCTACCACTTCACAAAGTCCACCGTAAGTTTCATTTTTTAACATATCGGCTGAATATTCATTTGCTGTTGAATAATTATCGCCATTTCTGTCGTGGGTCATAACTGAAAACCTAGGCCAATCATTTACCACAAATCTAACAATTTGTGAACGCATCACCATCGCATATTCTTGGGTTCCGTACATTAAAAATGAAAGAGCACGAAACAAACAGGCGCCGTCACCTATAATGGGGACGACAGTATGTTCTTCCATTTTTCCTTTAATATTAAGAGTTTCTGTAGTCATTTTTTCAGTGAGAAAAAATACTTCTATCAACAATACCTAATCAATATCGAATTCCAAGTTTGAACAGTGGTTGTAAGAAAGACAAAATCAAGTAACTAATCCGAAACACGAAGCAAATCTTAAACCGTAAGCAAGCAAATTAAATATCCCTTAACAGTGAATAGGTACCGTATGTGGTACAGGTTGAAGAGCTCATTCACCATTCACTTTATATTAGTTAGAAAAAACACAATGTTACCGCGTTCTAAACCGATACCAACGCTGTCTATTATTGGTAGGGATTGGAACTTGAAGATCAATACAAAATAGGTAGGTACCTAAGTATTTCTTTTCGTTTTGCCATTTTATTAATTTGTAAAAAAATATATTTGGTTTGGTTGTTTCTTTTCATTGTTTTTTAATTTTTAAATTAGTATTTTTTTGTTGAGGTGTAATTTTGTGCAATTTTTTTGTACAAATCTTCTTGTCTATTTTGTTTTATGTTTTTGTGCAATAAAAGTATATTCTATTCTATTCTAATAAATTAAGTTTAAAATATTTATCAGTATTATTTACGTTATTTACGACCCAAACACCTTAAAAATGACACCCAAGTCACCCAACCCATGATGATTTTTACATACAAACATACATCCATCCATCCTTCCATCCATGTTGGTTTCAAACCACAATCGATGCCATTTTCGTAATTAACGTCCTAAAAAACCATAAAACGACACCCATATTGACATTTCAACCACATCGCACCCCCACAGGAGATGATGGTAGGTATTTCCCGTCTGCTACGTTGGATTTTGAAATAGTTGTTGTTTTCGTAATCAGCGACCCGATAAACCATAAAAACGATACCTTGTTGATTTTCAGAATTTGCTACCCTTTTCCACCTTTTAGGGTTGAATTCTGAAAGAGCCTGAAACACTTTTTACTCATTTATTGATAGGAGTAGGGTCTTTGCGCCGGTAAGCCGACCGGGTCTAGATTTCGGCCTTTGGCACCAGGTGATTCAGTAAATTTGATTTAATAAAGAATTTAATAAATATCATCGTACAAAATGAAGTTTAATGCATTTGTAAATAGTTGCATTATATCTTGCAACATTACTTAATCGAGTAAACACAACACGCGATTTATAATAAATAGTTCAGTTCGACGCCGGCACAGGAGCTGTCAAAGAGTGTAAGATCGTGCAAAAAAAAATAGTGGCGCGCGATTCACTCATAAGTAAGCTTTGTGCTGTATTTACTATGATTATTTAATATTGTGTTCATAATTCACTGTATAAATAACTTAATTTTAAATTTTCACATTGATTATTATAATATTTAATTGAAAAAGTTAATAAATTAGGTGGCCGGAAAGTGACTCATAAAATTGTCCTATTATTTGGTTGTCGGCCATGCGGCCGGAAAGTAGCCCGAGTTTAGCCTAAATACTTTGTCTCTTTCATTTATTTGGTTACATACTATTAGTCTTCTTTCTTATTTATAATGAATCGTATCCTTGCGAAGACACTAGCTTTCAGTTTTCGGCCACCAAATACTGCAATTTGAATGGTTAGTAATGAAACTAAAATACTCATTTTAGTTGTGGCCGAAAACTGGATTGAGTCTAAAATTATTATTTAGTTTTCGGCCAACTTAAAATTGTATGAAAGAATAGGGAAGTCGAAAATTGAATGCAGCTTTGGTTGACGGCTATTTCATGAATCTCGTTTTACGAAGAAGATTCAATAAGGCATTTTTTCTTCAGATGGCTCCTTCATAGAAAATCCGCAAAAGAAATATAATTAGTAAATGGCTTCAGAAAATGTAGACTTTATTAATTTGATCCCAATGTAGTGAATTACTCAAATGTGGCCAGAATAACCCGGAAAGACTAATTAATGAAAATTCAAAGATACCTGAAAATAATATTTCTAAAGAAATAACTAACGCAGACCTAGTTTCCACAAGAAAAGTTTTGAAACATTTATAATCAACTTTAGCAGAAAAAAATATGGTTGGCGATGTTCTGGTAACTATGGGTTCATCTACCGATGCATCAGAATCGTTAATCGCTAACAACATTTCAACAATGCATTTCATCATCATCATTACAGCCCATAACAAGTCCATTGCTGACATAGGCCTACCCAAGGAATGCCACAAACCACGGTCCTGAGCCACCTGCATTCATCGACTTCTTGCATGTCTTACCAGGTCGTCACTCCATATAGTAGGGGACGCCCTACACTTCGTCCGCTGGTACGAAGTCGCCTCGAGAACCTTTTTCCCCATCGGTTATCGGTTCTTCGAGCTATATGGCCGGCCCATTGCCACTTCAGCTTACTAATCCGTTGGGCTATGTCGGTCACTCTGGTTCTACTGCTAATATCCTCATTTCTAAGTTTATCAGGCAGAGAACCCCGAGCATAGCCCTCTCCATAGTTCGCTGAGCGACCTTGAGCTTCCTCATACGGCCAGCAGTGAAGGACCACGTCTCAGTTCCATAGGTCATCACTGGCAACACGCACTGGTTCTACAGTCTAGTTTTCAAGTTTTGAGGTATACCTGACGAGAAGATGTGCCGTAATTTCCCGAACGCTGCCCAGCCGAGTTGAATCCGTCGATTGACCTCTCGGTCGAAGTTGGACTTACCTAGTCGGACTATTTGTCCCAGGTAAACATACTCGTCAACAACTTCGAGCTTAGTGCTCCCAAAAACTACTGGCATAGGTGTGACATGGACATTAAACATGATCTTTGTTTTGTCCATGTTCATCTTAAGACCTATCCGTTGGGAGACACTATTGAGGTCATTGAGCATAGTGCTTAGGTCCTCCAGCGATTCTGCCATAAGAACTATATCGTCGGCAAATCGAAGGTGAGTGATGTACTCGCCGTTGATGTTAATACCGTATCCTTTCCAGTCCAGTAGCTTGAAAACGTCTTCCAATGCAGCGGTGAAGAGTTTCGGGGATATAACGTCACCCTGTCTTACACCTCTCTGCAGTTGGATAGGTTTCGTACTCTAGTTCTGTACTCGGATAGCCATCGTAGCCCTACTGTACAAACACTTCAGCACCTCGATATACCGACAGTCAACTTGGCACCGCTGAAGGGCCTGCAGCACCGCCCAAATTTCGACGGAATCAAAGGCTTTCTCATAGTCCACATACGCCAGACATAGTGGCAAATTGTACTCATCGGACTTCTGTACAATTTGCCGAAGGGTGTATGTGGTCTATGGTGCTAAAGCCTTCGGAACCGGCTTGTTCGGAGGCTGGAAGTCGTCGAGTCTGCATGCGAGACGATTCGTAATGACTCGAAAACAGCACGTAGACGCGGCTCAGAAGGAAATCGGTCTGTAGTTCTTCAAAGAGCGTTGTCGCCTTTCTTAAAGAACAAGACCACCGCACTTCTGCTCCACGCCTCCGGTGTAGTGTCACCATGGAGGACGGAATTAAAGAGCTTTGAAGGACTACAAGTACCGGTTTTCCACCTGCTCTCAGAAGCTCCGCTGTAATTCCATCCTCGCTTGGGGCCTTGCTGTTTTAAGGTGCTGGAGAGCCATTCTAATCTCGCTCAGACTGACGTCCGGAATATCATCGGAATAGTGTCGGATAAGACTTGCTTGATCGTTACTCACACTTGAGTGTGGCTCCAAGGATGATGTGTACAGTTGCCCATAGAACCTCTCAATCTCACTCAAAATCTCAGGTGTCCCGGAAACGACGCTGCCACACCTCGGTCTTCAGCTTCGACAGTTGGCTCTTTCTGGCCGACAGATCTGTAGCAAAGACTTTGGAGCCCTGGTTCCGCTCGATCGCTTCTTCAATACGAGCAGTATTAAAGTTGCGTAAGTCCCGCCGCATGCATTTGGAGATCTGTCTGTTAAGTTGCCTGTATGCTATCAAATCTACTGAAGACTGCAGCTTCATTTCCGTCTAACAGCCATGAGACTAAGAGTGTGATCGGAGTTTTGTGTTCTTCTGCGGCGGGTCTTACAAAACTTAGCTCCGACCGCATGGACAGTTTCCACGAGCTTGTCAATCATATCGTCCACTGCATTGCAATCTTCTAGGAACTGAAAACGGTTTTGTAACTCGAGCTGAAAGGTTTCGGGACTTTGATTAGAGCACGAGGGGACGGAGCGTCGTCTTCATTAGACGACACCTCTCCCACTTAACGTTTAGGTTCAGTGTGCCTCTAACGATTCGGTGATCGCTATCGTAAAGAGTCCCTCTTTCTCCATGACGTCGGTCAGCTGCTGGCCCTTGGGTTCCGTTGCCCTAAACCGAATTTCCTACTTTCAGTTCACCGTTCTCTCTTTGCCTAGCTTTGCGTTGAAGTCTCCCATTAAAAGCGTATAGTGGGTTTTGGAGAAATGCATGGCTCTAGAGATATCCTCATACATTTCCTCCACCTCCTCATCGGGTGTGCCGAGGTTGGTGCGTAAACCTGTATGACCTTCAGCGAATACCGTTTGGTGATTCTGAGTATAAGGTACGCAACCCTCGTCGACACACCCCAATCTTTACAACGTTGTTAACGAGACTTGTGGACGATAAATCCGACACCTCCTTCGGACAGATGGTCGCCTCCCGGTCATAGAACAAGTTGCCGAATTCGAGGATTACCGTGTCATCCCTCTTCGGACCTCGGATAATCCTATAATATTCCAGCGCAACTTGTCTATCTCTTCTTCCAGCTCCAGGATCTTCTCGTCAGTCCTCAGAGTGCGTGCGTTATAAGTTGCCAGGTCGAGTCGTCGTAGGTGGCAACCGAACCTCCACCGGAGATTCTTAGCACCCCCTGCCCCGCCGTTACCATGGTCGCCACCGTAGCCAGGAATAGCGGCGCCAAGCGTGGCAACCGCAGTTTTTTTTATTGTTATTTGCCGTTATCAGAAAGATGCTGCTGCCCATCTTCTGCCTCAGTTTCCCTCTGTATATATCTTGTTGGACTAAAATATGAGAAAGTACAAAATAAAAGAGACGATTTGATTGCCATATTTAACGACACGACATTTTATTATAATTTTACAAGTACATATTAATTTAAGGTTAAGGTAGCTGCCTTTTCTATCCTGTCTAATGCAGTGGCCGAAAACTAAAATTTTGTGGGCCGAAATTTAAAATTTGGGGCCGAAAACTAGCATTTACATATTTTTCACATTAAAATTATTTAAAAAGAGTTTTTCTTGTAGCATCAATGAATTATTAAAATGAAAACTACATTATATAACTTACTTACTTTACTTACTTATCTTCACGCACAATCCCTGACGGGGTAGCCAGAGAGAACAGATCGCCAAGTGTCACGATCCTTACATATCTCTTTCGCTTCTTTCAGATTCATAATCTTCTTCATGCATGCACGTCTAGGTATCCGAGTACTCTTGACCTTCCCCTCTTCGAGCAGTTTGCTCACATGGTCTTCGAAAGTTAGTCTCGGTCTACCTCGACACCTTTTAATATTAACTTTCGCGCTATATATTTTCTTCACCATTCGGTCTTCACTCATTCGCTCAACGTGCCCAAACCATCGAAGCACGCCCTTATCAATTTTTGTGATAAGGTCATCTTTCAAACCTGCCATATTGCGAATCTCTTCGTTTCGCTTTCGGTCAGCCATGGTAACGCCGCACATTTTACGAAGAGATCGCATCTCCACTGCATTCAACTTGCTTTTATGCTTCTTCTGGCATACCCAGGTTTCGCTGCCATATAACAAAGTTGGTACCAACACTGCGTTATGTATTGCAAGGCGTGCGCTCTTCACTACGCCTTGCCTTTTGACTAAAGCAGTCAAGGCACCATTGACTTTGTTCCCGGCAGCGACACGCCTGTCCACATCTAAATCACATCTTCCATCCCGGCTAAAAGCACTCCCCAACATTACATTATATAAGCTACAAATTAACATTAGCACCACTAGGGCATCATAATGGCAATTATTTTTCTAATACCTTAAAGTTGACAACTCCACTAAAAGGCCGAAAACCAGCGCAACGACCCTACTCCTGTGAAGTTTCGAATAAAATAGTTTAACTAATCTTGTTTCCCCATACAAACTTTCAACCCCTTTTGCACCCCCTTAGGGGTTGAATTTTCAAAAACCCTAGGATACGTAGTTGTTTATTTCTAATCGTTAACCTAAAAACAAAGTTTCAGGCTTCTAGTTCCAAAAATGACTGACTTCCATACAAATTTTAACTACTTTTTCACCCCCTTAGGGGGCGAATTTTCAAAAATCTTTTCTTAGCGAATGCCTACGTCATTACAACTGTCTGTATGCCAAATTTCAGCGAAATCCGTTCAGTAGTTTCGGCTGTGCTTTGATAGATGAGTCAGTCAGGTTTGCCTTTTATATATATAGATATATATGTATGTATAAAATTACAGAATGGAACAAGGCTGTCATAAAATACTTACAACTCTGAGAAGGTTTTATTGCATAACAATGAATTTCGAATTTCAGTCACGGCGGCCAGTCTCAACGGAGACAAGCCAATCTGCGCAGGAAAAAATTATAGTGCACGAGTGTGTGCAAGCACAGGAGCACTCTTTATTTATTTATTCTCCCTTACTCTCTGAGTCCGATGGGACGGCAATCCACACGATCGGAGAGAGATCAGGCGCAGGACAAACGGCTTTACGTGCTTTCCAAGGCACGGGGTTGAAACACCGTCATCTTCTTGACTCCGGGCTTCTACTGAGAATTCCTCGACAGAAAAACCCAATAACTGACTTTGCTCAACCCGGATTCGGACCCGGCACTACATGATCAGCAGTCAAGTTTACGGCCACTAGATAAAGAGGCAGACCAATGCACACATTGTATATTATATCATACACGACAGGCAACTTAACTATAAAACTTAACGCAACAGGTTTAATTGCTAAACAACATATTATCGGCACAAACGACATGATGCCTACTAACTTATACGAAAGTATTCCATCAACGAATTCTAAAGAATAACATTGGAAATCGTTGCCCAATAGTACTTTACAGGGCTTGCTGAAAGGAAACGTAAAAGTTTTTAAAATCACGTGTTGAGCAATTGGCCTTGACACAATTTAGCGGACGCATGGCGACGGAGCACGGAGCGCCGCGCCGGGAGATTTCCTCCCACCCATTCTAACAGCATCGAGTAATTAAAAGAATATAGATTATAAAAACATAGTATGGTCGCAGTTCGGTTATTAAAAACTTTACTTTCTTTTACTTTATTTAAAAGGACTTTATAACGAACATTTGTTAGGTCATAGGTTACCTCATCATATAGAAATGAATTAGAACAGTCTTTGGAATAGACTAAATAATACCCTAACAATATACGCGAGAAGCTTGAATTATATCAATTTCATTCAATTAAAAAATCTAGTTAATTATTTATTTATTTGTACTACTTATTTGTTCAATCTAAATAAAGGTAAAACAGTAGACTTAAAACAGTTAACCTGTCAGTTTAAAGTATGGCACAGTGTATATGCTTTTAGAAAAGTCCTTTTCTAAGTTTGTACTTTTAATAAGTTTTTTTGTGATAATTGAAGTTGATTTATTTTATTCTTTATATAATCCTACTTATGACTTATGTTTCCGAAATAAATGATTTATATAGAATAATAATAAATGAAATGTTGCGTTTTGTTACAAAAAATAAACGTATCCATTTTTTTACAATATGTGTAAAATTCAGTATTATCAGACGAATGACACATTAAAGCTGGCCTTGATTCAATTGCTGGTATGAAGTAACAATCCGTTTAATTAATGTTTGAATACCTATTCATTAGCTATCTGCGTTTATTTATTCTCTATTGTTCAAGGGGTTTAACTCCACTCATTATAAAGAGTAAAACAAATCTTTATAAGCGTGTGATATTGATGTATCCTTTGTATTGGCCTACAAAGGACTCGATTGTTACGTAATTCGTTTGTATGATACAATTGATACGTCATGTTAATCCAGAAAATAACTTCTTTACTTCAAAAAATGAAACAAAAGTGTACGGGGAAAAATGACTGACGACGTGGACAACCGACAACTGACAACCGATGGGTAAGAAGGGTTCTCGAGTGGCAACCTCGTATCGGTAGGCGAAGTGTAGGGCGGCCCCCCACGAGATGGATGCAGGTGGCTCAGGACCGTGCTGTGTGGCATTCCTTGGGGGAGACCTATGTTAAGCAGTGTACTTGTGAAGGGCTGCAATGATGATGATGATGATGATGATGACGAAGTGGAGAGCGATTTCTTTCAATTAATATATTTTTTATTGTGCACCAATATGTACATTAAAATCTTTAAAATTTTATTAACAAAAACTAAAATGACAAACGAACTTACAGTCCACCTGATGGTAAGTGGGCTACTACAGTCCATTGGATGCAGGTGGCATCCAAATTTATGCAAAGAAAGCTATAGTTGCATTGTCACCTCCGAGGACCAAGACGGAATGCCTCATAGCCAGTAATTATACTGGCTCTATACACTTCAGACCGAAGACCGCAAGCACTGCAGTGTATGCAATGTAATTTGGTGATAAAAATAAAAAAAAAACATTTTCGACGGCATAAATAGCCGATCCGTAAAATTTTAAAAAGTCCAATGTATATCTGAACTGATAAGAAAAAATAATTTTGATTAAGTTTTTTTTTCTACCTCACCACGTATGTCATTAAGTTGAAATGTGTGCTTCTATATTTTGGTTCTATGCGACTCCGTACGACCGAACGTTTGGAAGTTCGCTAACCCTACGATCTAGGGTTGCCCAATTGAAAAACACCATGATTCAGCACAATGTTAATATATCAAAATGGCAATGAAAACAATTATATCTGTTCTTCAATATAAGGCAAATGAAATTCGATACCGTCGTTTATTATAACATTAAATATATATCGTACCATCGTTCTCATTACTAAAAATCGGTGCAACAAAAAGACGATTTTTTCGCCTTGGTCCCCTATTTATCATACTAATAATGTTTACAAATTTAAAGCAAAAGATAATGATAGTTAGTGAACGCAAGTCGCAAACACTGACAAATAGAAAATACCAACACCAGTGAATATTTGCGTTCACTAAGGCCAGTTTTTTTTTTATTTAGCTTACCTAAGAATGTAACAAAATACTTATTAATTTTACTTCTTTATATTCATAAAATGCTTATCGGTCCATTTTTTGTTTCGTATGTTAGTTGAAAACTAAATAATAGTTACTGTTTGTTAAGATACTGCATCTTATAGCGGGCGTTTGAGAGGTGTTCGCAGGCGCGTTATCTTAATATTTGGATTAGAAGATCTCAATTTTTTTTTAAATAGCAAAACACAGTACAGCATGTTATAATTATTTCTACCATTCTAGTTATTAAGTAGCAGTTTGCAACTTAATGCGCACAGTTTTATAAAACTTAAGTGACAAACAAACAGTCCGTCTGATGGTAAGTGGCTACTGCAGCCCATGGACACCTGCAACCTGCTTTCAACAAAGAAGGCTACAGATGCATTCTCACATTTGAGGACACAGCCTGTAATATTACCATTCAGAACGGAACACAGCAATACAAGTACTCATGTTTGGCGACAGAAATAGGCAAGAGGGTGACTCTACCCAGGCAGACTTTAAGGCATAAATGAATCCTACCACCTAGCTTAGTATCTTTATTTGTTTAATATATACATATAAATAAAATTGAAGTGTCTATCCATAATATTGAAATAACTGGCATATATAAAGATCAGAGGGTTATTTGCATGCTATTAAGGCATAAATAACCATTTTAAATTTTTTGCCAGGACTAGGCCTATATTTTATTATGAAAAAACAAAAAATTGATAACATAATTGGTTTTTGACTATCTTAAATCTAAATAACGAAATAATGCTACATTAATATCTAATGAAACATAAAATCTATCACAAGTAACTTATTTTCTGTTTTACCAGCCCTACGTTTAACTATTTCACTGAAGAACCTTCGCCACCCCTTCTATAATAAACCCTTTTCATTGGCTCTGAGTAGAAAACTTGGGCTTTTCCGCAAATGCAGACGTTTGCATTGATTTATACTCACGATTAAAGCGTACACGCGAGTGTGTTGTTAGATTCTGTGTAAATGACATGTTTTATTCTTCGAATATGTTAACAACCTTTTTTCATAGTGCCTTGAACTTTTAGGTTTATTAATTACACTTTTTTTTTAAATTAAGTTTCTCATTGCATTTTCTATCGCATCTGCCACGGGGAGTGCTCTGAGGAATTGTTCGGATTAATTCCATCCGCCAAATTTCAGTCTAGTTTCTGTAATGTTAATGCTGCTAGCCTATGCGGTTCTTACAGCTTCATCGGACTAAAACTCACGATACCATCCACATGATCTAGATGCTTGGCGGTCCACCACTGTGCGTTTTACTAGAAGTTTTCTTCCTCGTACGACCTCTCTGTGGAATCGTTTACCACCGGCGATTTTTAAGGACCGATACGACTTAGGGACCTTCCAGAAAAGAGCTTACTCCTTTATAAAAGGCCGGTAACGCACCTGCAATTCCCCTGGTGTTGCAGTTGTTCATGGGCGGCGGTAGTCACTTACCATCAGGTGAGCCGCATGCTCGTTTGCCCCCTCTTCTATAAATAAAACAAACTAGACGTTCAATCAGTGTCCACTCCTTTGTTGTCGACTCGACTTATCACACATTTGAACCAAACGTAAATCAATCAACATACGGTCAATAATACTTGATTTTTGCGTAAGATAAATAGTGACTAAATACCTATAAAGCGTTAACACAAACTGTAATCGTAAAATATTTTTGCAATTTTGTTTTATACTCATGCTTTGTCCTTCTAAGGCTGTTAAGTAATGGTGTTAATTCCTGCTTTTTTAATTAGTTGACCCTCAATGTTAACACCTCCCTTGAGATAGCTTTATATCGCTTTGACTCGAATGTTAGTGGACAATGTACGTAATGTTGGAACCATTTTAATAATATCTTTATTATTTATTAACTTTAAAAAAAAACTACAACTAAGCTTAAAATTATACTATTATTGGTTTTGCAGTAGTCGAACGGCGGATTCGAACCATCGACTTTTGAGTTTCGCAGCCCATATTCTTAATCATTAGGCAACTCGACGTTTACATTTAAATACTTTGGTGCTTGTTTGATAATGCACCTTTAACCAACTTTGAAACAAATATGAACATGGATACGTCGTCACCTCTAAGTACTAAGTTGAAATTGGTCCATAAATAATGTCAACTGAGTTTCAGTCACGGCGGTCAATCTCAACAGAGACTAGCCATTGCGTAGAATAGGATTATACTGGTGCACTCTTTAATAAGTGGGTTCCCTCACTCACTTAATCGAATGAGAAGGCAATCCGACTAGACCGGAAAGAGATCAGGCGCACGACCAACGGCTTTAAGTGCTTTTCGAGGCACTGGTGTAAAACACCGTCTACTTCCTGACCGCTACGCCCAGACTGCTGCTGAGAATTTCTTGACACAGAAACCTAATAACCGATTTTGGCGCGACCCGGGATTCGAACCCGGGACCACATAAACAGCTGTCGCGTTTACAATCACTGTACCAACGAGCCAGTCGTAATTATACTAGATGTAGATGACTTACACAGATAATTACCGGGCACGGGTGCTTCGGTGATTATCTGTGTAAGATCGGACGCGAGGCAACGGCGAACTTCCCATACGCTTGCGGTATGTCCAGCGTGGGAACGGGAGCGGACGATCCTGGTGAACCAGATCGGATGGAACCTCTCCCTGCCAGCAATCGTGTCGGCGATGCTGAGCGGGATTCGGCGTGGAGGACCGTAGCCACCTTCTGTGAATCCGTTATGATTCAGAAGGAAGCTGCTGAACGGGATCGGGAGAGGGCGGATCCCGCTTGGACACGATGTCGCCAAGGCCTTCTTGAAAACGGTGTTCCCCTACCAGAAACGGCGCCTCTGGGGTTACGGACGCTCGGGGCTGGGGCTCCGAACGTCTAGCAATGTAATCCTCCAGGAGGATGGTGACTCGGAAGTGGTCCCGAGCACCGTAATAGCACTGCGAGGGTGCTGGGGGAAGTAAGGACTGCCCCCGGGACGTGCTTTAATAAAGCAAAGCGAGAGAAGGGCCCCGGTTGCGTTCCGAACGGAGATCCCGGGACCCCTCGTATACGCTGATGGTGACCACCGTGGGGTTTTAGCCGGTAGGAGTCCGGCATAACCTTTTCGTTGCCCCCACAGCGAAAGGTATCCATGAGGATTTACCCACGAAAAAAAAAGATGTTCTGCCGAGTTCAATCTCACTAAAATATAATCTCTTTTCTTCTTCTTTATTCTATTGTATACATACATTTATCTCATTTATAAACAATAGCATAATGAAAAGTGCTCGAAGATAATGTCGAAGGAAAGGAATATTGAATCCAGAGATATTGTCATGGCACATTATCCTAGAGTCCTAGACCCTTTGGAACCTCAACCTCAGTGTAGCTCAAAAGTCACCCTAAAATCTCCATACCGACAACTCTTTACTTTCAATAATCTCTTCACTACTCTTTTGGCCTCTTACGTAATGTAGTTTCGCATATTTAGATTGAAATAAAATAAAACTGCACTACACCTTAAACCGTGACTTATACAACAATGAAAACCTTATTAAAAGATATATCCATTGCTATTATTAGATTTTACCTATTTGAACTAAAACTTTAATACTACTATTAGTGAAACTTTATCAATTATTATTAAATTGCATTTTAAGTGCTTATTTACCATAGGCTCTGCGGTAGAATGCATCGTAACAAAATAAAATGTGCACGTTAAAAAGTATTTCTAACGTTTTTTTAAAATCAAACAAATATCCTCGTTTTCTTTATTTTTATGCCCATACTACGCTAATTATTGTCTATTATAAAAATCGATCAAGCTCACGACTAGGGCTTTACATTGCGCCGTCACAATGGCGCCGTCTTATGTTTTTTAGTCATTAATTTTTTTCTGAATTAAATAATGTTTGTAGTAGATATGAAAGTAGGTGGTTAAGTAACTTGTAAAATTGCTTTGTATAATTTTTTTTAACCAAAACAAAGATAACGGATGTATTCATCGAAAATATTTAGTTCTAGTTTAGGTAGGCTAACAAAGCTATACTAAATTACCGTTGTTTAGTGTTCTAATCATGATATTTGCTGTCTCCGGTTCATATGTACACACGCATATACATATGTGCGTATGTGTATTTAGAATATGATACGGTATGATTCATTGTGTTAGCGGCCCACAAATCGGCATCGAATTCGAACAAAGGACCGCACTCGTATGCAAGAGGTCATCAGCACTAATTTTGTATGCGTCACTTTCCGCCAGTATGCGTATCTTCCAGGAAAATTGTCGATTTGCACACTGCATGTTGCATTTTTTAAATTAAATGGTACCTAGTTTGTCTGTTGTAAATTCTTTAAACTTACCTGACTGGTTCAATGCAATGTTAATATACATAAATAAATGTTATTATGGATTCTTACACTTTATATATTGCATATAGAACAGAGTTAAAGGAGTTATGTTATGTTAAGCTTGTCTCATACATCAAAACTTACAGGCGAAAATGTTTAACCGGTGCATTCTGTCAGCAATTACTATTGAGGTCTTGCTCCACAAGCTCTGAGTTGCTCAGAGAACAACGATAAGAGGTCTGCTTGGAGTTACTTTTCTTTATTTTCTTTATCACCCAATAAGAGTTCACAAAGGACGTGGATCTCGCCTTCGGATCGGATCGCATTGAGTATGAAGGATTTACCTTAATCGTCACACTGGGCAAGCATTGACGTTGAATAAAAATACGAATTTTATCGCGTTTAATTTTAACTTTTTTTTTAAATTCCTGACGTTTCGAGTGCTCAACATTACAAATGGTCACAGGCGTTTCAGTAGTTTTATCCATCTGTAGTATTCCCATTAATATAAGAGATCATTAACCGTATTGATTATTGTAGTATTAGCCGTCTCGCATCTTTAACGCTGCTTTCCATCTCCGGGCCTGGCTATTTTATTTATGGCGGAAACGAGGTCTTCGTGACATCAATAGTAAAGCGTAGGGAAAAGGCAGCTTTGCCTTTCATTTATTTATGTTTACTATTGGTATAACATCACAGAATGTATCATTTTCAATGACATTCGTCATCATTACAAGTTAAGTTTTGAAAATAAGATAATTGTATATTTTCATATATGTCATTACTCATAATAATATGATCTTTACATAATATGCATTTACTTTCTTTGTGGCATAAGCTCGCAATGAACACAATTAATCTTATCAATAAACTAGACTTCAAAAACAAAGCATTCCTAATCCAGTTTAAGCCAACGCAGTATTATCTCGTATCACTCGCTCTGACAATGAAACACGTTATTTAATATTTGGCAGCTGTATGGGAATTTTCGGAATTAGTGCTAAATGCGACAGAAACGTTTGAGTACATTCTCAGCAAACATTTGAGTTGTGCGCAGAGCTTAGTTAATTTCACTCTCACGAAAAAAGATAGTGTCAATATCCATTTAATCATAAAATATATTTATGCGTGTGTGTATTATTTGTGTTACACATATTCTTTAAATATTTTCGTTATTTGACTCTAACAGTACTTCAATAATGTGTTAAGGAAAATGACATTATTATAAGGCCTGATGCTTAGCTCTTGCCTTTTACAATATCACAGAACGCGAGTAAACCTGAGTTCGATCTTCACTGGCATCATTTAAATTGTTCATTGAAATTGATGAAGGAAAACATCTTGGGGTCTACTAAAAAATTAAAAATATTTCCGAAAACATGTAAAGTCTACCAACACGCATTAGACAAATTTAAAAATAAAAATGGCTGATACTTTTTTCTTCAATATTAAATTAATTTAGTATTTTGCTCATAAAGTGTAAGCAAGTTTTAGCTTAACCACACTTTTTGACGAGCTAGCGCCGATTGCTTTAACGCTGTAAAAATTAGGTCAAACAAAGTGCCTTCTTGAAAGTCTCTTGTGTAATTTTTTTTAATTTTAACATGCTCTAAAACATAAAACTGCCCGTCTGCTACATAGATTCGGTAAGAAAACGACGTCTAGTGTAACATTTTGGTAAAGTGGGTTACTATTATATGGAATTAAAATAATGACACGTTTCTTCTATGATAGTTTTGACAAAACCTAATTTAACAGTCAAAGCAAATAATCATCTTAACGTAGAATATCTGACGACTGGGGAAAATGTAGCCATGTAGTCCACTCCTTGTCTCTGAGTAAAACCTTTCGCAACTAAACGCGCACGATACAAAGCTTTATCACTCATATCACTTTTTCTTTTTAAAACACACTTACATTGAACAACACAACCACTTGAAGGTGGATCAACAAGCTCCCAAGCTTGGTTGTCCTCGAAACACTGAAGTTCCTCTTTTATAGCCTTCTCCCAGAAGTCTTTTTCAGGTCCACTCAGTGCCTCCAACAGTGTCATATCTCCGACTGTGTGAAAATTCTCATGTGGACGCTGTATACTACTGAGACCATATCTATCAGGTTGTCTCCTCTCTCTAACTGATTTTGTTTTAGGTATAATTTCTATACTTTCATCCACATCTTCATACTCACTAGGGGCGTAGGATGATACATTTTTGAGCCTTCTTATCCCATTTGGTACGCTTTTCTGTAGGTGTGTGCACCATTACTGCACTGCCTACAAGTGATATTTATATCGCCTGTACACAAAATCGGCACTCTAGTCTTGTCAGGGACAACAATAGTTTCGTCCTTCTTTTCGTAA
The DNA here is from genome assembly GCA_029286625.1 of Parnassius orleans. Classification (NCBI taxonomy): domain Eukaryota; kingdom Metazoa; phylum Arthropoda; class Insecta; order Lepidoptera; family Papilionidae; genus Parnassius; species Parnassius orleans. The sequence continues at coordinate 235,826 of JAGSMP010000137.1, forward strand.
GAGATATTCGTAAGCCATTGTTTATTTGGCGTCAAATGGACGCTCGCTCCGGCATCTACATACCAATCATGATTATTAAAATTCCCACTAAGGAAGACGGCACTAAACGCGTTCGCTTGTTTTCGTTCTTGACCTTTGTTATTTGATACCTCAGCCGTACATTGTGATTTATAGTGGCCCACTTGTTTGCATCTGTAACATTTTATTTCCTTTTTTGCCTGGATGCATTTTGGCCGCCATGATTATTTTTCGCAACCATAGATTTCTTTGACGTCGACGAGTGTTGCCAACCTCTATAACCACTGACCAATGCACTGTTCGGTTCATCATTCATTCCGTTTCCTGTTTCCATGTCAAGTAACTTACTTTTAATGGCGTCTGTTGTGATCTGGATCCCAGAATGTTTTATCGCCATTATCATGGGGACATTTTTTTGGTAGCCCCTCAAGTAATAACGAACCAATCCATTCGTCGTTTTTGTCAAACCCTATTCCACATAATTTTTGTCCAGTCTCAATAATTTGTTTGACATAAGTAATCATCGAACTGCAACTGTCTAGCCGTATCGAGATTAGATTTCTAAGTAAGCTTATCCTTCTTGAAAAACCAGAATCGTCAAACAGTGCCTTGAGTTTGCCCCATAGTTCCTTAGCAGTTTTAACATTTTTTATGTGCACATACAATGAAGAGTCAATCGTGAGAATCAATTTAGCTTTCGTTTTTGCGTCATCCTCGGCAAACGTCCTTATATCTTCCTCTTTGATGCATTTCGTCATTCCTTCTAGGATTAAGAAGTTTTCACCCGCAAACACCCATTCACTATAATTTTCTCTTCCTCTTAGCTTCGGCATGTTGACAATGTAATTCGCCGCCATTGTTATCTTGCTGCACAACACGTTAAATAATAACTACTAGTTATCTGTAACTATTTAATTATCCTACTACGAACGAAATATATTTTACTTTCGCGAGATAGTTTCCTAACGGGCATGGACTGGGCCCATAACCTATTATATGGAATTAAAATAATGACACGTTTCTTCTATGATAGTTTTGACAAGACTAATTTTATTCAAGTCATACAGATCGAACAGAGCTATGTTGGTTTCACACTCTTTATAGTAGATGGCGCTATTAACTATTTTTATATAAATCAACAGTTACTATTACTATGAATTTAAAATAAATAAGCTATTTTTTTATTTGTAGCATTTTATAGATTTCAGTCAAAATGTAGATATAATTGACAACGACGATTACGAAAATGACGACTCCGTGGCGCAGTGGCTTAGCAATGAGTTGCGGCGCTGAGGGCCGCGGGTTCGAATCCCGCACGAATCAAGTATTTGTATGGCCTACAAATAATTGTTCCGGGTTTGGATGTTTGTCTTTGTCAAATTTATGTATGTAAACTGCCCCCACGATACATGAGAAAATCCTAGTGTGGAGGTAACGTTAAAAAAAAGAAAAAAGAAAGAAAGAATTAAGATCAAAAATTCAGTGCCACAGTTAATTAAAAAAATGTTTACTTCGCGATGTAACAGTTCACACAGTAGAACAGAAATTTTAATAATTATCAATGAATCAGGTGTTACTTTGCTGAAATCCAATATAATAATGTGTCTTCCCTAGTTTAAAGGGGTTCATTTAATATTAAAATGATTACTGTTACCTATTTCGAAATAAAAATTCCGGTGTTCATTCCTAATTCCATAAGTGGAACATCCGAGCGCAGCTATTTGATTCAAACCTTTGTGTATTGATCTTTTCTACACAGAAAAGTCGTCATTTTATTCAAGCAGACAAAATGATAAGTATATTCGAATTATAATTAAAGCTCTCTCGAGAATCTGTGATTTTGATCCTGATTCTGAGTCTAGTGCTTTAGATACTATAAGAATGTACACGATAACATGGTTACATTGTTGGGGCAAAAGTTAGACGTGATTTCGGAAATAGAAAAATCAAAAATTGTAAGCAGATTTTTTTTATATAATTTAGTAATATGATGATGTATTGGTAATAGGCTAAAACATTACTGCACTTGAAATTGCGTACGAAGGAGGACTAGATTAAGACTTCGTTGCTCTTTCTCCAAAAATTTAAATCTCTCCACGAGTCTTTGTAGAAGTAACTGACAGTGCATTAAAATATCTGAGCTTAAACTACACAAATATTAACAAAAATTATAATGTCGATGGTAAGTCTCTGTAATTTCGCTACTTGTACAGGGCTATGGCGCAAGTGCCATACTTGCACAAAACTGGATGGAATTTCGAAAATAAACTACACAAGAAAAAGATTTTTGTTTGGCGTTGTCTATGCAAATATTTTGGTCATAACTCTGCCAAATAAAATTAGAAATAGGTCGTGCTTAATTTTTTATTAAATCGGTTTCTGAGGAATCGGTGATCATACATAAAAAACATACGCCTCCAATATACGACATCCTCGTTTTTGGACTTGGTTAAAACATAAATTAGAGTGCAGCAAATTATTTGCCGCGTCCGTGTCCAGCTGTGGACTTTTACAGGCTGATGAAAAAGAAAAAGAATATTTTCTTCATGTTTTATATTTTTTAAAAATTAATAATTTTCTTATTATTCCAAATCAGTATAAACAATAAGAATTAAATCAAACAAAAATGTAACTTAGCGTAAGTTATTATTTATAAGATAATTTTCCTTTTACAGGTATAGGCTTCGGTATGATCTACCTTCCATCTGTGGTAGCAGTAGGCTACTACTTCGAAACCCGTCGCTCCCTCGCCACGGGTATAGCTGTATGCGGTTCTGGAGTTGGAACGTTCAGCTTTGCGCCGCTAGCCGCCATATTGCTTAGAGAATTCGGTTCGTGGCAAAACGCGAACCTTCTGCTCGCCGGTCTTATATTGAACTGTGCCGTATTCGGTGCGCTAATGCGGCCTTTGGTGTATCCGAAAGTAAGTTAATGAAAAGAAATGAGGTTATTTTTTTTATTTTCCACAGGTGAGCATGCCGCTTGCCCACTCTTATCATCATAATCATAAACACTCACGCCTGTCACCCAAAGGAGTAGGCAGAGACGACGGACTTTTGGCACGATCCTGACACACCTCTCTCGCCTCCTTTACATCCATATACCTACGCATACGTGCTCGTCGGTTCGACTCGTACTTTTAATATCTGTTAACATTAAAAGTACTAGGTTCAGCAGAGCACTAAGTGCCGTGGCGGCGCGGCGTGAGAGAATCCACTATTACTAAACCCCATACCATCTCGTGGGTGTCGTAAGAGTCGACTAGAAAATGCCAGAAAGACCACACGGCTAACGATAGAATGTGGTATTACCATCTCGTGTACGCCAGATGTTAAATACCCAGACCAGGGACGAGGAACAGCATTAAAGGTGCGAGACATCTGCTACTGCGGTTGCCAAGCGTGGTGATTACGGCAAATCCTGCCTATGTGATTGTGAAGCTCACGTCTTCTCATATACATATGAACGGTCTAAGGAAGTTAAAAGGAAGAAAAAGATAATTTAAAAAGTGAAAGTAAAAACTAAAAAACAAAAATTCGCAGGAGAGGTAGAAAATATAAATTCATTATCACAAAGTAATTAATTATTAAATACTGGATTCACCCAAGAGATGTTTATAGGTTTATAACATTTGAATATTTTGTACATTGTTCGACTATAATCTTTCAGACATCAGGCGAAAAGCCCTTATTGCAACGAATGGCCGAAGAGAAAAGACTGCAAATGGAAAGAGGCTCTATAGGAGGCTCATACTTCGTAGTGCAACTTCCCGACGGCACTATGGAGAAACGATTAAAGGTGATATCAATATGTATTTTTTACTTTTGTAATTCTTGTCACTATTCAGATCTTTTTAACGGACATCAAGAAAAGAGGAAGTTATCAATCAAACTGCATGCTCTTTTATTTAATTTAAAACAATAAGCCCTTTTTTTATTTACCGATGCGACTTTACTTCTGCAAGGGTCCCATACAAATCCTGATCTGAATTTTTTTTTAATTACACAGTAATTGTCCTTATAAAGATGTCCCAATATATTAATTGGATTGCTTTGATCGATTTCGTAGTGCAGTGAATTGTTATACACTATTGATTACGACTTACGAAATTAGGAAATCAATATTTTTGTCTTTCAGGCACCTTTGAATATTGACCCAGGCGTGCACTCTTCTTTGAACCTGGAAGCGTTAGCGCGAGTGCCGACTGTTCCCAACATGCCGGGTGTACCACCGGTGCCCACGCTGCCCACTATTACTGAGGCGAAGGTCGTCGACGATAACGGGGATAAGAAAAAGGTAATTTGTTGTAACTACGTATTTATTTAAACGTGTATCTCTTATTTAGTTGTTTTCTAGGTACTATCGAAAAAGCGAAAAATGAAGTCTCTCGTTTTTTGAAGGGAAAAGCATCGTTGTGGTTTTTGAAACTCATTCAAACGAAAAAAACGACGAGGTTGGTCTGGAACTACCAGTTCGATTTGATAAATTCTTTTTGTATATGATAGCTAGATTCACGAGAAATATATATATATATTTCTCGTGAATCTAGCTATTGTATCTATATACATATGGTGAAAAACGAGCCTACAGTCCACCATCCACCTGATGGTGGACTGTAGGCTCGTTTTTCACCATTATTCTTTGAAAAAAATATTTTATCACAAAATTGCCCGGTGTGACTATCTTTTAACACTTATGTAATTGTCTGGTGTTATATTGTTTACGTAAACGCCCAGCTCTATCTCTGTATACTAAATTATCTCGTGTTTACATTAATTTGCGTTGTTAGTGTCCAGCTTTACTTCTTCATCGTAAGACCGACGCATCTTGTCAACATTTGTTTTGCTGGCGTGTAGTTTTACCTACTAAAACCAAACCTCGTGTTTACTTTGCATTTGTTTTGTTACTTTTATCCTCTAAAACAAAATACATTCGTGTTGTAAGCTTGTAAGCTCGAGGTTCTATGTCCTAAAATCAAACTTTCTACTGTTAATACCTGTTTTGTAATCGTGTACTGATTTGAAACGCTGTTTACTTGTATTTATTTTTCTATATTTATCTATATTCTTTCTAATGTAACAATACATCAGGGTTTTTCCAATTGAATAAGGATGACAAATGAACACACAGTCCACCTGATTAAGAGAGGAAGTGGATGTGGTACATCTCTATCATCTACATTTATCCTCAATAAAGATGACCAAAATGCAGATGCGTTGTCACCATTGAGGACTAAGACGGAAAGCCTTGTACCCAGTAAAAAGGGTATATCCGGTTCTCTCAAGGGGATACTCACCATACGAAACATACGGTATTCAGTTTAGAGAGTAATAGAGTTTAACTGATGTTTTATTTACAACTAACGACCTGTCCCGGCTTCGTCTGGATAGGATCTATTAATGTGGCGTTATTTAGATTTAAGATAATTAAAGACCATTTATTTTATAAATTTTTCGTTTTTCAAAGACAATCTACGAGGTTTACGGATAAAATATAGCCTAAATCCCTACGAGGTTTACGGATAAAATATAGCCTAAATCCCTACTGGTATTGTTATCATTAAAGTTTCATCAAGTCGGTTCAGCCATTTTGAAGATTAGCCCGATCAGACAGACATTTAAAAAAAAAAGGTTAATTATGTCTTAATAGCATGCAAATATATATATATATATATATATGTAGCATATCTCTAGAGTAGTCCAACATTTTATTTTATACCAAACCAATATTTTTATTTTATTTGGAAGAAGCACGTCTATCATATCCACAAAATTTAGTTATGTTTACGTTTTTTTTTAATATAATATTTTTGTTTGCAGACCGAGAACGGTTCAGCCGTGGCCGTCCAGCCGATGTCGCGTAATGTCTCTTCGCCGGCGTTTAGCGCTCAAGCCCCGGGCTTACCCAAGAACGGCTCGGTGCCGTTCTTCGACCGCCAGAGGAAGCACAGCACTGGCGACAGGTCAGACAACGATAGGTAACCAGAACACATTGTACGCTCGTGTCGTCCGGTGGAGGGATACGTGTTGACTTTACGTCTACCATCTACTGCCACCTTCTATGGCAGGCAGACGATGGTGAAAGAAGGTATCGATAAATTTCTCGACGACGTACGACACTACGTGGTAGAGCCATACTGCATTTGTGGTATGGCTGACCGAATGGGTCGTCTTGACTGACGAAGAATCACGCTCGCACAGAATACCAGAATAATATAGAAGCATAATGCTGCAGTGTTTCGTATAGTCAGTGTAGAACCGGAGACCGGTTTTACTAGTATCATTGCATTCCATCTTAGTCGTTAGTGTATGGGCCGCAGTATCCAATTATTGTCAGGTGGATTTTGTGCATGTATTACCCTTACTGACCTATACCCCCCTCGCTTACCGGTACGAGGCTGCTACTCGCACATGAGTAAATAAACGGAACAGAGATAAAGCTTCATACAACCGCGCGAATCGGTTGCACTACTACAAGCACGCGGGGCATGTGTGCGTGACCACTGGCCGCTTGTCGCGTACGCGGCGAGACTGAAAAAAACCGGTTCGCTGGCACAGCCAGTGGACAACAATCTCAGGGTCATTGCGACGCACGTTGTTTGTTTTGTTAATTGCAAGTTTGAATATTTTAATGTAAAAAGTGGTAATATTAATAATGGTTGTCTATTGTACTGTGTGTATGAATAATACTAGAAAAAATAAATATATATCATACTTTAACTATCCCAAGGAGTACAATAGGTAAGTAAATATTTGATTACTACTTTTTCAAGTAAGTACCTTTATTTTATTCTATGATCCTTTTTTGAATAAGAAGAGGTTACTACACGGTGTGTTTTTACTTTTTTATTGGTATTACAAGCTTTTACTAAACATTTGTAGGTATGTGGGTGGGTTGCAGTGGCGAAGCTTATTAGAGCCGGGAAAATTATTAGAGTAAGTAATTTGTAAAGTATTCTATCATACTGAATAATAAAACTATTTAACAAATGTTTTGTTTAATTTGTCTTCACCTATTGTGACAATCCTACCAAAATAGGTAACAATTTTGCAAGTTCTTAAGAAGCTTTGTCTCTGTTCCGTTTATCTACTCATGTGCCCCTCGTAAACAATTCTTCCACATCCATTGTCGGTTCTTTGAGTTACATGGCCGGCCCAATGACTTCAAGTTATTGATAGATTTCTCAATCAAATCTCCTAAATATTCAGCACTTTGTGCATCTAGCAGATTGGCAATAGTAAAGTTACTTCTCGACGACAGGTACCGAAGATTTGGCACTTTACATCTCTGGCAGAGGAATATCTACGGTTATTTATTGATAGGTTTTTCGGCGTCAGGTTGTCACGCCAGTTATTTAATTTTATAAGCAACGTTTTATTATTTTTTTAGTCCATCGGCTTCATGAAATAGTTACTGGTGCCGAGGAGTTCTAAACAGAAATAAATTTAGGTAACATTTAGTAAAGATCGTATACAGATAGGTTGAGGAATATTTCATAAGAAAACCTAAGACTGCGATCTCTGGTTTTATAAACTATAAAACCAGAGATCGCATATAATCCATAATGAAGATATCCCTAGTAGAATCAGTCAAACCGATATAGCCTAAAGAATCACTAACAGGGGCGGATTAAATGTTGACAGCGCCCTAGCTAGCATCTCATCGGCGCCCCTCTGGCGGCCATATATTAGGTATAAATTATAACTAGTTATTTTGCAAATAAACTATAATAGGTATAATTTATAATATAGTTTAGTTGCAAAACAATGAATGAAATACGTGATGAGAGAGTGAGGGCGATGTAGGAGCAATCAAGTAGACAGGGCGCGCTTTGAAAGCTCTACATCTCAATAGAAAGTAGGTATATTTTATTTTAATTTTATGCAAGTATTACTTTATTTTTTTAGTTTGAAAACTTTGACGCGAGCCCCTTTGTAGCCTCGCGCCCCCAGGCACGTGCCTAGTTTGCCGCAAGGATAATTCGCCACTGATTACTAAGCTGAAGTGGCATTGCGCATACTATACTCGCAGAACGCGCAATCTTAGGCAAAGAAATGTTCTCGAGTGCTATTCTAGTAAAAGGCTAATGAAAAATCTGTTTAAAAAAATGTCAAACGCACAAATTTCTCAGAGTGGTGATAGGGAAACAACATTATCATAGCAAGTTATAAACTCCACCGTCACCGGCCCGTAATCTAAAGCTAAGTCAAAACTTCCAAGTGACGCATGGCATTTCCTGGCATATTCTCGGAAAAGGCTGGTGATAATGATGATTTAAGCAAACAATATACTACAGACGCTAGAATTTTGATGTTTCATCTAATATTAGTGTTTATTTGAGTCGGTCTTTACTAATATCAAAACTCTTTCCATTTTTTTTAATGTTAATGGGAAAAAAGGGTTTTTATGAACGTTACCCCAAACTTAGGATTTCTTCCTGGATCGTAGAGGCGTATATTGCACATAGTCAAACATCCTGATCAGGAATAATAAAGTATTTGTATGACCTGCAAGTGATTGTTCCGGGTCTGGATGTTTGTCCTTGTGCAATTTATGTTTGTTAACTGCCTCCACAATACAGGAGAAAATCCTAGTGGGGGGGGGGTCACGTTTTTAAATACCATTATTTGGAGGCCATTTAAACACTTGTACTGTACGGGATTTGAACCAGTGGTTCGCAATGCCGCAACTCAACACTTTGTTGTTTAACACTTAATTTGTTTTACCGTTTTCAGATTTAAACCGTCCCTAGCTGCTATTAAAGCCTCATCCAAAACTTCTATGTACAGCCAACACAGAAACGCACCTGACGTAAGTTTATACCTTATTTGTTACACTGACTGCACTGTCAGACATTTACGACTGGCATAATCGGGCGGAAAGACAGTGGCTGTTTTTCCGTCCGATTGATATGGGTGTTTTAAAAAAAAGCTACATACGTAAATTCCACAAGGACAAACATCCAGACCCGGAGCAATTATTTGTACGCCATACAAAAACCTGTTCCATGCGGGATTTTCATTTCAACTATCAGTCATACTAGGCACGCAACAGTTACCTAATGCGTGCGCAGTGCGTTTGCAATCTGTGCGTTGCACGTTTGCTTTACATGTAGCCATTATAATCTTCTTTATGTAATTAGCACAAAAAATATTTTAACATAACATATTATTAGTTGTCATGAATAAAATTAATATTATATACCTATGTGTACAAATGTTTTGATACTTGTCATCAAAAAGTCAACACATTTGTCATACTCTTATTTTTGTCCATATTTTAAATAATATAAAGCTCAATTCAAATAACTTGTATGTGTCGCGTATAGCACGCTACACGCGACACATACAGGTGCGGAGCGCCGTGGTCAAACTATTAGCCTTTGTTACAAGTCGCGGCACGTAAGTCTAGCGCGGAACGAAACGTGGAGGGGATAGCTGCGCATGGGTACTGTCGCGCACGTATCACATATCAGTACGGGGGACGGAATGCGACTGGAGAGCCAATCAGCGCGTGCGAACGATACGCACGCCCGCCCCGCGACCCGCTTACGACCGCATGATACCTTATTTTCGACTTATGCGTAATAACGGTCACCGCTAGACTTACGTGCCGCGACTTGTACGCTAAAACAGTGCGATTAACCATCTTGAGATTCATCGCCACTTACTACCAGGTGGGATTGTAGTCCAGCACTAACTTATAATAAGTAAAAAGAAAACTATATTTATGATAGAAGAATATATTTTGTTTTATATATTACATTGTTGCTATGAACTACAACATCCACTTACCATTTAGTGGACTATTTAGTGCTAGTTTGTCACGTTTGCTCCTTATTCTATAATTATTATAACTTTTAACAAAAAGTAAAACCGACTTCAAATTGCTAAAAAAGAAGTTATTTTTGCTACCCTTAGGGGTGGAATCTTTTCTCCAAAGTTATGTGGAACCACCCTTGAAGTATAACCTATTTCATAAAAAAATAATCTTTAAAATCGGTTCTCAATCTGCGAAGATATCATATGAAATTCCTTAAACAATAGTCCAATATGAAACGTTTTCCCATATTTACCACCCTTGGGGGCAGAATATTTTCATCAAAATTTAATAGGACCACTCTTGAGGTAAAGCCTATTTAATTAAAAAAGAATCATTAAAATCGGTAACATACATACTAAACAAAATTAAAAAAATACACTCGAATTGAGAACCTCCTCCTTTTTGAAGTCTGTTAAAAATCTTCAGCACACTCGCTAACGAAATAGACGACACACACGGTCATTCTTTTTTTTTACTATTGTAAGCTAGTGCTTGACAACTATCCCACCTAATAGTAAGTGGTGATGCAGCCGAAGATGATCAATGAACGAGATCAGCCGATTCTAATAAACAAAAATCGAAGTGTCAAATTTCCTCAAAAATAACTATATAGTTGTATTCCTGGTAGGGCGACGCAGAAAGCGGTGTGTACAACTCGAAACTGTCCGTGTCTGCGGCCAGGGAGCCGTCGAGAATGGTCCGTCCGATGTCCCGGAAGGACATCTTCTACTCGGGCTCTGTGCTCAACCTACCTCAATACCAGAGCCAGAAGTCGCTACAGGGATACAGGAACTCCGTTCTCAGCTTGCCGCAGAGCAGACAGGCAGGCGACTTGGACAGACAGGAACGTAAGTAAACCATATAATAAGGTCAAAGGAATTGTTAAAAACTTGTTGAAAACCCGTAATATTCAAAGTTTCGTTCTGTTTAATGATTTCTTATATTTACGCGACCACTACACATTTAAATAAAACTAGTTTTATTTAAATTTCTTAAATTTTAAGAGGTATAGTGGTTTTTTTTTGTAAACTCAAGAACTTTTTAATAGAAGTAAGAGTTACCAAATGTGCACACAGTCCACTTGGTATGATGGTAAGTGAATGAGACCCATAGACATCTACATATTTATAATGAATTTAAATAAAGATGCGTCTCTGCGAATTGGTAGGTTTGACCAGAAAGGACCACGGACTTACAGAATACCAACGTGAAATAGCAGCATGCAAATGTGTTTCATATGGTGTGTGTAGATAATGGGAGACCCTTTTGACATGAATTGGGGCAACGCGGTGGACAATTCCTCCCAGAAATGAGAGGAGAACTATGCCCAATAGTGGGGCGTATACAGGCTGTAACTTTACTTATTTTCGGCCACACCTTATTCTTATTCTGGGTCTCGGCTGCAGTCTCTACTAAAATTAATATAAAGATTTTTCTGTTGGACCTTACTGGCTTGTATACATATTATCCTAAACGAGTTTCATTTATTTCAGAATACGACCTATGTCCTTGTCTGACGCTGCCTGAATCGTTCAAATCGGTGCTTTCTTCTATGTTAGACGTCAGTTTGCTACGCGATCCCGCTTTCATGCTCATCGGCCTCTCCAGCTTTTTCGGAATGGCGGGCCTCTATGTGCCTTTTGTTTATATCGTCGACGCGGCCTGCCTTAATGTAAGTACATATTATAGTTCTTACAATTAATAACTTGTGGTTAGATGTGTACGTGAACGTTGTAGCATATTGCGTATCTAAAAGAGCGGACAGTTGTAAGCGACCATGCGCACTCAAATTGACACGGATACGTTTTTTTTAATTATATGGTAGTATATCTATTCTAAAACCTTTAAACTTATCTGACAGGTTCAATGCAATATCATTATACATTTAAAAAGTGTCATTATGGATTCTTACACATTATACAGGGTTATTTTGCAATAATCAGCCAAATTTTCAGAGAAAGTACAGTATTAGTAATATAAGTATTATAGGCAGTATAAGAAATATGGTAAAGAAAAATTAATTAAAAGAAAACCAGCAATAGTTGCTCTAAATACAAGCTCGCCTTTAATTTCGTAAAACGCGAGGAAACTGATGTTATTTTATGATTTTAGGGAGTGGATCCTTCGCAAGCGTCGTTCCTGCTATCTATAATCGGGATCACGAACACATTCGGTCGAATCGCTTGCGGCGCTGTAGCCGATCTGCCACGTGTTGATGCACTTCTTCTCAACAATATATGTCTCGTCATTGCCACGGTCAGTATTAAATTCTAATCGTGTTCGTTGTTTGTATCTAATATTACTTTTAGTATAGATATTTATATAAGTGGGTGCAAACAAGCGCACAGTCCACCTGTTGACAAGTAAATGCTGCGGCCCAGGGACACCTACGTTCTATAATTCCTGGTCGAGCCGAGAATGAATGAATCCAGGACATGGCCTATATGTGTAAAGTGAAGTAAAAGTAAAGTGGCACTTTCATCCAATAATTATCTGAATATATTCTCAAAATTTCACATATTTTATATAATATTTGCATAGATATTTATTTTTAAATAACTAATTTACTATATAATATAATTGAATATTTTTTATTCAATATAGATTTTAAATAATTCATATTGAAAGTATTTTTTTTTTTGCTTTTACCACTGGTTCGGAAACAACCTTTGTCATGGTAAAAACCAACAAAAAAAACCCAGCAGGAGTTTTTCCACCCCCAGTCACATAATACAATATAAAAAAAGGATGTACAATTATTTACAAAACTCATTTATTAAACAGCTTGGAAGCAGTCACCTCAATCTCAGTGGTTATTATGAACCATTTAATCATTTATATTATCCCTTCTTATTAAGTAGGTATTTGTTTAATAAAATTTAAACTTTGTAATAGAAAGACCTTGTATATTTTCTGGAACTTTGTTGTAATATCGTATTCATTGTCCCATGAATTAATTACTGACTTTATTTTTTTACAGGTATCGGTTGCCGTAACGCCATTCTGTTACACTTACGCCGCTTACGTAGCAGTTGCAGTCGCTTTTGGTATAGCTATCTGTAAGTATCATCAATGATTTTATTGTGGCTTCGGAACAGTCCTGATATATCAGTTTCACCAAACCGTGCCACTCCCCAATATTCGCGCTTTTCAAAAATGTGGTGCGCCACATTGGTAAAAGTCAGCAGAAAAAATATAGCTGTGTACGTACTTTTCTAAATATTACTTAGAAAAATTATACTTACATTTAACATATTTATTAACGCTTGACTCTGTTATGTTAATATTAGAGTGATTAAACAAGTTAACAGTGCACCTGATGGTATTTGTCTACAGCAAACACCTGCAATCAACTTCAAACAAAGCGGGCAACACATGCGTTGTCAACTCAGAGGACTAACATGAAGTACGTCCACAGCCTGTGTTTGTACTGGCTGTCCTACCTTTCAAACCGGAACACAACAGTGCAGATACTACTGATTGGAGGGAGAAAGTAAAAAGCTGTACTATCTCAGAAGGACTCCTAGGCAGAAAATAGGTCCTACGTCCTAATATATATAAACACTCACGTCTGTCACCCAGAGGGGTAGGCAGAGACTACGGACTTCCATTTGGCACGATCCTGACACACCTCTCTCGCCTCCTCCACATCCATATACCTACGCATACACGCTCGTCGGTTAAGGGTTAAGGCCCATTTTCAATATATCGCCAATTTGGTCGATAAACTTTCGCCTGGGACGTCCCTTCCCGACTCTGCCGTTCACCTCTGCAACATAAATTTGCTTTGTCACTCTTTCCTCATTCATTCTTTCTACAAGACCAAACCACCGAAGCATTCCTTTCTTAATCCCGGTCACAACATCATCTTGCATACCACACTCTTCTCTTATCACATAATTTCTCACTCTGTCATTCAGATTCAGCCCTAACATACTCCTTAATGACCGCATTTCTACAGCATTTATTCTACTCTCGTGCTTCTTCTGCCACACCCAACTTTCACTACCATACATTATAGTAGGGACTAACATAGCATTGTGAATTGCCATACGTACCTTTTGGGACACATTCTGTCTTTTCACAATAGAGTGTAGAGAGAGCTCCATTTACTCTATTTCCTGTGTTCACTCGTCGTTCTATATCCTTATCATATCTACCATCCCTGCTAAATACACATCCCAAATACACAAACTCATCTACTTGCTCGACCAATTCCCCTTCTATTCTTATTTCACATATCGTTTTACTTTCTTCTCTTTCAAAAACCATAACTTTCGTCTTATTTGCGTTCACTTTCATTCCCCTTTTAATGACATGTTCTTTAATGTAACCATCATTTGCAACTCGGGCCGCCGACGACGCGAGTATGACTTGATCATCGGCGTAAGGTAAAAGTAGAAGGCATTTGACGGTTAACTCACCCATTCTTAACCCGCATTCTTCAATTTTCAAATTTTCCAAACAAATGTCCATAAATAGGTGAACAGCCACGGGGAAGCCACACAGCCCTGTCTGACACCTTTATGGATGCCAAACCTGTCCGAGTAGGCCTCGTTGATCCTGACACAAGCACTGGAGTCCCTATACAGAGACTTCAATGCCGGTATCAACCCAGCGCTCAACCCATATGAGTTCAGTGTTTGCCATAACACATCCCTGTCAACTCTGTCATAAGCCTTTTCCAAGTCCACGAACGCACAAAAAATCTTTTGGTTATTGGCGTTCGTGGACCTGATCCGAACATCCCATTCCCTTTCTAAATCCCGCTTGCACATCCCAAATTTCTCGATCAGTTTCTTTCATAACTCTTTCAATTAGTACCTTAGCATACAGTTTTTGCCACAATGCTAAGATGGTTGATACCACGTTAGTTTTTACAGTCCTGCTGCGATCCTTTTCCCTTATATACTGGGACTATCACGGCTTTGCACCAGTCTCCCGGTACCCGCTTAAGTTCCCCACATAAATTAAACAAGGTGTACAGCAGGTCTGCCACCACTCACTCTCCAGCCCTAAGCATTTTGAGTGATACTCTATCATATCCGGCTGCCTTACCTGCTTTTATACTTTTCATTGCTTTCATTATTTCATCTATACTTATCTCTCTATTTCTTTCCTCTTCTTTCGGAATTTCTATTTCATTCAATTCAAACGTCTCATCACTCATAAACACGCTTTCAAAGTATTCCTTCCATCTCCTTAAACTCGAAACTTCGTCATTCATAATACAGTCATTCTGGCCTCGTATAGCATTCATTCTAGGCTGTTTTGAATGTCCCCTGGCAATTCTTACGTTATCTTTTATATATGTTATGGACCAAGTGATTAATAGGCATTATTTATAATGCCCGAAATATGAATAATGCCCAATATGAGTAGGCAATGTGATAAAAACTGTTGATATACAACGTGTCTCGAAACTCAACGTCAAGCGGGCACGGGGCGAGAGGGGGGGGGATCATACCAGCCTTTCATAAATTTGTCAGTTATTACTTCAGTTATAACTGACAAATTTATGAAAATGAGGAAAATTTTTGGTGGTAGGTGTGTAACAAGTAACAGCTGACTAATTTAGCTCTTATATTTTATTTACATTTAAATTATTTTAAATTAGTGTTTGGTCTATATTTACTTATCAATTACATTTTATTACCTTTTCTTTTGAAGTCCTATTAAAATATATGTCCAGATAAAATACTTGTGACTTACACATACCACCCATTAGTGTAACTTTTTTTGCAAACTATATCACTCATTAGCACTTCACTTTGTGTTCACTAATATCACTGCAAATATTGCAAGTAATGGCAAAAGTAACTGATGTGGAGATCATGCAGAGAGAACTGGAAGGAAGCTGGAGTCGCAAGATGAATGAATTTGAGAACAGATTAAAGGCTGCTTCTACGCCCACAAATCCCTCTCTTAATCAACTGCGTGAGGAGTTTTATGAATTCAAGGACCTTGTTTGCTCCATTCTCAATCTCCTTCGGCAACAGATTCATGCCTGCACTAAGTCAATTGATGCTATTGATATGCAGCACAGGCAGAACATTCTTCTATTTAATGGGATCTCTGACTCTCCAGAAGTTAATATGGAACAAGAAATACTGGGTATCATAAATAAGAAAATGGGTATCCCACATGTAACAAATGGGTCCTTATTACGTTGCCATCGAATTGGTGTTCAAAAGGATGGTCATTCACGCCCAATTCTTGTACAATTTCAAGAGTATCGCACAAAGTCTGAGGTGTGGAAAGCTAAAACTAAGTTAAAGGGCTCTCAAATATCTGTGTCTGAGTTTTTAACTAAAATGAGGCTATCTGTTCTTAAAAAAGCACGCAAGCATTTTGAAGTGAAGAATGTGTGGACCTTAGATGGCGCAATTTTTATCAAACTCCCCAATAACGAACGGGCAAAGATCTCCACTGAAGAGGAGATTGATACTCTCACTGATAAGTTTCCTGTTGATTGTTCACCGGCAAGTCTTTGCATAGCTTCTAACAACGGTATTACTACTGCTGTAAAGAAACCCATTCAAGCACAGCATAGTTCTTCAAGCACAAAAATTCTGTCTGAGATTTCTCGGCGCAATCAAGATGGTATGGTGGGGCAGAAAGAGGATCCTAAAAGGTCCCGCCGTTTAGTAGCTAAAAAATAGTTTGCTTAATTTTACATATTATGGTATTCCTGGGTATCCTCTATTATTATTATTTTTTTTTGTATTCTCGTGCTTTTTTTTTTTTTTTTTTACTACATATATTATTAATTTACATATTAAGTATTTATAGTCCCGCATCTTCATGGTTGTTTATGTCTGTAGCACACAACAATATTGTCTCTAATCATAAGTTGTTCGCTTTTTAATAGCTGTATTATTGCAATTTTTTTTCTTAAGTTATTTTCGTCTAATAATATTATAATCGCAATAGGAATTTTTTTTCTATATCAACATTTAATAAGATTTTAATCATGTAGTACATAACTTGCTCGCGTTTAGTTTTCTTTTGTTTCTTAGTTGAGGTGTCTTACTCAGTAGGTTGGTTTCAAAGATATTTACAATATCTTTGGTTGGTTTATACTATGCTTGGTTTATACTATTGATAACAATATGTATGTTTTGTAAATGTACCTACAACATATTGTTTCCATTCAATTTTGATTTTTTAATTTTGGGTTTTGATTTTGACAGTTACATTTTTCTCAGCCCTTGATAGACAAAGGACACATGTGACATGCAGCCAATGTCGATTTTATACTTTGATTTAATCAATTTTCTTTTGGAAACATTATCTTGTATTATTTTGTGTAACACCTACTTAGAAACATTATCATTATTATTAGATAAGAATATCTTGCCACTTTAGATATTTGGATCCTAAGTTTGCATATAAAATTGATTTATATTAAGTTTACTCTGTAAACAGTGAACTGATGGGTTGGTGATGTTTATGTTTAGTAAGTGTTAGGTTATAAATTAGTCTTAACAATACATTCCTTACTTTTTTTTTTTCTGTATAATATTTATTTTTATTTTTTATATATATATATTTAGTCTATGAACTATGTCTGATGTTGAGTTGTTTAGCTCTGCAAATGATTCTTCTAGTTTGTCATTTCACTCTTGTGATGATTCTTTCAATGATAGCGTGCTTAATTTACATGAACTACTTAAAGGAGTTTTTACGTCTTTTAACAACTCTTTGAACATATGCCATATTAACGCTCAAAGTATCCCGAGCCACTATTCCGAACTTGAAGCTTCATTTTTTCCTGAGTATATTCATGCCATATTAGTGTCGGAAAGTTGGCTGAAGCCTTCTTTACCGTCAACTTTATATCCCCTACCCGGCTTTGTACTCGTTAGGAATGATCGTGTTGGAAAAGGTGGAGGTGGTGTAGCCATCTACCTGCACGCATCAATTCCTCACAAAGTTGTTTTAACATCTTCTTCCTGCTATTCCGCTTCTTCTGAGTTTTTATTTGTGGAACTCGATGTCAAGGGCATCAGGATGCTTCTAGGGGTAGTGTATTGCCCCCCTTCGACTGACTACTTCGCCACTTTAGATATGGCTCATTGATATTTGTTCTGAGTACACACTGTATAATCATGGGTGACTTTAATACAGATCTGTTGAAAAACTGCCCTCGTTCCAAAAAGCTTCTTACAATTATTGAGTCGGTTAATCTTTCTATTCTCCCTTTAAAGGCTACTCATCACAATATTGGAACCGATGACTCATTGATTGATCTAATCCTTGCTGCTTCTCCTGAACGTGTGATGAAGCACGGTCAGTTACCCTTTGGGTATCTCACGCCATGACTTGATTTATGCTTCGTATAAGCTTAAACCTCCCAAATATTCCCTACTGTAATGCATCTCGCAGCTTTCTAAAATAAACTTTGACAAGCTAAAAATGACGCTCTTAATCTCGATCTAGCCTCTTTAATTGTAGCACCTACTGTTGACGATAAAGTCTCGATTCTTAACCACAATGTTCTCAGCCTCTATGATGCTCATGCTCCAGTTCACAAGGTTAGATTGAAGCGTCCCCCTGCCCCATGGATGACAGAGGGCGTAAGGTCAGCAATGTCTAAACGAAATCGAGCTTTTCTTCGTTTCAAGAGATCGTACTGGAGAAAATTGGTTATCTTTAAAGCAGCCAGGAATAGGTGTAATCAGATGGTACGTGCAGCTAAACGCCGATATTTCCATAATTGTATTAATAACTCTTCTCCAGCTGTAGTGTGGAAATTTCTAAGATCTTTTGGTCTTTGCAGGCCAGCTACATTGGATTGTGGTCCTTCTCTATCACTCGATGAAATCAACCAACATTTCCTTCTGTAAAGCATTGGACCCTACAATTCGCTCCCAAACTATGACTTTCATTGCTTCTGTGCAAACTCTAACATTCCTAGCTTTAATTTTTCTCCTGTTTCTCAGGATGATGTCAAAAGTCTATCTTAGCAATCCAATCCAAGGCGGTGGGCTATGATGAGATTAGTAGACATATGGTAATATTTATACTAGAGCACCTTCTTCCGGCAATTTCCCATATTATCAATTTTCCTTGATTCAGGTCAGTATCCTAATCTTTGGAAGAGCTTTTATAAAGCCTCTCCCAAAGTTCCTACTCCCATTCTTCCCAATCATTTTCGCCAATATCCATTCTACCCTTTCTTTCAAAAATTTTAGAATCCTGTGTTTACAAGCAAATCTCTACTTTTATTTCGGAACATAACCTACTGAGTATATTTCAGTCTGGGTTTCGTCCTGGTCATAGTACCACTACTGCTTTAATTAATGTTACTGATAATATTAGACACGGCATGGAAGAAAAAGGTAACAGTACTGGTACTAGTTGATTTCTCAAATGCTTTCAACACAGTTGATCATGAAATCCTCCTTTCCATACTGTCTCATCTGAATTTTGGTCCTACTGCTTTGGAATGGTTTGTATCTTATCTTCGCGGTCGACAGCAGTCAGTCTGTGTGGGGCAAATGACCTCAGCATGGGCTGATGTGGACGCTGGTGTGCCGCAAGGCGGTATTCTTTCTCCTATAATTTTTCAATTTTATAAACTTTATTACCTCCATCCTCGACTGCTCGTATCATTTGTACGCCGATGACCTTCAGCTTTATGTGCAAGCTGAAATTGGGGATATTCATAATGGGATCAAGAAACTTAACGACAACTTATCAGCTATCAAAGATTGGTCTACTCGTTATGGAGTTTTGGTCAATCCTTTGAAATGCCAAGCTATACTGGTGGGTAGTTCAAGGATGCTGGCTAAGATTAATCTTGCAGATTTACCTCCTATTTATTATGATAATATTATAATTCCGTTCAGTAATTCTGTTAAAAATCTTGGCCTACACATCGACAGCACTTTTAATTGGAGAACCCAGGTTTCAGAAGTGAGTCGTAAAGTCATTGCCACGTTATGCTCTCTGTATCGTTTAAAACATTTTATTCCCACAAAATCTAAGATTATGCTTGTCCAATCGCTCATTTTACCCATAATTGATTATGCAGATGTGTGTTACCCAGATCTGTCCCAAGATCTTCTGAACAAGCTGGAACGCCTTCTTAATAACTGTATAAGATTTATTTTTGGCTTCTGTAAGTATGACCATATTTCGCAATGTAGATCTAAGCTAAATTGGCTTATTATCCGTCAGAGGCGCAATTCCAGAATATTGCTTGTTCTTTTCCATTTTAAATGACCCATCTTCGCCTTCTTATCTTAAGAGTAAATTTAACTATCTTTCCTCATCTCATGATAGGTTCTACGTTCTTCTTCTAACAACAAAATCTGTATTCCTGTTCACTTCACTGAGTTCTATGGTAACTCCTTCACTGTTCAGGCTACACGCCTGGAACTCCTTGCCCGATGACATCAGAAAAGCGCCCAATAAGTACGCTTTTAAAAATTGGTCCGTAATCATCTATTGAAGACAACGCATTTTACATGATTCATCCATTTAGTATGTATTGCTTAACAGACGTATATATTCATAGTTATTTGTATGTACTAATTATATATGTATTTAAATATGTATATTGGTATGTATATATTTGTATACATATGTCATATATTTGTATATATGTATGTATAGGTCATATATGTATAGTTTATTTATTAGTAAAATGTATATATTATGTAGTTAATTATCATTTTGTGTAGTGTTATTTTATTCTATATTGCTACACCTACGTCAAATTCTCACCACTCCATGGGTTGACTGGTAGAGAATGCCTCAAGGCATTAAGTCCGCCCTTTGTATTCTTTTATTTTTAAGGAATGCAATAAAGAATAAATAAATAAATAAAAATAAATAAAATCGACACCTTAAATCGTTTTTCGACACCTTTTAGGTATTGTGACCACAAATTTCTCAATTTTACAGTGATTTTTTCACTAACGTGGTCTTAAATAAACGTGCTATTAATCGCAGTCACAAATCAAGCAAAAAAAAAGGTTGCTAGGTTAGTTAAAATTAACGTAGTTTCTTTTAGTCGTAGTTGAAAAAATAAGATCACCTAACTTAGATTCTTCATTAAAAAAAAATACTGTACTACCCTAGGCAAGTTACTTCAAAAGATGGCCCATTTATCCTAGATTTCAAAATGGTATAATACGTATCACTTTTCATCCTTAAAAAATAAAATTAATTTGATTTTCTGAAATGAGACCTAAAATCAAAACAGTTCCACAGCTACACCACAGTACATTTTCATCTATTAAATATTGAATTCAACAAGTGCAAATGAAACAGAAATGTTTTTGAATGAAACAGATAATGACGCAATTTCATGTGAGTTAGAGATGCTATTTGATATTCGACAGAATTATGTTAGATTGGATTTTAAAAAAGCAATTCTATCAATAAATTAGGAGACAAAGTACTTTTACATTGTAGTTTGCGCGGGCATTATAAATAGTGTTCTGATTAATCACTTGGTCCATCTATACAAATAAATAAAAATGAAGTGTCTGTTTGTAATGTCAAAATAACAGCTTTTTACTACATGCATATGAAAGTATATACGGTACTTAAAATAAAAACACAAGTTTTAAAATGTTTGTCTGTCGGTCTGTTTGTTCCGGCTAATTTCCAAAATGGCTGGACCGATTTTGACGGGACTTTCACTGGTAGATAGCTGATGTTATAAGGAGTAACTTAGGCTACTTTTATTTTAGAAGAAATAATTAGGTTTCTGCGCAAAAAAATTAAAATCCTAAATTACATGCGGGTGAAGTCGTGGGGAACAGCTAGTAACATATATAATCGTCAGTGCGTATGTTAGTGATTGTGTGATTTCTGAACAACTTCACCGATGAGGTCATAATATTCATACAATATATTTTATTTCATTGAGACGATAGTTCCTAACTATGATAGGATCGTTGGCGCTGGAGTCAAGTTATTAGTTAATTCTATATTTATAGACCAAATTATTCATAACATGTCATGATGGTTTACTGCCAAATAAGAGTATCACATAAGTTGGACCTAACAGGTGGTTCTAAATAAATGTTATATCAATACTGTAAAAAGTCCAAAGTGAATTCGAAGTAAAACTCATGCGCCACCTACCGGAAAGGACAGAAGAACGCCTAACGTGCAGCTAATAATTAACACATTATTGTCTCATCAAAGTGAAATAATTTCAGCCGGCTACATCTCCCTAACATCTATCATCCTCGTGGATCTCCTCGGGCTGGACAAACTGACGAACGCCTTCGGCCTGCTTATCCTGTTCCGTGGAGCAGCCGCTATAATAGGGTCCCCACTTGCCGGTGCTGTTTACGATATGACCAAAAACTACGACGCCTCTTTCTATATGGCCGCTGGATTCTTCTTGGCTTCCACTCTCTCCTCCTTCGCTGCTCCCATGTTCCGCAAGTAAGTATATCAAGCAAAACTTAGTAAGTTATACCTTTTTAATAATTGCTTTATTTGAATATAATAATGTTATAAAAATATAAACGAATACCCCTTGAATGTCAACAATTAAGTCACAGTTGCAAATGATAGTTACATTAATTAAGGGAAATGAAAATCATTAAAAGAAAGAAAAATGAAAGTGGACGCAAGGAAAATAAAAGTGACGGTTTTAGAAAGAGAAGGAAGTAAGGCTGTATGTGAAATAAGAATAGAAGGAGAGTTGGTTGAGCAAGTGGATGAGTTTTGTATTTAGGCTAAGTGTTTAGCAGATGGTAGACATGAGGATATAGAACGAAGAGTGAATGGGACAAGTTAATGGGTTCTTTACTCTATTGTGGGAAGTCAGAATGTGTCAAAAAGGCATGTATGACAATTGTGAATTGCGATATATGTGTTAGTCCCAATGTTAATGTATGAGAGTGAAACTTGGGTATGGCAGAACATGCGTTTTGACTTAATCGAGGAAAGATGCAGATGTCTCTGGACCACTACATCTACTTAGCATCAGGAAGACTGTGTGCTCGTTTGTCACCCTTATCCTATTTAAAACAATTTTCCCTACTACATGAGAAAATAATTACTGACTTCATTTTTTACAGGTATCGGTTGCCGTAACGCCATTCTGTTACACTTACGCCGCTTACGTAGCAGTTGCAGTCGCTTTTGTATAGCTATCTGTAAGTATCATCAATGATTTTATTGTGGCTTCGGAACAGTTCTGATATATCAGTTTCTCCAAACCGTGCCACTCCCAATATTCGCACTTTTCAAAATGTGGTGCGCCACATTGGTAAAAGTCAGCAGAAAAATATAGCTGTGTACGTACTTTTCTAAATATTACTTAGAAAAATATATACTTACATTTAACATATTTATTAACGCTTGACTCTGTTATGTTAATATTAGAGTGATTAAACGAGTTAACAGTGCACCTGATGGTATTTGTCTACAGCAAACACCTGCAATCAACTTCAAACAAAGCGGGCAACACATGCGTTGTCAACTCAGAGGACTAACATGAAATACGTCCACAGCCTGTGATTGTACTGGCTGTCCTACCTTTCAAATCAGAACACAACAGTGCAGATACTACTGATTGAAGGAGAAAGTAAAAGCTGTACTATCTCAGAAGGACTCCTAGGCAGAAAATAGGTCCTACGTCCTAATATATATAAACACTCACGACTGTTACCTAGAGGGGTAGACAGAGACTACGGACTACCATTTGCCACAATCCTGACACACCTCTCTCGCCTCCTCCACATCCATATACCTACGCATACACGCTCGTCGGTTAAGGGTTAGGCCCATTTCAATATATCGCCAATTTGGTCGATAAACTTTCGCCTAGGACGTCCCTTCCCGACTCTGCCGTTCACCTCTGCAACATAAATTTGCTTTGTCACTCTTTCCTCATTCATTCTTTCTACAAGACCAAACCACCGAAGCATTCCTTTCTTAATCCCGGTCACAACATCATCTTGCATACCACACTCTTCTCTTATCACATAATTTCTCACTCTGTCATTCAGATTCAGCCCTAACATACTCCTTAATGACCGCATTTCTACAGCATTTATTCTACTCTCGTGTTTCTTCTGCCACACCCAACTTTCGCTACCATACATTATAGTAGGGACTAACATAGCATTGTGAATTGCCATACGTACCTTTTTGACACATTCTGTCTTTTCACAATAGAGTGTAGAGAGCTCCATTTACTCTATTTCCTGTGTTCACTGTCGTTCTATATCCTTATCATATCTACCATCCTGCTAAATACACATCCCAAATACACAAACTCATCTACTTGCTCGACCAATTCCCTTCTATTCTTATTTCATATCGTTTTACTTTCTTCTCTTTCAAAAACCATAACTTTCGTCTTATTTGCGTTCACTTTCATTCCCCTTTCTTTTAATGACATGTTCTTTAATGTAACCATCATTTGCAACTCGGCCGCCGACGACGCGAGTATGACTTGATCATCGGCGTACAAAAGGCATTTAACGGTTAACTCACCCATTCTTAACCCGCATTCTTCAATTTTCAAATTTTCCAAACAAATGTCCATAAATAGGTTGAACAGCCACGGGGAAGCCACACAGCCCTGTCTGACACCTTTATGGATGCCAAACCAGTCTGAGTAGGCCTCGTTGATCCTGACACAAGCACTGGAGTCCCTATACAGAGACTTCAATGCCGGTATCAACCCAGCGCTCAACCCATATGAGTTCAGTGTTTGCCATAACACATCCCTGTCCACTCTGTCATAAGTTTTTCCAAGTCCACGAACGCACAAAAATCTTTTGTTATTGGCGTTCGTGGACCTGATCCGAACATCCCATTCCCTTTCTAAATCCCGCTTGCACATCCCAAATTTCTCGATCAGTTTCTTTCATAACTCTTTCAATTAGTACCTTAGCATACAGTTTTCCCACAATGCTAAGATGGTTGATACCACGTTAGTTTTTACAGTCCTGCTGCGATCCTTTTCCCTTATCTGGGACTATCACGGCTTTGCACCAGTCTCCCGGTACCCGCTTAAGTTCCCCACATAAATTAAACAAGGTGTACAGCAGGTCTGCCGCCACTCCCTCTCCAGCCCTAAGCATTTTGAGTGATACTCTATCATATCCGGCTGCCTTACCTGCTTTTATACTTTTCATTGCTTTCATTATTTCATCTATACATATCTCTCTATTTCTTTCCTCTTCTTTCGGAATTTCTATTTCATTCAATTCAAACGTCTCATCACTCATAAACACGCTTTCAAAGTATTCCTTCCATCTCCTTAAACTCGAAACTTCGTCATTCATAATACAGTCATTCTGGCCTCGTATAGCATTCATTCTAGGCTGTTTTGAATGTCCCCTGGCAATTCTTACGTTATCTTTTATATATGTTATGGACCAAGTGATTAATAGGGCATTATTTATAATGCCCGGGAAATATGAATAATGCCCAATATGAGTAGGCAATGTGATAAAAACTGTTGATATACAACGTGTCTCGAAACTCAACGTCAAGCAGGCACGGGGCGAGAGGGGATCTTACCGCCTTTCATAAATTTGTCAGTTATTACTTCAGTTATAACTGACAAATTTATGAAAATGAGGAAAATCGACACCTTAAATCGTTTTTCGACACCTTTTAGGTATTGTGACCACAAATTTCTCAATTTTACAGTGATTTTTTCACTAACGTGGTCTTAAATAAACGTGCTATTAATCGCAGTCACAAATCAAGAAAAAAAAAAGGTTGCTAGGTTAGTTAAAATTAACGTTAAAATTAAAGTTTCTATTAATCGTAGTTGAAAAAATAAGAACCTAACTTTGACTCTTCATTAAAAAAAAACATATTGTGTTACCCTAGGCAAGTTACTTCCAAAGATGGCCCGTTTATCCTAGATTTCAAAATGGTTAATTAATACCTTAGCATCCTTAAAAAATAAAATTAATTTGATTTTCTGAAATAAGACCTAAAATCAAAACAGTTCCACAACTACACCACAATACATTTTCATCTATTAAATATTGAATTCAACAAGTGCAAATGAAACAGAAATGTTTTTGAATGAAACAGATAATGACGCAATTTCATGTGAGTTAGAGCGAGACAGTTAGAGATGCTATTTGATATTCGACAGAATTATGTTAGATTGGATTTTAAAAAAGCAATTCTATCAATAAATTAGGAGACAAATTGTAGTTTGCGCGGGCATTATAAATAGTGTTCTGATGAATCACTTGGTCCATCTATACAAATAAAAAAAATGAAGTGTCTGTTTGTAATGTCAAAATAACAGCTTTTTACTACATGCATATGAAAGTTTATACGATACTTAAAACAAAAACACAAGTTTTAACATTTTTGTCTGTCGGTCTCTTTGTTCCGGATAATCTCCAAAATGGCTGGACCGATTTTGACGGGACTTTCACTGGTAGATAGCTGATGTTATAAGGAGTAACTTAGGCTACTTTTATTTTAGAAAAATAATTAGGTTTCTGCGCAAAAAATTTTAAATCCTAAATTACACGCGGGCGAAGTCGTGGGGGACAGCTGGTAACATATATAATCGTGAGTGCGTATGTTAGTGATTGTGTGACTTCTGAACAACTTCACCGATGAGGTCATAATATTCATACAATATATTTTATTTCATTGAGACGATAGTTCCTAACTATGATAGAATCGTTGGCGCTGGAGTCAAGTTATTAGTTAATTCTATATTTATAGACCAAATTATTCATAACATGTCATGATGGTTTACTGCCCAATAAGAGTATCACATAAGTTGGACCTAACAGGTGGTTCTAAATAAATGTTATATCAATACTGTAAAAAGTCCAAAGTGAACTCGAAGTAAAACTCATGCGCCACCTACCGGAAAGGACAGAACAACGCCTAACGTGCAGCTAATAATTAACACATTATTGTCTCATCAAAGTGAAATAATTTCAGCCGGCTACATCTCCCTAACATCTATCATCCTCGTGGATCTCCTCGGGCTGGACAAACTGACGAACGCCTTCGGCCTGCTTATCCTGTTCCGTGGAGCAGCCGCTATAATAGGGTCCCCACTTGCCGGTGCTGTTTACGATATGACCAAAAACTACGACGCCTCTTTCTATATGGCCGCTGGATTCTTCTTGGCTTCCACTCTCTCCTCCTTCGCTGCTCCCATGTTCCGCAAGTAAGTATATCAAGCAAAACTTAGTAAGTTATACCTTTTTAATAATTGCTTTATTTGAATAATGTTATAAAAATATAAACGAATACCCCTTGAATGTCAACAATTAAGTCACAGTTGCAAATGATAGTTACATTAATTAAGGGAAATGAAAATCATTAAAAGAAAGAAAAATGAAAGTGAACGCAAGGAAAATAAAAGTGACGGTTTTAGAAAGAGAAGGAAGTAAGGCTGTATGTGAAATAAGAATAGAAGGAGAGTTGGTTGAGCAAGTGGATGAGTTTGCGTATTTAGGCTAAGTGTTTAGCAGATGGTAGACATGAGGATATAGAACGAAGAGTGAATGCAGGACAAGTTAATGGGGCTCTTTACTCTATTGTGGGAAGTCAGAATGTGTCAAAAAAGGCATGTATGACAATTGTGAATTGCCATATATGCTGTGTTAGTCCCAATGTTAATGTATGAGAGTGAAACTTGGGTATGGCAGAACATGCGTTTTGATTCTTATTCGAGGAAAGATGGAGATGTCTGTGGACCACTACATCTACTTACCATCAGGAGGATTGTGTGCTCGTTTGTCACCCTTATCCTATTTAAAAACAATTCTCCCTTCTACATGAGAAAATAATTAGAACAAATTTCCCCTACTACAGGAGAAATGTCTATCCGGGGACTGTTTACGACCTCATTACATATAGGATTGTTACTCTATAAGAATCTATGAAAGCCGCATAGTGTTGCAATATTAAGAGAATCGACTATCCCATATCATCCTGCGGGTGTCGTTAGAGACGACAGAAGAAAATGAAACAGGATATGAACACCAGCAGCATCCTGATAACAACAGAAAATAATTAAAAACTTCGGTAGCCAATTCGCCAAGCGTTGCGAAATCCCCCTATACGGCAATCTATGGGGAAGGACTTTGTTTAGCAGTCAAATGCAGGTAGACTGTAAAGAATGAACTCTCTAAAAATAAAGGTCTTCTGTCAATCTTCAGTTGTTCTCAACAGTTTATTCTTTCTCAGGAAACAAGAAGAGATCCAGCAGCCTATGGACGTTCTGACCCCGATCGACGAGGATCTCGAAGAAGGAGAGGATGAGGACCCAGATGACACGCCCATCACTATGGGTGCTCACATCGGCCGCCCGCCTGCAATTACACGTACCGCCGCTTCACCCTCGGATCCGCCAAGCCCACCCAGTCCCGAAGAACAGCCACAACGTGAAAGTGTGCTCTAAGTGCTTACGAATAGTGCCCAAAGTGTCATGTGACTTAGTGAATTGCTCATTTTATCCTATGGAAGAACTGTGTGCTCTATCCGGTTGATAATAACGTTTAAAGTGCATTGACCGCGTCGAGAATGGATTGGTAGTAGTCCTGCCGCCTCGCTCTCCGAAAGAGTGCTCAACTTACGTACAAAAAATGCCTAAATCCGTGTTGACCATATAAATTGCTCACCAGTGCTATCAAAGAAGTTTGCACTCTAAATGTAATTGACAATAATGTAATGTTGTGCTACTGAAGAACTGTGTGCTTTATACCATAAATAATAAAGTTTAAAGTGCACTCTATCCACCAAACAATATTCAAAATGCAAAACGCATGACCATACCAAGATAATAAATACATCATACAATCAATATCCACAACAAGTTATCTCCCAAAAATCATTAGAAGTTTGCTTTCTTTGCATAAAGGTATAATGTATCAAAGAATTGACAGCTCTATACCATTTACAATAATGTTCAAAGTCGACGACGCGACGCGAATCAACGCGTGACCATCTCAAATTAACATAAATTATCAGAATACACAAGAGTTGTATTACTCTGATTCAAACCTACAAAGTTATCCTCAATTCTTTTTAGCACCATACATTTAGATTGTTTTCATCACTTGAAAATAAGCTGTTAATTCATCATTAATTCTCATGCATATGTATTCTAAATAATATTTATATCTAAGTGACTTGTCTCAAACTTATTTAAGCCCCATACCACCGCGCGCTACCTGTCCGACGACCACCCATAACCGTAACATGTAACCCGTAACACTAAGAGTTACATTATAAGATTTTAAGTGTAAAGTAATGAGGGCTACCAAAATGTTTTCTGCCACCAGGGCAGCGCCACTTTAGACTGAGGTGAAATTTGACAAATCTCATGGTGGGAAGTGTAAAAATTAATGTTTCTTTTTGAAACATTAGTAAAATTTTGCGTTAATTAGATTATACGTAAAGAGAGATATATATAAAGAGTACTGAGACTTTATTTTGTGTATATATGTTACGGTTAAAAGCCGAAGTGCGGTTACACCTAGTTCTAGCCGGCTAGAACTAGGTGCGGCCAGCAGTAGTTGGTTAAAGTTAGGTGTACTGTTAAATTTGTAAAAATACGGAAAAACATAACAAGTAATATCAGCGATTAAGGTGGCCCGAGGGCCACCATAAAAACAGCAGACATTTAACTAATTTATAAATTATGTATGATACATCAACCGCAATCGACTAAATCTTGTATTAGCCGGCTACACCTAGGTGTATCCGCACTTCGTCTATTAGCCGTATATTACGGCTAAAAGTCAAAGTGCGGTTAGACCTATTTCTAGCCGGCTAGAACTAGGTGTAACCGCACTTCGGCTTTTAGCCGTAACATATACATTAACTAGAAATAAAGAATCTTTTTTTAAAACGCAATGTGCAAATAACGCTTTTCAATGATGAATGAACTGTCTGACAAATAAGTTCACCTCAGTCCCAACTAGCGACATCTGGTGAGCGGAAAGTTATTAGCCCTCATTGTAAAGATTCCAGCACTTGAATATACCTAT
This sequence comes from Parnassius orleans, assembly GCA_029286625.1. Lineage (NCBI taxonomy): Eukaryota > Metazoa > Arthropoda > Insecta > Lepidoptera > Papilionidae > Parnassius > Parnassius orleans. The sequence continues at coordinate 265,648 of JAGSMP010000137.1, forward strand.
TACTCTACTAACTTTAATGAAGTGAAATTGCAAATATCAGCGTTTACTGGCCTGGAATAAGGTCCGAATTCGAACCCACCCAATCTAACGCATTACTTGAATAATAAGTACTTAAAGATATTAAAATAACAATACATGATGATTTATGTGTCTGACGACCTAGTTTTATCGGAAATTTACACTTTAAGATAAAGATGTTTAGCCTTTACCTCCAATAGATCTCATGGCACGCATACATACATACAGACACATATGTTGTATTCCGTTTAATGCGTCTTACTATTAAAAATCAATGCATGTCATTTTGACTACTTTGAAAAATTCAATAAATCACCTTAAAATAAGTAGATCAATTCACCCACATTAAAGCTTTAAGTAAATCATAATAAATTTAAAAATGCAGTAACATTGCACACTTAATATTTGTCTGCATCATTCATTGTAATAAAGGTAAGTGCAGGAGAATGAAACAGTAATGAAAAAGATAGAAAATTGTACTTTGTAATTACTTAGTAATTAATTTTCAATGGCACATGGCATAAAGAATCCTTTTTTATTTTTAATGTCTAATTTTTTTTATGTGTATTATCCGATTCCTACATTCAAGAAAGTTCTCATTCTCCATAACGATTTTCCATAACTCGAATAATATATATTATTTAGAAGATTATTCCTTTAACCACTTAAGAGGATTTGAAGTAAAACAACTTTTAAGACCCGTAAAATGTTCAACCAGTATTTTGTTTCATAAATTGCTTTTGCAATTATGCACTTTTGAACGGTTTAAAGGAGAAAAGGAAAACATACAGAAACCAGGCATAAATTTATTTAAATGAATAAATTTGTATTAATGTTTGAAATTATATAAACATTCTAGCTAAATTAGTATAGCATATACTGACTAATATATCTCACTGTTTAAATTATACCACACCAAAATAGGATACCAACAACTCTTCATTGCCATGATTAAAATTCTTTTACGATCTCATTATTATTTAAGGCAACATTTTAAAGATTTCTTTATATCTTTATACAGCTGAGCATTTACTATTTGGTGCCAAAGCTACACATCAATAACACTTTTAAATGTTATTGTCCCAAGCATATATCCTTAAATATTCTCATATTAATTTAAATGCTCAATTTGTCTCTTTTAATATGATAATGTACAAAAGTATTTCACAAATTCTAAGACAGTGGGTAGATTTTTTAAACACAATTATGTAGCAGAATATTTTAACTTATTAGTGGCAAGCCATTTTGTTTAATGGGTTTTTAATCTGGATCTATACTATTTAATGTGTAGTGTCAAATGGTAATGTCGCCTATTTATACAAAACCTTAAATTAATATTTAGTTCAATTTTAATATCATCGAACTTAAGTTAAAAACCTGTATACTTGCAAGCATTTGTTTCTATATGTACAACAAATTCAGTATAATTTATAGCATTGAGTGATATTCAAAAGCCTAAAATTAATAAAAAATAACATGTAAGTCTACAAAATTTTTATAAATCATCCTGATTGTGTATTAAACAAAAAAAAATATTAAAATTCTTCAAATATACTTTAAGTATTAAAAATTGTTTATTACATTATATACCTAGTTTTCAAAAAGTAAGAATAATAAAAAGCAAAAAATATAACCATCTACGGATTTTCAAATAATGCAGAATTAAATATTTCATAATGTGCCATATTACTTAATGTTACAGTTTCATGGTATTTTCACATTACAATAATAAACTAATACTCTTAAGTTTTAAATGCAATGAAATCTGTATTACCAAAGGTCCATTATTTGTTTAAAGTATTATAATTGATTCCGTTAAGAATAAAATGTTATTGACAAGTATTGGAAAAAATTATTATTATAGTGACCTAGTATTTGCGATGGTACTTTATGTAATATAGTACTTAAATGTAAGTTAAGAAAATACGAAAAAGCAATCCCTTACATTTTGATGAGTTGTATATTTGTATATTAATTTAGTATCAATATTTTTTTATTATCTTCTTGATGAATTAATTTTGTTGACGGCACACTGCTCTTACAATATTAAATAATCACTGAAATTAAATGTAAATAATAACTAGGTTTGCTATGTGCACAATTAACTTGTAAATACACATATATTATGTTGCTTAAATTAAATGCTAATATAAATTATTTATGAATATATAACATGTATTCAATTTTACCGCAGAAATCTAAAACAGCCTTTATATTCCATTTTTACGTAACTAATTTTCATGTCAAACATGCTGTATATATTGTAATACTTTATATTAACAACATTTTATAATAACTCATGAAACTATTATATTAATTTATCTTTATTTAATTTATTTAAGGAATTCAGAATTGTATAAAAAAATGCTTTATAATTTAAGTTGTAAAAGATTCAAAATATTTTTTTAATATCTATACTATCTAATACCACTTGAAGACCATAGCTAAGATTGTTTTAGTATGATGAATTGAGATTTCGGGTGATATTCTCAATAAAGTTAAAAAAAACTTTTCAAATTTACTTTATGAATTATAAACAATTGTTTAAATTTACTTATGTATATGCATATATGTTACATGGCAACACTTGGGGGAGGCCTACGTTTGCTGTGTTGTTTGTGTGTGTGAAGGGCTGTAACTGTAATGATGTTGATGTATATATATTTTAATATTTATTTATATTATAACAACATGAACACATTATTGTTGTAATCAATTATCACAAAGCTGCTTTGTGAAATTTAAATAAGTGTGAAAATAAAAGTTTGCTTATGTAATAAGCACACTGTTGCTTTTTATACTTTTTAGGGCAAATTTTTCAATCGTAAGATAAAATTTATTCATAAAACAAAACACTACATAAACAAATTATAAATACATTAGCACGAATAAAGTAGTTCGATTGTTTCACTTTTATATTCAGTCAGGTTATAATTTATTCAACGGATTACTTTTATCCGACGATCGAAAAATTAGCCCTTAATGTAAATGGATACTTTTGTATCTTATTTGCACGCCTAAACTAAGCGAATTAGATCAGGACTAAAAGGTTTTTGAACCTAATGAAATCTGTAAAATAATTAATAATGCAAAGGATATCTAAAATTATTTTTTTAAAGCTAACGTTATGGCACTTAATTTCCTACAAAATGAATCAATGCTTATAAGGACAGTTTATTTTTGTATTCTTCACTATCTTTCTACTGACCTGCAGTGCGATTGCGTAATTGTGGTTTTCTTCGTTTTGATTTCTGAGAGACTTCGTTTTGACGTTTAACGTTTGGTTTCGATATACTGTCAACAACCTAAATGTATTGGTATCGATTATAAGCCAATGTCATTTTTATATCGATATCTTAAGGTGGTTAAATTTTTGGATCATATTATGGATGGAATAGACTCAAATTTTGAAATCGTGGAGATTGAGTATAAATTTGAGATGGTCCCAGTACCGGCCTTTGTCCTCAGAGGTGACAACTCATCTGTAGCTTTCCTTGTTTGAAGTTGGTTGAAGGTTCGCTTAAGTTCAGGTGGTTCACCTGAACGTAAGTTCATAAGAAAGGTTATAAAATGTTATCTTAATGGAAAATATTTCATTTGCGGAGTGATACCCAACGACACCCGGTTTATATAATCGCACTGCTGGTTATAGATAAAGATATTCAGTCTTGTGCCATTCTTATGAACAACTGAGCTAAACGATGTAAATATATAGCACTTAATAAGATTTAAAACAAAATTAAAGTGAGTGATGGCAACACAGTCAATTCCTCGTGCATCATTGAATACCAAATAAAATATTAGGCAACATCAAGCGGTGGGGTATATACTTGCCAGTTTTACGATGTATATATTATGCAGATTATATATTTTTGTCATGGATATTTTTGTGTCAATAAATTTGCATAATTTAACTTTAAGAGTAAATAGTGTGATGTTAGATAGAAGAAAATAAAGGTTAGGGACTAGGCATAGAGAAATGGTTACTATGTGATAAAGATGCTATGAAAACTGTTAATGTAAACGATATTTCTTTTATAACACCATGTACTTTATGAATTTATATGGGAAATTAGTGAAACTTGTTAAGAAATACCGATTTTACTTGTAAATTTTAGTGTATACTGACATATGGTGTAAAAATGTATTAAATATTATTCAGAAAATTATTGTGTTACGTTAACTGTTGTTAAAGCTTTATGTAAAAAACCAAAAGTGTTATTATGTTTTTAAGTATTAAATACAAAATAAAAATAAAAATTAGTGGCATTAATAAGAAAATATGGCAAAAAAGTCTAAAGGGAATTTCCATTTACGTTACGGCGAGCAAGTAATATTGTTAATTAAATATAATAAAATAGATAAAGGAAATGTTTGTATGACTGTGCCCGAATGAAATAAACGAAGGTATTAATAATTATTTTAATTATCATTATAAGATTAAGTTTGAAAAAGTTTCATAACTCGCACCCTGCAGATTAGAATCATAAACAATTATTAATTTACCAATTGCCGCTTGCTTGGTGCTTGCTAAATTAGTTCGCCTGTCAAGATATCCTGATTTAATCGATACTATTCAGTATTGATAAAATCATTTTTATTTATATATCAATTGTTTGCAAATGGTTCAAACAACATCATAAACTAAATGTTATTAAAATTGTGGGGAGTTTTGGCGGGAACATGAACGCCGGCGAATTGCTGCTCCTGTATTATTGTTTAAATAATGGTTTACCAAAGAAAAAAAAATCGTATTTAAAACCTGTGACGTTGGGACTTAAACTACTTTTAAAATTCGACCGAAGTATTCTCATATTCCTTTGAGAAATGTCTGTATCAAATTACATATACAGGGTTATTTTGCAATATACGGCTAAATTTGCAGAGAAGGTTCAGAATAAGTCAATATAGGCGAATGGTGAAGAAAAATTAATTAAAATAAATCTCAAAACATTCTGTCCTTTTTGTCTTTTAAATTCACAATGCGTGGTAATTGCATTATTTGAACTGATTGTCGTTCATAAATATCTTACGCCTACTATTTTACTACGCACGCACACATTCGTAAGGGTCGATCGGTCGGCAGAAACGTGAAATGAATCGCACACAGAGGAGCGCGCGTACGCCCATAAATCACATTCAATTTGAGATAATAATTTATTTTCGAATAAAAGTAGAAGCCTTATTTACTCGTATTTTCAAAAACTGCAATAACAATATATCATTATTTATATGTTTGAACTTAAATATACAATTTGATTACTCATTGAAAAATAACCCTGTATATAAAATCAATTATGGCGTAGTTGTTTGATAATCTGAACAATCGCTTTTCGTATTTATACTTAAATTTTTCAAAAGTACTATGCCTACGTTTAATACGCAGTTGTACTTACATTTACGATAGTTACTGTTTTTAGGCAAATACGAAATAAAGTTACATACTTATCTAAAATAAATTTCAAATCACGTTGACAAAGTGCGCACAAAATAAAGACAGCGATTTCTTAGTCACATTCAACAAAATCAGTGTTAGATTGTCGGAAGCAACGTTACATAACGGCTTACAAACAAAGAACTAGTCTTCTCGCCCGCTCGAGGAGTTACGGAGAATTGACCGCAACTGCGCAATGTATTAAAAGTCAGCAGAGGCCGTTTAGCAGTACTATACGTAAGAAGTCTGAGTAAAGTATTAGTAAAGTTTAAAAAAATAAAAAATATCTACACATAAGTTGCTTAACATTTTTTATTAATGGTATAAATATATTTGTATAACTGTTTATTTCGTAAAGTATAATTATTGTTGTTGCTGTTTCACAAGCAGGAGACTTGTAATAAGTACGTACTACCACAGAATAAATATGGTAGTTCGTAGTAATTTATACCTTTTGTATTTTAATATTTTGATTTTTTTATTAGCCTATGCATGTGTCCGACTCGGTCACTACTAACTCTTCGATCAATAACTATTATTGATCGAAGAGTTTCTTAATAAGAAATTGAAGAAAATATACTATAAGTGTATTATTTTTTCATGATATTAGATAATTGACCATTTTAATTGCATACTTACATATCTAATATATAAAAATTAGTTTTTGTTTGTTCGTATTTTCGTATTTCGCTGCCATGCCGTTCATCAGATTACGCTAAACTTTGTCGACTTATTGCTTAGACTTACGCGAAGGTTATAGGCATAGTTTGACCCGGTAGATGGCGCTGTTGTTGAATCCAGATATCACCCGTGCGAAACCGGGGCATATCGCTAGTAATAAATAAATAAAAGTTTCAATTACATATATAAACAAATTAATAAATAACAAGCACTTTCATTGAACCATTTGCAAACAGCTTCGTATAGCTTTCAGTTTGTAGTTCATCGCAGATTTGCGCAACGCTTGCGCCACGTAAAAGTTACAAGCTAATTGTTATGTCCACCGAGAGTTTTGTAAATAAATGATTCATTAAATGATAATGATGACTGAGATCAGTTGTTTTATTTATTAAATTGAAAATGCTAGTTCTAAGTCCGTTTGGGTTGGTACCATCCAGCAGTGCAGTGCTTGCTCCGCTGTGTTCCGATCTAAAGGGTATTGCCAATAAGGATAGTGCCATTAAGCCATTATAATTTCAGGGTGTGAGACATTCCATCTTAGTCCTCAAGAGGTGACAACGCATTCTGTCCTGGTCCTGGACTGTAGGAGGTAAGAGCCACTTACCATCAAATGGACTGTAAGTTGGGTTCTCACTTACTTTATATAAAAAAAATAGTTTTAGTGAAAATAGAGCGGGTATAATTATTTCGGTCTTCTATTTTGATCAACGTCTGAAGTTTCTTTTCGTCGTTTCTCAGTAAATGTACAAAGCATTGTGGACATCGAAATAGCGCGGTTCACGTTTAACCGATCATGCGGGGAGATCTGTTTATGCCCTGGCATATGTCAACCAGACCATATGGTCTGACACATTGGTTACTTCGCCTACGCAGATCCCAGATATAGAGGAGCATGTACCTTCTGCTGACCTCTCAACCGGACGGATATCAGGTCTCCGTCAACGCCCCTCTCGGCTCTTCGGACTATTATCTGTTATCCGGAGTATGGTGCCACTCATGCTCCCACCCATCGCGGTTGCGTTCTGCACGCTGCGGCCGTGTTTGGCATTATAGGTCGGCGGAATGGGTCTTTCTTTGCATCCTACTCATGGAGGCGCGCCTCTCCTGTGACCCCGCCGGATGATCCCAAAGCTGTTGCGGATTCTGTCACTGATGTGCTGCTTCAGGGAATGGAACTATTTATTCAATAATCTGTGGTACCCATCGGAGGCAGATCTCAGCCTTGGTTTGTTAGCTTCTGTAAAACTGCATTACGCAATAAGCAGGAGTATTTTCAGGTCTGGGCTGACGCTTCGGCGGCCCAAGATGCAAACACCACCATCCTTAAAAATAAGTATTACTCCGCCTCCATGTACTTAAAAAGAGTTATAAAGTAAGAGTGTATTTCACTTCCATCTCTGCACAGGGAGGACGACTAGCTGGCCCACGCTGCAAAAGATAAAGCCGACCTTTTAGGGTCCCTTTTTGTGTCTAAATGCTATGCTTATGTTACATATAGCTGAAGAGAACCGACGCTCCGGGAAGTCTGCAGTCTGTGAACATGTTCAAGATCGTCCTCGCTATTACATCAGATTTGATAGACCACAAATTCTCGCAAAAGAAGACCGATTCCTACCAAGGATGATTCGCGAGGCAAAAACTGAAGGTAGTCGGGCTAACTATGACATCATTACGTCAAATACTAGTCCCTCCGTGACCATGAGTGCTGTAATAAAATCCGTAAAAACACTAGTCCCTCCGTGACCATGGGTGCTGTAATAAAATCCGTAAAATAATTTTCATGTAAGGGAGGGCTTCCCTTATTTTATGTTATATTTTGAGCTGTAATCACGCAGTAAATATTATACATACCCTTTTATACTTTACGGCATTTCGTTTTGATTGCGTAAGAGCACCAGTTATCATAAGACTAGAATGCCTAACCATGGCACTAGGCACAATATAAAGCATGCGACCATAATATGATAGTAAAATAACACAGTGTGGCGGCGCCTTTCAAGCTTCAGTGCATAGAGTACTTCACTGACAATTAGGCTTGAATTCGAGGAACGTAGTCACTATAAAAATACTTTCAACTTTATGAAACGTTATTATACGAATGCAGTAATAGGAGCTTTCAGATACCTACTATGCGTTTATTTTAACTTTTAAATTAAATTTTATTATTTTTGTTTTGTTATGCCCTCGAAAATAAGTAAAAGTTTGGAAAAATTCGTTTTAAACTCAATATCTAAGTACTTACCTACCTATTGGCCAGCCCATTGCCACTTCGGCTTACTGATACGTTGGGCTATGTCTGGGCTTCCCCACAACTACCGGCGTAGGTATGAAATGGACATTGCACATGGTTTTTGTCTTGTCATTGTACATATTAAGACTTATCGCTTACGTACTAAAGCCTATTGGGAGACCGGCTTGTTCAGGCGACTGGATGTCGTCAAGCCTGCGTGCGAGACTATACGCAATGACTCTCGAACAGCACGTAGACACAGCCTAGAAGGGAAAACGGTCTGTAGTTCTAAAATAAAGCGTTGTCACATGTCTTGAAGAACAAGACTACCGCACTTGCACCAAGCTTCCGGGGTAGTTCTAGTTCCAGTTCTGTAAAAAAGATATTAGGTCTCACTAGTGTGGAGACAGCTAGATTAGTTTATTTCAATTATTTCCATAGCATAATGTCTTATAGAATTTTGCTCTGGGGAAATGCGGCTGAATTACAAACTATTTTTGGTTTGGTTGAAGTGCGCCATAAGAGCTATTTACAACCTAAAACAGGGAGAGTCTCACATAAAAATTTAAAGCAATAAATATATTTACTTTGGCCTCTCAGTATATTTACGAAAATTTAATGTATGTTCACAAAAACAAAAGTAGCTTTAGTAAAAAAATATTGTTAGAAATTATTCTCAAAACTATTTAAATAGAACAATATTACTCGTATTAGAAATTATTCAGGTTAATTGATAAAAATAATAAAAGTGTGAGAGCGGATGTTCAACTTTTTATTAGTTGTAGTACGAATGGGTCGGCTCGACCGGGGAAGGACCACGCTCTCACTGGTATTCTACCAGCGTAATTTTTTTATAGGATAAGGGTGACAAACGAACACACAGTGAACCTGATGGTAAGTGGTTGCTGCGGCCCATAGACATCTACATCTATACTCAATTACAAATCAAAATACACTCACCATACGAAACACAGCAGCGTTAAGCTGCTATTTTACAGCGTTAAGCTTAACACTGCTATGTTTCGTATGATGGGTGTAGAGAACCGGAGACCCTTTTTTCTGGAAAAAAGGCATTCCATCTTAGTCCTCACGGGTGACAACGCATCTGCATTTGGATTCGTATTCGAGGATAGATGTAGATGTCTATGGGCCACAGCAACCACTTACCATCAGGTGGACTGTGTGCTCGTTTGTCACCCTTATCCTATAAAAAAAACTTGCTCTCTTGCTTACGCAATTAATCATCATCAGGAATAAGACCAACCGTAATATGTCCCCGTCACAATCACACACTGGTGCAACGTAAAGGACATAATTACATGATAACACCAAAGTATGCAAACCAACAGCAACACTACCCATCGCAATGTAACACAGGGCAGCCTCTCAGCAACACGATCTTCCTTACTTACACTGGAAGAACTACTACAGCGAACAATAACCACGAAACTTGTCTTACTTTGGCAGAATCTTAGTGTGGATGTAATGGTTTAGCCCAACGAGCATAATAACGACAGTGAGACTCGTAGAATTACCAACTGATCCCTCTTGTTCTAGTTTCTGTGATGTTGATGCTGTTAGCCTCTGCGGCTCTTACAGCTTCATCGGACTCAGGGCTCGCGGTGGCCTGAAAGTTCGAGAGCTATAAAAAAAGGGAAAGATTATTTATTTTAGTGCAACGCTGCGGACGCGGCGTTGCACTAAAATCGATAATCTTGGGAGGGATAATATTGTGTTCAGTTCTGTGATCACATTAACATAACATGGAATTATATAACGGCCGTCCGAACAGGGGGTGACGGGCCCCGGTTCTGACGGTTAACTCGTATCTTTGGATGTTCTGGATGGTGAGAACCGCCCAGGGACGCGGGTGTACGGTGTGTACGCGGTGTGGAGGGGTGTGCGGCGCGCCCGTCGCAGACTCGCTGCGTCCCATCCGTTGTTGTCCTAAGAGTGTTTGTGGCACTAGGTGATTGTGTAGTGTTTGTGTGTGACTGGCCGGCGACATTTCGGCCGTAGGAATCTAGCGGAACAGGGGGTTTGATTAGAACGTTGCGGGGCCTCCGGAGGGTTTGCGCAACGTTCGGAGTCGGAGCGTAGGTGGCTGCGTTTACCACTAGCCGCCTGTGCGATACTTTATACTGCTCGAAAGAGTGGGAGATTACAGTTCTACCCTCAATTCTTCTTATTTTAATTTCTTACAATATATATACACTTTAACCACTACGAACGCACACAAGCTAGTGATACAAGTTTCACCACAGAATCAGTAATTCACTCATGGGGCAATGTATACGCTATTACAACAAAGCCCCAGAAAATATTCAAGGTTTCTCTATTAGCTTAAATATTTTATCAAACAAAAACTGTATAAAAAGGGTTATTATAATAAATGGTTAGCGCTCGCTGTAGGTTACACAGTACGCGAGCAACCCGGGTTCGATTTGCTCGCGTACTGTTTGATTTCGAAATTGTTAATTGAAATTTTAAGTGCTGATTTACCACGTGCTCGGCGGTGAAGGAAAACATCGTGAGGAAACCTGCATGTCTGAGAAAAAAAAATATTTCGTAGACATGTGAAGTTCGCCAACACGCATTGGGGCAGCGCGGCGGACATTTCCTTGCCCTAAAACCCTCTCGAAATGAGAGGAGGCCTATGCCCAGCAGTGGGACGTATATAGGCTGTAACTTTACTTTTTTTAATATAATATATATAATATAAGTTGATAATAACCCATGGGAATGAGGTGGTCGCTTCCAAGCTGTTTCTAAAATAAATTCTAATATTCAATTTAATTTATTTATCTAATTAAAACATGGTATAAAATTAAATGTAACTAAAAGGTTACACACTATATTAAAAAACTATATATATAATAAAGAAAAACTAAACTAAAAATTTAAACTGTCGTACAGTCGTACTTCCCGTGGTATAGTGCCAAGAACGCTGAAAGCGTTTCCTCGATGAATGGATATACTTAGCCTTTGAGCGAGAAAAGAACCAGCCCCCTTATCACCAGCACAAACGACCAGTCGCAGATACAGTTCCTTCAGGAGCTTCACTGCACGTGGACCCCACTGACCGATAGTCTCCGAGACTCATATTTGCGCCATTTACCTAATTCAGCTGCCTGCGATGCCACCCCGGCTCTAAACGAGGTACCCTTGAGATGAGAGGCTGCTAAAGTGTCTACGCAAGTAGCTTCTCTACCTCTCTCCCAAGGTACCAAAGTCATACCGTCAGATCTCTTGCCATCGTCTCTAAATATTCCACAAGGCTCTAAAACAGAGGAAACATTTAGAGAGACAAGAGCTCTTCGGATGACATCGTTCAAAGAATTATGAATGGAAAACCTACTTGCACTTTTCTTACATTAAAGTCCGTGGAGCCCAAACTCGTTTACGCTGCTACCACAGGGGCACTGATGAGGTTGACAAATTGCCGCTTCTACACGGATAACTACGGCGATGCGCAAGCTTTCCCGATCAAACAATGTGCCGAGATTACTTGACGGTAAAGCGTGTAACCAGTGACCAGATTCCCTAGTCGAAATTTATTAATTTCATTGTTCTATAATGTATTTCAAGAAATTTAAGACGAAAGGCTTCCCTACTGCGTGTCCTACTGTAATTTGTAACAAACTGACAAGGTCAAGATACTCCACTTAAGGGTACTTTTAAAAGATCGGCAGTTGACTGATCTTGATTTAAAAGATAAAACTTTTATTGCTATCATTACCCGAATAATAGTATTAGATTTTTTTTTTATAGGATAGGGTGACAAACGAGCACACAGTCCGCCTGATGGTAAATGGTTGCTGTGACCCATAGACATCTACATTTATCCTCAATAAAGTACCAAAATGCTGATGCATCGTCACCCTTGAGGACTAAGATGGAATGCCTCTTTTCCAGTAAAATGGGTCTCCGGTTCTCTACACTCACCATACGAAACACAGCAGTGTCAAGCTGCTATTTCACGCTGGTATTCTGTGAGAGCGTGGTCCTTCCCCGGTCGAGCCGACCCATTCGTGCTACAACTATACTACTAATATAGCTGCAGCATGGCTCTACCACGTAAAAGACATTCTTACTTCGACATAGATCTCTCCCAAATTATGAGAATTTCCCGAAGTTGAATTAGTACCAGACATGTAATACTTTAATTATTTTTATTTCCAATCTTAATAATCAAATTTTATAAATTATACATCTGGAGTCTGGACGCACAATAATGGTTTGATGGTAAAACAATCCGTCATGTTTTACGCGTATAAATAAAACTCTGTGGCCGTAGTTGACCCCTACAAATGGCACGGCATGCGTCTACTGTAACAGGTTAATTTGTTACGTCAGCAGTTCAACACTTTCAATGAATTCCTATGAACTCAAAGGAAGGTCTGTCTGACTGATTGCTTACGAGTTGTATTTTACGCACGGCTACAGTTGTACGGTCAGTACGGCCTTGCACGTTCGGTTCCTTGACAGTTATTGTCATAGGTTCCAGATATTTCTAATTGTAGAGCCGCTAAAACAACATTTATATATAGTATTTATAATTTTATATATATGAAATGAAATTTTAAATGTAAATTTTAATACGTAAACTTTATGTCCTTACATGAGACTAGGTTGGGAGTTTGAGTGAATATTTTTTAAATAACAACTATTTTACTAATTATGCCGTAAACCACGTCAGCAAAGCTTTAATTGCCAAAAAAAAAAGCAAAGCTTAAACGAGGATAATGAGGATTTAGAAAAGACAAAATATTAAACTAAAGATTAAACTACTGTCGCTTGTGAACATTAAGATGTTTAAATATTCTTTATAAGGTCGTAGGGTGACGGTGAGACCGTGTGGTGGCGGTGTAGGTAAATCCATCACCACATTTCATACCGTATGTGTTGTAAGAGGCAACTAGGGGAAATTCTAGAAATATTATATGGTTTCCGATAGATAGCGGTATAATCCTCATTTACGTCAAATGTAAAATACTTAAATCGCCGACTGGCAGAAGAATTAAAGGTGCGAGACGTCTGGCACTGCGATTGTCAATCTGCTTGCCAAACGTGACGATTAAGGCATATCCTCCCACGGGAGATGGGCCATATGATGCCATACCAACTCAACCATAATATAGCTGCAGCGTGGCTCTACAGTCTACAACAATTGCATAAGTTGCATAGAGTTTTCGCCACAAAGCTGTCCCGAGGATGTCGTAAGAGGCGACAGAGGGACAAACCAGGAGATGTGCAGCAGCGTCTTCTTAAAACTACCAAAAAATAAAAACTGCGGTTACCAATCTGCCTGCCAAGCGTGACAACTATGGTAAATATATCAATATATAAGGCAATCTATGAGGGAGAGCTATGTTCAGCTGTGGACTTTTGACAAGCTGTAACGGCAACGGTAAACGAAACGATCGATTTAAAAACACATTGTGTTAAAAGTCATCATAAAGAACATTTTAAAGTTTAACCGACCGAACATTAACCAACTTCGTAAAGGAGGAACATCTCAATTCGAGTGTATTTTTTTGTGTATGTATGTTACGCGATATCTTCGCAGATTGTGAACCAATTTTACTTATACTTATACTTCAAGAATGGTCCCATATAAATTTGGAAAAAAATTCCACCCCTAAGTGTAGCATATAAATAACTTCATTTTTAGCAATTTGAAGTCGAGTTTTACTTTTCATTAAAAGCTATAATTATCTTCTCCCAGCATATTATAATTTCAACCTATTACGACTGACTCAACTAACGACAGGTGAATCTCCATCAACAATATTTACCTATATTGTCAGAGAAGTAACAAGATTACAAATAATCGTATGTGAGACTAAACTTGAAGTGCCTTTTGAACCGGATTAAGTTCATACAAAGTCTGATCTACGTGGTAAAGCCATTCTGATTTATGTGGTAGAGCCACGCTGTAGCTATATTATGGTTGTAGCACAAGTGGGTCGGCTTAACCAGGTAAGGGCCACGCTCTCACAGAATACCAGCGTAAAATAGCAGCTCAATACTGCTGTGTTTCGTATGGTAAGTGTAGAGAACCGGAGACTCTTTTTACTGGATCGAGGTAATTCTCAGGGATGACAACGCATCTGCTTTTTGATTCTACGAGTAAATCAAAGATAAAACTACAGCATCCACTTACCATCAGGTTGACTGTATGCTCGTTTGTCACCCTCATTCTATTAAATAAATAAAAATCATCAATGAGGTGTAAATGGATGGGCTTGAAAATGGATTGTAGTAAAAAGATAAAAAACATGTTTTATGGATAAACATGAATATAGTTCTTGGCATTGTAAAAAATATTAAAAATAAGTATTTTCTTTGTGTTAAAACTTTTAGGGAACGTAAATAATCCTATCTAGATCGGGGGCAGTACTGAATCAAAGATGGCATTCATCTGGTACCGATGTCCTCTCAAACGTAGTAAGCCCTCGCAGTTAAAGACAATTTTTCAATAGTCAACTGTTTACAAGCTGGTGAAGAAGAAGAAACATCAGAGAGCGAATCACAAGAAAAAATATTTTAAGCATTCAACACTTTTTACAAGATTAATGAACAATCTATCTACACAATAAGTCTGATAATTAATCAGGATAGTGATGGGCGTAATCCTTATCGACAACTTACAACTCGTGCGAGACAAGGTCATTGACCGTAGTCTCGTGCAACCATTGCTTGCGTTACATCAGCTGGCCTTGTCCGCCACAGAACAATGGTCCGATTCAGCTACAGAAAGTCAGTAACCGTGAAAACTGCTGAAAATGTTTATTTTTATTTTAAAGCAATAAACAGAAAGTTAAAAAATGGAACAAAAATATGTACCTACGGGTTATATATAATTATTTAATTTCATGCGAAACCGCCCAAGACAAGAGATACCTAAATAACTTGTCTCATACAGTTTATTTGAGCGGCTTTTGTTTTTTATTCAGAATGCTTAATTCAGAAGTTTGTTAAATATTATTAGAAAATGGTATGGGATTTTAAGGGTTTATAGGTTTATATTAACTTATCTTTAAATCTCGATGTAACGGGTGCTGCACAGCCCTAAATTAATTATATTCAAGGTGTTGTATTTACATAAATTTAAGAAATTTTAATTTATAAGTTGGCTGTAGCGCAAGAGAAAACATCGATTATAAAGTAAGGTATCTTTTCATCATATGAAAACAAAGGAACTAGGAAATTTATAGAAACTGTTAAACAAACCAATGAGTTAAGATGCGTTGCAGTGTTTTAACTAGAATACTGTAGAAATGTAAAAAAATAATTAAATTTATTTATTTTAACGACGTCATAACATTTGGTTTTAAGCATAACAAAAGTGGTTTACAAAAAAGTCTAATTGCTCTCTTCATAGTGATAAATATGAACGATTCTAAAAAACTTACTTAACAAATGAATTAAAGAAAAAAAGGCAGAAATGTTAATAGCAGAAGGTTTGTTAAGAATATGAAAACAGCGTACATATGAAATGTAATTAAAAACAAAATAAGAAAACTACATTTTCATCCGTCTAGCAGCCATTGCAGGAGGGGTAGATGGATATATTTGGAGAAGAGATGGCTATTCTCGTCTGATATATAATATAAAATTAAATAACCATTTGAATTATCGTGAGAACGTTACCGAAAAAATCTTCTTAAATTAGTGTTAACTTACGCCTGCGTAAACTTCTCAGTAATGATAAATTTGTGCCCAGCATTGTGACGAACTATTAGTGTCAGGCTTTCTTTACTTACTTTAAAATCCACGTGGACTAAGTCCCGGGAAAAACTTTCTAACTGCTTTTTACTTTCATTTTGTTTTTAAACGATTTCTGGTCAAATCGGCTATGTTTTTACTTTCAGCTCATTTTTTCTATTTACCGATTGAGTACACTTCCATAGATTATAGAGTACATATCCAAATAATTTCAAACTAGATCTGAAGAGAATCAAATCCAAATATTTTTGTACAAGAGCTACGTTTTATTTGCGAACCTTATTAGAAAGCTATGTTATAAACAAGTACTACTTTTTTTTCTCAATGAAATGAATGAAGTGATTGACTGCGTAGATGACGCGTTATACAGTAACTTGTCACTTTGTATATAAATGTTGTACTAAAATTATGTACTTTTTATTTTACTACGACGCGATATATTGAGCCTTGATTCGATAAACTAGTTTCTAGCTTTCTAGCGGACGTGTGTACAAATTGCACACAATACTTGTATAGCGACTGTTCAATGTCGTTCTATTTAATATTTTTCAAATACGAAATAATTAAAAAAAATCCCTGCTAACGAAAAGCATGCCATAACTTATAAATTATTTTCAGCTTTTTTTTTTCTTTATAATACAATAATGTTCTCCAGACCTAATTTCTTTAACGGCGGCCAGTTTCTGATCTGCGTAGGATATGAATATACTCGTAGTGCACACGTGTGTGCGCAAACACAGAGTCCGATGGGACAAAATCCGATCCGACTGGAGAGAGACCAGATGCAGTTCCAACGGCTTTACGTACTTTTATTTATTTATTTTATTCTTTATTGCACCAAAATATTGTACAAATGGCATTCTCTGCCAGCTAACCTTGGGTAGAACAGAGAGTACTTTCAAAGGTTTTACTTTCTAAGGCTTTAAGACTTTACGTGCGTTCCAAAACACCACCAACCTAATGACTTCAGGCTGTTACTGAAAATATCTTGACAGATAAACCCAATAACTGATTTGGCTCGACCTGCGATTCGAACTCGGAACCACATGATCAGTAGTTACGACGCTAGACCAATAAGGCAATCAAAAGAAACACTTTTGACTGTTTGAGAAGAAAGGAAAATAATATGGAGCAACCCGCAAATGACTTCTGGCTGCTACTGAAAATATCTTGACAGATAAACGCAATAACTGATTTGGCTCGACCTGCGATTCGAACTCGGAACCACACGATCAGTAGTTACGACGCTAGACCAACAAGGCAATCAAAAGAAAGACTTTTGACTGTTTGAAAAGAAAGGAAAATAATATGGAGCAACCTGCAAATCTAAAAAAAAAATCTAAGTAAATACGCTTTAGGGAATCGCGGAGCACTTCTTCTACTGATCTAAAACTCAAAATGAGAGAAGGATTGTTATGCTATTTTACTTTATGTCATTAACGGGTTTTTAGTTTCATGTACAAAAGGTCGAGGCACTAATACCAGCACAAAAATATACAAAAGTTCTTTAAGTTTCTAGAAATAATCTTTTCACATAATTTAATTCACTTAAATGAATAAGGAATCCTACTAAATCTAATCAAAGAAACCTCAGTTGCATTGATTGGATGCATCTCGACTTGATTAAATTGATTGGATTTCATCTCTAGACATTGGAAATGCGTATGTTTAACTCAACTTTGAAATATTAACAGTTTTTATTTAAAATTGAACACAAATATAACTCCTAACACATAATATTACAGTGATTTTCACTCTTAATTTGATCATATGTAATAAGAATTTGTTACAGATTATTTTTATTAAATACTAGCGACCCGCCCCAGCTTCGCCTGGTTGGGATCTATTATTGTCGCTTCATTTAAATTTTTCAAAATAATTATCATGTACCATTTATTTCATCAATTGTTTGGTTTTCCAAGAAAAATACTTCAAGTTTTTCGGATAAAATATATCCTATAATATCAGTCCTTAGTATTGCTCTCTATCTGTTCGTGAAGTTTCATCACAATCGGTTTTGCCATTCTGAAGATTAACCCGGACTTACAAACAGACACACAGAAAAACAGACAGAAAAAATTTACAAATGCTTTTTCATGTCTTCATGGCATGCAAATAACCTCCCGAGCACGATAAAAGGCAGTTATTTCGATATTAGGTCAGACAGACACTTCTATTTTATTAATTAGTGTATTTATAGATTTTTAATCCAGTATGTTTTTAACGAATATCATGTACAGCATTTTTATAAATCTTGTAATATTAGTTAAAGTAAAATAATAATAATAAAAAAACATAATAAATAAGCAATGCATACAAAATCATTATAGGTAGTTTTTTTTCTAATTAAAGAAGTCTAGGGAACCTTAAAACATAATCTTGTTCTTTCATTTTCATGATTGAAGTCTTATTTTTTAACTAGAGCAAGAAACTCATTTTTTTCGGCGTCACTTTGTGAATGGAAAATACGACGTAATTTTATAAGAAAATTACGTCGCCGAAGCATAAAAACGTAACGGGCCGTTCAAACGTTTCAAGGTTTTTGTCTATTGATTTGATTACAAGGAAAGACGTAAATGCACGTTGCGGTTTTGTCACAGAATAAATAATAGTACGTTTTGTCAAGTCGTCGTAACATTTCGCTTTATAAGGAAACATCTTGAACCGACTACGAAAAAAGATGGAGGTTTTCAGTGTTTTGGAGATTTTTTTGTATTTTCACTCTCTATTTTCATTCTTTACCACGTTGTCCGATTTTAATGATTTTTGTTTTTTGTTCTAAAGGGAGTACCTCTGGGGTGGTTCCTTTATTTTGCAAGATCTGATGATGCGTTAAAATATGAAACTTTTCAATTTGCAAGGCATCTTCTTACACTGGACGAATAATTCTTAACCACGTCAACCGATTTCGATGATTATATACTTTTGAGTTCTTATTACTTTTCAAATTTTTAATTTTTGTTTATTTAATGACTAATACCCCAAAACCCTTTATATAATTTACTCGTAATCAACCACCGCCATTCTGCTACGGGCCTACGGGCGACGGCGAACACTTCCGAGAGCGTGGTTTTTCCTCGCTCGAGTCGTGCTCCAGGCATGAAAGAGCTGTAGCGTGCAGCCTATGTCCAGCAGGTTATTATGATTTAGGTAAATTTTCAAAAGAATGATATTCTTTTATATATATATTTTGCTAATATTCTGCCTGATGTTAATAATAATAGATGATCTCAAAAAGAAATTTAAACATCGGCTCAATAGTATATTCCGGTCTCAGCTCAACTCCCGCAACATGACACAAGCAATCAACAGTTATACAATCCCCATACTGACATATTCGTTTGGTGTTATAAACTGGACTCAAGGTGAACTTATCAATTTACATTTTCACCTTAGATCCTGCGTGCAAAGGATGACTCTTTCAAGACCCGAGGGAGGACGAAGTATAATAGATGTCCTCAACTTGCATAATAAACAAATCAAATGCCTTCGACAATATTTCCATCAACGCTCAGAACACTCACTTCTCCACGAAATAGTAACTTTAGCCGACAAACGCCTCATACCGCTTAACCTTGCAGACCGAAATACACAACGCAACGAACGGATTACTGACGTAAAAGAGAAGATAGCCTCATGGCAACAGAAGTCCCTACACGGAAGACACTACCACGAACTTCAGCAGCCATTTGTCGACAAAAAAGCGTCGAACGCCTGGCTGAGGCGCGGTGAACTCTTTCTAGAGACGGAGGCCTTCGTGTTAGCCATCCAGGACGAGATCATCGATACCCGAAACTTCCAGAGGCACATAATACGCGCACCTAACCTACCCACCGATACTTGCAGACATTGCCACTCTAGCCCCGAAAACATACAACACATAACATCCGCCTGTAGAGCCCTTGCACAAACCGACTATAAACACCAGACCAGGTAGCTTCCATAATACATCAACATCTTGCGCTTAAATTAAAATTTATACAAAAAAAATGACACCATATTACAAATATAAACCGGACATTATATTAGAAAATAATAATCATAGAATTTATTGGGACAGGACCATTATCACGGAAAAAACTATCCACTTCAATAGGCCCGATATCACACAGTGTATGACAAAAATAACAAAACTACTTACCTTATTGACATTGCCATACCAAACATCCATAACATTCAATCCACCATTGCTGAAAAACTTACAAAATATCAAGATTTAGCAATAGAACTCAAGCGTCAATGGAGAGCAGAAACCATCCGTATAGTCCCAATAGTTATCTCATCTACCGGAGTCATACCTAAAAGCCTACAACGCAGTTTAGATATTTTGCAATTACCCCAAAACACACTTTACACCCTGCAGAAAGCTGTCATTCTCAACACCTGCCGACTCACGCAAATTTATTACCACGTCATCCGTTACCTCTGCTTACACCATCACCTAGCACCTGCTCACGCTTGGCTTCGGCCCGTGTGATTAGGTTTTAAGTTACCTCTTTAATAGGGGCTGCGGAGAATCACATAAGGATAAGAAGTATCTTCCAGGGCGATTGTCTGAGTCCAATCTGGTTCTGCCTCTCTCTAAACCCTCTCAGTACCTTACTGGAGGGTTCTGGGAGAGAATTTCAGCTTCGGAAAGGAGGTACAAAAGTGACCCACCTTTTCTATATGGATGATCTCAAGTTGTTCGCCTCCAGTCGCTCACATCTTGTGGAATTGCTAAACATCACTTGTGATTTTAGCAATTCTATTAGAATGGAGCTAGGGACGGATAAGTGTGCGGTCCTCCATGTCGAAAGGGGTAGGGTTGCCAATTCTGAGGGCATAGACTTATCTATGCCCATCAACATAAGGACCCCTTCCGAGGCTGAAACATACCGATACCTGGGTATGTCACAGAACATAGGTATCGATGAGGCGGATATGAAACAGTCAGTTTGTGATGTGTTTTATGCACGCTTGACAAAAGTTCTCAACAGTCTTTTGTCGGTTTGAATAAGACACACGCATATAACGGTTGGGTCATGCCTGTCCTCATATATACCTTCGGCATACTCAGGTGGACTCAGACCGAACTGAACGCACGGGATAGAAAAGTCCGCACTGTTATGACGTCACACAGGATGCATCACCCGAGATCGTCAGTAATGAGGCTGTACTTGCCGCGGAAACATAGTGGGCGCGGCTTTTTGAGCGCTCTCACCATGCATAATCGCGAAGTGTGCAGCCTCCGTAATTACTTTCTGGCGAGATCGGATGATCCATTCTACAGGGACGTCATTTCATGTTATAAAGGGCTTACTCCTCTATCCTTAGCCTACGAGTAATGGCAAGACCCAGCTTAGTCTGTACTTTTTCCCGCTCTGAAACCAAATTGGGAGTCTGAAAGAATGTTATTTTGTTCCAAGAATCAAATTAATGATACGTGACTACCGCATCGCATAATCACTAAATGCGTTCTCACTCCTGAGTAGGATATAGGTATAGATAGGTGTAGATATAGGATCGTCTTTCATATCGGAACCAAACAATGGATACATTGCTACTTGGTGAAGAGATAGGTCGTCCCTGATCCTGCTTAGGCGACCCCTAGGCTGAGAAGAAGGTATATCTTGTAAATCATTGATTTTTCCTGGCAAATCCTCTAAATGTAAACATGCCTTAAAAAACCAAATTTTATGTGCTTTATAATAGATTTCGGAATGTTTTATTCTTAGTAGTATGATGGATTTAGGAATCTATTAAATATTTATCTAGTTATTATTTAGAAACTTTTTTTCATATCTACTTAGCTTTATTTTCTATGGGGTCAACGACATTGGTTACATTTGATACGGCTACAAGGAAGATAAATATGAGAAACCCTGACCTAGTGTATAATGTACGTCAAGAAAATCTTAACCCTGGTTGTATTGGATAATTTATCTAGTTCATGAATACTTTTAAAATTAACACGCAATCACAGTAGATTTGTATTTAGGTTAATAAGTACTGTGTGACGTAAATTGTCGTGCCTGGGTTATGTAAGGGTACTTAATTTGTTATTTTGCTGATAAGTGAGCAGCTTCAATATAACCTTGTAACGTATGTTTGTACGTATTTGAATATAATTTTAAATATTCATTAGATATTTCATTTCAGATAATTAGATATAGAAATTATTCATAGGATAAAATAGATTAATCGTTTAACTTTTATATTAAGAAAGATTATTAAGTATTCAATTTATGGATAACTTTTTACTGACAATTAAAAAAATTGCCCTTAATCGAATAAAAAAAAATCAGTAAAATTTGTATAATTTTTTAAGCCACTTACAAATTGCTATCGCATGGTATGCTTTCACAATATTCACTTCAAATTTATTGAAGTGAATATTGTGAAAGCATACTCTTTGAAAAATAAAACGTTAAGCATGAATTTTAAAGTTACAGTTACTGATACTGTTTTGTAATAATGTATATAACTTAAGTGGCTATAAATAATTTTAAATTTTAATTTTGCTATGGAGCTTTGTAAATACGCTTTTTTTAAAACCATAATATTAAAATTGATACGTTCTTCTATCCCAAGTCCTTACTATTATATAAAAAAACACCTCAAATAAAAAACTAAAACTTCCTTTATAAAGCCGGAAAAATAATTTATTAACAATTTTATAAATTTGTTTATAAATTAAAAGAAACATAGGTACAGTACTTTATAAGAAAGGTAATATTTTTAAAAGGCATTTTTGAAAAAAAAGGACTATGCTCTAATCGAACTAAAGCTAAAAAAGCGAATGACATGAAATTCTTCAAAACGAAAATACTAATCTCGAAAATATCTAAGAATTTTGAAGCATGAGGAAAACTTGGCGTGCATTTTACGTTATTACCTATAAGTAGCCGACTGCAGAAAAAAGGATTTGCAGATTGGCCAAAAAAAGTTTACGTGTGCTAGTGTGCACACCCTAACCTCAGAATGTAGTAGCGCCAGCATAATGATCCACCAATAACGGTAGTAGAATACATTCCACGAGACCATACGATACGCGCTGCTAAAAATAAACAACGTGATGCAGAAACCAGACGCCAAGTCACGACCACCACTTCGGCGCGCATCGAATCAACTCGGACGATAACATGAATAAGACACTCTTCCATTGATGAATACGCGCCCATTTACATATGATGCCTCACGCACGCACGGCAATGAAACCACTATCAATTTGTTACTTAAATAATGTAGAGATTACCCGCGTTCCTTAATGAATGATGTAATACTACGCAGACTTGCACCAGACGAATTCTTGTAACAGAAACGCTTGATTTATTATACGAACAAAAAACGTAATGAAATTGCCCTGTGAAATGACCTTCGCGATACTGGGTACCTTATTAATTGTATATTTCTGATCTTGAAAGAGGTTTTAACATATAATATTCATAAAAGTATATAATACGAATAATACATTAGTAACGATTAAACAAATTACAAGATTAAAATAAGTATAAAATAAATCCTTAGCCCAATTAATAACTTCTTCACTACGTCTCTTTCCAAAAGAGGACTTTAAAAGTGGAAGCATCTTCAGTGTTGCCAGTATTGAAATATGTATCAGCCAAATTCAAACTCGCTGTTCTCTCCCTGATACGCCGGTGCTTGACACAAGGCGCGGTCATTCCTAATTCATTTCAAGCTCTAGTAGGGTTGTGTGTGTGTGTAGGATTGCTGTAAACTCTGTGCTGGTTTTGTCAAATACCATCTGATAGCCTCTGATGCATAGAAAGAAAAGATAAGAAAATAATGGGTGTTTTTTTCTTTTCGAAGCACAACTTTACAGCCTCAACCATCGAAGTAAAGGCGCCTGTCTGTAGTTTCTATAAATTGAATTTCGCGAAGAGCATGAATAGTAGATTCAGCATTTAATTACACACGAACGGATTTTATTCTTTTGTTGAAATTTTTGGACGCTTACTAAACTCTTTAATGACGTCAGTCTTTGCAGACTAAATCTGAAGGTTCTTCTTCTTTTTTATCAGCACATAAAAGTCAACTTAACATGGGCTGCTCGTGCTTCATTGGTGGGAGAATTTGCCCACTTGTGAGGCGAATTGGCAATCGCAGTACTACGTAGGTCACTCAATAAGCGTGTTATATGTTTCTAAAAAGCAAATTTGTTTAAAAATAGAACTCCATAAGCCAATTGCTCAATATTAAAAAAAACAAAGTTCTATTAATTTTCCTGCAACGCTTCGCGCGCTTTTCATTTAAAACGATGGATCTTAACCGTGAACATTTGCGTGCTATGATATATTATGATTTTAAATTAGGTTTAACCGAACAATTAAGTTTACAACGGTTACAATCAGCATTAGGGGACTCAGCTCCATCACGTGCAATAATTTTTAAGTGGTTTGCTGAATTCAAAAGGGGTAAAATTAATCTTAAAGATGACCAAAGAACCGGGGCCCCGCAAACAGCAGTAACGGCAGAAAATGTATGGACTACTGAAATGTTGGTGCGAGAAGACCCACGAATCACATATAAGGACATCGAAAAGATTGTAGGCATTAGTTCGGGGAGCATTCATACCATCCTACATCAACATCTTGGAGTGAGGAAGCTTTGTTGTCGATGGATCCCTCGTTTGCTCTCCGTAAACTCGTGTGGATTGGTGCCATGAAATGCGTCTACGTTTTGAAAACGGGGCATCTAGGCGTGTTTCAGAAATCGTTACTGGTGACGAGACATGGATCTATCAATATGATCCGGAAAATAAAAGGCAATCATCGGTATGGGTCTACTCAGAAGGACAGTTACCGACAAAACTGCAAAGACCTCGCAACGTCGGCAAAAAAATGGTGGCTAGTTTTTTTTCGCGGAGCGGATATTTGTCGACGTCAATGCTGGAAAATTGTAGGTCAGTCAACTCTGAATGGTATACTACAGTTGCGTTACCCAAAGCTTTTCAAGCTGTGCGGGAGAGAAGACCAACCGGGCTTCGGGGAATCATGCTGCATCACGATAACGCCTCTTCACATACCTCCCTTAGAACAAAAGCATTTATTGAGGAATCTGGTGTTGAAACTCTAAGTCACCCACCCTACAGCCCTGACTTAGCTCCTTGTGATTTATTTTTGTTCCCAAGAGTCAAAGAAAAAATAAAAGGCAAGTTTTTTTCAAGCGCCGAAGAAGCCGTGGCTGCCTACGAAGAAGCGATTTCCGACCTGTCAAATCAAGACTGGTAAAAGTGTTTTCAGAGTTGGTTTAGGGGAATGGAACTTTGTATAGAGCATGATGGAGAATATTTTGAAAAGATGTAAAATAAATATTAATAGTATCTAGAATACTTTTTGTATATCTTAAAACTTATTGAGTGTCCTACGTACCCGTGCGGTTAAAGAATGGGATTGAAAATGGCGTCGCCTTTATTCACCTTTCGCTCGCACACTGTCGCTATCTATACTCACACCCACCGGTGAAGACTGAAAAAAAATATGTTGCAATATGCGTTTATTGTACATTCTATAACTTCAGTCGAACTTATTTTAGGAATCAATGATAACAAAATGCCATAAAATACAAAAAAAAAATCAGTTCGGTTTCGTAATTTGTGAGCTACGATACGTTAAGAGAGTTTTCTTCATAATTATTGTTGATTTTGTTTGTTAATATTTTTGTATAAAATATTAACATGCTATTGAGACATGAGTAACCATTTTTAAAATTTTCTTCTGTCTGTCTGTCCGAGCTAATCTTCGGAATGACTGAACCGATTGTAATAAAACTTCACGAACAAATGGAGAGCCAGGAGTGATCTAGCCTAAATTTTATCCGAAAAAATTGATAAGATAAAATAAATGGTCTTTAATGATTATCTTAAGTGTAAATAACGCCTCATCAATAGATTTCACCCAGGCGATGCCAAAGCAAAGAAAAAAGAACCTACTTGCGTTTACAATTATTTTGAAATATTTTCTCCAATTAACCGAACATTTCCAACTAACCGAATAATATAAAGTTATAACAAAATACCGTTATTAGCGGGATATCGCTATTGGTAGGTACTGTGCATGTTTTTGGCTCGATGAGCCGCCATTTCTAATCCCATTCTTTTTCCGTACGGACTGTACTTGCTATCTCGCACCTTTAACACTACTGCCCGTCGCCGGTATTACGCCATTTTTTTTTACGCAGATTTTTCTGTCATTTATCATATTCGCCTAGTCGCCCCTTCGACACACATCGACGAAATCACATCGGGACGAAATGGGTAGATAGATTCTCTTAAACCGGCACCCCACAGCATAAGTTTAAATGTGATGATTTGAAAAAGTAGAATCCTTGAAGTAAATAATACGATTAATAATAGTCTAATGACCAAATACTCAAACAATACTCAGTTTTAAAATGTCGTTAAGTCTCCTGGTGTCACAGTAACTCTGACTTAAAGTGATAAAGACAACACGAGACTTAACGGCATCTCTCCCACATTGCGATAGTGGTTCATACATCCGCCGAGGTTCGTACCTCCTTCTAATGCCCTTTTTGTAATCCCTTGAGTCAGCCTCACTCCGACAGCAGGGGCCGGGGTGCCTCGGGACTGCAGTCGGCCGGCAGAATCGTTGCACTCGATAGCTCGTAAGTCCTCGCTTACGAGCCTATACCGATGAAGCTGTAAAGGCCGCAGGGCCAACAGCATACACTTTCAGAGAAATAAAATAAAATAACGGCATCTTAAAATTGAGTAGCGTTTTTGTATTTGAGCACGTCCAACTTCTAAGGCACAGCACAGGCCTCCTCCCATTGAATAATCTTGCTACTACCTACCGTAAACCACTTTTGTATTTACACAAACGTAAATAATAAAGTTTTTCATGCACGTACAATTTTAAGCTGACTTCAAAAAAAGGAGGAGGTTTACGATTCTTCTGTAAGTTTTTATTCTTTTTTGTATCTTATTACATATTATATTTATTATATTTTTCCTGTTTCTTTTTTATTAAATAGGTTATTCTTAAGGGGTGGTCCTATATATAATTGGAGAAGAAAATTCGACTCCTTAGGGTGGCAAAATAGTGAATGAAGTTTTTAATGTAACTAATTATACGACATTGAATTTGTGATAATTCTAAGCCCTCTCAAAATGGTAGAGAAAATTAACTTTTAATGAAAAGTAAAAGTCGACTTCAA
This sequence comes from Parnassius orleans, assembly GCA_029286625.1. NCBI lineage: Eukaryota > Metazoa > Arthropoda > Insecta > Lepidoptera > Papilionidae > Parnassius > Parnassius orleans. The sequence goes on from JAGSMP010000137.1 coordinate 292,920, forward strand.
AAAACTAAAAATAATATTTTTTATTTCACATCCTGAAATCGGCGATTTAATAATTCTATACACTATGCCTTAGATATAATTTCATCCGGAACAGAATTCATAGAAGAAAAACATTTTAAGTTATGGCAGACGAAGAAAATTATGAAATAACTAAATAATTAAGATAGAAGAGAAGAAACGGGCCACACTACGTAGTAGTATTTATTCTGTGGCCACACTGAAAAACAGCGGCCGTTGTTCGCCACGCCAAATGCTGAGTGCACCTGCCCTATATAGTATATTATCTACGGTGCGACCCCTTTTCGTCATGTTCGGCAACGTTTAATACTTTATTATTAATAATAACGTTCAAAAATAAGTAAACATTATGTACAATATGGCGTTGTGCTTATGTAGCGAAATAAATATTTTCTTTCTTTCTTTCTTAAATACCACAAAAAAGTAAAATTTTATTAAATTGTAAAATGCATAATTCTAAATCACTTATAAATATCAGTTCTACCTACCTATTTTTATATTTAATGTAATAAGGAACAATTATTTTGCATCAATTTACGCTAAACACACATTAACAGATAATCATTAACACATCAAATTAATACACAAATGATAGTTTACAAATTAAATTAAAACGAAAATCCTAACTGTAACAACATATTTTTTTTCAACAGAGTGGATAAGGCGGCCAAGGCATCTGCCGATCAATCCACTAAGGCCATTTCCATCATGTAATTAATTTGTTATGTATTTCAGATATTCTTACTTTGATGTTTGAAATAGATCATGAAATTAAAACACGTCACGAACGTTGTCTACAGAATACAAAAAAGAGAATAGATTAATTTACAATACTTTAATTTCTCGTATTTTAGTTATCAATTAAAATTACAAAAAGTTACGTAATATTCAACTATTTTTCACTTATTATATGCCAGTGCATGACTACAATCCAACTTTGTGAAAAGTGCCTTAGCGTAACAAAAGCCTATTCACTCTTGCCTTGAAGAAACCTAGATTGTAATCGGGCGGAAAGACAGACAGACTTAAATCATTTAATTCCCCAGCAGCACTTCAATGCTTAAGTTTAATATCATATATTCGTGCAAATTCAAAAATAAATTGCGTTATGTACATAAATTCAAGTAGTAGCATTAATACACATCAGGAAGTCATATTTCTATATCACCGGACTTGTTAAGGAAATAAAACTTTTACGACAGTCGCTCAATATCCGTGACCGGTGTCCACCAGTACCGGAACATTTATACACTGGTGTTGTCAATAATCCTTATTATTATCTTGTTATGATTATATCAAATTAAGGAACGAACTGCTTTATTTATTACAAATGCCTGATTTACATATCTTCCATAAAAGGGATTGATGGTAAGTGGCTACTGCAGCCCATAGGCACCTTCAACCAACATCAAATAAAGAAGTCAACAGATCTATTGCGACCTTTGAGGACTAAGCTGGAATGCATCACAGTCTGTATGTATATACCGACTCTCTATTTCCTTCAGAACAGAACACATAAGGGCACTCAAAATGTTGAACCGATGGACTCCTAGGCAGAAAAGGACCTAGTCGAACAGATGGACTCCTAAGCAGAAAAGGACCTAGTCGAACAGATGTACTCCTAGGCAGAAAAAGAGCTAGTCTAACAGATGGATTCTTAGGCAAAAAAGAACCTAGTCGAACAGATGGACTCCTAGGCAGAAAAGGACCTAGTCTAACAGATGGATTCCTAGGAAAAAAAGGACCTAGTCGAATAGATGGACTCCTAGGCAGAAAAGGACCTATTCGAACAGATGGACTCCTAGGCAAAAAAGGACCTAGTCGAACAGATGGACTCCTAGGCAGAAAAGGACCTAGTCAAACAGATGGACTCCTAGGCAGAAAAGGACCTAGTCGAATAGATGGACTCCTAGGCAGAGAAGGAGTCCTACCACCTAGTAAAGTAGATTTTCTTTGTGTAATTAATTACTTAATATTTACAAAATAAATGAGGAAATTTTAAATTACGTTTCATCTTCACTTGTGAAGTGTAATGTTTGTGAAATTAAAACATCAAGCACTCAATCTGGGGGAAACAAATCAGAAGATGGGCAGCAGCGTCTTCTTAATAACAACTATAAAATAAAAACTGCGGCTGCCAGCCCGTCTGCCAAGCCTGGGAACTATGGTAAATATCCCCCCTATGAGGCAATCTATGGGGAAGGCCTATATTTAGCAGTGAACTTTTGATAGGCTGTAATGGTAACGGTAATGGTAAGCATAAAATCTATTGAATTTCAACACTTAATACAATTATAGGATATTTTAATTTAATTTTATTTTATTATGTAAAGAAATTTACAGCTATAATTAAAAACAATACATGTAAAGATAACGCGGATAATCACTATCCTATGGATATATTTTTTGTTCATTGAAGATATAAAAGGGTAAAAGATATTTAATATTTTTAATTTAAAAAAATATTTAATCACTCGGTTTTGAAAGGTTGCGCGCTGGTTGAGAGTCAAAGTATTTTAAGGTCATCAAACACTTCAGTTCACTTGGTTTGGTATAAAAGACATCAACGAACAAGCGAAAATAAGAAAAGAAAAAAATACGTACACTGTGGCATATAGACATCCACATCCATTAAGAATCAAAATGCCAATGCGTTGTCCCCCCCCCCCCCGTGACTAACATGGAATGCCTCATTTCCTGTAAAAAGGGTCTCCGGTTCTCTATACTCACCATACGAAACACAGCAGCATTAAGCTGCTATTTTACGTTGGTATTCTGTGAGAGCTCGATCGATCGATAAAGTTATATGAAAATAGCGTATCGTGAAATTATTCTTCTCAAAGAGTTCTAAAGATACGTTAGTGGCACAATCCATCTTATTACAAAACATGGTTTATTCAAAATTGGGCTTAAAGAAGAGTTTTTATCACAAAAGAAATCCCTTAACTGTGGCTTAGACAGAATAACCACAACCAACCAATAATAACCATATAATAATAGATTGTTGTTTTCTTTTCTAATCATCAGTGCAATAATTTAAAGGAATATGAACTTCATCATTTGCACCTATTGAAGAACAAGCACTATTGATTGCCTCACAATCCTCGGATTTTTTTTACTGCGTTTAGGTTTAAAGTTATTAAATCATTTATCTAATAACAAGCTACCATAAAACTACTATATTTGAGTTGTACCTATCGCATTTTAATATTATCGCTAATTAGTTATTGTGATGATTCGCGAGGCTACTGATATCAAAAAACAACCTAATTTCAATAGAGAAGATGGCTGGGTGCTACCATCTGCTTGGGATCCCATAATTGATAAAATTAAATCCCAAGCCAAGTATACAACTGCAAGACTTCAAGATACTGTAAGTTCATACTGCGTAAAATTAATAATTTTTAATCTGGAGGTAGCCGTGGTTAACTATGACATTGGGACGTCATACACCTCAGTCCTCTCCGTGACCATGGGTGCTGTAAAGTACTCGAAACGTCGGGAATATACGAGTAAAATAAGTTAATATACGCGATAAAATCCGTAAAACTAGTTTTATTTAAATGTGTAGTGGTCGCGTAAATACAAGAAATCATCATGAATATGTCATCAACTATTAAAACCTGTTGGAGCATGGATGATAATGTTTCATTAATTCCATTCCATTCCATTTATTACAGCCTATAAAAACCCACAGCTGAGAATAATATATTACCTTATTTTCGGATTTCGGTTCAGATTTGAAACATAATCAAATATATCTACTCGAAACATTCAATCAGGTACTAACCTGATTCAGATTGGATTAAATAATAATGGGTTATTATAGAACAAAAAATGTTTGATAAGAAAAATAAAGTCGTAGAAACTACGCACTACGTTATTGGAATTTAAAAACGTAACACTATCAGCAATGTGCTTCCATTTTTCAGGGCAAAGTAGAAAGTGCGCGGTCAAATTTAATCATCATCATCATCATTACAGCCCTTCACAAGTCCACTGTTGAACATAGGCCTCTCCTAAGGAATGCCACAAAGCACGGTCCTGAGTCACCTGCATCCATCGACTTCCTACATGTCTTACCAGGTCGTCACTCCATCTAGTAGGGGGACTCCCTACACTTCGTCCGCCGGTACGAGGACGCCACTCGAGTACCCTTTTCCCCCATCGGTTGTCGGTTCCTCGAGCTATATGGCCGGCCCATTGCCACTTCAGCTTACTAATCCGTTGGGCTATGTCGGTCACTCTGGTTCTACTGCGGATATCCTCATTTCTAAGTTTATCACGCAGAGAAATCCCAAGCATAGTCCTCTCCATAGCTCGCTGAGCGACCTTGTGCTTCCTCATACGGCCAGCAGTGAAGGACCACGTCTCAGTTCTATAGGTACTGGCAATAAGCACTGGTTGTATAGTCTCGTTTTCAAGTTTTGAGGTATACCTGTAGAGAAGATATGCCGTAATTTCCCGAACGCTGCCCAGCCGAGTTGAATCCGTCGATTGACCTCTCGGTCGAAGTTGGACTTACCTAGTCGGACTATTTGTCCCAGGTAAACATACTCGTCAACTGCTTCGAGCTTAGTGCTCCCAACAACTACCGGCATAGGTATGAGATGGACGTTATACATGATCTTTGTTTTGTCCATGTTCATCTTAAGATCTATCCGCTGGGAGGCACTATTGAGGTCATTGAATATAGTGCTTAAGTCCTCCAGCGATTCTGCCATGAGGACTATATCGTCGGCAAATCAAAGGTGAGTGATGTACTCGCCTTTGATGTTAATACCGTATCCTTTGCAGTCCAGTAGCTTGAAAACGTCTTCCAATGCAGCGGTGAAGAGTTTCGGGGATATAACGTCACCCTGTTACACCTCTCTGCAGTTGGATAGGTTTCGTACTCTGGTTCTGTACTGGGATAGCCATCGTAGCCCTACTGTACAAACACTTCAGCACTTCGATATACCGACAAACAACTTGGCACCGTTGAAGGAACTGTAGCACCGCCCAAATTTCGACGGAATCAAAGGCTTTCTCATAGTCCACATACGTCAGACATAGTGACAAATTGTACTCCTCGGACTTCTGTCCAATTTGCCGAAGGGTATGTATGTGGTCTATGGTGAAGCCTTTTCGGAAGCGGCTTGTTCGGGAGGCTGGAAGTCGTCGAGTTTGCATGCGAGACGATTCGTAATGACTCTCGAAAACAGCACGTAGACGCGGCTCAGAAGGTACTGGTTTTCCACCCGCTTTCAGAAGCTCCGCTGTAATTCCATCCTCGCCTGGGGCCTTGCCGTTTTTAAGGTGCTGTAGAGCCATCCTAATCTCGCTCAGACTGACGTCCGAAATATCATCGGAATAGTGTCGGAAGACTTGCTCTTGGTTCGATACTCACACTTGCGTGTGGCTCCAACGATGATGTGTACAGCGGCCCATAGAACCTCACAATCTCACTCAAAATCTCAGCTTCGACAGTTGGCTCTTTCTGGCAGACAGATCTCTAATAAAGACTTTGGAGCCCTGGTTCCGTTCGATCGCTTCTTTAATACGAGCTGTATTCAAAATGCGTAAGTCCCGCCGCATGCATTTTGGAGATCTGTCTGTTCAGTTGCCTGTACGTTATCAAATCTACTGAATACTGCAGCTTCATTTCCCGTCTAACAGCCATGACATTAAGAGTGTGATCGGAGAGTTTTTGTGTTCTTCTGCGACGGGTCTTACAGAACTTAGCTCCGACCGTATGGACAGTTTCCACAAGCTTGTCATTAATATCGTCCTCATCATTGCAATCAAAAAGAAGGCACTGAAAACGGTTTTGTAGCTCGAGCTGAAAGGTTTCGGGCCTTTGGATTAGAGCATGAGGGGGTCGGAGCGTTGACTTCATTGGACGAGACCTCTCCAACTTAACGTTTAGGTTCAGTGTGCCTCTCACCATTTGATGATCGCCGCCGGTTTTCACCCTCGCGATCATTGAGACATCACTTAACATTTGTCGTCTGGTTGTCATAATGAAGTCAATCTCATTTTTTGTCGAACCGTCGGGGCTCGACCAGGTCCACTTCCTGTTTGGCTGCTTCTGGAAAAAATATTTCATCATAAAGAGTCCCTTTTTCTTCATGAAGTCGGCCAGCTGCTGGCCCCTTGGGTTCCGTTGCCCTATTCCAAATTTCCATACCTTCAGCTCATCGTTTTCTCTTGTGCCTAGTTTTGCGTTGAAGTCTCCCATTAACACCGTATAGTGTGTTTTGAAGGAATGCATGGCTCTAGATATATCCTCATACATTTCCTCCACTTCCTCATCGGGATGTACCAGGTTGGTGCGTAAACCTGTATGACCTTCAGCGAATACAATTTGGTGATTCTGAATATAAGGTACGCAACCCTCGTCGACAGACTCTCAATCTTTACAACGTTGGTAACGAGAGACTTGTGGACCATAAATCCGACACATCCTTAGGACAGATGGTCGCCGTCCCGGTGATAGATCAAGTCGCCGGATTCGAGTATTACCGTGTCCTCCCCCTCTCTTCGGACCTTGGATAATCCTATAATATTCCAGTGCAACTTGTCTATCTCTTCTTCCAGCTCCAGGATCTTCTCGTCAGTCCTCATTCTCCGTGCGTGCCACCTAAGACGACTCGACCTGGCGACATATATGTCGTAGAGTCGTCTTAGGTGGCAACCGAACCTCCACCGGAGATTCCTAGCACCCCCTGCCCCGCCGTTACCGTGGTCGCCACCGTAGCCAGGAATAGCGGGGCCGCTTGGGACTGGGGCCGTCTCTTCGTAACTTTATTCATGGGGGCTATATTGCCATAGTTGCCACGCTTGGGGAGCGGGTTGGCAACCGCGTTTTTTTTTCATTGTTGTTTTGCTGTTATCAGAAAGATGCTGCTGCCCATCTTCTGCCTCAGTTTAATAGATACATAATAATAATAAATCTGTAAAGTTTCATCTATATGGATAACTTAGACATCTGGTTACCCAACTTACGTGTTGTACCTGCTCTATATCTTTCCGGTGATAATAATACTTACTATATCTGTCCTTTGCGAGTGTACGCGCATGTCAAATCTATAGAGCTCTTCATAGACTTAGAATATACTTACGCCAGTATATTCAAAGTCTATGGAGCTCTTTATCTTAGAGCTGTGGTGTCACAGTCGTGGCAAAATTTTACATTTGCTGTCAAACTCCATACCTTTACGTTTTAATTCGCATTTTGAACCTGAGACTATTTATAAACTACATCTTGTAATAAGACGGTATTTTATGACTATGTTCCTAATAAACCTTCAGTTTATGAGAGTCGTTTGTGTAACATAGAACAAATCCTTACTAAATGAACTATTGCATTGTTTTATCAATTTTACCTAGAGCAATCTCCATCCTAAACCTTAAACCAGTAGTTTGGTTTTTACACCAAAAGTTACACTCCTTTAATTTTCATACGCAAAGGGGTCCTCCGTGAGTCCAGCCGAATATACTCAGTATGTGGACCCGTGCGAAGTTGCGGTGGGTCGCTAGTACTACTATAATAAAAGTAAATAAGTCTTTGTGAATGTTTCGCTCGACACTAATGAGTGTGCTCGTTCGTACTTGATTATTTCCGGAGATTTTCCAACTTGAAATCTCATTTAATTAATTAATGCTAAAATTAAACAATTAGTTGCCCACAAACCGTGAAAATTTGTTATCCTTTATTAAGTTCTTAAGAAACAAAGGAGTTTCATGAAATTAATCAACGTGCAAAATCTATTCTTTCAAATTAAACATAAATTATGAAACGCGTTAAATAACATTATAATATACAATATTTATTACCATAATAAAAAAAAACTAGCGGTATAGTGCTAAGAACGCTGGATGCCTTTCCTCGCTGAATTCCAGCCCTCCTATCACCAGCGGCGATGACAAGTCGTGGATACAGTTTCCTTAGGAACTTTACCACACGTGGTATTTAACGTTAGCCTAAAATGCCTATTCACTTATGCCCAGAAAAGTCCTCACAGTGGTTATGAAAGACTGGTGCATCCTCTCTTTGCGCTTAAAAAACGATGAAGTGAAACGCTTTGCACTGACTGTATGTCAAGCAACTGTCGTCTATTCCGTCGTTATGGGTACATTTTTTGGTTAATGTCACCTTTTAACTTATTAAATTGGTCTGGGTACTTATGAGTCGCGGTTTTGGATATAGAGTTATTATAACCCCAAAACAACCGTGTTTTGTGGTAAGGATTGTAACAATAATGATGATGATAAAGTTCTTTCAGGAACTTCACCGCACAGGGACCCACGGATTGATAGTCCCTACAGCAAATGGCACAAATAAATGCGCCACTTACTCTGTTCTGTTGACTCTGATCTGATGCCGTCCCAGCTCTAAGCGAAGTAACCCTAAGCTGAGATTTTATCAAAGTGTCTACACACTAAGCATCCTACACTAAGGCTTTACCTGTTTCCCAAGGGACCAAAGTCATACCGTCGGATCTCCTGCTATCGTCTCTAAATATTCCACAAGGTTCTAAAACCGAGAGAACATTTATAGATACAAGAGCTCTTCGGATAACATTGTTTAGAGAACCAGGACAATTTACCAGCACTATTCTTACATGAGAGTCCGTGGAGCCCAAACTCGTGTGAAAAATGTGTTTATCCTTTAAAACTTTAAATAAACGTCAAATGAAATGGGTTTGGAGACGACACAAAAATAACACAAAAACAGTTGAAATTTTAATTTCCGAAAATGTAACCTGTCATAAATGTGTCCCACAGCTGGGCACAGGCCTTCTCTCATTTCTGAGAGGGTTATTGAATAATTAATCGAATAGTATGCAATAAAACCTAATGTATAAAATTTACAACACTAAATGTTAAAATTCTGAAGATCAATATGTCCCTCAAGGGGAAAGAATTGAGCCTAGTGAATTCCACTGTTTCTTGGTATTATCTGCTATTTATAATTGATTGAATTCTTGAGCTATTTATATCCTAAAACCGAAAGAGAGAACAATTTTAAAAATAAAATATAACTTTGGCCTTAATATATGTTAACGAAATGCATGTTCACAAAAACAAAAGTACTTAGTTTTGATAAAAAAAGGCTACACTCTGTAAACACCAGGCAAACACGAGCTAATAATACTAGTTACTTGACTCTACGGAGTCCGTAAGAATTCATAGAGCAATTTATACGCTTTTACAACAAAGTTTCAGAAAGGTCAAGTTTAAATTTTATATAAAACACACACTTTATAAAAAGGTAAGATTTTTTGTATTATAAAAGAAAACATGTTTGATAATAACCTTTGGAAATGAGGTCATCGCTTCTAATATGGAAAAAAGTCCCGCGGGGTTTCTTGCTGGTTTTTCCCAGGTAAATTTTTCCGAACTTGACTTTCAATAAAAAATATTTATAGTTTATAGCGAATTAAGATAATTCTATTCTAGTCCGTCTCGTTGCTAGAGCAAATGTTCATGTTGCCGGAATAGAATAGAATAAAATATTTTTTATTCAACATAGATTAAGTTGTATAACTGATTGAAAGTCATACTCGCTTCGGAGAAAAACTTTTGCCCTGGGAAGAACCAGCAAAAAACCCAGTGGGATTCATTTTTAAATAACAATTTATTATGTTGTCCAATTGAATTATGTATAGGTACACAAGAAACGGTACGGTAGAACGGTAAGGGTAATTATTAATCATGAATTCTTTAACATTATGATAACCCTTTTTATACAGCTTACGTTCGATAAAATTTTAAACTTTTTGATTAGTACGCCGTGCATATTTTTTGGGTCTTTGTTGTAAAAGCGTATTACACATTACCCTATGAAGGAATTATTGACTCTTTGAGTCGAGCTACTGGTATAACTAACTAACTTGTGTTTATTCCTAGTATTGACAAAATGTATTTTTAATAACACTATTTATGTTACATAAAATTTTTGTAAATATACATAGGCATTTATTTCTTTAAATTTTTGTCTAAGACAATCCTACGGATTTAAGTCTTAGAAGGCTCTTGCGACTCTCTTCTGCAAAACAAAGATATGAAGTGACCAAGGCACGTCTACTTAAGCTTCCACGTCACGACAAAACCGGAATCCGTTCGGAAGGAGGGGGGAGGGGGGGTAATACGGAACAGAGTACTCCAACAAGGGCCATTGTGCAAATACGTTAAGTTAGAAGGTTGTCACACATAACGGCGGAATAGACGACAGTTTCACTTCATCGTTTTTTTTTTGAGCGTAAAGAGAGGGATGCACCAATCTTATAACCACTCTTAGGAAATTTCAAGGCATTTTAGACTAACGTGTTAAATAGCAGTTTAATGCTGACGTGTATCGTATGGTAATTGTAAATAAATGGAGACCCTTTTTACTGGCAACGAGGCATTCCACCTTAGTCCTCAGGTGTGAGAACGCATCTGCATTTTGATTCTTAATCGAGGATAGGTTTAGGGCTTTACAACACACATGGTCCGGGGGGCGGGGGACTACTGAGGCGTTTGTTTTCCTGATGTCATAGTTAACGAAGGCTACCAACTTCGTTAATCGACACAAACTGCCTCAACTTTTAAATATTAATGATTTTTAAAATACATATGAAGTAATCGTATCTCATGGATGACTTACTGAACACGACTTAATGAATATAGTCATATGAAGGTGACGGTCAACCTCGGTACAATAGCGATTAGATCAAATAATCCAGGACGCAAGTCATCTAAGACTAAGACGAGGAAAATATGTCACTCTTCTCTTTCATACCTATAAAACATTGTTATAAATGTTCCAAACTAGCTTTTGGATTTTTATTTGGATTATAGCTAGTTTTTTTTTTAAACACAAAGTCATTAAATGACTGAATAAATAATGAACCATCATAACCTAGCAATGTTATACAATATTATATTTCTATTATTATTGTATTATTATATAGTGAAGCAGTTGTCAGTGTAGCAGTGGTACTGCGGGGAGTTTGGCGGATTTAGTAGTGTTTCACCTCCGTGCTTTTAAAACATGAAAAGCTGATCCCGTGTCAAATTGCTGTCCCAGAGGAAATAAAGAGTGCGCCTGTGCTTGCGTACACACGTGCACCACTGCGCAGATGGCTAGTCATTTTTTTAAACTGAAGTGACAATCAAATTTACAGTTCACCTGATGGTAAATGGCTAATGCATGGACATCTGTAACAAACTTCAGGCAAAGAAGGTCATCTCTGAGAGCTATGATGGAATACCTCACAGCCTCTAATTATACTGGTTCTTCATACCCTTCTAACTGGAACACTGCATTGCAAGTACTGCTATTTTGGCGGCAAAAATAGGTAAGAGTTTGGTAGCTGTCCAGAAGGACATTGGCTCTTCCACCTGGTAGTTAATTCCATTGGAACTGGCTACCTTGAACAAAATTGGGTCTGGAGGATTCGAATTTCGGTCACGGCGGCCAGCCTCAACGGAGACTAGTCATCGGCACAGGACAGGATTATAGTGCCCAAGTGTATGCGCAAGCACAGGTGCACTCTCTATTCCCTCATTCTCATAGTCCAATCGGACGGTAAACCGACATGACCGGAGAGAGATCAGGCGCAGAATCAACGGCTTTACGTGCTTTTCGAGGCACGGAGGTGAGACACCGCCAACTTCCTGACTCCGGGCAGCTAAATAAATGATAATATAAGAGTGAAAAAACGAGCTAACAGTCCGCCTGTTGTCAATTGCTACAGCACCATACGAACCATAGCAGCATTAAGCTGCTATTTTACGTTGGTATTTTGTGAGAGCGTGGTCCCACCCCGGTCGAGCCGACCCATTCGTGCTACAACCATAATATAGCTGCAGCGTGGCTCTATCACGTTTGCATGTTTCACCGTAGCAGCCCATTTGACCGATTTTACCAAATGAGTCGTCAATCAATTCCTCTTTATTAAAAATGAAGGAAAAAAAAGAGAAATCTATATTATTTTTACTGCGTTGTCGGGCATTCATAATATTATAACTACTCAGTGTTTTTCATAATTTCAACTTAGTGTATTGATATTAATTTGCACCCAAAAAATAGTGTCATTTTTAATGATTATGAATGTTTTGCTATTGTGGGAAAACAATATTTAGATTGACTACAATACGTTAGGTAAAAAAATAATTGATTACGATTACTAATAAAAAAACGAATACTATAATTGATTTAAGCTTATTATTGCACCAATTTGATTTTAAATATTAGACGAGAGTATTTTTGTTTGATATATTTTAGATTATATATTTGTTTGATATATTTAGATAAAAAAATTCCAACTTTAATATTTTAGATTTTTGCTTAAGAAATTATTGTGATAAGATTTAAATAAAAAAAAATAAGTGAAGTACGTAATCAAGGATTTTTGACAACCCTGACACATATTTTCAAGTTTGTATGAAAAATAGAAAAATAGGAGGGCAACTTTGCCACAAGCGTAAACTTTGCTATTTGCAACACAATTAAAGGAGCAAATCATAACTATGAGTGTTATGTATTATATTACGAGGTAAACTTATCTTCAACCTTGAAGTCAAATCCTATTATTTTCATTATAAACCCTGATGGCAAAGTTGCCACAAAGGGAGGTTAACTTTGCCATTTTTTATTTTTGAGTATTTTGTCTATTTAATGTTAGGATTTGTTTAAATCACTAACAAATACCAAATCTATGAAGAATATAATGTCACATTTAACATTGATGCCCAGTCTGACAGTACATTTTTTGTTGGAAAATTGGTTCTAAACTTTTAAGTCCTTCCAAAAATGGCAAGGTTGCCAGGTTTCACGGTAACTTATAAGTCAAACAAATTTAAGCGTTATTTTAAATAACTTGTTATAACTTTCAATATTCAATATTTCAAAACTAATTCCAATTATAATGGTAAATAACCTTTTGGTATCATGAGGAAACTTTGAACAAACTCAATATAGAATTAATAAGTCCCCGTTCCGTATTTAACGACATCACAACAAAAAGTCCCGGAGTAATTATTATTATCATTGCAATTATTTTTATTTTTTATTCATTCGTTGATTACATTATATCAAAAGTCTACTGCGAACGTAGACCCCCCCTCATAAAATGTCATGATATTGTTGTAGAAATATAAGATGCTGCTACCCATCTTCTGCTTCATTTCCCTTTGTCGCCTCCTTCGACATCCACGGGATAACATGGGATAGCGGATATAAATAAGTTTATAATAGGGGTTAAAATATGAAATTGCCGTTTTAATAGAGTGGCCACGACCTGCATGGTCCAAGATTTCTGATTAAAACTTAAATATTGAATTTAAAAAGTTACCTATATATTATATTTACATAAATATAACTTCTTAAATTTAAAAAATATATGCCGTTCTATTGGTTGATTTTCAATTACACTTTTAAAAACTACTCCTTTTTAAAAGGCCGGCAACGCATCTGCAATTCCCCTGGTGTTGCGGTTGTTCATGGGCAGCGGTACTGCGGTAGTCACTTACCATCAGGTGAGCCGCATGCTCGTTTGCCCCCTCTCCTATAAAAAAAAGTATTTGAGTTAAATCTCTATTTACGAATACGAGTTCCGACGAGCTGTCTCTGCTGCTTTAGAACCATATTACCGATGAATTAAAAGTAATATTGGAAGCCGATCCTTATCTAAATTAAACCAAAGAATTAGCGTCTTGGTTTGACGATAGTTTACTCACAATATTGACTCATTTGCGCACCAAATTTGTCAAATAAAAATCTCGAGAAATGGGTGGAAACATTATTATATCAATCGGTAATTTTTTACATTCTGGGCTGTAAATTTTTTAGTACAGCATATTAATTATATAAGCTGCAATGAGTGATTCTTGTTTATAAAATAATTAATTTTGATAAGCACTTAGAGGGTTTAAAAAATGTACGCGGCTTTGCCGCACCTTAATTTACTGTCGCTGATATTACTTGATACGTATTGCCGTATTTTTACAAATTTAAGAGTACACCTAAATTTAAGCTACTAATGCCGGCCGCACCTAGTTCTAGCCGGCTAGAACTAGGTGTAACCGCACTTCGGCTTTTAGTCGTAATATATTTTTACAAATTTAACAATACACCTAAATTTAACCAACTACTGCTGGCCGCACCTAGTTATAGCCGGCTAGAACTAGGTGTAACCGCACTTCGGCTTTTAGCCGTAACATATAATAATTTATGTCTCTGCTTATAGACATATTTTCTTTGCTAAACAATCGTGAATCTTGCTGAGTATTTTGCGGATTGACTGTTTATTGGGCAAACTCATATTATTGTAATTATATTTTTTTGCTACGACTGAACAGGAAGCAAACATGGCACCATTTTATCACGTGGATTTCCAAAATCCTCGGTATTGTTGCTGAGCTCCAAACAACATTTCTTTACAAGTCTATGTTTACGTGGTAGAGCCACGCTGCAGCTATGCTAGCTATACATAGCTGCAGTATGAATGAGTTGGCTAGACCGGGGTAGAACGACGCTATCACAGAATACCAACGTGGAACAACAGAATGCTGCTGTACATACGAAATGTGAGTGTAGAGAACTAAACAACCCTTTTTATGGACACGGGATAAAAATGCAATAATGGGAGTATTTGCTATAATCGCTACTGAGTACCTATTTTAAATATGGCGTAAACTTGATGGTTATACCGCTATCTTATTTTCTAAAAAATTACTAGGACTAATGCTATTAATTAATTAATACTAAATAATAAAATTATTCTATTGGAAGCCATGAGATCTTTCTGGCATTTCCCATAGTCACCTCTTCAATACCACAGGACGAAATGGGGCAATAGATTCTCTCTCTAACTGCAGCATAAAAATGCTCAGGATCACAAAAAAATTAACCCTGAATTGACGGCTTAGCGAGTAAGTAAGTTTTTTTTTATAGAATAAGGGTGACAAACGATCACACAGTCCACCTGATGGTAAGTGGTTGCTGTGGCCTAGACATCTACATCTATCATCGTTTGCGAATTTAAATGCAGTTGCGTTGTCAGCCGTGAGGACTAAAGATACTGCTCTTTCCGTAAAATCTCGGTTCTCTACACTCACCATACAAAACACAGCAGCATTAAGCTGCTATTTTACCTGGTATTCTGTGAGCGTGGTCCTTCCAGGTCGAGCCGACCATTCGTGCTACAACTATAATAGCATAGTACGTGGTGAGCCATACTGCAGCTATATTAATAGTAATAGCTGCAGCATAACTCTACCATAAAATCTTACAAGCGCAATGGTCTTAAGGTTAAAGACAAAACTATCCTCTTATTTCTAAAAATTCTCTTTTATGCTACTGTCATCTTAGGGTCAAAGCGTTGAAAAGGTCATTCTTTTATTTAGGAATTTTGTTACCAGTAGTCTTACTGGTAAGATTAAAAAATCTTACGGGTTGGGCCATCCTGCTGGTTTATTATGACTACAGCACGAATGGGTCAGCTCGACCGAATAAGACCACGCTCTGTTTTGTATACTGAGTGTAGAGATGAAGAGGCACTTTTACTGGAATCAGGCATTCCATCTTAGTCCTCAGGGTGACAATGCATCTGCATTTTAATCCACTAACCATCAGGTGGACTATGTGATCGATTGTCAACCATAATCTATAAACAAAACTAGTGTATTTTGTTTTGCCACTACTATTTGGCGCTTTGTTTGTTTTTACTATTTTTAGTAAATATCTGTGACGATTTAATTTGCTTAAATCAAATAACCGTGTTATTCCTATAAACAACAATAAATTATAATTACTTATTACCCGTTGGTACATTAAAGTTATGTAAACATGATTAATATTCATACAAATAAATAGCAAAGCAATTACATAAATAGGTAAATCAAATATATTGTTGTTTGTTTATAAATTAGTATTAACTACCTAATAACCAATCCTATCGCAAGCTCTAATAACAACAAAAATAATAATACTAATTCCGGTTACTAATTACACTATCAGATTCAGCCTGTCTGCATGTCGAAATTTCAGCCCATATAAACGTACGTGTTATTCTTCTTTATAAAGCCATAAGTCTACGACTGGACATGGATTCTTCCTTTTTAAGTACGATCTGCCATAATCGCCATGCTTGGCAGATGAATTGTGATGACAGTACTAGTATGGTGACATTTTCCATCGTCACTTGCAACACCAGGGGACGAAATGGGGTGACGGATTCTCGTTAAGGGGCACAGGGGCACGGCCTCTTAGAAAATCTAGTGCCCTCTGAAAACTTAGTGTTGCCAAATGAACTCTAATGAACTGAATGAAATGTGTGAGTGACTTCATGTTGCCCACTCAGGAAAAAGTTTTGACTTCGCCGTCCTAAACTCAGAAGGAGCTTAAAATCCTTAAGCTATGAAGGGTGACCCATCACCCTATTTATTTCAATTCAACTTTATAATATGTCAGTTTGTGAAATTCTGCGCTTTTTAATTGCTTAAAATATCAATACTCGTACAATGATTCGATTTGTGTGATTTGTCTATTTAACATAACATAAACATAACATAAACACTCCTGCCTATCACCCAGAGGTAGGCAGAACTATGGACTTTCATTTGGCACGATCGTGACACACCTCTCTCGCCTCCTCCACATCCATATACCTACGCATACACGCTCGTCGGTTAAGGGTACTCTTAATTTGGCCCATTTCCAATATATCACCAATTTGGTCGATAAACACCTAGGGCGTCCTTACCAACTCTGCCGTTCACCTCATCAACATAAATTTGCTTTGTCACTCTTTCCTTATTCATTCTTTCTACATGACCAAACCACCGGCATTCCTTTCTTAATCCTGGTCACAACATCATCTTGCATACCACACTCTTCTCTTATCACACAATTTGTCACTCTGTCATTCAGATTCAGCCCTAACATACTCCTAATGACCGCATTTCTACAGCATTTATTCTACTCATGCCTCTTCTGCCACACCCAACTTTCACTACCATACACTAAAGTAGAGACTAACGCATTGTGAATTGCCATACGTGCCTTTTTGGACACATTCGACTTTCCACAATAGAGTGTGACCCATTTACTATACTACTGCCGTTCACTCGTCGTTCTATATCCTTATCATATCTACCATCCCACTAAATACATCCCAAACACATACTCATCTACTTGCTCGACCAATCTCCCGTCTATTTAACTTACTTTTGAATATGATGAAACATATTTGGTTGAATTACTGAGTGCATAAATTACACATATTATGTCCTAGGTTCATTTTAAAACTTCAAAAAAGAAGGATAATCATTATAATAATTATAATCTTTATTTCTCTCTACAAATATTCAGTTTAAAAATCCTTATAAGGAGGTTCTAATTATATTCGACTGTATGTTTTAGTTTTGAAGTCGCTTTACTTTTTAATAAGTCGATGAATGCAATGCAAGTGGTTCAGGACCGTGCTGTGTGTGGCATTCCTTGGGGAAAACATATGTTCAGCAGTGGACTTGTGAAGGCTGTAATGATGATGAAGTGCGATTTGCTAAAGTTTGCATTGTTGTTAATTAAAATAACACGTCTCACTCTTATTGTACACTTTTAAAAGATCTGAGGTAAAACGAACTCGCATTCCACCAGTAAGTGGATGTTGTGGTCCATGTACACCTACATCTAACCTTGATTAAGAATCAAAGGTTTAGTTATAAGGATCATACGTGTTAACTTTCTGTTACTGGTACGTGCTATATCAGCACATAAAACTGTCATGAACAATTTCGATAGTGCTGTTAAAGTATGAAACTACCGTTTTAAATATTAATATATATAAATATACAATACTTATTGAAAATACCTGAAATTTTGAAAAAATTGAAAATATAGAAAATATATATTTATTTGATCTAAATATTTACCCTCATTATCTATACATTTATGCCATGCCGAGGAAGATTATTTATGCCTTTGCGATAGAACTCTGGGATCTGGACTGAAAAGTTTATGAAGGTTTTTACTGTTTCTAAAACAATTTTTCCTTGAAGAAATTGACCAAATTACGGAATTATAATATATTGGAGCTAGATGTAAGGAGTATGGAGGATGACGCTTGGTTTCTAACTACAGGTATTGTAATGTTAAAACGGTTTGTCGAGCAATGTTAGGTCTTGCGCTATCGTGGAGCAATAATGGTGAAGTTCTATTGGCGAGTCAGAGTTGTTTCTTTGAGAGTTTTGCCATTACTGGTCGAAGTTATTCACAACAGACGTCTACTGTCATTGATACACCGGATCTCAAAAAGCTATAGTGAATTACACCATGAATTGATCACCAAACAGTTACCATTACTTTTTTTTATTAAGGACAACAAAGAGTTGTATTAAAAATTATAATTCAAACCTTATATAAACAGATTAGCTAATTACACAACCAACATCGTTATCCACAAAATTACTGTACTAATTAAAAGTTAAAAGGCACAGAGAACACAAAAATAAAACAAGAGGCAACAATGCATACCTAGCCGTTAACAGCAAAATCATGAAAGTTACATGTGTTACTTCGAAAAAAAATCAATTTTGATTAACGTTATAAATTAGAAGAAAAAGAAAGAAAAAATTACAAGTCATCAATACAAGTTTTATATCTTTCTAAATTGAGGTGTATGGTAAATAAGTCTACATAGGAGAAGCTGTTGTCATACAGTTCCATTATGCGACATAAAGGCGCACGCTTGCCCACATTGTTTTGAGAAGTAATTAAATGTTAAACCGTAATAAAATTAGGTTAGCCACAAAAACAACATTAAATCATTTGGTTAGCATTCAAAGATTCTGTTTGCAATTAAAAAACGTTCAGCAATTCTTGTTTCTAAATAATCTTGATAATGTTCAGTAATTTAATCATAAATAGGCAGCTTACAATAATATGAGTTTGCCCAATAAACAGTCAATCCGCAAAATACTCAGCAAGATTCACGATTGTTTAGCAAAGAAAATATGTCTATAAGCAGAGACATAAATTATTATATGTTGGCTAAAAAGCCGAAGTGCAGTTACACCTAGTTCTAGCCAGCTAGAACTAGGTGTAACCGCACTCGCTTTTAGTCGTAATATATTTTTACAAATTTAACAATACACCTAAATTTAACCAACTACTGCTGGCCGCACCTAGTTATAGCCGGCTAGAACTAGGTGTAACCGCACTTCGGCTTTTAGCCGTAACATATAATAATTTATGTCTCTGCTTATAGACATATTTTCTTTGCTAAACAATCGTGAATCTTGCTGAGTATTTTGCGGATTGACTGTTTATTGGGCAAACTCATATTATTGTAAGCTGCCTATTTATGATTAAATTACTGAACATTATCAAGATTATTTGTGAAACAAGAATTGCCGAACGTTTTTTTTAATTGCAAACAGAATCTTTGAATGCTAACCAAATGATTTAAATGCTGTTTCTTGTGGCTAACCTAATTTTATTACGGCTTAACATTTAATTACTTCTCAAAACAAATGCGGGCAAGCGTGCGCCTTTGCGTCGCATAATGGAACTGTATGACAACAGCTTCTCCTATGTAGACTTATTTACCATACACCTCAATTTAGAAAAGATATAAAACTTGTATTGGATGACTTGTAATTTTTCTTTTTCTTTTCTTCTAATCTTATAACGTTAATCAAAATTGATTTTTTTTCGAAGTAACACATGTAACTTTCATGATTTTGCTGTTAACGGCTAGGTATGCATTGTTGCCTCTTGTTTTATTTTTGTGTTCTCTGTGCCTTTTAACTTTTAATTAGTACAGTAATTTTGTGGATAACGATGTTGGTTGTGTAATTAGCTAATCTGTTTATATAAGGTTTGAATTATAATTTTTAATACAACTCTTTGTTGTCCTTAATAAAAAAAAGTAATGGTAACTGTTTGGTGATCAATTCATGGTGTAATTCACTATAGCTTTTTGAGATCCGGTGTATCAATGACAGTAGACGTCTGTTGTGAATAACTTCGACCAGTAATGGCAAAACTCTCAAAGAAACAACTCTGACTCGCCAATAGAACTTCACCATTATTGCTCCACGATAGCGCAAGACCTAACATTGCTCGACAAACCGTTTTAACATTACAATACCTGTAGTTAGAAACCAAGCGTCATCCTCCATACTCCTTACATCTAGCTCCAATATATTATAATTCCGCAATTTGGTCAATTTCTTTCAAGGAAAAAAATTGTTTTTAGGAAACAGTAAAAAAAACCTTCATAAACTTTTCAGAGTCCAGATCCCCAGAGTTCTATCGCAAAGGCATAAATAATCTTCCCTCGGCATGGCATAAATGTATAGATAATGAGGGTAAATATTTAGATCAAATAAATATATATTTTCTTATATTTTCAATTTTTTTCAAAATTTCAGGTATTTTCAATAAGTATTGTATATTTATATATATTAATACCTAAAACGGTAGTTTCATACTTTAACAGCACTATCGAAATTGTTCATGACAGTTTTATGTGCTGATATAGCACGTACCGAAGTAACAGAAAGTTAACACGTATGATCCTTATAACTACAAACCTTTGATTCTTAATCAAGGTTAGATGTAGGTGTACATGGACCACAACATCCACTTACTGGTGGAATGCGAGTTCGTTTTTACCCTCAGATCTTTTAAAAAAGTGTACAATAAGAGTGAGACGTGTTATTTTAATTAACAAATTTTCAATGCAAACTTTTAGCAAATCGCACTTCATCATCATTACAGCCCTTCACAAGTCCACTGCTGAACATATGCCTTCCCCAAGGAATGCCACACAGCACGGTCCTGAACCACTTGCATTGCATTCATCGACTCTTAATAAAAAGTAAAAGCCGACTTCAAAAAACTAAAAACATACAGTCGAATATAATTAGAACCTCCTTATAAGGATTTTTAAACTGAATATTTGTAGAGAGAAATAAAGATTATAATTATTATAATGATTATCCTTCTTTTTTTGAAGTCGGTTAAAAATGAACCTAGGACATAATATGTGTAATTTATGCACCTCAGTAATTCAACCAAATATGTTTCATCATATTCAAAAGTAAGTTAAATAGACGGGAGATTGGTCGAGCAAGTAGATGAGTATGTGTATTTGGGATGTGTATTTAGCAGGGATGGTAGATATGATAAGGATATAGAACGACGAGTGAACGCAGGAAATAGTAATAGTAAATGGGGCTCTACACTCTATTGTGGAAAGTCAGAATGTGTCCAAAAAGGCACGTATGGCAATTCACAATGCTATGTTAGTCTCTACTTTAGTGTATGGTAGTGAAAGTTGGGTGTGGCAGAAGAGGCATGAGAGTAGAATAAATGCTGTAGAAATGCGGTCATTAAGGAGTATGTTAGGGCTGAATCTGAATGACAGAGTGACAAATTGTGTGATAAGAGAAGAGTGTGGTATGCAAGATGATGTTGTGACCAGGATTAAGAAAGGAATGCTTCGGTGGTTTGGTCATGTAGAAAGAATGAATAAGGAAAGAGTGACAAAGCAAATTTATGTTGATGAGGTGAACGGCAGAGTTGGTAAGGGACGCCCTAGGTGAAAGTTTATCGACCAAATTGGCGATATATTGAAAATGGGCCAAATTAAGAGTACCCTTAACCGACGAGCGTGTATGCGTAGGTATATGGATGTGGAGGAGGCGAGAGAGGTGTGTCACGATCGTGCCAAATGAAAGTCCATAGTCTCTGCCTACCCCTCTGGGTGATAGGCAGGAGTGTTTATGTTATGTTTATGTTTATGTTATGTTAAATAGACAAATCACACAAATCGAATCATTGTACGAGTATTGATATTTTAAGCAATTAAAAAAGCTTGCAGAATTTCACAAACTGACATATTATAAAGTTGAATTGAAGCTATAAAATAGGGTGGATGGGTCACCCCTTTTCATAGCTTAAGCGATTTTAAGCTCCTTCTGAGTTTAGGACGGGCGAAGTCAAAACTTTTTTCCTGAGTGGGCAACATGAAGTCACTCACACATTTCATTCAGTTCATTAGAGTTCATTTGGCAACACCAAGTTTTCAGGGAGGGCACTAGATTTTCTAAGAGAAGCCGTGCCTCCCCGTGCCCCTTAACGAGAATCCGTCACCCCATTTCGTCCCCTGGGTGTTGCAAGTGACGATGGAAAATGTCACCCATACCTAGTACTGTCACCGCCAATTCATCTGCCAAGCATGGCGATTATGGCAGATCGTACTTAAAAAAGGAAGAATCCCATGTCCAGTCGTAGACTTATGGCTTTATAAAGAAGAATAACACGTACGTTTATATGGGCCGAAATTTCGACATGCAGACAGGCTGAATCTCGGATAGTGTAATTAGGTAACCGGAATTAGTATTATTATTTTTTGTTGTTATTAGAGCTTGCGATAGGATTAAGTTATTAGGTAGTTAATACTAATTTATAAACAAACAACAATATATTTGATTTACCTATTTATGTAATTGCTTTGCTATTTATTTGGTATGAATATTAATCATGTTTACATAACTTTAATGTACCAACGGGTAAATAAGTAATTATAATTTATTGTTGTTTATAGGAATAACACGGTTATTTGATTTAAGCAAATTAAATCGTCACAGATATTTACTTAAAAATAGTAAAAACAAACAAAGCGCCAAATAGTAGTGGCAAAACAAAATACACTAGTTTTGTTTATAGATTATGGTTGACAATCGATCACATAGTCCACCTGATGGTTAGTGGATTAAAATGCAGATGCATTGTCACCCCTGAGGACTAAGATGGAATGCCTTGATTCCAGTAAAAAGTGCCTCTTCATCTCTACACTCAGTATACAAAACAGAGCGTGGTCTTACCCCGGTCGAGCTGACCCATTCGTGCTGTAGTCATAATAAACCAGCAGGATGGCCCAACCCGTAAGATTTTTTTTTAATCTTACCAGTAAGACTACTGGTAACAAAATTCCCTAAATAAAAGAATGACCCTTTTCAACGCTTTGACCCTAAGATGACAGTAGCATAAAAGAGAATTTTTAGAAATAAGAGTGATAGTTTTCTGTCTTTAACCTTAAGACCATTGCGCTTGTAAGTACACTTTTTTACGTGGTAGAGCCATGCTGCAGCTATATTACTATTAATATAGCTGCAGTATGGCTCTACCACGTACTATGCTATTATAGTTGTAGCACGAATGGGTCGGCTCGACCGGGGAAGGACCACGCTCTCACAGAATACCAGTGTAAAATAGCAGCTTAATGCTGCTGTGTTTCGTATGGTGAGTGTAGAGAACCGGAGACCCTTTTTACTGGAAAAGAGGCATTCTCTCTTAGTCCTCACGGCTGACAACGCAACTGCATTTAAATTCGCAAACGATGATAGATGTAGATGTCTATGGGCCACAGCAACCACTTACCATCAGGTGGACTGTGTGATCGTTTGTCACCCTTATTCTATAAAAAAAAATTTACTTACTCGCTAAGCCGTCAATTCAGGGTTAATTTTTTTGTGATCCTGAGCGTTTTTATGCTGCAGTTAGAGAGAGAATCTATTGCCCCATTTCGTCCTGTGGTATTGAAGAGGTGACTATGGGAAATGCCAGAAAGATCTCATGGCTTCCAATAGAATAATTTTATTATTTAGTATTAATTAATTAATAGCATTAGTCCTAGTAATTTTTTAGAAAATAAGATAGCGGTATAACCATCAAGTTTACGCCATATTTAAAATAGGTACTCAGTAGCGATTATAGCAAATACTCCCATTATTGCATTTTTATCCCGTGTCCATAAAAAGGGTTGTTTAGTTCTCTACACTCACATTTCGTATGTACAGCAGCATTTTGTTGTTCCACGTTGTTATTCTGCGTCGTTCTACCCCGGTCTAGCCAACTCATTCATACTGCAGCTATGTATAGCTAGCATAGCTGCAGCGTGGCTCTACCACGTAAACATAGACTTGTAAAGAAATGTTGTTTGGAGCTCAGCAACAATACCGAGGATTTTGGAAATCCCCGTGATAAAATGGCGCCATGTTTGCTTCCTGTTCAGTCGTAGCAAAAAAATATAATTTCCGATCTCGACGAGGGTGAAGCCGCGATTAAAAGCTACTTTGATATAAGTAAATATATGTATATGCTCACTCAATATTTTCGTTACCTTAATTACGTCATTTGCATATTAAACAATATTTTTAACAATAACATAAACTGTAAATATATTATGTAACTTTTTAACAATTATATAAAATATGACACATCAAAGAACCAAATTATATTGTTAATTTTTTTTTTACTACAACATTTAACACTATATTTAACAAAATTCAGCCATATCCTTGATCCCGTAACGTGACAAGACGTTAGGAAGGAAACTTCTAAAAGATAACGTGAATGTCCGAATACTAATCAAATTTACAATCACCTTGACATTATTTTCGCACCAAATTGCTAACATTTCCGCATGTATAGACAAAGGCATAATAAACATAAATTAAAAAAAACTGGCGAAGTGCGTGTCGGGCCACGCACAATGTAGAGGTAGAGTTCCGTAGTTGCCCGTCACAATACGTGGGCTTTCTTGATAATGAGCATAATAAGTGAGTCGGTTTGTTCGCTATAACGACTAAAAATGGGCCCAAATAGGAAGATCGTAACTGCAGGACTTATTTTCAAATCAGACTTATAGGGAGTGGTATTCAAAAAATATTTCACGTAAACCACCACTGCCCTAAATTATCCTGAGGTCGCCCGCGTAAACTAAGAGTGTGACGAATGAAACTGTATGAGGCTATATGATTGTATGAATACTGTGGAATGAGGCCTTTTTTTTACATGGGTAAATGCCTACGCATACCCGCCTCGCGGGGGCAAGGACGGGTTATGTCGGACTTGCACCGACTAAAACCCCATGGTGTTCCACCTTCGCCGCATATTGGCAGGGCCACGGGAACGCTTTCGCACACATCCGCGGCCCCACCAGCGCCGGCCGCCCCATGGCAGCCCCTTATTGGGGGAGGATCTCTCCTCCCCATTCCTCTTCTCAGGCAAGGCGCACCAGGAACACAAGGCACGCCTTCCTCCACGGCCTCCAACTCCACCTGCGTAACGGGCCCCCCCGAGTCCAATATGCGGAGGCCATGGGGCCAGGAAATTCGAGTGCTGCGCCGTGAGAGCGGCGCCTCGCAATATCGACACTCCTCTCCCCCCGCGGCCCCACCACCACCGCATCAACGGTGCGGCCCCGTCAGAGTCGCGGAGGATAGGGCGAGTGGCGCATCGCCATACCAACACTCCTCTTCCTCCGCGACTCCCTTCTCGCCACAGCCCACCGACACACATCCGAAGTGGGCTCGCCAAGCCCACTCGGAGTGGCCACCTCGGGCCGGCCCTACACCACGGGCCAGCCAAGGGGTTCCTCTTTGTTCACCGCGGGTGACCAAGCCACGGCTACTAAGCCCCCCCGCCACGACAAGGCGGGAACCCGTTCGGGGGGGTGGAATGAGGCCAACAATAACTACCAACTAAAAATAAGTGAAAATAGTAAGTAAGTAAGAAAGATCCTCCCTGCCTATCCCGCAAATGAAAAAGTAAAGCTATAGTAGTAATGCATATAAGTCGTGTTCTTCATATAAAATGTTTATTTTTAACAGTTTACACTTTACAATAACATTACAAAGTTATAATGCAGCTAGTTTTAGGTCATTTTCTATGGAGTTGTAACGAAGTTTTTACTAATCTAAGTGCATTTTATAAGTTGGTCGACTATTACTCGTTAACTTCTTAGTTTTACTTAGCTGTGATATAATGATTTCTTATATTTACGCGAACACTACACATTTATATAAAACTAGTTTTACGGATTTTATCGCCTATATTAACTTATTTTATATTCCCGACGTTTCGAGTACTTTACAGCACCCATGGTCACGGGGGGGACTGAGGTATTTGACGTCCCAATGTCATAGTTAACCACGGTTACCTCCAGATTAAAAATCTGCTTCATTATATATGCTACTATCGTGTATACTTTTCATATTTCTAAAAACAGTGGTTTAGTTGGTAGAGGGGGAGACACATGACTCTAATGAAAAATACCACTTTATAGCTAAATATTTCGCAAACGGACCCCTGAATCGAAAAGATGCGGTTCCACACCCCCAGTAGTTTTGAAAGATCTATTCAACGACACATGATGGAATAGACGGTTAAAAAAATCATCCTCCATTTACTTGTATGGGAAGTACTGTAAATAAAAATGGTTTTTAAGATTTTATTTCACCGTTTTGTAGGCGTGAACTATACCAAATTATAGATTTGTAGCACCTAGGGTCTCTGAGTAAAACCGCGGATGGGACGGACGGACGTACGGACATGGCGAAACTATAAGGGTTCCTTGTTGTGTAACTACGGAACCCTAAAAATATAGTAATGTCGTTTTTAAATTTAGTAGTACAAATTGTTTATGTACGTACTCAATGAATAAGTAAAAACAATCAATGAAATACAGGAAATTATTGTATTTTGTAATGATTAAGACAAATAATTTTAATTTATGCATTTCTTGTTAATTAGAAAGCTATCGACTCGTAAATATTCTGCCATTAGACACAAATCCCTTTTACTAATAGGAAAGATTTTTGACTACCATGAATTGGCATAAAATCCACCCGAAGCTTTTTCTGAACATCCATCTCGAACCATGCTTACGCAGAGAAAGTTTGTCGGAGATGATGGTTTACAGTGTTGCTGATGCATGCTCCAATATCTAGTTCATGTTCAAGCTCTACATAATATATTTCTTTTATAATTCGTTGGTTTTCTGGAATAAGTTTTTCGACTGTTTGTACATGTTCTTAAGTGGCTGCAGCTGGTGGCCGACCGATCTACGCTTCATCTTCATCCTCTTTAGAATTCAGCAAACCAATTAAAACTATTGCTTGTGATAACAATAATCAAAAGTAGTCGCTAAAACTTCAAAACATTATTGGAGTTTTAAACCTTTTTTATCGTCATTGGGACTCCGTTGCTGCGACCGGATTCTGTTCATTTTCTCACCAAAAAAAGAAACATTTTCCAAATAAAAATATTTTAAATAATTAGTGTTCTATTTTCAAATTTATTCATTAAATATCCAGCCTTCCTTTACGACGATGTATAGCTCTCCAGTGACAAACAAATGAAATTCTTTTGGCATGCCCCTTATATTATGTGTAACCAGGTGGATGGCATAGCTCTTAGCTTTTCGCCTAAGAGTCCATCGGGCAGTTATCTGCCTCTCATATATTTCTGTCGTCAAGCAGTAATAAATCCTCCAATTTTGTCTGTATTTTGGTTTGAAGGATAAGACAGCCTGATATTACAATCTTAGTTCTCAAGTATGATAACAATCTATCTGTAACTTCTTTTTAATTAAGTTACAGGTGTTCAGTAGCCTAAAAGGTTTTGGAACGCTCTTAAAAGACTTTTCATGTTATAAATTGATGTTGTATCGAAAGCGTAATTGAATTCACGAGGTTTAAACATTATTAACAGAGAAATGCCCGTAGAATACTGATCAACAAATGGTCACGAGCTATAAGACCTTAGCGCATGCATGATGAGGACGCACATACATACATATACATTATATATTGAAAACATTAACATGAGAAAAACAATGGACATAAAACTTTTTAGTTGTAGTTTGGAGTTGTAGCATATTCAAAAAGCTTAGATTGGTACTAGCCCTAAAAAAAACAATCAATTTTTAATGAAATGTAAAAGCCGACTTCAAAGAACTGAAAATTTATTCTTTTTAGGTTTTTAAAGTCAGCTTTTATTTTTTGTTAAAAAAAATTTACCCTTTTTGTGGGCTGCGGAATATCACAATGTCAACGTCGTCCAAATAGTTACATTAAAAACTTCACCCTCTATTTTGCTACCCTTAGGGGTAGAATTTTTTCTGTCAAGTTTATATGGTATCACTATCGAAGTATAATGTAAACTATTATTTAATAAAAAAAAATAATCATCGTCAGTTCACAATTGACGGAGTTATCGCGTAACACACAAAGGACATGCAGTCGAATTGTAAACCTCTTTTTTTAAGTTGAGTTAAAAGGAAGTAGACTAAATAATCAAAATATCAACATTTATCTAGCATTCATGCTATTGAACAAAAGATTATGTGTCAGAAGGAAAAGATTTTGAATTGTGAAAATAAATATGCATGATCTATTCTTAGAAGTATGATTATTAATGATAAAATGCGGGCTAACAAGGTTATTTAGGCCGTCGATGGTAAACGAGATGCAACTGGCCGTGGTTCACAAACAGACCTTCATGAAATGTCGGACAAAATGATAAAATTAACACACTGCGATATGACTATAGCAAGGCAAATAATAAAATATTTATACTTACTGGTGTTGAGTATTTTAATTAATGACAAGAAAATTCTTCTTCTTCATCATCATCAGCCTGTAAAAGTAGGCTGCTGGGCATAGGCCTCCCTCATTGTAATTGTAGGAAACTTTTATCTTATTTGTCACGCTTACCAGACGCAGTACCAGACGTCTCGCATCTTAGACACTGCTGCCTGTTGTCGTCGGTCTATCTAGGTATTTTACGTATGGCGTAGTCGAGATGGTTCCACCGTTATTTATTGGAAGCCATATAATTTCTGATATTTACGACACTAACGGTACGAAACGCAGTAACGGATTCTCTTACGCCGTCATAAAAGGGCAAGGAAGATAGACATTGAAAATAATTTAAAATTAAATTTTTTTTACAACCGACTTCAATATAAGTTATTGGTTATAACTCAAAAACGATTGGTCAGACCTTTATCAATATTTATATGGGACCACATGAGAAGCACCCGCTATTAAATAAAATAAAAATCATCGAAATTGGTTCACCTAAAAAAAAGTTATGAGGTAACACACATAAAAAAAGAACATACAGTCTAATTGAGTACCTCCTCCTTTTTGAAGTCGGTAGAAAAGTATGTAGTTGCGATTCCGTCTGCCCAGTCAGGGTTCAACATCAACTTCTTATTTGGTGACTAATTCTCATTTAGAGTTTTTGAGACATACGAGTCGTACGAAAAATGCCTACGGACTTATTAAGAATATTTTTTTACATGTTATTGTACCCTCGGTGTTGGAGTCGTTCAAGTATTTAATCAGTTTTCATGATGAAATTACACATTATGCACTATTTTTTTCTATTTGAGTTAGAACAGTGGTGTGGTTGATAAAATTAATCTGTCATTCCCCACCGGTCCACATCGGTCTCCCCCGTGATAATTTTGTAGACCCCGCCAAAGAGATATTTAGAACCCCTCGGAACCAAAGAGCATATAATTACTACGTTTACTCAAAACAATAGATAAGAGTGCTCAGAAAAATTCTTTTTTACATGTTATTTATAAGAATTATACAACTAAAATCCTAAAAATTTTATTAGAATTAGTTTCGTTAAAAAAAAAGAAGTTATTGCATGCCTTAAGCGCAAATCGCGTAGGTATGTTCTACTAGCGCCTAAAAATCAAGTCAAACTCAAAAAAAAAATCAAACTCCATCTATTTTTTAATCTCTTCATCTATCATGTGGAAAGCCATGGAATGTAAATGGCAGCTTAATTTTGTTTTGTTTAGTTATAATTAATTTTTTTCGGCTGCGATATCTCGAAATTTTCGGTGTTTTAACAGCCTTGTATTAATTTATTTTACTAAATACACTTTGCTCGCCTTACTACGCACTCGGCCGCCGTCGTGAGTGGATTGCTGTATCGTTTGCTTACAGCAGCGGTAATAGGCAGCAAAAATATCGATCGCTGTAGAAATACAAAATATTCCAAAAACCAAATTTGATACATACTTGACCAAGGTTATTATTTTTATAATCACAGATTTTTATTATAATATTTTGTCGCTAAAAGTACATAGGATTTATATATAAATATACTTATACGTACCGGCAGGCGAAGTGTAGGGCGTCCCCCCACTAGATGGAGTTACGACCTGTTAAGACATGCAGGAAGTCAATGGACGCAGGTGGCTCGTGACCGTGCTTTGTGGCATTCCAAGGTGGAGGTCTATGTTCAGCAGTAGACTTGTGATACGTCTTGGACTTTATGGAGTAATCTGAAGGTGTACTTCGGTGAATGCTACTGGAACTCCTCGAAGAGTAGAACCAGATGTGCCGAGTTTGGCATCGTTTTGTTAGTTATGATGAGACCTTACCTCCGGACTTGATAGAATGACCTGAAAGTGTACTTCGGTGAATGCTACTGGAACTCCTCGACGAGGAGAACTAGGTGTCCCGAGTTTGGCCTCGTTTTGTTAGTTATGATGAGACCTTACCTCTGGACTTGATAGAGTGACCTAAAGGTGTACTTTGATAACTGCTACTGGAACTCCTCGAAAAGGAGAACTAGGTGTCCCGAGTTTTGGCTCGTTTTGTTAGTTATGAATGGACCTTACCTCCGGACTTGATGGAGTGACTTGAAGGTGTACTTCGGTGACTGCTACTGGAACTCTCTGATACTGTTTGACGAATAGAACTACAATTCACTTTATTTTTTTATTTTTTCACGATCATATGAGCATTAGGAGTCGTGCACTTTTGGATTTTCCAAGCTTTTTTTTAAATTGAAATTTGACATAAAATTATCGGAAAATTTGAAGTATAGTAATAATTATAAGGTTTTTAGTGAAAACTTGTGTGTAATTAAACTACTTTAAAAATTTACGTACAATCATGTTATACGTAATTTTTTTAATGCGCTTAAGGCATGCACAATTGGATTTACCAATAGTTTATTTTTGTATTATATTATTGTGTTGTATTAGATTCGTTACTAAATTACGCTTCTCTAAATTAAGAGAATGTACTTCAAATGACGAGTTTGCGCCTTTATCGTCTCGTTTACTTCATATACTCGTACTTATGTAAGTATATTTCCTTCGCCGCGTGAGTGAAAGAGGCAACTTCAATTTTAAAAAATGAAGTAGGTACAAAAGAAAGTTTGTTGATTAGCTTTTTTATATAAATGGTAAGTAATTACACTGTTATTAAAAGTTATTTGCTTATATTTTGTCTCGTAACTATTTTATACATTTCATTCACGAATGAAATAATTAGTCAGAAGGAACTGAAAATGAAATATAAAGTGTGAGTTATCACTATAAATTTAGTAAGAAAACAAATTTTCATATTCCACAAAGTCCAATGTGCGAAAATTACGTTTTATGTTATAATTTCGATATATCGTGAATATTATGGCGAAGTTGTTTTCAATAAAAATGGCGTTGGTCAAAGATAGCGTAATAAAATATATACCTATGATTGAATTTTTATTATAAACATCGCACGGAGCACCCGCGTTCCGCCGAGATAAAATAAAAAAAATGTTCCGTCTTTTTTTTCCTCCTACTATTACATTTATCTTATTACTATTACAACAAACACTTACCGTTACAGCCTATTTTAAGTCCACTGCTAAACATAGGCCTTCCCCATATAATGCCTCATAGGGGGTATATTTGCCATAGCTGCCACTATGTAACAAGGTACGTGTACCGTGTACTAGAACGGTACACCGACTAGGCATGACGATCTGAAATCGATTAATCGATTTATTGTTCTAAAAAGATCGATTTTTTTCACCCTGGAAATCGAGATTCGATTTTTTCTGTTTTGATAAGAACCATAAAATTATTTACAATTGGCTGAGTGTACCCAAACACGTAAAAAAATTACAGTTTTTCAATTAATTATTTGAAAACTCGCGAAATGACTGTGTGTTAAGTTTCTTTCGCCTCTTCTTAATGGATTAATGAATAAAAAAAAAATTCGTTTGTTATCGCTTTGTTGTATTTTGTTGTTAGTGTAAATACAAACCCGAAAAGTAAATCAAAGAAGATCAATTTTAATCGATCTTTTAAATCTCGATTTATTTGAGAATCAGATTTCGATTCAAATCCCTTTGAAAAATCGATCTTTTTTAGGAAAACCGCCATCCCGACCGACTAATCGGCTAGGTTAGGTGAAATTCGTATATTTCAAAAATAATAGTAACGAAGGAAATAAAAATTCGACAATTGAAATAAAACTTAATAATGAGCCGTGGTAGCTCAGATGGTTAGCGCTCGCTGTAAATTTCACAGTACGCGAGCAACCCGGGCTTTTTTTTAATGATATTAGAATAAAATATCATAAAAAAAACACGGGCTCGATCCCCGCCGGCACCAATGAAATTGTTAGTTGCAATTTTAAGTGCTTATTTACCACGTGCTCGGCGATGAAGGAAAACATCGTGAGGAAGCCTGCATGTCTGAGAAATAAGAAAAAAATATATTTCGAAGACACGTGAAGTTCGCCAACACGCATTGGGGCAGCGGAAATTTCCTTGCCCTAAAACCCTCTCAGAAATAAGAGGAGGCCTGTGCCCATACTGGGACGTATAATAGGCTGTAACTTTAACTTTAACTTTTAACTAAATCTAAAATGCACATATAAAGTCACGTTATAAGTCGTTCTAATGTTACAAGTAGTTATCTAACGTGACAAAGTCACGATGATTTTTCACCTTGACTTTTTCGTAACCGGAACGATGTTCATGGTTATTTAAAAATTAACCTTTTTCCCCTAATCTCTTATGGCATCCACAAGATGATATGGATATTCATGTACCGCCGTTATAAGGTAATTGATAATTTCTGAAAACATTTTATTTATCGACAACGTCTTGCAATCGTCGATTCTCTAGCTCTCACTTGACCTTCATACAAATAATTCAATATTTTAATTGTTTTTTTATTTTAAGATAAAAAATAGTAAAATTAATTGGCAAAATGACTCAACGTTATTTTTACATTTATCTAAAAAAAAATATTACCATAGCTCTGACTAAGTTGGTCCAAATAAATGTCGGGGTCTGAGTGGTTAAAATTAGGTACAAAGCTTCGAACCGAGCAAGTTATTAACTCACTGGTTAAAACAACCACAGAGTAAGATTCTATGTGAAAGAAGTCACGGGCACAGTAGTTAAGTAGTTGGTTACAGCTAGTATCTATTTAATCATTCATACTAACACAGACATCATTAAAACAAGTAGAATCGGACTCTAGGTACCTCTAAACATCGAGATTCATGGATGAATTAATGTAATCTCATAGGGGGGATATTTTCCATAGATGCCATACTTGGCTATCGCAGTTTTTTATTTTCTAGTTGTTAGTAGGAAGACGCTGCTACCCATCTACCACATTTTACCTTCTCATACATACTGGCGTCATAAGTAACTCATGGGACGATTTGGGATTAGTGGATAAAGAAAACAATAATATTTAATCAATCGCAGAAAGGAAGTGCTGACAACAAAGAATATACGTATTCAATTCAAAACATAGCGGAAGGACTAATCATTTTCTATTGTATTGCTTCTTTTTGTAATTTACATGCTTTATACATAAGCATTACATAAATAAAGATTTTATGGGATACGATAAATTGTTTTTATCGTCTGTCCCTTTAAACGCAAATTTCAAATTCATGGAAGTAATTGACATTTACGTTGTGGCATCCTGCAACATCAATACTAACAATACACTGTTACCTTTTGGGGAATTTATATTCCAGGAAAGAGACAAATGTGGAGGTGATGTAGGATAAATCATCATCCATTTTTGGCCGTAGACTATTGTGTGATCCTAGTAATAAAAAGTAAAAAAAAATGTAGATATGGCGGCACGCAGCCCACCTAATAAAACGGAATCAATGTGGTCAATAGACATCTACTTATGGTGCAATTGCGTTGTCAGTAATTAGAGTGAGGAAATTTATTTGAGGTTCAAGTTCATCTTCATTCGTGAGATCTTATTGCTGTCAGCAATCTCCTCCAGACAATGCTACTACTCGCCTCACGGCTTTGAACGAGAATAATTTCCACCGTATTTGACTGGTCAGGGTATTTTTTCGTTAATAACTAATTTTGTAATTTCGTCACTCTCTCGTCTCACCCTTCAGCCTTTTTTCTTAGCGTTCAGTTTCGACTTGCATAGACAGATAAAGTTAATCAATGAACGAAGGAGGCTCAGGACGGTATTCTGTAGTCTCTGAACATCATAGGCCATGTCCAGGCAATCTATGCATAGCAAATATTAAGTCTCCATAAATGGTGTCGACGTAAAACAATCCATAATGCTATTACGTGCCGTGGATATCGTACGAGTCGACTAACGACTATCAAAAATAGAAAGATCTCATAGCTATCAATAGATGGCTGTAGAGTATAACCATCGTTTACGCAAGACGGCAAGCCGTAAAGTACTAGATACATAGATAAAGCATTCATTTGTTTCTCCATTCACACACGTAAATTCAATTACTAAACTAGGTACTAACTAACTTATATATATACATATATATTATATATTACAAAAAAGTTACATACTATTAACATCTGAAAGTACATGTGTGTTGCAGTTTAACAAATGAGTCCTACCTCAGCGATTAATCAGTGTAAGTATGTATACATGAGCAGTACGCCCTACGACATGAATCTGGGTTCAATTTAGTAAAATTACTGAAGGGGTCGTGTAAGTGTGTGAGAATGCGCACAAGTGAAAGCTAGGAAAAGGTATAGATAGCCATGATGAGTTAGCAGACAGAAAATGTCATGGAAAATGGCACTTAGTGTTTGGGAATACCTTGGATTTTTCTATCCAGAAGATATGATTTGAATTTATTTTTACTAGTTACCAGCGACGGGGAGTAGCGTTAAAGTCATACGTCTGGTATTACGACTGTCAACCCGCCTGTCAAGAGTAACTATTAATATAAGTCCTCCTTACAACGGGAGTGGCCCTTGTCCTGCGATGAAGTTTTATGGTCTAATGAAGAAGAAAGTCTCCCAGAATACGGAATAAAATCTAGGCAATATCTTTGAGTTTAATCCCTCAAATAAAAAGTTAACAAAAATGTAATATAAGCAACGGTTAAGATTTTTTTCTGATTGAAATAAAACATTAGATTCAATTTTATGTTTTAATTAATAAACTTTGTTTATTGCCATTTAAATTTATTGTATTTTATTAGAAAACCTGTGCAGAAATTATCGGGAATTCAAATTTTGTTTACCCCAAAATTGGGGATGCTGGTGATAATAGCGACAGGTAAACGAGTTCGAATTTCATATAACATAAAGAGTGACTAAATATCCAACATTCCTCGCGGTATTGTATTTGTGTAATGGAGAGTAACATAACAGCAATATTCAATTACCCGCAGACTGGTTTAAAAATTCATTTGTTCATTTATCTTCGCGCTAATAATATGCCTGCCATCGATGGCTCACCTACATTACGTAAGAATAGATAAACACACCCGTGTGGCGTCGTAAGAGGCAACTGTGGGAAACCCCAGAACGATCTCGTGGCTTCCAATAGATGGTGGTCCATCTCCAACAATTTCTTTGACACTCAACGTAACGAACGGGCGACATGGAATAGCATCAAAACTACGCGATGTCTGATACTATCGCCAGTATTCACAAGCAAATCCACCCAATGGGAGAGGTCCAAGTCCAGCAGTGTACCTTAGTATCATGGTACCCATGGTAACTTCATGGTGTGTACCATGACATTATACATGGTATCATAGTAGCGGTTGGCGTTCCGGCATTTATGGCAGCCCTAGACTCTTTAGAAGCTTGTCAACTGTGCAGATATTACAGTGCCATATGTGTGTACCAACATAAAGGCGCTATTTTTTTAAATAAAGAAAAGTAGTAATGGTATAAACAATAACTATGTCCGCTTGGACCAATCGAAGTCAGCTTAAAGTGCTTGCGTTAGGAGTGAATCACGCAAGGTTCATGATAGTAGTCGAAAAGCAGATTCAAAACTACGTCTTTTTAAATTTCCAGTCCGTATTTTTAACCATTAGGCTACCGTGGCTTTCTTCTTTCTTTCATCGATCAGTAAGTCTTCTGCTGGACACGGGCTACTCTTGGCTTGGCAGGTTGATGTTCGCAATACCAGACGTAAGTACTTTTGAGGCTGCAGCTCGTCGCTAGTCTGGGTATTTTATGTTTGGTGTGCACAACACTTTTTTTTATAGGATAGGGTGATAAACGAGCACACAGTCCACCTGATGGTAAGTGGTTGCTGTGGCCCATAGACATCTATGTACATCTATCCTCGTTTGCGAATCAAAATGCAGATGCGTTGTCACCCGTGAGGACTAAGATGGAATGCCACTTTTCCAGTATAAAGGGTCTCCGGTTCTCTACACTCACCATACGAAACACAGCAGTGTTGCAGCACAGAATACCAGCGTAAAATAGCAAGCTGCTATTTTACGCTGGTATTCTGTGAGAGCGTGGTCCTTCCCCGGTCGAGCCGACCCATTCGTGCTACAACTATGCTATTAATATAGCTGCAGCATGACTCTACCACGTTTAAAGCTCTAACCACGTATAAGCGTCTAAAACTCGCCGGCAACTATGGCAAATATCCCCCCTATGAATAAATCTATGGATGAGGCCTATGTTCAGCAGCGTACTTTTCATCAGCTGTAACTGTAACGGTACACGAGGCTTTATCGCCAGCTATCGGAAGTCATAAGATTGTTTCATTTCCCGCCCATTGTCACCTTCTACGACAACCGGGGCACGAAATAGAGTAATAGATTATCTTACTCCGCCATCACACGCTCCTGTCAGTTGTCACTTTACTTGTTTTAATCTACCCGATACCGTTAAATCGCTGCTACAACAAGATCGGAGGTAAGGCAGGATGCAGTGACGGAGACACAATGCCAATAACAATTCGTACCGTAATCCTTCTAGATTCAAATACCATCTATTTGTGGTTTTTTCACAAAACGTGTGTCCAGTCCACAAATTTGGTAGGGATTCGAAGTCAGGTCCCACGATGCCAGACAGAGGTTATCTCAACATTAAACTACTCCACAGTACGGTATCTGTGGGCTAATCGTCAACGGCACAGTATAAATATTACTGTGTCAACGGTCAGTAAGCATTCACTAACATACACATACCTATAAACACGCACACACGATCGCGCACACACAAGCACGGATTCACACAACGCTTTTTAACTCACCTCGCAATTTATCTGTATACACGTACAGGCGCCAGTACATATATTGTTTTTAAGTGTGTGCAATAATAATACCGTATGCTTATCGCTTAGTAAAGTAATAAAAAACAAAGTAAATGTAAGTGTGTGACACGCTATTCTCAGAAGTCAAAATTAAAGTCCAAATTCACGGTCCAAATAATTCAAATTAATGTCATATCACTTTCATTGCTGCAAGCTAATTATAAGATCTAAAATAAATATACGAGTAGGTACATATAATTTTAAACGAATAGTTCTTCATAAATAACTTTTTGTCTTATGAATAATCAATTGGATTTGAAAGTGTTACATTTATAATTCTTGATTAATTTAATTAATATGCTCAACGTAAATTAACTCCAAAACAAAAAAAAACAGTATCGCTTAGTACCAAATACATACGACGATAATCTCTATCGTCAATGGTAGACTTAATATAATATATTGACGGTAAAGATAATATTAAGTGTTTTTTTAAACTAATTATAATATGAAGATTTGGGGTTAAGAGGGCTTTAAGGCTTTAAGGTCGTCCTAAAGAAAAGGTGTCCTAATTGATATTTATGGATTTTTTTGACAGTAAGTAGAATTGGTTAACAACCAATATATCAAAACTTTACAATGACGCACATTGACGATACGATACCCAAAGATTTAAATAGTTATATAACTATATAAATCTTCGACGATACCTGCATCAAAACCCCGATATTACCTACCCTTTGAGAGGTTACACAGCACAGAATTTTTTATCCGAATTAAGTGCAGTTTACAAAAACTAGTCCTACCTATTTAAGATGAGACATCATACGCTGAATACGGAATATCCCAAAATAAAGATGGTGTTTCACCAAATGACAACAATCACATGTTTATATTATGCAACATATTTAATTTTCGACGTATGAAATTAAAAGCACATAGATCAAACATATTTTTTTAAACCTACTACTACCGTTCTAAATTGGAGTTCCTCTCTAAAATATTTTCCTTAAAGTACAAGCTTATAATCCAAAAAGTTTCTTCGCTGTGCTTATAGTAAGGGACTTAATCAAAGACCTACTTAGGGTCTTTCATTATGCGTATCTCCTACTGGCAAAGCAAAACTTGTTTTGATAATAAATCATTTAAATCCGAGTAAACTGCATCGATATTGATGTTTACATTTATTATTTAAATGAAAGATATTAATAACTGTATAAATATTCCACTGTTACGAGATATTATGTTGTTTTCTTATTATGCGGGACAAATACTATCAGTGCGTGACGTGAATCAGCGGTCAATGTACCTGCCTGTTGGTAAAAGGTCCTGGGTTCAAAGTCAGCTGATGTTATAGGTCTGTGTGTATCAAAGCCATATCTATCACCATGTCTTCGATCGTTCATCCAATCCCAGACAGGGTTGCCACGCGTCCTTTTAAAATATTCTTTATTAGGTAAAGAACAAATATTTAGCATACTTTAACTTTGTAATGAAGGAAGGGTTAAAAGAGGTATGGATTTTTAAGTAAAGCTTCTCTTACATTATGAAGATAAAATGATTACCTCAAATTGACACCACAAAACCAAATTAAATTTTAAAAAGAGGATAAACATTTATTAAAAAATAGAATAATAATAATATTAGAGTTTAAAGCAGATTATAGTTGAAAACTTAACACGCTGCTGTGATGATGATTTATATTAGCTTGTCCACTTAGCTTGACCTGTAAGGTCATGCTGATGTAAATCGTTATCATAAATTTCGTAAAAAATCTTAAACAAGACGCATTGATCATGAACTGTGATGATCCTAGTAGAATACATGGTCATAATTATGAAACTAATATATTGTCATCGGTTCTCAACAAATCCACAAAGTTTCAAATTATTCAGACGTCCGGAAGTGGGTGAAAGCTGAAAACTGAATTATAAAATTTCATTACATTCATTAATACATCATACAGGTCAAGCTAAAAAGTGTAAAATGGATTCAAAGAATATATTATGGGATTATGAAATGAAAATTACATAATAATTATTAATTGTGCTTACGCGAATACCACATATTGTATGAAACTATTATTATTATTATTTTTGGGATTTTATCGCGTTTAATTAATTTATTTTTTGTACTGTTATATACCAGACTTTAAGCCGCTTATATTCGGGGTTAAATATGACATCAGTTCGTTGAATACCTTAGTCTCCCTTTGACCATCGCTCCAAAATATAGGAAATATATTAATTAAGCGTGATAAAATAAAAAAAATTGTTTCATTTTAAAATATTGCACGGTACTAGAACCGTCCTGCCCGTTCGCCTGGGTGGGGTCTATTAATGTGGCGTCACTTAGATTTCTTAAAATAATCATTAATAATAATTTATTTCATCAATTTTTCCATTTCACAAAAAATTTAATTAAAAAATTCATATAAAGGGTTATTTTTAAAAAAGTAGCCTTTTAAACTTAAGTTCAAATATACAAATAATGATATATCGTTATTGCACTTTAGAAAATACGAGTAAATAAGGCTTCTACTTTTATTTGAAATTATCCCAAATTGAATGTGATTTATGAGCAACAACGTTTTAACCTACCGATGGACCCTTACGAATGTGTGCGTGCGCAGTAAAGTCAGTTAAAATGTCTAACGTTAGTTAGTTACTAAATCTATGGTTAAAATAATGCGTTATCATGCATTTTGAATTTAAAAGATAAAAAGGACAGAACGTTGAAATTTAATAATTAATTTTTCTTCACTATTTACTTATATTACTTATTCTGAACCTTCTCTGCAAATTTGGCCGTATATTGCAAAATAATTATATTCACTTCTGGCACTGCTCTCTACCTCTTTGTGAAGTTTCGTTAATCGGTTCAGCCAATCTGAATATTGCCCGGAAAGACAGCATTAAGCTTAATCATTCCTATTTTTTGGATAACACTATGAAGCCGTACAGTATGAATTTCATAAATGTATATACTTCCACTTACGCTTCCATTTGCCATATTTGTCGGAATCTGAAACTGGTTGGCAACTGCAGTTTTTTTTTATTATTTCAAGGTGTTATGAGGAAGATGATACTGCCCATCTCCTGTTTGTGTTTAAATGGATGATATGGGATAGTGGATTCTCTTACATCAAGACGAAATCATCATCTCATCTTGCTACCTCTTAAATCACAATAACGTCGACATATCAATCATTCAATCAGGCCTTTATTTGCAATAATATATATTCTTAGTTTTAAAGTTTA
This sequence comes from Parnassius orleans, assembly GCA_029286625.1. NCBI lineage: Eukaryota > Metazoa > Arthropoda > Insecta > Lepidoptera > Papilionidae > Parnassius > Parnassius orleans. Next base: position 333,325 of record JAGSMP010000137.1, read on the forward strand.
TATCCATGCATATGCAAAAGTTAACAATATCAGCAAACAAAAAAGAAGATGAAAGATCTACTTCATAATATTATTCCCTGCTATACTTGTAAGCAATAATAAATCTGAAGCATTTTTATTCAGTTATAACTTCGACCGAGAGGTCAATCGACGGATTCAACTTGGCTGGAAAGCGTTCGGGAAATTACGACACATCTTCTCGTCAGGTATACCTCAAAACCTGAAAACTAGATTGTACAACCAGTGCGTGTTGCCAGTGATGAGTTATGGATCTGAGACGTGGTCCTTCACTGCTGGCCGTATGAGGACGCTCAAGGTCGCTCACCGAGCTATGGAGGGCTATGCTCGGAGTTTCTCTGCGTGATAAACTTAGAAATGAGGATATCCGCAGTAGAACCAGAGTAACCGACATAGCCCAACGGATTAGTAAGCTGAAGTGGCAATGGGCCGGCCATATAGCTCGAAGAACCGATAACCGATGGGGGAAAAAGGTTCTTGAGTGGCAGCCTCGTACCGGTAGGCGAAGTGTAGGGCGACCCCCCACTAGATGGAGTGACGACCTGGTAAGACATGCAAGTCGATGGATGCAGGTGGCTCAGGACCGTGCTTTGTGGCATTCCTTGGGGGAGGCCTATGTTCAGCAGTGGACTTGTGAAGGGCTGTAATGATGATGATGATGATGATGATACACATCTCACTAAAACCAATTCATTGTAAATAACTTATTAGAAATTTTAATCGCTTATGTAAATCCAGATTATTTACTGTTTTTTAGACTTCGACTTTGAAGATTTCGGTACGTAAAAGCAACACATTTATTAATATATATTATAATATTATGTCTATTTGCTTTTCCTCCTAATACTAAATAACTAACAAGGTCTAAAGTAAATTTACTAGGCACATGATTTAAAACAATTTAAAGTTATCGCGTGTTAAGCTTGTTAAGTTATATTTTGCCCTTCAGTTTAGTGGTTTCACAAAAATTACAGATTTTATTAGCTAAGAAACTAAGATAGACTTAGCTGCGTCATCTAGCTATGTATAAAAATCAATTGCTGTCCGTTAGTCTCGCTAAAACTCGAAACTGGCTCGACCGATTCTGATGAATTTTTGTATGCTGCTTTTGAGTGATTGGAACTGAAATATTTCGAGAACGTATGAAGGCTGCCATCGCACATTGGAGCAGTGCGGTGGACTCTTCGCTGCTTTGAAACTCTCAAAGAAATTAGGAAAGGATGGTATGTACCAAGCAGTTACATATGCAATATTTAGGCTGTTATTTTACTTTTTAATTTATATGAATTAAGAAGAGTATAGGACTAAGGATACTACCCTGTGGTACACCAAAAGTAACAAGGACATCAGGACTGTCGGATTACTAATTACATAATATGTAAAAATTATTCGTGTATTGGATATTTAACTTTTTAATAGACGATTAGAATTTTAACGAACATCAATAGTCTGTATCCTTCCAAGCAGTAGGAGAACAAAGTATGTTAAATGCCTTTGTCAGGTCTTCGAATATTAGGCATATTCGAATACACATATAAATTTATTTCTCTGATCAATATTGTGAGCATTAATTGCTATTTATATTTCTATAATATTGATAACTACTTTTTTCAACCGTGAAGTTGTGATTTACGATTGCTTCATATAAGGTTTTACTTTACTAAAATGAGCTACAACCGTTACCGTTATTTAAAAACTTTACCTACTAAAACTAACCACAAACAACCAAAAACAATACAAACAATTTAAAAAATCAATGTAAATATTATTGTTTACAAAAACGTGTAAACACGTGACTTACATAATATGAGAAAATATGACTGAAGAATTATATTTACATTTTTCGAAATAAATTGTAGGAGTATCGAAATCACATGAGTAAGATCTAAACTTTATAAAGTACATTACTATACGCTGTACGCTGAAATAGTAACAAAATAGTTTTTTTAATCGAGTTAACCGCAGCGTGCTTTAAACATGGCCGTCGGACGCCGGCGCCGCTCAGTACACTCGCAACCGGCGACGGCGGCACGCGTTAACTCGTTCAAAAATAAAATACAGAACTTGAATAAAATCAAACACAATATTCATAAGTGTTATAGTGTACAATTTAGAAGCTGCTACTTCAATATTTAAAGGTGTTAAAAACCTGATAAAAATAGCCGGAGTGTGATTTGGATGCGTTCACGTGTATGCTAATCAGCCGGCACTACGGCGCATTCGAAATTTGTATTGGTGAAGGTCCGTTTTAACAGATTGGCGGAATTGGCGCTAAGTAGGCTTTCCCCTGAGCCTGTATTTCGGGTGAGTGACACCTAAAAGGAACCTAATCGTAGTTTATTTTTAAACTGAAGAAGGCGCGAGATGCGCTCGTAACTATTTTTGGCCCTCGGCCCGTTACACCTATATGATTCTAATCCCATTCTCGAGTTTCAGATATATTGCGGTGTGAAAGCCTAACGTATCTTAATACAGTTTGCATGATAAGTTGTAAAGATTAAAGTAATATAGCAAATACGCCACTCGCGGCCCACAAAATTATGATAAACTAACTACAATCCTTATCAACACAAACCCTTTTGAAATGTAGAAAATGTTATATTTTTTTATTCTTATAAGTGAATCATGTAGTTTTATTTCCGCGATATTTTTAAAAATATACTTTTAAACGAATATTAAGACCAAATATGCAAATATTATGGTCACCCTAGTTTGAACATTATTAGTTTGAAGTAACTTTGACAAACTTAAAGGCTTAAAAATTGAAATAAAAAATGTAAAGAAGAATAAAACTATAAACTGTTTTGTAAAACTCGAATATCAGCATTTAGGGTGTCCAGATACTCTTATGTAAATGCGAATGCTAATGACCTGTTTTAATGAGCAATCAACAATTTTATGTAATGGCTACTCGTTGAAACAAATTAAGATAAGTACCTAATGTTTCTTTCTGGCAAGATCAAGGATAATTTATGCTCATTATCTTCTTCACTAAAATATTACTCTTTGATATCCGATAGAAGGCAAAGTCCATTACAAGAAAAGAATAATTGACAAACAAATTCAAGAGCGGTATGAAAGGATGAATGAGAACCCAATTTGTAGTCCGTGAGAAAGTTCTCTAAAATCTCTCTTTATAAATCGTTCATTTGAACATACAATTTTAGCTACGCATTTATTGGCAAAAATGTACCTAACTAAATTATGTATTAGCAACATAATTTAATCAACAACAAATATATTTTTTTTTCCTAAAGAAAAGTTTGGGCATCGAAAGTGAAATCAATTCACTGATCGACTCGAATATTTTGCGTAAACATAATAAAATAATACCCAAGTTCATTTTTCGCATAATTTTTATTATAATATGAAATTCTACAAATTTATAAAGGTACAATTAGCAAATCCTTTAACTTTATTTAAGGAATATGTATGTAAAGTTTTAAAAAAATCGCGAAAAATTGTTTTACAAAATAATATAATTTAAAAAAAATGAAGTCCATTCATCAACTAAAGGTTGGGATAGACTTCTTTTTAAAATACGTCATTTGGCGCATTCGTGGGAAAACCCTTATCATATGGATTGAAAGGATGATAAAATGAGTAAGTAATTAAAAAAAATATTGTACTAGATGGTAGTTATAGGAACAATTTTCATACAAAACCTCCCGCAGAGGCCAATTTCTGAAAGACTTTTCTTTCAGAAATACGCAAGAGCCATCAATACCATATCTAAGCTGTGTCTCGCCAGCAACGCAAAGTCAGGAATTTACATTTAGAAAAACCCAAAATTAGGAGCTTTTTAGGTGCTAATTAGGTGCCAAGTTTAAAAATTAGGTGCTCTAAAATTTACACCGCAACGAACTGTTAAAATTTGCGTTGCTAGCAAAACGTATCGCTAGCAACGCAATAAAGTTATTAGATATACGATAAATATTAATAGCAAGGAATTAAGTGCTAATTAAGTGCTGAAAGATTATTGAGGTCGGATGAAGATGACGGTAATATTCTGGGAATTATCGGGTCCAGGACCACCATTACCTTACTATAAGATATGAACGGCATTTTTTATTCTTTATCAGTTATATATTATAGATAATATAGGTTCAATCTGTACTAAAACCGAATCAGAACGCCCCGACTCCACGTAGTCGTGTCTGCCCTACCCCTAGAGTGTTTTTGTAAAGCCGTAGGCGCGGAGTGAGAGCAGCCCCCGCCCGCTGTGGCAAATCGCAGGCATCTGTGCGAGCCGTAGAGGCTGAGGCTGGTCGCCGAAGGTGACCAATAAGCCGAAGCTGCGGAGGTGAGCATGGGTGCCTGTGATTTGCTAAGCAAAGGCGAAGGGGCTGCACTTCCCGCAGCGCCGAAGCCGTGGCAGAAGTAACTATGTCAATATTCCTGTGTAAAAAAGTGAGGTTATGATTTTACAAAAAAAATATTACTCATAAACTACATTTCCGCAAGGGGGAAGGGTAGGGGGCTTCCCCAGAACCCTACCCCTCCTACCAACCCCCTCCCACACCAGTACGCAAGTACCCGATGTCTATAGTTTTACCATTTTCAGAAGAAGACCTGAATTTCGCATCTGCTTTGTTCTGGATAACGACTTTATTTTTATTAGGGGCGCCTTGTAACCTATACAGTCAAACCTGAGTAAGTGAGAACTGGGTAAGCGAGGAAACTCTGTAAGTGAGAATAATTGTCAGGTCCCGTAATTTTAATAAAATTTTTAACCCTCTAAAACCTCTATAAGTGAGAAATAAAGACCTGTATAAGTGACAGTCGTTTTTCACTGGTGGGCCTCTATAACTAAGATTGTTGCTTGCTTTTACCTCTATAAGCGACAGTTAAACGTATATATTTAACAATCGCTCTTTATGACTCATTGTTATTGTAAAAACAAGATGAAGCCGACCAATCACAGATTTTGAGTAGAGTAGCGGAGAAAATCCAAAAAAAAAGTTCGTTGCGGTGAAAATTTTAGAGCACCTAATTTTTAAACTTGGCACCTAATTAGCACCTAAAAAGGTTAATTTTAATTTTGGGTTTTTCTTAATGCAAATTCCTGACTTTGCGTTGCTGGCGATACACAACTCCATATCTAGTACAGTTTTTGCTTAAAATTAAAATGAATTAATCGAAAGAAATTAAATGGGCGTTTCTATAATATGATGGTACTTCTTACCAGAAAATTTTTTTCAGCCGAATTTTAAACATAACATCAATACTAAAAGCTATGTTATCCTGAACCACAGATAAACTGCTTTTTGTTATGTCGCGATTTCAAATATCTAGATAGAAAATAGTTATGAAGATGACGTAAAGACAAGTGTATATAATATTTCGAAGTTTGCTTCAAATCATTTTTTTTTTCAACTTTTTAACTAGCAATTAGATACCTAAATTAAATTTTAAAAAAAGTATTAAATTAAATTGACAAATTATATTGTGAAATACCAGCAAAGTTTAATTTGAATAGAAAAAAAAACTAATAAATATAAAATGAAGTAGAGTTAGCGCTTCTAAAATGTTAAAGGAATAATAATGGAAATCGTCAACTCAAAACGATTAAATAATGTCCGCACATTTACATTTAGTGCGACCTTCAAAGATTTCGTTTGTGTTTTTTACTGTAAATAAATTCTTCGTCTGTGTAATCTGTTATTTTAATTTGCTTCTTAAGTTCATTTAAAGACTTTTGCTTGATGCCTCGAGATAACATTATCAGTAAGAACAAATTTATATCGTCGTTCGACGGGAAACGAATTAAACGCTGTTTTGTTTGACCTTATCCTCTTCTTATTCAACTACTAGCTGTGCCCGCGACTTCGTTCGCATAGAATCTTTGATCTACGGCAACGTCAAAGGTGTGAAACGTATAGTGATTGTAAATCTGCTTGCCAATCGTGACATCTATAGCAAATCATCCCCACGATGGGAGAGGCCCATGTCTTGCAGCAGACTTTTGCGGCTCTTATAATGATGAAGATGAAGAATAGATAATTCTTTTGACAATTTTAGGTGATAAAGTCATGTGACAAAAGTCTTCAGTCTCTGAACCCCTTCAAACTTTAGATCCGTTCCCGCAAGTCGCGTTATCATTGCGAAGTTGTAGGTGTTTCGTTTTATGCGTATTCTTGAGATAAAACACCAAAATTGGGTTCAACCCCGGTAGATTCTTTTTTTTTTTTAGATTCTTCTTAAAAAACGTTACCCCCCACACTAGGATTTTCTCCTGTATCGTGGAGGCAGTTTACAAACATAAATTGCACGAGGACAAACATCCAGACCCGGAACAATTATTTGTAGGCAATACAAATACTTGTTCCGTGCGGGATTCGAACCCGCGGCCCCCAGCGCACAACTCATTGCTAAGCCACTGCACCACGGAGCCGTCAGCCTAAAACCCTCTGTGGCCTAAGCAGTGTGTACAGTGTGATGTATTTAAGCATCATAACCGGTGGGAATACTGTGTCTACAACGTTCTTATAAGAAACAACAAATTTTCGAGCCGATTGCCATTCTAAAGATTTTGAGGTTATTTAGAAAATAAATTAAAAACACAACCCGCTTTTTAGCATTACATTTGCACAATATCTATCGATGACATTGGTTAACTTATACTTTTTCTAACAATTTAAGATGGTATTACGTTAATGTTTGCGAGAAAACATTTTCTTTTTTTGTTTCCTACCACCATTGAAAAATTCGTACCTATACTTTAAAAAATCATCATAACTTTTGATTGAATGAACCAATATTAATCAAAGACTATCAGTGTTACGAACTCAAAGAGACGCTTAATGATATTTTGAAGGAAAAAAAAACAGTACTTTAGACGTGATACGTTCGTAAACAAACAGTCAGGCAGACAATTGTTTCGTATGGTGAGTGTAGAGAACCGGAAACTCTTTTTACTGGAAACGAGGCGTTCCATCTTAGTTCTCAGGAGTGGCAACGCATCTGCATTTTGATTCTTATACGAGGACAGATGTAGGTACTATGTCTATGGGCCACAGTATCTACTTACCATCATCAGGTGGACTGTGTACTCGTTTTTCATCCTTATTCTATAAAAAAATATATCTAAAAATGATAGAAATTTCTTAAGTTATTTTAAGTCCCTCTCAATTATTTTGTCATAAAAATAAACAATGTACAGACATAATATGCAATTTACATTTATATTATATGTATAGATTTAGAGTTGTATTTAAAGTTGTTAAAGTTGTAGTTTTGTAAAAAAAATGTCGCAACACTATGTACTCCTAGACGCTTATGGAATTCTTGTCTCTTTATGTCAGATCTTTATATTTTCCTAAATAAAGCTTTTTTTTTATATGTATATACTTCCCACTAAATCATTACCTAGTATTAACCTAACCTAACCTAAATAAAGCTCTTTATTTTTTTGTTTAAATATACGGGGAAGTATATATAAACAAAAAAATCAATACCTAATATTCTTTGATTGAATTAGTTTTCTTCGCAAAAGTTGTCTAGAATTAGTTACTTTCAGTGAAATAAAATAAACCACATGTTGTACTTATCTTTGTAAGTACTTCCTCATTCATTTGTTTTACAAGAAAAATTAAAATAATATTTATATAATTAATTAATAAACACATTAATGCAACAATTTTCCTCCTACATGGCTTCACCGAGTCATGCAATCCTCGGCCGCGACCTCGATCGGCGAATACAAATGTATCAAAGAAAATGCGATGTCAAAGACCTCTTGAAATTCAATAAGCGCAGAGAAAGTAAATTCTTCTGTTAGGATGTTAAATGTTACAATGTTTTAATTATTGAATCGGTCTGGTCTTACTTTGCTTTGAGAATCATTTAAGATTAAAATAAACGTGACCCATCTCGCATATCTCTTGTGTAGGACATTGCAAAACAGACTTTGATTTGTCTTGATACTATATGATATAGGTTACACTACACACAGGTACACAGAGGTTACACACACACACACACACACACACACACACACACACACACACACACACACACACACACACACACACAAATATATATCTCTGTGTGTGATTCTATCGCATTTACATTGACTCGTCATTAAATTCTATGTTTAAGTGCTGCAAAGATCACTTTTATTCAATGAGTTGTATTCGCATAAATATAAGACATTTTGATCTATTAGCTTACTAATAATATCTTTTTAAATAATCCAATTTTTTTTGTATTAAAGCTACATTTGATTTGCGAAGTACCAATAATAGAAAACTATAATCATAAACAAATACGACTTTCTCTTCACAAAATAAATGAATGAGGTGTTTTACTTCGTAGATGAAATGTTATCAGTTATCAGTGTTTTTCTTACCATTCTGTATAATATGACTGACTACAGTTGTCAGTCAACTCACTTAAAATATTAGGCGACCATCTGTTCAGATTCGATAAACTAGTTTCTAGCGAACCTGTACGTTTACGTGTACACAAATGCACACAAAACTTCTACGAAACTTCTCGTATTTTGCGACTTGTTAATGACGTCTTATTTGTTATTTTGTAAAATACATAGACTTAGAATATACTTACTCCAGTATTATCTAAGTGTACTGTCTTTTACGTGGTAGAGCCATGCTGCAGCTATATTAGTAGTATAGTTGTAGTACGAATGTCTATGGGTCACAGCAACCACTTACCATCAGGTGGACTGTGTGCTCGTTTGTCACCCTATTCTATAAAAAAAAAGTCTATGGTAAAATACGATATGATTTTCTCAAAAATCTATGCCAACAAAAATCATGTCCAATTTTACTATTGATAAAGTTGATTTGACTGACTGATTACTAATCTGCTTTTAATTCAAAAAGAATACTGTAAAGCAAATTATAATATTTTGTGTAACAGACACTGGTGACACATAAATTATTTTAGATATGTAGGTACTTAGCATTAGATGGCATTTAACCATTATGATTGTTATAATCTGCCATCGAAAAATCAGCTGGAATATCGAGTATTATCACCGTTTTACATTTAAATGAATTTCATATTGGAATTAAAACCTTATAAATAACGTAATCATAATTAAACTAGTCGATCATTAGTGCTGTATTAATTACATTTTTATTGTCTTCATTCATATCATTTAGTTTCTTTTCTTAGAGTTTAGTAAAACCCTTTAGAATTTTCATATTATACACTTTTTTATTACATACAAACCTAATTGTGTCAGGTATATCAACTAGTCACTGTCACTGTGTGTCGCTTACCGTTGCTTGTTTGGGTATTTTATATCGGGCATAAATTAGATGGTAAACTCGACTCCTATCCGAGGTCATGAGATTTTTGGTGCATTTCCCGTAATTGCCTTTAACAACACCAATGGAACAAAATGGTGTGATTATTCTCTTACGTCACGACCACACAAGGGTCCACTCACATTTGTTTTATTGTAATACAGTTGTAAATTAAAAGGCTACAACCTAACTTTTTACGTCGTGATGTCGGTTATCAAAGCTGATTGTGATGCGACCTACTGAGATAACGTAGAGTTTTTAAGTGTTTACTGAGGTATTACATTTCGGTTACTCAATAGCAAAGTATGTATTTAGGGTTTTGTAAAAAATGTACTGTAAGACTCAATAAACATGACTAAAACAAGTGCTATAATTAACGTAAATTTTCGTATTTTCAACAAACTATAATTATTTAACGTCTCGAACTATTTTAAACCATCAGATGGGGTTAGCAGTTAAGCTGCTTGATTTTTCCAAAATTTTATTAGTCATTGCATTTAGCAACATATTACTAATATAATACTATAAATATATGGTCCTATCCATAAAAATCAGTAAAGTTTGCGATATGTTTATAACATGCCTTTATTATAATTTGAAAAAGGTTTCACTTCAGAATGTGAATATTGTTTCTACAGCTTAAATTTTACAATAACCAGTACGAATAACGTTTTACAATTATCTCGACGACAACAAATTATTCATGCGAACGCATTTATTAAATATTAATTGCAGGACTGTCCCACAGAATCTAAGACGGTTGGTAATCTTACTTATTATAATTACGTTATATAAATCTGTAATATTTTTATAACTTTTTACAAATTCTCCAGAAAAAAACCATGTTTCCAAACCATTTGCAAAACTTTTTAAAGCATGCTAGGCATTGCTAGCACGAAGTATACGTATTTAAAAAAAAAAATTGGCGCCAACCAAAACGCCGCAATATATTTCTCGTAACTATTTACTTCCCACGGACACAAAAAAAACACGTGGCTATAGAGATAATTTCTTTGCTGTTCCCACATTAAAGCAATATTTTACATCTTGACATGAAATATTTCATAGAAAAGCCAACTTTTCAGAAGGGATATCCATTCAACAATTTCTCGGAAGTTCCGACCCTAAAAGTGTGATCGAAAAAACTTATCGCTTTACGTTTGGCGCCAACATTAGAAGGGTATGTGTGAATGGTCATGTCATTCAATTTATGGTGATGTTACAACAAAAAAGTTTAAAATATTTATAATCCGGTATTGTTGTGTTCTGACTTTGTTTGAAAAACAATTTTGAAGATATCTTTTATCATTCAATTTAAATACGTCTTTTTTATTATAAGCCTGTGCTTGACTACTATCCTACATGATGGTTTAAGTGGTGATGCATCCGAAGATGGGTTAAAGGGGTAACATAGATTTTGTTTCATCTAGTAATGTAAAAAAATACGAGTATTCCTCGAATTTCTTTGCTTGTAGTGTCTTTTCAATATACTAAAAAGATAAGTGGAAATGTCGCAGTAAACACAACGTTCCCTCTGTCGTCACTTACGACACCACTAATACTAAGTTAATAAATGGTTAATATTTAATCATGTCATATTTGGCAAAAGTAAGTTTTTTTTACACACAGGTAGAAGTAGAACTGTGTGAATATACAAAAGTTGGGCAACTCGATGTCATCAGTCAATAGATACAACATTTTATTACATTTTGTTATTATTTCATTTTCTTATAAAAGAATTAAAAGCTGTTTATTTGTTCACCCAATTTCAGGTATTTATTTTAAAAACAAGTTTGTGAAACAACAACAGAAATCCTCAAAACGTCAGTACTTTAGCATGTCACAATCCCAAAAACGCGCATTCAAGTGGCTGTATATTACTACCATTAATATAGGAATACTTAATATTTCACTACAATCTGTAATGTACTTAATAATCTCTAACACAACTTTCATCATACGTCAGTCCGTTGCGCGTTGTTTAAATTTGAAATTCTCTCAAAATAACGCCGACTCAAATCCTTGTTAAATTTTGAATGTTAGTAGTGAAGTCACCTATAGACCCTACTATTTGACGGCCGCCTTGGCTGTGCCAGAGTTAGAGTCGTGGTTATCGCGTGTACACGTGCCGAACCAGTCAAAATTTCAGTAGGTACTGTGGCAAGTCGTTATTTCCTTGTATACCTGTGTTTTATTTCGATTCATACATAGTTAACTATGATTTGTTAAAATTTTGCTTGTGAATATTAGACTTACCTAGTCAGACTATTTGTCCCAGGTAAACATACTCGTCAACAACTTCGAGTTTAGTACTCCCAACAACTACTGGCATAGGTGTGAGATGGACACTAAACATGATCTTTGTTTTGTCCATGTTCATCTTAAGACCTATCTGTTGGGAGGCACTATTGAGGTCATTGAGCATAGTGCTTAGGTTCTCCAGCGATTCTGCCATAAGGACTATATCGTCGGCAAATCGAAGACGAATGATGTACTCGCCATTAATGTTAATACTGTATCCTTTCCAGTCCATTACCTTGAAAACGTCTTCCAAAGCAGCGGTGAAGAGTTTCAAGGGTAAAACGCCACCCTGTCTTACACTTCTCTGCAGTTGGATAGGTTTCGTACTCTGGCTCTGTACTCGGATAGTCATCGTAGCCCTACTGTACAAACACATCAGCACTCTTGGCTGTCGGTATACTTATATAATATAGTTCATCAAAATACATGCAAAAAATAACAACTGTTGAATCGAACCACTCAGAATTTTATACGTCATAATACACGACTTTCAACTACTGACAATAAAATACAGCTATAATAGTTCCTGAAGAAAACAGACATATTATTAACGAAGACCGAAGGTACAGAAATAAACAATAAAAAAGGTGGAAGCTGTAATTTCTTAATTTATAACTAAACTAAATACTCAGAATCAAAAATATAAACGAGCTAGTTAATTAACAAAGTTAAAAAATCTGTCGAAAGGACGCCAATAACCATAATTGAACAAATGGGTGAAGATATAATTAAAAAGAAGGAATCAGTAAAGAAGGCCCCTTTTCGGCAAAATTATTAAAATACAATTAGAAGAAAACTAAACTAAAATAAACACTCATGAAGAAAAAAAATGTATCTGTAGCAAACAATTACGAACTATGGAGATTTAAATGAATAGTTATTGTTAATAGTTACTTAAGTATTTTAATATTTAAAATATTTTTTATATTATGTTATATTATTTAGCGTGCCATTATTAGATTCAAATAAATTGGCTCAAAGTGTTAATAAATTTCCTATATTTCTTATGAAATTGTTTATTTAATCAGTACTATGAAACCCTCGTCAGTCCCCTAGCAGTCAAATTCACAAAAATCGAAATATCTCAAAATATACTTAAAAAAGTGACTGGCCCAATTTAGATCAATATATTCATTACATTATCTATCTTAAATACCAAAATTTATAGAAATTTGACTTGAAAAGTATGATAAACAAAATATGCCTGAAAGTTACCCAACTTTTGTATATTCATCCAACTACAAAGTATTTGAAACAGAAACAGAAACTTTTTTATTCAATGTAGATTATAAATAATACTTATTGAAAGTCACTCTTACCACTGGTTCGGAAAAATACCTCTGTCCTGGGAAGAACCAGCAAGAAATCCAGCGAGACTTTAAAAAAAATAACAGCTTACAATCATGTATGTTAAACAATTAACCACACAAAACAAATTAGAAATAGCCTGGTAGCGATCACCTCATTCCCAGGGGTTATTATCATCAATAAATTCCTTAATATTATAATAACCCTTTTTATACAAACTTATTTTAATAAAGTTTTTTAACTTTGAGCATGTCAAATTTTGTACGTTTTCTGCGATTTTGTTGTAAAAGCGTATACATCGCCCCAAGAATGAATTACTGACTCGGTGGAGTCCAGTAACTGGTACTACGAACTTGTGTCTGTTCCTAGTATAGTTCCTGGTAGGTATAAATATTTTTGAGAATATCATTATAAAACTCTATAGTATAATGTTATCTAATCTAAAAGCTAAAATCTAAAAGAAATAACGTGTCGATACATTTTATACACAGGTAAAGATACAATGTATTTAGGAATATTAATGAATATTAATAAAATATTTATAATCTAGCTAAAATCGATATCACGTCAATTTACATAGAAATATAAAAAAGAGAAGTGGCAAGGGGGCGTGTCTGTGTCCGCGCGCTATGATCAAAATGCTCATGTTCTATGCAAATGGCCGTTCCTGCGATATAGTGCGCTTTCGACCGTCATCGTGAAACATTATCAGAATGCTGTGTTGTTCAGTGGTTTCTTGTAAAAACCGAAGCCAAAACAAAAACTTTGTAAATCATGGAATCACTTACCATATGTATTTTACTATATTTATCTTTAAAATTATGAAAAACAACAAATCGTAAAATATTTCTTGCTGTTACTACGTTATTTTTTTTTCAAATATCACAGCGACTGTACTGTTTAGCAGTAAATACATTGCTCCTTAACTAACACTACGTACTAAGTATATCGCTAAGTGACTGAACAAGCAATGTAAATGTCACAATTGATACTTTATTTATGCGGATGCATCGCGTAGTACGGCCGCTGTATCTTGCGATGAGTTAGTGATGTGCTCCATGGCTATCTATAGCTAAATAAGTAAGTAGTATGGTGCGTGGTAAATGCAGGCTCTGTCTGTAGGAATAAGGTTTATAATTGATTGTGTAGTACTTTCCGATTTATAAAATGCGAGTGTGTACGCGACTCTGTATCTATTTGCTTTTACTGATCTGCATGTGTAGTAGTTGGCGTGTGGTAAGGGCCAACTGGAGACACCAGGTTCCGATACATTTTCAACTACCGGGCATATCTCCTTCTTTTTTATATCTATGTCAATGTACAATACTCACTATATCAGTAATATGAAACAATTTTCAAATAAGGCCACAAAAATCTTAAAAAGAAACAAGTCTTGATAGTTGACCCCGTTCATTCGATTGTGTTGGAGAAGATAAAATGCATAATCTTAGTTAAAAATAAGTAAACCTTGGGCAACTTTTAACAAATTTAGAAAATTATATACTAAATGGAAAACATTTGTTCTGAAAAATTTTCATCAGTGATGTTTTTATGTTGTTAATTTTAAGATTAATTTGCATAGCCTTAACAACTTTGGTGTTAACAAGACACAATCTACAATCACAAGACAGACTCTATTTGACTTCACAAGCACACATAACATTATAAAGTCGGTAATTATTCACATTCGTTAACTTGTTACAATTTTTGACATTTTCAGAACAAGTACATGTGATTTTAATACACCTGTATTTAACAACCTCATTATAAAAACCCTTTGATGTACATATATATTAATAAATGACATACATACTACCTAATATTTAAAAAGCAACATTATAATTATGGATGCCACGATACGCCTTTTTGCCGATACGATACCGATACCGATGCCCTTATAAAAATATCGGCGATACTGATACCGATACCGATACGCTTATTGAATTCAAAAATGAAGGTAAAATAAATAAAACACAAGTCAGGTTATTTTTAAATGAATATAAAAAGAACAAATAACAGTACAAACTAAATAAAACCGTTTAAAACTATAGACAGGTTGAGATTAGTTAATGGTTTTAGTAATTAAAATTAATATTGATGAGATTTTTGTTTAACAAAGTATTCTTAAGTTTTGCGGATAACGGCGATTTCGCAAATCTTTTTGAATAAGACCTGTGGTGGAAAATAGTCTCTCAGATACGTCAGAACTCATTTGGAAACTAAAAGTACTTCTGCGCCATTTTTTTCAAGTTTGGGTATAAGACGTCATTGCGTCAGAAAACGAACGGATCTGCGTCTCTCGATATATTATGAGACTTTAGGTATCTCTCGACTTCTTCTTTGAAAGAATTACAGCTCAGAGTAGACAGGGGCTCATCTTCCTCGGACTCTCTAATAATATTTTCACAAACACTCGAATGCCCGCCACTCGTAGGCATCTCAGAACTTACAGTTACAGTACTAGATGTAAGTGTGACCGTGTCTGAAATAGTTTCGGAATGCAGTGCTACATTAAGATCAAGTAACTGAACAAGACGGTTTTTTGCCATAGTAATAGTAGACTGTGATTGAAATTTTCGTTCTTTGTAACGAGGATCAAGCATTGTCGCTAAACAAGACACTGAAAACTTTCTCCGAGCATAGTTAGTTCGTGCCTCGTTTGCAAAGAAATAGACGAGACAACACGCGCGTTTACATTACATTTTTAAAGCGCGAAATTAGAAAAGTATCGTTGAATCGGTCATAAAAATATCGCCGATGCCGATATATCGGCAAACTTCGAGTATCGCCGATATATCGGCATCGGTATCGGTATCGGATGCATCCCTAATTTTATAATACATATAATGAAAAACACAACAGAGACATTTTGATGAGCTGAAGTCAATATCGGTCAGTCAATTCAATGACACTTGAACAAGTTCTAATTTTTTTAAAACTGCAGATTTTTTTTGCGTCCCTCAATGACAAACATAAGTTAAATACTGGAATCGTCAAAATTTTATACAAACTTAATTGTATGACCGACGATCACACAGCACCTGTTCAAATGTCAGGTGACTGGCGACAGTGGAAAATTTTACCGCGCTTAAAACCTGTTTTGAACGCACTTAACGCACTCACCGTTTATGGAGATTGATTTCATTGATGCATATTTCTTTAAACCGGAGCATAACAGTAGTCCTTAGGGGTGGCACGAAGCTGCATTTTCATTTCTAATTGAGGATGATGTAGGTGTATATGGGCCACAGTATCACTTTGACCGTCAGGTGGACTGTGTGTTCGTTTTTAAATCTTACTTCTGCAAAAATATAATTTTTGAAATTATACATTACTTACAAAAAAAATTGTAATAATTTGTTGAGATTCCAATTTTGCTGGTTTTTTTCAATAAAGTAAAAATTAAAATATTTCAAAACTTGTTACAGACAAATGAAGCAATGTAATTTATATACATAACACAACATGTCCTCCATTTTTTTTCCTTTAACTATATCATATTAGGTCGGGGAAAAGTTTCTTCGCATTTTATACACAAATTCAAGACATTTTTTTCAAAGTTTCCTCGGCTATATCGTAACTACTAATATGCCGATATTGCTCCACTTTTTCTAAAATGGCATAGACTTTATCCGTATGAAGGCGACCAGAGCGAGTTGCATCTTTGACATCAAAATTACGGGACTGAAAACGCTTAAACTAACTTTGTGCTACACTTACTGACACTGCATTAGGTCCATAAACGTCACAAATTTTTTTTAGCGGCTTGAATCGCATTTTTTCCTTTTTTGTAATAAAACTTCAGAATGTATCGAATTTCTTCGTTAGATTCACTCATTTTGGCGGATAGAAAAACAATTGAAAAATGGCGGGAAAGTGTTTTTTTACTTTTTATTTTTCTTTTTTTTTAATATCCAATATGTATTGACATGAAAACCAGCCACATATAAACAGTACAACCAAAGAGATTTTTCTTCAATTTTATAAAACAAACTACAAAGAAACTTTTTCCCCATTAATGAAATCTTTCTAGATAAACTTGGAAAATAAAACATTATCTAAATACTAAATTTCATGCAAATCGTTAGACCCGTTTTCGAGGAACCAAATACATTTTTACAAATATATAAGAATGATTCACTTAAAGTATAGGATACAAATGAAATTCTATTTATTTTACCCAAGATACAAATACCTCGGCGGCGAAGAAATATTTATTTTAGAAGAGAAAACACATAAAATGGTATGAGAGAAGACGAAGTTTGACCTGTAAAATCTGGCCAACATGCGCTGGACCTGGACTCTGTGCTCTCTTACACTCCTGATCATGGTGGAAGCCAGCGGCCAGCAATAGGATGTTTGTAGGACATTACATAAAACTACTGTTTTACATATTTCATTCTTTTGCTATCCTGCGGACAATCTTACAACTTTATTAACGACTAACCGATACCCGCGACTTCGTCCGCGTTGCTTGATATATTAACAAAGAAAACACACATCACTGAACACGTAGTGCTTATAAAAATCGTTGTTTTTTTAAAACTTTAATAACTTTAAATTAAATAAAGATATCGCAATAATTTTTTTTGAGATAAGGGCCAAGTGTCTAAGAAATAAAACTTAGAAAACCTAATTGAAATCTATCCAGTAGTTTTTCCGTGATGCGCGCACAACTGCAAACCTCTATCATTTTATTAATATAGATATATTTATAATTAATTAATAATTAATAAAGCAAACCTAGGAGTCTGTCAGTACTAAATATTTAAGATGTTTCGAAACCTTGTGAAATTGAACATTGTTTGGAAGAACCATTTCATTTTTGGGTGTGATGATTATTTAAGTATCCATTCATCCATCCATTACAGCCTATAAAAGTCCACTGTTAAACACAGGTCTGCCTCATGGTCTCCCCATATTTTGCCAAAGTTGGCAATCCGGTTGGCAACTGGCAGTTTTTTATTATTTTGAATTGTTATCGGACAGATGCTGCTGCACATTTCCCTCTGTCGCCTCTTATGACATCCTCGGAACGATATGGGGTAGTGGATATTCTTACACTGCCAAAATTATATAAATCTTATATACTTAAACAAATTATCAACCCTTCACAAGTTCAAGCTGAAAACAGGCACAGACAACAAACGGGAATGCCATAAAGCACGTCTTACCATGTCATCACTTCATCTAGTGGTGCCGTCCTACACCCCACTTGTGAGTACGAGGCTACCACTCCAGAATCTTTCTTCCCTATAGGTTGTCGTAGTTCCCTATAGTTATAATGCCGGCACATTGACTCTTCTGCTTATAAATCTGATATATGTATAACGGTAATAAGTTCTGCTGCGGTTAATGCGGCTTTTCATTAATGGGATGGAAATGGATCAGAAAATCCATCATGTCCCAATACGGATTGGACATCTATGTTTTCGAATTATTTTATATACATATATCAGACACACAGGTATTTTTGTAGTTCAATACTGACCACGTGGTAAATCACGGGCTAAGCGCACATCGTAAATTTCATAGTACACGAGCAACCTAGGTCGATCCTGCCGACACTAATGAAATTAATAATTGCAATTGCTCAGCAGTGAAAGAAAACAACGTAAGAAAATCTTATATAGATTAAAATACGATCCGATCTCTTTATATTTGCAGCGTTTGGAGTCTAATAGGTCAACGAACTTCAAATCCTACATACTCCAAGTTCCTGCAAAACACAAAGAGATATTCCTCGCTCCCGATTTCTGGCCCTCTGGGGTAGTGTTTTGCCGATACAGGGACACCCCAAAGAAGAAAGTTCCCTAAACTGTGTTATGTTTATATTTTATATATATTTTTAGGTTAAGGTATATATTGCTATGGGCCTATGTTCTTAATTTTTAAGTCTTTGATGCCTGAAATAAAGTTATTGTATTGTATTGTATTAAAAATATTACGAAGACAATACGAAATTCGCCAAGACACATTGGAGAATCGAGACGTACTAATTGCTTAATAACCCTCTGAGATATAATGGGAGGCCCGCGTTCACCTGTGGGACATGTGAAGGTTGTAACTTAACTTTAACATGGTAAACAAGCACATAGAGTTTCATTTAAATATTTCAGAGGCGCCGGCACCGTGAATCTGACATACGTTACTCTATGTAATTAAAGATCGAGTGCGCTGCCCCTGCGCTACCACGGTTTAAATGATTTATATCACAAGATCATTAAGAAAGCTGTTATATACTTTTCTGAAAGCAAACCATTTAAATCTATTCAATTGCTGGCAGTTAAGGAAACGACTCTTATATGGATTAATTGAACATCGCGAGATATTTATAAGTTTATAATCACACATTGAGACTCGTACGGATATTATGCAAGTCGTGGAAAGTCGCTGCTACCACATTCCTGGCCCAACGATTCTACGTATAAATACTCGTAAACTGATTTCAATTCTATAGTGGAATTTTTACACATAATTAATTCATATTTAACAATATTTTCCTATTTATATAGATCTGAATCGGACTTCCTAATACGGATATAGGAAAGTTTTCTTCATCTGATATCTTCTATTCTATATTTTCTTTTATTATCTTTCTATATCTATATTCTATATTGGATCTAATTAGATCCAAAAAAGGAGCCTCATCTTAATCAACGCTAAAATTTTAATTACCTATTCTTTCTATAAAATCTGTTTATTTATTTCGTTTATTTTCTTTCTACATATTCGTTAAATTCCATCCTCCATGATGGCACTACTCCAAAGGTATGGAGAATACGTGTGGTCGTTTTGTTTTCTTAAAAGGGCGATAACGCTTTAATAAAGAACCACAGGCCGATTTTCTTTTCAGCCTACGTCTACGTCCTGTTTGCAAGTCATTACGTATCGTCTCGCACGCAGACTTTTGAGACTTGCAGTTTTCCGAACAAACCGGTTTCCGAATAGACTTTAATACCTTAGACCACATGCACACCTTTCGGCAAAGTGTACATAAGACCGGTGAATCTGCCACTATGTTATGCTTATGTTTTTTTTTTAATAGGATAAGGGTGACAAACAAGCACACAGTCCACCTGATGGTAAATGGATACTGATGCCTATAGACATCTACATCTATCCGCGATCAAGAATCAAAATGCAGATGCGTTGTCACTCCTGAGGACTAAGATAGAATGTCTCGTTTCTAGTAAAAAGGGTCTCCGGTTCTCTACACTCACCATACGAAACAGCAGCGTTAAGCTGCTATTTTACGCTGGTATTCTGTGAGAGCGTGGTCCTTCCCCGGTCGAGCCGACCCATTCGTGCTACCACTATAATATAGCTGCAGCATGGCTGTACCACGTAGAACATTATGTACACTTTGAAAGAGCCTTTGATTCAGTCGAAATTTGAGAGGTCACACAGACGCCTTCATCAGTGCAAGGTTGAGGTTGGAGGAGACTACGATCAATGACCTCAGTAGTGTTTCCCAACTGATAAGTCTCAAGATGAACGTTGACAAGACAAAGTTCATGTGTTAGTTCCATGTCACATATATGTTGGTAGTTGTTGGAAACACCACGATCGAAGTTGTTGACGAGTATGTTTACCTAAAAGCAATTTTTCGACTAGGTAAGTCCAATTTCGACCCAGACATAGGCCAACGGATCAGTAAGCTGAAGTGGCAATGGGTCGGCCATATCAAAAATAACCGACAGCGATGAGGAAGAAAAAGTTTTTGGGTGACGGCCTCGTACCGGTAAGGGATATGAGTGGCAGCCCCTCATTGGGTGTAGTGAAGACCTGGTAAGACACGCAAGAAGCCGATGAATGTAAGTGGCTCAGAAACGCGTTTTATAGCATTCCTTGCTGCTTAGTCTCCAACGTAATAGATAATTTATTATTCACAGAAAACACTAAGCATCCGTACAATTTCTAATAGATTGAAATTCTTGTAATGTTCACAATGGTAATCATCATCATTACAGCCCTTCACAAGTCCACTGCTGAACATAGGCCTCCCCTCAAGGAATGCCACAAAGCACGTTCCTGAGCCACCTGCATCCATCGACTTACTGTATGTCTTACCAGTTCGTCACTCCATCTAGTGGGGGCCGCCCCGCACATCAACTACTGGTACGAGGCTGCCACTCGAGAACCTTTCTTCCTCAACGGTTGTCGGTTCCTCGAGCTATATGACCGGCCCATTGCCACTTCAGCTTACTAATCCGTTGGGCTATGTTGGTTACTCTGTTCCTACTGCTAAGATTATCACGCAGAGAAACCCCGAGCATAGCCCTCTCCATAGCTCGCTGAGCGACCTTAAACTTCCTCATACGGCCATTTTACATTTGTAATCATGTTTACTAAACAGCGCAATGAGAATATTATAATATTAAAAATCTTATGCAATACCTAGAATTATGATGTTTATGAGTAAACATTCTTAATAGGACAACGTTTTATATTTTATTGACCAGCGTGATTTAATGTAGTCTAAGAGTTAGATTCAAAACAAGATAATATATAGAATAAAGTTTTTGTTTTTTGTTTTGAGTATTAACAATAACAACTGCGCAGAACGTAATACACCGTATAACCGTATAACGAATGTAAGCTCTAAATACAGAGGCATTTTCGTCTTAACCTTCAAGTATTTGTCACAACCTTAGAGCTCGTAGCACTTTAATTATTACAAGTACGTATTTACCTGTGGCCGAAATTCGACCGTACGTAATTCATTTAATTTTTAAGTTTGTTTATTGAAAAAATAACAAGCGTGGCAACTATAACAAAATCCCCCCTTATGAGGCAATCTATGAGGGAAGCCTATGTTCAGCAGTGGACTTTTTAGGCTGCAATGGATGAATGGAATGGATTTTATATTTTCCCCGTGTAGTGGTTGTGTAAGAATATTCACTACCCATTTTCGTCCTGTGGGTTTCATAAGATACGACAGAAGGATACAAACCAGGAGAAGGGCAGCAGTGTCACCTCATTAAAATTAGAATTAAATAAAATACTTTGCTTGTCTACCCGCCTGCCAAGCGTGGCAGCTATGATAAAAATCCGCCATATGGGGTAAGAAAATCACAGAATCTAGACCATGTGGGTCGGGTGAAGATTGTGTAATTTTCTTTGCTGTGGTCGAGTTATTGATAAATTTTATATTTACACTGTAAACAGTCCTGAGTGAATTCGGAATGAAATTCATCGCGAAATCAAAGAAAAAGCAAAGTTACAGTATATTCATATATTTCTATTTCATTAAAGAAAACATTTTTAAACTAAATATTAAAGCGTAACACAACATCGATAGTGTGAGACACTTTGTTCTAATTCCTAATCTATAAAACCTGAACTTGACACACCAGTGTTCTGAGTGACATAGAACTTGAAAATTTACATAATATTATGCGATATAAACATAATATTCACCTTATGATCACACAGTTACTAATAAATTTATTAGTAAAGCAGTCTCGTAAACTGTTTGTTTCAGTTGTGTTTAAGTGTGATCTAAAAATATATTTCATAATACGACACGAAGTAAAAGGCAAGATTTTTTTTTACTATAATTTATTAGTCTTCATGATTCTAGAATAAATACTTTTGTGACAGAAAAATGAATTCGCGTAATCGATTCAGGATAACCATTTTCTTTCGTTTATTCTGACTATTACTGGGTCTCAGTGTTTAATTATTTTATTTACCCTATCGGTTATATATTTATCTAAATCTAACAATATACTCTCGTCATCGTTATCACCTTGAACTTTCTTCATACGGCCACCAGTGAAGGACCACGTCTCAGATCCAAAAGTCATCGCTAGCAACGCACAGGTTGTACACTCTTGTTATTGGTCATATTACTTCTATCATCAGGTGCACTGTCTAGTGTATATGTATGTTTTAAGGCTTCACCATAGACCACGTCGTAGATTAAATCTCAACCTATCTGAGCATTATGCAATAACTGTAATAAAAGCTGTGCGAAAAAGATAATAGCATTAACCCACGATTAAATTCGTTCCCATATTGTATTGTCATACAGAAGTATAAGTTAAGGAGAAACTATAAATCATTTTCTTAGTCAGAGTATGACGTGTTCAGAAGATATTTTGCGATAAGACGATTTTCGAACAAACGAGAGTCTAACGAGCCTAAAGCCACAGATTAATGGAATAGTTAAACATTATTTAATCTGTGCTAAAGCTTTGTTGTGACGTCAGTAGCATTAAACTGTATAATATATTAAAGAAAAAACTGACGCAAAACAAATAGGGGATTTTAATATTGCATTAAAATAGGGTTAGTTATATTTTGTATAATATTAGCGTGACAAGCCACTGGTAGACCTCAACCAACATCAAACCAAAAAAGACTACCTGTGATTATATTGGCTCTTTTTTCAACCGGAACTCATCAGCGAGTGCTGCAAACCATCAACTTGAACGGAGGAGTCCGTTCAAGTTGTTGAACTGGACTGGAACTTGAACGGACTCTTAGGCAGGAAATAGATCCAGCCTACTAGAGAGACCAACTACGAAATGATGTTTTATTACTGCGTAAAAGAAAAAATATATTTAAAAACCAAGCAAAAAAAAACATGTTTTTACGTAATAGTGTGTTGTACCACTTGTTTACCTCACATATCATACAAAATTGTGATTTCCCGTCTATCCTTGAAATATTGTACGTCCCCATGTCTCAGGCATTTTTGAAGAACTGTTGTTCTTGACAAGGACAAGAAAATGCTAGAAGAACACAATTTTCTTGTGTATAGGATTGGTCATTTAAATGTGTCTACTTATCATTGGTCCTAAGAAACAATTGCGCTAAGCAGTATACAGGAATATTCGTTTAAATTTTCAGACTACCTAACATTTAATTTTAATGAATATTTCTTAAATTGTTTCTTACAAATTGGATGTGCCTTAAATAAAATAAATGGGAAAAATTTTGATAGGTTAACTGAGTGGCTACGAACTACGTAATATTAAAGTTAATGACTAAAAAAATCCGTATCTTTACATCAATACAAATTATGAATGTAAATAATGTTAACGCATTTTCTTAACTTCTAGAATTGCGTAACACTTTGACACTAATGAATTGTTGATATTACAAATCCAGGAGTGACGAAGGCCGCGGGCCGTCCTCCACGCTCTCGGGCCGCTACTTTTCGACCACTGACGAGATAAGGGAGGTGCGGCGCCTGGTAACGCTTGCTCCCGGGTTCATGCGATATCTAAAGTGAATAGCATCGAGATAGGGCGCGGCCTGCGTGACGAGCAATGGCATGAAAATGTCGACATTTGTTTATTTATTATAATGTTTTGCACTCCTGACCTTCTTCTTGATGCAAGTATGTTAGTGAAGTGTAGGGCGGCGATAAGAGAAGGAAGCCGACGGATGCCGGTGGCTCAGGACCGTGCTTTGTGGTTTTCCTTGGGGAGGCCTATGTTCAGCAGTGGACTTGTGATGGGCTGTGACGATAATAATGATGATGTAAATAAAAGAGTGGGATAAAGGGACAAGGATTGTCTTCAGTTTGCCTGTATGGATATATCGTAATAAATCTTACAACATGAATTGCACACCCGTTAATTCTCTCAAAGAGACTGATCTTACGAGACGGATTGCACACTTCTTATTAATACTCTCAAATAAACAGCGTTATTATGTACATGTCCGCAAAGTTCATAAACATTAAACGTGCTTAACATTTCATCAGACTGTTAATTTAATGTCTCCCTTCAGGCCTTCACTTCAGGCGCATGTTGACATTGCGTCACATTAAACAAGTTTTTACAAATCAATGTGCACAATGTTCATTTTTCAAATACATTATTGCTTAATTCAATAAAAATATTTTAAGCGTAATGTAAGGAAACCATTACAACCTAGTGTATATATGTCTTTGGAAGCCATGATGATTAGATAAATATATTAAAGCACATTTTTATTTATTAACTATGGAATGCACGCGACTTCTATATCATTACCCCGCTGAATGATAGTTCAAAATGAGTTCGGAGAAATGGTTTGTCAGTCGTTCCTTGAAAAATTTAGTATTATTAATAAATAATAAATTAATACAAAATTTGCATATTGATTTTATTATGTAATGTATCAAATTTTTTTCGTTTTGACATAGGGTGAAATAAATATTTTTATATAGGTACTAAATTGTTAAAACATATTCAAAAACCTTATTTAACTCTCAGCAAGTGTCACCGAACTCATTCTTTAATAAATAAAGTAGTCAACGTTGATCTCTATATAGTGTAAAAGAACTTACATAAATATATTATGTACGAGTATAATGGCATCGAATTACGTTAATATGATAATGATGTCCTTCTGTTCGATTTTCGACACTGCCGCCACTTCTGTTGCAGAATCGATTTCAATATAGCAATATTGAAATCGATTCTGCAATTTTAATCTGATGCGCAAACTAACAGACAAACAGACAGATGAATAAAAATCCCAAACATCCCCCGACCCAAATTTTATAAAAAAATGACGCATGAGCACATTTACATTTAGTGAGCTATTAATTCCACTAATTTAAGACTTTTTTGTTATTGAAGTAATTTCATTTTAATTCACTTTTATTGATTTTAGTTCTACTCTTACACATTGCCTCATCCAACATTTATCTTTCAAGAAAATATATAATAATAAGTACCTTATATGTTTTAATACCGACTTATATGATTAAATAGGTTAACGAATGTCAAATACTTGTCA
The DNA here is from genome assembly GCA_029286625.1 of Parnassius orleans. Taxonomy (NCBI): domain Eukaryota; kingdom Metazoa; phylum Arthropoda; class Insecta; order Lepidoptera; family Papilionidae; genus Parnassius; species Parnassius orleans. The sequence continues at coordinate 358,971 of JAGSMP010000137.1, forward strand.
ATAGACAGCTAATTTAAACAATTTTTATAAACACGAATTGACTGGATTTTTCCAGAAATATTGAGATGAATTATTGACCGAATGTATATAATATAATACACCTATTTTACAATAATTGATCAAAATAATTAAATACAAAACTACAATATAAAAACTTGATTATAATTATAGTAACATTGAGTAATATTTAACAGGGCAAATTAAGGTTCAGTTTTGTTAACGTTTTTAAATTCAAAACAAAGATTTCTAATCTTAGAAACAAAACTGAGGAACGTGACGGTTTTCTCCCAATTGATTTCAACGTTAGCAGCTGTATTCAAGCATTCTAGATAGCAATGTATCGAAAAATTGGCAAAATTAATGGAGTACTTTTATCTATCGGCATATGTAAGTTATAGAGCGAAGTTAAATTTCATCCACTCTCCCTTCCCCCTCTCGAGTGAGCGTCACCACCCGGGCCCCAGAAAGTGTCCTAAAGAAAACCGTAGACCTTTCTCATCGCTTTTGTATGTAAGTATAAGAGGTTGATAGCAAATTTATCAATGATAATTTCGTACCTCCACACTCATGTATCGTGTACGGTTTTATTTAAAACTGGAAAAAAACGCATTTCGGGACATTTTCTGGGGGCAGGGTGACGCTCACCCGGGTGGGGAAGAGAGAGTGGATAAAAACTTCGCTCTATAACGTACATATATGCCGATAGATAAAAGTACTCCATTAATTTTGCAATTTTTTTAGCTAAATTGATTGAACTATGTGCCACATGAGTACACACGCACTCACATAACCCGTATAATGTACTCGTAACGCTCATGTGATAAAACCAAACTTTTTGATATAAAAATGTTTTGTTAACTATTGCCTGTATTTATCTGCAATTCATTAGGATCATTATATCGCACAGACATTACAAAACTACTACATAATACGAGTATATTTAACACTAAAATGAACAATAGGAACATAGGCGTTGTTCTATCGAAGCTCGTTACCGCACATATGCATTGTCGCTCGCTCGTTATCTCTACACACTTATCAGCACGCATATCATCTAATTATAAAAGCTTCCATATTAAAACAAAAAAGATTTACAGTAATTTTGTCGTTATAAACAAAGCAAAAAAAAAAACACTTAAAAACATCAAATTAAAATTATATTTTGAATAATTAGGGATATATTTTTATTTGTCTAAAAATAATATACAATATTTTATTATATACAATATTAAAAACTATAATAAAAAAAAAACTAAAACTAGTAATTTTGTTTGATACAGTCCTACTCCACGCGGTATCGTGCCAAGAACGCTGGCTGCGTTTCCCCGCTTTGAATAAAAAGTAATAACCGACTTCAAAGAATATTGTTTTTAAAAGTATGTTTCACAGCTAAGGCTTTACATTTAAGCAACAAAATTAAAATTGCATCCGATAAAATTAAAATGACGTGGAGTATAATTAATAGTGAAACGGGCAAGGTCAAACCACGCAACTCGGATTTTCAATTGAATATTAACAATAACTTAACTCAATCTGATCAAGAAGTTGCTATGGCTTTTGAAAAACATTTTACATTAGACCCCGCCAATTTTAGACCAATTTCAATTAAGCAAAATTTTTGAAAAAATTATTTTAGATCAGATGTTAAGTTTTTTTTAATAAAAATAAAGTGCTTCATAAAAATCAATTTGGTTTTACAAGGGGTCGCTCGACTACCGACGCCGGAGTTGAGCTTATAAAACATATGCATATGCAGAGGATGCTTTGGGTGTATTTTGTGACCTTTCCAAGGCCTTCGACTGTGTTCACCAAGAGACATTAATCAGGAAGCTACAGTACTACGGTGTCAAGAACACAGCGCTTAAACTTATTATTTCATAGTTAAGTAATAAAATGCAAAAAGTTGTTATCAATGGTAAAAGTTCTTCCGGGTCGTCCGTAAAAATGGGTGTCCCTCAGGGCTCGCTTCTTGGCCCATTCCTATTTTTGGTGTATATTAATGACTTACCTTCTCTTGTAGGGGATAATCATGATATAGTATTATTTTCTGATGATACTTCCTTGATTTTTAAACTTAAACGTCAATCATTTAAACGTGACGAAGTGAATAATGCTATATTAAAATTAGTGCATTGGTTTAAAGTTAATAATCTACATTTAAACGGCAATAAAACTAAATGTATTAAATTTACAACAACAAATGTTAAAAATCTGAATACCAATGTGTTTTTAAATGTGGAAGAACTGAGCCCTGTTGAATCCTCTGTTTTTCTTGGCATCACTCTCGACGCAAAGCTTCAGTGGGGCCCCCATATATCCAAACTAGCAAGCAGACTAAGCTCTGCAGCTTATGCTGTAAAAAAGATTAGAGATCTCACTAGTGTCGAGACAGTTAGATTAGTTTATTTCAGTTATTTCCATAGCATAATGTCTTACGGGATTTTGCTATGGGGAAATGCGGCTGATTTAGAAACTATTTTTGTTTCGCAGGAGAGGGCCATAAGAGCTATTTACAACCTTAAACCGAGAGAGTCATTTAGAGAAAAATTTAAAGAAATAAATATATTAACTTTGGCCTCTCAGTATATTTACGAAAATTTAATGTATGTTCACAAAAACAAAGATAGTATTAGTAAAAAAAGTGATATACACTCTGTAAACACTAGGAACAAACACAAGCTAGTGATACCAGTCTCTCGACTCCACAGAGTCAGTAATTAATTCTTGGGGCAATGTATACGCTATTTCAACAAAGTCCCAGAAAATATACAAGCTCTCTCTATTACCAAGTTTATATATTTTATTAAACAAAAATTGTATGAAAAGGGTTATTATAATATAAATGAATACATGGTTGATTATAAACCATGGGAATGAGGTGGTGGCTTCCAAGCTGTTTCTAAAATAAATTTTGTAAATAGTTTGTAACTATTTATATTGTAAAATTTATTGTTAAAAAAAAGTCCCGCTGGGTTTCTTGTTGGTTCTTCCCAGGACAGAGGTTTTTTTTCCGAACCAGTCATAAAGTAAAAAAAATGACTTTCAATAAGAATTACTTGTAATCAATATTGAATAAAAATTATTCTCTTCTTACACCGCCACTACACAGTTATTGACATTGCGTATAGAAGTATTAAAACCCCAACTTCAAAACCTAAATATTATTCGTCGGTTTTTACTTTTTACTAAAATTCTAATTTTTTTACCCTTTTGAGTGGAAGAATATCACAAGCTCGAATGTCGTCTGAATGTGTACATTAAAAGAAAATCCCCAATTTTTCTACACGTTTTTTTCTCCATATTTTATAAAAGACCACGCCTGAAGTTACAACCTATTTTAAAAGAATAAGAATATGTAATTCAAATCGGTTCACAATACGTACCGACGAACTTAGATATAACGTAACATACATACAATAATAACAAGTCGTAAAATTAAAAATGTTGTACAACCGACTTGAATATAAATTATTAAGGATAACTCAAAAATTACTAGTCAGACCTTGATCAAATTTCATATGGGACCACAAGAGAAGCACCAACATTCAAATAAAAAAATAATCATCAAAATTGTTTCACCTAGAAATAAGTTATGAGGTAACACACATAAAAAACATACAGTCGAATTGAGTAACTCCTTCTTTTGGAAAGTCGGTTAAAAAGTATGAATTGAGAACTCCTCCTTTTTGAAGTCTTCCAAAATTATAATAATCATAGACACTGCATTGAGTCTATATTAAACTGACAAAAGAGTGGTAAATTAAAAAAAAGAGTGACTTTCAATAACTATTAATCTATATTGAATAAAAAATGTTTCTGTTCTGTATCAGTCTTGGCTACTGTAGGACATAGACACCTCTAAGTCTAAGTCACCTAAACAAGTCTAACATCTGCAACCGGCTTCTGTCTGATAGAGACGAAAAAGAAACTATTTATTTAATACTTTGTCGTTTTTAAAAGAATAAAATTTAGATAAAGCTTTGTAATTTTCTTTTCTTGAAGAATAAAAGTGAGCACACAGTCCACCGGATGGTAAGTGGATACTGTGACCCACTACCGTTACAGTCTATCAAAAATCTACGACTGAACATAGACCTACCTCATAGACAGCCTCATAGGGAGGATATATGCCATATTTGCCACGCTTGGGAGGTGGGTTGGCAATTGCAGTTTTTTTATTTATTGTTCAGTTGTTATTACGAAAACGCTGCTGCCCATTCCCTGGTTTGTTTCTGTCTTTGTCAAAGTTTCTTAAAGTTTTTGTTAATAGATTATCCTATATATAGATTTGTCACTCGTATAAGTGACAAACGAGCACACAGTCCACCTGATGATAAGTGGATACTGTGGCCCATAGACATCTACATTTATCCTCGGTTAAGAATAAAAATGCAGAAGCGTTGGCACCCTTGAAGACTAAGATGGAATGCCTCGTTCCCAGTAAAAAGGGCCTCCGGTTCTCTACCGTCATCATACGAAACACAGCAGCATTAAGCTGCTATTTTAAGTTGGTATTCTGTGAGACCGTGGTCCTACCCCCGTCGAGCCGACTTATTCGTGATACAACCATGATATATAGTTGCAGCGTGGCTCTACCACGTTAAAATTACATGTTATTAATTACAACAATTTATAAGTGAAATATGCATTCAACATTTAAATGATAATTTATAAGCATGAATATTACTTATGAATACATATAAATTATAGTTTAATATCTTCTATTGAACACGATCTTATCGAAACCACAACAATAGCGACACTTGCGTCACATGTTTACGCGATACCCTTTGAGCTTTTTGTCAGTACAATTATATTTGTATATCAATAATAAATTAGATCATTCAACACACAACATAAACATATAATATCTTTTACATAAATATTCCAGACACGAAGCAATTTTCAATATTCAATTCTATTCTATTCAATTTCAATATTCAACGAACACCGCCGTATAGTTTCAAAAACCAAGCAATATACGGCTTGAATTTTTCTAATGGGTTTGGGTCTCTTTGGGTTTGGGTATGAAGCTGGGTTGTGGGTGGAATAATTTACGAAACATTAAAAAAAAGGTCGAAATTTTAATTATATTTTAAAGAGACAACAGTGGGGAATAACATTGGCGATACGTCTTTCGGTACCATATCAAAGCGTCGCTTCTTCCATTGATAAAGTATACCACCATAAGATCAAATCGTACACCATTAATTATTCAAGTATTACTTTTTTATTATTCAAGAAGATACGAAACACTAGATATTAGAATACAATAGGATAGATTAGAATAACTTTTGTTCAATAAAGATATGTTAATACTTATTGAAAGACATATTTTTACGTGGTAGAGCCATGCTGCTGCTATATTACTGGTATAGTTGTAGCACGAATGGGTCGCCTCGACCGGGGAAGGACCACGCTCTCACAGAATACCAGCGTAAAATAGCAGCTTAATGCTGCTGTGTTTCGTATGGTGAGTGTAGAGAAACGGAGTTCCTTTTTACTGGAAACGAGGCATTCCATCTTAGTCCTCACGGGTGACAACGCATCTGCATTTTGATTCGTAATCGAGGATAGATGTAGATGTCTATGGGCCACAGCAACCACTTACCATCAGGTGGACTGTGTGCTCGTTTGTTCTATAACCCTTATCCTATAAAAATTTTTTTTCATTTACTACTGGTTAGGAAAATACCTCTGTCATTGGAAGAACCAGCAAGAAACCTACCGATATAAAAAAAAATTTAAACATATAATATAACTTTACAATAATTTTGTACAACTTTCTATATAAATTCACTTTTCAACGAGATGTTGAATGTTTTGGTAAATCAATTTAGAATTTTTACCTTTTTTCCTTTTTATTTTGGCTCTTGAGATTGAGCTATATATGTTATAAAATATTCCACACATGATAGATACCTATCGTTATCATTAATTGTATTATACTTAAATTAAAGTCAACAGACATATTTACCTTTTTCATACGTTTTTATTTTGTCTCTTAAGATTGATGAAAATTGATTATAATATATTCCACATAATATAATAACACCTATTGTAATCTCTTTATTATACATTTTTAACCACCTTTAACTCAACAATCGTATGTAAAATAACCAGACGCGACGGGCATTAGCGACTTGCCCCAAACATGACGTTTTACTAAACGTCACGTTTGGAAGGCAGAGCGTTCTGTGAGAGCGTGCTCCCAAAGTTTTGCTGATGAAAGACTGATGATGATGAAGAAATAGACCAAAGTTAACGTGAATAGGCGAGCTTATAGCTTACTAAATATTAAAAAATATATTTTCTTTATTTTGTTAAAAAAAATATATTTTTTATTAATATTTTGTTTTATAAAACTGAAGTGACAAACAAACTTACAGTCCACATAGTAAGTGCCTACTGCAGTCCATGGACACTTGCAGCAAACTTCAAACAAAGAAAACTACAGGTGCATTGTCACCTCTGAGGTCTAAGACAAAATGCCCTAATGCCTGTAACTATCTCTCTATACCCTTCAGACCGGAACACTGCAGTGCAAGCACTACTATTTGGCTGCAGGAACAGGTAAGAGGGTGGTGCCTACCCAGACGGACACCTATGCAGAAAAGGTGAAAAAAACTAAGTTACTGTGTATATACGTCCCACTGCTGGGCACAGACCGCATCTCATTTCTGAAAGGGGTTTAGGGAAAGGAAAAGTCAGCCGCGTTGCCCCAATGCGTTTAGGCGGACTTCACATGACGTCGAAATATTCCTTTTTAATTTCTCAGACACAGGTACAGGATTCCTCACGACATTTTCCTTCATCGTTGCGCGCGCAGCACCTAAAATTGCAATTGACAATTGGAATTGGAAAAGGTGTCCTACACCTAACAAATAATTAACAGTCACAACTGCAAAAGTTAAATGTATTTTATTCTAAAAGTATGCAAGGCAATGCAGGGACGCTTCGACCGCTTTTATCACTCCTTATCAATGCAATAATGTTCTTGGTTTACTTTCATAATATTTATTATTCATGTCACGTCAGGTCAAGCGGCTATCGATCAATATAATGCCAAAAATAATAAATAATAAAACGTGTACCTATTGCTTCAAGAATTGACTCCCTTCTATCTCTTTGGCCATTAAATCAGACAGCCCCGCATAATTTACCGTTACCATTATAGCCTATTAAAAGTCCACCGCTGGACATAGACCACCCACACAGATTCATAGGGGAGATATTTGCCATAGTTGCCACGCTTGGCATATGCGGGTTGACAACCGCAGTTTATTTTTTATTTGTAGTTGTTATTGGGAAGGTTTATGAGTTACAAAAGGAAGAACGCAAGAAACAAATTATAATATTTATTTATTTTCAACAACAAAAAATTGAAGACATGTATAACTATTTGAAAAATTTTCGTAGTACTGAACCAATTGTGATGAAACTTCACGAACAGACAAGAGAGCAATGCCAGGAGTGATCAAGGATTTTATCGGAAAAATATGCAGAAGTTTTATCGCGAAAATGCAAAACTGATTTTGATGATTAGCTCATAAACGTTATATATCTTTTATAAAAAGAAAAGTTTCGGACAATTTTTTTGATTTGCAATTTTACACTTCTTTATCGTGTCTTAAAGTTTTTATACAAAATCGATTTTTACCATTTGTTTCTTTTTTAATACCAATTTAAACAAAACTATGAGTGATGATATATAACTAGATGATATGGATTAGGTGATAAGACATTATTTCTGTGAAATTAATAGATCTTATTTTTTTAATTTTAAGCTCTTCTATATCGCACATATTATTCGAGATGATAGCAAAAAGTGAGTATAGATTTTCGATTATAGATCTGCAGTTTTTTTTAAACCTAGTACCAACAGTCATACGATGTGTTTGTATAGTAGTGACAGAACATGTTCTTTTTTAAATATTATATTGCAAAAATGAAAACTTGAAATCATACCAATCCGAATTGTATTAATCGGTCGAGATAGACTGGTGTAGTCATTTTTTTCATTTTTTTATGAATACAAAGAAATATTTGCCCTTGCTATGACATTTTTATATGAGTCCACTGGTTATAATTATCATCACCTATATCAGTCGAGCGCAAATCAGTTATTGGCTTCTGTCAAGAAATTCTCAGTAGCAGCCCGGAGTCAGGAAGTTAACGGTGTTTCACCCCCGTGCCTCGAAAACCACGTAATGCCGTTGGTCCTGCGCCTGTTCTCTCTCGAGTCATGTCGGATTACCGTCCCATCGGACTATGAGGGTGAGAGAATAGAGAGTGCACCTGTGTGCATATTATTATAGAATATTTGCCATGCATAGGACAACTATGGAAAATATTCTCCCTACGAGGACCCACACATAACTACAGCATGATTTGCGGTAGTGGATTCTCTTACGCCGTCACCTCTTGGCACAAAACAGTTATTATAGTGGATATTCTTACACCGCCATTACACTTTACTTACGTATATTATGCAATACTGGAATTAAAAAGCTTGTTTTAATTATTACTGAAACTGACTGGCGAAAAGAGATATACCTTAGAGTATAAATAAGCAAGCTAGGTGATACTCATCTCTTGTATACATCCTCATAACATTTCTTGAGAAAAGTTTGACAGCTCTTAAAAGCATTTAATTTGAATAAGTATCAACCACAGAATACAATTACACTCTACCGAGAGGTATCAACTAACCTATTAATAAGTACCTTGTTGAAATACAAAGATATTGTGCAAGAGCGCATTTATATTATGGATTATGATTGCAGAATATCAGCGTAAAATAGTAACTTAATACTGCTGTGATCGTATGGTGACTCTAGAAAACTTTTTTTTACTGAAAGCATTCAATCTTAATCTTTAGGGATGTGACAACGCATTACTACATTATCATAGCTCCGTAAGAAAGGAAAGTATTCTCCAGCAACCGATGAGGAGAAAAAAGACAAAAACGTCTGCTATATTCTAAAGAAGATCCAGTATGAAATGAGGGCCATGGAGTCTTTCAATTCACCATCCCTGATTAGGGCGACACCAACTAGCTACGTTTTACCGCCTCTAATCTAGACCGTTCAACTTTTTTTTATAGAATATGAGCGACAAACGAGCACACAGTCCACCTGATGATAAGTGGATGCTGTGGCCCATAGACATCTACACTTATCCTCGGTTAAGAATCAAAATGCAGAAGCGTTGGCACCGTTGAGGACTAAGATGGAATGCCTCATTTCCAGTAAAAAGGGTCTCCGGTTCTCTACACTCACCCTACGAAACACAGCAGCATTAAGCTGCTATTTAACGCTGGTATTCTGTGAGAGCGTGGTCCTACACCGGTCGAGCCGACCCATTCGTGCTACAACCATAATATAGCTGCAGCGTGGCTCTACCACGTATAAAACTTGTACCCTTCTTTCCAGAATTGCCTTGAAAAATACGTGACTGTGCTTAGGCGAAGTGTAGGGTGGTCCCCCACTAGATAAAGTGATAACCTGGTAAGACATGCAGGAAGTCAATGGATGCAGGTGGCTCAAGACCGTGCTTTGTGGTATTCCTTCGGGATACCTATGTTCATCAGTGGACTTGTGAAGGACTCTAATGATGATGATGATGATGATGATTATGTCCTTAACTTCTGGGACTCGAAATTTCATGCTAGCTTAATTTAGACCGCTACATTAAGTCTAAGGCAGAGCAGCAAGAAAACTGTTCTTTCTGGGTGTAATGAATGGTAATTTGTATAAATGCATCAGCAATGCAAAACGTGTTTATTTCAATTTTGTCAACTTCATATTCAGATATTATCTCTCAAAACTGTAATCCTTAGAGTAATTACATATACTCTGAGCTGTAATCATAGGCACAGAATAAATAATAGTATCATAGACTACTATGTAAATTACATTAGCCATTACACTTCCTACGGTAAAGAAAAACTTCAACATATCCGATTAAAAAAAATGTCATTGTGGCAGCGTAAGTCATCATGCCATTTCTTTTAGTGGATGTCGTAAGAGCCGACAATAAGAAAAAACCTATAGCTTCCGATAGATGGTGGCATAGTCCAAGGTTCGAGGCGGCTGGTACTGCGGTCTTTGATCCGCCTGCCAAACATAACTATTATGGCAAACCCTGCCTAATATAATAGTGGCCCATATTCACCTGTGGGCTGTTAAAATTAACAATGTTAACTTTAACAAAAGGTTAACTTTGGTTATTGGAAATTATTAAACTACATAATCTCTACTTATATTTAAAAATCTATTGCTGTCCGTTAGTACTCAAAAACGTTAAACACGACAAACGCTCGAACGACTCGACCGATTTTGATGATATTTTTTGTGTCTTTAAATGGTTAGATTCACACTTGGATGCGGTAGGTGGCGCTGTTGTCGAAATCCAGAAATCACCCGTGCGAAGCCGGGGCGTATCGCTAGTATCTTATAAAATCATGTTTTCTGTTTGAAGTCAAAAGAATAATATAATTAAAAAAATATTTATATTAGATGTAGCGTGCGTCATATGTGATGATAGCATTGTTTTCGCGTCATATTATTTAATCAGATGTAAATACGTAATTTCGTATGTTATTGCGCGTTTGAATAATTAATGTGTTTGACAACAACGTGGAATTAATGGTAGGAATACCTGGTAACTACGAAATAGGTATTAGCTTGAAATTCTAGCTCTAATGAAAGTTTGTTCCAAAAAGCAATTCTTGTTTTACGGGTCTGTTGTGTTGTGGTCGAGTCTCTGACAACATTTTAGACTAAATTACATTATAATAATACTAGGTATGTCCACCTTCGACCGAGAGGTCAATCGACGGATCGGAACGGACCAACTCGGCTGGACAGCGTTCGGAAGATAACGAGATATATTTGTCGTCATGTAAACCTCAAAACTTTAAAACAGTTGCCAGTGATGACATATGGATCTGAGACCTGGTCTCTCACTGCTGACCCTATGAGGAAGCTCAAGGTCACTCAGCGAGCTACGGAGACGACTATGCTCGGAGTTTTTCTGCATGATAGAATCTGTAACTATGATATCCGCAACAGAACCACAGTAACCGACATAGCCCAACGGATTAATAATATGAAGTGGCAATGGGCAGGCCGTATAGCTCGAAAAACCGACAACCGATGAGGAAGAAAGGATCTCAAATAGCTGTCGAAAAGAGCTCGTACCGTTATTGGATGCTGCATGATATAGAATGCATAGAATATTTTTTATTCAATATAGATTTATTAAAATAAAACTTATAGAAAGTATTTTTTTTGTTTATTTACCACTTGTTCGGAAAATACCTCTGTCCTCGGAAGAACCAGCAAAAAAACTCAGCGGTATTTTTTTTGTCATTTATAATTTTACAATAATTTAGTACAATTATTTATTCATGTTATTGGAATTATAATAGAAGCAGCAGATGGCTCAAAGCTGTACTTTGTGGCATTACTTAGGGGAGGGCTATGTTCAGCTCTGGACTTGATGATGACATTTCCCACAAAATAATTTAAATGTTCTTTTTATTTATAGGTAATTCAATAAATTTTCGTTATTGCGCATATTATTTTGATCATAAGAGAAATTTAAAAAAATATTAAATAATTTATTTATTTGGAAAATTGTCTGAGAAGATTGAGGAGGCCTATGATCATATGAGCAGTGGACTTTGATTGGCTGCAATGATGATGATGATGACAAATTCACTCCTTTCACTAAATTGCGTGATATAAAAAACTGATATAATAAACAGTTAAATTATTTTAAAATATAAACCTACTTTAATTATTATGATATATAGTTGAAATTTATAATAGGGCCACCGTAAAGATATTCTCTATCGCTAAATAAAAAAGGTAATTCTGGTTATCATTTATATTGGGTTTGTATAGTGGTATTAGGGGTTGGGTTTGAAAGTAAGTCGCCTGAATTTGAGGATTCTGTCACTGGCCAAGTGGGTTTATCTGAAGCACCCCCGTGCGATTTTTGCTGCCGGAGCAGCGTCGAAGTATTTTTAATTATTTTGTAAAAATATTGGTAAATCACTAACTAAACGTGAAATGGAACGTAAATTTAACTAAATTCTAACGTTTTTGACGTTGAATCTGTCAAAGTCATCTGAAAAATGATTAAAACGTAAAATGGTTCGCTAGGCCGGCCATTTTAATGACAGTGACAGATATACTTTACGCATAGATATAGTATACGTAAGTATATACTAAATCTATGACATTACGTCATTCCGTTGCTTCCGAGTTTAAGTGAATGTGTTCCCTAACGTTTTTATCTACCTCCTCCTGTTTTTCGACGACTTCGCTAAGCTCCGCTAATTTCGCAAAGTTCTTTTTTTATAAACCGTGACAGCTATAAATTATGTTTATAAATTAAAGTAATTATAAAAGTTAATATTTTGGTGTTTTATTGAGTACAAGAGCGAGCGTAGCGAGCTCGTGACTTGGGGCATCCCGACTCGGACAGGTTAGGTTAGAAGGGGATCCCATCGCCTTCGTGGTTATTTTTTTATAAACCACTCAGAAGTAGGGGCTCCGTCGACCGAGCTTCCCTCGACTACGCCACGTTGAGTGGCGTTGGGCTCCTCCAACTCTCTCCTCCCATAAATCAGGTTTATATTGTCAAAAACATTACGAAAACATAACCTGAAATGAGATTTTTTAAAATTTATAAAAAAAACTAAGCACGTCCGGCAGGGGGGGAAGTGGGGGGCGACTCTACAACTCTCCCTACTTCCCCCCCACCACCCCACCACCCCTAATTTAGGCAACTTACTTTCAAACCTTACCCATGTTTAGTTTTCCATGAAGAAAATTGAATTATCGGCAACATTATATTATGAATTAAAATTTAAACTAAGTACTTCTAAGTTTATATTTTTGATTAATAAGCAAGATCCCACCTCATGTTCATGATAGGATCCCAGATGCTAATCTAGATAAAAGTTTAAGAATAAGTTTTTAAGAACTTCGATTTAAGTGATTTATTATCTATTTATATACACAAATATAAGTCATTTTCTTCTTGTAAGTTCGATTTTTAGATAAATTTAAATTTGTTTTCTGTCTGTCTATCTGTGGGGATGAGGATCCAGGTATCAACTAAGTTTTTGTTTTAGTTTAATAATATAATATCTCAAAAAAACTTCCAAAGATATGATTTTTGTTTTAAATTCACGCAAAGTTGCCGGCATACAGGGTCATTTACATAATATATTGTTATGTAATACATAATTTAAAATTAAAACACGTGATTAAACCATAAAAATTCTAAGCAGGTTTATGTATAAATTTTGCTTTGTCTAACAAAACAACGAGTCGTATTGACCCGTTCAAAATTTTATTATTCTAACATATTCGTCTTAAAAAGATATGAAGACATTGAACTCGTTAGTTGAAGATATTTACATAATTTGAGTTAGTAGGTACATATATTTACTCATTTCGTTAATGGAAACTTTACCAGTAGAAAATTTTGACAAAGAAACATTGTCTCAGTATGCTCCAATTTCACGTCAATATCTGGTAGTAAATTTTTAAATAAGGCTACTCGCTGATCTACGAAAAATATATAGATATTCTATAGGATAATTTTGTAATGTATGATCAAGAAATTAAACATTGGTCGACCAGATATATGTTGACGGACCAGGCTACCGTGATATATTTTACAATTATTAAGTATCATTAAATGTTATCGCAAGCACTCACCATTACAAATTAAGATATTGGAGGCTAAAGGTTAACTAGTAACTTAATATAAGGCGTTACCTCTAGCTAACCTATGACGTTCGACGTTACGTCTAGAAGCTATGTATATGAACGCGTCTTCATATGCTTCAGTAGCTTCTTGCTATTAGCTCGTTTATCACATAACTTATAACAAAAAACAATACCCATGGACCAAAATTGGGTGAAGGATTCTCTAAGCTCGCTATCACGTGGTAAAATCAATTACAGCAAAATAAATAACCGATACCTACGTTTCAGATAGTGAAACATGGTGGTGCGAGTGGCAACGGATGAACGGCCGTTCGAGACGCCGTCCTCGGACGAGAGTGGTCTAGGCAGAAGCGACTCTCCCAGTGATGACAGTGAACCTGAAGCGGCGTTGGTAAGTCTTGTATTTCTTTCCGTAATAAAACTTTCTTTTTTACCTAATTAAAACCTAAACATTAAGAATTTGCAAGTATGAAGACATTTATTTAGTAGTTCATTATTATCACAATTTTTAGTCTTTTTATCGAACATGTTTCAGTTTATTTTTTGTCAAATTTTAAATTTTAATAAATATAGGCTGTAAAAACTTATTTTAATAAAAATAAAATATAGCAAGTATAATTAGAATCGGTTCAGTAGTTCCAGCGATTGCCTCCTACATACAAAGATATGAATAGTGACTATGGTACCTATTATAAAATATTATTTATTAGATAATACAGAAGCAGTAATCCTCTTGCCAGTAGTAATCCCGCCGAAATCCCTAGGCCACCAAATAGTATATTTATGATCATTACGGTTTATAGATTATTAAAAATTACAGTGCAATACACCTCTATAGTAGTAACAATATTATTTTTACTAAAAATAAAATATATAAATGACATTGTGTCATTGTTGGTAAACACAAAATTAAAAATGTCATTTATATTTTATGAGATTTTGTGTGCTTAAATTTTGTATACCGAAATGTCTCAAAATTTAAGAATAAATAACGGCTATGTCATTAGCCTCATACATAAATGCAGTAATAGTCCTAGTCGCTTGCTACCACATTAGTGTAGTAATATTAAATTTCAACAAAGTAAGTTCATTCCTTGCGAACAAGAAAGCTTTTGGAAATCAAACTGATGATCTCGATACAAAATCCGTATATGTACAAACATGTAGCTGCGATGAAAAACAAAATTAGGAAAAACTGAAAATGGAATTTGAAGACAATGCAACTGCCCATTTCATAAGACCAGTACGAACTTAAACACTATTCAGGTTTTGTTAAATTAGTCAAGAATAATGACTGTATTAAACAAGAAATCAGAAAGGATAAGAAGAATAAGAAGGATAACAGAAATAATTATAAACGGTTGCATAAAAGCCATGATATCTTTAGCTTTTGCAGAAATAATATTAGTACTAATACTTTTATTGTAAAATAACTTTTGACATAACCCAGTATTACGAAATATAAATAATACAATTCAACACAGAAGTGCAATCATAAATCTTTTCTTGTAATAACTCACCAAAATTGGTGATTGTAATGTTTCAAATGACTTATGTAAAATTGAATATGAGATATTCTTGGCGAGAGTTTCGAGATTTTCTTATGGATTCACTTGTTGTTACAAGTTTATTTATATTTACTTATATAGTGTGTTTTACATAAAAACAGATACTTGAATGTAGTAAATATATTTAAAACTACATACGCGGTTTTTAATACTTAAACAGTTTTTTTAAATTAAATCAATAAAAAATTTAAACTATATCCTTGACTATCATTTAGTTCCATTGATTGAGTAATTACTCATTAATGAAAGGTTATTGCCATGTAAGTAAGCAATAGTCCCTAAGTTTTTTGTGGATTATCTACTTGGTTGTCACGTCAACAATACCCACGAGGTGGTCAGTGTTCAAGACATTAGGTGTGTCTTGTATCGAGGTTGAATTACGTCATAATACGGCCTTCATAGGACAAGGTCGTAACGTTTAGTTGTCTCTATTTCGCTTATCACCTTAGGAACACCATTATTGGAATTCATATCGGAGTGTGGGCGCAGATTTAAGTGGTTCTTTATTTGGTTAGTAAAAACAAGTTATAATTTCTCATTTTTTTCACAAATTCGCTGAATGGATTAAATAATAATAAATAAATTTTAAGACAAATAACTTTGAATTAGCTTACTCATATTTACTACCTACTAAAAGTTATAGCCAAAGGGCACAAAGTTAAAGTTAAAGTTACAGCCCACTGCCGGGCACATGCCTTCTCCCATTTCTAAGAGTGTTTTAGTTTTAGGGCAAGGAAATGTCCGCCGCGCTGCCTCAATGCGTGTTGGCGAACTTCACGTCTTCGAAATATTATTTTTTCTTATTTCTTAGACATGCAGGTTTTTTTTAGATTACAACATCCCTAGTGGCCGTGTATTAACTAATGTTACACTTATTTTTTATAATATATTTTTGTTAACAAATTCAGGCTTATTCTACAGAGACGAGTAAATACAAACACCACTGCGATTTGATACATTGGTGTTTGTTTGACCGTACGAGTATATAGTTATATAAATTTACGAGTTTCTACACTATTTACAAATTGTCTTATAATATAATGTAAATGGTTTGTACACTCCCCGTGAAGTTCGCCAACACGCATTGGGGCAGCGCGGCGGACACTTCCTTGCCCTAAAACCCTCTCAGAAATGAGGGGAGGCCTGTGCCCAGCAGTAGGACGTATATAGGCTGTAACTTATTTCTCAGACATGCAGGTTTCCTCACGATTTTTTCCTTCACCACTGAACGTGCACATTGTAAATCAGCACTTAAAATTGCAATTAACAATTTCATTGGCTCCAAACCGATCGAGGATCAAACCGGTTGCTCGCGTACTACCACGGCTCAAAAAGCCAATTAGCAGCGTTAAACTCATGGTGCAAAGTAGCCCGCCTCTCCGGTATTCTGTAGAATGCATTTCGGAGAGTGTGGGCAGAAATTGCATGTCTTAATTCCTCCTTCCCCTTTCCACCATAGGACAACCATACGGTCGGCGGGTCTTCCTCTTTGTTGTCGATATTCCACGCATTCGAACCAAACGGTTTGCTTCGTCTTTTGTAATGCGTACAATAAATAAATGGAATAATTTGTCGGCGTCTATCTTTCCGATTACAATCTGGTTGTATTTAAGGCAAGAGTGAATAGGCCTTTGTTACGCTAAGATAGTGCGATTTTTCATCTAACACTTCACCACCACTTACCACCAGGTGGGATCGCAGTGAAGCACTGAATTATAATAATTAAAAATTAACAAAATATTTTTGTGTTCAACAGGTAGTACCGCCTGACGGTGGTTGGGGCTGGATGGTTGTAGCAGCCTCATTTATGTGCAATGTGATCGTCGATGGTATCATTTTCTGTGGTGGGATGATGCTAACGCCAATACAGAAAGAGTTCAACGTGAGTAATAACATATATTTTATTTTATTTAGTAGAATAATCAATTGTTATAATTTTATTTGCTAATGATAAACTAAGCTTTCCTCTCATGTGCCAATCTATGAGGGAGGCCTATGTTTAGCAGTAGACTTTTGATTACCAAAAAATATAGGCCATGAATGAATTATTACATCTAATTATAAACTTGATTTTAGAAAACAAAACTGCGTTTTCCCATAAAATAAGCGCACGAGCACACAGTCCACCTGATGGTAAGTGGATGCTATGGCTCATAGACATTTACATTTATCCTCGATTAAGAATCAAAAATCAGACGCGTTGTCACCCATGAGGACTAAATGGAATGCCTCACTCAGCACACACTCACCATAAACACAGCAGCATTAAGCTGCTATTTCACGCTGCTATTCTTTGAGTGTGTTCTTTCCTCCGCGAAGCCGACCCATTTGTGCTACATTTAAGAAAATCATTATTTCGTTCCATGGGTATGGAAAGTTCTTATAGCTTCCCATAGGTGGCGGTATAACTATCTCTGGGAATTAACATTTAACAATTTTTGGCGATTATGACTAATATTCCCCACAGTAAGAGAGGCCTATTTCCTACCCACTGCAGGACTTTCATGTGCCGATGAAGAAAAAGAGGTTTATTTACCGATTATATTATGTATTATATAATATTGGTAATATCTTCTCTACGTAGTAGAGCCACGCTGCAGCTATATTATGGTTGTAACACGAATTGGTCAGCTCGGCCCCGGCCGATAGGACCACGCTATTACAGAATACCAGTGTAAAATAGCAGCTTAATGCTGCTGTGTTACGCATTATGAGTTTAGAAAACCGGAAACACTTTTTACTGGTAACGAGACATTCCATCTTAGACCTCAGGTGTCGCAACGCATCTGCATTTTAATTCCTATTTGAGGATAAATGTAGATGTCTATGGGCCACAGCATCCACTTACCATCAGGTGGACTGTGTGCTTGTTTGTCACCCTTATTCTATATATAAAAAAACTTTAAAATTGTACTTTATGATAAAACTAAGAATAAAAGTGATGCGTGCTGCTTATATGTTACGTAAATGAATAAAAGTTCTAAAACGGAACATTCTAGACAGCGACAGTTTCGCAAGGCCATCGCCACGTTCATTCATTTTACACGGGCTTTAAAAAAAATCTCTAATTGAATACCAAATCATGTTGCTAATTTTCATTTTAATCTATAACCGGTTACATTCACACCAGCTTCGAATACAATCAACGAAGTAGACAGGTACTATTTTGTGCGCAACTTAGTAATCAACTCGGAAAATGTCGTCGATATCGAAGGAAAAAACTAAAAAAGTGGTATTTTCTCAATAAAAATATGCCTCTAACTATTTATATTATAACTACAACATTAATTTATTATAAATCAATTTGTTATTTTTTTGGTTGTAGACTCGCATGATTAGCACTTTTGCTACGCCTGTTAGTTTTACATTTTATTATTTTTTAGTCCGTTGCACACAGTACCTACAGTAAAATAATTTTAAGACAAAAACAGTTTAATTTGTAAACTAATAACTTTATGTTACATGCAGGTTGAATAAATAATTAATTAAACAAGATAACCTTGCAAATAATAGTACCGTAGTTTACTTACTGCATGAAACGGAAACGGAATTATGTCCGTCAAGCATGATACAACTTAATATTGTGGCTACTTAAAATAATAAAATTAAAAATAATAGCTTTTGATGAAAAACTACCTAAAGCCCATGGAATATTACAAGCCTCTGACGAGAGACTGTAATATTTTTATAGGTACCTTTACATATTTTAGTACTTCCTATCAACTGCGTCATAAACAATTATTTCTTAAATAGGTTTTATAGATTTTACTTATTTTATTTTATACAGCAAAAGAAAATAAAAGTTAAAAGAATCGGAATTTTTTATCTCAAATATGATTTATAGATTTAAACGAGTCTCTCACCCGTTGTATTTTTAAATAACGACTACGAAACCACACCCTCGCGCGACGCGACTAGTGTTTGCGTCACGGCCGTGCCTCCATTTTAACATTATATACTAGTTACCAATTTATTGAGGCCTGTGCTCAAACATTTAGACAGTTCTATTCGAGTCTACATATTATGCAACGGTAAGGGAGAGGAGTAGGTCAGTTATATTGGTTAGCGCTTGCGCGCGTCATTTTTTATCGCGCGATGGCAGTTCTAATAATATCATTCCATTTTATTTATTTTAAATAATATGGACATTAAAATTTTTATAATTCAAAATTTATACACATAAAGACACGTGTGGTGGCCGCATATGTTAATCCATCGCCTCATTTTGTGGATTACTATAGGATGAACCAAAAAGTATCTCACGGCCTCCGATAGATGAAGCTATCCATCCAGCCATCTCGTATAGAATAGAATAGACTACTGTCTGAGACGATTGAATGAGAACACTGTAGAATAGTTTGGTACTACGATTGTCAGTCCGCACGCAAAACACGACTATAATGGCGAATCCTATTGAAGGTCTCCATTCATCTAAACCGATGCTAGATGAAGATGAGATAGAAAATCATATTATTATATGTATGTACGGTATCTAAGAAAACACTGTGTAGTGGCGTCGTAAAAGAATCCAACACCATATAATATCATCCCGAGGGTGTCGTAAGAGGCGACAGAGGCAAATGAAACACGATATGAGCAGCAGCATCTTTCTGGTAAAGCTTTGCAAATGTCGCCCCTATGAGCCCTTCCCCAAGCCTATGTTCAGCAGTGAACTTTTGAGCGTAATGAATTATTAATTAATGTAAAAACGTAGAAAATGTGGCATGAGGAAACATAAATTAGACTATAGCTTAAATTAATGGGTTGATTTTTTATATAGCGGCTATAAAGTCGATTTTATACGACTTTTAAGTTGGATAAACTAGCTTTCAACCGGAAAATGCAACGAATGTCCGCCGTACTGCCCTCGTCCGTGATGTGGGACTTCACATACCTTTAATATACTTTTTCATGTAACAGACATGCTGGTTTCCTCGGGATCTTTTCCTTCACTACCGAGCACGTGGTAAATCAGCACTTAAAATTACATTTAACAATATAATTGGTGCTGACGAGGATCAAACTCGGGTCGCTTGCATACTGCGAAATTTGCAGCGGTCGCATATCCTCTAAGCCTACCACGACCCTGCTACATAGTAAAAGATAATGGAAATGAGGCATTCTATCTAAAAAAATTCTTATAAAAGATGATTTTTTCTTTTAAAAGAGAGAAAAAATATTGGACTGCTATTATTCCGTTGGACTACTATTTCTCACAACAGGAGCTCTGTTTTGGAAATCTCTCTGCTCCAGACCGGAAACCCAGCAAAATTTTTTTAGACTTCAATTTCGTTTCTACTTTTGTATTTTCAGCTTAGGATACATGTTATAAAATTTTGCACTGCGTTGGCATTGATGCCGACACGACGTTACGGTAATAGCTAGGAAATATAATAATTATAAAGTCGTTAATATTTAATTTAGATCAGTGTCTTATTCGCTGTTGTTGTGAATAATTTATTATTAATTAGTGTCTTATTCTCTGTTGTTGTGAAATATTTAATTATACGCGTGTTATTATCGCATTTATACCCATGACATTTTCAAAAAATACAATTAATGTTTATTTTCCCAAATGAGATCAATGAACTAGATCGTGAATTGCTTCTGGTTAAGTGGAGAGTTAATTTGATTGACCGTGTTGTGGCGGTGTAAGGATATCCACTACTACATATCGTCCAGTCGGTGTTGTAAGAGGCGACGGAGAGGAACAAACCAGGAAATGTGCAGCAGCGTGTTCCTAATAACAACTTAAAACCATAAAAAAGCAGCGTTGCCAACCCGCCTGCCAAGCATTGCAACCATGGCAAATATCCCCCTATGACGCAATCTATGGAAAGGTCTATATATGTTTTTTTATAGAATAAGGGCGAAAAACGAGCATATAGTCCAGCCGATGGTAAATGGATGCTGTAGTCCATAGATATTATCTACATTTACCCTCGATTAAGAACAAAATGCAGATGCGTTTCCACCCCTGAGAACTAAGATGGAATGCCTCGTTACGAGTGAAAAAGGTATATGGTTGTCTAAACTCATCATACGAAACACAACAGCATAAAGCTGCTATTTTACGTTGGTATTCTGTGGGAGCGTGGTCATACCCCGGTCGAGCCATACGTGCTACAAGCATAACATACCTGTAGCGTGGCTCTACCGCGTAATAATCACAATGTTCAGCAGTGGACTTCTGATAGCCTATAACGGTAACAATAAGTGGTGAGTAAATGACCGAGAGACTGAACACAGACTCGTAAATCAATCATCTTCACAAATTGACCCACTTTTTGTCAACCTTGGACATCTGGCACGTGAGTTTGTCTCGGTCTTCAATCATCACAGTCCAATAGTAAATACGCAGATCGTGACTAGTTACGTATTACCTTCGGCAGCTATAAAAAGCAACAACACCAAGTTGTAATGTTAGCTAGGAAACAAACGAGCACGCAGTTCAGTTAATTCTATCATTGACATTAGGTTTATCGTCTTCTTATATACTTGTATTAGCTTGACCTTTAAGTATCTATGTATGTATGAATGTAATAGATTTTTTTAATTCAGTCTTCACTCATTTCCAGACGTCTGAATGATCTGATATTTTACAAACGTATTAAGAACCGATGGCAATACAATGATTTCCTTAGCATTCTCACTAGGATCATGATCAATGCGTATTATTTAAGTTTTTTTATGCCCAAATACTCAAACGATACTCAATTTTAAGCGCCATTATGTGTCGTGCTGTCTCTATCATTTCCAGACGTCTGAATGATCTGATATTTTACAAACGTATTAAGAATCGATGGCAATACAATGATTTCCTTATTATTCTCACTAGGATCATGATCAATGTGTATTGTTTATTATAATTTCCCTTATTAATCCAATGCTCGATATAGTTTCAGGAAATGGCTTATTCTGTACACGTTACTTTAACCCTCCCTGTCCCATGAATCATATATGAACATTTCAATTATTGTACTATTGTTTCTATTTCGCGGACAAGGAACCTGTTAAAGATTTGTGTGCACTTCACTTGTTGTTTATGGCATATGAGTTTGACAGTTTAAATATACCGCTACAGTGTACCACATGCAGGTGATGTGGCCATTGTTTACGAGCAGTGTGCACTCCAAACACGTATACTTGCATATCGCGTCATGTTTCTAGATATTGTTCTGAGAAATAGGAAGTCTACGCCCGCCGTCAACAGGCTCAAGTTACTATTATTCGTCTTCTATATAAAGATATAATGAAATATTTTTAGGAGTTTTTAAATACATATACATAACTGATTATAACAAAAATTTAAATCGTGAAACCCTGAATTATGGCCGGCTAGCCAAGGTCGCTAGATCCAAAAGTGTCGTCCCTTAACAACCTACCCTCATTTTCGCAAGTAAGTTAATAATATGTAATCTGTAAAGTCTTTTACAGCCTATGTGTAGGTATATCTATATATATTACCTGTATGAAAACGAATGAAATATTTTTTTGTATTGTTTATACTTAACCTTACCCTTTGCAAGTGTATGTGTGAAGATTATCTATATATTCAGAACTTGCAATACTACATACAATGTTTGTGATATTTTAATAAAAAGTATAGAGTGAAAGCTCTTCGATTTTCCAAATCTTTCGATATTTCTCTGGTGATATTTAAAAATTGAGGCCCTTGCTACGGCACTGTGACCACCTTAAAATTTATTTTAGAATTCTTTATGATTTAAGCAGTATAATTAAATATTAATATCATTATATGGACAAAGATATATTATTAAAAACGTATAAACCAACTTTAGTGAATTATGCGTTAAGTAAAAGGATACGAACTTTGACTAGATATTTTTATAATGATTTATTATATTTACGCGAATAAAACTAATATTGCGGAGGAAACAATAACATTCGCAAATTCAAAGATATTTTTAAAAGAAATCGGCGACTATAAGGAAAGATACTCCCCTCCCGGCTTCACTCGACGAGGCAAATATCAGCTTCTCAGAATACAGATCTGTGTTATATTAATTTACTATGCTGTATTTTAAGATAAGGTTATAACCATCAATTATGTTAAGCCCGTAGTGTTCCATTTGTGACATTAAAACGGTTGAGACCTATTATATTGGGTTTGTAAACTAAAAGTACAAGTACATACCTACATCATTATTGTTTTTTTTTTTTGTATGGATGTGTCTTTGTAATTTGATTTTATCAGTAATATTATTTGAAATT
Source organism: Parnassius orleans (assembly GCA_029286625.1). Taxonomy (NCBI): domain Eukaryota; kingdom Metazoa; phylum Arthropoda; class Insecta; order Lepidoptera; family Papilionidae; genus Parnassius; species Parnassius orleans. The sequence continues at coordinate 382,528 of JAGSMP010000137.1, forward strand.
TCTCATTAGTTTACTAGTAACATTTTGTTATTTAACTTTGACATTTACCTGGTAGGTAAAGTAGAATAGATCGGCTCGACCGGGATAGGACCACTCTTTCTTAGAATATCAGCGTGAAACAGCAGAATAATGCTGCTGTGTTTCGTATGGTTAGTGTAGAGAACTGGAGACCATTTTTGTTGGTAACGAGGCACTCCATTTTAGTCCTCAGGGGTGACAGCGCATCTGCATTTTGATTCTTAATCGATGATAGATGTAGATGTCTATAAGGATAGTCCATAGCATTAACTTACCATCATGTGGACTATGATGTGCTGGTTTGTCACTCTTATTCTAAAAAAAAATAATTGTAAACTCATTGTATCCAAAAGAAAGAAAGAAAGAAAGAAACATTTATTTGCACAGAATACAGGTGGTACCAGATTTAACAGTGGTGCATAGTTCAAGCTATATTCTGCCTTTAATAGGCATGCAAATATTTATAATTATATAAAACAATTAAAATACAATTGTATTACATACAAAAATGTCAAGTTATATTATTATTATTATTATATTACATTATATTTAATTTTACAAATAATCATGTACATTAGTTTTATGTTGCATGAATTCTTGTATCGTATAAAAACACTTATCCACTAGCCATTTTCTTAACTTAATTTTAAAATATTTAAATGGAAGTTCCCGTAGACCCTTAGGCAGTTTATTAAAAACTGATATGCACATATGATATACATTCCGTTTATTTAAAGTTGTTCTACAAGATGGAATCATTATTTTAGTAGGATCTCTTGGTCTGTATTTAGTAACATGATCCCCTTTAAATTTAAAAAAATCGTTATACTTCCTTACAAAGACTGATACCTCAATAAAAAAATACATGCAGGTCAATGTCAGTAAATTAAGTTTTTTAAATAGAGGTTTACAGGAGTCAAGTGGACTTGCTCCACAAATAGCTCTTAAACATTTCTTTTGTGCAATGAATGCTTGACCAACATCAGTCGAATTCCCCCATATTATTAACCCATATCTCAGGATTGATTCTACATAGCCTTTATATGCTATACCTGCAGTCTTTTCATCTGATACGGTCCGAAGCTTTCTAAGGGCATAGGCAAATCTGCTTAGTTTGAGACAAGCATCATTTACATGTTGTTTCCAATTACAAAATCTATCCATAGTTATACCCAAGAATTTTATGCTGTCAGCTTCTTCTATACTGTCATTTTCTATTTTTATGTTAATGTTATTATCGGGGCGTTTACTTTTATTCGTACCAAATTTTATGAATTTTGTTTTAGACAGATTTACATTTAATTTGTTTGCTTTTAGCCATCTTAATACAGATTGTACCTCTTTACTTATTTTTTTTTCGTGAGATGTTTCTTGATCCTTATATGGCACTATTATAGATATGTCGTCTGCGAATAAAACACTTTGACAATTTATTGAATCTGGTAAGTCATTAATGTACAATAAGAATAATAAGGGGCCTAATACGCTCCCTTGTGAAACTCCATGTTTATTGACCCTGGATGGAGATCTGTGTACACTGCATTCATGATTGTCATTTAAAGTAGTGATTTCAACACATTGTTTACGATTGATTAAAAAACTTTTTATCCAGTCTAAAGCTACACCTCTAATTCCATATTTTTCGCATTTGGTGAGCAAAATCCCATGATCTACAAAATCAAATGCCTTACTCATATCAAAGAATATGGCTACCACCGGAATTTTCTCATCAATGTATCTAGTTATATTTTTTATAAGAGAGAATGCTGCTAAAGAAGTTGATTTATTTTGTTGAAAACCATTCTGTTCTTTTTTAATAATATTATGTTTATTAAGGAATTCAATTAACCTGTTGTAAAAAACCCTTTCAAAATTTTTTGATAATATAGGTACAAGTGTAATAGGACGATAGTTATTAGGTCAGAAGTGTAATCGAAAGCCCACGTCGAGTTACCACCGTATAAAATTTACTTGACGTCAAAGAAGCCCGTAGTGATGTCGCGAAATTAATTGCACAATTATTCACTCGACTTCAGCTTCAATTGTCAAGCGCGTAATCATCTAACGTACCGCAAATTTCAGCGTCAATCGCCAAGCGTGAAATCATCTAATTATTACAATTTTGAATGTTACGAAACTATAGATATTAATTATTGAACACAGGTAGCGCCGCGAACTATACGGATTTTGAAATTGTACAATATATAGTTTTTCCACACGAATAGCTTTTATGTCTGTTTTAAGTTAAATTATAACAATAAATATTACTATTTCAACAGCATAATTAAGTAGGTACTTAAATACTTCGACAGCTGCATGAGGACTATTTCGTCCTTGTTTCTTTTTTCGAATTGTGGCATCAGACATTTATGAGTTTAACTTTATAACATTAAAATTATTTTAATAAATCAATTTGTGAAAATTAACAAGATGTTTTAGTATATAATATAGGTAATTAATATGAAAAAAAAAACGCGTGTGTGTACTTATGTACGCACGTAAGAAGTTATAATTCTTTAGCGTAACAAAACAAAAATAACAAAAAGAAAACACGTTTTATAGATTCATATATATTTGAATAACTACCTTGAATACAGTTATCAGTTCTCCCGAAAACTTGACAGTTGACAGACAATTACCAACTGTAGTTGTCGCTTTTAGGTTTCGGTGTGCGCGCGCATCGTAACAACTTCATGGTGCGTTTTTAGGTGTCGGTGTGCGCGCGCATCGTAAAAAATTCACTCTCATCATTTTTCTCAAACGCAGCAAAAGAAGTAAAACTTCAAAACTTGTATAAATAAAAAGACGTGTTAGAGCCACGCTGCAGCTCACGAACGGACCGGCTCGACCAGGAAAGGACCACGATCATACAGAATACCAGCATGAAAATGCTACTGTGTTTCGTATGATTAGTAAAATTGGATTTTTGAGGTCACTGCATTCACTAATTATTAAGTGGTCTCTACTCCCATTTCGGAGTTTCTTAAAAAATGCTGGTTATCTCATGTGCACTCTGCTAATTAACGAATGACGTGGTAAAAGTATGTGCCCTCACGGGTGATTTTATTACTAAGCAACGAAGATTTTTGGCAGGGAAGATTCTTCCAAGCTAGGATTTGGTGAAAATGATCGGCATTTAATGAAATTTTTACATCCTCTTTGGAAATTTATACAGTAACAACTTACTGTTAGCACACGTTTTATCACAATACTAAAAGTAGAGTTAGAATAGTAGAAGTATATACATAATTCATTTTAAATAAAACTAGTTTTACGGATTTTATCGCGTATATTAAAAAAAAAATCCGTTAAACTAGTTTTATTTAAATGTGTAGTGTTCGCGTAAATATAAGAAATCATTATAATTCATTTTACCTGAAATTGCTACATTAAAGTTCTCTTTCAAGTAACCTCACAATAAATTTTCAGTAAACACTCGTGATGCGTCAGTTTCATGTCGGAAACGTGAAACTTTCGTGGGTAAAAGAAGCAATAACCTTTAGGATGCATCCACATTACTCACATACATATGTCGCATAAAGAATAACATGTCCGTGGCCAAATGGTCAGTAAGTGGGTTCATAACTATTGCTTCGCGGGTCTGGCTTCCTATTCTAGAAGCAAGAAACGCATAATATACATTATTTGCTTTTGAACGTTGGTTTTCACAATATTGAGTTCTAATCTACAAGTACATACACAGCCATTATTGTAAGCAACAAATATTTGCAGCACATGTTATTATTTCTATGCTTGTTAATTTCACAGTTCTAATTTTGGATAACACGCAATAGTCAGGCTTATTTTATTTTTATTGTTACAATATTGCACACAATTATTTTCAATTATGTATTATAGTATAGCTGTTATCACTTCACCGTTTTAGTTATATTACAAAACACGTTTTCCGAATAAAATATGTACTGTACTAGCATTTTTTTATAAATTCTTCTTAAAAACTTTTGTTATGGTAGTTCTCTTTGTAGTTTCTTTGTTATTTGTTCCCTTGGTATCATGTTTTAAATTATATACCCATTCTATAACAGTATTTTAACGGAACCTAGCCAGAGCCTTTATTGTTTATGTTGTGTAAACAAAGTTTTTGGATTTCGATCTGTTAATTATTATTATATCCGTGTCCCTCCTGCATCCTAGGCTACCTTACATATCTATTTTTATGTGCATTATTTTGCGTAGGTATCGCCATAGTTTACATCGACTACACCAGTATTGCCTTTTTATAAAACGTATCATTTAATCAAATAGATAATAATAAATATACCTACTTTGTTTTAATTTGGTTGATATATGCACCATTCTTCCCAAAAGAATGGTTTTCAACTGTCGATTGCCGATTTATAATATCAGTTTTTAACTTTTTTTAAAGAAGTCAGTCAAGTCAATGGGATGTAAATGTTTCTCAGACTTTATTTTAATATATGATTTCTGTTTATTTGTACACATAAGTACATTATAATTGACTTAAAAATATTTTGTAATCACTTGTACTGTATTTTTAATATATGTCAATTTGGAAACATCTTTCGTTTTTTAAGGCAAATTAAAGCTATTTAAAAGATTTATTAACGTATTTTAAATTTACCAAATGTAAAAATAATAATACCATACCACACGTTATGCGTCCAAGTGAAGATATTAAAATTTAGTATATAATATACGAAACAAAAAATGTTCTAATGAAAGTATAAAAAATGTAATTATCAAAGAAACCAACGCAATATATCTTAGGTAAGTTAACTGACTTTGCAGGTTTTTTTTTACGCGCTTGACGTTGAGTTTCAGGATATCCTGTATATTTAATATTTGTCAACTTATTACTTCCACTTGCGCGAAGGTTATAGGCATAGTACAATTAACCCACAGCAGGTGGCGCGCGTAACGCACCAACAAATTTATTTGAAAGTATAATTATTATTTAGATGACTGAAACTTCAATGAATGTATAATACATTCCTAATTAAACAATATAACTCTTCCAAATTTAAAACGATATTTCCACAATTTTTTTTCTGTATATTTCTAGTATATTACAATATGTGTAATATAGCTTTTTTATAGCATAGGGTGACTAACGAGCACACAGTCCACCTCATGGTAAATGGGTACTGTGGCCCATAGACATCTACATTTATCCTCAATTAAAAAATAAAATGCAGATGCGTTGTCACCCCTGACGACTAAGATGGAATGCCTCGTTTCCAGTAAAAAGGGTCTCCGGTTCTCTACACTCACCATACGAAACATAGCAGCATTAAGCTACTATTTTACGCTGGTATTCTGTGAGAGAAGGTCCTACCCCGGTCGAGCCGACCCATTCGTGCTACAACCATAATATAGCAGCGTTGCTCTACCACGTAAAAAGCTTAAAAATTCGTTAAGATTTTAAATTAACAAAAACATACGTACTCTGAATGTTAGTTGTCTATTTTCAATTTAAAAAAAACATGCGTATCGCGACTACGTATTTAAAAATAAATGCATGCGTTAGAGCACTAAGACGATAAGTGCATTGTGTGTGCAGTGAGCACTCCCTATTTGAGGGCAATGCCCGCCCCAATCATGTTGCTTCATTATTGCATTTTTATGTGTATTTTATCAATATGAACCAAATTTAATGTATTTTAGAAGATTTACGTCAAATATTTAAAAATTTACCTGATAGTAAACCAAACAGTGGCGGTGTAAGAATATCCACTAGCCCGTATCGTCTCATGGGTATTGGAAAAGGCGACAGAGGGAAACTGAAAAGAAGATGGGTGAAGCATCTTCCTGATAACAATTCAAAAAAAAAAACTGTTGTTGTCAACCCACCAGCCGAGCGTGGCAATTATGGCAAAATCTCCCTTATGAAGCAATCTATGGGGGAGGCCTATGTTCTACAGTGGACTTTTATAGGCTGTAATAGATGGGTTTCAAAATATTTAAATTAATAAAACATACTCCCTGTTGTTCTGAACCACGAACAAACACTGTTTAGGTGTTTAGGCATCTTTATAATCTTATTTGGTGTAGATGGTATTAGTTGACTTGCTGCTTATGGGATCGAAACAAAATAGATAATAGAAAAAACAAACAGCTTTAAAAAAAGCACTAGAAATTTCTTCTTTTTTTATAGGATAGGGTGACAAACGAGCACACAGTCCACCTGATGGTAAGTGGTTGCTGTGACCCAAACACATCTACATCTATCCTCAATGAAGAATCAAAATGCAGATGCGTTGTCTCCCGTGAGGACTAAGATGGAATGCCTTGTTTCCAGTAAAAAGAGTCTCCGGTTCTCTACACTCACCATACGAAACACAGCAGCATTAAGCTGCTATTTTACGCCGGTATTCTGTGAGAGCGTGGTCCTTCCCCGGTCGAGCCTACCCAATTATGGAGGCCTTTATATGTATACATATCATGGCAAACCATGAAAATAGTTGTTCCGTGCTGGATTCGATCTCGCGGCCCGCCATGCCCCAGCTAAACGCTCAGAAATTGCGCTACCGAGCTGTCAAATTTGATGTAATAATAAATCAAACAAATAATTGTAATTAATTTTTTTTAATAAATATTCCAAAGGTTTGTGTTCATTTTCTGAGGCATTGTATAGATTTCACTACAGGAGTACTGAATGATAGACAGGTAGACGGGGTAATTCGATAGAAATAGATGCGTTCTGAAAGTCACAACATGCGTATTCGTTGAAAGTCTGCCAAAAATCTTACTGACACAAATATTTTTTTAACAAAATTCCTTTACGTTGTGAAACGATTTATTATTGTTTTGCTTTAAATGATTTCCTAACTCTTTTTTTCATTCTAAGATAATTTTGTTTTCCTTATTTCAAAATTGATCGGAAAGTCTCAGTTGAGAGTTTTTAATAAATACTTTTAAAAAAAAAAATTCTGTGGGAAAAAAGTAAATATTTTACATTTTGAATTAAAAAACGTAACATGAATAAATCGTCGTGTTAAACACGTATTCAAATAATACGTGTCATAAAAATACAAGTGCAACAATACCGTCTGCAACTGCATTCAACATTGCACCACGGAGGACTGTCATTAAAAAACGATGTTATTTCAAATAATTTGTTTTTCAGTACTTTTTATAGTTTTCTAAATCAAAATGTAATTTTTACTCATCAATTTAATAGCACATAGCAAAAAACTGTGTAAAGATATGTTTATAACTGGAAAAACAGTTAATCTAAAAAATTTATATTTTTAACTTCGTACATACTCGTATTTATTTACATTGAGTAATTTCAGCATAAAGGAATGAATTGTAATGTATAGAGCTACAAATACCCTATATTTTTACAGATCCTCTATTTTAAGAATGTTTACAAAACGTTTACAAATTTCTTTTAATCCCCTTATATACTTTTTAAGTAATTTACTTTTATGAAAACTAAGTTCACTGATCAAACGTAAGGTTCCTAACATACAAAGGGTCATATTTTAATGCATTTCCTATTACATAACTCATTTGTGTACCGTTAGGCAATCAACATGCGAATGACCTAGCGACGATACTCGTACATAGCAAAGGAAAATACGAAGAATTCAATTCTAAGGAATGTCTAGACATGGCAACGATTATTATGTTTCGGTTTGCGGTAGCTTAACTGTATTTCATAGTGCATACTCGTATACTCGTATTTAGAACATTTCTTTAATATGTTATCATATTTTTATTTTGACTTTACTTGGATGTGTTTTGCATGTATGTTATTATTGCGTAATTTTTTTTTAAAGAGCTTTATAAGGCTTCATAATTTTTTTTATATTGTATATCTGTGCCCGGCAAAGACGAACCAACCATTTGTTGGCAAACAAACAAATGTTATTTTTATATACAGTTTAAAAGATAGCGAAACTCAAGGGACTGAGTATTTTATTGTGATATTGAGAGCTTTCGTTATATGGAGCGTAGAAAAAATACAACATGGGTAGTATATAAATAAAGTGCTTATGTCTAATTTTTAAATAACATAATTATCAAAACTTTTACATAACATCATTATTGTTTATAGTCTGTCATCTTTTTCTGACGATCTTGCAATTCCACGATTTTAATTTAATTTATTATTTACCACGCATTTCTCAGAATCTTTGGTAAAGCCAAAATACGTACGATGACTACAGTCGAGGTAAACACGTGTTGAAATGGAATTTCATTATAATATTGGTCATTGAAGTTAATTTGTTAGAAAAATGTAAGGTAAGGCTTAATGTTTTTTTTGAGAGTGGATATTATGGCGGTATTATACGGTTCACTTTTGTCTTTCAATTTGAATGAAAGAACCAAATTGATCAATGTGAACATAAAAGTAAGTCATTCGATTTCATTGAATGTTGTTCACTGGCGATGAAAGAATTAAACATGCTCAATATTATCACTTTTGCCGTTCACTCTTTAACGCATTAAACGAGATATGAAGGTGAATCTCCCAAAATTACAAAGCTTAAATATGACGATAAATAATGTTATATTTAAATTAATACACTGGCAATATTTGCTTTTAAATTGGCAATAAAAATAAATGATTAAAATTCATAATAATTTGTTAAACAGGTGTTATGAAATATTTTAAAGAGCTTTTAAATTAGAAAATGTTAAGTGTAGGTATCTTACTGTTAGGTAATGTGCATAATATGATATATAAGTATTTATTATAATATAATTAATAATGATAAATGATAAAATAAAAACAGCGCTGGGCGGCGCTGCTGGTTCGAATCCCGCACGGTTTCTTCCACGATACAATTTACTAAATGGCGGTAACGTTTTTAAAATAAATTTGAAGAATAAGAATTTAAAAATCAGGTCGGCGAGTTTTGAACCCTTGTTCTCGATATTTCACGCATTCGAAACGAACAGTTTGTATCGTCTGCGTACAGCAAAGGAGTGAAATTATTTGCCAGCATTTGTATTTTCTTCCAATTTGTGTTTTCCAATTCCACAATTTGGGTGTCTTCAAGGCAAGACTTAATAGGTTTTTGTTATGCCAAGACAGTGCGATTTATGGCTAGCACTGTGGTTTATAATATATAATTAACTAGCTGTGCCCCGCGGCTTCACCCGCGTATTATTTAAGGAATAACTGATTGATTAATTGATTTATAGCGCTTCAGTATAGACGATATTTTTAGTAACCTTTTTATTTGGTATTAAAATAAATTAGTTTTCACCGCATCCTGTTCTAAATAAGCCAACATATAACTGCCCATGGGAAAAACAGCATTCACTTAAATCTATCCCCACGCGCTTGAAAGTCTGTCCCTGTGCTTTATTTATAGTAACTGCAAACGATACTTTTATGGGAAATTGTAATCTTTTTAAACTAAATGGTAAATCTGTAGGTGTCATAGGAATTCGAGGTATAAGTACCGTTTGCCCAACTGCTGGCCCAGTCAAAACTATAGCAACTATGATATTGGAAATTTAACTTGAAGCCTAGTTCCGTTACATAGACTTGGTGGCCGGTGGTTTCGTAATAAAATAATGGGAGTGCCACTTTTTAAGTTCAATGAATATGGGGGCAGCCCACAAGGATTCACAGAATTTAAAAAGTCTTGAGGGTAATGTAACGCGTCTTCTTAATCCATGACAGTATCAATAGCAAGGTAGTTTATGTTGTCGCCTGGTAATTTGGCCATTATTTTATCGTTGATGGCGTCAACACTTGTAATTTTTTGGTTTATATTAGCGACATCCGGGTATACTCTAGAGATTAGGTCTTCATTGATGGTTACGATTTCACCAAGGTCTTTATCAATGGATTTTTTTTCGGTCGACTCAGGTACTTTCCCATTACCAATCAATAATAGCTTTTTTAGGAAATCTGTGTTTCCTCCACCCAAGTGACTCCTCATGTTGGTATACAGCTTCAAGAATTCAACAGATTTCCACAAAGGGGAAGATTTTAAGCAATATTTAATAATATCTGCTCTAGTTCCCCTAACTATTACAGGCAAAGTTTGTCTGAAATCACCAGAAAACCAAAATAATTCCACCCATAACTTTATTTGTGCTCCTTATGTCTCTGATAGTTCTGTCTAATGCCTCTATGTGAGCTCTATGAGTCATGGTGCACTCATCCCATATTATTAGACTGGCATCTTGCAAGATTTTACCCAACGGGCCATTTTTACGGATAGAACACACACTGTCTCGTTCAAGTGACACAGTAAGGGGCAATTTAAAAGTAGAATGAGCCGTTCTCCCGCCTGTCAACAGTATAGCAGCAATACCTGACGACGCAACGGCAATAGCAATTTTCCCCTGTGACCTAACTTTCGCTAATATTAAATTGGTCACAAAAGTCTTGCCAGTTCCACCTGGAGCATCCAAAAAAAAATGTTTTGCCTTCGTCAGAAAAAACGCTTTTTAAAACAGAACTATAAGCGTTTACTTGATCATGCACCAACTTAGGTTCATTTTCGGAAATGTACTTATTTAATTCGTTTACATCATATGGTCTCCGCAAAACTTCTTCTAGAGGCTCCATATTATGAGAATTATTGCGAATTGGAGCCGGAAGTTCGAAATCTGTAAGACATTTTTCGGACATTTCATGAAATTTGTCTTCAATCAATTTAAAACCTTCATTGTATATTTCGTCATTGTCCTGAACAGCACATTGAACAGGTCCTGATTTTCATTTCGAACTCTATTTAATATGTCTTCACACAAGTTAACAAATTTTTTTCTGATGGTTGGCAAAATATTAGGATGATGGCAAATAATTCTCTCAATTTGGCTGCCGACTCAGAAATAGCCCCGTCTGAAAGTGTATTTTCCCACTGTTCATCTCCTTCTAGTAATCCTTGTTCTTTGCAAGCACCTTGATACGTGGATAGCGTAATGCTATTCATTAATAGCATCCTTAAATAATAACATTCTGTTTGAGTTGGATGAATATTATAAACGCTGCGTCTTTTTTACACCAGGGTATCCATTAACATCCCGCCTACGTTTCCTTCTAGAAAATTTATTTCTTTCCCAGGTGTAATATTGGGGCACTTCATGGTAGAGCAAAGTTTTCGCAAAATCGTCATTTCTGCAGAATTCGAAAAAGCCAATGAGCGTCGATGCAGGTGGATTATTAACGCGTTCTTAAAGGTTGTCATCATTGAAATATATTATTTGTCCATTTTGCAAATGGACCGCCAAATGGATGACTGCTGGGTAGCGCTCATGTATCGGAAACTGAAATATTCTCCAAACTGCTTCAGAAGGGCGTTCACTGCTGGTTTCTCTCGGATCTCATAGGGCGGCTAGGGTTTATGCGGTCGTTCGCGCTCCCGAGCAGTGTTCATTATTTTAATTTTTCATTATCTCTTAATAGGCATATGGTATCACGGACTTTTTTTTAGATGGAGTAAAGACCAATATTTTTGTAAAACATTGTATTGTATTAACATTGTAGACCAATATTTTTGTAGAGCGCCTTTTCCTTAGCGCTTAACAAAACTCAATATTTAAGGCTAGCTGAAAGTTATAGGCTAATGCTAGATAGCCTATACTATTCCTCATAAATCTGGCTATTATGTACAAAAATAATTTTTCAAATCGGACTGGAAGTTCCAGAGATTAGCGCGTTTAAACAAACAAAAAACAAACAAAAAAACTCTTCCGCTTTATTATATATATATATATATATATAATTTATTATATATGTATAGATAGATAAATTTTATTGTATAAGATATTCCATAGATTTATACCTATTATATACTAGGAAAATTGTTCTATGCTAATTAAGTTTTTTTTTTAATACCTTTATTCATATAAAATACACGCATTAAAAATAATAATAAACATCGCCAAACTGTGCAACAGTTTGTTGGCGATAATGGCGCTCTTTTGTTATACATTAATATGTATTTTTTGTTACATATATACTTATCTTAGGTATATTTATTACAATAAATATCTCTATCTTTAATTAATACTTATTATAGGTAGTACATTATACTTTTCATAGGAATGTATTTTTCAGTCTTTTCTTTAATGTTACAGTGCTTATGTCTTTGGACGTATCTCTTATAAAATCTATTCTATTAAATATTAGCGGAGTTAAATATTGCCTAGTTCTCTTACCATAATAGTTTCTTATATGTGGTATCACATATTTACCCTTCTCAACTTGCCTGGTACGATATTTATGCGTTATAGGTTGTTTAAATTTATTTATTTTATATTGTTCTAAAGCAATTAGGTAATGTACCTTTTCATGCACTGGAAGTATTTTACATATATTAAATAATTTGTCATAATTTGTTTTACACTGTAATTTTACTTTTTTACTTACTAAATACTTAAGTAGTCTAATCTGTTTAATGTTTTATACGATCTAACTGTGTTTTGAATGTTAGCCCATAACTGCTCTATCCATAATTGATTACCGAGTCAGCCAGTGCATAATATAGTACGTACAAGACTTTTCGATTCATGAAATTGCTTAGGTGAAAGAATCTACCCAGTATTGATTGCAATTTATTACACACACCATTGACGTGCAGTTTATTTATTCATTCATTATAGCCGGCTCTGTGGCGCAGTGGCTTAGCAATGAGTTGCAGCGCTAAGGGCCGCGGGTTCGAATCCCTCACGGAACAAGTATTTATATGGCCTACAAAGAATTGTTCCGGGTCTTGGATGTTTATCTTTGTGAAATTTATGTATGTAAACCGCCTCCACGACACAGGAGAAAATCTTAGTATAAAGGTTACGTTCTTTAAATCAATTAAAAAAAAATTATAGCCTGTCAAATCTACCGCTGAACAAAAGCTTAATCCATTTATTACCCTATAAGGGTATTGGCTATATTTGTACGCTTGGCAGGCGGGTTGCCAACCGAAGTTTTTATTACTTGGAGTAGTTATCGAGAAGATGCTGCTGCGTATCTCCTGTTTCATTTGATGATGGGTTAGTAGATTCTCTTCCGCTGCCACTGCACGTCAATGTAATTAATTTGGTGATTATTATTAAATAATGATGAATTTAAAATTTACACTACGACATAACACATTTTTATTTGACACACATGTATAATGTAAAACTATATGAAAAATTAACAATATTTTGTAACAAAACGATACAACTCAACCATTTTAGTACTGGCCAAATGTGGACAGCCTTCATATACTTGTACGGGACAAGGAATTTGATTATTGCGCTTAAACGCATAGTGTAGGCACAGGTATACGTGATTGTATTTAGTATGTGATATTACTTCTGAATCAATATTATTTATTTATTTTTGAACCTTCCCGGGAGTAAAACGATCGACGATTTATTCGATCTAGTGAGTGTTTGAGAGGCCTATGTTCAGCAGTGGACTTGTGATAGGCTGAAGCTGTATTAGTTGCAAGAATAAAAAATAGGAACAGAGTAAAGATATAAATAAGAATAGGAATAGAGTAGGAATATAAATTATACAATTCTGAGATAAGAACCAGCCTGTATGTAACAAGCCTACTGCTTGACGCATTAAGCAAAATTTGCAACAGCCGGTATCTTTCTAGAATGATCTCTTTTAATTTAAACGAAAGGTGTTTATCCAGCAGTGGATTATATTCGATTATTTTTATGATTTCGCTGTGGCTCCTGTGGACACGATATTTTCATATTATTTCAGTTTCGAGCAGGAATTTTAATCGCTCAATGAAATCTCGCATTTTTGGGTGAATTTTTCGTCATCAGTTGGTCGCTAGAGCCTCGTCAGTCATACAGCTCCATCGTTACTTTATAATAACGAGCTTAAAGGTTTAAAATAGTAATTTGGAAAACCCGATTGCGGTAACAGTTCTGCTGAAAAGAGATAAAAATTATACCCTTTGTCACTTCCACAACTAACACGAATCTAACGACACCCTTTAAACTACAGAGCATCCCAATGAAATAGATATACATACATAAATACTCTCGAAAAATCTTACCCTCCTTCTGGGTCATTCGGGTAAAAACTAAATAAAGCGAAAGAACACTATAATTTAAAAAAAAACATGCGTGAGTGTCGTGGAACACTTGGTTGGAAAGAAGTTCCTTTAAACGTATTATATTATTGATTAACAAATACAAATAAATGAATTACTAGCATCTATTAAAATGAAGCGTCATTTAAAATAATATTTCTTTCATGGTAACATAAAAAAAGTACGAGGGCGATGGATATTATTCCATCTCGCTTCCTTATAGCCGCCAAGGCCGTCTACACTACGTCACAAGGGGTCGTGACGGAAAAATCTTACATTTTTTCTCGCCTAGTCCCCATCCGCCAAATTCGTACCGTCCGATAAAGAACTTCGTTCCAAAAACACTAATAAATTTCAACTTTGATAGGTACATATTAAGTAAAAATATTTTTTGTAATTTTTTTCAAGAAGGTACAATGACAATACAACCTTTTTATAGAATAAGGGTGACAAACGAGCACACAGGTAAGTGGATGCTGTAGCCCATAGACAACTAAATCTATCCATCTATATTAAGAAATCAACATTAACATTTATTATATTAAGAATCAAAATGCAAATGCGTTGTTTCCAGAGAAAATTATCTCCGGTTTTCTACACTCATCATACGAAACAAAGCAGCATAGAGTATTAGAGAGTAGTATTTTACGCTGGTATGCTGTGAGAGCGTGGTGCTTCCCCGGTTGAGCCAACCTATTGCTACCGTAATATAGCTGCAGCATGGCTCTACCAGCTCTACCATATAAAAATCCTACTTTGAAAAGATTTTGTGACTATGACATTACTATTATATAATAGTAAAGCTCGTGATATCGTGAAAATCAATGTAGTGAGTGTACATCATGTGGCGGCCTTATAATATAAGAAAGAACTTTTTTTTTATAATGTGATTTCTATTTTACCTTATAATCGAACGCACGACCACACACACTCACTTTATTGCATCATATACGTGTACACGTGACTTGTCACTGTCAACGCACAAGGTCAGTGGGTCAAACAAGAGCGGACACCGAAAGTGGATTAACTTCTGTCTGGTGTTGGGAACCATTTCTGTTTACCTACATGTAACGCCTCGTTGCGCCGCGCCGTGTTGATCGTATATAATGTACTCTGTGTTGATCGTATCTCGCTCAGTTTTCATAATTACTTCCTGGTTAGTCTAATTAATGACGATGTATACGGGGTTTCTTCGGGGTTATTATTATATAGATCTTGTAATTATAATAATTACGCCTAAGTAAGGCAATAACATGACCGTTTGGTGGCGTCGCAAAGAATCTATTGCCCCATTTTCTCCTGTGGGTAATCATGATAGGAAACCATGGATATTACCAAAAAAAATTCTTTAAATCTTATGGCTGACTATAGATGACAGTATAACCGTCTCGCTTGACTGCCTCGTTGGTCTAGTGGTTGTAGTAGTGCAACTGCTGATCATGAGGTCTTGGGTTCGAATCCCGGGTCGGGCAAAAAAACATCGGTTATTGAGCTTTTCCATCAAGAAATTCTCAGTAGCTGCTCGGAGTCAGGAAGATGGCGGTGTCTCACCCCCGTGCCTCGGAAATCACGTTAAGCCGTTGGTCCTGCGCCTGATCTCTCTCCGGTCGTGTCGGTTTACCGTCCCATCGCACTATGAGAGTGAGTGAATAGAGAGTGCACCTGTGCTTGCGCATACACTTGGGCACTATAATCCTGTCCTGCGGCGATGGCTAGTCTCCATTGAGGCTGGCCGCCGTGACCGAAATTCGGTCTGGAGGACATTATTATTAACCGTCTCGCTTACTCGAGATGTAAAATACCCAGACTGGAGTTGCAAGACGTCTGGTGCTGCGACCGTCAATCCGCCTGCCCAGCTTGACTATTAAGGCATTTGCCCCTAGTGTCCAGTCCAGTAGTGAACTTTTATAAGTGAATAAGAAAAAGAAGAGTTAGACAATGGTCAGTTTAGCTGATCCGTGGATCTTAAGATCGAATTTCACGTTTTGAAGGGATAGGTAGAAATAAGAATAGATGAAATTAGTTCTACCTCTATGTTAGAATAATATTAGAATCATTCCAAGCAGATAACGTAAATCAACATTTAAAGTGCATGGGTTCTGGGACCGACTTCACCATTTGGAAGCAACGGTAGCCTAATGGTTTAGGGTTTTTTATAGAAAAATGATAGCAAACGGTATACAAACGGTAACGGGTAACACACAGTCCACCTGTTGGTAAGTGTATGTTGTGGTCTACAGACATCTATCCTCGATTAAGAATCAAAATGCAGATGCGTTGTCACCCCTGAGGACAAAGGTGGATTGCTTTATTACCAGTAAAAAGGGTCTCCAGTACACTTACCGCTTCTGACGGGATTACCTCGTTATCAGTAAAAAGGCAATCCATTGTATCACTACCCTCAACCACACTCACGATGTTTTCTTTCACCGCAGAGTTCGTGGTAACTCTGAAATCTGTAAATTTCACAGAACGCGAGCAACTCGCGTTTTGTCAATCCCAACCGACACCAATGAAAATTGTTTTAACTATTAATGTAGGGGTAACGGTTTGTCAGTCAAAAGCCAAATGTAACGATGTTAACATTAAAAGGTGTATTTAATCGCACGCCATATTTTACGTTATCAATTAATTTAACAATGTTTTTCCAACAGGTCAGCGATGGAGCTGTAGCGCCTGTGAACTCACTGCTAGCCGGATTTTATCTTTTAGCTGGACCCTTCGTGTCGGCACTGGCTAATAAGTAAGCATTTTTTAACTTTACCAATATCCTAAAAACGGCATTTATATACATACATAACTTTCACACCCGTCACACAGGGTAGGCAGAAACTACGGAGCCATTTGGTACGATCCCGCCACACTGCTCTCGCTTTGGGAATTTTTTAATATTAGCCTTATGGCCTTTCAATAGGAAACAAGCCCATCTAGTGTTATATTATTTTATTAACATCATTATGTACTATAATATTATATATATCATAATATTATCTTACCGTGTAGTTGCGGTGTACAAATATCCACTACCCTATATCGTCCCGTGGGTGTCGTAAGAGGCGACAAAGGGAAATTGAAACAGGAGATAGGCAGCAGCACCTTGGTGATAATTAACTATTATTTATTCTGTGGTGATAACAACTACAAATAATAAAAAACTGCGGTTGCCAACCCGCCTGCCAAGCGTGGCAAGTGGCAACTATGGTAAAATCCAGCCTATGAGGTAATCTATGGGGAAGGCAGTGGACTATTATAGGCTGTAATGGAGTGGAATATTATATTTTATATATAATATTAACCAGTAGAATACGCGCAAGGTGACATAAACCTACCCGTGCACTGTGTTACCCATACATTATAAGATCGCAATACTTTAAAATTTAACAAATCCATTTGTCCTTGTGTTTGCATGCACAATAAACAACGAAACGGCAGCAATAGGCTATTTCAAACAATATAACAATAAAAAAAATTCCCGCAAGTTTCTAAATTTTTTGCTTTGTTGCAGATATGGCTTCCGGATTGTAACCATAGTGGGCAGTGTGATATCGAGTATTGCATTTGCGCTTTCCTATTTTGCCACGAGCGTTGAATATCTTTACCTTGTTTATGGAGTTCTTGGAGGTTGGTAATTAGAATGTAATGTTATAATTTGTACAAATAATATCTCCAAGCGTTAAAACGATGCAAAAGCTTTTCCTGATATTATCCTATATTTGTATTGCTACTGCATAATTTATCTAGAGGTGTTAATGGCGATTGTTGATCAAGAGGTCCTGAGTTCGAATTCCGAGTCGGGCCAAAAAGAGTCGGCAAGGGACGCCTTGCGCAGAAGTTTTTCGATCAAATTTGCGATATATTGAACTTGGGCTAAATTAAGAGTACTCATAACCGACGAGGATGGACACGTAGATGTATGGATGTGAATGAAGCGAGAATTGTGTCACAATCGTGCAAAATGGGCGTCCGTTAGTCTTTGCCTAGCCCTCTGGGTGATAGATGAATATGATTATGATTAAAAGTTTGGCGTTTAAGAACACCCAGCAGTCCCATGTTGACACTAAGCTCACGCATAGCTGGCACCTGCTGTAATGGACACGTTTGACGGATTGGTGATTACACTTCCTAATACCTCGCATCTTTAATGTTGCTTTCTGTTTCCAATCTGACATCTAACTATACATCTGGTCATCAAATCTGAAAGTCATTTGAGCTTCCTATATCGGATCTCTTACTTTGTCATCACAAGGCAAAAAATTGGAAACTATTATTCAAAAACAATCAACGAAAAACTGCATTTTAAATTACTCTTTTCTCAGGTATCGGCTTCTGTATGATCTACATGCCAGCAGTGCTAACGGTCGGATTTTACTTTGAGAGATGGCGTGCTCTCGCCACGGGTTTGGCGCTGTGTGGCTCTGGAGTTGGAACTTTCATATTCGCGCCTCTGACCAATATCTTTATTGAGCAACTGGGCTGGAGGACGACTATGCTTATAAATGCTGGTGAGTTTTATTCATAAGTGCACTGAATATACTTTATTTTGGAAGCTAATCACCGTACCGTCTATTTCCTTTACTTATTTTTAATTTTTATTTTATTTATACAATAATTATAAACAGTAATAACTCAAAAGTTCATCACTAACCACTATACTATGGTTGCATGTTTGTCTTAAACGACAAAGATTATTCACAACATTGGATACGCTTAATAAGTTTAAAAAATTAGTAGTACCTAATACACTTAATAATTAATCATATTCAATAATATATTACGACGTAATTTAACAATGCCCCACATGGTTAAATGTTCAGTCACATGAGATAACAATAAAACCGAGGTCAGCCGCACCGGAAGTGCTAATCTTTACTATCTGTCCGTCGTTTACACAATTCGGAAACGCGTTCGTTTTAACGACCACCTAATGAATGCCCTACTGGTTAATTTAAATGTTATTTTTTATAATATTAGTGACAAGCGAGCGCCAAATGGTATATAAATCGCTACTACAGCCCATAGACGTCTGCAACCCGCTTTAAACAGAGAAATCTACAGACGCGTTGTTTTTTAATAACAGATAAAATGTCCATCCTGTAGTTTCTTACCCTTCATAATGGAAAGCAGCCAAACAGCTGCCAATCTGGATAAGTTCAATCAAAACAAAAATTATTGATTTTCGGAAAAAAAACATATGTGTTTTTTTAATATAAAAAGTATGCATGCTCACCCGCATGTGGCTCACATGATGTGTAAGTGATTACCGCCGCCCTTAAACAACTAGAACACCAGGGGAATCGCAGGCCGGTCTTTTAAAAAAGAGCTTAGGCTCTTTTCTTGAAGGTCCCTAAGTCATTACGGTCCGGAAAAATCGTTGGTGGTAGCCGATTCCACAAGGAAGTTGAGCAAGGAATAAAACTTCTGGTAAATCGCACCAGTGGTGGACTGCCAATCATCCAGATGGTATAGATGATATCGCGAGTTTTTTTTAGTGATTTTTATTGTATTAATTGACACAAATAAGACCTCACAGTATTAATTACCTCACAGTGTTAATTATACGTAGTTTTAATTTGTAATTTGCCAGTAATATCAAAATTATGATTTCTTATTAGTACCTAATTTGTATTTTTTAAACATTTGATTTAATTTTCAGGAGTTGCACTAGGTTGTTTGATATGCGGCGCCATGTTCCGTCCTATTAAACCAGTGAGAGTGACGCTCGCTGATCAAAGAGAAGAAGATGATACTGCCCGCCGACATGAAGAGGCTGTAGAAAAATTAAATTCAATGCTCAAGCTACATAGCAAACTTGATTCGGGTATTTCAATGCCACCAGAAATGAGATTCACGAACAAAGTGAGCCCACACACGTGGATGGGAGTCGCCAACAACACTCGCTATCCTACAGCAGAAGAAATCTTTAGAGGAAGCAACTCCCACCTCGGTAGACGATCCTCGGCCACAGCTGGAACTATCAAACATAATCTCACAAACAAACCTATGTTCATCACCGGAACGGTGGCTGAAAAAGATGAACAAGAGGACTCTAATAGCAACATTGATAACGCAGAGCCTTTGATTGCGAGCCCCATCAAGGTGGTACCAGCGGACGCAAGACCACGTCGTTCTCACGCCGACTTAGTAGCGAGACCTTTGTACCGTGACGATATATTCTTCGGAGCAAGTCTTGCAAGATTACCACAGTACACGTCCCGCACATCGCTTGGATACCATTTGGCGGTCACTCATGTTCCAACCCAGGAGGACGCTCAAGAGGATGAATCTGGAAAGTGCAGTCTTTGCCCAGAAGCTGTTAGACGAGCGCTTGCAACTATGTTGGATGTCAGCCTCTTCAGATCACCGACTTTCATTATCCTTGCTGTTAGCGGTTTCTTCACGATGCTAGGATTCTTCGTGCCATACATGTACGTGAAGCAAAGAGCGGAAGCGAATGGACTGAGCAAGGGGTCAAGTGTGATGTTGGTGTCAGCTATCGGTGTTGCGAATATAATTGGACGTATTGGTTGCGGTGTCGTGTCTTCCATGCCAAAAGTGTCGCCATTGTGGCTGAACAATATTGCTCTTTCTGCTGGCGGAATAGCCACAATGATGAGTGGACTCTGTTACAACGATGTCTTCCAGTTCGCATACTGTGTTGTCTTCGGCCTTTCTATTGGTAAGTTCGATTATTTTTACAAAAGCAGAGATAATACGAACATGCATTCCACCTGATGTAGGCCTTCCCCGTAATCTTTGTGGCATATATACTAATAATATACTATTCAAAATATCCCCCATATTTACCATAGTTGCCACGCTTGTCAGACGGGTTAGCAACCGCAGTTTTTTTTGTTGTTACTAGAAAGACGCTGCTGCCTATCTCCTGGTTTGTTTTCCTCTATCGTCTCTTACGATACCCACAATATTCTATATTATATATTCAAAATATCTATAGATATTAGCTGACCCCGTATTTTTATTCGCGATGGCAACTCTAAGGATAATGGATGAGTCCCGGCAACTGTCTTTTAATTTGCTACATTAGGCCATTGTAGTGGCGGCGTAAGGTTTAACCAGTCCAGTTTAAAATATTTGTTACTTGGTTTAGAATAGCAATTTAAGAGGAATTTCCGGCAGTCAATATAGATACTTTCGGCAAACTGCACACATTAACTCTTTCTTTTTCTTCTTGCAGCCTGTTTCGCATCACTTCGCTCAATCCTAGTCGTAGAATATATCGGCCTGGAGCAATTGACCAACTGTTTTGGTCTATTCCTTCTCTTCCAAGGATTTGGAGCTCTTTTGGGCAGTCCTATTGCTGGTGAGTAATTATAACAAAAATAATTTATTTATGCGAGAACATCGATGATTTTAAGAACAGTAAAATTGCGCTCTAAGAACCTCAATAATATGTTGAAAATTGAACTTTTAAAAATTAAATCGGACCTTAGGTAGTCCACTGCTGACTCTCGTATCACTATCATCTTTATCTTTACTTTTACGGTCCTGAGCCACCTGCATCCATCGACTACCCACTACATATTGGTAAGCACATATAGGGCTATACTATTTATATTATATTCATATACATTATATTCACATGTATTACACACATATATGTATATTCGTCCCATAATACTTCTTTCTATTCTAAATCCTTTTTTATTGAAGCTGTTCGGCTCTGGAACTCCTTAGCGCTGCACATTAGACATGCCCAATCTATTGAAAAGTTTAAAAAACATGCACATTTTTCCTCCTTAAATAGTAATTCCTTTATATCTCCTTGACATCGTTAATTTAAAAATTACTACCTATTTTTCCTTATATTAAGGCTTTTATTTCACTTGTTTACTCCTTTATGCACTTGTATATATATTTTTATATTTGTGTAATTGAAATGTATTTATTTATTATATTATGTATGTAATATATTCTATTTGTTTGGTCTTAAAATTACTGATAGCTGCAGACCATATTTTATTGAGTACAAAATTTTAAGCTTGCCCTCCTTATTTATATATGAAATAGCAAACTTCGTTCACAGTAAACCTAAATTGTTTAACAAACTATCAGACGTTACAATTCGCAATCGCCGGGATAATAACAGGTTATGCGCAATTAGATCAAGAACGGCATTGATGCATAAAAGTATTTTCTGTCTGGCGCCAATAATATATAATAAAATCCCCAAAACCATCAAACAATTGCCTACTACACTTTTTAAGCTACATCTTAAAAAATATCTGATAGCCAAATGTTATTACAGCTTGTCTGATTTTTTAAATGATTGATTTTTTTAAGCTAAATATTGAATTGTGACATTTCTCTAATGTAATCTTAGGAGATGCCATTGAAATTGCACATCTAGAATTAGGTCGGTAGGGTTAGTTTTAATCTTATATAACTAATGAAATATGAAGTATAATTTTTGTACGCCATAAATGGCAAAACATGTAGCTCGTTTTAAGTTTTTTTTTAACACCTTTATATTTTTACTCATGTTTTTACAAAAAAAAAATATCTTTATCTTTAAAATATCTAAATTCATTATGTTATATCAATATATTAGCCTCTTCATCGTTATCAGCCAATAAATATACGAGAGAAAAGTTTAATATCCTATTCCTATCTATCGAAGACCAATATAACTTACGGCTATTCCTCTAAGTTGCCTCTTACTACACTTACGAAATGAAATAGAGCGATACGTTATCTCCTATATATCCAGACCAGGAATAGAGAATAGCTTCTTTTCTTTCCTTCGACATAGATCACTTTCGTTGTAGGAAGGATTACCAAGTACCAGACGATTTTCTAATATATATATATATATATATATATATATATATATATATATATATATATATATATATATATATATATATATATATATATAATTGAAATATCTGTGTGTTTTAAGGTGAAAGCGTCAGGGTGGTTTTTTGGAATTTGCAGGTCAGGGTCAGGTTGTATGTCTAACAAAATATGATTCACGACCGTAACGAGTAAGTGTTTACAGAATTATTATCATTAAAATCACCAATACAACCTTCAAGTTCATAATCCCTTTGAATGAGTTTTTCTGGAAATAGCCATACAATGGGATTATACGAACTTAGAGGATTGTATTGATTATTACATATAATAATTATAATTCTGTAAATACATACTCGTTACGGTCGCGACTAATATTTTGTTAAACATACAACCTGACACTGACCTGCAAATTGCAAAAAACATAAGACAATTTGAATTTCGCGGGCTACCCTGGCGCTTTTTTGTTATTTGCATGCCATTAAGACATGAATAAACATTTTTTTTTTAAATTGTCTCTCTGTCTGTCCTGGCTAATCTTCGAAAAAACTGGACTGATTGTGATAAAACTTCATGAACAGATACAGAGCAATGCCAGGAGTGATCTAGGTTATATTCTATCCGAAAAGCTTGAATTATTTTTTGTGAAATCGAATAATTCATTAAAAAATGATCGTTGATGATTATCTTAAATCTAAATGATGACACAATGACATTAATAGATGAGATAGACACCCAAGCGAAGCCGAGACGGGTCGCTAGTTCTTAATATAAATAAAGTTTAAAAATAACGACAAATGTGATAAACAATTTCAACACAATTGCATAATAACTGGCGCCAGTATATTTCGGTGCGTGTGTGACTACTGCACCGGCACTATGCCAAAATTCCACGTTGAACAATATATCCTGCGGGTGCGGGTCATTGAATGAATTCCACATAGCTATATTCGCCGTCGAAACAAATCAGACAGCTCGGTTTGCGTCTTTCAACAGATTTATCTGTTCACACGAAAAAGTAATAAGGCTAAATTAATACCTTTCCTCCTCTCTCCTAATTTAACATTTTCTGTAATAAGAGTAACAAACGATCACACAGTCCACCCGATGTTAAGTGAATGCTGTGGCCCATAGACATCTACATTTATCCTCGGTTAAGAATCAAAATGCAGATGCGTTGTCACCCCTGAGGACTAAAATGGAATGCCTCGTTTCCAGTAAAAAGAGTCTCCGGTCCTTTACACTCACCATACGAAACATAGCAGCATTTTACGCTGGTATTCCGTGAGAGCGTGAACCTTTTTTTTTATTTAACGTTACACCCATACTAGGATTTTCTCCTGTATCGTGGAGGCAGTTTACAAACATAAATTACACGAGGACAAACATCCAGACCCGGAATAATTATCTGTAGGCCATACAAATACTTGTTCCGTGCGGGATTCGAACCCGCGACCCCCAGCGCAACCACTCATTGCTAAGCCACTGCACCACGGAGCCGTCAAAAAACCTACCCCGGTCGAACCGACCCATTCGTGCTACAACCATAATATACCTATCTGCAGCGTGACTACCACGTATAAATAAGTACGCTTAAGTATATTACCTTTCTACTTCTCAGATATAAGTAAGATGTAAGAAATGTAGAAATAAAGCTACATACATTTAACGTATAACATTTAGATTCCCAGCCCCAGAAATTAAAATTCAAGGAAACTCACTGAGGAAACTGATTTAAAAAGAGACGTCAAAATATTTTCGTAAGTTGCGTTTGATAAGTACGTATGGTAAAAAAAACATACTCGAACGCTAGAAATATCTTCTGTATCGTTTAGGCGTTTTACATACCTATATAATATATTGAAAATGGTCAAACACTTGGGCTCGACATAAATTATTAATTGTACAAAATAAAGCGTACGTAGAAATAAAGCTATAATTTAACAGGTATCATTTAGATTTCCTGTCCTAGAAATTAAAATTCATGGAAACTGATTTAAAACACCACGTTTTAATGTTTTCGTAAATTGCGTTTGGTACGTATGGTAAAAAACCACAAATTTTCCCGAAAAAGTATACATGCATTTTTTTTTCATTAAAATACAATAAAATGTCAGATTAAATACCTACTTTTTCCGCGAACTTGCGCCCCGAAACGTTGAAACCAAATGCTTATCGTTACCTAACCATACCTTGACATAATGAATTTCGGATAAATAATATGAATTTGTTTAATTACAGGTGCCCTGATGGATTTAACACACAGTTACGACATATCATTCTACGTGTCCGGCGGGTTCCTTCTTTTCTCTGCTGTGATTTGCTATCCTGTAAACTGCATTAGTAGGTGGGAAAAATCACGCAACAAGCTTACGGCGTCACCAAAAGTCTGATTTTTAATGGTAATCTTGCAGGAGACTTACCGCACAGTATAAATATGGACTCCTACTATATATTTATACTGTGCTTACCGTTCGGTAAAATTTATTATAGTCTGTGGACTATGTTAACTATAGTAGGTACATGTCTGTACAAAATATTATTCATGATAAAACATAAATATTTAATGTAACGAACAGTACCTGGGAATATTAATTGAAAAGACAGGGTATATTATAAGTACTTTGTTAAATATTTTACAACAGAAAAATCTTAACAAAGCAGGTGGCGAATTTTGCAGTGTTTTGCAAGGAATCTAAATGTTAGAAATTTTAACGTTACAATCATTTTATTATCATTTGAAATAGTCGTGACTTATGTTACACAAACTGTTAATTATAATTTGCCATCGTACTTATAGGATCAGTGGGCTTCCCTGTTACTGTGTAAAAATATTTTTTTTAAATGTACCTCAACCGTACTTAAAAAAACACATAGATTATAGTATAAAATGTGACATACTATAACCCATATCATAGTCCATATCATTGGTTAACAAACATATACATTTGACAAATTTTTTAAAAATGTAGTCATTAAAATATTTTTATAAGATTTTTTATCCACCTTTTTAAAACTTATTCTTCTCTAATGCAACGTAATATGAATTAGACTGATACTGAAATTATAAATTCCTAAATTAACAATGCATAAATCGAGAGATGGATTGTTCATTGGGAATCATAAAATTTATTTAATATTACTCTGGTAATAAGGATACACAACGACGCCAACAAATTATGTCATTTTGTGTTAGCGATAATGAACGACAACGAATCTGCGGATGCAAGTCAGTGTCGTAACTGTCGTAACAGTGTTTAGTAGGGTTGCCATCCGTACTATAATATATAGTATCGTAATATATTTCAGTCAATTGTACTATATATTATAGAAAAATAATATAGTACGAAAAATACTATATTTTTATTCCTAATTCAACTGTCGCGCTTTTTTATATTAACTGTGACTGGAAGTCTGGAACAAGTAAGTTTTACGGAAAGAATTTTTTCCGACATGAATGTAAAATGGAAAGGAGAAAGAAATAGAGCGTGTTACTATTAATTTAATTAAAAATGAATTGTTAATTTATTTTAATATGAATCTAAATTGCTCAGATTCCTAATTATTTGAAAGGTAATAGTTCATTGATAGCCAAAGCGAAGAGCAATAACAAATATTTATGGAAAAGTACATAAAGATTAAAAATGGTACTTTTTTTCCTGAATTTCCCAAAAGTACTATATTTCTGTATCTTCTTTCGGAAAAATACTGTATAAAAAGGTGGCAACCCTAATGTTTAGGTGCACTACTGCAATCAGACTACCTATAGTTTTAGGTGCCTTATCATTAATATTTCAATCTATTGTTTGAATAAGCATAATATAAAAAGCGGAAACATATCCCACTATCAATTTTGAACCAAGTAATAACTCACATGGAGATGGCTCTATTAAGCTCAGTTCAGACAACAGGAACACTACAATATATGGAATCTAGTAAATATTATATAGCACAACAAAATCGCTCTTGATTTTTTGGGCAACGTTCACACTATGCTATACTATAAAGAATTGAATAGCTTGATAATGAAGCAATGTTCTATACTTTAAAGCAGAAGCAGAATAGTGTAGCGTAGTCTGAACTGAGCTTTACACTTAGTTGGAAAATGCATTTAATGATAGGTTTAGTGGATGAAAGTACAAAGACTCGAATTATAAAATTAGTCGATTTTTGACTGGAATTAATTCCCTAAAGAATATGATCAGATGCCAAATGTATGTACTTTATGATTAGAACAGATAAGCCGGGGGTTCCCAAAGTGTGAGCCGCGGCGCCCTCGTGTGCCTTAGAAAGTAAATAGGGGCGCCGCGCCATGAGGCGATCCTGTTCAGCATTCTCCGGAAACTAAAGTTAGGTATTCGTGGGTACAACATAAACCGGATTTTCAGCTGTAGCTGTAATATAGAACAAATATCAAAATAATGTAATATAGAAATAATATATTAATAATAAAGATCAAAGTGGAGCAAGAAATGAGTGTAGCGGTGTCAAGCCTAATCCCGCGATTTGAAAAAATGTGTGGAGATCATCAAGCTCACAGGTCACATTGACTAAGTTGCCATTGTAATTTCCTATTTTTCTTAAATAATAAATGTATTCAAGTGAGTCGATATAATATGTAACTCAGTTTTATATTGTGAATGTTTCAATTTTTGTATCTATCTACCTAGTATTATTGTATATCATATTTCGACTAGTTAGGATGCCGCGCCGAGACAAAATACTAAATCTGTAAGTGCGCCGCAAACTGAAAAAGCTTGGGAACCCCTGATAAGCGTTACACTTCTAAACAACTTAATAGCTGCGTTCAACAGTGTCGCAATTTAACGCTATTTTTATTGTAACATAATTCCTTTTTTTATGTACTCTGTTGCGTGATGTCTTCTCTGCCATCGTGTGGTGCTAAAATAGACTACGAATTTTTATAAGAATATACCCATATAATAAGGCTATTGTATAAATAATTATCTATGGCATATCAATGTGCATGAGTGATTTATTATATCCTTAGGTTAGGTTATTGTTATTAATGTTCGTGCCTTACTGTATGAAGTGATTACACGTATTTAGATATTAGATGTATAACAACAAAATATCAAGTTTTGTAACTTTGTATTATACATACCCTTAACAATAAGAAAGTTCCAAACGCCCGTTGTATATTTTTACAATTGTCATTGTTGAACGTTTGTGTCCTTGTCCTACATATTATAACTCATAGATTTAAGAATTACATCTATGGCTGTGGTAAATGTAGCGTATTTGTAATCATGAATGAGAAATCATAGTCATTGCTATATTTATTTTTAAATTAATTACTGTTTAATTTGATAAACATAATCTTCAACTCAAAATCAGTAGCAAGAACTAAAAATGCGTTCGTGATTTTGAGTGTAGCAGGGCTGCCAGATCCTGCTAGGTCATCATTACTAAGGGACCTTCAAGAAAAGAGCTTACTCCTCTCTAAAAGGGCGGCAACGCACCTGTAATTCCCTTGGTGTTGCGGTTGTTCATGGGCGGTGGTAGTCACTTACCATCAGGTGAGCCGCATGCTCGTTTGCCCACTCTTCTATAAAAAAAAATCATCACCACCATGATCATTATTACAGCCCATCACAAGTCCACTGCCAAACCCTAAACCATTGCACTAGGTGCTAAATGTGGCATTGGAAAATTCCAGAAAAATCTTAAGCATGAAATACCCAATTCACCTGCCAAGCGTGTTGATAATGGTCGAAAACAACGATTAAGGCAAATCCTCCCTACAACGGATGAGGTCCTGGTCCAGCAGTGGTCTAGGGGGGGCCGATGAAGATATATTATATACAAACCAACAAAACTGTTGAGAAATAGTAGTAAATACAATTATTACATTTTTGTCATATAAGACTCACAGTAAAGGAAAACTAAATAATTTATTTTTATTGATAAATTTCCAGCGATCAGACTAGTCTCAAGGAAAAAATTATAACTTTGACGGTAAAATTTAAATTTGACAAAAGAAGTAATTTATGCGATGTTTTAAATTTCGCAGTTTCTTTTTATTCTTGTATCCAATCCAATTACTTATATAAGGCAATCTGTTAAACAAATAGGATACATTAGATAATTGTGATTAATACACATTTTGTATACAATTATACGATCTGGCAGCCCTGAAGTGCAACGCCGTCTTAGGCCATACCGTGGCCCTTGGGCACACAAGAATTTGGGGCCCTTTGGAAAGTAAAAAAAGCGAATGACAGAAACATTTTTCTGCTACGATCTTATATTTATTATAGTTAATTAGTAAAAATCAAATAACATGTTATTAAGTATAATAATAATAACATGGTGGTTTGAATTGGTTACCATTACGACAGTGGTTTCTTTCTGGATTCCTCTTGTGCAAAATCTTCTATTATATCTTCAAAGTCTATTTTTGAAGGATATCACTTTCTATACACATAATTGACAAATTTGTCGGCCTTTACCCCCCGTGACGATAGGGGCCCTGGGCACGGGCCCCTTGTGCCCTTATGGTAAAGACGGTACTGCTGAAGTGTAACCAATAATTTTTTTTTCCATTTTTAAGGGAAGTCAGACTAATCATATTATAATATTTTGTAGAATAACGCATATGATATATATCTATATCAACTTTAACACCTTCAAATTGCCACAGACATGGAGGGAAATGTCTTAAGTACTTTATCATAAATCTTAATTGTATTCAATTCGGGCTATGATATGCTTTCAATACGGGTAATAATACATATAAGATTAAAATAATCTTGCAATTATGCAAAGAACCAGCAAATGTTTCTGATTTACCTGATTTCTAGATGTTTCCTTTACAGAAGGTAACAATAACAATTAGTGTTTGTGCCTTCTACGTTACCTTTTTTGTGTATATATGGAATTTTGCTGGTAGATCTGTTGATATAGACATATTGAGTTAGTAAATTAAATTATTTATTGTTAATTTAAAGTGACTATGATTATCTATGCAAAAATTATGAACTGATTAATGCCACATTGCCATATGAGTGCATTGCTCATAAGCAATTATTACGGTACGATAATGTATTGTGTGTTTGGGTTAAGCTCCATTAAATGAATGAATGTGACAAAATATACTTGTCATGGCCACAAATATGCATTGAATATAACACTTGTTGCTTACTTTGGTATTTTCATTATCCTTCTACCAGTTTTCAGGTTAAAAATTGTTAAAAGTTAAAAAATACAAAATGTATTTCAATTAATCAATTTATTTCGAACTGCATTCATTATTGTGTTTGGAAAATTGTTAATACTTAAAAATTATTACAATATTTTGGCACCGTTCAATGGTGTCACATGTTAAGATGTCATCTTCCCTTTCCGCCACAGAATTATATATACAATAAGTATAAAGACCTCTGTTGGACACGGTACCAAAAACAAAATACTATTGATACCATTGAAGTATAGGTTATTACTCACTACATAGTACTCACACGCACCCGCCTCTGTACAACCACGTGCTCGGAGATGAAGGAAAACATCATGACAAAACCTGCATGTGAAACGACAAAAAAATCTCTAGCAATGCTCTTCAACTCGATATTACGTACTTGTTTTATTTCATGTCACCGAAACATGATGTAGTACCTTGATGGAGGTGTGTACGTACCCTACTTCAGATGATGGGCTCAAGAACATCCAGGGAACCGGTACTCCATCGGTACCCAATTTTAGTAAAAATCAAATCTATTTCGGTGCGTGAATTTAAGGATTGAGTTGATTGTAATCGAAATAGGGAATAGGGATTGATTAATATTCAGTTAGGAATCTGATACTAGCCATCTGCACAGGACAGGATTATAGTAGTGCACGAGTGAATGCACAAGCACAGGTGCACTCACCATTCCCTCATCTCATAGTTCGATGGGACGGATGGACGGACAAACTACTGCTTAAACGAGAATTCGACAAAAACAAACATGCAGTGTCTCATATGACAATGTGAGTACCTAATAGGCAAAATATAGGCCTAATAGGTAAAAAAAGACGTCAAATCCGGCCAACATCATACAAGTACGAGCTATCGAGAAGAAACATGTTCTCTGCAAAGTTGGTTGGTCTGTTCTTCAGGGTGACTCATGTTAGTATTCATCACAGTTTTTTTTATAACCACTAGTACAATAAGTGTGTAGGTAATAATGCTGAGTCTCGATCAATAATGCCTCGTCTCCACCAAAGAAAAGTTAGCAACTTTTGTGTTGTCAACACGTGTTGGTGACAAATGTTTCTGTAATTACCTAGTGTTGGCAACAAAACTTGTAAACAATGTCGGGAACCGTGTTTCCATTTTCGGCGGTCACATCAAACGAATACGCTTGTTGCAAACATTTGTTCCCTCGGTGAAGACGCTTGTTGGAAACATTTGTTGGCAACATGTCTGTCACGTGGACGAACGAGTTAATCGACACATTAATTAATTTATATCGTTCTCAAATTATATTATGGGATGTGTGTAATGAAAATTATAAAGATAAAAATGAAAAAAAGGATGCATGGAAAATATAAGTGACGCTATGGGGCTAAACGAACTAGAAATTCAAAGAAAAATAAAATATTTGAAGGAACAGTTTTTCAGGGAAAAAAAAATTAAAGATGAAAATAAATCTGGAGCTGCGGCTTCTTATACACCGAGGTGGTTTGCTTACCAACGGCTTCTTTTTTTAACCGACAGAAATGAACCCAGGTTATGTGTGTAAAAGGGAATAAATGAAACACGTGTAAGTAACTATACAAAAATATTTATATTATTTATTTCCTAACCGACAATCGAAGAAAGGAGGTACTTATACCCAGTGACGTGTACAGATTAAAATTAGGAAATTGGCCTTATTGTTTGATACCCATTGCGCTTATCATGTTTATAAATTGGGTATAATATATATGGTATGAATAGAGATGCCGCGAATACTCGCTGTTATGACGGAACAAATAATAGTACAAGAACAGAAGAATCACTCTATCATAAAAAACTTTTTTACGTGGTAGAGCCATGCTGCAGCTATATTATTGGTATAGTTGTAGCACGAATAGGTCGGCTTGACCGGGGAAGGACTACGCTCTCACAGAATACCAGCGTAAAATAGCAGCTTAGCGCTGCTGTGTTTCGTATGGTGAGTGTAGAGAACCGGAGACCCCTTTTACTGGAAACGAGGCATTCCATCTTAGTCCTCACGGGTGACAACGCATCTGCATTTTGATTTGTAATCTAGGATAGATGTAGATGTCTATGGGCCACAGTAACCACTTACCATCAGGTGGACTGTCTGCTCGTTTATCACCCTTATCCTATAAAAAAAAACTTGCGAGTTTAAACTTAGTTACTAATGTTCATAATACTTTGTTTAATAAAAATTATAACTACGGCTGCCTGCATAATATCGTCGCTTGAAGACATATTGTTGCCAACAAAACTTTGGTGGAGACAGCAAGTTGTCAACTAAAATGTTTCTCAAATTGTTGGCGACATGTTTCAATTCGGTGCGGAAACAACGGGAACAAAAGTTGGTAACTTTTGTTGAGTTGCAAACAGTTGGAAACATAAAAGTTGTCAACATTTTTGGTGGATACGCGGCTTTACATTAAGGGTTTTTCTACTTCCTCCCTTTATTTTTACTTCGTAGACTCATAATTTTACTTTACTGGTGGTGAAAAAACAAAAACTATGATTAATACATGAGACAGCCAGGAAAGCGACGAAGAACAGACCAACCAACTTTGCAGAGAACATGTTCCTTCCCTATAGCTCGTCTTTGTATGATGTTGGACTGACTTCACGTCCTTTTTATAGTTCTTATCTATCCCACCATATGTCGTAATATTGATGGTAGAGCTGAATATTTGCCCGAAAGGTCAAAGAACCTATTAGTTATGTGAGATATGTGTTTGTGTTTGTAGCCGAATTCCCGGGATTAATATCAGGTATAAGAAGGAATAAATACAGGATGCAGCCACATTAAACGAGTACCGTAAGCTGCCCCAACATTGCCTTCCATGCCTAACATTGCCTAAAACGAAAATATCTCCATAACTTTGTCATTTTTTACATCTGCAGAACGAAAACATAGTAAATTGAAAGCTTATGAAACTAGCAGAATGAAATATTTCATTCATGTTTCCTTTAGGAAGTAGATTCAATAAGACATTTTTTTCTTCAGATGGCTTCTCCAAATAAAAATTCTGCAAAGAAATATAATAAGTAAATGGCTTCAGAAAATATGGACTTAAATAATTAGATCCCAATGCAGTGGATTACTCAAAATGTGTCCAGAATACCCCGGAAAGACTAATCAGTGATAATTCAAAAACACGAGAAAACAATATTTCTAAAGAAATATCTAACGCAGACCTAGCTTCCACAGGAAAAGTTTTGAAACATTTAAAATCAACTCTGGCAGAAAATACATAAAAATTGCTATTATGAGAGAAGAAAGAGATTAGGAAGAAAGGAAAGTCTTCTCAGATACAAATCGATGACGTTTTATACGAAACATACTCTGAAGACCATACGAACTCAACAGTCAATATAATAATATACCATCCATGTAGATGATATCAACGCTACAGAAATGGTTTCTTTTGAAACCATTCCACACAGCCTGGCCAACGAAGACTTACTTCACAGTAGTTAGTTTGTACCAGTTCTGGCTCACTGAGTCAGAACTGGTACAACTCCCTCATCGGCTGACGGTGGGTCAACGGATCCTAAAAAAGAGAAAGGTTTTGGCATGCTCTGATCATGAATCTGCGGTCCGTTTTTGCGTAGGATGCGCGGTTCCGGAGATGTGCAGATCAATTAACTAATATCTAATTGATATTCGGTGGGCCTGCACCCCCATTAGCATTACATTGTTCAGCCTTTCCTCTTATCTATTGTTCCTTGAACACCGTCATTGCCGCTCTTATCTATTACTCGTTGTAGACCCTGCTTATCAGTGCTATTGTATTATACTTCTTTGTTCACAACTAACACGCTATTCTGAATCATCAATAAAGCACATTCCTTAATTTTGTTACAAATTTATTTCCAAAATGTTATTGCTTATTATCTATAAAATAGGAGCGAAACATCTCATCCACTAAAATATCGTTTTACAGTGTGTTCCCTGTAAATATGCTCGTAAAACTATGCATTGAACATCCCTGAAACTTATATAGCAAATACATTAAGCAATATTCACAACAAACTGAAGTCCACTCATCCTGAATCCTATCAACATTCCAGTCTCATCTTTTACAATTAATTTTTAAAAACTCTAGATGATATCGTGCAGGTGATCGTCCATATGAATCAAAATATTGACCGATGGCATTCGTATTGATATATAAAGCTATCCAATGTGAGCCTGGTTTATCATCAGTATCCAAATTGCATATTATATACGTTGGTACGTGGGTATACATGGGCAGTCTATTAGCAGCATTAACATTATTTTCTAGACTGGGATGAATCTTTTTCAGATGTTGCTGTACATTTAGTGTATCCATGATATTACTGCTATTAGTAGATTGTTACAGTACCAATCTATACAATGGTTAACATAGGAATGATCAATTATAGTGATTTGTAAATATTAAATCGCATGATTTGTAAGAGTCATCGGTGTAGCGCAAGTCGCAACACGAAAGAATGCGAGATAAGCTTTTTGACTCATAAAGTTACTATCAGTTTCACTGCGGAAATGCTTTAGATTAGATTTAACTTACTGGTGCTATATAAGACCGAGCAGCTGCAGTCATGGAGTCAGTGTATGGTCGTTTGACCGCAGTGGATCTACCTGTGGCGGCGCTGTCGTCGCGCCACAAGCTAAATACATCGAAGCCTAAATCGCGCTATCAAAGTTCCGAATTAAAAAACAGTATATATAGAATAGCTCCGAACTACCACTCAGAGCGTTGGCCGCTCCCCGGGCAGAACACCTTGCCCAGCGGGAGATCTCCCCTTTTCCTTCCACCCGCCACAGTGGTGACCCCGACGTGATCTGAACACGCAACCAACAACCTTCGGAAAACTACAACTTCAAGCCTTCGTCATTATCCTCAAGAATCCCTACCATTCACTCCCAAGAATCGTCTTCTGCAGTCTTCAGCTCCTGCAAGCCAGTCCAACTTGTCTTCACCTCGACTCACCGCAGATTTATAAGGCAGACTTCTGGCACTTGCTCCGACACATCGTTCTCACCGGCATCACTTGCCAGTGCGTAGTATGGCATGCATTATACACCGGCATATCGTTCGTACCGGCGTCACTTGCCCTTACGCACACAGCATGCATTCTCCACCGGCATTAAGGACACACCGGCAATCGGACTGCACTATCTACCTCCGGTCTGAGCAGGGGAGTGATGTGGCGGCGCTGTCGTCACGCCACAAGCGAAATACATCGAAGCCTAAATCGCGCTATCAAAGTTCCGAATTAAAAAACAGTATATATAGAATAGCTCCGAACTACCACTCAGAGCGTTAGCCGCTCCCCGGGCAGAACACCTTGCCCGGCGGGGAGATCTTCCCTTTTCCTTTTACGGCCACATACTAATACTACGTTTGTGTTACTTTAACGCATCAATTTTCATGGACGTAAGTGTTTATTCTATTGACAAACTTACTTTTCTTTCATTTTTTTCCGACAACACAGTTATCATTACATTACATGATAACTGTGTTATTGCAGAAATCATTCAGCTTCGATGAAAATACCTATAAACAGTATTACTACTCGCCACTCTCCCCTCAAGAAGAGAGTGATGACATCGTCATTAATGAATCACACATGCGATAGTGGAAAAAGAAAATCGCAATCGATTGATCATTTTTTTTGAAGCTGAATAAAAAATAAAAAAGAGGAAGTTGTTATCGTCAACCGTAGCACGAGCCGCTAGAGATGGTGTATCATACATTTCTACTAATTCTGACGACGGAGACCAAGCGACGCATCTCATAAAAATTGAAATGTACGATGTGAAGAAGCTATCCAAGATTCCAACTACTGATCATTAGAAACATGCTTCCACGATAATTAAATATTATGTAAAGACTAATAAGGATAGCAACTACGACAACACAAGCGCCCTCTTATACAATATTACAAAGACAATAGCAGAAAGTAAAAATTTAAAAAATACTTTTTTTAACAATGACAGTCATTAGCTGATCATTAGTGAATGTGATTCTGTTTACTTAAATTACTTTTGTATACTCATTAGATTCAACGAGCTGTCGTGTTGTGCTGCTGAGAAGAAGACAAGAGCAAGGAAGAGAGATGAGTGTGGCATACGTGTACAGAACACGTCATTGAGTAGCAAAACTACAACACTGAGTGGAGAAGAAAAAGAGAAGAATATGCAGTACTCAAGAGCTGAATATCCATTCTTCAGTTCAAAATCTAGTCGGTTGCTCAGTTTCGAAGACTGGCCTCTCGTTATGCGACAAAAGCCTGAAGATCTTGCAGAAGCCGGTTTCTTTTATACTGGCCATGCAGACAGGACCAAGTGTTTCCATTGTGGTGGTGCTTTAAAAGATTGGGAAAATGATGATGATCCTTGGCAATAGCATGTTCAGTGGTTTAGTCAGTGTGCTTATGTATAGTTTAAATTTGAACAGTGATTTGTATAAGATTAAATAGGGGGTTTATAAAGAATTAAAAAATAATATATTGCATACAATTTATTTTATTTAATTTTATAATGTTTCACATAGTTACATACACACAAAATGCATTACGCATAACACATAAATCTAACACACACCACACATTATAACCGTAACTACTACAGTCTACAGTAACATTTCTGTTTTTATCTATTTCAATAATATTATCAAACTCAGCATAAACTATACAGTTAATTGTTTGTATTAGTGAGGATTCAAATTGTACTTCTAATCTTACACTACCATGCTTTATGATATTCCAATGAGTTGATGAGTTAGCTGATAAATCAGGAGTTAAGTCAAATGCTAATAGACAGTAACCTTTGGCATACTGTTCACAAGAGATTCCATTTCCTTCATTAAGAAAGTGAATACAAGTTCCCGAGAATAGAGTATGATATGCTGATGTAATTATACTATCATCAAAAGAGGGTTGCAAAGCTTTTGAAGGTATTTGTTGACCATCAATATATAAGCTGAAAGAATTAATACCATAGTTTTCAAAGTTAAATGAATTTTTAGTAAGGGAACCATTAAATGCAGAATTGTTCACAAATCCAATTATACATCTTTTGGGTACCTGTCCTAAGAATATATTATCAAGAGTTTTTCCTTGAACACCCGATGGAATTGTTAAAACTTTTACTTCAGCTCGAGTAATAGGATATTTAGCAGTGGCAGAAGCTAAAAATTTTTGATGTGCGAGTAATACACTTGGATTAATTCGTGCTCGTCGTACAATAAGAGTAGCATCCGTAATGCAAACTTTAAACTTTACATCGTTTGACCCAGCAATTAAATTAAAACTCTCTCTTGATCGAACTAATTTTACACTCATTTCAACACTATTAATAAGACATTTGTCTTGATACTACAAAAATCATTGGTATTCTGTTTTAAATCTACCATTAAATATCCATGCGCCTCTAGAGTTGCATCCCTGTAGGCATCTTCAATGAATTTTGGGTTATCTGGTGACACTTGTCGTGCTAAATATCTTATTTGAGTTTTATCTCCAGGGTTTTTAAAATATATTATATAACTTGAGTTTAAAGAAATGTCTCTTTGACCTTTACCCTGATGAAATAAATTTTGTGTTAAATAAAATACACTAAGATTCCTGTGATGACTACCTTTTGTAAATATATCCACAATTCTTCCATCAGACTCTCTCATTAGATCATCAATAATAACAAGATGTGGGTTTTCACCATCAAACATATTAAGATTTGGAATTCCTTGATGATAGTTAATATTGGGTAAATTATACGGGGTTACAAGAAAAATCGTACTAGATCCGTTAAGGGCGTGGAGTACCCATCATTACTGGCTTATTTCACTATGAAACACCCTACCCTAAACTTAACCCTTTTCGAGATATTCAACTTTTAATTTTTTTTTTGAAAATTGCCGATTATTAGGCTACTACATTTATTTTTGTTTATTTTGTGTATCTTATTATTATTATTATTGCATTTTTACATGTGTAATAAGATGCTTTATGACGTCAATCATTAAAATAGTGCATAAGTTAATTGAATAGACCGTAGTAGACAAGTGAAAGTAAAGAAATAAAAAAAATTATTAGAAACTTTATTTTCTCTAAGGGATATCTAAAAATAATATTATGGCAATTGTTCGGCAGATATTTTTTTAAATATCTACATTTCATCAGCTATCTAACGAGGTATAACAATCTAGGGTTTGTATTACATTTCGTGGAAAAAAGTAGTTGGGACGCTCCAGGTAGCAGTTCTAACGGTCCCGCGCTATTGTCCTTCAAGTTAAGACGCACCAAGCCAGCGAGACAAGTGACGATTTATGTAGGTGCGAATGAAAGAAAAAATGTGTAGAGACCGGTTAGGGCTGGGAATACAACAGGGGGTATTGTTTGGTTGTCAGTCTGCTTTTGTGCTTCGTACATAGTAGATGCGATATCGTTTTGCTCTTTTTCTCGACTTGGCTATGATTCTGGACTATTTCTTCTGATTTGTGACTACTGTGCTTATTAACCGGACTCTGATTTGTACCTGTGATACGGAAGTGTTGAAGATGACGTCTTACACACCTAAGGAATATGCTGATATACTTATTTGTTACGGATACTGCGATTGTATGTCTGCGCAAGCTCGCAACAAATACATAACTCAAATGCATTGAAAAAAACTTTAGTTTCATAGGCGACAGTGGAGAAGAAAATTTATACTTAGCCCAAAAAAGTAAAATAAAACAATAGTTAAACATGAAATGTCATTTATTAAAGGTTTTCACAGAACTTTTTCTTATTCTACAGTTCATGTTCAACATGGCCGCCTCTATTTCTGATACATTGTCGCATCCTTCTACGGAGATCAGTCTTCACTACTCCAGTGGTCAACGTGGTCCTCATTTTATTTGCTGCATCCACAATCCTTTCTCTTAAGTCTTCCACAGACGAAACTGGATTCGGCTCGCTGTACACAAGACTTTTCATGCACCCCCACACATGAAAATCCATGGGGGTTAGGTCCGGACTTCTTGCTGGCCATGGCAATGGCCCACCTCGTCCTATCCATTTGTTTGGATAATTTGTGTCCAGCCAGTCCCTGACACTTCTCCTGAAATGGGCAGGGCAGCCATCGTGTTGGAACCACATGTCCCTGATCAGGTTGGTGGCAAATCATCCAGCAAATCACCAAGTCTGCTCAGGAATTTTCGTAGCTTTCCCATTTAGATTATCCGGGAGAAAGTAAGGTCCAATCAAATGATTGGAGATAATGCCCATCCACACATTCACGCTGAATCTTCGTTGGGACCCTTCACTCTTTTCTTATTGGGATTCCTTAGTTCTTTTATCAAATTTGGACTCATCCGTCCACAAGATATTTCTTAGAAAATCTGGGTCTTCTACGTCAGCATTTAGCATAAATCTGCAAAAGTCCAATCTTCTCGCGGGGTCTCTTTCTTCAATAACGTGTACCGGCGTGTAATGGTACGGGTATAGGCCAGCAGTATGCACTGTAAACCACACTCTCCATTGCGAAAGTCCCAGATCACAGGCAACAATATTAGTGGAAGTAGTCGGATCCGCTCGAAAGCGTTGCACTATCTGATTGTCCTGTTCTTCGTCGTCAATTCGTGGTCTTCCCATGTCTGTATTTCGTCTCAAAACAGAGCCAGTTTCTCGAAGTCTTTGATAAACTCTGTCAAAAATGGCCACATCCGGCACTCGACGACCGGGGTAGCGAGTTATGTATTCGTTGCGAGCTTGCGCAGACACACAATCGCAGTATCCGTAACAAATAAGCATATCAGCATATTTCTTAGGTGTGTAAGACGTCATCTTCAACACTTCCGTATCACAGGTACAAATCAGAGTCCGGTTAACAAGCACAGTAGTCACAAATCAGAAGAAATAGTCCAGAATCATAGCCAAGTCGAGAAAAAGAGCAAAACGATATCGCATCTACTATGTACGAAGCACAAAAGCAGACTGACAACCAAACAATACCCCCTGTTGTATTCCCAGCCCTAACCGGTCTCTACACATTTTTTCTTTCATTCGCACCTACATAAATCGTCACTTGTCTCGCTCGCTTGGTGCGTCTTAACTTGAAGGACAATAGGCGCGGGACCGTTAGAACTGCTACCTGGAGCGTCCCAACTACTTTTTTTCCACGAAATGTAATACAAACCCTAGATTGTTATACCTCGTTAGATAGCTGATGAAACGTAGATATTTAAAAAAACATCTGCCGAACAATTGCCATAATATTATTTTTAGATATCCCTTAGAGAAAAATAAAGTTTCTAATAATTTTTTTATTTCTTTACTTTCACTTGTCTACTACGGTCTATTCAATTAACTTATGCACTATTTTAATGATTGACGTCCTAAAGCATCTTATTACACATGTAAAAATGCAATAATAATAATAATAAGATACACAAAATAAACAAAAATAAATGTAGTAGCCTAAAAATCGGCAATTTTCAATAAAAAAATTAAAAGTCGAATATCTCGAAAAGGGTTAAGTTTAGGGTAGGGTGTTTCATAGTGAAATAAGTCAGAAATAATGGGTACTCCACGCCCTTAACGGATCTAGCACGATTTTTCTTGTAACCCTGTATAAAGGTTGCATTTCATCAAAGCACCATGTGATCTGATTAAAATCACAATTACATATTTCTGTAACTGATTTTATGAAATTTGTTACAAAATTTGACTTCCCACATCCACTTGGTCCTGCCACCATACGAGGGGTGATCCAAAAGTAATGATAATCGGTTACTTCAGGTCCGCATAAAAATCCAAAAAAAATATTTTTTGCTTGCTTATATACTCACTACGTCAGCCTAAAAAAATCATATAAATAGATCACGATTTCCGGGAGATACATTCATTTGAATACGAACTGTCAAAGAGATAACATAAACATGGAGAAAAACGAAATTAGAGCTGTCATCAAGTACCTCTGTTTGAAAAAAATGTCTTCAAAAGACATACACAGTGACTTAGTGGAAACATTGGGGGACTCTGCTCCTCCATATTCTACAGTTGCACGCTGGGCCAAGGAGTTTAAACTGGGCAGAACATCCACTGAAGACGAACATCGCGAAGGACGCCCATCCACGTCCCTCACTGAAGACAACGTGAAAAAAGTCGAAGATGTTGTGTTGGCAGATCGAAGAGTGACCATCAGGCATGTAGCTGAGGTCACAGGGATCTCATATGGCAGCGTTCAAATAATCCTTGCGAACGAGTTGCATATGAAAAAGGTCTCTGCGCGTTGGGTACCCAGAATGTTAAACGACGAGCAAAGAAAAATCGAGTTGACATTTCGAGGTCAATCTCGAAAGTTACAAGCAGATCAAGAAAATTTTTTGTTCCGTTTTGTGACTATGGACGAGACCTGGATCCACCATTTTGATCCTGAAACGAAACAACAATCGATGACTTGGAAGCGAGCCTCCTCACCGACGCCAAAGAAATTCAAAATTTCAAGTTCGGCGGGAAAGGTTATGGCATCTGTTTTTTGGGACGCTCAAGGCATAATTATGGTGGAATATTTGGAAAAGGGAGCCACTATTACGGGCTCTTACTACGCAGACCAAATAAGAAGATTACGGGAGGCCATTAGGAAAAAGACGCGGCAAACTGCGAGCTGGAGTGCTGTTTCACCAAGACAACGCACCGGCTCACAAAGCCGCAGGTGCGATGGCTGCCATTCAAGAAACAGGATTCGAACTGCTCGAACACCTCCCTATTCGCCAGATCTAGCTCCTAGTGATTTCTACCTCTTTCCTCGGCTCAAGGAACGCCTCCGAGGCAAGAAATTCGAAGACGATAGCGAAGTAATGGCCGCTGTTGAAGCGTTTTGGGAGGGTCAAGACAAAGAATTTTTTCAAAGGAATCCTGGGTTTAGAAAA
Source organism: Parnassius orleans (assembly GCA_029286625.1). Classification (NCBI taxonomy): domain Eukaryota; kingdom Metazoa; phylum Arthropoda; class Insecta; order Lepidoptera; family Papilionidae; genus Parnassius; species Parnassius orleans. The sequence continues at coordinate 424,455 of JAGSMP010000137.1, forward strand.
AGATGGACTAAATGTATTGATTTGTTAGGAGACTATGTAGAAAAATAAATTATTATTTTAACTTTAATTACCGTGTTTTATTTTCATTATCATTACTTTTGGATCACCCCTCGTAGCAGTAAACGGATGGATAAAATGAAACATTACACACATCTAAAGTTCTAAGGGATTAAATAAAAAATGAAAGTGTTGGTGTAAACAATTAATATATATTGCTAAAATTATATAAAACAGAATGATCTGTATACTATTTCTAACACAATTAGTACATAAGAATTTTACAATCACCTCAACCTCAAGTGTATACACACACACACACACAAATAGAAACAACAATTGTCTTAAATTATTTACAATCAAACAATAATTAAATATGTAATAAACTCTACGTCACATTATAGTATTATCATAATTTTACAATCAATACAAATTTTATTTACACACAGACATAAAAGTAAAAACTTTCAATACTTAGCGAAATTTATATTGACCCCAAGCTAATGTTTCAATATTATTATCTAAAATATGCCTCTTTGTGTCATGATAATATTATGATAAACCAATGTTATTTAATTTTTGTATAAAAATTGTGTACTTAATTGATTTAAATCTAAGCATACTATAACATTGCACTTTTTTATTAAATAGAGAAGACTTATAACTATTCATTGTCATCTTTTTAGTGATACATTTGAATTTACCCCTTTTGCCTTGGCTATAGTCTTATTCTCTAAGTTAAAAGCGTACATTTTAGATCGTAAACCTACAAATTCTTTCATGATTTTACCATTATTTTCATCTTTAAAAAAACCTAATTTATTTTTCTTTAATTATGGATATTCAAAAATATTATTTGTATCATAATCTGAGGTATCAAAGTATGAGGAAAGGTCAGGTTTTATATCAGTGTAAAAATCATCTGTAAATATATGATATATTAAACTATTCGTATCTGTATACAATAATTTGATTTTACTAAACTTTTTTATCATATAGTTATAATCAAAATCATACATTAATATTTTTGAAACATCTAAAATACAAAACCCTAAATAAATTGGTTTGTTATATATTAACTTAGTTTTTCGCAACTGAACCGCAACTAGGTCTTCCGAAAATATTGAAAGATTATGAAATTGTAGTTTAGCGATTAGCGATCTTGAGCACCTAAAGCTTTACCCTGGTTCTCCCAGTGTGTAACTAATTTTACGTTAACCCTTTTTTCAATATTCTCCATAGTCTTACCGAAGACTGAATTATTCATTAATTTAAAAAAATCTTTTTCAAAATCTGATTATGCTAACGTTCTTAATTTTTTATTTACATCTATGTACATTTTCAACCAGGGAGACTGTTTAAATTTTCAAACTCTATGAATTTTAGTTAATTTAACCCCCATTTCTATGCACTGCTTTTTTCTGTAATGAATTACATATTTATTAGTATTGCCTACACAAATGTTTTCTGGGCATAAAGGAAAGTCCGAATGTAAACCATGAAGTTCATCTGGATATTCCAAATCAACTTCTAAAATAAAACCGAAGTCCGATGTCTCAGACACATTAAAATCTGTGTTCGGATTTACCCATTCAAATCCACCAGTAGGAAGATATTGAGACATAGCCCAACCATATAAATTGTTGGCATCAAAATATGTGATATATGAATTTGGTTTCCCTGCATCATAATCCCCCATGTATTTGTTATTAGCTCTAGTATAACGATTACTACATTGAGAAACACCACCCCTGATACTTGATCTAATAAATGCAATTTTCTCATATTCTGTTAAAAGTTCTAATTCTATTTTTGTATATTTTAGCATTGCATCCCAACTTAAACCGGGAGCTGTGTAATAATGGGCAGGGTCTAAATCATAAGTATTAATACATAGCTTTCTAAAGTTTTCAAATACGTCGGATAAAAGTAAAACGTCTGTTTTTAAATACAAGTTTGAATAATCTAACATATTACAACACCCAAAGTGTTCCCAAACATCTTTAGCATGATTGTAATCATCATTTGAAATATGGGAATCTGTGAGCAAGCTTTAAAAAAGTTTTTGTTCAGGGAGCGACGATAGGTTTAAACTATCATAATTAGTCACAAATTCATATGGATAAACCCCTTTCCGTTTTAAACGAATGAAATCTTCACCATTAGGGTAATTTCTACGTAATTCTTGAAATTGATCCTTACTGAGATTTTTGGCTAATTCTTCTAATTTACATGATAAAAACTTAAATGAATCTACGAATCTCAATATAACTTCATGGTTATTTATTTTAAATTTTTTGGAAAATGATATATGTTTTTCTTTATTTTGAGGGATAACTTCGACTTCACCATCACAAAAGTTTAATGCATGAACAACAAAATGAGCATCATAGTGACTAAGGTTGTGTAAAAATATTGGTATATGACGTGGTGTTCCGAACTTCGAGCTACATGATTCATGAGCAACACCTATAAAACTACCAGTGTACCAATCAAAATCATAAAAAAGTTCTGCTAACTCTGTTTCACAAATATGACAAATGGTTGCATTTGAAATTTGGTTTTTGTCTTCATTTGTTAGCGAAGCTGGATATTTTTGAAGTCTATTTTTGAAGTTTCTTTTAAATTGTTAGATAAACTTTCCATAAACACTTGTGCACAGTTGGGTCCTCAATATGTTACATATTTTTGATAATTTATCATCATATGAACATTTTATATAATAACCAAAACTATGCACTTCATGTTTCTGAATATTATGTGTGAAAGGTTTGGATGGATCGTTAGAACATGATTCTATTGGTTTTAGAAATGCTTCAAAATCAGCATAAACTACGAATGGTATCTTTAACTTTTTTTCATAACTATCAAATTTAATTTTATCATTTGAAATAGGTTGACCAAACCAATTATTTTTTAAAGTTTCACTGTTTGGTAATTTTGTACAAATGTGGGCACAGTCGTATTGTTCATGGTTATCTAACCTTTCCTGAAATGGAAAATGAAGTAGACATGCTTCGCAAATGTACATGACGTGACCGTCTTTTGAAATTTGTTTACTAACCGCGATAAATAATTTAATAATTTTTTATTAAATTATTTATCGCGGTTATAATTTTTTATGTAACAATAATGATTTTTCGTATCCTTGGAAAAAAATAATAAATTGATATGTATATCTTTACGACACTTTGTTAAAAATAATGGACCTACTATTACATACGTTTTTCTTTATTATATTCTAATCCAAAAACATTAATACTAATATCATTTAATTTCTCTACTTTTGCTATGTCAGAAATTTTAACTGGAAAGGAAATACCATCAAATTTAAGTTGATTTGCATGTTTAGCGTACGATGATACCCGATCCGCGTTTTTGTCACGGGGAAGATCTATGTATGAAGTACCGCGTAGGGGGTTAAATTTATTAACATTCATGTCTATAGATTTTATGTTTTTTAGACTCCATCCACTATCTTTTTTTCAAATGCACTAATTTTACTAGTAATTGTATCATTTAAAGATGAAAGAAAAATATTTAAGTCATCTCCTTGACAAATAATATAGTTAAATGTTTGAAAATCGAACGTATCATGAATATCTTTAGTTTGTTGAACAAAATCAGCATGCAATATGAAATTTACTTTAAAAATTATGTGTTGATGAATACACTCTTGTATTAAAAATAAAATATCATCTTTAATAGAATTTAAAAATAGCTCAGGAGTTTCAAAATTTACCCGTGTCGAACGATCTACTCTACTCTTGATTTTATAAGTTAAAATCCTATTTCCAAAAGCAGATTCAATAACATTAACGTTTGATAAAGAATTATGTAAATTTAAAAGATTATTTTTGTGAATATTACTTTTAAAATGATTAGCTAAATACCTTTTCTTGATAAATATATGACACGTTAGACATTCCACTTGATCATCGTTACCGACACTGTTCCCTGCAGAGGTAGATGCTTCTTCTTTCGTTCTTGGTTTTTTGACGATCTTGGGTTCTTCGCTGCCCGTTCGCTTCATTCCTCTTCCAAGTTGTAGTGGTTGACTGTTAAAATGTTTAAATTTATTAAAAACGATATAAGACAATGTGTAAATTATGATCGAAATTTATGTTTATTTTACTTACTTAAACTGTGTTTCAACCATCGCACAGTGATTATACAACTCATCATCATATGATGAATCTAACAGTTCACGCTTCTCCATTTCATCACAAACTTTAGACAACTCCTGATTTAATTCGCTGTTGAATAGTTCCATATTCTCCATGGGTGTTGAAAAGAAAGCACTGGTGCACACTTCACTGAAGTTTTCCATCTTTATAGTAAAGAAGAAAATAGGTAGCAGAGTAAGTAACAGTTCAGTGTTGGTAGACCAACTGATACCCAATTTCAAATAATGTCCAATATTTATAGTCTGGCAAAGGATTAGAAATATAATATAATGAGTACACAGAAGTAATTTAAGTAAACAGAATCACATGCTCTAATGTCCACTGCGGTCAAACGACCATACACTGACTCCATGACTACTGCTTGGTCTTATATAGCACCAGTAAGTTATATCTAATCTAAAGCATCTCCGAAGTGAAACTGATATTAACTTTATGAGTCAACAAGCTTATCTCGCATTCTTTCGTATTGCGACTTACAATACACCGATGACTCCTACTTGCTCTCGCTTCACCGAGCTACGTGTCGTTGAAGGCCCCAATTCTCTCCAGTAGAGGTTCCACTTCATCGTTAAAATGCAATGTAGTACAAAAAAAAAGTTCCTTTACATATATTTTATTGAAAATCAAACAATCACTTTGTTTTCAAAACACCATTTCTTAATACATAATACATTTTTTTACGCACAGATTTTCTTATGAGTAAAACAGTTATACAGTAAAGTATCTTTACAATAAAGTTCACAAAGAGTATTTAAATTGGGAGCTCCTAAGCAGTTTATATCTATGATAGTATTATTTTCATCACAAAGATCTTGTACCCATTTTATTTTTTCAGATCCTTTTTAAAAAATCTTTTTATCTTTCAAATATGTCTTGATAATTCTGTGAAACTCTCTATAACACAGAACACAATTACTCTCTACCAAGAGAAGAACGCCAACTTCATACTAAAAAACGGAAACACGTGTTTATGAGTGTACACTAAAAGCGCTGCGGTGGGCGCCCATATAAAACTTTTTAGCGGGAATTTCAAACCTTTGTATTCTGTAACTTTGAACTTTTATTTAAGGCATATTCAGTAATTTTGCTCAAACCTCACAAACCTATGGGGTAAATTCCCATACATTTGAGAGGTTGCACCAAAATACTCGAATATACTAGATTAGTATGTGAGATAAAATAAAACTATAAATAAGTATAGTTATGTAATTTTATTTTCTGGAAGACAGATTGTTTTATAAACTATGCATTATTATTGATGTTTTTTTGCTTTTGCATAATATTTCCTTGTTACTGATATATAACACATGTTATTGTCAGAGAGTTATTCTTCACAGAACGTTAACGTAAATTTAAATCAGCAAAATTCTCATGGTGAAAACTTAACTCAGCCGAAAACGTGATCTGAAACAGATACAATTCAGTCAATATAGTAATAATCCCTACAAATAACGGTCAATAAATTCAAAATGTTTATAGACTTACCACAATATTGTCATAAGTTTTTCTTTTCCTATTATAGGAAACCTGCAGAAAGTGATCAGATGATTTTGTGCTTTTTATTTGCACAACACTTAACTTACTTTCGATGATGATCACACATCGTGCATAAAATTTTGAAATAATGAATTAATTTATGGTCAATATCTTATACAGAGTTAACATCTCACAAAAAATATTTACTATATATTCACGACGATATTATGACTGTGTATTCGCCTAAAAACGAAAATGAAGTATTCTGAGCCCATAAGAACTGAATTTAAGCAAAAATCAATAATAAATATTAAAATTTAAACCTATAAAATAAATTTGAATTAATTTCAGAAAATATTTTCAATATGAAAGACGTTGACAAACAAATGTCATTTTTTTTCTTCTATTAATTCATGGCTTCTATTGATAGAATTCTGCTAATATTTAATAATTTAATTTTAATCAATTAATAGGTAAATTAATTGTGCAAATTGCAGAGTAATATTTATGTAATTATACTTTAAAGAGCAAACCAAAAAAAGTTTAACACAGAATTAACATTTTTAGTTTCTTCCGATATAATATGAATTTTTGTATCTAATTTTTAAAATGGCAATCTAAAACAACATGAAGGAAAGAAACAGCGATATTTTTTTCTCGCTTTATTATTACAAGCCCAACATAAACATTGACAAAATCATGATTGTGTGCAGATTTTTCAGCTTTCATACAAAGTTGCATCACCCTGCTCTATAATCAACAAAGCCCTCACTCCATCGATACCGTCTGTGCTTTTCAATCCAGCAATTTTGTTTTTTCTCTTCAAGAGACAGTGCAGTGAACGGGTAAGGAGGTTTAACTAGGAATATTTTGGTGTACTCTAGAGTGGCTATAGCAAATTCTTTTGCTATAAATTCATTTTTGCTATTTTTGAATCCTTGAAGATCTAAGATTATTGTATTGCTATTCGTGATATTTTCTTAACGATATTACTCAGATTAATGACGATGTCATTAATCTCTTCTTGAGGGGAGAGTGGCAAGTAGTAATACTGTTTATAGGTATATTCATCGAAGCTGAATGATTCCTGCAACAACACAGTTATCATGTTAATATTAATTTGTTAACACTCAAAAACACACACACACATAAGAAAACAACAGAAAGAAAAGTAAGTTTGTCAATAGAATAAACACTTACATCCATGACCATTGATGCGTTGAAGTAATACAAACGTAGTATTGGTAGATCCACTGCGGTCAAACGACCATACACTGACTCCATGACTGCAGCTTCTCGGTCTTATATAGCACCAGTAACTTATATCTAATCTAAAGCATTTCCGCAGTGAAACTGATAGTAACTTTATGCGTCAACAAGCTTATGTCGCATTCTTTCGTGTTGCGACTTGCGCTACACCGATAATTGATCATTCCTATGTTAACCATTGAATAGATTGGTAGTGTAATAATCTACTAATAGCAGTAACATCATGGATACACTAGATGTACAACAACATCTGAAAAAGATTCATCCCAGTCTAGAAAATAATGTTTATGCCGCTAATAGACTGCCCATGTATACCCACGTACCAACGTATATAATATGCAATTTGGATACAGATGATAAACCAGGCTCACATTGGATAGCTTTATATATCGATACCATCGGTCAATATTTTGATTCATATGGACGATCACCTGCACGATATCATCTAGAGTTTTTAAAAAGGAACTGTAAAAGATGGGACTGGAATGTTGATAGGATTCAGAATGAGTGGACTTCAGTTTGTGGTGAATATTGCTTAATGTATTTGCTATGTAAGTTTCAGGGATGTTCAATGCATAGTTTTACGAGCATATTTACAGGGAACACACTGTAAAACGATATGTTAGTGGATGAGATGTTTCGCTCCTATTTTATAGATAATAAGCAATAACATTTTGGAAATAAAAATTGTAACAAAATTAAGGAATGTGTTTTATTGATGATTGAGAATAGCGTGGTAGTTGTGAACAAAGAAGTATAATACAATAGCACTGATAAGCAGGGTCTACAACGAGTAGTAGATAAAAGCGGCAATGACGGTGTTCAAGGAACAATAGATAAGAGAAAAGGCTGAACAATGGAACACTAATGACGGTGCAGGCCCATCGGATATCAATTAAATATTAGTTAAATGATCTGCACATCTACGGAACCGCGCATCCTACGCAAAAACGGACCGCAGATTCGTGATGCATGCCAAAACCTTTTCTTTTAGGATCTGTGTAACTACTCTTCACCAATTAAGCAATATAAGACCGCTTAGTCCCTTGAAGTCACCAGAAAGTCTGTGCAACACATACCAAGATAAAAGTATTCTAACTTATGATGTTCTGGCAACTATGGATTCATCTACCGATGCATCAGAATCGTTAATCGATAAACATTTCAACATTGCATTTGTCAGGAAGTTATTTGGATATTGGTTACTTAGCATCGTTTGATGATGTTCTTGTAATCCCAACTCAAATGAGCCTACCAACGATAACAGTACTGACAATGCCTAAAATGGTAACAGATTCCACTAATGCAACAATAACGATTCAAAGTAGTACAATGACCATGATGATACCACCGTAAACACCGATGATAACACACAAGATCTCTGAAACTTTAGAAAATGTGCTCGTCGATATTCCACATTTTATTATAATTTTACAAAAATATATTAAGTTTCCCTTTTCCATTTACCTTTTCTATCCTGTGTAATGCAGTGGTCGAAAACTAAAATTCTTGTAGGCCGAAATCTAAAATTTAGGGCCGGAAGCTAGCAATTTACATATTTTTCACGTCAAAAATTATTATAAAAAAGAGTTTTCTCTTGTAGCATCAATGAGTTGTAAAATTGAAAACTACATTATGTAAGTTACAAATTAACATTAACAGCACTAGGCCATCATAATGGCAATTATTTTTTCTAGTACCTTAAAGTTGACAACTCCACTAAAATGCCGAAAAGCAGCGCAACGACCCTACTATAAATAAAATATTCCACCCGTCAATGACATGAAGACAGTCATTTTTAAATATATAGGTTAAATACAGGAAATTCAGTCCAGTATGCTCTTTAAATTTAAAGCTATGTACTATAAAATCAAATAATTATAATAGCGTTTATTGTACATACCTACCTACTTTAAGTAGTGATTTATTATAAAATGAAAATAAAAACTTTACCTAACGTTGGTTGAGCTGCTTTATGTTGAGTGGGAGAGGGCCCCATCCGATGAATTTGCCACGGGCCTCCCACAGTATAGTTACGCCACTGCCTGGTGTTGCAGTTTTTCAAACTGGCCAAGTGCGTGTCGGGCCACGCACAATGTAGAGGTAGGGTTCCGTAGTTTCCCGTCACAATACGTGGGCTTTCTTGATAATGAGTATAAGAAGTGAGTTCGCGGTTTGACTGCTACAACGACTAAAAACGGGCCCGAATAGGAAGATCGTAACTGAAGGACTTATTTTCAAATCAGACTTATAGGGAGTGGTATTCAAAACAGATTAAAAATCGATTTTGAAAATAATACAATTTACATCAAATCATTCACATGCCAAGGTACAAAGACGATCATAGTTAACTATCTATTTATATATTCACGGCAGTGCAACCCTATGATATACATATATGACATATTATATATAACGAACGTATATATAACAAACCTTCACGTAAAGAACCACTGCCCTAAATTATCCTGACTGGGGCGACCGTAAACCAAGAGTGTGACTAATGAAACTGTATGAGGCTATATGATTGATCAACTAAAAAATAACCAACTTGACCAATTCATAAAATGTTTATTTTCAACAGTTCACAATAACATTACAAAGTTATAATGCAGCTAGTTTTAGGTCATTTTATAAGTTGGTCAACTATTACTCGTTAACCTCATATTTCTAAGTACTTAGCTGTAATAGTTTTCCTTTTAACTTAATTTTTTTTATGATAAGGATGACAAACGAGCACACAGTCCACCCGATGGTAAGTGGATGCTGTGGCCCATAGACATCTGCATCTATCCTCGATTACGAATCAAAATGCAGATGCTTTGTCACCCGTGAGGAATAAGATAGAATGCCTCGTTTCCAGTAAAAAGGGTCTCCGGTTCTCTACACTCACGAAACACAGCAGCGTTAAGCTGTTATTTTACGCTGGTATTCTGTGAGAGCGTGGTACTTCCCCGGTCAAGCCGACCCATTCGTGCTACAACTATACCAGTAATATAGCTGCAGCATGGCTCTCCCACGTACGAAAATTTTAACGTTCATTATATATACTACTAAAGTGTATACTTTTCAAATTTCCAAAAATAGTGGTTTAGTTGGTAGAGAGGGGGGGGACACATGACTCTAACGAAAAATACCACTTTAAAGCTGAATATTACGGACCCCTGAATCGAAAAGATGTTGTTCCACATCCCCAATGTTTTTGAAAGACCTATCCAACGATATCCCACATGATGGAATAGACGGGTAAAAAAAAATCATCCTCCAGTTACCTGTATGGGAAGTACACAAAAAAGATTTTATTTCACAGTTTTCTAGGCGTGATTAATATCTATAACTGTGCCAAATTACAGATTTGTAGCACCTAGGGTCTCTGAGCAAACCGCGGACGGACGGACGAACGGACGGACATGGCGAAACTATAAGGGTTCCATGTTGAGTAACTTCGAAACCCTAAAGAGCAGAATATCGCAGAAAAAAGAAAGAATATCGCAATTCATGCATCAATTACGTAAAAAAACGTAAAGCAGAAATTATTAAGAAAATTCGGTGTGAAAATGTAAGTGGAGATGTTGCGTCTGTAGACGCAACATCTCCACTTACATTTTCACATGAATCTCCAGTCGACAAGTATCCTAATGCAATGGCAAGTGTGATATTATGAGGGTCAACAGCGTTCCGTGGTAATGTATTCTGTTTAGCTATGAAAGGTCTGTTTTTAATAAAGTTTCAAAATCAGATGTTGACATTCGAGTAAAATTCACAAAAAATCCGTCAGACTTTCGAAGATCACTTAAAATATTAATTCTTCTTTCTTCTCGTTGTAGTAAGAAATTCCGCATCCACCACCTTCTCATTCGCTTACGTTTCACTCCCGAAATAAGTACTATGTACGCAGCACTAATCGCCACAACCTCCTCGGGCGACATTTCTATATGCACTGACTAGTGTGGCCTACAAAATGTTCCGCAACATACGAGGGGAGGTCAAAAAGTTCGCGGAATGGCGAGGTTGGCGAAGGTGAGTTTACTCATCCAGGTAAGCGCTAGTTGAGTGACTTATTGTTAGTGTATATACCTACTTTCAGCCTAATCGGGTCATTAGCTTTTGAGTTATCAACGAGTAAACAAGTCAATTGGGAAGAAACTAGCCACTATGGAGAAAATTGAATATCGCGCCGTCCTTAAGTTTCCCACCAACAAGGAAAGACACCTCAAACCATTTTTCATGAGATGTCAGCTGTTTATGGGGACTCCGCTCCTGCAAAAATCATGATTTATAAATGGCACGCCCTATTCAAACAAGGGAGGGACTCCATTGAAGACGACCCCCGACCTGGACGATCGATTGAGGCTACCACGCCAGAAATAATCGTAAAAAAAAAATTGATTATAAGGAACGTGGTGTTTCCATAACGGGAGAATACTACGCTTTTTTAAAAGAAGCTATTAAAGAAAAAAGGCGAAGAAAGGTTACAAAAGGCGTGCTCCTTTTGCACGACAATGCGCCCGTGCACACAAGCCATGTTGCGACGGCTGCCATTCACCGGTGCGGTTTTGAACAACTGCGCCACCCACCCTACAGCCCAGACCTGACCCCAAGCGTCTATTATTAAAAAAAATGAAGAAAGAACTGCGTGGTAATAAATTTGGCGACGATGATGAAGTGAAGTCGGCAATTTCGGCCTATTTTGACGCCCAAGACAAATATTTTTTTTAGACGGTATTAATAAGTTATTTGACAGATCTAATAAATGTATTAGGGTTAAGGCAGAATACATTAAAAAGGAAAAATAGTTTAATGTTTCATTTCATTATCCTTCCCTATAATTCCGCGAACTTTTTGACCTCCCCTCGTATGTCTCGGGACATTCCAGGTAGTTGTTGCGGAACATGCCGCTCCTTTTGCCCCAAGTATATCCAAGGCTTACTTCACACAAGTTTAGTTCTTACTAAACTTTTCGACTAATGCGGCCCTTAGCTCTGTAGCAACAGCCCTGATTTAGGTACAACATGACATGTAATATTCCTAACGAACCTTCTACTACTTCATAGATAAGTTAAGGCTCACCTTGCTGCCATCGTCACTATTTAACCCATTCATTGCCTCCTGTGAATAGAAATTAGAAACACATTACCCCCATGCCGTCATACATTTGAAGTTGTGACGCCCAACGGCGTCTGAGGCATAGATAAATAGATATGTAGCAAGCTAGTCTGAGGCATTTCGCTAAAGCATTCAAAGGCGCCCATTGGCGCCTATAATAAATAATCAGAGTTAATCAACGTTTTCATGTTATGTGTATGAAAATCACTATTTGTCAACTGACGACTTAGAAAAATATAAATAGGCGATACTCTTTGAATAGGCGTTTTTATACATGGTGGAATTGAATTCGTTTGTACCAGGGCGGCTGAAAAGTTCGCGGCCTAGGGCACTTAACGATGAGTAATTAGCTTGTTACTCATGTCACTAGTTGCAACGCCAGCGCCGCCGCCCCCGAGCGGTGGTGTTAGGTGCCCGCGCTCACCGTCCCCGTACGGTGAGTGCCTTCCCCTCCCTTCCCGCCTCCGCTAGCGCCGCCGTCCCCGTGCGGTTGCGTTAGCAGACCACCGTGCTCGCCGTCCCCGTACGGTGATCCCCGCCGCCCTTTGCGGCTGTGTTCGTTGACCCGCGCTTCCGTCCCCAGACGGTTGTGCCCCACGCCCCCCTTCCCTAAGGGTGTGTCGTCTCCGATGCGGCGAAGAGGTCATACAGGCCAGAGAGCCAGTCCCACATGTGGTGTTTAGTGGGTAGACACTTCTTCAAAGTGAGTCCCACATAACCACGCAGCCGGCTGCGTGGTATGTTATGAGCATTCACCACCTCCCTCCACCGCTTCCGGAGGGTAGTCCTTGCTTTGGACGCAAAAAAAAAAGTTTGCATACATAGTTCAATTATTTATTGAACAAACATCACCATAGCATATAGTTGGCAGTGGTATAATCACGTGAATTGAAATTTGTTATTTGGTTAACATCTTGATTTGTTATTTAAATGCAACATTTTTACCTAGTTGTCAGGCTCATTAAGTAATTTTAAGTCCTATTTGGCCCATGTACCCAAATAGATGTCACGCGCGTGCCCCTTAGCGGGTTTCTGCATCCCCATAGGGGGCGCGTGCCGCTTAGCGGGTTTCTGCATCCCCATAGGAGGCGCGTTGCCCACCTTGAAAACCCATGGCCTATGGATAATTTATGGACCATAGAGCAACATACATAGGCTATTATTTATCGCGAAAAAATGCACAGTTGTTGTAGGACATGCAATCCAAGTCGCGGGCAAAAGCCTGTGTATTATAAATCAAACTACAAAATTACGCAAAAAGATGTTATAATTGCATTTTATTAACAAAAAATAAATCTAAGAGTTAGAGTTGGGTCCACGACGGCGGCCGAATGTTTGCACAACATTGACAAATCTGAAACAATTAAGTTTAGTTAAAGTTACATCAATGAAAAAACACATACAGTAACACATTCAAATCTTAAATGTTGCTTTTAATTATTGATTGAATGAAATAAAAATGAATACATTAGTTATTATGAGCAATCAACACAATAATCCTTAACAATCTGCCCACATGATTTTTTACAGAGAGCACAAGACTGCGTTCGTCAATCTGTCTGGTTATCCTGTTCCTGCTATCAAGTGCGATGATTAAGGCAAATCCCTCTTACAATGGGAGAGCTCTATGTCCAACAGTGGACTTTAACATTCTGATTAAGACAAAGAATGTGCCATTAATCTGTTTACAAAAACAAGTCAAAACTCATTTAGTAACTGCGTCTGTCGTACTGTCGGTAAGAGATAATGCCTGGCTAAAATGTGAGTGCAATGAATAATTGACCTTATAATCGTTGAATATTGCTTACTCACCTGTAATAACTCTGTACCTGTCTATTTCTATTCTCATTTAATGAAGAAAGGAACTTTAAGCATATCTTAACCATTTCACTGTCCCATGAGTCATATATGAACATTTCAATTGTTTAACTATTGTGTCTATTTCTCGGACAGGGAAGTTGTTAAAATTGATGTTGATTTTAATGGTAAGTACATGTATGTTTGTGCATCTGGTAGCATAAAAGGCTAACATGATCATGCAAAGGAAATAAATGCCAGAAAAACTTTATGATGAATTCTGGTTTCCATCTTACAAGGCCATTAGTTGAATAAAACTACTTTTACGGATTATATCACGTTTAATTAACTTAGTTACTAACTACGTTATACTTAATTAACGTAGTACCCAGCCTCCCTCTCTATTGAAATTAGGATGTTTTTTAATTTCAATAGCTTCACATATCATCCTTGGCAGGAATCGATGTTCTTTCGCGAGAATTTGTGGTTTATCAAATCTAATGTAATGGCGGGGGCCGTCTAGGATATGATCACAAACTGCAGACTTCCCGGAACGTTGGTGCTTCAACGTTGGATGATACATGAGGCTATTGAAATTAAAAAATATCCCAATTTCAATAGAGAGGGAGGCTGGGTACTAACACCTGCTTGGGATCCTGTAATTAATAAAATTAAAACTAAACCCAAGCATACCACTGCAAGACTTCAAGACACAGTTAGTTCATTCTGCGTAGATCGGACCAAAACTAATAATTAAAAAAGCTGAAGGTACTCCGGATTAACTCTGACATCGGGACGTCAATCACCTCAGTCCCCCGTGACCATGGGTGCTGTAAAGCACCCGAAACGTCGGGAATTAATAATAAAAATAAAAATAAGTTAATTAAACGCGATATAATCCATAAAAGTAGTTTTATTCAATGTGTAATGTTCACGTAAATATAAGAAATCATTAAGGCCATTAGTGTTGATGGCCCTCTAGACTTTACCACAAATGTATGCTCTCATTCATCATATTCTACTCTAATGTGTTATGCTCATGTGATAAGATTGGAAAACAAATGGACATTGACGAGAACTGAAAATCAACAATTTTTTAGAGGGAACAAACTTTTTTTTGAACAAGTTTTGGTAACAGCGGTGAAGTGATAGTACCATTCCAAATCTGTTTTGTTAGATTTTGCCAAGTTGATAACAGAAAACTTTCGCTCGGCGCTCGAACATTTTTTGGCTCATTTGGCACACTCCTGAGGTTTTTTACTGTTTATATGAAGAATATTATGAAGAGGAACTAAGTTACTTTGTGGGATAAAACTCATATTTATACACAGTACAAACAGAGTCACAAACATAGCCCCATAGATCAGTAAACTGGAGTGGCAAAGGGCTGGCTGTACAGCTCAAAGAACTGGTAATCAATAGGAAAGAAAGCTTCTTGAGTGCCAGCCTTAGGCCAGTTGGCACAGTTTGTACAGTTGGATGGGCTGCCACAAGATGCAATGACCACCCGAGACTCCCAAGAGCTTCAGTCATTGTATTTTGGCAGTCTTTGTGATGGGCTGTAGAGACTAAAGTAGCAAAGAGCTGGCTGTACAGCTCAAGCAGAACTGGCAATCAATATGGGAAGAAAGCTCCTTGAATGCCAGCGCTGGCCCAGTGGGTACAGTTGGACTGACTCCCACAAGATGCAGTGACTATCTGAGGCTACAAGAGCTCAGGTCATTGTATTGTAGCAGTTGTTGTGTAAGATCTGTACAGCAGTGGATTTGTGATGGGCTTTAGTGACTCATAAATACATAACAACCTAACCTAACATAAACAACTGAAATAAAAATTACCGTCTGTTGTATTGGATCCTACGCTTGGCACGACCAGTCTTCTTCTTTTTCTTTTGCTGTTTTTCAACCTTGGGTGTCTGACCTTTCACCTTACCTGAAAATAAATAACATAGAAACTAAATTATAAACTGAAGATTATCATATGTCCTTACTCCTCAAGGAACAGTGCCAAAAATGCTGGCAGTTTCCTAATGCATTGGCTACTTATACCTTGAGGTAAGAAAATATAGGTATGAAATATTTGTATATACTTTAATACTAATAATTAAATAATAAATAAAAACCAGACTTTAAAGAATAAAAACAAATATAATAATCGAAGTTGGATGACATGGTAAATAATGATTGCGCATCTGCAGTGCAGGACTTTGCAAATAGAAATTTTTTCTCATAGATCTTACCATCAGATCCTGACCAAATTTACATGGTACCACTCCTGAGGTATCCCCTTTCCAACAAAAAAAAAAAGAAACATTGACATTGAACAACATGGTAAAGAATTATCACTGAACATACATAAAAATATTCCAAGGAATTGCAAATCTCTTTTAAGTCTGTTAAAATAAGAAGATCACAAAGAAAATCGACAAATACTCTTTAGGTAGTTTTTCCTTATTATTTCAAGTACTCCAACTATCTTGTTATTTTAGTTGAAGTCAAAAGTAGTGATGCTGCAGTTAGCCACTATTAATTATTTATTTTTTCTTTTTTTTGTCAAATAGTAATGTGTCTATTACTTACCAAAGGCGAAAAATAGACTGACAAATTTTTGAAGAAAAAACTACAAATTTGGAATGAATAAAATTAAAATTAAGTTTTATTCTGTATGAATGAACAACATTAGTGTTATCATTTATTTAGAAATTATCATTATTAATATAAGAAATTAAATCTAGCAATAAGTCAGTCATGTATTAAGTAAGTAAGTATGTAAGTAGGTGTTTTAGATTTTGATAGAGCAGATACCCATATAGATAGAGGAACTGACAAATTTGGTAAGTTCCAGACCACTAGAGGTATATTATTGTTATTTATTACTAATTACATAGTAAGTTTGCATAGGGAATGCCGAATAATCCCTAATCAATTATTTAGCATAATTAGATATGTTTGAATACAGCTTAGAA
The DNA here is from genome assembly GCA_029286625.1 of Parnassius orleans. Taxonomy (NCBI): domain Eukaryota; kingdom Metazoa; phylum Arthropoda; class Insecta; order Lepidoptera; family Papilionidae; genus Parnassius; species Parnassius orleans. The sequence goes on from JAGSMP010000137.1 coordinate 441,252, forward strand.
ACCCTGAACAATAATTTTATGAACTTGGAGCTAATCTATGTATGCTACTAACTACATAATAAGAAAGGTGAAGCATATAAAATGACCCTTTAACAGATAAAAGGTCATAGTGGTTCCAGAGGCAATGATACCGCTGATGATCTAGCCCGCAGTGACTCAGTATGTAGGGCAGTCAGACCAGAACCCATTATCCCACTTCCATTTGGGTTTGTAATCACAGGCGTGAGGTCCGCCCAAAGAACCTACACGTCTAATCTTGGATCAATCATATGGAATGCAGGAAAGCTAGAGAAGCTTTACCCAATATCAACAGCTGCTTTTCCAAAATGCTGCTTTGTTTGAGCAAATCTTAAATTCGGACTATTACAAGCACTCTTACTAGGCATGAATTGGTAAAAAGATATCTATTTCCTAAAGATGTCACGGACAATATTTTGTGCAAGCTTGCATGAAGTGCAACAAATCCTACTGGAGTGCTCTGTGGTTTCCTGCTACAGGGCAAAGTATTTAAGTGCATTGGGGTCACTCTCCGATATCTTTGGCAAAATCAAAAAATTGATAGGATTATTAGAGGAGCTTGGGTGACTCGAATAGCATCAATTCCTGCTCAAACGCAAAATACACGCTTGGTCGAGGAGTAGCATTGCGAAATAATTTATTTGTTACACTAGTTAAAAGATATTATTTCACAGCGATCTCATGTAAATATAAACCACATCTGATGGTAATTTGAAATCAGTATATATTTTTGGTGAATTGCATTACATCAAATTATTGACTTAGACCACTCTATACCTAAACCTATCCTACAGACAAATGCACGGATACATAATAAGTGCATATAACTTACCAGCACGAGCCAAGGATCCGTGGACTTTACCACCAAGTAGTGGGATTGTAAGGTCAAGCTCTGTTGATGATAAATCAGACACAAGGGTAGTGTCATCAAGGGGTGCACCACAAAGCGACAGAGTCAGGTCTTCATCTTTTATATCAGCAAGAGTACGAATACGCTCCTACAAAACAATGCAAACTGTAGTTAAAGCTATTAAAATATAAGTTATTTAAATATTAGGTATAATAATAACATATTCTCAAATGAAATTGGCACTATTGAACTTTAATGAGGTAATATCCACGTGAATTAAGATTCGGAATATTTGACAGATTGAGAGGATAACCAACAAATCTTTAACTGATTAATATCTCTTATTACTTTGATTTGTCCAATTGATTCTTGTCCGTTAACGTCCAAGACGTGTGTCGATTGGCCTCTTATATGCAACTGCATTTTGAAGTTCCTGCAAAAATAAATTGTACTTTGACGGCGTGGTCACGACAACATAAAATACCACTCATATAAAACTGCACATTAAATAAAAAAGAAAACACTACAATATCGTACAACGAAATAGGTACTGTTAAAAATATAAATTAAACATGTAAAATGTAATGTTTGTAATGGAAATAATGAGAAATTATTAATTAACTAACCTGCCTTAGCAAGCTGACAAGAGAAAGAAACAATAATGGCAGAACGGAAACGGATACTGTCAAAAAATCCAAAATACGCATTCCTATGAAAAAGTTCCAATGTAGTATGTAGTTTAATTTAAAATTATGTTATTTTTGTATAATAAAATTAATGTGAGCTTTAAAGCTTCGATATAGAAGTGTATTTTTAAAAGTGTAACATATTAATGTATTTTAAAAAATGCAAGACAAAATTTTAAAATAATCATAAAATAAAACTTTAAAAAATCTCGTTACCGAGGCGAGATTAAATAGCTTATTTGTAATGTTAATGACTTAGGACATTAACATTATACTCACCGTTGATTTATACTTGAGTAAAGTAAATAAGGTCACGGTGAAAATGACACAGTAATCAGCCGCCTAAAAAGTCACGGTGTCTTTTTTTTTAAATATTACTTTCCAAAATAAAGTTGTTATGTCGCACGGCCAGCGTACTATCCTTTTCATTTATTATTTCATTTTTATATTATTATCTTTATTGATCAAAAGGAACGACGCGTAGGATACTGAACGGTATGTACACCGGCTGATGAAATAAGTTTGGTGAAATTCATATTTAAAAAATATACATTTTTTAATTAAAACTAGAATGACATATAAAACATAGCCATGTAGTTTGGTTAAGTGGGTAATAAAAAACGACTACTCAAACAAAACTGGATATATTACCAAATCGCCTATAGTCTCATTTTAGGACGATCCAACAACTTTCCTAGTACCGTCTTTATCAACGTGATAAAGTCACGGTGATTTTTCACTGAGACTTTGCTTAACCGAAACAACAATCACGGTGATACCAAAATAACGACTTTGTCCATGTGTACTTTGATTTGCCGATGCTATAGTTATTGTGATAGAATCGCTAAATGACCTTAGCACTGTGCTCAATGACCCACAATGACGTCCACAGATTAATAATTATAAAGTGTCTTTTTCTGTATTCTAAGTATCGCCTTAATGCAGTTAAGTTAATTTACGCGCGTTGTTTAAGCGTCCAGCGGTGTTTAACCGGTTTTCATTTATCAACACCGTATAGATCATATACTTAGTCCAGTCATTTAAGCCAAAAAGATGGCCAACCTCGGAGTGAAAATAAGCTGTAAACTTCTATAATATCTTTATTTTGGCATTCTAAATGTTGTCCCAAAAGTCTCATAATATCTCATATCTGCGTCTTAAGATATTTAGGGTCAAATGTCACAAAAATAGTTTTTTTTTTTTGCAATTATGACGCTTTCTATGATTTTAATGTTATTTGCATTTATTATAAGAATTGTAAATAATAAAATTTTCTACAACTTTCGTTTCAAACATTTCTTTTTATACACTTAACCGTTTTTGAGATATAGCGCGGAGAGTGCTCAGCGCTTAGCCTATGCTAGCGCTTATTCTATGAATCATTAAAAATATATAATTTTGTATAACAGACCACTGCTGAACATAAGCCTCCCCAAAGAATTCCACAAAACAATAACAATGATATAACTATTGTTGTTAATAAATATTGATGTCGAAATGGCGATGAAGTTTTTCGCCACACAGTATGTTATTATGTATCGCTTATGTGATTAGATTGGAGAAATATTTAAATGCATTATCATAAAAAAGGATAATCACTATGAAAACATTTTTGGGTTGGATTCAAACCACCAAAAATTTTAATCACATTCATAAGTCTTGGTTGACAATGAGTACTGCTAGGATGCCAGGCACTAGAAACGTCGGCATTATAATAAGTAGACATGATAAAATCCTTTGTCATTCATGTTATATATTCCTATCCCGCTGTACTATAAATTAGATCACTTATAAGATAATATGATTTCGTTGAATTAATTCTTTTATTATTTATGGCATAAAGAAAATAATATAGAACTATATTTTGAATTTCATACAATATCGTTAATTTCTACATAGGCAACGCCTTAAAAAAGCCTTAGAAAAACAGATTCTTCATCATGATCAGCTTTTTGAATCAACTGATGGATATAGTCATTTTCAAGAACGCATTATATTTTTCACATCTTAAATATTTTGCTCATACTCACCGCGCTTGGCGCAAATGTCTATAATACCAAGTAGACTTGCAGTAGTTTTTTTTTATAGGATAAGGGTGACAAACGAGCACACAGTCCACCTGATGGTAAGTGGTTGTGCTTCTACATCTATCCTCGATTACGAATCAAAATGCAGATGCTTTGTCACCCGTGAGGACTAAGATGGAATGCCTCGTTTCCAGTAAAAAGGGTCTCCGGTTCTCTACACTCACCATACGAAACACAGCAGCGTTAAGCTGCTATTTTACGCTAGTATTCTGTGAGAGCGTGGTCCTTCCCCGGTTGAGCCAACCCATTCGTGCTACAACTATACCAGTAATATAGCTGCGGCATGGCTCTACCACGTAAAAAGTACTAAAATATTCCTGAATTCCTCCATCCAACAGGCAAGTCCGACAAGTCTCTAAGGGTGGATAATTGCCGCTCCAGGGTTTAAAACATACTTAAAGTATTTCACTCAACATTTTTTTTACTGCACGAATAGGTAAGTATTATTAAATAGACAGAAACACATCAACAGAATCAAGGTATATTTTATGTTTCATCAAATATCTAAAAATCTATGAAGAATTTTCTGATTCAGTAAATGGAAGGATGATAGGTTGTTTTAAGGTCTTTAATCAAAACTAAAAACCATTTCTTAATTTTTTGTTTATAATAAAAATGTAATTTTAATCGCCGTAGAAAATTAGTATGATAAAAAAAACTTCATTTTTTCTTATAAAACTATTAATTTTAATTAAAAATTGAAAAAATCTTATAACATCCAATTATTAATAATCAGTGTTGCCACCTCTTACATTAACTAACTACACATCGACATCGATTGTTCATACATAAAATTAAATTGAGAATGTCTTGCTGCGGTATGAGGTCCCATGTTCTTTGCAAGTGTTCGTAAAGTTGTTGTTCCATCGTCAAATTTGGCAATAAATCTCTCAAAGCTTTTCGTTGTAACATGCCCCAGGCATGCTCGATAGGATTTAAGTCGGGCAAATGTGCAGGCCAATCCAAAACTTGAATATCATAGTCTCGGAGAGCGGCTGACACTAACCGCGCCGTATGGGAAAGAGCATTATCCTGCATGAGTAGAAATTCCTGACCCATTTGGATTCTGTGTTGGACAATAACAGGCTCTACTACCTCCTCGTGGTATTTTTGTGCAGTCATGCTGCCTTGGATCCAACGAGCTCGGTTCGTCCGCCAAGACAAATTCCTGCCCACACCATGATTGTCCCGCCTTGGTATGAGTGGACCTCCTGAGGGTGCCGTAGAAAGCTAACACTCCCTGTAGTTCTCCAAACGCGTGTTCTTTATGAATCCGGATGAAACCAAAACTGGGACTGATCGGTGAACAGCACCAAAGACCATTGTTCGTCACTCCATGGTAAATGCTCCCGAGCCCAGGTAGGCCGCCAACCGCGATTGCCACGTCGCAATGCTGGAACACGTAGCGGTCGAGCATGAAAACCAACTTCATGCAACCTCCATTGCACGGTTTGGTCGCTTATCAGCAGCTGGTGGTCCTCCTGGAGCCTTTGTAGTAGTTGCATCCAGTGGCGAAGCTAGGGCTCCAAACTAGGGCAAGCCCAAAATATGGTTTTGTTGTTTTTAGCAGTTTTATAAAAATTTACCTTTTCTTTTTTTCGATTTTACCTTTTCCTCGCCGATTAGCACTTTAACACACTTCAATTTATCACAAGGGACACTATTATCCTCCATTTTCACTAAAAATCTATAAAAAAACATTAATTTTCAACTCGCAATATTTATTCGCTCAAGTAAACACACAAAGTAAACATTGACATGTGAAGTGAACTTGCAAAGGTATCGCCCGCGCTTGACTAATAACTAACTTCACACTAAAAGCCGGGCTTTTCGCTACGTACAAATGGCTATATAAACAATCGTAGTTATATTTCATTATAGAACATTTTACCACAGGTTAGAAAGGGAGCGATCGTCTTCTCGAAAGCCCGGTAAAAGCCCACGCGTGCGGGAGAGACGACTTATTTTTATGACAACCTAATCGCGCAGTTTTGCCGCGTGTTGACGTTATAAGGCCTGTGTATATACAGTAATCTATGGCCTGTGCAGAACAGGTCAGCGACAGCGACAGAGAAGCACGCGGGAAATTGAAATAGTTTGAAACAGTTTACGAGTTATTTTATTAGTTGATATTATTGATTGAGCAGTTTGATAGGGCAAGCCCGGCTTCTCGGCTTCTATGGAGGCTTCGCTACCGGTTGCATCGCTGTGATATTGGGTTGTCTTCTTGCGGTCATTTGGAGAAATCGATCCTGTCTCTGTGTAGTAACACGATATTTACCCGTGTGCCGTTCTCAGCCACATCCCCAGTACTGCGATAACGTGACCACAACCTTGATATCACGTTTTGGCTGGTGTGTAGGATCTCAGCAACGACGTGTTGAATAGCACCATTTTCTAACATGCCCACGGCTCGTAAAGCCGTGGGCATGTTATGGCATTTCATCTCGACTCAAATGGCGACGTGACATGAATCTTAAAGCTCACACGGCACGTTAAATTAAAATAGAAAAGCAATCTAATCCCTTTTCATTAATTAATATCAGTAGAACAATTTAAATTTTTCTTGATGTAACAAATTACTAACAATTTTGCCACCGTATTTTGTTTTTTTTATTTACATTTTTAAATTTTGAAAATATAATAAAAGAGGTTTCAATCTGTATATAAACTTTTTATGGAAACTAAAAGATTCTAAACTATAAAGTCGTAAATAATTTAGGATTAAGGTATCCCTAGATTCTGTTGATGTGGGTATATTCGATAAATGAAAAATAATAGTAAATACAATGTATTGATTAATAAACTATTTACCGGGACTTACGGTTGTGACCTTGAATTATGCTGGAATGGCTAAGCGCTGCGCACTCTCCGCGCTCTATCTCGAAAACGGTTAAGTGTATTAAAAATGTCAAACAGCATTAAAATCATAGGAAGCGAGATATTTGCAAAAACCCGATTTTTGCGACCTTTGAATATTAATATCTTAAGACGCCGACACGAGATTTTACGAGACTTTTGGGACAATATTTAGAATTCCAAAATAAAGATTTATAGAAGTTTACAGCTAATTATTTCACATTCCTAGGTGAAACCCCTAATATGACTGGCCTAATAATCCTCGAATACGTTTGACCGAGTAATCCAATTTACAAGGAAATACTTTTCACACATTATACTCTTTATTATTTCGAGGTACAAAATTAACATCACCATTGTCGCCTATAATGTCGCCTAAACTGGCAACATAAATTGGCGATTTGTCGTCTCCCAGAAAGAGAACGATTGTAAAGGCGATTTATATTGTAATACAAAATCATAGAATTATTAGTAGAACAATTCTATTTACAAAACAAAAATCTTTGATCTCTAATAAAAATATATTCTACAACGGGATTTTTCAGTATTCATCTCAGATCATCAGATCTTATTGAAAAATTAACCCTTAAGGCTACTTGACTCTTAATTAGTGTTTATGAAAAAAATCGCTTAAAAAACCCGGGTCATTTGGTCCAAACTGCCTAATTTTTTGGTGGCTTTGGCTAAGTTAGAATTGGCAAGTGGAGATCAGTGAAGTTCGGCGGTCTTGTACACGGCATATTGTTTTAAATAAATATACTTATTTCCAGTAACTCGTTAATTTAAAGAAAAACAAAAGGTAAACACAGAGGATTAAAAATATAATTATAGACTACAATATAATAAAGGGTAAATAATTGATATTATAACGAAATAAAATTATTGAACGCATCATAGACTTAGAACGCAATGTTAGGGAATGTTGGTACTTGTGCTGTTACACCCTTTGCCTTATGATTGGACAGTTAGAAAATGACAGCACGACTGATGAATGGTCACACATTATAGAAATCGTGTGACCTTAAGTCATTCTGTATAAAATAGCGTAAAACTAAAATGATTAAATAATATTAAATGGGCCCTTGTCAGCGTCTAACATGCTTTCGCGACTGATTCGGCAATTTTTATTTATTATCGTGCATCTGATTGTAAATATACTTGTTGCAGTTCAAAATGTTTATCACCGGTTGTGGGTTAAAAAACGAAAAGTATTTAGTGATGAGGTGACGAAAAGTGATATTATGATAATAATGGAACATGCACCAAAGATGAAGAATAGATTGAAGCATTTAGTGTTTCTTGCCGATACGAATCATCATTCGATAAGCGATTTGGCGCGCGTGGTTATTTGGAGTCTTATCACTGGTGTACCGTACGTCAGTTTCTACGATATTACCGGTATATACATACTGTTTAAATATTTTAAGAAAGTTTTTACAATTATTCATTGATTCAGTGAAAATTGCATAATTCTTAAAATAATGTGTTTTATTGATAATTTTAGGCGAACTGAAACAAAATGAAGAAAAACTCTTCTGGGCTATTGAAAAAAATAAGAAAGGAATACCAGGCTGTATAAAATGGTCGAACAAACCAGATTTAAATGGGTATACCTATGGAATGAATGCAAATACAGTTATTATTAATATTTTTAATTATATGAATGGAAGACCACAAATAGTAAATTGTATAAAACAAATAGCTAAAGGTGAAGTATTGTGTATAAAGAGACCAACAGAATACACAACACAGGAATTTGGAGAGGCCTTAACACAAACCTATTCTTTAATTCCTGATCCTGATTTAATTCTTTATACTGGACCACTATGTTGCAGTTATGGTTTGATGCCATGGCAAATTAGATTAACAGAGTTCATTCAACTCTCTTTAGATCATAGTGTAAATATTGATAGCTATTTAGGTGCATTATTTAAGTATAATAAATGTGATCAAAGATTTGGTAAATAAAGTTGTATATTAAAAACAGTATATATTAAAGTCAGGCCTAAGTGTAGCAAACATGTAACTTATTAAATTGCAAAAATTTATGTAAGTATTTTGCTATTAAACTTATTTTTATTTATTAAAAATATTTATTTTTAATGCCTGTTCTGGCTAAGGTTTGAAATTAAGTCGCCTGAATTTGGGGGTGGTGGGGGGAGGGGGAGGGGAGTTGTAGAGTCGCCCCCTACTTCCATTATTTTTATATATATTAGTGCTTAGTTTTTTTTTATAAATTTTTGAAAATCTCCTGATTTATGGGGGAGAGAGTTGGGGGAGGGGAAAGTCCACGCAACTCAACTACTTCTGAGTGGTTTATAGAAAAATAACCACGAAGGGAATGGCGGGGTCTAGTCGCTCGCTTTGCTCGCTCACTCGACCCCGCCATCCCCTTCTAACCTAACCTGTCCGAGTCGGGGTGCCCCAAGTCCCGAGTTCGCTTCGCTCGCTCTTGCACTCACTAATACACCAAAATATTAACTTTTATAATTAAGTACTTTAATTTATAAACATAATTTATAGCTGCCACCATTTGTAAAAAAGGATCTTTGCGAAATTTAGCAGTGGTCTGCCGCCACAAATATTCCACTATGGCATCATCAAATTTTGCTGGATGATTATAATTGTATTTTTTATATGTTAAGGAGTACATGGAAGCTACGGAAAGACTTAAAGTATAACTGCCACTGTCAACAAAATTGCCTTCCTAGCGATTCATTTTACGCATTTTGAGATGACTTTGACAGATGCTACGTCAAAAACGTTAGAATTTAGTAAAATTTACGATCCATTTCACGTTTAGTTAGTGATTTACCAATAGTTTTAAAAATAATTAAAAATACTTCGACGCTGCTCCAGCAGCAAAAATCGCATGGGGGTGCTTCAGATAAACCCCCTTAACCCTCCCACAGTGACAGAATCTTTAAATTCAGGCGACAATTTCAAACCCAACCCCCTGTTCTTTTTAAAAAGTACTGATTATTTTGGTAATTAGACTTAATTAGCCTAATAAATTTTAACTTTTACATTATGTATTAGGAGAGAAAATTATCTTATTTGCAAGTTAAAACAATGTAATTATTATGCAAGATTACAATTTCGATATGAGTTTTAACTAATTACATTATTAAATTATTTTTGTTAAATAATTATGTTAACAGGAATGTTAAATTTAAACTTTTCAACAAAAAGGCACAGTTGTTTACAATTTATTAGGAGCTTGCAAAGAAAATTACCCTAAATAGACTTTAGATGTTACATTTTGTATGTTTTCTAAAGATACTCAAATGTAAATGTTATTTATTTTATTTTTGAAACATGCAGATTAATATTCAATGTCATGTTTAAATTGGTAATTATTCTTTAAAGATACTAAAGTGATAGTAATTAAATACTATTTAAATTGCAGTCTTTATTTATTTACATAGTTAAGTTTTTACTTACCATACTTACTGTCAGGTGGAATAGTAGTCAACCACTGGCTTTTTTTAGTAAAAATAAATATATACTATGTTGTGGTGGTAAGAGAATCCACTACTTCATATATCCAGTGGGTGTTGTAAGAGGCAATAGAGAGAAATTAAAGAGAAGATGGGCAGCAGCATCTTCCTGTTAATGACTCAAAATAATAAAAAACTACAGACACCAACCATAGTTGTCTTGTTGCCATAGTTGCAAACATTGCAATTGTGACAAATAATAATGTCCTCGAGACCGAATATCGGTCATGGCGGCCAGTTTAAATGGGGACTAGTCATCTGTGTAGGATAGGATTATAGTACCCGAGTGTATATGCAAGCGTAGGTTCACTCTATTCCCTCACTCATATTCCAATGGGATAGCAAACCGACACGTCTGGAGAGAGATCAGGTGCGGGACCAACACCTTAACATGCTTTCTGATGAGTATGGGAGTGAAAAATACAGCCGACTTTCTGACTCCGGGCTGCTACTAAGAATTTCTTGTCAGAAAACAATAATTGATTTTGTCGACTCAATCGGAATTATTACCCGGGATCTTATGATCAGCCATCGCTAAAAATATCCATCGCGAAATGACATATTCCCCATACAAGGCAATATGTTCCTATGGGGGAGGCCTATGTTCAACAGTGAAATTTGATATGAATGAAAAATTGTTTAGGAATTTCAGTCTTTCTAAGAAAATTTTACTGCTTATGTTTGCAAAGGTATATTCAATTACTTAAGAAAGAGATCACTTTACTAAATAAACTTAATTTTAATAAGTACCTATATAGTCTCACTGTCTTAAAACTATTTTTATTTACTTTTATTAATTTTGAATTGACTATGACAGTATGTGACGGGTCTGTTAGTGTGCAACACAGAATGGTTTTTGTATTATTTGCTGTGTATGGTATGGTAAGACTAATTGGAATTTCTTACAACTTCAGGATTAAGTATATATAAAAAATTGGTTTGGAAGAATTAAAACTTTTAATAAAAAGTAAAAGCCAGATTATAGACTTAAAAAGGGAAAAAATATTATTTTCTGAAGTTGGTGGTAAGACTTAGTACCTATATAGAAAAATTAAAGCCCCGAGTTTATTACGTAGTAGAATCATGTTATTATAGTTGTGGCACGAATGGGTCGGCTCGACCGAGGAAGGACCACACTCTCACAGAATGCCAGCGTAAAATAACAGCCCGATGCTGCTGAGTTCGTATGGTGATTGTACCATGAATCATTTCCAGAAATCACTCTACCAAGGCATGCTGAGGAAAAGCAACCGTGGTGGGGTAAAGAACTAGATAGAAATCCATATGAATCCATTTTAAACTGCCATCTCATGCAGCGGTACCTTGAGGATCACCAGCTGATTAGTGACCGCCAATACGGTTTTCGTCGGGGTTGATCAGCTGGTAATCTTCTGGTCTACCTGACTCAGATGGGCGGAGGCAGTAGATTCCAAGGGGGAGACATTGGCCGTTAGTTTGGACATTGCGAAGGCCTTCGATCGGGTTTGGCACAAAGCGCTTCTTTCGAAGCTCGCTTCCTATGGGCTTCCCGAGAAATTGTGCTATTGGATCACCAGCTTTCTTGCAGATCGGAGCATCAAGGTCGTTGTAGACGGTGCATGCTCCGACTACAAGCCTCTTAATGCTGGTGTTCCACAAGGCTGCGTGCTATCACCAACGCTGTTTCTTCTGCATATCAATGATATGTTGCGAAGCGGTAACATTCATTGCTATGCGGATGACAGCACTGGTGATGGCCGTGCCAATATTTCTCGGGAAAACGTCGCCGAGTACCGGAACAAACTTGTGTCTGAAGTCGAGTCTTTGCTGAACAAAGTTTTGCTAAAGATTGGGGGTGACTAAATCTAGTCCAGTTTAATCCTCAGAAGACACAAATTATCGCGTTTACCGCTAAAAAGAAGCCCTTTGCCGTATCTCCTCAGTTTCAAGGTACTCCCCTTGTTGCCTCAGCCAGTATCGGAATCCTCGTTGTCGACATATCTTGTGATGTGCAGTTTCGTGGTCACTTGGAAGAGAAGGCCAAATTGGCCTCTAAAAAGCTTGGCGTGCTCAGCAGAGCGGGACAGTATCTCAAGCCGGCACACCGCCTGCAACTTTACAAGGCGCAGGTTCGGCCTCACATGGAATACTGTTCCCATCTCTGGGCTGGGTCTCCCCAGTGCCAGCTCCTTTCACTTGACCGCATCCAGCGCAGAGCGGCTCGCGGGAGTGCTCTGAGGAATTGTTCGGATTAATCCCAGCCGCCAAATTTCACGAACGCAAATCGCGGCAAAACTTCCGATACCATCCACACCATCTGAATGCTTTGCGGTCCACCACTGTACGTTTCACTAGGAGTCTTCTTCCGCGTACGATCTCTCTGTGGAATAATTTACCACCGGCGATTTTTCCGGACCGATACGACTTAGGGACCTTCAAGAAAAGAGCTTACTCCTTTTTAAAAGGCCGACAACGCACCCTTGGAGTTGCAGTTGTTCATGGGCGGCGGTAGTCACCATTAGGTGAGCCGTATACTCATTTGCCGCCTCTCCTATAAAAAAAAGGAAACGTAAGAAGGTAAGAAAAGCCCTAAATAGGGCCATGAATACCTCAATAGAGGAAGACTGGCTACTATACAAGAAAGCTAAGTCTGAATACAAAAAATGTATCAGGTATCGACGCTCGACAGGGTGGCGTAATTTCTTTGGTAACATAGAAAACTGTGAACGAGCGAATCGGATAAGGAAAATCCTAGCTATACAGAACACGCCGGGATCCATCTCTTTGAAGAAACCCGACGGAAGCTATTCAACATCGCCAGATGAAACCCAACGCATCCTAATTGAAATGCACTTCCCAGGTTGCTGCGTGCAGGGGGTAAACCGGCATGAAGATACACTGACACCAACTACAGAAGACTGGAATTTAACACAGAGAGTGGTAACGATGGATAAAATCCATTGGGCAATTCACAGTTTCCTCGCCTATAAGGCGGCAGGAACCGACGGCATATTCCCGACACTCCTACAGTGGGGGGTAAAGTCCTAATAGTCAGACTTGTTGCCATAATGAGAGCATGTCTGGCTTTTATTTTTTTTTTTTTATGTTCCTAGGGGATAGAGGGAAGTGAAGGTTACATTCATACCCAAACCAGGTTAGAGCGACTATACAGACCCTAAATCCTACAGACCCATTAGCCTCACATCCTTTCTCCTAAAGACGATGGAGAGAATGTGTGAAAGGGAATTAAGGGGGTCGGCGCTAATGAACTTACCTCTACACAAGCAACATGCCGCTACACGACAAGCAACATGCCAGTATACAGATAGTAACAAGTGCTATCACAGGACATGGCTCCTTTAACAAACATTTTTTTTAATAGATATAGGGTGACAAACGAGCACACAGTCCACCTGATGGTAAGTGGTTGCTGTGGCCCATAGACATGTACATATATCCTCGTTTGCGAATCAAAATGCAGATGCGTTGTCAGCCTTGAGTAATCTCCAAATAGTATATCAGGTAAGTGCAAAGGTAATTTTTTAACATCATGTATTTTTAGTTAGTTATACTAAAAATATGGTAGTATAGAATCAGAATCTTTGTGTAAAGTCTTTTCACATTTATCTAGTACGTAATAATGGAAAATGCCATGTGGTGTTTTTTTTAAATTGAAAATACATGAATTAATTTAAATAAAACTAGTTTTACGGATTTTATCGCGTATATTAACTTATTTTGTATTCCCGACGTTTCGAACACTACACATTTAAATAAAACTAGTTTTATTTAAATGTGTAGTGTTCGCGTGAATATAAGATATCATTACATTAATTAATTTTTCTCCATACAAATTTGAACACCTTATAGCTAGGGTTGCCACCCGTACTATAATATATAGTATCGTACTATATTTCAGTCAATTGTACCATATATTATAGAAAAATAATATAGTACGAGAAATACTATATTTTCATTCCTAATTCAACTGTCATTCAAATGTCACCCGATTTTTATATGCGTTTATTTTCTGCTGTTAAAAAAAATGGAAAGTGATTATGGTTTTGCACGCCTCCCAAAAAAACCAAAAAAAAAGAAAGAAATGAATTGTTGTTTTATTTTAATATGAATCAAAATTGTTCAAAATAATTATTTCAAAGGTAAGAGATAGATAGGCAATAACATATATACATGCTTATGGAAAAATACATATTGATTAAAATAAATGAGTACTTTTTTCTCCTGAATTTCTCAAAAGTAGGTACTATATTTTTGCATCTTTTTTGGAAAAATACTATATTTTTTCAAAAAAAAAAAGGTGGCAACCCTACTTATAGCCCCCCGTAAAGTGTTTTCAATAATCTCAAAATATTTTTTTTTTACAGAGTACTTTCACTAAGTCTAAAGTCAATCGCCCCGTAAAATAAAGAGTTTCATAAAAACTGTAACGTTGAATTTTCCAAAATCTTTTCTTAGTGGGTATCCACGTTATAAAGGCAGCTGCTGTCCAAATTTCAGATTTCTACGTCAAGCTTTTTGGGCTGTGCGTCTTAATACAAAATATTTTTATACAAACTGCACCCTATAAAACGCGTTATATGTTATTACTTGTCATTGTCAAAATGTTTGCAGTGCAGTGCTACAAAACGAACCCTACATCTCTCGAATCTTTTATGAGTGATCTTCCCGCTGTACGCGTTAATCAAGTGAAGTGAAGCCTTCTTTGTTGTTGGTACTGATTACAGTGACCTATTTCGTATCAAACTCGCTAAACATCGTGGCATAATATATCGGCAAGGCTTGTCTATGCTTATTCATTTGCCTTAGCACAAAAACACTTCACCTAGGAACCGTTTCAGATCTCTCACCTGATGCATTCATTGCTGCACTGCGCAGATTTGTTGACCGCCGTGGTAGAATTAGCACCATCTATACCGTTTATGGAAGTAATTATGTTAATATTAAATACGCTGCTCATTAGAAAAACATTGAGTTCCGTTTTATTCCACCTTGCAGTACTCACTTTGGAGGGGTATGGGAGATACAAATCAAAGCCGTTAACTCGCACTTGCATCGCATTGTCGAGGAACAAGCTTCTACTATCGAAGACAGAATTGTCGACAGCGCTCTCGGCTAGCATCACATCGGCGCCCCTCTGTTCAGCGCCCTAGTACAGTGGAAAAAAAATGAAAGCTGTGTTAAATAAAAATCTACCCCAGGAGGGTACAAGCATCGATAATCCTGGAGAATCCCTCATTGGGTATCCACGCCCAAACTATCTTTCTCCTGGGCGTGGATGATCAGGCTGCCCCGCGTATTCTTGGGGGGTACACATTCCACACGAAGCAAACGGAGCAAGATCGCTGTGGAATTCTGAAATATAAGGGGACTGCATTCGAATCTTAACACTGTCTACCACCATATCTCGAGACGGCTAAACCGGCCTTGCTCTTTTCACCGAGACACAGTTCCCTCTGGCTGATACATCTTATTTATCTTACCCAGATTGCAAACTGGGAGATTCTTTTCTGCCTCGGGCCGGAGTTTGTGTGTACTTCAGAGAGGTTATCTGTTTTCGACGCCTCAGTAGTCTTGAATGCAGGGACCTGTCCATCCTAACGCTACGCATAGACGACGGTGACGGCCACCCCTGCTTCTATGGCTGCCTTTATAGGTCCCACAGCGGTAAAGCCGAGGCAGACTGATTCATCGACCACGTCCAAATGGCTACAGATTCCGTGCTACAACTGATCCCAACCGCAGAGATCGTGCTTCTTGGCGAATTCAACGCCCACCATGCCGAATGGCTCGGTTCTCGTACTACCAATCATGCGAGATCAGTTTACGACTTTGCCTTGGCATTATGGTCTGACACAACTGGTCACTTAGCCCACGCGGATTCCAGATGTCGAGGATCATGCACCTTCCCTATTGGACCTTCTGCAGACCTCTCATCCGGACAGATCTATCATACAGATCAGTCTATGCCCTTCTTGGCTCTTCGGATCACCGCCTAATCTGTAGGCTTTCGCCGTGTGTGACACTATAGGTTAGCGGATTGGGATGGGATGCGGGCTTTTTATGCATACCCATGGATGATTTTGGATTTGCTTCTCGCTGGATGATCTTAACATCGTTGCTGAGTCTGTCACCGATGTGGTGCTTCAGGGTGTGGAAATTTTCATCCCGTCATCTGTAGTGAATATCGGCGGCAGATTCTAGCCTTGGTTTGGTCGCTCCTGCATAATGCGTCGCGGTAAAAGCATGAGTGTTATAAGGCCTGGGCTGACGCATCGGCGTCCCAGGATGCAAACACTAAAAAAAACGAAGTAAAGCTCTGCCTCCAGGTCCTTCAAAAGAGTTATCGCTTGGGCAAATTCGGAGCAAAGTTGAGAGAATTGGCGAGAACTAGTTCATCTTCCTTCGGGAACTCTTGCATTCTGTTCTCGCGCCAAGGCTTCCCAAGGGAATTTCTGAAAGCGATCATTAACATTTCTGCGCACTCTGCTGACTCGATGGTCCACGCTGCAAAGGAGAAAACCGATATTTTAGGTTCTCTTTTTGACCGTCCCGCGGTGTGAATGCTCAAAGCATGGTGTTCGGTTCACACAGTGCTCAGTGTGTAAAGCACTAGTGTCTCTGGACGTCCATAAGTGGAGTGGGCCTGATGGAATCCCCACAATTGTGCTGAAAACGTGTTCCAGAGTTAGCACCAGTTCTTACGCCTCTTTTCTGGTTCTCCTACTCTTTAGGCGTCGTTCCAAGTTCATTGAAGACTGTTTTAGTGCATCCGTTCCCTAAAAAAGGTGACCGCTCTGACCCGTCCAACTACAGGCCTATCGCCATCATCTCCTTGTCAACTGCCAGATCATGAGATACCTTGAAGAGCATTAGCTGATTAGTGACCGTCAATCCGATTTCCGTAGAGGTTGCTCAGCAGATCTTCTTGTCTACCTGACCCATGATGGGCGGAGGCAGTCGAGACCAAGTCGAAAACCGTGGCGGTTAATTAGGACATAGCGAAGGCCTTTGATTGGGTTTGGCACAAAGCGATTCTTTCAAAGCTTCCCCCTTATGGATTTCCCGAGAAATTATGCAATTGGGTCACCCGTTTTCTTACAGATGGAGTATTAAGGTCTTAGTCGACGGTGCATGTTTCGACTTTAAGCCTGTAAATGCTAGTGTTCCAAAAGGCTGCGTGCTTTCGCTTACCCTGCTCCTTCTGCATATCAATGATATGTTGCATAATAGTAACATTCATTGTTTGTTGTTTATTGTACTATTATGCAACATATCATTATTATGTAGGCGACATCACTGGCGATGCCTTATACACCGGCCGTGCTAATATTTCTCGGGAAGACTTCGTCGAGTGCTGGAACAAACTTGTGTTTGAAGTCGAGTCTTTCTAAATCTAGTCGAGTTTAGCTCCCAAAAGACAGGTTTGCAAAAATTTCAGGGCACTCCCCTCTTTGAATCTTCGGAATCCTTGGCGTCGACATTTTGAGAGACGTGCAGAACCGTATTCAACGGAGAGCGGCCCGAAACGTTGACGACCAAGTTCTTTCCGATCGGCTTGATCTCCTGGCCTTGCGAAGAGACGTTGCATCTCTAAGCATCTTCTACCGCATATACCATGGGGAGTGCTCAGAGGAATTGGTCGGATTATTTCCAGCTGGTGAATTCCACCACCTTACACTGCAACAGAACTCGAAATTTCATCCTCATCATCTCGATGGCTGGCGGTCCACTACTGTGCGAATTATGCCGAATTTTCTGCCTCTCAAGACCATACTGTGGAATTTAATTCCCCGCGCGCCCCTCTGTAACCTTGCGCCCCTAGGCACGTGCCTAGTTTGTCTTAAGGATAATCCGTCACTGATCGAAGAGTAAAATACGTTTTTTGTGCAAATCAAAGCTATGCATTACTCACGTCGCCTCTGCCTCTTGATTTCTAACATCAACGCCTTAAATGAGCTTACCCGGGTCATTTCTTAACGCTGAAACCATTAACGTCGTTGCTGATGAAGAACTTCGCTTAATATAAATCGTCTTGGTCGCTGGCAACTTATACAGCGTTTTCAACAGCATTTTTGGAATCGTTGGAGTCGAGAATATCTCCAAACTCTGACGCGATTGAGCAAAGTGGAACAATCATTCAAAACCATTATTAAACGTAGGATCCATTGTTATTTTTAAAACTGAAGACGTATTTCCGTCGCATTAGCCTCTCGCACGGAATAATGCGTATTGCAAAGATTCGTAAAGTTGATAACGAGACCGTTGACTACGTAAACTTTGTCCTTTATCTGACCAAACTTTGGTCAGATTGGTTGCGCAAGTTACGTAAGTAAGAGGCCGCGGAGGAAGGCGCGCCATGTGTTCTGGTGCGCCTTACCTTAGGAGGAGATGGGGGAGGAGTAGTCCTTTCCCGAGGTGGGGCCGCAATGGGGCAGCCGGCGTTGGTGTTGTGGTCGCGGATGTGTGCGAAAGCGTTCCGTGGCTCTGCCAACATGCGACGAAGGCGGAGCACCATCGGTGCGAATCCGACATAACCCGTCCTTGCCCCCGCGAGGCGGATACGCGTATAGGCAATTCCCCATGTAAAAGAAAAAAAAAGGTCTTAGCTTTTTAAATCTTGACAGAGCGACCTGAAGAGGCGCGCTTAAGAACCGGTTAGGCAAGTCGGTTCTTAAGCCGTGTTCTTTGCAGCGTTCACTTCAAATAGAAGTAGAGTAAGGAATTTAAATGTAAAAACAAAAATAAATTCGGACATTAAAATTGCATGGATGAACCTCTCGATATCATTCTTTTTCTGTGACTTTAATTATTAATTCTCTATATCTGTTTCCTCAGAGTATTATATTATATCTTAATTGACGGCTCTATGGCGCAGTTACTTGGCATTGAGTTGCGGCGCTGAGGGCCGCGGGTTCGAATCTCGCACGGAACAAGTACTTATTTATTTGCAGCCCCGGATCTACGATTTTTTTGAACCGGGGCAAAAACTTGATAGTGGCGCCGCCTATCTCCAGCGTTTGAGATAAATTGTTAAAAAAACTTGCACTGTTGTGTGTGACGTAAGTGACGTAAAAGGCGCTTTGTGATGCAAGTTTTTTTTTCAACCATACTATATTATAATTATGGCGCACCCTGAAACTGCCGCCCGGGGCGGGTGCTCCGGTTTGCCCCCCCTCCCCCCTAGATCCGGGGCTGTTTGTATGGCCTACAAATGTTTGTCCTTGTGGAATTTATGTTTGTAGACTGCCTCCACGATACAGGACAAAATCCTAGTGTGGGGGTAACGTTTAAAAAAAGACAGAATCTAAATCTTGTCACATATTTTTTGACACTTTGTCAGTTTTTATATATTTTTAATTTATATGGTCTCGGTAGAGTAATTGTTTTCTGTGAACCTGTGTGTATAAACGTTTCTTAATCGTTGTGCACTTTTTAGCGCATATCTCCCATGCAAAATATTGATACCATATTATACATAATAGATATGCCATGTATATCATATTATTACTTCAATGTATGCCACGCCACGGTATATTTTAAGATGTTTCGTATAGTAACACGATATTATTATAAACTTTGCACTGTTTTACATATTGCCATCGTGAATTCAATTTTATTAAATTTTAATTAATTACCTACTTTTAGTTTATCGAATTCGATAAGCATAAGTATCTTAATAGATAATTGTCTTTATTGATATTCCATTTTTGTTTCCATTGCGTGTGAACGATTAAAAATTCGAGTAAATTGTTTAGAGATTAAGCATATCTTATGGTGCTGCCATTATCATCATAGTCGTTGCAGCCTATCAAAATCCAAAATCAAAATACTGCGGTAGCCTAAACGCCTGCCATACTGATAGCAGGCGTTTAGGCTACCGCAGTATTTTGTTTGCTTTTTACCCATCATCACTTTATTTTCCCTCTTCCGACATCCACGGGATTATAATATGTAGTAGTGCTAACACTAACACGGCCTCAAGGAGCTTTCTAGTCCCCGAACGCTTTCTCTAAATGCACACCTCTTCTGAGCACAAAGTGTGATTGTGGAATGTATAACTCCGGTAGGAATCGTTTACCGATGTCAAA
This sequence comes from Parnassius orleans, assembly GCA_029286625.1. Lineage (NCBI taxonomy): Eukaryota > Metazoa > Arthropoda > Insecta > Lepidoptera > Papilionidae > Parnassius > Parnassius orleans. The sequence continues at coordinate 461,340 of JAGSMP010000137.1, forward strand.
TATTAATCACTCCGCAACTGTAATAATATTTCGTAATATAAAATAAGATACTAATAAAAAGTCAGCCGCTTAAAATCGATACTGATACACTCAAACAAACAACGTAATCAAACATCAAAACGGAGTGATTCCCACCAGAGTTACGCAATCGCACTTGCGTTGCACCCTGACCCTGCTGATACGCACGAGGCGTGGCGTAGTTAATTACCTCCTCTTTCTTCTTTATAAGTCTGTAAAAGTCCACAGCCGGACAAAAGCCTTTCCCATGATGACTTAACTAGGCTACACCTATTCTATGACATTTAGTATTGTATTTGTATTTTTATAGTATCGGTAGGTATTCTCAGTGCGGTATAACCGTTGCAGCCTATCAAAATCCACTACTGATGGCAGGCGTTTAGGCTACCGCAGTATTTTGTTTATTTTTTACCCATCATCTCTTCATTTTCCCTCTTCCGACACCCACGGGATTATAATATGTAGTAGTGGAATCTCGTACACACAGCAGTTTTCGAATTAAAACTCTTAATAGGACGGAAGAATTTAATACTTTAATTTGAATTCTCAACGCGGTAGCGCCACGCTTTCAGAGTGGTGGAGCAAGATTGAGTCGACCGTGGAAGGACACTCTCACAGAACACCAGCGTAAAATAGCAGCTTCTCGCCTTTTACGACAACCCTACGGGATGGAATGGCGTAACAGAAACAGAAACTTGTTTATTCAATATAGATTATAAATAATACTTATTGAAAGTCACTCTTTTGTTTAATTACCACTGGTTCGAAAAAAAACCTCTGTCCTGGGAAGAACCAGCAAGAAACCCAGCGGGACTTTTTTTTTTAAATAACAGCTTACAATCATGTATGTTACACAATTCCCAGGGGTTATTATCATCCATAAATTCCTTAATATTATAATAACCCTTTTTATACAAACTATGTTTAATAAAGTTTTTGAATTTTGAGCAGGTCGAATTTTGTATATTTTCTGGGATTTTGTTGTAAAAGCGTATACATCGCCCCAAGAATGAATTACTGACTCGGTGGAGTCGAGTAACTGGTACTACTACCTAACTTGTGTTTGTTCCTAGTATTTACAGAATGAATATCACTTATTTTTGTATAACTACTTTTATTTTTGTGTACGTACATTACATTTTCATTAATGTATTGAGAGGCCAAAGTTAATATATTAATTTCCTTAAATTTTTGTCGGAACGACTCTTTAGGTTTTAAATCATAGATTGCTCTTATGGCCCTCTTCTGTAAAACAAATATAATTTCAGTGTCAGTTGCGTGTCCCCATAGCAAAACCATACGACATTATGCTATGGAAACAGCTAAAGTAAACAAGTCTAGCTGTTTCCACACTGGTAAGATTTCTAATCATTTTTACAGCATATGCTGCAGAACTAAGTCTGCTTGCTAACTTTGATATATGGGGGCTCCATTGAAGCTTCGCGTCTAGTGTTATTCCAAGAAAAATGGTGGTATCGACAAGACTCAGTTCCTCCCCATTTAAAATTACATTAGTATTTAATTGTCTGACATTTGGAGTCATGAACTTCATACATTTCGTTTTAGTGCTATTTAAATGCAAGTTATTAACATTAAACCAATTTACTAATTTAGATATAGCATTATTTACTTCGTCATATTTTAATAATTGTCGTTTTAATTTGAAAATTAATGAAGTGTCATCAGCAAATAATACTATATTATGGTTATCCCCTACTATGTAAGGTAAGTCATTAATATATACAAGATATTAATGACTTACGTAATAGATTCTCTTGCGCCCCAACAACACGGCGATGACAGATGAAGAAAGAGGATAATTATATCACGTTCATATTCCCTCTGGATAACTTTAAACAGTAAATGAAAGCAATTAAGTATGTACTACTTTGAATTTTCATTTTGACAATTTCTGAAAAATACCTATGTCAAGCATTGGTCTTATGACGAGCTGTTCGGTGTATTAAAGTAGGTATACGTTAGCCAATATACGTCCCATCGGTGGGAACACAGAATTTAAGACACAAAAGAGCCTGCCTTGCTGCCCTAATGCGTGGAAGCAGACTTCACATGTTCTTTTTTTTAACTTCGCAGACATGTAGTTTAATAAGATATTTTCCTCCACCATTGAGCAAATGGTATGCAATAAATCTCATTGTTGCCAGCGAAATTCGAACTCGATTTGCGTGTATTCCCTTGGCTATTGTCTTTTAATATGGACAGAATTCTTAATGTTATAAATTTTTATAACAATATATTATATGAACTGTGTTCTTCTGAATTTGACTGACACTTCTAAATATAACACAATTGTTCCCCAATCGCATTAGCACATATTCAACTTAACCTCCTAACATATTATCTGTATTTAATGAAACGTTGTACGCAATAAGATTGGAAGTAGTCAGAGTGATACAGGTACTTAAGTAAAAAAATCTAAGTATAATAATCTCTACCTATGTTTCAATAATGAGTACCTAACTGATTAGTCACAGAGTAAGGAGTCGGTTTCTTTAGTCGGTGCTAGAGTGTCTGAGACTGATAGACGGAAAGCTGGCTACATAAAAATGTTCGCATCAGGTACACGGTTGATTTGTATTAAAAAAGAAACCTTTGGTGTAGCCGAACATAAATTTAGGCATGTTTGCCATCGCGAAGCTGGGGCATAAAGCGGAGGCGTGCGGTTAAACATGACAAATTTAGGGACGAAAAAATTTATAAGGTACACGGATTCTAATTACGGAAAAATCTTTTATTTATATTGAAGAAACGAGGAAAAATATTGGCAGACAGTTTGCTAGGGGCTTACGTGCCGCCAGAGCGCGCCAAAGGGGTGTTAATAAAAAAAATCACGAGGTACCTACATGAATTTAAATTATTTTATTTTAATATTTAAACAAATAAAACAATTTACTAAATGGCAGACAGACAAGTGAGGGCTAAAGCCGTGGCAGAAGATTTGTAAATGCTCGTTAGTTCAAGATTTTTAATCGCGCTCGATGCGCTTGATATTTGAGTATGGAATAAAAATATTGATACAATGCATAAACGGAACTTATCATTACAAAGACAAAAAATTGTCTGCCACGGCTTTAGCCCCCACTTATCTGTCTGCCATTTGATAAATTGTTTTCTTTGTTTAAATATTAAAATAAAATAATTGAAATAGCAAAATATAGCAAAACACACACATGCTTATTCTATAAAATCCGTATTGTACTCATCCAACCCGCCAGTAAGAAATCGTTCATACGCGCTGAAGGTGATCGCCCTACAAAGCAAATAGTCCATGCCCGACCAATTCCACAATCGACCGATAACATTAACTTCCATGAGCGCGTTGCCTTACACATAGCAATTATAATTCAAATAATTACTAACCAGTTTCTCGGATAGTTAAATTCTGTAAGGACTGTCAGATTTCTTTATTTAATTTGTGTGCATATCCTTGTATTACAACAGAATTAGATAGGCATAATTCTTAGATCTATTTTTCGAATCAGTCTGTGACAGCTGCTAAATATTGTTACCAAGATTGCGAGCCATCAAAGTCCACCACTGAATGTAAGCCTCTTACAAAGTCTAAAGCTATAAACACGGCACTTGGCTACCTGCATCGATCGTCACTTTTCTACCGACTTCAAAAAGGAGGAGGTACTCAATTCGACTGGTATGTTCTTTTTTTATGTGTTTTACCTCATAATTTTTTTCTAGGTGAACTGATTTTGATGATTCTTTTTTTATTTGAAAGCTGATGCTTCTCATGTAGTCCCATATAAATTTGATCAAGGTCTGACCAATATTTTTTGAGTTATCCTTAATAATTTATATTGAAGTCTGTTGTACAAAATTTTAAATTACGTTCAACTTTCTAGCTCCATTCGAGCTTTCTTTACCATCGACTGTCAGTTTTTGTGCTATACCACAGGCTCAAACTCTACTCTGGTTCTACGTATATGGGTCGTTCTACTTTTCTACCGACAATGGCGTATCCCCTCAGGAAAAAAATCACTATTCGTCCAAAATTACAGTTTCTCAATTTTATTTTCACAGGATTTTTGGGCCATATAGTCATTATAATAATACTAAAACCCGTTTTTATTGTTTTGCTTTTAAAAATCATTGTGACATAGTATTCGAAATGTGTGACAGAGGTGTTTTACATACAAATAAAATGTGTCTCTTTGCGCCGCCTAATGTTACAAAATGATCTCGCTTAAAAAAATCATATGGAACAATTTAATATAAAATTATTTATTGAACTTCTACAATATTATCATTGAATTAATGAGAATACAATAAACGTAAAGGTTCATACTATTAAACAAAAAATATTTTATAGTTGGGTCCCGCTGTATATGTTTTTTTTTGATATCTTCCGTCACGCATTTCGCAAAATAAAAAACGCGCCTTAGCTGTTTGACCTTCAACACTAAGCAACAGTACGGTTTCCTCTCCCCCTTGGCCTCACGCCTTGAGGCCCCACCCGGCAACGAGCCGAGTTAGTCGCCCGCAGGTAGTGAATAGAGGTGCGTGTGTTTATTCGGCGACCGCTCTGTCACGTAAGTTACTACTTTGAAATCTTATTGTAATTCCCATTTATATATGTAATATTATTATTTCCCAGTAAAACTGTCATATTCACCCACTTTTACGATCAATTCGTAATTTTGTGAACGCTGAAATCCTCGAACACTGTTTTTTACACCTTTGTCACGAGGCAACTCTGTCACAAAAAAACTGTGACGGAGTGGCATAACTCGTGACGGAGTGGTAATTTTTGTCTGGAACTTTGCCTTGATTGATTTTCACAATAGTTAATTAATACTTTTTGTGTTCTATATATTACATTATCAATTATTTTATTCATTTAAGGTATTATTATCGGGGTAATTAAAAAATGGCGTTATCTGCGGCGGAAAGGCAGCGACGTTGTCGTGAAAAAAGGAAACAAGACCACGAAAAAGTTGCAAAAGTGAAACGAAAAGACTTAGAAAGATATCATGCTCGCAAAAAGCTAGTCAAAGATATGACACCAAGAGAACACAGACAAATGAAAAGAAAATGGCAAGTTAGAAACAAGAAGAGAAGAGAACAACAGAAAGCTTTGTAGAACGTTCTAATAAATACTCCGTCTTCCACACCTGTTCCTTCAAGCCCCAGGTTACTTCTTTAAGTCCAAGATCTCGTTCACTAACTCAACCTCATCCGCTGCTAGAGCAAGGGAAGAAAAAGTTACTGAAACCGAAATTGCTTTACATATTGACTATAGTGAAAACTACGCCTGTAAGTACCACGAAGAAATTCAATCAGTGCATTTCGGCGGATTACGAAGCCAAGTGACTTTGCATACCGCAGTAATGTATTGCCAGCTTCTACAAAGGACAAACATATTACTTCTTTTTGTACTGTGTCTTCTGATCTTAATCATGACCCTGCAGCTATTTGGGCCACCTACATCCGGTACTTGATTGGGTTCAAAAGAATTACCCCATATTAGGACTGTCCACTTTTTTCTGATGGACCAACAACACAGTACAAATAAAAAGAATAATTTTAACTTTCTACAACAAGGTTTTTAAACAATACAGATTTCAAAGTTCAACCTGGATTTTTTGAGTCCGGTCACGGCAGGGGCAGCTGACGGTATAGGAGGATCTATTAAACGTTTAGCTGACCATTTCCTCGTCAGTGGACACGACATTATTGACACTTTACAATTTTATGAAGCACTTAAAGACCTCAGTAAGATAAAGCTATTTCTTGTTGGTAAAGACGATATTGCCCAGATTTTAATGAAAATACCAAGTGAAATTATTCCATTGAAAGGTACTATGAACGTCCACAACTAGTTGCTCAGCAACCTGAAGTGCTGAGCTACCGAACATTGAGTTGTTTTGCGACAAATTTTGTGATTGCTACAATTTGAAGACTTATCGCCCATTGCCTGAACATGAGATAGAAGTTAACGACAGCCCAACCTCAGATTCAAAAAACCACTCGCTGAAATAACCAACATAATTAGAGCTCCTACAAAGAGATTTTATGAAACTGTTTATAATTCTACTTCAGAAGATGAAGATGATCAGCCTCTTGTTAATAAGAAAAAAACTGTGCACATAAAACCGGGTACTTCATATGCCCTGTCTGTAGACAACATCCACCCATTATTAATAAAAAAATCATACACATATGTTAGTAAAAGTACCCAGTAAAAACAAAGTCGAGTACACCTACTTAAGAGTTGCAAAAAGTTGTGTGGATGAAGATGGAGATGTTCAGGTGATGTTTTATAAAACTGTTGATGACACTGGAAAAATATTTAAATTAGTAAAATCAGATGTATCAGATGTGATGTTTGAAAACTTGATAAAAATAATTCCAAATCCTAAAGAAGTCAAAGAGGAAGGCATGTTTATTACAATTTGATAAACCAATAGAAGTATATGAAAAGTAGAATAAGAGAAAAGAAGATTAGTTTGATTTTACGTGTACCAAAGAATGGTTCTACCAAGAAATAATATATTATGTAGCATTATAAGAGAAGCATTATGTTTTGTTATCGTTTTAAAAACTTTAAAAATGTTAAAGTTAAGTTCAAATGTTGGCTTAATAATTATGTGAAACATCTACCACTCTGTCACACTCTGTCACAATTTTGTCACTTGTAATTAAACGTCAAAGTAGCATATGGTTCAGTTTATTGAAAACATATATACTAAAATAACATATTATATTATTACATATTTACCATACAAGGTATTAGCAGAATTTCAGCTATGTTTATTTCAATTTTTTGCAAAATATTTCAAAGTTTGTTGTCTTAACGAGCAAAAATGTGACAGAGTGGTATTAAATGTTATTTTTATATATTTGTAATAAAATTCCGATAAATCGAGTTAGATAATAATAAATGCTTGTGTTCTAGTTAAGCAAACTTAAAAATAAAACTGAAAATTTGATTTTACATAATAACTAATAAATATTTTTTTTTTGTGACTGAGGTGTTTATTTTTCCTTACTATTCCGATAAAACTTAAAATAAATAAAAGATATAAAATAAAACTTCGATGTATTATACGTTTCTAAAATCTTCGATAACTGGACAATTATTTAAAAATACATTTTATAAAAGAAATATGTACACTTTTATTTATTTTTTGAAATCTAAAAATTTATCACTCAGATTGTCGGTAGATAAGTAGAACGCCCCATATGCTCGTAACGGATTCACGTGATAAATCAGCACCTTAATTGCGATTAACAATTTAACACCGGCGAGGATTTAACTTGCTATGAAATTTAAGACAAGCTCCTAGAGCTAACACGGCCTCAAGGAGCTTCTAGTCCCGGAACTACCACCCGCTTTCTCTAAATGCACACCTCGTCTGAGCACAAAGTGTGATTGTGGAATGTGTAACTCCGGTGGGAATCGTTTACCGATGTCAAATATTAATCACTCCGCAACTGTAATAATATTTCGTAATATAAAATAAGATACTAATAAAAAGTAAGCCGCTTAAAATCGATACTGATACACTCAAACGCAATCGCACTTGCGTTGCACCCTGCTGATACGTACGAGGCGTGGCGTAGTTAATTACCTCCTCTTTCTTCTTTATAAGTCTGTAAAAGTCCACAGCCGGACAAAAGCCTTTCCCATGTTGACTTAACTAGGCTACACCTATTCTATGAGATTTAGTATTGTATTTGTATTTTTTTAGTATCGGTAGGTATTCTCAGTGCGGAGCAGGGTAGGCCAAAAAGGCAGTTTTTTTGCTTTTCAACCCACTTGCCATGCATGGCAACAATTCAGCAGTCGGCTTTTGATAGGCTGTAACGGTAACGATAATATTTATTTTTGAAATTAAGAACTTTTGAAACCCTAACCATTAATCGTTTGCCCAATGGTTAAATATAGTTTTGAAAAACTCGACTGCGTAAAAATTTCACTAATTTTATTAAGTGAGAATGATTGCCAACCAACTTTAAATAGTTATAGATCCCAAATGGTCATTCAAAATGAAAAATTGTTAGAGAAACTTAAGATGGTTTTCAAAGACCTATTCAATGATACCCCACTTGACATAGTACGTCGACTTTAATTTTTTTCACAATATGGCGTCTGGTTGTCGCCATATTGAATTTGGACTACCGTCATATCTTTAGTGACACTCACAAGATTAAGACCAATCAATATACATAACCAATGTATATGGGCTAATAAACACATTACCCTACTTTGCGTAACGCAGTCGGGTAAAAAGAGCTGGGACTGCTATTTTTTACCCCTTAATTTTGAAAAATTACACTGGTTGTTGATGACTGTGCGTCAACTGGCCCACCGCGTGGTTATAATTTCTTCAGTTATTTTCTTCTAGTCGACTACGCATTGTTCGGATGCTGGCTCATACGCACTACGCGGATAACCGTAATGCGGCTAGCCGTCCGGTTGACCGCAGGATGCAGTTGCGAATGCGGCCAACCAGATTGCGGGCAGCCACATTCGCAACCGCAATCTGCGGTTGAAGAACCGTTGCGATTTGCGGTCATATCGATTCATTTCAAAGATGGACGTGGAAGAAGTTGCAGCTATTTACTAAATTTACACATGTTACGTAAAAAAGGAAAAACAAAGAAAGAAGCGGTAGAGTTCCGTTCTAGGGACACCCCCGATTGGGATGGAACATCGGGTATTTGTTAGTCTTGGTGCAACATAAAAAATCCCTAAAGAATTTTGGCGTAAATACACCATAACATTTTTATGGGGGTTTAAAGTTTTCAGGATTTTTGGACCGTTTTTTTTTGGTACGCGTAATAAGCGTTATTTGGTGCAAGAGCGAGCGAAGCGAGCTAGGGACTCGGAGCACCCCGACTCGGACAGGTTAGGTTAGAAGGGGATGGCGGGGTCGAGTGAGCGAGCGAACAGACCCCTCCATCACCTTCGTGGTTATTTTTTTATAAAAAATCCAGAAATAGGAGCCCCGCTAGGCGGGGCTCCGTCGACTACACAGACTTTGGTATTACTTCGGCGGACTAAAATGCATAAATTTTCGTTAAAAAAATTGAACTTAATGGTTCTAATAATTTTTTTAGTTATTTTCATTTATAATTAAGTTGATTATGCAAAAAAATCCATGAGAACTGGTCTAGCTTAAAAATTTTGTCATTTTTAGTCGATTTATCATGAAAAACTGCCTTAAAAATCTAAAACTTCAAACCCTCGTAAAAAATTTCAGGGGCATTTGCGCCAAAAATCCCTTTGGGGTTTTTCATCATTTATGTTGGTAAACATGTAAAAAAAATTGGTCCAAATCGGAGGTGTCCCTAGAACGGAACTATATCCGAAAGAAGATTTCGATGATAAATTTTTCGGTATCCATCATAAACGTACCACGTGCACACAATCTCACTCAATAGCGGGCAGCCGCAAACTGAGCCGCACGGTACGAATAGAAACCGTTCGGCTGGCCGTCATTCAGGCCACAACAGCCCTCCGAGCGACCGGAGCAGTTTGCGGGTAGCCGCATCGCAGTGCGCATAGAAATAGATGTTTCGTATATATTTTTGCTTGCGGTCAGCCGTACGGCTGCGGGTAACCACAGTGCATATGTGTATGAGCACTTAAGTTGACAACCCGGCATTATTTTACGACTCTCACGTGATGAAAACGTGGTTGGTTCTCTTACGTCACCAAAACAGGTTGTGAGGTGAACAGGACTCAGCAGTGCCTTTCATTCTTCTATAAACTTTGTACACATCCATCATGATTTCTGAAGTTACTCGTATTATATTGAAATTGTTTTATTCTTTTTAGTTCTTAGAAGTCTGCTTTTACTTTATGCTAAAAGTTCAATTTTTTTAAAAAATTATTTTTTATATTTGCTTGCTATTTCTTTTGTCATGTTAGAAGAGTTCCACGCTCGAAGCGATTAAATACAAAGATATTAGGTAATATTTTTATTGGAATAATGCAATGCATTGGTGCTAACGCAATTTAAAATTTTACACTATCACTAGAATATTTACAATATCTGCAAGCGCTACTACGTCTGCTCCAACCTGTAACAGAAAATAAAAATAATATATCACAACCTTATGTTCTATAAGATGTCAGAAATATATTTTTCACGTTATTTTTGCGTTGATATACCTATATTGTGATAACTACAAAGCGAATTTTCAATAAAGACGCTATTAAAAATAATATAATAGATATTGATACCACATAGACGTATTTCACATAAATCATTTTGAGGTATTTATCTTGTCGCTTAGTCATTTCATAATTGAAATTGTAAAACTTCGAAATAATACATCAACTCTTCTTGAATATTAAAACCGTATAAATTATGAAAGAGTTCGAACTTAAACGCCCTACTAAGCAGAACAAGATAAAAATAATGGAGAAAAACTATGATTCCATTCACAAATAATTTGCGAAATCTAAACATATTTCAGATTTCATAAAAAACATATTTCTGACATCTTTTGGAAGAGATATCCTTACACAGTCATCTTTCATTGTTGATCACGAATTGAACATAGATAATTTATAAAAGTGATTTGTGTCCTCTACGTAGGAAAGTTATAGTGGATATAGTATTGTTGCAAATGCAGAAACTATTTTTTTTATAGAAACGTAATTTCTTACGTGGTATCTTGGTATTCACACTTAGCAAAGTTAAGGCAATTAAAATATTCTAACATATAATATATAGATATCTTTAGCTTTACTTGAAATTATTTTGTAATATTCATGAAAAAATATTATTTCACGTAATACTCATATATATAGTATTTTAAAAACATTAATTTAACGTTTATAAAACGTTTCATTGAATGCTTTGATAAAAATAAAATTAAATTTTGCTACAGTATTTTATATGTTACATGAGATATTGTATGAAAGGGCTACTATTGACCAACTTTAGTTAATGTGGTAACAAATGGACAGTCTGCTCCTTCTACTGCATACCATATAAAAATATTTTGCAATACGTATTTCTAAATCGAACAGGATCACACAGATTCAAAATGAAAACAAAAATACAACCTGTCGCGTTGTTACCCTGACGTTCACCGGCGATGTCGGGAGTGGCTTCTACTTCGCGAACGCCTCCGGTCGTCCCTACGCTCATACCTATCGTACTTGTCGTGGTCTCGACCCGACCTGTCGTAGTCTCGACCCGACCTCTCGTAGTCTCGGCCCGATCTGTCGTAATCCCGACCCGATCTCTCGTAGTCACGCCCTGATCTGTCGTAAGACCTATCCCTCTTCGAACTCTCCCTGTCGTATGATCGTTTGTCCCGCCGGCGCGACCTTTCTTCCGATCTATCCCTAGACACCCTCTTCCGACCTGACCGCGATTCATAACTTGTGGAACGCTTAGAACGCTTCCTAGGCCTATCATCCTCTGAATCGTCTCTGTATTTATCCTTGTGTCTTTCGTTTCTCGATGATTTATGTTTGTCGTAATGTTCATCGTTCTTTTTAGTTCGCGACTTCTCGTACTTTTCATAGTCGCCATGTTTGGATTTGGCGTTCCGCTCATCGGTTTTCTGTATCTTCTTCTGATTCTCTTTTTTTGATTTTTTCGCTTGGTCACTCTCACTGGAGCTCCTACGTTTACGTTTCTTTGATCTTGCAACTTTTACTTCTTGATCACTTTCTGACGATGAATCGCTGGAACTGGACGAAGAGTCATCTGAATCGCTAGAACTTGAACTGGAACTGTCTTTATCGCTTGTTGATTTCATTTGTGGACTCGGAGTCTTCCCCCACTTGTTTGTTTTTTACCTTTTCCTCTGGTATTGTCCCTAATCTCCGAACACCGTCGTGTTTGTCGCTAGATTTATGGTTGTTCTTTTTGTTGTCTTTTGATATCCGACGTTCTGGTTTCTTTTCAGGTGTTTCGGTTTCTATAGGAGGAGGTGTTGCTGATGATCCTAAAACGATAACAACAGTCGAATGTTGTTAGTCGTGAGCAATTAGTAACAGCAATAAGGGGAATAAAACTAGGAATTTATTAAAGAATTAATTTAAATGCATTATATCCTACAGTATTCCAACAAAGTTCCACACGGTTTCACAGAATACCAGCTTGAAATAGCTGCTTAATGCTGCTATGTTTGGAATAGTGAGTAACCCTTTTTACTGGAAACGAGGCATTCTGTCTTCGCCCTCAGGGGTGACAACACATCTGCATTTTGATTTTTAATCGAGGATAGATGTAAATGTCAATGAGCAATAGCATCCACTAACCATCAGGAGGACTGTGTGCCGGTTTGTCACCCTTACCTATAACTAAAACCACCTTATCCTATAAAAAAAGTTTCATCCCCGGAGTCGATTTAGGTACATATTAAATGATTTAGGTACATATTATATTAAAAACGATTCCGAGATCAAATTTTGCCTTTAAACCTGAAAGTCGATCCGAAATACAATTTTAAAATCTTCAAGGTAAGAGCGATTGCACAATTTCTAGATTAACACGTTTATCAGGGGTATTTATTACGTTTATCGTGTTTATTACCAAACATCAATCTTATTCAATCTGTTAACTTGTTAAAATGAATTGCAGTTTATTATTAATAGCAATAAAAATATTATCAGAAAATTTTAGGCAAGTTATATTTCATTTTAAAATGCATTTAAAACTACATCATAAACTGTCTTAAGTACTATGTTTCAAAAAAAGACTCACGTGATCGCCTCGGTCTTTCGGGTGTGGCTACAGGCGTGGTGGGTTCTTCTGCGTTCTCCCTGAGTTCCGCCCTTCTCACCTCTGCTTCAATTTCTCGCGCCGTTCGCTCGAACTCCAATCTCTTCCGCTTTATTATCTCCTAAATACACGAAATATAAAAATTTGCTTTTAAATAACAACTCGGTAGCGCAGCCTTTTATCGTTTTGGCGACGGCGCTATGGAATCTCGGGTTCGAATCCTGAGGGTAATAAGTGTTTGTAGGCTATATGTTTTCACGATATAGAAGACGACACGAAGGTCCCTAAGTCGTATCGGTCCGGAAAAATCGCTGGTGGTAAATAACTCCACAGAGAAGTTGTACGAGGAAGAAAACTCCTAGTAAAACGCACAGTGGTGGACCGCTAGGCATCCAGATGGTGAGGATGGTATCGTGAATTTTGACGCGATGTGCGTTCGTGAAATTTGGGGCTGGAATTAATCCGAACAATTCCTCATAGCACTCCCCGTGGTAGATGCGATAGAAAATGCAAAGAGATGCAACATCCCTAAGCAGCGCCAGTGAATCGAGCCGATCAGAAAGAACTCGGTCGTCGACGATTCGAACCGCTCTGCAAGCGATGTGCCGGCATGAAATACTGTCTCGCTCTGCTGAGCACGCCATTCTGGCTTTCCTTTCCAAGTGACCACGAAACTGCACACTATTCGATATGTTGACGCCGAGGATTCCGATGCTAGCTGAGGCAGCAAGGGGAGTGAAAGTAGTGAGTGGAGTTGAAACTGAAGAGATAAGACAAAGGGGTTCTTTTTAGCGGTAAACGCGCAAACTTGTGTCTTCTGGGGATTGAACTGGACTAGATTTAGTCGCCCCCAATTCGAGACTTTGTTCAGCGAAGACTCGATTTCAGACACAAGTTTGTCCCGGTACTCAGTGACGTTTTCCCGAGAAATATTGGCACGGCCGGTATATAAGGCATCACCAGTGCTGTCGTCTGCATAGCAATGAATGTTACCAGTTTGCAACATATCATTGATATACAGAAGAAACAGCGTTGGTGATAGCACGCAGCCTTGTGGAACACCAGCGTTGATAGGCTTGTAATCAGAGTATGCACTTTCTACTACGACCTTGATGTTCCGATCAGCAAGGAAACTGGTGATCCAATTGCACAATTTCTCGGGAATCCCATAGGAAGGGAGCTTCGAAAGAAGCGCTTTGTGCCAGACCCAATCGAAGGCCTTCGCTATGTCCAAACTAACGGCCAATGCCCCTTGACTCTTCTGCCTCCGCCCATCTATGAGTCAGGTAGACCAGAAGATCACCAGCTGATCGACCCCGACGAAAACCGTATTGGCGGTCAATAATCAACTGGTGATCCTCAAGGTACCTCATGAGCTGGCAGTTTATATGGACTCCATTATTTGGAGAACAAGGAGGTGATAGCGATAGGCCTGTAGTTGGACTGGTCTGAGCGGTCGCCTTTTTTAGGGATCGGGTGGACCAAAGTTGGACTACGGTGAATTCAGGACTACGCCTTGGGAGTAGGAATACCGGAAAAGACGCGTTAAAACCGGTGCCAAATCCGGAGCACACGTCTTCAGCACAATGGGAGGTACTCCATCAGGTCCACTCGACTTGCTGACGTCCAGGGAGAGGAGTGCTTTGCGAACTGAGCGCTGCGTAAACCGCATATCCGGCATGGAGCACTCACACCGCGGGATGGTCGGCGGTGTGTTCCCCTCGTCATCGAGAGTCGAGTTGGACGCAAAGAGAGAGCCTAACAGATCGGCTTTCTCCTTTGCGGCATGGGCCAGTGAGTCGTCCTCTCTGTGCAGAGATGGAAGAGATGGCTGACAGAAGTTCCCTCGGACAATCTTGGCGAGAGACCAGAATGCACGAGTTCCCGAAGGAAGGCGAACTAGCTTATATAAAACCCATTCTTACGTCATATTTTGTAAGTCGAATTTTATATTAGAAATCTAGTTCTATTTCGGATGCCGAATTGTTTTCTTCATTCTGTATCGTACACTTCGATTTACATCTTACTTAAAAAAAAATTGTATATTAAAATTTTAAAAATCTTAAATGTGTTTTTATCAATAATAAAAATTCATGTTATAAATAATAATTATAGCACATTCTTGCCGTGTATTAATCTAATCTAAATAAAAATGATAGAATCTTACGTAAGAAGAGGGAGAAATCTTATGTACCCTTAACATGGGGATAAGGTTCAAAATCGCCAAAATCATCCTTACATAATTAATGAATGGCCCCTAACCTAATTAATCCGTGTATATATGTGTAGCGTGATTTAACTTGGAGTCTATTGCATTTAAAATTACAATAATTTATTTTAGATTTTGAGTATTATCTCCACATATTTATTAGAATGTAAAAGTACAGCTGGACTGAGCTTACCCTCTATCGCTGTAGGGGGATTTGACTTAATAGTCATGTTTCGCAGGCGGATTATATAATAGTAATAATAATATAGATATAGTAATAGTAGTACCGACGATAGTACTAGTTCTAGAAGTAGTAATGCACTTTGACGCTGCTGCCCGCCGGCGGTCTGGGTACTTTACGTCTAAAGCACGGTCGCGGAGCAGGATTTTTTTTATTGCTTTGAATTTTTAAACTTAATTCCCATCATAAAAAGTTTTATTTCTATTGCAACTAAGATAGTTTTAGGACCTTTTGAAGTTTGTTTGTGATTCGAAAACCGAGTTTATTCTCAAGTAATTAAAGTTCACATTTGTATGAACTGAAATAATTTAAAATTCTTCCTGCTCTGCGATCACGCCATAGCGTACACGCGATAGTTATACCGCCATCTCTCGGAAACCATAAGATTTTTCTTGCTTTCCCATAGTAGCCTCTTAGGGGCGAAATTTCTTGATAGATTTTCTTGTAAGCAAGCCGTTAGTAATATATAATTAACTGCGTATTGTGGAAACGCTCAAAATTTTTATCAACTAAGTAATACTAGTATACCAACAAAGGAGAGCAGTCGTTTAAGCAGAAATTGTTTCTTCATTGAGTTTCTAAAGGTTCCCTTTCTCACCGTTCCGGATCCAAAATACCAAAAAACTGTTCTAGTAAGGAAACAACTTATTTCTTGTTTCGCTCAAGTAGCGATATGATAATGTGCCTATCGGTTCTCACTTAGATTACAGATATAGGTTTAGTATGTAGGTATTGAACTTGTATCTGTAATGTATGGGGTTCACAAACGCAGATTAGTAATTCCTTCCACCACAATGTTAAATCTTTTGTTTGACCTCAAAATTTTTGCAAACATTTCAATAAGTTTTTTTACCTTGAAAATAATATGATAATTAATGGACATTTTTGCATAGCATTCTGCATTCACAAGATTTCATCAAATCATAAACAAGGACTTATGACTATTTTTGTTAAATTTATTCATTAGAAATTTATTTCTTTTGTAGTTTTATGTCCAACTATGTCAGATATTAAAATAAAAATTCCTAATAAAAATATGATATATAAGATAATAATAATAATAATAATACAAAAAACTTTATTACAAGAAAATAAAATTTATCTTGCGTTCATGTAGTTAACAACAAATCATTAACTTCGCTATATTATGTCGGCGGAGGACTGACAGAGACATGCTATAGCTATCGCTGTACACAGAGGTTTGACAATCATCATGGTCGTTTTTTAATTTTATCTTAATCCCGACGTAGACATAGTTACATCAGTACACTGGTTACGATTTGGAGATCTTTTAGCAGAAGCAAGACCAAATAATTTAAACTAAGAACTATCATCTACGTGCCGTTTTCGAGAGTCATTACGAATCGTCTCGCACGCATACTCGACGACTTCCAGCCTCCTGAACAAGCCGGTTTCCGAAAAGGCTTTAGCACGATAGACCACATACATAACCTTCGGCAAATTGTACAGAAGACCGAGGAGTACAATTTGCCACTATGTCTTGCGTATGTGGACTATGAGAAAGCCTTTGATTCCGTCGAAATTTGGGCGGTGCTGCAGTCCCTTCAGCGGTGCCAAGTAGACTGTCGGTATATCGAAGTGCTGAAGTGTTTGTACAGTAGGGCTACGATAGCTATCCGAGTACAGAACCAGAGTACGAAACCTATCCAACTGCAGAAAGGTGTAAGAGAGGGTGACGTTATATCCCCGAAACTCTTCACCGCTGCATTGGAAGACGTCAATCAATGGCGAGTACATCACACACCTTCGATTTGCCGACGATATAGTCTTTATGGCAGAATCGCTGAAGGACTTAAGCACTATTCTCAATGACCTCAATAGTGCCTCCCAACGGATAGGTCTTAAGATGAACATGGACAAAACAAAGATAATGTGTAACGCCCATGTCACACTTATGCCGGTAGTTGTTGGGAGCTCTAAGCTCGAAGTTGTTGACGAGTATGTTTACCTGGGACAAATAGTCCGACTAGGTAAGTCCAACTTCGACCGAGAGTTCAATAGACAGATTCAACTCGACTGGGCAGCGTTCGGGAGATTACGACACATCTTCTCGTTAGGTATACCTCTAAACTTGAAAACGAGATTGTACAACCAGTGCGTGTTGCCAGTGATGACTTAAGGATCTGAGACGTGGTCCTTCACTGCTGGCCGTATGAGGAAGCTCAAGGTCGCTCAGCGAGCTATGGAGAGGCCTATGCTCGGGGTTTCTCTGCGTGATAAACTTAGAAATGAGGATATCCGCAGTAGAACCAGAGTGACCGACATAGTCCAACGGATTAGTAAGCTGAAGTGGCAATGGGCCGTCCATATAGCTCGAAGAACCAACATTCCGTGGGGAAAAAAGGTTCTCGAGTGGCAGCCTCGTACCGGTAGGCGAAGTGTAGGGCAACCCCCCACTAGATGGAGTGACGACCTGGTAAGACATGCAGGAAGTCGATGGATGCTGGTGGCTCAGGACCGTGCTTTGTGGCATTCCTTGGGGCAGGCCTTTGTTCAGCAGTGGACTTGTGAAGGTCTGTAATGATGATGATGAAGTACCGGAACTACATTTTGAAGGACAGCACTGTTGACGTGTCGCGCAGACAGGGAAGAGAGGTGAGGGGTTCACAAGCCCGAGCTGTCCACTCCACTTATTAGGGTCATTTGGGAAACACCTTTTAAGGCTGACGAGTTTTTATTATTATTTACTTAATTTTCACCACGGGCATCATCAGTTAGAGCGTCGGCGAATATCTTGAATGTAGATATATTCCTTCCATTATCCATAAGAGCCTATAAAAGTCTGCTGAATATATGCCTAGCCCATACATTGCCTCATAGAAGGAAATTTGGTTGCCACGCTTGGCAGGCGGGTTGGTAATCGCAGTTTTTTTATTATTTTGAGTTGTTACCAGGAAGATGCTGCCGTGTGATCTGTTCAGTTGTTACAGTTTCCTCTGTCGCCTCTTACGAAACCCACGGGACGATATGGGTTAGTGGATATTCTTACCTGGGTTGATTTTGGATTCACTTTGATTAACTTGTTATTTCTAAGAGCCGTTTTCTTGTGCGGCATACCGGTACGATATATTAAGCGTGTATAACAGTTTTTTAATTACGTATTAATATATCGAACTCATTAGTATCTATTGATGTCGGCTTTTACGCAAACATCAAAGGCGTTGATAACTGTTTGCAGTTTCTACAATATGCTGTTTGTATAAGATAAAAGCTTCACCTGCAACTGATGATCCGACAAGTCTTTCTGATCGTCTTCATCTCCGCTTCCGTCGCTGCTGCTCTCGTACGCGCCCAGCCCTGTATGGACGCTTTTAGTAATATTTTGTGATAAAGTTTAGTAAAATTTAAGTTAAAATTATACAAACTTACACATATTTAAGAAGAAATACGAAAAAACCCATGGAATTTATGTTTCTTCATAGCCAATTGCGATAAATTCAATTTTAAAATTCGCGTGTCACAATAAAACGCAAATTACAGTCACTAACTACTTTCAACATACAGTAAATTCCATAGAAAGAACATAAACCACTGTAAACGGTTTTGCCTGAAACTGTTATGATTTTATCACTGCCCTATAAAAACCCTATAACTGCGAGTTTGAACTTAACTTTAGAGGTTACTTGCATAAACGACTAACGTAGGATAAATGAAATTTCCTTAAATACAATTATTAACTCATAAATTTCATAAAAATAGAACACTTTCTAAGAAACTTTTGCGAGTTTTAATCATAAAAGAAATTACAGAAAAAACATATTGTATAATATGTACAAATGCCGTAAATTTCTGCATGCTTTAAAATTGAAGTGAACATTGTCACTGATGCCTGAATATTGATTGTATGTATCTACCGATCAGTCTTGTAAATCAGCCAAAAGATGCATCAAAAACCTTAAGATTATAATATCATAACTATAAATTCCTGTTTTTAAAGCTTAAACAAATGCCACTAAGTATACAGCAATATATAATATACCACATGTGATTAACATTTATAATAAATTCTGTGTTTTCTTACCAATTCAATTCCACTAAACATTACTGAACACAGTCGTTTATAATCACATTGCCAATATTATAAAAACATCATACAAGACGCAGCGCAGCTGAAATCAAAGATTTAATTGTCGTCTATGGTGGTTTAGGTAAACTTTTTTAATAAGAAGAGTCCAATAGTAATTAATATTCCACTAAGTATCAACTTTTTTTAAATTCTGATTAATGTTATTGGCAGTTATGTTTATGCTTTATATATTTTTCCGTTATAATCATATTGTCCATGGTAAAGGCCAATTAAATTTTTAGGATAAATAATGTCATATTTCATCTTCTTCCACCATTCAAAACCACCATATACATGTAAAACTATCTGGCAAACTAAAACAAAACATAAATTGCCGCCAGTTTCTTTCGTTCTTTCGCGAGGGTAGTTTGCGAAATAGTTAGATGAGCACGTCCTTAAAAACGGAACTTACCGAGTCCACTGGCGATAGCGGCGAGCGCCTTGGACTTGCTTGCTTTCATGGCGTTGAGACGCGAAGCTTTTACCATATAAATAAAACCAACATTAATCACACATAAATGTATTCATTCAACAGGCATCATCTGAAATAAGACTTTATTAGCGATGATTTAAGACACATTTTTACACATCACAATTCTTCTTCACAAAGTTATAATATATAATATATCACATTATAGAGTCAGTGCGCGCAAATTTCTCGCTGTTTAGAGCAAAATCTTGAGAGTGACCGTCGGGCCGTTTGATATAAGCCTATATTAATGGAAATACCTTGTGCGGCGTTATATCGGGCCAATTCTTCCTGGCTCACCGTATGAATCTCCTGGTCGGTCACCTCTAGCAGGATTTCTGTAAGCGATCGTCGCACCGCATACATCTGTTAGTGAAATAAGTGGTATACTTACATAAAGTGAATACTGCATAAGCATTAAAGAGGGTTGATTAGACCACGTTAATGGAAGATGCAAGTATCAATTAAACATATTAGATGGACGGCCAAGACAAGAATGTCGGATCTCATTTACATTATAGCCTAACATAAGTCAACTGCTAAACATATAAATAGTCCATAGATAACTATTAACCACAAGGTCTTGACTTGACCCACCTGCATCTACTCGTATGATCTTGTGATGTTGCGCTAAGGCTGACTCTTGAAACTTTTTTACGAGTTTTTGAGCTATATGATTGACTCCTTTAAATTAAGCTCACTGATCCATTGGGCTATGTCAGTAAGGCGATTTCTTCGCGTAGAGGAACTCCGAATGTAGCTCCATAAACCGATGAGTGATTTTTTAGCTATAATATATTTTTATAGAAGTAAATGTGAAAAACTAGCACACAGTCCTGATGTTCAATGGATGCTGTGAGTTGATTCAAAATCAAGGATTACTACATCAATCCTTGATTTTGAATCAAAATGCAGATGAATTGTCACCCCTGAGGACTAAGATAGAATTCCTCATTACCAATAAAAAGGATTTAATGTAAATCAAATGGATAGCTGCAAGTTTACAAGTCTAATTTTATTAAAAAATTAATCACTTCTAAAACAAGAATTTTAAATCTACTAACAAACCATCAGACCTTTTTACAATCTCGATTAAATTAATACCTATGTTTGCATACTAACTTCTTTTTTTTTTAAATAGAATAATGTGACAAGCCAGCTCACAGCCCACCTCATGGTAAGTGAATGCTACGGCCCATAGACATCTACATTCAATGTCAATTGAGAAAGCCTTGTTACCACCAAAAAAGTCTTCGGTTCTCTACTCTCCATAGCATTATTCTGCTGTTTCATACTGGTATTCTATGAGAGGGTAAAGTCCGGATGCGAAGCAGGAAGAATTTCGTACTTTAACCTGTTATTACCTGTCTCTGTCACTGCCGCGTAAATATAATGCGTCTCGCTCGCACATATGCAATGGCCGCCGTCCTCAGGGATTGTAAACCTTTTACCTGATACTGTAAGGTTTGTTCTTGTTTGCATGTGGTTTTTGGTTTGCCTTGAGTCACGACAAAAATCCTTGGCTTGCTTGACATAATTAATAATTTTTAAATAACGAACGAACGACATTTCATCTTGGGATGCGTTAGTGATCCCTCAGATTTCGGACACAGTTATCTCAGTTATCTATTGTTAGTTTGTTGTTATTTGTTAGTTTTTGTTATCTTGTTTTAATTGTTAAGTGGATTTGTTAATTTGTTAGGTTTTCTTCACTGTTTTAAAATTGAACCAGAGCCGTCTACGTAGTGTCCATTCAAGGAGTTGTTTCTCCGCGGAAGAAAAGAAAACTGTCACACTTTAGTGTATCTGAGGAGGTAATAATTATTAATGTGTTTAAATACGTTAAAGAATCCTGGCCTCCTGATAAAAATCCTTCAAAAAAAGAAATGAAGTACAAAACAGCCGATATCTTGGGCATTTCGAAATCGGCAATATATCGTACTTTAAAAGAATATACCGAAACAGACACCGTCAAGCCAGCTGCATCACCGAAAAAACGACTCTCATTAATTGAAATGATTGATCGGTTCGATACATCGTGCATTAGACGAATATTGCGCAGCTTTTATTTAGAAGGAGAGTTATCTACAGCAAAAAAGGTGCTACATGTCATAAATGCAGACGAATCCTTACCAAACATGGGCTTGACATTGTTGAAAAAATTACTGAAACATTTGAAGTTTAAGTATGTCAAACTAAGGAGAAAAAACGGGTTAATCGACAGAGATGACTTAGCATTGTGGCTTATCAAATATTTGAAAAATATGAAAATTTACCGACAGCTACAACAACCAATATACAGGGTATTTTGAAACGCTCCGAAAACGAAGACAGATGATAGTACTAAGGATACCTATGATGATGGGTCACAAAGAAATTCGATCCCGAGGAAAAAAAAATCATCTTTTCACAACGTTTTATTAACTTTATTCACGCTCCATCATGTTATTACAGTTATTTGAAACGATATTTCACACAAAAAAATCATGAAAATACTGAAAAATAAAACAGCAGTGAAACTTTAAAAAGAAAATCAGCTGACAATAGGGTCAATATCCTCGCGGGCGCCGAACTCTTTCCTAGATCGGAACGAAACAATGCATTAGGTTATACTACTTACTCACACACATGCTGCTTCGTGTCGCCTCGCGCTGTGGAATTTACATGCTTCAAGAACATTACAATAATTTTAGTTTTTGAGACAGTGCCATGTTGACTATCACGAGCGATAGTTGAATTGTTTTGTTTATTAAATTATTATCGTTATTACTTGTTATTTATTAATTAATGATGTTGTTCTTGTTGTTACGTTTTGTGTTTTTTGTTTGGTTTTAATAATGTCTAACGCGTAGGTACGTTTATAGTGCTCGTGAATACGGCAACATGTTAATGTGCCTTGAAGAATCTCATAAGGTCACGGAGGATCGGTAAGCTGTTTCATACCTAATTTTTTTTAAATAACTTAGTACTGAACTGATTAGGTACATAACTGAATACTAACTTATTCTGGACTATAATTTTTTTTTTATAGTATAGGGTGACAAACGAGCACACAGTCCACCTGATGGTAAGTGGTTGCTGTGACCCATAGACATCTACATCTATCCTCAATAAAGACTCAAAATGCAGATGCGTTGTCACCCGTGAGGACTAAGATGGAATGCCTCTTTTCCAGTAAAAAGGGTCTCCGGTTCTCTACACTCACCATACGAAACACAGCAGTGTTAAGCTGCTATTTTACGGTGGTATTCTGTGAGAGCGTGGTCCTTCCCAGTCGAGCCGACCCATTCGTGCTACAACTATACTACTAATATAGCTGCAGCATGGCTTTACCACGTAATCAGAATAATAAAAATACCTACACAATGGATAACAAAGCATGACTCTAACCTTGTAAACATTTTATTTAAGTATTTTTTTCATTAGCGGGGAATCGAACCAGTTATTTGGTTTATTTAACCTGTGAATTGAATTAAAGTGGCTACGTGGAGACAAGCACAGTGGCAAATTAGTAGGTTAAGTAGATAAGTTAGGTATTTAGACAAGTGTTGTAAATTATTAGGTATTGTGGTACCATCGCTGGTTGCGGGCCGCGCGAATTCGACGTTCGCGCGTACATTGACCCCTAGTCAGCTGATTGTAATTCAGTAATTCCACTGCTGGTTTTATTTTTCAGTATTTTCATGATTTTTTGTGAAAGATCGTTTCAAATAACTGTAATAACATGATGGAGCGTGAAAAAGTTAATAAAACGTTGTGAAAAGATGATTTTTTTTCCTCAGGATCGAATTTTTTGTGACCCATCATCATAGGTATCCTTAGTACTATCATCTGTCTTCGTTTTCGGGAGCGTTTCAAAATACCCTGTATTACTTGGATGAAATTTAGGTGAATGCGGGTAAGACTTATTTTTATTATTTACTGACTGACTTAAATCCATACTAATATTGTAAATATGAAAGTAACTCTGTCTCTCACCTTTTCACGCCTACACGGCTGCGCTGATCTTGATAAAATTCAATATATATACTTTGTAACAAAAGGAAGGACATAGGATCGACAGAAGCGATTGTGATCCCCTAAGATGTTCGCAATATCTAGTGGTTAAATGTTTAAACTTATGATAAATTTATTCATTTACTTTTCATGGCACACTGTAGGCAAAGTGTGGGAAGAAACTACAGTGCAGTCACGGAAACAAGCATTTTTGGAGGGTTTGTTGACGGGTGCCAAGAATCCTACTTCCAAAGGCAACCGGCTAATTATTTTACTTATAAGAGGTGAAAAAGGATTCGTGCCGGAATCATAATTGGTATTTGGAAGCAAAGGTACAGGCAGTTATCACGAATCGATGAATGCAGTCAAGTTCGAAAATTGGTTTCAAGCAATGCTTACCGAGACTTGAGCCAAACGCAGTGGTTGTCATGAATAATGCCAGCTACCACTCAAGACGCCAGGAGAAAATCCCAGTTACTAGTTGGAAAAAATCAGACATCCAAGAATGGCTTTCTTCAAAGCAAACTTCTTTTGAGGCAAAGGAAACAAAAGTCCAGCTCTTGGAAAATGTGAAAGATGTCAAAACTCAGTAATAATCGTACGTGGTCGATGAGATGGCAAAAGCAGTTGGTGTGGAGGTATTGAGATTACCTCTATACCACTGCGAATTGAATCCCATCGAACTAGTGTGGGCAGACGTTAAGGGGTATGTGGCCCGGAAAAATACAACATTTAAGTTGGCAGATCTTAAAAAGCTGCTCCAGGAGGCTTTAGGCAACATTACAGCAGAAAATTGGCAAAATTGCATCAGTCACGTAAAAAAAGAGGAATCGAAATTAGATAGACTAGATGATATTGTAGATAAAACTCTTGATTCTTTTGTAATAAATGTGACAGGCGAGACTTCGTCGGAAAGCAGTAACTCCGATACAGAGAAATCGGATTCTGATTTTTGAATTTTCATTTTTTTATTTCTGCCAAATTAGTAATTGTAACTCGATTTTTATAACGTGTTTTTATACTAAAATCAAAATAAATAATTTATATAATAACAATAATTTATTTAATAAGTTAGTAAATTTATTTTTTCTCCTTCAAATATTTCATATAAACCGCACTTAATACAAAAAAAGGTTATTGTACGAAATTCTTCCTGCTCCGCGACTGGACTTTAGTCCTGCGCCGGTTGAGCCGAACAATTCGTGCCGCAGCTAAAATATATATATATATATATATAGCTGTGGCATGGCTTACCGTGTAAAAAGCACTTTTACATTTTTTTTGACTTTCTTAAATATTTCGTATGTTGGAAATTTTGTCTACCCCACAATAGACTGGGGACTTTTTATTTGATTTATTTTGAATGGAAACAATAGAAATATTAAATAATTATTTCAACTTCAAAAATCAAATAGCTTTACAGATTATAGTTTTTGTATGAATAAATAAAACACTTACAACTTCCTGCATAATCTCCTCCTTACTTTTCTTGACCAAGGTTGGTTTTTCTTCAGGTTCTGTTTTCACAGCAGTTACTTCTTCTTCAGGTTCCTTTTCTTCTTGAATACTCTGCTCTGGTTCGGGTAAATCCTGCTCCTCCTTATTGCCGTCTTCATTTTCAGAATCTGAGTCCTTAATATGCAATAAACGAAATTAGAACATAGAATTATATACCACATTACAACAGACAATAATACTTTTTTACCGATTATAAGCTTGCTTTGACTACTTTCCCTTTGTCTGGTGCTATAACCACCAAATCGCTTGCCAACTGCAGTGATTAAGGCAAATCGTGCCTACAATTGGAAAGACCCATTGCCAGCAATGGACTTTTACCAGGTGTTTTTTATATATATATATATGTAGAATAAGCATAAATTTAGTAACTAACTAACGTTAGAATAGATTGGCAATGCAAAAGAGAAAGAGTTAGAGCGAGAAAGATAGACTAGACCATTCGCGTACACGCTATCAGCCTGTATCAGCCTGGTGTCATTCGTGAACAAAACAAATCCCGCTTATATTTGCAAAATATCAGGTTTTAAAGTGAAAAAAAGTGTTTAATAGACGTAGTTAATTATGACTAGGTGCGTAGTACCTAACTATAACTCACCTCAGAAAGAAACACCACATTAATTGAAATGTTTAGCTATCTAAATGCTGTCTTTTAGAGCAGGTACAAACAATTTGTACTTCAATGGATAGGAAATATTATCACATTTTATTATAATAATCACGTGACTGGAAAGCAATTGAATTTAAAATAATTACAAATACATGAAAATTTGCTAATTTTAACCTCAATTTTGTAGAGATTGACATTATCGATAATATCTTATCGAAATGTTCTTAACAAGCAAAGGTATATACTTGCATGCAGCCTTATTCAACTTGTTATGTATATTCTTTTTTATTTTTAGGTTACCGTGGCTAAATAATATTATTCTAAACGTATGAAAAATTATTTTTTAATAGTATTAGGGTTACAAACGAGCACAAAGTTCACCTGATATTAAGTGAATGCTGTGACGAGATTTTCATAAAATAAAGGCCTCTTCAAGACTATTTTCGTTTATAAAGTCAATGACTTCGAAAACATTGTGGTCTTTTAATTCAGGGGAGGAATACAATGAAATCAATTGGTTTTTCAATGTTTGTTAATCAAAATGGTTTGCGTAATTTTCAAATAATGCATCTAATGCCTCTAAAGGAAAATCTGAACGATATTTTTTGAACAGTTTGCTGTTGAACAATTGAAAAAATTTTAATTTGAAAATTTCAGAATATCGGCCATTAATTTCTGAAGATATGGTATCAATTATTTCAACAAAAAGTCGTTTGTATTGTCTGAGCACAGCGCAAATTGCGTCACAAACGAGGAGCAGAGTTATTTTGCAATGTTTTCATAAATGTGATCAAATTCTGACTGAAATTCAATACGTACCCATGTCTGAAACTCCTTTATTTTATTACTGCAATAACCGACATCAACTTGTGATTTTTGTAAAATATTGTACAAGCAGTCGGTTTAAAATTGAAATTAAATGAACGCAATGTGTTTTCAAAATTCTCGGCGGCCAAGCTCGTATCGCCGTCCCAGTTTTGCGGTTTGTCGCACATATCCGAAAACAAATTAATCAGATTATCTTTTTGTTCGAATACTGTATTCATAATTCGTGACGTAACGTCCAACGAGTTGCGGGGGCATTAGGCAATTTTTTGCTGCAATGTGCATCAATGTGCATTTTTGCTGTTATTAAAAAACCTGAAGGGCTGAAAAAAGTGCTGACTTCCCAATCCTGTTACAAGATTTAGATAAACCTAATGCCAAAATGTGTGCATTACACCAAATATACATGGCTTGGGGACAAACATCTTTAACTTTTTGTTGCACTCCATTTCTGACACCGGACATGACACTTGCACCGTCATAGCTTTGCGCAACTAGTTTTGTGGTGCAGTCATGTTTGTTTAATAATTCCAATATGATATTACAAAGTGTGTCTGCTGTGCGACTTTCAGACACATCTACATACCCCAAAAACGGTCATGAATATCGTTTCCATAATAATATCGGAGAATCAGACACAATTGCTCTCTGTGACTAACATCGGGAGTTTCGTCAATAATAATTGAAACGAATTTTGACAATTTGACTTCGTATTCGAGCGAGTTTTCATAACATCAGCGACAGAATGAATAATGTCATTTCGAATTGTACTAGATAAAAACTCGACCGTTTGTCGCTTTGTTGATGCTGCATATGCTTTTCTAACACGAGATCGTACTTCGAAAGAAGCGATACAAGTTCTAATAAATTGGCTCTATTTAATGCAGTTTTCGACTCATCGTGACCTCTGAAAGGAAGTTCTTGTTATGCTAAATGGCAAACAATATCGACTAATCTTTGGAAAACACTACGGTTGTGATCAACACGCATGTTGTGTTTTGTAATTTCCTCGGATAACTGGCGCGACAAAGATGTTTCAATCCGATTTTTCAAAATTACTAAACGAAATTACCGCATTTATGTGTTTTGAGAATTCATATGCCTTTTAATGGCTCCAGATAAGTTATTTAAATCATCATATCCAGTAGTATTCCAAGCTGTTTTGTCATTGGAAAAGAATATGCAGCACCAGCAGAACAACTTATTGGTATGTGAGCAGCCAACAATCCAATGAGTATTGTAAACAGATCTATTAAATTGCCGTTTGTAGGTTTTACTCGTCTGAGAAATACACAAATCAGGCGTTGGTTTCGGTGTGGATATGAGCTGTTTTTCTCAACAAAGTTTAAAGATTTTACCCTTCTCGCCGATTAACACTTTGACACACTTCAATTCATCACAAGGAACACTATTATCCTCCATTTTCACTAAAATCTTTAAAAAGCATACATTTTCAACTCGCAATATTCATTCGCTCAAGTAAACACACAGAGTAAACATTGAAATGTGAAGTAAACTTGCAAACGTATCGCCCGCGTGCCCCGCGCTCGACTAACTAACACCGAAAGCCCAGCTTATCGCTCCATACTAATTGCTATATAAACAATCGTAGTTATATTTCATTATAGAACATTTGCAGTAGCCACTTACCATCGTCACCATGTGGACTGTAAGTGCGTTGGATATTTCAGTTTTATAAAAATATTTTAAATAATAAATCCCAATAAATTTAACATTTTTTATAACATGTATTTTCGAACGTCGAGAATATTCTGAATTACACTTTTATTGGATCGCAGACACGATATTTCAATATTTATTTAATTAGTAGCCATTCAGCGAGGAAATGCAGCCAGCGTTCTTGGCACAATACCACAATGAGTAGTACTGTATGATAATTTAAGTTTTAGTTTGTTTTTCTTATATATAGTTTTTAAATATTAAGAAAATACATACAATAATATGTATTTCAATGTTTCATTGTGTCCACAATAAGCCGCCATGTTAGTTTTATGTGACTTCATGTAGCTTAAAACCCGCGAAAGGGCACAATGCTTTTAAAGATATCTAATTTGTAATGAGTAGTTTAAAAGATCTGAGGAACAGATGAACATACATACATACATACATAGCGTTCTATAATTGTAACCATCCTTTTGGCTTCGCCGTAGTTGAGTAAAAATATTCAATTACATCATCTGGGTCAAATCAGAAGACACGAATATACTGCAATCGGTATCGATAATTATAGTTGAGGCAGGCAATGCATGGTGTAGCACTATTTGTCACCCATACATGCACATTACACGCACACTTGTGTCTTTTGATTTTGGTCTCGACCAAATCACTCCATTGCCAATCTATGCTATACTATATCTATGAGAATAAGAGTGACAAATAAGCACACAGTCCACCTGATGGAAAGTGGATGCTGTATGATGTATATTTATCCTCAATTAAGAATCAAAATGCAAATGCGTTGTCACTTATGAAGAGTGAGACGGAATGCCTCATTTCCAGTAAAAAGGGTCTTCGGTTATCTACACTCACCATATGAAACAGCAGCATTAAGCTGCTAATTTACGCTGGTATTCTGTGAGAGCGTGGTCCTTCCCTGGTCGAGGCGACCCATTTGTGCTACTATCATAAAATAACTGCAGCGTGGATCTACCACATACAAATAAAAATGGTATCCAAGTCAGTTCTCTTTATTCTAAGGATTTATCCATAGTATTTACTTAAAACATTCAACCACAACAGTTTAAGGTAGATAGGAAGACTCCATTTCAGTCTAGGAATCTGCTTATGTTGGTACCATCTTTCTTCCGCTGTGAAGTAGCAGTGTATCAGCTAATATAACTGCTTCAGTGTTCGGTATAAAGAGTATGAAGAGTCACTATAATTACAGTTTATCAGGTTTATCTTAGCCCTCAGAAATGACAATGCATGTGTAGATGAGACTTTGTTTGACATTAAATTGGTTGCAGGTATCCTTGGCCTGAATAGCCATTTACCATCAGTTGGACTGTTTAGCTAGGTGTCCATTAGAGACGGAGCAGTGAGCATTTTTGTATACTGTGTCCATTATACAAGGCGGGCCGCACTGCATAGGCGAATTTTTAAGTAGCTGTGACATGTGAGTAGTGTGATCATTTTAAAACTCTGACCAAGAATTATTTTAATTTTATATCTTGTCTGATGAGTTGATTTCATCATATATGTACGAAAATAAGATTTTGTGGTGTGGTGAATTTCATCAAGTAAAATTCTTTGAGTATTTTCGCATGTTTTAAGAAAATTTTGATGAATTAGATACGATTTTACATGAAGATCTACATAAACAAACTAACTTCCCATTATTTCCTAAAATAGGTTAATAAAAATCCGTACTGTTCCATCTCCGATGGACGTAGTTTCATACAAAATGTAGCAGACAGATTTTTGCGATGCGGCCCGACGCGCTCGCATATTGGACGTATAGCATTAACTTATAGTAAACTAAAATACTTCTTTTTCTTAATTTAATTTCAATACTTCTCTAATTTCAGAAGCAGTAATAAAAAAACATACAAATTTGCTCTTAGCTGGTAACATTGGCTGTCCACTGGCTTCTGCTTTCATTCTTTCTAATTCTTCTTCTTCTAATCTCTTCTTCTCTTTCTCTGCTTCCTCTCTTGCTTTCTTTTCTTGTTCCCTTTCCATGGCCTTCTGCTTCTCTCTTTCCATTTTTTCTAGACCTGGTTATAAAGAAATTAATTTAATGTTAATAAATTCGGCAGAGACATAGTTCACAGGCTAAGCACTAGCGGTAAATTTTACATTATGGTAAGCAACCTGGGTTCGTATTTTTAAGTGCTGATTTACATCGTTTTCGGTGGTAAAGGATAACATCGTGCGGATATCTGCATATTCTAGGAATAAAAATATTTTGAAAATATATGAAGTCCGTAAACTTGCGCTGGAGCAGTGCAGCATATAATATGCCCCATAACCGTCTTAGAAAAAACAGTAGGCTATTTCCCAGCAGTGGGACTTTTCTTTACTTAAAATTCAAAAATATTGTAAAAGCAAGATGAATAAAAGAAAATAACAGCAATAAGAGATACATATAACAGAGAAAAAAAAGATTAATAAGATGAAACAAACCTGACAATACTTGGTTAAAGATTGCTAGGTCACAAGTCTACAAGTCATTTTTATCATATTCGGCGAACATAACTATAAAAATAATTTTTAACTGATCTCAAAATGAGGTAACTAATTCGATAGTATTTTTTAATGTGTGTAAAATGGTAGTATCTTGGAGGTTAATTAACCAATTTAGTTGATTTTTTGATTTGCCAATAGTGTAGTATACTTTCAGTGGTCTCAGAATTTCAAGCAGATCCAATATAATAAAATTTATTTTTGATTGAAAATGAAATGAAAAACTATAATGATGAATTACCTTCTCTTATCCATGCAGGAAGCTGTCTTCTCTTAGCAGCATCTATAGTTGCTGTAGTTCCACCCATTGCAGGCATCTCAATATGATCCATTACTGTAGGTATCACTGGAACTTTTTCTCTGTGAATATAATAAAGTTAATGTTATCATAAAAATCATAAGTGATGGGCTTGGTGAATTTAAAATTAGCTTGGTAGTATAGGCAACTCCTTTAGAAAATGCTTGGCAGATGTAACAAGATAGTACTAATCGGGTTTTATTGATCATCAATCACAGAAGTGGCAACTTTTGGAGTAAATGTGTCACTGGAAGTAGAGGCTATGCTGAGGCCAATGTAACATACAGTACCCTCTGGGTTGGTAGCTACTGGGTACATGAAAGTAAACATTGGATTAAGTGTATCTAGGGAGAGGTCATTGAAATCATTATACGAGCATGAATCTCAGAACAAGTCTATCAACAAAATGTTATAATAGTATAATATGTTCTCACTAAGATTACTGTGTAGTGGTTATAGGAATATCTACTACCCCAAATCTTAACAGAAACTTAAACAAGAAGATGGGAAAACAGGAGATGGGAAGCAGCATCTTCTTGATAACGATTTAGATTTAATAAAAAAACTGTGGTTGCTAACCCGTCTGCCAAGCGTGGCAACTATTTCAAATATACTCCATATGAGCTGTGAGGCAATCTATGAGGGAGGCCTACGTTCAACAGTACATCGATAGGCTCTTATAGATTGAATGGAAGATATATTCAATTATTTATTGGATTCTTACTCTCAATAACAATCTTTGTACAATTGGTAACAGAGCTAATGTTACCTTGCTATGACAAATAGGAAATATTATATATATATTATATTATACCCGAAATTAAGTTTAAACAGTAATTATTAAACTTCTAAACCAAAAACTGCATAAGGTCACATTCTCAAATAATTTTTAACCAGAAATTAAGAAATACAGTTGACCCGCGGTAATCCGACAAACGTTTTGTCGGTGTCGGATTATCAAATTTGTCGGACTATAGAGTACTGCCACAGCCCCCTGCAGTCCAGAACTTTTTGAAAAAGAGTACCTTGTAATCCGACAAATTACAAATCAAATATAAAATAATAAAAAATAAAAGTCATGTGATGCACAATGAATACCTAAACAGTAAATAATGAATGCCCGCTAGGCCGCTAGCATAGTCACATTTAAACTGAGACTACGCGTCAAGCTAGATTCGTGGTGGCGCGAACTAATT
Source organism: Parnassius orleans (assembly GCA_029286625.1). Classification (NCBI taxonomy): domain Eukaryota; kingdom Metazoa; phylum Arthropoda; class Insecta; order Lepidoptera; family Papilionidae; genus Parnassius; species Parnassius orleans. The sequence goes on from JAGSMP010000137.1 coordinate 493,738, forward strand.
GCATCCTGATTGTCCACGTATTCGCGAAGGACACCTCCCCCCGTGGCGGATTCATAACGCGACTCAATTGTACCTACATGTTAAAGGCATGTCGGATTACAAGGGGGGTCGGATTAGCCAGGGGCCAGATTACCGGGGGTCCACTGTATAGCTAATTAACAACACTAAAATTCTAAAGTATAAGATAATATGTATATGCTAATCTGTAATCCGTTAATTGTATAATACCTATGATGTTCGGCGGCGCTGTCACTGCACCACAATGATACATACAAAGTAAACACCGACCATATCAAGCTATACAATGTGCCAATGACACCACTGTAATTTTTTTTTGGTTAGTAACTACACCAGTAACTAGCATTAGGGTTTGTCTTCTTTATCAGCCCTTCAATCCACTTTTGAATATAGATCTTTTTAAGTATACACCGAATGGCATCCAAAAGTTAAAATATAGTCATATCCCTATCCAATAAAACCCTAACACTAGTTAGCGTAGCACTAGCAATAAAAAAAAATATCCACAACACCCTAGTATAATTGTCTAGTAGTCACAGACACATACAGTATAAATCCATTTTCCAATAAATTATGTAGCAAATGGATGAGATAATAATGTCCTCCAGACCAAATTTTGGTCATGACAGTCACAACGGAAACTAGTTTTCTACACGGGTCAGGATTATAATGCACGAGTGTGCGCAAGCTCAGGTGCACTCTCTATTCTCTCACTCTTATAGTCTGATGGAATGGCAATTGGACAAGACTGGTGAAAGAATAGGTGCAGGATCATGCGGTAAACATTGTTATAATGGGATACTAGTGATCAACCCCAGCTTCGAACGATAGATTTCTGGATCTCGACAACAACGCCACCTACCGAGGCCAATTGTGAATCTAAACCATTCTTTAATTAACTTAATCACACACACAAAATTTCATCAAAATCAGTCCAACCGTTTAGGAGTTCAATCACATACACATGGACAGAAGAATTATATAATAATATCATTCAAAATACATTAAATAACACAAATTAAATAACACCATTTATTAAAGCCTCTCAAAAGTCTACTGCTAAGTATAGACCCCCTTATAGATTGCCTCATAGGTTTGTCATGGTTGTCAAATATATCCCCACTTGGCAGGCGGGTTAGAAACATCAGTTTTTTATTATTTTAAGTTAAAATATCAGGAAAATGCTGCTGCTTCTTTTCTTTTAATTTCCCTCAGTTGCCACTTACCATGCAACGGGATGATATGGGGTAATGCATTCTCTTATGCCCCCAATACACAGCAAACTTTTGTTATATATTATGAAATTAGGAATTAAGTCAGAAAAAATCATGAAAAGTGACTAGTTGATTAAATTTAATATGTTTGTCAAAATTTACCTGTGTGATCTATTTCTAGATGACTTAGAATCTCTGTTTTTACTTTTAGATCGATTGTCTCGATTTCTACTACTACTTCGACTGCTTGATTGTTCTACTTGTGGAGCTGTCCAATAGCCATGCTGGAATGTTGGTGTTGTCACTGCCCCTGTTGTTGTGTATCTATGAAAGGAAAACATATTATTTAATCTAATACTTGATTTGGCGTATAAAAAGAGCAATAGAGTTTATTTTTAATTTTCATTATTTATGAAGTGAAAACCAAATGGCAAATTCAAATCATTAAGATATATATATACCCCTTACAAAAACAGGTATTATGATAATGGCATTTAATATGGTGGTTTATTTAATATATGGATTTAAATAGTGGTCTTATTGCAATTTCATACATAATATAGTTATTCAACAAACATTACTCTGGCAACTGACAGTTGGCTGAAAATCCATCCAAAAATGCCCAGTCTGGGTGAAAAGCAGTATTAACAGCATGGTGAGCACCATTGAGAGTATAGGTAATTTTTTTAAACTTATGCTTGCTGTGTGTATTCTGGGTGACTGTCAGTGTGATGTGAAAATACAAATTAATCTATTTAACATTTTTTAAAGCCTCCTGCCAAACAATGTACACGTTAATCTGTGGGTTGATTATACGTGGGGGGCTTTCAGCGAACTCAGAGTACAGTATAATAATGCATTCAGGGTGATGTTGGGTCTGCCGCGATTCTGCAGCGCATCGGACATGTATGCGCAAGCACGCACCGATAGCTTCGAGACGGTGTTGCGCAAACGGGTCGCCTCGCTCAAGCACAGAATATGTGGTAGCTCCAACACCATACTGAAGGCTATTAGTGAGAAACCAGATTGTTCTGTTATGGGACACTGGGTGAATATGCATGTGCATAAACCTAGTGCCTCAGGCAGGCCTGGTTTGTACTTAAACTAATTTTTCGTCTCTGTACCTAATTATACTAGCTATAACTTCCTTGTACCTACTAACAATTATGGATGTTTGTCCGAAATAAAGAGATTTTATTTTATTTATTTATATATACAAGTAATAGAAACAGAAATGGAAACTTTTTTTTCAATATAGATTATAAATAATACTTATTGAAAGTCACTCTTTTGTTTAATTACCACGAGTTCGAAAAAAACCTCTGTCCTGGGAAGAACCAGCAAGAAACCCAGCGGGACTTTTTTTTTTTAAATAACAGCTTACAATCATATATGTTACACAATTAACCACACAAAACAAATTAGAAATAGCTTGGTAGCGATCACCTCATTCCCAGGGGTTATTATCATCCATAAATTCCTTAATATTATAATAACCCTTTTTATACAAACTTTGTTTAATAAAGTTTTTAAACTTTGAGCAGGTCAAATTTTGTATATTTTCTGGAATTTAAAATTAATTATATGTGTAATAAAATAATTAATATTATGTGTATTGAAGTCCTAACCGGACCTAGTTCTTTACTTGAGAGCAGCAGCAAAGTAATAAATTTACATATTTAATCAAAACTTGACTCAGTAATAAGATAAATACTTATTTTATTTTAAGTATCACATCACTTTGCAGTGCTTGAGAATCCTCAGGGTCATTATCACTTTTATACAGCTTAATATCAACGGTAAATAGCAGAATTTAAGATTAAAGGAAGATCATTAATCATAATCAAGAATTAGGTAGGCCTGTATGAAAATCCTGATTTCAATAGAGAAGGCAGCTGGGTGCTACCACCTACTTGGGATCTTGTAATTAATAAAATTAAATCCAAACCCAAGCAAGACACAGCAAGCTCATTCTGGGTAGATTAGATCAAATTAATAATTGAAAGCTGAAGATACTCTGGGTAACCTATAACATCAGAATGTCAAACACCTTAGTTCCCCCATGACCATGGGTGCTACAAAGCACTCAAAATGTCGGTAGATGAAAATAAGTTAAATTAAATGTGATAAAATCCATAAAAGCAGTTTTATTTAATGTGTAGGTAATTTATAAATCATTACAATATGTATGTGATATATGACAATCTTTTTCAGTTTACTTTCATATATTATGCTTCCTTTTTCGTTTATCACAATACAAGCAATAATCAGTCATTAAAAATTACTGCTGGACCCTTCGAGAACCCTTCTTCCTTAACAATAATTCCTCAAGCTTCAAGCAGGCTACTGGCATTTATGCCCATTGATTTATTAGAATGTTGGTTATTCTGGTTTCACTAACGATCACCTCATTATGTATTCTAAAAAGTAACAGCATATGATATAAAATACATTATTTTACTGGGCCCAGGCTTTATCTCATTTTTGAGGTTTTTGACAGGAAAACTAAGAAGTACACTGCCTTGACAAGGCAGATTTCACATTCCTAAGCAAGTGGTAAATCAGCACTTCAAAATCGCAAAAAAAAATAATTACTGCATGTAGGGAACAACCTTGGGTTGCTCATGTTTTATGATTTAAGTTTATTGTCCAACTTTTGAGGCAGCACGCCTCATTAATAACTGCGAAACTTCAAGCTTACTCTTCTTCACAGGCTGCTGAACAATTTTGAACTTTAAAAAACTGAATAGTCAAATATATTAATTTTGTGTAAACTTATTTGGACTGATTTTTAATGAGATGACTGTTGAATAATTAATACTTACAATCAAGTAAAAATCTGATTTTACCTATTTTATGTATTTTTACTAATCTAAAATTCGAAGTATTAAGCTAAGCTTAATAAAGTGGCATTCATATCATAACATACCCCATTGATTCCAAGAGTTTCCCCAAGAATTTGTAGCGGCGTTCCATTCTGCTCCTGGTGGTACGACATTCTCGCAATTGGTATCAGGGTTTTCAACTTCCATGGGAGCTTCGCCACCTTCTACGTCGGGTTTTGCAGGAGGTTGTGGTGCGGCAACAATTGCCGCAGCTTCTTTCATCGCTATCCATTGTTGAGCTAATGCAGCCCAGTCTACTTGACTAGAATCTATATTTTGATACGCATTAGGGTTCAAGGCCCACTGCGTGGGATATGCGGGGTTTACCGCATTTTTGCCAGAGTACATTGTCACACAATATTTGTACACGCTATGGATATAACGTTTTTAGTTTTACTAAACATATACACTGATGAGTATAATGTCATTGGCACTAGATTAATAGGATGTGGTAAGTAATTATCACTGTAACAAAAAATAATTATAATTGGAAAAATTCGTCCGCTGCAGTAAAGCACATTTTTCCATAGACAATGACATTATGACACAACACAGAGTATAAAGCAGTGTCTCCATAAGAAAATTGAGAGTTACCGTGTTGCAAGGGTAAAAATACGGTGTTTCTAGATAAAACTACGGTGGATTAACTATAAATGTACCGTGTAAATTACAATGTAACTTTTCGAAGAAAAATACAACATTATGAACCAAATAAAGTCCAAATATATTTGCTTTTAATTAATTACTAAAATTTTTTTAAACATGCTAAAATAAAACATTATTATTCTGAATCTGACCCTCCTAGCGTGACAATATCTTTTTCGTAAATGTATTTATTCATTTTAGTTAGCATATTATCATTAGTAGGCCTGAAATCAACACAGTTTTTGCTGTTTCTTTTCATTGATTGTGTTTTGGTTAAAAGTTTATTTCTTTTTTCGTTTTTATATCATTGACTTGGCTGAAAATGCGCTTGCACTCGGCATTTGAGCACATTGTAGCTTGCTACATATATATTTATTTATGAGACTGACTACGCTCTTAAGGGTGGATTCGAACAAATACATGTTCTACACCAGAGTAACTAGCCCTCGAATAATTTTACTCTTTGGTCTTACTCTCAGATAACTTCGTTTGCGTTTTTCCAACACAAACGTAGAGTAGCAAATACTAGGTATTGTTACTCTAGAGTCTGTGAATCAATAACAACAGTAAAATTGATGGGTAGAAAAGAACATCGAAAAGTATTATAGACAAGGAACTCGACAACCCTATTGAATTTTATTGTTTATCAAAACTCAGTAATATAAAGCCAAACATGTTGGTAATTACGATATTAAGATTAGTAACATTTTTAAGTACCGTCATCTGTGGCATTTTTACCTTCCATGGGCATCTTTACCTCACCTACCATAAACTAATTTCAATGCAATTTTTTTTTGTCTGTGGCAATTTATGCAATTTTAGACATATTGGTGAATTTTATAATAAACTGTGATATCCCAAAAAGTTTTTCAATCTAGCAACTTCGTTTATCGTCGAAATAACAGCTTTTTCATTCTATGTGGTCAATTATGTTCGCAGCGTCATCGCATAAAGATCGGTGTTTCTTATAGAAAATCAAATTGCACGTAAGTCTACATTTAATAGTATATGATATACTGTTACTAAGGTGTATCGCAATGGTTCAATTCTATAAATATTCTATTTTTTGAGTTATTGGAAAAGGTAATGTTGCTTGATGTTAGGTAAAGTTACTTCACTTAGCATGAAGGCAACTTTACCTATGACTAGGGTTGTCGAATTTAGCACGCATAATTAATATGGTTTTGTGTGGGTACCGTTAAGATTTTGTTCAGTTATTCAGGACAGTAACTTTATAATAAATATGATACCTATCAATTTTTTTGTTCGTTAAAAAATATTTTGGTGTGAAAGAAATACATAAGTAACAAATTTGCCTGATTACCTATTTTAGATATATTCAAAAAATCGATAAGTATTATATTTAAATCGTGTCAAACAAAGAAATATAAGGCGTTTGGGTGCGCGAAGTTACAAAAATTACTCTGAAGAGATGATATTATTGGCTGTTGATTTAGTTAGAAACAAAAATACAACTTCTTACGAAGCTGAGAAGCAGTTTGGCATATCGCGACTGACCATAGAAAAAAAGAGTGAAAACTGCATACTGATAAACCTGGGCCACGTTTCCGTCTATCTAAAGAAGAAAAATTTGTCAAAATACTCATAGCGGCGGGTGATTTTGGATGTCCGCTGTCACAGTTAGACTTAAACTGGCGGTTTATGACTACCTTAAAAAAACAAGACTTACATATTCAATTACCAAGTTCCCGGTGATTGGTGGAAAATACATTTTTAGAGCGATGCAAAGAGCAACTTACGCTCAGGTCTACTTAAAATAATTGCTTTAGTTTTTGAGATATTTTTTATACTGTTTAACGTATATTTTTGATTATACGAGTAATTATGCTAAGTTTTAATTGTTTACTGTTTTAGGCAAAGTTTTCAATTTTATAATAGGTTTTGTTACTGTGTTTACAATAGGTAACTGTAATGCAAAAAGTTCCAACTGATTGGTTCCCTAATAATTATAAAAACAATTAGTTAATGTTTTATTATTTTTTGACAACCCTGATGAAATCCACCCGTTTCTGTAATAATTTTGAAATTATTGGGGCTAATTTACCTATGCATTGGTAGTGCTTACTTTAACAAAGATGGTAGTGTAATAGTGGTGAATGGGTCCACTATTAACAGACTCCGAGTGGTCTAGGAGCGGAGGAATGAAACTATTTTTCTTGATATGCCTTACTATGTGCAGGCGAATGAAGGTGTTTATTTAGTGAACCCTGCCTATATTTATATGCCCGGCTACATCCTTAGTTAACCAATAGTAATATCTTTTATTTACTTAGCCAATTAGAATTTATACATTTTGACCAATGAAGATTAATCAATAAAATATTATGTACAACTATTATATGTCGCGCTCCATTTGCCGGTGTAAGACTCGTAGATAGCTTCTCGTAGCTGAGTTGCTGGACGGGGCTATAAAAGTGATGCAGACCGACGCGCGCGCGTCATCATTCCGCTTGCGCCGTCGCCCCCGTGCGGTCGTGCGCTTGCGGGGTCTGCCGCCGACCGAGCACCCGTCCCCGTACGGGTCTTCTCCCTCGGTCGGCACAGTTTCTTGGAATAGAACGTCAGTCCCGTTCCGTCCCCCTCAGCTGGCACCGCCGCCCCCCTGCGGTTGCGTTGGCTGACCACTCTTCCGTCCCTGTACGGTTGAGTGCGTGCCCTCCCACACTCCCGTCCTTGCACGGTCGAGTTTTGCCGTCCCGCTCGGCTAGCACAGCCGCTCCCGTGCGGTTGTGCTTAGCTGTCTCGCCGTCGCCGTGTTTCCGTGCCCATGAATATGGGTTCGGGCGACGGTGGGAGCCTTCCCGTCTCCGACAGCTGCCCCCGTGCGGTTGTGTTGTGCGCCCCGCACTCACCGTTGGACGGTGAGTGCCTTCCCTCCCTGTCTCCACCCGCTAGTGCCGCCGCCCCCGTGCGGTTGCGCTGGCAGTCAGTGCTCGCCGTCCCCGTACGGTGAGTACATTCTCGCACATGCGACTCCCACTCCATCTCACCAAGCACCGCCGCACTTTGCGGCTGTGTTGGTTGATCCGCGCTTCCGTCCCCGGACGGTTGTGCCCCACGCCTCCCTCTCCCCGAGAGGTCGTCTCCGATTCGACAGTAAAGCCTTCGGGCTAATGTCGCTCCCAAGGTGGTGTTTAGTGGGTAGGCACTTCTTCAAAGTGAGTCCCACATAACCACGCAGCCGGCTGCGTGGTATGCTAGGAGCATTCACCACCTCCCTCCCCCGCTTCCGGAGGGTGTCCTTGAATTGGGCGCGAAAAAAAAAAACGCGCGCGCGTAATCGGCGAGCGGCGGCGGCGTGGGACACATCTCCGGAACAGCAAGAAGAAGCGAAGCTACGGCGTTGAAGAAACGGCTCGAAAATGGTCGACGGATGCATGAAGATAGCCGGCTTGTTTCTATATTAGAACGTTAAATATATACGTCAAATTATCTCGCATCGATATGCAGCCCGCAGTATCTCAGTAGCCGGGGGTAATTTGTAAATAAATGTTTTCTTCAGACCTTCACCTTCTGCGTTATGGTAGCAGCAGGGTAACATTATTTACTACCGTTTAGGGTTGATTAGCCTGGCTGCTACAGTAGCTTCAAAAATAAATACATAGCTTTTTTAGCGCTAGGACTACTGGTAACTTTATTTTGAGTGCACCATAGACTTAGAATATACTGGCGTATAGACCAACATAGTGTGCAAGGGAGAAGAAAATTCCCTATGGCAAAAATGCAAGATAGAAAAGGATACCAAATCTCATGACTCTGTAACCGATTTTGAATGGCAGGTCGGCACAAGTCAGCACGCAAGAAATAGCTCCTAGATATTTTGTAATGTTTTAGAGTGTTATTTTTAGTAAATAACTTTTTTCCAAAATGTTTATTTGTTCTGTGAGTGATTGTAGTGTTAATAATAGAAATAATAATGATAATTGCACATTTCACAGGTAAATTCTCAAGATGTCGTCAATGTTATGACGCGTTCATTTTTGGTTAAAATTTATGTTATATGCTATTTAAAATATAGAATGATTTCAATTATTTTGTTAATTTTGATATTTTGCATAAATTTGGTAAATACCTTTTTATACAAAATATTTTACATGTACGCTAGGGATTGACTCAACTATATCAAAATTAATGTCGATATTTATCTTGAATGTTTATAATGAATCGATAGACTTGTCCACACAACAAGAAAATAAATCCTCGGTTTGCGTTCTAACATGTAATTTTATTTTGCCGTTTGTCAAACAGATTCCAGAAAAAATGGTTAAGGTTAATTGGACGGGTTGGTTGGAATGTAAAGAAGAACTCAACAATTTGCAGCAAACATTTTCATGAGAAGTATTAAAGAAAAAGTAGAATAAAAACTTTTATTAAAAGGAGTAATTTCTACATTATTTGTACCAGTAAGTATAATATTGTTATAATAAGACTTCAAAAATTTAACTTTCAAAACTTTAGATAAAAATATAGACAGATTTTTATACCTTATAAAAGTGTATTACATTAAAGATAAAAAAAATCTTGAGATTATCCTCTTTAAGCCATTATGAACCCAACTAAGTATCTATTTATCAAACAAAATAAATGTATAACCTTACTTAACAAACCGCACAGCCTCACGGTCATACTAGTACAATATTCATAGCATCACGCTGTTTTCCCCAAGGGGGTGAGCACAGCTTCGGAAATTCGGATTATATTTCCAAATCACAATGATAAAACTTTTAGCGTAGTAAGGTATAGATATTTAGTAATGCTCCTGAAGCGCCACAAGACGCCCGCGCATGAGACGCGATAATATAAATTCCATAGTATTTGATACCCATAACGCTCGATGCCCGATTCATGCTTGATGGCCGACGACATTGTGCCGATGGCTTAAATAGCGTGGTTCATTCCCTACAGCGTTAGTCGTAGAGAAGAGGAGCTCGTGGTTACGTAATAGCTGCGCGGATCATTAGATCTGCGAGACATTTTCTTAACATACCGAGATTGAGAGAATAGAGAGTGCATCTGTATCTTCAGACACTTGGTGCACTTTACTCTGTTAAGATCATTATTTTTTTTAAATTCATGCAGCTAAAATGATAATAAGCTTATTATTACTTTATACTTTTTAGGGACAGATGAAAGAATATAAACAAGCCTCATAAACATATTGGCCTTTAAACCAGGCAATATTATTTAACTGATTCCTACAAGTTTCCTTAATTAAATTATTAAGTTTACATTCATATTTAAGTCGAATGTTAAAATAAACTTCTATAATGTATTTAAGTTCTTGGGGAGTTTTTTAAGTTTATCGGTAAAGTCACCTGGGATTTTATACATTTGAATTAAAATCCAACAAAAGGCAGGTAGGTTCAGCATATTCCCAGGAACATGTTATATGAATATTTTTTAATTATTTTAGAACTATCATGGTAAAATTCAGTTATTTTTGAAGTTATTCAATTTCGTGCACCAGACAATTTTTTTAAATCTTTTTACCGCTTCCTTAACAATCATTTTTGATAGTCTTTGTAAGTAAAATGTACAGCACTAGCTAACGCACACAATGACAAATCAAAATTGGTCACGCGTTTTCGGGCTGTCAGGTGGTCTATACGCCAGTATATTCTAAGTCTATGGAGTGCACTCTGGGACACAATTCAATGCAAACTGTAGGCTAGGTAAAGTTGCCAAAAATGTGTCAATTTTACCTCGCTCATACTCTTGGTTATTATAGCGATTCTATGTGAGATTTAGTAGAAATCAATGGTCCAACCAAAAGAGATACTCATTTTTTACAAAATAAATCAATGAAAACGTAAACAACTGTGTTTACGTTTTCATTGATTTATTGTGTTTTCATTGATTTAGTGCCCCATGTTGGAGTAAATTGCATAAAAGTAAAAAAAATATGGTGATGTTGCCACAGTTGACGGCACCTATATTATCATATAGTTTAATTTTTTTAAATATTAACTGTAAATTCACTTACTTGTGGAATGTTAGCCCACTTTCCTTTTGATAAGGAGTTTTACAAATTACGTTTACTCTCATTATTACTAAAAATAATTCTTATTATACAACTAAAATGAAACATATTCAAACTACACAAAATACTTTAATTTTTTCGTTTTAAAGTTTAAAATACAGAGATACGATTTAAACAATACAGCATATTATATAAATTTTCGTTCCCGGTACGAACAATGGCGGCGCTTCAAATCGGCGCAAGGCGCAAAATGGCGGCCAGTCCAGCGTATTTGTATACATAGAGATCAGTACTTTATCTAAAATTTACTTACTTAAATCTAGGGCTATAAGAAATATGAAATAAGAGCCTTCTGTTTATGATGAACTCTTTCTTCCAGAAGCGGCCCCACAGGAAGTAGACCTATTCGAGCCCTGACGGCTCGACAAAAAATGAGATTGACTTCATTATGACGACTAGATGGCAACTGTTCAGTGATGTCTCAGTGATTGCAAGGGTGAAAACTGGTAGCGATCACCGAATGGTTCACTGGACAATGGAATGGCACACTGGAAGTAAACGTTAAGTTGGAGAGGTGTCGTCTAATGAAGTCAACGCTCCATCCCCCTCGTGCTCTTATCCAAAGTCCCGAAACTATTCAGCTCGAGTTACAAAACCATTTTCAGTGCCTAGAAGAATGTAATGCAGTGGAAGATATGAATGACAAGCTCGTGGAAACTGTCCATGTGGTCGGAGATAAATTCTGCAAGACCCGCCGCAGAAGAACACAAAAACTTACACTCTTAATCTCATGGCTGTTAGACGGAAATGAAGCTGCACTCTTCAACAGACATTTGACAGCATAAATGCAACTGAACAGACAGATCTCCAAATGCATGCGGCGAGACTTACGCAACTTCAATACAGCTCGTATTGAAGAAGCGATCGAGCAGAACCAAGGCTCCAAACTCTTTGCCAGAGATCTGTCTGCCAGAAAGAGCCAACTGTCAAAGCTGAAGACCGAGTGTGGCAGCATCGTTTCCGGGACACCTGAGATTTTGAGTGAGATTGAGAGGTTCTATGGGCAGCTGTACACATCATCGTTTGAGCCACACCCAAGTGTGAGTAACGATCCAAGAGCAAGTCTTATCCGACACAATTCCGATGATATCCCAGACGTCAGTCTGAGCGAGATTGGAATGGCTCTCCAGCACCATAAAATCGACAGGGCCCCAGGTGACGATGGAATTACAGCGGAGCTTCTGAAAGCGGGTGGAAAACCGGTACTTGAAGTCCTTCAGAAACTCTTTAATTCCCTCCTCCATGGTGGCACTACTCCGGAGGCGTGGAGCAGAAGTGCGGTGGTCTTGTTCTTCAAGAAAATCGACTACGCTCTCTTGAAGAACTACAGACCGATTTCCCTTCTGAGCCGCGTCTACGTGCTGTTTTCGACAGTCATCACGAATCGTCTCGCACGCAGACTCGACGACTTCCAGCCTCCCGAACAAGCCAGTTTCCGAAAAAGCTTTAGTACCATAGACCACATACATACTCTTCGGCAAATTGTACAGAAGACCGAAGAGTACAATCTCCCACCATACCTTGCGTATGTGGACTATGAGAAAGCCTTTGATTCCATCGAAATTTGGGCGGTGCTACAGTCCCTTCAGTGGTGCCAAGTTGACTGTTGGTATATCGAAGTGCTGAAGTGTTGTATCCGAGTAAAGAACCAGAGTACGAAACCTATCCAACTGCAGAGAGGTGTAAGACAGGGTGACGTTATATCCCCGAAACTCTTCGCCACTGCATTGGAAGACTTTTTCAAGCTACTGGACTGGAAAGGATACGGTATTAACATCAATGGCGAATACATCACTCACCTTCGATTTGCCGACTATATAGTCCTTATGGCAGAATCGCTGGAGAACCTAAGCATTATGCTCAATGACCTCAATAGTCTCCCAACGGATAGGTTGACATAGACAAAACAAAGATCATGTTTAATGTCCATGTCACACCTATGCCGGTAGTTGTTGGGAGCACTAAGCTCGAAGTTGTTGACGAGTATGTTTACCTGGGACAAATAGTCCAACTAGGTAAGTCCAACTTCGACCGAGAGGTCAATCGACGGATTCAACTCGGTTGGGCAGCGTACAAATAGTGCCTGTTGCCAGTGATGACTTATGGAACTGAGACGTGGTCCTTCACTGCTAGCCGTATGAGGAAGCTCAAGGTCGCTCAGCGAGCTATGGAGAGGACTATGCTCGGGGTTTCTCTGCGTGATAAACTTAGAAATGAGGATATCCGCAGTAAAACCAGAGTGACCGACATAGCCCAACGAGTAAGCTGAAGTGACAATGGGCCAGCCATATAGCTCTAAGAACCGACAACCGATGGGGTAAAATGGTTCTCGTGTAGCTAAAAGAAGTGTAGGGCGACCCCCCACTAGATGGAGTGACGACCTGGTAAGACATGCAGGAAGTCGATGGATGCAGGCGGCTCAGGACCATGCTTTGTGGCATTCCCTCGGGGAGGCCTATGTTTACCAGTGGACTTGTGAAGGGCTGTAATGATGATGATGATGAATATTATGGTATTCTTTAATGTAATGTTGTCCCGTCACGGTTCTTTGAACGATGGCATCTGAAGATCTCGTGTCTCTATACATGTTCCCTTGGTTTTAGAGCTTTGTAGAATATTTAGAGACGATAGTAGGATTCCCGGCAGTGTGACTTTGGATGCTTGGGGGAGAGATAAAGCTTTAGTGAGGGATACTACTTGCGAAGACATTTTTGTAGCCTCTCATCTCAGTAGTACCTCTATATTTGTGCCATTTGCTGTAAGATTTGTTTGTAAAAAAAACTCTCCGCGACTGATTGTCGCTGCTGGTGATAAGCAGCCCTGCTTATTTTCTCGCTCAAAGTCGATATTAATTTGTATTAATTGATACATTGATTTATTGTACGGTATTATATTAATATGATACATACATACAATTTACGGGTTGAATTACGGGTAGGCCTGGGCCTGGGTATAGAATTTTTATCAATATATGTTATCACACTGTCCTATCTCTATTATTAATTTCGTAAATGCTCACTTCTGCTGTCAGCGCCAAAATGGCAAAAATTAAATCGCCTCATTATGTCATGTTGTATAGCCAGTCCTTAAATAGAGGTCAGTGAGATAAAGTCATAAAAATATATGTAGTGAACATAATTATTGTATTTTTTTTAAATTATGTGTTATTATATTTCTGTTTCAGTTCTTGAGTACTTACATATTATTTTATGATCAAATAATATTTATGGTTTTAGGTTTCCAACAAATATTTTAATAAGAGATGAATGGGCAGCTACTATAAGACTGAGCCGAAATGTAGGCATTAAACATCCCGCACTTCATCGTGTTGGATGGGAATATGCAGAGCATTACCTACGTTGCTTCAGGTTATCGGTCGTCTCCTTTTCTTGCATAGGGATATTTCTAAATTGTATTGTTGCCGTGCGGGATTTAACTTGTAGATCGTGTATTTTTCTTTTCATGTTCATTAAATTTTCAGTGTATTCGGTACGTTCTTTTTCTAATTTCGCTATCTTTTCCTCATGTCATCATATTCTGAGGAGGCAAATGTCATAAACTTGCGTATTTCCAAGTTAGTCTCTTGTATAGCGCTATTTTGCAGTTTCAAGTCGGAAATCTCGGTAATCAATTTCGAAAATTTTTGGTCTTGTTCAGATGCCCAGTTCTTAAACATCTGTTATATATCTTTTTTCAGCCTTGAATATTCATCTAATGGGGATTCATCAAGACATGGGCGCTTCGTGCGTGTAGGAACGTTGGAGGTTTCAATTTCATCTTCGTAGCGCATGGCACTAACCATATCGGGCTCAGACTGCACTTAAAGTAATCCACTCTCGGACCCAGGCGGCGGAGTACGTTGCACAAGTGACATTTTAGTATACTTTTTAGGATTTTATACTCCTCTTTACACCCTACTGCCTTGGACAGCGATTATTCTGTGCAGCACGCAGCTGGTATACTAATAACGAGCGCGAGGCAGAAGACTCGAGTGGAGGTGCTTTTATTCACTGTGGGTTGCTAGATCCTTATAGAGTAGACGGCTGTCGGGTGCAATCGTACGTTGTTGGTTATAAATATATGAAAAACTTGAGAGAACTCCGAAGATGTAATTTGGTAGAATGTCAACTTTATATCATGGCAACATTAATGAATGAAGTGACGTGACGTGTCGAGTTGACAGTGACAGCGGATGTCACTTAAACAGTGTCAACAGATGTCAATAAGACGTAAATATAACTTTTGTATTCGTTAAATTTAGTTTACACTCCTTTTGTACAAACATTTTATTATAATTGCAATAATTTTGTAAAACTAATATATTATGTTAATTCATTCGAAAATAACTACCTACGTAACTTCGTAACATGAAGCTAAGTAAGCGTATCTACGGAAACGGTAGTCGAATACTCTGTGTGACTTTCATGATCACAGAACACAGTCATGTTCATGATACTTGACGCTGGCAGAATCCATTGGAAGTTGTCAAACTAGGAAAAAATAAGTTTTGTATTCGAGGGTAGAAAATAATTCAATTTTATGCCGGAAAGAAATTATAGTTTTAGATCACAGTTTTTACACGTTTCAACGTTGGTTTCTATACTGGAAAACACTAATGTGGAAACACTTTCTCAGAGCGTATGTGCTTCAATCAACGACTTGACAGGAGATGAACATCCTTTAATACTACATCCTGAAACATACTTCAAGTCGCCGAAGAAGATTAGTCAATTTTTACCATCCGTCAAGTGTTATATACCGGTTAAGGTTTAGAATCAAGTCGCCTTAATAGGGGGGTGTGGGGCGGTGGGAAAGGGGTGGGGGGGTAGATTCGCCCCCCACCTTTTTCCCCTGCCGGACGTGCCTATTTTTTTATATTAAATGTTGAAGATTAAAAATTTTATTGAATGATTTCTGCGAAAAATCGCTTTAATAGGGAGGGCGTCCCTCCGCCGAAGTAATATCAGTCGACGGAGGCCTGCCAAGCGGGCCCTATTTCTGGATGGTTTATAAAAATAACCACGAAGGATAGAGGGGTCTGTTCGCTCGCTTCAGGGGGCGAACAATGGAAATAAAACCAAAACCGCCGACAACGGCAACATAGAGGAGAGGAGGAACGATGCGGGACAGAGTCCGACGCCGCATCGAGCAGCGTGGGAGGCTCAGAGGCTCCCGACGCGTGGAGCCTGGGACCGCGGAGACCAGTAAGTTCTTCCGCAAGCGGTCCAGGCGGGATGGCGACCAGGGTCGTCAGCCGATGAAGAGGCTTCGGCGGAAAATCCCCACCAACAGGCGGGGCGGGCTGAGAGGCAGGGAGGGCCTCTGACAATCAGAGGGCCGAACAAGCGGCAAAGCATGCCGAGGAGGCGCCACCCGGGCGATACGGCTCGGGTATCAGGCGAAGAGACGGATGCGACTGGCGGCTCCGAGGTGGAGCGTAAGGCCAGATTCGCAAAGGAGGTGGAGGCCGCGATCAAGGTCGTGGCCCACAAGCAAAGGCCTCCTCAAAGTTAAAGGCCATTCCGCGGCCTCCGCCTCCATCATGGCGGCTGCGGAGCCAACTTGGTAGCGGAGCTGCGGGCGGATGTGGCCGCCTGACGTCCGCCATGGAGACTCTCAGAAGGAGAACGAGAAGCTCCGCGCAGACCTGGCCAGTCTACGTGAGCCTGCCTCTCGCGCGGCGCCCCAGACGCAGCGCCAAGCCAGCCCGTGCCGATGGAGAACCAGGTTCTGAACCTGGTCCGGCAGGAGCTGGCTGCCTTACAGCACCGGTTCTCCGTGCTGGAGGGCATCGTCCTGCAGCCCCTAGGGGCAAACAAGACGGCGGCGAGGCCGGCAACGGTCTCGTACGCGGCGGCCACAGCTGCCGCATCAAGCCGGGGCCGTCCAGCCAGCCTTCGGGCGGGGCTGCGGTGCCCTCCTCCCCTGAAAGCCGGCTCCGGCAAAACCGGTACCGGCTGAACCGGCTCCGGCTAAGCCGGCAACAGGAAGAGGCAAGGCGAAGGCAAAAAGGCAAAGCGGCAGCACAGGCGGTGGCTGCGCCAGCCCCAGTGCCTGCGGCGAATGTGCCAGCGCCAGCGGCAAGCCAGCTGCCGCCGCCGCCACCGCCCCTCAGCTCCTACACCTCCCGCGGCTGAAGCCGGTTGGCAGGTGGTCGGGGAAAATAAGGGAAGAAGGCAGCCAAAAGGCCAAGAGCAGGGCAGCAGCGCCAGTTCAGGCGCGCAAGATCGCGGCTAGGCTCCGCGCCCCGAAGACCGCAGCTGTAGTGATTACACTACAGCCGGACGCGAAAAGGGCGTTACCTACCGCGATCTGCTCGCAAAGGCGAAAGAGGCGGTGGATCTCGGGGGCTCAGGATCACCGGGGCCTCCGCTCAAAGTCACCAGACAGGGGCCCGTATGCTGAGATCCCAGGGAATCCAGTGGCGCGACCGCGGACGCTCTGGCTGCGAAGCTCAGAGCGTCCCTGGACGCGGACGAGGCCCGAGTGTCCAGGCCCGTCAGATGCGCAGACCTGCGCATCATGGGTCTGGACGACTCGGTATCGGAGGAGGAGTTGGTGGCCGCCGTCGCCAGGTCCGGGGGGTGCACTACTGACCAGATCAGGTCAGGCGCCATACGCCCGGTCTAACAGGGTATGCATGCCGCCACGGTGTGCTGCCCTGTTACGGCGGCAAAACCATAGTGGAGGGCCGAAGGCTTCTGGTGGGCTGGGTCTCAGCGCAGGTTAAGCTGCTGGAGCCCAGACCTCTGAGGTGCTACCGCTGTCTCGTGGGGCACCACGTATCGGTGAAATGCGCCTCGGAGGTTGACCGCAGTGGCCTTTGCTTCCGCTGCTGTCAGCGGACACATATCGGCGACCTGCTGCGCCACGCCGCACTGTGATGCATGTGCGGCGACCGGCAAGCCAGCCGATCACCGGGCCGGAAGCAGGGCCTGCGTGCCACCCGCCAAGGCCAAGGCCGCGGGTAGGGAGGGCCTCCGCCGCCACCGCCTCTGTGGCCACCGCCGCAGTCGCGACTGCCGCCGCCGCCGCTGTCGCTGTCGCTGCCGCCGCCGCCGCGACACCGACGCCCGCAGAGGCGCCCGTGGAGGCTGAAATGGAATGCCTATAACGGCCCCATTAAGCTTCCTCCAGGCGAATATCAACCACTGCGCCTGTGCTCAGGATCTGTTGCTCCAGAGCATGGCGCAGTGGTCGATAACTATCGCTGTGGTCGCTGAGCCGTATTTTGTCTGGCCTAGGAGGACTGGGTGGCGGACCTTAACGGCTCAGTGGCCATCATTTCTTCAGCCGCCGCCGGTACCCCGACCCCTGAAGGTGTCAGGAGGGTCAGGGTGCGTAACAGCACAGTTCGGGGTTCGTCATTGTGGGGTGTACTTCTCCCGAACCGATCTCTCGCCGAGTTTCACAACTCTCTTGCAGAGCTGAGAGCAGTCGTCGTCAGGCTATCCTCCCGTACTTGTCCTCGGGGACTTCAATGCCAAGAACTTGGCTTGGGGTTCTCGTCGTACAGATGTGCGGGGTAGGATGGTGGAAGACTGGGCTCTGGAGACAGGCCTGGTCGTCTAAATCGGGGTTCTGTCCCCACGTGTGCGGATGCGGGCGAGTCGGTGGTGGACATTTCGTTCGCTAGCCCGCTCTGTCGCCGCGTGCCATTGACTGGCGTGTCATGGAGGGTGGAGACCTACTCCGACCACCGGTACATCGGTTTGACGTCTCACCCAGCCCTCAGGCGCGCCAGTCCTACAGGCCCAGGTGGTCCGCGTTGGGCGCTGAAGCAGCTGGACCGGGAGCTCCTCCTGGAAGCCTCGATCGTGCAGGCCTGGGTGTCATCACCGGACAGGCCTGCCGACGTCAATGATGAGGCAGGGTGGTTCCAGGAGGCCATGTCCGAGATATGTGACGTGGCAATGCCCGCGTCCGGCCAGGAAGTGCCGGCGTCAGGTGTATTGGTGGTCGCGTGAGCTGACGTCTCTGCGCGAGGCGTGTGTCGCCGCGCGGCACCTGTACGCCAGGCATCGCAGGCTCCGCATTCGTCCACCGAATGCGGCAGCCATTGAGGCGGGGCTGTACGGGGATACAGGCGGCGAACCGCCCTCCGGGAGGCTGTCCTGCGGGCCGGGATCGGGCCCGTGAGAGATGCTGGAGACTCTCGATAGAGATCCGTGGGGCGCCCTTACAAGATGGTGCGGGATAAACTCCGCACCTGGGCCCCCGCTGACGCAGAGTCTCCGGCCTCAGCTCGTGGAGGATGTGGTGAGCGCTCTGTTCCCTGCGCGCGGGAACATCCGCCCCGCCTATGGCTCCGCCTGCGGTGCCGGAAGCGGACCACCAGGACGACGACGACGACATCCCGGAAGGGACCGGGGTGAACCTGAGGTGGCGGTACGTAGGCTCAAGGCCAGGAATACCGCCCCAGGACCCGATGGCTTGCCTGGCAAAGCCTGGGTCCTGGCCTCGGAGGCTCTCAGGCCCCGACTGGAGGGCTCCTAAGCGCATGCTTGGAGAGGCAATTCCCGCTTCGTTGGAAGACGGAAGCTGGTCCTCATTCGGAAGCCGGGGCGCCCTGCGGACTCTCCGTCCGCATACCGGCCCGTGGTGCTGCTCGACGAGGTGGGCAAGCTCTTTGAAAGAGTAATTGCAAACCGCCTCGCCGAGCACCTTGCGAGGACAGGGCCGGATCTTGCGGAACACCAGTTTGGTTTCCGCAGAGCGCTCTACGGTGGACGCCATCATGCGCGTGAGAGCCCTCACGACGGGGATGCAGTGGCCAGGGGGTTGTATTGGCGGTGTCTCTCGACATCGCCAACGCCTTCAACTCCATGCCCTGGAGCTGCATTAGGAGGCACTCCGGTATCACCGGGTGCCGACCTATCTCCGTCGTATAGTCGGGGACTATCTGACGGACAGGGCCGTCATCTACCCCGGTCGAAACGGTGAGTGGAACCGGCGAGAGATGTCGTGCGGTGTCACAGGGTTCGGTTCTGGGGCCGCCTGTGGAACATCGGTTACGACTGGGTGCTGCGCGCCGACCTCCCTACCGGCGTCAGCGTGGTTTGCTACGCTGACGATACGCTGGTACTGGCACAGGGGTCGTACGAGGCGGCGGCGGAAACTATGACACGCGGGGCTGCGATAGTCGTTGAGAGGATCCGGCAACTGGGTCTCGGTGGCTCTGCACAAGTCCGAGGCCATGCACTTCCATGGTCCTCGGAACAGGCCACCACTGGGATCCTCAGTGATGGTAGGAGGGTATCCGTCGGCGTCGAGTCGACGTTGAAGCACCTAGGACTCGTCCTCGACGGCCGATGGAACTTCGTTGAGCACTTCCGACGTTTGGCTCCCAAACTGGAACGGACCGGGGCTGCCTTCAGGCGGCTCCTGCCGAACCTGGGGGGGCCAAACGCCTCCTGCCGGAGGCTCTACGCGGGATCGTGAGGTCCATGGCCTTTACGGGGCCCCGGTGTGGGCGCGTGGTTTGGCGCGGCTTGCCGTCCACCACCTAAACGCGCCCCAAAGGGTGGTTGCCGTAAAGATGGTTCGCGGCTACCGCACGATCTCCCGCGAGGCGGCGAGCCTCCTTGCTGGATTGCCGCCATGGGATCTGGAGGCGATAGTCCTCGCGCGCCTGCACGAATGGCGCGCGGAGGCACTATGCCGGAAACCCGCTGCCGCGGCAAGTTGTCGCGCAGCGAGCAGACTCCGCGATCTCATGGCGACATGGAAGGCAACTGTCGCAACCCCGTGCTGGGCACGCCACTATAGCGGCGATAAGACCCTCTTTGAGGAGTGGCGAGAGACGCCACGGTGTCTCACCTTCCGCCTGACGCAGGTCCTCACCGGACACGGTGTGTTCAGGAGGTTCCTGCACCGAATCGGGCGGGAGGAAACGCCCGGGTGCTCCACTGCGAGGATCGACCGGAGGACACGGTGGAGCACACCGTGGAGGTGTGCCCTGCTTGGCGGAGCACCG
This sequence comes from Parnassius orleans, assembly GCA_029286625.1. Classification (NCBI taxonomy): domain Eukaryota; kingdom Metazoa; phylum Arthropoda; class Insecta; order Lepidoptera; family Papilionidae; genus Parnassius; species Parnassius orleans. The sequence goes on from JAGSMP010000137.1 coordinate 514,537, forward strand.
CCGTGTACTCGTAGCGGCGATAGGCGGCGGCGACCTCGCGTCCGGCCTGGTCGAAGCCATGGTCCGGGCGAGACGGAATGGATGCCGTCACCACCTTCTGCGAAGCAGTGATGCTAGCGAAGGAGGTGGCGGAGCGGGAGAAGGAAAGAGCAACAGCTTTCTTCCCGGCCGCCGCGGAGACGCCCGGCGTCGGGGCTACGTCGTGGCCTGACCACCGTAGGCGCGGACCTGTGGACGGCGAGCAATGGGCTCGCCGTCCGTCCGTCTAACGACGACAGGCCGTGTCGACGGCGCGTTTTGTTCCACGCGCGCCTCAAAGAGCTGTCAGCAGCGTGAAGGGCCCGCAAGGCCGACGCCTGCCGGGGCTGCGGGCTGTTCGAAAGAGATACCGCGGCTCCGGAACGTAAGGGCACTGAAGGAACACGGATGGTTTTAGTCAGTAAAGTCTGACACTCCTTCCGCTCCACCCACAGCGAAAGGCGTCATTAGATGATTTTCCATCCGCAAAAAAAAAAAAAAAAAAAAAGGGGCAGAACAGACCCCGCCATCCCCTTCTAACCTAACCTGTCCGAGTCGAGGTGCCCCAAGTCCCGAGCACGCTTCGCTCGCTCTTGCACCAAATTAAACACCAAAATGCTAAGTTTTATAATTACTTTAATAAGTAAACATTTTTTATTACTTCCACCATTCCCAAAAACGTCGTAAAATAGCAAGCAATCGGTCTCCAGAGGGGTAGCGAAGTCGTCGAAAAACAGGAGGCAGATAATAACAATAAGGAGCACATTCACGTAAACTCCGAAGCAACAGGATGACGCTTATGACGCGAGTCGCGAAGTCGAGTATAAACGTAGTGATTATATTCTCTTTGGTCGAGTATATCTGTTACTGATTACTGTCAATGTCAAAAGTTCCGTTTCAGGTATTAATTAGTAATTTATAAATATTTTTAGAAAATATTTCGACGCAGCTCCGGCAGCTAAAATTGCATGGGTGCACTTCAGATAAGCCCCTTGACCCCCACAGTGACAGACTCCTCAAATTCAGGCGACTTGATTCTAAACCCTACCCCATATACTTCTACAAGATGCAGGAGGACAAACAAAAGATCTTTAAAAACGCGCGTAAAGGAACATAGCTGACTTGAAGCACCGACGTTCCGGGAAGTCTGCAGTCTGTGAACATGTTCAAGATCGCCCCCGCCATTAGATTAGATTTGATAGACCACAAATCGTCGCAAAAGAACACCGATTCCTACCAAGGATGATTCGCGAGGCTATTGAAATTAAAAAACAACCTAATTTCAATAGAGAAGATGGATGGGTGTTGCCATCTTCTTGGGATCCTATAATTAATAAAATTAAATCCAAACCCAAGCATACCACTGCAAGACTTCAAGATACTATAAGCTCATTCTGCGTAGATCGGACCAAAAATTAATATTCAAAAACTGAAGGTAGCCGGGCTAACTATGACATCAGGACGTCAAACACCTCAGTCCCGTCCTCTTGGTAGAGAGTAATTGTGTTCTGTGGTCTCGTCAAACGTCAAACGTCGGGAATTAAAAAGTTAAATTAAATGCGATAGGATCCGTAAATATTAGTTTCATTTAATGTGTAGTGTTGGCGTAAATTAAAGAAATCATTATGAAAAACTCCCTTGATTCCTTTCCATCGGGGTTCAGACTTGGTTATAGTATGGTCAGCTTTACTTAAAAATAAAATCACAGATTATATAAGCTATTAGCTGGGGTATGGACCAAAAGCAGCTCACTATTCTTACATTGCTGGATTTCAACAACGCTATTAGTACTGTCAATTTTGACGTAGGTACTGCTGAGTCTGCATACATCCTCCATTAGTATTACATATCTCGAGCGGCAATTGAATGGTTTCAAAGTTATTTGTGTGGCCGCCGGCAGCGTGTTATGGTAGAAGGTGACACATCCACGTGGTGTGAAATAATGTTGGAAACAGCTGTCTAATCTCCAGAATTAGTTGGAATATCCTTCCACCAGTTGTTGTTGATGGTGTTGTGATACCTTTTAGTGAATCTGTAAAAGACGTAGGATTACATGTTGATCAGATTCTTTCTTGGTCCCTGCACATTAAGGAGTCCAGTAGAAAGATGTTTGTGGCAGCATCTTCCTTACGATGTTCGCGTAATTCGCTACCCATTCCCACTAGAATTTTACTGGCATAGTCCTTGTTACTCCCTACCCTTGATCTTGCTGATGCATGCTATTCTAAACTCACTGTTGATCAATTAAATAAACTTGAGGGTCTTCAGAATTTTGCTATTAGGTTTTTATTTGGCCTTTGCAAACATGATCATTCGACTATCGTACTGAGCTCAAGTGACTCTCCATTAGACTTCGTCGGGATTCTCACATTCTATCTCTACTTTACTATGTATGTAGTATTCTATCGTAAAACACCGAGTTTGGTATGTGCTTTTGAAATATGTGTGCAATAAAGAGTATAAATAAATAAAATTAACTTGAAAACAAAGTGTACTTACAATCAGTGCGTGTACATATGCTTTGCACGTATTCGTCCACTGGTGGCCGTATGAGAAAGCTCGAGGTCAGCTCAGCGAGCTACAGAGAGGGCTGTGCACAGAGTTTATCCACGTGTTAAATTTAGAAAATCAGGATATCCACATTAGAAACAGAATAAACCACATAACCCAATGGATCAGTAAGCTGAAAAAGCAATGGACCGGCCATATAGCTCGAAGAACCGAAAACCGATGGGCAAAAAACGTTCTCAAGTGGCAGCCTAGTACCGGTAAGTGAAGTGTAGGGCGGCCCTCCATTAGATGGAGTGACGACTTGATAAGAGATGCCGGAAGTCTACATACGCATTTGGCTCAGGACTACGCTTTGTGGTAGTGAAGAGCTGTAATTATGATGATGATAAATATCGTTGTTCTGTCCAAAATACAACAAAAGCTTGGTGTGAAACTCTTTACCAAATCACAGAGTACATTTTAATAACAAATTATAATAACCATTAAAGAATAAATTTTAAAAATGTACTAAAGGCTGAGAAGACAGTGTTGCTGTCGGTGGCTACTTTGTTTGTTTGCGCTACATCAACGATATACTACCTTGTTTGCGACCAGTGCTCGTCCACTCGTTATATCGAGCTACATCGCAATATACGGAGCGCGTAAGCCTGGAGTTCGGATTATGGATTAACCTCAGTGAAATTAAGATAATGATTGTAGACAGATCCAATAATAACTCGCCCGAAGTCAATCAAATTGCGAAATGCGGGCTCGTCCAATCTTATATTATATATCTTGGTGGTTTAGTCTTAGGTTGCGTAGATGAAGTAAAATGAAATACGGCGGCGCTGACAGGCTGAAGAAAATAAGTATTGAAAAACAGGGACATAACAAAAGCTATGAAGATCTGGTTTGTTGTCATATTTTATATGCTGCGGAGACGTGGAGTTTGTGACAAGTCGAGAAGAAAAAAATTGATGCTTTGGAGATTTGTAGTAGTAGTGTCTGTGTAGTACTGTAGGCAAATGCTCGGAGTATCACTGACCGAATTTCGCACACTCCAACGCAACTTCTCCATACTCAAAAACTTAGCATTATACAACGCCTGTCAATATTTGTACGGAGTGACATATTAAAGTTCTTTGGACACGTATAGGCATCTGCCAAGGCGCGCCACTCAGCCCGGTCTTCGGCTACACGTATCGAGTTCTCACCAGCCACCTTGAGCAGATAGTCGCTCCATCTATTCAGGGGGCGTCCTACACTACGTTTGCCTCGCCGCGGTCTCCACTCCATAACACGTCTACTCAACCGGTTGTCACTTTTGCAATAGACGTGATCAGCCCATTGCCATTTCAGTAATATTGGTTTTCCGGCGGATTTCTTTATTACGAATTTTAAGCACCAGAGAAACTCGTTGATTTTTTTGTTGATCACTCAGCGAATTTGAGTTTGAGGAGTAGCCGTATCATCAGTGTCCACGTTTTGGCATCACAGGTGAGTACAAGCAGAACGCACTGGTTGACCTTTGTTTTCAGACTTTGTGGCATGGGGAACGAGAAAACCTGACGAAACTTCCTAAATGCTGCCCAGCCTAACTGAATCCTCCTATCGGCTTCCTTCTCGAAGTTATTCTCACCTAATTACAATATCTACCCAAGGTATATTCCTGGACAACTTCGGGAATCTCACCATCCACACTAATTGGAACTTGCATAAATTTAGTCTTGTTCAGATTCATAAATAGACCAACACGTCGGCAGGATTCATTCAGGTTGTTCAGCATGTCCTGAAGTTCTGGTAGCGATTCTGCCAGGACGACGATATCATCAGCAAAGCGTAAGTGTAAGATGTACTCACCGTTCACGTTAATGCCGCGCCCTTTCCAGTCAAGCATCTTAAAATATTTTCCAGTGCATTTGTAAGCAGTGTCTGTCTAACTCCGCGATGCAACTGGATAGGATAAGATAAGAATAGTATAGAATATATTTTCTTCATTATGGATTACAACTACCTAATTCTTATTGAAAGTCATTTTTTTACTTTTACCACTGGTTCGGAAATAACCTCTGTCCTGGGAAGAACCAGCAAAAAACCCAGTGGGGCTTTTTTAAGGTAAATTATACAATAAGAAAGGATTTACAAACTGCTTAGGTTTTCATTCACTGCCCTGTACTTGGATGGACATCGTAGTGGTGTTTAAGACATCTCAGCACCTCGATGTATCTCCAATTAATTTGGCACCGTTGCAAAGAATTCAGAAAACCCAGGATTCGTAGGAGCCAAAGGATTTCTAATAGTTCACAAATGCAAGACACTGGGACTGATTATACTCAGTTGTCTTCGAATATCTGCCGCACATTAAGAATATGGTCTATAGTATACCAAATCCTCCTCGAAACCCGACCCTATTATTCTTCAGATTGTAATTATCAGATTATCACATTAATTTGTTATTATCTAATAATGAATTTTCGAAGACATGTTAAGTTCGCCAACACGCATTGGGGCAGCGTGACAGACATTTCCTCGCCCTAAAACTCTCTCAGAAATGAGAGGAGGCTTGTGTCCAGCAGTGGGACGTATATAGGCTTTTATCTGATAACGTATACTATTTTCAAACAATTCATAGCAAATGGTATGAAAATAGCTTACATTATCTCGTATATTATAAAGTGACTTTTATGTGAATCAGTCCGATTCGACGGGTTCCTGGATCTGTTCACTGTATTGATCAGGTGTTTCAGACCGAACTAAAAATCGCTTCGTTAACCCCAAATTATCGATTTCTCGATTAATCGATCTCAGATCGACATCACTCAAACACTTGTTTTATCGTTCCTATAATATTAGGTCCTTACATAAGAAATTGGCGTTTTGTACGGGAGGAATATAAAGTCATTTTTTTTTGTAAAATATATTTAATTAATCAAAGTATGCACCGTTGTTATCTATGCACTTTTGCCATCTCATAGGTAGTTCATTGATCCCTTTACAAAAAAAACCATGGGGGCGAGAATCGATAAACTCTTTGAAGGCGGTTTGGACTGCCGCATCGGAGTTGAATTTTTTTCCTTGTAAGAAGTTGTCCAAATTCCGGAAAAAATGGTAATCTGTTAGAGCAAGGTCCGGGGAGTACGGTGGATGTCGCCAACATTCCAATTGTAGTTCATCTAACTTAGTGGTTGTTTGTTGTGCAGTGTGTGGTCTTGCGTTGTCGTGAATCAGCAGTGGCCTAGAGCGATTGACCAATCTCGGTTGTTTAGCAGCTAGTTCTTCCTTCATGGTTTGCAGTTGCTGACAATAGATATCTGCCGTAATCGTTTGGCCAGATTTTAGAAAGCTGTAGTGAACGACACCGGCGCTAGTCCACCAAACACTCACAAGTAACTTTTTCTGAGTCAATTTTCGTTTAGGGCAGGATTTGGCTGGGTCTCCAGGGTTCAGCCATTGCGACGAGCGCTTCCAATTATCGTACAGTATCCACTTTTCATCACAAGTAATGATTCGATTTAAAATCCCTTCATTATTGTGTCGGTTGAGCAAAGTAACACAGTAGTCGACGCGTGTTTGCAAGTTCGATTCACTCAATTTATGAGGTATCCATCGTTCAAGTTTTTTTACTTTCCCGATTTGCTTCAAGTGGATTAATACAGTTTTATCACTTACCCCGAAGCCTGCAGCTATCTCTGAAGTGCTTTGTGATGGATCCCCTTCCACAATAGCCTTTAATTCTTCATTTTCCACTTTGATCACCGGCCGTCCACGGGGTTGGTTCTGAAGGTCGAAATTTCCAGAACGAAAACGTTGAAACCAAAAACGTACCGTGCTTTCTTTTGCGACACCAGCGCCGTACACATCATTAATCCTTCGAGCTGTTTCTGCAGCACTGGTGCCACGGTAGAATTCGTACTCGTAAATATACCGATATTTCATGTTTACCATTGTGCGGTAATAACCGACGCCAAAGAATAAAATAATGAGGAAAAAACAAATGAATGACTGTTTTCAAAACTCAAATGTACCAGCTAAATGAATTTATAAATTTGAATTTGGAATTCTTAACCAAAGAGGAGATATTTCAGATCAAAGTGGTCAGTACGACAAAACGCTAATTTCATATGTAAGGACCTAATAGTTCACATGCTCAAACATGTAATACACAAAATCCACTACTTTTTAACCGACTTCAACGAGGAATTCTCATTTTTGTGTGATTGTTACGAGATATCTTCGTCCGATTTCTATGATTATTTTTATTAAATAGATTATTTCAGGGGTTCTCTTTTTACTTGGTAAATAAGGTTTCTAGTGTAACTATCCATATTGTCACTTAAAAAATCTAAGTAATCGGTGGAAAGTACATTTCCAATTTATATATTTACTGAGACTCAGACTTTTCGGATAATAAAAATTTATTCTATGATTCATCTATTTTCATTATCCGACTTTAGCATTGATCATAGGTTGCTTTTATATCTCAAAGCAATTAAACTATTCTAAAGATTAGGTTTTAATAAAATTGACATAATTTTTAATTTCAAAAGCCTCACGAATCATTCTTGTTAGGTTGGTAGGAATCGGTGTTTCTTTGCGAGGATTTGTGGTTTATCAAATCTGATGTAATGGCGGAGACGATCCTGAACATGTTCATATATCTACTGCAGACTTTCCGGAGCGACATTTACGTCGGTGTGGACCATGGGTACTGCAAAGCACCCGAAACGTCGAGAATTAAAAATAAGTTAAATAACCGCGATGTAATTAAAAGCGAAAAATTCCTAAAATTATTTAGTCAATTACAGAGATATCACTTTTGTCATTATAAAATAAATAAAGTTTTTTAACAAGTGGCTCAGCACCTGTTTAGTAGTATTCTTTTTTTTATAGGATAAGGGTGACAAACGAGCACACAGTCCACCTGATGATAAGTGGTTGCTGCGGCCCATAGACATCTGCATCTATCCTCGATTACAAATCAAAATGCAGATGCGTTGTCACCCGTGAGGACTAAGATGGAATGCCTCATTTCCAGTAAAAAGGGTCTCCGGTTCTCTACACTCACCATATGAAACACAGCAGCGTTAAGCTGCTATTTTACGCTGGTATTCTGTGAGAGCGTGGTCCTTTCCCGGTCGAGCCGACCCATTCGTGCTACAACTATACTACTAATATAGCTGCAGCATGGCTCTACCACGTAACCAAAAGGGGATATTCCTTGGGGATGGCCTATGTTTAATAGGAAATTTGATATAAATATTCTTTGAATATATGCAATTTTATGCATTCACATATGACGAAGCGCCTGTTAAAGAAAAGTAGCAAAAGCTTGTGGGCGCTTCAAAGTGACTTTCTAGCAGTAGCAGTCTTGTCAAACTAGAATATTAATAATAAAATTAGTATCGCGTTGCATAACATCGTTTTATTTGCCACCTTTGCCACCGAATGTTACCTAAAGACAACATGTATAGTAGACGAAATACTATGTCGTTGTAAATGAAAACTTTGTTGGGGTTGTAAGAGTCAACATAAAGATCTTTGTGGGTGATCCAATACTTTAACATTTTAAGCCATGACCTTGATCTAAGCTAGAAAAGACTTTTATAATATAATTTTAGTTTTCTTTTATTTAATGTCCCTTGTATTTTGTCTGTTTTTGAAAACGGTGACCGTGTCTGAGCTATAGAATGTGCCACCCTCTGGTAGCACACATAACTATTTCTTTCGCCAAGTAGGTAGCGGTGCGTGCACTACTGCGTTCTGGTCTGCTGGGTATAGAGAGCCAGTATAATTAGAGGCTGAGAGGCATTCCTCCCTTTTCTCCTTTCTTGTGTTGTTAGTTGGTTGCAGGTGTCCATGGGCTGCAGTAGCCTCTTACCATTGGGTGGACTGTTGTAATTTAAATTTTATAAAAAAATTAATTGCATTAGGACTTTTGCACAGGCTGTAAACTGTAATGTAATTGGGATATTGATATGTATCGTAGTTGGAATTCTCCTGTGTGAGTCTTAGCAGATATTCAAGGCAAGAGTGAATATACGTTTTCGAGGCTCATATTATGGTGAGAGGGTTTTGATGTTAAACACCATCTAGGACTCTTATCTCTTCTTAGTGTCAGGTGGAATATTGCTCAAATGTGTGAGCAATAATCGAGGGGTCTGGTACTTCCATCGCCAATCAGTGTGTTAAGCTTGGTAAGTATTCTAAATACACCTAACTGGAAAGAGGCCCAAGCCCAAGTTTATAAGCGAGTACGCATTTCACTCGTCCTAACCTACTCGTGATCGATATAACACTTACACTATGGTTTAGGGTGGTTTGGAATTTTTTTTTTAAATTAAACTATAGAAATGAAGTACAACGTGTAAAAATTAACTATTTTTATTTGTCTTGTTATTTTTTCCACATGTATAGTTATTGTTGCTTTGAGATCTGACATTTGTATATGTCTACTGTTACAGCCTAACAAAAGGCCACTGCTGAACAGAAGCCTCCCCCAGAGATTGCCTTATAGGGGGGAATATTTGCCATAGTTGCCACGCTTGGCAGGCTGGTTGGCAACCGCCGATTTTTATTTTAGTTTTTAATAGGAAGGCGCTGCTGCTCATCTCCGGGTTTGTTTTCCACTGTCGCCTCTTACGACACCCACGGGATGATGTGGAGTAGTGGAATATTCTGTTTGTGTCTAAGTTATGTCATATAACTCTATCCACCAAATTATCTAAACGTTTCTTTTGTCACCTTGGGGGTTTTTTATACAATAAAGTCAATAAGATTATTCCTATATTTAACGTTAATAAGACTATATGCAAAAAGAAAATAACTATCTGGCTCCAAGAATTAAATTATTATGACACTGAAAAGCTACTTACTAATCCTACCTAATTAACCAAATCAAATGTAATTACTAACCAGTCACAAACTAAGAAACAAAAGCACGCGCACACACACACACACACACACACACACACACACACACACACACACACACACACACACACACACACACACACACGCACACACACACGCGCACACACACACACACACACACACACACACACACACACACACACGCACCACTTTTTAATATATCTAAAATCCTAATTAGATGAAAGAAGATATTATGTAATTTATAAATATGGTACATGTACGAATGCATAATAAAATTATTGTAATTAAAACCATAGGGCGGAGATCTGGCGTCCTGAAATACAGGCGTAAAGCCTAGCTTAGGCACCAGTCTCCCACAGTATAATATTGAGGCTATACTATAATATTATGTACAATAATTCTGTATTGTGGTGAGAAAATAAATTATTATTATTATTATTATTATTATATATTATATCCTAAGGCTTTCTCATATTTATTTGTCTTCGATATCTTCGATGCAATTTTACAGACGTTGGGAATAGAGAAATCCCTATGTCTGTAAAACTGCATCGAAGCTTGATCATTTCCATTTTACCACACAAGCGTTGGATAGCAGATTCTTTTAAGTGAGGGACCACATTTAGAGTATACTATAATACTTCTTGCGTAGTTAATAAATACTGAAGAAAATTGTAAGTTGTCGCTCTGGGCCAATTCGGTTTTAAGAGAACGTCTTCCATCCTTCAAAATCAACACATTGTGTTTTATCCACAAATATCGATTGGATTTAGAAACTAAAACCTATCGCCGCCGCTTTCAGTACGGAAAAATTGATTACCACCAGCGATTTTTCCGGACCGATACGACTTAGGGACCTTCAAGAAAAGAGCCCACTCCTTTTTAAAAGGTCGGCAACGCCCCTGCAATTCGTTTGGTGTTGCGATTGTTCATGGGCGGTGGTAGTCACTTACCATCAGGTGAGCCGCATGCTCGTTTGCTCCCTCTCCTATAAAAAAAATCCTACGTAAATCTTAAACAATTTTAACGAAATGCCTATATTTTGCCTATACTGATGGTTTCTTTGCGATAAAACTAAGAAAGGATAAATTAAACATATTGTTACTATAAAATTAATTTATTTTCGTATAACATTACAATACACGCCTTACCATTTAATCTTCCAACATACATAAAACTAGTCGACATACAGCACAGACACACAAAACGAATGTTAAATTTAGACAGTGAGCTTCTTTTGTCACATCGCATAGTGACCAAGTGTCACATACTATTATACTATTACTTAACACTTAACAAGTCTTTGTAATTTTATTTAAACTAGCTTTAACTTAATGCTAATAACGGTTCTTCTGGATCGTGCTTTTGGCTGAGGTATTTGGAATTCGTTTTCTTCCACTGGTCCTTTTTGCTGACCATTTTCTGTTTTGTTGCTGCCAATTTGGCTTTACTCTTGGAAATTTTTACGGGAACATGTACATCATTATCGATTCGTTCTAAAGTTTCGATTATATTTCTAGGCTCAGACATAACTGTTCTTGTTTCTTCACTAATTTCGTCCATTGTTCCGTTTTTATTGGCGTAAACAACGACATAGTGGGAATATGCAGAATTAGAAGGAGCATTAATGTCAGCGAAATCTCTAAAGTTAGCAAATTGGTCCTGGTTATAATTAGGTTTTGGGTTGGCTATATACCCTACTCCTACGGATGGTCTGCCATGGCCATTGTTGTAGTAAGAACTAAAGCTGTCATCAAAATCGTGGTCTTCATCATTTTGGGCCAAAAATGTACCCCCTCTTATAATTCCGAAGTTACCAGAGCCTAGTACAGAGGAGCTTGTATCGATCAGTGGAGCTGCTGATACTGTAGATTGTTTTCCGAAAGATTCACTGTTTCTGTTAAAGCTTCCAAATAGGGGATAATTCAATAGGGACCTAAAGGAGTTAGGCCTTTGACTGTAAGCTCCCTCTTGGCTTCCGAAACCAACCCTATAATTGTTCTGAGGGCGTTCTTCAAAAAGGTTTGCAAAAGTTGGAAAGAAGTTTTGTGAATCACCGACCACTTCTATTGAATGATCTGCATCGTCTGCAGCGGGAGTCAAATCTTTTTCTCTTCGTTTATAATAATGAGGAGGTGCTATAGCTTCGGGTATGATTTCTGAAGATTCTGGTGCGAGATCCGTTGTATCATCTGTAAAAATGATAGGTTCGTGATTAGTGTTTTATAAAAGTTAGTGTACAAGTAAAATAGTAGATTTAAAACTAGGGGAGAATATATAAAACAGATATTAAAGTTTCTTTATTTTACATTTATAAAGTTCAATACGCGATTTTTTCTCATAAATTTTAGAATCTATGAAAATGCAGGACAATTCTATTAAAAGACATCCTTTATTAATCTTTTTAAATTAAATTCGAAAAAATCGGTTAAGTTCATACAATGCATATGCCCATATAGATATTTTGCTATGTTGTATATAATAAGTAAATATGCTAAATAGGTAAAAAAAGAGATTTATTTTTTCAAGATATCTTGATGTCTGTGCGTTTGTACTTTAATTAACTTGTTTCATCTTGAAAATTTTATTTTAAACTTTTATTCGACGCTTAATTGCATAACTTCTTTATTTAGTGTCTAATTGCATAACTTATTTAATTAGTGTCGCATGTGATGACTATGGAAAATGCCAGAAAATTGTGACTTTTTTTACTATTCTAAGCCAGTGTTTAACTACTATCCCACCAGATGGAGAGTGGAGATGCAGCCGAAGATGGTGAAGAGCACTGACTTAACAAAAGCCTATTCACTCTTGCCTTGACTACACCCATATTCTAACAGGATTGAAAGACAGATGATTGCAACTCATTCCTTTTTATGACTCCCGAAAGATGGTGGTATAACCACGTATGTCAGACATGCGATAGTCAGCAGCTTCAAATCTGCGAGACGTCTGGTACTGCGATTGCTCGATGCTCTATACAACGGGAGAGGTCCGTATCAAGAAGTGGACTTTTATACGCGGATGAAGAAAAAGAAGATAGTCAAATATATTGTTCATGTGGCTACCACCAAATTATCTTTTTGGTAGGGGCGAAAGGTGACAAACAGAAACAGGTTACTTTACGGGCGGATAAAGAAGGAAGATATAGAATGAAAGATTTTATAGAATTTCAGTTTTTGTTTTAATACATTGTATAAAATTTATGACATTCCTAAGGGGTGGCCTATTTTCAGCACTGGATTTGTGATGGGCTGTAATGATGATGATGATTGTATTATTTAAAAACGTAAATAATAAAATATAATAAGCAAAAGCTAAGTCTTTAGATTCCTTAATGGTAAAGTCGTCCCAATGATATTGTTTCATAACTCAGCAGTCTATGAGAAAAACAGTCATCATCGGAGTATCAAGTCCATGTGTTTACGGAAATGCTTGCGTAAAACTACCTTTTCTTACGCCAACGTCAAACTATTATAAAATTCTTGCGCACCGTAATGAGACAGTGATACATTTGATTAACCCCTCTAACCTCCGACCCACAATCATCATAATCGTTTTAAAATCTACATTTTTCTTTGGAAAATACAACGCGAGTGTTTCGAAATGGTGCCATAGGTCAGGAGAAAGTTCAGGTTAGTTGTAAATAATGAAACTAGATTCCTTCGACGTATTTCCAACTGCAAAACGTGGCGACAGAATTTCCATACAAAATTTTGGTCACGTAGCATAGGATTGATGTTGTCACACGATAGTTATGAATGATATACCCCACACATAAGAATCAACAGATATACTTATATGATATATTTTGTTTTCTTGATACATTCTTTTCTTTTCAAGACTTTTTGGGATAAAAAATTAGCTGCATTAGCGATTATAAAAAGAGTTATAATATGAGGCTTAAGATTTAAGTATAGCTAGTTGTTTTTGAGGTCTTGGCTCTATGTTTCTATAATAGGTTATCGATATACCTAAATAAAATGATAGAGGTTTGCAGTTGTGCGCGCATCACAGAAAAACTACTGGATAGATTTCAATTAGGTTTTCTAAGTTTAATTTCTTAGACACTCGGCCCTTATCTAAAAAAAATTATTGCGATATCTTCATTTAATATAAAGTTATTAAAGTTTTAAGAAACATAGATTTTTTAAGCACTACGTGTTTAGTGATGTGTGTAAGCAATGCGGACGAAGTCGCGGGTATCATCTAGTTTTAAAATAAAATTCCGTGTAGTGGCGGTATTAGAGATTTCATCACCACATCCTAATCCGTGGGTATCGGCTTAGGTAAATGTCGGTAATAACATGCGTTTTCCGACAGATGGCGGTATTACCCATCTCGTATTTATATCAGAAATACGCAGATTGAAAATACGCAGATCAGCAACCAAGTATGAACTACGATCGCTGTACCGTCTGCCAGGAGTAGCGATTAAGGCAAATCCGTTTTACTATGGAAAAGGCTCATGGACGGCTGTATGGCTGTGATTTTTTTACGGGCTAGTAATGAAAATATTGATACATCGTGAATGTAAGGCTAACTTAGTCTCAGTAAGTACAGAGACGTAAGCAAGTGCGCTACCACTTAATGTATGGTATTATGATTTTGAGTATATACTACATTAGTATACTCTAAGAATTTTAACCAGTATGTCACTATGGGTCTGTATATATATATATATTTAGAGTTGTGTATAAATTTGTATATAATTTACGCCAGACGTAAAATACTCCGGCCGACATGTATCATCGTCGGCCTGAGTATTTTACGTCTGACGTAAATTATATGGGTATACCCGCCATCTATCGGAAGCTATGAGATCTTTTAGACGTCATTGGGGGTGATGGATTCTCTTACATCGCCACTAGATGGCAATCCTATATGATACTCTCTATAATATATAAGATCCGTTATAGTATATTGCTGTCCGTTACCGTTAGTCTCGCAAAAACTCGAAAATGGCTGGACCGATTTTGATGAAATCTTTTGTGTATGTTTGAGTTTGTGGATGGTTTAGATTCACAATTGGATCCGGTAGGTGGCGCTGTTGTCGAGATCCAGAAATCACCCGTGCGTAGCCGGCGCGGATCGCTATAGTTATTAATATAAATGCAATGTAATGATAGAATAGCTTGTAAGACATTTCAGTAGAAAATAATACAAATAAAGGGCTATTAAATATGACGATTGTTCTATTAAATTAGACAAAAAATGTTCGCAGTATAAACAAAATCATAAATATTAAGTTGGTTAAATAATTATGTAATTATGTCAACAGAAATGTTTTGTTTCATTTAATTTGTAACAAAAGCGTAGGAAGATCCGGTTATGTGGTCAAGACAAGTTTTTTGATGGAAAGCTAATGTTCAACACTAAATTTGTTAGAAAACTGACCTCAATTTTTAATGGTAGGTATTACACAAGTTGCAAAAATGTTACCTATGTTGCTTTTGCAAGGTTTTATTATCTAATAGACAATAAAACCGCCACTTATATTCTAATATAATCGATATTTCCATAGTATTCTCTTACAGCATTGACGGGACGAAATGGAATGTTGGGTTCTCTTATGCCATCAACACTCGGTAATCCGCCTGCTAAGCGTGACGACTAGGCAAATTATAAACCGGGATGGGCCACCCATGTCCAGCTGCGGACTTTTTCCAACTTTTACGGTCTTATTTTTGAAATTAAAGATAGTAGTTAAGTATAGACATTAGTATTCCTGGTTACTAGTGGTTTACTACAGTAGTCTAATGGCGGATTTGAACAAAGGTTAATAATATCCCTTAACCATTAAGCTACTGTTACTATCCACCTTCCTCCCCGAACGGGATCCCGCCTTGTCGTGGCGGTGGAGCTTAGTAGCCGTGGCTTGGTCACCCACGGTGAACTAGGAGAGATCCAAGGTGCTTTAGAATGCTCTTTTTTCTGGCCCCATGGCCCGACTCGAGAGGTCCGTTGCGCAGGTGGAGTTGGAGATCGTCGCGCATTACTCAACCGTGCGAAAATATATCACAAAAGCTATCCGTTCGCCGATCAAAACGTTTTTGTTAAGGAGTACGTAAGAGTGATATTATATTAGCTTCCTCATTAAGTGTTGTCACAATTAATCATTATTAAACTATAAAGAAAATCATATTAAAATCCGACCTAAATGTACACAATATGAATTGTGACTTTCGTAGGTTATTCGTTTTCGGAAATAGTTTTGTTTTAGAAAATGGTTTTAGCAATTGTATGGAAAACCCAGTACTACTTATTTTTTTAGCACAATCTATATTTTATATTGGTCGTTTACACATATAGCCTCTTAGAATAGCTGGATTAATAACAACTTTACCGCTCCATGTTACATGTTTTAAAAGCTTCCCATATATTGGTTTATTGCAATGAAATGATTATACCGTATATAAATATGTATTATGTAATAAAATCATGTATAATGGTCGGCCTATAGTTACTTTAATTTATACTATAACATTAAAGTATATTAAAGTAAATATTAGTTTATTATACATATGTTCTGCTGTGCACAGGTTATGTACTGCTGGGCACATGTCTTCTCCTAATTCTGCGAGGGTTTTTGGAGCAGGAAGAAGTCCACCACAATACGTTTTAGCGGACTTCACATGTCCTGAAAATATTGCACGCCTCACAACGTGAGGGAGTGCTAACTCAATTTCGCTACATAAAATCGTTCTTATGCTTTTAGCTAGACATCAAATCCATATTATTATTAACGTTATAATAACTACAGACATTCAATTATAAGATTAGTTTATTTTCTAATTGATTCACTTTGGATTACATAACAAAAATGTAATTGAAAAAATATATGGACTGCCGTCTGTTGGTCTGTGCGTCGGTGAGTCTTCTCGCTTAATAGAAACGTAAGCAATAGATTGAGATATATAAGTAGTATTAAATAAAATTCCATACATTCTAAGGAGAACCCTATTGATTTTTGTTATTGAACTTGACACCGTTTAAAATTATTAATGAAAGTCGATCAGATTCTCTGTTTTTTCTTTTAAAATTATCGTCACTATTTTTTTTTTCATCAAAATTAAATGAAACGCGCTCATGAGGCGTGCACTTTTGGGTTTTCCAAATTTTTTAATATTTAATTTTATTATTGGAGATGTAGGATTCCAGCCGATGGGGGTCAAACTGGGTTTACTATGAAATTTATGGTAAACGCTTTTCTCCTGAGGTTCAGAGCTACCACGGTTTTTTCAATTACTCGTAAATATCGTATATTATAACCTTTCTCGTCACGCTACAGTGCCAATAACAATCGCTTTCTGTTGTAGTAGATTCTCAGATTACTTAAATGTTTTGTTTATTTTGTAACATTTGTGTAACAAATTACGGATACAATTTGATTACTTCCGTCCATAATGCGTTTACAGAGATAGTATAATAAAAGTTATATTACTGATAGTAGGTAATCGTGGACTCTAAAGCGTTTATTGTTATGAATTATGATTACGTCGGAGCTATAATAGTAAAACGTAATCTTAATGGCCTAACACGAGATGTCCCTAACCTGTCATATTATGTAAAATTATACGAGTTTCCGTGTGGGAAGTAAAAATTATAGTTATTAATATTACCTGAAGAAAATTAGATAGCAAATCTTATTCTAATATATGTGATAAACGAACACACAGTGCACCTGATGGTAAGTGGATGCCCATAGACATCTACATTCTTCGATTAAGAATCAAAATGCAGATGCATTTTCTCGTCGATGCCAACTTTCTTCTACTATATTTAGAATTTTATGTTCAGATAACAATTTGTTTTTTATTTTACTTGAATATGAAACTATTTCTTTGTTTCGTAACATTTAATTTAATATGTTTATTACATGTAAGACATGCAGGAAGTCGATGGATGAAGGTGGCTCAGGACCGACTTGTGAAGGACTGTAATGATGATGATGATGATTACATGTAATATTAGATTTTTGTTAATTTTGTGAAATAAATAGATAAGAAGTTTTGTGATATTCCTTGGGGTTGCCTTATGTCGAACAATGGCTTTGTGAAGCGTTGTAACAATGATGATGATGATGAAATAGATACAAACATTCAATGAAAGAGTATCCAGAATTGTGAAATGAAACTTTAAATTATCATTTGTTGACGTGTAAAACTTATTAACATAATATAGTTATTATGTAACACAACACATTACAATACTTTTTATTGTACACCAAGGAAACCTTGATATAAAAAAGAACTTACAAATATTCTCAGCAAATATTAAGCAAAAATAAAACCTTACTTATAGGCTTATGTTTAATTTTTTATGCTGCACGCAAAGATTGGACAATTATTATTTTCAATCTTTGCGTGTCATTATTTTTGTTTCATTATTACTGTCATTATTTCACTATGAAATTACATCGCACGCGTTGAACACACAGTTGTGATATCTAATTTTAGTGTTATTAAATAATCGATCATTATTAGTACTGTTGTTTTGTCATCTTGGTGTATTGAGATGATTTCTCAACTTGTCACATCCCGCTGTTGCTGCAGTTGACGAAATCTGGAGCGTGACATCAATTCGTCATCAACATTCACCATACTAAGCATTCTCTTCTCAATCTTTCCTCTAGCTAAGGTGATTATTGACACCTTACTTATAATTGCAATTATTTTTGCAATAACATTGAACATAGCTTCTATAATCTTAAGACGTTCATGTATATGCTTCTAACAATTTACGGACTAGAAGAAATTCTATTTAACTATATCAATATCATAAGGCAGTGTCAGCAAAGTTCAAAAAAAGTTATGAGGTAACACACATAAAAAAAAAAAAAAACGTACAGTCGAATTGAGTACCGTCTCCTTTTTGAAGTCGGTAAAAAAAGAAAAGACGACGCAATAGTATGTATATTTACATATTTTTTTTATATGAGAGCAAACATGAACTATTTCGAGCTACTTTCGCTCCTCCCATAACTCAAAAGCTATCAGACCTATACCACTGTAATTTTTTAAACCTAGTTATCTTATTCTTAAGTTATTAAGGTCTGAAAAGTGCCATTTTAACCACTCACTGATTCAGTGATTCATTCCTCAAAAACATAGACAACTTCTAGGTGAGTTAGAAACTTGAAATTCGACATCAAGGTAGATCATTAGGCGTGTACAAATGAAAAAATCTAAACACATTAAATTATCGATATTCGGTGTCGAAAAAGCGTAGACAATTGATGCTGTTAGGTTTAGCGACAATAACTTTGACGACATTTAATTCTTATACCTTTTATTAAAATAAGAAAACATTAAAGCCTAAACACAATCAAATCCTTGAAGTTCATGTTATATTTATACAGATTAATAAAAGGATAAAACATTGTTTTTAAATTGGTTTTGGTGGGAAATTTATGATATCCCACCAAAAAATAAATGTGAAATGGGTACGCCGCGCCGGTACAATTGACTGAAATTAGTCGTTCTGGTCGGGTGCCAAGCTTCATAGTACTCGTAGTTTCTCAAAGCATAGCTATAGGAATGTACAATGATCTTGAAGCCAACATTATCCTAAAATCAATTTTCATAACAAATAATAATCTAACTAATATTATAAACGAGAATGCATGTATGGTTGGATGTTTGTCACTCAATCAGGCGAAAGTACTGAACGTCGAAAGAAGAACGAACGAAGAGGTCTCTTATGACATGAATTAGCACGCATTACCACGCTTTCGAAACAAAATGATTGCTTCGTCTTTCATAATTTGTAAAACAAAGGAATAATTTGCCAGTATCTGTCTTTCTATCCGATGATGATGTCTTCAAGGCAAGAGTAAATAGGCTTTTGTTACGTTCCACACTTATTGTCAGGTCGCATAGTACTTAGTAAAAGCACTGGTTTATAATAGTTAAAAAAAACGGATTCTTAGGCCCGTATTTATAAACGTTACTCAACGACGAACTCAAGGGCGTAATCATTTGATACGCCCTCATTACGATATCAGCATCTCAAGATCGTTGCTAATTAATAAACACATAAAAACAGTATCTCAAGACGCTGACCTGATTGATTCTTGACCAAATTTGTATCGTTTTTAAAATGTTTACATCGTAACTTAAAAGGATCGGAGGTATCCCTTATATAATTTTTTGGTAAAAGATATCGCGAAGGCCGTAAAATATCGTCACTGTACTCAATTTCGTCAAAATTATTAATTTCTCTTAAATTATTTTCAATCTCCATGTCAACAATCACTATCTTAAGTCACGGACAGCCCGCACTCAGATTTTAGTATCTCAAGTACACACACTAGAGAGGCTAGTTTAGTTTATTAATCA
The DNA here is from genome assembly GCA_029286625.1 of Parnassius orleans. Lineage (NCBI taxonomy): Eukaryota > Metazoa > Arthropoda > Insecta > Lepidoptera > Papilionidae > Parnassius > Parnassius orleans. The sequence goes on from JAGSMP010000137.1 coordinate 534,276, forward strand.
GTGCGTCACTCAGGTGATATCGTAAACCTAAGCCACATCTCATGATATGTTTATTAATAAGATCAAAACCTCAAGATTGTACTCAAGTGCGTGTACTTGAGCTGAGTAACGTTTATTAATACGGGCCTTAAACTGTCACGATGATAAATATTGTTAAACTTACAATAATAAAATATAAAACTAAAATTCTAGTTCTTGAAACATTAGTAACCATTTTAAATTAAATTATCTATTATTATAATATGGCAAATCAAAACAAAGAAATACTTAACGGTTGCTCTAATTTTGAAAGCCGCATATTACAAGTACTTGGCTAAACGTTCTTTTATAATAAAGATGCGCGATTATTCAATGTCTGTGGCTATTCAAAGAAGCATAAAGACCCGGAACACGAAAATTTAGATGTCATTGCAATTGTGTAAGAACAAGTCGCTTTAGAATCTCAATGTGATGTATATATGTGACGGTTAAAAGCCAAAGTGCAGTTACACCTGTGTTTAGTAAGCTACAATTAAGTGTTGCCGATTGCGATTGGTTAAACTTAGGTGTATAAGATTTATTCATGGCTAAAACTAGGCAGGTATGGCCGGTTGCTTTCGTATAAAATTAGGTATAGTAAAGTCCGAATTATAATTTTCTGTGACTATGAATTCTACTAATTATGCCAAAAATATGAAAGCACATATCAAGTAATATCAGCGACAGCAGATTAATATTAAACTTGTCGGAGATTTAATTCTAAAGGCTTCTGAAGCTAATAAGTGGAAATTATTGCTTAGCCATGGAAGGAGATCTTCCGCCGGGTAAGGTGTTCACCCCCGGGTAGGAAGCGTATACCGGAGCAGTTCGGAAACATCGATAGCGTGTCATGTTAGGCTTCGGTTTGTTTTGCTTAAGACGCGACGATAGTGTTGCCACATTTGATTATTTTTAGTTTTTGAAGTCGGTTTTTACCTTTTATTAAAAGTTTCATTATTTCAATTTTATTCAAAGTTTTAAAGTTGATAATGCAACGGAAAAAGAGGTCGGTGTTGGTGATCCGTTGCGCATTATTTTCCTGCGATAATGCAATTTCCTCACGCTGTTTTTCTTCATCCTTAATATTGCAATTTTTTATTTGTTAATTTCATGCGGTGTTGGTATACTCTGCTAAATAACGAGCAGGACTCGAGTAACTGTCAAAGTCAAACGGCGTTGTATTTTATCAAAATTCCGAATCCAAAAATTTGAAAAAAGATTCAGATTTTTCACGTCGGGCAGTATCAAGGTATCAAGATTGTGAGGTTTTCTTTTTAAAAGTAAAAAGTTGTTCTTGTCATTCACTATGCAAAACAGCAGTACGTAGTATTCCATGAGACTCAAACCAAAGTCAAAATATTATTATTCAAAATTGGCCTTTACAAAGCTCTTTACGAAAGTCCAAAAAATTACGACTTAGCTTCAATAAGTCCCCACTGCGGGGAAGACCTTGTGAGAAGAAAAAAACTAAAACAAAAAACTAACAAGCTAACTATTTTTCTCCCAAAAGTTACAATTTAACCTTACAACTATATACAATAATCAAAAAAATCTAAGAAAGCTCATTGTGTCCCAGCATTTTTATCATTTAAATAATTATCTAATTATAACAACTTTTTTTCAACACTCAACACTCAACTCAACTCAACTTTTGACAACTCAGTAATATTAGAGACTGTGGTTATTCCCTGGTCGACTCGACCTCGAATATCTGCAACATGGCTCTACTACCGTGAAACCTGGCAACTTAGCCATTTTTGGAAGGGCTTAAAAGTTTAAGACCAATTTTCCAACAAAAATGTACTGTCAGACTGGGCGTCAATGTTAAATGTGACATTATATTCTTCATAGATTTGGTATATATTAGTGATTTAAACAAATACTAACATTAAATAGACAAAATACTCAAAAATAGAAAATGGCAAAGTTAACCACACTTTGTGGCAACTTTGCCATCAGGATTTATAATGAAAATAATAGGATTTCACTTCAAGGTTCAAGGTAAGTTTAGCTCATAATATAATAAACAACACTCAGAGTTATGATTTGCGCCTTTAATTGTGTTGCAAATAGCAAGGTTTACGCTTGTGGCAAAGTTGCCCTCCCATTTTTCAATTTTTCATACAAACTTGAAAATATGTGTCAGGGTTGTCAAAAACGTTTGATTACGTACTTTAGTTTTTTTTTTATTTAAGTCTTCTCACAATAGTTTCTTATGCAAAAATCTAAAATATATCAAACAAAAATACTCTCGTCTAAAATTTAACATCAAATTGGTGCAATAATAAGCTTAAATCAATTATAGTATAGATAAAAAAGCTTGTAACAATCATTTTTATCAATTATTCGTTTTTTTATTAGTCATGTGGACTGTGTGCACGAGCACACAGTCCACCTGATGATATACATAGAATGTCAAGTACAGAACCCTTTCTTTAAATAGTCGTAATCGGTTAAAATATAGGTTGAAAGTGACAACCCTTGGTTGTAGCAAAACATGGCAAAGTAACCGTCACATCGTTGCATCACTAGTATGGTAACTTTGCCAAGTTAGTTTTATAGATAAATATTAAGACCAACATGTTAAAAACGATATATTACATTTGATAACCATTAATATTACGTTACTACAAAGATATAGATACCTACATTCAGTCTTTCAAACGAAAATTAACAAAAGTTCTGGAGCACTGAACAAAGAGGTTATTTCGCCGGCAGAATTCCACGTTAAAATAAAATGCCAAAATTAACTCTCATGTTGCTATATCGAAAGCAATGCTGTCAATTACTTATTGTATTTTCATCCAAAAAAATGGCATATCCCGAAAAACGTTACGTTTTCCGTGTTAATCGTAATTTTGTACCAGTACACCCCTGATGGCAAAGTTACCTTCCATTGGTAAAGTTGCCTGATTTGACTGTACGTATTATAAATAAGTTGATGACAGGTACCCTTAGGAGCATCCATCACCCCGTTTCATCCCCCGGGATAAGACGAATTGCGACTATGGGATATGTCTTGTCTTGAACAAGGAATTCCCTGACCTTAGTGTTCAAGGGTCACTTGAGACACAGGGACCTTAGTGTGGAAGAGGACAGGCAACTGTATTATGTTTCTGTGAGGACAGACGTAGGTTTCTATGGGTTACGACATCCACTTACAATTAGATGGACTAAGTGCTCGTTTGTCACACTTATACACTTTTATTAACCGTGTAATGGCGGTGTTAACCATGTTTGGGCAGTGTAAGAATATCCACTACCTCATATAGTCCCGATGGTGTCGTAAGAGGCAAGAGAGGGAAAATGAAATAGGAGATGGGCAGCAGCTCTTTCTGATAACAATTCAAAATAATAAAAAACTGCGGTTGCCATCCCGCTTGCCAAGCGTGGCATATCCCCCCCATGTGACAATCTATGAGGGAGGCCTATGTTCAGCAGTGGACTTTATATGCTGTAATGGATGGATGGAATGGATACACTTTTATCAACCGATAATTGTGTATTTTATTTGTTATTAATTAATTTTGTAACTGTGAGCGTGTTTGTCGACGATTAACTAAAACTAAAACGGTCAAATTAAATAAGTTGCGGTGGTAAGGTGGCGCGGCGCATTGTGCTAAGTTAAGCCCCAGTGTGACATTGCAACCAAGTGCCTCTATTGTCAGTCTAGCGATCGGCACTAAATCTGCTATTATATCGAAGCTTTAAAGCGTTGCCATTTTACAAAATTATTCTGGTGCAGTACCATACTATATGTATATATATATAATATGATGTAAGAAGTTAATACATTAGTATGTTATATTTATTAGTTACCGCAATAGCACATAATTATAGAAAATAGTATATGTTTAATGTTTTATCTACATTTGCGTTGGGCTTATAGTTCAACATGCCACACAAGTACGCGAAGTGAAAGTTGACAATTTATTTCTCTTATGTCAAATGCAACATTTATTGAACCAAGGCTTCGAAAAGGAGGAGGTTCTAAATTCGTCGGAATCTTTTTTTTAAGTATGTTCACCGATTACTCAAAGACGCCTGAACCGATTTGTAAAATTCTTTTTTTGTTTCTACTTCCCAGGTGGTACCATATAAATTTGATCAAGGTCTGATCAGTAGTTTTTAAGTTATCCTTAATAATTTATATTGAAGTCGGTTGTACAAAATTTTTAATTTTACCACTTGCTTCAATATTCGTATTGTAAATTACAGTAGTTTCTTTAAAATACTTCAGATTTTGTAAGGTGGGAAATTTCCATAAATCCCATAGATTTATAATATAATTAATTTTTACGCTATTTTATGAATTTTAATATTCGCTAATAGCTGTAGTTGTCGTTGCTATGATAATCTGTGTTCATGGATTACGATTGGTAAAATTATTTGTATACAATTAAAAGCAAATACCTAATGCATTTACTGGACTTATCGCCGCGATAGATTTGTAATATTAAAAAGTATTTTATATAATATATTGCTGTGCTACGCATACATGTCAAATATACATTTGTTTTATCTTTTGTTTTAAAAATTTGTTAAGGGGAATGTCGAAATTTAACTAAGATAGAAAAATAATATGTGCTATTTAATTTATATTAATTATTGCCTATATCGTTCTGCTTCGACGTAAATAACGTTCATATAATGTGTTTTATAATAGAGATATATACAGATATATATATGATTGAAATCGATACTGATCAATCTTAGTGTCTGGATAAGCAATGTAATATAATATTAATAATCCGTCAGTGAATGAGGCAGTCTAATTGATTGCCAATTACCGAGCTTATCATAACGGATTTTTATCTTTGAATGATTTATGAGCATCAAACAAAGCACAGTAACGTTGCCTATCGAAGTCGATTATCATTACTATACCATTGTCGTTATTAGAGAGGACTAATCCCAAGGTTCCGTCTTAGTACCTACTAGAAATCATTAATTCTTTGTTTGCGGAAATTTTAAAATTATTAGAAAGCGATAATACAGTTATATTTAACAAAAGGATTATGACCAATTTAACTTTTTCGCCTAATATAATATGACCGCCATGTCATATGGTACCGACCAAAATACGTATTTATCTATCATCTATACAAATAAATAAAATTGGAGTGTCTGTTTGTAATGTAAAAATAACAGCCTTTCATTAAATGCATATAAAAGTATATACGGTACTGTCTGTCTGTCTGTTTGTTCCGGCTAATCTCCGAAACGGCTGGACCGATTTTGATGGGACTTTCACTGGCAGACAGCTGATGTTATAAGGAGTAACTTAGGCTACTTTTATTTAAGAAAAAGAATTAGGGTTCAGCGCAGCTAAATAAACAAAAATTACGCTACATTAATAGATTCTATCCAGGCGAAGCCAGAGCGAGTCGCTAGTTAATGCATATAATGACTCACTACCACATGTATCAGCACTTACCATCTAGGGTAATAATAGTGAAAGTAGGCTTCAATTTATAAAAATACACCGATTCTAGTAATATATAAATCAATGCCGATCATACGAGTATATTTATTTATGTATTTATTTTTTAAAGTTTTATTCGCAAAAATAGTCCATATTATGGCGGACTTAATGCCTTAAGGCATTGTCTCCCAGTCAACCATTAGGCTAAACCATTAGGATAAACATATGTAAGGTAGTGCAGCATAAAAAAATTGGCCGTCACGGGACGCCCGGCAAATGTTAAACAACATAGCTTAGGCTAGAATTTATAATTAACTAGCTTTTGCCCGCGACTTCGTCGCTCCGGAACGCACAACTTTATATCGTCATTACTTTTAAAATATTTGACCAAATTAGGTAGTTTAAAAGACAAGGTTTATCTACTTTGAACATCAGAAGCGATTAAAGTATTTATTTTGATAAAATCCTTTTGTTACTGCAAAATGTGCATTGGAAATAAAGTATCAAATTTTATTGTATTTATGGTTCACTATTTTGGTAATATTGGCTTACACATAAAATATAGATATATACTGTCGCGAACTTTTTTGTAGAACTATTTAGGAGAAACAATTCCACCATACATTATATTTGTGTAACTCTTACAGTTTTTGCACCGCACGTCAAAATAGCTCGCGGATGACAGATTTTTTCCGACTTACTTAACACTTATCTAGTTATATTTTGACCGATTTACACAATATCATTATTAATTATAGCATATGTGTGGTTCTGATGTATGAGCTATATTATTGTAAATTTTCATTAGAATTTTATTCATTTTTATTTTCTGGGTGAAAATAATAATTACACAATATTTTCTGGGTGAAAAAAAAAATAAGAACCAAAAATAAGCATATAAAAAATAAAATTTATTCATAAAGCTGAATATAAATATAAAATGACTTAAAATTACAAAAATCTAAAATTGAACATAAGACGTTAGAAGAAACGAAATAAAACCGAAATCGTAATGGAAACTTCTAAAAATTAAATTTTATTCATAATTCTAAAGAACCTATTTATCAGATTATATATATTCAGATCAGATTTGAGATTTGAGATTCAAGACACATGAGATTTTCATAAAAAATAAAGTCTAACTATTTAAAAAAAAACTACATTCAGTAGTTTTTGCGGGGAAGAGTAACAAACATCCATACATCCTCACAAATTTTCTCGTTTGTAATATTAAAGTAGGATAGTAGGATGAAAACCAATAAAGAAATATGAAGTAAAATAAATAGTGTCCGACCGAAACAGGATTTTCAACCGAAACCGAAACCGAACCCTCGGTCTGAGTGGCAGTTTCGGCCGAAACCGAAACCGAAACCGAAAATTATCTAGACATGTTAATTTTTTTATTCTATACTGAAATCTGGTATATTTTGCACATATACAGATAGGTAATTCATGTTAATGAAAAACAGTAATTGTAGTAGTCATGTAGAAATATATTTATTTATTTTAAAGCAAAAATTCAATATATAATTTCACATTAAGAAATACTTTTTTAAGCAAAATTTTGTCAATTACACTTACATATAAAAAGTTTACTCGCTAATTGAGCACATATTTCATTGTGTTCAGAATATTGTTATAACTAATATATTATTCAATGAGATCTTCAGTTAAGCATTAACCCAATATAATATTATAATTATCAGTCTCAAAAAAAGATTATAATACATTTTACGACAGTTTAGTACTTAATAAAAAAATAAGAATCATGTTTTAATGACTTAATCTTGTTAAAAATAAACACTTAGAATAAGAGACAAAAAGAGAAATTTTTAATTGCTACGTTACAAAAGCTTTAACACTTCTTTATTAGGTATATATTGAGATCGAAATTTAGCCCTAGATATTAAAGAATTACCTAGTTATCAGTCTCAACAATAATTGCAATAAATTGTACGGCAATTCGTACTTGATAAAAAAATCAGTTCTAAAATCAGAGAAACAAACGAAATATTATTACTATTTGTAGATTAATAATTAACTTTAGTATTCGTAATTAAAAAGTCTGATATTGTATGCCAAGAAAGACAGTTTTACAACATTTTCACCTAGTAGGTTACTTCGACGATCTGCGTAAATTTTTCCAGCGGCACTGAACAGTTGCTCACTTGGTACACTAGTAGGTGGAGCAGAAAGATACTTTAAGACCGCTTTTCTCAGAGCTGGATATGGACTGTTATTCCAATAACAATATATATCGGCATTCCGTTGCAATAATGACTCCGACAGATAAGACTGAATTTTTTCCATAATATATGAACACTGAGATGCCGCCGAAGGTTCGGCAGATTTTTTGCCGAAACCGAAACTGTTACCGAAACTAGATTTTTATGCCGAAACTTGCCGAAACCGAAACCGAATCTTCGGTCGTTCACTAAAAATAAATAAAATATAGTACTATAGTGGTAACTATAAGTCGAATACTTATGCATTTGATATATCGGGCGTGAGTGCGTGTGCGTGTGCGTGCGCGCGCGCGCTTGTGTGTGTGTGTGTGTGTGTGTGTGTTCTTTTTTCTATTCTGTTTCTTATATCCTGAAAGGTTTCAATAAAATGGAGTTTATTTGTTGCAGACATGTCTCACAGAATACCAGCTTAAAATAGCAGCTTAACGTTGCTGTGTTTCGTATGGTGAGTGTAGAAAACCGGAGACCTTTTTACTGGAAACGAGGCATTCCATCTTAGTTCTCACGGGTGACAACGCATCTGCATTTTGATGCGTGTTTGATGTGTACTGTGCGCTCGTTTGTCACCCACATCCGATAAAAAAAACGTTCACGGTTCTTGTGTGATCTACTCTGATGACGGCGAAACCAGTCTATTATATACCAACTATAAACCAGATAATTATAAGTATCAAATAAATAAGAATAAAAGTAAAACAAGTACATATGCCATTTTATAATCTATGATGATCGAGTATCACAAATTTGGTACAATTTGGTACAATTTGTTTAATTTCTCCCGATAAAGTTACTATATACACAAATCAAAAATAACTGCAAAACAAAGTTGTTAAAAGAACACAATTTCATTTGTGGAGGTTGGTTTTAAACGAGACATCGCGATTGTATAACATGATATTCCGACGCTCACTGGAAATGATTAGCGTCAAGAATTTCTTTTTATCTGTTCATAATAATTATTGCTCGAACTATAAGGAAATAGCCAATTCTGCTTATGATTGCTTAGAAAAGCATTAAGTCGTATGTTTTCCGTGTTATAAATCCGGAAGTGCTGCAGTGCATGTAAATAAATTCCACATATCTTAAAAACTTAAGTTTTAATATATTTAGATACACAACGTGGGCTACACTGGAAGTTTTTCATTATTCATAAATAAAACAATTTATATGTAAAGTAATATATTTACTTTTAAGCACTTTTTCATTGCAACTTCTTGGCCGTCTTTCACTAAATGTCAATGGCAAACAAAAAATGGTGGTGTACCCCTCAGCATTAACTGTCTTTTTCTAATCAAGTGGGATCTTGCAGACAGGTCCCGTCTGGGAGAAAAAAACACAATATTTTTATTGCCCACGCTTTATGCCTGCCACAACTTTGTGTTTGCTGTCGCCTTCGAACACCCACACAGAAGACTGTTGCTTTCTTTTCGAAATGTAACAATATATCCATGTTTCATGTCCTGTCACAATGTCATACTCATTATTTAAGCCTCCATGATAATCAACATTTTTTTACACCAATCAAGTCGAGTCCGTTTTTGTTCTGGGGTGAGTTCGTGTGGAATCCAGTGGTAACAAAGTTTTCTAACTGTTAAATGTTGATGTAAAATGTTTTGAACTTGGCTTATACCCGAATGTCATTGAATCTCTTCATAGGGAATGCGCCGCTTTTCTTCAATTAGTCGCCTGACATTTTCCTCAGTGATCGCTTAGCCTTACGGTGCTCAAATGAGGTGCTTCCTCCCAAAAGCATTTTGAAGACGTGCAGTGCAAACTTGCGGATAGAGTGAACTTTTAAAGTCATAAAAATTATCACTAAAATCTTTTGCGTTAATTCTATTTTTGCTACAGATGGCAAAAATTATTTTAATCATTATACTTATGAGTTTCTTAAGTTTTAAAAAATGTACATTCGAAATTCAAACATTTATGAGCGACCAGGAATGCAGAACATTTAGTGTGCCCTATGTAGTTTTGTTATCAACTGCGACAGGACATATTATATTATTTTGGCCCGACCCTGGATTTGAACCCGGAACCTCATGATGAGCAGTCGTGCTTACAACGACTATACCAACGAGGCAGTCGCACACACACATCTTCGTCCTTACCTACACGTGTCCAACATAATTTTACGCTAGAAGTTAGTGTATAAATAACAAAGAATTTAAAAATAGCTATGGATACCTATGCTCAAAAGAAATTAATAAGGCAATATCTCACAGAGCAAGAGCAAATCAACAAAGACGGTCTATATGACAAAAGCGTGAGTGACGTATTGTCACCTACTTATTAAAATTGAGTGGCTTACAGAATGAGCTATTGGGGCGTACGGATTTCATTATTGTCGCCAGTGTCGAGATGACTCTAAATTTCGACAACACTCAACTCTCACTTCGTGAGTTCGATAGAAATTGAGCTTTTGTGATGTTAGTAGCAGCAATGGATCAACTTTAAAACGTCTGAATGTGACTGTCACTTTCGACGCGTAGGTCGTAATAGGTCACGAATGTGTTAAACATTGTGATATTGATTGTTTAGGAAATAATTTTTATAAATGACGTAAGACGACATTTTGTGCACAAATTCTCAAATTTTAAATTTGAAGTGAGCAACTGGAATTTTTATCCCGTTATAATACCACCTGTTTTGCAGTCAAATAAAATTGTTCTGTGAAAGTGAATTATTTTTAAATAGATACATAATAAATAAACAAACAATATGTTGATTATTTACATAATGCGACGGAATAAGAAAATTGCGTGGTTGTGATTTTTCCATTGTAAGGAATTCAAAACATAAATGCACGGACGTGAAAAACAATTAAGTCTTTTAAACAGCATTCCTTTTCAACATTTTCATTTGCAATTGAAATAGAGGCTATGTGATCACATCCGAAGTAATTTCCTGCAATCTTGTGGATTTGCCCCAACTGTTGTAAACGAAATTCGTGATTAAAGCTGTTTAATTGTTGTATGCCTTAACACAATTAACAAAACAAACTGAAATGAAAAGTTGCTCTTAAAGTAGAATAAACATTATTAAAGGCATTTTCCCAAGGGTGGGTATATACTGCAAAATTTAACGTTCTTCAATTAATTTTTTTCCTCACATTGAATCTCAGTTACTAATCGACCTCTTAAACTTTTTTTTATAGAATAAGTAGGGTGACAAACGAGCACACAGTCCACCTGATGGTAAGTGGATACTGTGGCCCATAGACATTTATCCTCAATTAAGAATCAAAATGCAGATGCGTTGTCACCCCTGAGGACTAAGATGGAATGCCTCTTTTCCAGTAAAAAGTGTCTTCGGTTCTCTACACTCCACATGAAACACAGCAGCATGAAGCTGCCATTTTACGCTGGCATTCTGTGAGAGCGTGGTCCTACCACGGTCGAGCCTACCCATTCGTGCTACAACCATAAAATAGCTGCAGCGTGGCTCTACCGCGTTTAGTATAAGTAAATTCGAGCGCGAGTTTAATTCGAAACCCTTTTTTGAGTGATTGGTTTTTGAGAGTTAGTCCTTCGAAGAAAGCAATGTACAATTTATTTGATAAACAAATTTAAATAAATTTAATTTAAGATATGCACGCGTCGGTCTTGAATAGATCAGAATAGAATATAATGGAAAAAAAAGAGTTTTTATTCCACAAAGATTGCAAGTAAAACTTATTGAAAATCATGTTTTTCGGAAGAAACCTCTGCCCTAGTATGAACCAAAAAGAAACCCAGCGGGACTCTTTTTTAATTATTATTAATAATTTATAATATGTAATTCACAATATACCTACCTACCTACTATTGAATTTACACTAGAAACTGCATAACAATGATCACTTAATTCCCAGGGGTTATTATCAGTCATTTATTCTTTAACAGATTCCCTGTCCGCGAAACAGACACAATAGCTAAACAATTGAAATGATGATATATGATTCATGGGACAGGGATGGGAAAGGATTAATATTATTATAATCCTTTTTAAACAGCTTTTGTTTACTAAAATTTTTTTACTTTTTGACTGATATTTTTTAGGAAATGAAGGAATTACTGACTTGTTTTTTTTGTTTTAGTTTATTCTAATCTTACATCATAGGAGTATATTCTCTTGTATCCTAAATTGTCGTATGACATAAATTACACAAGAACGAACAGTCAGATCTGGAGCAACTATTTGTAGGCCATGCAACTAAATGCCTAAGAGGGCTGGTGTATTTCTCGCTCTAAGGCTAAGTAAACCCATTCAGCGAAGAAACGCAGCCAGCGTTCTTGGCACCATCGCGGGAAGTAGGATTGTATAAAGATTTAAGTTTTTAGTTTTGGTTTTTTCGTTATGGTTATAAATATTTGTATTGAATGTTATATAGATAAATGATTTTGATTGTTTTCTAAATGTTTTAATTGTTTGTAATTCGTAACTAATATCTTCTGCTTGTGAAACCGTGAAAGTTCAATGTAGGACATGGGCCAATCTCGTAGTAGCTTGTACTATTATTTATTCTGTGGTAGTAGCAAGGATTTGCCATAGTCGTTACGCTCGGCAGGCAGTTTCACGATCACAGTACCAGACGTCTTTTACCTATGACACAGCTGCCGCCGGTCTGGGTATTTTACGTCTGGAGTAAACGATATAGTTACACCGCCATCTATCGGAAGCCATACGATTTTTTGGCATTTCCGATAGTGGCCTCGTACTACATCCACGAAACGAAATGGGGTGATGAAATCTCTTACGCCGTCATCGCACAGCTAATAACTAATTTAAAAAAAAGTAATTATCGCTTACACTTCCTTCGCCGTGAGATTCGTGACCATTGTTTATGCCTAAAGGCGATAAGAAGCTGTTACGAGACATCAATGGTTATATAAACTTGGAACGAATTAACCTTTCCATAGCCATTTAATGCATGTGAAATTTCCCATGACACGAAAAATATTGATAATTAACGTATCGTTAACTAAAATGAGGTCGGAAGGTGTTTATATTTAAAGTAAGTAAAAGTTACAGCCTATATACGTCCCAGACACTGGCCTCCTCTCATTTCTGAGAGATTTATGAAGCAATACGACCGCTGCGCTGCACTGCAGTGCATGTTGGCAGTAGACAAAAATAAAAAGAGAGATACCTATCACTTATATGTACCTCTACTTTTTTTATAGAATAAGGGTGACACACGACCACATAGTCCACCTGATGGTAAGTGGATGCTGTGACCCATAGACATCTACATTTATCCTCAATTAAGAATCAAAATGCAGATGCGTTGTCACCCCTGAGGACTAAGATGGAATGTCTCATTTCCAATAAAAAGGGTCACCGGTTCTCTACACTCACCATACGGAACACAGCAACGTTAAGCTACTATTTTACGATGGTATTCTGTGAGAGCCATGCTGCAGCTATATTATGGTTGCAGCATGAATGGGTCGGCTCGACCGGGGAAGGACCACGCCCTCACAGAATACCAGCGTGAAATAGCAGCTTAATGCTGATGTGTTTTGTATGGTGAATGTACCCATTTTATTGGTAACGAGGCATTCCATCTTAGTCCTTAGGGGTGACAACGCATCTGCATTTTAATTCTTAATCGACGATAAATGTAGATGTGTACAGGCCACAGTATCCACTTACCATCAGGTGGATTGGATTGTCTACTCGTTTGTTACTCTTGTTTTATTAAAAAAAAAAGGCTTTTGATGACTTCTGTGACTTTAGTGATACATTAGGATGCACTGATACAGTTTGCGTGCAAGTGAATGAGAGATAGATTTATAGCAAGTGAACTAGTTAATTTCTATCTTTCGTTAGCGAACTACCCAATTATATTTGGGGGACAGTACGAGCTAGTGAGTCTTTATATTATCTGTTTTAAAAAAAAATGATGTGTTTTTTTCGTGGTTGTGTGGAATATCATATATCAACGTGTAAGAAGGAATATGCGACAAGAGACTGATTGTGCACAGACTAATGATAGACAGCGCCTAACCAGCATGTGAGTATTGGAGTCACTAACCCGCCTGCCATGCGTAGTGTGTATGGACAAATCTTTCGAGTTATGCTTACCAGCTTTATAGAAATAAGGGTGACCACACGGGCACATAATGTGTTTAACCTGATTGTAAGTGGATGCAACATCCAATATACGCTGCCTACACCTATCTTCGATTGAGAATCAAGATACAGATACATTGTCTCTTTTTAAGACTAAGACGGAATGCCTCGTAACCAGTAAAAAAGGTCTGTTTCTAATCACTCGGCTGTCATATTCTTGAGAGAGCTTATTTCCGGCAGTGGAATTAGAAAACTCTGCTATTGATGATTGTTTATATTGATAATAAAATTTAAATCTTATCTTTAATCTAAATTTTATTTTAAAATTTTAATAATATTTTTTATTTTATATAACAATAATTTTGTATAAACAACCATAGGATACAGGAAATACCTACGCATGCATGCATGCTGTAAGTAGCATGCAATGTTATGCCTGCTACTTACAGCAGGTCAATGAGCTATTCGACCCTTTTTCACTTTACATACGAGTACTTACCCTAAATACCTAAATACGCTTGTCAATTCAACTTTACATAACGATACTCACGCTCAGCGGCCATTTTTCAAATTTTGACAGCTTTTAATTTTCCATGTAAATCAATAAAAATACTGTTTATTTATAGTTCCACAATTTGTTTAATCGTTTTTTACATATAATGATCCTTTTAAGTACTTTATAAAATTTAATAAACACTCAAGAAGTCAGCAGCGGGTCACGGTGAAAGTCATCGCGTGACTCAAGTCCTCATCATCAAGCTTCAGCACGAAGAAGTCCGTACTTACATGCGGTAAACATTACAGAGGTCCCTGCTACGGCGCATATTGTTGACCACTGCAACGATTTTGACTATTTCGCATACCAACGGCAGCTTTTCTCATGATAAACGATATACTGCTTCTGTTGTTAATAATCCTAATTCGAGTAGGCTTTTCGTTGTCATACAGTAAAATGTTTTTTAATTTATGCAGGGGACATAGTTGTAGCACGAATGCGTCGGCTCGACCGGGGACGGACGGACCACGCTCTCTCAGAATACCAGCGTAAAATGGCAGCTTAACGCTGCTGTGTTTCGTATGGTGAGTGTAGAGAACCGGAGACCCTTTTTACTGGAAATGAGGCATTCCACCTTGATCCTCGCGGGAGACAACGCATCTGCATTTTGATTTGTAAACAAGGATAGATGTAGATGTCTATGGGCCGCAGCAGCTTGCCATCAGGTGGACTGTGTGCTCGTTTGTCACCCTTATCCTATAAAAAAAAAAACAAATAACCTTATCTATATTTTGTTTTCAAGACGGTGAGCTTGGGTGAATATATTGAATAAACCTATGTGTTTGACAGGCACACCTATAACAGCCCGTGAGAAAATCTCTAACTATATCAAGAAAAATTTGCCAATATCGCCAAGCTTGCCACATCACACTGGACTTCTCGCACCTCTTATACCCCGTTCACTTAAATCGATAGGATTTTCTCCTGCATCGTGGAGACGGTTAACATACATATTTTTTTGAAATGTGATAAAATATAAAGTAAAATTTATGAATGATTTATCGGCCTAGTTTTAGTCAAAAAACAATCCTTTTCGTTCTTTTTATGTTACGAATATTTTTAAATGAAATTCTCTAATTCACTTAGAAGAGACAATGAAGTAGGTAATGTTAAACTGCTTAAATTAGAGTCCAGTCAATGTTTGCACCAAATACCTACATAATGTGGTTTCTAATTTATCCTTGAAAGTGACTGCTCAACAATCTATTTCCGTAACAAGCGAACCGACTAGGCGTTACTTTTGTAGGTGATCAGGATTGACGGCATAGGCAGGGTTGCCATCCAGTTATTTGCAGTGATCAAAATCGGGTTTTCTTTGTTCTTAAAAAAAGAAAAATAATTCTTAAGTATAACATTTCATTTTTCTCTGTTTACCTCTTTTCGTCACAGTTTAATACTGTAAAATATAGAATTACATATTTTCAAAAGAGATTTTTGATACATAGTGTTAATTAAAGATTAGAAAATCTAATTTACATTTCTGTTCGTCACCGACTTCAATGCCTTAATATTGAGTTACATATTTTCAAAAGAGATTTTTGATACATAGTGTCAATTAAGGATTAGAAAATCCTTAATTATCCTTAATTTACATTTCTGTTTTTGATAATGAAAATATTAAAAAATTTGTACAACCGACTTCAATATAAATTATTAAGAATAACTCAAAAACTATTGGTCAAACCTTGAGCAAATTTATATGGGACCATACGAGAAGCACTAGCTTTCAAATAAAAAAGAATCATCGAAATTGGTTCACCCAGAAAAAAGTTATGAGGTAACACATATAAAAAAAAAATTACATACTGTCGAATTGAGTACCGTCTCCTTTTTGAAGTCGGTAGAAAATACGTGACAACCTTGATTGTAGCCGTTGGTAACTCTTCTACCTTGAAAACTGCAAGCTCCTGTTTATAGCGGGGAAGCGAAATTTTTATTGAATAAATTACACATCTATAGTCAATGCTTATGTGTCCACTATATTTTGCCGGCATTTATTGAGAATGTGTATAGTATGTTTATGATTGACGGCTCTGTGGCGCAGTGGCTTAGCAATGAGTTGCAGTGCTAAGAGCCGCGGGTTCGAATCCCGCACGAAACAAGTATTTGTATGGCCGTCAAATAATTGTTCTGGGTCTGGATGTTTGTCCTTGTGAAATTCATGTATGTAAACTGCCCTCACGATACAGGAGAAAATCTTAGTGTGAAGGTAAGGTTTAAAAAAAATACATACATAAACACTTACGCCTGTCACCCAGAAGGGTAGGCAGAGACTACGGACTTCCATTCGGCACGATCCTGGCACACCTCTTTAAAAAAAATATTGTTTAGTTTTCTAAGGTCTGATAAATATGTACATTTATTTATGAAGAGTAATACAGTAAAATACATATAGGAAGTAAAAATATACGAAGTAAAAATTACAGCCTATTTGCCTCACTTGTGGGCACATATTTCTGAGTGTTTGTAGAAAGGAAATAGGTATATGAAATATGTATACCTATCAATTGTTTAACATTATCATCATGATTCTATTGTAAATTATCACAAATTAATTGCTGACCATAAGCCTACCACAAAGATTGTCTCAAAAAATATTGGTCATATGCTTAGAGTATACATAAGCAAGCTAGCTTGCTTATGACTCTAAGGTTACATGCCTTATGAGGCTGTCACTCCATCTAGTTGCACAAACTAATAACAAGTGCTAGCGCAGTCTAGTTGGGTCACTCTACATTGCGTGTGCCGGTACGAAAACATCGATATTAAGTAGTATAATAAGTCTATGTACGAAAATGATCTTTCATTATCTATAGTCAGTTGTACGAAATATTATGACTGGCCCATTATCAATTCAGCTTAACAATTCTGCTGGATGTAACTGGCAATAATTTGTCTTTTGAAACAGGAATCGAAAGTTCAAAACGAAATTAATCATTTCCTCCATGTATCTACCATTTTAGCTTTGACGGAAATAATATAAAATTCTTCCCACGTTATTCCTTTCGTTTCAAATGAAATTTCATTGAGTCTATCGAGTACAGGAAGTAGGGAGCTATTGTTAGATGCTACTATAATGTGAACTTTTTGTTTTTAAATAAATACTTAAGAAGTATGACCTCAGTTTTTTTTAGCTATTTGTATATTGTTAAATATTTCTTATATATTTTATCAATCTGCTGTCTGGTGAGGGTCAAAAGCTTTTTTAACATTTGACCACCATCACAATCACAGCCTATAAAAAACCGCTGCTGAAGAGGGTTTTTAACGTTTTTTCAGTTGCCACGATTGGCGGGCGGATTGGCAACCACATTTTTTATTTTCTAGTTATTACTAAGAAGATGCTGCTGCTCATCTTCTGGATTGTTTCCATCTGTCATCTTTTACGACACCCACGGGACGGAATAGGATAGTGAATATACGTATATCGCCACCGTATGGTTTAAAAAGAGATCTCTCCCTTAATAGACTTTTAGGTATTACACCTATGGGACGAAGTTAATATATTAAGGTTGGAAAAGTAAATTTTTCCAACCTTAATATAATGGATTTCCGCAAAGTAACGCCTGATTCTATTAATGAAGTTAATATACGTTGCGAAGTTGCCCCTTAGTAAGTTTCTTTTTTTTGTATATTATACATAATTTTACTCGATTATAAGTTTATAAGGTATGGGAAGCTACGCTTTAAAAGCTTTAAGTGGTCAGCAAGTTATGATGAAGGCTCAGAGTTTTTCCGCGGGATAAATCCATAATGACTATATTCGTATAAGAAACAAAGTAACCACCAAAACTCAAACGATCAGTAAACTAATGTAGCAATGAGTTAGTCATATAGCTTAAAGAACCGACAACCCCTATGAGAGACATTAAATATAATCAAAAAATTATTCTTAATTGGTCAGATGTATTCATTTAAATTTTAAATATGTATCAGGATATGTCCGAATTGCCCTTACTTTTTACATTTTTTAGTATCACTCAAAAATGTAAAAAGTAAAAGTAAGTCAAATATTTAATGTGAGTCCGTATGTACGAGTTGCGGGAGGGATCGATGATATGAAGAGCGACTCACGGTGTATAATATACTTGCTTAGGAATAAACGTTTAAATACAATACTAGAAATGTTTGAAGACAGTGACTTAGGTGGATGCACAACACAAGCGGAGAAAGAAAAATAACAGCATGACTAAAACGAATAAACACAACAACAATTCAGCAGGTTTTATCTTGAGTTATTTGTCACTCGATTGAAAGAAGCCGCTCGCGTGATATATTTATTACCAGAGACAAATCACTATCCTATTAATAACGATAAGCGTTTACGTATTAAATAGCATGTAAGGCGTTGGTATCCAAAAATATATTAACTGCGAATGTACGGCGTTTTGAACAAAAACAGTTTGTCATTATCGCGTAATTAAACTAACAAGTAAAAGTTTTTCGTGCTTTAGTGTTGTTAATACAAAAATACTTTAAAGGCCGAATGGTGACCTGAATTCGCTTTACTTCTCTTTGTCTGTTATTTTAATAATTTCTTATAATTGCTGCTTAACTGTAACAATTTTTTTGTAATCATAATCATCGTTACAGCTCATCACAAGTCTGTTGAACATAGGCCTCCCATAAGGAATGTCACAAAACGAACCAACTGCGGCCATCGACTTTCGGCATCGCTTACCAAATTGTCACCCCACTAGTGGGGGCCGCCCTACACTTCGCTTACCGATAATAGGCTGGATCGTTCTGCCACTCAAAAACCTTCCTTCCCCATTGGTCTGGCCTGGCATTGGTATGGCCGGCCTATTGCCACTTCAGCTTACTGATGCGTTGGGCTATGTCGGTCACTGTGGTTCTACTGCGGATATCCTCATTTCTAAGTTTATCACACAGAGAAACCCCGAGCATAGCCCTCTCCATAGCTCGCTGAGCGATCTTGAGCTCATACGGATAGCAATGAAGAAGCACTTCTCGGTTCTATATGTTATCACTAGCAACACGCACTGGATGTACAGTGTTTTAAATTTTTGAAGTATACGTGATGAGAAGAATTGTCGGAATCTTCCGAACGCTGCCCAGCCAAGTTGGTACTTTCGGTGCCAAGTGGGAACTCTCAGTCGAAGTTGGATTTAACTGGTCTAACAATTTGTCTTAGGCAAACATACTAGTCAACAACTTCGAGTGTACTACTCCCAATAACTACCGGCATAGGTGTGACATACCTACTGTAGATATTCTCAATTTGAATTCTATCACTGAAAGAAACTTCAAGCATAATTTTCTCCATAGCTCGTTGGTTACACATTGGTTATACACTCTTATTTTACTCTTATTTTCAACTTTTGAGGAGTACGTGACGGGAAAATGTGTCGTAATCTCTCGAACGCTGCCCAGCCGAGTTGGATCCGTCGATTGACCTGAGAGATATAACCAAACGTTTGTAATATCGAGCTTAATCAGAATATAAATTTTAATTATGACAATAATTCTGGCATCGTTGAATCCATTATACGTCCGTTTAAAACTTTCTAAAATGTGTACGTAATGTATAAATATAACTATAATTGTAGTAAATACTATATTTTATTGCTATATGTTGGCTTGCGTGTTAAAAGGCCATTAAAAGAAAGTATTCCGACTTTACACTTCAGACACCTACGGTGAGATCATTGATAATAATTTATTGTATATTTTTATTTATTACTGCGATCCGCATTTTTAATAATTGCTGTAAGGTTATTGCTGCAGTGTGAGAATTTAGTTATTGCTGAAGATTTTTATTTGTTGCTGATCGTGACCTTTGACACGAAAGAAAAATTATAAGAGATTTTTTATGCAGTATGCTAATTGTTGGTTTATCTTTGATAAATTCTTTTTTAACTTGAGCCGTAAAGATTTTATGCAATCCGTTAAGTACATTGTGCTTTCGTAAATATATAAGTAATTCGTCATGTAATTCCATCGAATTGAATGGCCATGTAGCGCCGTGGTTAACGAAACTGATATTTTTTTTAAATCAAGTAAAATTGCGAAGGGCCCCGGTACCAATGAAATTGTTGATTGCAATTTTAATTGCTGCTTAACCACGTGCTCGGTGGTAAAGGAAATAATATCGAGAGGAAACCTGCATATAATATGAGAGCTAAAAAAATTCGAGTAATGTAAAGGAGTACACGGTCCATCCGAATTTTCATCCCTGTGAACTAAGATGGAATGCTTCGTTACTATTAAAAAGGGTCTCCGGTACTCGTCAATTCAATATGATTGGTACATGGTCATGAGCCTTGTATTAGAATATTAGACGAATTAAAAGTTAGTGCCACCGTGTAGTAGCGGTGTAAGAATAGCCACTACCTCATATTATCCCGTGGGTGTCGTAAGAGTCGACAGGGGGAAACAAATCAGGAGATGGGCAGCAGCGTCTTCCTAATAACGACTAAAACTAAAAAACTGCGGTTACTAACCCGCTTGCTAAGCGTGGCAACTATCGCAATCCCCCCCAAGAGGCAATCTATGGAGACCTATGTTCAGCAGTGGACTGTAATAGGCTGTAACGGTAACGGTAAAAGTTAGTGCAATACAATACAATACTGGTACTCTTTAGTGTACACCCATGAATGATTAACATACCAAAATACAGAAATATTGAGGAAAAACAAAAGGCGGTCTTATTGCTACACAGCAATGTTTCCAGACAACCGAAAAAAAAATGAATACAAGGAGGAGAAAGATTAAAGGATAGGGTGCACTATTACTACTACTACCATTACTATATTACTATTACTATATTCTTTAAATAAAAAAAGCCAAATTAAATTATTTCAACTTCATCAGTTTAACTCAAGCATTACTTACTACATGTCAATATTACTTACACACCCTCTTACACAGACTCATGCATTCAACATATTATAAACAAAGAAATACATTTTAATACACACTTTAAAATTTTTCTTTTTATCAAAAACACATTTTGTTAAGATTAAGTTTCACATTTTATTTCTTGTATACCTTCTATTTAAGTTATACTTGTGTTAGTCTGTTAATATGTAATAAGGAAGAGCACTGTGATCTGAAATACAGATATATATTTACCTAGTTCAGACACAGATGTTCCATCAGTCATTGTGAACTAAGTACAGATCATGGAATAGTTTTTATAAATGTGATAGTTATGCAAATGGTGAAAATAAAGTATTATTATTATTATTTTTTGGGGTATTTATAGAGTATTCTTATCTGGTTGGGCTGAATAAATATATTAGAGGAAATAATAAATAAATAAATAATACATAAATAAATAAAATCCCAACCAGATGGAAGCCCTCGGCAGAGGAGACCAAACGGCCGAGGGTTAGGGGGTTAGGGAAAGAAACCGGCTTATTATTGTTATTATTATAACAAACAATTAAAACTTATACACTAAAATCACGTATGAGTTTAGGCGATAGATCAGTGTTCATAAACAAAGGAAGAATGGGAGGTTAGAGAGACAAATGTTCTAAACAAATGTTAGGAATGAGTACGTTTAATCGACAGAGGTAAGGAGTTCCAAAGTTTAGCTCCAATAAATATATTGACATTTTAAATTTGGAAATCATTCTTGAATTCCCAATAATTGATTAACTTGACATGGGTCTTTAAAGGGTTCACAGTTAACCCATATGATCGACTCCAGTCAAAAATACATGTCAAATCCTTTTTGATACAATCAACTGTTTTAAGGAGATCCTCAATGGCGATTTGTAAGTATATTTGGAGATAATTTGCATATAAATGTAACAAAGAAGATATTTGGGATGTAATGGTGTTTTAAAGATAATATATTTAAAACATCTTTCTTCAACCGATGGGAAGATGGTTCTCGAGTGGCAGCCTCGTACATGCAGGCGCAGTGTAGGGCGTCACCCACTAGATGGAGCGACGACCTGGTAAGACATGCAGGAAGTCAATGGATGCAGGTGGCTCGGGACCGTGCTTTGTGGCGTTCCTTGGGGAGGCCTATGTTCAGCAGTGGACTTGTGAAGGGCCGAAATGATGATGATGATATTTATATATATTTGGTATCGAGCATGAATGTGTTTTCCCATTTCTTATTCTACCTTAAGAATTCCAAACACGACATGAATCTTCGTTTAGTATAGATTTATGGATGTGGCGACTTCGTAAATCTCCACACATCTTGTTGCATTGATTCCGTTGGTAACATATATTATATACTGTATATCATTCGAAACGGGTGCCATGATAGTTGAATAACTAAATTTCTAAGAATATGTAAAATAACGGTCTTAAATATGTCGGAAATAATGACCTAGTCCTGCAAAGAATCTGGTCAGCGTACCCTCTTGTATTGCGATTACAAATCTGTATTGCATGCGAGACGATTGCAGCAAATCCTACTTGGTATTCTTAGGAGTGTTCTTTTTAAAAGTAGAGTGTTCTTTTTAAAAGTAGAAGATGGAAACGATGATTCATCATCATCATCATTATCATCATCATTACAGCCCTTCACAAGTCCACTGCTGAACATAGGCCTCGTACAGGAAAACGCGGTCTTAAGCCACCTGCATCCATTGACTTGATGCATGGCTTACCAGGTCGGGTCGTCACTCCATTTAGTAGGGGTCGCCCTTCATTTCCCTATTGTCTTCATCATTGGTTGTCGGTTTTTCGAGCTATTTGTCGACCCATTGCCACTTTAGCTTGCTTGAGATCTGTTGGGCTATGTCAGTCAATATTATCAATCAAAGTCAATATTATTTCATTAATATTAATAATTAACAGAAAGTAAACATTATTATTATTACAATCAAAAATTCTTGAAAAACTTCTCTTAACGATTTATGCATTGATAAAAGACATAAATGAAATACCTTGGTAGATATAAGATAATATATTGTCACAATAACATTAATCGAGCTCGTTAGATTCAGGATCAGGTCACTTCATTAGCGTACGATCAAATACTTTTGCATTTTAAAGTAGTAAATTTTATAGAATTCTATCGGCGCTTTCATGCTGGCATTTTGAAATTATTAAATGACGAATTTTTAGGAATGATATACCGGTTGTTACATAAGAGGCCTAAGTAGCCTAAGTAGCGGTGTGTGAGTGCGACAATAACTCGACTGGCCAACCAGCCATACAAGATCGTGTTTGTCATGCATGCCGTAGGCATAGTCTAAGCTAGTCTAAGTCTAGCTACCGTAGGTCTGCCCCGTTGTACGCTACATATAGCTGTTATAGATAAGTGACTCTGTATACGTTACAGACTTATACTTGGAGAGGAGGCCTGCCCAGCTGTGGGACAATTATAGACTTTTTACTTTAATTTAATCCCATATGCTTTTTGCATAATTACGACTATTTTGAGATTTGTGATATGTTTATTTCTTATATGAAATAATTCAATCACACAAGAAATTGAGGCATAAGGTTACAAACTATTAATATTTTTTTTTATCATCATACTAAGAACAATTTTTTTTATATTAAAGTTAAAGTTAAAATCATACTTTTTAATATTATGACTTCACCGTGTAGTGGCGGCGTAGGAGAATCCAATACTCCCCTATAATATCATCCCGTTGGTGAAGTGAGAGGAGAAACTGAAACTGAGGATAGCATCTTCCTGTTCCTGGTATCTTACTGCTGTTACCAACCTGTCTACCAAACCATAACTATTAGTTAATCTATGGCCAAGCGTGGCACTTATGACAAATAAAAAAAAACCAAGAGGCAATCTATGGGGGAGGCATAAGAATGAATGTAAAGAAATGAATAAATGAACATAAACTATAAACACGATCCTTTGATAACTATAGCAACTGATGGTAATAGGCAATGTAGCCAATGATGGTAAAGCGCACTGTATTAGCTTAGCAAAAGATGTATACTCTTGCCTTGAAGACACCTACATATACATTGTAATTGTAACTATACGCGTTGAGTTTCTAATAATTATAAATACAGTTATTGTCAGTAAATCTGTCCTTGTATTCGTCTAGTGATTCTTTTTATGTTGAGAATACATTCATTTCCTTGATCTACAACATCGTGACTGAAAGTATTTTATGTACAGTAAATTGTTACAATGATTTATCAAAGTGTCGTTCAAGATTAGTAGGTAGATAAAATTCTATTTCTTCTCTGTTCAAGAATAAATACTAATACACCCTGTATTAGTATTTATTCTTTAACTTCGATCTTATAAAATCTGTGTTATAAGTGGATAAAACAAGATTGAAGTCTGTTCTTTTATCTATATTTCCAATTTTAAGAAACCTTATGTATCTTTCAACTATTTGAGAGGGTAAATCTTAGAGTAAGAACATACGTGCTTGTAGGTTCTAGCTCTGAGGGGCACAGAACACAGAATTACTCCTGAGGGGTAAATAAAACACGATGCCCACGCTACTTCGGTTGACAGATTATACATAGTAAAATAATAAAACCTGCTTCCTTAGCATGCGTTTTCTATTATAGACATAGAGCAATACAGACCACCGGAGCTGTGTAAGGGAGTAGCCATAGCGTTTTTTCCGATACAGAACTGCAGAACTCTCTGTCATTTTTTGCGAGCAGAAATCTGCGCACACAAAAACAATCGTCTGTCACTACAAAACTCACACATAACAATTAAAACAATAAACTAACATATTTGCACACACATAGATACATTATAACGGTATCGCTCGGTGACAGCACCAACTCGGATACAGACTCTGATCAGTCGCTCGACCGATCTGCATATTGCATGAGGGAGAGCAGCATGTGTTGGTAAAGAATTCGGATTTCTTTACCAACACAGGCTGCTCTCCCTCATGCAATATGCAGATCGGTCGATCAACACAACCGTTATTATTGTAATTTTTAAGTTTAAAAAGAAGTAAATAGCAATGATGTGATTAAAAATTACTTATATATAAATCTTCTATTTGTAATCTGACGTGACAGATCTCTTATTGCAGCAAACAACTGAACAATGTGGCATTTTTGTAGGACGTCGATTTAGCCGCGCAGCTAGATTTAGTCAAGTGAGCAGTACAGCTGCAACTAGTTTTGTTGTGCGTATAGGACCGTGGACTTATACTTTGACAAAGGGTAACGTCTGCGTATGGCTACTCCCCTTCGGTCCGCCGGCGGCCCGTGTTGCTCTATGATCGTTGTTATCGAATTTGTAGTGATATGGTATGACAAAACATAGTTCCATTTACGTCCGCCAGAGGCAATAACGTACAATTAAAGTTGATAACGATATGAAAACTTTAGTGCCGAAAATTCGTGCTAAGGACACTGATTATTTTATTCGGGATTTTTTTCCAAGTTCAGTACACGTTATCCAGAGGTCTTACACACCTCTACCACAGTCTACCTACTACTAACAGTCGGTCATCGAAGACGTCTAGATGGGGCAATCGTGCGGTGCGGTGCGGGGCGTGATGCGGGCTGAGAAAACTGTCTGCTAGGGTTGTTCTGTCACGCAAATAAATTAAGATGATTCACACTACATGTAAAAAACTGTGGATCGTCGTCCTCATTTAAAGATAAGTAATTCCACATACACATTAATTAATTTAAACGTGAAATAAAATAAAATCAGTTTTTTATTTTTTATTACTTCCCGTTCTGGCAACCCTATCAATTTATTGTTTATGTCGGCTTTTCCGACAACATCAAACGCGATGACTGACTTATGACTATGTTTTTCTTAGGCTGTGCCTCTACACTGCTTTCCGTCACCAGACTGTGTATTCTACGTCTGGCGTAAACAAGATTTTTTCTTTCTGGCACATCCCATAATCGCCTCATACGACAGGGGACGAAACAGGGTGATGGATTTTCTTACGCTGCCATCACACGGCAGTACAAAAGCAAAGCATAGTAAGTTATTCCTAAAAGTGTCGATAAGTGTTGGCTGTCTTCACTAGGCTTCGATTTATTTAATTTTTCTGACAGGATTCCTCACGAGGATTTTCTTTACCAGAATGATAAATCAGCGTTTAAAATTGCGTCTATATAGTATGAGTGTAACGGTGGGGATTTCCTGGCGTACTATAATATTATACGTATACATAGAATACTATATTAAGGCGCGCGCTTATCCCTAACCTATAACTACTTTCGTATGTGCTACGTATGGCTTACGTATGTTATATACATTATAACATTTAAAGTACTTGGTATTATTGTAATCGCTTAAAATACAATTTATAGCTTTTAACGTAAGCTTTTAAGAAAGTAAACGTAGAAATTGAATTATGATCGTAGAGCAAGACGTCTCTTACTTTTGACTATGCTTCCCATCGCGTCGGGTATTTTTTATACCGCCATTTACCAGAAGTCATAACGATAACATCTTTTGTAATTTCTAGAGTCGTCTTTTACGCGCGTGGTTACGAGCCGTGGTAGCTCAGATGGTTAGCGCTCGTCCTAAATTTCACAGTACGCGAGCAACCCGGGTTCGATCCCCGCCGGCACCAATGAAATTGTTAATTGCAATTTTAAGTGTTGACTTACTACGTGCTCGGAGGTGAAGGAAAATATTGTGAGGAAACCTGAATATCTGAGAAATAAGAAAAAAAATATTTCGAAGACATGTGAAGTTCACTAACACGCATTGGAGCAGCGCGGCGTACACTTCCTTGCCCTAAAACTCTCTCAGAAATGAGAGGAGCCCTGCGCCCAGCAGTGGGACGTATATAGGCTGTATCTTTAACTTTTAACTTTTTTGTTACGACATCCACGGGACAAAACTGGGTAATCGATTTTCTTACACCGCCCCACACTGCACAGCCATTATGCTGTATGGGAGATCGTCGATGATTGCGTAAACACATAAGCAATAATATGTAATAAGTCTTCCTTGCATCCATAACGAATATCGGATGAATAAAATAAATATGTATAGGATAGTCACGATAAATTTTGAATTGAATAATTGAACATCGATTTCTGCTTCAATTCGATTAAAAGAACCATGAGAGATCTAGCAGTGTAAAATCGTCTGTGTTCATTAATTGTTTAGAAGTAATTTCGATTCTTTCGCACGATAATGACTCTCTAATGTCGAAATTTACCGAACTATGTTATAATAATTTCCCCATCTAAGCTGAATCCAGTTTGCACCATTGTTAGCGCCGTGATGGTTAAGAAATCGACCAAGGCATTTGCCTGGCAACCGTCATGTTTTCGAAACTGCAGGTCGTTATTTTTTAACATTAACAAGCGTCATGGTTTAATGCATCGACAAGCAAATAATGTAAACATAAGAAGTGGACATTTATTTAATTAATGTTAAGGATATTTTTGATGTAACTTTAAACTAAAAACTTAAATTATCCTACGTCCTCCTACTTAACGACCTACTCCCCGCGGTATCGTACCAAGAACGCTGGCTGCGTTTTCTTATTTTATTATTGTTTTTAAAAAAAAATATTTTATATAATATTTCTTTAAACTTCAACTTATTTTACTTTTAACTTGCCAAATGATTGCCTTTATTTTTCGATCGTGAAATTGTACGTTTTCGTGTTTTTGACACTGGTATCCTAATCAACTTTCGATCTTACTGAATAAGCACTACTTTGGGCACTGGTAAGTTAGAATTTAGCATTTGTTTACGCTTACACACACACACACACACACACACACATATAGTATAGCCCGATTATGAGCAGAATTGTCACTGTGGAGTCGAAAATCGTGTGGGGGACATCTTCATGTTCATTCACATATATTTTTCATTAAAATGACTGCTTTGGTATACTGTATTGGTAGAAGAAATTCCGAAGGTCTCTGGGAGTGATAAGTTGAATTTTGTTTTATTTTATAAATAAGAGTAAAATATGAAATCGTTTCATGAATGCTTTGCCTTTGTAACTGTGAAAGTAGGGTTGCATTAAATATATTCGCAAGAATCATTTGATTAAAATAGCGATTAGGATAATTGTAATCGCTGGATTACTGTGTAACGTAAGGAACAATGGAATTATTGTGAAAAAAATATTCACAAGGTTTTCTTTTCAAGCAACAAAAGACTCAAACATTAAAAGATTATATTTTGCTTCAAATTTGTGTAGTTGCATTGTTATTAACCGTAATTCCGACCGTGTAGTTGCGGTGTAAGAATATCCACTGTCCCATATCGTCCCATGCGGTTGCCAACCCGCCTGCCAATGGTGACGACTATGGCAAAAATTACCCCAGGAAGCAATCTATGGGGATGTCTATGTGGACAGTGGCAACAGTGGACATTTATAGGCTGTAGTGGTAACGGTATTATTATAAAAAAAGTGTGTGTACTTATGTACGCACGTAGGAAGTTATACTTCTTTAGCGTAACAAAACAAAAACACTTGAGAGACAATTAACCACTGAAGTTGTCGCTTTTAGGTGTCAGTGTGCGCGCGAATCCTAACTATTTCATGGTGTCGTTTTTAAGTGCCGGTGTGCGCGCGCATCGTAAAAATTCCCTCTCGTCATTTTTCCCAAACGCCCCAAAAGAAGTATAATTTCAAAATTCAAAAATTTCTTATAGCAATATGAGACAAGTTAAAGTTATTCTTAATGTATTTTGTATTTGGTGCTTAGAAACGTATGGAGTACTTCCCACGCATATCTAATATTTCAAACTTTCTGCTCTACATGATTGGAAAAACGTGTGGTTGAAGAATGTTGGCTGTTTATACAATAATGCTTGAAGATTAGAATAGAATAGAATAGAATAATTTTTTATTCAATATAGATTACATGTGTAATTCTTATTGAAAGTCATTTTTTACTTTACCACTGGTTCGAAAAAAAAAAACCTCTGTCCTGGGAAGAACCAGCAAGAAACCCAGCGGCATTTTATTTTTAAAGTAAATTTTACATTAATGGTTGTACATTTAAGTACAAAATTTATTTTAGAAACTGCTTGGAAGCGATCACCTCATTCCCAGGGGCTATTATCAACCATGTATTCATTTATACTATAATAACCCTTTTTATGCAGTTTCAGCTTAACAAAACATTTAAACTTGGTAATAGAGAGAGCCTGTACACTTTCAGGGACCTTGCTGTAATAGCGTATACATTGCCCCAAGAATGAATTATGAATTGCATATAGGGCTGTCGCGTTACATATTGAGCATAGATGTTAGATTGAGTTACAGCCTAAATACGTTCCTGGGCTGAACCTCTCATTTTAGAGAAGATTATGATGATGATGTAACGTAATAAAATATTTAATGGTTATAACTTTTAAACCTTTAGAGAGGAGAGAGGAGAGGTAAGAAGTAAGTATGTAACACAATATCTTCGAGGATGTGTAAGCAATTAGATTTTTATTATTAGAGAAGTATACTCTTTGATTTCATAGTGTCTATTTCTTAAATAATCCAAATATAATATTCACAGTATTTAATATTAAATCTTCATCATCATCAGCTCGCAAGTCCACCTCACAAGTCCACTCTCACCCAAATTGTGTCACAAAACAGCGATCTGCATCCATCTACTTCCGGCATGTCGTACCAGGTTGTTACTCAATTTGGTGCGGGGAGGGGCACCCTTTACCCGCTTACCATTACAAGGCTCCCGTCTGAGATTCTTTCTTCTCTATCTTCAAAACCGGTTCCCTATTAAGAAAATATCGCATAACATACATACAAAAAAATAACCGAGGGCTTCATCACCACCTACCACTAGGTGAAATTGTAGTCAAGCGCTGGCTTATATCAAGTAAAAAATAAAAACTAAAACACTACAGTCGGATTTAGAACCTCCTCCTTTTTTTAAAGCCAGTTAAATGTACGGCTTTACTTCGCCTGTAAACTAGACAGAGGATGTAATTATTCGTTAATTCATATAACCTCGGAATTTCATACTTCTATGAACACACAAATGTAAATAGAAGGTTAATTGTTAAGAACAAACCGCACTTCAAGTCCGATTTCTACATTTAACCAAGGCTGAGTTAGGCTAAAACTGGTTACAAACAAAACAATAATATGAATATTCAAAATTACGCTATAATTAAAAAGTCAAAATAGTTTACACTCTATCATAACTATAAAATTAATGTTCAACATTATATTTAAATTAAAAAGACAATTTTTTTTAAACTGTTGTATATTTTAAACTTTTCTAGGTGGTGGCTTTCCATTCTTGCCTAGGAGTTCGTTGGGGTAGGTTCCACTATCTTACCTATTTCTGCCGCCAAAAGCAGTGATTGTACTGCTGTGTTCAGTATAATGAGCGCATCCACGACTTTTTCTGCCACCAGGGCGGCGCCACTAGAAAGTGAGCTATAATATTTGACAGATTTCATAGCATAAGTAAAAGTTATTGTCTCTTTCTGTAGTATTAACTATATTTTATATTAATAAGATTAAAAATAAATAAACCAAACCACAGATATTCATAAAAGTAGAAAAATTAAAAAAAATAATAATTAAAGAGCAAAACACTGGCGCATTGTTTTGTGTATTAATATAATACTCTAGAAACTGATAAACTTTTATTAAAAACCAACTTCTCAATTAAATTACATTGTGTAAAATAAACTTTACCTCAGTGACAACTAGTGACATCTGGTGAGCAGAAAATTATTAGCCCTCATTGACTGTAAGAAATTCCATTTTAGACCTCAAAGGAGACTACGCATCTGTAGCCTTCTTTGTTTGAAGTTGGCTCTTGATGTCCACGGACTGCAGTAGCCACTTACCATCAGGTGGACTATAAGTTAGTTTGTCACTTACTTTTCTATATATATATATGAAAATCTAAAGCATTGGTTTATTATTTACAGCCGTTAGCCATTATTCAATGAAATCCAACCTGGAAAAAATATTTGTAGGCCGAACAAACACTTGTTTTAATTTTTTATAGAATAAGGGAGACACACGAGCACACAGTCCTTCTGATGGTAAAGGTATGATATGTCCCATAGACATCTACATTTAATGTAAAATAAGAATCAAAATGCAGATGCGTTGTCACTCCTGAGGACTAAGATGGAATGCCTCGTTTCCAGAAAAAAAGGTTCCCGGTTCTCTACACTCACCATACGAAACAAAGCAGCATTAATCTGCTATTTTACACTGGGATTCTGTAAGAGCGTGGTCCTTTCCCCGTCGAGTCCACCCATTTTTGCTATAACCATAATATAGCTGCAGTATAGCTTTACCACTGTTCATAGCGGGATTCGTACCCGTGTTCTGCAGTGTCACGAATACACGCTTAGTCACTGTGCTACGGAGTCGTGAAGTAGCTGTATCTTCCAACGAAGTTTTTGTGCTCAGATTTGGGTCAAATCGGCATTTTCAGCTTATTTAGAGTGTTTAATTAGAATACCGGTAAACCATAATTATAACGTTGATAATATATTCTATAGAAAAATAAAGTTGAAGCGCATCTATAAAATCTAATTATACTTACAATATGTAACTTTTCTTCAAACAACAAAATGGAACACAGTCAACCATGGCTGCATAAGAATATTTTTGAAGAAATTTAACCATTAAAATAATTATACACTTTCCCAAAACTAGCTAAGATGAGAAAAGAAATGAAAAGAGCCTAAGTACTTCTTTCTAAAAGGCCGGCAATGCACCTGCAATTCCTTCGTGTTGCGGATGTTCACGGGCGACGGTGATCACTTATCATCAGATGAGCCGTATGCTCGTTTGCTTCCTCTTATATAAAAAAGAGCTTGGTATTTTTACAATTCCTAAGAATTATGTAAAATTTCATTGACTACAACAATTATTATAATATGACGGTCAAAGAACCGTTCGTACATTAATCTGCATTATTCTAGACTACCAACCCGCCCCGAGTTTGCCAGGTAAGCCTGGCAAAGCCGTGCGAATGTAAAAATATTAATTAATAGATCCTTATATCTTTAATATTTAATTAATATGGTGTCATTTAGGTTTAATATCAAAGACCATTTATTTAAAAAAAATCAAAAATCTTAATTTAGTTTTTTTAGGTAAAATATAGCTTAGATCACTCTTGGAAATTCTTTATCTTTTAGTGAAGTTTCATCACAATCGTTTCAGCCGTTCCGAAGATTAGGCCGGACAGACAGACAAAATTTAAAAATGGTTATTCATGACATGCAAATAACCCCCTGAGCGCAATAAATGCAATTATTTCGATATTACAGACAGACACTTCAATTTTATTTATATGTATAGATAAGCTGAGCTAAGAAATGGGAGTAGCTGTTTTACGAGTAGTTGTGGAAGGTTAAATTATTATACAATTATCTAGTTCGAGTTTGCTCCGTCATCAGGGTCTACAATATAATTAAATTTAATTGATCTGGTATTGACTTGGAAACTGTAATATTTATGCTATTATAATTCTTGAACTACTTTCCTTGAATTCTTTGAAGTGTCAGTAACATAGATCATCATATATACCTATATGTCGCAGGTTTATGACAGAACCTGGTTTTTGATGAAAAACCTAGGATCAAGAACTGGTGAAAACAAAATTACTAGTTTATGTTATCATAAACCTGAGAAAATCCAGTTTTTTTAATGAAAACCTAGACTGATTTAGTTTTATGATAAAATCAATGTCGATTGCTATTTGTTCAAATAAATAAAACAATTATATAACCTAACCTAACCTAATCTAACATAACCTAATTTAAAATTTATTATAATCCTGAACAAGTTCAAGTTTTTGATCAAAAAACAGGATTTTTCAGGTTAATGATAAGATTGAGTAATAATTTTGTCTTCTTCCGGTTCTTGATCAAAAGCCTAGGTTTTAGATCAAAACCCTGATTTTAAACCTGCGACACATATAAGAGAGTATGTCTAGGTTGACCAATCGAAGTATTTATTCGTGCACAAAATTTCTGGTATTTTAAACTATGAAGGTGTATAGGTCATACGTCACTAGTATGAATATTTAATTGATTCATTCATTATTTTCATCACAGCCAATCACAAGTCAAGTGCTGTACACGGGCCTCCCCCGTAAATAGTCTCAGAAAAGAGGCATTCCATGTTAGTCCTCAGGGCTGACAACGCATCTGCATTTTGATTCGCAAACGAGGATAGATGTAGATGTCTATGAGCCAAAGTAGCCACTTACCATCAGGTGGACTGTGTACTCGATTGTCAACCTTATCCTATAAAAAAAAATTGATGTTATGAAAATGGTTAATTGCACAAAACAACTACCTACCATTCACAAATATGCAGATCTTTGCAAGCACAACGTAAATTTACTCAAATCGTGTAACAAGGAACGTGCAAACGAGCAAGATTTATCTCCTTTTGTACTTTACGAGTAACCTTGAATATTAGAATGTAAAAGCTGGATTAACAAACAGATTCAAAATACACTACAAACCCTCTCAGAACTGAGATGCCTGTGCCCAGTTGTGGGACGTTAATATTATGTACAATGTTTAGTTAAAAAATATTTTTTAAACATCCTTCGCATGTATATAGCCTCCATTTTTAACCCCCGACGAAAACAGGGGTATAAGTTTGTAGTGTGTATCTGTGTATCTGTCTGTCTGTGGAGTCATAGCTCCTGAACGGATGAACCGATTTTGTTAAGTTCTTATTCGTTTGAAGGGTGTCCTAATCGAGAGTATTCTTAGCTATGTTTCAAGTAAATCTGTATAGCCGATTGAAGATTATCAGCTCATCAAATTTATATGATGGTTATCATGTCAGTATAGAGAGACTGAAATATAGGTGTAGATCTAAAATTGCCTGTATTCAATAAAGAATAGAGAAATCTTTTTAGAGAAATCAATGCTCACATACATACAATGATTCAATTAAAAACTATTTTATTACTATAATACAGAGAAATACTACTACGTATTGACTACCAATAGTAAATATATACTATATAATTATAGCCGCATGCTCGTTTGCTCCGTCTTCTATATAAAATAGCATTTTTTAGAAGAGGGAGCAAACGAGCACGCGGCTTACATAAAAGTGCCAAATGTATGGCAGGAGGACAAATTATCAATAAGTGATACATTGTTTTCTCTTTAATATACCTATTAAACATAACGATAAAATAATCGTAATTGATATATCGCAAGTAATATTATTGCTAAAATGTAGCACTTACTGCACCTACGACTAGGATTGCGAAATAAAATCTACATTTCAATAAGTCAATTGTCGCCACAGTCAATTATTATTGTTGCAATTATAATATATTTTTATTCGAAAAGTCGTCTGTAAATAGCGGCGTAATTGCAAAATTGCAAAATGGTGCGTGCAGAAAAATCCGATCCGCATTTCTTCAATTAGTTTTTACATTATTTTGTAACCTTGATCTAATTATAGAATGTTTTCTAATTGTAAAATTTTTTGTGAACACTTTTTCCTTTTTGATATAAGACCAAACCTTAAATGACATTCAGAGTAGCTTCAGTGTGGTTAAACGACACTGGTGCATTGATTTTAAAGTTACTAGAACTCTTTTTGATTAACTAGCATTTTAGTATTCTATTGTAAATTTTGTATGCAACGTGATATCCATTATGTTGAGGTAAAATTTTTAAGTCATTTTTCATTTAACTTTACGTGACTATTTTTGTGAACTTCTTCTTTTTTAATTTAATTTCTCTATAAACTGAAATAGAGCCAAACACTTGAGACTTCAGTATATATAGAGCAAATAATGAACACAAATTGAAGCCCCTCCAACAGTACTTAACGTAATCATTTCGTGTAGGATAAGTATTACAATGCGTTGTGTATCTGCTTGGGAACTTCGGACAAAACGCGTAGTGTCTTATCTTATCTTTAATTTGATTTTTCTTACCTCTGGTGACCGTCTGGTAGCATTAAGTTGCGTAAGATAAAAAAATTTAATGAGTAATCTGTTGTTAGTCACAATATTCCTCGAGGAAACAGAATATTTTTAATTTACTAAAAGTATATTTTTTTAAAAGTAATCTTAAAATGTTTTTACTTCTGTATACACAATGGAACAGAAATTTACAGCTGCATACGGTAGGTTTTCTTTACTCATGTGGCTACATAGACATTACACTACATGAACATAGACCTTTTAGGCAAATTAATATAGAAGAGTGGGAGGCAAACATCTAAAGTGTTTTATCTCTCACCTTGTATCGAAGGTTAGTAAAATGAAGGCATTAATTTTTCGAATTTTCATAGGGATACTCAATAAAATTTACTATTAGGAGATAATTATCAAGGCCGGGTAGACTGTCGAAGTCTCGGTAGTAATGTGTATTCTAACTGGTGCAAAATGTAAACCTTTTGTAGTATTAGTTAATGTCATATGAATGTATTTTTAGATTATAATATTGAGGAATTCATAAATTATTAAAATTATTGATCTGTAAGCTGAAATATTATTGGGCCGGCCTTAAGTTAGAAGAACAGACAACCGATAGGAAAGATAGGTTCTCGAGTGGCAGTCTCGTACCGGTAAGCAAAGTGTAGGGCAGCCACCAACTAGATGGAGTGACGACCTGGTAAAAGATGTAGGAAATCGATCGGTGCAGGTGGCTCAGGACCATGCTTTGTGCCATTCTTTGAAGGAGTTCTTTGTTCAACAGTGGTCATGTGATGGGCTGTAATATTGATGATGATGATGACTGATCGATAACTTATAGAATCCCACCAGAATATAAACTGTTTGCTAGCAAAAATACTAGTACAAGCACTTTTGAAAGTGTAGCTAATCTAGGGTTAACAAATTTTTTTTAACAAATATAGTATTTTTCCTAAAAAAAATGCAAAAATATAGTACTTTTGGGAAATTCAGGAAATAAAAAGAACACATTTATTTTTAATCTTTATGTATTTTTCCATATATATTCGTTATTGCTCTTCGTTTTGGTCATTAATGATCTATTACCTCTAAAATAATTATAGGAATTTGAGCAATTTAGATTCATATAAAAATAAATTAACAATTCTATTTTAATTAAATTCTTTTTACATTCATGACTTTTACTTTCAGACTTCCAGTCACAGTTAATATAAAAAAGCGCGACAGTTGAACTAGGGATAAAATATTGTATTTTTCGTACTAAGTATATTATTTTTCTATAGTACAATTGACTGAAATATAGTACGATACTATATATTATAGTACGGGTGGCAATCCTAATCTAAACCCCTTATATTTGTAAAATTATAACATAAAATTAAAGAGAAATTATAATATTTAATCGCATTATATTAATCAATAAAAACACCGTATGTAATGACAGCTTTAGGCATAAAAGTAAAAGTAGTTACAAGTATGCATCACTGTCCTTGACCGCTTGAAACAATAGATGGCGTGTTTTACTCGCATAACTCACTGTGGGAAATGTCTTTGTAAATGGTTAAATTAAGGACACATTAACGACGTCTTCCTCGCCAATTTTAAAGTTGTCAACTGTTTTTGTCGTGCAGTAGCGGCGAAAAAGAATGCATCGCTCATTTTCGTCCTCAACTATAATAGAAAAATATAATATCCTTTGATAGATAGCGATATAACTCATTTATATCGATGGTCTAGAAGACAAATGTATTAATTACCGAGATTGTAATTTTTCAGGAGAGCAGTTTATATAAATTTTAAAGTTTGACCCGTTATTATGTAAAGCAATTTACATAATAATGGTCAATTATGTAGTAAAGCAATTATGTAGTGTAACGTATCTTATATTATACTTCTGCTATTAGTTAGGTATTTATCTGTTATACAATTAATTTTAAAGAATTGTTCTCAACTATAAAAGTACTTGGTAATACTCAGTAACATGAAAAATTACATGCACTTCATACTTTTGATCATTATTTTGTTATTCAGTTGTTCACTAAGTGCATTTATGTATAGCATATCTTCTATCATTTATACTCGTATATATCTATCTATCCATATCTAATTTAAGCGAGCTATAGAGAGGGCTATGCTTGGGATTTCTCTGCGTGATAAACTTAGAAATGAGGATATCCGCAGTAGAACCACAGTAACCGACATAGCCCAACCTTCCTATTTCAACTTCAGTAAGCTGAAGTGGCAATAGGCCGGCTATATAGCTCGAAGAACCGACTGCCGATGGGGAAGAAAGGTTCGCGAAGTGTAGGGCTACACCCCACTAGATGGAGCCACTACTTGGTAAGATATGCAGTAAGTCGATGGATGCAGGTATTTCAGCACCGTGCTTTGTGACATTGAGATGTGCATGCATGTGAATGTGGGAGGCCTATGTTCAGCAGTGCACTTGTAAATGCTGTAATGGTGATGATGATCATGAAGTAAGTGAGAGTCAAGGGTGTTTTTTATAGAAAAGGGGGCAAACTAGCATGCGGCTCATTTGATAGGATTACAGGCGTTGAGGCATTCGATCTTAGTCTTCAGAGGTGACAAAGCATCTGTAGTCTTCTTTGTTTGCAGTTGGATGCAGGCGTATATGGACTACAGTAGCTACTTTCCATCAGGTAGACAGTAAGTATTTTATTTTTCACTTCGCATTTTTTTTAAAGTGAAAGTTATTAATTGAAACAGAATTATTTAAATTCAAAAGACACAAATTCATGTGATCGCGTTTTACCAAAGTAACGGCTCTTGCTTTTAATGCAACTCATCTTGTATTGACAAAGAGCGTAGCAACCATCCGGCTTTAAAGCCACCATCAGTCATCCGTGTATAATAGTTCAACGCTTACTAACAGTATCTCGACATTTGTTTGAATAATCAGCGGATATCTTTACCGCTAGTATCTGTGTGAATAACGAAGTGAAAGAGAAATATCGAAGGCATGTATAAGTGTATAATCAAACAAAAGTGATCGGTATAAAATACAAATGTCTAAATATCCTAGAGGTAAACGGAGATGAGTGTTATAATTTTTATCGAATCAAAATCTGGTTATGTTATTCATTCATTCATTCATTGTAGCCCATCCAAAGTCCACTGCTGAATGTTGGTTTCCCTTTTATACTCCCACGCTTGTAAATTGTTTTGCTACGATATCTCTCTACTGATATTGTAAAATACATTATTACATGTATTGTTTACCAATAATTATATAAAAAAATCAATGATCATGACTTTATTTGGACCACCGTGTGAGGTGGTGAGCCTGTCGCCGCTGGTCACGGCTACGATGAATGTCCAAAAACTAAGATAAACTTATTGGGACTAACTAGCCTTCCTTTACAAACCGCTACGTCGTCAATCCTGGGTTGAAATCCCAGTCAGGGTCTATATTTTGGCAAAAACATAATTAGTTTGTTTTCGGGCGTGATTGTGTTGTTGATTTTCCGCGTGTCTTTGATACTGCATCCTGTTGTATGGGGAAAATACGCCTCGCAAAGACTAAAATCACATAGTGTTCCACCTTCGTCGCATATCGGGAGGGCCGTAACGTACACATTCGCACCATGACGTTCCTTTTTCCGTTGTTTGTTTTTTTATGACATGTTCTACGCAGCTTCTGACAATTTAGAATTTATCACCGTAGTCGAAGAGCGGTCATGAGTTATTTATCAGTGGTAACTCAGAGGCTAAGCGCTCGTCGTAAATTTCACCGTGCGCCAGCACTCTAGGGTCATTCCCCGCTGGCACTGATAATAATTCCAACGCTGAATTACTACGCGCTCGTCAGTGAAGAAAATCATCGTGGGGACACCTGCATGTCTAAGGATATTTATACGTGGGAGAGCCACGCTGCATGTTTATTATTGTAGTAGCATTAATGAGTCGGCTCGACCGGGCAAAGACCACGCTCTCACAGTATACAAGCGTAAAATAGCGGCTTAATGCTGCTGTGTTTCGTATTGTGAGTGTAGGGAACCGGAGACCCATTCCATCTTAGTCCTCAGGGGTGACAACGCATCTGTATTTTGATTTTGAATTGAGGATAAATGTAGATGTCTAAGGGTCACAGCATCCATTTACCATCAGATGGACTGGACAGGAAAGGTGTTAATTTTTCAACCTTATTCTATAAAAAAACATTTAGAAACATACGAAATCTTCTAACACGCACTGGAGCTGCGCGGCGAAGTAATTGCCTCGTAACTATCTCAGAAATGAAATGGGACTGTGCCTAACAGAGCAGAGCTAGCTAGGTAGCTTTATGTAGGCTGTATCTGTACTTTAATATTTTTATAGAAGGGTAGGCAATCGAGCTTGTGCAAAACAGAAAACTTCTGAAAAGTCGCACGGTGGTGGACCGCCAAGTATCTAGTTGGTGGGGATGGTACTGAAAATTTTGTCGCAATGATGAAACTTGACTGCTAGAATTAATACGAGAAATTCCTGGGAACACTAGCTGTGGTAAATGCAATGAAATTGGTGATTTATGAATTTAGATGAAACCGATCAGGGGGAACTCGGTCGCCGGCGATTCGGGCAGCCCAGATTTCTGAAATGTTTTCTAATGTCGCCTTGACAGTAGCACCTTCGAAGGTTCTGGATGTCGAATTATACTACTTTTCTGAACTAATCTTTGAATTCCGGGATGCCGGTACGTTAGTCCAGGCCGACTCGGTCGTCAACGATTCGGGCTGCTATTTGCTGGAGTTTAAGTGGAAAGAGTCTGGTACTGGGGCACCCCGGTGCAGACTTCACCTCGGCATCAATTCTTTTGAAGGTCCTGGATGTAGAATTACTTCTATTATACTGTTTGCATTCCGGGGCGCCGATGCGTCAACCCAGGCCGATAACACTCCTGCTTTTGACGTAATGACACAGGAGTGACCAAACCAAAGCCCATTGGGTTCTACCAATGACCTTTCTTTGGTCATTGGGTTCCACAGATGATGATAGAATAAAGAGTTGATAAAGAAGAAAAAGATATACTAAACAGCTGGACATAGCATTTCTTGTAGGTATATTAATAAAAATATCATGCGAGCGGAGTAGCGGGCATTCAATAGTAAAGATCATGTGTTACGATTTATTAATGGCAGTGAATACTTGATATATTATTAGACCAGGTAGAACAGCGCTTCGCGATTTAAAAAACAGTTAGTCTCTTGATGCGGATCATATTTTATGCAATATTTCTCGAGCCAACAATGACTCAGGTTTGATTTGCTTGTGTTCGCGATCATTGACATTGCGAAGTTTATTGCACTCACCGTACAAACATACATACCTTTTAAAAATCACGTCCTACTTTTTTTTTGTTTACGTTATGATTCTTTGACGGACCATTAATAATTCTGAGTTAGCGTTTTACTTTTTTTTGCACGAGGAATTCCGTATTCATGAAACATAGACACGATTATTTACGTTTGTAAACTTGTTGTTGTGGTTGTGGTAATTAATATAATATCAGGAGACATGCAATCTATACATATAAATAAAATTGACGTGTCTGTCTGTAATATCGAAATA
Source organism: Parnassius orleans (assembly GCA_029286625.1). Lineage (NCBI taxonomy): Eukaryota > Metazoa > Arthropoda > Insecta > Lepidoptera > Papilionidae > Parnassius > Parnassius orleans. The sequence continues at coordinate 574,939 of JAGSMP010000137.1, forward strand.
ACTTACTTATATTGAGCTGAAGGAGTTATTAAAAAAAGTTTGTATATCTGATCTTCGGCTAATGGCTGAACCAATTGTTATGAAACCTCACGAAGAGATAGAGAGCAATTCCAGGAATAATCTCGGTTATGTTTTATGATTATATGATGACATTAATGGTGATATAATTATGAAAATCTTGGAGATTTGGAGATTTATAAAAAAAAAAACGAAATATTGTTAAAATAAATTGTCTTTGATACTCCTAAATCTAAATTACGCCACATAGATCCTACAAAGGTGAAGCTAGGGCGAGTCACTAGTCAGAAGTAATAACTTGAATGCCGTTCACACATGATTTTCGTCTTCTCTCGCCAGGCCAAGAACGTGTTGTCACGAATGGGAAATAAATAATAAGGTATCTTATTCTGTGATTGCTGGGTAGTTCGTGCCATAAGGGGATCCCGGTGACTGGTTATAAAGATGATTTCGCAACGAATATACATAGTGTCTGTAAAGATAGCTATAGGTCTTAGCGACTACAGAAAGAAATCTGTGTACATAACGAGTAATTAAACACGAAAGGCATGATTATTACTAAGTTAATTTTTTTTAATAGAATAAGGGTGACACAGTCCACCTGATGGTAAGTGGTTGCTGTGGCCCATAGACGTTTGCGAATTAAAATGCAGATGCGCTGTCAGCCGTGAGGACTAAGATGGAATGCCTCTTTTCCAGTAAAAAGTGTCTCCGGTTCTCTACACTCACCATACGAAACACAACAGCATTAAGCTGCTATTTTACGCTAGTATTCTGTGATGTCGTGGTCCTTCCCCGGTCGAGCCGACCCATTCGTGCTATAACTACGAGTATACTATTAATATAGCTGTAGCATGGCTCTACCACCGTTATATATCTAATTTTAAATTTTAAATTAGGGTTGGCGATTATTTTACTCATCTTCATATCTTCTCGTCACGTATACCTTATCATCTAAAAACAGCAGTGAACAGTGCATTTTTCCAGCGATGACATATGGATCTGAGACGTGGTATTTCACTGCTTGCCGTATGATGTAGAAGATCACTTAGCAAGTTTTGGAGAGGGCTATGCTCGGGGGTTGTCTTCGTGATTAGAAATGCGGATATCTGCAGAAGAACCAGAGTAACCAACATAGCCAAACGGATAAGTAAACTGAAGTGGCAATGGGCTGGCAATATAGCTCAAAGAACCGGCAACTGATGGGTATGAAAGGTTCTCGAGCGGCAGTTTTGAACCGAAGTGTAGGGCGGCACCCACTAGATGGAGTGACGATGAAGTCGATGGATGCAGCTGGCTCAGGACTGTGCTTTGTGGCATTCCTTGGGGTAGGTCTATGTTTGGCAGTGGACTTATGATGGGCTGTAATGATGATTATTATTATTATAGTAACATTATTCCTATTTAAGGAACATAATATTTTCTTAAAGTAATAATTTATTTTCTCAAAAATCTAAATCAAGGAATTAAATTTAGGATTACAATTTTATGGAAAATTTAACTTTCTCCAATGGTTATTTTTTACTGTTGCAAGAAAATTTATTTCTACGAACATCGTTTTGGTAACCCTGACTTTTGCGTGCTTTACCGAAATCTTAATGGAAATATCACCGGAAGTAAAATCGACGTCGTAGTTGGTGACGATCGAATTACGTAATCGGCATCTGTTACGTATTAAATGTGTGCATTTTTAATATTTGCATTAGACAATCCGACTTTTATTAGCAAATATAAAAAAAAGCAACTGGCGTCTTCTGTTTTACAAAAACTTTCACCATCTTAATCTCATGATCTTGGTGGATTAATTACGTTTTTAAACTAGTAAAATATCTAATGATAAAACATTGCTGCAGCACACGTGGAATTATTTTATGTAACAAGTCCGCTAAGTTTGTAAATTATTTTTTATTGGGTACAGGAAGAAATGATAATTGATATAATATGATAATATATTGACCGTACAAGTTTTATAAAGTTATTTATATAATGTTATCGCCCACACTAGGAATCACTTCTGGGTCGTGAAAGTTGTTATAAATAAACAATGGGATTAAATAAGCAAGGGATAAACATCCAAACCGGAAATAATTAATGGTAAGCTATACAAATACTTGTTCCGTGCAGTATTGGAACCTGTGACCCGCTGCGTTTCCTGTCAAACTGTAAGCCACGGTACTGTCGAGTTGAACTGTTTAAAAAAGATATATCTTTAATATTTATACTCCGCTACTCTTGCTAAAAATTATGCCTAAATAAATCGATTCGTTTTCAACGTATTTGTATTCGGTGAAGCAACAAAAGGTGAAGTTCGGGCACAATTTGTTGCTAGTGCAATAAATAATTAAAAACGATGTCCAGCGCAATCACTGCCAACTTTAACGTGGACAAAATAATAAATTTCATGCGAGGTTTGTCGTAGCTTTCGACGTTGTTTCGACGACTAAATTTCACATTTAAACAAACCTGTCAAAATATTTTATAGCTTCCGTTAAGTCCATGTTCTGTGGTCAAGTCACATTTATACACATTGATCTTAAAGTAATTACCTTCAAATAAAAAAGAACCATCAATATCGGTTCATCTAGAAAAAGTTCTGAGGTAACACACATACAAAAATGCAGTTGAATTGAGAACCACCTCCTTTTTTTAAGTCGGTTGAAAAAGCCCCGCTGGGTTAGTTGGTGGTTCTTCCCAAGACAGGAATTGGCCGAATCAGTGATAAATTAAATTAGCTATTGAATAAAAAAAACTATTTTCTATTCTATTCTATTATTACGTGGGATGCGAGTTCGATTGTCGTTATAATGTTCTAATATGAATTTCTTAATAGAAAAGCCAATTAAACCCGGGACCTCATAATAAACAGTAGCGCTTACGACCATTTAACTAGGTAACGAGGTAGTCTAAATCTATCCAATATAAAATATATTTCAAATATAAATTATATATATTTAGAATGAACTCATAATAACTTTCTCTTTCTCCCTATACACGTAACATTTCCTTATTATTTTAAACAGGTTTTTTTTTTAAATCCACTGCTAGATTTAAGCCGTGTTGTTGATGTCGTATAGTACGTTACCCGTGTAATCTTTTGTTTAAATTGACATGCATAGTACATACATATCAGCCAAACATAATATTATCTTTCAGCCTGGCTAGCATGGGCGGGGACAAAATTTTATCCCCGATCATATCCACTGACAAGAGATAATTATTTTGTTATGTCAAACGGGAGAAGTATATCCCGTTTGACATAACGAGTAGACATATATCCCCGTCCGTAGCATGGAACCAAATGAAAGATAAAAATTATGCTTTTTGACATTTGAAAGGGACAATTTTATCCTAGTTCATTGGACGTGGGTTGAAGTTTATATTCATACAAAAATCTACCTAAGTCTAAGTCTATCTCCCATTTTATCTATTGTGATATTATATCCACCGGTGTGCCCATGCTCTAAGAGTGGATAAAACTAAGCGAGGGATAAACATTTTCCTTTCCTGGGATAAAATTGTCTCCTGCTCATGCTAGCCCTGCTGTGGAGCAGAGTTGGGTAAAGGAATAAATTTCTAATTCGTTACATACATACGTGATCTTTGTAGGTCTTTGATAGTTTTCGCAATTACCTGTAACAAATAGATATACGTCATGAGTCATTGATAAATTATGAGTAATAATAAGCACAATTACAAACATTATAATCATCACATTATTTGTAATTTTCAGTAGGTATAATATATAACTACGTAATAACTTTTTACTATTCTAAGCCACAGGGCTTGACCACCTGATTGTTGCAGCCAAACATAGTAAAGCGCACTAACTTAACAATAGCCTATTCACTCTACCTTGAAGACACCCACAGAGAACCTTTTTATTCTTCCTGACCAACCCGTAAATATACACTGTCGGTCTCGTCGCAGTGAAGTTTTACCATAATCGCCATGCTTGGCCGGCGGATTGGCGATTATCCTTATAACGCATTTTCCGTAACAAAATCAATATTACTAAGTTATTTTATTATTTTTCTTTTTTTGTTAGTATAAATATATTCTTTTTACTGCAAAACTAATAAAATTCAACGTTTCGTTACTTGATACACGACTTGTTCATTATGATCTTTTCACATTAGCACGTTCTAAAGTTAAGCAATGTTTGCATGCCTTATTTTACCAACTTCAAAAGGAGCAGGTACTCAATCTGACTGTATGTTCTTTTTTATGTGTGCTAATAACTTTTTCTAGATGAACCGATTTCGACAATACTTTTTATTTGAAAGCTGGTGCTTCTCATGTGGTACCAAATAAATTTGATCAAGGTCTGACCAATAGTTTTTGAGTTATAACTAATAACTTATATTGAAGTCGGTTGCACAAAATTTTATATTTTTAATTATTTACGTAAAACTTTGATTATAACTATAGTTATAGAAAGTCATGGTATAATACATTATAAAATGGTTAAAGTTAAAATTATAGCCTATATTATATGTGCCACTGCTGGGCACAGGCCTCTTCTTTCTGAAAGGGTTTTAGGGCAAGAAAATGTCCGCCGCGCTGCCCCAATGTGTGTTAAGGAACTTCACATGTCTTTGAAAATATTATTTTTCTTATTTCTCAGACATGCATGTTTGCTCACAATATTTTCCTTCACCGCCGAGCACGTGGTAAATCAGCACTTAAAATTGCAATTAACAATTTCATTGGTGCCGGCGGAGATCGAACCCGGGTTGCTCGCGTACTGTGAAATTTACAGCGAGCGCTTCGCCCCTGAGCTACCACCGCTCTATAAAATAGTTAAATAAGTAAGTAAGTAAGGCTCTATAAAATGGTTATTATAAAATGGTTAAGTAAGTAAAAAGAAATGATAGCCTATATATACATCCCACTGCTGGGCACAGTCCGCCTCTCATTTCTGAGCGGGTTTTAGGCAAGAAAATGACCACTGCGCTGCCCCAATGCCTGTTGGCGAACTTCACATGTCTTTGAAAATATTATTTTTCTTATTTCTCAGACATGCATGTTTGCTCACAATATTTTCCTTCACCGCCGAGCACGTGGTAAATCAGCACTTAAAATTGCAATTAACAATTTCATTGGTGCCGGCGGAGATCGAACCCGGGTTGCTCGCGTACTGTGAAATGTACTGCGAGCGTTTAGCCCCTGAGCTACCACCGCTCTATAAAATAGTTAAATAAGTAAGTAAGTAAGGCTCTATAAAATGGTTATTATAAAATGGTTAAGTAAGTAAAAATGATAGCCTATATATACATCCCACTGCTGGGCACAGTCCGCCTCTCATTTCTGAGCGGGTTTTAGGGCAAGAAAATGACCACTGCGCTGCCCCAATGCCTGTTGGCGAACTACATGTCTTCGGTATATTTTTTAATTTCACACACACGCAGGATTAAAGTGGTGAATTCAAAAGAACATGATATATATTTGTTAAATTAGAGGTTAAAACTTTATGTTTATGTACCTAAACCAAAGTTAATTATTTATTATTATTCAAGTTAATCTTCATTAACTTGAATAATAATATACATTATGAGTGTAAGTAAGGCATAATATTGGGCCTTCCCAAAGAAATAATGAATAATAAGGTATATAAATTTCTTCTCTTAATAAATATGTGCTGTTACTCAAAACAGTGAATAAATTTTCACTTTTAATGAATTTTCAAGAAACTTCACTTAAACTTGAACTTTACTTTTTATGACTTTTCAAAAACGTGTGTGTGTACTTATGTACGCACGCAGGAAGTTATACTTTAGCGTAGCAAAACAAAATAACTAAAAATAACTACCTTAAATATAGTTATCAGTTCCCACGAAAACTTGAGAGACAGTTAGATACCCAATGAAGTCGCGCGTTTGTGTGTGTGTGTGTGTGTGTGTGTGTGTGTGTGTGTGTGGGCGCGTGCGTGCGTGCGTGCGTGCGTGCGTGCGTGCGTGCGTGCGTGCGTGCGTGCGTGTGTGTGTGTGTGTGTGTGTGTCAGCAAGCGTATGTTTGCGTAAGCGTATGTTTGTGTAAAGTGAAAGTGGATAAATGTTAAGAATTTTGTTTATTTTGTTATACAAATGTACACTAAGATAACCATGTTGGCGCCTGGCAAAGGACGTGCGGTTGGAGTTAAGACATTAACTATTGTACGTTTTTCTTCTACTTTGTCTTTTCATACGCAGTAGCAAGATGTTGTCTGCTTATAAGTTGTAAATGTATAACTGCCGAACAGTAAGAACTTGACAATTACTATAAAGTGTTCTAGTTGGGAATCTATACGGCTTAAAAGTCATCGTTTTAAGCAACGAACTTTGGGTTTTTCAAGTCGCAAAACGTAGGTTTTGCACGTGCTACCCAAACTCTAATACAGTAATTTATTACTGACTGAGCAAGCGCGTAATATACCATGAAGTGTATCAAAATCAGCCACATACCTTAGATGTTTAAACGCCCAAATTAGCTTCCTTATTCTAGAGGTTTGTAGATCTATATGACTAAGCCAGTTTATTTTACAATCGAAAATGACGCCTAGGTATTTAATAGTATCAGATTTATTGAGCATATGCTCATGCCATATGCTCAATAATCAATGTCGATTTTTCAGTAAGTTACAGCAATGTAGCTTGATTGATATATTTTCCGTGTGGTTTTCCTTGATATTAAACTGATAAAATTTGTTTTGACAGGTTTAGAGTAAGTAAATTTAGCCTTAGCCAGCAGTTTACCTTGTGTATTCCAACTTCAGTATTTTTACAAGCCTTATCCCAAGTCTCTTCATAAAATACAATCGCCGTGTCATCTGCATACGTAAATATTTGTCCATTATATAATGGCTGTTGGCAAAGATCATTAATGTAAATCAAGAAGATACTTGGGCCAAGTATGCTTCGTTGTGGAACACCATATGTAACTGCGGCATAAGAACTTACTATTCGATCGATCTTAACACATTGTACACGATCACAAAGAAAGTCCTTGAAGATGGAATACGCTACACCACGAATTCCTGCTCTTTCTAGCTTGTCAAGAAGAGAGGGAATCGAAACAGTATCAAATGCCTTGGCAAGGTCGAGAAAAACATCGATACATTTTTGTTTATTATCAAGCTTAATGGTAACGTAATCAACCAAGTCACTAACAGCATTTTCTGTACTTTTTCCTGACCTAAAACCATAGTGATGACGTGACAGAATATTATTCTTTTCTAAGAAATTCATCAACTGAGTATTTAAAACTTTTCCAAAATTTTGAGAGAGCAGGTAATACAGATATAGGCCGGTAATTATTTATATTATCTTTAGAGTCACCCTTGTGTACTAGAGTTATAATGGATTTTAAAGACTTTGGAAATACACCCTGATCCAGGCAGATAATAAATAGCTTAGTTACGGGCGGAACAAGAATATTTTTAGCTAGCTTTAAAAGTTTGTTAGATATAGAGTCCCAGCCTACAGCGCAGTCATTTTAAGGTTGATTATAATAGACTCTATTTCCGCTTCGTCAGGTGGAATGAGAACACAGGAATTGACAATACAAGGCACATTGAAGTTGTACCGGTAGTTTTCGGTTTTGTCTTGACCTATTTTGCTTGCTAAATTTTACCCACGTTTGAGAAAAAATCATTTACAACCCTTTAGCTGGTGCATTAGTAGTATTTTGATTTGTAATAATTTTAATAGCTTTCATTTTTGTTTATTATTTTGTGCCTTTTCAAGAAGAGATCTTTCATAATCAATTTTAAGCCTTCTTAGGAGAGAATTACAAAACTTCTATATCGTTTATACGAAACTACCAGAATATTATTATCGGGGTCCTTTTGAGGCTTTTATGCTATTTATCTCTATGGCGAATACACTGTAGAACCTGGTGTAACCCATGGCTTGAGCATTATTTGCCGCCTAGTAATCACTTTTCTTGAGTGCAAGATTTAACTATGGAAGATATTTTTCAACTAAATGTGAGGTAGCGTTATCTGCATTGCAGTTGGTGTTTATAAAAGAAAAATCAATTGTAGTCAGATTTTAAGAATTTCATTGTAATCAATTTTGTATTATATCTTACTTTATGAGTATAATAGTTATTAAGAGAAAGGTTTAGAAGCACAGAACTGTGGTCAGTAACAGTTGAATTTAGAACAACTACTGTGGCAGGCAAATAGGTTTTAATCATGACATGGTCCAAACAATTATTGACTCGTTGTATAAGTATGTCCTGGTAGAAGACCCAGTTCTGCCATAAGATTTAAATAAGATGAGCTATTTTATCGCCATTGTTCGGTTTAATGTCAATGTTGACATCACCTAGAAGATATATATCAGCCAAAAATGGTTAAAATGGGTAAAGGAATAAATTTCTAATTCGTTACATACATACGTGATCTTTGTAGGTCTTTGATAGTTTTCGCAATTACCTGTAACAAATAGATATACGTCATGAGTCATTGATAAATTATGAGTAATAATAATAAGCACAACTACAAACGTTATAATCATCAAATTATTTGTAATTTTCAGTAGGTATAATATATAACTACGTAATAACTTTTTTTACTATTCTAAGCCACAGGGCTTGACCACCTGATTGTTGCAGCCAAAGATAGTAAAGCGCACTATAACTTAACAATAGCCTATTCACTCTTACCTTGAAGACACCCACAGAGAAACTTTTTTATTCTTCCTGACCAACCCGTAAATATACACTGTCGGTCTCGTCGCAGTGAAGTTTTACCATAATCGCCATGCTTGGCCGGCGGATCGATTATCGTTTTAACGCATTTTCCGTAACCGGTTTTGTTATTTTTCGCCTGGTTTAAAAGATATGGTATAGTTATTCTATTTCACGATGAAGTTTTGACTTTGGTTGTTGTTAGCCGTGCACATACACATTGTGTTAGCGCCCGCAGCCTACGCACACTAACACAATGTGTATGTACACGGCTAACAACAACCAAAGTCAAAACTTCATCGTGAAATGTAATAACTATATGTCTACTAAAAGCCACGACATCTATCTGGCTTTTCCTATTGTCCCTGCTTATAACAACCACGCTAACAATTATAACGTACTAAAACTTGATTTACGCCTAGCTAGTTCATAACAAAATCAATATTACTAAGTTATTTTTATTATTTTTCTTTTTTTTGTTAGTATAAATATATTCTTTTTTTACTGCAAAACTAATAAAATTCAACGTTTCGTTACACGACTTGTTCATTATGATCTTTTCACATTAGCACGTTCTAAAGTTAAGCAATGTTTGCATGCCTTCTTCTACCAACTTCAAAAGGAGCAGGTACTCAATTCGACTGTATGTTCTTTTATGTGTGTTACCTAATAACTTTTTTCTAGGTGAACCGAGTGGTCCCAAATAAATTTGATCAAGGTCTGACCAATAGTTTTTGAGTTACGAGTATAACTAATAACTTATATTGAAGTCGGTTGTACAAAATTTTTAATTTTTAATTATATACGTAAAACTTTGATTATAACCATAGTTATAGAAAGTCATGGTATAATACATTATAAAATGGTTAAAGTTAAAATTATAGCCTATATTATACGTCCCACTGCTGGGCACAGGACTCTTCTCTTTTCTGAATGGGTTTTAGGGCAAGAAAATGTCCGCCGCGCTGCCCCAATGTGTGTTGGCGAACTTCACATGTCTTCGAAAGTATTATTTTTTCTTATTTCTCAGACATATATAAATTTATATACAATATATTTAATTAATCAAAGTATGCACCGTTGTTATCTATGCACTTTTGCCATCTCATAGGTAGTTTATTGATCTCTTTACTAAAAAAACCATGTGGGCCAGAATCAATAAACTCTTTGAAGGCGGTTTGGACTGCCGCAACGGAGTTGAATTTTTTTCCTTGTAAGAAGTTGTCCAAATTCCGGAAAAAATGGTAATCTGTTGGAGCAAGGTCCGGGGAGTACGGTGGATGTCGCAGACATTTCAATTGTAGCTCATCTAACTTAGTGGTTGTTTGTTGTGCACTGTCTGGTCTTGCGTTGTCGTGAAGCAGCAGTGGCCTAGATTGACCAATCTCGGTTGTTTAGCAGCTAGTTCTTCCTTCATGGTTTACACTTGCTGACAATAGATATCTGCCGTAATTTTTTGGCCAGATTTTAGAAAGCTGTAGTAGCTTTTAGTAACTTTTTCTGAGTCAATTTTCGTTTAGGGCAGGATTTGGCTGGGTCTCCAGGGTTCAGCCATTGCGACGAGCGCTTCCGATTATCGTACAGTATCCACTTTTCATCACAAGTAATGATTCGATTTAAAATCCCTTGTGTCGGTGGAGCAAAGTAACACAGCAGTCGACTCGTGTTTGCAAGTTTGATTCACTCAATTCATGAGGTACCCATCGTTCAAGTTTTTTACTTTCCCGATTTGCTTCAAGTGGATTAATACAATTTTATCACTTACCCCGAAGCCTGCAGCTATCTCTGAAGTGCTTTGTGATGGATCCGTTTCCACAATAGCCTTTAATTCTTCATTTTCCACTTTGGTCTCCGGCCGTCCACGGGGTTGGTTCTGAAGGTCGAAATTTCCAGAACGAAAACGTTGAAACCAAAAACGTACCGTGCTTTCTTTTGCGACACCAGCGCCGTACACATCATTAATCCTTCGAGCTGTTTTTGCAGTACTGGTGCCACGGTAGAACTCGTACTCGTAAATGTACCGATACTTCATGTTTTTCATTGTGCGGTAATAAGCGACGCCAAAGAAAAAAATAATGAGAAAAAAACAAATGAATGACTGTTTTCAAAACTCAAATGTACCAGCTAAATGAATGTATAAATTTGAATTTGGAATTCTTAACCAAAGAGGAGATATTTCAGATCAAAGTGGTCAGTACGACAAAACGGTAATTTCATATGTAATATATGTACATTAGGTGGCTTTATCGGAAACAGCGATCCCTTCTAGGCAAACAACATACACGTTATAATGAGATTCCCGTTACGAAAATTACGATCAAAAGATATATTATCATAGTTCTTAGTAGTGTGCTAACAAGGTCGTAGTACACTTGATAGACTCCACAGCGATAGATACGCTGCAACTAAATAAAGAAAACTACAGTTGCCCTGGGGAATAAGTTGGAATGCAACATGGCCTAATTAAGTACAAATTGTGTAAGCTAATAATAGTGGCATAATATTAATCGGACCGTTAAATACTCTTAAGACTTGTATCACGCAATAAATCCAATTAAAACATATCTTCCCGTAATCAACACTGCACATGCATCTCGTGAGCCGGATCCACAGATTAACAAATCGGTTACGTTGCACCACACGTAACGACTGTTCATTTAATTCGTAAATGAATCGAGCGAATTGCGGTTGAAACGGATCGTTGAAAAATCTCATATTCAAATAAGCGATCATTGGTAAAATGTAAATAATTTAATTTTAAATATTCAATTCATGTGTAACGTCCATGTCACTACTATGCCAATGGTTGTTGGGGGCACTACGCTCGAAGATGTTGACGAGTATGTTTACCTGGGACAAATAGTCCGACTAGGTAAGTCCAACTTCGACCGAGAGGTCAATCGACGGATTCAACTTTATTACGACATATCTTCTCATCACGTATACCTCAAAACTTGAAAACGAGATTGTACAACCAGCGCGTGTTGCCAGTGATGACTTATGGATCTGAGAAGTGGTCCATCACTGCTGGCCGTATGAGGAAGCTCAAGGTCGCTCAGCGAGCTATGGAGAGGGCTATGCTCGGGGTTTCTCTGCGTGATATACTTAGAAATGAGGATATCCGCAGTAGAACCAGAGTGACCGACGTAGCCTAAAGGATTATTAAGCTGAAGTAGCAATGGGCCGGCCATATAGCTCGAAGAACCGACAACCGATGGGGAAAAAAGGTTCTCGAGTGGCAGCCTCGTACCGGCAGGCGAAGTGTAGGGCGTCTCCCCACTAGATGGAGTGACGACCTGGTAAGACATGCAGGAAGTCGATGGGGGCAGGTGGCTCGTGACCTATGTTCAGCAGTGGACTTGTGAAGGGCTGTAATGATGATGATGAAAATATTTAACAAGCCAAAATAAATAATTTCGCGGAACCCTGGTGATTTTTCCAGGCTTCCTTAGGTTCCGCGGAACCCAGTTTAGGAATCTCTGGTCTATGGGGTAAGGAACTGTATTTGTGAATGGCTCGTATACAACGGAGCGGATTAAACAATATCCGCAATGCGCATATAGTTTTTTTTTAATAATATATTAGTTATAAATTATATTATAAATATTGTATTTAATATTGCTTCGAGTTTTCCAAACCTCAATTTTGGGCCGTTCATTAAGTCCAGGGTCAAAGCTGCCATAAGGAAACTAGGTGTCCTTGCAAGGGTGAAGCGGTATTTCACCATCTGACAATCAGGCGGTTGGCGAATCTTTACGCCCTTTTTACTGGTAACGAGGCAATCTATCTTAATCCTCAAGGGTCAACGTATTTACATTTTGACTTTTAATTAAGGATAGATGTGTATATGGGTTACAGCATCTAATTACCATTAGGTGAATTGTAGGTAGGCACGTATGTCACCCTCTTTCTATAAAAATATATATTTTATAAATTTAGTGTGTTGTATGAATATGAAACCATTTAATGATGATGTAAGTCAACGAAGGAGATAGTTGCACACCTTGAGAGATTACAATCTTACACTTAAGTCTAAAAATGTTATCGTTTTATTCAAAAGAATGAATTGTCATTACAAAATGTATTGTTCAACATAAAAAAGATTTTGTGTGATAAAAAAAAAACGTAAAGGAATATAGTCATTTGCGATGTCGTAATTTTTGTCTAATAAAATTTCAAAATGATGGCAATGAAAGTTTATTGCCATGTTAGATAACAAAATAAGAAATGTATTTGTGATAATAAAAGCAAATGAGGTTCCTTTATAAGTCTGTTAACAAGTTCGTAGTACACTTGATACACTCCACAGCGATAGATACGCTGCAACTAAATAAAGAAAATTACAGTTGCCCTGGAGAATAAGTTGGAATGCAACATGGCTAACTAAGAACAAATTGTGTAAGCTAATAATTGTGGCATAATATTAATCGGACCGTTAAATACTCTTAAGACTTTATCACGCAATAAATCCAATTAAAACATATCTTCCCGTAATCAACACTGCACATGCATCTCGTGAGCCGGATCCACAGATTAACAAATCGGTTACGTTGCACCACACGTAACGACTGTTCATTTAATTCGTAAATGAATCGAGCGAACTGCGGTTGAAACGGATCGTTGAAAAATCTCATATTCAAATAAGCGATCATTGGTAAAATGTAAATAATTTTATTTTAAATAATTAATTCATGTGTAACGTCCATGTCACGCCTATGCCGGTAGTTGTTGGGGCACTAAGCTCGAAGTTGTTGACGAGTATGTTTACCTGGGACAAATAGTCCGACTAGGTAAGTCCAACTTCGACCGAGAGGTCAATCGACGGATTGAACTTACGAGTACAACGGAAATTACGACATATCTTCTCGTCACGTATACCTCAAAACTTGAAAACGAGATTGTACAACCAGCGCGTGTTGCCAGTGATGACTTATGGATCTGAGACGTGGTCCTTCACTGCTGGCCGTATGAGGAAGCTCAAGGTTGCTCAGCGAGCTATGGAAAGGGCTATGTTGGGGTTTCTCTGCGTGATATACTTAGAAATGAGGATATCCGCAGTAGAACCAGAGTGACCGACGTAGCCTAAAGGATTAGTAAGCTGAAGTAGCAATGGGCCGGCCATATAGCTCGAAGAAACGACAACCGATGGGAAGAAAGGTTCTCGAGTGGCAGCCTCTGTACCGGCAGGCGAAGTGTAGTGTCTCCCACTAGATGGAGTGACGATCTGGACATGCAGGAAGTCGATGGATGCAGGTGGCTCGTGACCGTGCTTTGTGGCATTCCTTGGGGAGGCCTATGTTCAGCAGTGGACTTGTAAAGGGCTGTAATGATGATGATGAAAATATTTAACTGGTGGCTTTACCAGGCTTCCTTAGGTTCCGCGGAACCCAGTTTAGGAATCTCTGGTCTATGGGGTAAGGAACTGTATTTGTGAATGGCTCGTATATAACGGAGCGGATTAAACGATATCCGCAATGCGTATATAGTTTTTAAAAATAATATATTAGTTATAAATTATATTATAAATATTGTATTTAATATTACTTGAGTTTTCCAAACCTCAATTTTGGGCCGTTCATTAAGTCCAGGGTCAAAGCTACCATAAGGAAACTAGGTGTCCTTGCAAGGGTGAAGCGGTATATCACCATCTGACAACCAGGCGGTCGGCGAATCTTTACGCCCTTTTACTGGTAACGAGGCAATCTATCTTAATCCTCAAGGGTCAACGTATTTACATTTTGACTTTTAATTAAGGATAGATGTGGGTGTACATGGGTTACAGCATCTAATTGCCATTAGGTGAATTGTAGGTAGGCACGTATGTCACCCTCTTTCTATAAAAATATATATTTAATAAATTTAGTGTGTTGTATGAATATGAAACCATTTAATGATGATGTAAGTCAACGAAGGAGATAGTTGCACACCTTGAGAGATTACAATCTTACACTTAAGTCTAAAAATGTTATCGTTTTATTCAAAAGAATGAATTGTCATTACAAAATGTATTGTTCAACATAAAAAAGATTTTGTGTGATAAAAAAAAAACGTAAAGGAATATAGTCATTTGCGATGTCGTAATTTTTGTCTAATAAAATTTCAAAATGATGGCAATGAAAGTTTATTGCCATGTTAGATAACAAAATAAGAAATGTATTTGTGATAATAAAAGCAAATGAGGTTCCTTTATAAGTCTGTTAAAATCGAACCATTAGGAATATCCATAATTTTAATGAAAATGCGTATGAAAGACGGTGGCAAGAGTATTTATGTTATCATAGTGAGAGTTTTTCTTTGCCTTAGAGACTGAAAAAATGAAGCTGATTCATAATAATAGACACTTATTTCAAGGTGTCATTATAAATAGCGTAAGAGATTTCATAACCCATTTCGTCCCGAAGATATCTTTGCAGGGAAATATTTTAGAAACTTATGGGTTTCAGTAGAAAGTCGATATGTCAGCCTGTGTAGCGTCAGTGTCTGCAGTTTTTTTTGTATGATAAGGTAAATTAAACCGTGTAATACTCTAAATTATGATTTACAAGATGTCAACTCTGTCAACTATTATTTAATAGTTAATCTTTAGAACTAAGTAAAGTTGGTTAATATAGTTTTACGTGAGTGATTGAGGAACAACGAGCTGAGTTAGTTCAGGATCTAAGCGCTCGCCGTGAGTTTCACATAATCAATAGCAGACCCGGGATCGATTCCCACCGGCACCAATGAAATTGTTAATTGCAATTTATAAGTGCTAATTTACCAAGTGCTCGGCGATAAGCGAAAACATCGCTGCATTCGATGGAACCACTGAGAAAAGCACTTTGCCCACTCGTCCTTAGGGGTCTCTTCGACGGCATTTTGAAACGCAGCCACTGCTTCCTCGGAGTCCATAAAACGTTTTCCTCGAAGTTTTTCTTTTATTTTCGAAATAAAAAAAAATCGCAAGGTGCGAGGTCGGGGCTATAGGGCGGGTGACCCAGTAATTCCATGTCTGACGTCGCCAAGTAGTCGATTGTTTGCTTGGCGGTGTGCGACGAGGCGTTGTCGTGGTGAAGGAGGATCCTACTGCGAGGTCGAAAAGTGGCAAAAAATTGTTAGTGTACCACTCTGCAGTAACTGTTTTTTGATCCTTTAAAACAATTGTTGCGTAATGACCTGTCCTTCCGAAGAACGAGGCCACCATCTTTTTTCCCACGCTTCGACCTCTCTGCACTTTAGTTGGCAACTCCTCGGAAGGAAACACCCAGACAGCAGACTGTCTCTTATTTTCAGGATCATAACAATAAATCCAGCTTTCGACACCCATAAGTATGTCGAACACAGCATTTGAGTCACCTCCGTTAAATCTTTGAACCATTTCACGACACCAATCAATCAACACGACGGAGTTTTTGGGCCTCTGACAAATTATGAGGTATCCACCGGGCACAAAGCTTCCTGACCACTAAATGTTCATGGAGGATTTTGTGCACTTGACTCATACCGATGCCTAAGCTTGTCCAAATCTGCTGATAAGTCACTCTTTTGTCAGTCTCTATCATACGCCGCACAACACTGATGTTATCTTCAGTCGTCACCGTAGAAAGCCGTCCCTCACGCAGATCATCGGTGAGATTAGTGCGACCACGATTAAACTCATTAAACCAGTTGTAAACAGTGGCACGAGATCGGGCTTCATCGTGAAAGGCCAATCGAAGTCTATCATAACTTTCTTGTTGACTTAAATGACATCGAAAGTCATAAAAAATCATTGTACGAAAATTTTCTCGCGTTAAATTCATGCTGACGTGACACAGACAATTTTCAATTTGCCGCTAAATCGTAAACAAATGACAAATTAATAAAATACATACACAATATACGGTACGGTTTCTTTACTCATGTGATAATATTGTCAAAGAGTTCTATTTTCAAAATTTGAACTTATTTTTTTATTATATCGTTTACAAGTGGCCAGTTCTAAAAACTTTCAGTGTCGCCCTCGTAAGGTACAGCCAGTAGTTTTCTAAAAAATATTAGCAATGTGTTATAACACTTGCAATGTAATATAACAAGAACGGAGTGAAAGATTTGACTCAGTATGGTATTGGATAAGTCGATCCGATAAACAATTACATAACACGCGACATCGCGTACGTGGACGTTAAATTTATTCCTAGTTTCACTTTCGAGTGACTTACGGTTTCACTGACCGCTATGTTAGGGTTGGCAGGAATTTGTTTTACGTATCTCAATGACTGATCTTAATCACGCTTAGCTATTCTATCGATTTACTTAGATCATGTCGACATTAAATTATTTGATAAAGAGTACTTATACACACACAAACACACACACATACGCACACACACACATACACACACACACACACACACACACACACACACACACACACACACACACACACACGCACGCACGCACACACACGCACGCACGCACGCACGCACGCACGCTCGCACGCTCACACACTCCTGCAATTTTTTAGTACAAACCTATATGAATGCTGGGAATTAATAACACTAACTTTCGCGCATTACGAAAACTCGTGTTCGAGCTGAATATACTTAAGTCAGCTATACCAAACATACGGTACGGTACGAATGGATTAGACGTAGGTGTTAAGTGCTTACGATGGGCATAGTATATCATAAGAATGGACGAAATCAGAGTACCCAAGCGTATTCTAATTATATTTGAAGAGTAAACAAAATTTAATTTAAATAATACAATGATTCTTCTTCTTCTTCTATATCTATAGCTCGCAAAATTTCACTGCTGGACATGGGCCTCTCCAATTATATAGAGACTTTGCCATAATTGTCGCGTTTGGCGGGCAGATTAACGATCGCAGCATCAAACGTTTAACAATTTCACAGTTTCAAAAGTTCGACACTGCTTTCCGTCGTCGGTCTGGGTATTATATTGCCATCTATCGGAAGCTATACGATATTTTTGGCATATCCCAAAGTCGCCTCTTACGCCACTCTCGGGACAAAATGGGGTGATGCATTCTTTTACTCCGCCACCACTCAGCAATTAGAATATATTAAAAGGAAAAAGATTTTTCGGCCCCGCCTTCTAGCTGTTTCGACTAAGGAATCTAGTCCCTGGTTATACGCTTTACCATCAAATAATCTTGGCACATTACTTGATGAGGAAAGCTTGCGCATCGCCGTAGGAATCCTACTAAGAGCGGTGATTTGTCAATCCCATCAGTGCCCCTGTGGTAGCATCGGCTAGTTTGGGCTTCATGGACTTTCATGTAAGAAAAGTGCTCGTTGGTTTTCACTGCACGGTTCTTTGAACGAGAGCTCTTGTTTCTATAAACGTTTCCTCGGTTTTAGAGCCTTGTGGAATATTTAGAGACGATGGTAAGAGACCCGACGGTATGACATTGGCCCCTTGGGAGAGAGGTAAAGCCCTAGTGTGGGAACTTCTTGCGTAGACACTTTGGCAGCCTCTCATCTCAGGGCAACCACGTTTAGAGCCGGGGCGGCATCAGAGGCAGCTGATTAAGTAAGTGGCGCAAATATGAGTCTCCGAGATATAACTACATATTTGTGCTATTTGCTGTAGAGACTATCGGTCCGTGAGGTCCACGTGCGGTGAAGTTCCTAAAGGAACTCTATCCGCGACTGGTCCTCGCCGCTGGTGATAAGAGGGCTGGTTCTTTTCTCACTCAAAGGCTAAGTATAGCCATTCAGCGAGGAAACGCAGCCAGCGTTCTTGGCATGATACCACAGGGAGTAGGACTGTATGATAATTTAAGTTATTTGTTTTAGTTTTTTTTTATTATAGTTTTTAGTATTTTTTTAATTTATTGCATGATAGATTTATTTATTTAGTTTTCTTTGTACAACAATTATTCCAACCCTATGTAAGTAAACACGCCCTGAATACGGTAGTTATTGATACTGATTCAAATTCAGAACCGGTAATCGGTTGCGGATTAACGATTTTTCGATGTTCCCCTCGAATGTAACGAAATTAAATACTTAAAACGAAAGTATTAAACCTGTTTTAGAGAAAAACAGCGTTCTTAAAATAATGAATATAAAAACGAATGATGAAGTGAACACTCGGTTGGAACGAAGTTCCTTTCGTAGTATATTATTATTGATAAACGTATTATATTATTGATTAACAAATACAAGTAAATGAATTACTAGCGTCTATTAAAATGAAGCGTCATTTAAAATAATATTTCATTCATGGCAAAATAAGAAAAATTGCGAGGGAGATGGATATTATTCCATTTCGCTCGCACTGTAGAAAGGGGGTCGTGACGGGAATACGAGTATCTTACACTTTTTCTCGCCTAGCCCCCATCCGTCAAATTCGTACCGTGCGATAAGGAACTTTGTTCCAATAATTTTATAGGGAAAGGCCACCTTTGTCGCGTTTGGCGGGCAGATTAAGATTAAGATAAGACACCCATAGGATGATACGTGACACCGTATCATCCTATGGGTGTCCTAAGAGCTTACAAATGGAAATAAATCAGGAGATGGGCAGTGGCATCTTTGTCGTTCTAATACAAACAAAATAATAGGTGATATGTATTTTCCTTAGCTAAATAAACAATGCTATGCAGCACAAAGATAATAATGCTTTCAATGACACGTTTAATTATTTTTGGGCATGTAAAAACAAAGGTCGAAGAAGCGACCACGCCTGTCCAACCTTGACTCACATAATTCGTCCTAAATGCCAAACCAGCAAACATTTGTTACAATCGACAGTTCGTCTCGAACCGATTAGTGAGAGCATTCAACAAATCATCGGGTGATCGACACGTACAAATGCTATCGGATCAAGGTCGGTCACTATTGTGTCTATAATCGCCAATAATGTCTATTTTATTGACAATCATTCGTCATGTTTTATTGTTAACATATTAAAGCGTATAGTGTCAAAATATTCGGTATTACAAATATTCCGTTTGCTTGCAGCGTAAGAGAATCCACTATATCATCCCGTGGGTGTCGTAAGGGAAATGAATAAGAAAATGGGCATCATCTTCCTGAAAATCGCTTAAAGTAATAAAAACAGCGGGTACTAACCCGCTTGCCAAGCGAGCAAATACCCTACCTATGACTAATACACTTTTGATAGGCTAGAATGGATGGATGAATTACACAAGAAGTCCAAAACTCTTATAGATGGTAACTCTATGAAGATGTAGTTTTGTCATATTTTTAACAAAAATAAAAAAGACACAAAAAATATTGAATTGAAATCCTTTACCCAAACTATTAGGTTTTTAGTTTATAAACAGTTAACCACGTGCGTTGCGAATCTGAGAATCATCAAGCTACATAAGCATATTTTTGATAAGATCATATAATACGCTAGTGGTTTCGTCTGCATCGTGGAGGCATCCCAGTCCGGATTTATGTAGGCCATATAAATACAAATAATAGTTCCGTGCGGGATTCAAATCCGCTGCACCGCAGTTAATACTTAGTAGCCACTGTGCTACCACGCCGTTGATATCAAGGGCATAAGGCAGCCCAGTGGAAAATTGGCTAACTTAAAATAAAAATGTTAAAATTTTACATTTCTAACAGTTTGCGTACGAGTCTTAAATTTTTTAAAAGACATTTTCAAATGTAAGACTCGAAAATAATGTTCGTTTTTGTAGCCTTAAATATTCATTAAAAATATTGCATTTAATAATCTGTAGTGCAATATTTGTAACGATGGTTTCCTAAACACAAAAGAAAATATTTAAGGTTATGTCAGAGTTCACTTTATTCTGTAAAGAAATCTTAGAATTTGACACACATGTTACGTGATAATTGCAGTCTACATTAAATTGGAACAGAGATAAGTTGATTACCGTAATAAAAAATGTTTCGTGTTCCGGCATCTGTCATTTAAAATTATGTGATACGATCTTTATATGCTATATGTCACTTTGCATTTGATAATTGTCGCAAATACGAGGTGGATTGAAAAGTACTCGGCCTAACCAAGAAAATAAACACATACTAAATCAGTAATATTTTTATTTTCTACATAATCACCATCAAGTTCAATACACTTTGCCACCTCCCTTCCAAGCATTTAGACCGTTGAAAAAATGATTCTTCCTTAGAGTCAAAATATGCGTCTACAGCTGCTTTGACCTCGTCGTTTGTCGAAAATCTTTGACCTCCCAAGTGCTTTTTAGGTTAGGAACAGAAAGAAGTCTGATGGTGCCAGATCAGGTGAATACGGCGGATGCGGTAACAGTTCAAAGCCACAGTTGTGAATTTCAGCCATTGACTGTACTGACGTGTGAACACGGGCGTTATCTTGATGAAACAGGACTTTTCTTCTGAGCATTCCTCGACGTTTTCTTTTATTTCCTCTCGTAAACGACGTAGTAAGGCAGTAGTAATCAGAGTTTATAGTCTGACCCTTTCAAGATAATCAATCATAATCACACCTTTCGAGTCCCAGAATACTGAAGCCATCACCTTATTTGCCGACAAAATCGACTTAGCCTTTTTAGGGGTGGTGAACCAGGTCTTCCACTGTTTTGATTGTTGTTTTGTTTCCGGTGTACAGTAATAAACGCATATACAGTAAAACGATTCAAAAACCATCTGCATCGGCTTCAAATAACTCCAAACAGTCGCGTGAAATAGTCAATCGCGTCCTTTTTGTTCAACTGAAAGCAGTCGCGGAACCCACCTCGCAGACACCTTGTGGAAACCCAACTCGTTGACAATGATGTTTTGAGTTCGTTCATAAGAGATGCCTATAATCTCGGCTATCTCTAATTTTAATCTGCGGTCTCCCATTATTAAATCAAGTACTTTTTAATATTTTCGTCAGTAGTTGACGTCGAAGGCCTTCAGAGCGGGGTTCATCTTTCACTCTCTACCACGCTTAAATTCTGCTATCCATTTTTGACGGATGAATATGACAGAGCACAATCGCCTAATGTACTGACCATGTCATCCTGGATGGCTTTTGATGATAGCCCTTCTTATGGAGGTACTTAATGACGGCACGCTGCTCGATTTGCTCCATTCATGGAAATTATGTCCGATTACTTTGTTAATAAATTTATAAAATCACAACTAATTATCGCACACGTTTCGAACTTCACACAATGAACTAGTCTGAACTGAACTAAATAATGTGGGTAGATTTGATTTTAGAATTGAATGGATCTGTGTTAGGCCGAGTACTTTTCAATGTATTACAGATATACCTTTAGGGTAAATGAATACAATAGTTTCATATAAATAGTAATATGTTACGGTTCTTGAGAAAAAAACAAAACAACGATACAAAATATGTCAAAGTAAATTAAATGGTAAAAATTGGTTGGTTAAAATGGTTCTATTTTATTCATTTTGAGAATAGAAAAGATTACCTATATTAATATAAAATATTCTTATTAGCAATCATTTGATCAACTATGGAGTATTTGTGTAGGTCATGAAAGTTAGATGTGTTGTAAAAGTTATGAAGGCTTTTAAACCAAGCTTACTAAAATAATAATTTTATTTGTACAAAACCTCATAATTACTTTAGAAGATTAAACTAATAATACTTTACTGTTTTCGAGAGTCATATTTTTTATGCATCGGCTGTTTACACAATGAAAGTACTACAATATACATAGTTTGTAATGTTTTGTTGTATATCCTATTCTGCGATTTTTTTTCAGATATTTGTCAGGCGATACTGCCGGAGATACGGTGGGAGAAAACAATTTATAGCCACTATTTCTAATAAATATAAATGAATTATTATTGATTTTTATGTGAAAATATAAACTTTAGTATTACGACAGTATCCGGGTAACTGCATATTGCAAGTTAGGTATGTAGTTTTTCAATCATAGTCATAGTAGTCGCGGAAAAAATCGTCTATGATAGACAGACTGAAACCGTTTATTATAATTAGCGTCCAAGAAAAAGATAATGGTTCAATTGTTTTTAGTCATCGACGCCGCAGAATTTACACTATATTATAAGATTATAGACGGCTAACTGACAAGAGAAGACATATTTATAATGATTTTTAAAATATTCTGCAGTGTGTACTTCGCCTTAGATTATGTTGCACAACTGACGACAGAATCTAAGCTCGTTTGAGATTTGATGTTACTATCAAGTTGAGCTCGAAAGAAGACGCTCAAATTGAGACGAATGTTTGCCTACTGTAATTTTGTTATTTACTGCCTGAATACTTTATGTCATAAAAATTTGCATTACTAGTGCGCGAGTGCAGTACCGAAACCTTCGCGTTAGTAATGTATCCCAGTCATTATTATTATTATTTGTCGGTCGGTAGAACTTTTTTTAAGCCGAACTTAACAAAACAAATAAGCACATCGTTCACCTGGTGGTAAGTGATTATTGTGGCCCATACACGATACCCACCATCAATCCTTCCTTGAATAAAAATTAAAATTCAGATACATCTTTCCGAGTAGCAGCTTCGTACTGGCAAGCCCACTGTTAGGTGACACCCCCACCCCCACAACTAAATAAAGTGAGGACCTGATACCACGGTCAAGCCGCAATTTTGTGTTGCAGCCATATTACCAGATAATACTTTGCTAGAAAAAAATAAAATAAAACAATCTCTTGTTAAAGTAGTAAGCTACAATATATATACATATATATAAATTAAATTTTGGTTTTTGGTTTTTTGACGCGGCAGAGCCCCCAGGCTACCAACATCGATAACCCTGGATCCTGAATCCACGTCCAAACTAGGCTGCTCCGCGTATTCTAGAGGATGGGGGGTTTATAACTCCGCTCTGTAACTACACATACTATACGAGGCAAACGGAGCAAAATCACTACGGTACCCTCTCCAACGTTCGCTGTGGATTTAAGGGGACTTCATTCAAACTTCAAATCTCGGATGGCTAAGCCAACCTTGCTATTTCTCACCATGAAGATTCGAGACCGAGAAATTGTTCGGATTAATACCATCGTACACTGCGACAGAACTTGAATCCATCCTAATCATCTCGATGGCTGACGGCCCACTAACGTGAAATTTTCTGCCTCACACGACCATACTGTGGAATTTACTGTCGCCAGCGGTTTTTTCGGATAGATAAGACTTAGGGACCTTCAAGAAAAGACCCTACTTCTTTCTAAAAGGCCAACAACGCACCTGCAATTCCCCCTGCATATGTTCATGGGCGACGGTGATCACTTACCATCAGATGAGTCGTATGCTCGTTTGCCTCTTCTTCCATAAAAAAAGCTAATACAAGGCTCAAGGCTTATGGAAATCGCTAAGACATCATAAGTGAAGATTTTCAATGACCGCAACTGCTCTACTAAGATTTTTACGATTTGAAGACACAATATATTACGATAGAAATAATTACCTTTTTTTATAGGATAAGGATGAAAAAATTGCGCAAAGTCCACGTGACGGTAAGTAGTTGCTGTAACCCATAGATATCTACATTTATTCTCGATTACGAATCAAAATGCAGATGCATTTTCACCCGTGAGGACTAAGATGGAATGCTTCGTTTCCAGTAAAAAGGGTTCCCAGTTCTCTACACTCACCATACGGAACCCAGCAACATTAAGCTACTATTTTACGCTGCTATTCTGTGAGAGAATGGTCCTTCCCCGGTCGAGCCGACCCATTCGTGGTACAACTATACCACTAATATAGCTGTAGCATAGCTCTACCACGTAAAAATAACTTTTATAATAATAATTTATGATAATTTGATTTTAGTTTTCACTTGTGTTTATTGTTACTAATATTGTATTTTATGTTAAGTAAATAAATAAATTTTAAATTGTACTTTTAAAAAGATTAGCCTTTACTTCTTTATTATATACATTATGTTATTGAGCATTTATGTTGATTTAATAGACATTATAATTTGATATGATCGGTGTGAAGATTTCATTGTAATACACAAAAACGCGATCTTGAACTGATGTAACCTTCATTTAATACATCGCCTCGTTTGCCTTTTCGTGTACTCAAGTTATGCGTTGATTATTCTGCCATTAGAATTTACTAACGATGCTATAACAGTATGCCTCAAATCCTCTTTCACGTTTTACGAGGGAATGAATCAGAATGTTATTGTGTTTATCTATATTATAGTTACAGTTAACCTTCATCTGTCAATAAATGACTTGTGCTTGTGTAGTTTGTAAAAGGTTGATTAACGATTTTCTGAGTGAATCATAGAAGCAAAATTATCTTTTAGTATAAACAAACTACAAGCTTTAATTTTGTGCTTATGCATACCAAAAAGGTTCTATACATTATTGCCTTAGACACTACAATTAGATATTAGCAAATTAAGACGCTCCTGCTGCAGAACCATACCATTTTGGCTGCATTGAAACATCTCTCAGGACAAGTTGTAACGCTTAATTCAAGTTGTTAGTCCAGTCACATACATTACTCTACTTTATGACTAGAACACTAGTATTGTTAAGGGCCTTATCTTAGAATTATAATTCAAGAATCATGTCACATGAAAACGACTTAATTTCTTATAAACTTATATAGTTTATAGACTTATTTAGCGCAATAACATGTTGCAAATATTGCTGTAATAAAGAGAAATGATTCACACAGTAATGTTTACTTGCGGGACTCGATAAATATACCTAGAGGCGTAGCTTTTGTAACTATTCTTGTTATGGTGATTGCATTTGCTACTATTGTATAAAGTAAAATAAGCCAAGTAGGTATTAATTATTTCTTTGAATTGTTTAAGCCCGTTGCTTGGAATTATTAAGTGAAGAGTTCAAGTCCAAATCGAACTTGAAACTTTAGATGGAAACAAACTGTTAATCGGGTTGGCAACCGCAGTTGAACAGGCGTGGTAACTATGGCAAATATCCCCCCTATGAAGCAATCAATGGAGAAGCCTGTGTTTAGCGGTGGACTTTTGATGTGCCGTGACGGTTGAAAGTGGCTGTAGCTTTAATAAAGTTCTTTTAACAATTGATCAGCCGCAACAAAATGCTTATAAATGAGCAGAATAATTTTTATTGTAAATAGAAGCTATCTATCTACGTGCATATAATTTTATTACATTAATTATTCAGTTGAAAAACCTAGTTCGTAAAACCTTATTCATGATCTTTGCTTTATATGACGGCTCATTGTATGGAAAGTTGACGATTGAAAGTGGCTGTAGCTTTAATAAAGTTCTTTTAACGATTGATCAGCCGCAACATTTTGATTATAAATGAGCAGAATAGTTTCTATTGTAAATAGATGCTATCTACGTGCATATAATTTTATTACATTAATTATTCAGTTGAAAAACATAGTTCGTAAAACCTTATTCATAATCTTTGCTTTATACGACGGCTCATTGTATGGAAAGTTAAAACTACAATTTCGGATCTACTCAACTGAATGAACTGAAAAAATCGATTATGTTTTACTAATGCTACAATTTTGGCATTATAAAAAATTTTTTATTATAAAATTTGTGCAAAAAGAAAGACAAACAAACAAATACAAAAAGTTAAAAATATACTACTTCACAACAAAATTTAAAAAAAAAAAAGATAAACCGTATACAAGTTCAAACTTCCTGACAAATTTATTATACAATTTAAAGACATTGATAGTGAGGTCAAATTGAACTCAGGTTACTAAAATACAAGCGTTTGGTAAGTAACTTGCAGCTATAAGAAATTTATAAAATGTAATAAAATATGTACGTCGCAATTTAAAATAACTCATCAATCATTCATTTTATTTATTTATATTAACTCACGTTTTACTTATTCGTACTATAAAATGTTTACCCTCGATAAAAAGTATTTTTAATGGAATCTGGGTGACAAACGAGCACACAGTCCACCTGATGGTAAGTGGATGCTGTGGCCCATAGACATCTACATTTATCCTCAATTAAAAATTAAAATGCAGATGCGTTGTCACCCCTGAGGACTAAGATGGAATGCCTCATTTCACACAGCACCATTAAGCTGCTATTTTACGCTGGTTTTCTGTGAGAGCGTAGTCCTATCGACCCATTCGTGCTACAACCATAATATAGCTGCAGCGTGGCTCGACCACGTTTGATTGAAGTATTTAGTATTTCATGCAAATGCATTATACAAAGCTGGTATTGATATAATAGATTCGGAACATAACACTCTAATAAAACAAGTTGTGTAATCGCCCGTTCAATAATTTGACCTAGTTTAATCAGTGTGTTAGTATGTTGATAATTTGACTGCTACAACGGTAAACGTATGTAGGAGAAGCTGCGAATATGCAACAAAAATTATGAAAGTCGTTGTATTTCAGCTTAGAGCAATACTAGCTTTAAACACATAAGCATTTTGAAATCATCACCAGGAGCCGTTATTGGCGCAAGGTACTCGTACCTTATACGACAGTGCCCTTGATTTAGTGCAGTTTGACGTTATTTTCATGCTTGATTGTATATAGTAATCTTTAATAATACAATAAAATAGCTGTTTCGTTGTGCTCATAAACAATTGTTATATTAGACAATGTGCCAATACTTCTAGCCAGGATCATTACCTGTGTCTGTATTAGATATGTTCTATTTGAAGTTCAAACTATACATACATAGTGCAAATAAATAAAGAATTAAAAACAATACATAAGCTTTATTCAAATATAAAGACTAAGGTGTAGTGTGACAACTGTTGACTAATATCATATGAGGTCGGGGAAAAAGTCTCTTCGTATTTTATATATAAATTCAAGACATTTTTTTTTCAAAGTTTAATTACATTTTAACTGTAATATATTTTTTTATATTACTCTAAGCTTACGCTTAACTACAATCCCACCTGATGGTAAGTGGTGATGTAGCCTAAGATGGTGAAGCGCACTGACTTAACAAAAGCCTATTTATTCACTCTTGCCTTGAAGACACCCACATTGTGATCGGATGGAAACACAGATACTGGCAACTTATTCCACTCTCGCATGATGAACGATGTAGCAAACCGTTTGGTTCGAATATGTGATAAGTCAACAACGGAGGGGTGGAGACTGGCCGAACGTCTGGTTGTCCGATGGTGGAAGGGACAGGGAGGAATTAAATTATGCAATTCCTGCGCACACTCTCCGAAATGCATCCTGTAGAAAACCGAAAGGCTGGCTACTTTGCGCCTGTGTTCGAAGCTGGTAAGATTGGTTTTAACCAAATTCGGGTCACCAATAAGCCTCTTAGCACGCCTTTCCATTGAGTCCAAAGCTGCTAGGTGGCATTTTGCAGCACCAGCCGATATATGGCAGCAATACTCCATGCACGACCGGACTTGCGCTTTATATAAAGTAAGCAGCTGTCCCGGCGTGAAGTATCGCCGCACCTTTGCAAGGACTCCTAGTTTCCTTGCAGCTGCTTTGGCCTTGGACTCAATGAACCGCCCGCAGTTCAAATTAGAGGATATCTCAACCCCCAACAACTGAAGGCGGTCGGTGTATTCCAGTGATACATTTCGGAAAGAAGGAGCTAAGATGAGCTGGCTCCTTTTTGCAGTGAAGAGACAGGCTTGTGTTTTGGAGGGGTTGAATTTCACAAGATTGACATCGCCCAATTCGGAGACTGCCTGCAGTGTGAGATTCACACGCTCTACCATAGTTTCTCTTTCGGACTGGATAACAACTGTGGTATTATCTGCATACCGATAGATACCGGGCATAAGCAGATCCTAATATGCAGCAGGAAGAGAGTTGCGGAGAGAACGAACCCCTGAGGAACACCGGTGTTAGTCGCAACAGGATCGGATGAGCAGCCATCGACAACGACGAACATATATGTGCCATTTTGTTCGATAACTTGTTGCCATCTTGTATGTAGTAACATAATCTCGTTGCTGTAGAAATCTTGGGATTTTTTATCAAAAAAATGCGACAAGTAGTTTTGACAGTCCTCTCTTGATGTTAACCTAACACTACCCAAAGAATTCTGAAGATACCGAAACAGGTGAAAATCTGAGGGTGCAAGGTCAGGACTATATGGTGGATGCATTAACGCTTCCCAACCAAGCTCTCTCAATTTTGCTGAGTGGCCAAAGATGTGTGTGGTCTGGCGTTATCATAATGAAAGACCACTCCTTGATCGGATCGGATGATCAATTCTGGCCGTTTTTTTCTCAATTTCTTGCTTGAGTCTCATTAGTTGTTGGCTTTAGAGATCCGAATCGATGGTTTTGCCCGGCGTTAAAAGCTCATCCCACTATACACACATCATCACCTTATTGCGTGTTAAGCCGGGTTTCGCTACAGTCTGTGGAGCTTGACTACCCTTTGACCATGATCTTTTTCGCACGTTCTTGTCGTATGTGATACGATTTTCATCACCAGTGATCAATCTTTTCAAAAATGGTTCGGTTTCATTACGTTTCAGTAGAGAATCGCAATGAGTACACGATTCATTAGGTTTCTTTCAGTGAGATCGTGTGGTACTCAAATATCGAGCTTTTTTGTATAGCCAGACTTTTTCAAATGGGTTAAAACTGTTTTGTGGTCAATCCTCAATTCCTCGGCTATGTCGTAACTACTAATATGCCGCTATTGCTCCACTTTTTCAAAAATGGCATCTGCTACCACTACTAGTGACATAAAAAACCTGAATAAAACATATTGTTATCTCTCTTCTCAAGTTGTCAAAAGTCCCGTTTTTGTTTATAAAATACGATTATATTTTGTGCATTCTTACTTTGACCGATTTCTAATTTCTGTGAGGAATTGTCTCCCTAAAGTATGGATTTATTTTAATTTTCCACTTTAAAAAAATTCTAAAGTTGCCTAGACAGAAAAGAAGTTCTACTACTATAACGGTTACTAAGCCATTTATGAGTGATTTGGAGTATCGACAGTTGAATAGCATATAATTGGCCATTTTCGATCATGTCAAAAACGTCGAACCAAAATAAAAATCTGCCAAATCACTGCAATTGCCAGTGACTGCACTTGGGTTTCTGCGGTCACGATTTTTTCATCGACACAACGTTGTTGAGAAAGAAGCAATGTCAACAATTAGGGTTGTCATTTCAGTCCCAAGTAAGGTCCTAAGCAAATATTGTTCACTTGAAGAGATCACAAGACAATGACGTAGCATAAAAAAAATGCAGGAGGTTTTTTAATAAATTAATTTGCATTTTCATCAACGTCGTTACGTAAATGGTACATAAAACTCTTTCAAAATTTAAAAGATTTGTCAAAATGGCTACTCTTAATTTTGGCACATTACAGGCAATTCTTATATGTACCACAGTTTTATTCAAATCCGTCAGAAATATGAATGTTTATAATTCGTGAATTCAAAAAGTTCAAATTGTCGTCTGCATAGGAACGTACCCTATTCTAAAGCTGTATTTCGAAATGACATTTCGATATACGCTCAACATACAATTTAAGCTCGGCACGCCTATCTTACACGCGCTGTAATTGCAAATAATTTGGTTATATTTAAATTTCTTCAAAGTGATTGGGCAAACTACACAAAAAGTTTAAAGTAATAGACAGTTTGAAGGAACGGTATCGTGATTGGTTTTCTTCGAATTTCATCACAATGGCAAAACTGTATTGTTCAAAGACACTGGTTGAGAGTGTTGTAGTTTTCGTCATAAATAAACCTTTTTGGGTCAGGATGTTTCGTGTTCCCATGTATTTAATACGGTATCTGATTATGTTTTATCTTATTGCATCGTCTTTATCTATAATAACTGTAATACCAAGAATTTATCTAATGTCTAGTCTATTTATTGTATGTTTGATCGAATGTACACAGTAAAAGGCAGTAAAAAACAGTTGAATATAAATGTAAGTATGATTATAATATTACTAAGTTTACATTTTTTTTAAAAATATAACACTATCTAAGTGCTTATTAATACTACTTACAGAAATTTAAATTAGATTTCTGTGACTACTAAAGGAAGCCGTGAAAGCGAGAGCTGGGTGTTCCTTTAAATTTTATAGTTTTAATTTTATAGTGACCGGATGGATTTACGCCATAACACTGAAATTGTTAAATGCTATCTTGAGGGCCGATTTACTACGTGGTCAACGAATAAACATCGTAAAAGGTTACATCCGTAAACCAGCATGTCAGAGAAATTAGAATTATTATGAGACCATGTGATCCGCTGCACTGCCCCAATGCGTGTTGGACTATGATGTCCAACACGCATTGGGGAAGTGCGGTAAATTATTCACGGCCAAAACCCTTTCAGAAATTAGAGGAGGCCTGTGCTTAGCAGTAGAAGTAGAGGTTGTTTTTACTCGACTGCTCTAGAAGGAGGATAATGTTTTTCGAGTGTATGCAAGTATGTTTATTTCTTTGGCATGCTCTGTAGCATTTGGGGTGTCGTTAGATTCATCTTTTTTTTTTTTTACTTTTCAGTTGACTTTTAAGCAGTCTGTTTATTTAAGTCCTATTTTAACGATAGGATTTGTTTTTACTTTTATTGGAACTAGATGTAATAAGGTGAACAAATAATACAGACGAGTGAATATTCTGTGAAACCACAATAGGAACTAGGTTCTGTCCTTAACGTGGGTTATTAATTTATATAACTTTTAAAAATAAAATGATTCCAGATGATTATTTTAAACTAAATACAATTTTGATTGCTTTCATTTTTAATGTTCGCTATAATCGACTATTTAATGTTCATTCATAAATATTAGCAAGCAAGTCCTTATATAATGTTGAATTTATAGCAGCCTTGCGGACATAACTTATGCGTGTAATGTTGCCATATAGGTGATTAAAGTGGGAAATTCTTTACAACGTAAGCAATTTTATTCCTGTTTTACATTACTGGCCACTTTCCCTCGCACCTTTTTTAGGAGTAATACGTAACGTGTGAATAAAGTATTCAAATTAAGAATGTATTAATTCTTTAGCTTTTAAATTGTAGCCTCAAAAGGGGTAAATTATAATTAAATTACTTATACTTAAGTCGGTGTCGAATCTGTGACGAAATAAAATTCGACTTTGTACGTCGCGAATTTTCTTTTGTGTTCCCTTTATGAATAGTAAACGATGCCTAAAGAGATCATTTGCAAGGCCAGGAGAACATCTGTAGTAAAAGCAAAATTAAATAAATATATAAAAATATCATCATGTGAATAAGTGTTATTTGTGAGAATAAACCAACGCATGAAAGACGTCTCGGAAAATCCACTATCACGTAGTGGAGATGGGATAAACAGTGAGAGAATTCACGAAAACGCCTGCCCAGGATGATAAATATGGGCAAATCTTCTATGAAGTACTTGCTCGCTTGTGATGACGATAATGATAATTTAATGTGATGCATAAAATATGATGTAATCTCTATCTTACTGTTCGTACTGTGTTAATTTTTGGCACGGATAATTAATTTGAAGATTGTAAACAGTTTTAGCTACAAAATATATCGATGACGTTGATGCAACTATTATTAATATATTTTGATTGTTCGAACGAAGAAAATATGTAAGTGAATATAATTTTAAACAATTTTTTTGTCAGCCAGGACACAACTGCATGTTCTCGCTTTTTTAAAAAAGGAGAAAAGTTCATTAAAAAAAAACTATTTATATAAACGTTAACATAAATCATCTATATACATTTGATAGAGCCGTATATAGTCATGGCATAATTTATAGCAATACAGTGCGATGGACTCGAGGAGGAATAAAGCGAATACTTATTTTTAAATTTTCGGTTTTACGCTCCATCTTCTTTATAATGTGATGCTATGATTTTATTTTTCTAGTTCAAAAACGAGAATTGTAATAATTTTTTGAAAATAGTTATGCAATTTAACCGTGTGGTGGCGGCTTAAGAATATTCACTACCCCATATCACCCCGTGGGTATTGTAAGAGGTGGAAGAGGAAACTGAACCAGGATATTGGAAACAGCTTTTACATGTTAACAGCTGAATAAAAATAATTTACTGCGGTTGGCAAACCCACTTACCAAGCGTGACAACTATGACAAATATCTCCCCTACGAGGAAATCTATGGGAGGGGGGGGGAGGCTATGTTCAGCAGTGGATTTTTGATAGGATGCTGGCATGCTATGTTTAGCTGCAATACGCGTAGTATTTATAACTATTATCCTTCTGTATAAGTGATAGATATTATGCATAAATTAAATAATAATTGTATTTTTTTTAATTACGTAATAATCGCAAACTAAACTTTTCACAGACGCTAAGTATCATTCAATTGGGATCATTCACGTCGTTACGGACAGCGGGCGTTTTCAACAAAACGCGTTTCGAAATTTTCCTGCAACATATAAGTATCAGCCTACTGCATTGTGATCGTATGTTGTAACGCGCCTTCGTCGGCATCCTTACAGTGAACTCTTTCGCTAACGAGCACGCGAACTTAATCCCTAACACAATGTGAATAACAATGTTTAACTTAATATCCCAATAGTCTGATAAATCCTTCATCATGACATTTGAAAGCGTTGTTGCAATAAGGGAGTGGTAGAGCATTGAACACAAAAATGTGTATAGAAAATGCCTGACGAGATTTAAAAACGAATACCTGCTTCGGTATGTCACAAAATAAAGAGGAATGTTTAGCATTCCATAAGCATCAATAGCAAAATAAAAATTCGTACATTTGCTTCGTGTACTAAAACGAATTGTCTGTGTATATAATAGCATTGGCAAGGTCTTGTGATAAAATAATATTTAAATTTTGTTAAAGATGGCTAGCAAATGAGTATTCTAAATAACTCTATTGGAATCCGGACAACGTTTCGTCCATAAAAATTAACGTACTGTTACTGTTTCCTGGATAATGAGACTAAAAACATACGAAACACAGCAGCTTTAAGCCGCTATTTTACGCTGGTATTCTGTGAGAGCGTGGTCCTTCCCCGGTTGAGCCGACCCATTCGTGATACTACTATACAATTAATATAGCTGCAGCATGGCTCTACTACGTAAAAAAATGTATTTTAAAAATTAGAAATCTTCTCATAATATGCTCAGAACTGGGCAGTGATATCTCCATTATATATAAAGGAAAAAACATAGTCGCAAATCTACTTATGATGTTCTTAGAAAAAAATCGGTTTAGCTTTGGAGCTGGAAACAAGATGATTTCGTGAATTTTATATAAGTATAATGTCCAAGCTGTAATTATCTGTCTCGTTCGGGGACACAGCATTAGATCGTTAAAAATCTATTCTTCAAATTTCTTGCAGCCAGGAAGTCCTCTTAACCACGTCAAATAAACTTTAAATTTAAATCTCAAGCTCGTATATCGGTCAATGTTAATAGTCTTATGGCGGATACGAACTTGGGCCATAAATTTCGCAGACTGTAGACAATTTTATTTACTTTTACTTGATAGTAGGACGCTTTTTTTTGCACAGGAGTCTTCATCTGTTTGTTATCTGTTGTAGTACAGTGTCTTTATCTGTTTCTGAAATGAGAGATGCCCATGTTCAGCAGTAGACTCTTGACTGAACGTGCATTCTTTCTTACTTCTCAGGGACGATAACGTTTTGTATCTCCTTTTATTGTATGCAGTGTCTACTCACCAACAACCGGATTGTTAACTCATATGATTGTCATTCTAATTATATCAACTCTAAACATACTTTATATTATGCACATCTGAATGATGGCTCCATGATAATCATTCGAATGACGGACACAAATTAGTAATTAATGTCACCGATGAATGAAGTAGTTGTTCGTCTGTGGTCGACTTATCCTCATCAACTACGTGCCAGTACAGTAATCTTGTAAATTAGTATATGAAATTAACATGGTTAATATAATTTTAACGGGTCAAATAAACAGTTATTTTATAACTGTTAATTAATTTTGATGAAATTCACTATTGTTCTTTACACTATTTACATACCACTGTATGTAATCATAACTCGACTCGACAGTATATATACAGTCATAATAACAGTTAAAATAAATTAGTTAAAAATTAAATATCAAATATGATTAGTAATATTAGCAGTCATCATTCGATTATGGAAAGTTAGTTGTTACTAATATTCAATTCGAATGATGTATATTAGTAGTCACAGTTCACTCGTATGACCAGATCATTCGCAGTCGTCCATCGCTAATCTAATAGTACATTAATTTATTTCACTTCAGAACGTATCTCTTTAAGGTTGTTTGATAATTTTGTAAATATGGCCAATTTGTTTCTTCGTATTGTCAGTACAACGAAATGTTAAAAGGAGAAATTAAATTTTAATGAAAATAAGTAACCAATACCGCGGTACTCAGTTATTTGAAATAAGTATCACATTATTGTTTCGCTTTGCGGTTTTGTTGGCGCCACATTAGCCTTATTGCACAACGATGTATTCAATGCCTTGATGTCAAATTGAAATGAGGTACATACTTCATTTGGAATTAAACGTGTGTAGGAATACGCTATGTTATAGTACCTAATGGCAATATGTTATAATGGCAAATGGCAACTTCGTGACAATTTAGGTAGCTTATCTGAAAAAACCAAATACATTTTGTTTATCTAAGGCTAGAATTTTTTTTTAATTATAAAAAGAATATGAAATAGTTACGAATACAATTTAGGCTTAAAGGCTTTGAAAATTTGTATCACAAAATATGGTGTGGTCCATACACAAGCCAATATTATTCAATATATCACTGTTAGTTATAATGGTTATAAGAATCAATGCACAATGTTTCACCGGCATCTACCGGAAGCCATAAAATGAATCTCGCATTTCCCATATTCAGCGTTTACGGCACATAAGAGACCAAATGGTGTGATGTCGTCTATTACACCGCCAGCCAATTAACCCTATACAAAATTCTTCATCTGGCCACAATCATTACTTTTTATTTTAATGGATTCCACTAAAAAAAATTTTAGTTAAGAAAGCGCCGCCAGCTGTGGTGTAGCATGGGTTGCTGCCCCCCGTGGCCGTGGTAGAACCAAAAAAGCCGCCCCTCACACCCATCTTATATTCGAGGTATTTAAAAATAAATTGGTACTATTTTAAAATTAATAAAACACTAATTTATTTTGATTTACATCCTGAACCCTTGGGAAGAGCGTCGACATTGCAACGCTGCACTGTTCATCACTGAAAGGTTACTGAATATTTTGTCAGCTAATTTGTAAGATTTTTTTTAAAATTGTTAATTTTTATTAACTAAATGCCGCCCCCTAACATCTGACGCCTGTGTCCATGCCCCACTCTCTTGCTACGCCACTCTCATCAGCGATAATTTTTGCTTAAATACTTAAATGGAGTTTTTAGGTGAATAGATAAAATTTATCTTTATAGACAAAATGTTAAATTAAATGTAAGTGTTATGCTCGAATTTTCCTTCCTTTGAAATTGAAATTTATGCTTAAAATTAACAGAAAGTTATTTAGCTAATGATAATATGCAAAGCTTCCAAAAATGGTATTGGATTTCCAACTTCCAGTCATCATATAATTTGTAAGAGATTCAATTATGATATCAGATAATTATCATAATGATATTATGCATATTATTATAACTTCTTAAAGGGAATTGAACACCAAGAAAGATAGGCTTAAGGCTTAATACAAAATGAAACTTTCAATTTCTTCCACTTTCACTGTACTGAGTTGTATGGTGGCCATTGACCTGTCTGACACCATCGAGCCCTCAGGAGAGGCGTGATAAAAATTTAAGGCCGCAGTAATTTTTTCGATTAAGATTCGTTTTATGGCCCCTTACTAACGTTCTAAGTTTATAACCTAAAGTCGTAAGTTATGAAAATATAATAATAAAATATATTAAGACCTTTAAAAGAAGGATATTAAATAATGGTTCTCCTCTCAATGTTATTAAAGTCCCACAACTGGGCACTGGTCTCCTCTCATTTTCGGAAGTAATTAAACCGCCGCGCCGCGAACCGATGGCGGAATTCACATGTCCTCGATTTTTTTTTATTTTATACATGCAGGTTTCCTCACGATGTTTCCTTTATCGCCGAGCACATGGTCAATCAGTACATAAAATTACAATTACGAATTATTTGGTGTCGGCGGGGATCGAACCCGGGTTGCTCGCGTACTGCGAGATTTATAGAGAGCGTTTAGCCTCATACCACGGCTCATTAAATTAATTAGAAGTTATTTAATATTCATGAACGTATTGTTGATTACACTGACTAATATAAGTTTGAAGAATCAATGCGTTCACGCGGTAAATTAACAACAATTTATTTTTAAAGTAAATATAAAGCTTGATTTTTTGCACATTCTACGCAACGCACTTAGAGTATGTACACAACATACATCGCAGGTCTAAACATAGACTTAAAAGCTTTTTAACAGAGCAGTTTTATTACTAGGAATGGACTTATATTGTGGTGGTCATTAAAAAAGTTCCAGTTTTGTAATAGAGAGTTAAAAATAAAGATTTTCAGTATTCATCATTTCATCAGCAGCCCGGAGTCAGGAAATTGGCGGTGTCTCACCCCCGTGCTTCGGAAAGCACGTAAAGCCGTTAGTCCTTTGCCTGATCCCTCTCCGGTGACGTCGGATAACCATACCAGCGGACTAAAAGAGTGAGGGAGAAGAATAGAATAGACAGTGCACCTGTGCCTGCGTATACACTCGGGCACTATACTTGTAATCCTGTCTCCTTTGAGAGTGGCCGCCGTGATCGAAATTTGGTCTGGATGGCATTAGTCAAACGCAAAGTCGCAGTTTCTAATTATTTCTAGTTGTTATCAGAAAGATTTTGCTTCTTATTTCCTGTTTTAGTTTCCCTCAATCGCCTTCAACTACACCCACGGGATGAAAGGGATAATAGATTCTTTTACGCCGCCACGAACTGCACCGGAAATATATATTATTTGATATAAATCTGATAGAGAGGAATTATCGCTGTTAATTATTTAACATTTAATAAATTAACATAGTATGAGGACAAAACTAGTTTATTGAGAAATATATAAAACCTGATAAATAAATGTGAATGAGTAAGCTCAAATAAAGCTGGTTCCGTAGTATTATTTAATGAGTTGTATAGAATTTCTTTATCAGCCCGAAAATTTCAATAGCTTGACATCCAGCCACTTCATAGGTCTTAAAACCTTTTTATGGTCTATGGGTAACGAGCGTTATTGCCGTTGGATTGCAGATCACAGTTACAGATCACATTAAAAATTGTTCCAACACGTTTGAACTTGGTAGAGACATGTTGCAGCTATTATGGTTGTAGCACGAATAGGTCGACTTGACCGAGACCGACCAGTGTAAAATAGCAGCTCAATGCTGCTGTGTTTCGTATGGTGGGAGTAGAGATCCGGAGACCCTTTTTACTAGAAACAAGGCAATCCATCTTAGTACTCAGGGATGACAACGCATCTGCATTTTGATTTTTATTCGAGGATAGATGTAGGTGTCTATGGGCCACAGTATCCACTTACTATCAGGTGGACTGTGTGCTCGTTTGTCACCCTTATTCTATTAAAAAGACGTTTCGCACCTTTGACTCTTCTGCCCGTCGTCGGTCTGAGAAATATACGTCTGATGTAAACGAAATGGTTAAATCAACGAAATACTATAATTAATAATAATAATAATATAATTAATGCAATAGCCACGAAGATTATGTAAATGTGGTACATAATAATTAAAAATTAAAATTTTTGTATAACTGACTTCACTATATATTATTAAGAATAACTCAAAAACTATTAGTCAGACCATGATCAAGTCATCATTTATCATT
The DNA here is from genome assembly GCA_029286625.1 of Parnassius orleans. Lineage (NCBI taxonomy): Eukaryota > Metazoa > Arthropoda > Insecta > Lepidoptera > Papilionidae > Parnassius > Parnassius orleans. The sequence goes on from JAGSMP010000137.1 coordinate 613,325, forward strand.
TATATGGGACCACATGAGAAGCACCAGCTTTCAAATAAAAAAAGAATCATCGAAATCGGTTCACGCAGTAAAAAGTTATGAGGTAACACACATAAAAAAAGAACATACAGTCGAATTGAGTACCGTCTCCTTTTTGAAGTCGGTAGAAAATATTTAATAGCTTTGTTGTGTTGTGTGTGTTTTGTGTTATTAAACAAAACTCTAAGAAAGGGGTTATTATTATAATATTAAGATATACATGAAAATAACCCTTAGGAATGAATTGATCGCTGCCATGCCGGTTCTATTATAATTCATATATTATGTAAATGAACAAATTTTAACGTTATTCTATTAGAACACAAGTCATTGGGTATCTGAAAGCTTTGATATCACAAGTTTTTGATTATCTACAACCAAAACATTGAGCGGAGCTCTAAAAACCCGATTAAAATATATTCGAGATACAAGAAAAAAGAGAAAACCAGGTGATCGTAACTTATGACTGCCTAATAATCAAAATCTTAGTGATTTATTTAAAATAGTTCAATCGAAATTTATTTGCTGGTCAATAACCTTAACTAAAATATATAAGCCAGCTTCTTAACATCGTTGATACATTTTCATATTCCAACGAATTATTCTCTTTCTTTCTTGGTCTTCTCCCATGTAGGGGGAAATGTCTTAACCGCCGCATTATTTTATGCTTATTTTTTTGACGATCATAGTACATGACATTTTGCACCTTTGACGCTGCTGCTTGTCGCCGGTAGTATGGTACATTCGTAAAATTACTACTGCAAATTTAGAAGTACAGCATAATAAATATTTTGTTCGAATGAAGAATAAATTAATCGCCAAAAAAACTTGGCACACCTAGTTCTACTTTTCGAGGAGTTCCAGTAGCATTCACCGAATATACCTTTTGGTCTTCGAAAAATAGCTAAATAACCATCTTATGTAGACCTATTATATCATTGGAGTGCTTACGAAAATCTGTATGTGGATTTTATCAACATTTCAGACGAAGGCGATGATTGATGACGATTTCATTGATAATATAAATGCAGCTAATTTTAAGTAGTGTAATTTTTTGCTACAATATTACTGTTATTTTTTTTAATGGTTTAAAATCAATGAACAAACTGTTTCTATTGTAATTTAACGTGCGTTTAAATACATCTCTTTTTTCTTTCATACTTGTGATTATATATATTTTTTTTAAACAAACAATATCAATAGGTATGCACTGTTTTTTTTTATAGAATAAGGGTGACCAATGAGCGCACAGTTCACCTGGTGGTAAGTGGATATTGTGGCCCATAGGCATCTATATCTATCCTCGATTAAGTTATTATATCACGCTGGTGTTCTGTGAGAGCGTAGTCGTTTCCCGTTAGAGCAAACCTATTCGTGCTACAACCATAATATATGTAGCTGCAGCGTGGCTCTATCACGTATAGTAGAGGCGTGGCTCTACCACGTATGGTAGAGGTAAGCTGCAACCACGTTACTTCTTCTCTGCGTATTTTCGTGGAGAAGAAGGAACTTAATATACCTACAAAAAATCTTTTATAATTTAATTTAATTTAATTTAAATAAAGTTCTATAATTTATGTATCTTTGTATGTTTTGTATCTTCCTAATTAAACCTCAAATTTAAAAAAAGTTAGAATACGTGGTTTTTCATCAGCAAAAATTGGCATCCAATGTCATTAGACATATGGGTATGTAAATGAATTCATTACGTCAATGTTTTATGCGACATAAAAAGCTTGTGGCGGTAAGAGTTTATTTCATTAGGAATACTTGTATATACCACTATATTATTATATACTTTAATAAATTATGAGTTATATAGCCCAACGGACCAGTAAAATGAAGTGGCAATGGGTCGGCCATAAAGTTCGAAGAACCAACAACCGATATAAAAGAAAAGTTCGAGTGGCAGCCTCGTACTGGTAAGCGTTGTGTAGTGCGGGGGTAATAATGATGACGATAAGTGTCGTTAAAATTAACTGCTTGAAATTGTAAAAAAGGTAATCAATCAGCAAATTTGCTTGTGTTTTAAATTCGGTCTTTGTTTTTTAAAACAAGCGAACGATGCTACTAGGGTTTACGGTATTATTATTGTACGGTATTAGTATTCACTTAGTTATTGCCAAAGAGAAAAGTGAGTATGTTGATGATAAAATTGTCACGATTCTGTTAGTCATTCGATTATCAACAACTTGTCAATAATTGTTATAAAATAATGATTATTTTTACGCAATTGCAGGGACATAATGAAAATGATGTAAGGTTTATTGCACGATAGTGATAATAACTCGTAACGAAATCTGTATATTCTGCAATCGATCACAAATGAACACTCGCTTCGAAAATTTGGAGCATCGATTGAATTCAAAGAAGCGATATCAAATGAAGTAATTAAGGAAGCCGAAAGGGAAGTATTGGCAATTACGGTATTGAAAAATAATGAAATCTTTGGAGCAATATTAATTGGTTCCGATAAAAGTCGAAACGTGGTTTATCGCATTTGCAATGAAATCGATGCTATCTGTGTTTTACAACATAAACAAATCACCTGCCTTACGACGCTGACTTTTTAAATATCTCAGACTATTTTTATGAAAGCTAATTTGTTAAATGTTTTTTCTTTTTTTTATAGGAGAGGGGGCAATCGAGCATGCGGCTCACCTGATGGTAAGTGACTACCGCCGCCCATGAACAACTGCAACACCAGGGTATATATTATATATAGTTATATAGGTGTTGCAGTTGTTCATGGGCGGCAGGGTATATATTCCAGGGTATATTTATACATATACCTGGTATATATTATATATTGATATAGACTTATAATTGTAAGTCTACAATTGCAAAATATAACGAGTACGGTCTTGAAGCATTGCTCCTGTGTAAGATTTTTTTTTTATTTAGTTAAAAATTGTTTCTTGTATGTAAAACTCCTGAATTATGCAACCCCCACCCCAAGAAGATAATCTATGGGGGGAGTCTATGTACAGCATTGGACTTTGATAGATTCTATTGCTAATGATGTCGATGAAATAACGTCTGAATAATAGTAGGTTTATTGAAAATATTAATATTTTTTGTATTAAAAAAATAATACATTTTTGAGATTCTACGGTAAAATAATAAAAAAATAACCGTACTTCGCACTCCACTCGCCTTCATTTTATATTTCAAAAAGGTAAAAACTGTGACTACAGTCTCCTGGGTCTTCTGGCAGTGTATGGCATGCGATAAGTTTGACGTTCCAAGGTACTTTATGAATGCATATTCAAGTTAATCTTGAAATCATTAACGTAAACCAACACTCGTGAGCAAAACACTTGAAGTATATTTAATTTATTTCAAAAGTTATTTAAAATCAACTTTTATTCTCCTCGTCCTCCTCGTGTTTTTTAATTGCATCCAAGATTTTCACTTGAATTATCCAATGCTACAAGAACACAAAACCAATGGTAATATGTATTATTGACTTGGGCATATTTCAAACCTCGAATCCATGGCTCATCATTCATTATGGTAGTTGTTGATACATTCGGTTCAAACTTCAATGCACTGTGCTAGCTAAAGCACAATTTTTGCTAGCTATGGGATTAAAGGTAAAAAGTTCGTAATACACAGATTCATGATACTAAGTGATTATTTGGAGATCCAATTACAAATAATATTATATAGGGCCTTAATTTTTAAACTTTTCGTTTTTAACAATAATGATTAATCATATCAATTATTTCAAAAAGCGTTTGTGATACAGGTTGTTTTTTTATCTAGTTCAGGACCGATTCGGGGTCAGAAATTTTCTAGTTCAAAAACACAAAGTTTTTGTCCACACTAATAAAATGCAATAAAAAACAAATAGAATAGAAATCAAAAATAAGAATGTTTAATTAAAGTGAGATTCAAATGTATTATTCGGGTAGAGAAAAATTTAAATTATTGGGCTTAATTTGGGATTAGAAAAAATGGATAGTAAAAGTGATAATGAATCGCTATTCCAAAAGGAGAATATTATAAAAGTTAGAGTCAATCACATGAATATAATTTCAAACGTATAAAATGGAAAAGTTTCACAAAAACAAAACTAATAAAAAAGAAAGAAGTTGCATTGCGCCATGTTTTTAGCGTCGACGACCGACGGCCCTTTCCTTAGCAATAACAGTCGTAAATGCCGAAGTATAATATTGTCAATATTGGTGTGTTAGAGCGTTCGAAGCTCGACGTCTCAGGGGTAACGAACCAGAGGAATGCATTCTCCATGTAGATCAAATTTACACTTGACACAACGTGCCTTAAAACAAATTGTGTTATGTTTGATATTAGTGTGTTGTTTAAAGATTTTTTTATTAAGTCTGTTCTTTGCGGAGTCAGTTTGCTACTTCTTTAGAAAAATTAAATGATACAATGATTTTTGGCAATAATAATAATACTAATTTTTATTATATTAATATTCTTCAAGTACATTAATCCATATCGTACCGTAGCTGTCGTAAAAGGCGGGAAAACGAAACTGAAATAGGAGATGGGCAGCAGCATCTTCCTGATAACAACTCAAAATATTTAAAAAAAAAACTGCTATTGCGAACCCGCCTGCCAAGAGTGGCAACTATTGGAAACAATTAGGCAATCTATGGGAGAGAGGCTGTAATGGTATAGGCTGAAGTAGCATCTATGCAGTGGGACGTATAAAGACTGTAGCTTTACCTTATAGTATTATAAATTGTTCAATAAACTGAGATTTCAAGTATACTTTTTAGAACTACACTGCAGCGTATTATGAATGCCTACAGCACGAATACTTCGGTACGAGCGAGGAAGGACACTCGCACAGAATGCCAATTCCATCGTAAAATAGCAGCACAATGTTGCACTTTTACTGAAAGAACCAATCACACTTTATTAAGGGTTAAAATAATTGAATTTATTTTTCTTTTGCATTAAAGAAAGCTTTTCATTTTCATATACACAAAAATGGCTGTTCGCATATTTACTAAAGAATATTCTGAATTTACAAAACTTTATTTCGCACTGAACTTAACCCCTGAGCTACCGCAGCTCAATATCTACCTACCATAATACTTTATTATATACTATTTTCGACTGAAATCTAAAGTCTTCGCTATTTCAAAATTTAAACAAGAGTGTATCATCAAAATATAAAATGTCTAGGTTACGCATAACGATTTAGAGTGGAAAGGCAGCCAGCCTATTTTACAGATCGCGCAATAATAAAGCTGTACATTGATACAATTCCTTGATCCTTTTTCATTTTCATTGCTATTAGTGATTCTATTTATTTTATAAAGACATATAGTTTCTGAATCAATGTTTTTTTTTTTTTTTTTATTTATTTATTGACACACCAACAGCATAACATACAAAACATTACAATAATCTTCGTCTTATGAATAGTTTGGTATGCATGCCAATTACTGGTGCATACATCACTCTCATTAGAAGACATTAAATTAAATTAAGTTCAAATACATTGCAATTTACAAATTTTGAGTTGCAGCAAATTAATAAGTAAAATCAAAAATCAAAAATCAAAAATCAAAAGTATCAAAAGTATAACAAAAGAAGAAATTTAGTAGCATAATATTAAATTACAATTTAATTTACCAACAGAAATGTGCGGTAAGCTTTTTTAGATTTGTCACTGAGTCATGAAAAATATCAAAATCTTTAATGGACGCGGAAAATCGATTGTACTCAGAACACATCCTTGATAATGGAGAATGTTTTAGAGCGTTTGTTCTACTTACTGGTACAACAAGTATGTTAGTGAGAGGATTTCGTGGATATCTGTACGGGATTTTGAAATTTATTTCATTAAGCAATTCACTGCATGCCATCTGTCCTGACAACAGCTTTTGAGGAATGTTATATCTAATATTATGCGGCGATTATAAAGTGACATCATTTAAAGTGTTTCAGCCGCAAGTCATAGGTGGCCTTATGAGAGATGCTGGAGTGTGATATGTCAGGTATCTAGTAAAGGATCTTTGTAGTCTCTCCAGACGTTGAGATGGTGCCGCGTATTGGGGGCTCCACACAACTGAAGCAAATTCTAGTTTACTGCGAACCAGTGAGTTGTAAAGGATTATTTTGGTTTGAGGAGAAACAAATCCTTTGGTATTTCTTTTAAGGAAACCTAACATCCTGGCCGCTTCTTTTACAGTTTTGTCCATGTGCACTTTGAATTTCAATTTCGTGTCCATTGTTACGCCCAAATCACGAATCTCCTTAACCTCCTGTAACGTATCTAGCTCTAATTTATACGATGATGGCAATTGAACTTTTTTCTTTGTGTACTTAATGTGATAAGATTTCTTCGTATTAATAATCATGCCGTTCAATTTGCACCACATATTTATTCCATCGAGATCAGCTTGGATGAGCTCCACATCATTATTGATGTAACGGTTTTGAATATTTTAAATCATCGGCAAAAAGTGAGTATTTACAGTAATTTATAGATGAGGTAATGTCATTTATAAACACCGAGAAGAGAACAGGGCCTAAGTGGGATCCCTGTGGTACTCCTGAACATGCAACATACTCATGTGATATGTGACCGTTCAGCACCACAAACTGAAGTCTCTTTGCTAGGTATGAATTAAACCATTCCAGTAAGGTCCCACCAATACCAGACCCGCTCAATTTTTGTATAAGAAGCGAGTGACACACCTTATCAAAAGCGCTCGAGAAATCCATGTATATACAGTCTACTTGTTGGCGTCTATCTATTTCTTTACTTAGATAGGACATAAATGACACCAAGTTCGTTTTGATAGAACGTCCTTTTCGAAACCCATGTTGAAATTCTGTCATCCGACTTTCCAAGTGGCGCGTGACAATTGGGCAAACAAGGGATTCAAACAGCTTAGGTATACAAGAAAGTATGGATATAGGACGGTAGTTTTGATGTCACTGCTGTCACCCTTCTTGTACACTGGAACGATCTTAGCTTTTTCCACAATTCAGAAATACCCCGTCATGCAAAGATCTATTGAAAAGAAGTGACAGTGGCAGAGTAAGAGTAGGACCGCAGCGCTTTACAAAAACAGGAGGGATCTCATCCGGACCAGCACCCTTGAAGATATCTAGTTTTTTAATGGCACGTTTAATTTCATGTTCACTGAATCTAATTACACTCAAATATGGCAAACCGTGCACTGCGGACTCTAGGCTATCAGGTAATACTGTGTTACTAAACACTGATGAAAAATTTTTAGCAAATAGTTCTGCAATCTTTGTACCAGTGTATGCTATTTCGTCATCAAGGCTCATTTCAGCAGGTATAGTAGTTTCACCACCTCGCCTATCCTTAATATAGTTCCAGAAATATTTAGGATTCCTGACAATATTACCCTCGACCCGTTTTTTATAACTTTGTAGGCATGCGTCTATTATTTTCTTACTTCGCTCACGAAGTAATTCATACTCCAACCTATCGCGTGGATTTTTGTATTTCACAAATTTTTTCCTCTTGCTTTCTTTATCCAAGATTATTCTGATCAGAGACCTGCTAAACCATGAGGGGAACCTACTTTTTTTTGGCTTCGAAATAGGGACGTATGTTTTCACGGCATTGTTTAAAATACGGTAAAATACTGTGGTCATCTCATTAACGTTTTGACACCTATCGAACTGTTGTGACCAATTAATTTCCCTAAGATGAGCCAAGATTAGATCATAGTTCGCTTTGAAAAAGTTGTGTCGAGGTTCTTGGGCTGGTTTAAGTAAGTTCGGTTTTAATTCCGGTACAGTAATCAATAACGGAGGATGCTTTCGGTCAATTTTACTTATAACATTTAAGGAGTTAGAAACCTCTAAAGGAACACAGTTGGTTAGAACAAGATCCAGCACTCTGCCATCCTCGTTAGGAATAGGGTTCATTTGTGTAATATTATTTAGCGCCATGAAATCAGTGAGTGCCAGACCCTGTGGTGAATCATAATTAAATGCACTGCATGAAACACCGTCCACACTGCGAGACCAACCAATGAAGCCCATGTTGAAGTCTCCCAACATTATAACTTGATCAGCTTTGTCCAAAATATTGTTAGTATGCTCCAAGAACCGAGTAAGGCTTTCCAGGTTTACTGGTGGAGGAAGGTATACCACACAAATTAGTATTTTGGTAACTATGTTATTTGTTTTATATCAATTGAGACCCATAGATCCTCCGCATCGCTCTCCCAGCTTGAATGTCTGAAAGAAGGTATATCCTAGAAACAGCGACTAAAACCCCCCCTCCGTCTTTTTTAGTAGTTTCTGAGCACAATCGATCTCTCCTATAAACAGTATAACGCTTATCTATAAATTCTAAGTTCGTTATATTACTATTGAGCCACGTTTCAGTAAATACAATTACGTTGTAGTTAGTAATCAGAATATTTTTAAAGACATCCTCTGTTTTAGTTCTTAAGCCCCGCACATTTTGATAATAAATATTTACAGGCATTGTGGCAAAAATTTCTATTGACTACTACTTGGCTAATTTTAAAGCAATAATTTTAAGCTCTCGTCGTCTTTAATATAAATAGCATGACTTTGTTCGTTTTTCCTCGCAAGAATTCTTCCATCCCGTATCCACACAAACATGAACCCAGCCTCCTTGGCTTTCTTTCGGGCTGCAGCATGTAAATGTTTATTTGTGGGCGTCAGGTGTTCAGATACGAATACGGGCTCGCGACGTCCTCCGAGTCCAAGATGCTCGGTGTTGAGCTTATTATCCTTATTCTTTTTGTTGAATCGTGTCACTGCAGCCAATAATTCATCGCGGTGTCGCTGACTGCGAAGCTTTACGATGACAGAACGAGGACGATTGCTCTCCTTGTTTAATTTGGCAATTCTTGTTACATGTAATATATCAGATTCAGCAATAGGACTCTCGACAATTCTACCAAGTTGTTCAACAGTGCTCAGGAGGTTCTCTGTCTTGTGTTCGGGAATACCTGTAATTTCCACGTTACAAACGCGCATATTTCGCTCTATCTGCCTAGTCTGTCCGTCAGGTTTTAACCTGTGTTGTTAATTTTCATTCTTTGAAACCAGTCTATTGATTGTTTCTGATTTCTCGTTAACAGACTGCATAAGATCATCGTATTGTTTGCTTATAAATGACAGGGACTCTTGAAACCCAGATACTTGAAGGTTTAAGTTCGCCAGGTGCTCGGATACTAGAGATTTAATAGTGTCGGTAATTTCCTGTTTTATAATCATGCGCAACCTCTCCTCAGTTACACAAGAATCGCTGTTACCAGACTTGGGACATTTATTTTTTATTCTCGTAGTAACTTTACTCTCCTCACTAGGGCTCAGGATGGAATCTTCCTTAGAAGCAATGGGATGATTAGTTATACGTATAGGAGTATTCGAATTACCTGTTTTTGGTAGCTTACTGCGACATTGTTGGCAGTTCCATTTATTCCTACTTTCTGCATCCATCTGATAGAAGTGTTTAGATGTCAAGTTTGCGCAAAGCAAATCGTATCCAAGCTTACGTGACACAAATCATATACTCCTCCTTGGCAGTGAATTATGACACCGGCACAAGTCTTCTGTGACGACATCGTATATAACCAATTTTTTTTTTTTTTTTTTTTTCTTCCTTTTTTTTTTTTTTTTTTTTTTTTTAAAAATGTTGTAAATATTAAAGAGAATGTTTATATAGTTTAGCTTCATCTCAAACTCCATTTTCTTTCTTATCGCAAATTTCGATATTTATGTATATGTATCTATTATTATAGTAATATGTGATCATGCATTATGATGAGACTATTAAATTTCACACAAAACAGCTTTATGGTAGACTTGAAAAGGTCAATATATTACGTATATTTTAGGCTTTATTTTGACCTACATACTTACACGTAATCACGACTGTACATTTACTGTACTTATTAAGCCGTGTGGTGGAGGATGATGTCGAAAGAGGCGACAACGGGAAACGTCAGAAAGATCTCATGGATGGATGGCGGACAACTATTTCGTTTACGCCAGACGCAAAATATCTATACCGGCGTCGGGTAGCAGCGCCAAAGTTGTGCGGCGTCTGGTATTTAGATCTACAATGTGACAAGAATGGGAGATTGGGAGAGGCCCAGTAGTGGAATTTTTGGGTTGATAAAGAACATTTTGCATTGTGGCATTTCTTGGGGGAGGTCTATGCCCAGCAGTGGACTTGTGAAAGGCTGTAATGAATGAAAAAAAAGAACAAGATTAAATTAGTTGAATCTTTTGTTTTTACAGATTTTAATATGTGGTGGAGCTTATTGCATCCTAAAAAACCGTCTGGGTTCTTCTCACTCTTTCCTATTTTTAACCCTAAGCGAGGTAAAGAGAACTAGTATAGTGACCTTAAGCTTTGTCAAACGACCAGCAGTGAAGGATCACGTTTCAGATTCATATTATATCATTACTGGGAATACGCACTGGTTGTACACTCACAACACGTTTGTCGCAAATGTCATAAAAAAAATTGCTTATTGTTAGTTTTTGCGTAAAATTCAGTAAAACATAACATACGTGAAATCACCACGGTGTCTGTGGGAGTCCGTTATAGAGGTTTTCTCTGATAGTGTTTTACGTAGATGATTGAAGTTCGTCATAACTATAAAATTATGCATTTTTTCCAAATACAGACGGGAGATTTTAAAAAACCGACGTTATGACATGCAACACTGATTGTGCAGAGCATGCATTTGACCGATTTTATTATTACTCTTGACGTAAGGGGTTATGAGAATTACGATTTGTTTTATTTATTTGTAAGTCACCGTTTGACTATTATCACACTTGATGGTAGTGTCGAAAATGATAATAAACAATAACTTATCTTAACAAAAGCCTATTAACTCTTGTTTTGAAGATAATATTGTAATTTGATGGTAAGACAGATGCTGGTAATCTATTCCGCTTCCATGCTGTACGTATTACGAACGGCGAAGCAAACCGTTTAAGTTCAAATGCGCTGAATGTCAACAAGATGTTGAAACGATGGTTTTAAGAAGGATTTACTGTATAAAACTGATATTAAAACAAGACAAACTATTCTCCGATAGAATTTGACTTGTAGGTAAGTATTTTTAATTCTTTTTTATAGTATTTAACGCAGTCATCATCGTCGTCAAGGAGTTGTAACAGTTAATTGTCAGCTCACCCAAGTAATTCACCAGACCTAATATCAGCATCTCGACCGTTCCGAACTCTTAAGTAGCCTTTTCGTTCTCTCGATATTCAATCGATATTTAATCGATCTCGAATTGTTCTTTAACATTATTTATACATTACATATTTTTTTAAATTATAAATAATGTGTGTGTATAAAAATAAACAAAATTAAAATTGTAGCGCAAGTGTTTTATTACTTTCTTGCCAACCTTTATAATATAATAATAACAAGTGGTCGTCCAGTGGTCGAATTTCGACCGTATTATATATTCATTAAATCTTTAAGTTTGTACATTAAGCAAGCTATATAATGTCACTTTCAACTAGCAGCTTTTATTATCTATGCTTTTATATATTTATTATAAAGGAACATTATAAAACACAGATACCTAATTTCTAATAGACTAATATGTGCTTGACAACCATTGACAACAATTTATAGTGTCAGTATAATCGTAAATAATGTTTTTTTTAAAATTTTATTTTATTAAATGTATTTGTAACATTTATATAAATTTTAGCTTTCTGCACTTCTACATATAAACTTTAACTGTGTCAAATCCCACACTCCTCCGGGCGCGCATTATACTTTAAAAGGGATACCTACCAAGTTTTCTCTTCATGTATTAATTTATAGATACTAGTATGTGCATATTTTGTGTGCTGTGTAGTGGCGGCGCACTGTTAAGTGGCGTTGTAAGAGAATTCACTGTCCCTTATCATCTCGTGATTGTCGTGAGACGACAGAGAGGCGACAGAGAGAAATAAAACAGGAGATGAGCAGCCGCATCTTCTTGACAACATCTCAAAGTAATAAAAAAAACTCCGATGGCCAAACCACCTGCCACGCTTGGCAACCGGTTTAATATGTTTATGAGGTATAATCGCGGTATCTTTGACACTGTTCCACTTTACTAATTTGTATATTTTAATTCTGGTTATTATAGAGCTTTTTTTTATCAGGGAGTTCTAATACAGACGAGATAGAGTTCAATAAAAATCTCGAACCATAGCACTGACTTGAAATAGAGATTTATTGTCAGAAAATCACCCGTGTGTTCAACCAATTAATAAATGCAATGTAGAGCATGTGATGATCGGTTTACTGAGCAATTAACACAAACGAGTTTTAAGTTTAACAAAAGATCTGACCCGTAAATTATGTCATGTGAATTACACAAGCCATTTTCCGCGGAAGTGAACGATTGCGACCCGCAATGACAATTTAAACAATGGCGTTGAAAATATTCAGTACTGAGCATTACGCATTAAGAGCCTTGCTCGGTTTCTATTGTTGTTTACACTGTTGGAGGTTGAAGCAATTAGGCAATTTCAGGACGTAATAATAGAAACATTGAAGGAATTCAATTATTCAGTTATAACCTTTGTGCAGAGGCTCTACAATATAACTAAATTTGCGGTTTAAATATGAAGTGTGGATAACGCTACGACACAATAATGTAAATGGGTTTTCATCATTAACTGCCGTGGTTTTCACTTTTTTACCCTCAGTAAATGTATAATAAATATATAGGATATCTTATATACATATAATAAAGATGTAAATTGTATGTGTTTGTACACTGTATATTTTCGAGACAAAAATTATTGAGAGAGACTAAAAATAAGCAATTAAATAAATTTGTATCATTTTAGAATTGTCTGTCTGTTTATGAATGCGCCTAAAGTACTTATATTTTTAAAGAGAATTGTTAAGAAAATCATAAAGGTTACTTCGAGTTACATTTAGTCTTTGTTTTATTAAAATCGGTACATTCTAATTATATATAGGGCTGGTTCTTTTCTCCCTCAAAGGCTAAGTGTAGCCATTCAGCGAGGAAACGCAGTCAGCGTTCTTGTCACGATATCGCATAGAGTAGGACTGTATGGTAATTTAAGTTTTTAGTTTTAGTTTTTTTTTTTATTACGGTGTTTTAATTTTGTATATATTTGAATGTTACGTAAATAAATCATGTTACGTAAATAAATATATAACGTTAAATGCTTTTCAATAATATTGTAAAATTGTGTTGTTATTCTGTTCTGGCTGAGAAAGAACATCCACTACCCCATGTGGTCCCGAGGGTGTCGTAAGAGGGAAATAAAACAGGATATGGGCAGCAGCATCTTCCGGAAGACAACTCAAAATAATTACAAAATGTGCTGTTGCCAAACCCCTGTCAAGCGCGGCAACTGCGATAACTATACCTCCTATGAGGGGAGGCCTATGTTCAGCAGTATACTTTTAATAGACTGTAGTAAATGAATTAATGAATGACAAATTATTTATTTATTTTATGCTATCACCATAAAATTAAAGTTTACAATGGAGTAGGGGCTAACCTATACGTAAGTATTAAAAAGGTTTAAGACCGTTATGTTTTAAACATTTTTAACATGTGTAGAGCTTTAAAAATTTATTAAGTAACACGATTCAAATTAACATAATAATAAAAGTAACATTAGTGATTCAGTTCACGGTTTATGTGTATTAGTTTTGCTGCATTGTTTCAAAGAAACATTTTCCTTTGTATCTACTGCTTTTTCTTGCGATTTGACGAAGCATAACGTTCCATTGCTTTCAGTGGGTCATTGTCATTCGTGCTGTGCAGAAAATTTGGCACGCCGTGAAATTATCCGTAAAAGTACTATAATAGTTTTGTAATTCGAACTGTGAATTTAGTTGCATAACTTTTATCCTTGCGACAAAAAATATTTAGGTAGATTTCTTGTAGCAGCCAATTTCTTTTCGGAATGAATGCAATTTAAAGTCGTCAAATTGAAAAAAACAACTTAGAATACGATGATTATTTTGTGGTGTCAATTAGATAATCAATAATAATTAATTTATAATTATATTTCTATATAAAGCTTAATTTTTAAATCATTAAGGTGCGTGAGGGTAATATGGTTACGTTAAGCTTTGCCGGCCTATAAAACCAAAACTAGGAGGAGGACAGAGACAAATACACAATGTCTTATTAAAAAACAAACAAGCCTTGGCAATAATTAGAAACACTTCGAAAAATGAACTTAAAAAAAACTAACTACACTACCCAATACTAAAATCGACTAAAATATTTACTGACAAAATGGCGTCGATAAAGCGGCGCCCTTTTGTCAGTTGAAAAATCTCCTTTTTTTGAGTTTCCGTCTAATGATAATGTCCTCCAGACCGAATTTCGGTCACGGCGGCCAGCCTCAATGGAGACTAGCCATCGGCGCAGGACAGGATTATAGTTCCCAAGTGTATGCGCAAACACAGGTGCACTCTCTATTCCCTCACTCTCATAGTCCGATGGGACGGTAAACCGACACGACCGGAGAGAGATCAGGCGCAGGACGTGCTTTCCGAGGCACGGGGGTGAGACACCGCCAATTTCCTGACTCCGGGCAGCTACTGAGAATTTCTTGATGGAAAAGCGTAATAACAGATTTTTTTGCCCGACTCGGGATTCGAACCCAGGACCTCATGATCAGCAGTCGCACTACTACAACCACTAGACCAACGAGGCAGTCACGAGTTTCCATCTATCGCCTCTTCGACACCCACGACCAGTGTATTGTCTTATACTGCCACTATACGGTAATATTTATTTTAAGAAATTTATTAAGCTTTTTTGTAATTTAAACTGAATAAAATTTGGAATTTACCTTTGATGTTGAAAGCATTTCTGTCGTCTCCAACTGGTATAGAAAAAGCTACAGATAAAGTTAATAAAAGTACGGCAATCCTTGCACTGACACCCATTTTGTGAGTCTGCACGATGTTTTATTTAACCTGTATGTGTATATATATTTTTTTAATTTTTCACGGCTATCGGACGCAACTATTTCCCGCGTGCGTTCGGTAACATTTGCGTCAGACTAACGTCCGTTACCGGCGGTGCGTTGTCAACAACTGAAGCGGCTTGGTACAACTTTCTATCAGCTGGTTTTCGTGGCAAGCGCTAGCGCAACATCGGTAGTACTACGCCCCGCGTTGCGCTTTATTGTCTATCAATTGTTTGCGCCAAATACTGGCTGGCTTTTTATATGACATTAGCGATCCGTCCCAACTTCGCACGGGTGATTTCTGGATCTCGACAAAAGCGCCTCCTACCAAATCTAATTGTGAATCGAAACCATCCAACAAGCACTCAAACACACAAAAAATTTAATCAAATTCATATAGTAGTATTATATATATAAAGATTAGAGCGATATACAAGCTAAGATGCCATCGATGGCAAACAAAGAAGGAAGAGATAGAGAGAGACTGATAATAAAGATGGAATGCCTCTCTTTGGTCGGAGTTTTGGCGGGAACTTGACCGGCGGCGGTTTGCTGCTCCTGTATTATTGTTTAAATAATGGTTTGAAGTGGATTTTGATATGTAAAAGTGGTGCGATTTTGTGTATTAAGTGTTTGGGCATGTTAACTATTAGTGAAAACGGTGAAACAAGTGCTCTGATAGTGATGAGATGGTTGCACAATGTGACGCATCAACATATTGTGAAGCAGTGTACTATAAAGAGTCCTAGGGCTAGAACCCAGAGCCGTAAAGCCAGTTATAAAAAAAAAGTGTTTTGGTCTGAAAGGCATACAGAGCCAGTATAATTAACGGCTGTGAGTCATTTCATTTTTTTATAGGATGACAAACGAGCACATAGTCCACCTGATGGTAAGTGGTTGCTGTGGCCCATAGACATCTACATCTATCCTCGATTACGAATCAAAATGCCGATGCGTTGTCACCCGTGAGGACTAATATGGAATGGCTCATTTCCAGTAAAAGAGGTCTCAGGTTCTCTACACTCTCCATACGAAACACAGCAGCGTTAAGCTGCCATTTTTACGCTGGTATTTTGTGAGAGTGTGGTCCTTTCTCAGTTGAGCCGACCTATTTGTATTATAAATGTACTACTAGTATAGCTGCAGCATGGCTCTACCACGTCAAAAATAATTCCCCCCCCCTAAGATGTAACTACTTCTCTGTAGCCTTTGTTTTTTGAAGTTGATTGCGGGTGTCCATACGCTGCGTAAGTTCATTTGTCACTTCAGTTTTATAAATAAAAAAGAGACGGTTAGTAAGTAGAGTAATACGTACCCTGTTGAACTCCAAGGTAAAAAATGATCCCTTCCACACGACAAATTGGTACTGATATGACGCAAATACATCTATATTTAAGAATTTCGATCTTAGCCAAAAAGTCGAAAAGTGAAAAAGCGATAAAATTGCCAGACGGTGACGGCATAGCAGAATTTATCTTCCATTCCGTCCCGTGGGTTTCATATGAGGTAATTATGGAAGAGGTCAAATAGACTTACGATAAATGACAGTATACAGTACCACTACGGATATACCACTGAGGACTGACTGATTGACTGGGAGCAGTGTAAAAGTTTCTAGATATAAGCAAATTACTGCAATCGGCAATCTGGCCGTCAAGTGTGGTGATTAATCCCACTACGTGAGAGGCTGATAAAAGGAATATTATTTAAAAAAAATAGTACTAAAACTAATACTATTATTTATTCTGTGCCGGTACTTTACGTATGATATAGGTACATTCTGTGTTAACGCAAAGAACTTATGACAATGAAATAATTTGAATACTATGAGTTAACTTAGCGTAAACTGTTGCAGTCTTGAAGGGTAATGTATACGTTGTGCTTCGGTTCGTTTGAATTGGTGTGTAGCTGAGATGGTAATTTACTCATTCATTTGATCTAAGACGGACATGTTGTATCTATGTGATTCTTTTTAATATAATAAATCATCTCTTTCGTATACATGTAATAATTAAAATAACCTTTATATTTTTTTTGATATATATTAACTTTGCCCGTGCCGCAAAGAAAATGTAAATCACTAACGTATTAGTACATTATGGATACGATGTATATTCGGACACTTACTAACTGCATGAAGGTATAAAGATTTTCAAATAACTTGTAAGGTACGTCATCAAATTTAATGGCAATTACACGTCATTAATGTTGTTTGCTGATGATTTGAACTATAATATGCTATGCCATGTTCAATGGTACACATGGTAGTGCCGCGTTGCAGCTACATTATGGTTGTAGCACGAATGGGTCGGCTCGACCGGGGTAGGACCACGCTCTGACGGGATACCAGCGTAAAATAGCAGCTTATAGAGAACGGGAGACCATTTTTACTGGAAACGAGGCATTCCACCATTGTCCTCAGGGTGACAACGCATCTGCATTTCATTTTTAATTGAGGATAAATGTAGATGTCTATGGGCCACAGCGTCCACTTCCACACCAAAGATCAGGTGTATATTAAAGTACTCTATGGTCACATACCAATAAGTCACATAAAAAAAATGTTGTGAAAAACTGTTTTAGCTTGTATACTATCTATCCTACTATAATATATATAATACTATCCTACTATGCTATACCTAATAATATCGTACAAATTAGTAGAGGCCATCCTCCTTTCGTTCAAGTAGTCCACTGACAATCAAACAAGACTGGCATGTGTTTGGTAAATCACGTCATAATTTTTGTACATATATTCCTGAGATTTGTGATCGTCAAACCACCTGCCCTAATAAAAATTGAGGACATGATAAGTTCCGTAGCTAGAATATATGCGGTGGAGACATGAGTTACATATTGGATAAAGCCCAACAAGTCACTAAGATGTAGCGTCAGAGGCCGAACGGCTATCTATGAAAACGAAAGGTTCTCGAGTGGGCGCATCGTACTGGTTGTTAGACGGGTAATCTGTCGTAACGTGCAGGGAATTGAGCAAATTAATTGATTAACATTGCCGGGTTAAACTGCGAAGATTCCGCCTTACCAAAAATGGCTTATAATGTGGTAACCGTTAGCCTTTGCCTGTCACGAAAGTCATATATTATGAACATTTCCATTGTTTAACTCTTGTGTCTGTTTTGTGGAAAGAATTTTCGTAATTTTTTTCAGTATTTAGCACAGTCTTTGAATATTCTAAAATTACATTTCAGAGAGTGCGCAGGAATTACATGATTTAATGCCTCCTTCCCCTTTCCAGCATCAGACAGTTGGACGATTGGTGATTCTCCGCCCGTTTGGTGTCGACATTGTACGCATTCGAATTATACGGTTTATACGATTAGATCCTTGGCTTAAAATAGCTAAAAATATGTTTAATCATCTTGGTGGTTATATTAAATAAGTAAAAATTAAATTAAATTAATATTCGTTGTTAGTTGAGTTCCGTTATTAATTGAAATTATGTAATTCTTCGTAAATACTAAAAGTTAGTCAGTCTTAATTATAGTCTAAAACTTTATCTGTTTTATTTTTCTTGTGTTAAGGACTTAAAGCCCAAAGATAGGTCTGCTGCGCCAACAATCGAATAAATCACGTTTAATGAACATGTTATATAAACATCACGGTCTGCTGCGAAAAATAAATAAACTTTAAATTTAATAAAAATGGGGTCTTAATAATAAAATGTACTACTCGATGATCTTCAAGTTCATTTTCCAACAAGTAAATCAATATCGCGTTATACAGTTATACTATATTTACAGAGTCGTTATTTTAATATTTACCAGAGTTTTATTTGCTGTCGACATTTGCGAAGTTTGTATGTAACGGAATACTATTATTTATTCTGTGGTATCGGTGGAATAAACATACCCCTCCCCTGAAGGAAGGCGCGGGGATATCATCCATATTGCCTTGTTTGAACAAACATTTAAATTGTGTCCCTGTTTAATAATAAAAAACATGTTAGAGCTCAATCATAACGAATATCTAGTCGCAGCAGATACGGTTTTACTTGCACATAAAATAAATCTTTATTTTCAGCTTCTATACAGTTATACCCCTACAAATACAAAGGATACTAAGTTGTTATTACGGACTATTTGGTTAATAATAGTTGTGCCTGCCAATAACCTTTTAGTCGATAAACAGAGCGTGTTGAAAATAACTGAAAGAAACGCTATTAACCTGATTTCATAGATAAGTGCTCAATGAATAATTTTTGTGTGGAAATAGGTGCAGATTGTTTATTTAATTGTGATATTAAAAAAAAACTTTTGCCATTTATATAAAAAATCTGAAATAACGTATGGATTTTCTCACTTTATTTACTACTAGCTGTTACCTGCGGCTTCGCATGTGGTCACTGGGAAATGAACTATCCATTGCTTTTGAATTGAAAGAAAACTGAGTTTTATAGATTTGTCAGAGATGCAGCCATTAAAGGAAACTGAGCAAAATTGATTCGTCAGCCTATTTAAATGTTTTGAAATGCAGCGTATAGGAAAGCATGAAAATAGCCTGTTTATTCCAAATGGAAGTGGGATATTTTTTTAATTAAAGGAAACTGAGCATAATTATCCGTTAGGGATGCAGACTTTTGAAAAGAAACTGAGCTAAATTTATTCGTCAGAGATGCAGTTTTCTGAATTGAAAGGAAACTGAGCTAAATAAAAGATCCGTCAGAGATGCAGCCTTTTGAGTTGAAAGGAAACTGAGCTTAGTAGGTCCGTCAGAGGTGCAGCATTTGGAATTGAAAAGAAACTGAGCTAAATAGGAAATTTTGAATTGAAAGGGAAGATCCAGAATTTGATTAATTGATTGTGGGAATTTTGGAAAAAAACTAACTGAACACTATTTTAAGACGCTACTGTACACAATGTTATATGTTTTCTATTCAGGGAAAGAATGTGGAGATTCTGGGCATTTGACACACGCGAACATGCTACATAAAGCTGACCATGAGAAGCACGGTTTTTCTAAGTTGACCCCGCTACCTGTAACGTTTGCCCTTGCGCTTTATTAATTGTCATTGCAAAACTGAGCTTAATAGGAACTGCAACCTTTTGAATTAAAAAGGAAGATCTGTGGGAATTATAGGATCCGTGGTATAATAACATTTTCACCTTTTCCTACGCCTGTCAAAATTGTAGCACCGATTATGTTCCGTTCAAGATGTGTCACACGCAGCCTTGTCCCGTTACATAACCGAGGAGCATCTAAATTTCGCATTAGCATGACTGGGACGCCTAATTTTAATTGAAGCTTATGAGGGCACACCTGACAACTCTAGAGAATTTAGTAACTCTACGGGATATGAAGTGCTCTGTTCTGTGTACATAACTGTGTCTACTGACAAATACTCTGTTATTTCTCCTGCTACTTCGCTTAATATATCTGAATTTATTTTGTTAACGCTCTCATTTTTGGTGCAAGAATCGCCCTTTCACATAACCATTTGTCTTCATGTATGTTGTTCGTTAAATCTGAATAAACGCTCGCAATTAATTCGGAATGACTCTGTACTAAATTACAAAATCTCTCGTCAATTTAACGCAGCATCCGTTTCCAACCGCCCATCGCCAATTATTAATAGTGTGTCAGCATAGTTTCCAGCATTGATATCATTATACAAATGCACTCATATTCGTAGTTAAACTGAATTTTGTCACCTTGTTCCATAAAATAGACGACTTGAGGCATGCTTTAATTTCATCTGCAGGTGTGCCCTTTTGAATGACAGGTAAAGTTTGGCGAAAGTCACCAGCCAGTAAAACCACCATTCCTCCCATTACATCGGTATTGCTGCGCAAATCCTGGAGCGTTCGATTTAGTGCTTCTACAGCTTTTTATGCGACATTGTACTGTCGTCCCACACTAAAAGTTTGCATTGTCGTAGCATTATACTTCGTGCACTATTTTTGCTAAAGTTGCAGATCGGCGATTCTTCCTGGCTAGATTTAGAGGAGTTTTAAAACAGAATGTGCAGTGCGGCCCCGCTTAGCAGCGTGGCGGCTATACCGAAGGAAGCTACGGCTACAGCAATGTTTTTATCTTTTCGTACTTGCGCTAATAATAAATTTAACAAAATGTCTTCCCAGTTCCTCCAGGGGCATCTAAAAGAAAAGTGCACCATTTCCAGATTCAATTTGTCCTAATACTTTGTCAAAACTCGTTTTTGTTCGGGAAGCAAGCAGGGTACAAATTCGGCTACTTGCTGCTGCAAAGCTGGTATATCGTAGTTTGTTTCGTATAATTTCATCACTTAGTTCATTTTCGGTTGTTCGCTGAGGGCTTATCATTCCAAAGTCGTTTAATTTTTGCCTACCATTTCCATTATTTTATCTTCAATTTTTCCAAGTGCTTCATTATAAATGTGTTCATTGTATGTCATGTTCGCGTGTGTCTGCTGTAACCTTCGCAAAATATCTTCCGCCATGTACTCTTTATATTTGTCCCACAATTTATGTGCATTAGATAGCCCGCAAGATGATATGAGAGTTGCATAAAGATCCCTAATTTTGGCTGGTGACTGGCACTGCACAGCTTCCTCCATGGTTTCATCCCAGTGATTATCGTTTTCTAAAGATGCAGAGCCTCACATGCTTCTCTATAAGTTGCGCATTCCTGACCGTTGACAGTTTTAAGGTCTTTATATCCTGTAGGACCCCGAACATGGTGCAGCAGCAATCGTAAACAGAAACATTCAAAATTAGTTACATGGACGGTATACACACGACCAAGGGCATCTGATGACTTTACCGGGCCAATTTGCAACAGGCGCGCCTTGAATACGGCGTTTGCACTCCTTCCTAGATGTGTTCCAAGTATAATAGCGGGGACTTCAGAATATAACAACGTTTTTGCAAAGGGTCGGTTTGACAAAGTTGAAAGAAGGCTGTTAGTGTAGTTTTTGGGGTGATGCAATTCTTTCTTGGAAATTTCTTTCGGTGAAATATACACGCTCTCCATTTTCTAAGTGCACAGCAAGGTGAGTAACTGTTGGGTGCCTTTCGTGTAAAGGAAGCCAAGGAGACGCCACGCTGCCTCGTTACTGCTGACATAACGCCCTGCTTGAAAGGTCTGTACTTCATTAACGGGATTTGCCTCACCTTCACTCCTGAGATTAAATGTTGCTTGGTCGCTTCCTTTATTTATGTACTTACAGATATACCTGATTGCGGGGACAGAGCTAGATGCTTCTACATTAATGTGGGCATTAAACATTTTACATAGAATGGGCGAATACGGGACAATCCAGCTGTTATCTAAGGTTTCGAACGCTCCAGGCGAGATTTGATTGTAACTTTCCTGCCACCATCTTCGGAAGCTCTGCGTCTGTATAAAGGATAGCCATTGTCATTGTGCACTGTTTCTTTTAGTAGCTGTTTAGAATTTCTTTGTACATTTTTCTTCTTTCATACATGGCGATATTGAATTTCGTGCTCCACATGGACCGTGAATCATATTTCGGACGATGGTATCATACAATTCTTTATCTTGCTCAGGATCCGGAATCTCGGCGCTTATTATGTCGTCTATTTGGCTGGGCGCAACTTCTCTTTAAGCCATATTAAAATGTGGGCATGGTAATCCTCTTTTTGCCATTTAATTGAATACATGAAGCACTGCACCTCTCCGAAAATTTTCCCTTTGTTAATTACATACATTAATTTTTGTACTTTTAATCTAAATACTCTAGCAACTAAATCGTGTCTATCAGTACTTTTTGGCCCGGCATTAGCTCCTCGTTTATTTCTTTCCATGTGGGATTGCAAGTAAAAGTAACAAAAGATCAGGTCTTCCGTAAGTTCGTACATAGGCGAATGCGTCTTGTGTGTTCTCATGTAGGTAGCAGGGACTGTTAACGAATGATGAGGCAGAATTACCATTTTACCTAAATCTCTGGGGTTTACATTGGCGTCGCTAGAAACTGCATCTTGTAAATGTATATAATTCTCAACGCGCAGCTTTTGATTAAAGATATATAACGGAGACGTTCACTTTCTAACTTCACATATATGTCTACCAAAATTGATGAAATAATTGTCTACACCGGGCTAAGAGGTTAAAATCATTTTCTCGCAACATCATATGATACGCATAAAAATCCATACATGATACTTTTTGTTCGGAGTAGGCTCCTTTGTGACCAGGTTAATGGTGGAATTTGAAAATGATAACCCTCTTGTCCTTTGCAATAAATTAATGGGTATTGCAGAGCGTCATAAAACTTGTGTGTATCGGCTACCCGTTGCAACGTATCATCACGTGCTCTCAAGACAATGTCTCGTGAAGAAAATTGGTCACCACTAATTACGGCTGCTATTTCGTTTATCAAAGGTGCATTGTAGCGCCTTTCATTCTCTCCTCGAGGGGTCCGATCTGCGTGAATGACGACTTTATAATCATCTTCAGGTGGGTTTTCTAAAGCAGTTTTAAATGTTTTGACTAAAATGTTACGTCCATGCAAGAATCTTTGAATTTTGAACACTGTGTCTCTCTCAACTCCCTGGATAAATTGGCAGCGACGGTCTACCTCAATTTCTTCGTCACCCATAAAATATACTTGTAAAATGTATGCTGTTCGTTTTCAGCTGGAAAAGTGAACCTATTCTATGATAAATTTGCCCTTGCACCGTAAATGTAGGCGAAAATCCCGGCATTATTATTTCCCGGTCAACTCGAAGGACGTCATTTGAAAGCATGAGTTATTTCGGATCCTGTTTAAAAGCGCCGTGACTCATTAGCATCATATAAAGAGAGTTTTCAAAGGTTCTTCTGGTTCCCCAAGTAACGGAAGAGACACTTTGCCATTGGAACAACACATATTTCCATTTTAAGCGCTGCAAAATCGACACGCCTTGTCCATCAGTCCGATAACAACTAACCTGTGATTTTTATAATCAATCAACGGATTATAATTGAATACTGCGTCATTAAAAACCGACCAATTGTTTCTTTGAAAATTTTGTCGACGTTCAGCTTGGAGCTGTGCATTTGCATCTCTTCGCGCCTGTGTCTTTTCTGGTGTTTCAGATGCCCTTATAGTAGATTGACGTTCAGCTTGCTCAATGAGTCTGTATTGAGTTTCATCAGGTATTTCCGCGGCTCTTAAGGCGTCCTGACGTTCCGCTTGTTCGAATAGCCTCTGCTGACTTTGATCAGGTGTTTCAGTAGCTCTTAAAGTAGATTGACACTCTGCCTGTTCAAGACACCTTTGCTGACTTTGATCAGGTGTTTCAGTAGCTCTTAAAGTAGCTTGACGCTCTGCATGTTTAAGACGCCTTTGCTGACTTTGAGCAGGTGTTTCAGTAGCTCTTAAAGTAGCTTGACGCTCTGCCTGTTCAAGACGCCTTTCCTGACTTTGAGAAGGTGTTTCGAAGCTCTTAAAGCAGCCTGACGCTCTGTCTGTTCAAGACGCCTTTGCTGACGTTGAGAAGGTGTCTCAGATGCTCTAAAAGCAGCCTGACGCTCTGCTTGTTCTTGCCTTCTCAGTTCAGCATCTTCTAAAGATTCTAGCGATCGAGCTAATCTTTTGCTTGTCTTGAGAAGATACTCTTGAAAGGCTGGACTTACGTTTGCGAGGCATTATGAAGTAAGAAAAAACCTATTTATAAAAAAACGTTAAAATACCTAAAAGGAATTAAATTTTCTTTTAAATATTTTTTTTAAAAGCAAATCCAAAATATCTAAAAGGAATAAATATTCCTTTTAAATATTTTTTAAAATCAAAACAACAAAACCAATTCAAGACACAACACGAATCCGAAAACGATAGCCAAAAAATCGAATCAACTTAAACCAAATCACAAAACAAATCGCAGAAACCGAAATCGAAAGCAGTAGTCAATATAAATATAACCAACGAAAAAGTAAGTGTATAGGTACCGTATACACTATCTATACTATTAATATTCCTTTGAAATATTGTTAAACAACCTAAAACAACGAAAACCAATTCACCATTCTAAATAAACAAAATCCAAAATCAAAGCCAGAGTCTAAATATGTATAAAGGAATACCAACCAAATCAACAAAACCGATCCAAGAAAATACACAAATCCGAAAATGAAAGCCAATATAAATCCATTCAACCTTAACCAAATCACAAAGCAAATAACAAACAACCGAAATCGAAAGCAGGTAGTCGAATAAGCTACGAAATAGAAACAATTTAAGCGTATAGGTACCGTATGCACTATAAGTTGACGCGCGGCTCAACGGCGGTAGTTAAGTACATGTCAGAAATATTTCGTTACCGCGTTTTAAAAACCTAGTAACGACATCTAGCGGAATCAATTTAAACTATGTATACGTTAGTTAATAAGAACTCTCAAAAATATTTTTCTTATAATTTTGCACAATTTTTCTTATTGTAATACCGATTCATTCATAACCACATATAAGAACTGTATTCATTTCCGTTCAATAAATATTACTAAGGCTTATTAATAAGGCTTACTAAGAACTGTTTCTACCATTGTTAAGTAATAGTTAAGGGTGAAAGCGTGACAGGTGGTGATAGTATTTCTGATCCATACTTATAATCACGCCTGTAACCCTTGCGGGTAGGCAGAGTATCAACGGATTACTTAATATCGTCTGCGAGGTTATCGCCTATTCTGTGAATTACGATGCACCAAACGTTTGAAGAAAATCAGCTGGTGAATTTTATGTTTTTTATCGCTCTCTTTCCGGTCCTGCGTGGAAAAATACAGATCCATACATTTTTATCTTAATTTTGGTAAAAAGACATAATAATCCAGATATTCTGACCTTCTGTGTTCGTCCATCGTACCGTCGTCCGTCTTTTAGAATCACGGTGGCGCCACCTAGCTGAATTTAATTTTGCAACATATTCGATTTTCCACGGGAATGATATGTTTTCCGCTGAAAAAGTGTCACTCTACAGCCACCGAACTATCCCCATACAAATAATCATGCCATGCCGACGCTCTGTTGCGACGTGAAAGAAAGACAAAAACAAACAAACATACAAACAAACAAACAAACACACTTTCGCATTTATAATATTAGTATGGACTAGCTTTTTACCGCGGCTTCGCTCGCGTGGTCTTCAATTAGAAACATCACTAAATGCTATTCCGTGCCAAATTTAGCAAAATTCGATCACTTTTAGTTTCACTTCGGTTTCTGTGCCTCTGTCAGTTTGTCCAAGAATAACCAGGATGATTCGCGAGGCTATTGAAATTAAAACATCCTAACTTCAATAGAGAAAATGGCTGTGTGCTACCATCGACTTGGAATCCCATAATTAATAGAATTAAATACAAACCCAAACATACTACTGCAAGACTTCAAGGTACTGTAAGCTCGTCCTGCGTAGAGCGGACCAAACATTATTAGTTCAAAGTTGATTGTAGTCTTCGTAAACTATGACATCAGGACGTTAAACAACTCCGAAAATATGAATGAAATAAAAAGAGCATAATTGCCCCATTAAAAATAAAAAATAGCAGCCTTTATACATGTCACTACTGGTACAGTTTATAGAGCTTTTATCCAAAAACAGTGCCAATGCGTGATCACCTCAACTGGGAAATTCTAGGATATGCAGGTTTTCTTTCATCGCCGAGAACGTGGTAAATCGACACTTCAAATTGCAATTAACATATATGTAAAAATTACCTCCTTAAATAAAATAAACCGTTGTTTAAGTAAAATCTGCTATCATTGATATTTAAAGTATTTTTTCGCAACAGCCTGTTCATTTACATAACTCATGTGAGCTATGAAACCAGAACTGTCACAAAAATCTTGATTTGTCTGATAATATGAAAACTCAAAAATACAAAAATCTTTAATGATAAACTGATTTATAAGTCTCATTAAAGGTATAAAATCTAAAGTAGCAGCTTTCATACGTCTCACTACGAGTACTGTGCACAGCGCTCCTCATTACCTATAGTGTTTTGTGGGCAGAAAAGAGTATGGCGCAATCCTTCACTGCGTATTAACGATTTTCACATTTCCACGACTTTTTAACTACTCAGACATTTAGGTTTGCCCACGAAGTTATTCTTCACCGGATACGTGGTAAGTCAGCACGTAAAATTTCCCATAACAGATTCATTTGTTCTCAAAGGACTCGTACACGTTTTGCTCCCTTGCCGTGATGAAATCTCAAGGCGTTTTTGTTTAAATAAAATTCATAAAAACTGCAACAAAGCTTTTGTACAATTGTTGACCATATTTACCTAGTAATTAGAAACCCAAATATGCCCCAAACTGTTCCATCAAATAGAGATAAAATCTCACAGTCAACATATTATGAAGTTGATAAAATAAAACCTATGCCGACAGACACCCAATATATTCAACTAAAGAGCTTCTCTCTTAATCTCACAGTACTGGATACTGTGCACACAAAACACACACAACACGTGTGTTTTGTGTGCACAGTATAACAGTGTTGTTAGCCATTTTGCCAAACGTGATAATTGTGGTAAATCATCCCGATAATGGCCACCGGTCTAGATATATTTAAGTGTGACAATTTTTGGTACTGCACGAATATAAGTATTCAGTAGCATTCTAAAATTTTATTTTATCAGTTACATATCATTAGTAGCGCCCTCTACTTTCTTCTATTTTGCAGAAAGTAGAGGGCGCTATATTACATTAAAACTATGAAAGTCAAACTACACTATCTAGTAATATTGTAGAAGTTTGGGGTGCGACTGGCTCAAGAGCCACCCCAAAGCCGCCAACATTTATTTATTATATAAAAAAGGCATAAAGTGATGTTGAGTCTGTTAAAAATCTGTTTTTTTATAAAACACGCTAACAGCGCCGCTAGCGGTGAAAAACCATTTGACGATATGACCATATTATCATGAAATAGCAATGTTGTGTTTAGTTATTAATATCGTTAAACGATCTCTATTCATTGATTTGGCTAAGTTATGTCATGACATGGTCAACAAACAGTGATAAATATCATGAAATGACACCATTTCACGAAATAATGATTTAAAGACAATTTTTCAATAATTGCAGCAGACCAGTTTTAATAATTTTACATACAGATATAGTATCAAGCGTATGAAAATTGATATGCATTTTAGTTAACAAAAAAAATCAATTTTCATACGTTTGATAGATGTCACTATTATCTATTATTTTTTTAAATTTTAATTATTACACTTTTAAAATGAAATAACGAAAAAACTAAAAAATTTAACGGTAGGTTTTTTAAATAATTTTATAAATCTAATTATTTAAACATAAATACATGTAAGTTATTTATATTATTTAATTTATTAGTTACTATAGGCAAAATATAGGCTTTTTTCATTTCATGATAGATGGCGCAGTTTTGATAATTAAAACATATATCGTCAGCGGAGTTTCAAATTGTTATGCAAAGGTTAAAACTATTTTTTAAACTTTAGTTACAAATATGATATTTATTTGAAAAAAACACCCGTCATCCCGCCTATTAACTAACATAATCATATATAATAGAAAATTAACATCTAAAGGAAGAAAAATACTTAATCTTCTTTTTTAAGTTCCGTAATCGGATAAATAGTAGCCTATAAGTTGCCCCGGGTTACTAACTACCTATATATAAAATTTTATGGAAATCGGTCCAGTAGTTTTTGCTTGAATCGGTAATACACAGACAGACAGACATAAATTATAAAAACCACTAATTTGGCTTCAGTGCCCTTAGTTTAGTCCCCTGGACTTGTTTTCTCAAGAGTATATTAGAATTACAGACACGACTTTTCTACAGATTTATTATATGTATAGATAGACTAGCTTTTGACACAAAAGTGTACCAAGACAAAATTCTCAAGCCGAAGCACTTTTTAGATCAACTCGTTTCTGTCTGTGTGTCTCTCTGCCTGTTATGATTGTTCTTATCAGGGGCTATTTCACGATTTGGCACAGTTATAATAATTTTGTGTGCGCAGTTTCCAGTTGTGTTGTTTGACTGTCTGTCTAGTGGTCATAGGCCGCGACTGCTGATCATGATGTGGTCCTGGATTCGAATCTTGAGTCGGGCTAAAAGTTGTTGCGTTTTTCTGTCAAAAAATACTCATTAGCAGCCCAGAGAGAGGAAGTTTGCGATGTTTTACTCCATGCCTCGGTAAGCATGTAAAGCAGTTCGTAGTTAAATTATATGTATCTAAGTACAGGTTCAGTGTCGCATTTCACAAGGTTCGTGCGTTCGACCGTTTGTCTTGCACGATACCGTGATTTTTCGCTACGAACCTTGATATTAGATATTTACGCTGCTTTTCACCATTTCGTAGCCATCTGTTGTCAGCATTTACAATTGCGTGTCAAATTTCGTTACGATTATTGCTAAATTTATAATACAGTGTTTAATGACCGGCATTTAGAATACATTCGTGGATATATTTCCGTATTGTTTAAAAATACTAGCAGTGTTATTAACACTACTAATATTCCCGATAACCACACTAGGTAAGCGGTGTAAGAATATCCACTACCCCATATCATCCCGTCGGTGTCGCAAGAGGCGACAGAGGGAAAAAAACTGCGGTTGTCAACCCGCTTGCCAAGGGTAGCAACTATGGCAAATATCCCCCTATGAGGCAATCTATGGGGGAGGCCTATGTTCAGCAGTGGACTTTAATAGGCTGTAACGGTAATACCAGGTTAGTTTAAAATGCTTGTGTTAGGAGTAGTTGACGACAGTATTCGAATGGCCGATTCGAAATCTCGACCCTTAAGTTTCGTGGTCCGTACCAATAGGTGTTGCTTTTTTTTGCATATAGCTTAAAAATAATTTCCAGGTATTAAAGTGTGAAAATTCATTATCTAAGATCTGCGTTTAAAAATAAAATAGTGCGTGATATCTAATTTGATGAGCACACCCCTCCTTTTTCAATTACGTGCACTATCACCACCACAACTTTTTCTATTATTTCTTTTATAATTATTTTTTTCTAAAAACACACACTCTACACTCACACTAGGATTTTCTACTGTATCGTGTGGGCAGTTTACATACATAAATTTCACAAGGATAAACATCTAGACCCGTAACAATTATTTGTAGGCCATACAAATATTTGTTCCGTGCGGATTCGAACCCGCGGCCCTTAGCGCTGCAACTCATTTCTAAGCCACTGCGCCACAGAGCCGTCAAAATAAATCAAACCAAACACCTTTTTAACATAATCCGAGTCTAACTGATGATGCCTAGTTTAGAGGCGAAACAACGTGTGTTATATTAAAATATTAAAACTAAACAAATAACCATTTCTTTTTCTATAGATTTATTAAATGAATAAATTTAGAGTTGGATATATTAAAATTAATATTTCTGGCGCATTTTTATAGATTGTACTAGCACTGCTTTTCTGATCAGGATTCCATCTTAGTAGGAACCTTGTCTATTTCTACCGCGAATTACCTCTGCATCCACTGCTGTGATCTAGTTTACAGAGTATAAAAACTGTTAAATCCTGTGAAGCATTTATCTCAGTTGAAGTTAATTGCAGTTGTTCATGGTAAGTAGTCACTAACCATTATTAGCCCGTTTGCCTCTTTAATGTTTATAAAAACACCTTTTCCTTAAGATGTAAGGTGGTTTTTAATGTGGTAGAGTCATGCTGCAGCTATATTATGGTTGTAGGACGAATGGGTCGGCTCGAACGGGGAAGGCCCACGCTCTCACAGAATGCCAGCGTATAATAGTAGCTTATTGCTTCTGTGTTTAGTATGGTGAGTTTGTCACGATTATTCTATAAAGAAATAAAAAATAAATACAAAGCAGTTCAGTTATAACGTTTGCTATTATCATTTTAATAAATTTGCATAGGAGCTGGAAGTGAGGCTTGCAACACTAGAGTTTTTTGACGGAAAACCACACACGAACCAAATACTTCGTGTGCGAAGGTCGGCGGACCACTTGGTTAACGTTGTATGTATTGTTTTAGACATTAAGGTGTAATTGCGTCAACTACATCAGATATATTATGCAAATATATTTAATATCCATTAATTTATTATAATTAAAGTCAAGGATAATGATATAAAGACAAAACTTAATACAATATGGCTGCCTTTTTTGTACTCAATTATCTCAATAAGGAATTTAGAAATTATTTGTTATCTTTCAAAATGCATATTATATTTTTTACATTATTTTAATCAAGGATACAATAACATTCCTTACAGATAATAATAAAATTCCTTACAGATAGTGATATGTGTGACATAGGAGACATAAAGGTAGATTTAGATTGATCCAGTAGTTGGGTAAGTCTTCGTCACCAGCGACTGGCGTCACTGAACCGTGTCATTTGCACGCGTGTCCAGTGAGTCGTGAGTCTTCTTGGGTTGTCCGCACGTCCGTGTCTTAGAGTATTTATAAGCATAGATTGCTTATTTATAATCTAAGGTCCGTGTCATGTAAAAATATGACTCAGGACGAAATCGGTTGCGATTTAGTTCAATGTTTAGAAATATGTTACTAGATATTCGATAGTGTGTAAACGGCATCTTATTGCTTACAGCTAAGCAACTCCTGAACTCATTGACTTTATAGGACTTTTCGGTGAACTATAGCCATAGTAGTGATCACAATAGATGATACTGGTCTTACTAGATCTATATAGCTGCACGAAAATAAGGGGCAATGTAAATAAATAATAAATAAATATATTTATTAAATTGTTTATATTAGACAACTTTAAGTAATCCATAATAATTAAGTAATCTTTATATATAAAACTAGCTTTTTACCCGCGGCTTCGCTCGCGTGGTCTTCATTTTAGAAACATCATTAAACTATTCCGTGCCAAATTTAGCAAAATTCGATCACTTTTAGAGTCATTTCGGTGTCTGTGTCTCTATGTCAGTTTGTCAAAGAATTTTTTGAATTCCCAAAGACTATTGGACCTAGATGATATATATTTGGCATATATATAATATGCTACAGAAACACGTGAATAAATAAGTTTTTCAGAATTGCATTAATATCATATGTCTAGAAACATCTACAATTTTTTATATTGGACGTGTCTTCCGATGTATCCATAAGAAAGATAAATTGCCCTGGAATCAAAATTTATTATTAATATTTACTCTCTACATTCATTCATAATTAAAGTTAATGTAGTTTTAACAAAATAATGATGATTTCATGGTCTTATATGCGATATTTAAGTCCCATTTAATATTGATTGGCACCACAAAATAAATTCTGATATTTTTCTACGTTCGAGTAGACTTCAAAATTTCATAAATGCAGTTCTATAATGATGAATACTACACATGTAATAAAACAAATTTTAATAAATCACGTTACATTTTAACTTTTATTTAAGCGGGTTGTACAAAACACATCTTTGGAAGAAAGTTCCATAAAAATTTGCGTAAAAAAACATATTGCTGATGTGAAGCACCGACGCTCCGGGAAGTCTGAAGTATGTCAACATGTTCAGTATCGTCCCAACCATTATATCAGATCTGATAGACAACAAATCCTCGCAATAGAACACCGATTCCTACCAAGGATGATTCGCGAGGCTATTGAAATTAAAAACATCCTAACTTTAATAGAGAAGATGGCTGGGTGCTACCATCTACTTGGAATCCCATAATTAATAAAATTAAATCCAAACCCAAGCGTACTACTGCAAGACTTCAAGATATTGTAAGCTCGTCCTGCGTAGATCGGACCAAACATTATTAGTTAAAAGTTGATAGTAGTCTTCGTAAACTATGACATCAGGACGTCATAACAAATATCCAGCCGATTTGACAATTTATGGGGGAGGCCTATGTTCAGTTCAGTGGACTTTTGATAGGTTGTAATGATAACGTTGATGAGTTCTATTCAAAGTAGCAGCTTACATACGTCTAACTATTGTGCACAGGGCTCCTCATTACCTATAGTGTTTTTGGGCAGAAAAGAGTATGCCACAATGCTTCAATGCTTATTAACGGTTTTCACATTACCACGATTTTTTTTAACTACTCAGACATTTAGGTTTGCCCACGAAGTTATTCTTCACCACTTCACCGGATACATGGTAAGTCAGCACTAAAAATTTCCCATAACAGATTCATTTGTCCTCAAAGGACTCGTATTTGTGGACTCGTTTTGCTCCCTTGTCATGATGAAATCTCACGGCGAGCTACACGGCTCTCGTATTTGTTTAAATAAAATTCATTAAAACTGAAACAAAGCTTTTGTACGACTGTTGACCATATCTACCTAGTAATTAGAAACCAAACGATGCCACGAACTATTCCATCAAATAGAGATAAAATCTCACAGTACACTTAATTTTCAATTATTTACATCAGATAACGTGATAACATATGAAGTTGGTAAAATTAAACCTATGCCGACAGACACCCCCAACTAAAGAGAAATATATTCAACAAAGAGCTTCTCTCTTAATCTCAGTTTTGTGTACACAGTACTGGATACTGTGCACACAAAACACACGTGTTGTGTATAACAGTGTTGTTAGCCATTTTGCCAAACGTGGTAATTGTGGTAAATCATCCGATAATGGCCACCGGTCTAGATATTTTTAAGTGTGACAATTTTTGATGCTGCACGAATAAGTATTCAGTAGCATTCTAAAATTTAATTTTATCAGTTACTTATCATTAGTTTATTTAGCAGAAAGTAGAGGGCGCTACACTACATTAAAACTATGAAAGTCATAACTATACTATCTAGTAATATCAGCTATAGAAGTTTGGGGTGCGACTGGCTCAAGAGCCACCCCAAAGCCGCGAACATTTATTTACTATATAAAAGGGCATAAAGTGATGTTGATTCTGTTAAAAATCTGTTTTTTTTTTTTAATAAAACACGCTAACAGCGCCGCTAGCGGTGAAAAAACATTTGACGATATAACCATATTATCATGAAATAGCAATGTTGTGTTTAGTTATTAATATCGTTAAGCGATTTCTGTTCATTGATTTGGCTAAGCTATATCATGACATGGTCAACAAACAGTGATAAATATCATGAAATGACACCATTTCACGAAATAATGTCAATTTTCATACGTTTGATAGATGTCACTATTATCTATTATTTTTTTAATTTTAATTATTACACTTTTAAAATGATATAACGAAAAAACTAAAAAATTAAACGTTAGGTTTTTTAAATAATTTTATAAATCTAATTCTTTAAACATAAATACATGTAAGTTATTTATATTATTTAATTTATTAGTTACTATAGGCAAAATATAGGCTTTTCCATTTCATGATAGATGGCGCTGTTTTGATAATTAAAACATGTATCGTCAGCGGAGTTTCAAATTGTTATGCAAAGGTTAAAACTAATTTTTAACTTTATTTACAAATATGATATTTATTTGAAAAAAGCACCCGTCATCCCGCCTATTAACTAACATAATCGTATATAATAGAAAATTAACATCTAAAGGAAGAAAAATACTTAATCTTCTTTTTTAAGTTCCGTAATCGGATAAATAGTAGCCTATAAGTTGCCCTGGGTTATTAACTACCTACATTTAAAATTTTATGGAAATCGGTCCAGTAGTTTTTGCGTGAATCGGTAATACACAGACAGATACACAGACAGACAGACAAAAATTCTAAGAACCACTAATTTCGCTTCAGTACCCTTTATTTAGTCCCCTGGACTTGTTTTTTCAAGAGTATATTAGAATTACACACACGACTTTTCTACAGATTTATTATATGTATAGATTCGGTGTGTATGTGTGTTCGTAATTCTTCTCATCGTAAACGACTTGAACAATTTTTATGAAAACTTTATGGGGTCACCAAGATGGTTCATAGTTATAGTCGGACCTGGTAGGTGGCGCTGTTGTCGAGATCCAGAAATAATCCTTTCGAAGCCAGGGCATGTCACTAGTATTATTTGTAATAAAGTAACAAAAGAAATAAAAAGTAACAAAGAGTTGAGGGAGTCACATTCCATTACTGGACCATCAATAATGGGAATGAGTTTCTATGACCATTGTCCGCACGATACTAGGCGATAGGGCTTCTTTTCTGCCTACCACCATCATTTTTCCGTAGGTTCCACACTCTTACCTATTTCTGCAGCCAAATAGCAGTGCTTGCATTGTTGTGTTTCTGTCTGAAAGGTATAGAGAGCAAGTACAATTACAGACTGTGAGGCAATCATATATTAGTCTAGAAGTGATAACGCATCTCTAGCCTTCTTTGTTTGAAGTTGAATGCAGGTGTCCTGGGCTGCAGTAGCTATTTACCATCAGGTAGACAGTAAGTTCGTTTGTCACTTCATTTTATATAAAAAAATACGCTTCCATTGCGGCGATGTTCCATCGATGCGAAGATGATCTATCCGTCAATGTTCCAAGGACGCTGTTGAGACTGTCCGTGTTCTGCAGATTAGGGATGTAGTTTCTTTGTGAATGTTGGCTGTAAGTCATTAGTTTGGTACTCCGGAATTATCGCTAATGCACTACAAAAACGAGATCAAATAAGACATTTTCCTCAAATATCAACTTCACCTGCACGCCACCATGTCCGTTAAAGGACGACCGACTAATTGATGTAGGAAAACCATCAACCATTACCATCACAGCCTATCAAAAGTCCAGTGCTTAACGTAGGCCTCTTCCATAGATTTTTAGCCATGGAAGAAAAGGGGAGATCTCCCGCCGGGCTAGGTGTTCAGCCCGGGGAGCGGCCAACCCTCCATATGTTTGTACAGAGCTTCACCTATATATAGCGCAGTTCGGAACTTTTATAGCGTGATTTAGGTTTCGGTGTGTTTCGCTTGTGGCGTGACGACAGTGCCAACACAATTGTTTCATACGGGGAATATTTGCCGTAGTTGCCTCGCTTAGCAAGCCGGTTGACCACCGCATTTTTAGTTATTTAGAGTTGTTAGCAGGATGCTGCTGTTCGCCCCCTATTTCATTTCTCTCTGTCACCTTTTACGACACCCTCGGGACCAAATCATCTAAAAACACAGAATCCAAATATCACGTATTGGGGATGGAGATCAGTACTAGTGCTAGGGTGCTAGGGGGTGCTATGGTATCGACTCTTAGAGTCTAGTTATAGAGTTAAGACTTACTAATCCGCTTACTGGATAACTGTATTAGTTTGTTTGTTTAATTCTTAATACTGCTGTGTTTCGTTTGGTGAGTGTAGAGAACGAGAGACCCTTATTACTGGAAATGAGGCATTCCATCTTAGTCCTCAAGGGTAACAACACATCTGCATTTTGATTCTTAATTTATATATATATATTAAGAATATATATAATATATAAATATAATATATAAATATATATATATATATATATAAATACCAAAAAAATTTAAACACATGATAGAGAGGAGGTAGAGGTTACAAGTATGTCAGCGCTGATGTCACAACATCGCTGTCGCCAGTAACTGGCTCAAAATATGCTCGTCTTAAAGCACTCAACGACGACTACTGGCATAGTGTCTGACTACTGAGTCATGGGTTCCAATCCCAATAGAACTACCTACTAATATTTCATGAGGAAACAAAACTTAGTGCAAATACATATCTCTATATAAAAATCAATTGCTGTCCGTTAGTTTCGCAAAAACTCGAAAATGGCTGGGCCGATTTTGATGAAATTTTTAGTTTGTGTTTGAGTGGGTCCTTGAATGGTTTAGATTCACAATTGGACCCGGTAGGAGGCACTGTTGTCGTGATCAAGAAATCACCCGTGTGAAGCCGGGCCGGATCGTTAGTTTTTTATATAAAAAGTGGGAAACAAGTTAACAGTCCACTGTGTAGTAAACACGTGTAACCAACTTCAAAAATAGGCTATCGGTGCGTTCTTACCCCTAAGGACTAAGATGAAATGCCTGTAAACAAGAAACAAACAGCCGGTAATTTTTCTGGCTCTACTTACTTACTTAAAATAAAATTGTATCTAAGCATATTTCCGTCACATTAATTTATTATCATAGCTATCAATATAACCGCTCCATTCCTGAAAATACTCCCCCATAGATTGCCACAAAATTCCCATTGACTACCTGAGTGTTTCATCAGGTCGTCACTCCATCTAGTGACTGCCACTCGAGAACCTTTCTGGGTTCTGCGGATATTTTATCCCGCAGAGAAATTCCGAGCATAGCCCTTTCCAACTCACGCTGAGTGACTTTAAGCTTCCTTAAAGTCACTTAGGACTTCTCCGGTTCTCTACACTTACCAAACAAAACACAGCAGGATTAAGCTGCTATTTTACGCTGGTATCTCTGGCTATGGCTCTCACGCTGGTGCGCGCGTGGACCTTCCTCGTTCGAGCCGACCCATTCGTGCGGCAGTCATATATAGCTGCAGCTTGGCACTACCATGTAAGTAGTGTTCCCAAAAAATACCGGTATATGTGTAATGATAAAATACCGGTATATGTATACTGATATATGGACGTTAGACATGATTTTTGTGTTATTAATATTCGTCCTAACCATTGTGAAACACTACTGAGGTAATTGAGATTAGTAAGAGCCTCCAAGTTGGAGCCGTGGTAGCTCAGATGGTTAGCGCTCGCTGTAAGTTTCACAGTACGCGAGCAACCCGGGTTCGATCCCCGCCGGCACCAATGAAATTGTTAATTGCAATTTTAAGTGCTGATTTACCACGTGCTCGGCGGTGAAGGAAAACATCATGAGGAGACCTGCATGTCTGAGAAATAAAAAATATTTCGAAGACATGTGAAGTTCACATCGCCAACACGCATTGGGCGTCATTTCCTTGCCCTAAAACCCTCTCAGAAATGAGAGGAGGCCTGTGCCCAGCAGTGGGACGTATATAGGCTGTAACTTTAAGGGCCTCCAAATATTTTGTCATAATGAACTATATTACCAACAAATCGAAGATGAGTGATGTATTCGCGTATCCTTTCCAGTCCTGTAGCTTAAAAATGTCTTCCAATGCAGCGGTGATGAGGGTAATAAGTTATTATAGTTAGGTTAAAATTAATTATATGAGTCACTGTTCTCGCAAACTTGTAACACCTTTCAAAATATGTTTTTTTGAAGTGAAAAGTTCTCTAGGCATGTTGGGCGATTTTTTAATGGGTAAAATCTTATGAGTTTACGTCACCGAAATGCTAATGTTAACAGTATATCTGTAGCTATAGGGTTGACATGTTGCGCTTGGACAGCAGTGAAAGTACAGTTTTGTTTATTAAATAAATCCTATAAAAATGTTGCTCGGAGTGTCGATAGATACAAACAAGACTAATGTTAACGATTTTAATTTAGAAATGATGAAATATTAATTTTTTGGTACTACAATTAATTTGAAAATTTAAATAAATCACCGTTGTTTCAAATTTTTAATTTTTTACTTCTGTCGGCAGTGATTGCCATTTTTTTAAGTTGTCAATGTAATCGTAGTCGTCAGGAGAATGTCATCATAACAACAATTTGATGCAATTTCATGGTAACGAATTCTATGATTAGGTTACTGGCGACTGGGTAAAATCGCGAATAATTGTAGATTTGTTATTTTTTTCTTGTTCCCACTTTAATTTTCCTAAAGCATCAACGTCGTTGATATAATATGGGATTTTTGGCTTTTTATTTTTTAATTAAAATGATGTTTAGTGTCAGCGAAGGATTTATGGCTAAAACATAGTGTGTTTTAAGTGTTTGGTTGTAAGGTAAGTTTAGTATGTATGTTCTGTTTCACTATTATAGGTGGTTATGCAGTTATTTACTTTTACACAAAAGAATAAAACTACTTCGCAGTCCATGGCCATCTGCAATAAAGTAATAATTTTTAAAGGTTTTGAGGTATGCCTGACGAGAAGATGTGTCGTAATTTCCCGAACGCTGCCCAGCCGAGTTGAATCCGTCGATTGACCTCTCGGTCGAAGTTGGACTTACCTAGTCGGACTATTTATCCCAGGTAAACATACTCGTCAACAACTTCGAGCTTAGTGCTCCCAACAACTAC
Organism: Parnassius orleans; assembly: GCA_029286625.1. Lineage (NCBI taxonomy): Eukaryota > Metazoa > Arthropoda > Insecta > Lepidoptera > Papilionidae > Parnassius > Parnassius orleans. Next base: position 652,248 of record JAGSMP010000137.1, read on the forward strand.
TGGCATAGGTGTGACATGGACATTAAACATGATCTTTGTTTTGTCCATGTTCATCTTAAGACCTATCCGTTGGGAGACACTATTGAGGTCCTCCAGCGATTCTGCCATAAGGACTATATCGTCGGCAAATCGAAGGTGAGTGATGTACTCGCCATTGACGTTAATACCGTATCCTTTCCTGTCCAGTAGCTTGAAAACGTCTTCCAATGCAGCGGTGAAGAGTTTCGGGGATATTACGTCATCCTGTCTTTCACCTCTCTGCAGTTGGATAGGTTTCGTACTCTGGTTCTGTACTCGGATAGCCATCGTAGCCCTACTGTACAAACACTTCAACACTTCGACATACCGACAGTCCACTTGGCACCGTAATAAGAGATATTTTCTTAACTATTATCAAATTCGATGTTCTATACTAACATATTAAGGTTATAAATATGTTGTAAAACTATATTAATACACTTTTCACTTAGTTTTGTCAGTAATTTCACTTTTAATATTGTCTTTAATCACTTCGTTTCTTAAAACTATTTGGCCGTCGCGAACATTTATCAATAATAATATACAGTAAAAGCTCCTTATTCGCGCTTCCTTCATTCGCGTTTTCACTATTCGCGGATTAAAAAAATGCGACCCAATTCCTATATTCGCGGCTAAAGACTTCTTTATTCGCGGACCTAATCGGTACATCGGTACATACATATTAATAAAAAGGATTCCAATAGGTATCCAACCCAATATCCTTTGTAAACGCGTCGTCAATTGGACTAACAAAAAAGTAAAACATGTAGACCTTATTACAACTATGCCTAAAGTATGTTGTTAAATGATATCGCCGCTGTATTGGTTCGGCCTTTGATATAAGCCGCCTTCGCCGCGGTCGGTGTTTTTGTTAATGTAAACAAACAGAATGAAAGCAACATTATTACTCAATGCATAAAATATATTTTTAAATGCTGCCACATGTTAGACGTTCCGTCCTGTGGTAAGAGCCGCTTTGCGTGTTTTATTGTTTCATCTTTCCATTCGTTACAAAAACTACGATCGAGTAACACGTCTCTACCGCTGTCTTCCTAATTTATAATGTCGACTAAAAAAATGTAGAACGAATTTTGACGCCAAAAAAATCTGTGTTACCGCTTAAAGTGAAAATAGAAATGCTTGATCAGTCGTTTGCATCCATATCACGCTCATTCAATGTCAACGAATCAACTGTACGATTGATAAAAAAATCCGAAGATAAAATAAGGTCGTCTGTAGCTTCAACTTCACTGTCAGCGAAAATTGTTCGTGATCCTGCGATAGAAAAAATGAAAGTGGCGTTGTCATTATGTATCGAAGACCGCAACCAAAAAAGGGTGCCCCTGAGTGGTCCGAAGGCCCGAGAGAAGGCAAAGCGTCTTTACGCACATTTCAAAGAACCTGGTGGTAGTTGTGGTAGTGAATGTACAGATGGAGGATTTCAAGCATCGGAAGGTTGGTTCAATTAATTTAAGGTGAGACAATCATTGCATAGCATTAAAATCGTTGGAGAAGCTGTATCTGCAGACACTGCTACAGCAGAAAGATATCCCGAAGAATTTTCAAACCTAGTAGCTGATGGAGGATACAAACCTGAGCAAGTATTTAATGCAGACGAAACTGCACTGTTTCGGAAGAGAATGCCAAACAAAACATTCATTTCTAAAAGCGAAAAGTCTGCCCCTGGATTTAAGGCAGCAAAGGGTATTGTTACACTTCTGCTATGTTCTAATGCATCTGGAAATTGTCATTAAAACACTGATGCTTTACAGATCGTTAAATACTCGTGCTTTAAAAAATCAAAACAAGGACGACCTGCCAGTGTTTTGACGTGCTAATAAGAAAGCGTGGGTTACAAGCGCTATTTTTTGTGACTGGTTCCGGAATTGTTTTGTTTCTGAAGTTGAAACTTATTAAAAAAAAAATTAAAGCAGTTTTAGTTTTGGACAATATATAGTGGTCAAAAACTTCAATTAAATTGATTTTTTATTTATTTGTTTATTATTTTGTCAGCTACGAACGTATCCCCTATAATCCCATATAAATTACCATTCCATATTCGCGGTTTCTGTATTCGTGGCATACTTACGGAACATACACCCCGCGAATAAAGAGCTTTTACTGTACTACGAAAGGAACTTCGTTCCAACCGAGTGTTCCACGACACTCCCGCATGTTTTTTTTTAAATTGAAGTTTGACATAAAATTATTGGAAAATTGGAAGAATAATAATAAGGTTATTAGTGAAAACTTGTGTGTATTTAAACAACTTAAAAAAATTACGTATAATCATGTTATTCGTAATTTTTTTAATGCGCTTAGGGCATGCACAATTGGATTTACCAATAGTTTATATATGATGTATTATTTATTGATAATTACTAGAAAATAAAGTTAAAATCGCAGCATATATTCCACAGCTGGGTAAAGGTCTCCTCTCATTGTAAACGCGAAATACTGTACGTTAAATCTATTTCGAGGCAGTGAACAATAAATTAATCAAGGATTCCGGAGCACATCTAAATTTGAAAAACAATTTCGGATTCGTTTTGGGCCGTAATAGTTGTGTAATCGTACGTGGCATAAAAACGAAACAAAATGTTTTCGTTCCGTTCGATGAGCGTACGTGGAGATCGTCAGAAGTGGTAACATTTATGTTGTTGTAATTACATCATTTCATAATTTTCATTTTTTTAAAGCCGACAATTGGTGAGCCCTAGACGGTAATGCATGGCATGATATGCGTTACAAATGATCGAGTAAACATGCTGCATGACGGATTCTCATGTTATATCATCAATATTTTTATCGCATTTCAGGACTGCTGGCTAACTGAGGCTGACGAACATAGGCCTCCCCTCTATGAGGCAATATAATGGGATATACTTATATATGTATATATGGGACTTTAGGTGTGATGAATGAAATTATGTTTCGAAAATTATGGAGGAAGTTTTGTTAAGCTTAATAAACAGAATAAATCTGTTGTAATATGTGAGACTTTAATATCAATCTCCTAGAAGCTTCCTCCACCAATATTAAATTTAGATCATTGTTTAAATCATATGGTCTTTTAATTTATTTTAGAGCCAACGCGTATTACTGAATGTAGTGCAACATGTATAGATAACATTTTACAAATGTTAAGCCGTTGCATAAATGTATAATTCAAAATTGAGTTCTGATCACTGTGACAGTTAGTTTCGTTACCTTATGTTCACAAAAAGCAAGTAGATGAGAAAATTGTGTTTGTTCCTGTAAATGCACGTCGCTTGGAGAAGTTTAGAAGTAACATAGTGAAGAAACTTCCATCACTTTCATACCAAAATGATCCTAATTTTTGTATGGAACAGTGTTTAAACTTATTTGCAATGAATTTGATAATATTTTTACTTCTAAAACGTTCTCCTTGAACAGTCGGAAGGCTTTCAATGAATGGGCGACAGTAGAGTCCATAAGAGAGACAAAGGTTATATGAACTTTACCATGAAAGGTCATATAACCTAGCGTCGAATTTAGGAATATGTTAAAAATATTCAAAATATTTAAAGAGTGTGCTCCAAAGCCAAGTCTTTGCATTTGAGCAACAAAATTAAGACAACTAATAAAATTAAAATGACGTGGAGTATAATTAATAGTGAAACTGGTAAGGTCAACTCTCGCAATTCAAACTACCGGTTGAGTTTTAACAACAAATTAACGGAATCAGATCAGGATGTTGCAATGGTTTTGAGAAGTATTTTACGGATATTCCGATCTTAACCACTATGTCACTGAATTCTTCTCCTGCCGTCGCCGAATCATTGCCTAAACAAAATGTAAATGCGTGTACAAAGAATTTTGCATTTCATAAAATATCATCAAAAGATATTGTAAAATATTTTAAAACTATTGATGTTAAGAAAACTGCGGATCTGGGCATTTCCGTTAAAGTTATTGCGTTTATAATCGATATAATCGCGCCTCAACTAGCTATTATTTTTAATACTAGTATCGAATATCGTTTCTGATTTGATGAAGCATAGTAAAGTAATACCTTTATTTAAATCTGGTAGTACATTAGACCCCGCCAATTTTAGACCCATTTCTGTACTGCCAACACTAAGTAAAATTTTGAAAAAATTATTCTTGATCAAATGTTAATTTTTTAATGTTAATAATTTACTTCATAAAAATCAATTGGTTTCACAAGGGTCGCTCGACAACTGATGCTGGTGTTGAGCTGATTAAATATATTTTCAATGCATGTGAGAATTCACAGGATGCTTTGGGTATATTCTGTGACCTATCCAAAGCCTTCGATTGTGTTCACCATGAAACATTAATCAGGAAACTACAACACTACGGTGTAAGAAGTAATGCTCTTAAATTAATTGTTTCATATTTAAGTAACAGAACTCAAAAAGTTGTCATTAATAGTATGAGCTCTTCCGGGTCGATAGTACAAATGGGCGTGCCTCAAGGCTCAGTTCTCGGCCCTTTCTGTTTCTTGTATATATTAATGACTTACCTTACATAGTAGGGGATAACCATAATATAGTATTATTTGCTGATGACACTTCATTAATTTTCAAATTAAAACGACAATTATTAAAATATGACGAAGTAAATAATGCTATATCTAAATTAGTAAATTGGTTTAATGTTAATAACTTGCATTTAAATAGCAATAAAACGAAATGTATGAAGTTCATGACTCCAAATGTCAGACAATTAAATACTAATGTAATTTAACTCCATTTAAAATTACATTAGTATTTAATTGAACTGAGTCTTGTCGATACCACCATTTTTCTTGAATAACACTAGACGCGAAGCTTCAATGGAGCCCCATATATCAAAGTTAGCAAGCAGACTTAGTTCTGCAGCATATGCTGTAAAAAGATTAGAAATCTTACCAGTGTGGAAACAGCTAGACTTGTTTACTTTAGCTATTTCCATAGCATAATGTCGTATTTTGCTATGGGGACACGCAACTGACACTGAAATTATATTTGTTTTACAGAAGAGCGCCATAAGAGCAATCTATGATTTAAAACCTAAAGAGTCGCTCAGACAAAAATTTAAGGAAATTAATATATTAACTTTGGCCTCTCAATACATTTATGAAAATGTAATCTACGTACACAAAAATAAAAGTAGTTATACAAAAATAAGTGATGTTCATTCTGTAAATACTAGGAACAAACACAAGCTAGTAGTACTAGTTACTCGACTCCACCGAGTCAGTAATTCATTCTTGGGGCGATGTATACGCTTTTACAACAAAATCCCAGAAAATATACAAAATTCGACCTGCTCAAAATTCAAAACTTTATTAAACATAGTTTGTATAAAAGGGTTATTATAATGTTAAGGAATTTATGGATGATAATAACCCTGGGAATGAGGTGTTCGCTGCCAGGCTGTTTCTAATTTGTTTTGTGTGGTTAATTGTGTAATATACATGATTGTAAGCTGTTGTTTAAAAAAAGTCCTGCTGGTTTCTTGCTGGTTCTTCCCAGGACAGAGGTTTTTTTCGAACCAGTGGTAATTAGACAAAGAGTGACTTTCAATAAGTATTATTTATAATCTATATTGAATAAAAAGTTTCTGTTTCTGTTTCTGAATTTAACTAAAAGTCTAAACAATGTTAAGCCACTTGCCACACATAAACATTTTTGATAAATAAATAAACCAATCAGCAGAAGATGCCTATATACGGCTTACGATTTAGCCTAAGCATTTCAAATAACAATTATTGAACGAATCAAAAAAAAAAACTGATTTGCTTTTTTCGTCCGTTAAAGTATTGTAATGAATATTCATTCAATAAATACAACGGCCTATCTAAGTCCAGGGCTGAACGTAGGCCTCCCCAGCATTGCCTCATAAAGGGGATTTGACATAGACGGGTTGGCAAGTGCAGTTTTTATTTACTAGTTAATATTAGGAAGACGCTGATATCCATCTTCTGCTTTTATATATATATATATATATATATATATATGTATATATATATATATATATATATATATATATATATATATATATATATATATATATATATATATATATATATATATATATATATATATAATGTCGTATAAAGGAACTTCGATTGGAAATTCTCTGTCGTTCATCGTACTCGCTAGGTCTCCTATTTGTGATTTCCATTGCTTCGGAATTGAGATAATTTATTGCAGAGACAAAATTTTACCTCAACAAAAGGAGTCTTAGAAACTTGTGTGATAATAAAAAGATAGAATCATCGAAAAGGAAAATCACATTCTTCTGACACATGACAACGTATCAAGTTCACCGCGCGCCCGAAGCGTTGATGTCTCTTTTATCACGTTCGGGGCTTGTTTTATTTTTTAATGTTGCACCTATTTCAGTATCATTGGCCGTGTAAGGCTTGTGGCGCGTGATTGCGGCTTCTTGTAATTGATGTAGCAGTCTTTATAGGAGCCGCGCTATTGGACTTATATACTAAGATATTTCATTTTGGTTATAGCATATTCGATTACTCCATAGGAAATTTGATAGCACAGTTAATTATGCATGTAAATTCTCTTGTAATTATGATTTATGAGACGTGGTAGCTCAGTGACACTAGTAAATGGTTTTAAGAACCAATGTACTGGGTACTGTATAATAATGATAATGTCCTCCAGACCAAATTTCGGTCACGTCGGTCAGTCTCAACGGAGACTAGCCGTCTGCGCAGGACGTGATTATAGTGCCTGAGCTTATGCGCAAACACAGGTGCACTCTTTATTCGTTCACTCCCATAGTCCGATGGGTCGATAATCCGACACGACCGAAAAGAGATCAGGCGCAGGAGCAAACGGCTTTACATGCTTTCCGAGGCACGGTGGTGAAACACCGCCAGCTTCCTGACTCCGGGCTGCTACTGAGAATTTCTTGACAGAAAAACCAAATAACTGATTTTGGCCCCATCCGGTATTCGAACCCGGGACCTTACGACCAGCAATCCCGTTCCGATCAGCAATCGCACTAGATCAACGAGTCTATGGAGAAGAGGTACATACAACTATCTCTATAAAAACTTTTCATTACCGATTACGTTGCGATAAACGAGACTGCATTGCATCGTTGGACATTACATAAAGATTTATAATATTATATTGTAGCTGCTAGTTTTCTACCGCTGGGCTTAGTACAGCTGACCTGCAGAACTCCAGTATTTGCTCAAGTATTTTTTTAGAGACTACAGTTGGAATTGAGGTTCTCACGTTATTGGTAGTATTTGCCTTAAGCGTCACGTTTGACAGGCAGATAGACGATTGCAGTATTGGACGTCTGCTGCCTGTCGCTGGCCTGGATATTTTACTTCTTTGTTTTATAGAATAAGGGTGACAAACGAGCACACAGTCCACCTGATGGTAAGTGGATGCTGTGGCCCATAGACATCTATCCTTGATTAAGAATCGAAATGTAAAACATTTATCATTTACGAATCAAAATGCAGATGCGTTGTCCCCCTGAGGACTAAGATGGGATGCCTCGTTTCCAACAAAAAAGGGTCTCCGGTTCGCTACACTCATCATACGAAACACGGCAGCCTTAAGCTGTTATTTTACGCTGGTATTCTGTGAGAGCGTGGTCCTACCCCGGTCGAGCCGAAAACGACGTAAACGAGATGGTTCTACTGTAATTTATCGGAAGCCATAGGACTTTTCGGCCATTTCGTATAGTCTCCTCTTACAACCCCCGCGGGATGAAACGGGTTGATGGATTCTCTTACGCAGCTACTACACGGTAAAAGTAATTTATACTGCCACATAAATTTCGAAGTTAGGTTGAATTTCGAATTTCAACCTAACTTCAGAATTATGAAATTATTATTACTTATGCATCAATTTCACATTTATACACGTAATTGGTATACATTAAATATTATTATGCGCTTTTAACATAGATTAAAATCATTTTATTGAGTCGTATAAATAGCAACGATGGATTTCTAATAAGTTTATTACTTGCTTCATAAATATTAAGTGACTGAACAAGTACTATTTAGATCTGTGATAGTTTACAAAGATAAATCAGACTTTATTAGCTCTACGGAAATGTGTATTTAGTTCTATTATATAAATATGTTTTATTTATAACAATAACGAATAATAATTTTGCAAGGGAATCATATTTTACGAGTACCTTGCATTTATTCTGTGGTGATTTATAGGTGGGTATTTTGCTAAGGTATTTTGTTTTAAATATCCTAAAATATTAAAGACTTAATTTAAAAATGCACAAAAGTACGATTATCATAATACTGATATCATTTTTAAAATGCCATCAAACTTATTCTGTAAACTGAATATTTACGTACAAATCAAAGAATGCGCAATAATTGTTTGTATTAAAGCGATGTCGACGATTATAGTCCTTGACTTGTTGGCCTCAACGCACCTAATGTTATAAATACGCGTGTTTGTGTAAAATAAACACATACAGCTAAATTAATTATCGGGCCTACGACAATACCAGTGTCTGTAGGCACGACTCGCTCCCTTCCTAACAATGACGGATACGTCGCGAAACGTAAATATGAATACCAGACGATCCGGTTTGCCTCCGCGCCTGTAACAGATCTCATATTATTGCCTTTTAAAAATAAAATGCCTTGTGCGAAGCAAATCTTTAGTAGAAACCGAGTGATGAGCGTGCAGAAGTAGAACGTATGACGTGCGTGACAAACACACCATTCATTAACATTACATCCCTTCACAAGCTATTTTCTGTGATGTTAATGATGTTAGCCATTTGACTTTTGCAGCTTCATCGGACTCAGGGGTTTCAGGCCGCGAGCTAAATAAAATGGGGACTGATGATGATAATGGTAATCATGATGCCGATTATGACCGAAAGTTCGTTTCCTGTTAAAATCAGAATACAGATGACCGCAGGGTGGCGGGCCCCGGCTTTGACGACAGCCCTTCACGAGTCTACTGGTGAACCTATGCCTCTTACAAGGAATGCCACAAAACACGGTCCTGATACTGAGATAAATGCATCTATCGACTTCCTGCATATCTTACTAGCAGGCCTTTTCGCTAACATAGTTTACATTAAAATAAAAGTCACTTTGTATTATATAGCTTTTCTATAAGAGCTATAACGTGTAATACAAAGTCACTATCATTTTGATGTCAACAAACTTAGCTAGGCCTGTAGGTTGTCACTTCACATGATATAGTTGAGGACCGCTGTACACTTCGCTTACCGGTACGAGGTTGCCACTCGAGAATTTTTCTTCCTCATCGGTTTCATCGGTCAGATTGCTATGTATCAAGCGGTGAATCTCCAAGCACAGACCTCTCCACTGCTCGCCGAGCGACCTTTAAGCTTCCTCATATGGCCAGCAGTAACAGTACGTCAAGTTTTGTATTACAATGTCTTGAATGTCCGCCGTTGAAAGTGAAGAGCGGCGGGGTGCGTGTAGTATAGATCCTTTGAGACCTTTTGGTCGCTCACCTTGTATTCAGACTGCACTTGCCCTGCACTGCGACTGCAGTTTAATTTGCCAAAAGCGGTCTTGTCTTGCGGTGGTAACCCGACTATTCCATGTGCCACTCAGCCACCTTACATTGTCACAGTAGTGAGACCTCAATTTTGATATCATGACGCTTTGACTATTACTGATGGCATTAGCACCATTGTACTGGATTGCGCCCGCTTCCAGCATGCCTATTGCTCTCAACATCTTTCCATTGGTTAAATGTCGGCATCTTACTCTAAAGTCTCAGTAAAGGCCGTCCGGCGGAGCGTGTTACATAGCAGCGTCTTCCTTTTCCTTTAGATTAAATTCGACTACGGAAATGCTTCCTTCATTTACAGTATGTATAATTTTGTAATTTAGAATCATTTTATCAAAGTAAGAGTCAAATTGAGGATTTTCAATTTCCCAGAATTTAACAAAACTGGTAGTATTTTAATCGCTATTTAAGAAAAAATTACGTACATTAAATCTCGAATATCTAACGAACGTGGTTTGTACAATGAGACAAGAGGAAAACACCATATTGATAATTAAAATAAAATACATACGTCTGCCGACGAATGTTTCAGGAAAATGACACATATTCAAACTCATTGTTCCTGAAATTCATTAAGAACCGACCGATGTAATCATTCATTAAATTCATTTAATGCATATGACACGTAGTCCCATCGTTAATCGTCGTGTATCCTGTCTGAGTCAGTAGTTATATGTGATATTTCTAATCATTCTTCTTTAGCACTGCTTTAATTTGACTTTACGCAGCACCTTAAAGTCAACAAACAATTGTTTCTAAAATTAATCGCTGACGTTTTACGATTCCTAAAGTATTGGGCTTGAAGTACTTTGCGGCACTAACCCATTGTGGAGGAGCGTCGCCCAAGAAATTGTCGACTTGAGCGATAATAAAAGCGTCGGGGCTTGTGAGCAAACATAGCGAGGTATTAAAGCTGAAAACCCGACAATGAGCAGTACATTTGCCTTAAAGAGACTGGCTTAACCTGCGAAACGTGTTGAAGACAAACGGAACACTACGCTGGAATCGTAAGTTCACATTCGTCTCACTTGGACAAATAATGTGTTTTTAACATTTCGTGTTGTTTTGTTAAATCGTAAATACTGAACAAACACTAATGCGTACCGAGTGACCGCTTAAGCCTGCTCTTGTCACCGTGAAAGCGGTCCGCGCTAACAATTGTGGAATATCCGCCCTTTATTTTCAAACTGAAAGACTTGGAGCATGCAAATTCTCGACTTAATCCGTTTTACAGTATATATGTCTTAAAATAACACTCCTAAATCGTCCTGGTATTCACCATTCATCCACCAGTCCTTGCTACAACTAGATACTGAATAACGTTAAGAACACTCGTTCAGGCGTTCATCAAAGACAATATACACGAAATATCAACATAACATTAGTCAAAAGAGAAGAGCCCCAGAGACCCATTTTTAACAAATATATAATAATAATGCTCAAGTACAACGACTATAGAGAAACTACTAGGGCGACTGAATATTGCTTGGCGTTAGAAAAAAATTTTTTTTCAGGTTCGAAACCGATATTAAACATTATCTAAATACAAAATTTCATCAAAATCGTTAAATCCATTTCCGAGAGTCCAATTACATATAATTACTTAAAGAATAGGATAACTAAAAATATTAATTAGTATTAAATAACCGAAAATATCAATATGACAGATCATTTTCGTTATTTCGTTATTTATATTGAGGCACAGCCGCGTTATTCTTTAGCCGAGCCCTCAGTTTTAACGTCTCATTTGAGCAGTATTTAATTTTTAAATTGTTCATAAGTCAACTAAGACCCGAGCGAAGCTGAGATCACTTGAATTCTAACGCTTTCCTTTGCCCAATGTCAAATATTTGAATTACTTAAGTGACCATGCAATGACGAACTGTCGAAGTATACACTAGAAATATTCAATATTCATCGCTTTGGATACTGAGCATCTCTAAACGACTGTGTAAGAAGATAATTTTGTCGATGGCGTGCCATATAGAAATGGTCGACCAGTATGTAAGGACATCGGAGACTTTGAACGTTCACATACTTATTGTCTCGCGCAGCATTAACTTTTGTGTACTAATAAGTGGGTGTCCAATATGAATATTTAATAGGGTTTCGCGGTCCAGATGTGTGTTTGGTAAATAATAAAAGCTTTTGAACGCCCGTTACAATGCGCTTGTGTATTTTATATTTTCGTGTGCGGAGGCGGTATGAAAAATCAACAAACTAAAACAATTGATCGCTAGTAACTAATTAAAAATGCATTTAGTACGTCACGCTTCTCATTTATACCGTGTCATAGTAAGAACTGCTTATTTTATCATTTCAGTAATTAACTATTATCGCCGTGTAGCAGCAACGTCATAGAATCCACTACCTCATATCATACTGTGGTTGTCGTTAGAGGTAACAGAGGGAAACTAAAACAGAAGATAGACATCAGCAACTTCCTGAAAAAAAATTATCGAAATGATACAAAACAAAACTGCAGTTGTCCACACGTTAAAGAGGCAATTTATGGAGGACCTATGTGGACTTGATAGACTGTAATGATGATGATGAATGAATTATTCAAAATGTATGTTTATACTAATACATATATATTTATAGCTTTTTTAAATCTTATATGTATTCGGTTCTTGTTATACATCGCGTGCGCGTCGAAGAATCAGTCGGTGTTCATCTATGCAAATTTCTGCGAAACATTTAACTGGGGCCTTGGTTAGCTTTGCTTCCACTGTGACTAAACAAAAGCTTCGAATGTATGAGTTATCGATTGTACGAACTCTTCAACTTTGTTATTATTGAATAACAGTCTATTTAGTTTACTCTCTTTATTAAATAAAGGTGATAAACGAACACACAGTCCAGCTGATGGTAAGTGGATGCTGTGAACTATACACAAACATCTATCTTCGATTAAGAATCAAAATATAGATGTGTTGTCACTATTGAGGACTAAGATAGAATGCCTCGTTACCAGTGAAAAGGGTCTCTGATTCTCTACACTTACTATACGAAACACAGCAACATCATGGTGCTACTTTACGCTGGTATTCTGTTAGAGCGTGTCCTACCTCGGTCGAGTCAACCCATTCGTGCTGCAACCATAATATAGCTGTAGTATGGCAGTACCATGTCAAACATTGAAATGAATCAAAAAATGACGTCTATCCAAATAGAGGCGACAGAGAGAAACTGAAACAGGAGGTGAGAAGCGACATCTTCCTGATAATAACTCAAAATTATAAAAAACTGCGGTTATTCACCTGCCTGCTAAGCGTGGCAACTATGGTAAAATTCCCTTTATGAGACAAACTATGGGGTGCCTATGTTAGCAGTGAATTTTTATAGGATATACATAATGGATAAAATGAATGGAATTATTAAAAAAAAATGGTGATGCATTGTTCCTTTTGTTTTACAAATAAAAATATTGAAATTGACTGAGTAATATATAACAGTAAAACAACAGAATTAGCAAATTACTGAGGGTTAATATGCGTTTTATTCGAAAAGAATTGCGGGGTTGGAAATTAGGGACTTGCACATCTAGTTATTGCCCTTAAGTACAACGTGAAGTAAATAAAATCGGTACAAAGTCGGGGCACGTGTAATTTGGCTCGTCGAAACCTCATTTACGTTGCAACGGTCCGGCCTCGAGCGGTGCTAATGTACACGGCGATTCTTTGTCGTAAATAAAGCAAAAATAATTTTAAAATAATGTAAAAACGTTGAACGGGAAGCAAAAAGAGTGATGGGTTGGTCCACCACACCCTCGAGACGTGGAGCGATCGGCCACGGTAATTACACTGTCATACTTCTAAAGATTACAAATATTAAATTTGTATTTTTATATATGCAATTAATAGGAGCGAAGAATAAGCTGTTCATTTAATTGAAATAGTATTGTAATAATATAGTTTTTTGATTTGTTGTACAAATTATATCCTTAATGTTTAACTAACGCAGTGGTTAGCCTTTTGGCTCTAACTCTAATGATCGTGGATTCGAATTCTACACGGAATGATATTTTATGACCTAAGAATGACCGTTCTCGATGTACGTCAATTTGCAATTTATCTATGTATAACGCCTCCATGATAGATATTCACAGTGTGGGGTAAATATTTTTTTTAAAGAAAAGATACTGATAGTAATATAAAAATACCCAAAGCACATTATATTACATCGGAGTTACTCAAGTTGGTTTTCTACAATCGTTAACTCTAATAGAAAACTTTAAAAACTAATGAAGACAACGACAAATGACATGACAGTTCCGTGATTTAACGTTGATATGTCATTTTCCCGTCCATTTTTTGACGCCGCATTTTTATTTAACAATTTATTTAAGTAGACCCGCAGGTCTATACTCATTTTTGAGAATGTAATGTAGCTGTTGGGAGTCCATCACTTGATGCTACTTTAAAACTGTAGTTCAGTGGACTTAACAACATATTTTTGATATATTTTTGATTTATTTAATTTACTTTTAATTTAATATTTATCCTAGTACAAGTACCTGTTATTGTAGACTATTTTAGATTACGGCATTGTTTGAATTAATTGTACCGTTTATTGAAATAAACATAAAAATTAAAAAATAAATGAAATTAAATAGATTTTTTATTTGCTTACATTAGCAAAATTTAAAATTAAATAAATAAGTAAAACTAAATGGTTTTTTATTTGCTTATATAAAAATAATAATAAAATAAAAAATTAAAATAAATTGTTTTTACTTGCTTACTTATATAAACAATTTAATTTATTTATTGTATTTTTATTTTTATATAAGCAAATAAAAAACAATTTAATTAAATTAATTAATTTATTTTTTATTTTTATTTCAATGTAAGTATATATTATAGACCGTTTACTTTGTACATTATGATAATTCAGCATTTTTAATTGCAATAATTAATTTCAGTAGTGCCTCACCCTGTTCAACTTGTTCGATTTCCACTGCCGAACAGAACTCTGCTAGAGTGCTATAAAATTCACTGTTATTGTTTTTCATTCGTTGTTATTATGTTTTTTGAGCGACAAGCAATGGGGAAGCAAGGTTCTCAAGTGGTAGCCTCGTACCGGTAGGCGAAGTGTGGGGCGGCCCCCCACTAAATGCAGTGACGACCTGGTAAGACATGCAGGAAGTCGATGGATGTAGGTGGCTCAGGACCGTGTTCTGTGGCATTCCTTGGGGGAGGCCTATGTTGAGCAGTGGACTTGTGAAGGACTGTAATGATGATGACGATTATGATGTTTAAGGAGTATTTAACTCACCTTTCTTTCCCATATCGAGCTTCCGATTCTTCGTGATGACTTATAATCATGAAAATGAATGTCGACGAAATTGACAGCCGGCAACCAATCAGGCATTCCGTCTCTATATTCTCTCGACTCGTTCAAAACTTTTCGTTCTTGGTTAAAGAACCTCCTAGTGTTTTTCAGTTTCTTCATAATCTTCCTCGTCGCGTTCTTGTAGTGCTCTACGCTTGGGTTTCTCGGTCGTTTTAACGACGACATGTCTTTGGTTAGTTGCGCCATGTTCTCCGGCTGCCGCCTTTGATGTCGCCTCTTGTGCTCTACGGATCGAGCATCGACCGGCATCACGCACATAACTATTACTAACACTGATAGAGCTACCAAAAGCCTTTTAGGAAAACCTGTAACAATGAAACATTTCATATTACTTTATATCGATATTTCTAGGAGCTTGTTAAGTTCTATCGGAAGATATGTTATGAGAATTCTCTCACACGCTTTCTTGTGGAGGCTGGGAGTCTGAGGAGCCACATAAAAAATAATAAGCTCCGTGATTATCGTAAGCGCATTTCTACGACGCACATATTATGTACATAAAGTGCTCGTACAATCTCTGGGGCACTTTCTCGAGACCATTAGGCCCCGGGTTGGATCTCGAACGTGATTTTTTAACCAATTGCTTAGTTCGTTGTGGAAGTTTTTCGTGTCTATATGAGTTATATATCTCTTCGTTCGATGCAACGTTTGACTTATATCGAAGCTTTTGATGCTTTGTGTCGGTGCCATAAAATATGTTTTATGTTCCGGCCCTAGCGATTCTTTGCAGCATTGGTCAGAGAAACACCACCGACTACTAACATTCCGCTTTGTCCGACGCGAGTGCTAAAACGTAGAAAGTAACCCTTTCATGCCGCTTTCGAAGTTTTATTTGCTACGAATTGTAAAGGACATAAAGTTATTGACTTTTATTTATACGTCTATACAAGTTTACAACGTCATAACAGTATAATAGGAAGGGCAGATTGTATTTTAAACATATTTCTCGCACAATTTTAAAACTTCAGCCAAATTTAATAATAGTAAGCGTCATCATAAATTAACGTGTTATTTCACATTAATTTTACATATTTAATATAGGTAATTTTTTTGTAAGTTCGTAGCTAGGGGCTAAACGTTTGCCGAAAATTTGCTAGCGGGGAACTAATTTTTAATTCGATCCCCGCTGTTATATACCTATGAAAATGTTAATTGCAATTACACAATGGCAATGCTGATATGCCATGTGCTCAACAGTAAGAACTGGAACAAATAGTCTTATTGTTCCTTACTTATTTATTTTGTATTAAATACTTAAACAATATATTTATAAAGTTGTTAATAATTACATTAATTACATTTGCTTAATATTTTAAATATCTAAACTCTAATTTTAGGTAAAAATTATTTTTTCTCAAATGTTATAAAATCTTGCAATATTTTTTTGTGAAAAATAATAACGCTAAAATAGAAACATATCAAAGGTGAATATATTGATATCCTTATAAAATATTATTTAATATTTACATAAACAATCAAAAACTTCCTAGAAGTTTCATATTTCAATCATTTACGAGACCGGTTAAAGTATAGGTTGCTTATGTCACTTTAGATGAGGATAAGTGGTTTATGGTCACTGAATCATTAGGTCAATCCGTGTCGTTGACAATTTAATATAATATGTTAGGTAAATAGAAGAGTGTACACAGGCAACGACAGAGTACGCGCAAACGTTTGTAGGCTGCTAAATGGCTGGCGATTGTGTATGACTATTTTTTATTCTGCTGCCATTGTTTGTGGGCACTGGCTTAATATTTATATCGGACGCATTGTTGAGATTAAACAATGCTTACGTGCATTACCACGAAAACTATACTATTCATGTACATTACGTAGTTTAGTATGGGATTTCCCAACTAGGTGTCGCGCGGCGGAAAGGTAACTATAACCAGGGTCCAATGGTCAAAGCATATTTTATTTATGAAATATATAAACAGCAGAATAATTATTTCCAGTGCTATAATATTACGTATGTTGCGGAATATTAGTGTTGACTTCAACACTGACGTCAATATGGTCAGTTTAAAGTCGAATTATGTAACAATCAATAGTATCAATTTTGTAACATACAAACATTTTTGGATTAAAATAAAAAATTAGAAATTGTAATTTTTCAGAGAAATATGTTCCGATAAGCAACTGGAAAAATCTTATTGGGAAATACAATATATTTTTGGTATCGGGTAACATCGCAGTATTGCTTTCGGCGAAAATCCCTTTGATCGATCGCCGCCGATCAAATGTTATTCATTCCCACACGATTAGCTTGCTAGGCTACACTGAATTCTTTCCAAATACGTATTGTCAACTTCCGAAAACGATCGTTTGTCAAATACCGCTCCTACAAATCTACAATATCTTAACTAAAATGAATTAAATTTCATTTTCATATGCGATAAATATCTGCGAATATTAAAAATGAAATATTATACAACTTTGATGGAAATGCCAATACAGTGTTTGTGGAAATATTTTAAGCAATTTTATCTATTTAATTTTGTTTTAAAAATTAAACGTTTTTATTCCTTATAAAGGGAGCTAAGAAAATACACGCGAGAAATATGTCACTTTAATAAAATGTTTGTTTTTAGTTATTCATAAGCAATTTAGATGTAGGTACCCACACTTTTTAAAGAATATCCTATATACAATGTTTACGTCAAACACGGTTGTTTTCATTCGTTCGGTAATGCAATGATTAATGAAAAGCATCACACACCATTTAAAAAGACATCCATGAACAAGGCATTGATGAAGCTCCTTCGGACAAGTCCATATTCATACAACAAAATAAATAATCCCGAAAACGAAAACACCGAATGTAGGATTACGATAAATTGATATGAAAAACACTGGCTGGAAACACTCGCGGCGAGTATCCAAAGACACTGGGATACTTTTTAAAGGGATCACTAGTGTTGGGACATTCGCACTGACAGCGTGCGTGTGCCGGCGACGTGTGGCGAGGAGCGAGTGCGACACTGGCGCGCGGGCACTCTCCGCTCGTTGAATGAGCGCCAAAATGCCGCGCTGTACATGAAATAGCCGGTCAAATACTATGCGAAAACCTTTACCCGCCCGCTGGAAAGCGTACTTCGACCCTTCCGGAGAGGTCCTTAGAACTAAATCTTTTTGAAATATCTAGAGGACTACCAAAAGTGTAACATTTCTTCGCTTTAGAACTTATTTAAAGAGCTAAGAACGTTAATAGTTGATCATAATTTGAAGCCTCCTCCTAAGCCTTGGTTTTTAAATTTAATAAAGCAGATAAATGTCTAACTTCAATTATCTGTAGATTGAGAATTCGGCAACCTTGTGCAGTGTACATCTGGCGAAGGTCAGGGTTCGGGATAGCTCATTGTGTTAATGTGGGCTAGACGAAGGTACCACAAACCATATTTTCTTCAACTGTCCTAAAATGTCCTCGTTGATCACTTTCCGCCTTACATCACTCAACCTATAGATTTCAATTCTCTTAAAACATACGCAAACACTGTTTTTGTATATAATTTATGTGATATTATTTGTACTAATAATATGAAACTTTCGGTCTTTGACAAATTTTAACATTCGAATGGATAGTTTCATAATATATAGATTTGCCGAAATTTTAAAAGAAAAAGTGAGCCCTTGTATTATCATAGACTCTCTTATTTTAATCAAGCTCATCAGTTTCATTTCTTATGTCATTGACGAATTAACCAGACCGCCACAAAAAGTAGAAGAACTGCAATAATTGATTTATTTTATTCAATAAACAAAATTAATTTTTCTTCTCGATGTTATAATAATATAACAATTCTAATTATTAACTATTAACTATTTGAAAAGAAATAAATAATACAACAATTCTCATTTCATCTTATGTTTAAATTAAAAAATAAATTTCTAAATCATTAATATAAACCACTCCGTGCCATTCGCTTTCCACATCTTGTGCAAGTGAACAATTATTCGGTTAGACATCGACGCTGAATCATCGATGAGTCTATCCTAAAGTGGCTTTTTATCGGACGTTAGTCGCTGAGCCGCGCCGGCACGTGTGTGACATTCAGTAATTCAACCAGAGATGTACGCCGATAACAGGTTAATTTACAAGCGATCGATCGCAAATTGATTTTGCATAAAAGCAATATATCTAGATACGTTAATAATAAGTGCTTGAGAGTGTGACTCGGTCACTGTTCCGGGGATCCTTGAATCCCAGCTGAACGTAATAGTTGTGCCAAACTTTAAATTTTTGTCGATATTTCCCATGTTTTATTCCGGAAGTGTTATTTAAAATATACCTGGACAGAAATACATAATTGGTTAATGAGTCTGTTTGTACCAATATTTATTACTTTAGTATGTGTTATATGCACATTAGCAGTCAAGGAAACATATCAACGTGACTATGTACTGAAGATTGTATTAAGTTAAAAAAAATAAATGAACGCTACGTAGTTTTTTATTAGTGATCGATGGCTACGTACTAGAAAATGATTTCGACAAGTCTGTTGCGTAATGACTATATTATGTTGTAGATTTTGTAGCCTACACAATAGTTCCTAAGTCTTTTATTTTATCGCCGAAAAAAAACGAAGCACAGATCTCGAATATATAATGTTACTTTCGTTTTCTTTTTTACGGTTCAAGTTTGTTGTCGTGAACAAACAGCCAGCAGGACGCGAGAAATAAACCAAGAACTAAACATGAAAGCAAACTGAGAGATTAAAAATGCAACCAAGAGATGTGAAACACATTTTGGAGACTATCTATAGGACAGATTTACCTATGTTCATTCATTAAAGTAAATATATGTTATATGTCCCACAGCTGGGCACAGACCTCCTCTCATTTCTGAGAGGGTTAGTCGTGACAGCTCGGGGTTGAAGTGCTCGCTGTGAATTTTACAGTATGCGAGCAACTCTGGTTCGATAAAATTGTTAATTACAATTTTAAGTGCTGATTTAACACGAGCCCGGCGGTGCAAGAAAAGATTTACATTGGTGTGCAAGGAAACCAGCATCTCTGAGAAATTCACTAAACGTAGTTTGACATAATTCTAAATATTGTAGATTTAGCTAGCATCCAGGATGTAAATTTATATTTATGTTTGTAAACTAGTAATTTGTTAGAAGGAGCTAGTAAGACATATTATTAGTTCAAGAATTGTGATTCTATAAACATTTGAACGCGCACCTCTAGTATTATTTACATTGACACGTTTTTTTATCTCGTGGTTAACAAGGCGATGCCATTGTACCCGACCGCTTATTGATAGTGTCAATAGGGGATCATTATTAGCTAGATTAATAACATACTAAGAAAAGCATTTTTGTAGCTTTTTTTCAGTGACGGATGAAAGTAGGCCAACCTTGTGCGATGTGTATTTTCAATTCAATTTATTTTAATAACGATCAAAGACGAAACACCTGTGATGTTTTTAATGTAACACAAAAGTGAATTTTGTTTTGATTTCCAAAAGCTATTCCATTAGTAAACAATTCATGAAGATTTCGCTGTATCGCTTCTGTTTTGTAGAAGTTTCTGTAAATAAGGTACACAGTTGGCAATACCGGGACGTACCAAATCGATTAATAATGAGTTAGTAGGATGTTTTTTGTATTGTATTAATGAAGGAGATTCCCAACGCGACGCGACGTTCCAACTCTCGTGACATGATGACACAGCTTTCGTCAATTAGTAATTTTTTTTACGTGAAAATGAGTTTGTAATTAGCTTAAGTTGAGGCTTTTCCGGTCGGCGATTATTACCGCTTCAAACGAATTGCAAGTTTTTATTCCCTACTGTGTTCTGAATTTTAATATCGAATGATTATAAGGCTGTCTTCGCTTCAAGTGATATAATGACCTTTTTTCTCTGATTAGTAAATCAATCTGATCAACGATTGATTTTGTTTAAACCTTGTTGGGAAACTACGGCAGTTTAATATAAGCACCAGTAAGGTTACACGTTGTTTCGTTGATAACAGAAGTACGATATACAGTACAATATGGGTAAAGCATGGATGTAGAATAATTTTCCAGCGATGATATTTCAATCCGATTACAATCTCGGCGCCAAGATAGCTTGAATAGACTTTTGTTAAGCTTAGTCAGTGCGTATTATCAACTTCACCTTCATCACCTTAATATAAGATGGGACAGTAGTCAAGCCCAGGCTAATATTATAATATTTTTTTTTAAATAAAAAGGAATAAGTTATTAAGTAATAACCAATAATTGTTCTAATTTTTGTCATGGCAACTATACTTTTTGCGTATGGTAATAATAGTAATTACTCAGCAAAAGCTAGTGCAGTTAAATAGAGCCTTCATGTGGAAAATTGTGTTGCGGTTGTCTCATCGGCTGACTCATGGATTTTCCGAATTTTCAGAAAATTGACGGAAAGCCTACAAGAGCGGTTTCGGGTGGCG
Source organism: Parnassius orleans (assembly GCA_029286625.1). Lineage (NCBI taxonomy): Eukaryota > Metazoa > Arthropoda > Insecta > Lepidoptera > Papilionidae > Parnassius > Parnassius orleans. The sequence continues at coordinate 673,590 of JAGSMP010000137.1, forward strand.
TTTGTTTCACGGTTAGTCACGCAACTGTCTGCTGGAGATTCGTGTTAAGTTAGACGATTCGTCATTAGGTTGAAGTATAAAAAAAACAGGGAAGTAGTCCAGGGATTTTATTGTTTACACTACACCAGGGTTATCTGAAAACAGCTTATAAAATTTTTAAGTTCTCTAAAGTATTATAAAAACTATAGACGATTGAAAAGAAATTATTATTTTGAACCTTGAATTAAAAATCAGATGTATTTTTTAATTCAAAATACATAAAATAATATAAAAAAAACTGAAAGCACAACCAAAACAACATATATGTATAATACATGTATTTATGGAAAGAAATATTCTTGAGATTTCTTAAAGTAATAACTTTCTATTTGTTATAATATTGGTAATTATTTAACACGTAATATAAGAATGCGGTTAAAAGGATCGGTTAAGCGGCAAATTTAAGTTTACCGTAAAGATGAGGCAAGCTTCCGCGACCGCTTCGGTGTTGCCAATATGTAAAATAGTATTGTTTGCGAGCCGCAATATAAATCACACCTGAACTGTGCGTACGATTCTAAAGCTTTTGCTCATTCCTCTTGCACACCTTTAACCCCGTTTAGAGCTATAGACTAAAATATTTTGCACGTGAGAAGATTAAGAATAAATATATCAAGGTAGCTTTTTTTATCTTAAATGTACTTTGTGAAATGGAGTTTATTAGTGTAATCGGCAATATCTCACTGAGGTGGTTTTAGTAGTGTTGAATGATATTTTATACAGGCAATATTGGGGATACTTAAATGACCTTTATAATTTTTATAACGATCATATAATATACAAGGAATTTGAGGGTTTTCAACTGTTTACTGAGATTTTCTAAAATATTTTTTTATGCTTATAAACATAACAGTTCAGTAAGGTTTGTACAATATACAGTTTCACATAGGTGGAAATTATTAATAATTATGGGTTTGGTAAATATATTGATAATTATGGAATAATTATGACGTGGAATATGATTTTTATTTTGCATTAAACAAAATACATTTTTTAAATTAAATTTTTATGACACGATGAAGTTGTATGATGGATTTCATTTAATAGAATGATGTATAGAGCAGAACTTTCTAAGGATTGCGAGATATTTCATTTTAAGTTTTACAATGCACGATTATAATCTGCAAGCTCCATAAATTTTATAAATATTTCATTTTTTATGAACTAGACCGATAAGATATAAATGTCTTTCATATTTTAATTATGTTATGAAATGTATGAACCAAAATCTTGATTATAGATTACGAAACATTTATAGACAATTGTGAAACTAAATATTACATTATTATTGATTAGGAATTGGCGTTTTTGAATACTGATGATTCATTGTACTTGCCCATGTTGTAATGTTTATTTGATAAAAAGTAGATACTATAGCTTTTAAATTATGTCACCGGAATTATTTCATAATGAATTGTCAAAAATAAGTTCATTGCCTTTGCCTTATCACGTATTGATAATCTTATATTAAATTATGTTATCATGTGTGTAATTTTTGACGTTATTTAATTTAAATACATTTAATTTTTAAACATACCGTAGCTAGGAAATACAGATCCATGTCTTAAGGTGTGTGCACCACATAATGTGCAAGTTTCGAACATCTTGATAAATTATAAAAATATCACAGTTATATAATCTTTGGTATTAAAATGTCACAGGTCACTAATTTCTTATCACTGGTATCACTTTAAATAATATTAGCACGTGTTGATGACGATAACTGTATTCAAATTTGATTTTCCCGCGAAATAATAATTTCATAGATAATTTTTTTTAAGCTGCTTCCGATTCCGGGGCGCGTCAGGCACGGTCTCGATTGAATACGTTCAGTTGGCCGCGTTACGTGTAATGTGTGTCCTGAACGGATTTCCACGCTTTTATGTGGCCGGCCGGCGCTCCCGTGATAAAGGGTGCAAAAAACTGATTGTTTGCAAGAGGGCCCGCCATTACGTCACGGATGCGACGTAGCGCGCGATCGGGACGTCAGCGCGACACATGCTCTTACGCAATGCCTTGTCCAAATAAATAGTTGCATATGTCGAAGCCGGATCCATAAGGTGTGTGAAAATTCGACTATTAGATTAGTTACTGGCTTTATAAGTTTGTTTTGCATACAAATTGTTTTTTGAATGCTTAGTTTAAGTAATTTTGTAAGTAGGTCTTTTTTCATAGTATAAGGGTGACAAACGAGCACACAGTCCACCTGATGGTAAGTGGTTGCTGTGGCCCATAGATATCTACATCTATCCTCGAGTATGAATCAAAATGCACATGCGTTGTCACTCGTGAGGACTAAGATGGAATGTCTCGTTTCCAGTAAAGTGGGTCTCCGGTTCTCTACATCCACCATACGAAACATTTTACGCTGTTATTCTGTGAGAGCGTGGTCCTTCCCCGGTCGAGCCGACCCATTCGTGCTACAACTGTACTACTAATATAGCTGCAACATGGCTTTACCACGTATACTATAGGTCACATTATCTTAATTATATATTAAGAGATAACAACATACTTAAGAGTTGCTAATTATTCCGTTTAATTAATGAAGCGAGTAAAATGTGCGTAAAATTACTTCATATTGTTTCAAATATACCGATATAATTTTATCGTATATTTATATGAATGCACGATTTATTCTAAATTAAAAACATTAAAAGAAAAATTGCGACTAATTATTTAATAAAATTACAATTCGTTTTAGTTTTCTGTGCCAAAGTATACAACACAAAACATAAAATCACCTCGGTATCTATCACAGAAGTTTTTTACTAGACTCGTGACTCTTTTACGTAGATTATTGAAATTCGGCATAGTTATAAAATGGTTTTACCTGAATACGGGAATAACGGAATACTAAGATATAAAATTGAAATATTGAAACAAAAGCGAATATTTAGGAAATCAAATGGGGTGTTAATTTTTTTGACATCATAGTGTGGTGTAAAGTTCAAGAGGAGGGAATATATACAGGGTTATTTTTCAAAGAGTAGGCATTTTTTTTAAATATTAGTTTTGTTCACCATTTGCCTATATAAACTTATTCTGAACCTATTAAACTTATTGGACCAGAACCTATTAAAATAAACTATTAAACTTATTTCGAGTAGTTAACGGAGATATTACCAATATCCTCATTATTTAATTAAAACTTTAGGGATACCGTTTAAATAAATAAAAAATCACACGAATTAAATAGGAGGAGATATTGAAAAAAAACCTATAAAGTTTTTAGAAAAATACTAAAAATTGTTGTATGTAGGTTCAAATCTGTTGATACCTACATTAAATTTTGTAGTTTGTGAAGTACAAAATATTTTTAGATTTTTTTTATTTTAAGAATCGTTATTCCCACAACACGATTTTCTCCTGTACCATGAAAGTGGTTTACATATTTTTATATTAATATTATAAATTGCTCATGGACACACATCCCACGCAATGATTCGTGCGGAATTCGAACCCGCGGCGCTGTACCGTCGCGATCAAACGTCACTGCGCTACCGAGCCGTCAAATGAGAAACATGTTTAACTATTTCTCTACTAATTCAGACAAGTGAAATATTGTTAAATATATTTCAAAGTTATGAATGTATTTTGTAACAACCGGATGTAACATGATAAATATTTTAATAATCGTCATGAATTTCACCTGTAGCTAACTAGCTATCGATTCAATACGTAGCAATTCGTTAACGTCTCTAGAAATAAATTCTCCTTTATACTATGCGTATAACGTATGTTTATCAAATGTTCTAAGCACTATTTCAGAACTCATCCTTGATGTAATCTGTTCGAATTCGGTAGTTTATTGTTTAAACGTAAAAACATGGAGCCAGAAACATGACCGATACAGATTTAGTACGCAGGCGGGGCATGCTAGGAAATTGTTTGCAATTTCATCGAGGGTGTTGCGTATGCCGCCATCCGCCTCAGAGAGAGTCCGCCTCTCCTTGTTAATCCCGAAATAGTTACACAGGATTGGTCGCCCGCTGCATTCCCTTCGCCTATTAAATACCAGTGTTTAAAATTTGTATTTCTCTTGTTAAAACAAGAGCACATGCGTCGCTAATTACTGTTGGTGGGGACTGGCAGTACGGTATTCGTCTACCAAAATAAACGTCTAGAACGAAAGTTCTGGTCGGCCATTACTGTGGAATAGTTATATTATTAAAATTAAATCTATAAAATTAAATCTTATATTCTTTTTTATAAAAACTTTCAAGAGAGATATTTTGAAGTAATGAATATTGCTTTTATGTTAAAAAACTAACTGCATATTTGGTTATAAAGTTTTATGTTACAAAGTTAACAGTTAAGTAATGTCTTAATTGTCTCCATCGAGTCATAATGTTTCGAAAAATTAGTAACACGGATATTTAAACTTGTCACAAATAAAGTAATTCAACGAAATATTTAAAAAAATAGAACTAAATTTGTAGCCAGCCTTACGTAAGTCTACGTAGGTACGTATACATGTCATGATAAATTTTCCGCAACATATACGTGTACATTAAGTAGAATTTAATATTTTTGTTACATTTTTCCGCACATTCCCAGCGTTGATAGAATATAATTAATTACAAATGTGTTACGCATGCTCCCAATTAATTAAGGTTTTTTGAATAAGGTAGTTAAGGTTATTATTAATATTGCGAGTATGTTGCGAAATAACACAATTTGAAACTTTTTTTTTATAGGATAAGGGTGGCAAACAAGCACACAGTCCACCTGATTGTAAGTGGTTGCAGTGGCCCATAGACATCTACATCTATCCTCGATTACGAATCAAAATGCAGATGCGTTGAAACCCCTGAGGACTAAGATGAGGACCAGTAAAAAGGGTCTCCAGTTATCTACACTCACCATATGAAACACAGCAGCGTTAAGCTGCTATTTTAAGCTGGCATTCTGTGAGAGCGTGGTCCTTCCCCGGTCGAGCCGACCCATTCGTGCTACAACTATACCAGTAATATAGCTGCAGCATGGCTCTACCACGTAAAAATAAATATATTATAATATGTCAATATTTGATTCTTTTCACTATTACAACACGTGATCACTAAGTCGTTAGTAAATGTTAGATTTTAAAAATAAAAAGGACAGTAATCTTTCGAGTACTTGACTACTGAGTCGCAAATCATAGTTTCAGATTTTTGCAGCGGCGAATATTTCACAGGCCCGAATAGCAAAATAATTTTTTTGGAATTCGGTTCTGTATGTGCTATAATTATTCAATCGCTTAAGTCGCATTAGGTATATGCGATTCTGTGGCGTGTGTTTCTTTTTCTTCTCCATCAGCCCGTGAAAGTCCACTGTTGGACATAGGCTTCTTTCATTGTAGGAAGGGTTTGCCTTAATCGTTACGCTTGGTAATTAGACTGACGATCGCAGTCCCTGGCGTCTTGCATCTTTGACGCTGCTGCCCGTTATCTCTCCGCTAGGAGTAAAATTCTTCTGTGCCGTTATCAGTCTAGGTATCTTACGTCTAGTGCTAACGAGATGGTCACACCTCCATCTATCTGAAGCCTTAAGGTTTTTACGGGTATTTCCCATAGTCACCTCTTTTAGTGCATCAAATTAGTGTGTATTTTCATTATTAAGTTTATCTACATATTTTGTTAAAATAGGAGAACGAGTAAAAAGGCAAATTAAAAAAAATACAGTTTTTGTACAGTGTCAGGTGGGATGTGACGAAGCCGAAAATGGTAAAGCGCACTGACTACTTTTCTATGTAGAATTTATAGCCACTCGCTACGGTATAATTGAAAGCGATTTGCGTAAAAGCAAAATACTTAAGGCGAGTTTCAAAGGAAAATGCAAATATACTTGCAATAAATTATTAAATAGGCTCCACAGCGCAGTGGCTAAACGCTAAATTGCGGTGTTGCGGGCAGCAGGTTCAACTCCTGCACGGAACAAGAATTTGTATGGCCTACAAATACTCGTAATTGTACCGGCTCTGACTATTTGTCCTTGTATTTACATACGTATAAAGAACGCCTCGTTGATACAGAAGAATATACTAGTGTGGGGTTATAAAAATATTTCTATGCTTCCACTCATAGTCAATATCCTCCATATTTGCCAGAGTTGCCACGCTTGGCAGGCAGGTTGGCAACCTCAGTTTTTATTATTATTAAGTTGTTACCAGGAACATGCAGCTACCCATCTCCTGTTTTGGTTTTCCTCTATCGCCTTTACGACACCCACGGGATGACTTGGGGCAGTAGATTCTCTTACGCGGCGACTACACGTCCATGTTTCCTTAATTTATTGGAATTTTATGTTTTTAAATAATTATAAATGATGAAAGACTCAACAGAACCAATCCCGTGTCAACTTTATCGTCAACGATACCGTTATATCAATATAATATTTTCGTGAGATCGTAATGTATTGTTCTAACGTACTTATATTACGTTACGCAACTAGGAATAGAGTACCTACTTAATAACGACGTTAACAATGACAGTTAATTACATTTCAGGCTTTATGTCACACCGTAAAATGCTATAAGATTGTTTTATACATTAAAAGATTTTAAATAAAGACAATTTTTATTTTATTTTATTTTAGTATGAAATATACTAGCAATGCTATTAATATTACGAATATTCCTCTTTAACTACTGGTAAGCTTACAATGCATGTGTTGGTAGCGCTTCATGACAGTAGTCGAATGGTGGATTTGAACCCACGACCTTAGAGTTCGCGGTACGCACCCTACCCTATTTAAATATTATATATTATATGTCCTTTTAATTTTAATTTACATATTTATAATTTTACCTTAATAGATGTGTTTGATATTTTTTATTTACCAAAAACGAAAATCAAAAAGAATTAAAAATTGAACACTCATTTAGAAATATAAAAATGATGATTTGATGTTCTTTTTTTATAGGATAGGGTGAAAAACGAGCACACAGGCCACTTGATGGTAAGTGGTTGCTGTGGCCTATAAACATCTACATCTATCTTCGATCACGAATCAAAATGCAGATGCGTTGTCAGCTGTCACCCGTGAGGGCTAAGATGGAATGCCTCGTTTTCAGTAAAAAAGGTCTCCGGTTCTCTACACTCACCATACGAAACACAGCAGTGTTAAGCTGCTATTTTACGCTGGTATTCTGTGAGAGCGTGGTCCTTCCCATTCGAGCCGACCCATTCGTGCTACAAATATACCAGTAATATAGCTGCAGCATGGCGCAAAAAACTTCCTTGGACGTTCTTTTCCCTTATGTTGCCTAAAAACTTGACGGCTCCATGGCGCAGTGGCTCATTTACTTGCGGCGCTGAAGGCCGTGGGTTTGAATTCCGCACGGAATAGGTATTTATATAGCCTACAAATAATTGTACCGGGTCTAAATTCGTGACTGACTCAAATGGCAGTACAAAAAAATATTAATAAAAATAATAAATAAAATATTATATAATCGTGTTTTTAAATTAAAAAATTTTAAAATAATTAAACGTGTTATTTTGCAACGGTGTGATAAAATGTCTGAAGAACATTAGAGTTAAATCGTCTTTCTTGTGTTTTTTTTTTCCAATTACTAGGTATGCGAAACATTCATGAAATAAGAACTAGGAATATTAAGAACATCCTGATACAAATATTTCAATGAATCTGCGCGTTGCCCAGTAAAAACCCCGTCTAATGTTGTCTCATTGTTTATTCAAAACCGTATTCTATAGTGATATAGTCATATTTAATGCATTGTAAACATCAGTGACGTCTTAGTTTGCGTTGCAATTCAGTTTGATTGTAGTATGGTAAGATTAGATAATTAGGAGGGTAATTGCAATCATTAAACAGCATTTCATGATGAAATCTATCCTTTAATCTTTGTTAAAAACTCAATGTATGTCACTGTGTCTATGTTTGACACTGAAAAATACAATATGTATACTTTCATGATTCCTTGTAATCTGAAATTTACCTCCTCCTATTTTAAGTTGGTTAAAAATACTGGCTTCCGGTAACCCAATCACTAACTTGAATTAACTGTAAAATAGTAAGCAAGTGAAAGTACGGAAAAATATATAGTTTCTAAAAGCAAAAGATTTTAGATTTTACAGATTTTAACTTTTTTTAATTCTCCGCGTTTCGGGCGCTTTACAGCACCCGTGGTTACGGGGGTGACTCAAAAAAAAAAAATTAAAATTAATCGCGATAAAATTTGTAAAGTAAGTTTAGTTAATGTGTAGTATTCGCATAAATATAAGAAATCATTACTAAAAGTTTTAGTTAAACTATAATATGTTGAATGAATCATTTAACAAGCTCGATATTACGCACGATAACTTTTGCAGCCTAAAGAAGGCGGTGCCAAACTTTCGGAATGTCGAATTGCGTTTGACTTATGATTAGCAAAAATGCCTCCGATGACTAACGACGCGAGGTTAGAACTTTTGTTCTGGGAAAAGAATCACGGGCAGGTAAGATCTTAAAGGAAATGCCATAACTATCTTGTGCAGCGAGACGTTGGCTAAGTTTTAAAATATTTGCAATAAGTGTTGCATGAGTAGAAGGTTGAGGTAAGTCGTAAGTTTATTTAGTTGTTTGAACTTTTAACATTGTACTTAGAATATCATATATTAGTACTATTAAGTGGCTATAGTAAGTTAAATCTTTTAGGGAACCAGATGAGCACGCAGCGCTTTTACGGGGTATCATCGTCACCATTACAACCCAACACAAGTCCATACTGAACATAGGCCTCCCCTAAGGAATGCTACAAATCACAGGCCTGAGCCATCTGTATCGACTGTTTCCTGCATCTCTTGTCAGGTTGTCACTCTATTTAGTGGGGAATCAACCTATACTTCGTTCCTCGGTATAAGGTTGCCACTCGAAAACCTTTCGTCCCCATCAGTTTTTTTTATAGTAGAGGGGCAAACGAGCATGCAGGTCACCTGATGGTAAGTGTCGACCGCCGCCCATGAACAATTGCAACACCAGGGGAATTGCAGGCGCGTTGCTGGACTTTTAAAAAAGAGCAAGCTTGTTTCTTGAAGATCCCTAAGTCGGTCCGGAAAAATCGCCGGTGGTAAATCGCCGGTGGTGGTGGATGGTAACGTAAGTTTTGTCGCAATGTGCGTTGGTGAAGCTTGGCAGCTGGAATTAATCCGAACGGTGTCCATCGTTGTTCCATATCAGAGCTGAATGGCCGGTTTTACTAATGCTATGTTAGTTATTCTAGTTCTTCTGCGGATATCCTCATTCCTAAGTTTATCGCGCAGAGAAGCTCCGAGCATAGCCCTCTCTATGGCTTGTTGAGCGACCTTGAGCTTTCTCATACTTCCAGCAGTGAAGGACCACGTCTCGGATCCATATGTCATCACACTGCACTGGTTTTACACTCTTGTATTAAAGTTTGTGTATGTTAGTGTCTATAAACAAAGTTGTGAATAAGTTGCGTTATTAGTCTATTATTCTTATCTTGTCTGCTATTCTTGTCTTCCATTATTCTTATCTTGTTTCTCTTTAGGCGTTGACGTACCTACTAGAAAAATTATGGAGTCCCGAAATTGTTCTTAATTATAAACAAATAGTTAAAATACAAAGAGAAATTAAAATTGGGAGAAGGTGCACAGTCTAGGACAGTTAGCAATCTTATACATAAGTGCTAAAATACAAGTATTGCAAATAACTGTAAATAGATGATTTAAGGAAAAATAAAATTATATTTTGATCTAACAAACTGTTTAAAGATAGTAATAAAATTACTATTTTCAAATATTCTGTTTTCTATAATTGCATATACTTATTTTAAAAGAAACGACAATTATTATGTGCACTGATGTATCAAATATAGCTAGCAAAGGGTTGAAGATAGTAATAAAATTACTATTTTCAAATATTCGGTTTTCTATAATTGCATATACTTATTTTAAAAGAAACGACAATTATTATGTGCACTGATGTATCAAATATAGCTAGCAAAGGGTTAAAACTTAAAGCTACCAAAAGTTATTATGGTCGATAGTGAATCATTTTAGAAAATTTGCATGTTTATGGTAGAGTCATTCGGGTCAAGTGTGCGCACTTTGGTAAATATTAGTTCATAAAATTTCATAAAAGACGGCTCTGAGATAAACCATTTAGTAGCCTTTAAATTGAAATAAAAATAATAGAAAACTTGGTGTTTTTTTTTCTGTAAGCATTTTATTACATAAAATCGAAATGCGCTCACTTGACCCACGATGCGGGTAACTGTGCGCACCCGTATGGGGTAAGTATACGCATATGGGGTAAGTAGGCGCATTCCTTGGATTAATCAACATATACACAATATTCAAGAATAAAGGTTCTTTATTGTAATGCCACTTAGAAAATATTTTTATTAGTTATTAGTCTTTGCATAAAAATAATAATTTTCTCATAAAATAAAATAAAGTTAACATTTATTTGGATTGCAATTAAAATTTAATTACAGAAAATTTTAATTATAAATATTTAGAGATCAACATATTTTGGTTGGGATTGTCTAATTTATTAGAAACAATATTAATTTAGGAATCATCAATACAATTACCTATCACAACCAAAAACACCTCTCTCATATGCAGTGCAATCCTCATGCCACCAGTCTTTGCAATACATGCACTGACTCCATTCTTCAGTATTTGGCTCTGTATATTTTTGCTTACATAGAGGACAAAAGTATTCTACTGTTGTAGAGGTCGAGCCATAAAAACTTTGTTCTTCCTCTACAAGACGATGATATCGATTTCGAATACAAGACTCACTAATACCAATGGCACTTGCAGCAGCTCTTTTGCTCTTTCCATGCTCAATGAGTGCTTTAGCTCTAGAGATTTGTTCTTCAGTGACCGATGCAAGTTCAGGTCTTTTTCTTATATAATTTCGCGGCATGGTGATGATACACTGAAAAATAAAATAAAAGTGTTAGTAAACCCTACTTCTCGATAAAACAATGTACGAACTTAAATAACACCGAAGGGGCAAGTGTACGCATGCGCACACTTACCCGCGCACACTTTCCCCAGAACACCAAATTGCAAATGAAAGCTCATAAAATAAATTGAAAACAAATATAACATCAATTTTTTTTATAAATGTAGCGTAAACATATTATTATTCAAAGAAAATACAACTTACCGTTGTGAAATCAATAACGTCGATGATACACTGTTTTCCATTAAACAAAAAACTACGAATTTAAACACCATATACTGTTTTTTATGAAAAAAAAAGTTATTCATCAACCGCCGCCACAGAGACAAGTCGCGACTAGCAGGGCACTCTAGCGTCACTTTTCGACCTAAACAAAAACCTCCCTCCGTTCCCCGTTCGGGAGATACACTCACTGCGCTCACTTACCCACTGCGCGCAGTTACCCCGAATGACTGTATACCTTATTCTCCTCTCATTCTCAATTTAATAATCGTAATCATTTGCATCATTATTATGTATTACATAAAAGAGTGACCCAGTGAGGTGAAGTGGTGAGTATAGAAAATATGAAGCTCTTGCTTTGGTAATGCTGATCCTATCGGTTTGTAGGGTTGGAGTTCAGCATTATTGAGTCTATTTTAAGGAATGTCAGTTTTTAGAGACGGGTTGGTTCGTCAGGCAGCACATTGATTGCGAACGGGAGACTTGACGTTTGGAGGAAATGTTCGCATATTTGCCCTTTTTTTATTATGTACGAGCAGCTATGCAGGTCTAGAGAAGAGACCCATTATCACTGCGACCTAAAAGATCTATTGTGGTCGCTGCTATGTCTATAGTTCACTGCTAAACCCTACGTCCTCAATGAACAGAAGGAGTTACTTGGCTGTGAACAATTGCACTTCTTCTGGGCGGAGTACATATTTTCCCAGATGAGTGCTATGTTTGCGCATTAAGGGTCCGCAATTAGTCAGGATGTGTAAAGGCGTTTCCTCCTCTAGGGAGCAAAACCGGCACATCCTTGAGTTGCTTAGTCCCAGGATGGACATGTGCTTTTTAAGATAAAAGTGTCCAGTCAGGCTCTACCAGAATACGCACTTATTTTTATTTAATCCCAGGGTCGAAGGAATTTACGATCGAAAGCCCGGAATAAGGTTTTATAATGGTTTAAGCCTGGTGTATCAGACCGGATCTTAAGTGATTTATTGTGATAAAGAGTTTCCAGGGTCAATCGGGCGAGGCTTTTTGAGATTCCACAAAATGGTTCGGGTCCAAATTGTGTACTCTTTTAGCCCTCCCGTGCGAGCTATATTGTATTACGCTCGTTAGATACGCGGGTATTGTCGACAATTTCATTGCCTACAATACCCGCGTGACCCGGAACCCATCTTAAAACGACCCTGTTGTTACCTTCCAGGACGTTTAGACGGTTCATGCAGTCTCCAACTAGCATCGAGTTCACCAAGTTTGATCTCAGTGCTAGCAGTGCTGCTTGACTGCATTTTTGACCCATCGGTATACCATATAAGGCTACCGACCTCACAGATGACCTGTCCATTCAGCCAGTCTTCTGGAGGGTAGTTCCACTGTATACTTTTATTGCGCATATAGTGGATGCATGATATCTGAGATCATGCATAAGACCGGTGTTTCAATAGAGTCGAGCATGGATCTCAATCTATAGGAAAGCAAGCTCGAACCACCCTGAGCGTTAATCCTATATAACCAGCCTCGCCTCCTTGTCTAAGTAAAGATCAAGGGCGTTAGGGGCCTAGTGCATTAAGAGCGGCGATGATAGCATCGCTCCAGCTATTAAGCAGGCAGTCCTTTGTAGACTATTTAGTCTGTCCGCAGTCGTCTTTCGGTTGGCCTTATTACACCAGACAGTGGAGGCGTATGTAAAAATCGGCCTCACTATACTGCTGTACAGCCATAGGATCATACTGGAACGCAAGCCCCAGTTGTTACCGATCATGCGACTGCACGTACCTAAAGCAATTTTAGCTTTATGACATACGTTGCTAAGGTGAGAGTTCCACGTTAGTTTTTGGTCGATTGTTACGCCCAAGTACTTAACTTCAGTGGAGAATGGTACTTCTTTACCATTAAGTTTTAGTGTGACTAATTTGTCCAACCGCCTATTTTTGGTAAAGAGTATATTACAACAGTTTTCTCTTGTTTATCATTAACTGATAAACTGTTATCCTCGAACCATTTGCTTATGGTGTTTAGGGCTCTTTGTATGATGATAATTGCCCTAAGTCCCCAGAATATTTTAGTATTTCTTATTTATAGCAACTAAATTTAGGTCTTTTAGTATAGTTTATAATTTTACATGTCTATATTTTATTAGTTGATATTGACCGTGTTACCATTTACTTCTGGAGTCTTTGCAGGTTACAATACGATTAGAATAGTGGCGTGATGTCCTCCAGACCGAATTTCGGTCATGGTGGTCAACCTCAATGGAGACTAGCCAGCATAGGACAGGCTTATAATAAATAAGTGTATGCGCAAGCACAGGTGCTCTCTTTTTTCCGCTCACACTCTCTTTTTCCTTACCCTCATAGTCCGATACGGCAAACCGACTCAACCGGAGAGAGATCAGGCGCAGGACCAACGGCTTTTTAATTTCCGAGGCATGAGAGTGAAACACCGCTAGTTTCCTCAATCTTGGCTGCTACTTAGAATTGAACCCTGGACCACATGATCAGCAGTCGCGCTTACGACCACCAGACCAACGAGTCAAGTGATAATGGCATATTACAAACACAGAACATGCACCACTTGTGTGTTATTGATTTATATAATGGTTTCTTATATTTACGCGAACACACACATTGAATAAAACTATTTTACGGATTTTATCGCGTTTAATTTTACTAATTTTGATTCCCGACGTTTCGGGTGCTTTACAGCACCCATGGTCACGGGGACTGAGGTGTTTGACGTCCTAATGTCATACTTAGTCCGGCTACCTTCAGTTTTTGAATATTAATTTTGGTCCGATCTACGCAGAATGAGCTTACAGTATCTTGAAGTCTTGCAGTGGTATGCTTGGGTTTGATTAATTTTGTTAATTATAGATCCCAAGCAGATGGCAGCACCCATCCATCTTCTATTGAAATTAGGATGTTTTAATTTCAATAGCCTCGCGTATCATCCTTGGTAGGAATCGGTGTTCTTTTGCAGGATTTGTGGTCTATCAAATCTGATGTAATGGCGGGACGATCTTGAACATGTTCACAGACTGCAGACTTCCCAGAGCGTCGGTGATTCACGTCAGCTATATGTTCTTCACGCGGGTTTTAATGGATCTTTTGTTTGTCCTATGTAAGAGAGACCACATTCACAATCAAGTTTATACACTCCTGCATCTTGGATATTACACTGACGGATGGTAAAATTGACTAATCTTCTTCGGCGGCTTGAAGTATGTTTTAATAGAAGCTCGCTTCAAAATATAGCCAATCTTGTCTGTGACCTCTGACATAGGTAGTACAGCAGGCACACGCTCGACTGTGGCCGGATTCACTCGGTCACTGTGACGTAGGCGCGGGACCCGAAGCTTGTTGTCTTGCAATACTTGCTCGACGTGCTGAAGCTCGGCGGCCAGATGTTTTCTGTCACAGATCCTCGTGCTTTCTGAAACAAAGATTTTCCCACGGTAGCTAACTGTGATGGATGATGGTGCGATTCACCATTTAAATATCGGTTGGTAAATGGTTGCACAGACCAGAGATTGTAGCCAAAGAATTTTAAATTGTTGTCAACAATATAATTACTGACCACTGACCTCTATATATACAAGTACGCTGGACTGGCTATGCCATACAAAATGCTTATGCCGATTTGAAGCGCCCTCATTGTCCGTACCGGGAACTAAAATTGACATAATATGTCAAAGTCTCTTGTATTATTTAAATCGTATTTTGAATTTTAAACTAAAAAATGAAAGTATTTTATGTGGTTTGATTATGTTTGATTTTAGTTACATAATAAGAATTATTTTAGTAATAATGAGAGTGTGCGTAATATGTAAAACTCGTTACCAAAAGGAAAGTGGGATAACATTCCACAAGTAAGTGAATTTGCAGCTAATATTAAGCAAATTAAAACTATTTGATAATATAGGTACTTAAAAATTTGTTACTAATCTTAATATCGTAATTACCAACATGTTTGGCTTTACATTACTGAGTTTTGATAAACAATAAAATTCAATAGGGTTGTCGAGTTCCTTGTCTATAATACTTATCGATGTTCTTTTAGACCCATATCTGTTTACAACCAAAGTCGCCGACGACAGATAATTATGAAAGATGTTTATTAATTAACAGGTTTCGAAGTTAGACCTAGATTAAAATTATGGCTAAAAAGCATAAAAATTGTGAATTGGCGTCCAAAACAAAGTGATTATCTTAAACACTTCACAGACGACTGTTTTATTGGACATGAGAAACGAACCACTTTGAGAAAGTGCCGTATACCCACAATATTTTCTGTTAGTACCAGTACCAGTAAGTATAAAAGTATTAGATTATTATTTCGAATGTTTTTTATTTCTTTTCTCCTTATTTTCCTCCAGACTCAAGGGCCATAGCCAAGTGTAGAAAGGTCGCCCGATGATGACTTTGTGTTTACAAGACGTAAGTTTGTTAAATCTGTATAATTATTATGACCAATTTATTGTATCAAGGGAATAAATTTATATTGGAACTGCAAAATTATTAATTTCCTTAGTGAGTTTGCGTGAGAAATAACTCCTTCCTGAACTGGTTCCCGCCTTGTCGTGGTGGGGTTGGGGAGGGTGGGAGGTTAGTAGCCGTGGCTTGGTAACCCATGGTAAGCGTAGGGCGACTCACATGGCTGGCCCGAATTGAAGGGCTGGCGCAAGGTGGCCACTCTGAGTGGGTTTGTCGAGCCCTTGGATATGTGTTAGTGAGCTACGGCTAGAGGAGAGTCCTCTCTCTATATCGATGCAGCCGAGGTGGAGTCGCAAGGGAAGAAGATTGTTGGTGTGGTAATGCGCCACTCGACTATCCTCCGCGATTTTGGCGGGACTGTACCACTTGGTGCTTCCGAGTGCTCGTTTTTTCTTGGCTCCATGGCCTCCATATATCGGGCTCGGAAAGTCGGGGAGGGAAGTTCTCAATTAAGGAGGGGCCCCGCTGGTGGGGCCGCGGATGTGCTTGAAAGCGTTTCCGTGGCCCTGTCAATGTGTGGTGAATGTAGGTATTTTCTCATTTGAAACCCGGAACAAAATCCGTTCTGTAGTTACGAATAAAAACGTAGATAGATAAACGCAGCGTCGATTCTTGTTTTATATGTGGTATAAAGCTTGCGTCTAAGGCTTAGGTATTAATTGATAGATTTATTTATTGTATTGCATTATATTAATATGATACATAAATAGAATGGACGTTACGGGTAGGCCTAGGTATAGAATATAATAATAAGATAAAAAGTACATAACAATAAATAAGAAATACTGGGTAAGAGAATTCTTTTCGATATATTTTTTCACACTGTCTTATCTCTATTATTAGTTCCGTGGACTTCTGCTGGCAGCGCCAAAATGGCGAAAATCAAATCGCCTCATTATGTCACGGTGTATAGCCAGTCCATATATAGAGGTCAGTGTTACTCACAGATTGACTGAACTTCCCTTTTGAATCGTCTGTGGATGTCAAGGCATAAAAGCGTTTATTTTATATTTTGTATATTAAATATCTGTCTTTTATATATTAATGTGCAATAGAAAGCATAGATAATACATATATGTGTATACTGAGAGTTAAAAGTGAAATACAGCTTGCTTAATATATAAACTTATTTTTTTTACGAACTACGGTCGAATTTCGACCACTAGGCAACCACAAGCATTAAATATATACACTTATTCTGAAACAGAAACAGAAACAGAAACTTTTTTATTCAATATAGATTATAAATAATACTTATTGAAAGTCACTCTTTTGTCTAATTACCACTGGTTCGAAAAAAAACCTCTGTCCTGGGAAGAACCAGCAAGAAACCCAGCGGGACTTTTTTTTTAAATAACAGCTTACAATCATGTATATTACACAATTAACCACATAAAACAAATTAGAAACAGCCTGGCAGCGAAAACCTCATTCCCAAGGGTTATTATCATCCATAAATTCCTTAACATTATAATAACCCTTTTTATACAAACTATGTTTAATAAAGTTTTTGAATTTTGAGCAGGTCGAATTTTGTATATTTTCTGGGATTTTGTTGTAAAAGCGTATACATCGCCCCAAGAATGAATTACTGACTCGGTGGAGTCGAGTAACTGGTACTACTAGCTTCTAATGAATACACTCATACATCGTTCATATGTACGAGTACTACATGTGTTATACTTATCAACTATAAATCTCGCGGTAAAAGCATAATATAAAACATGTAATAAAAACGTAATGTAACTTTCTTAACATCACAGCAAATGCAGAGATTTAATGAAGTAACATAAATACTAACTGGAAAAAAGGTCTTATATATGTGAGCAATTTTTACATTGCTCGTGGCTTGTTGAACATAAAATACTATTTACATATTTCAACAGGACCACGTGTGCGACACTAATGTGTTAATGCCCTTATTCATTTAAATTACGACAAGAGAATCGCAGCGACACTTACGCTATCGGAAAAACTGGAAAGGTTTTCTGTAAAACGGTTTTTTCTTTAAGTGAAGCGATTTGAATAGGGTGCATCGCTCCCACGCTGCCTCGCCGGCCTTGGTAATTCGCATCATTTATCTTAATATAATCTGCGGGAACAATTATGGTGCAAAAAGGTGTGCTTACTCTTACATTTTTCATTTTTAAATAACTCTATACCACAGAAATCTTAATATATTTATTTTGATCTCTGTGCATTTTATCATTAATTTTACAATCAGGTGGGATAGTAGCGCTGACTTAGAATAGTAAATAAAAGATAAATATTTAAGACTTCACAATTTTTATTGAAACTTTGTAGTAATTTCATTATTATTATTATACTAAATGTAGACTGTTAAAACACCTATATCTTTTGTCGTTGCAAACCATTCATCTTTCATCGACTCCATATATACATTATCACTGCCTCGTTGGTCTTGGGGTCGTAAGCGACACTGTTGATCATGTAGTTTCAGGTTCAAATCCTGGGTCGATTCAAATCAATTGTTCAGTTTTTCTCAATAAATTCTCAGTGGTAGCCCAGTTTCACACCGTGCCTAAAAAAGCACGCAAAACCGTATGTTCTGAGTCTAATCTTTCTCCGGTCGTGCCGGATCCCTGTCTCATGAAACTACAGTTAATATTATAATTTACTTCGTCATTTTAATCAACATCATAATATTTATGTAACGTTTGTTTTTTCACTGTCTGCTCATAGTTCACAAATTTAAAAAATACGATAAGCCAATTTGCCTAAAATGATTTTGTTTTGAAAATGAAAATTTCCGTAATATTATAAATCCTGTCAGATCATTCACATAAGCAAACACCTGGTAAATCGGTGCAAAGATCGTGTAAATCGATTCAAGTTATGTTAATTCAGAAGTCGTTTCGATTACGATTTGAATTATCGAAACGAGCGAGCGGAAGACTGGTTACATAAAACACCTGATGCATCAGCGCGGGAGAAAAAACCTAATTCTCCACGACAAGACAGCTAATGATTGTCGGTCTTCGTTTTATACTGCCTCGTTCGTCCTGTATTTCCTGTTCCCCGGTTGTTACGTGAAATTGCTTTGCGAATCAAATTCCATCGCTTTTGCCACATCGCATGGCCATTGTGATTGGACAATTGATTCTCAGATTTTCTATTGTTTTGTCTTTCTTCTTCTTTTAATGTGGTTGTCCCATAAGTTTTTTGTAATTTGTTAATTCTTTTTCTTTAAATTTTTTTTTAATTTTTTTTTTGATAAATAATTTCATTTAAAATAACAAAATATTAAAATGACATTTGTGGATGTTTCATCTTCATGTCGATGAAAAGAATTGAGCGAAATACAAATTGTTGGATCCACCTGATTGTGACTACCGCTGTCCATAGACAACTGCAACCAACTTTATACTACGAAGGCTATAAGTGCGTTGTTACTACCAAAGACTAAGATGGAGTTATACTATTATGCTATTATGTATACCAATATGTGCAGGTACTGCTTTTGGCGGCAAAAATAGGTAAGGTAGAGTTACCTATCCCCCACGGACTCCTTGGCCGAATTGACGGCTCTGACCGGGATCCAAAGTCAGGACGCGCACCTCAACATTCAGATCGATTTTGTGTATGTATATTTATTCTTCTTTTCTTCCACAAGCCCATAAACAGTCCGTTGCTGAGTATGGACTCCTCCCACAGTTGTGGGATTTGCCCCAATCGCCAAGTTTAGCAGACTGATTGACGATCACACTATCAGACTTGTCACACCATTAAAACTGCTCGTTGCCATTTTGTCGTATTATACATTTGGGATATAAGACAGCTATACTATTATACCTATATCCCATAGGATGCGCTGGGATCTTCCTAGAATTGTTTACAATCTACTTTATCGACACCCACACCAACACTGTTTTGTACGTGGTCGAGCCGTGCTTATATTATACTTGAAGCATGCAGGGGTCGGCTCGACCGGAGAAGGAACAGAAAATCATCTTCATCATCATCAATACAGCCTATTACAGGTCTAATTCTATCATAGGGCTCCCCTAAGAAAACCACCTGCATCCAACGACTTCCTGCATCTCTTACCAGCTCGTCACTCCATCTAGTTTCCGAACGAAACGGAACGAAAGCTAATAATAGCTAAGGAGAAGTCTCGGGCAGACCGTTATATTGTTTAAAGTTTAAACTGCGCAGTACGAAGTGTTGTGTTAACTACGTACACACTACACTTCAAATTATTAGTATTTATTAATTAATTAATGGTTCTTTTGAATGTTGTCAATCGGATAAAAAGGTGTATGTACAATGAACATAGTAATATCATCTCCTGATTTTATTTATATCTAACACTTGAAACAGTGAATCCCCTGTAGATGAAAATGATAAATGTAAATTTGTAATCGCAACAGATTATCTGGTTTTCCGTTATCGTTAACAAGTTAGAGGCATATTGATGTAATCATTATATTCACGTGCACCGAAATTCGTCCAACATTAATAATTGAAATAAAAGTTATGATAGTAGAACTGTATGGTAATTTAAGTTTTAGTTTTTTTTTTAATAATGTATATTATATTATTTGAATATTATGTAAATAAATGATAAATATATTGAATTTCTCAATAATTAATTGTTACAATTAATATTTTATTTATCTTTGTACGCCCGTAGATATCCACTACTGGATATCGCCCCCTCCTGTTGTAGGTGGGATTTGCAATAACCGTTACGCTTGGCAGGCGGATTGGCAATCGTAGTACCACGCAGCTTCGACGCTACTCTCTGTGGCTAGTCCGTGTATGTTTCCTGTGGCGTAAAGGAGATGGTTATAATGCCGAATATCGAAATCAGAAAGATATTTCTTGCTCTACCTTAGTCACCTACTCTACTCTTACCTATTATTGGTGTTTCTTTTCACATTATTATGTTTTACGAGTACATTATCCTTTTTCATATTATCTTTCCTATGCATACTTCATAAGATCGTTAACAGTCCAAGCATAAACATGGGTCTCTTTTTGCTACTCTCCTTCGTTGGTCTTCGTATTTGGTATTTACATCTATGGGTACTACCATTACCATTCCATTGCAGCCCTACAATAGTCGTGATATTTTGCCATAGTTGGAACGCTTGGCGGGCGGGTTGGCAACCACAGTTTTTCATTATATTGAGTTGTTATCAGCAAGATGTTACTGCCCGTCTTCTGTAAGTTTCCCTCTGTAGCCTCTTACTGTGGCCTCTACATCGTGTGGGCCTCTACATCGGAGACCGGGTAGAGTGGAGGACGTCGACCATGGGATGTCCTTAAAGCTCTGTGCTGGGCCCTACACTGTGGAATGTATTGATGGACGACCTACTCCGACTCCCTCTGCCTGAGGGAGTAGCCATGACTGCCTATGCTGATGATGTTACAATTTTGATTGAATCTGATACCAGAGCGGGTATCGAATCCAGGGCCAGAGTCACTTTGAACCTTGTACGGGAGTGGGGGCTAAGGAATCGACTGGAGTTTTCCTCATCAAAGTCGACCACCATGACTATTAGAGGGAAACTTCAGCGCCCCCCCGTTATTAAACTTGGTGGAGAATCTGTAAAGACTGTAACTAATGCTAAGGTACTAGGTGTGGTATTGGACTCAGGACTATCGTTTGTGCAACATGTGTCCGATATTTCTGAAAGGGCGACCAAGGGATTCAGCAAGATGACCCGCGTATCGACATTCTCATGGGCTGTCTGATATCCGAGCGTAAAAATAATATACAGAGGAGTGTTTGTATCCACGCTTATGTACGCGGCGGAGTGCTGGTACGAGCGTGCGAACATGTACACAGTTTGCAGCGTACTACTGAGATCGCAGCGATCAGCCCTTATATTACTGACTAAGGCGTATCGATCCACCAGTACGGCGGCCTTACCGGTACTGGCTGGCGTTCTCCCTTCTGACCTGGAGTCATCCGTGCTGGTAGGATGGGTATAGCACGTTTGACCGCGCCCAAAGAGGAGTTGAGCAGACGGAAGCGCGAAATTTGGACTGAGGTGATCGGTGTTTGGCAGGATCGATGGACG
This sequence comes from Parnassius orleans, assembly GCA_029286625.1. Taxonomy (NCBI): domain Eukaryota; kingdom Metazoa; phylum Arthropoda; class Insecta; order Lepidoptera; family Papilionidae; genus Parnassius; species Parnassius orleans. The sequence goes on from JAGSMP010000137.1 coordinate 695,308, forward strand.
AATGAATCAAAAGGACGCGAGCTCTATCGATGCTTCCCGGAAGTGACGTTGCGACTCAGGTATACCTGGGTCTCACCGGACTATCAAACTTCGCAGATTCTCACCGGACATGGATACTTTCGGAAGAGACTGTGCGACATGCGACTGTGTGAAATTAGTATGTGTGAGTGTGGTACGACAGAGTTCACCATGTTCTATGGGAATGTCCTCTGTATGACGACCTAAGAGCGAAAATGATGGATGGATTAGTTCGTACGGTTCAAGGACCGATCTACTACTCGGATCTCGTCAGCGATGGGGTGAACTACGGGCTGTTGCGCGAGTTTGCGCACAGGTGGCATGATCGCAGAATAAGACAAGACAGGATGCTGGAAGAAAGGCCCGACGACGTGGGCGTAATAGTGCCGTCAGCCCCAGAAGGGGGAGAATGACAAACTGGGACAAGGAGTAGATTAAATAACTTGTAGAGAGTCAAGAAAGTGCACGCGGGAAAGAGCCCCGAGCAAGCACCGCGAGCATCTCTCAAGATTCGGCCCGTATAACCGCAAGGTTGGTGGGGCCATGGGAGGTGGTGGGTTGTCGCCTCTTACTACACCCACGGGATGATATGGGGTAGTGGGTATTCTTACACCGCAACTACACGGTTTATGGGTTTTGGGTATACTAATAAAACACTAATTCAGGGCAGTCAAGTCATCACAGAATATTATCGTAACTCCACGTATATTCGATTCGATCGAGATCGTACTCCAATATTTATACGTACACAATATTATAGTGTTTGCACAAATATTGGTTCTCGCTTGAACCTAAAAATTAGGAGTGACGTACTTAAACCATTAACCTATTTTGTTATCGAAAACCGAAGTCAAGCAAAAATTACTGTCGCTTTAAAAATAATTTGATAGTCAAATCTATAACAATAATCTCAGTCCTGTTCGCAGCTTTATCTCTTGTTTACTTTACTGTTTCAATTACAAGCTCTCATGAGAATATATTAGATACGGATGTTTGGACCATTTTACAATGGTATTTTGTTGCAGTCACCATCTTTAATCTAAACAATCTCTCATAATACATTGTAAACTGTATATGCAACTTATAGACCTAAATACGATGTACCTCTGTGATATTTCATATATGTTTTTATTCGGACGGGTCGTTATTGGGTTTTTTAAAAATTCTTAAAAGTAGCCCGGAGTTAGACGTTGTCTATGTTCTCATTCCTGTGCCTCGGAAAGCAGTAGAGTCGTTGGTCCTGCTCCTCATCTCTCCCCGGTCTTGTCGAATTGCTGTCCCATCGGACTATGAGAGTGAAGCAATAGAGAGTGTACCTGTGCTTGCGCATACAATCGTGCACTATAATCCTTTCCGGCGCAGATGGCTAATCTCTGTTGAGACTGGCCGTAGTGATCCGTGGCTGAAATTCGGTCTGGAGGCCTTTATAATTATATTCGATTTTGTAAAACAAGGGGGACAAACGAGTATCTAGTTATCCTGATGGTAAGTGGATGGTTTGTCCATGACATACCTTTTTTTTATCGTGTGGAAATCCTCATGGATACCTTCTGCTGTGGGGGCAACAGAAAGCCGTTTTCCTTATGCCGGATTCCTACCGGTCTAAACCCCACGGTGGTCACCATCAGCGTATATGAGGGGTCCCGGGATCTCCGTTATGAACGCAACCGGGGCCCCTCTCTCGCTTTGCTCTATTAAAGCACGTCCCTTCCATGACATACCTACATCTATTAATGATTAAGAATTAAAATGCAGATAAGTAGTCACCTCTGAGGATGCCTATCTTATCAGTTGACTGCCGCGTTGGTCTAGTGGTCGTAAGTGCGACTACTGATTACGTGGTCTCAGGTTCGAATTCTGGGATGGGCCAAAATCAGTCATATGTTTTTCTTTGTTTTTCTGGTCCTCTACCCTTATTATATGAATTATGATAATGGTTTTTTTTTATAGAATAAGGGTGACAAACGAGCACACAGTCCACCTGATGGTAAGTGGTTGCTGTGGTCCATAGACATCTACATCTATCTTCGTTTGCGAATTAAAATGCAGATGCGTTGTCAGCCGTGAGGACTAAGATAGAATGCCTCTTTTCCAGTAAAAAGGGTCTCCGGTTCTCTACACTCACCATACGAAACACAGCAGCATTAAGCTACTATTTTACGCTGGTATTCTGTGAGAGCGTGGTCCTTCCCCGGTCGAGCCGACCCATTCGTGCTACAACTATACTATTAATATAGCTGCAGTATGGCTCTACCACGTAAAAATAAGGATTGTAAGGAATATGTCATATCACTGTCATACACTATGACTGGTCAACTTTTAGCAGACCTAGTAAGAAATGTTATGATATTGCCGATGGTTATAAATTATAATGACGATAATTATAGGTAAAGTATGTAAAAAAAACTAAACATAATTATAATAGCTTATGATTTGAGTCTGGATATGGTCGAAATCATAATTATTAAAATAGGAAAAATATGTACAATAACAAAAAAATCGTCCGATATTTAATTATAAAATACTAACTTTTCCGTGCTACTTGGGATTCTATAATTAACAAAGTCAAATCCAACCCAAGCACCACTGCAAGACTTCAAGATACTGTAAGCTTGTTCTGCGTAGGTCGGACCAAAAATTAATATTCAAAACCTGAAGGTAGCCGGGCTATGACATCGGGACCATGTGTGCTGTTAAGCACCCGAAACGTCGAGAGTTAAAAATAAGTAAATTAAACGCGATAAAATCCGTAAAATAGTTTTATTCAATGTGTAGTATTCGCGTAAATATAAAAAATCATTTCCAGTTTTCAAGTTAAAAAAAACCATAAATTATTTTTTCTCCATACTAATTTGAACATCCCCTGGAAAGTTGTTTTGAAAAATTGCTAAACAAGTGTTTATATATTTTATCTACAGAGTGCTTTCAGTAAGTTTTAAGTCAATTGCCCCGTAAAATAAAAAGTTTCATATAAACTGTAACACCCTATTTCACCCTCTAAGGGGTTGAATTTTCAAAAATCCTTTTACAGTGGATGCCTACGTTATAAAGGCAACTTTGTACAAATTTCACATTTATACGTCTAGAGATTTGGGCTGTGCGTAGATAAATGAGTCAGTCACTCAGGACATCTTTTATGTCTATCTTACTTCCCTTATATACACGTCGTCAGCCGGCCTGAAGATTAGCCGAAATTCCCACGTGATGCAGACAGACTGGCGATCTTAGTACTACATAGTGATACACCTTTGCCGCTGCTTCGCGTCGTCAACCTGGACAATATATATCTGGCATAGGCATGATCGTTATACCGCTATCAGTCGTATTTAAAATCTCTTCTTACGACATCCACGTTTTAAATTGCTCAGTTCATGTCATAATGTTTCCTTACGGCCAAGGAAAATCTTTCCCTCTAATTTCCTATGCAATCCTCTACATTTTATGATAAATCTTTCTCTGTTCTTGGAGTATGACTTTGTAACTCCTTACCTCAGTCGATTAAAAGCGCTCAGTCTTTTTGTTTAACTACATTTGTTCAAGAAACAGGTTAAGGAACACTATTAGTCTCGCTAAGCTCTCTCTCTTCCTCCTTTTCCTTCTCTCTCTCCTGGTCACTGATCTATCACCTAAAGTGTGTTGTCTTTTTAGTGCATAAGTTGGTAACCTTTCTTATTTTAGTGCACCCTGCACGTTAATATTCTCTTCATCATGATCATCATTACAACCTTTCATAAGTCCATTGCTGAACATAGGCCTCCCCCGAGGAATGCCACAAAACACGGTCTTATCTTTTTTTTCATTCTTTTTCTGGGTTGTCTGGAAGAGATTGCTATGTAGCAATAAGACTGCCTTTTGTTTTTCCTTCAATATTTGTTTATTTTTGTTATATTAATCTTTCCTTGGTGTGCGATAAAGAGTATTGTATTGTTTTGTATTGTATTGTATTGTATCCGCGAACGAAATGGCTGATGCCATTTCGTTCATAAAGATATAGAATTCATTTACGCCATTAGTTCACGGCAAGGTTAGGTATTGGTGTAAGTAAATTACAAACATTGCTGTTAGGGAGTTTAATTTGATACTGACGAGTCGGTAAATTTAAAAAAATTAATAATATATTTTTGAAGTGAGGCACTTTTGGGATTGGGAAAAAGCACTGAACTCGCGTGACCATCACGTTCAGATATATATATATAGAGATATTTCTTAACAACCCATAAATAATGTTTACAAGTTTGGGAAGCTAAGAAGTTTTCGCTTCTCACGTGCAGTCCTAAGACTGACAGTTTTATTTAAAAAAAAATTAACAACTTCTATAATGCTGTCATTATGTTCAGTTGTTGCCGTTGAAGAACGTCCCTCATGCTTTAACTTAATGAAGCAGTTGTAAACAGAAACATGGAAAAAGGCTACATTCGAAGTCGATCAAAGGTTTGTAGCGTTAAATTCATCTTGACAGAGATATTAGTGTAATGAACTTATGACTGACTACATGCACTGACTATTAGGTGATCGATGACTTGACTCTTAGGATAAGGAGCGTAACTTATAAACAAAATTGATACTGGGTAACCGGTTTGTTTGATGTCTTGGCGACTTGAACCAGCCCTTGATTGTGACGTCATTATTTAGATCAAAACCTTACATTGTTTTATTGTTTTTATTGATTGTTTAATTATTTATTAACCATCAAGATTATTTTATTTTTATGTAGAGAAGTGAAATAATTCGTGTATAATAATTTCTAGCATTCTGTTATTACCGTTACAGTCTTCAAATGTTTACTGCTGATCATAGGCCTCCCTCATAGATTGCCTCATATTTGCTTTATCTTTTATTATTATCATTTATTATAATTTTATGATAATAATAAATACATCCAAATATAGAAAGCCACCATACTAAATATTGTAGCGTATCGTGAGATTTCCTTTACGAATAGATGAACACAAAGTAACGTCCAACATCCCAGAACACAATACTTAAAAATATTTTCATATGCTTTTTACTTGGTTCACACACGTAATTAGAATTAAGATCGGCCATAAGGCTTGAAAACATAAAGGTATAGAAATAATAATCATATATACATATTACCATTTATTATCTGCAGTATCTGTAATTGAGTAGGCTTCGTATTATATTGAGTTGTAGCTGCAAATAGAACTTGTTTTTTTAAACATCATCGCAATTTGTTTTTAATATTACGTATATTTAATTGAAAAAGACTTTGTATATCTTTAATGGATAAAAGATTAAAACAACAGTTCCCATTGAATAAAGTTCATATTTTATACACAATCTTTATCGTCTTCTTCTACACTCAACGGTTGGACGTGCAGTGCAGACCAATATGTCTCTCACCTTTCACGCTGCTCCACTTCACCGGCATTTACGTACACTATTACTAATAAGTATAGGAACATGAAATTATTAGTAAAACTCCTTGAGGCTAAGAATTTTAGGAGTAAGAAGTATAAATTATTAGGATTTAAATGAAGACGATGATTAATAGTTATTAGTGTTTACTCCGTCTCACACCCACAGATGACGGATTCAACCTTGCGGCAAAGGTGTCTGGACTAAAAACCGCGATTAAGAGCCGATGATTATTTTTTGCATAGTGATATTCGAATTTGAAATTGTTGACTGTTAATATTTTTTAAGAAAGTAATGGACCTTTCACTATATGACGATAATGACACGTTAATCTAATGTTTCTTTTGTGATGTAAAACGGTTCTATGTACTCGTATTTTCTTATATGCTTATTTATATGATTGGCTTTACCTTATATACTACCTTATATATGTAATATATATAAGCCAAATAAGAGTGTACTTGTTCATCATCTTTTCTTCCTACCGCTCATACCGTTTTGTAATGAACTCCGCTTTCCTGCTTTGTTTCCTCCACTTTTCTTTATTGGGGACATCGTTTTCGGTTACATCGCAGCTCTTGATATCATTTATCAAATAACCTACAGTGCCATTATCAACTATCATCGTCGACGACCCCGTAAAGTCCACTGATGGATGTAGGTCTCTGCCGCGTTTTAAGGGTGATTTGGCTTAAACGCCACGCTTCGCATGCGGTTCGGCGAACGTTGCACCAGACGCACCTATAGTGTACGATTAGCCATTATTCACTTAGACTGAGATAGTTAAGATGGAAAACGTTAGTTCTATGATTGTAAATACCTCATAAAGGAATCAAAGACCATAATAAACGGATAAACTGGTAAACATATAATAATGTTTTTTTAAAATCTATATTAGGGGTCTTAGAGCAGATACCTGTCTGATATATATTATGCTTTAATTTATAAAAGTGTATGATAGTATAAAGGGGCAAGTTTTGTAAAATGATTTCGCAGAGGCTAATGGATGAATTACAGAAATGTTATTAATTTTTTGTAATTTTTATGTTTTGTATTGTATTTATATTTGTAAATATCGTTAAACTTTCAAGCACAACATTTTAAACCCATTTAGTATTTTTGGGGAAAGCTTTTGAAATATAACTAATATAGTCTACGGATCACTTGAGCAGTGGTAGCTCAGGCAGGCGCTTGCTGTAAATTTCACAGTACGCGAGCAACACGGTTTCGATCCCCTCTGGTACCAAAAAAAAATTAATTGTTCATATACCACGTGTTTGACAGAGATGGAAAACATCTTGAGGAAACCTACATGTTTGAGAAATAGAAAACATATTATGAAGTCTTAAAGTCCGCCAAATGCTTGTTGGTATGGGGTAGCCCGACGGATATTTCCTTGCCATAAACCCTCTCAGAAATTAGAGGAGGTCTGTGCCCAGGAGCAGGGTATATAGGTTTTTACTTATAACTATACTTTAACTTTTTACGGGAAACCTGAGTTACATAGATTGTCAATTTGAAATTACCTAAGCGAATCACACGAGAGAGAAATCGCAAGCAATAACAATGTGAGGAGATATTTATTGATCAAAATATAAACGGATGTAGGTATAAAGATATGTTTCACTTATTAAACGTTTTTTTGTGTTATACCATATAGGTTATCGCTATAAACATTAATTAAAATATGTTTTTCGAAGATTAAAAGATAAGCTGACATGCCACTCATGCTCACACTGAAAACCCCCTAAACTTTTAACAAATTTAAAATTTTAAATAAATCCAATTAGCTGTCATGACTGTGTAAAATAAAATGGTGTGCTCTATGACTTCCACAACAAACTTTCTGCTGACACAGTCTCTATATTTCCGTATAGTTTTTACTGTAAAACTTGTGAGTGCCAAATAGGAAGTATTTTTGTCTATTGCTGAACACTTAATACAGCAGTATGATTCAGAATAAGATAATGTATGAGATGGCTTAATCTCAACTATGTTGACAACGTTCTGTTGTCGAAATCAATTACACAATACCGTGTGGTGGCGGCTCAAGGGAATCCATCACCCCGTTTTGTTATCGACCACCGCAGCAGCAGTGCTGGAAGGATAGGAAGCGAGTGGCGCATCGTCATACCAACACCTGTCTTCCACTGCAACTTACAACTCGGCTGCAGCGGTCAGGGGGAGAGTACACCTCTCTCTCCGCAGTCCACTAATATGCACGCATCCGCAGTACTCCGTGCGGCCACCTGGCGGGTCCTTCACTAGGGGCCAGCCAAATGGGTTCCTTTTTGCTTGCAGTAAGTACGATAAGGTGGGAACTAAGAAAAAAAATTCGAACCTAGGCGTAGTAGTCAGGTACATAGATCATTGAGTACATACATACACTCATACATGCTGTATTATGTAAAATGACATACTTCTGGACGAAATCGATCACGGTTGCATATTCCGAATATTGTGGTAAGTTGTTATTTACGCAGGGAATATTCTTGTGCTGTATTCGTATGGTTACGTGGTAGATCTACGTTGCAGCGTAATATTGCTGCAGTCCGAATGAGTAGGCACGGCCGGGGAAGGACCACGCTCGCACCGAATACAGCGTGAAATAGCAGCATAATGCTTCAATGTTTTGTATGTCGAGGGATGAGAACCTGAGACCCTTTTTTATTGATAACTAGGAATTACATCTTTGTCCTTAGGGGTGACTGATTTTTTAATTTTAACCACGAATTTAATAGATGTCTACACGCCACAGTAATACCATGAGGTGGACTGAGTGCTCGTTTATTATCCTTATTTCTGTAAAAATGTGAGCAAAGTACTGAGCTGCTACTTTCCTTTTACTTGCTCGTAGAATAGACGCTACATTTAAATTTCAAAATATGCGAGCTCATGTGAAAACGTTTGACTACATCAGGAAACCTGTATATGTAAGAAACTAAATTATTTCGAGAACATGTGAAGTCCACCCACACGCATTGGGGTAGCGCGATGAACTCTTCTCTGCATTAAAACCTCCCCAAAACGAGAGGTCTGTACTCAGCAATGGTACAAATGTATGTTTACTTACTTTACTGAGTACTTTAGGCAAATTTAAGAATACTGACGTACTGTTTCGTCTTCGTCTTCGTCTTATAGTATACAAAAACATACATACATATACATAAACACTCACGTCTGTCACCCAGAGGGGTAGGCAGAGACTATGGACTTCCATTTGGCACGATCCTGACACACCTCTCTCGCCTCCTCCACATCCATATACCTACGCATACACGCTCGTCGGTTAAGGGTACTTTTAATTTGGTCGATAAACATTCACCTAGGGCGCCCCTTCCCGGCAGAGGTATACAAAAACAAGCTATGACTTATGTATACTCTAAGGTCCTCATATAACATAATCAAATTCTGATGTAAATATTTTAAATTAAAATTTGATGTAAAATATGGGGTCGTGTGATCACTGACTGAATCATGCACTTTCACCGTATTTCTTTATTAATAGATTTTTTTAAAAACTTAAAATATAATCGGATTAACAGATATCAATTTATAATATTTAAAACAATAAATCTCGGTATCCGTGTCTCTTAAGTGAAATTTTTCACATTCACTTATAAAAAGTGAGTTATAACAAATTATACTAATTTGCATACTTCTTCTGTGGCCCGTATAATAAAAACATAAAAAATAATCATTCAAATAAATGTTTCGCACTTCTGTGTCTATTCCTTTCGTTGTTTCCAAGTGGGCGGGTGATAACTGATGTTCTTTAGTTTGTTTGTCTACTTGTACAATTTATTTCGTGTTCATTTTTTAAGGTTCTGTTTCATTAATTTTATTTATCGCTATTTGCTTAAAATTTTAGCTGTATATAATACAGTTTATATTAATTCTATAATATGTAAATTGACGTTTAATAAAAAAAATATTTAAAACCATCAAGAAGTTTTGTAACTGTGTTCAAATATATTATTTCATTTCATATCTTTCTTAGGTGTCTCATAAATAGAAAGCTTAACAGATGAATATATATTTCACTTTTATAGCAAGGACGAAATATAAATAACAAAATTAAAAAAACTCGTAAAAAGTAGAAATAAAGTTATAGGCTAATCACTTCCCACTGAAGGGTACAGGCCTCTGCAAGTGAGATCAACCAGATTCATTTTGTTCCAAAGTATCTTAAATATGTTGTATTTTGTAATAAATGTAAAAAGCTGTTAAATCTCAGGAACTACATTCATTGATTCTATGCTTTAGTACTGGCTCCTAATCAAACTAGGTTAATACCTAGGTTACTTCGCATCTTCTACTATTTCTTATCAGCCCGTACCTACGGTTTGTTGTAACCGGAAGGAAGATTTGCGATTATAGCACCATTCACATCTGAAATATACAAAATGGTTATACCGCTATCTATACAAGCCCAGATATGTATGTGGCATTCCGTGGTAGTCTGTTATGATATTCACTAGAAATGAAGTGCTAGATTCTTTGTCGTCTTAACACACGATGATTTTGTGGATTTTTCACGACAAAAAGTAATTCTAAAATGTTCACAACTTTTTAGAAAACCAATATAAATCCTTATCAAAAATTTAGTGCATTATCTACACTAAATTTTATTAATTTAGTGTAGATAATGCAATTTATGTGAGCATATCACACAAACTAATGAAGCATAGTAAATTAATGTATATTTTTAATTGTATATTCAAAAATCCGGAATGCCCCTGGTATTTAAAAAGCGATTATTGTCATTGTTTAATTTGGAAGGAAGGATAAAATAATTTCTACAAATCTAGTTTAATTCTTTTGTTGGCTGAAATTTTTACAAAACTTAAATAATGCACAATTCGTTTTAAATTGGACTTAAAAGCAGAGCTGTAAAGCTGTAAAAATTATATGCGTTAACTTACAATAATTTAAGACTGTATTTTGTAAATTGTTATGGTGATTAAAGCCTATTTGCGATATCGTAATGCAACAGACTATGACGTAAAATTACATGGGCATTAATTTTAGTGACCAATAAATATTTATGGCCTTTACGTTTTGTATTATTTCATTGAATTAAGTAATACGGCGATAAGAACAGAGCTTTAGGGTCGACCATGACAAGTAAATAGATATATGGACATTACGTCATGTTGTATTTAAATTGTCTAGTTGTTGCTTTTATAACTTTAGTTTTATATTACACCTCTACAGTTTCATTAACAAATCTTTAGTTGCCTTTACGATAAAGGACCTTAATTATAAAATGTTTCTTTTGCACACCTAGAACGCGAAGCGGAGACATTCAATTCTTAAATCGTGAAATCAAAAATCCGAGTTTTGATCAGGTTAAATCATCTCCTCTTATTTTATGGAATACTTTTGCATAAAAAATAAATTACTAATTGCAAGGGTACATTCCACTCAACAATTAATTAACTTTAATTTAAAGTTTTAAAGTCCCGTTGTTGAGTATAGTATTAAAACTAGCGACCCGGCTTCGCCTGGGTGGAATATAGTGGCGTGGCGGTATTTAGGTTTAATATAGTCACAAAAAAAAAACTGCATGTTTTTCAGATAAAATATCCTAGACCTAGAGAGCCTAGATCACTCCTGGAATTGCTCTATAACTGTTCTTGAAGTATAACCACAATCGGTTCAGTTATCTGAAGATTAGCTTGGACAGACAGACAGATATACAGACAGACAACATGGTGGCATTCATGTATAGATAATTTTATTGAAAAAAAAAAACTTGTTGGACGTCAATTAGCCTGTTTGTTGGGATGTACTCGTACGTATGTAAACACGATCTCTCGCACACCATTCAATAGATTGTTTTTTTTATTTCCCCTGAATTTAGCCTGCCTTTTGATTTTCACTTGTAGTTCTTATTGCGTTTACAACCTTGTATTAACTTGCTTCTTTCGTTTCTTCCTGGTTCAAAGATTTTTGTAATTTTTTTTAGCATTTGCTAAATATCCGATTGAGCTAAAATTTGATATACTCATGTAACTTCGATGACAATGTAATAATATGGTATCAAAGAGCTGATTAATCAGATGCTAGTCCTAGCAACGGCTTTAAAATATTGTTTTTAAAAATATTATATTTTGTAATTAATTAAAATCATGACTCATTTGTCTATATAATCCCATGTATAAGTATATATTTTTAAAACAACGTTCTGTGTTGAAATTAGCGTTCGAAACTTTTAATATTGTTAATATTAAAAGAAATTTATTTAAAGCTGAAAAACTAACAGCTGGTCATATACATACATATATATACATAAATACTCACGCCTGTCACCCAGAGGGGTAGGCAGAGACTACGGACTTCCATTTGGCACGATTCTGGCACACCTCTCTCGCCTCCTTTACATCAATATATCTACGCATACACGCTCGTCGGTTAAGGGTACTCCTAATCTGGCCTTTTTTCAATATAACGCCAATTTGGTCGATAAACCTTCGACTAGGGCGTCCCTTCTCGACTCTGCTGTTTACTTCTGCAACATAAATTTGCATTGTTACTCTTTACTCGTTCATTCTTTCTACATACCTACTACCGAAGCATTCCTTTCTTAATCCTGGTCACAACGTCATCTTGCAAACCACACTTTTCTCTTATCACACTATTTCTCACCCTGTCATTCAGATTCAGCCTTAGCATACTCCTTAATGACCGCATTTCTACAGCATTTATTCTACTTTCATGCTTCTTCTGCCAGACCCAACTTTCACTACCATACATTAAAGTAGGGACTAACACAGCGTTATGAATTGCCAAACGTGCCTTTTTTGCGCGTTCTGACTCTTCACAATAGCGTGTAGAGCCCCATTCACTCTATTTCCTGCGTTCACTCGTCGTTCAATATCCTTATCATATCTACTATCCCCTGCTAAATAAACATCCCAAATATACAAACTCATCCACTTGCTCAATCAACTCCCCTTCTACTCTTATTTTACATAACGTTTTACTTTCTTCTCTTTCAAAAACCATCACTTTCGTCTTACTTGCGTTCACTTTCATACCCCTTTCTTTTAATGAACAGTTCATTAAAGTAACAATCATTTGCAACTCGGCCGCCGACGATGCAAATATGACTTGATCATCGGCGTACAAAAGGCATTCTCAACCCACATTATTCAACTTTCAAAGTTTGCAAACAACTGTCCATAAATAGGTTATACAGCCACGGGGAAGCTACACAGCCCTGTCTCACGCCTTTTTGGATGCCAAACCAGTCCGAGTAGACCCCGTTGATCCTGACACAAGCACTAGAGTCTCTATAAAGAGACCTTAATGCCTGTATCAAACCAGCGCTCAACCCAAATGAGTTCAGTGTTTGCCATAACACATTCCTGTCCACTCTGTCATAAGCCTTTTCCAAGTCCATGAACGCACAAAAATCTTTCTGGTTTTTGGCCAAAAACTTCTCCGCAATCATGCGCATGGAAAAGACTTGATCCGTACACCCCATCCCCATTTTTTTCATCCCAATCAATCCCCATTTTTGCACATCCCAATTTTTTCCATCAGTTTCTGCCATAACTCTTTCAATTAACACCTTAGCATACAGTTTACCCACAATACTAAGCAACTGATACCACGGTAGTTTTTACAGTCCTGCTGTGACCCTTTTCCCTTATATATTGGAACTATAACGGCTTTGCACCAGTCTTCCGGCACCCGCTTCAGTTCCCAACATAAATTAAACAAGGTGTACAGCAGGCCTGCCACCACTCCCTATCCAGCCCTTAGCATTTCGAGTGATACTCTATCATATCCGGCTGCCTTACCTGCTTTCATGCTTTTCATTGCTTTCATTATTTCATCTACACTTATCTCCCTACCTTTCTCCACTTCTTTCTTTCATATATGATACATAATTAGGTACATCCAAGAAAGGAGCCTACTCTTTTTTTTAAAGTACGGCAACAACGCACCTGCGATTCCCCTAGTGTTGCAGTTGTTCATGGGCCGCGGTCGACACTTACCATCAGGTGTGCGACTGGTTGATTGCCCACTCTTCTATAAATAAAAAAGTATGTAAATGACAAAGTTTTGACGCCTATTACTTTTCACAAATATTTAATCGATTTAGGTAAATACATACAGTGTAGGATTCAAATGTATATTGTTACTGAACTTAACTTTAAAATGAATATCAATTGATTTATTGATGAAAATAGTATTCTAAATCTAAAAAATTACGTATAGATCTGTTTCTTGATAAAAGCTAGATTTTAGTTTTAAATATTGTTACATATAATATGTGCGTGTTATTTCAAATTATGCTACGTGCCCTTCACAAATCCATTGCTGAACATACGCCTCCCCTAAGGAATGCTACAAATCACAGACCTTAGCCACCTACTGCCACCATCACCTTACCAGATCGTCACTTCATTAAGTGAAGGGTCGTTCTACTCATCGCTTTCCGATACAAGTAGTGGCTACTAGAACTTTTTTTCCCTATCCAACACCCCGTACGGCCAGCAGCAAAGGACCACATTTTTCAGTTGCATATGTCTTCACTGGTAAGAGGCAGCTGTACTGTACATTCTTGTTAAAAGGTTCTGAGGGATACGTGACCAATAGACGTGTCTTTTTAATCTTCTGTACGTTGACCGGCTGAGATGGATCCGTCGATTTACCTCTTGATTGAAGTTGATCTTACCTAGATGGAAATTTATCCTAGGTAAACCTACTCACCAAAACAGCACGTGGACGCAGCGTATAAAGGACATCAGTTAACAGACAAGGTTAATACAGTGCGGCGGTATTATTCCACCTTTTTGAAGAATGAGACCATAAGTACGCAGGTCTTATTCTTCAAAAAGGCTCTACTCAGTACTCCACCCGCTTTCAGAAGCTCCGCTGCAATTACATCATCACCCGGCCTTGTCCTTGTTAAGCTGGTGGAGACCCATTCTAATGACGATCAGACGTACATCCGAGATATCACCCAAATAAAATTGGATGTTATATACTCACAATATATTATTAATTACCTATATACACCACAGATAGTTGTTGTTTAGATAGGTGTTTAAAGTCTAGATATATTGTGGTTGTTCCAGTGTGTTTGACACCGTATTTTTTTTATAAATCTGAAGTGACAAACGAACGTACAGTCCACCTGATGTTAAGTGGATGCTCTGGCCTATAGACATCTATCCTTGATTAAGAATCGAAATGCAGATACGTTGTTCAGGGATGACCTAAGGGATGGGACTAAAATGGAATGCCTCGTATCCAGTAAAAAGGGTCTCCGTTTCTCTACACTCACCATACGAAACACAGCAGCATTGAGCTGTTATTTTACGCTGGTATTCTGTGAGAGCGTGGTACTTCCCCGGTCGAGCCGGCCCATTCGTGCTACAACTATAATAAAGTTAGTTAGTAGTTGTAAAACGTTTTTTAATCTTCTTCATGAAGACAACGCTGTTTTCTTGTCTTGATAGAATATTTGACCGAGTTTTTGTCAAATTAGCTTCGCAAAAAGTGGTTCTTAGATGAACATGTTTTTGAGTTTTAATTAAATTTGCGGTGGTTCAGGTTAAGGATTTTATTACTTGAGTTCCGTTATAAAATCTAAAGTAGTAGAATGTTTCTAAAAACGAAAGAAATGACTCGACTCATTAGGACATATAGTAATTAAAATTGTATTATTGTTTTTTTACCATATTAGCTTCCGCCAAGCATAAATTTATAGACATAGAATAATAATTTGAGTTGTTTTTTTAGTTTTACTAAAGTGACAAACGAACTTGTAGTCCACCTGATGGTAAGTAGCTACTGCAGTCTATGGTCACCCGCAACCATCTTTAAATAAAGAAGGCTGCAGATTCGTTGTCACCTCTGAGGACTAAGGTCGAATACTTCACAGATTGTAACTACACTGGCTTCTTATACACTTCAATTGGAACACAGCAGTGCAAGTACTGCTATTTGGCGGCCGAAACAGGTAACAGGGTGGTACCTAACCAGACGGATTCCTAGGCACCAAAGGAGTTTTACCACCTACTATCAACGGTAATATAATGTTGGAAATAAATTGAATAAAGCACGGTGATGTACATATATCAATTTCACGTGTAAGTAAGCTTTTAACCATCTAATGTAAAACTATTTTTAGTTCACTGACGAGAACAAGCTGTTAATGAATGTTTAAAAATAATATGAATGAACACTTACTGAATTTTTTTTTATAGAATGAGGGAATGACAAACGAGCATACAGTCCACCTGATGGCAAATGGGTGCTGTGCAGGATAGATATACATGTCTATGGGCCCATAGACATGTATATTTATCCTCGTTTAAGAATCAAAATATAGGTGCGCTGTCACAACTAAGGACTAAGTTGGAACTCCTTGTTTTCCGAAAAAGGGACTCGGTTTTCTACAATCACCTTATGAAACACGTCAGCAATCAACTGCTATTTTACGCTGGTATTTTGCCAGATCGTGGTTCTTCCGCGGTTTATATAGAAGCAGCATTGTTTATGAAACATGCTTAACTGTTTTATCAAACAGAAATATAAATGTGTATAGTACTAAGATCGTTCTTTTTATCTTCACTTCACCACAAAAATATAGATGCTAACACGCCAAGACTTTACGAAAAGACTTTGAAACATCGCGTTAAATATGTCGCTAGTGCCGATTTGAGCATGCATAAGTGATTGCGAAAATATACCGAATATGTGCAGATACGAATATGTAGAAAGTTGATGTTGATTCTGAAGATAAAGGAAATGTTTATTAAATTAATTAAAATATAACTTTTGAAATGATAGTGAAACTGAAGATATCGATATTGTCTAGCTTCTGATATTTAAAACTATTAATAATTCACGAGCTTGACTATTAATAAACGTTAGATTAATATATTAATTATTACAAATTTGAATAAGTCGAAAAAAAATCATTATCGTTATCATTTTCATCAGTACAGCCCTGCTGAACATAGGCTACCCCCTAGGCAACAAAGAAATAAAACCGATCCCATGTCATATATAATTTATACTTGTTAATACGTATTTTACTATATATATAACAACTCTCTGTAAGCTAGGGTAACTTTATAATGGTGTCAGTAGCCTGACTGATATATATTTTTTTACGCGGGCTTAGGACCGTACTACAAAACACGGTTCTGCACCCATCTTGCATCCATCGATTTCCTGCATCTCTGAAAATTTTTTGTAACATTATATTCATTGAATGACAGATTGGTTAGTACATGTAATACCATGACCAATCTATATATTTTAATTATCTCTTTGCACGCTGATAACAAAACCAAAGCAATAAGTTACTCCATTCCGGCCTGCCTATGGGAACGGACCGCGTTGTCTTTGAAATGTATTTCTGTGTGACATAGGAAGTTGGAAAAAGGAGTAAAAGTCCGGTACCTGCATAGCCTATGAAGAAGCGTTATTGTGCGTATTTTGTTTCGTAGAGCGTAGCGATGGAAGTTACGAGCTGACTAAATGCGGCGTCAGTGAGCCAATTTTCGATTTGCAACGAAATTGAGTGAGAGTTCAAAATGAATAAAATAAGTCGTGACTTATAATATGTGATAGCCGATGCGGATACCGCCATTCGACACGCGATGTACAACGCGACGTGCAAGGTGCCGCTTTTTTGTGAACGAGACTATATAAACGGGTGTGCGGTACATGTCTCCGAATTGCTGATTGCCAAGTTCAACTTTGTACAGGAGGTAATACTTTTTTATTTATTTTTGCGTAATAATCACTACCGTATTACGTAATATCCACCGTAATGTTTCATACTTCCTTAAAATCTATTTTAAAAACAAAAATAACCACGACGTTCTGAGATTGAACAATCTGTTACAGAATGCCGGAGTAAGACGACAGTGTAACTGTTGCGTTTTGTTTGATTAGTGACGAGCATAGAAAATACATTACGTACATAGTTGCAAGAGCTGATTCACTGGCAACAAGCCATTCCATTTTATTTGGTCTAAAGGGAAGAGAGCTACTGCAATCTGAGGCTATGAGGTACTTCGTCTAAATCCTTAAAGGTGACAACCCATCTTGGCATTTTTTTTTGAAGTTTATTTTAGGTGTCCATGGGTATCATCAGCTGCGTATTTATTTCGTTTGTCACTCTAAGAAAAAAACATCAAGTGTGTCAGTACACCTTTATCTTGATTCCCATATATTTACAATACCTACACCCTTTTGAAATGATAACGTGGCATTCCGTCTTAGTCCTCATTTCTGACACCAAAGACCACCAATGCATCTGAATTTTGATTCTTAATTGAGGATAGATTTAGTTATCTATGTCCACAGCATCTACTTAACATTTGGTAGTCTGTACGTTTGATACCCTTATTTCTATAAAAAAAGAAAAACCCTCGCGCTGGTATTGTCCATCAGTTGCGGTCCCATTCGACAGTCGTTGAAATTAGCATTATGCGTTTTTGGATTAATATTCCGCCATTAGTCGGTTGCCAGACCCTCGTCTGTCATTCAACAGGTGTACCCGCGTTCAGGTAAGGTTGACATTTTGGTAAAAAGGTATCATATTATCCGTTACTCTCCTTAACATTTAATTACTTATATTTTGTATCATATTATTCATCATATCCAAAGATACTTTTGTATAGTCACCAACAACAATGGGGTCTCGCTTGAATCGCCAATTAAACGATGTTATCAAGATGTCAAAGTAATTACACACGAATTAAACATGAGCTGTCACAAAAAGATGCATAAATTCAATCTGTCAATTTAATGACATTTTGTCGCAAGGATTTGTCAACAACCGTCGTCACGTTAGTTGCAAATTTACCAACGAGAAGGTAGCTTTGTTCCCAAACGTACCGACTGCCGCCCACGGTTATTATGGAAATCAGTAGGTCACTAGGAGCTACTTGAACGTGCGACTTGCTTACGCTAGATTTGCGCTTTGATTCACGCAGGCTGTGGGCGACTCATCGACGTACACAAGGTCGATGTACTCGAATTTGCGGTACCTTTATTTACATATTCGCGGGTCAGACTTGAAAAAAATGACACCAATAGATTTCGAGTATTGGTGGTGCAAATCGGTATCAAGGCCACTGTCTGCTCTCTCTCTTTCTGTTACTGGGTAAGTGTAACACCTAAAATCAACTTGGCCTATGATAAATTGCTTATTGTAAGTGAGATAAGTGTCGTTTGTTTGAGTGGTTTCCAGCGTCGGCGTAGTGAAAGCTCGTTAGCTGATTTAATGATACCGCTATTTTGAAGTGATTGGGTTTTCAAAATTTCCATTAAGGGTTAAATTTTTAGGTTTTTAAGACTACCTCAAAATTTAAAAACAAAATAACCAGTGTGTGTTGCCAGTGATGTCTTACGGAACAGAGACGCGGCCCTTCACTGCTGATCGTATGAGAAATGAATTCATTACCGGAAACTAACAATTTGTCATTTACATAAATATTTTTTCGCTAGAAGTCAAAGGCAAAACAAGCTGTCGCGTACAGTGAAATGTATAAGCCTGTTACAGAATTACATGTTTCATTTGATTTAAATGAAAAAAGAGGGCCAAGTTCGGTACAAACAACGTTCGAGTCTGTCGGTTTTTCCAGTAAAAGAGTTTAGATATAATGGGCGTTTAGATAGGAGTTTAGATATAATTCATACCAGTTCCAAGAACGTACATAGATCCTATAATTTGAGCAATCGCACGAGAGGAGTACTTTATCGACACTTTTTCGATATCAAATCGATAATTTCTAGGTTTCATATTCATTCCTTTGTACACTTGATATGTACACTTTGTACATATAATTTACCTTGATGCCCAATTTCAAGTTTTTAAGTAGTCTAGAAGAGGCTTAGGTTTTTGATCGGTGAGTCAGTGAGTGATAAAATTAAACTTTTTAATTCCAGTGTTTTTTTAGGTCGTTGCTCATGGGTTAAGACCTGGTAAGATATGCAGAAAGTCGATGGATGCAGGTGGCTCAGGACCGTAATTTTTGGCATTCCTTGTGAAGGGCTGTAATGATAATGTTGATGATGATGAACCCCAGTGATTTTCTAATTTTCTGATACATTTAGAATTTGTCGATTGGTGATTCATAGTTAAATTAAAACTGATTCATAGCTAATATTAGGTACTTTTATATATTTTTTTTATAGAAAGGAGTAACAAAAGAGCACACAATCTATCTGATGGTAAGTGGATACTGTGGCCCATATACATCTACATTTATCTTCGATTAACAATCAAAATGCAGATGTATTGTCACCACTGAGGACTAAGATAGAATGCCTCGTATCCAGTAAAAAGATCTTCAGTTCTCCACACTCACCATGCGAAACAATGCAGCAGCTGGTATTTTAAGATAGCGTGGTCCTTTCCCGGTCGAGCCGACCAAATAATGCTACAATCATAATAGCTACAACATTGCTCTACCGCGTGTAAATAATATTATATGTTAAAATGTATTTATTTATTATACTTAAAAAGGTCCACCTGCAATTGTAACAATTTAAGATACAAAAACTAAAACTAGGTATAATAGTCTTATTCTAATTGCACAATTACTTAAAGGTAATCACCGCTATCCCGTGTAGTGGCAGTGTAAGAATATCCACTCCCCCATACCGTCCCGTGGGTGTCGTAAGAGACGACAGAGGGAAACTGAAACAGGAGATGGGTAGCAGCATTTTCCTGATAATAACTGAAAATAATAAAAAAAAATTGGTTGCCTGTAAAGTCGGTATACGGGCGAAAGTTTTACGTGACAACGACTTTGAGTGGTAAAATAATTTTATTATGTCTGTCTCTCTCGCTCTTAGGCGGGCTAACCATGCCCGAGTGGAAGGGACGCGTGCCTCTCACTCGCTCTCATTGTGAGCGCATAACGTGAGCGGAGCGTAACGCAGTTTCTTGAAGTGTCACCCGGCAAACCAATTTATAAGACGTTGTCACGTCAAAATGCGATTGCCAATCCGCCTGCCAAGCGTGGCAACTAAGCTAAAATCCCTATGAGGCAATCTATGGGAGAGGCCTATGTTGAGCATTGGACTTTTATAGGCTGTAATGAATGAATGAATGAATCACCGCTAAGTCTATAATTTAAAAACTAAATTTGGGTATTTTAAGAAAAGAAGCACTTATGTTAAAGCAAAATAACTAGTAAATTACTAATGTATAATATATACTTAAAAATGATTTAACTTACTTTTGGTATTGTATCTAACAAATATACTTAAACAAAATATACTTATACCAGTCTGGCTACTGACCCCATTATAAAGTTACCCTACCTTGCTGGAGAGTTGTTATATGACTACATACTATACAAACACAGAGGCGTCAACGAATATAATAAAGTTTTATTCTAACTGCACAATTACCTAAAGTTAATCACCACTAAGGCTATAATTTAAAAACTGAATTTAGGTATTTTAAGAAAAGAAGCACTTATGTTAAAGCAAAATAACTAGTAAATTACATAAAAATACTTGCGAAGCTTGTCCGCGTAAACAAAATATATATCAGTCTGGCTATTGACCCCATTATAAAGTTACCTTAGCTTATAGCTTATAGGAGAGTTGTTATATATTTAGTAAAACAAATACAAGTAATATATGATATGGGATTAGTTTTATTACTTTAAGTAACATAAACGAAACTAGAAACTTATATGTATTTAAGAATATTGGTCCAGCACAGTCAGCTGTCGTGTGTATGTAAGATAACACTTAAATATATCACGGAACTTTAGCAATCACTGTCTGCAATAATAACAAGGCTGCGGTACCGTTCAAACAATTAAGTTCATTAGAGAACGCTAATTCTCAGAGACAAGTAAGCTCAACTTAGGTAACTTGCGTGGCGAAGTTACTTTTGCGTGCCTTTGAGACATAATAATTGTTATTAACGGTACGTGCATGCTTTACGCTGTTATATGTGCTTGTGTCCGCCGCTTAGTCCTTTAATTTAAAGGTAGGTAAATTGGAATGGAAGCTATTTAAAAATGTTTTCGACATATTTTTGAATATAATTTGCTCACTTGGACCTATAATTTAAGTATGATAACACATTTATAACCAGTAAAAAATACCTGTAAATTTAAATAAAACTAGTTTTACGGATTTTATCGCGTATATTAAGTTAATATAAGCGATAAAATCCGTAAAACTAGTTTTATTTAAATGTGTAGTGTTCGCGTAAATATAAGAAATCATTAAATACCTGTAAATTTCGCACAGTAATTTGTATATTTTTCATTATCAGTAAGTTTGCTGTAATCAGCCGTGGTAGCTCAGATGGTTAGCGCTCGCTGTAAGTTACACAGTACGCGAGCAACCCGGGTTCGATCCCCGCTGGCACCAATGAAATTGTTAGTTGCAATTTTAAGTGCTGATTTACCACGTGCTCGGCGGTGAAGGAAAACATCGTGAGGAAACCTGCATGTCTGAGAAATCAAAAAAAAATATTTCGAAGATATGTGAAGTTCGCCAACACGCATTGGGGCAGCGCGGCGGACATTTACTTGCCCTAAAACCCTCTCAGAAATGAGAGGAGGCCTGTGCCCAGCAGTGGGACGTATATAGGCTGTAACTTTACTTTTTTACTTTACTTTATTTTCAAGGTAGATAAATCAAATTCAGCTCTGCTCCTTGTCCTCAGAATGTACGAGGGGCAATTCTTACAACACTTTTCTACCGTATTTTGACTTTTTACCCGCCTGCTCCAGAATAAGGATAATGTCTTAGTGTATATGTATGTAAGTATGTATGGGTGTATGTATGTATGTATCTCTATGTAGCCTAAACGGCTTTATGAATTTTAACATATTATGGGGTGACACTGAAACAGTAAAATAAGATTTATTTCTGTGTCAGTTAATGTAAAATGTTTTCCGAGAGTGTTGTGGAGCAAACCACTTTTTTGATAGGACAAGGGTGACAAGCGAGCACACAGTCCACCCGATGGCCAGTGGCTGCTGTGGCCCATAGACATCTACATCTATCCTCGTTTGCAAATCAAAATGCAGATGCGTTGTCAACCGTGAGGACTAAGATGGAATGCCTCTTTTCCAGTAAAAAGGGGTCTCCCGTTCTCTACACTCACCATACGAAACACAGCAGCATTAAGCTGCCATTTTACGCTGGTATTCTGCATGGTCCTTCCCCAGTCGAGCCGACCCTATCGTGCTACTAATATAGTTGCAGCATGGCTCTACCACGACGAAAGTCTCAGTCTTCAGTTAACTGTTCCTAGATTTTAAGAAGTTATTATTAAAAAAAATTGTTTGATTTTTTCTGATTAATAAGGTTTTGTAGTTAAGGGCTTATAAATTGTCAACGAATTTTCTACACAAATAATGTTATAAAAATTAAGCAAAAGTTACTGCCAGCCCTCATTATCCATCATCATCAACATCATCTGCTAAAATAAGTTACATATTAGTACTTAAAAAAAAAAAAATTATTTGTAAATATCTGTACCTAAACATGGCCTTTATATCTAAAACGTGTATCAGTAAGGTCACGACCTATCAACCCTTTATTATACTGACAAATCAGTGTGCAATATTAGCAAACCTCGTGGGGGCGTTTGCGTAGGTGCACGTCCGCCGTGAAAGTGCCGTGACTGATTGACTGGTACCGACTGACGTGTTCATCGAACAATGGTCGTGAAATTACGATATATTTTCAGGATGCCAGCCGGCTTTACACACGTTGCCACTTTACCGCTTACGCTGTCACCCACGGTAACCTGGTGTTACCCTATTCAGAATAATCAAAAACACTTTATTGGGAAGATCCGTGGTAGCTCTGTGGCAAATTTCACAGTACGCGAGCAACCCTGGTGCGGTCACCGCCGGCAACAATGAAATTGTTAATTGTAATTTTATTGGATATATATTTATTATATTCTATTCTATCCTATTCCATTATATTCTATTCCATTCCATTACATATCATTCCATTCCATTCCATTCTAATTTATTCTATTCCTCGCGTTTAGCCGCAAAGGAAAACATCGAAAGAAAACCTGCATGTCTGAGAAATTAAAAAAATATTTCGAATATATTTTATTAACTTCTCAGAATACACCTCTAAATATTATATTTCGCTAACACACATTGGAGGAGCATGGTGGACACTTCCTTGCCCTAAAACCAAAAGGAGTGGGACATATTTTTTACTTTATTAGGGCCGTCGTATAAAACCAACACATAATTTTTGTAACGGATTAATTGATCATACGTGTAAACAAACCGATTAAAAATTGCAAATAAAGTCAACGCGGTGGCAAATTGTTGTTTTTATTACAAGATTTGTATCATACGGTCGGACTACTCATTTATGGTTTATCGGTATAGTGAATCACTTAATAATGATCGAGTCTTAGTTATTGAAAATTTTAATCAACCCCGTATCCGACAAATTGACCAAAAATAAACCGCGACAAATTAAAATGCTTACATCACTATTTACAGTTTTAGTAGCCCAAATAACATGCAAACGAGGTTTCATTATATTATTGCTTTACTAAACGAATAAAATGTATGGTACAGTATTTTGAACTGTTTTTGATAGTAGTTTTTCTATGTAGGTTTAGCTGCGCT
The DNA here is from genome assembly GCA_029286625.1 of Parnassius orleans. NCBI lineage: Eukaryota > Metazoa > Arthropoda > Insecta > Lepidoptera > Papilionidae > Parnassius > Parnassius orleans. Next base: position 719,337 of record JAGSMP010000137.1, read on the forward strand.
CATCCTGGCCTTCGCTGCTGTGGTGAAGTTACGTGAGGAGAGGAATTTTAGAATTACAATGTGCCCCTCTATTATATTCTGTGATTCTGATTGGGCCGCGGTGGGAGAGGACTTTAATAATAATTATGCGTCATTTTTCCTACTTTTCACTATTGAAACGTGGTAACTGATAGAGCCATGGATGAGATGAAATTCGGGTTAGTGCTGCTACGTTTTACTTTACTGGACCTTATAGCTTCTGCGTGGTAAACTCTTTTCTAACACACGATGAAATAGTGTACGTGTAGAAAGACGCGCCTCTTGTTCCGTTCCGCCATCAATCAGTATTGCTATGATTCAAACATAACTCTAAAAGTACTAGCTTTAGAAGAGTATGGGAGCCATTAGAGCAATATTAGTCATGGAATAAAACATAAAAAATAATTTTATGGAGTTTAATGTAATTAAACGGATTTTATGGCTTTAGTTCATTAAAATAATTAAATGCGATAAAATCCATAAAATTAATTTTATTCTAATCTTTATGTGTAGTATTCGCGTCAATATAAGAAATCATTAAGCAATCTTAGTCCTTAAAAGAGTTAATTTATCTGTAGATTTTTTGTTTGAAGTTGGATGTAGATTGGATTGGTTGCAGTAGCCTCTTATTTCAGATAAAATCTTGATATATTTGACACTTTGATCTACTATTATTTTTAAAAGTAATGTTTTAGGGTAATGGTCGTGCTTACTATCAGATACTAAAAATCTATTTTGTCCCATAGCCGTCGAATGTAAATAAAGTTAAAGTTAAAGTTACAGCCTATATACGTCCCATGGCTGGGCACAGGCCTCCTCTCTCATTACATTACACATTGATTCTGCGCTTGGGCTCTATAGACTTCGGACGTGTCGGTCGAGTTCACTCCCGTCACTCCACTCTCATTGCTCCTGCGCATGAATTATTATAATTTTTTCATTCACCGGAATACGCCATATTGCGTGGTGCTTTGTGTTTGGGTTGCTGCCTTGGTGTCCTCACTGTGGTGCGCTAAGCCCGCGTTCCCGGGAGACAGCGGTCTCACTGTGTTGTTGTGAAGTGATTCGGACGCTTGTTGTAGTGCAAAGTGTATTTCTGCGTAACTCTCCTTCCTGGTTTCCTGGTACTGGTATCGGCAACCGTAAGTAGAGTGAAACACACCCGCCGCCTTAGAGGCGGCCATCGTTTTTAATTTTTGTATTGCTTGTTGCATTAGGCAACAGCTAGGTACTCACCCTAGCGTACCTACGCGCTAGGTATATAGGTGTTCTTTTAAGGCACACACCTGTGTTGATGTGTACCAAGCTCCTACACCTGGTACACATCTGTGCTTGTGTTAGGATAGTTAACAAAATGGCGTCGATTACGATCGATGAACTCACCGACTTTCTAAGTCGCGTCTGCCCCGACATTTGGGCTGTTTCTCGCACAGCGTAATGCGCGTCCCGCGCCCGAACCCGCATTCGCGCCCGAACCCGCGCCCTTACATATAGAGTCTATATGTAAGGTAGCTCTCTCTGGCCATCCGCCACTCACCATCGTATCGGCGTATATACTGTCACTCAAACGCATAGTTGAATCAGACTTTGTAAAATTACATAACCTAGGCTCCAGTGTTATAATAGCTGGAGATTTCAACAGTAAGCATTCCTCCTGGAATTCGCGTACAAGCAATCCCAATGGTATGGTTTTGTTCGATCCCACAGAGCGACTAAACTTCGATGTTATCGCGCCTGAGACTCCAACTCGCTACCCATTGGCAAACAGTTACCAACCGGACGTCCTTGACGTAGCTATACTCAAAGACGTCCGTTTGTCGATATCTTCGATTGAAACAATATTAGAACTTGACTTGGACCATAGACCAGTCCCAATGTAGCTGGGCCAGCCCGCAGGTGAGGTCCTTCAGACCAAAACCATTGTGAACTGGCGTAAGCTCGAGGTCAAACTCGAGTCTACTACCTCACAGCACTTAGATAAAATCCCTGACAAGATAGACTAGCCAGAGGAGGCAAATGAGGCGATTAGCGCCCTATCGACCCATCTCACCTTTACAGTTGAAGAATGCTCTCGTAGGGTTCGTGTGTCGAGCAATCCACACATGAAACTTCCGAGTGATATTCGACAGCTGATTAGAGCGAAGAACGCGGCCCTAAGACAATATGATCACTATAGTACCATAGACAACAAAATCCGACTGCTCAACCTCCAAAACGAGGTGAAACAGCACATCAAAGAGTTTAGACATGATAAGTGGGATAATCTGCTGACGGACATCGAGCCATCACAAACTGCCTTCTGGCAGTTGATCCGAGCTCTGAAAGTACAACAATCCTCACCTATGCCGAAACTCATTAGACCACGAAACCCCGATCTCGCCTTTGACGACTCTTAAAAGGCCGAATGCCTCGCGGACAGTTTAGAGAGCCAATGTACTCCATCTAGCGAACCGATAGATCCCGCTCTACTTGCAGAGGTCGAAGCGGAGGTCGAGCGTAAGTCTGAACTACCACCAGCGGGCGACCCCTTAGAGCCTCTGATAGTCGACGAAGTCATAGAAGCAACAAAAAACCTCAAAAAGAAATCAGCACCCGGCCCCGATGGAATTAGCAACAGTGTGCTGAAATCTCTCTCGGCGGCACTGGTATACCTCCTAGTGGGCATATTCAACACTCTTCTTTCCAGCTGCTCCTTCCTGCATGCCTGGAAATAGGCAGATGTAATAGGAATCCCGAAACTACTGAAACCGCGTAACTTAACCACTACTTACAGACCAATCAGCCTTCTCAGCACACTGGGGAAAGTTTACGAGCGACTCATATTGAATCGCTTTCGTAAATACATCTTCGCTAATAAATCGAATAGAGGGCACTCGCTCCACAAAACGTCCCCTCAAGGCCGGAGTCCCACAGGGCTCCGTCCTCTCCCCAATACTCTTCACGAGTGACATCCATAAGGACCCAGCAGTGAATACGATACGGCACTTTACGTCGCCCATCATAATAAAAGAATCCTCACCGAGATGCTCCAAACAGCAGTCAACTGCTTAGGCGATTGGTTCCTCTTATGGAGAATCGAAGTAAATCCTGAAAAAAGTGTAGTAATACACTTTCAAACCACTCTCAATCAACAATACAAAAATTCCAAGAAATCGTTAGGTACGATCAGCCGGTACGGCCGCCAGATCTCCTGGCAATCAATGGCCAAATACATAGGGATCACATTTGACCACGGTATGACATTCGCGAAGCACATTCGCGATGTCCGAAACCACGCAAAATTAGTCACCAGTCGCCTCCACCCGCTAGTTAACAGCAAGAGCAAACTGTTCTTAAGACATAAGCTCCACCTTTATAAATCGTGCGTAAGACATGATAGGTAGTTTAGGAAGTATGAAGCATAGTTTTCGCGCACGCGGCCCATAGACATTTGTACGACCTCCAAGTCGTTCAAAATAGATTGATTCGCATAGCCACCGGAGCTCGGTGGTACCAGCGAAACTCCGACTTACACAGAGACTGTCAACTTCCGACGATCTCTGAGTACTTCAAGGAGATGTCTCGGCGCTACTTCGAGAGGGCCGAGACTCATCCCAACCCGCTAGTGGTAAACTCAGCCTCATACGCTCCGACTCCGAACGTCACGGAAAGCCTCCGGAGGCCCCGTAACGTTCTCATGGAACTTCCCGTTCCGCTAGATGGCGACGACCGAAGTGTCGCCGGCCACTCACACATAAACACTACTCACTCACCAAGTACCACAAACACTGTTAGGACTACAACGGATGGGACGCGGCGGGTCCGCAGACGGGCGCGTCGCACACCCCTCCACACCGCGTACACACCGTACACCCGCGTCCCTGGGCGGTTCTCACCGCCCAAAACATCGAATAATACGAGTTAGCCGTCAGAGCCGGGACCCGCCACCCCCTGTTTGGACGGCCGTCAGATAACTCACCCATGTTATGTTAACGTGATCACTGAAGTGAACGCAATATTATCCCACTCCCCCAAAATTATCGATCTTAGTGCAACGTTGCGGACGCGACGTTGCACTAAAATAAATAATTTCCCTCCCCCTGTTTTATAGCTCTGAGTTTGGTGACGCTGTAAAAGCCGCATAGGCTAACAGCATTAACATCACAAAAACTAGACAGGCCTCCTCTAAGTTTTGAGAGGGTTTATAGCAGTAGTAATACATAAAGTAAATACTAAGTAGATAAATAAGTTAGAAAACTGGTAGTAGCATTCTTTTGTACAAATGATGACGTTTTGGTTTCTATTTTAATTGCACTATACTCATATATTTTTTTTTAACTAATATTAAGCCGGTGTTTTTTCACTATAGCACTCTTGACTATCTCGTTGGTTTAGTGTTCGTAAGTGCGTTTGCTGATCTTGAGGTCCCGGCCTAAATCCCGAGTCGGACTTAGGATTTGTTTCTGTCAAGAAATTCTCAGTACTGCTATTACAATTCTCATTAGCAGCTCGGAGTCAAGAAGTTGGTGGTGTTTCAACCCCGTGCCTCAGGAAACAAGTTAAGCTGTTGTTCCTGCATCTAATATCTCTCCGATCGTATCGGATTACCGTTTCATTGGGCTATGGGGTGTACACCTGTGCTTGCACACACACTTTTGCACTGTAATCCTGTTCTGCACAGATGGCTCGTCTCCGTTGAGACTGAACGCCGTGACCGAAATGATCGATCTGGAGGACATTATCATTACTATTCCACATGATAGTAAGTGGGGATTTAGCCAAAGACGGTGAAACGCACTGCCTTAGCTTAATAAAAGCCGAATCACCTTTTTTATTGGATATGGGTGACAAACGAGCACACAGTCCACCTGATGGTAAGTGGTTGCTGCGGCCCATAGACATCTACATCTATCCTTGATTATAAATCAAAATGCAGATGCGTTCTCACCCGTGAGGACTAAGATGGAATGCCTCATTTCCAGTAAAAAGGGTCTCCGGTTCTCTACACTCACCATACGAAACACAGCAGCATTAAGCTGCTACTTTACGCTGGTATTCTGTGAGAGCGTGGTCCTTCCCCGGTCGAGCCGACCCATTCGTGCTACAACTATACTACTAATATAGCTGCAGCATGGCTCTACCACGTAAAAATCTTGTATGGTGTTGCCTTGAAGACACACACCATACAAGATATTGTAATCGAATGGAAAGATCTGTCTTTCCAACTTTGTGCGTGTTCTCGAGACTGGTAAGATAGGCTTTAACCAGATTCAGGTCACCAATAAATCTCTTAAATGCTTTTCCATTCAGTCCAAAGCAGTTAGGTGAGGTTTTGCAGCACCAATCCAAATTTTCGTTAAAACATTACTAATATTCCCGCTAAACCCTTCAGGTAAGCTTCAATGTTTGCCTCAAGAGTGTTTTACTACAATACATACTCGAATGGCGGATTCGAACTCAGAACTTTTGAGTTCTCGATCCGCACCCTATCATTAGGCTATTGTCGCTTTCTACGCTGTGTAATTAATTCTATCCTACCAATGATATTATAAACTGTATATAATATTATTGTGTTCTGCATAAAACATAGTACATTTTTCAAAGACGCGGTAAAAAAGTAAAATTGAAAGCGATATAACTTTTACTAATTAACACAGCTATCAATTCAAGTGTTGTTATTAGTCACGTCGTTGAATAAGTTATGTAAGATGATCAGTCGCCTTCGCAAGGTCCGAGGTCACCATCCGCTAGTCATTAGCAATATTTACTCAATGAATCACACCTCGAGATAAAATTTGTCAGATGTTCAGTATTGCTGCTACTAAAAAAACCTAAGTAATCCATATAAAACCGTAATAGAAATTTAATTCACTAGTATCTGCCTTAAAGCGTATAAACTCTTCGTATCTTGCGATCGTAATACATTTGATTTATCATTAATTTACATTAATTAATACATGACTGACTTGTTAAAAAATCCCTTGCTGATCATTAACCTCCTTCATAGATTGCGGAATAGATAGATAGATAGAATATTTACCGTAGTTTTCATGCTTGGCAGGCGGTTTTTTTGGAACGAAGTTCCTTATCTGACAGTACGAATTTGGCGGATGGGGGCTAGGCGAGAAAAAGTGTAAGATTTTTCTGTCACGACTAGTGTTGCCCAATATCGGTCTTCGTCTTGCAGTCTTGGTCTTGTTCTTGCATTTTTGCAAAACCAAGACCAAGAACAAGACCGCCTAATTTTAGCAAGACCAAGACCAACACTGACCGTGCAAGATTTGCGCAAGAACAAGACTATGCTTGCGAGACTATTGCGTCTTGCAGTTAGGACTGAGTGTCGTTTCAGGGAGTATAGGAGTTCGGGTATACGCTTAGGGACTCTATGAGACGCAAAAGATTATAATAAAAAAAATTGGAAAATTGGACTTATGCGCATTACGAACAATACCATAAACATACATAGCGAATGAAAATATCCATTAAAAGAAAAAAGAGTGCATTCCTAGTTTTGACCATCGGCACTTTGATAGTGCGCGGTGTCTTGTTGTCGGCGTCATCAAAGGTCGGGTACTGACCTGTCAAAAAATTTTTGCAGCTATTCGAAAGTACAAGGTCAAGATACACGCGTCGGCGGCACGAATACATTATGCTGATCTCGCAAGGAATATTTTAATTAGATAATGGTAAGGGTAGGTAGATATCATAATAATTTATTCTAGTAAGTAATTATTATAACATTAACTATATGGGTTTATAATAATTACTTACTATTATTATTATTATTTTTATCTAATAGATAAACATGTTCAATAAGTTCACTGCAAATCTCGATTTTTGGAAGTGTGTGTTTTTAAAACACAAAGTGCTCGAATATGTCGTCACCCATTTGATAAATATTGTAGACACATTTAACACACTTGAAACGTGTAAAAATGGATCTGGATCTTGTCTTCAAGGCATAGTTATTAACGAGTTGGAGGAGTACCTAAGTAAACCCAGAGCCGCCAGCTCATAAGACATTAATTTTAGGGTGGTGGAGGACGCATGTGACAGACTTTATCGAAGATGGCCCGTGATTTTCTTTCAATAACTGCAATTTCAGTACCTGCTGAGAGATTATTTTCTAAAGCATCAGTAGTAATTAGAAAACATAGAAATAGGTTAAGTGATGAGTCAGCCAGATGGTTACTTTGTATTAATGCTTGGTGAAAAGAATTAATATAAAGTAACAGTAATGTCAAAACTATTGTGTACTGTGAAGTAATTTAATTTGTATCGTATTTTATTTTTTATTTAAATAAATGGTATATTGTATAACTCTTTTATTCCATTTCATATATGGTGAGGGTCCATCAATCTCTTTCTAGACAGATAATGTTCTTTAAAATACAGTCAAGTTAAAGCCATTAATTTGTTTTTTATATGTTTTAACCATGTTTTAGCACATGTAAGCTTATTAAATGTAAACGTTTATTAAGAAACAGATTGACGCCCGTGGCCGTGGGACATGGTAGATAGCTCAGTTGGTTGGAGCATCGGCACGGATGGCTTAGGTCGTGGGTTCAAACCCCACCCGGTATCAGTTGATTTTTCGAATTTCTCATTAAATGTTTAACATTTATTAATTTGGTTTGTCTTTACTATGGCTATGTTAATTCAAGCTTAAAATGTACCTACTCTGTTAATTTGTTCTAAGATCTAAAGTAACCTTTAATAAATAGTAATAGGCTAATAGGTAATTGCGAGACTTGCGAGACTCTTGCTGACCAAGACCAAGACCAAGACTAAGACTGGGAGCGCAATACCAAGACCAAGACCAAGACCAGGTGTATTGGCGCAAGACCAAGACCAAGACTGGCTAAGTCTCGTTTTGTTCTTGCATTTGGGCAACACTATACACGACCCCTTCTGACGTAGTGTAGACGGCCTTGGCGGCTATAAGGAAGCCAAGGAGATGGAATAATATCCATCTCCCTGGCACTTTTTCTTATCTTGCCATCAAAGAAATATTATTTTATTTTAAATGGCTCATGTTAATTAATAATTCAAATAATTCATGTATTTGTATTTTTGTATTTGTTAATCAATAATATAATACGGAAAGGAACTTCGTTCCAACCGAGTGTTCCACGACACTCACGCTTGTTTTTTTTAATTTAAACGGGCATTCGGCGCATCTGATGCTGAGCGACTACCGCCGCCTATAAACAACGACGCCAGGGAAATGGCATCTAATGTTTTATTTCCTTTGTCGACCCTTACGAAACCTACGTTATGATTTGGAGAAATTCTATGTAAAACATAAGAATATTTACTTTAAAGATTACTCATGAATAAACAGAGACGCATAACATGTGACTATTTGCAGCTTTCCTAACATGTTTTGGGGCGCGTAGAGAAATGTTGCAAAATGTGCACCGGCACGACAGACACTAATGCAAACAAACGAAATTTATGTTAGGAAATTCTCTTTTGTGCAACAAGACGGATTTCATACGCAAAGCTCATTCATATTTTGTTGTCGATAATATTGTTGGTTGCATAAGCAAATTTTTTCAAGTTATACTTCTTTTGGGGCGTTTGGGAAAAATGATGAGAGTGAATTATTACGATGCGCGCGCATACCGACACCAAAAACGACACAATGAAGTTTTTACGATGCGCGCGCACACTGTCACCTAAAAGCGACAACTTCAGTGGGTAATTGTCTCTCAAGTTTTTTTTTGTTGTGTTACGCTAAAGAAGTATAACTTCCTACGTGCGTACATAAGTACACACACTTTTTTTTAATAAAATCAAAGTAACAAACAAATTTATAGTCCACCTGATGGTAGGTGGCTACTGCAGCCCGTAGACACCTGCGGCCAACTTCAAATAAGGAAGGCTACAGATGCTTTGTCACCCCTTGGGACTAAAATGGAATGCCTTGCAGCCTGTAATTATACTGGCTTTCTATACTCTTCAAACCGGAAGGCACTGCTGCACGTACTGCTATTTGAAGGCAGAAAGAGGTAAAAGAGAATAAGATCAGTATTAAATATACAGTTTATTTTTATTGTGTGTTACATATAGCTAATCAAATAGGCTTTAGTGTTCATCGCATGCCCGTTTGGCCCTTCTCTTCAATAAAAAAAAAATGGATGTTTACTATTTACTGTCAACGAATTAAGACTTAAAATTAAAATTGGCAAAGGAATGCTATTACATTAAACGTATTGTAACGCTCCCTTCCCCCTCCATATAGAAAAGAGGCCATCTGTTGTAATATTAACATATATGTAATACAGTGACCAGGCTAGTAAATATTGATCTATCCAGGATCTTTCTTAAGGTTTAGATATAGGCAGTTTGATAAAATAATGGCGTGACCGTCTGAGTTAAGACCCTTATTTACGTTGTGTTTGTATAGTAACTTAGTTCTTTTAGGTGTCTCTTGGAAGATTGAATATTCACTAGAGCAATCGAAAGAAAAATTAGTAGTGCATAAGGCATTACCAATTTTGGGAAGTCCCTTATAGTTTTTAAGCTAAAGAACCCTATTCACGAAGAAAGGGCTTAAAAAAGGTTAGAGGATATTAAATCGTCCCTATTCCACTTGTATCAGGTTCACATCATTCAATTTCTTATAATTAATCCCTTCCCACTTGGAAAAGGCTCACAATATTTATAAAATCACCCGACACAAGAGTATCGCTCACCTCACACAGGCCAACGCCGTGTGCGGTGAGCGCCAACCAAACAGCGCTCTCCCCCCGAAGAGGAACGAGAAGTTGGGGATTGGACCGTAGTCCACAGCAAAATAACTGGAAAAGAGGGCCTGGCCCCTTGGTAGAGCGTAATCACAAACATCGACCAAAGTCGCGCATGACAATGCATGTAAACGCCATACAGAATACGATCCAATCCAGCCACAGTGAATGTACGTCACACGGCTTAGGGACACGTCAAAATAATAGGCACACTGGCCATAAAAATCCCTCCGTGAGCGCCACCACCTGCCAGACCACCGCTCCTGCAGACGCGATGCAAGTATAAGGCATCACTGCCGACTTCATGGTCAGCACGGCTTCTAGCCGCAGAGCGTCATGTGTCTACCGCTCACCTCAAGGAAATGGGGTCCCACGTTAAACGGTTTTGGCCGCAACCTCGAGAGTCTCTTACCTCCAGCTGCCGCATAAGGTCGACACATGTGCTCCACCAACCAATGCAACGGCAAATATAGCCAAAAGGCAGTTATAAAATAATAATAATAATTCGCCATCAGAAAGGGTTTGTATCAATGAGGTTGAGTATATGCATTTTTCCATCATGTTTGTCTCACCCACTAACAAGTTGCCTTCAATTATTTAAAGGTGGGAAATTTACAGAGATACTTTATTATGTTGATATATAAAACATTACGGAGGCCAGACAGTCTGCAGCCCCGTCATCAAGGGATCCAACTTGGGCAAAGCTACTTGCCACTGCGCCATTGAGAATAGGACCCGCCAAACAACAAGAAGCAATGCTGCAGAATGCATCATCATGTAACCAGCATCAATACGACTATCGTCGGGCTTACACCATCCCAAGGTCCCTCATACGATCCCAGGAGACATCCTTACCCGCAAACCTCCATCGACCAGAACCACAAGATGCGTCGAATCAGGCGCATCACACTCGCAGATCTATGACAAGACGCAATACCGCAAGTAGCAGTAAGCATCAATGCAACTATCATGCTCATGGCGCCATCTCATAACACACCCACATGATCCCTTTTGACTTTGGAAACAAAATAGATGCTGTTGTTAATTAAAAATAGCACCAACGTATCATAGAGGCACACTACGCCACATGACGCTACAAGATGTCAGTCACCAAACATCCATGAATCATAGAACTATTGCACTTAGACATGGAGTTGAGTATGCTTGTTGCACTTAAAAGTACTACGCTAGCGCTAAGACGGCTCCCACAATCAGTAAGGGTGTGCAATGTCCACGGGTAATTCGTATTGCCTTATATGCCTAGCAACCTAGCACATATCGGTTGTTTCACCGTTTCCAAGTCCACAATTACCGCGGTCTCGGACACGGTGAAGCAGTCTACATGCCACTGTAATAATCCTTTTCAAGTCTCATTTCTATAAATATAATGCTTTTACATATTCGAGACATTCCACAAATTTGTTTTATTTCATAGACCTTACTATCATATGTCTTTTATATATAGGACTTCAAGCCACAACTCTGCTATTATAATGCTTATGCATCTTAGAGTTCTTCTATATTATTGCTTTTGTATCATAGACCTTACTATCATAACTTCTTAATATGGGACTATATATTGCGCAACAACACTTCGGTAATCAGCCACCTGACAACCAATTATAATATAAAGCGTATAAATATTATTTATCTTTATTATTGTGATATAAAACTTGTATTTCTATTATTTAATACATTTTGAATATTTTAACAGAGTTTTAGTAAATTTAATGAATTTTATATATAATAAAGACAATATTGTATTTTAACTTTATGCTTATTAATGCATTTTAATTGTTCAAAATATTACTTTTAAGATTTTTTAGACGACATTATATGTATAGAAATTAATTATTATTTATTATTAGTTATAATGCGCCGTCACAATCCACCCCCAAATTTTATGTTAATGACACACACAGTGGAATTGTTAATATAAAAATTTAAAGTTTGAAAAAATTTACTTTGCCAATATCCGCTCAATAAAATAAAATGATGTGTCTTACCTAGTTTGAAGAACACCTCCCACCCTCCTTACTCCCACCACCACTACACTAGGAAAGACACACCACCGACGACAATACGACATGTGTTTCGCCTCTACACTAGGCATCTTCAGGTGTAGTAGACTCTACGGTGGCTGACTGCTATGGTGCTGGGATTAGTGGTGACGGGGATAGTTTATTTTATTGAGCGGATATTGGCAAAGTAAATTTTTTCCAACTTTAATATAATGGATTTCCGCAAAGTAACGCCTGATTCTATTAATAATATAAAATTTTACTATTTTAAGAGCATATACTCGTATATACACTACACTTAAAATAAACTTATATATATTTGTTATTTCCTCTTTCATCTGTTAAAATACAGTATAATATTATTAACTTCCCGTCACCCCAGGGAATAGCCGCCACTAACATCCCTTCAACACGTGATAAGACCATAATCATCAACTTGACCAAATTATTGTATATCATATAGTCAACTACTCAGTCAACTATTGACTTCTTATTTTGTTTAATTTATCTTTAAGTAATTGAAACATTATATAAGAGTTGAATATTCATTAAGATCAGTTGGCTACTCACACACAGGATAAATATGATTGAGCCATTCACCCTTTTTTTCCCAACTCCCCATATTTATTTAATAAAAATTATTACAAAATTTACTTACAATCAATATTTTCAAGGAATCGTTATTATAAATGTCAATGTTTTATCATATTACAAATGTTATAGGTCTTGCTCATAACTTTAATAGATTCAGGCCAATAGCTCAATTATTTCTAAGGACTATCTACCTATCTACAAGACCCCCTTTATGCTACAGTATTTACATATTTACTTTAGTATACACAAAATTATTATTTAAAATATTTTTATAAATGAATAGCATTGAAAATTTCCCTAATTTCATTTGTCTCTGGGTTTGCTAAGGTATATACATTGTCAAATGGTACGGTTGCTAATAATAGCATCCGTACCAAGTTTAATTTGGCATGTGAAGGGCATTATATAAGGCCCTTCACATGCCAAATTAAACTTGCTCATGACTTTCTTATCTGCACCTGATCTACTAGATCTAGAAATTTTTACTAAGTCGCCAAAATGTGATATTTTATTAATCTATTTCGCTTATAAAATTTTGTGTTTCTTATTCCACTTGCCTCTTTTTAATTTTTACGTACTTTTTATCTAATTTGTTCGACATTTGTCTTTATTATTAGAAATTATTTTGTCAACAGACATCTCATTTGACTCACCATAAAAAATCTCACACGGTGTGAAGCCTGTACTATTGTGATATGAATTCTACTACAATTCTTCTATTTTAGGAAAATATTACCCAATCTTTGTGGTTAGTATGACAAAGTATCTTGAATAATCTGCTCACCTCTTTATTTACTCGCTCCGTTATATTATGTCAAGGATTTCTTACTGTGGTGTGATTCCAATGATTACTTATAAACTGTTTTCTATTATCTGTCATTATTGCTTTGGGCTTTATAATCTCAACAAAACGCTTTACTTTTGTTTGATAAACTTACTAAATGAATCTTGTATGTCAAATATGAAAGTGTACCCAAAGGTACCATATGCAAGTGATCCATATAAGACTGCCATGACTTTATCTCCGACATTTTCTGTTATTATAGATTTGAATGCACCCAAATATGATATACTACTTTTCTTTGATATCTGAAATAAATGGCATACCCTTAATTGCCTTTTAATATCTTTTGTTAAGCCTTTCCAAAATAATCTATCTCTCACATATTTGATTACTTTATAGGGTCCTTGATGTCCCATTTCGATATGTACTTGATTTATAATATCTTGTATCAATGCTTTAGGTAAATAAATTACTTCTTTTAAATTCCGTTTGTAATATAATATACCATTTATCAAACTATACCGTTTTAGTTTATTATTTTGTTCTATTGTAGGAATATTTAATGTTTTTAATTTTTCAATAATAGCCAATAACTTTCATTGAATTTGAATCTGGTATATTTTCTACCATATTAATTGGAATTTGAAAATATGCATTATTTAAGTCAATGGTTGTGATATAATTTGCTCCATGAAATGAATTCAAAACATTTAACTTTATAGGTGGCTTCTGCCACCATTTTCTTGTTTATGCTTCTGGCGCCTAATAAAACTCGCCATCTTTTTAAAGGTGAATGTTAAGGTATTAACGCCCTCGTGATGCTACCAGCTTGTTCAGTTTAATTTAATATTTCTTCCATTTTCGATCTACATGCATAAGGAATCGGATAGGATTTAGTAACTATGAGTTCTTCATTGATCATTTCCAATTTCATGTTCATAGCAATGCGCTCTACCCAATTTAATCGAAAACATATTCTTATGTTTTTGCCTTCTAAGTTTAGCCTTTTAAGAGACCTCCAATGTAGATCCTATTTTTATATTTGTTAAAGGTTCATAGATACTTTGTACGATGCTGTTGTTATACATTTACAGCACATAACACAATTACTCTCTACCATTAGAGAATTATTGTTATATTTGAAGGGTATGAAGTTATCTTTGTTTTTCATTTTAAATTCTATTCTTCTAGTATATTTCTTAAGTCAATCAAAACTTTATTTTTCTTGAGCCAGTCAAAGTCTAATATTATAAAGGTCTTATTAAATTATTTATAATTAAAGTTTGTGTTTCAAAGACTACCTCATCTATCTTTATAGGCAATCATCTGTTGTATTTTTGCGCTGCGTTGCCCAACAGCACCTTTTATTTGCATTGCTTTAACTGGCATTACTGATATTTTACGATTATCATTTTTAATTTGTAAATATATTTTCCGAAATACAGTATCTAGAAGCGCGTCTATTTTTTTGTCAAATTTTGAAACTTTAATTTCAGATCTCATATTCTCCATAAATTCCTTTTGGTATTTATCTTCATTTTCCTCGAAGACAGTTTGCACGAATAACTCCGTTAGAGTAAGCCTGATTTGGTTTTTAAAGTGTTTATCATACTATTTACATTGTCGTTATAAAAAAGTCCTTCTCTGTTAAAATACGCTTTTAAAGAAATAGGCTTTCGCAAGCCTTTATTATTTTTACCAAGTTTTTGATCTGGTTGTCAACCCTACTTTAATAACATATTTAATGCTTTGTTCCCTTTTACATTTTCTCTCTTCGAGTTTACGCCAAGTTTTGTATGATTGTTGTATTTCTTTATGTTTTTGGTACTGTTGTTAAGTTTCCGTTTTTTATCACTATAGTAAGTTTCACGACCTTCACCTTGTTTATCAATGTCATCTAAGTTTCTCAAGAAATCAGTCATCTCTATTATTGTCTCCATTTTAGCAATTCTCTGTAATTGCTGCACAGTTTTAGGATAATGTCTGATGACATCAGTTAATAATTGTTTTTCAGATATAGGATATGATAATGTTTGTGCCTTTTCAAAAATATATAGGAAGTAACTGACCATGGTGGGGTGTGTATGTATATCTATTCCATTTATTTTGCACAAGGAATCTATTTACCATATTTTGTTCCTCTTCACCCCAAAATACTCTTAGAAGATCTGCTTCAAAATCATCAAAAGTTGTCCAATGCACTACAATAATGCGAGCCCAATATTTGGTTTCATCTTCTAAGCATTATTGTGCTATTGAAATTTCGAGACCAGTAGATGGAACTTTCTTTAAATACTTTGTGAGATCTTCCAAAAATGTTACTGGATGTGTATTTCCATTTCTAAATTTCGTTTTTTCTATTGTTGGTATATTATGTATATTATATACAATATGCTGTCTAGGATTATTTACATAAGAGGTGCTCGCCCCATACACCTCTTCTTGATTTATACTTTAAAATGTTGATCTCACGATTTGTTTATAAGTTTTCCTCGAAATATTTAATTTCTACCTCAAAGGTTTTCACTGCATTCTTAATTAATTTCTGAAGCATCTTAATTTCATTTTTATCCTTAGCCTTAGTTGAGTTTGAACTTTTCTTTATATCCGACATTTTTTACAATACAATATTTACTAATAAAAGTTTTTAATTAGGTTTTGGACTTATCAGTTTATAGCACTTTATGGCCTTCACTTAATATTATTGTTTCATTCATCTTTAAATTTTACTTCGTTTCAGCTACGCACACACCTTAAAATAAAATAATCGATATTAATATTCAAGCCCCACCCCTAGACTCTCAACCACCCCTAGCAAACATTATCCTCTAAGACAACAAATTGTAGGCAATAGTATTTTTATATGGACGGCCTTCTAATTCTATTTGTAATATATACTGGTCACGGCACCAAATTGAACGCTCCCCTTCTATATAGAAAAGAGGCCGTCTGTTGCTACATATATCAACATATATATATATTTGTTATATCCACTTACTAATATTATTACAGGATTGCACTAATACGATAGATAAGTGTCTGATTTTAGTTATGTTAGATATCATAAGGCTATAAACCAGAACATAGAAATAACAAGGTAGCCTTTGTGAACTCGTTCAGAGAACATCCGAATAAATCAATCCACTCAGCCACCGCATTGAACGTACGTAGCGCGCGGGTGAGCGGCACCTCGCGAAATAAGTTGGTTCTCGCGTGCGGCAGTTGCAGCAGTCGCTCTCGTCGCCAACGTTCGGTACTTCGATCTGGCACGAACAACTTCATCGCCTGCAGGATAGCTGGGTTGTTAACTACACCCCGTAACACCTTAAACAAGTATGTGGCCAGCGATACTTCCCTTCTTACTTCCATTTACTGTATCCTACCATACCGAGGACACACAGAGTAGGATACAGTAGCGGATAACCCGGATATACCACATATAAATTGAGATATAAAAATCTAGCAAACTTGTTTTGAACACTTCTCAACATTGACTTATACTTATCTTCATTTGGAGCCCAAATCACAGAGTTGCAACTCCAAATCACTTTTTACCATCGCTTCATACAAGGCCTTTATTGCGTTAATGTTAGTAAACCCGTTCGATTGTCTCAGGACAAAACCGAGATTGTGATATGCCCTCTTGCAGATTTCAGAAATGTGTTCTCGAAACTTTAAATCATTTGTGAATTGAACACCCAGATCTTCATTTACATGACGCGCTGCAACTGCTCTCCAGCGTCAGGGAGAACAGCTGCAGTGCTTCATGTTCATTTTCCGGGTAATGGCGCGGAATACGTGCTTAGCTCGGTTCGGTTTTTATCAGGAAGATGCTGCTGCCTATTCTCTGTTTCAGCTTCCCTCAGTGGCCTCTTACGATACTCACGCGATGATACGATGGTGTAAGCGTCACTACACGGTTTATTGTATGCATATCTTAATAGCATGCAAATAACCCCCTGAGCTTAATGGAAGACAGTAGATTAAGTATTACAGACAGACACGTCAATTTTATTTATATGTGTACAGATTAAAATCCGAAGCATTCATTACCATAAACTTCCTGTACACGATGTAACACTTCTTGACATTTTTCCTTATTAAAATGTATACACCATTTTATTACGAAGACTTCTATGTATTTAATACTTTTTGATTTTTGCATTGCTACGGAATTTCTGTATACGTAAACATTTTCAATTTTAATTTTATATTTACAATATTACAATAAAATTTCTTGGCATAGTCATTTGTAAAAAATTTCACTCGACCTTAATTTGAACACAGTTTAAATCCGGTGACGTCGTCTATGACGTTATGATATGCCGCCCGCCCACCGCTTTACTATGAATCAGGCGCCGCGAGTACCGAATATGGTAAAGTTACGACAGGTGACTGCTGACAGATCCATGGTACTCATTTAGAACAAAAATGACGTAATATGGGAACTAAGCATGGTGACTTATTTTAATAATATTTCACTGAACATTAGAGTTTTGTTTAAAAAGGTTATTGTTTTAAAACCACTGAAGCGTTGAGCGATAGTCGTCACCCGATATTACCCGACTGGAGATTTACTCTGTTAAATTCACGATCAAAGACACAACGAAAATAAATATCAAAATATTATATAAAACAATTAAAGTCAGTCTATAAAACGAATTCATCTTGATAATAATTCTTTTCCGGTAGATTCGGACCATAACCAGACCTCGCTCTTGTGTATTAAAATAGTGTGTCAAAAAGTTTTTAGCTTATTATAATATCTGCGGCATATTCCAAACAAAAAAGGTCTCAAGTATGTTGATACTATTGAGGACTAATGGAATGCCTAGCGTAATATCTTTAAATTCAAACGAGCTTATTGCTAACTGTATATTATAGTGCCACATATGTTGTTTTGGTGCTTAAAGCACTCATTTGTTTTCAAGGTTGTATTTTTATATCTCAAGTCTCATATCTGAAAATGTCGTGTATAAGTAATGTATGTCAGTGTATATATATATCTATGAATATCTGACACGAATAAGTTGGTTCTACCGGGGATTGACCTCGCTTTCATAGAACATTAGCCTAAAATAGTAGCTTAAAGGTATGATTCCGCACGCAGCAGTGCTACCGTAGCAGTGCTGCCACTGTGGTGCTGCGCAGCAGTGCTGCCCACCACCCTGATTCCGAGCAAGGCGGCAGTGTTGCGCTGTTCGTGGTGTTGCGCTGTTGTGTATTCATTCAGTTGGTTTGAGTTGATAAGATGTCGATTGAGCACCAACTTTTATTTATATTGTTGGAATAGGAAGAAGAAGACGACGATGTGTTGTTGTTTTATGCCAATAGCAAACTTGTTTTCTTGATCTTCTTCGATAATCTTTCCATATATTGTCTTTAATTAAATTATTACGATAATTAGTACGACTGCTATCTTAAAGGGCTGGATATAAAGTCACCAAGTTAATTAATTGTTCCTCTTCTGAATCAGAGAAATTCATATTTTTGTTGCAAATTTACTTTACTATTGCTGCGGCGGACGCGTCACTACTGGTCTGTTCCGGCGGCAAGGCGACATTGCCGCGCAGCAGTGCTGCCGCTGAATTGCTGCCGTGGCATTGCTGCGGGGCTCGGAATTTAATCTCATATAAACCTATAGAGAGTATATGGGGACTAGTACTGCTGCGGCAACACTGCTGCGGCAGCACTGCTGCGTGCAGCGGAGCTCAGAATCATACCTTTAAGCTGCTATGTTTTGTATGGTGAGTGTAGACAACCAGAGACTCTTTTAACCCTATTCTTGGCACTGCACTGTGTACAATTTGGAAACAAGATAATCTATGTCAGTTCTCAGGGGTTACAACGCTTCTGCACTTTGATTCTTAATCGAGGATCGATGTAGTTATCTATGGGCAACAACTAGTTACCATCAGATGGACTGTGAATTTGTTTGTTACTCTTATACTATAAAAAATTACCACCAATTCTGAAGTATAGGCCTTATATCATTTGTGAGAGAGGTGACTTCAAATGTCCTTGAAATGATTTACAATTTCGTAAACACGTAGGCTTGTTCACAATTCATCGCCTAGCACTTGATAAGCCAGTACTTATAATTGCAATTAATAATTTCATTGTTGCCGAACGGAATTGATATAGCTTTCCCCACGAATTATTAAATTTTAAACGGAGCGCTTATCACCTAATACAATACGGTATCACCACGGCTCATATCAATACAATACCTAAAGTAAAAGCCTAGATACATACGTCCTATTCAGGGGCACGGGCCTTTTTCTGTTTCTGAGAGACTTTTGGGTCAGTAAATAATCCATCGGGCTGATCCAATGTTCAATGTGTGATCCCATGTGATAATTTCTAATTCTGTTATCATTTTATATCACCAAGGCCAATTTAAAGAGTTTTTAAAATATTTTTCATTTTTTTATTACTTTAAACTGGCAACAATGTATAAAAAGTTTTCATTGTTAAACACTTTTTATTGGTCTTTTAAATCCAGATTAATTTGAAACTTTAAACCGCAAACGTACGACTATTACCTCTCTATAAATTTATAGCTAGTTGTTGCTAAGTAAAACACTTTGACGTTAACAACTCGTCGAGAATATCACGAAGTATCAAGTGGAGACATGTTGGGCGTATGGCCAGTTTGCGCATGTCTTAACGTGCACAATGTTTGAGTAACTTAGTAACTATCAAGTACATACTAAAGGATTACCCTGACTAATCCATATCTGCATGTAAATTAATTGTTGATATTTTTTTCAACCGGATTTAAGTGTTAAGCAAACTTAACATAAACTCCAGCTTAAGCTCAAACTTCACAATATAAAAATTTAAGTCTAGACACAATTTATTGACATTGTAAAATTTGATTTCAAGCTCGAGATTGTCTATGAATACCAGGCCTGTTTGGCTGAGGCGTTGTGGAGTACAAGACAGGATTGTATGATCTACAAATAATTGTTTCAGATCTGGATGTTTTCAACGTGGATATTTTTTTTTATATAGGATGTTTATACCGTTATCAGTCAAAGCTAAGAAAATCTGCACACATACATATGCACAGGTTAAGATAAAGAGAAAGATTTGTTTTATGCCGAAGCTACAAAAATTTATTTGAAGAGTGAAATTAAAAGAAATTTAGCTGGCAAATTTAAGTAACTTTAAGTGCTTTTTCTTTTTTTTTACGCCGAAGTATCTAACTTTTTAACTCTGAATTTTACTCCATATTTTATAATGCTAACAATGCTTTCTGACATTTCCCATCGGCACTTTTAACGACACCCACGGAACGAAATGGGGCGACGGATTCTCTTTCGCCGTAATCACATACTCGTAGTTCTACTAAGTTTGAAAGCTTTATAGTAATTTTTACGCATGTGTCCTTGGTCTCTTTGAGGCTTCTGGCCTTTAGTAATCTCAGTGCATTTTATTTATAATACCATCGGTTTTTTTCTGAAATTTTCTTGAGTTTTTCCCGTTATACTGAATTAAATTATGGGCCGCAATCTCTCTCGTTACATCCGCACTTTACAGACTCTGTGCCGTACCGTACTACGCAGATATCGCGCCAACTCTAATGACAATACTAGTATCCAGCCTTCAAATGCACTGGATCGGGATGTATGTAAACAAATGTAGAGGTCGTCTTATTTAAAATTGTACGCAAGATACAAGGAAGGCTTATATTTTTGGTAAATTATTTCATGTAAGTATCATAAAGTGTAAATCTGCGCGCCCTTTCTGTTGTGTTTTAGTAGACTACATTCACTTAGACTTAGACTTACAGTGTTACTATATTTTTGATAATATCTACCAATAATACAAGAGAGGGGTGTGCAGTTTCAAATTAGACAGTAATTCAACTATTTTCATCATTTAAATTTAATCTTGTCACTAACATTTTATAGACCGCTGTAAAAAATATTTGTTTTATTATTTTCGATCCGCCCCGGCTTCGTTTGATAGAAGATAATCATTAAAGACCATTTATTTTATCACTTTTCAAAAACAAATCAGATAAAATATAGCCTAGATCACTCCTGGCGTTGCTCTCTATCTGTTCGTGAAATTTCATTACAATCGGTTCAGCCATTCAGAAGATTAGCCCGAATAGATATACAGATAGGCAGACAGACATGAATTTAAAAAATATTTAATCATGTCTTATTGGCATGCAAATAACCCCTCCCTCAGCTTAATAAAAGGCGGTTATTTCAAAATATGTATATGTCTAGATTTGATCATTTATATCTATATAGCAATACGCGATACAATTTAGAGGCGTAAGTGAATCTGTTATTATGTCCTGTGGGTGTCGGCAGACTTCCTATGGATGGCTGTATATCGTACGGTAGACGTAAAATACCCAGGATAGCAACGGCATGATATCAAAGGTTCGAAAAAGTTTGGCCCATAAATGGGAGAGGTCGATGTCAAGCAGTAGACATTTACCTAGTGAAGAAGAAGAAGCGACATAATAAAAAAGAAAGGACTCGAAACAAGATAATTCCTATTGTACGTTTCAAAACTATGATCAACACAAGAACAGACAAAAACATGTTTCAACATTAGATACCTATCGCGTGTACAACAAGGTACAGTCCCAAGCGACGCCTGAGAATCCCATTTATTTTCATAGCCGTCCCGCACAATGCGCCCGATTGTGTCCGCGCCATAACAAAGTGAATATTCCTACGCCATTTTACTAGCTTTGAATGAAGGGAAGCACCAGAGGAGTCACTTCGATTTGTTTGCGAAGCTGAATGGAACATAACATGGCACTGAAATAAATTTGTAAAAGACTTTAAGCCGTTATTGCTTTGTTAAATGCAATAACGCTAAGTATTAAAAGAAAAATTATTAGTGAAATTACTTTGCTTGGGTATAGTATTTACTACAAGTTCATATTATGATGTTTTTAATAATTTACTCAGTCTTGGCTGTGAGTAAATCTTTATCGAGAATTAGAAGCTGCTTTAGTACTGTCTATTTATTTATAACCAATACAAGTTCCGCTACTTTATTATTAGTTTTACGAGCTGAGAATTCCATTGCAAAAAAAATCATTGAATTTCTTGCATACCGTACTGTTACAGCCTATCAAAAGTCCATTGTGGAGATATTAGCAATAGTTCCCGCGTTTGGCAAGCGAGTTGGCGACCGCCGTTTTTTTTATTTAAAAATAAAGCGAAGAGGAAAGTGAAACAAGGAATTGGTAGCAGCATCTTCCTGATAATCACAATCATAATAAAAAACTGCGGTTACCACCCCGTCTGCTATGGCAAATCTCCCTGCTTCAAAGGCAATCCATGGGAGAGGCCTATGTTCACTTGTGTACATTTGATAGGCTGCAATGATGATGACGATGATGAGCAATAAAAATAATTCACAGCCATATAACGTTCGCTAATATGCACAAGAGCAGCGTGGCGGACTAATTGTTCAATAACACTCTCAGCCATGAGAATAGGCCTATATCCAGCAGTGGGACTAGTATATAGGCTGTTACTTTTTTAAAAGCTAACTACTAATGACTTGAAGAGTTTAAACGGATGACATTCTTTACAACTACTGGCATCTATGGATGTAGATGATGAACAAAAATATGAAAAATAAAAATAAATACTTAGTATAAGAATAAGTATTTATTTTTATAAATACTTAAAAAATACTTCTTCTTATTATTTATTAAATAAGATACTGTTATAATAATAACAGAGCAATTGCGACTATTAGCGGATGAAAGCAAATATTTTGCACATCCTAGCACGCCAGTCGCTGATTATACAACCGCAGAGTCCAAAGGTCGTACTGGTGAACTTATATACATGGCCCTAGAAAGAGCAGTTTTATGTACTCGTATTATTTTTAATATTAGCATAGGCATGGTTTTAAAACATTTTATACCGTACACTGATTTGAGGCCGTAAAGTGCATTAGAAACACGTGACAGAACGTCGTTGGAGTGCACTAGACAGAGACAGCCCACGTCCGAGATGGTAATCTACCGCCACCGCATTACGCAACCGTTTCCGTGCTCTTGTGGGTGCTTTTTGTCCGATGCTTTATAATCGCCTACACTCTGTCTTATCGCGACAGTTAATTAGAAAATAAAACAATTCCTTGTGAATTGATCATCGTGTTTTGCTAATTTTTAACTTTCTACAAGTCATCATATTTTAGTTATAACTTAACTCTAAAAGGACATATCATGTAGACATATATGTATATGTACAAAGATATGGAAAACTCTCAAGATTCACCGAAACTAGTTCTAGTTGTGCCAACACATATTTTGTACTTTGCAAGAAGTACAAAATATTTTGCAAGAAGATCTCTTGTCGGGTTTTTCAAATACAGTCACATCGTTCTGTTGTTTTGTGTTGTATTGAATACCTTTGATGGTGTTTTACGTATTATTTTCGATCAATGAAACTATTCAATTTCGTAAGGAAACATACATGTCTAAAAATATTGTGAGGAGATGTTACAAATAAATTTTTCAGAAATGAGGCACACTGAACCTAAACGTTAAGTTGGAGAGGTGTCGTCTAATGAAGTCAACGCTCCGTCCCCTCGTGCTCTAATCCAAAGTCCCGAAACCTTTCAGCTCGAGTTACAAAACCGTTTTCAGTGCCTAGAAGATTGCAATGCAGTGGACGATATGAATAACAAGCTCGTGGAAACTGTCCATGCGGTCGGAGCTAAGTTTTGCATGCATGCGGCGGGACTTACTCCTGGTCTTTGCCAGAGATCTGTCTGCCAGAAAGAGCCAATTGTCGAAGCTGAAGACCGAATGTGGCAGTATCGTTTCCGGGACACCTAAGATTTTGAGTGAGATTGAGAGGTTCTATGGGCAGCTGTACACGTCATCGTCCAATCGATCAAAAAAAACGATCCAAGAGCAAGTCTTATCCGACACTATTTCGATGATATCCCGAACGTCAGTCTGAGCGAGATTAGAATCCAGCACCTTAAAAACGGCAAGTCCCCGGGTGAGGATGGAATTACAGCGGAGCTTCTGAAAGCGTGGGGAAGACGAGCAGGTACTTAAAGTCCTTCAGAAGCTATTCCGTCCTTCATGGTGGCACTACTCCGGAGGCGTGGGGCAGAAGTGTGTGGTGTTGTTCTTCAAGAAAGGCGACAACGCTCTCTTGAAGAACTACAGACCGATTTCCCTTCTGATCCGCGTCTACGTGCTGTTTTCAAGAGACATTACGAATCGTCTCGCACGCAGACTCGACGACTTCCAGCCTCCCGAACCAGCCGGTTTCCGAAAAGGCTTTAGCACCCTAGACCACATACATACCCTTCAGCAAATTGTACAGAAGTCCGAAGAGTACAATTTGCCACTATGTCTGGCGTATGTGGACTATGAGAAAGCCTTTGATTCCGTTGAAATTTGGCGGTGC
The DNA here is from genome assembly GCA_029286625.1 of Parnassius orleans. Lineage (NCBI taxonomy): Eukaryota > Metazoa > Arthropoda > Insecta > Lepidoptera > Papilionidae > Parnassius > Parnassius orleans. The sequence continues at coordinate 743,908 of JAGSMP010000137.1, forward strand.
TGCAGTCCCTTCAGCGATGCCAGTGGACTGTCGGTATATCGAGTGCTGAAGTGTTTGTACAGTAGGGCTACGATGGCTATCCGAGTACAGAACCAGAGTACAAAACCTATCCAACTGCAGAGTGGTGTAAGACAGGGTGACGTTATATCCCGAAACTCTTCACCGCTGCATTGGAAGACGTTTTCAAGCTACTGGATTGGAAAGGATACGGTATTAACGTCAATGGTGAGTACATTACTCACCTTCGATTTGCCGACGATATAGTCCTTATGGCAGAATCACTGTAGGACCAAGCACTATGCTCAATAACCTCAATAGTGTCTCCCAACGGATAGCGCTCAGCGAGCTATAGAGAGGGCTATGCTCGGCGTTTCTCTACGTGATAGACTTAAAAACGAGGATATCCGCAGAGGAACCAGAGTAACCGACATAGCCCAAAGAATTGGTATGCTGAAGTTGCAATGGACCGGCTATATAGCTCGAAGAACCGACAACCCATTGGGAAGAAAGGTTCTCGAGTGGCAGCCTCGTACCGGCAGGCTAGCTGTAGGCCGTCCCCCCACTAGATGGAGTGACGACCTGGTAAGATATGCATTAAGTCAATGGATGCAGGTGGCTCACGACCGTGCTTTATGGCATTCCTTGGGGAGGTGATGATGATGATGATGAGAAGAGGCCTTTGAAGAGAATAAATGTAACTTAAAATGTTTATACTATAAAGTTTAATTTTCTATGTGGTAGGAGTAGGGCCTTTTCTTTAATATCTTCAAAACGCAACTCTAGGCTGACTGTAGATTCAAATGTCCACGGACTGCACTAACTCCTTACTATCACTTCTATCGCTAGTCACCTCTATTTTTATAGACAAAGTAAAAAAAGTATATTGTATAAAAATAGTAATGTTTCCTGATATGTGAAGTCCGTCAATCCTCTCAAAAATGAGAGGAGGTCTGTGCCTTGTTCATTTAAGATCATTTCATATTTTTTCAGCTTGCTGCAGGAAAAGCAGACGAGCATTGGCCTCACAACCGCCTTTTCTCTTTTAGAGGGTTATTCTCTGTGATAATGGACATTTCATTCTACATTATGAACAGATTTAACACGCTTTTATTAACTTCACGTGTATCTATTTATCTATGTAACGGAATATTTTAATGTAATTTAACCAATTTGTAGACGGCCGATTGACTTGGTAAAAATTGCATTCGTATCAAGGATCGATGACAGTACAATAATTTAATAACTTTATTCTAGTATCCTGATGAGGATCACCAGGATAAAATCAGGATCATCACAGCTCGTGATCAATGCATGTTGTATAAGTTTTTTAAACTCTTATATTATTATCGTTACCTAAAATGCTCTACTATTGCTACAAAAAGCTGCTAAATCTCATTTAAATAGAATATAAGCAAAAAATCTTAAATAATTTTTTTATGAAACAGAAGCACTACCACAATTAGGTCATGTTAGTCCTGCTGCTCACATTTGTTTATCATTACGCTTATGGGCGAAATAGCCCTCCTCGATTTCTTAGAAATGGTGCGCGAAAAAACTACCGATTGCATATTTGCTACAGATAATATTCACACTTCCTCTCTAGGCATGCGTCAAAGCGCGCGGCATGACGCAATTCGGCTGCTCGGACGTGTGTGCGAACTTCATTTTGCGCTTAGGTTTGTAAGGCCCCATGGATAGTTCCAAAAAATACACTATAAGATCACTTGTAAGAAATTATTTTACACTCGGTGTTAGTATTGCTGGTTACAAGATACATATTTTGTAACATTTATCGAGATTAAAATATAAGATTTTCTTAATCTTGAGCTATGTCAAAAAACAAATCGAATAACGTATTCCTGGCATCATAGTTTGGTTTTAGATAATCATATTAATGAATGTTGATGAAAAAATGTAAGTATTTTTATACGTGGTAAAGCCATGCTGCAGCTATTATAGTTGTAGCACAAAGGGGTCGGCTCGATCGGAAAAGGACCACGCTTAAATACCAGCGTAAAATATAAAAATTCTGCTCGTATGGTGAGTGTAGAGTTTTGGTGACCCTTTTTACTGAAAAACGAGGCTTTCCATCGTGAAAACGCATCGGCATTTTGATTTTGAATTGTGGATAGATGTATATGGTTATGGGCAACAGCATCTACATACCATCAAGTGGGCTGTTTGTTCATTTTCGACCTTATTCTATAAAAACTCTAAAAAAGTGTTTAAAATTGCTTAATTATTTACATTGATATTTTGTTGCGTAACCATGGTATTCACATTTACATCATAAAAAATAATAAATTCTTCGTGGTAGAACCATGCTGCAGCTATATTATTATGGTTGTAGCACGAATGAGTCGGCTCAACCGAAGGGCGACGCTCTTACAGAATACCAGCGTAAAATAGCTGCTTGATGCTGCTGTGTTTCGTATGGTGAGTGTAGGGAACTGAGGCTGTTTTTACTGGAAATGAGGCATTGCACTTAGTCTTCAGGAGTGACAACGCATTTGCATTTTGATTCTTTATCGAGAATAAATGTAGATGTCTATGGGCTACAGCATCCACTTACCATCCGGTGGACTGTGTGCTCGTTTGTCACCATTATTGTACAAAAAAAAACTAGTGATAAAATAGTATTAATTTACTTACTTATAACGAAGCTAAGAATCCAGCATCCATAATAAATCCAGTCCTGAATATTCTACTTATTTATAATCTATTAACACAATAATTTATAAATTAAAATAAATTTCAATTCAGCATTAATTTAAATATCAAAATAGCAAACGCAAAGTTACTGTGAATTATCTATGCAAATTGCATGTTGTTATCATTTGTAGTTTTTATATTAGGTTTATTCGGACAAATTTAGATATGTGAGCAGATATGCAAAATTATCAAGTATTCAAAACGTGCAAATTCGGATATCTCACAGATACATAAATAAATTATTTTAATATTTGTGAGATTATTTGATTATGTACATTTAAATTTAAATAAAAAAATCATGTTTTGCTTCTCTATATTAAATTTTGTAAATATACTGTGCGAAAACTCCCACGGACAAATTATTTATTTATTTTTGTTTAAAGCGACGTTGCAGTACCTTTACATTTTTTGGACCTATGTAAAAGTACTGAAATTTAATTATTTCGCAAAAACAAAATTATTTTATAAAAATTCAACGTGCTGTCCTGTCGAGTCGTGGGAATCACGATAATTGGCTCGGTATAAAAATCATAAATATGACACTTAATCGCTATTTAAACGTGTACGTTGTAGAGAGTCAGCTCACCGCTTTCCATTGCGCCTAGTTTTGCGTTCAAGTCTCCCATTAACACTGTATAGTGGCTTTTGGAGGAATGCATGGCTTTAGAGATATCTTCATATCCACATTCCCCCACGTCCTCATCGGAATGTGCGTCAACCTGTAGGACCTTCAACGAATACCGTTTGGTGATTCTGAGTATAAGGTACGCAAACCTCGTCGACACGTTCACAATCTTTACAACGTTGTTAACGTTGTAAATGACAGACTTGTGAACATTCGAAAACCTTCTTGGAACAGATGGTCGCCCTCCCGGTGATCGAACAAGTTGTCGGATTCGGACCTCAGATAATCCTATAATATCCCAGCGCAACTTGTCTATCTCTTCTTCCAGCTCCAGGATCTTCTCGTCAGTCCTCAGGGTGCGCGCGTTAAATGTTGCCAGGTCGAATTGTCTTAGGTGGCAACCAAACCTCCACTGGAGATTCTTAGCACCCCCTACCCCGCCGGGGACTGATGGCCGTTTATTTGTGTCGTTGCTAATGGGGGGTTGTTGCCATAGTTGCCACGCTTGGCGAGCGGGTTGGCAAGCGCAGTTTTTTTATCATAGTTATAGTCATATTACAAGTAAGTATTACTTCTCAGAGAAACTGAGTAAAAATTAGATTAAATGAAAATGGTTACTGGAAATTGTTCGAGGATAGTTTGATCAGAACGTAATAATGACGTATATAGGTAGGGGAGGAAGTCTGCACCTCAAATCTGTTATTTAAACATTATAAGGAAGGAGCGACTTCATAAATTTAACGATACGAATTCATTTAAGAAATACATAAATTATTATTTTTTATAAAATCGAACGTTCTGGCAGAGACACGATATAATACACAAAAGCCGACATTTAAGGGATCCTTAGCACATATACGTACAATGTACATATTTTTAAAATTAATAAAGGCTATTTAAGCTAAAGTGTTAAATATATTGATCACATTTTTAACTTTCAAGATGTTATAATGGAGATAAAGATGTGACATCTTCGAAATACATGCAAGTATATCAGAAAAGCGCCTAATCATCATTACTTTGTAAATTGAAACTGAAAATAAAATGAAATTTCTTCCATCTTTTAAATTGCTTATTAATTTGTAGTAAGCGTGTTTACAATAGAAGAAAGAATAGTGCGCGTGGGTGTGTACAGTAAGATGTTAATCTAGAGCATTGTATAGTTTATGCAGTATTTTTCAATCTAGTGCACACTGACAAGTAAATTATGTGTTTAGATGTTTGAGATAATTCTTAACTGTGCTTGATGATTTCATGTTACTTACTATTCAAACCAGCGTGTAATAGCAGCATAATGCTTCTGTGTTTCGTATGGTGAGTGAAGAGACGGAGACACTTTTACTGGTAATGAGGCATTCCATCTTAGTCTTTTTTTTATAGGAGAGGGGGCAAACGAGCATGCGGCTCACCTGATGGTAAGTGACTACCGCCGCCCATGAAGAACTACAACACCAGGGGAACCAGAGGAATTGCAGATGCGTTGCCGGCCTTTTAAAAAGGAGTAGGCTCTTCAGGGGTGACAACGCATGTGCACTTTGATACTTAATCGGGGATCGGAGTGTAGGTGATGAGCTACGGCATTCTCTTATATATATATATATATATATATATATATATATATAATGTATATTTAGTCATGTCTAATCCGAGACTTACAGCAATACTTCTTTAAAAAGTATTATAATGTAAAAGAATTTTTAAGCAAATCTTTACAAAATGCGCCATAATGCACCTTTTCGTCAAAAATGTACACTAGACGTACACGTTAGTAGATTCAGAAGGCGGGAAGAAAAAAAAAGAAAGAATATTTATAATTATGGCGCTTAGCTCACCTTATAAATGGCAGCAGGATAATCTTATCAATATTTTAATACAATTATTTTTATTTTAGACACTTCAGAATCGCTTTAAAATTTTATAACATGTATGAAATGCTATAAGATTAATCTATATTTAGAATGTGATCGATTGTATCAATAACAAGAATTATTGAAAGGATTACTGTATGTTGATAAACACTATCTACGTATGTCACTATTTAGTGCAAATATGGAGTCAATCGCACATGACGTAGTTATAGTTAAATAGTCTTATCTCCAGACATAAGTCAGAACGCGTTGTCCACTAGCCCTTTGTTATCATGAGGAAATCTGTAATATTTGTAGTAACGATGACGTAGTGCTAGGTGTTTTTAGTACACATGATGTACATAGTTCATGTGGCGCCAGTGCCATTCTTATTTGACTTTAAATTTTTTGATAACTAACAGGACATAGGCATATTGTTAATACTAGCTGTGCCCCGTGGTTTCACCCACGTATATCACGCGACTGCGCCACGCGACATGCGAACTTCGAGAGAGACATCACGACGGACGGTTGCTGAATTAACAAAGATTTAAAAAGTGAAAAATGTTAAATGTTAAATTACATGGTTAACGTAATTGGTGGTTATGCATGGTACTGGTACTGATATAGCCATGAATACGAAGTCATTTATTTGGATATAAGGATTAATACCAATACCAAGGTACGAATAATGTGGCCTAGTTTGTACCGGCGTTACTATTGCATATTTTAACATGAAAAAGTAGTTATTGTGACATAATTGTAATAGTTAGACATATGATATCGCAGACTTTTTTGTAGATATTGATATCTTCTATAAAACTGTAGTACATCACTTTGCTCTATTGTCAATAGTTTCCGCAGCGTACGCGATATAAGGATTTTTTTTTTGGTATTTTTTTCACACCTTGGGTTATATTAACGAAGTTTTCATACGGATCCCTAACTTTTTTGAAAATATTCTATCACCTATGTTAATCAAGGATCATGTAGGATTCTAATGGTGAAAGAATATTTCAAATCGGTCCAATAGTTTCGGAGCCTATTCAATTCAAACAAACAAACAAACAAATCTTGCCCCTTTATAATATTATAATAGTGTACTCGTAGATAGATATAGTACGATTAGCTAGTTTAACCATGGCTGATTGGAAAATCTTTACATCATCGTAATCAATGTGGGCCTTTCAAAGATCAGCATGGAAGACATAATAATAATGACTTATATAATAACTGCCTTAATATAAGTACTTGCCGGAAGCCGTGTTCGAAAATGACCATGCCTGGCTCTACCAGGACCGGGTCATTATCAAAGATATTTTATATAATATATTATATATTTTCCATATTTTCCAATGTCTAAAATTAAAAAATCTGAAGGAATCTGTGTTTATAACTCTAAAGAAAGCTGTAATTTAAAACACCTGCTAAATTGTCAGAATGTTCATGCAAATCGAAGACAGTGAAATATACCCTCTGTGCCGGACGGGCGAAACTCGGGAGTAAATGTTGTCGAAGATACTCCGCGAGTCGCTCACGTCCTACACCTATAGGTTCCAGTGGATACTTCTACTGCCGTCTTTGTGGGTGCGCTGGGGTACTGTGGACTGACGTTCAATCAAAATGCAGGAACTGTAGAATACAAATGGCAAGGCAGTGGCCAGCGGTTCGACTGCTCCACTGTTCGACGGAAATCTTTCTTTCGACTATTTGCTATCGACCACGGTTGTTGAATACGGTTGGTCAGCTACGGTTGTTCTATATCGGTTGTTCACTATTGGTTGGTCACTATATTCTTCAGATGATTTCTTCAGTTGACTATTTCTTCAAGTTGTTCGGTAGGAACTTACTACCGAACATCTTGAAGAAGAAGAAGAAGAAGACTAGTACTATCTGCTTTTATTATCACTGTTTGCTAGCTGCTATTATCAGCTACTACGTTGTACTATGCTACTACTATCACTTGTTACTAGCTGCTATTATCAGCTACTATGTTGTACTACTAGCTACTAGTCACTTCAGCTACTACTATCACTGGTAACTAGCTGCTGTTATTAGCTATTATGTTGTACTATAGTCAATATGTTCTATGTTCAGCTACTAGTTGCTTCAGCTACTACAATCACTGGTTACAACTTCTTTACCCTGGCAACTTCTTTACCCCCTCCAATGGATTTCTGCATTGTTGCGGCGGGGGGGCTAAATAGTCGTGGCTAGGTCGGCCACGGTGAACTAAGAGGAACCCACACGAGTGACCTGAGGTGACGGGCAAGCCTGAGGTGAAGGGCCACTCCGTGTAAGTTTGGCTAGTCCACTTCGAATGTGTGTTGGTAGGCTGCGGCAAGAGGGGTGTCCTCTCGCCTTCCGCTGCAGCCGAGGTGGAGTTGCGGGGAAGAGGAGTATTGGTACGTCGATGCGCCACTCACCCTAACCTCCGCGACTCTGGCGGAGCGGTACCGTTGATACGGTGGTGGTGGGGCCGCGGGGGGAGAGGAGTGTCGGTATTGCGAGGTGCCCCTCTACCTACGCTCCATGGCCGAAATTTGGCGGCCAAACCTCAGACCAGATCAGGTCAGGAAAGCTGGTACTTCCAAGTGTTCATTTTCTAGCCCCATGGCCTTCGCGTATCGGATTTGGCGGGGTCCGTTGCACAGATGGAACTAGAGTAGAGGGCGCGCCTTGTATTCCTGGTGCGCCTTACTTGAAAAGGACAAGGGGAAGGAAGAACTCCTCTTCCGAGGATGGGCGGTCAACAATCAGCGTTCAGGTGTCGAGGATGTGTTCGAAGTCACCATGGTCCTGCCAATATGTGGCGAAGGAGGAACACTATGGGATTTTAGTTAGTGCGATTCCGATATAACCCGTCCTTGTCACCGCGAGGTGGGTATGCGTAGGCATTTCTCCATGTAAAAGAAAGGTAACTACTTTAAGACGTGCTTACCCTTATTGTAGTGTATCACTCACTTCACAGAAGCACAATGATGACTTTTTTACCATAAGATGCTAACGAATTGCGTCCCTTTAGTTCAGGTTAGGGCCAGCTTCAACAATGTCCTATCGGTCACTGCTTGCAAAATGTACTGTCGCATTTTCAAATATTGTGTGTGCCTCTTAATACAAAATGCTACTAACATAGGTTAAGATGTTTACTAACAATGCTGTGGATAGTGGATTAATAAATAACTAATTCACTGTTGACTGAAATAAATAAATTATTGAAGTTATACTTCTTTTGGGGCGTTTGATAAAAATGATAAGAGTGAATTTTTTACGATGCGCGCGCACACCGACACCTAAAAACGACACCATGAATTTGTTACGATGCGCGCGCACACTGACACCTAAAAGCGACAACTTCAGTGGGTAATTGTCTCTCGAGTTTTTTTTGTTTTGTTACGCTAAAGAAGTATAACTTCCTACGTGCGTACATAAGTACACACACACTTTTTTAGTATTATTTGTTCTCTTTTCTTTTTCTATATTTAGGGCGTTTTATTGATACGGGCTTTAAGTCAAGTAATGCCTCATATTTCTTATGTTATAAATATACTTAGCTGTAACACTTGAACATTTTCTAGGATCTGTAAAAAATTCTTATATATATATCTTGGTAATTGCATGTCTTCTTAGCGCTTTAGCTGGTTTAACTACATCTACGGTCCAGAGCAAAGTAAATGCAATGTGTAGCTTTTAAAGTTTATTTTGAAGGAGTGATGTTATGAGGGTGTTCGCGACGACAAAAAGTGTTTAAAAATATAGTAATTAAAAAACAATATTAAAAGTGTAATTAGGAAAAGTATTAGTGACAAAACCTAAGTGTAAGGTGCAATAGTGTAATTTTACAACATGTTTACAACCCTTAGAATTATAGTATAGAGCATCGTATTGTAATAGTTAAGAAAATAACTCTTATTTGTACAACCAAAAAGTCGACCAATCAGAGCGCGACACGTTATAGAACATTCTGGGCATTGCGTAATATTAAGACCCGAAAATGATGGAAATAATTTTTGTGCTCTAGAAGAATTGTAAACATAGTATTTAATTAAATTAAGGTTCATAGATTAAGGCAATAAAAGAATATTTAGCGTGATGAAACTTATTTCCTACTTATAGTAAAATTAAAGAATTAATGTACCCAAATATTGTGAAAATTTGGGATATTTTTGTTAATAACGTTTTACATTGTTAACGTTTTAAGAAACCTTTATGGTTTGCTAATAGACAACTAAATTACCGATTTAACAATGTATAGTTATAGTTATGTATAGTAATGTATAGTCTAGTTATAAGAATTAATCGTGTATAGAAAAAATTGTAATTTAAGACAATTGTATAGTGAAAATATTGAACAATAAAGAGGCAAAACAGACAATGGCAAACGGCTCACTTTAAAGTAAAGCTCGAGTCTACCTTAGCGTCTCGGGGCCCGGTAACATTGTAGTAGCTGAAGTGACTAGTAGCTGAATATAGAACATAGTAACTGATAATAGCAGCTAGTCGGTTCTTCGAGCTATATGGCCGGTCCATTGCCACTTCAGCTTACTAATCCGTTGGGCTATGTCGGTTACTCTGATTCTACTGCGGATATCCTCGTTTTTAAGTCTATCACACAGATAAACTCCGAGCATAGCCCTCTTCGACAGCTCGCTGAGCGACCTTGAGCTTCCTCATATTGAGGTCATCACTGGCAACACGCACTGCTTGAACAATCTTGTTTTGTGGTTTTGAGGTATGCCTGACGAGAAGATGTGTCGTAATCTCCCGAACGCTGCCCAGCCGAGTTGAATCCGTCGATTGACCTCTCGGTCGAAGTTGGATTTACCTAGTCGGACTATTTGCCCCAGGTAAACATACTCGTCGACAACTTCGAGCTTAGTGTTCCCAACAACTACCGGCATAGGTATGACATGGACGTTACACATGACTTTTGTTTTGTCCATGTTCATCTTAAGACCTATCCGTTAGGAGACACTATTGAGGTCATTGAGCATAGTGCTAACGTCCTCCAGTGATTTTGCCATAAGGACTATATCGCCGGCAAATCGAAGGTGGATGATGTACTCGCCATTGGCGTTAATATCGTATCCTTTCCAGTCCAGTAGCTTGAAAACGTCTTCCAATGCAGCGGTGAAGAGTTTCGGGGATATTACCTCATCCTGTTTCACACCTCTCTGCAGTTGGATAGGTATCGTACTCTGGTTCTGCACTCGGATAGCCATCATAGCTCTACTGTACAAACACTTCAGCACTTCGATATACCAACAGTCAACTTGGCACCGCTGAAGGGACTGCAGCACCGCCCAAATTTCGACGGAATCAAAGACTTTCTCATAGTCCACATACGAAAGACAAAGTGGCAGATTGTACTTTTTGGTCTTCTGTACAATTTGCCGAAGGGTATGTATGTGGTATATGGAGCTAAAGCCTTTTCGGAAACTGGCTTGTTCGGGAACCTGAAAGTCGTCGAGTCTGCGTGCGAGACGATTCGTAATGACTCTCGAAAACAGCACGTAGATGCGGCTCAGAAGGGAGATTGGTCCGTAGTTCTTCAAGGGAGCGTTGTCACCTTTCTTGAAGAATAACACCACTGCACTTCTGCTCCACGCTTCCAGAGTAGTGCCACCATGGAGGACGGAATTAAAAGCACCTGACGGATTATAAGTACTGGTTTTCCACCCGCTTTCAGAAGCTCCGCTGTAATTCCATCCTCGCCTGGGACTTGCCGTTTTTAAGGTGCTTGAGAGCCATTCTAATCTTGCTAAAACTGACGTCCGGTATATCATCGGAATAGTGTCGAATAAGACTTGCTCTTGGATCGTTACTCACACTAGCGTGTGGCTCCAACAAAGACGCTTACAGCTGCCCATAGAACCTCTCAATCTCACTCAAAATCTCAGGTGTCCCGGAAACGATGCTGCCACATTCGGTCTTCAGCTTCGACAGTTGGCTCTTTCTGGCTGACAAACCTCTGGCAAATACTTTGGAGCCCTAGTTCCGCTCGATCGCTTCTTCAATACGAACTGTATTAAAGTTGCGTAAGACCCGCCGCATGCATTTGGAGATCTGTCTCTTCAGTTGCCTGTATGCAGTCAAATCTCCTGAAGACTGCAGCTTCAACTCCCATCTAACAGCCATGAGATTAAGAGTGTGATCGGAGAGTTTTTGTGTTCTTCTACAAGGGTTTAAACTTATGGAAGCTGTCCATTGGGTCGGAGCTAAATTCTGTAGCTCTGACCGCATAAACAGCTTCCATAAGCTTGTCATTCATATCGTCCACTTCATTGCAGTCTTCTAGGCACTTAAAACGATTTTGTAACTTGAGCTGAAAGTTTTCGGGGCTTTGGATTAGAGCACGACTTCATTAGACATGACCTCTCCAACTTAACGTTTAGGTTCAGTGTGCCTCTCACTATTCGGTGATCGCTGCAGGTTTTCACCCTCGCGATCACTGAGACATCACTGAACAGTTGTCGTCTGGTCGTCATAATAAAGTCAATCTCATTTTTTGTCATACCGTCGGGGCTCGACCAGGTCCACTTTCTGTGGGGCCGCTTTTGGAAGAGAGAATTCATCATAAAGAGTCCCTTTTTCTCCATAAAGTCGGCCAGCTACTGGCCCCTTCGGTTCCGTTATCCTATTCCGAATTTTCCTACTTTCAGCTCACCTTTCTCTCTTGTGCCTAGTTTTGCGTTGAAGTCTCGCATTAACACCGTATAGTTGGTTTTGGAGGAATGCATGTGTCTAGAGATATCCTCATATATTTCCTCCACCTTCTCATCAGGATGTGCCGAGGTTTGTGCGTAAGCCTATATGTTCTTCAGCGAATACCGTTTGGTGATTCTGAGTATAAGGTACGCAACCCTTGTCGACACACTCTCAATCTTTACACGTTGTTAACGAGAGACTTGGGGACTATAAATCCGACACCTTCTTGGGACAGATGGGCGCCCTCCCTGTGATAGAACAAGTTGCCGGATTCCTGTATATATATTCTGGATACCCTGTCCTCCCCCTCTCTTCGGACCCCGGATAATCCTATAAGATCCCAGCGCAACTTGTCTATCTCTACTTCCAGCTCCAGGATCTTCTGGTCAGTCCTCAGGGTGCGTGCGTTATATGTTGCTAGATCGAGTCGTCTTAGGTGGCAACCGAACCTCCACCAGAGGTTCTTAGCACCACCTGCCCCGGCGTTACCATGGTCGCCCCCGTAGGGACTGGGGGCAGTCTTTTTGTAACTATCGTTATGGATACCCTAATATACCCCATATTGCCATAATTACCACGCTCGGTGATCGTTTTTTTTTATTATGTACGAGCAGCTGTGCAGGTCTAGAGAGACCAGTATCACTGCGACCTAAAAGATCTATTGTGATCGCTGCCATGTCTACAGTTCACTGCTAAGCCCTACGTCCTCAATGAATAGAAGGAGTTGCTTAGCTGTGAGTAATTTCACTTCTTCTGGGCGAAGTACATAGTTTTCCAGATGAGTGCTGCGTTTGCGCATTAAGGGTCCGCAATTTGTCAGGGTGGGTAAAGGCGTTTCCTCCTCTAGGGAGCAAAACCGGCACATCCTTGAGTTGCTTAGTCCCAGAATGGACATGTGCTTTTTAAGACAACAGTGTCCAGTCAGGGCTCTTACCAGAATGCGCACTTTATTTTTACCTAATCACGAGGCTTCAGGGAAAGCCCGGATTAAGGTTTTAGAATGTCTTAAGCCTGGTGTATCAGACCAGACTTAAGTGATTTATTGTGGTAAAGAGTTTCCAGGGTCAATCGGGCGCGGCTTTTTGAGATTCCACAAAATGCTTGGGGTCCAAATTGTGTACTGTTTGAGCCCTCCCGTGCGAGCCTGTCGGCAGTTTCATTGCCTACAATACCCGTATGACCCGGAACCCATTTTAAAACTACCTTCTTATTACCTCCCAAGGCGTTGAGGCGGTTCACACAGTCTCCAACTAGCTTCGAGTTCACCAAGTTTGATCTCAGCGCTAGCAGTGCTGCTTGACTATCAGAGTTTATATAGATTATATAGTTAACGTAGTGTTTTTGCAGATTGATTTCCGCACACTGAAGTATGGCGAAAATTTCTGCTTGGAAGATAGAGGTGAATCTACCCAAATTCATACTCAGTTTGAATTTGGGTCTCTCCCCATAAATTCCAAAGCCTACGTTGAGGCCCATTTTTGACCCGTCGGTATACCATATAAGGCTACCGACCTCACAGATGACCTGTCTATTCAGCCAGTCTTCTCTGGAGGGTAGTTCCACTATATACTTTTTGTTAAAAGTATATTGTGGACGCATGATATCTGAGATCATGTATAAGACCGGTGTTTCTATAGGAAAGCAAGCTCAAACCGCCTTGAGCGTTAATCTTATACAAGCTAGCCTTCGCCTCCTTGTCAAAGTAAAGATCAAGGGGCGTTAGGGCCTCGAAGTGCATTAAGAGCCGCTCCAGGCGATGAGCGCATCGCTCCAGTTGCCATTAAGCAGGCAGTCCTTTGTAGACTATTTAGTCTATCCGCAGTCGTCTTTAGATTAGCCTTATTACACCAGACAGTGGAGGCGTAGGTAAGAGTCGGCCTCACTATGCTGCTGTACAGCCATAGGATTATACTGGGACGCAAGTCCCAGTTGTTCCCTACCATGCGACTGCACGTACCTAAAGCAATTTTTGCCTTATGACTAAGACTTAATTGCTAAGGTGAGTGTTCCACCTTAGTTTTAGGTCAATTATTACGCTCGAGTACTTAACTTCAGTGGAGAATGGTACTTCTTTACCATTAAGTTTTGGTGCGACTAAATTGTCCAACCGTCTCTTTTTGGTAAAGGGTATTATAACAGTTTTATCAGCATTAATCGATAAACTGTTAGCCCTGCACCAGTTGCTTATGGTGTTTAGGGCTCTTTGTATGATTGATCACTCACAAGTAACTTTTTCTGAGTCAATTTTCGTTTAGGGCATGATTTGGCTGGTTCTCCAGGGTTCAGCCATTGCGACGAGCGCTTTTGATTATCGTACAGTATCCACTTTTCATCACAAGTAATGATTCGATTTAAAATCCCTTCATTATTGTGTCGGTTGAGCAAAGTAACACAGCAGTCGACGCGTGTTTGCAAGTTCGATTCACTCAATTCATGAGGTACCCATCGTTCAAGTTTTTACTTTCCCGATTTGCTTCAAGTGGATTAATACAGTTTTATCACTTACCCCGAAGCCTGCAGCTATCTCTGAAGTGCTTTGTGATGGATCCGCTTCCACAATAGCCTTTAATTCTTCATTTTCCACTTTGGTCTCCGGCCGTCCACGGGGTTGATTCTGAAGGTCGAAATTTCCAGAACGAAAACGTTGAAACCAAAACGTACCGTGATTTCTTTTGCGACACTAGCGCAGTACACATCATTAATCCTTCGAGCTGTTTCTGCAGCACTGGTGCCACGGTAGAACTCGTACACGTAAATATAACGATATTTCATGTTTTCCAATGTGCGGTAATAAGCGATGCCAAAGAATAAAATAATGAGGAAAAAACAAATGAATGACTGTTTTCAAAACTCAAATGTACCAGCTAAATGAATTTATAAATTTGAATTTGGAATTCTTAACCAAAGAGGAGATATTTCAGATCAAAGTGGTCAGTACGACAAAACGCTAATTTCAAATGTAAGGACCTAATATATCTATCTATAACCTTTTCCAATGTCTTCAGAAGGAAGGAAGAAAGGCTTATAGGTCTAAAGGACTTTGGTAAGGCGTAGTCCTTTTTACCAGCCTTAGGTATAAATAGAACTTTGACAATTGTCCATCGTTCTGGAATATACCCAAAAGCTGGAAATATAGCAAAACTTGCTCTGAAGATTTTTACCAGATAAGGAAGAAGGATATCGATACCCCTCTGTAGATGGATGGGCATTATTCCATTCTCTCCACTTGTATTATATGGTTTAAAGGAGTCAACAGCCCACTGCACCAGGTTTGGTCTTATTATCTTTGTAGCCCTACACCAGTCCTCATTACAAGGCCTTCGTAGGCCTCTGAAAGAGTTCAAGGCCAGAGTCATATGTGACCCTGGGAAATGGGTTGACGCTAGTAGCTCCAGTGTTTCCGTTTCACTATTAGTGAAGTTACCATCAGGCTTTTTAAGAAGTCCGATCTGATTAGGTTTAGCTTTCGATAGCATTTTGTGTAGTCTTGCACTGCGAGGCAAAGACTCAACTTCCTCGCATAGCTTCCTCCACGATGCTCTCTTAGCTTTCCTAATTTCTTTATTATACTCGGTTAGGGCTGCACTATAAATATTCCATTCTTTGGTTTTTTTAGCCCTATTGATTAGTTTCCTGGTCTTTTCCCTAAGCTGCTATAGCTTAGTGTTCCACCAAGAAACTTTTCATGTTGAGGTCTTGGTGTTGACGGGACAACTGTCTTCGAAGGCTTCACGAATACCTACAGTTACCGTCTCCGCCGCTAACTCCAGACCTTCAATCGTTTTTATGCTTTTAGGAAACGTTTCCAAATTCCTCCTTAGGCTATTTCTATAGACATCCTAGGAGGTAGCTTTTGGATCCCTAAAAGCAATAGTTTCGTAAGTTGGTGATGCCCTAATCACAAACTTAATGTGTCTGTGATCAGACATCGAGTTTTCACTACTAACATGCCAGTCAGTAATCCGCCTGGATATGTTATTGGTAGCAAAGGTTATATCTAACACTTCTTGCCTAGCATGCGCTACAAAGGTGGGTGTACACCCTAAGTTTAAGCTTACCAGGCGATTGGATATGAGAAAGTCAAAAAGTAACTCACCTCTTTCGTTGATGTTTGTGCTTCCCCATGCTGTGTGGTGAGCATTAGCATCATATCCCACCCCAAGTTCGGCGCTGTGCTTACGGGCAAACTCCGCCACTCGCTCTAACTCGATGGCAGGATCTGGGTTCTCTCCGGGAAGACAGGCTGAGCAAATGATTACTCTGGCCCCTGTGCATCCCTTAAGATTTATAAAAGCTGTAACCAGGTCGTCATTGCAATACTCTGGAACAGCTAAAAGTTCAATATTTTTATTGTAGATTATACAGGCTCTGGGTCTACTGCCTTTAGTATTGACTAAGATCTTACCGGCAGCCGACAATCCCAGAACTTGACCGTTGGCCACCCAAGGCTCTTGTATGAGGGCGAGGTCGATGTTGTCCCCTGCGAAGTAAACCTCCACCACGGCAGAAGCAGCTGCTGCATGGTGAAGATTTTCCTGGAGAACCCTCGTCTTACCCTTGAGATTAGCCATTTATAGGCGTGGGGGGCAGGGGTCGTTTTCGCCTGCTTAGGACGTGGACGTCCTTTACCGGCGCTCTTGACCCCCTCCGTACCTTTTGGTTTACTGCTCTCACCTCCCTTCCCCTTAACCCTGGCCGACAACAGCGGAGGCCCTCGGACTGAGGCGAGATTCGCGCCTTGGGTCACAGTCACTCTCGCTGATGTCGTTCCAGTCTCACCCCTCGAGGTGGAGGGCTGGGGGGATTGGAATTGGGGCGGTTCAGGCTCCATTGCCGCGTCAGAGCCTCCCCTGACCTTAAAAGTTATCATTTTAAAGCCAAGGACGACTCGTACCATCTGTATGCAGATAATCTTCAACTAAACGTACAATCTAGTATCGATGAAATCAATAAGGTCATAAGATTGCTGAACGATAATCGGGTTTGGTCGTATAGGCATGCATGTTCGGTAAACTTTGAAATGTAAATCAATTATTGTGGGTAATTCAAGGATGCTGGCTAGGATTTACAATAGAAAGCTTGAACCTGTGGCTTACAATGGGATATTAGTTATTTTTTATCAATCAATAGTTAATCTCGGTCCAATTGGGAAACTGGGGACTGCATATTTCTGAAATAAGCCGGGAAGTTATTGCTACCTATTGTTCCCTGTATCATGTGAAACATTTCTTGACCCTCAAAACTATGCTTATGATGGTTGATTACCTCATTATTCCTATTATCTATTATGCTGATGTTTGCTATCCGGACCTATTACATAATCTTCTCAAAAAGTTGGAGCGCCCTCACAATAATTGTAGAACATTCAATTAAGGTAAATACGACCATATCGTTCTAAGCACAAATGGATCACTATCCGTAAAAGGCGTTGCTCCGGAAGTTTAATAACACTTTTCCCATCTTAAATGATCCCAATTCTCCATCATATCTCAAAGATAACTTCAAATTTCTCCACTTTATTTAAGGCTGTGAACTTCGTCCTTCTAACGCTCTTAAGATTAGTATTTCAGAACATAGAATTAAATTCTTTAATTCTTTCTTCATAGTTCAGACTATTCTCCTCTGGAACGCCTTACCTGCTTTACAGGTTGGTCAGACAACATTTTAAACAAAAATTAATTGATTTCCTCGTTTTTTTTAAATATCTTTATATTATATGAGTAATATGAGTAAAATATGTATATGTGTGTGTGTCTATGTGTGCATTTTATGTGTATTGTATTTATATCTGTCATAGTATGTATTTAAGTAGAATAGGAATTAATAGTGTAACTGTCTTCCATTTCATGTTTTTGTCCTTAATTTGCACCTACCAACATCTTTATCTTTTCCAGGGCTTACTGGTGGAGGAATTAAGTCCGCCCATTGTAACCCCTAGTTGAAGGTGTTTGCAATAAAGGATAAATAAAAAAAAGGTAAGGTCGGTCGTAGTTGAGAAATCAGCTATAATTTAGCAAGCCGATTAACGATCAAAGTACTAGCCGTGTACCCCACACGTTGCTTTAGTCATTAGTTTGAATGTTTGGCTCTTTTTGAGACGGTTATAAACATCTGTGAAATGCTAGACACAAATATATATGCTTTGTAGTTATTTAAAACTTCTATTGGTTTAAATATTAATTTTATAATGTTGAAAAGGATTGTTTACAAATTATTACTAAAATTGTAATATTGCATAGATAATTGGAATTTAATCATTCATTACAGCCTATTAAATGTCCACACCTGAACATAAGCAGTTTTTTTTTATTATTTGGAGTTATTATCAGGAAGATGTTACTTCCTATCTCTTGTTACATTTCCCTCTGTCGCTTCTTACGACTTCCATGGGATTAATGGCGTAGAGAATTTTCTTACGCTGCCACTACATGGCGAATCAAAAATTTTTGTATTTAAAATTAAGCTTGTGTAAAGTTACTTTTACTTTTATTTATCTCCTGTCCGTTAGGTACACTAATCCAATTAGGCTTAGCGGGGGTCCAGTCTCGTTGCCGACATAATTCATTTAATCGATTTATGCTCTCGTTTTGGGTTACCGTACAGTACTGCCGTTTTAATTTAAATTGTCAAAATATTTGCATGCGAATAATAATGTATAAGCCTTTAATTTGACAAGGAGATTTTATCAGATCTTTGTTGGAAATCAAAAAAATACTTTCTGTTCAAATTTGGTTAGTAATCTTTTATTTGGCGTGAGCATTGTCTGCAAAACCACATTTTGACTTACGGTTCAAAATGTGCTAATACATTTAGGACTGTGACGTGAGGAAGAATGAATTAAAATTTATAATGTTATTTAGCTTAAGTAGTTAGATCAAACATCACATCACGCTTCATAGTATTTCAGTCTTAAGTTTTTGGTTAATCAAAGCATGTGTGTGATAATATAAAGTTTTCGGTGATAAAGAACCCTTTTTGGTGGAGAAGTCCCTTTAGAGTTTCTTTTCTCGTCTAAAACGTTGTGTTCCAATTTGAAAAGCAAAAAAGTCAAGATTTGATTAGGCAACTCCTGTTTTATTTTTATTATGCTGTTATCAGGGAGGTGCTGATGTCTACTTCCTGGTTCACTTTCCCTATGTCGCCTCTTACGACACCCACGGGATACTATGGGGTAGTGAATATTCTTACAGTACCACAACACGACCAATTGTGCAACTGTAAATCTAAACAAAAACGATAAATTCATCAAATATCTCCTTAATTGATGAATTTGAGGTTTTGCTTTGTTTTGCAAGTTTACAGTATTATTAATTAGCTGGCAATGATTGCTATTAGTTTTTCGCCAACGAGCTGTCGCTAGTTGGGACTGAGTTAAAGTTATTTGTCAAACAATGTCATCATTATAAAAAAATGAGTTTTAAGTATAGTTTAACCTAATTACGAATATTACTAGTTTTAGTAATATCCGTAATTAGGTTTATCCATTTCTTATCCAAATAATATTTAAGAAAGAAACATTAAGGTTAATGTACATACAAATACACTTTTCTGTATAATTTAACTTCTTTGCCATGAAATCTGATAAATATTTTACCTTATTATGAAGTGGCACCGACCTGGTGACAGAAAAAGTTGTAGAAGCCCTAATTAAGTTGTCTGATGATCAGAATATTTGGCTACTAAATTGCGGATCTCGGATATTGAATATCAGACGGAGCGAACATTTGTACATAAATAAAAGTAAATGTTCAGAATTGGTTACGTTGTGAGTGTATTCTAGCTTATCTTCGATCTTATTTATAAGCATTATTACCTATCTACCCACCTAAAAACTACTATCAGCTCTAAAATACGATTCCTATTTGGACTCCGAAAATATGATCACTTTTCAGAATTTCGTAAACGTCTCAAGTGGCTGCCGATTCACTTTCGCAGGAATACTCATATCCTTTCTGCTTTATACTGCATACTGTTCAATCCCTCCACTTCACGTTATCTGAAAGACTTATATATATTCAACGTGCTCAGTTCCTCTTTTCTTTAAAAAAATTTCTCAAAGCTTATTATTTCCTATCATAATTCCCGTCCTTAATTGTGTCTATCCTACTTATCCTCAATTGTCATCATCTTATGTTTTTATATGCTTTTTTTTTTTTGATTAATTGTCTAATTTATTTAACAGTTCTTTGCGCAAAAAGGTTGTCTAGAAGTAATCGCTTCCAGATCGATAAGACCGCCTGTTGTACCTTCTATACGAGTATATTATATTTATTCATTTTTTAGTTTTAATGTGTATTGGTGTACAATAAAGAATATATTAATTGATTAATATGGTAACTTTATTTCAAAAATGTCTTATTTATCAGCCCCTGTAGTACACTGCTAGAAATGGGCCACTGCCGTAAAAGGAAGGATTTTCCGCATTCGCCACGTTTTGGTTAGTGGATTGGCGATGGCAACACCAGATGATATTTATAACTTCTATTGCATAAACAATATTTAATTATATTCTATTCTCAAGTAAAATTTTTATTAATTTGTTTTTTTAAACCGTCATCTGTTACATTGCGACGACAACCGAAGCGAGGAAAAGTATTCGATTTTTTGTGAAAACGGCACGCAATGTGAGAGAACGATGCGACCGCGCCTTGACAGTAGCCGGCGAAGCGCCGGAAACAAGTGTCCTATGCAAGGTAAATATGATTTTCTTGCTATTGTTTTTAGTTGATAATCGACATATTGCTGAACAAAGAGAGGCATAAAAGCTCTAGCGGTAGGAATTTTAAATATTAATCGATCACTTCTTAAAATGGCTAAATTGGCCCGCCAAATCAACTAGAGTTCAACGCTGATTGATACAACCTGTCAAGCTCAGCCCCATGATGGTGCACGCACACCAAGAAAATAAATTATTAAGAGTTAATATAATTACAGGCTCTGAGGTATAAAATCTTAGTTATCAGATGTCTTCTGCCATCTTCGCCATGGTTAGTCTAATTTGTTTAAAGCTTGTGCGACTGCCAGACAGATCGTCACCTTGCTTGTCACTCTAAAATTATAAAAGTAGTTAAATCATCAATATTTCATCGATATTAATTTATTCATTCATTATAGTCTATCAAAGTCCACTGCTGAACATATGCCTCCCCATAGATGGCCTCATAAGGGGGATATTTGCTATAGTTGCCACGCTTGACAGATGGTTTGGCAATCGCAGTTTTACCTTTTCAGTTGTTATTAGGAAAAGGTCGCTGTATCTCTGGTTTGTTTCCCTCTGTTGTCTCCTGGTTTGTTTCCGTCAGTCTTACGACAGCTACGGAACGGTATGGGGTAGTGGATATTCAACGACAAATAAAAAAACAGTATCAATTACAATGTCATTAATAATTATTTTTTTATATCCAGTCAGTATTCACATGTTTTATTTCGATCTTTAATAAGTCAATTATTTTAATTATGTCAACATCAATAAAAAACTGTGAACAGAGGTGTCATGTTAATCAATGAAACATAGTTGTTAAAAATTTGACTTCACGTAACATTTTTTGTTGAATTAATAAAGTGAGAAATATAATGAAAATTATTTTAAGAATAACGGATTGCCCTGAATGCCATCAATTAGATACACATTGATTTGAATTGAATGATTCGTCTATGATAATATACATTTTGGTGCTTTGTTATGTAAAATGATGAACGAGACGGTTAGTTCTCAATCTATGTGGGCTTAAATTACGATAAAATATAAATTCAATATCATACTTTACAAGATCGTGAGTAAGGCAAAAAAATAATGTTATAGGTACAAGGTTCCTCTCATTTCAAATTCTCAATTTAAATTTTTTACGTGGTAGAGCCATGCTGCAGCTATATTATGGTTGTAGCACGAATGGGTCGACTCGACCGGGGTAGGATCACGCTCACACAGAATACCAGCGTAAAATACCAGCTTAATGCTGCTGTGTTTGTGTACGGTGAGTCAACAGGAGACCCTTTTTCCTGGAAACGAGGCACTCCAACTTAGTCCTCAGGGGTGACAACGCATCTGCATTTTAATTCCTAATCGAGGATAAATGTAGATTTCTATGGGCCACAACATCCACTTACTATTAGGTGGACTGGGTGCTCGTTTGTCACTCTTATTCTATAAAAAAAAAGTCCGCGGCGCTGATCTCGTGCGTGTTAACTTCACATGTCCTCGATATATTTCACTCCTCAGACATGCAAGTTTTCTTAAGATGTTTTCCTTCAACACCGAGAACGTGGTAAATCGACACTTAATATAGCAATTAATAATTACATAGTTGGTGCATGCGGGGATTGAGCCCTAATTGCTCACATACTGTGAAATTTACAGCGAGCTTACCGCAGATAATATTTATTTCATATTTATTTGTAAGAGAAAAAGTGCAAGGTGTATTCAATGTTTCGTTCTCTTAGTTAAAAGTGCGGGTTCTGTTTTATTTTTATTTAAAAATATGAAGAACTATAATCATAGAATTTTAAAAAGTGTCTAGTGTGAGCTGGAAATCGGTTACATTATACTTAGTCAAATGCGGAAAAATAACATTCTGTAGCTGCAATCGACACTACACTCGTATGTCTTAAAGAAAAACTATGACATCCATGTATTTCGAAATAAATAACATAAAAAAATTACGAACAAGTTTTTTATTTACGACGAACACGCTTTTGGGACACGACAATTGTTGTGGGTGCTTGGTTCGAACTCCAGATGTTTTCGAATTTGTGTGAAGTTCCCTTTCTTAAAAGTTGATTTATATACATGAAAGGATAACAAATAAGCAAATAGTCCACCTGATTGTAAATATAATGCTGTAGCTAAAGTGTAAAAATTGTAGTTATTTTTCTATACTCATTAATACGCAAACTATTTGCTGTTCTATTTTACCTATTTTTCTATACTCATTAATACGCAAACTATTTGCTGTTCTATTTTACCACTTAGGGTTGATCGACAGATGATGATGAATCGTCAGATAAAATACCAGCGTAAAATACCAGCTTAATGCTGCTGTGTTTGTGTACGGTGAGTCAACCGGAGACCCTTTTTCCTGAAACGAGGCATTCCAACTTAGTCCTCAGGGGTGACAACGCATCTGGGCGTTACCTACCGCGATCTGCTCGCGAAGGCGAAAGAGGCGGTGGATCTGGGACTCAGGATCACCGGGGCCTCCGGCTCAAAGTCACCCAGACGGGGCCCGTATGCTGGAAACTCGGGAATCCAGTGGCGCGACCGCGGACGCTCTGGCTGCGAAGCTCAGAGCGTCCTGGACGCGGACGAGGCCCAGTGTCCAGGCCCGTCAGACATGTCCGAGATATGTGACGTGGCAATGCCCGCGTCCGGCCAGGAAGTGCCCGGCGTCAGGTGTATTGGTGGTCGCGTGAGCTGACGTCTCTGCGCGAGGCGTGTGTCGCCGCGCGGCACCTGTACGCCAGGCATCGCAGGCTCCGCATTCGTTCACCGAATGCGGCAGCCATTGAGGCGGAGCTGTACGAGGGATACAGAGCGGCGAAGACCGCCCTCCGGGAGAGCTGTCCTGCGGGCCGGGATCGGGCCCGTGAGGAGATGCTGGAGACTCTCAATAGAGATCCGTGGGGCGCCCTTACAAGATGGTGCGGATAAACTCCGCACCTGGCCCCGCTGACGCAGAGTCTCCGACCTCAGCTCGTGGAGGATGTGGTGAGCGCTCTGTTCCCTGCGCGCGGGGAACATCCGCCCCGCCTGTGGCTCCGCCACCTGCGGTGCCGGAAGCGGACCACCAGGACGACGACGACGACATCCGGAAGGGACCGGGGTAGACCTGAGAGTGGCGGTACGTAGGCTCAAGGCCAGGAATACCGCCCCAGGACCCGATGGCTTGCCTGGCAAAGCCTGGGTTCTGGCCTCAGGCTCTCAGGCCCCGACTGGAGGGCTCCTAAGCGCATGCTTGGAGAGGCCAATTCCCGCTTCGTTGGAAGACGGGAAGCTGGTCCTCATTCGGAAGCCGGGGCGCCTGCGGACTCTCCGTCCGCATACCGGCCCGTGGTGCTGCTCGACGAGGTGGGCAAGCTCTTTGAAAGAGTAATTGCAAACCGCCTCGCCGAGCACCTTGCGGGACGGGCCGGATCTTGCGGAACACCAGTTTGGTTTCCGCAACAGGCGCTCTACGGTGGACGCCATCATGCGCGTGAGAGCCCTCACGACGGGGATGCAGTGGCCAGGGGTTGTATTGGCGGTGTCTATCGACATCGCCAACGCCTTCAACTCCATGCCCTGAGCTGCATTAGGGAGGCACTCCGGTATCACCGGTGCCGACCTATCTCCGTCGTATAGTCGGGGACTATCTGACGGACAGGGCCGTCATCTACCCCGGTCGAAACGGTGAGTGGAACCGGCGAGAGATGTCGTGCGGTGTCCCACAGGGTTCGGTTCTGGGGCCGCCCTGTGGAACATCGGTTACGACTGGTGTTGCGCGCCGACCTCCCTGCCGGCGTCAGCGTGGTTTGCTACGCTGACGACACGCTGGTACTGGCACAGGGGGTCGTACGAGGCGGCGGCGGAAACTATGACACGCGGGGCTGCGATAGTCGTTGAGAGGATCCGGCAACTGGGTCTCGAGGTGGTTTCAGACAAGTCCGAGGCCATGCACTTCCATGGTCTCGGAACAGGCCACCACTGGGATCCTCAGTGATGGTGGAGGGTATCCATCGGCGTCGAGTCGACGTTGAAGCACCTAGGACTCGTCCTCGACGGCCGATGGAACTTCGTTGAGCACTTCCGACGTTTGGCTCCCAAACTGGAACGGACCGGGGCTGCCTTCAGGCGGCTCCTGCCGAACCTGGGGTTAAACGCTTTCGCCGGAGGCTCTACGCTGATCGTGAGGTCCATGGCCCTTTACGGGGCCCCGGTGTGGGCGCGTGGTTTGGCGCGGCTTGCCGTCCACCACCTAAACGCGCCCCAAGGGTGGTTGCCGTAAAGATGGTTCGCGGCTACCGCACGATCTCCTCGAGGCGGCGAGCCCTTGCTGGATTGCCGCCATGGGATCTGGAGGCGATAGTCCTCGCGCGCCTGCACGAATGGCGCGCGGAGGCACTATGCCGGAGGAAACCCGCTGCCGCGGCAAGTCGTCGCGCAGCGGACAGACTTCCGGCATGATCTCATGGCGACATGGAGAGCGACTGTCGCAGCCCGTGCTGGGCACGCCACTATAGCGGCGATAAGACCCTCTTTGAGGTGGCGAGAGACGCCACGGTGTCCTCACCTTCCGCCTGACGCAGGTCCTCACCGGACACGGTGTGTTCGGGAGGTTCCTGCACCGAATCGGGCGGGAGGAAACGCCCGGTGCTCCCACTGCGAGGATCGACCGGAGGACACGGTGGAGCACACCGTGGAGGTGTGCCCTGCTTGGGCGGAGCACCGCCGTGTACTCGTAGCGGCGATAGGCGGCGGCGACCTCGCGTCCGGCCCTGGTCGAAGCCATGGTCCGGAGCGAGACGGAATGGGATGCCGTCACCACCTTCTGCGAAGCAGTGATGCTAGCGAAGGAGGTGGCGGAGCGGGAGAAGGAAGAGCAACAGCTTTCCTTCCCGGCCGCCGCGGAGACGCCCCGGGCGTCGGGGGCTACGTCGTGGCCCCTGACCACCGTAGGCGCGGACCTGTGGACGGCGAGCAATGGTAGCTCGCCGTCCGTCCGTCTAACGACGACAGGCCGTGTCGACGGCGCGTTTTGTTCCACGCGCGCCTCAAAGAGCTGTCAGCAGCGTGAAGGGGCCTGCAAGGGCCGACGCCTGCCGGGCTGCGGGCTGTTCGAAAGAGATACCGCGGCTCCGGAACGTAAGGGCACTGAAGGAACACGGATGGTTTTAGTCAGTAAAGTCTGACACTCCTTCCGCTCCACCCACAGCGAAAGGCGTCATTAGATGATTTTCCATCCGCAAAAAAAAAAAAAAAAAGGGTGACAACGCATCTGCATTTTAATTCTAATCGAGGATAAATGTAGATTTCTATGGCCACAACATCCACTTACTATTAGGTGGACTGGGTGCTCGTTTGTCACTCTTATTCTATAAAAAAGTCCGCGGCGCTGATCTCGTGCGTGTTAACTTCACATGTCCTCGATATATTTCACCCTCAGACATGCAAGTTTTCTTAAGATGTTTTCCTTCAACACCGAGAACGTGGTAAATCGACACTTAATATAGCAATTAATAATTACATAGGCATAGACGTCAAAGGATTGCTGAAAATCTTAACCAACTTAATTCGCAATACACAAATGCTGCAAATTCATTTATTTTCTATATATTTAGTGAAATATGAGATCAAATACGTTTTAAAACATTAGTTTACGGAAAATGTAGCTTTTCTGCTATGTTTTAAGAATAGTGCGATATCTAATATTCTCAGTAGTGCAATTTAAATCAATCGTAAAAAAAATCTGTGACATATTAATTTAATTTTTCAAATATTTTTGTTCATTTAATTGCTAGTAATATATCAATATGGAAACACAATCTCTATGGACATCTGCATCCAACTTCAAACAAAGAAGGCTGAAAATACTTAGTCGCCTCTGAGGACTAAGATGTATGCCTCACAGCCAATATACTATCTCTCTAATCCCTTTAGACCGCAACACAGCAGTGAAAGCACTTTTTTTACTTTTTTAGTTTCTGCTGTTATGAAGATGGTACTACCCGGACGGTCTCCTAAATAGAAACATGTCGTTGCTTTCTTCCTTCTTTTATGCTTGAAAAATATCTCAATCAATTCGATTCGATTTATTTCGGCCATTATGTTTATATATTTCCAATAAGCCTATATCAGAAAGCTAACGAACTGAGCTCTATAAAGCTAGCAGTGAAAAGTCAGCAGAAACCTTAAAATTGTACCCACGAATTTGAAGCAAATTTTTTGGTAATTAGTTGCCAAAATCGCGGTTTTGTTGTTCCAACCGGTTTGGAGAAAATTGATTTACTGCTATCTTTACATTAAGATAACAGTAAAAACTTTCAATCAACCCTAACGAGGCGGATGAAACTAGAAAATTTGTTGCTGAAATATAGTGCAAAAAGAGTATTAAAAGTTAAAAGAAAATTAAAAATAAAAAATTACTAAAAATTATGTTATGTATAAACTGATTGATATATTTGATTATGTGTAATAAAGTTACGAAGAGACGGCCCCCAGTCGCTGGCGGCCCCGCTATTCCTGGCTACGGTGGCGACTATGGTAACGGCGGGACAGGAGGTGCTAAGAATCTTCGGTGGAGGTTCGGTTGCCACCTAAGACAACTCGACCTGGCAACATATAACGCACGCACCCTGAGGACTGACGAGAAGATCCTGGAGCTGGAAGAAGAGATAAACAAGTTGCGTTGGAATATTATAGGATTACCCGAGGTTCGAAGAGAGTGGCAGGACACGGAAATCCTCGAATCCAGCAACTTGTTCTATCACCGGGAGGGCGACCATCTGTCCCAAGGAGGTGTCGGATTTATCGTCCACAAGTCTCTCGTTAACAACGTTGTAAAGATTGAGAGTGTGTCGACGAGGGTTGCGTACCTTATACTCAGAATCACCAAACGGTATTCGCTGAAGGTCATACAAGTTTACGCACCAACCTCGGCACATCCCGATGAGGAGGTGGAGGAAATGTATGAGGATATATCTAGAGCCATGCATTCCTCCAAAACCTATTATACAGTGTTAATGGGAAACTTCAACGCAAAACTAGGCACAAGAGAGAACGGTGAGCTGAAGGTAGGGAAATTTGGAATAGGGCAACGGAACCCAAGGGGCCAGCAGCTGGCTGACTTCATGGTGAAAGAGGGACTCTTTATGATAAACTCTTTGTTCCAGAAGCGGCCCCACAGGAAGTGGACCTGGTCTAGCCCCTACGGTTCGACAAAAAATGAGATTGATGTCATTATGACGACCAGACGACAACTGTTCAGTGATGTCTCAGTGATCGCGAGGGTGAAAACCGGCAGCGATCACCGAATGGTGAGAGGCACACTGAACCTAAAAGTTAAGTTGGAGAGGTCTCGTCTAATGAAGTCAACGCTCCGTCCCCCTCGTGCTCTAATCCAAAGTCCCGAAACCTTTCAACTCGAGTTACGAAACCGTTTTCAGTGCCTAGAAGTTTGCAATGCAGTTTACGATATGAATGACAAGCTCGTGGAAACTACCTATGCGGTTGGAGCTAAGTTCTGCAAGATCCGCCGCAGAAGAACACAAAAATTCTCCGATCACACTCTTCATCTCATGGCTGTTAGACGGGAAATGAAGCTGCAGTCTTCAACAGATTTGACAGCGTACAGGCAACTGAACAGACAGATCTCAAAATGCATGCGGCAGGACTTACGCAACTTCAATACAGCTTGTATTGAAAAAGCGATCGAGCGGAACCAAGGCTCCAAAGTCTTTGCCAGAGATCTGTCTGCCAGAAAGAACCAACTGTCAAAGCTGAAGACTGAGTGTGGCAGCATCGTTTCTGGGACACCTGAGATTTTGAGTGACATTGAGAGGTTTTCCTTCAACACCGAGAACGTGGTAAATCGACACTTAATATAGCAATTAATAATTACATAGTTGGTGCAGGGGATTGAGCCCTAATTGCTCACACACTGTGAAATTTACAGCGAGCTCTTAGTCACTGAACTACCGCAGATAATGTTTATTTCATATTTATTTGTAAGAGAAAAAGTGCAAGGTGTTACTGCGTATTCAATGTTTCGTTCTTTTAGTTAAAAGTGCGGGTTCAGTTTTATTTTTATTTAAAAATATGAAGAACTATAATCATAGAATTTTTAAAAGTCTCTGGTGTGAGCTGGAAAGCGGTTACATTATACTTAGTCAAATGCGGAAAAATAACATTCTGTAGTTGGAATCGACACTCTACACTCGTATGTCTTAAAGAAAAACTATGACATCCATGTATTTCGAAATAAATAACATAAAAAAATGACGAAAAAGTTTTTTATTTACGACGAACACGCTTTTGGGACACGACAATTGTTGTGGGTCCTTGGTTCGAACTCTAGATGTTTTCGAATTTGTGTGAAAACAAATCCCTTTCTTAAAAGTTGATTTATATACATGAAAGGATAACAAATAAGCAAATAGTCCACCTGATTGTAAATATAATGCTGTAATTAAAGTGTAAAAATTGTAGTTATTTTTCTACTCTTACTCTTATTAATACGCAAACTATTTGCTGTTCTATTTTACCTATTTTTCTATACTCATTAATACGCAAACTATTTGCTGTTCTATTTTACCACTTAGGGTTGATCGACAGATGATGATGAATCGTCAGATAAAAGTTATCCATCGAATAAATTATAACCTGGCTGAATGTCAAAGTTTGAAACATTTGAACTATTTTATTAATCCAACTTAAATTTTTTATTCGTATAATATGTAGTATTTTATTCTAAGAATAACTTTTATCTGATGCGCTATAAGATGACTTTGTTAAAGTTATCAGTGTACATGTATTATAGGTAACAACATATTATTATACTTCATGTATATCCGTGTTGGCGGAAAACTAAGATTATTTATTTACTCTTCATTTAACATTTTTGTATTTGTTCCGAATAAACAGCATTTTCAAACAATATCCTTTAATATACGTTATTTTTGTTAGATACTCGTATTTAACTCTGCATTTAAACTTTAAACCTGCTGCGTTTATTGCTTGGTTCTTCTCAGGATAGAGATTTTATCAAAACCAGTGATAAAAGTAAAGAAATGTCTTTAAATAATAATTATTTGTAAACTGTATTAAATAAAAGATGTTTTGTTCTATTCTATTCAATTCTTTTTTATTCTTTCTATTATATTCTACTCCACTCCCCTCTATTCTATTTTATTCTAATCTATTCAGTTCTGTTCTATTCTATTCTATTCTGTTATATTCTATTCTATTCTATTCTGTTCTATTCTATTCTGTTCTATTCTATTCTGTTCTATTCTGTTCTATTCTATTCTATTCTATTCTATTCTATTCTGATTTATTCTATTCTATTCTATTCTTTTCTATTTTATTCTATTCTATTCTCTTCTCTTCTATTCAATTCTATTCTATTCTATTCTGTTCTATTCTGTTCTATTCTATTCTATTCAGTTCAATTCAATTCTGTTCTATTCAATTCTATTCTATTCTATTCTATTCTATTCTATTCTATTATATTCTATTCTAGACAAGTTATAGAATCCATTTATTGTTTTAAGTTGTAAAATACTTAGTTTCTGTCCTTACCAAAAGATCAAAACAAATGGTACATGCCAGATAGTACATAATTCCATAGGCATAGACGTCAAAGGATTGCTGAAAATCTTAACCAACTTAATTCGCAATACACAAATGCTGCAAATTCATTTATTTTCTATATATTTAGTGAAATATGAGATCAAATACGTTTTAAACATTAGTTTACGGAAAATGTAGCTTTTCTGCTGTGTTTTAAGAATAGTGCGATATCTAATATTCTCAGTAGTGCAATTTAAATCAATCGTCAAAAAAAATCTGTGATATATTAATTTAATTTTTCAAATATTTTTGTTCATTTAATTGCTAGTAATATATCAATATGGAAACACAATCTCTATGGACATCTGCATCCAACTTCAAACAAAGAAGGCTGAAAATACTTAGTCGCCTCTGAGGACTAAGATGTATGCCTCACAGCCAATATACTATCTCTCTAATCCCTTTAGACCGCAACACAGCAGTGAAAGCACTTTTTTTACTTTTTTAGTTTCTGCTGTTATGAAGATGGTACTACCCGGACGGTCTCCTAAATAGAAACATGTCGTTGCTTTCTTCCTTCTTTTATGCTTGAAAAATATCTCAATCAATTCGATTCGATTTATTTCGGCCATTATGTTTATATTTACAACCAGTGCGTGTTGCCAGTGATGACCTATGGGTCTGAGACGTGGTCCTTCACTGCTGGCCTGATGAGGAAACTCAAAGTCGCTCAGCGAGCTATGGAGAGGGCTATGCTCGGCGTTTCTCTGCGTGATAGGCTTAAAACGAGGATATCCGCAGTAGAACTAGAGTAACCAACATAGCCCAAAGGATTAGTAAGCTGAAGTGGCAATGGGCCAGCCACATAGCTCGAAGAACCGACATCCGATGGGGAAGAAAGGTTCAAGGGTGGCATCCTCCCACCACCGGCAGGTGAAGTATAGAGCGTCCTCCCACTATATGGAGTGACGACCTGGTAAGACATGCAGGAATTCAATAGATGCAGGTGGCTCGGGACCGTGCTTTGTGGCATTCCTTGGGGGAGGATGTACAGCAGTGAACTTGTCAAGGGCTGTAATGATGAAGTTCTGTTTAAACACTGCTTCTGAAGTTCTAAATAAACGAGTATTTTGCTGCTGGTCAATAAATAGGTGAATAACTCCTAGAGATCCATAATTATAATATTATATTCAATCTGGTTGGGTATGTTTTTTGTTTATGTATTTTTATTTATTTATTTTACTATATTTAATGTACATATAAGTAAATTTATCATTTACTTTATTTTAACAGCCCAACCAGATGGGAATACTATATTAGTACCCCATATTCTATTCTATAATTACTTTTGAAAATTATATGCTTTCTTTACATATCAGGAACTATAAAACTGCCCCTATGTATAGAAAAATTGGAATAGGAAATTTTTCACAAAAACAACTTGAATTCATCAAAATATTTGCTAAAATTATTGTTGCCATTTTATGGGCACTATGTTGATGCCCTTGGTTAAAGGTGTTCCTTACTGTACCTTTGGAATGTAAATTTATTGCATAACACAATGTTGTCTAAACTTTTGTCAAGTTGTCAAGAATTTTTATCGTCACCGTTATGATTGCAGTCCGCCACTCAATGAAACAAAAAAGTAAACAAGTTTATAAAAAGGTTTTAATAAAAAATTATATATCTAATAAACTTTAGCATACTTGATGTAGAAAAATTAACAAACGAATTTTCAAAATTAGAATTACCAACAATGAAGTACTGGTTCGAGTGTCGGGTCAACCAGTCTTAGGAGCACGCGCCGTCCTTCGCCCATCGCGGTGTCACATATCTCTGGATATACGACAAAAGTTAAACATGGCTGAGTTAAAACCTTCGCTATATACGTAACATAACACTCGGCGGATTTCAAATCAAATAATTAAATAGGTACTAACCGAGAGGGGTTTGTAAATATTTCGTTAAATGCACACGCACAATTTTAATTCATTGCAGAGAAAGAAAATGTTATTTAACTTAGGCGTATTAAAAACCTATAATAAAAATGAAAGCTTAATCAGTGTATAGATATCGTTTACCTAACATTAGTCTACTGTTAGATTATATAATAGATATATATTTTGGCGTACAGAAAATATTACATGCAGCACTCAGCCACTAAAAATGCATGAATGCGAGGAGGACTAGTGTCCTGAGGGTTCCTATAAACTTAGATATTTATGTAAATAGTTCATCTATCCAATGAATACAGGTAACATTTTTTACATTGTTGTAGCACCAATGGGTCGGCTCGACCGGGGTAGGACCACTCTCTCATAGAATGCCAGCGTAAAATAGCACATTAACGCTGCTGTGTTTCGTATGGTGAGTGTTAAGAACCGGAGATCTTTTACTGGAAACGAGACATTCCATCTTAGTCCTCACGGGTGGCAACGCAGATGCATTTTGTTTCGTAATTGAAGATATATGTAGATGTCTATGGGCCATAGCAACCACTTACCATCAGGTCGACTGTGTGCTTGTTTGTCACCCTTATCCTAAATAAAAAAAGATAAACACCGAATATTTCTTTAACGAACAGATAGGTAACTCGAAAAAAATATTCTCCAGTACATCAGTTTACATCCCGGCCGATTCTCAAATTTTCTACAAATTTACAATGTCCGTATTTTTTCCTTACTTTTACCGCGAGACCTTACTACTTGCCAAATACAACGATTCTAAGTACGAGAAGTATCCTATAGATTTGGATGACATAAATTATCTTTTAAATGCGTTAACATAAAAACTTAAGTTATATACCTCTAAGGGACAAAAAAATGAAATTATTTTAAATAGAAATAATTTCAACTTGATGTTTCTACCGTTCCTGAGAAAAGGGTCATGAGACAAACGGACGGTCTGACAAACAAACTGATCCTATAAGGGTTCCATATTTTACGGTACAGAACCCTACAAATACTAGTAGTAATGTCAATGTACATTTATTTCTTCTTTATTTCCATTTCTTGAATCTGCTATGTATGTACAGTCTATGATTTCACAGCATAATATTACCATATTGAGAAAGATTTTCAAATAAAACTATTTTTACGGATTTTATCGCGTTTAATTTTACTAATTTTGATTCCCGACGTTTCGGGTGCTTTACAGCACCCATGGTCACGGGGGGGACTGAGGTGTTTGACGTCCTAATGTCATAGTTAGCCCGGCTACCTTCAGTTTTTTGAGTATTAATTTTTGGTCCGATCTACGCAGAATGAGCTTACAGTATCTTGAAGTCTTGCAGTGGTATGCTTGGGTTTGGATTTAATTTTGTTAATTATAGGATCCCAAGCAGATGGCAGCACCCATCCATCTTCTCTATTGAAATTAGGATGTTTTTTAATTTCAATAGCCTCGCGTATCATCCTCGGTAGGAATCGGTGTTCTTTTGCGAGGATTTGTGGTCTATCAAATCTGATGTAATGGCGGGGACGATCTTGAACATGTTCACAGACTGCAGACTTCCCAGAGCGTCGGTGCCTCACGTCAGCTATATGTTCTTTCACGCGGGTTTTAATGGATTCCATTAAAACCCGCGTGAAAGAACATATAGCTGACGTGTTTACCATTAAGATTTTCAAATATTTTCTCGACACAGTTTTACTGCTATAAGACTAAACTTCAAAAAATTAAAAGAACTGATTGTGATAGCGATGTATACTTTACAATGTGCGTGATAATATGGGTTACTTAAGAAGTTCCAGCTCTAAAGTAATAAGTAATATACGTAGTAGAGCCGTGCTGCAGCTTATTATGACCGTAGCACAAATGGTTCGGCTCGACCAGAGAAGGACCACTGCACTGGAGTGAAATAGCAGTTTAATGCTGCTGTAATTTATATGGTGAAAGTCGAGAACCAGAGACCATTGTACTGGCAACAAGGCATTTATCTTATTCCTAAGGGGTGACAATGCAACTGTCACTGAGGAGGTACTCAATTCGACCGTATGTTTTTTTTATGTGTGTTACCTCATAACGTTTTTCTGGGTAAACCGATTTCGATTATTCTTTTTTATTTGAAAGCTTGTGCTTTTCATGTGGTATCATATAAATTTGATCAAGGTCTGACCAATAGTATTTGTGTTATTCTTAATAATTTATATTGAAGTCGGTTGTACAATATTTTAAATTTTAAATTTATATTATTAATCGAGATGCTTGATAATGATGAACTGCCCGTTCACACTTTCCGTACTTTTTTTATAAAAAATCAACAGATACACAGATGCAGAAGCCAGATATTTCAATAGGCAATCCTCCTAACAATCGTAAGAATAACAGCGAAAAGAGAAGGTTCGCCTTTATTCTTACGATTGTAAGGAGGACTCTAAGAGTAGTCTATATCCAGTAGTCGTATATTATTGTGATGTAGATGACGAATAAAACTAAATAAAGCTTTATAAGCAAACCAAATATCTATGGTATATGATATAACTTATATACATATATTAAATACAGTACGATACAAATAATAAAATTCAAAGTCCTTATTTTGGCCAAGTCTCGGCCAAAATAAGATTAGCCCAAGCAATGTCTCCGAAGAATTCGATTGCACTAAGTCTGCCCATTGTTTTATCGGCATATTTTGAAAGGCATCTATTTATAGAAATGAGCCACCGCCGTATGAAATACCACCGTGCAGCGTTGTGATAATTCAAATTTATTGTGAACGTGTACTGCAACACCAGCCTTTTAATCTCTGATACGATATAGAATTTATTTGACAAATATTTTGCGAAACAAAGGTGCAGACGGAATTAACTACAATCGTATTTCGTAGCATTAAGGATTTTCAACGACAATTGTAATAAAATTACGCTAAGCGTGTGACCATGCATATTAAAATATTAATATGTAGGTATGTAGAGTATTTTGAAGTTAATTGATTGTAAATTAAAGAGGTAAAAAATTGTTGTTCTTCTAATTAGGTAATGGGTTATTTTTTTAAAATAATGAAAAGCCTACAAAACCGCAAGCTTCCTTTCGTGATTGGCGGATTTTGTATTTTTATGAAAAAAAAGGATGTCAATTCTTAATCATACTATAAATACAGTATATTTCGTAATTATATTATAATTATATAGTTAGAGTGATAAATACATAATCTGTCCAGTGAGTTTCATTCTTTCCGTTCGCCCCTATTGTATGGAAAATTTGTTGTATTGTATTCTTATAATCTCGCTTTCGTAACTGAGAATTAAATGACATCTTGGATAAAATATATAAGGATAAAATATATAATAAGAGGGATATGTTTATTAGGTGGTAGGACTCCTAGTAAACACCTAGTAAGTTAAAAGATGCATCATGTTTTGTGTTGATCACAATAACAGTTAGCTCTATAAAGTTAACAGTGAAAAGTCAGCCATAAAATTGTACCCACAAATTTGTAGTTAATTTGTTGCTAATTAGATGCCAAAATTCGCGATTTTGTTGCTCCAACCGGTTTCGAGCAAAATTGATTATTGGTTCTCGACTTTCACCATATAAATTACAGCAGCATTAAACTGCTATTTCACTCCAGTGCAGTGGTCCTTCTCTGGTCGAGCCGAACCATTTGTGCTACGGTCATAATAAGCTGCAGCACGGCTCTACTGCGTATATTACTTATTACTTTAGAGCTTGAACTTCTTAAGTAACCCATATTATCACGCACATTGTAAAGTATACATCGCTATCACAATCAGTTCTTTTAATTTTTTGAAGTTTAGTCTTATAGCAGTAAAACTGTGTCGAGAAAATATTTGAAAATCTTTCTCAATATGGTAACATTATGCTGTAAAATCATTGACTGTACATACATAGCAGATTCAAGAAATCGAAATAAAGAAGAAATAAATGTACATTGACATTACTACTAGTATTTGTAGGGTTCTGTACCGTAAAATATGGAACCCTTATAGGATCAGGAATGGGTAGAAAAATCAAGTTAAAATTATTTTAAATAGCAAGTATACCTTGCTATTTAAAATAATTTCAACTTTTTGTCCCTTGGAGGTATATAAATTAAGTTTTTATGTTAACGCATTTAAAAGATAATTTATGTCATCCAAATCTATAGGATACTTCTCGTACTTAGAATCGTTGTATTTGGCAGATGCGTTGCCACCCGTGAGGACTAAGATGGAATGTCTCGTTTCCAGTAAAAAGGATCTCCGGTTCTTTACACTCACCATACGAAACACAGCAGCGTTAATGTGCTATTTTACGCTGGTATTCTATGAGAGAGTGGTCCTACCCCGGTCGAGCCGACCCATTCGTGCTACAACCATAATATAGCCGCAGCATGGCTCTACCACGTAAAAAAATGTTACCTGTATTCCTTGGATAGATGAACCATCTACATAAATATCTAAGTTTATAGGGAACCCTCAGGACACTAGTCCTCCTCGCATTCATGCATTTTTAGTGGCTGAGTGCTGCATGTAATATTTTTCTGTACGCCAAAATATATATCTATTATATAATCGAACAGTAGACTAATGTTAGGTAAACGATATCTATACACTGATTAAGCTTTCATTTTTATTATAGCTTTTTAATACGCCTAAGTTAAATAACATTTTCTTTCTCTGCAATGAATTGAAATTGTGCGTGTGCATTTAACGAAATATTTACAAACCCATCGCGGTTAGTATTTAATTATTTGATTTGAAATCCGCCGAGTGTTATGTTACGTATATAGCGAAGGTTTTAACTCAGCCATGTTTAACTTTTGTCGTATATCCAAACAGAGATATGTGACACCGCGATGAGCGATGGACGGCGCGTGCTCCTAAGACTGGTTGACCCGACACTCGAACCAGTACTTCATTGTTGAAAATTGTAATTTTGAAAATTCGTTTGTTTATTTTTCTACATCAAGTTTGTTAAAGTTTATTAGATATATAATTTTTTATTAATACCTTTTTATAAACTTGTTTACTTTTTTGTTTCATTGAGTGGCGGACTGCAATCATAACGGTGACGATAAAAATTCTTATACAAGTATGCAAACTCTATTAATTGATATCTTGAAGTTTGGACAACATTGTGTTATGCAATTAATTTAAATTCCAAAGGAGCAGTAAGGAACACCTTTAACCAAGGGCATCAACATAGTGACCATAAAATAGCAACAATAATTTTAGCAAATATTTTTAAAAAGGTTTTGTGAATAATTTCCTATTCCAATTTTTCTATACATAGGGGCAGTTTTATAGTTCCTGATATGTAAAGAAAGCATATAATTTTCAAAAGTAATTATAGAACAGAATATGGGGTATTAATATAGTATGCCCATCTGGTTGGGCTGTTAAAATAAAGTAAATGGTAAATTTACTTAAATGTACATTAAATATAGAAAAATAAATAAAAATAAATAAACAAAAAAAATACATAAACAAAATGGAATATAATATTATTATTATAGAGTATTATTATCATCACATCGGCACCGGTACCAGCCTGTGGCATTGTTACATTGCGGTAAAATTAATTACTTTGATTTAATTGTTCCACTATACATTGAGTTAAATTCAACGATGACTGTGAATAGTTTTAAGCTCCTGTTTTTATATTTTAAACTTTGCTTCACATTGTTATCTAGTAGGATATTACAATATGACTCAAACTATAATTTCCAAAAAATAATCATAGATGACTATGGGTGAGATAATTTATGACGCAACTACAATGACTACGCGGATAAAAAATAAATTACCTTTTGCCTTTATTCATATAAAGTACTTATTATAACATATAAAGTTTAGGAACTACTTATATTTTTTTAATTTAACTCCGAGCTGTCAATCAAATGGGCCGTGGCTTCGCCGTGTAGTGGCGGGTAAGAATACCCACTACCCCATATATTCCCGTAGGTGTCGTAAGAGGCGACAGAGGGAAACTGAGACAGAAGATGGGCAGCAGCATCTTTCTGAAAACAGCAAAACAACAATAAAAAAACTGCGGTTTCCAACCCGCTCGCCAAGCGTGGCAACTATGGCAATATATCACCCATGATTAAAGTTACGAAGAGACGGCCCCAGTCTATTCCTGGCTACAGTGGCGACCATGGTAACGATGGGGTAGGGGTCCTAAGAATCTCCGGTGGAAGTTCGGTTGCCACCTAAGACGACTCGACCTGGCAACGTATAACGCACACAGCCTGAGGACTGACGAGAAGATACTGGAGCTGGAGAAGAGATAGACAAGTTGCGCTGGAATATTATAAGATTATCTGAGGTCCAAAGAGAGGGGAGGACATGGTAATCCTCGAATCCGGCAACTTGTTCTATCACCGGAAGGACTACGACCATCTGTCCCAAGGAGGTGTCGGATTTATCGTCCACAAGTCTCTCGTTAACAACGTTGTAAAGATTGAGAGTGTGTCTACGAGGGTTGCGTACCTTATACTCAGAATAACCAAACGGTATTCGCTGAAGGTCATACAGGTTTACGCACCAACCTCGGCACATCCCAATGAGGAGGTGGAGGAAATGTATGAGGATATGTGGAGGAAATGTATAGGAAAGGCGACAACGCTCTCTTGAAGAACTACAGACCGATTTCCTTCTGAGCCGCGTCTACGTACTGTTTTCGAGAGTTATTACGAATCGTCCCGCACGCAGACTTGACGACTTCCAGCCTCCCGAACAAGCTGGTTTCCAAAAGGCTTTAGCACCATAGACCACAAACATACCCTTCGGCAAATAGTACAGAAGTCCGAGGAGTACAATTTGCCACTTGTATGGCGTATGCGGACTATGAGAAAACCTTTGATTTCGTCGAAATTTGGGAGGTGCTGCAGTCCTTCAGCGGTGCCAAGTGAACTGTCGGTATATCGAAGTGCTGAAGTATTTGTACAGTAGGGCTACGGTGGTTATCCGAGTACAGAACCAGAGTACGAAACCTATCCAACTGCGGAGAGGTATAAGACAGGGTGACGTTATATCCCCAAAACTCTTTACCGCTGCATTTGAAGACGTTTTCAAGCTTCTGGACTGGAAAGGAAAAATCAACGGCGAGTATATCACTTACTTTCGATTTGCCGATGATATATTCCTTATGGCAGAATCGCTGGAGGACCTAAGCACTATGCTCGATGACCTTAGTAGTGGCTCCCAACGGTCTTAAGATGAACACGGACAAAACAAAGATCATGTATAACTTCCATCTCACACCTATACCGGTAGTTATTGGGAGCACTAAGCTCGAAGTTGTTGACGAGTATGTTTATTTGGGACGTTACGGAAATTGTGAAACATCTTCTCGTCAGGTACCTATACTTTAAAACTTGAAAACGAGACTGTACAACCAGTGCGTGTTGCCAGTGATGATCTATGGAACTGAGACGTGGTCCTTCACTGCTGGCCGGATGAGGAAGCTCAAGGTCGCTCAGCGAGCTATGGAGAGGACTATGCTCGGAGTTTCTCTGCGTGATAAACTTAGAAATGAGAATATCGACATAGCCAAACGGATTAGTAAGCTGAAGTGGCAATGGGCCGGCCATATAGCTCGAATAACCGACAACCGATGGGGAAAAAAGTATCTCGAGTAGCGGCCTCGTACCGGCGGTCGAAGTGTAGGGCGTCCCCCCACTAGATGGAGTGACGACCTGGTAAGACATGCAGGAAGTCGATGGATGCAGGTGGCTCAGGACCGTGCTTTGTGGCATTCCTTGGGGGAGGCCTATATTCAGCAGTGGACTTGTGAAGGGCTGTAATGATGATGATGATGATGATCTCAATCAAATATCTGCACACTGAGAAATTTTTATTGCATTATCTTACAATAGTACCACAATATGATTATAAGATAATGAAATAGAGATTGAATTAAATCACATTGACCCATTCGAGCTATAAACTAAAACAAGACATTTTTAATTTTGTAAATATATTAAGACAGAATTTCTTTTAAACCATGCGTTTATATTTTTTTTATTTGAAAAGTCTGTTGCTTTTTATTGCGTTAACGTTTGTCAGTATAAACTATGATAGATTTGGAGTGTATTTAAAAGTTTTCAGTTTTTAAAATAATTCCAAATAAAACTATAGTTTCGTAATACTATGATAGGTATGGACAAATATGGTTATTTCATAGCAAAAACACTGCCAATGACTCAGGGCCATTGCGCGGAGCGCTAGTAGATAAAATTTATTTATACTTTGCCTTACTCATTGTAATTTAGTTTTATTATTTTCACAAAATTATATGTTAACCTATTATTAAGAATAATTTAATATGTTTGCAAAAATATAATTACTAAAACACAACTACAGTCCTGTCTTTATTTTGTAATAATAATAATAGGTAATAACATTTACATCCTAAAAGATGGCACCGTCGACATCTGTCGAGCTTGTCGCCATCCTGGTGAGTCACCTAGGCATGTCATCTCCGGTTGTTCCGAGCTTTCTAATTCTGAGTACTTACACAGACACAACCTACGAGGGCGACACTGAAAGTTTTTAG
Source organism: Parnassius orleans (assembly GCA_029286625.1). Taxonomy (NCBI): domain Eukaryota; kingdom Metazoa; phylum Arthropoda; class Insecta; order Lepidoptera; family Papilionidae; genus Parnassius; species Parnassius orleans. The sequence goes on from JAGSMP010000137.1 coordinate 784,565, forward strand.
AACTGGCCACTTGTAAACGATATAATAAAAAAAACGTTCAAAGTTTGAAAGTGGAACTCTTTGCCAATATTATTGTTTATGTATTTTATTAATTTGTCATTTGTTTACGATTTGGCGGCAAATTGAAAATTGTCTGTGTCACGTCAGCCAAAATTTTCGTACAATGATTTTTTATGACTTTCGATGTCATTTAAGTCAACAAGAAAGTTATGATAGACTTCGATTGGCCTTTTTCCATGAAGCCCCATCTCGTGCCATTGTTTACAACTGGTTTAATGAGTTTAAACGTGGTCGCACTAATCTCACCGATGATCTGCGTGAGGGACGGCCTTCTACGGCGACGACTGAAGATAACATCAGTGTTGTGCGGCGTATGATAGAGACTGACAAAAGAGTGACTTATCAGCAGATTTGAACAAGCTTAGGCATCGGTATGAGTCAAGTGCACAAAATCCTCCATGAACATTTAGCGGTCAGGAAGCTTTGTGTCCGGTGGATACCTCATAATTTGACAGAGGCCCAAAAACTCCGTCGTGTTGATTGGTGACTCAAATGTTGTATTCGACATACTTACGGGTGACGAAAGCTGGATTTATTGTTATGATCCTGAAACTAAGAGAGTCTGCTGTCTGGGTGTTTCCTTCCGAGGAGTTGCCAACTAAAGTGAACAGAGGTCGAAGCGTGGGAAAAAAGATGGTGGCCACGTTCTTCGGAAGGACAGGTCATTACGCATCAATTGTTTTAGAGGATCGAAAAACAGTTACTGCAGAGTGGTACACTAACAATTGTTTGCCACTTGTCTTGGAAAAAGTTCGGGAGAAACGACCTCGCAGTAGGATCCTCCTTCACCACGACAACGCCTCGTCGCACACTGCCAAGCAAACAATCGACTACTTGGCGACGTCAGACGTGGAACTACTGGGTCACCCGCCCTATAGCCCCGACCTCGCACCTTGCGATTTTTATTTATTTCCGAAAATAAAAGAAAAACTTCGAAGAAAACGTTTTATGGATGCCGAGGAAGCAGTGGCTGCGTTCGAAAATGCCCTCGAAGAGACCCCTAAGGACGAGTGGGCAAAGTGTTTTTCTCAGTGGTTCCATCGGATGCAGCGATGTATTGATGTAAATGGACACTATTTTGAAAATATATAATAAAACTAATAATAATATATATTAATAAATAATTAAATTAAAAAATAAATAATAAATTTTCTAAGAACTTTCAGTGTCACCCTCGTAGTAGCTAGGAATCTACACCAGGAGATCGCTCTGAAATACGGTCTCGTGAATCGGAAACTGCTTTATTATAAGTACTTGCCGGAAGCCGCACTAGAAAATTACCATGCCAGGGATCTACTGGGACCGGGCCATCATTACAGACAGGACTATTCTTGCGAATAAGCCTGACATTTTGCTTATGGACCGGGTACAGTCTAGGGGTCGGCATTTCCATTCCGTATGAACAGAACCTAGTGAAAGCCGAAACAGATAAACAAGTAGAATATCTGGACCTGCCTCTCAAGGTGAGCGACATGTGGGGTGGTCTGCCGACCGAAATTATTCCTGTGGTCGTTTCTACGAACGCGCGTAATGAGACTGCGTGACGGACCGCTCTGGGTTCAAACGCAGAAGGCTCCTCGATACCGCCAGCTTCGTCCACCGGTTTATTTCACTTTCCCCCTAACCCTCGGCCGTTTGGTCTTCGATTTCGTTTGATATCGACGCCCATAAGATTTTTCTGGCGTTTCCCATAGTCGCCTCTTAAGACACCCTCGGCATAAAAGCATTATGACTTTTAATGAGTATTCTTGTAACCTATATTGAATAAAAATTATTATTTTCGTCTCTAAAATGGGGGGACAGATTTTCTTACGTCGCCACCACACGATATTCTTTTAATACTTTTTAATATTATTATCAGGTATTTATGCTTTGACTGATATCCTAACGTTTGAAACGAAACGAATGCTGAAGGTCACTAAAAAGCTGTGGCACAGGGTAAGAAGTAAAAAAGCAGGCTACGAGTATAAATAACTTTAGCGCAGTACTTTTCTTATTCTTGAAAGGGAATACGGGAGGAGTCTGCGCACTGCGTCGATTCTAATTTAAGAAACTGCATGAAAGTCGTCATAAGGCTTGCATTCCGTGTGTAGAGCGACTGCTTAGGACGCATTCAGTGCGTGTTGATTGACTTCAGATGAATTATTTAATTATTAATATTCCAAAAACATAATGCTCAATTTTTTGCGGACCTGATCATGGTTCGAACCTCAACTGAAGCCAAAATTTGTGGAAAACATCAATTGAGGCTTTTCCAAGTGAAAGTCAAAGATATTTTTATATCTTGCTGTAGTGTCTTTTATGTGGACTTATATGTATTGTATTTGGATGTCTAAACCAGCTATACTAGTTATATTCATTTAACATCGAGTAAGAATCAAAATGAAAATGCGTTGTCACTCCTGAGGACTAAGATGGAATGCCTCATTACTAGTAAAACAGGGCTTTACATTAACTTGACCTTTATGTATATTTTTTTGTATGTAATGGATTTTAAAATACAATTTTCACCCACTTCTATACGTCCAAATTTTGTAGACGTATTAAGTATCAATGACAATATAATAAATTTATTACTTATACTATGTCGGGCTCTATCTGCCGCTATTTGCCATGGGCGTTGTAGGTGAGTCCTCAAGATAGGTGTTCCTATGCATTCGACAGCTAAAAATCGGCTTACCCTATTCTATTTCCCACCGCTGACATCATTCAGAAGAATTAAGATTGGTCAAAACGTTCATCCGTCACAACTATACCGTGCCACGAAACCGGATATACATAATAACATCATGTAAGATAAAAAAAGAGGGAATTGTTAATAAATACTCAGATTAAACCGTGCACACTGCAAATGAATGGAAAACCCGCGGATGAAGATTGTTTTTGTGGAGTCAATGTTCGTAGTGTTTGTACTCTTATTGAAAACCCATATACACTAAGTAAGCAAGAATCACTTTTTATTCTATTGTTTTACAGTACATTTTTTAACAATATAAATAGTTTTTTTTAATTTGTACGGTTTTCTATTTTCAAAAATTAAATTAAGATTTGGAATTCTTTTATTAAAATATTTGCTTATTAAGTATTTTTATAAGTCGAAAGACACCTTGACGTGTTTGTCCGCCATATTTTACATATTATACATATTTGACATCATTCACACAACTATGGCGAAATCCCCTATGAGGCAACCTATGAGGGAGGCCTATGTTCACAGTAGACTTTTATAGGATGTAATGGAATACATTTTCGTCGGTTAAGGGTACTGTTAACTTGGCCCATCTTCACAACATAACACGTTTTTTTCTGTCAAGTAAATATTTTTAAGCATGCTACATGTTACAGTCAATTAAGTAGTATTATTAAAATACTTAGTAAAATGGTAATAATTTAACTTTTTTGCATGCCTTAAGCGCAAAGCGCGTAGGTATGTTCTACTAGCGCCTAAAAATCAAGATTCCAACGTTTAGTCGCATAAAATCGTATCTTACAATCACATTGAACATATAAATGATATAAAAAGCACATTTTCAGAAAGATATATCGATTAATTGCTATTTTTACATAAAAAAGTGGTTTTAGTGGCTTATGGTGTAGTATTATCAAGTCCGTATGGAGTACAATATCAATTGTTTAACTCAATCTATTTTTTAATCTCTTCGTCTATCATGTGGAAAGCCATGGAATGTAAATGGCAGTTTAATTTTGTTTTGTTTAGTAATAATAATTTTTTTTGGCTGAGCAATCTCGAAATTTTCGGTGTTTTGAGCAGCTTTGTAATAATTTATTTTACTAAATACACACTTTGCTCTGCCTCACTCCGCGCTCGGCCGCGCCGTCGTGAGTGGATTACTGTATCGTTTGCTTACAATAATATAATACTTACAATAATAGTAATAGGCAGCAAAAATATCGATCGATGTAGAAATACAAAATATTCCAAAAACCAAATTCATACTTGACCAAGGTTATTATTTTTATAATCACAGATTTTTATTACAATGTTTTGTTTCGTTAAAAGTACGTAGAATTTATATATAAATATGCTTATACGTACCGGCAGGCGAAGTGTAGGGCGTCCCCCCACTAGATGGACTGACGACCTGGTAAGACATGCAGGAAGTCAATGGATGCAGGTGGCTCGTGACCGTGCTTTATTGTATTCCTTGGGCCTCCCCCTATGTTCAGCAGTGGATTTGTGAAGGGCTGTAATGATGATGATGATGATGATACGTCTTGGACTTTATGGAGTGATCTGAAGTTGTACTTCTTTGAATGCTACTGGAACTCCTCGAAGAGTAGAACTAGATGTGCCGAGTTTGGCCTTGTTTTGTTATCTATGATGAGACCTTACCTCCGGACTTGATAGAATGACCTGAAAGTGTACTTAGGTGAATGCTACCGGACTTGATAGAATGACCTGAAGGTGTACTTCGGTGAATGCTATTGGAATTCCTCGAAGAGTAGAACTAGGTATGCCTAGTTTGGCCTCGTTTTGTTAGTTATGATGAGACCTTACCTTCGGACTTGATAGAATGAGCTAAAAGTGTACTTCGGTGAATGCTACTGGAACTCCTTGAACTAAATGTGCCGAGCTTGGCCTCGTTTTGTAGTTATGATGAGACCTTACTCCGGACTTGTTGGAGTGACTTGAAGGTGTACTTCGGTGACTGCTACTGGAACTCTTTGACGAATAGAATTACAATTTACATATTTTTTTTTATTTTTTCACGATCATATGAGCATTATGAGTCGTGCACTTATGGATTTCCAAGCTTTTTTTTAAATTGAAATTTGACATAAAATTATCGGAAAATTGAAAATATAGTAATAATTATAAGGGTTTTAGTAAAAACTTGTGTATAATTAAACTACTTTAAAAATTTACGTATAATCATGTTATACGTAAGTTTTTTAATGCGCTTAAGGCATGCACAATTGGATTTACCAATAGTTTTTTTACATAATTAATTGAGAATTTAATCTTATACCTCTGTCTAAAAGCTTTGCCCGATAGGGTCTATTAATTATGTACCTAAGTTTGTTTTAGGTTTAACAATATAGTTATTGCTGTGACCAACAGAGGTCCATTTCCAGTAGTAGACTTTTACGGGCCGATGAAGAAGGGCCAGGTATAGGCAAGGGAGAAAATAAGTTAAGCTCATTTTAAAATTTAAATGAATGTGTGGCATGCATGGTGTAAAATTTTATAATTTTATTTATAAAGAGGTTATGATATTTTAATAATAAATTATTTAAAACTGTTATCAGAATTTAAATTAAATAGAAATATATATCAGAAGAATGTTTTGACTTGGTATATATATATAAATATGACGAGATAATTTTGAATAAACTTCTTCGTATGTCTTTATAATATACCGAAATTATAAAAGGTGCCAACTCTGAGAAAAGAACAGTAAAACCAAACAGAATTATGTTACTAATTCACTTTTGCATAATGTCGATCAGTTTCGATAGCGATTGCTCCCGGACTCTAAGTACCTAATAATTAATCGACAAAAGTAATTGTGTGTTTTGTTTAGTTCTTGATTTGTCATGGTACTCTATTAATAGACTTTTTGTTAATGGTTTCATAGTTAAGTAACTAAAATAGCACCCAAAGCTTTCTGTAGTGAAAATTTTGTTCTCGACGAGTATTATACATTTTATAATGAAATTTTGATTGGAATTAAATTATTTTTAATTTATTGTATCGGAAGCAAAAACTTCCGATACAATAAATTAAAGTAGTTGTGCGGTGAAACACCTGTCATATCATCTACTTTGATGGTACTCATTTTTTATAGTCAAGGTTACCGTAGAGAATATTTTGAATTAAGATGAGGTATAGATAATTATAAAGAAGTATTTCCTTGAGTATGTTATTTCGTAAAAAGTAAGCACAAGTACAAAATAAGGCTAAGTAGCAATGTACCAACTATTGAAGTCCGGTTAAAGGATAGAGTTAGTATAATTAAGAGTTGAAACATTGAAACATTCCATCATATTCACATAATGGTAAGAACTCCTTTTTTACGTAGGTGTCCTTCTTGGTAAGGACCATCATCTAACCTATTTCTGCCGCCAAGCGCAGCACGTGCACGCATGTGTTCCGGCCTAAAAGGTATAAAGAGCCGGGATAATTACAGGCTGTGAGGCATTCTATCTTAGTCCTCAGAGGTAACAACTCATCTGTAACCTAACTTTCTTAAAGTTGATTGCAGGTCTCCATGTGCTGCAGAAGATTTCGATCTGAAAGGTGGTATAATCTATTCAAAAAAGGATATTCATTAAAATCGGTTCAGCCATTTTTGAGAAATCGTTGAACATATTTTTAAAAACATAGGCGTCAAATATAGAACCTTTTCGTTTTGGAACTCGGTTTGAAAATAAAAACACTTATGCGTCGAACACGTATTAATGGTTATCTTCATATTATGTTTATTGTTACATGTTTTATTACGACTAATTAGTGTCTATGAGTTTCTTTCTTATATGTTGTTTCACTTTAAAAACATGAATTCTTTGTTATATTACCCGTATTAAAATCTACAAATACAATTTTAATTAAATAATATTTTTACTTCTAAAATCAAGTTGAAAAGAAACCACACGTGGCGCCTGTTCTGAGGTAATAGTATACAAGATGCAAGGTAGTAAAATATCCTTTAGGATTAAGTGGCCACCATTATTGAATGTGTAAGTGTATAGAAGCGTGTTGTTTATGCCTATGAATTGAGTTACACAAAGAAAAATATTACATTGTTTGCGGATGCAATAAATGGTCAACATTTAACCGGAACAATTTTATTTAATAGCAATGTAAATATTGCGATTCCTGTGGTATCGGCGGTATACGTAAGAGAATCAATCTCCCGATTTCGCCCCTTTGGTGTTGAAAGATGCGACTATAGGAAATGCCAGAAAAACCTTATATCTTTCAAAAGATGGTGTTATATCATCTCATTTACGCCAGACATAATATATCCAGATCGGCGCTGGGCAACAGTTACAATTATGGTCAATCCGGATGCCAAGCGTGACCCCTACAACGAGAGAGGACATTCAGACCCGAAAAAATTATTTGTAGGTTATATTTATTAAAAATAATCCAGTTATTTTGAATAAGGAAAAATATCTCAGTGAACAAGGACAAAATAAAATAAGAATAAGGATCAAAAACTTATCCATTATTTAATTGACTGCCTCGTTGGTCTAGTGGTCGTAAACACAGTTGCTGATCATGAGGTCCTGGGTTCGAATCCCGGATCGGGCCAAAATCAGTTATTGGGTTTTTCTGTCGAGAAATTCTCAGTAGCAGCCCGGAGTCAGGAAGTTAGCGGTGTTTTTCACACCCGTGCCTTGGAAAACACATAAAGCCGTAGGTCCTACGTCTGATCTCTCTCCGGTCGTCTCGGATTACCGTCCATTCGGACTAAGGGAATGAGTGAGGGAAAAGAGAGTGCACCTGTGCTTGCGCATACACTTCGACACTATAATCCTGTCCTGCGCCGTGAGAGAAATTCGGTCTAGAGGACATTATTATTACATTATTAAAATAGTTTTTTGATATTTACTCTCTATGGCATTAAAACTTAGCAAATTAACAAATTCAATAACTATTAATTTAAGGTTAAACTAGAAAATCAATCAGGCACCTAAAACAGATGCTATTACTTAAGTTAACTATTAAACAACTGTCATGTCTAGACCACCAAGTAAATAAGAGTGACAAATAGATATAAATAAGCGGCGTCTCGAACAAAATAATGAGGTAGAGCGTTGGTATCGTAACACTGTTAATAAACGGTAATTTTACACGACAAGTCAATTATGAGCTGACATAACCACGTATTAGTATCGACGGTAATACGCTTGCAGTGCTTTACGGGTATCTTTTTCTTGTTTAATAATGCGAATTGCATTCAATAACTTTGTGAATAACGAACTTTTATTGTGATTTTTTTCCACTCAAAGTTGTATAATTTGATAATCCGTGGTAGAACTACGCTGCAGCTGTGTTATGGTTGCAGCACGAATGGGCCGGCTCGACCGGGTAAAGACCTCGCTCTCACAGAATACCAGCATAAAGTTAGCCACCTTACAGCCTGTAAACGTTCCAATGCTAGAAATGTCCCACCGTGTGGCCCTAATGCATGTTGGCAGACTTCACATATCCCGAAAAAAACTTCTCAGATTTGCAGCTTTCATCACGATGTTTTCCTACACCGCCAAGCACGTAGTAAATCAGCGTTTGAAATTGAAATTAACAATTTCCTGGTGCCGGTGGGGATTCTATGAAATTTATAGCGAGAACTTAGCCCCTTTATTAACATACGGAAATATATATATAGAATACGCATACCCGTCTCGCGGGGGCAAGGATGGGTTACTACGCACCGACAAAAACCCCATTGTGTTCCATTTTCGCCGCATATTGGCAGGGCCATGGGAACGCTTTTGCACATATCCGTGACATGGCGAGTGGCGCATCGCCATTTCAACACTCCTCTTCCCCGCGACTTTACCGCGGCTACAGCGGTAAGGGAAGAGAACCCCCCTCTCGCCGCAGCTTACCAACACACATCCGAAGTGGGCTCGCCAAGCCTACTCGGAGTGACCACCTTGGATGAGCCATGTGGGTTCCTCTTAGTTAACTATGAGTGACCAACCACGTCTACTAAGCCACCCGCCACGATAAGATGGGACCCCGTTTGAGGATTGCTTAGCCTCTGAGCTAACACGGCTCTACTAGCATAAAGTAGCAGCCATAATGCCGCTGTGTTTTGAATATTGTAGTAGAAAATGAGGACCCTATTCATTAATAACGAGGCATTCTATGTGGTTTATCTTGCTCTTTTTATGTTTAATCGATGATAGATCGATGTAGGATCGATGGTAGGTATATATGAGCCACAGCATCCATTTACTATCAGGTGGACTGCGAGCTTTTATCTCATACTTTTATAAAAAAAAGTGGATAAATTACTAATTATGTCTTAATAATATATGTAGAAAATATACGTTAAGATCCCATGCAAAAAGAAAATGGTGTAAATTATGAGTTTAAATAGGACCTAAAAGGGAAAGGGGAAAAAGGGAGGGCTCCCTTCTACAATTGCGAACACTATACCTGTTTTCACTTCAAGGATGAAATGTAACACACAACATCAATACACTATACATACAATATTTGTCAATAATTTGAAATGTGTTTCGCCCAAACGACGTATTATGATATAGAATCTGCGATGGGTGATCGTCGAGACTCTCTTTAAAATTAACTTTCCACTCTTTATCTTGATATTATATTTAAAAGCAATCATGAAGTTTAATGACATATTACCTGATATATAAACTAGACCCGAATACGTAATTTAAGAACCTACATAAGTTAGGTTCTTTGATCAGTGCCACAAATGGACTGAGTAACTGCAATATCTTTCATATTATTATGTAAAATAAAAAACACGTGAAATTAATAATCATATGAAATATACACACATAATTAGAACACACAAGGTTATGAAATTTAGTATTCAGTATTGATGAAGATAATGATAATGATCTTGATGTCAAAGATTTTGATGAAATTTTTTAAAACAATTGTAGAAATTTTGACTTAAGATGTACCACGAGTAAATAAATAACTAATATTTCTATTGCAGTATTATAAGTTGAAGTAAAAATAAAGGCTTAGGAAGCTAAAGTGGCAATACGCCGGCCATAAAGTTCGAAAAACCAACAACCGTTGGAGAAGAAACATTTGTACCATGTTTTCGGAGATGTAATGAAGAAATGACACGATTTAAAGCTACAGTAATAGTCTAATGGTAGGGTGCAGACCGCAAACTCAAAATGTCGTGGGTTTAAATCCGCTCTTAACACAAGCTATTTAAGCTTATCTAAGTGGTTAACGGGAATATTAGTAATGTTAATAGCATTACTATTATTTAAAAAAAATGCAACCAGGACCGTGCCTGGTAGCACTTAATAGTGGCGGCAATAGTCAAAAGTGGAATTGCGATGTGCTATAATAATGATAATAAAGATGGAGATGAAATAGAAAGGAAGTATGATTACGTACTTAAAACATTACTTTGCAAAAGTTATAGCCTATATACGTTCCATGCAGGCTGGCCACGTGCCCTTTCATTTCTGGGCGGTTATGGAACAATTTTGGAGCCGTGGTAGCTCCGGTGCTTAGCGGTCGTTGTAGCGTTTGCGGCTATATTATGGTTGTAGCAAGAATGGGTCGGCTCAACCAGGGAAAACCACGCTCTCACTCATCTTCTTGCTGCTGCATTTCGTATGGTGAGTGTAGAGAATACTTATTTCGAGTAAAACGGAGGCATTCCATCTTAGTCCTAAGGGGTGACAACGCATCTACATTTTGATTATTAATCGAGGCTAAATGTAGATGTCTATGGGCCACAGCATCCACTTTTCATCAGAACTGTGTGCTCGTTTATCAACATTATTCTATTTAAAAACTACACAGCATGCAAACAGCCCGTGTATGATTCCCGCCGGCAACAAAAATTTGTTCATTACAATTTAAAGTAGGTACTGATTTACCACATACTTGGCGGTAAGGGAACACATCGTGAGGAAGCCGGACCATCAAAATGTAACCTGCATGACTAAGGAGTAAAAAATTCGAGGATATGGTGACGTTCGACAATACGCACTGGAGCAGCAAGGCGGACCACTTATTTCATGACATTAATTTGTATTTTATTGTAAATAGTTTTAAATTATTGAAATAATTCCAAGATAATATGATATTGAAAATATCACATAGCAAGTATTATGAATTCTGTCAGACCAGGTAGTATTACTTTATTAACCGTACATTGTTGTTTTTAATACCTATAAAAGAAAGGTGATTATGGACATTATTAAAATTATACTCTACGTCGGTACGCTGTTGGACTCGCTCAATTGTGGTTTACGTTTCCAATTGGGTTTCGTGTGGACTTTCGGATGTTGAGGACTACTTACCGTATTGCTTGCGTATTTATAAGAAGTTGTGACTACACAAAATATTATTTTAAAATATTCAATAAATAATTCAATGTTATAGGAAATTTGAGAAATACTTTATATAGCAAGAGTAAATTTGCTTAAGAACAAAGCTTTATTTTGTGGAAATGTAATTTGATTTAAAAGAGTATAACTTTGATGGTAATCCACATCGGTACTATTTCGTATTTAACACCAAATAAAAGCCTAAACTAAAGCTACTAAAGCAACAAATTATTAGTATTAGTAGTATAGTTGTAGCACGAATGGGTCGGCTCAACCGGGGAAGGACCACGCTCTCACAGAATACCAACGTAAAATAGCAGCTTAACGCTGCTGTGATTCGTATGGTGAGTGTAGAGAACCGGAGACCCTTTTTACTGGAAACGGGGCATTCCATCTTAGTCCTCACGGTTGACAATGCATCTGCATTTAGATTCGTAATCGAGGATAGATGTAGATGTCTGTGGGCCGCAGTAACCACTTACCATTACCATCCGGTGGACTGTGTGCTCGTTTGTCACCCTTATCCTATAAAAAACCTGATCTGTGAGTCACATCGCTATCTTTGTTACAGTAGAGACGTTGAAAAGTTCAATCTTTATGGCTTACAAGAATTTCCACGACTGTTCGACACAAATGCATTTTTGTTATGTTGATATACTTAATTACCAACATTAGTGTAATAAGCCTGACCTTAGCCTCAGATCCTCTTACTTTTTTAATGTAGTAGAGCTATGCGGCAGCTATATTATGACTGCAGCATCAATGGGTCGGCTTGACCGGGGTAGGGCCACGCGCTCACAGAATACCAGAGTGAAACGGCAGAATATTGTTGTGTTTCGTATGCGGTTGTAGATAACTTTTTACTAGTAACAAATCATTCCATCTTAGTCCTCAGGGGTGACAACGCGTCTGCATTTTAATCCTTAATCGAGAATAGATGTAGATATCTATAGGCCGTAGCATCGACTTACCATCAGGTGGACTGTTCGCTTTTCATCCATATTCTATAAAACAAACTTACCCCATAAGCGTTACATGGCGCACAGGTTTGGTTAAGATTTTTACATTATGGACGATTTACAAATACCGAAATATTTTTATTTAAGAACTCTAAAATTGGTTGTAGTGGCTTATTACTTATGAGTAGCGCATTTTATGAGATATCTCATTTATTCCCCAGTCTCGCAATGTGTCTAGCCTATGTTTATATGAGTAATTAATCCCGGTAATACATTTCTTAGATATTTTGTGTAGAAAAATATAACTTTTTGTTGACGTCCATTGACTTTAGGGTAAAAATTTCAGCATTGTAATCAATTTTCATATTGAACGTAAATTTTATCAACTCTATATATTATATTCTTTATATAATGGTTCTTTCTCTTAAACACGAGTTGCCAATTAGTAAGGAGTACTAAAGGAAACTGTAGGCTGTGTATCGGGTAAAATTATGAGGCACGCTATTTCGTGTACATATACGATAGCAGACCCGATCTCACCGATTCCTCAAGAAAAATAAAAATTGTCTTTAACCTTGCTCAATCTTGCAATGGGTGCGAATAATTCTAATGAAATTAGAAACTTTCCATTAATAAAGAAAATAACATTATTAATTATTTAGATATTATACATATTTCATACTGTTAGAGTAACAAATTGTTATTATCATGAAAGCCAAGCTGTTGGCGGAAGGAATGGCTTATGTGATGAGACATCATGTATTACAATATTACAGAGTTCAGCAACATTTGCCCTTTGACTATAAATAATAACAGTAATAAATACCTGTTAAGTGTTAGGCAAATTTAAATTAAATGGCGACGGTTTACATTAAGTTTAAGACGTGGTGACATTAACAAAGACAAATCTGTTAGTGGCTATTAAACTATATAATTGAATCATTATTGATATATTTACCGTTAAATAGCATACTTATGTTTAGCCGTAGGCGTGCCCAGTGAATTGAACACGGGTGCTTTTATGGCATGAATCATCTATTTCCATTGTCACTACTGCCAATAACGTTACTTTGGCATTCGATGATCGATTCATTGAATTACAACGCCGTAAGGGACCCAGAAATAGCAATTACAATAATACGATTATAACAAGCTATGTACAACGAATTAATTTTGTTTTGATTTATTAAGAAGCAAATCCTCATTGACGTTTTACCCGCCAATTATTTTAATCATCTAATTCATATCTTTTTTTCATATAATGCATTGAGATTTGATTACATACCCGACTTCCTAGGTCTTCCTTTCAGCTACTGTATCTCTATATTTATAACATTATGTTTATAGATATTTTTTATAAATATTTTTATTTAATCATTAAGGTAAAATCAGTATAGACTTGTTTTTATATGTAACTGTTTGTTTTGAATTCGTACATTCATTTATTCATTACAGCCCATTAATTGCAATGGGCTTTTTTATACTATTTTAAGCCAGCGCTTAACTACCATCCCACCTGATGATAAGTGGTGATGTAGCTTAAGATGGTGAAGCTCACTGATTTAACAAAAGCCTATTCACTCTTGCCTTAAAGACACCCACACTGTAATCGGATGGAAAGACAGCTGCTGACAACTTATTCACCTCCTTTGCTGTACGCATGAAGAAAGTGTGGAGACTGGCCGAACGTCTGGTTATCCGAAGGTGAAAGGGAGAGGCAGGAATCAAATTATGCAATTCCTGCGCACACTCTCCGAAATGTATCCTGTAGAAAACCGAAAGGCTGGCTACTTTGCGCCTGTATTCGAGGCTGGTAAGTTTGGATTATACCAGATTTGGATCACCGATAAGCCTCTTAGCACGCCTTTCCATTGAGTCCAAAGCTGCTGGGTAGCATTTTGCAGCACCTGCCCATATATGGCAGCAATACTCCATGCACGGACGGATTTGCGCTTTATATAAAGTAAGCAGCTATCTCGACGTGAAGTACCGTCTAACCTTTCCAAGACTTTCGCTCCTAGCTTCCGTGCAGCTGCATTGAACTTGGACTCAATGAACCGCCCGAAGTCCAGGTTTGAGGATATCTCATCCCAAACAACTGAAGGCGATCGATATATTCCAGTAGTACATTTCGGAAAGAAGGAGCCAAGGTAAGCTGGCTCCTTTTTGCAGTGAAGAGACGCGCTTATGTTTTCGAGGGGTTAAATTTCACAAGATTGTCAAAGTCCCATTCGGAGTCTCCCTGCAGTGTGAGATTCACACACTCAACCATAGCTTCTCTTTCGGACTGGATTTGATCCCGACTAGCCCGTGGACTTGGTTGGTATCTCCCCACAACTGTGCTGTCGTCTGCATACCGGGCATAAGCAGATCATTAATATGCAGCAGGAAGAGAGTTGCGGAGAGAACGGACCACTGAGGAACACCGGCATTAGTCGCCCCAGGATCGGATGAGTAGCTACCGACGACGGCCCGGAGAGACCGTTCACTGAGAAAGCATTTACCAAGTCAATCAGACCAGGGGATAAGCCGTACGCTGGAACCTTCCCCAAAAGCTAGCGCGCCGAACTCTGTCAAAGGCTTTCCAATCATCAAGGGAAACAGCAAGTGCTTCCTCACTGTTCTCGAGTGCCTCGCCTCATACGTGCGTAGCATACGCTAGAACGTCCCCAGCTGACCAATTTCGGTGAAACCCGTGCTGGCGGTCACGGAGGAGGTTATTCTGTTCCAGGTATGTCATTAAGCGGGCGTTCACTATACGCTTCATAATCTTCTAGAGTATGGAGGTAATTGAGATTGGCTATGGATTTGGAATTAAAATTGTACTTTCTAAAATAGAATGTCCATTCCTTTTAGTAGTTATCATTGTATTGTAGTCCATTATTTTATCAATTATTTATATCTAGGGGAAGTAAGATTTGCTAGAAATGCCAATTAGTAGACAGGCGCTGGCTATCAAAGAAAAGCAATCTTTATTATTGTTACACGTTGAATGTCTGTTCTGATTTATAAACCATTTTTAAGAATATTTATGAAATGGGCTCTAACAAATATTATCTGTTACAAGATAATGAAATTTCTTTCATAATTTTAAAACTTTTTGACTTAAACTCTAAAGCGTTTTATAAATAAATTTAACAAGCGGCGATAAAATCTAAGACAGTGCGAAATATGATGTTTCAAAAGTGCTTAGAAATTATCAAGAAAATAATATATCGAAGTATCGTTGGGGCCAAAGACTTGTAAAATAAACGTAAATACTATCAGATCTATTAGCTTGTTGTTGAAAATACTATCGGTCGGCAGTCGGACTGAGTTAAGCAGTGGCGCGTTCATTAATCTTGTCGCACTGCCGTTTCATCATTAGCACCTCACCTTAAAATGTGCTAAATCCAAGTGCAATTTATGACAAATCGAAACTTAAATTTATTGTCGCAGAGTACATTTTTATTTTTTGAGCATAAAGCGACAGGAATGTAAATGAATGTATTGGATTGGCACCTGCGAGTCTGGTGCTGGGATGACGTCACACCAATCAAGTAGTCAACATTATAAGTTTTTACTACATCGTCAACATTTACTGATTTTAACTACTTATGTTATATTAACCGCTTCATTCGCATAATCCATATCCTCCATATCCTCGTTACGGATAGTTGTATATTTTACATACATAAGTAAAAGTGGCAAACGAGCGAGTAGTTCACCTGATGGTAAGCGAATGCTGTGGCCCATTGACACCTGGATATATCATTAGTTAAGAATCAAAATGTAGATGCATAGTCACCTCTTAGTCGAAGAACTCTTTGTTGTCTGTATGAAACTCCGCTTCTTGGGACTCAACATATGGAACACAGCAAAATTATGCTACTATTTCTTACTGATACTTTGAGCGAGCGTGATTCTTTACCGGTCAAGCTGACTTAATCGTGGTGTAATCATAAAATGCTGCAAATTGGACTTTGCCATGTACAAAAAAAACACGTATTAAATCACCACCATTTTGACCATTCACTAGTCCACTTATTAGCAAGGAATTTCACAAAATAAGTCCTGAGCCACTTACCAGCATCCATCGATTTCTCCTAGCATAATCCTCTCCATAGCACGCTAGCGGTGACATCATGTCTCAGATCCACATGAGGAGATGTGTAATCTTTCAAACGCTGTTCAGCTGAGTTGGATCCGTCGATTGATCCCTCGGTTGGAACCGTAATTAACTAGTCGGACAATTTTTCCTCGGTAAACATACTCTACATGGCTACTGTAGTCCATGGACACCTGTAGCCAACTTCATACAAAGAAGGCTATAAGATGCGTTGTCATCCCCGAGGACCAAATTGGAATCCCTTTTTTTACGTGGTAGAGCCATGCTGCAGCTATATTAATAGTATAGTTGTAGCACGAATGGGTCGGCTCGACCGGGGAAGGACCACGCTCTCACATAATACCAGCGTAAAATAGCAGCTTAATGCTGCTGTGTTTCGTATGGTGAGTGTGGAGAACCGGAGACCCTTTTTACTGGAAAAGAGGCATTCTATCTTAGTCCTCACGGCTGACAACGCATCTGCATTTAAATTCGCAAACGAAGATAGATGTAGATGTCTATGGGCCACTGCAACCACTTACCATCAGGTGGACTGTGTGCTCGTTTGTCACCCTTATTCTATTAAAAAAAAAATAACAGCCTGTAATTATACTGGCTCCATACCCTTTAGACTGGAACTAATAAGAAAGAGGGTGATACCTACCCAGACGGACTTCTTGGCAGAAAAGGAGACATGCACGTCACACGTAACCTTTGTCTTGTCCGTGTTCATTTTAAGACCAGTCAATGGCATTAAGACATACATAAAAGCAGCGGATCATAGTGCCATGGTCCACCAACGACACTGCCATATTTACTATTTTGCCGAAAAATTGAAGGTGAGTGATGTATTTGTCATTGCTGTTGATACCGTATCCTTTCCGGTTGTTTTCATTAATTTTTATTCTTGAAAGCCTAACAAGTTTTTTTTTTATATCCTAAAGACACTTGAACTCTTAAGCCTCATCTCTGCTATTCTTCGGGATTATATATAATATGATATTTAGATGTACGAATAATAGGCAATCACATCAAGTAATGTGGTGCATGGTACATGATAATGAGGTAGATTTTGTGTCACAAGCGGCAAGCACACTGAATTGCGGAGGCTCAATATTCAACTACTCTATGTGGTTACGAGCGGGTATCTGAAACCGACCTTAACCAGTCTTGGCTCTTACGGTCGACTTTATTGAGGCAATTGTTTGATTTATTCCTCTTCATATTCATGTTGCAACTGCGTCGCGTGCTCTTGTTGGTGACTTCAGTGTATAATGTTTAATATTTGTGTGACATTTGTTTGTAAGACGTTGAATATTCATTCAAATTATGAATAGTTAATATCTGGTATCTCGACAGAACTTTTTAATGTGCACATGCAAAAACTTGAAATGGTAAACTTGCCTGTACATAAAACGATTTTCATTTAAGTAACCTCATATATTCATTTGAAAATTAGTATCCTATTTCACATCAATTATTTCGAATGACTGCCTCGTTTGTCTGGTGGTCGTAAGTGCGACTGCTGAACAAGTGATTCCGAGTTCAAACCGAGTCGGGTCAAAATCAGTTTTTGAGTTTTTCTGTCAAGAAACTCAGTAGCAGCCCTCACTTCCGTGCCTCAGAAAGCACGTAAAGTTGGATATTATAATTATTATATTAATTTCGCATTTTATGTCAAGTTGAAATCTTTTGATTCAAAATTGATTTTTACAAGACACTTTTTGCAAGTAAATATGTTAGATACGCCATCTTATCAGCAAGTGGACCGCAACGGTCACCCCTGAGAACTAATATGGAATGCCTCGTTTCCAGTGAAAAGGGTCTCCAGTTCTGTACATTCACCATACGAAACACAGCAGCATTGAGCTGCTATTTCACGCTGATATTGTGTAAGAGCGTGGTCCTTCCCCGGTCGAGCCGACCCATTCGTGCTACAACTATACTATTAATATATAAGCTGCAGCATGGCTCTACCACGTAAAAAAAATACCATTTCAACAAAAATTACACCTATGGGTTTGTGTGAATCACTACGGTGAGAATCACCAGACAACTGCCTTATGTTTTTTTCACTATGATACCACTTTGTAATTGAAAATGAAATATAAATACAAAAAAAGACATCGGTTTATAATCAATACTGCTACATTTACACAATACAATGAAACCAAACATTAAACGTCGAGACGACGCCACCTACGATTCCCACCAGCGTTACACAATCGCAATGCTGTTCGCAGTAGTGGCCTGGATTGTTTATATCTCTCAAACTGCATCCTACTTTATCTCCTATCATATTACATAATCGTTGCATCGGACATGAATTAGTTACCACTAGTGAGTGCCTTGGTGTCATATACTTTTGGCACTAAAATATCTTCGTGGACATCTTCATTGATACGGTGTGTTTGGAGAAATCGGGATTAAGATTCTTCTTCTATCAGTTTAGCCTTTGCCGTTAGGTAAAAATCTACTGCTGTACATGTGTCGTACCCGTAGGTAGGGGACTGAGATAATTTGTAAAATTTAAGCAAATTAGAGCTGTATCACGTTAAAGTTTATGAAATTATATAATAGTAATAATGTCCTCCAGACCGAATTTCGGTCAAAGCTCTCAATGGAGACTAGCCATCTGCACTGGAAAGGGATATAGTGTCCGAGTGTATGTGCAAGCATAAGTACATTCTCTATTCCCTCACTCTCATAGCCCGATGGGACGGTAAACAACATGACCGGACCGACATGCTTTCCGAGGCACAGGGGTGACATACCGCCAACTCTAAACTCCTGGCTGCTACTGAAATTTCTTGGCAGAAAAACCTTACAAGTGATTGTGTTTCGACCCGGTATTTGGACCTGGAACCTCATGATTAGCAACCGCATTTACGACCACTATACCAACGAGGCAGTCGTATAATAAAAATATATAACGATTTATCGTTTGACAGCGACGTAAAAGAGTTTACCACCTAATTCTCATTCTGGAAGTATTCTAATTGTTGATAATGGAAAATGCTAGAAAAAACCTGCGGTCCTTGTGTGATGTTGATATAAACATTATATATATTTTGATATAGAACACGTAAGCCAGCGCAGGAAGTGCAGCGTTAATGGTGGTTTATCCATCAAAACACTCGTTTATCCATCTACCAAACGCAGGTATTAACGTAAAATTTTATTTTGAAGTAAGTTCAGGTTTAGTTTGTTAACGAGGTGACGAAATTATTTTCCCCATCTTTTCATCATCATTTATAATAACAGCCTATCAAAAGTTCATTGCTAAACATAAGCTTCCCCATTCACTGCCTAATGGGGCGATATTTCCCATAGTTGACATGCTTGGCAGGTGGCTTGTCAACCGCAGCTTTTTATTATTTTGAGTTATCAAGAAGATGCTGCTTCCCATCTCTTGTTTTACATCCCTCTTTTGTCTCTTACGAGACCTACGACATTATATGAGAAAGTTGCTTCTTTTTTTAGTCTCTTTTTTATATATCCTTAATTTGAAAAAATTACATTTTGTGTACTTATACACTGAGAATTTCTTGTATACCAGGGAGCGTTTTTTATGCATAAAATATACATGGATGATTGTCTTAGCCTAGAAACAAATTACTTGCAGTTGGTTCCGTGGCGAAATTGAACTCGCATTTCGCAGTGTCATAGCCAAATGCATAGATAGCTATTGCGCTACCGAATTAAAATAATCATCGTCGGATTAGTCGTTATCACTGCGCCTAGCAGTATGTAGCAATTGCAGTCTGTAATAGTTGTTAGTGAAATCTGAAATGAGAAAGTAACGTCATTAGGGTGTGTACTGTGTGTTCAACTCTGTCTATTACAGCATCTCAGAATGCTAAAAAATATACTATAAGATTCAATTTATGCGTATCGTATAAACAAATTTGCGTATCGTATAAAATAGAAAGATAAGGGTGACTGTTTTTTAAATATCTTTATAATGTGTTTTAAGTTTCTTTTAATTGTTATTTAATATTATGATTTTTTCTTACATCTCATGTTTTTAGCAGAACAGAGGATTTGTTAATCTGAATCTGAAAACGATGTCTTTTCATGTGCTTTTATTTAATATTAAAATACTAAAATATTTTCCGAATGCAACAGATGTGAGATTGTCAGAAATGGGACAACAAATATTACTCGTAATGATGAAATCGTTATTGCAAGGCGTTGAGGAGAGACGACTTAAAAGCTATTTCGCACAAGAAATTACTTGCAAGCATTAATTTTCTGAATCGCCTCTGTCGTTTGGAATATTACTGCAATTATTTTCTGTTTCCGATATGTGGTTTTTGCTATAGCATACTTATTACAAATGAATGAGGGTTTTATTGCAATATGAAAGTATGGTTCTCCATCATTAATATTTTTTGTAAGCACGGAATTTAACATTTTATTGTTTTTTTTTATTTATGTAATGATAATACTTATTTAGAACACATTACATTTATGTTAATCACCGCCAGTGACTACTAAAAGCTGTCAGGGTCTTTTAGTGATAATAAATTTAGAAAAACGAATGCAAGCGTGTACAACAAAATATCATTTTAACCTTTACTATTTTGAACTTAACTGTATAGGTAAATGTTAAAAGAAATGTACACATTTAGAAATAGTTTTTCATTTACTTATATCCGATTTATACCGTGTTGTGGTGATTTAAGAATATCCACTACCCCACATCCTCCTAAAGGTGTCGTAAGAGACGACGGAGAGAATCATGCCTGGAGATGGGAAGCAGTTTCTGCCTAAATAACAACTAGAAAATAAAAACAGCGGTAGCCAACCCGTCTGCCAAGCGTGGCAACTATAGAAAATATCTTCCTTATAAGGCAATCTATGGGGAGGCCTATGTTCAACAGTGGACTTTAGTAGGCTGTAATGATCGCATAAATGAATATCCAATTTGATTTATTGGAAAACAGATGATTCAAATCAAGATGCGTAGCGTTTAAAGTAGCGTCAAACCGTCTCGTCTAGCATATATCTCAAAATTTAAAAATCAACCTTTAAAACTAGTGCGTGTTATGATTATGATTTACAGAACAGCTTTGTTTTTACTTGATTTAGAACTTGGTCCTTAACAGTTCTTATTACAGAATCAAAAATTGGAGTAGGCTATTTTCGGAATTTCTTAACGAGATAAAACTGTGTATTGGATCCCCACTTAACAATAAGGTTAATTAATAAAGCTCATAGGTAGTCAGCTTACAATAGGCGGACCCATTGAATATGAATTCTTGAAAAAAGGTTCTTCAGTGTTAAGTGCAGTGGAGTAGGACTGTTATTAGATTTAGGAGTCTACTGATGAAACATACAGGAAATCGGTGGATATGTAACAAACTGTTTTGACCGTGCTTGCTAGCAATATTGTGTTCAGCTGTGGCCTCTTGAAGTATTTTGTTATAACTTTTATCTCGGTATAATCGTCCCAAATGTGAAAGCATTGCTGGTCAATTTATATTTTTTAACTTTTTTTTATTAAAAGAATTTTCTAACAGAATAATTGTGACAAACGAGCACACAGTCCACCTGATAGTAAGTGGATATTTTGGCACATAGACATCTATATTTATCCTTCATTAAAAATCAAAATGACCCTTGAAGACTACGACAAAATGCTTCGTATCCAGAATGTATTGCATACACCTTAAAATACGGTAACAAAGCGCAGAATTAATACCGTACCGTGGTGAAAATAAAGTGGTGGTGGTAAATAAAGTAAAAATATATTCACAGTGAGAACATAATAACTTCTGAGGCATTCAGGTTGAGCATGTAAGTTATTGACGTTGCCATAGGACAAGTATTGTGCTTCGCCTACGAACTAGAAGAGGCCTACATTGATTAGAATGACGTAAGCGTTAAATTCGCATATCTACAGCAAGAGAATCTTTTGCGATGATTTAGATCGAATTATGTTTATAAACGTGATCTGTCTGACGGGACACGATTGATGTGAGGTAGATTGCATCATTGCTGACGTCACTCGCCAACCATTCCACTAGACATTCGAGTCGGGTTGCGCCTGTGATATAATTGGAAATAGAAATTTAAATATGCCCTTCAATACTGTGAACTTAATGTGTATAATACAGACACTATAGTTTTATTTTAAAATAGGAATTAATATGAACCATTTTAATTATTTCCATCTTTGATGTTAAATCTTCGTAAGTGTTAAAATTTATTCAGTTAAGAAAAATTTTCGGAGGCTGAAAACATTGATTGCATTTCAAGAAAAAAGTCAGTGTTAACATTGCAATTTTACTCTTTGATATATTACATTCTTGGTGGTGATCTACATGTTGAAGAAAATAAAATATGTTTCGATTACATGTGAGGTTCGCAATATGCACTGGAGTAATGTAGTAGATTTTTATCAGATGTTTATTGCTTCTTCTTCTCTTAGTTATGAGAGAAAATAGCTGTGCCCAGCAGTTGGACCTTAACTTTACTTTTTATTTCTGGGTTGTATTAGATAACACTGAATTTTGCCAGTTAGTTCCTTAGACTCTCCATATCAGTGAATACTCTTTTATTTCGCTAATACACAGTGAAATCCCTTTTATATTCAAATTCAAATTTTATTTATTTGTGAATATAGGTAATGAGACAGAATAGATCTTTAAAAAAATGATGTTCGCTGCATTCAACCCTTAGGTATACAAATATTATAGCTACAATTATATCTATTACATTTCCATATTTAAATTATTTCATTATATTATTTATATCATAATTATATTAGAATATTCAACAATGATGTAATTATTAATTAGAATAGGATATTTACAATAATATATAGTCTAATCGAATGTCAAAAAATTATATTTTATGCAATGCCATTATAATATGCCTACTGATGCGTCGCTTAAATATTCATCGATTGAGTAGTAGCATTTCTCAATTAAAAATGTTTTAAATTATTTTTTAAATTTATGAATATTTTCCATTTCATGAAACATAGATGGAACTTTATTGTAGATTTTAGATAATATACCGAAAACGCTTTTTCTAAGTAAAGCTGTCTTTGATGAAATTGTATGAATTTTATTTTTACGTCGATTGTTTGTTATTATGTAATCATTAAATATTTCAGGATTAGTAATATAATTAGCGTTTGTACTGTAATCACAACCATTATTTTATGAGTTTTTTCACAAATACAATAAACTTCTGCTGGTTTTTACCTGGCTAGGAACTTTCAAAAACAAACTCATAGTCATTTTCGTAACTCACTGAGTGGAAAACCTTTGTTATATGGGATTTTACTTCTGTACATTATCACTGGCAATTAATATTGATAAAATATTTTTAAAGTACTCTAACTCAAGCTTAAGTTAGAGTATGAGTTAGAGTACTTGACTACTGTGCCACAGGTACCGGATTCGAATTATAGTAAAATTTTATATATTTATGCAAAAGAAGATATTGCTAGTTTTCAGTTAAGCATCGCGACACCAAAAAGCTTGGTGTTTAACTCCGTGTCTCTGACATTGCATCCTATTCTTAATGCCTTGTTATAGTATAAGCATTACATTGGGCACCAGGGACAGGTTAGGACGGGTAAGTGCCCCTGTATAGCAATCATACTTGTTGCGCTGAATAAGAGAGCAGCTCCTGCGTATTTGATAGCTTTCTATAATGGAGACCGTACACTATAAAATTATAGTATGATATCATACTTATATTGGAGAATATTATTTGAAACTAGTTAGGAGTGGAGTAATTTTCTAGATTTTGTCATTTCCTGTTACATTTTCATAGTATCTCTATTTTGTAGACGTATAGTTCCCTATGAAGTTAAGTAGATTGCCAAAAACACGTGAAATTTGTGTGTGGATAAGTGACTGTACAGGATACCTATAAAATCCATCCGAACAGATGTCGGAAAGGCCATCCGACAGAGTGATATAAATAAATAAAATAGTTTACTCGTTTCTTCCTCAAATTCATATTGATTTATTACTCGTCATTTTTGCATTCACACCACCATTTTACACCTGTCTACATTTTTCGTTGTCTTCCCTTTTAGATTGCTTGGCAGAGAATATCATATGGCATTTATGCAAGTCCGCGTAGCCTTTTTAGTGTGTACCATTTAAGAATAAATAATAAAATCAGAAGTAATTCTAAAATACAGTTTAATATTTAAATAAAACTAGTTTACGGATTTTATCGCGTATATTAACTTATTTTATATTCCCGACGTTTCAGTACTTTACAGCACCCATGGTCACGGGGGACTGAGGTATTTGACGTCCCAATGTCATAGTTAACCACGGTTACCTCCAGATTAAAATTATTAATTTTTTTTGTTCCGATCTACAAATTAAAAATTAAAAATTAAAAAAAAAAAAATTAAAATTTAAAATTAAAAAAAAATTAATAATTTTTAATCTGGAGGTAACCGTGGTTAACTATGACATTGGGACGTCAATACCTCAGTCCCCGTGACCATGGTGCTGTAAAGTACTGAAACGTCGGGAATATAAATAAGTTAATATACGCGATAAAATCCGTAAAACTAGTTTTATTTAAATGTGTAGTGTTCGCGTAAATATAAGAAATCATTATATAGTTTAATAGTTATATCTTACAGGTAATTTGTGACAGACCTACGGACCAATCTGATCTAAATAATATTAAACATATTATGAAAAAAGGAAACATACATACAATATGCTTATTTAAAGCACGGTCCTAAGCCATCTGCATGCATCGAACTACTGCATGTTTCACCAGGTCGTAACCTTTCGTCTCTATCGCTGGTCAATTCTTCGAGCTATATGTACGGGCATTGCCAGTTTACTAATTTGCACCTTGCTTGCGACCTGCAATGAAGAACCATGTTGTGTGTCATTCCTTGGGGGAGGCCTATGTTCAGCATTGGACTAGTGAAGGGCTGTA
Source organism: Parnassius orleans (assembly GCA_029286625.1). Lineage (NCBI taxonomy): Eukaryota > Metazoa > Arthropoda > Insecta > Lepidoptera > Papilionidae > Parnassius > Parnassius orleans. Next base: position 809,642 of record JAGSMP010000137.1, read on the forward strand.
ATGATTATAGTAAGGGCTTATTATACTATATTGGTCAAATAATATGTATGTTTAAATACAGGTAAAAATATTTTATCCACAAGAATATGTAGTAAGTGTTGACACCCCGTAGTATAGTAGTGCATTCTAGGCACGTACAAAGAGCGGGCGCGGTCTCAAATTCTGATTTATTTGCGGAATAACTAAACCATATTACTAACATTGGTAACAAACTAGGTATTATGAATGCCATTCAATAAACTGTTTAGCATCAAATATTTACTAACTTTATAATGTTTAAAGCAATCAAATTTATGATTGTTTGATATTATTGCTATTTCTAGTTACAAGGATATTAACAGGTTGTTGGCTTTTATATTTTACATCCTAACTTAGCCATGATATTACGAATGTGCTTTGACCTTATGACCAAATCTTCATTCGAACTTCTCGTATGAATAGTGTTATAACATAACTGCTGGTCGTGTACTGGAAGCGTAAGAAAATTCACTGCTCTGCCACTGTGACACAGGGGAAAAAACTGGAAGTGGGCAGCAGCGTTTCTCTGATAATATGGCAAAAATAATTTTTAAAAAAATCCGCTGCCAACTCATGTGCTAAGTGTGGAAATTATGTCAAATATCCCCCGAAATCCACCAAACTAATATTAATGCTCTAACAATCGATGGTATTGGCTAATTAGTGACCGCGATTATATTTTAATGTCGTGGTCAGTGCTTAACACGCCGCAAGTTTGTAAATTAACTCCATAACATCTTGATAGACAGGCGATGCAGACTGATATTAATTTCACTCCTTCTACTATGTGTCAACGCTGCTACCTCCCTATTATTTATAAGATATAAATCATCGCGGATAATCAACTTTGATGCGGTTAATATGAACTAAATTGCGTAGGTAGTTATAGTTCGATACTCAATCGATCGATAAATTTATTGAAACGTTATGGAAACATCTTGTTTTGTGTTTAAACAGCTGTCTTGCTTCATCAGAAATGAGAAGTATACAGATATAAACTTTGACTAGGTTATTCCATTTGGTAGAATAATCTAGAAATAGTTTTTGTGTCAACTTATTTACTTAATTTTTTTAACGAGTACTGAGGGCAATAAAACTCTCATTTCGAACAATAAAACGCTCGGGGTTGCATGAAGTATTAAACACCTTTAGAATTCATAGGCATAAAGGTGTAAACTAACTTTGTACAAAATTATACTTTAAAATTTTAAGTAAGTATTTAATGGTGTTTAATTTATATACTGATCATTTTGTTTCATCATCATCATCATCATCACCATTACAGCCCTTCACAAGTCCACTGCTGAACAGAAGCCAAAAAGCACGGTCCTGAGCCACCTGCAGCCATCGACTTCCTGCATGTCTTACCAGGTCGTCACTCCATCTAGTGGCGGGGCGCCCCACGTTTCGCCTACCGGTTTGGTTCATTCTACACCAATTCAAAAAAAAATTTTTTTCTTACATATTTTAAACGATTATATTATTAAAATTTTAGAATAAAAATTGCATGAAATATTACAAAATTTAAACTTTATTACCTATTTTTTTCATAACTTTCTCTTTCTGAGTTACGGAGATCTTTTTTATGGTGTACGTGAGCAGTATTGGAGCCATTTATAGAAGAAGTCAAATAATGCTTAATATGATACATTTCTTAAAATGACACCTAGCACGATGATTTGAAAATTTTTTAAACTTTTCTTTTTCCTTCCTTTTCTACCTCACGGCTGTGATTGACTTACTTTTTATAACTAATGCCGAATTTCAGTCAACTACGTGTTATAGTGTAAAAGAAGAACGTCTCTGGCAATAGATAAGCAGACATAGATAAGTGTTTCGATTGGTTAATTTTGATACGAAAACCTGAAAAATTCATAAAAAAAGTGAAAAGATAGAGGACTGCAACGGTATTTGACCTTCTGGTCTAGCTAGTACAAAATATGTAGTTATTGCTATTGACATACCGTTATTTTTATAGAAGTATAATTTATAGGGAATGTAACAGCTGCCAATTTTTCTACACAAATGGTGAAATATTACAATAAATTAAGTCGCTTTAAATGTATATATTTATGTCATAGAAAGTAAGATAAAATTTATTGCTACACAAAAGAAAAAAAGAAAAAAGGAGAAGAAATAAAGTTTAAAAACTATACATAGCCTAATACAACATAATACAATTTAGTATTGTACATATCTCGTAGATGATCAAATACGAGCAGCAGCTTAAGACGATATCCGGGCTGCATGCTATTTGGAAAATAGGTTTAAAACTATCTATTGCTGTCGCGTTGTGTCTCCGAACGCCAAGCTAGACAACCAAAAGAGACAACTGGGGCTCAGATTGATTATCATCATCACCATCATTACAACCCTTCACCCTGCTAAACATAGGTTTCTCCTAAGGAATACCAGAAGGCACGGTCCTGCCACTTGCATCCATCACTTCCTGCATCTCTTGCCTAGTCATCACTTCTCAAGTGGTCGCTTTAAACTTCTCTCACCTATACGAGGTTGCTGCTTGGGACAGTTTCTTCTCCATCGGTTGTCGCTTCTTCTGTATGGCCGGCTCATTGCCACTTTACTGACCATTGGGCTATATCAGTTACTCCGATTCTGTTATGGAAATCTTTATTTCGAATTGACCACGCAGAGAAAGTCCGAGCATAACCTCTCCATATCTCACTGAGTGACCTTGAGCTTTCTCATACGACCAGCAGTGAAGTACAGCCATATTCTATCTTCCGGTGTGCAAACTACTTAAATACAAGATTTTTTAAATAATTAAAATTGAAAATTCTGATAATTACATTAACAATCCTATAATCTTATTTGTATATTAGCACTACTAACATATTAATAATTTACTAAAGAATAATGTAATATATGTAACAATTAAAATTATAATGTCAAAATAATAATGTCAAAACGAGTATAAATTTCATGGGTTCACTCAATAAATTTGATAGTTAAAATTTAAAAATTGTCAAACAAATAATTGTCAATATTATAATACGCTTTTTTGGTTAGAAATATGTTTAGTTGTTTCTTAAAAATGTGAAGGCTCTTAGACTCTCTTATATATTTAGATAAATGGTTATACAGACGAGGACTCCTGTAGAATACGCTTTTTTTAAACAAAACAGTCTTACTATTGGGATGGCTCAATTTATCTTTATGACGCTGGACATTTAGATTTTTGTAAAGACTTAAGTTTTGACGTACAAATAAGACTACCTCATATATATATAGACATGGCATTGTTAATAATTTTAAATTAATGAAGTATGGCTTACAACTCTCACGTTAATTTTACAAATGGCTCGTAAGCATCTCTTCTGAGCTTTAAATACTGTTTCTTTGTCCGTACAATTACCCCAGAACATAATACCATATCTAAGTGTAGACATAACATAAGCATGATATGATGCCATTACGGCGGATGTGTCTACAACTTTTCCAAGCATATATAACGCATAGGAAAACGATTTAACTTCATACACACACTGCTCACATGAGACTGCCAGTTCAAATTGCAATCTACATTTATACCCAAAAATTTATATTTTCTGTGGTTTGTATTGATTTTTTGTCCTAGATAATTGATATTTAAATTATTTATTTTATTACGTTTTTGATAAAATGTCATTAGTTTTGTTTTTTCTAAATTTATGTTTAGATTATTTATGTTTAGCCAATTCATGATTTTCTCTAAAGCAAAATGTATGTTACTTTCTAAATCTATTTTGTTTTACTAGTGAAAATAACTGTACTATCGTCAGCAAATAATACCATTTTGTGATTAATGACGCTGGGAAGGTCGTTGATATAGATAAGAAATAACAATGGTCCTAAAACACTTCCTTGCGGTACTCCAGTTTGTACGACTCTGTATTCAGAAACATAGGTTATTTCTTTTCTTGATTTTAGACAAATTTTTGTAATGTGTGTACTTTGTTTTCTGTTAACTAAATATGACGTTAGTAGATCTAGTGCATTACCTCGAATACCGTAGGCTTCAAGCTTTTTGAGTAATATTTTATGATCAACATAATCGAATGCTTTAGTAAGATCCATGTAAAGTGCACATACAGGTATTTTATTGTTAAGACTAGACATAACGGTATTAAAAAAATGTATAGAGCCATATTTATAGTCTTATTTTTTCTAAATCCTATTTGTTCTTCTCTAAGAATATTGTACGTTTCGAGGTAATTATACAAAGAGTTATAAATTATTTTCTCAAATACTTTTGAGAGCACAGGTATAAGTGCAATAGGCCTATAGTTAGACATATTCTCCCGATCATTCTTTTTGAACAGTGGTTTGACAATTGTAGATTTTAGTATTTCTGGAAATATACCATTACAAATACATAAATTGAAAATATAACTAAGTACCGGAGCAATTGCACCGGATACGTATTTCAAAACTCTTGTACAAATTTCATCACATCCGGTACTGTTTGTATTTTTAAGAGATTTTATAGCTTTATCTATGTCAAATGATGTTGTGGGTGGTAAAAATATTGAATTTGGATTGTTGAACGTCAACTTATATTGTTTATCACTGTTTGGGCGGCCTTTATTCATTTTTTTGGTATATAAATTATTAAATGTCTTAGCTATAACTAACGGATCCTCAATTATATCACCATCAACAATAATTTTACTAATTGCTTATTCCTTTGTGCTATTTTTGTATTTACTTATCACTTTCCACGTAACTTTAGATTTATTTTGTGCTGTGTTAATATAGTAATTATTTTGCGACTTTTGGGTAAGTTTGATAATTTTGTTTAGACGTAGGGAATACTCTTTTAATACAGTTTTATTTTCTACGCTGCATTTTTTCTATATTGCCATAATAACTGTCGTTTACGCTTAGTACATTTTTTTATCCCATTAGATAACCATTTTAATTGTTTTCGTGAATAAACTTTAATTTGAATGTCAGAAAAGCATAGGCGATAGAGAAGGGTGAACAAGTCATGAAATTGGTCAAAAGGAAGATTAGGATTTTTTTCCTTATAAACCTCGTCGAAAGTGAGAGAGCTCAAATATCCGTTAAATTTGTGAAGATTTTCTACGTTATAATCGCGTCTCCTTATATGCCAGTAATTAAGATAGTAGCTTTGCTTGACTGGGCATATCAACAGTTGTGCCGTATGGTCTGCTACAACAAAGCTAAGTCATAAATATTGCTCTTACACCCTTGAATATTGTGAAGAATATTGTCGATACGTGTACCACTAATTAGTCGTGTAGGTACTTTTATTGCTGTTTTAAGATTATAGCTTGTTATTAATTGTATAAAATTTTTAGAAATTTTGGTTTCATCTAATATATTTATATTATAATTTTATTTTTATTATTATAACAGTATTTTTTTTAATATTAAGTCAAAATTATACAAAAAATCTTCACTTCTATTTTTTGGAGGTCTATAGGTACATATTATTTTAAGTTTCTCTCTATAAGTTCATCTGCACAACATTCGATTATGTTCATTTTACTAAGTTGTGCTATTTCAGGAAGAGGTTTATATTTATGACATTTCTTAACTAGTATGCAAGAGCCACCATGACGATTATCTCGAACATGGTATAATTATCTAATTTGAATAAATTCGTATCATTGTAAGTCATATTATGTTCAGTTATGCAAAGAACTTCAGCCGAGCACCCATCCAATTCGAGGTTATTTAAATTAACAGTTAGGGGATCAGATTTAGTAATTAATCCATTAATATTTTGATATAATATGTATAGTTTTTTTATATTGAAATCGGACATATCTTGTAACGAACTAGAGCGTTTTTGTTTTCTGTACGTTATTATCTTATATCGTATATTTTCAAATTCCATTTTTTAGTTATGATTACTATTAAAATATTTTTTTTAAATATAATATTTAAATACGCCGGTTCATACAAAGTGTACTAACTTTATACAGGAAGATTTTTATAAGACATTAAGTTATACTGCGGCCTGGCTAAGTGCACGACGTGAAGTTCTTTGCGCCTAAGCGATCACTTCAATAGTAGTTTTTCAGTTGTTCAGTAGTTTTGCGCATTGTCTTGACTATTTAATTATTTGCTTATCGAGCTAACTTCGGAATGACAGTTACTATTATTAACTTCCCTTTTATTGGCTATTGGCTTTATTGTAACAATACTAAAATGGTTTTCAGATATATTGTTTAATTACTAATAAACTATCTGTCTTTCATAGATTTTTTACTTTCATAGACAAAACTGTCTGGTTTTATATTGTAAATAGATAAAATACAAAATTTGCATTTGTACAAATAGGATGCGAATAGATATATCGGTCCCAGTAGCCAGATATGTCGCATTCCATGCATTAATATAAAAAGAAATAGCAAAAGTACAGCCGATCTTAAATTCATTCTTGAAATATTGCTAGCTCTCGTGCAATTAGCATTTACCTCTATAATTAGCATACATACGACCAACAGTCGATATTCACGGGTATTGTTTCGGCATCACCAGGCTGCGAAGTTTGCTTTAGCGCTTTTGGACACATTTTAAACATTAAAGAAAGAAAAAGGAAAATGGTTAGAAAGGTTTTATTTCTCAGCAAAACTAACCATAAATTACAAACTAGAGATAAAACATAATACCAATATGGCTTTATTGGGCAACGTAAATGTATCCGACTTAGTATTAGCACATGAGTAAAGAAATCGTACAGAGGCAAAGCTTCTAAGGAGCTGTCAAAATGCGGTTTTTTTACTCATGTGGTATTAGCACATGAGTAAAGATACGGTGCGGCTTCTTTATTCATGTGGTATTAGGCTGTTTTCATTTCAATCAGGTGAGTTGACACTTGAAGATGTTAGAAGTTATACTTCTTTTGGTGCGTTTGAGTTAAATGATGAGAGTGAACTTTTTACGATGCGCGCGCACACCGACATCTAAAAACGACAGTATGAAGTTGTTACGATGCGCGCGCACACCAAAACCTAAAAGCGACATCTTTAGTTGGGAATTGTCTGTCGACTGTCAAGTTTTCGTGAGAACTGATAACTATATTCAAGGTAGTTATTCAAATATATATGAATCTATAAGACGTGTTTTATTTTAGTTATTTTTGTTTTGTTACGCTAAAGAAATATAACTTCTTACGTGCGTACATTTAATAAGAGACATTATACACACACTTTTTTTTCAATTAAATAAGGGTGACAAGCGAGCACACTCCCCACTTACAACGATCCTTGATTAAGGATCAAAATGCAGATGCGTTGTCACCCCTGAGGAATAAGATGGAATGCCTCGAATCCAGTAAAAGGGTCTTCGGTTCTCTACATTAAGCTGTTATTTTACGCTGGCGTTCTATGGGAGGGTTGTTTTTTTTTATTCTCCGGTTTAGCCGACCCATTCGTACTACTACTATAATATAGCTGCAGCATGGCTCTACCACGTCTGAATGATGGCATATTTCCCATTATACTTTAAGTACAACAAAATAATGTTTTTTTTTTAAATAAATTAAGTCGAATTTAAACCTTTGTATTGATTTTTTCTCCCCTCAAATCCTGTTCAATCCACATCCCGGTAGCCAGTTTCGCTGACTATTCCAAACTTATCTAATGGGGACTCTTGTACAATATTCTTATCTTAGTCAGCGCAAGCTTTGCAATTAAGCACAAACGTGTTCACGACAATACGCCATTGATTGTGTCACAGTGATTTACTGATCAAAGTTATTTCTATCAATGTAACAATCAGTCTTATCAATTTTAACCATTTTCAGAGTTTCTTAAGTATTCATTTACCTTAGTTCGTGACCGCAGTGCGTGGCTAAGTAAAAGTGCAAATGAATATTTATTAAACTGGATAGTTTTTATGTATTTTTTAAATAACGTAACCTCCATCCTCGAATTTTCTCCTTTGTCGTGGAAGCTTACACCGTTCTAATTTACACCATAATTATCATTATCATGATCATAACATAGGCTTCCAACAAGCCAAAAACACCTGCATCGCTCGACCTCCTGCATGTCTTCGCAGGTCGTTAGTTCATCTAATGGGGGACCGCCATACATTTCTCCCAACAGTACGAGGCTGCCACTCAAGACCTTTCGTCAGTTCTCATATCTTCGAGCTATATGGCCATCACATTGCTACTTTAGCTTTCGTTCTTTTACGCTTCCTTTGGACAATGTCGATTACTATAGTTACTCTAGTTCTACTGCGAATATCTTCATTTCAAATTCTGTTATGCAGTGAAACTCCGTGCATCTCCCCCATATCTCGCTCGGACAATTACTCCTAGGTTATTAGTCTAATACTCGTCAACAACTTTAAGCGTTGTGTTCCCAATAACTGCAAACATAGGTTGCATATGAATTTTGTCTTCAGACCTACCCATTTGGTTTGGAAATACTATTAAGGTCATAAAATCATTAAAAAAGCTATATTAGTAACATAAAATCATTAAAAAACTAAATCAGTCTATATATAATCATTAAAAAAAATATTTTGAAGACATGGTAAGTCCAGCACGAATTGGCGTAACGCGAATAACCAAACCCTCTCTGCAGTGATAGGTGTCCCTGTGCCCAGAAGTAGGAAGTATGAAGGCTGCTATTTAACTTTTTTATTTTTTTTTAATTTTCTAAAAAACCGATGCTAAGCCTTTTAAAAATTGCAGCACTTAATGGTTTTAATTGTTTTTTTTTGTCCGATCTAAGCAGAATAAACTTACAGTATCTTGAAGTCTTCCCTTAGTATGCTTGGGTTTGGATTTAATTTTTTTAATTATGGAATCCCAAGCCTATATAGGCTATAACTTTAACTTTACTTTGAATCCCAAGCAGATGGTAGCACCCGGCCATCTTCCCTATTGAAATTAGGATGTTTTTTTAAATTTCAACAACCTCGCGAATCATCTTTGATAAGAATCGGTGTTCTTTTGCGAAAATTTGTGGTCTCTCAAATCTGATATAATGATTGGGACGATCCTGAACATGTTGACTTACTGCAAACTACCGGAACTTCAGTGCTTCGCATTAGCGTTATGTTCTTTTACATGGGTTTTGATGGACCTTTTTGTTTGTTCTTTGTAAGAGAGACCACATTCACAATCAAGCTTGTACATTCCTACATCTTGTAGAGGGATACTACACCTGACGGATGCTAAGAACTGATTAACCTTCTTGAACGGCTTGTAGTATGTTCTTATGGCAGCCCGATTCAAGATGTAGCCAATCTTGTCTGTGACTCCTCTAACGTATGGTAGTCCAGCAGTCACTCGCTCGACTGTAGCCGGTTTCACTTGGTCACTGTGACGAAGGCGCGGGATCCGAAGCTTTTTGTCGTGCAAAACTCCCTTGACGTGCTGTAGGTCGGCGGGCAAGTGTTTACTATCGCAGATCCCTTGTACTCTATGAAACAAAGGTTTTCTAATGGTAGCTAAGTGTGAAGGATTATCGTGAGATTCACCGTTTAAATATCGGTTAGTATGTTTTTTTTTATACACAGTATGACTGATGGTGTTATTAGGATTTTGAATGACTAAAACATCTAGGAAAACTAAATAATTATTTACCTCTAACTCCATAGTGAATTGAACTTTAGAGTTTACAGAGTTAAGGTGAAAACGTCGGGATTTAAAATAAATTAAAATTAAACGCAATAAAATCCGTAAAATTTGTTTTATTCGATGTGTAATATTCGCGTAAATATAAGAAATTATCACACTCAATATGCTAAGCAGGCAGGTTGGTCAGCGCGCAGAGCCGATACCCTTGCAGTGGTAATAGGTCTGAAGTTTGTCAGGCAGGCTGGCAAACACATTATTTGAAACGAGACGCTTCGTATCCCAGAATATATATATATATATAGTAGATTGCTATTTTGCATCTTAATAAATGAATTCGTGCCAAAAATCGTAAACTCATCAAACACCTCTTAAAATACAAATTGGATTTTTAAACACACACATTTGGCATTTAGCATAAAAAACAAATTTGGTATGTAAAGAAAATTTTAAGCCATGCTGATTTTAAAACCCTTTTAAATTTGTTTATTTATAAACCATTCATTCATTAATAATATATCACAGTTACGTCACTTTAAGTTTAGGTCTACTTGGCTTACACCGCTGTTACCGTAATATAGCGTACTCAAAGTACCACATTTCAAGAGTAGCTACAGAAATCGATTATTTTTATTACATGAACACGAGTGCACCAGGATAGTTTCTCATACAAACTAGACTGAACGAGAGTGCAGAAGTTTTGTTCACTCAGCACATACGAAATTGTTTAAAAATTTTAGGTACAGATTTATAGCATACTAGGGTCCGAAAGAATATTTCGAAATCATAACCGCCTTTCACAGGTCCACTGCTGAACATAGGCCTCCTCACAAGAAATGCCACAAAGCACGGTCCTGCGCCACCTGCATCCATCGACTTCCTGCATGTCTTACCAAGTTGTCACTCCATCTAGTGGGGGGCCACCCTATACTTCGCCTAGCGGTACGAGGCTGTCACTCAAGAAATTTCGAAAAACTTCGTAATACCGAATATAAATTTTAATGCCTGGTAACGAGATAATCCATTTTATATCTATCTTATATACTCAGGCGTGACAATAAATCTGCAATTTATTACGCCATGCTACAGCTATATTATAGTGGTAGCCCGAATAGGTCGACTCGACCGGGGAAGCATCGTGCTCCCACAGAATACTAGCGTCTATTTTACGCTAGTATTCTGTACTCAATGCTCAATGCTGTTGTGCTTTGTATGGTAAGTGTTGAGAACCGGAGACCTTTTTACTGGATACGAGGCATTCTATCTTAGTCCTCAGGGGTGAGAACGTATCCGCTTGCTATTGATTCTTAATCGAGGCTAGATGTAGATGTCTATGGGCTACAGCATCCATATAACGGGACGGATAAAGTGCAACAAGCGTTTGTTTGAATAAGACATTTGAAAGCACTTTCGTGCTTTGCTGGCCGACACTTGTTACCGTGTTAAGTAATTTTGAAAATTGTTAATTTGTCTTAACGTACTTGAATACTCGGTGTGGAATGTGGCTTACAATTTGAAAGTCATTACTAGTATAGAAATAACTGATGAAAGTGTTTTGTTTACTGTTTTTTCTTTATCAGTTGTGTTTAAATTGTTTAATAACAGGTCATGTTTCTAGACATAATTTCCTATGAAAATTTCTAAAAAAGCATTTTATTTGCATAATCGTCAATTTTTGGAGAGGCTTATGTTCAGCAGGGTCTCAAACTTTTGATTTCATGTAATATAAACTCATCTATACAACAATTTAAGTAGAGTTACAGTTTTGTATTCGTATCACAGCTGGGCAAAGACCTCCCGTCATTACTGAGAGGGTTATGGAGTAATTAGTCCTCCGTACTGCTCCAGTGATTGTTGAAGCAGTTCAAATTTTCTAGAAAAATATTTTAGTACTCAGACGCCAGTTTGTTTGCGATGTTTTGTTTAACGGCGGCCATTTGGTAAGCAAAATGTGATTTAAGAACAGTTTCAGAATGTGCGATTTAAATCAAAGGAACACATAATTAATTTTTTCATTATTTTACCAACAAAATTAAAAAAAAATGTAAGTAAATAATATTTAAAATTTTAATGCCTGAATCGGAAATCGATGAATAAGTATTACTTTTATTTTAATGAAATTATTTTATTATTACACCTTTTTTATAATCTTGTTTTCGTTTTTATTATTGTTATTTTAGCAATAAACATGTTCTGACATCAAAAAATGTACCCCAATAAAAGCAACACATCGACCACCCATGCACGTTAAAGTTTATCGCAGCGAACTCCTGCCCTCACAAATACATACGTACTTTGTTCGAAGAAATAAAGTAACAATTTCATTTCAAAACAAAGCTACGGATTTCCTATGAATGAAAGTGCGTGGGTCGTTATCCTACATCGTCGTGCCTTTAAAATAACCTTCAAGAAAAAATTGTCTTTATAGTTTTACACCTAGATACTATTTTTCCATACGTATTTCTAAAAAACATGATTTAATCGAAACTTATCTTTAAACACTATTAAATAAATACTAAATTGGCATAGCACGCATTTAAAAAGAAAATTATTAATGAAACTGCTACGAGTACAGGTGGCAATGCTTTAATGTATTTTTCTCAATGTAATTGCTCACTACTGAGACATGCAGTTGTGATAGCAGAGCGTATGTGTTTGTATAGTTTAAAATAAGTCTACGACGAAGACTTACAATGACGTGAAATGGACAATGATGCGAATGTGAAGTAAAAATTACCAATAAATTATTGTTCTAAAAATGTTTTTTAATCAAAAATTTACACTTTTAAATATAATGTGCCCTTAAATAGACATCAACGCGCTAATTGCTCGTAGATTAGTCTAGATTTCATTCTGAACTTACACAGCTTTGTGACTACCTAAAAACTGGTATTGACTATTTTTTCAATATAAAATGTGTTAAAATTCTACAAAACTGTTGAAAGTTATACAGAAATATTGTAGTATCTTGGTGACAATGAGAATTAAGACAGGGATCAGTTTTGCTTTTTAATATATATTATGTACAGTGTAGTATAATGAACTCATGGCCTAGTAATTGATTAGCTGACTACTGCGCCTCGAGCCCTAGCTACCTCAGTTGAAGCCGATATTATGCGAAAACTAATTACTGATTTTCAAGGTCAAGATTATGGCACCATAATATTTTGTTCTACGTAATTGACAGCTTCCAATATTATGTAAGTGTAATAATGCCAATAAAGCGCATTTCTTTGTCTGTCTGTGTATGTCTATGTCAATAACATAAGTTGTTGCCTTGAAAATATTGACCTGGGGAACATCATCACATCGTTAAAAATATGAAAAGAAACGAGGGATTCCATCTTAGTTCTCAGGGGTGACAACGTATCTGCATTTGGATTCTTAATCGAGGATAGCTGTAGATGTTTATGGGTCACATCATCCACTTACTATGAGATGAACTGTGTGCTCGTTTGTCACCCTTATTAAAAAAAACGCAGATTGAAACAAACATAGAACACAAATGATATGGAGGAATTGAAAATAAAATGTTGTAGCAACGGCTCTATTAATAAAAAAAATAAAGTAACGGCATATAAATTAATTACCTTGTCCATACTAAAAATATTGATTCAAACAACAAATACTTAGGTATTTTGAACCTAAAATAATAAAGATATGCCTGTAAAGATTTTTTTTTTATATAGAATAGGGTGACAAACGAGCATACAGTCCACGTGATGGTAAGTGGTTGCCGGACCTATAGACATCTACATCTATCCTCAATAAAGAATCAAAATGCAGTTGCGTTGTCACCCGTGAGGACTAAGATGGAATACCTCTTTTCCAGTAAAAAGGGTCTCCGGTTCTCTACACTCACCATACGAAACACAGCAGCATTAAGCTGCTATTTTACGCTGGTATTCTGTGAGAGCGTGGTCCTTCCCCGGTCGAGCCAACCCATTCGTGCTACAACCATACTACTAATATAGCTGCAGCATGGCTCTACCACGTATATAATTAGTTTTTATTATATTCATAAAGTTCCTGTCATAGAGTGGTGGTGTTAGAGTATCATCACCCCATTCCATCTTGTTTACGCCAGGTACAAATAGTAAATACCCAGATCGGCAACAACAATAATCTCATAGATCGATGATTGGTAACAGCATCAAAATGTTTGCGCTTAATAATCGGCCTGCTCAGCGTGTGTACATCTATCAAGTTATGCGGATTAACGGGCCTTTAAAAGGCCTACATTTGCAGTTAATTATGGAAAGACTGACTGAAGATCAACTATATGTAAATATGTATGTAAATGACTGCCGATTTGGTGATCACAATCTAATCGCATTATGTGCACTGCTCTCGCGGCAGGGGCTTCAAGATTTTGGAGCAATTTATCTAAGAATTTACTTCACCCAGAAAATAAAATTTAACACTGCTATGCAGGAATACATAACGAGTTAAATACAAATTTTTATTCATCATTTTATAAGTAAGAAAGATATAATATGTCACACCACGTACGCCTGGATAATAGATCTATATCCAGAATAACCTGTAATAATTATATATCTATGTAAGGCGAGATTAAAAGAAATTTATATCATATTCCTAGAAATATATGCCACTTTAATGCGAAATTATATATTTTTAGCTACAGAAGGTACGACTGTGGGTAGCGGAAGTACGGTTCCAACGAACCACTTATCCGGCTTGTGCCCAGGAAATTGTCTGACACACTTTAACAACTTGCCTGTCCGTGAAAAAGATACAATAGTTAAACAATTGAAATGTTCATATAATATGACTCACGGGACAGTGAAATGGCTAAAATAGATCCGCTCACATGTAAACAAAACGGAAAGCAAATTTTAATTATATTATATTATTTATACTCGTCGTTTACTCCGAACATTATTAATTATTTTTGAAGACTGAAGATGTAACTTAACATTATGTACTATATTTAGTTATAGTTTATATATTAAAGACATATACGAAATGAATATTTTCAACACTTTAGAAAAACTTTATAAATAACAAGAAGAATGCAATAAGTTTTACCCGCTTGATTCAATTAATTTAAGCCAAGTGTATGTTGGTACATAAAACAGGGTTCAGTGATTTTGATATTTGCAATATTTTTTGAGTTTTAAATTCTATGGTGTTCCTCATAATTTTTATAGAAAATATTCTTCTTTTTCTTATAGTGTCAAAGAGTTGCGTTTTTTATTTATAGATAAGTGCGATAAAGATCACACAATCGATTTGATGGCATGTAGATGCTGTTGCTCATAGGGTGTCCATGTACATCTACATTGATTAACAGGACATGGGCTCTTGTAAGGAGAATTTACTGTCTGGCGAAGACGAAATGGCTATACCACCATCTTTTAGAAGTCATGAAATCTTTCCTTTTCTCTTACTCGCTTCTTACGATACCCACTAGAAGTAAAGGGGTGATGGATTGTCTTAAATCGCCAACACATGGTTACAGATATGGCAATGAAAGGAAAAGGAGATCTCCCGCCAGGCAAGGTGTTCTGCCCGGGAGCGGCCAACGCCCGAGTGGTAGTTCGAGCTATTAGAGATATTGTTTTTAATTTGGAACCAAAGTTCCAAATTAAAAACAGTCCAAATCAAAATAGCGCGATTTAGGCTTCGATGTATTTCGCTTGTGGCGCGACGACAGCGCCGCCACATCATCTCCCTGCTCAGACTGGAGGTCGATGGTGCAGTCTAGATGTCGACGAATGTGCAAGTGCCAGGGAATTGCCTTGTAGTCTGCGGTGAGTCGAGAAGAAGGCAAGTAATCTGCGAGAGTGCCGTGAAGCAGAGGCGAGCAGTAAGGCTCAGAGCCGTGCCGAACACTGTAGCGCAGAGAGTAGCTTGAAGGAACAGGAAGCATTATTATAGTGCTGCGATGAACCTTTATAAAGCTAGATGGCTTGCAGGATGTGAAGACTGCAGTCAATATCTGCTCGGAAGCGAATGAATGAAGTACTTGAGGACAATGATGAAGATTTAAAGGTAGTTTTTCGAAGGCTGTTGGTTGCGTGTTCATATCACGTCGGGGTCACCACTGTGGCAGTGAAAGGAAAAGGGGAGATCTCCCGCCGGGCAAGGTGTTCTGCCCGGGGAGCGGCCAACGCTCCGAGTGGTAGTTCGGAGCTATTGTATATATACTGTTTTTTAATTCGGAACTTTGATAGCGCGATTTAGGCTTCGATGTATTTCGCTTGTGGCGCGACGACAGCGCCGCCACACAGACAATATTCAGTAAGAAATTATTTTTCAATTTCTTTAAAGAATTGGTCATCTTATTAAAAAGATAAGATAGAAAAAGGGGATATATAGCAGGCTTTACATAAGTAAGTACTCCTAGTTAAGCCTGCTGCATATGATTGGGTGTGTATTACTACCTGATATTTCATAAATATGATATTTCACAAATTAAAACTTAATATAAAAATATTCGGCCTTGTCTTGGGCAGTGCAATTGTTTGTGTTAAGAGCTTAGGTTCACGAAAGTTGTCATTATTATTAGGCTACTAAGAATGTACTTCCAAACCTAGAAGTTATGTTGCTGTAACATATAAGAAAAGACGATTATAGTAAAATTACAAAGATAAATTTTATGTCAGCGGAACCCGAATCATTCCATCTTGTTTACGCCAGGTACAAATAGTAAATACCCAGATCGGCAACAACAATAATCTCATAGATTGACGATTGGTAACAGCATCAAAATGTTTGCGCTTAATAATCGGCCTGCTAAGCGTGTGTTCAAGTTAAGCGGATTAACGGGCCTTTAAAAAGACCTACATTTGCAGTTAATTATGGGAGACTAACTGAAGATCAACTATATGTAAATATGTATGTAAATGACTGCCGATTTGGTGATCACAATCTACGCCCGCATTATGTACACTGCTCTCGCGGCAGGGGCTTCAAGATTTTGGAGCAATTTATCTAAGAATTTACTTCACATAACGAGTTAAATACAAATTTTTATTCATCATTTTATAAGTAAGAAAAATATAATATGTCACACGACGTACGCCTGGATAATAGATCTATATCCAGAATAACCTGTAATAATTATATATTTATGTAAGGCGAGATTAAAAGAAATTTATATCATATTCCTAGAAATATATGCCACTTTAATGCGAAATTATATATTTTTAGCTACAGAAGGTACGACTGTGGGTAGCGGAAGTACGGTTCCAACGAACCACTTATCCGGCTTGTGCCCAGGAAATTGTCTGACACACTTTACCAACTTGCCTGTCCGTGAAAAAAATACAATAGTTAAACAATTGAAATGTTCATAAAATATGACTCACGGGACAGTGAAATGGCTAAAATAGATCCGCTCACATGTAAATAAAACGGAAAGCAAATTTTAATTATATTATACTATTTATACTCGTCGTTTACTCCGAACATTGTTAATTATTTTTGAAGACTGAAGATGTAACTTAACATTATCTACTAATATTTAGTTATAATTTATATATTATATACATATACGAAATGAATACTTTTCAACACTTTAGAAAAACTTTATAAATAACAAGAAGAATGTAATAGGTTTTACCCGCTTGATTCAATTAATTTAAGTCAAGTGTGTGTTGGTACACGCGTAAAACAGGGTTCAGTCATTTTGATATTTGCAATATTTATTAAACTTTAAATTCTATGGTGTTCCGCATAATCTTTATAGGAAATATTCTTCTTTTTCTTATAGTGTCAAAGAGTTGCGTTTTTTATTTATAGATAAGTGCGACAAAGATCACACAATCGATTTGATGGCATGTAGATGCTGTTGCTTATAGGGTGTCCATGTACATATACATTGATTAACAGGACATGGGCTCTTGTAAGGAGAATTTACTGTCTGGCGAAGACGAAATGGCTATACCACCATCTTTTGGAAGTCATGAAATCTTTCCGTTTCCCTTACTCGTTTCTTACGATACCCACTAGAAGTAAAGGGGTGATGGATTGTCTTAAATCGCCAACACATGGTTACAGATGTGGCAATGAAAGGAAAAGGGGAGATCTCCCGCCAGGCAAGGTGTTCTGCCCGGGGAGCGGCCAACGCTCCGAGTGGTAGTTCGGAGCTATTGTATATATACTGTTTTTTAATTTGGAACCAAAGTTCCAAATTAAAAAACAGTCCAAATCAAAATAGCGCGATTTAGGCTTCGATGTATTTCGCTTGTGGCGCGACGACAGCGCCGCCACATCATCTCCCTGCTCAGACTGGAGGTCGATGGTGCAGTCTAGATGTCGACGAATGTGCAAGTGCCAGGGAATTGCCTTGTAGTCTGCGGTGAGTCGAGAAGAAGGCAAGTAATCTGCGAGAGTGCCGTGAAGCAGAGGCGAGCAGTAAGGCTCAGAGCCGTGCCGAACACTGTAGCGCAGAGAGTAGCTTGAAGGAACAGGAAGCATTATTATAGTGCTGCGATGAACCTTTATAAAGCTAGATGGCTTGCAGGATGAAGACTGCAGTCAATATCTGCTCGGAAGCGAATGAATGAAGTACTTGAGGACAATGATGAAGATTTAAAGGTAGTTTTTCGAAGGCTGTTGGTTGCGTGTTCATATCACGTCGGGGTCACCACTGTGGCAGTGAAAGGAAAAGGGGAGATCTCCGCCGGGCAAGGTGTTCTGCCCGGGAGCGGCCAACGCCCGAGTGGTAGTTCGAGCTATTGTATATACTGTTTTTAATTCGGAACTTTGATAGCGCGATTTAGGCTTCGATGTATTTCGCTTGTGGCGCGACGACAGCGCCGCCACACAGACAATATTCAGTAAGAAATTATTTTTCAATTTCTTTAAAGAATTGGTCATCTTATTAAAAAGATAAGATAGAAGAAGGGGATATACAACAGGCTTTACATAAGTAAGTACACCTAGTAAAGCCTGTTGCATATGATTGGGTGAGTATTACTACCTGATATTTCATAAATATGATATTTCGCAAATTAAAACTTAATATAAAAATATTCGGCCTTGTCTTGGGCAGTGCAATTGTTTGTGTTAAGAGCTTAGGTTCACGAAAATTGTCATTATTATTAGGCTACTAAGAATGTACTTCCAAACCTAGAAGTTATGTTGCTGTAACATATAAGAAAAGACCATTATAGTAAAATTACAAAGATAAATTTTATGTCAGCGGAACCCGAATTATAGTTTCATGCCGGGATAAAACATGTTTGTGTTATACTAAGACATTGTGCTTAAATAAGGTTCTTACAAAATTACTCACAAACCATAAGCAGCAAAGGAAAAAGTTTATTAACATTCTTAGTTGGATAAATGAAAGTTAGAATGGTAACTTTCTCGTAGAAAGACATAAAAATTAAAGGAAATAGATTATTACAAATGTAAAAGTCGGAATATTGTAAACAGACGCCTAATTGAGATTGGGGTATTAATCGATTCTCGTGCGTGAATGTAGTTTGTCATTTTAGGAAGTCATTAGTTTCGTTTGTTTTTACGAGATTTAAATTAAGAAACGCTTATGTTTTGTTCCTTTTTCGACTATCGCTTTGAATGGTTATGAATTCCACTTTTAGAAGCTCTTGGGAAAAATGAAACAAATGTACACGTGAAGTGGCGAATTTGAGCCCGTCGCATAGTAATGGTTTCAATGTTTTTTCATTTTGATAAGTAAATATTATATTGATATAATATTAATATTAAAGTAAATTTACAGATTTTATTCGCCGCAATGATACGTCCTTCTGTTGGCCTCCTTAAATTTGTGAAACGTTTATGGTGCAGATAGTCCACCGCGTTGCTGTAGTGAGTTTTCGCAGGCTCCATATATCCTCGAAGTATATTTTTCCTCAAATATGCAGGTTTATTCGCGATGTCTTTTTCCACCTACGAGTACAACATTGTAAATCAGCAGTGAAATAGCAATTTGCCGATGACGGTTGGAATCAAACTCGGGTTACTCGTGCACTATGAAATTATCAACAAGCACTTATGAATTACAACGGTTCTGTTGTAAATATTTATTTCTATATATTACAATGTGAGCGATAATGACATTTAGAAAGAAGCAAGTTTTTAAAAGGTAAAGAAAATACTTTTATATTCCAAAAACATTTTGACTCTAGCCAACAACCTTTAAACGAGATTATGCGATTTTTTTATCCATTTGAGATCCATGGACACCTCCAACAAACTTTAAATAAATAAATCCACAGATACGTTGTTACCGCTGAAAATTGCTATAAAATATCGCAATGCCTGTAATTATTTTTGTCCTTATTGTTCAAACATGTACGCAACATTGGATAACACTTCTGTTTTTGGCAGAAATAGACAATAGTGTGGTAATAACCCAGAAGGACTCCTAGGCAGGAATAGGGCTGCCACCTAGAAGAAAATGTAAAAGAAATGCTTCTAAAACTTTATCTATTTTCAATTTCACTAACTATTTATTTATGCCTATTCAAGTGCTTTTCAAAATATCAAAATCTAAGAGTCAAGTTAAGGAAGAAATACTTATCTTGACTCTTAGATTATGAAAAACCATGTCATATAAGATAGTATCAAAATTAGAGTTCTGGCGACGACAACCAACATCTAATTTGCGAATGCCAATCCGTTACCGTTACAGCCTATCGAAAGTACACTGCTGAACATAAGCCTCACCACAGATTGTCTCACAGGGCGGGATATCTGCCACAGTTGCCACACTTGGCAGGCGGGTTGGCAACTGCAGTTTTTAAATATTTATTTGTTATTACGAGGACGCTGCCGCCCGTCTTCTGGTTTGTTTCTCTCTGTCGCCTCTTACGACATCCTTGGGTCGGCATTAGGTAGTGGATATTATTACACCGCCACTACACGGTTTATTGCCAATCCAATTAAAGCCAATGTGTGAAAATTTGCTTATTGCTTTCACTATCGGAAAGACTTATGCCTAACAGTGTTTACGAATTGATAACGGGGACACTGATGCTTTAATATAATGTACATATTTATTTAATGATTTAATGATGTAATGAATTAATCAACATTATATATTATCTTATTGATTAAATTACTGATAAAGCTTAGCATAATTATATTAATTTGTATAATTATAATTATTAACTTTTAAAATTACATATATAAATATGTAATTTATTTTCAATTTTGCATAATTAAAGATATATAAAAGTTACCAGTCTTTCATAATTATTAAAGAATATTCCCCCCGGGCGGTCTTCTAAAACAAAGAACTTAAATCTGCAGAACTATTTCTTGGATGCCGTCTCCAGCTAACTTATCTGCTCACGTGGATCGCCCAGAGGCTATTTTACGATATAATATCTCAAGACTGTTTCGTGTATACAGCGCCTTATTGTTCTCAAATATTTATTCGAAGTCACAACATGAACCAAAAGGAGCGCAGAACACAATTACTCTCTACCAAGAGAAAAGGAGTATTTATTTTACGCCTTCCTGACATTTTTATAACAGGAAGAACCATAGGCTTTATTTATCAAAAAAAGTAAAATGACAACGTTATTGCGCATGTCGGACCATAAAAAACGTTCGATTACTCATCGCCTACCACAATATATTGTTTTTATTGCATCTGATGTATGCATTAAAACGAATGCAAGACGCAAGGGACCACCTCTAGTATTCGCAACAAAGAGTACAAAGACGCATCGCGTATAAAATAATAAAACTTCATAAAGAAATAAAATTTTACAGCCAGTAACAAAATCTGTCGGGACATTGGCTATGCAAACGCTAAATGTAACATTATCTGAGGTAAAATTTATATGACATTTCAGACGTTGTTAAACTAAGGCGAAGAGGAAACATTATTTTATAATAAAACTTAGGAGAATGTGCATATCTGTCGGTAAGTTATTTTATATGCCCATTTTGTTTATTTTCATCTTTTTAAACATACGTATCATATTATGAAAATAAACTGAAAATTAAAGAATATAATATTTATTAGTAGCTATAACGCATCACAAAAAACAAAAGACAAAAAATCTAATAACTGAAATTGGTCTGAAGCAAGGAAATGATCACCGAACCATTTTATTGTTATGCTGTCGGTACCTTGGATAAAATTCATGAACAGTAATAAGGCATACTTATATTTTAATACGACCTTAAAATATACTGACATAGCTAACACAGAGTAAAGAAGAAGGGAGTAACATTTTTATAATAGCTCTTTGACATTTAAATTTTATTGTAAATTTGTAGGCATACAAATAAGTAGAAGTAAAAGAAAATTATTTTATTATGGTTTAAGTAGGTATATTTTCAGAGATTTCAATGCACATATCTTACAACTTAATATTGAGACTTTGTAATATTTTAAAATAAGTTTTTTTGTTCTAGCACATTCCTGGTGAATTTAATTTATCTAACATATAAAAATTAATATTTGTTTGTTCGTATTTTATGCGTTGCCATACCGTTCATCAGATTGCGGTAAAACTTTGTCAACTTATTGCTTGTACTTGCGCGAAGGTTATAGGCATAGTAAAATTAACTTACAGTAGGTGGCGCGCGTATCGTACCGACAAATTTATTTGAAACTTATTTATCATTTAAATTTAATGAATGTATTATCATTCCTGATTAAACAATATAACTCTTCAAAATTTAAAACTATATTTCCGCATTTATTTCTTCTGCGACTGAAACTTCTGAAAAAAATTATATAAATTAAAATAAATTATTTTCAGACAAATGTGAAAAATTCAACAAATCTAATAGAGAGACAGCCTCGTGCTGGCGAGTGCAGTGTAGGACAATCCCTCACTACTAGTACAATAGGATAGTGTGACTGTATCATGATTCGGAATACAAGATATTATGTGTATAGATCTAGTCACATATATTTTTTATTCATTCATTATTTATTAATTTATTTCAGGCAACAAAGGCTTCAAAAAAAAAATCAAATTTTTTTATTCTGTAACAATAAATTTACATCATTAGCAGTACACAGAATTCTCCTTTTAAGTATTTTACAATACTTGTGATAGGAAAACTCGCTCTTCCTTAATATATATAAACGTACATGGATACAATTATAGCTTATAAGCTAATGCATAATTATAAAATAAATACTAATACTATACGCTCCCACTATTGAAACCACCCTTCGGCCAAAATTCTTCCTGCATGAAGGTCTCAATTTGGCATGTGAACCTTTCAAATCTACTCTTTCAACTCTTAGCGTAAAGTTGGTCTTTATACTGATATACTCCACAATTGAGACTTCGTGGAGCAATGCAGTCGGGACACGTACATTTGCGTCACAGATATTAGGTCAGCTTAGAGCGCTACCACATTGATTGCGAGGAAGGGACTTCTTCCTTTCTTCTCCAATTTAATAAAGCCCTCTTGGTCGGCCTGTCCTTTACTTGCCGCGGGCAGTGTGTTTCGAATAAGTTCAGAGGGCCTTTGTTCGCCCTTGAGTTTATTATTAGAGATGCTTAGTGGGTAGTCGACAGGCTGCAGCTGAATAATCATGTCGAGATGTTATGTGACCTGCTTAGACTTGATGGTGCTCCAGCAACAGGGGTTGTGGTAGAGGCGGGCGGGGTTGTAATTCACTTGCAGTGGCAGCAGCCGGCGAGGAACAACCAAATTGTAATATGTAAATACAACAAAGAAATTGTACTGTGACTGCAGTAAATCATCTTGTTCTCATTGTTTAGGATTATTAAAATATATTCTCATTAGAAAAGATTACGTCTTTACAAGAATACGACCGCAGGACATACGCAATTTTGTGCGTAATGAGGTAACGAGGCATTCACTTGTCGTAACTTACACGTACGTAATATAAAATGTAATACAAGTTTAAAACTATAGTACACCCAGCCTCAAATTACAATCTTATTTAACAACCCTTCAAATTGTACTGCTTAATTTGAGCCACTCTCGGTGTACAAATGCGAATGATTTCAAAAAGAAAAAACGAATGGACAAAAACATAAACATAATTGTTTTAGTATTTATTATATTGCCGATCAACCACTTGCGGTGATCTAATGTCAAACTTAACTTGTTTAACTAAAATATCTCTGCAATTGACGCTTTCATAAGCAGTAAAGCGATATTTAAATGACCTAAACATTTTAACGCCAAAATATTATTTTTAAATGAAGCGAAAACGTTCACACGCACTAGGAAGGAGACAGTGGCATTGCTATTAAAATTGAAAATATGTTTATTGAGTTGTAAGCGACTTTACGATCGGGGTTCGCACAGAATGCACTTTCTTCACGGGCCATATCGGACAGTTATATTTATTTACAGCACCTCGGAATTGCATTCTCGACAGTCGGCGGGATCGTCGTTTTAGTCTGCGATAGTG
The DNA here is from genome assembly GCA_029286625.1 of Parnassius orleans. NCBI lineage: Eukaryota > Metazoa > Arthropoda > Insecta > Lepidoptera > Papilionidae > Parnassius > Parnassius orleans. Next base: position 833,593 of record JAGSMP010000137.1, read on the forward strand.
CTGCCGCAAATCTGGTTATTATGGTAAATCCTCGATTACGAAGACGATAACAATATAATATATCTTTTCAAAAACTTTTTTATCTATTACATTACGAGAAAATCAAAGATTATTTTAACACATAGTATTTTAATGACTTTTAAAGTTGAAAACCCTATTATTTTGTGTTAAATAACAGGAGTGGAGAGTTTCCCTATTGCACGTAAACGTCTCACGGGTGGGCATAGCCCTCCTTTAATTTCTGAGAGAGTTATGGAGCAATTAATCCGCCACGCTGTTCCTGTGCGTTTTGTCGGACTTCCCATGTCTTCGAAATATTTTTATTCTTCAGACATGCAGGTATCCTAACGATGTTTTCCTTCACCGCCGAACACATGGTAAATCAATACTTAAAATTGCAATTAACATTTTTATTGATGCCTGCGGGGATCGAACCCGGGTTACTCGCGTGTTGTGAAGTTACGGCTGAACTGCCACCAGCATTGTATGTACTATCGTATTAACAGACAATAAACATCACCTTCTTCCACCACCCATTATGGTCTTTGAAAACTTAACACTTTAATCTTAGCGTCGGTGAATATAGATGTTGTAAATACGTAAGTTGAATTATGCGCTTTTTATTAAGAACTATTGTTCCCATATATTCAGCACAACGATGTAGAGTCGTTTAAAAGAGTAATAGGAACACGTTTATCTTAATAATTAAGCTTTAATTGCAATAGTTTTTTTAAAGTATAAGTAAAGTGGTAGATCTAGTCATCGCTAAATAGAGTGACGAACTGGTAAGATATGCAGATGGTCGGAGGATGCAGTTGACTCAGGACTCGCTTTGTAGCATTTCTTGGGGGAGGCCTAAGTTCATTGATAGACTTGTGAGGGCCGGTAATGTTATGGTGATGATGAAGTAGTAGAGTAGTATAAAATAAAGAGACAGTATCTTTAGTAAGTTACCGATGAACTTAATGGTTGTTTTAATAATGGTATAAAATTTAATAAGTGGTAGGATTCCTTTTCTGCCTAGGAGTCTAGGTAGCTACCACCCATTTACTAATTTCTGCCCCCAAATAGCAGTACCTGCACTGCTGTGTTCCGGACTGAAGGGTATATAGCCCTTATAATTACAGGCTGTGAGACATTTCATCTCAATTTCATTCGTCTAATATTTTTTTATAAAATAAGGGTGACAAACGAGCACACAGTCACCTGGATGCTGTGGCCCATAGACATCTACAGTTCCCGTATGTCCCAGAAACGATCTCAGAACGACCCTGTTATTTTTAATGTTCGTGTTGCTTAAGAATGTTAGTTTATTTTATCTTTTTTAAATATAAACTCTATTTCGTTATACGAGAATTATAACTGACGTCAACATAAAAGGCTGCTATTCTACAGAGGCAAAAAACCTAAACCAATATTTGGCCATTTAAACACCGAGATCAAACGAAGATACGCCCTTGTTAATAAATTCAAAATTAAATTTCAAAAAAGGAACATAAGCATAACCGCAGCGGCTATGGCGTCATAATTAAAGAGCTTACCACACGACCGAATTTAAAAGAATAAATATGAGTCAATGATTTGCTTGCCGTGAGAAAAATGGCATACAATAAAAAAGTAAAAGTGCTTTCTTTGTACAAAGGCAGGAGCATGCAATATAGAAGTTCGATTATCGATGCCTAATTTTGGATAACATGATTCATTGGTCCAAGTGGATTGAAATTAAAGATAAGGTACATGATACAAGGTCCACGCTGAGAATTTTCGATTAGCGAGAATGATGCGAACTTTGACAGTATAACGGAATATTCGACATTCTGAGACACTCTGTATAATGACGATGCCCATTTATTTCATCACATCAGCGCGAATCATACTTAAATTTTTTTTCCAGGCCGTGTAATTGAAAAATACAGTTAAAAAATGAGTTATCGATTTATCATATTTTTTTAAATTTTATATAACATCGTTCAATTGTAATGGGTTTTATATTTTTTTAGAAAAATTACAATAAAATTAGTAAATCAAATTTCACTTATGCAATTTATGATCGAGAAAAGACCATGGAGGAAACTTACAGATAACCATTTAGAAATGTCTAGAAAAAAAATCGGAAAATAACGATACAAAAATTATTTTAAAAAAAATTGTTCAAAACAAATTTATAGGCGGTTTTGATATTTAACGAACTTATTTTATTAAACTGAGCTATGTCTAACGTAGTATCTACAGCCACGCTCTAACATTCATATGATATAATTTTGCGTGATAGAAGTCGGCTTGACCGGGTAAGAACCACGCTCTCACAGAATACCAGCGTTAAATAGCAGCTTAATGCTATTGTGGTCCTTATGTTGATTGTAGAGAACCTTTTCATTAGTAACGAGGCATTATATCTTAGTCCTCAGAGGTTACAACGTATCTATATTTTAATCGAGGATAGATGTAGGTGTCTACGGAACACAACATCCACTTAAAATCAGGTGGACCGAGAGTTTTGTTTCAATGTTTAGCGCGCGTCCATCCTCAACCTCAATGACCCAGTTCTGACAGTGTTATTATGTCGATGCATCGAATGATTTGATCGTTATGCTCGCGGTGCGTCACATGTTAACTGTCTTACGAATGGCGTGACCGTTATTGCATTCGAATAAAAGTTCGATAATTAACGGTAAAGGTAACGGGTCGGAGGGCAAACGGAACATTTAAGATAAAGGATCTCAGCGTATTGTTATTGCTCGGATACGTCACTTTAAGGCGGTTTTCGCGTGCCTTAAAAGATTAGGGTTGTGTAAATATTTACTTCTGTTCGATAGTGACTTTTATGTTATCCGCTACTGGTATTTTTGTATATATGTAGTATGTACGAGTATAAGAATACATCAAATGTGGCCAGTGTTGAAAGTTTGGCCAAAGGTGCTCTTGACAGGCGAATTGCTAAGTGTTTTGCTGATACTCTTGCACTAGTAGTACTGCTCTCTATCACTAGTTAATACCTAAAATAATACACTAACGGGTGAAGGTGGATCAGTGGTTTAATATAGTCCTATACTCCGAATCGCAAATCTTCTTGCTTAATGACTACGACAAATTCCAAGGTATAAAAGTGAAGAGAATAAAAAATTTCTAGGCAGTAGTACTACCTTACTGTCTAGGAGTTTATCTCTGTAGGAAAAATCCTCTTACCTATTTCTGCCACCAAATAACGGTGCCTGAATTACTTTGTTTCGGTCTGAACTGTATATAGAGTCAGTATAAGTACAAGTTGTGAGGCATTCGATCTTAGACCTAATCATCATCTGTATTAGCTTTTTTTGTTTGAAGTTAGCGGCTGATGTCCAAATTGCAGAAACCACTTACCATCAGGTCAACTGTCACTTCAGTTTCATAAAAAGTAATAGGCAGTCTCTTTCGTTTTGGAGATGTATTTGCGGAATAATGGACAACTTATGGGCCTCTCCTGAGCTATCACGGGGCTTCTTTTTACTTAATATAGTCTTTGTTTATAACCTCATGCATATATTTATAATGGTGAAAATCTAACTGGCACATTATTTATTTAAAATGGTTATTCAATAATTAAAAAGATATCATGGTTTGAATTTCGAATGTTTAATGCTTGTCTTCTTTTTAATCTGTCCAAGCACATAAAATCAGACAATCTCAACATTATTTGCGGACAGTATTCATGTTATGAATGGTATTAAAAATTTCCCCAGTAGCGTCTATTATTAGGCCCTTAACTGCGGTAGCCAATAAGCGGTGAACGCCTCGTGTGGGCGGGACGGGCCTAGGCCCGATTGTCGCGAATATGAATACGTTTGTATTGAATTACGCGCTGTCGCGTTTATGTGATGTACACGACTAAATTCCTTTTTTATCTCCACTTGCTATTACTTTTTAACGATCAATCGTTTCTTAAGTTTTAGTACTCATGATTTTAGCAGCCTGTAGAAAGTCCTGCTTACACAGACCTACTTTAATTTCCGAAGGAATGTTTGTAAGTCAAAATAATAATATGGCTCGGTAGTGCAGTTAAGTATTTGGTAGGGGTGCTATGGCCGGTCGTTCGAACCCACGCACGGAACGAGTATTTGTATGGCCTAATTGTTCTGGGCCTGTATGGCCTTGTGTTAATATTTTATAGAATAACTTTTACTCTATTTATTGGTTGACAAACGAGCACGTCTATCCTCGATTAATTATCAAAATACAGAATATATTGTCACCCCTGAGGACTAAGTTGGAATGCCTGGGTTTTCAGTAAAAAGCGTCTCCGGTTCTCCACACTCACCATAAGAAATTATAAAAACACAGCAGCATTTAGATGCTATTTCATGCTGGTATCCTGTGAGAGCATGTTCCTTCCCCGGTAGAATCGATCATACTACAACCATAATAATAGCTGCAGCGTGGATTTTCTGAACTCTAAACAAAGAAAACTACGGACTAAAATTGGATGTCTGTTTTTATATTTCTATAAACTTGAAATCGAAACTTAACAGTGGGCGCACTGCTACTTAGCGACAAAAATAAGTAAGAGTAAATTTTTCTTGTTTTTAGGTTTAAGTTATATCGTTTATAGGTGTTATAAGGTGACATATAAAAACTGAAACAGGAGATGGGTAGCAGCATCTTCTTAATAACAACTCAATAGAATAAAAACTACGGTTGCCATGTATGGCAACTATAGCAAATACCCTCTATGAAGCAATTTAAGGGAGAGGCCTGTGTACAGTTGTAGACTTGCAATGGGCTGTAATGAATGTAATCTATTGAAATGCATATTCTTATAAAATTATCATCATCGACGATCATCAACCAAGTGTATATATTATTCTAAACTAGCGACCCGCCCCGGCTTCGCCTGGATAGGGTCTATTAATGTGGCGTTATTTAGATTTAAGATAATCAAGGACCAAGGACACACTCCAATATTATTTACATGTATATATTGTTGACTGCATTTTACTTAGACCAACAAAGAAATATAGATAATACGCGACGCACATTTCAAGTGACGTCAAACCCGTGCTCAATTTACGGATCTATTTACAAACATAATTTGAAGCTTTTAACAGCGCTAATACCTCCATTATATTGCCACAAGAGTACCAACAGCTCACTCGTCCTAACTTAACTGTGCTCATTGTAATGCTCAAGCTATTAGATCGGTATTCAGTTTTAGTAGTATACAATCACAACACAACCATACTCGAATTAAAAACCAATTATTTCTATATTTAGGCTTAATACCAGATTCCAACTCATGACTGTCATAAGATTCAAAGCATTAAAACACAAGTTTATCAATTCAATCTATTTTTTTTAATAGAATTAGGGTGACAAACGAGCACACAGTCCACCTGATGATACGTGGATACTGTGGGTCATATATTATCAGCATCTGCATCTATCATCGATTAAGTATCTAAATGCAAATGTGTTGTTATTTACAATGAGCACAGTTGTCACCCTTGAGGACTATGATGGAGTGCCTCGCATCCAATGAAAAGGGTCTCCGGTTCTCTACACCCACCATACGAAACACAGCAACATTAAGCTGCTATTTTACGCTGGTATTCTGTGAGAGCGTGGTCCATTTCTGGTCGAGCCGACCCATTTGTGCTACAACCATTATATAGCATGCATCTTCTTCATATTGTATGACATGTAAAACCTTCTATTAAGCTATTAAGTTCACTCAATTGGCATAAGATAAAAATACACTGTATATATATAATAAACATACCTAAGCCCCTGTGAAGACAAATGTTTCCCAACAATCTACAGCATGAGGAAAATACTGAAGCCCCGTACGCTGTTGTGTATTCAAACTTAGAAACCTTAACGTACTACACTATCCATTCAGCAACGCACAGTAATTGCTTTCAAGTTCTTTTTTTAATATTTAGCCTTCAGCCTGCTTCATCCTTTTTCAATTTATTTAAAAAGGATGAAGCAAGATGAATCGGCGGATACCTTTTAATCAGGATTGGAATCGGTATTTAGGTAGTTTTCATATGATGGTATAAGAGTCCATCTGGTTTGTTACAACTGTATTATTCAATCTGACGCCAAGCAGTGCACTCTTACTGTTATGGGGTTTGAGGAGTAAGAGAGCTAGAACAAATAAAAGTTGTGAGGAATTTCATATTTATCCTCAGGGATGACAAAGCAATGAGCAGAAGTAACCACTAAAACATTATAAACTTATCAGTTCGATAACAAACTTTTATAAAATAGTAATTTGAAAAACATGATGGTTGAGACGTTTCTTGATAACTTAGCACCCCTTATCGTGAGCATCTTGGATTTTTTCCTCAACACATGCCTCATTATCCATATATGAAGCTTGTGGGTCTGTCACAAAGAACGTATTTCAAACGGAAAGTATCCGAAGCTAAATCAGCTCTCAACAATATAAATTTCGCATTGACACACATCGGCCCAGCCATAAATATTGTATTCGTTTTGTTTCCCACCAACATTTTTATGTGGACAACTTGAAAAAATAACTTCCCAAATAACTCTGGGCATAAATAAATAAAGCGGTGTGGTAGTAAATGTCAATAATATGCAAAATAATGGATGTTAATCTCGGCTGGATACGTGATTTGCGAGCTGGTTCACATCAAAGATTAGCCGGCGGTTATTATATTTGAGGGGGCTATTTTTTATAAATCGCGAGAGGCCATGTGGCTACGAACTGTCTTCAAGGCTACGTTCTGTTCGTGCCTATTAAGTACGTAAGCGATCAAAGCTATCATCGACCCTACCGTAACATCAATCTGAACACAAGGCTAACCATGTACTTACTCATTGACGTCATAGCTACTACAATAAAATTGGAACTATTAGCTCTAGTAGAGTAAAGAATTGAAGTGTTTCTAAGACAATATGCAATGAAGTCTTAAAGTTGAAAAATAATCCTTAAAATCATTATTTGTGTAATACATATTTTAGATTAAATAATTGCTGACTAAATAATTATTTTAACAATTTATAAAAATATAAAAGAAAGTACTTATTTAAATTTTAGTCACTTGTGTAGTCTGTCCCTAAAATATTTTATTAAATTCGAAATGTTACTTAAGTATTAAATTATTATAAATATATCATACAAAGAATACTTTTAACGCACTGGTAATGGTTGATATTTTTATTTTTACTGTAAGCTGTAACTACATTTGCTCCATTAACAAATTTACACTTTTTTTTTCATAAACAATTATACATTTTTTTCCATAAAATATACAATATTTACTACCAAAGTAAAAAACCTAACGCGTAAAACTTAAATTATTATACAATATCCCGGTTTAGTGCCTAGAGCGGTAGCTGCGTTTACTCGCTGAATGGCATTTTGCCTTTGAGCAAGAAAAGAACCAACTCTTTTATCACCAGCGGCGACAACAAGTCGCTGATACAGTTCCTTTAGGAACTTCACTGCACGTGGTTTCCACCGGCCGATATTGTCTACAGCAGTAGCCGCCTTTGTTGCCGCCACGGCTCTAAACTAGGTACCCCTGAAATGAGAGGTTGCCAAAGTGAGACGCACGAAGCATCACACACACTAGGGTTTTACCTCTCTCCCTTGGGACCAAAGTCACACCATCGGCTCTCCTGCCATCGTCCCTGAATATTATACAAGTCTCTAAAACAGAGGGAACATATCTTCCTGATAATCACTAAAATAATAAAAAAACACTCTGGTTGCGAATAAGCCTGCCTATCGTGGCATCTGTGGCAAATAACCCCGTATGAGGAAATCTATGCAGGAGACCTTTGTTCTTCAATGGACTTTTGATAGACTGTTATGAATGAATTAATATAAAAAAGGTAAATAATAAATTTGCTGTTGTAGCGTTGGTTAAGAGAATACATCACTGCATTTCGTCCTATGGACGTCGTAAGAGTCATAATAGGCCATCGTAAAGACCAGAAAAACTTCATGGGCAGTGTCAAAAGTGCGAGATATTTAATACTCGACAGTTGGAGAGATCTATTTCCCAAATTAGTGTATTAAATTAAATGTGCTGATAAAAAGAAGAAAGAAACGAAGACTTAATCAGAAACAATAGAATGTACTCAATTTTACTTCGTTAATTCGTTATTCATCTTTTTTTTTAATGAAAATTATATAACAAACGAACTTACAACCTACATGACGCTATTTGGTACTAGTGGTGAGTTCATGGACATTGGCAACCAACTTCAAACAAAGAAGGCTACAGATGGGTTGTCACCTGTTGGAAATAAGATGGAATGCCTCACCCGTAATTATACTAGCTCCTTTCAGATCGGAACACAGCAATGCAGGCACTGCTATTTGGCAGTAGAAATAGGTACGAAGGTGGTATCTACCCTATTGAACTCAGAAATGTGTCCTACCAATAATAACTTTTACCTGTAACAAGTTTAGAAATGTGAAAACTTTTTCGCTTTTTTTACCTTTTTTGTGATTTACTAAATGTTCGTCATCCATTATGTCTTTAAAACGGACCTTACATTTTAACTTATCTTTACCAAATAATCAAATCACTTTTAAAGACATAAATATCGGAAATCAAGTAAAAGCTTTTTGTTCGCAAAATCGTATTAAGATAGCTAAAACGAAACGTTAAGCAAACAGGTCATAGACGGATAACGATGAGTAATTGAGGCAGCGGGACGCCCACTGGTGACCTATTGACATTGTTTATTATTTTTGTTATTGCTCGTTACGAACCGAGTAAATAGTAATTAATACCTACACACTTTCACATTCGCGATCGCTATTAAACGACCCGAATCCGGTCACCGGCCCGTCTACCCAGTTTATCGCACAAGGGACGTTAGCTTGGCCATCGTGCGACGTTTATGCAAATGTAACTTGACACAAATCTATGATGATGTCATGTGCTATTAATTAACACGATCTATTTTTTACGCAAGACGACATTACGGCTGCTGTTGAGGTTTACTAGATTGAATAAAAACCACAAAGTTTGTTCAAGAAGTTCTTTTTGGGATTTGTTTTCGTAATAATATGGACATCACTCAAATGAAAATGTAACGAATAATATTTAAAGTAATTATAATCAATTGCAAGCCTTATTGACATGACAAATACGTCGATTTATTATTCCTATTTTGCACCCAATGTACAAAAATAGGACACGGGATGCTTCACTTATACTCGTATTAAAAGAGAGCAAATAATATTTAATAATTAATTTGATGATATTTTTCCTTAAATTAGCTATTTATTCGAATCGAAAATGTAAGCTATTGATGCGTATTAATAAAATAAAAGTAAAAACGTAAGTCTCCATTTTTAGCAGAAATAACAAAATTATTATGAACAATGTAAAGACCATAGCAGGGTCATGGGTTAGTTTCACCTTCAACTCCCACGCGCATCCTGCACACAGTATGTACAGGTCCCGTCCTGTAATCTTCTCTAATTATAGCATTCTCTCTAATTTGGCCCACACCCTTGGACGTAGGTGTCACACTCCAACTTAGTATTTCCATCTCATTGAATTTGATCCTTTTGTTCTTGATGCGAATGCACTTTTGCAAGTATCACATTTCTGTTAATAGCTCATATAGTATCCATACAATGGCGAACGCGTGACATAGTGATCGGAGTACTTGGCGCTACGACGTGGATACTGGGATCTATTATATCTGATCCCAACATTTATCATTTGATTTTCGGCTTTGGTTTAGACATGTGTAACACTGCACTGCGCCGTGCAATTGTGCCAACTCAGTTCACTGCGCTGGATGTGTTAACTCACTTCTTCAAAATGTGTTGGCGCCCAGTGCAGAACCGGGAAATTCGAAAGGTATTACGGTATTGGGTTGCCCGCAAAATGCAGAGGAGTTTTTTTGAACACTCGTCGTCTTCTTCCTTCCTTCCTTCCTTCCTTCATAATCGTCATGCCTGGCAGACAGACGGAAAATATATACTCCAAGCATAGCCCTCTCCATAAACCGCCGAGTGACCTTCAGATTCCTCATCCATTTAGTAGTGAAGAGTCACGTACCAAATTTTTTTTTATAGAATTAGGGTGACAAACGAGTACACAGTCTACCTGATAATGAGTGGATGCTGTGGCCCATAGATATCTTCACCTATTCCGGATAAAGAAAAAATGCTGATGAGTCACACCTGAGGACTAAGATGGAGAGCCCAATTTCCAGTAAAATTGTTCTTCGGTTCTCTACACTCACCATACGAACACAGCAGCATTGAGCTGCTATTTTACGCGTATTCTATGAGAGCGTCCCTTCCCGGTCGAGCCGACTCATTCTTGCTACAACTGTACATATAAATTCAGCATGGCTCTACTCCGTATAAATAAGCATAGAGGTCAACAACTTCGAGCGTTATAGTATTCCTAGGTGTGAAATGAATATTACAGGTGATTATTAAGACCTATGCGTCGAGAGACACTTCGATATATCGATAGTCACTACTGCTAAAAATGCTAAAATTATTGAAAATTAAAAAGTGATTTATGAGCTTTATTATTAGGCAAAAGTTAAAGTAATGTAAAATAAGGCACAGGCATCCTCTCATTTCTGAGAGGGTTTTAGGGCAAGGAAATGTCCACCGCGCTGCCCCAATGCGTGTTGGCGAACTTCACATGTCTTCGAAATATTTATTTATTTTGATTTCTCAGACATGCAGGTTTCCTCACGATGTTTTCCTTCACCGTCGAGCACGTGGTAAATCAGCACTTAAAATTGCAATTAACAATTTCATTGGTGCCGGCGGGGATAGAACCCGGGTTGCTCGCGTACTGTGAAACTTAGCTTTTACCTATTATTAGGCATGGCATATTAATCCTTACAAACGAAAGTTACTTCATCATCAAGACAATTTTATGAAGATAAACTTTGCTCTATATAGCATGTTATTTGGACGCATAATTTTAGAGATAATGAAAAATGAAAATAGTTCAACACTCGGTTCGGCGCGCGAACGACGCATAAACCCTAGCCGCCCAATAACAACCGAGAGAATGCAGTGAAAGCTTCTAAGAGCGAGGTTAGTTCAATCATTTTAGTTAAAAAATTGGCAAAAATTAATGGAGTACTTTTTTATCTATCGGCATATGTACGGAGGGGGGACCTCCATGCCCCAAAAAGTATCCCGAATCGCGGTTTTTTCCAGTTTTAAAGAAAAACAGTTCACAATACATGAAAAGTGTAAAGGTACGAAATGATCCTTGATAAATTTGCTATCAACCTCTTATGCTTATTAATCAATTAAATTTTCAAAATAGCATAGTAACGTGAAATGAAAGACTTTAGAATTTAAATTTACTCTATAACGTATATATGCTGATAGATAAAAGTACTTCATTCATTTTGCCAATTTTTCTATACATTGGTATCTAAAATGCTTCAACTAGATGTCATGTCATATCGCACGGCTCAGACACGTGATATACGTTGGTGAAACCGCGGGGTACAGCTAGCTACTATGATGATGGTAATCAGAATACTATGCATTTTTATGACATTATTTTAATTTCATTGATTCTTAATACGTCTGCAAAATTTCAGATTATTTAGACGTCTGACAGTGGTTAACTTAGGTGAAAACAAAATTATATAATACATACATACACAATACATAAAAAACATACACATAAATACATAATCATCATCATCATCAATACAACCTATCAAAGGTTTATAGTACTTAATTATTGTAAAGACTCCTGTTTAAGTTTCCCTCTGTAGTCTCTTACGACACTCACGGAACGATATGGGGTGGTGGATATTCTTACAACGCCACTGCACCTACATACATAAATAACTATTATCTCTTTTTGATGTAGCTAATTTTGATAATGTTATGCATAAAAGTTACATAATGGAAACAATTTTGAAACAAGTTTGAATTAGTACATAATTATGAGTAATCGAACATTGAATTAATCACATAACGTCAAAATTATTTCCACTAAAACATATTTAACAAAATTCTATTGAATAGACACAGAAAGAAAGGCTTACACAATAATTACAACGTAGACAGTTATTGATAAGAAAAAGGAAATTTATTAATATACTGTAAACATTTATATATTATATATTACGCCTAAAAGTAGCAGCATACCTACTCACTCTTCTTAATAATCCATGTCTGGTAGAAAACAACTACCTACGATGCGAACCTAGATACGATCAAAAACGGACATATAACCCGATAGGTTTATTTGCCGACTACGGTCCGATGCAATCATTCATTCATTTTCTAACCATAAATTAAAAATCGACCTAACGTCTAACAAAAGAAATAAAAAAATAACAAAACGTTATAGAAATTCCTGAGCGATCATAAGCATAAAGGCTATTAACAGCCGAGTTTCCGATAGCGCGTCTCAAGACCTCATAGGTGTAATCAAAGCTGCCATCGCTCAGAACCTGCCAATTAACAACGCATAAACATATGAAATGTTGTTTGTTCTCATTTTTTGTAGGATCATTACATCCTCATAACGTCAGTAAATGCATTCAAACCGTACGTACTGGCGCAAGTTAAAATGACATCGCCGCGTTTATCATTAGAATCAATTATTTCCCCATTTACCTCTCTGAATGCGCCGACAATCCCGCAACGTTGGCAATCTTGTAAGACACATGATCGCTTTTTATACGTTATTAAGAAAATCTTTGTCACTTATACATTTGAAAGGTTAATTTTATGCATACCATTATAATGACCATAAAATACCAAAGTCCCATAAATATGTCTTCTAAGAACACTTACGCGTGCCTGTATGAGAAGAATTCACGGATTTCTATCATTTCTAAGTTTTAACTATTCTAGCGTATGCAACCGAGTTGAAAAACAAAGGAAAGAATGATAGCTAACGGTTGAATTTTATTCCAAAACATTTGGAAAAGATTTATTTTATTCATAACATAATATTATATATAATTCCTATTGAAATCGTTGTCGCAGAAGGAACACATCTTTTCTTTCTGTAAAATAAAACTAAATCCAAGTTTTTTTTTTTTATATACACTAATAATAATTATAATATATACGCAGTATGAATGATAGTCAAAAAATAAATATATATCCCACGGCTGAACACAGACCTGCTTTCGTTTATGGGAGGATTTAGGGTAACGAAGTGTCCGTCGCATTGCTCCAATGCGTGTAAGCAGAACTTTACATTACCTTGAAAAAGATTTCTTTTTTATTTCTTAGATTTGCAGGTTTTCTTACAACGCTTTCTTTAATTGCTGAACACGTGATTGAAGCGGCGCTGTCGTCACGCCACAAGCGAAATATTTGCAAAGTTCCGAAGTAAAAGCAGTATATATAGAATAGCTCCGAACTACAACTCGGCTGCGCCCCTTTTCCCCTGCGCCCACTTTTCCCTAAAGGTCGCGTCCGATTCGGCAGAAAGGCTTCAAAAGCCAATGCCAGTCCCACAAGTGGTGTTTAGTGGGTAGGCACTTCTTCAAAGTGAGTCCACATAACCACGCAGCTGGCTGCGTGGTATGCTAGGAGCATTCATCACCTCCCTCGCTTCCGGAGGGTGCCTTTGCATTGGGCGCAAAAAAAAACTTCAACTCGGAGCGTTGGCCGCTCCCAGGCTGAACACCTTGCCCGGCAGGAGATCTCCTCTTTTCCTTCCACGGCCAAATGGTCAAACAGTACTTAAAATTGCAAATAACAATTCATTGCTGCAGACGGATAGAACTCGGTTCGCTCGCTAAACTCGCTACGAAACTTAAGGCTAGGCTGAGCTATTATGGCTCTCTGTACATAGATAGTTTTACGGTCACCTTTCGAAGGCTAGAGATCTTCAAAATATTTTCCTAAGTCGTCCCTTATGACACCCACGGGATGATGGGGTGGGAAAATTGTCTCGTTTCAATAATTAATATAATAAAACGATAATATGAAACTGTGAATACTTCATGATTTATATCCTAACCAAAAAATGTTTGCTAAAATATAATAGTAACAGGAGAAGAATAAGGGTTAAATTTGTTACATTTTAAGATAAATATACCTATCCATCTCTATCTCAAGATTGGATATCAGAAATATCCTATTTTGTATCATTATATCATTTACATTTTTATTACATTACAAAATTTTATTCCTTTTAAGCAATGTTTTTTCTGCCTTCGAAATAATTAGCAATTCATTCTTCTTTGTTTTTCGTGCTTGCCAAATTGAACACGCCTAGCAGGGAGGCTTGACGAACACAGTACTAAAGACTCGCATCTTTAACATTGCTTTCCGTCACTGATCGAAGCGTTTTACATATATCGTCTGTTATGCGGAATAGTTATGTCGACACCTATTTGAGGTCATCAGATTTGGAAACTACGTAAAAGAGTGGTTTAGCGTTTGGTTGTGGCGCTAATCCTTGGATGACCACGGGATCGAAACAAGTACCACGGAACAAGTATAGATAACGAAATATGTGTAGATAACGAAAAATTGTCTGTGCAATTTCAGATAATCTCTCAGCGGTTAAAATGCCACATTTTTTTAATGTTTTCAAACATATACAGAAAGACAAAGTGTTGAAGAGAACATATATGTCAAGGAATTATAAGCAGCTTACCGAGGGCTGGCTTACCTACTGTGTAGAAAAGCGATCATCCATTCTGTGCTTGTGTCTGTGCAATTTATATAAAATTACTCCCCGATACAGAAAGTGTACTAAGTGTAGGAACTCTGCTTGCCACTTGAACCCATTTCCTTTAGTCACCCTTAAAACACTGCCCCCAGTGAGCTTCGCCACCATCACAGAGTGTAAGAATGTAGTAAGCAATGTCTATTAAAATAAAGTTTTTGAAAGTTCCGATCATTAAAATAGTCTTCATTCAGCTCACAAAATGATGCCACCGTTAGACAAAAAAGGTCATTCAGGATCTAAACACATTCATGTAGACATGCATACGCATAGCGGACCGTGTCAGAGTCAACGCTTATAAATTAGGTGCAGGAGCGCAGCCACGATCAACAAAACCACGCGCTGCCCGGCAAAATATCAATTCCGACATCTAAGCATGCTCTTTATGACTCACGAGTTGACTAAATATATATATTTAATACTAAAAAAAATTTTAGTTTATCTATCACTTAGCGAACTGACAGTATTCTTTGTGGTAAGCGGCTACGGCAGTCCATGGACACCTATAGCCAACTTCAAACAAAAAATGTTACAGGATACGTTGTCACCTCTGAGGACTAAGATGTAATGCCTTACAGCCTATAATTATATTGGATCTTTATACTCTTCCGATCGGAACTCAGCAGTGCAGCACGCGCGGTTTTTTAGAGGCAGAAGTAGATAAGAGTGTTCTAGGTAGGTACCACCCACTCACACAGAAGGCAGAAAAGAATCCTACCAATTAATAAATACAATAGTAAATGATAATTAATTTATATTATGAAACCCTTTATACCTTTACCTACCCTTTATTTCTATTAGAAACTAGATTTTTTTAAAATTGTAAGTAAGGAAAGTCTACCGTTTTTTTTTAACATTAAAAATATTCAATTTAAACAATAGATTTATGTGCAAATAAGTTTGAAGAGTGAAGAGTGATAAAGCATTTTTTTTAAATACGAAAGTGTCACATCACATGTCTTATAATACTTTATAAGCTCACATATCTGGTGTTCATATTCTTTATTATATATGATTCTTCTGTCCGTGTACAGTGTCGTATGTGACTGAATTCCTCCTAAACGCCTGGCCCGATTTTGATCAAAGTTTGTGTGTGTCTAAGTTGAATCGGGAATGACTTATATTCACAATTGGACCCATCAAATGGCGCTGTTCTCAAGATCCAGAAATCACCCGTGCCAAGCCAAGCTAGTTTTCATATATTAGGTCCTTACATATGAAATTAGCGTTTTGTCGTACTGATCACTTTGATCTGAAATATCTCCTCTTTGGTTAAGAATTCCAAATTCAACTTTATAAATTCATTTAGCTGGTACATTTGAGTTTTAATAACAGTCATTGATTGGTTTTTTCCTCATTATTTTTTTCTTTGGCGTCGCTTATTACCGCACAATGGAAAACATGAAATATCGGTATATTTACGAGTACGAGTTCTACCGTGGCAGCAGTGCTGCAGACACAGCTCGAAGGATTAATGATGTGTACGGCGCTGGTGTCGCAAAAGAAAGCACGGTACGTTTTTGGTTTCAACGTTTTCGTTCTGGAAATTTCGACCTTCAGAACCAACCCCGTGGACGGCCGTAGACCAAAGTGAAAAATGAAGAATTAAAGG
Source organism: Parnassius orleans (assembly GCA_029286625.1). NCBI lineage: Eukaryota > Metazoa > Arthropoda > Insecta > Lepidoptera > Papilionidae > Parnassius > Parnassius orleans. The sequence continues at coordinate 849,880 of JAGSMP010000137.1, forward strand.
CTATTGCGGAAGCGGATCCATCACAAAGCACTTCAGAGATAGCTGCAAGCTTCGGGGTAAGTGATAAAACTGTATTAATCCACTTGAAGCAAATCGGGAAAGTAAAAAAACTTGAACGATGGGTACCTCATGAATTGAGTGAATCGAACTTGCAAACACGCGTCGACTGCTGTGGCTCAACCGACACAATAATGAAGGGATTTTAAATCGAACCATTACTTGTGATGAAAAGTGGGTACTGTACGACAATCAGAAGCGCTCGTCGCAATGGCTGAACCCTGGAAACCCAGCCAAATCCTGCCCTAAACGAAAATTGACTCAGAAAAAGTTACTTGTGAGTGTTTGGTGGACTAGCGCCGGTGTCGTTCACTACAGCTTTCTAAAATCTGGCCAAACGATTACGGCAGATATCAGCAACTGTAAACCATGAAGGAAGAACTAGCTGCTAAACAACCGAGATTGGTCAATCGCTCTAGGCCACTAAGTTAGATGAGCTACAATTGGAATGTCTGCGGCATCCACCGTACTTCCCGGACCTTGCTCCAACAGATTACCATTTTTTACGGAATTTGGACAACTTCTTACAAGAAAAAAATTCAACTCCGATGCGGCAGTCCAAACCGCCTTCAAAGAGTTGATTGATTCTCACCCCCATGGTTTTTTTAGTAAAAGGATCAATGAACTACCTATGAGATGGCAAAAGTGCAAAGATAACAACGGTGCATACTTTGATTAATTAAATATATTATTATTTAATTAATCAAAGTATGAATATGAATATTTGATTAATTATATATATTATTTAAAAAAAATGACTTTATATTCCTACCGTACAAAACGCTAATTTCATATGTAAGGACCTAATATAATATTTATTATGCATGTATTTTTCGAAATCCTAATTTAGTGACAAGATCATTTATAATTAATACTTATTTGATTTACGTATGTTATTATAAAAATAAACATACCATAAAGCGATCGTAGGCAGTAAATGTCTCACATTCACAGACGCCGCCGCAATACTCGCTAGGCGCCGCTCGGTAACCAAACGTATTCTTTTTGGGAGTTCTCATCGTCTTTTTTCAGTCTTTTGGAGGTCTACAAGCGTCGTTTTTTAATGAATCGGTGTTAACCTTCACGTGGAACGAGTAACAGGGTGCCGATTGGAGATAAACGGTTGGTCTCATTTGTTTTTTTATGTTTAAAAATAGTAGAAATGACAGGACGTTCGGTGCGCTCTTTTCCTTGGCGTCGGATGATAGCCATCTTACGGGAATTAATTTTCTTGTTGTCTTGAATAATAATGTTTCCTGAATAATGTGTGTTGTATAATCAAGTAACGAAAAGTAAAAAACCGATCACCCGATGGTAAGTGATCACCGTCGCCCGTGAATACCTGTACCACCAGAGGATTAACAAGTGCATTGTAGATCTTTTAGATAAAAGTTATTCAAAGGATAAAATACAACATAAACAAATTAAATGTAATAGTTACGAGTATATGACTAAAATAGTTTTACTGTTTCACACTTATATTCAGTCAGGTTATAAATTATTTGATGATTTACAACAAACACCGTGTAGTGGCGGTGTAAGAATATGCTCTATCGAATATCATTCAGTGGGTGTCGTAAGAGGCGACAGAAGACAAGAAATCAGGAGATGACAGCAGCGTCTTTCTAATAATTACTAAAATGCTTGCCGAGCGTGGCAACCATGGCAATATCCCCCTATGAGGCAATCTATGGGGGAGGCCTATGTTCAGCAGTGGACTTTAATAGGCTGTAACGGTTTCACTCTTACATTCAGTCAGTTTATAAATTATTTGATGGTAATGAATAAAATAAGCTGTGTTAGCAAATAGCTCTCTCTATTCATACCACGTCGTTCTGTGACTGATGTATTTTAATTTAATAGTTAACTAGTATTACAATTAAGTTAACATTGCAGTATCATTAACATTCGCTTTCTAGTGGCGGCGTATGAGAAAAGAAGGAAATGAAGCAACACCTGATACAAAAACAGAAACAGAAACAGAAATAGAAACTATTTTATTTAATTTAGATTATAAATAATACTTATTGAAAGTCACTCTTTTGTTTAATTACCACTGGTTCGAAAAAAAACCTCTGTCCTGGGAAGAACCAGCAAGAAACCCAGCGGGACTTTTTTTTTAAAATAACAAATTACAATCATGTATGTCACACAATTAACCACACAAAACAAATTAGAAATAGCTTGGTAGCGAACACCTCATTCCCAGGGGTTTTTATCATCCATAAATTCCTTAATATTATAATAACTCTTTTTATACAGACTATGTTTAATAAAGATAGTTTGTATAAAAAGGGTTATTATATAAACTCCAGATCACTGCGGTTGCAATTATGGTAAATATTCCCCACCCCCAATTATATTGCAATCTATCGTAGGGGCTATCTATGTTCAGCAGTGGTCTTTTCATATTATCAGCTGCTGGGCATAAACCTTTCTAGGAATGCGATAGCTAGCAGCAATTTTTGACTGAAAAAGAGCCAAATGCACTGTAGTACTACCCTTTGACGCAGGGGTTGGAACTGCAGAGCTGATGTTTTGGTATAGAATAGGGTGACACACGAGCACACAGTCCACCTGGTGGTAAGTGCATGCTGTGGCCCATAGACATCTACATTTATGCTCAATTAAGAATCAAAATGCAGATGCGTTGTCACCCCTGTGGACTAAGATGGAATGCCTCATTTCCAGTAGAGGGTCTCCGGTTCTCTACACTCACCATACAAAACACAGCAGCATTAAGCTACTATTTTACACTGGTATTCTGTGAGAGCGTGGTCCTACCCCGGTCGAGTCGACCCATTCGTGTTGCAACCATGATATAGCTGCAGAGTGGCTCTACCACGTATAAATGATACCCTCGTATTGGTAATGCTGCCTTTGGATTCATCCTTCTGATATCTTTGGGATTTATCTTAGTGGTAACAGTTTTGTCCGTCAATCACGGCAACACTGCTTGAGCTTGATCTAAAGTATCCTAAAGGAGAAAAGGGGCTGTCTTGTAAGAGACTGCTATATTTTTTTTGTAAGAGCGATTATATTCTTATTATTCTTAAGGCGATCAGCAGATGTCCAGAATGTTTTTTGTTTGTACAGAGTTATTTGAAATACCTGGGCATCTGTTAACTATTGACCTTAAGTGTGAATGTGATGTAGATATTGAGATTGAGAGTTCGTTGCACAAAGCTAAAGTAACTCTACTCAGAGCTCGTTTTACTCTAGGCTAGGTAAACCTAAAAAATTGTATAACACTATGTGCATTTAATATAATAACGTATTCCGAATGTCGATAGAGGTGCATCGGGATTGTTCTCGAAGGTGCATCCGTTCGAAGTTGTGAGGCCAATCACATCTTGGCAATGGTAGCCAGCAGAATGGATTCCTTCTATACGAACCATTGTTGTAGGATGCATATGGAAGGGATTCCAGTTTTTATTCCAGGAAGGGAACTAGTTTATTAGTTAATGTATAGTGTTTCTAATAAGCATCGTTTTTACAGGTTTGTATGATTTGGTTTTAAGTAATAATTATTATATGTTGTTAGTTCCAAATCACAATACCGCTTGATTTCGTGATTATATAATAACTGGTATGAATTAATGTCTAAAAAGTTTTCTCCATACTTATCAAGTCTGAGTGGTCAGTGCAGAGCCGATATTATGAGGATGGGATGAAATTACTCAAAGGCAATTTTATCACCCACACCACAAAATACTTAATAATATAACCAATGCTTATCGCATATACAGCCAACACTAAAAGTTCATGTCTGAGCTCTGTAAGCAAAAAGCAAAAACACTGATGTAGACTTTTGTTTTAACAAATTGAGGACGGGAAGACACGTCGCAATTTCTATCACGCGGTCCTGCCGGTTTGGATTCACATAATTAATCTTAAAAATAGTTTATAGTACTGTTTATTAACTTTTTATTAAAAATTTTACGTTAAATAATAATGAAATGAATTGGTTTTGTACACACATAATTTGTAATTGCATTATAGCGCCATCTATGGTGGAAGCGCGGCAATTAAAAACAGTATGCGAATTTTAATGTAATTTTTAAGCATCTCATTTCTTTTAAATTATTAACTTTAAGTTTAAAATTATATTAAGTGTAATTTATGGTTCCTAGTTTTAGTGATTTTGATCATATCTTTTGATTTCGTGTTATATTACTTGAAGGTGCTTTATCGATGTTTTCATGAAGTTTAGCTACTCGACAATAGATGGCAGAGCTTTCTAGTCAGTGTTTTATACATGATGTGTATTGTGTATTACTAAAATAAAAGCGTTATCAAATATTTTATTGCATAGTTATAATAAAACACTTAAAAAAGCAATTAAATAAATCTTAAAAGCCAAAACTTGCTCCGCCAAACAACGCTGTAAAAATAGGTATATAATATTTTTAATATGCAATTAAATTGTTCGAAATGGATCGTAACGAACTTAACGACCGCAATCCCATTGTTGCTGACTTCTGTTTCATGGTTCTTTGCTTTCAAGTTTACGTACATTTTTTTAAATCTAGGTACTAACTAGGAATAATATGCATGTATTGAGAATAGAAGCGCGAGGAGAGATATGAATTTTTTATATACCTAAACTAAACTCACTTGCATGGTGCACCCTGCTGTTTGTTAAAATGCAATGATCCCATATTTCACAGCCTGGTGATGGACAACAATAACAGGTAATCCAGAGGTCCGAGGTCCGAGACTGCGATCATAAAGTCTAAACTCAATGCTCAGCGAGGTATGGGCAAATCTTTCAAGTACATATTATACGGTAGCGGCTTGAAAAGAACTACTTCCAGCTGAGGATTTAAAATACTTAATCTGAAGGATGTGTTTTAAGTATATTCTATGAGCTGCTTAGGAAGAATTATTTCACCAATCGCAATTATTATACCCGTTAAGATTATAGTGTAAAATTTTTGTTCGGAATACTCGATACCCTCATTTTAGATTTTGAAGTCTATAAAATACAGGTATTGAATGACAATAACATCTAACACCGGATCTATGTCTGTGTTTGTACCAATTAACGCACGTCTTGTAAAGGTGTGTCTTTATTATTGTATATAATATCATAATTATGTTAAAAGTATAGTGTAGAATTTTTGATCGAAATACTCAATACTCTAATAATAATAGTTTTAGACTTCGAAGTCTATAAAATGGAGGTTTTGAATGACAGTAACATCTAACTTCGGATCTATATCTGTGTTTGTACCAATTAACGCATGTCTTGTAAATGTGTGTCATTATTATTGAGTATAATATCATGGTTATGTGGTGGCGGAGTACGAAAATCGGTCACGCCATTGTTAAATCAAGTCGGAGTCGTAGTAGATGATTATGCGATATGTCGTCTCCGATAGATGGTGGTTTAACCATTTCGAATATGCCAGATGTAATAAGGTATTCAGACCCATAACGGGGAGCAGCATCAAAGTTGCGAGACGTCTGATGATGACGCGATCGCCAATCTGCCTGTCGTACGTGGCGATTATGCAAATCAAGGATGATTATTATAATGGGAGGAGGATAATGTGCAGTGGTGGATTATTGCGGGTTAATAAACGGGAAGAAAAAATATTTTTAATGTATTCTAGAGTTCCAATTAATGCCGTGAAGTTCTGAAGAAGTTTAACACAATAAATAGCAATAAAATAACTGTAAAAATACAAAATCTGCCAAGGGCGAGTCGGACTAGCGCTTGAAGGGTTCCGTACCATCGTAGAAGATTTAACGATATATGCAAAAACGGTATATGCAAAAAAACACGTTTCTAGTAGTTCTAAGGGGAGCCCCCTTTAATTTTTAATATATTTTTATTTTTATTATTAGTTCTTGTAGCGGCAACAGAAATACCTACACATTCTGTGTAAATTTCAAATATCTGCCTATTACAGATCATGAGATCCAGCCCGCTGACAGACAGACGGACGGACGCACGGACAGCGGAGGCTTAGTAACAGGGTCCCGTTAGTTACCTCGAGTACGTAATTGGGTCCCGTTGGTTACCCTTCGGGTACGGAACCCTAAGAAGAACGATAAATAATAAATTCAAAACTGCAGTAGAAGCACAGGGATAAACTTCATCTCCTTCATCAACCCTAAATGTCCAGTACCGTGACTGTTACAACCTATCAAGAGTCAACTGCTGATCATATGTCTTACCCATAGATTGCCTCATAGGGAAATATTTGCCATAACTGCCATGCTTGGCAAGCAGAATCTTTTAGTTAATATTAGGAAGACGCAACTGCCCATCTCCTGGCCATCTCCCATCATCTCGATGGTTGATGGTCCACTATCGCGTGATTTACGCGGAATTGCAATGCAATTGAATTTCGCCTGATGTTGCAAATGTTTGACGGTGATCACTTACCATCAGGTGACCCGCATGTTCGTTTGCCTGCTCTTCCATAAGAGAACCCTTTACTGGTCTGGGTATTTAACTTCTGGAGTAAACGAGATTGTTATAACGCAAACTATCGGAAGTCATAAAATCTTTCAGATATTTCCCATAGTAGCCTCTTACGATACCAACATGACGAAATGGAATGATGGGTTCTCTTACGTCGCCATCACACGTCAGGGATAAACGCTTGATTTAAAATTTCATAGGATGCGAGCTAACCGAGTTCTATCCCTCTGGCACCACTGAAAATGTTAATTACAATAATTATAATAACTAATTTACCACCTACTTTTCAATGGAGGAAACATCTTCTAAAATCAATTTCACACACTTAATAAACCATTACATAATAAATTATAACAGGCACAAAACACATACATACACAAACACATTATTACATATTATTATACAATTTTTGAATTTAATTAATTTATAATTAAATTATTAATAATTAAAAGTTAAAGGTAACCTTCGTTAACTATGACATCGTTAACTATGACACCATAGGCGCTAGAAAGTGCCCGAAACGTAGGTAAATAAAAAAAGTTAAAATTAAACGCGATAAAATCCGTAAAATTAGTTTCATTCCATGTGCAGTATTCACGTAAATATAAGAAATTATAATTTATTTCAAAATTAAAAATAAAATCATTTCGAAGACATGATGTAAAGTGTGGTCAACCCTCTAGGGGACGGATATAGCTTCCACTTTACTTGATTTAAACATAAAAAATAGAAACCAGTTCTTGTTCAGTGATTTATGATCAATTGACAGACAATGCACAGCTAAGTCGCTGAATGTAGAAACATAGAATTTTGATTATACGTGAATAATGTGAATATGGTGTAAGCGCTTGAATCGAAAAGTATTAATTCCATATATTAATGATGGTACCAACTTGTAACTTGGTGTACATTATTTACAAAAACAAAAACTTTAAACCGTACTTCACGATATTTTAAAGTAGGATAGGTTACAGTATGATTATGCGTGGTAGAGCCATGTTGCAGGTATATTAGTAGTATAGTTGTAGCACGGACGGGTCGGCTCGACCGGGGAAGGACCACGCTCTTACAGAATACCAGCGTAAAATAGTAGCTTAACACTGTTGTGTTTCGTATGGTGAGTGTAGAGAATCGGAGACCCATTTTTACTGGAAACGAGGCATTCCATCTTAGTCCTCACGGGTGACAACGCTTCTGCATTTTGATTCGTAATCGATAATAGATGTATATGTCACATGGGTCATAGGATTGGACTGTGTGCTCGTTTGTCACCCTTATCCTATTAAAAAAAATGAGAAAATCCAATTTTAAATCCAATCAAACGTAGAATACGGCTATAGTGTAGCATTATAATAATATTGAATTTTTATGAAACACTAGAGATTTCTAATCTAATAACTTATAATATTTATATTATCTATTAAATTATTTAGCGCCTTCATAGCAAGAAATAAAAACTATAATATATCTCAGTTGCCAACCTACCTGCCAAGCGTGACAACTATGGCAAATATCCCCTTTTGAAGGTACTAACGGTAGCGGTTACTTTTTTAGTAAATGCTTTATATTTATATTGAAAATGTTTATAAATAATTAAATTTGTCGGCTGGTTAGCGTGTTATACATTTTAACTGCGGCTATTTGGGGTGCGGGTTCAATTTCAAGTACATGACCTACAAATAACTGCTCTGGGTTGGGATATTTTTCTATGTGCAATTTATGTACCTACATACGTGAATAGTCTCTATAACATAGGTATAGTGAATTAAAATACCAATGGTGGAAGTTAAAAAATAGCTGGAACCTACTAAATCATAGAAAACTATTAAAGGGGATGATACCATTATGAAAATATTAATAAAATAAAATAATTACTAGCCTTAAAACCCTCTCAGCAACGATAGGAGGACAAGCGCAGGAGCGGAATATATTTAGGTTGTAAAGAACAATGGCCAAATTTCTATAGGAGCTGTACTTGACTTTTATTTTTCATGTCCCAAAACAAACTATAGCTAGATTGGTTTCTTTTTATGTTGTAAACACCATCCCGTTTGAAAATCATATCTAAATAGCCACAATTTTTTATAATAACGTCAACAATACTTTTGAGGTTAGAATAAACAACTACCTTTTACACAGAATAATCGATACAAGTGGTAGTTATCAGTCCGTAAAGCAATGCCGAGGTCAAAACAACAGAATGAAATCTAAAATAGTACAGTACGTATCACAATCCACAACAACGAGTGAAGCAAATAAGATGATGCGAATGATTGCCGGGTGACAATCAATGACAAAGAGAATATAATCACTACGTTTAATCAATGGCATCGATCGATGACCACAGATTATGTAACTTGTCGATGACAAATGTCGTTCCGCTTCCGTTGTTCGTAATTGAACAAAACGCTTAGCTTACTATGAAGCTACATAATTATTTTTATGACATGAATTCAGTACATAATAAATCAGTATAGTAGTTGATTTGATGCCTACATACTAATTGAATTGAATTACAATTAACAACTATTCAGAAAAACATGAATAATTATAGTCTTTGCATACAAAGTCCTTTCATACGCGAAATTAATCGTCATTAGGTATGTTTCAGTGCGTTCTAAAACCATTATTTTAAAATAATTTGGGAACAGTTACAAAAACAAAAATAAATGAATAACTTTTTTTTTGTGGCTACTTAGGGAGGTATTTTTAGTGTTTTTTAAGACCTAAAAAAATAAGGGTATTTTTCATAAATATGGCATATAGTGACGCCATCGTTTCTTCATCTGGTACGATTTGACCAACCTTCTTTTCTTTACTTTTATGTATTAAGCACCATTAAAAATACCATTAAGAATATAATACCATTAATACCATTAAAATCTAAAATCAAGTTAGAAGAATATCATATTCATGTGAAGAAATAAACACTAATGTAGTTTTTAATTCGGACAATGGACATAAAAAAATTGATTGAAACCTCAACACAATATATCCAAAGCCAATGTTTTCTTGTGTTTCGCGTCTCTTAATGAAAAAGTATCTCAACTAAAGCGAAAGGATGAAATCCATCTGTTTATGACTGAACCGAACACTCAAATCATCGGCGGCACCTTTTTAACCGCTCACCATGGGATTATAAAGTATTCGTTAGCTCAGGATTGTTATTAAATTAAACGTTAAGCGCCACCGGATGTGGGCGGATTATAATACAAATTGGCGTGATTGTAGGCGCCGGTGTTTTCGTTCATCACAGGCTCCTTTTTTCACGCTTTTTCTTTTTCAGTCATCCATCAGTTCTGAGAAGCGTGTCGAGTTATTGGCGAAATCTGTGCGAACTGTGCTTTGATATATTATTATGGATTTTAATTGCGCCTTATTTTTTAACGTTTCAGTAGTATGTCAGAACAATTGCTATATTTGGTATAGATTAAATAGATGATTCAATGGAGCTGACGACACTAAGCTATAAAATTGATAGAAAAAGAATTCTCAACAAGTTTAATGGTTAAAACAGTAATTAAAAAAACCCGACTGCGTTAAAAAGTTTCCAAAAAAACCTTCCCCTCCCTTTTTTGTATTTGCAGAAGCAATATATAACACACTTCATATGTTAAAATTCATCAAACCGTTTAGGCTATAAAGCGTGCCAAAGAAACCATTACTGTACCACACATACATACTCTCGAAAAACATAACATTTCTTCTGGGGCAGTCGGGTAAAAACACATTAATGATGAGCATTTGATAAGGTGTTTGTGACGTAAGTACCTACATAACTGAAGTTTTCTTTCTCTGTTTTCTTTTTTTAATTTGATAATAATCCTCAAAATTGTATTTTTTCTTGAGTCATTACGATTAGACACAACCTATGCTTGGAAAGTCGGGGGTTCTAATTCGAAATTCACTTTTAATAAATACTAAATTAAAAAAAATATATGGATGTAAAAGAAGCGAGAGAGGTGTGTCAGGATCGTACGAGTACCATAGGAAAGTAGTCTCTGCCTACTCCTCTGAAGAACAGGCGTGAGTTTCTACATACTTATGTATGTATTTATTTACATACACTACACGCTCCTCAGACTTAAAAGTTATAGTAAATTTACTAAATATAAAGTTAAAATAACTGCCTCCTATGAGGCAATCTATGGGGGTGACTTATATTCAGGAGTGGACTTGATAGGCTGCTAAGGTAACGGTATGTAAGTGTAACAAACGGGCTTACAAACCACCTGATGGTAAGTGAATGCTATACGGTCCAGAGACACAATAGCCTTATATTTTGCTCTGATTCTCTATTATATTCCTACCCGATTGAACGGATCTATTCATACTGCAGCCATAGATCAGCTCTACCGTTGCTCTACTACTCACAAAGTTAGTTAAAGTTAAAGTTACAGCCTATATACGTCCCACTGCTGGGCACAGGCCTCCTCACATTTCTGAGACGGTTTTAGGGCAAGGAATTGTCCGCCACGCTGCCCCAATGCTTGTTGGCGAACTTCAGATGTCTTCGAATTATATTTTTTTCTTATTTCTCAGACATGCAGGTTTCTTCACAATGTTTTCCGTCATCGCTGAGCACGTGACAAGTCAGCACTTAAAATTGCAATTAACAATTTCATTGGTGGCGGCGGGGATCGAACCCGACTTGCTTACGTAGGTACTGTGCATTTACAGGGAGCGCTAAGCTACCCTGAGCTACCACTCACAAATTAGCTTAATTGAATAAGACTCTGAGCGGTATCTTAACTGTTTCCAAGGGAAGTATCCATTTAAGCATGCCAGTGTTTATAGCATTTTAGTATGTCCTTTACATTTGAAATCTGGTTGTATGCCTTTTTGTTAGTGGTAGTGCCATGCTGCAGCTATATTACTGGTATAGTTGTAGCACGAATGGGTCGACTCGACCGGAAAAGGACCACGCTCTCACAGACTACCAGCGTAAAATAGCAGCGTAACGCTGCTTTGTTTCGTATGGTGAGTGTAGAGGACCGGAGACCTTTTTTACTGGAAACGATGCATTCCATCTTAGTCCTCACGGGTGACGACCCATCTGCATTTTGATTCGTAATCGAGGATAGATGTAGGTGTCTATGGGCCTCAGCAACCACTTACCATCAGGTGGACCGTGTGCTCGTTTGTCACCCTTATCCTATAAAAAATGCGTAGGAAATATTAAGTGTTACAATACCCACTACGAAGCTACATTACCTATTACTGTCGTGTTTGAATGTATTAGTTCGATAACCATTCGTATAATAATTGCTGTCGTTTAGTTCGTATTAATATAAAATTATAAATATAATTTGCGTAAATTTACATATAAATAAAATAAAATGTTGTTTACAATATAACATTTATACAATAAATCGTTATCATACCTTTTAGTCGAAATCGATTGCATTTAAATGATAATCACGGGTCCTTTATCTCATTATTTTTACAAACACTTAAAATCCTAAACGATTATGTGTTTATACCTTTTGAACCAGACAAAATGGAGCCTTAAATCACATAACCGAGATAACAGGAGATTTGTATTAACAAATAGCTTTTATAAAATTCGGCCGACCGAAGCTGCGACGATAATTCCACACATAAGATTGTACGAGATAAAACGACGCAAAAACTTGGATTTTGGCAACACCAACCACTTTGTTTTAGAGATTAGCATCTGCTCAAAACCCTCAATGGATGTAACTGTACCTGATTTCATAAACTATTCAATAAACAGTTTCCGAACTCATCTTTTGGGTTACAAAGGTATTAATCCGTTAAAGTAGCCGACTGTGCATAATCATTTTCACAATTGCCGGACCAAACAAAGTTTTGGGTTCTATTATTGAACTAACAAAGGGTTTTCAAACATACGGTTTTACATTGTTATAAGTAAACGACATTACACGGGACTTGTAACGCCTTGACGCTTCTGTGTCGGTCGCATAATGTGCGCAGTGATGTAAACGAAAGAATTAAATGATTCATTCATGTTCTTAAATTTTCACGCAATACATCCGGGTTTTTATAATTTCGCGTTTAATTAAAACGTGGTTAGTATTCTCGACAAATATACTGTTGTTACACGCTAATAATTCACTCCTTTGTTGGTCTCAACAAATTAATTTTATACTACAAGCATCAAGTAAATATTTTTCGCAGGCCGCGTCGTCATTATGAGACGTGGCCTCAAAATGCACTGTAGCATATACCTAACCATAACAATGCGCCATCGACATTCCGCACGCAAAGTAACACCATATCCTTGGGAATGTATCGTTCTCCCATCGAAATATTTCAAAACTCGATCACTATCTCGGCGACTACGCAGCGAGTTATTGAATAAGACGTGAAAAATGATGAACGCGACGCAAAGGCTTCGCCGCCGATTGCTTGTCTCTTTCCATGGTCGCGTTTCTAACGAGCAAAAATGGGATAGCGAATTTGGGTGAACAAGGGTGGTGTGATATGACAGCAGTGTTCAATATACATACCTTTACCTACCGCTCAGTGAGGTCTTTCCGCAGCGGGGGGCTATTCCGTACCCGAGCTTTCGTCTCGCCTACAGTGCGATCTCTCACAGTTTTGTTGTCACTTAATTACCTAATTTATTGCGCTCCGTTGCTGCTATCAGGCGACGAGTCGTCAAGCACCTGGATTGACTCAGTGGGATTCTTTCAGGGGGCGGTGTGTTTGCCTATCGATGTAGGTCCATTCTCGAAATTGAGACATTAGCGGCATGGCTTTTGCTTAAGTAAATCGACGCGGTGCGCTTTATGTGTCATCTCTGGCGAATTTATTGCATCGAAACAAAGAAACTTATTTTTACGATCACCTTACATTATTAATAGCAAATGGAAGTCACCTCCACTGTTATACTTTATCATTCAGTCTTAACATTAATCGTTGTAATAAATTTATAAACATGCAAAAATGTATTTGTTAAAACACGTTAAAACAGCTTAGTAAGTATATAAGTTGTATTTTATAAGTTGCTCAAATGCAAAATTTATGAAGAAATTCCAAAATTTCCTCCAAAACGCGTTCCAAATATTTCAAAAGATAAAACAAAGCAGAGGTCACGTTGCTGTGTTTAGTGTGGGATAGTTGGTATCAAACAACTAGGGGCCATCAAGAGAGGACAATGTCCACAAACCAGTCTGCGACGGAACGACGTTGTCGTGCCTAATTTACAACAACCACCGTGGTGACACATTAAATTATACCGTGCCCGACAATGTTGTATAATTTATTGAATGTTTTATAAATTTATATCCAGTAGTCACTAAATTTAGTTCACATGACAATTATTACTAATTAAAAGTTGAAGAAACATTGATTTTTAATAAGAAAGTAAAGCCGACTAAGTTAGGAATAAGACATAGTGTATTAAAACAAAGACTTTAGAAACTATTTTTTTGACTGTATATGTGGATAACTTATGTGGAAATTATCTTAATATTTTTAGATTTTTGAAGTCGGCTTTACTTTTGTTAAAAGTTTTAATTTTGTCTGTTTTGAGTGGACGAATAAATATAACAAAATTTAACGTCGTCTAAGTAGTTACATTAAAAATTTCCTCTTCTATTTTGCCACACTTAGAAAATATTTTTCGCAGTGGAATTTCACACTTAGAAAATATTTTTCGCAGTGGAATTTCATTTTATAAGTGGAATTTTTTCTTAAAATATATATGGAATCATCCGTGATGTACCGTGTAGCGGCGGTGTTAGAATTTCCACTACCCCTTATCATCCCGTAGGTATCATAAGAGACGACAGAAAGAAACAAATCAGGAGATGGGCAGCAGCGTCTTCCTAATAACGACTAAAAAAACTGCAGTTGCTAACCCGCTTGCCAAGCGTGGTAACTATGGCAAATATCGCCCTATGAGGCAATCTATGAGGAGGCCTATGTTTAGCAGTGGACTTTAATAGGTTGTAAAGGTAACGGTAACCCACGATATTATTTATCAAAAAATAATCATTTAAATCGGTTCACAATTGACTAAGGTATTGCGTAAAAAATAAACAAATAAAAAAGAAAATACATTGAATGAAACTACTTTTACGGATTTTATCGAGTTTAATTAACTTATTTTATTAAATTCCCGATGTTTCAAAAGATTAAAAAAAATCCGTAAAAGTAGTTTTATTCAATGTGTAGTGTTCGCGTAAATATAAGAAATCATTAAAGAAAATACAGTCAAATTAAGAACTTCAAACGAAATAAAATAAAAACTACTTTATTTAATCTCTTAATGATATAGATAACGCTATATCATTATAGTCTATTAAAGTCCACTGCTGGACATAGATTACTCATAAGTAAGATATTTGCTAGAAGAAGTGCAGAAGAGTCTTTCTAATAACAACTACAAAATAAAAAACTGCGATTGCCAACCCTTAAGAGTTAATCAAATTGAAATAACAATTTATTTGTGAATTTTTATTTCAATTTGATCGCAGCATTAAATTTATTTATCTATGAAATACGCTTGTCACGTGAATGATAAAATCTGTAAGTTAGATACTTTTTGTGACATTGTCCTTACTAACTGTAGTAACGGTAATATTAAGGACAATTGAATATGCTATTCATTCCTCTTTTTATAGTTTGTTTATTATATATGCTTCACATTTAAAACCTACTTTTTGTATTGATATTTTTAACGTTTATCGCCATAAAACATGTAACAATATTTAAATTAATATATACAATCATATTAAAATCCACCTCCATATTTCGTCCCATCGTCGATGGGTGTCGTAAAAGGCGAGTGGGAAAAGCTAAGAAGATCTTGCGGCTTCCGATATATGACGGTGTAACTCACTTGCGTAATATGCCAGATATAAAATACACTTACCGGCAACGGGGAGCAGTATCAACGGTACGAGATGTCTGGTACACCGATAACCAATTCATCTTTAACAAATTTTCTCTTCAAAGGCAGAGGCAAATTTTCCCTTCAAGCAGTAGTCTTTTAAGGAAATGGACTGTTAACGAAAACGAAGAAATAAGGTGATTATAAAATGAAAAGAGAGAAAGTAGATTGGTCGAAGAAGTTTTTATAACGTAGAATTTAATAACTATTGTGAATGTTGTTTACCTTAATTGTTTTTATAGCATTTAAAAATAAGGCATCTTAACAAGTAGATTTACATTGTTACAATAAAATTTAAAAAAGAATATTAAAATGTCGCAAACAAAACGTGGCGTGGCATAAGTAATTTACAATAAAAGTCAAGAAATCCTAAATTATATTAACTCATGGGTCACGAGCCTCGAAAGTAGCAAACAAAGTGGCAAAAGGCTATAACGCGAAGAATGAATTGCAGCAATAACGTATATCGTCATAAAAATATCCCATCAGTGCATCTCGAAACACAAAACACCCGCCAAAACTAAATCTCAAGTTATATTCTGATATGCAGTCGGATGTGAAAGGTTTACTAATGCGCAATTTCATACTTTAGTGCCAATAAAAGCGGGTGAGGCGAGGATATATGCGTCGTAAATAAGGATGTTTATATGTAGATAATAGATCGAATAATTGGGCGTAAAAGTGAAATGGAGTGGCGCGCTTGAGCGCGTGTGAAGAAGCCGCGCGACGCTGGCAGCCGCCGCCGCCGCGATTGGTTGCCCGACATTGTACTTGATTTGTAAAGCCCCCTCACTTGATGCACACGGAAGGGGTTTTTATTTGCGTCGCATACATGTCACTTTCTTCCCCTATTTTAAGCAATACCTAATATCTAGAAAATATTTATACTCATAATGTGTTTTATGATAGAATATATTTATGTTTTTATGACTTTTTAATCGTCAGATAAAAGTTATCCGTCAAATAAATTATAACCTTCCTGAATATAAAAGTTAAATATTAGAACTATTTTATTCATGCAACTGTAGTTTTCAATTTTCGTACGATGTAATTTTTCCTATGAATAACTTTTACCAGATGATTGAAAAATCGGCCCTTAATTGAAAGTATTTTATATTTAAATTTCGATGAACACATAGTTAAAACATATAATATTGTTTTTGATTGAATAACATTGTCTTTACGTTTTTTAGTTCTTAACGGAGATTAATATTTATTATACATATTGTTTTTACTAAGAATTTACTTATTTTTATTATAATTAAAAATTATTAATTAAATGGTATTCAAATATATAGATCATAATATAAAGAATTTCACCCCGTGTGCAATCAGCAGTCCA
This sequence comes from Parnassius orleans, assembly GCA_029286625.1. Classification (NCBI taxonomy): domain Eukaryota; kingdom Metazoa; phylum Arthropoda; class Insecta; order Lepidoptera; family Papilionidae; genus Parnassius; species Parnassius orleans. Next base: position 866,599 of record JAGSMP010000137.1, read on the forward strand.
ACCTCCCGATGATTATCTCGCGTGATAAATGGACCGTGTCAGAATTTATTGTGGGCTCTAACTCCACTATTGTCTCAATGAATACTTTTTTATTGTCATAATATTATAAAGACTCTTGTTTCACAAGTGGCGTTTAGGATTATGTCCTGCTCTCAAATAGTCTTCTATGTTATGACAGGCTGGAACTATTTCGTGTCGGATCGTAAATTGAATTTGATGTCTTTTTTGTTGTAAAACTAAATCGATTTTTGATTTTTATTGGCTTGTGTTTTCATATGCAAATGTTATAGATTATGTCTTTGATCGACTGCATTCAACGTGTATTCAGGAATGTATCGATACTGGTAGTTTATGGAAAGCTATGCGAGTTCTCGGTTCGGAGAGCTCGAGACAAGGTGGTTGGCACGTTATATTACGTTTACATTATTACTGACACTGACGCGCCAAAAAAATCTTGTAACATATTAAGTAGTATATTTTTAATTTATAGAAGGCACAGATTATGGCGCATTCGTACGTGACGTGTGCCCTAAGCGGCCGCAAGCTTTTTAATTTTCTAACAAAAGAAGTTAAAATGACGAACATAATCTTTTTATAACCTGTATTCAACGTGAATACAAATTAAGTGTTGCATATTGCGCTATATATTACAATTTAATCGGTTTTATGATTCTAAATATTTGGACAGGGATTTTATCGGAAGAGTAATTTGATATTTTTGTTGAAATTCACTCTTTATTTCGATCTTTTATGATTACTCGTCTATGCGTAAAGACTGTTAAATGTGTGTTACAGATAATATCATTAATTTTACACTTATAGTTTTGCGTTTGTGTCACTTAAAATAAGAAATTATACAGGTACTTTACTAGCAATTACTTAACGTTTGGAATCTGTTGTGAAAACATAGGACATGTTTACTGTAAATAAAATTTTAATAATTCATCAAGAAATATTACAATATTAGTTGTTATTTTTAGTTGTAGATTTGTTTGTAGACAACAGATTTAAAAATAAACGTGTCGGTATAAATATTTCACCTAAAATAATAATTATTAAAGATGTGAATATTCATCATCATCATTATTGCACCTCTTCACAAGTCCACTGCTGAACATAGTCATCCTCCAAGGAGTGCCACAAAGCACGGTCCTGAGCCACGTGCATCCATCGACTGCTGCATCTTTCCATGTCGTCACTCCATCCAGTGGGGACACCCTAAGCTTCGTCTACCGGTACGAGGCTGCCACTCGAGAACCTCTCTTCTCCATCGGTTTTCAGTACTTCGAGCTATATTGCCATTGCCACTTCAGCTTACTAATCCATTGGGCTATGTCGTTACTCTGGTTCTGCTGCGGATAACGGATCAGTAATAGTTGATCACAAAAATGATGGAAATCATTTTTATACTCTAGAAGAATTGCAAACATGGTAGTGAATTAGATTAAGGTTTATAGATTAAGGAAATAAAATAATATTTAGCGTGATGAAACTTATTTCCTACTCATTGAATAAAACTATTTTTACGGATTTTATCGCGTTTAATTTTACTATTTTGATTCCCGACGTTTCGGGTGCTTTACAGCACCCATGGTCACGACGGGGACTGAGGTGTTTGACGTCCCAATGTCATAGTTAGCCCGTCTACCTTCAGTTTTATGAATATTAATTTTTGGTCCGATCTACGCAGAATGAGCTTAAAGTATCTTGAAGTCTTGCAGTGGTATGCTTGGGTTTGGATTTAATTTTGTTAATTATAGGATCCCAAGCAGGTAGCAGCACCCATCCATCTTCTCTATTGAAATTAGGATGTTTTTTAATTTCAATAGCCTCGCGTATCATCCTTGGTAGGAATCGGTGTTCTTTTGTGAGGATTTGTGGTCTATCAAATCGGATGTATTGGAGAAAATGTTATGCAATAAAGAGGCAAAACGGACAATGGCAAGTGGCTCACTTTAAAGTAACGCTCGAGTCTACCTTAGGGGCTCGGGGCCCAGTAACATTGTAGTAAGAAGAACTACCAGTAACAAGTGGTAGTAACAAGTAGTAGCTTAAGTGACTAGTAGCAGAATATAAAACATAGTGAATAGTAGCTAGCAACATAGTAGCTGATAATAGCAGCTATACAAGTGATAGTAATAGCTAGTTGCACAATATAGTAACTGATAATAGCAGTTACACAAGTGATAGTAATAGCTAGTTGTACAACATAGTAACGGATAACTGCAGTTACACAAGTGATAGAAACAGCTAGTGAAGTGATATTAATAGCTGATAATATCAGCTAGATAAGTGATAGTGGTAGCTAGTAATACAACATAGCAGATGATAGTAGCAGCTAGTTAAACAGTGATAATAAAAGTAGCTACTACTAATAGAAATAAGTTACTACCAAACAACTTGAAGAAATCGTCTGAAAAATATACCAACCGATAGTGAACAACCGATATAGAACAACAGTAGTGGAACAACCATATTCAACAACCGTGGTCAATAACCAATAGTCAGAAGATTTCCGCAGAACAGTTGAGCAGTCGAACCGCTGGCCACTGCCTTGCCATTTGTATTCTAATTCATGCATTTTGATTTAACGTCAGTCCACAGTACCCCAGCCGCACCCACAAAGACGGCAGTAGAAGTATCCTCCGGAACCTATAAGTGTAGGACGTGAGCGACTCGCGGAGTATCTCTGTTAACATTTACTCTGGAGAGTTTCGCCCGTCCGGCACAACATGAATGGAGGTAATGTATGTCTGTTTATTATTGATATATATTTATTATTATAATATATTGAAATATATTAATTTGTTAAAATATAATAAAAATATATTATCAAAATACTATTAAAATATATTTAAAAAAAATAATATTAAGGTATATACACGCTTACGATGTTTTCATTTAATTTTTAACCGACTTCAAAAAAGGAGGAGGTAGACAATTCGACTGTATGTTTTGTTTTTGAGTTACCCTTAATAATGCGTATTTATTTGACTTCGATTACATTGATGATGTTCTCATTTTATTTATATTAAAGTCGGTTGTACAAAAGTCATCATAAAACTTCCCTCATTCCCTGAATCCCTTCATTGTTCGCCCTCTCTGCGCAATAGCATGGTACTCCCCCTTCTTATCTTACTTGTTTCTCTTTTTTTATTTACTGAATAGTCTTTTACCTAATATTACTTAATTAATATGAATCCTAGTTGTCAGAAATATTTTTTTTCTAATAATATCACTTTTCATATGTTGAAACAACCTATTTCTCTTGTTGTCTATATGTTCTGATCTGAAGGGTATAGAGAGCCAGAGGTATAGCAGCAGATATAGAGCAGAGGATATAGAGACTTTGAGGCATACTATCTTAGTCCTTAGAGGTGACAATGTATCTGTAGCCTAGTTGGTTGCAGTCCATGAGTTGCAGTATTCACTTACCATCAGGTGGACTGTAACTTCATTTGTCACTTTAATATATTATAAAAAAAAACAAAAAAAAATAGCAGTCGTCTGTATCTTGATGCAGGGTATATCTAACTACAATACAAATCCACAAAGGTGAAAACCGCCCGTGTGGTCACACCTGTCTGCGCGCATGCTATACCAGCTGCCGGATCATGAGTTCACAATTGTTCCATTCGAAGGAGCTCTACACACACGTTTATTTCCATAAGTGATAATGGGATTAGTATAGGAGACTGGAAATTCGCGTTGCGAAGTTTGTCACCTTGCAATTTGTGATCTTATTATTATGTAAGGGAAGGTGCAAGGGACATCGCTAATTCTCAGGTCCTTAGTAACGTCAAAATATTTAAATTTGAAATTGGTTTAGATAAAGCATTTTTTAAAAGCCGAAAGCTACACTATCGCTTCAATACGTCCCTACTGCGGGAGACCTTGTGAAGAAGAAACGGCAGGGAGCGCACAGTAAAACTGTTTTTTATAAATAGCTGCAAATTGCATTTATAAAATATAAACAGCAATGCTAAATAAAACTTATTTTAATGGATTTCGTCGCGTTTAATATTAACTTTTTAAGCACTTTACAGTACCCATGGTTACGAAGGACCTGAGGTATTTTGCGTCCTGATGCCATAGTTAATAAAGGCTACTTTCAACTTTAAAAAAAATCATTTATGGTTCGATCTTTACAGAACGAGCTTATAGTTTCTTGAAGGCTAGAATTTAATTTTAATAATTATGGGATACCAAGCAGATGGTAGCCCATAATTATTAACCACCCATATATCTTCTCTATTAAAATAAGTATGTTTTTTCTAAATTTCAGTAGCCTCGCGAATCATCCTTGGTATGAATCGGTGTTCTTTTGCGAGGATTTGTGGTCTATTAAATCTGATGTAATAGTTGGGATGATCTTGAACATGTTTACATATTGCAAACTTCCTAGAGCGTAGTGCTTCACATCAGTGATATGTTTTTTTACGGGGTTTTTTATGGATCTTTAGACAGTAGTGTGTCAACAAAGTTCGGAAAAGAAAAGAGCGATGCTACCGGCAGTGTACTAATTTACTTGAAACATCGAGCCATTTTTGAAAATCCTATAAATCAATAACTATTGTACCTACACACTTGTAATTGTATTCATTGCATACCTAATAAGGGCTCCTTGAATACCTAGACTACTGAATTTCATGAATAAGCCTATAGTTCTTGAGTTCAATACCTCAAGAGCTATAATTGATGAAAATGGCACTTCTCAGTCCCTAATAGGACTTAGAAGTGCAATTTCTATTACTTACTGACTTACTTGTCAAAATCCTAGGCCACTTCTAAGTTATTTAGAGACTTGAATTTATACATAATAGATCATTAGGCTTATACCAAGGAAAAAATCTTAAAAATGTTCAAATAATCGATATTCGGTGTCGACATTTAATTCTTATAGTTTAAAAAACATAAAAACAGTGAAGCGTAAAATGTAATAAAAAACGTTGTAATTGTTTAGGTTATTACAATATTTAAAAAAAATCTAAACTTAATGACATCCCACCAGATTATTGGTAGGATTTCATATCCAAGCCAAGAACACCTCATTATTTCCGCGATTTCTTATCTTTTAAATAATCATCAAATTTTTTTTAATAGAATATAGGCAAAACTTTTTTATCATAATGTGTATATTGCACTCATAGACCAACCAATATAATACTTTATACATTTGTTCAATGAGAAGAGATAATGAAAGTGGAAACATAATATTTTAAGCTTAAGAATATTGAATTAAATTATATACATCATATATTTTTTACAGCTTTTACTCGATATTATGTATATGGTAAGATCAAAACTATGTTAAAGATGTTAAAATAAATCAGCAAGTTTGAAGAGTACCTCTCTCTCCCTCCCTCAATTGCTTGCACTATCCCAACGTAGTGGTACTGGGACAAAGAAAGACAAACAACCGTAGATCATACGACACGTGTTTTGCCTCTAAACAAGGCATCATCAGAATAAATAGACTCTGCTATGGCTGAACGTTAAGTGGCCGCAAATAAATGCCTGATTCTATTACCTAATTATATCAAAAGTATAGGAAATGTAAGATCTCAAAGGTTGCAATAAATTGCGGTGTAACCGTCACGTATATGCCAAAAAATCAAAATGTGACGGAGAGTAGCGAATTTTTTCGAAGCCTTCAGCCTCTCTTTATCTATAAAGTGGTGACTAACAAACACCTACCCTTAAAAGACATCCTTTCTCTTTTGAGAGGGTGACAGAGACGAATTGAACCAAATATGGATCTCGAATGCAAATGTGCAGCTTTAACAATTCTATCATATTTTCATTATTCAGAACCCTTTGCAAACTAATTTCTTTTCCAAACAGCCCGAAAAAACACGTCACCTATAGTTATTGAGGATTTTCTATTATTGCCAAGCTTCTAGTATTTAATGACACTTCCGGAATGAGATGGGTTAATGCAAGTTCTTATATCGTCCTCCTACTTATTTAGAATGCTTTATTTTATTATAATATTCTTGACTAACATACATGTAGTGATATTTAAATAAATCAACAATGTTTAACTACTGCTATGATTTACCGGCCTACTTCCAAACTTTTGAAATTTCAACATAATCTTCGAGCTTTCGATTCTTCAGATAAATAAAAGTATTATGACAAAGCAGTGTAAGGGTGACGTAAGAGAATCTACTACCCCATATCATCCCGTAGGTGACGCAATAGGTGACAGAAAAAACAAAAACAGGACAATTGGTACGGTATCATGAGTGCAGCGTCGCGATATGGACGTGCTGAGAAAACCCAATTTATTTTAGCCAGCTTGGTTACTGACCGCAGTATTCGAGATGAGGATATGAGCTGTAGCATCTTCCTCATAATTCAAAATAATTGCCAACCTGACTGCTAAGTGTGAGCCATAGCTAGCAAATATCCACCCTATTAGGTAATCTTATTATAAGCCTCCCCTTATGTTCATCTGTGAAGTTTGGTGTAATGGTGAGGATTATGATGATAATATAGAATTAAGATTTGAAAGAGGTACAAAAATTATGATCAGAAAATGCTTAAAGTCAATACTACAGATTGATGTAGAATAACAATATTATTAGTGTATGGGTACCTCTAAAATCTTTACTACGCATGTTCGAATCACTTTGTCATCATCAATTATTAAAAGGACCAGATATCTTGATGAAGACTAGAATAAATTAGTAAACTAAAAGATACTAATTTTGTCATTTTGAGATAATAAATTTCCAAATGTTTTGTTTGTTAAATTTTTAACCAAAAGTTAAGTAGTCGTTGATGTCTTTTCTTCGGCGTTGTGCTTTTTGGTGACATGACATCAATAGTTTCCCATTTTTGTGTTATTTTATCGAATAATTTTATCAAATCATTTTTAATGTTAGTTATTGCATTTCATTTCAGTTGTAAAAGTTGATATTAATAATAGAAAACGTTTTATTTTTTTAATTTACATATTATAAAAAATTGTCTTATATAATATTATGATTCGTGGTCATTACGGTTAATCTTCCCTTATAATATCCCAGTAGTCTGCTTAGGAGCTGATGACGAGAATAAAGATTCCACCTTAGCTTAAATACTACTGAGATGAGATGGTGCCAACAGTAATTGAATGTCGGTTTCAAATTAGAACCACGACTCTTGCATTAAATGTACCTACTCCAAACCATTATTTTATAGACGCTTTACTCAATTAAAGTGTATTTTGTTTTTGAAAATTTACACGAAAGGCTATTTCGGATATTAGACATATATTCCGTCCAATTTAAGCAAAAGAGCTGCTGACTATTGTGTTTCGAGTCTTAGATGTACTGCCTATATCTAGAAGCGAGAATCGCGGCGCGCTTATTAAGTGTCGCGCCACACGTCCACAATCCCACTTAGTGGTAAGTGGTGATGTAGCCCTAGATGGTAAATCGCACTGTCTTAGCGTAATAAAAGCCTATTCGCTCTTGCCTTGAAGACGCCCAGATTACATTCGGACAGAAAGACGCGGGCAAATTATTCCACTCCTTTACTGTACGCATTACAAAAGACGTAGCAAACCATATTAGAACAAAATCAAATTTTGTAGGTTTTAAATGTGTTTTTATAGCATAAAGGTGCCAAACACGGGCGTTCGGTCCATCTAAAAAAAAAGATTCCGACGAATTGAGAACCTCCTCCTTTTTTTGAAGTCAGTTGAAAAAGCTAAATCCTGTAACCCATAGACATCGACATCTATTCTTGATTAAGTATCAAAATTAAGATGCGTTGCTACCCCTGTTAACGAAGATTCTTGTTACCAGTAAAGAGGAATCTCCGGTTCTCTATACTCACCACACGAAATATAATAAAGTTCTGTGAGAGCGTGGTCCTCTTCTGTCAAGACGATCCATCGACACTGCAGCCATAATACTGCTACAGTGTGGTTTTAGCACGTAAAAGAAGAAAAGTGTCTGGTTTTCTCGGCCGCAGATAAGTTAGGATGAAAGAATGCCGCTGATTTGTAGGTACACTTGAAGCAATATATCATCTTCTGCTTAGTTGATAGCTTCCGTTTCGTATGGTGAGTGACGGCAACAAGTCATTTCCATATTAGAATATGAAATAATTCAAAAGTTGCGCCAAAGGTCGATACCAGCCAATATGAGATATGATTTAGAAAATCAATAACTTTTAAAACGAGTGCGTCAATTTAAAAAAATGTGAAGATGTAAAATGTTGTGCAACAAAAATATACACTTTAGATTTAATAACGCACTTTACATCATGTACCGTAAGCTGGTGAAATTTTGTCGAAATTCATCAATGATTCATAATCAATATTGCATAATGATTTTAATTAAATGGTGAAATCTTTTTAGTGCCTTATACATTGATATATTTTTAACGATGTACTTGAGGGCAAAAATGAGTTAATAATTAATTAAAGTGCCCTAAATTGCTTTGGATTTTCAGGTGCGCTGTAAGTATTTATATTAATGTCAAGTTTTGCAATGCCATCCGTTTAATTTTTTTTTAGTTTTTACTTAGTTAATTAAGTTTACTAATAAATCTTTACTATTTCCTGAGATATTTTAATGAGTAGAAATATTTACACGCACTCAGTGGTTATATCTAAAGACGGACATCGGACAACTCGTACGACATAAGCAATTATTTGAGTAAAAGTTATCGACTGCAATCAGTAGGAAGAACGTAACCGTTAATCGACAAATGGCACGTTTAATGGTTTGCCTCATATAGACAGACCTACATGATTAACCTAAATGCATATGTAGTCAGAACTATGTAACGCTTGCAGAAAAAATATTTTCGTTACATAACGGAAATGCCACCAACGTGTGTCCGGGTCCGTCATCAAAGCCGCCGCAAAATTCTTTCACACAACATGCAAAGAACTGCCAAAGTCATAAATAACCTGAAATGATCTCCGCGTCCGTCGAGCCCGCACAAAAACGAAGTACCTATTTGACATCTAAATTATTGCGAGAAGGAGGCAGCATCAGTGCACCCACAGCACCAACAAATCGCCCCCTGATGTAGGCAGATGAACAACCCTGACAAAGGAAACAGCAAATAATACATCAGATAAAAGAATTTTCAAAACAAACTCAAAATACTAAAGCGTTTGACACGAGCATCCGCTCGGCCACAAAAAAGGTGAACGAGCGTGACCAATTAGAGCTCTAAAATAGACCTTAACTCAATATTTTGAAAGGTGATTTCGTCATGGCCTCGCGCGTGCTTTGATCTCGCGATAGATCTCAATAGCGGTGATTAAAGGCGCCTGTGATTTTGGTTGAATGCTTTTTTTTCTTTCTTCGCTGCCTTCATCGGCTATACAAAATAAACGGCACACTACTGTAAAAGAATATACAATTATTGGGCTTTGAATGGTTACAGCGGGGGTGAAGTGCTCATAAATTGTTCTTTTTTCTATCGGTCCGATGTTAGAAATCTTTTAAAAATCATAAACGACATTTTGGACAGTGAATTTATTGAAAAGGTGTCAAAAGAGGCTATGGGTTATGTTTCGATGCCGAAGCTGCCAATTTACTAATTATATGCTCAAATTAGAAATTTATAAGAAGTAGAAAATTAAACGAAATAAATTGTTTTTATATGAGGAAGTCGTATTATTAATTCCTCTTTAATTCAAATCCTCATAGTAACAGACCCTCACATTCTGATTCACGATGATCATTGGCCCCCCAAGGAATGCTACAAAATAATTGTAATACTTATAATAGTTTGTTATATTTTATTATTGATAAATTTTATTGTATTAAAAAAAAAGATTATTATATTATGTTAAAGTTAGAATAAATTTTAAAAATACTTAGAAGTGTAATTAAACACATGTGAGGAGCAACACTTTTTTAAATTGATATCTTAATCACATGTCAATAATAGCTTCGGAATAACAGTCTCAAAGAATATTAAAATAAAATAGAGAGTGGGTATAGGACTCTAATTGCAACGATGTCTAGGCCATTAATATTGCAAGAATGAACATTAAAATAGACGAGAATAGTTTTATCTTAAGTCAAAAGTCTAATGTTTGACAGCAGTCTAGTGCTCATTACAGATTCATGATATGTAACTTAAAGCAAATTAAATATAATATATATATATATATATATATATATATATATATATATATATATATATATATATATATATCATCATGTATTTTAAATCCACCGTTCTTTATTTAAAAGGCGCGCGAATTTATGTTGTTGTAATAATTATTTCTTAATTTATTTAATTAAAATCTTAATTACACTACACATTTTTTTTAAATAATTTTGATGTACGGCTAATCATAGCATCGACGTTTATTATTCCTGCTATATTCTTGTTCTAACATCTTCATTGAGTGGTATCTTGAGGTGTTAATTGTAGTGCTGACGCTCATTATGTAAGTTTGAGGTGCTATCGTAAATTTTGTCCTTCAAGGCCATATCAACAAAAGAACCAAGTGTCGTTCAATCCCAAAGTCGATTTTACAAGAGGCTGCTTGAGACGCGCGTGTGGGCTTCTATACACGTAACGTTAAAGTGGAATGGACTAATCGTAAAAGAAAAATTTATGAATAATAAATTATATTATTAGGTTCTTTCTGCAACATTTTATGAGAATTAGGCTATTAAAAGCACAATGAAATTTAATTTTATGCAAAAATGGAATTTTAAATCGTATTACATTGACAAATCTGTAGATCTAGAACTGCGTAATAAAATTTATGGAATCTTTTAATTTAAATCTTTTTTGAAATTCTGAAAATGTTATAATTTAATATTAATGAAATTATTGCACAGCATGTCCTTATTAACTTAACGTTGTTCATTCTCAATAGGTCACCACTGTCCTCATGAATGGGTGGTATCGTCGGGGGCTCTTTACAACGCGCGTTTTGTCCGGAATGTTGTAACAAAAAAGCTTTAGATACACACCACGATAAAATAACATTTGCGGCCTTTTAAATATTTTTTAATCGATTATACGCCCTATTGCATTGACAATAAGAACAAAATATATTTTTTGATGTGCTTAATTCATTTGAAAGGAACAAATAAACGATTTAAACTACAAGATCGGCCGGGAGCTGGGAGGAGTTTGCTTTAGACGCTTTATTAATTATGTCTAATTAATTTCGTAACGGTTCGTTTGATGCGTTTTGCCAAAAATTTTCTCATAACGGTGGTCCACTTGGTTTTGATAAGCATTTTATTGATGGTTTAATAATTTTAAATAGTCTTTTGGTTTTATTCTTTTTCATATTTTTAAACTATTTTCTATTAGGTAAGTTAAAATGATTATAGTCTTCGGACCGACTTTGTCGTACTTTGACGGTGTAAGAGTACCTGAACTGTTATTTCGTCCCGTGGGTGTCGTAATTATTAGAGATCACTATGGGGAATGACAGAAAAATCTCATGATTTCCGATAGATGGCGGTAATTACAAATATACTTTCAGTTCTATGATTACATAGGGCTGAGAGTAGGTTAAAATACACAGCCAATAATAATTTCTTTTTGCAAAATTATTAATAAGGTATAACTTCGAACCCGACAATTATTAAAATACTTCGATTTCTAGGTGGTAGGACTCCATTTCTGCCTAGTAGTCCATCTGGGTAGGTGTTATCTTTTTCTACCACCTGTTACCTACCTATACCACCTCGTTACCTATTTCTGCCGCCAAATAGCAGTGCTTGCACTGCTGTGTTCTGGTGTGAAGGGTGTGGAGAGCCAGTATAACTATGGGCTGTGAGGCATTCCATTTACGTCAGAAGTGACAACACGTCTGTAGCTTTCTTTGATTAAGGCTGCTTGCGGGGTCCATGGACTACAGTAGCTATTTACCAACAGGTAGATTGTAAATTCGTTTATCTTTCAGAGCTCGGGTCAACTGCCAGAAGGCAGTTCAAGATGGCTCGATATCCTCCAGCAGATTATCTCACTTGTCCTGTCTAAATTCGATAATGCGCTGTCTCACCTCGTTTTGGAGGTTGCGTAGTCGGTATTTGTTTTCTAACGTGCGATAGTGGTCGTATAGTTTTAGGGTTGTATTCTTTGCTATAATCAACTGTCGAATGTCTTTCGGAAACTTCGTGTGTTAAATGCTCGACATCCGAACCGATTTACGAGAGCAGTTTTCGACCGTTCAGGTGAGGTGGACCGATAGGGTGCTAATCGCCTCATTGGCCTCCTCTGGCGAGTCTATTTTGCCTGGGATTTTGTCTAAGTGCTGGGAGGTCGTAGACTCGCGTTTGACAAAGCAATGTTTTAATTTACGGCTATATGTGGCTTTAGAGTGGCCGTCAAAGGCCACGTATAGTCGTAAATTATAAACTTCTGATCATACTTTCGTAACGGTAAAGTTTGCAGTTCTAATGCCACTGGTTGATCTGGTTTTTCAAAGTCTCTTTTGTCTCTAATCGGATAATAACAAGTGCGGTCTACTAACCGCAGCGGTGATATACAGCTTAACGAGTCAGGGCTGCACAAGATAGAATACTACTAGAAACGGACAATTATGGTCGGAAATATTAGCAATATTATCTATTATATTAATATCAACATATTTCTGCGTGGCTTTGTATGTACTTGCGTGTACACTGGGTTGTAGAACTTTCCATATTTTTTTTAAAATGGTGATTCAGGTAATTATGGCGTGATATCTAATATAGATTATCGTTAAGGATTTTTATTCACCCAGGGTTTTCAAGATTTGAAAAATCAAATTTAACAGGAAATACGTACCTATGAAGAAAGCAAGTTGAATAAACTTGTTTATATTTAAATTATATACAAGCTTTTAAAAAAATATAATATATTAATACTTAAATTTTAATTTTGATTACAACACAATTAAACATAATTAAAAATTAGCGCGAAGTCACAAATGTGATTAGTTTTTTATGACGTCGCGCCAATTTCACACGTTCATAGTTATCTATATCTATTTTATAATATTTCTCGCGGCATTGTGTTAAGCGCTCGCCCGACCGGCGCCAGCGCATCCGATTATGTTATTGTTAAAGGACCAAATTCTTTTATTTGACCTACACGACATTTCTGTGAGGAATTTTATGTTTTGCGGTGCCACGGATGTTTAAAGAACGTTTATTTGTTTACGCGTTACTGATAGGTTTAAGATATAAACGATTTATTAATCAGTCGCTATTAACAAGTAGTACTGCTATTTTTGTTTTTCTTAGATCTCGATTAATACCAGTACTGTAAACTTGTATTTAAACCATTTCAAAGTACAATTTTATACTGAATATGCATTAAAACTCAATTATTACGTAATACTTTGCATTTATAATGTCGTAATGACACATAAGGACCATAACCGTGTATAAGAATATCTACTACCCCGTATCGTCCCGTGGGTTCCGAAAGAAGCAACAGATGGAAACTGGAATAGGTATTGGCAGCAGCATCTTTTTGATAACAGCTCAATAAAAAAAACTGCGGTTGCTAACCCGCCTGGCAAGCGTAACCACTATGGCAATATTCCCTATAAAGCAATCTATAATCAAGGCCTATGTTCATTAGTGGACAAATTCTATACTAATAGGTATAAAGCGGAAGAGTTTCTTTTGTTTCTGTTTTTTTGTTTGTATAAACGCTAATCTCTGGAACTACCAGTCCAATTTGTTTCCAATTATTTTTGTTTATTATAGCCAGATTTATGAAGAATAATAAAGGTTATCTAACATTAGGCTATACCTCTTAGTTCGCCTTAAATATTGATTTTTTTTAAGCAAGTTAAAAGAAAAAGAGCTACCGAAATGATTTATCCGCGTCCGCTGGCGTAATGGTTAGTGATACGCAAATACAATGGTCTATATAAATATAGATCTTTACTCCATCTAAAATAAAAGTCCGCAATACCATATGGCTATTTCTTATACACTTCTTATCATCTTATACATTTAGTGACAAAAAATTATTAAAAATTAAAAAGTGATTTATGAGCGTTATTATTAGGCATGGGATATTAATCTTACGAACGAAAGTTACTTCGTTATCAAGACAATTTTATGAACATAAACTTTGCTCTTTATAGCATGTTATTTGGACGAAAAGTTTAAGAGATAATGAAAAATTAAAATAATTCAACACTCGGCTCGGCGTGTGAACCACGCATAAACCCTAGCCGCCCTATGAGAACTGAGAGAAAACAGCAGTGAATGCTTCTATGAGCAAGGATTTATTATTTATTATTCGTGTGTCGCATGGCTCAGACGCGTGATATACACGGGTGAAACCGCGGGGCACAGCTAGTGAGTAAATAACTTCCAAACATTATCACAAACTTTCAAGTGTATAATATTAATATAAATAACATCAATTTATTTTAGTAATAACAACAGATGATTGTTTTCACTTTAAATAAATAATACAAATAAATTAAGAGTTGCAGAGTATTGAATAGCCACAGAGTTTGGGAAAAACATTTACGCTCCTTTTCGTCAATTATAAAGCCGCCGCTAAAGAATTACATTCGTAACTCGATACCAACCGCAAATTTAGATCATTAAATTGTCGGTGTGTATTTGCCCTTACAATGAATATACCGTCGTTATAATATCACCTTACTTTCCGGCTTTTACACTTGCTGTTCAGATTTAGGGAACAGTTGTTTACATTATTTGGTAAAGAGAATGGATTGAGGATTTGCCTCTGTATAGTTTTGTTGACTTTTATTTTAAGTGTACTATCTCATGTCCAATACTCATCAAATCTTATTGGGATTGTTATTTTACTTACAAGCTGCAACTAAAAGAAATTATTCTGTAACAAACATAAATAATATCTGTTCTAGTATCTAATTTCTACTACGAGTCCGTCTTGGTAGGTGTCTAAATTGTTACCTAACCTATATATTTCTGTCGTGAAGTAGTTATACACTTCTTACTGATCTATTTATTTCCTTTCTATGGAATAAACCATAGTCGTGTGTCTAAAATCACAAGTATATTAATAACATATGTAGTTTGCAAAAAGTATAAAGTTACTATTCATCTCTCCATTACAGAGTCTATGAAAGTTCACTGCTGAACATAGGTCTCCTTCATAGATAGATTCAAGGGGGGATTTTGCCATAATTGCCACGCTTGGCAAGCGGGTTGGAAACCGCAGTGTTTTATTATTTTGAGTTGTTATCAGGATGATGCTGGTGCCCATATCCAGTTTCATTTTCCCTCTGTCGCCTCGTAGGTCACCATCGGGACGATATGGGGTAGTGGATATCCTTGCACCGCAACTACACGGCTACAATTATTTACACTTTACTTGTATATCTATACAAACATACGGCCTTACTTAATACAATAAACATTGATTATCGCTTACTTTAATGAAGTATTAGTTATATCTGTATTTTGGTTATATCGGTGACAAACGAGTACACAATCCACCTGATGGCAAGTGGATGCTGTGGCCCATAGACATCACTAGATCTATTTTTTTTTTTTTTATAGGAGAGGGGGCAAACGAGCATGCGGCTCACCTGATGGTAAGTGACTACCGCCGCCCATGAACAACTGCAACACCAGGGGAACCAGGGGAATTGCAGATGCGTTGCCGGCCTTAAAATCTATCTTAAGATCTATCTTTGATTAAGAATCAAAGTCACCACTGAGAACCAAGATGGAATACCTCGTTTCCAGTAAAAGTGGTCTCCAGTTTTTTATACTAAAAGAAACAAAAAGCATTAAACTGCTATTATACGCTGGTATTCTGTAAGAGCGTGCTCCTTTGCTGGTCGAGTTGACCCGGAATGAAACTGCTATTATACGCTGGTATTCTGTAAGAGCGTGTTCCTTCCCTGGTCGAGTTGACCCATTCGTGCTACAACCATAATATAGCTATAGCATGGCTCTAACGCCTATAGTAAAGTCTCTTTCTCTTGTCATTTAATGAAGAAAGAGAGAGAGAGAGAGACCAACTCCTTGCGTATAGTGTCTAGAACGCTGGCTCTCTTTCCTCACGAAATGGCTTTGTTGTCACTAGCATTGACTATCAGCCGCATATAAAAATCCTTCAGAAAGTTCTACAGAAGTTTAATTTTAGGTTCCGTACCCAAAGGGTAACCAACGGGACCCCATTACTAAGTCTTCGTTATCCGTTCGTCCGTCTGTCTGTAGGCTGTATCTTATGATCCGTAATAAGTAAGCAGTTGAAATTTTCACAGAATGTGTGTTTCTGTTGCCGCTATAACAAAAAATAATAAAAATAAAAATTAAAGGGGGCTTCCCTACTAGAAACGTGTTTTACGATGGTACGAAACCCTTCATGCGCGAGTCCGACTCGCACTTGGCCGCCTTTTTTTACTACGATCGGACCTGGCAGTAAGATTTAATATAGCGGACGATATGATACTCGTATAATACGCTTGCATTCTTCATCACTGTATGAAAGTGAGATGAGATAATGAGAAATACGTACGACGGTCGAAGCGAGTAGACGTATGCCAATGTACTAAGTCGATATAATTTACTTCTATTAAGTTTCATTGTGAATTTGCTATCTAGTGCGACATACATTTAAAGTTAATTTTCTAACACTACAGTAAAGTCGACATCGTTAGTGGCATTTGCACTACAAAGGATTTTCTTGTAAACATGAGTGTTTTACGTTCGCCTAATAGTGGTGGTAAACTCTCAAGCGCAAGCGGGAGCAGATCGTTTTCTGACTTACGAACAATTAGTACATCGGAAGAAAAGTCTTCTAGTGTAACTATGCCGCGGAAAAAATATCGGGAACCCGACTTTAACATTAGAGAAGAACTTAATGAATTTAAAAATGAAATCATGTCATTTCTACAGGAAAATATGATAATGCAAGAGAAAAACTCAAAGAAATTATCACAAAGTCTAGTAGACATCAGAGATGAAATAAAAATATAAAACATACTATAGAAATCATCACATCCGAACAAAATATTTTGAAAACTGAAAAAAAAATATAAAATCACAAAATGTCAGTATTGAAAAGAAAATTAAATTATTGGAAGAGGACATTTCGCAATGTAAAATATTAAAAACGCCAACTTTTACCTACGAAAACCTCATATTGGAATTTCAAAATCGTACGCAGCTCGAACGAAACATAATAATTCTCGGTGTACCCGAAAAAAATAATAAAAATATTAAAAGTAGAATAGAATATGATAATAGCGAAGCTTTGAATATTTTAAAACACACCTATCCCGAATGTCCGCTGCCGTTTAAAACGTCTAGATTGGGTAAGTATGACCCAAATAAAAATAGACCCTTAAAAGTATTCTTTGTTTCTCAAGATATAATAATGAATATCATGCGCAATAGGTCAGCATACTCGAACGGAGATATACGTATAGTACCCGATCGAACTCCTATGCAAATACAACATATAAAAAAATCTTCGAGATGAACTAATGCGCCGTCAGGAGGGTGGGGAGAAAAATCTCACTATAAAATATATAAAGGGATTACCTAAAATTATAAGTATGTCATCAATAAAGTAAATAACTTACAGATTTCCAAAAAATATTGCTTAATATAAGCTATAAAATAATCCAACAATACGATGAATTGAGTCTTAGTACAAAAACCTTAAAGTTTTTTTATGTCAACATACGAAGTATAAAAAGAGTAGGTAAATTTGACGAACAAAAATGTATTCTTAAAGGTATTTCTCATAACACCCACATTATTCTTTTCACTGAGACGTGGATTAAAACAAAAAATGAAGCTGAATTATATCAAACACCGAACTAAACACACGTATATAACTTAAGGTCACATGGATTAGGAGGAGGAATTTCTATATTCATACATAATAATTTTGATTTTGAAATTATGGAAGAACATTATATAAATAGTGAAAATTACTTGTGGATTCATATTAAAAAAAATTGCCTTAAATATAGGATTAATTTATGACCACCGCATACTAATATAAAAAAAGTTCATTGATACTTATACAATGCAGTTAGAAAAATATAACAGGGCACTCGTATTCGGAGATTTTAATATTAATATATTAAATTCGGAACGGTGTACAATTGACTACATCAATTCAAATAGTGAATCTGGTTACACCATTATAAATAATATTACCTTTGAATATAGTACACGAGAAACTGCGCACTCGAGCACAATTATTGAACACGTCTGTACCAACCTCTTAGATCCTTTAGTATCTATGAATATAATTGACTCACCAAAATCAGATCACAAACAAATATATATCGAATTATGGAAACATAAAATACCACCCAGACAGAAAGTACAATACCAATATCTAGATTATGAGGTTTTTTATAATAGTGTACAGGAAAATATATCAAAGTTAAGTCACAGCTACAACAATTATCCCGCACAAATGAAAGAGACAAAAATAAAATTACAAAATATAAAATTCTAAATCCCCGCTGCAAGATTGGATTAACAAAGATATAATAACTAGCATCAATAAACGTAATTAATTTTGGTATAAACACTAAAAGGATCCTACATTCCTACAAACACGCAACTGGTAATGAAATTTAAAGCTGAAAGAGTAAAGGTCAATAGAATGATAACGGAAGAGAAAAGAAAATACTACTGCAGTGTCTTTGAAAAATGCAAAAAAAAAAACTAATAAAATGTGAACTACAATAAATAGTATGGCTACAAATAAAATATCAAAGATTTGCACTCTCCCTAAGCTTATTATCTACTCTAAAATTATAACTAACGGATTCGAGGTTTGTAACGCGTTTAATGATTTATTTTCATCCATAGGTTCTTCTCTAGCAGATAAAATAATGCAAAAACAAGACACAATAACTGATATTTCTCTAGGTAATACAAATAAAGTTAATAGCTTTAGACCATGTACACACCACGAAATTACAAAATTATTGATAATTTAGATAGCAATACTAGCTCGGGAATAGATACCATTTCAATAAAATGTATTAAAAACTTAATAACCGGCAATTTTTTTTCTTTTTTCTTGCATTAACACGTGTCTGGAAAATGGTCACTTTCCAGAAAGCCTAAAAATAGAAAAGGAAGGAGAAAAGCTATTTATAAAAATGGTGATAAGACTGGTCCTAACAATTACCGACCAATATCGGTCCTACCAGTAGTCTCTAAATTGTTCGAAAAAAATTATTTACTCCAGGCTATATGAATATTTAAACAAAATAAATTTTCTTATAGATAAATAGTACGGTTTTCGACCTAAGTCTAACACATTGACTGCTACCATTGATTTAGTAACTAAAATTAGGAAAAGTATTG
The DNA here is from genome assembly GCA_029286625.1 of Parnassius orleans. Taxonomy (NCBI): domain Eukaryota; kingdom Metazoa; phylum Arthropoda; class Insecta; order Lepidoptera; family Papilionidae; genus Parnassius; species Parnassius orleans. Next base: position 885,885 of record JAGSMP010000137.1, read on the forward strand.
ACAAAAAACAAATAGCTTTAGGCATATTTATCGACCTTAAGAAAGCCTATGATACGGTAAGCCACAAATTGCTACTAAACAAACTTAAAAATATAGGGATAGATGGAAAAGCACTCAAAATTCTCGAATCATATTTACATGATAGGTATCAAGTTGTTAAAATTGGAGAATTCGAAAGTCAAACTAAAAAAATAGGCTGTGGTGTGCCGCAGGGGTCTATATTAGGACTATTGTTGTTCCTTATATATGTGAATAACATTAGTACAATAGGTCTGACAGGACATATTACACTCTATGCGGATGATACCAGCCTTTTTTATTTTGGTAACACAACAGCTTCTGTCATTAATGAAGCCCAACATGATCTTAATAAAATTAATTCGTGGCTGCAAAATAACTTGCTAACACTTAATACTTCAAAAACATTTTACATGAATTTTTCTGCTAAAAACAAGAAACTCAACGATCACCTCTAATTATAGCTAATGAACCTATACACAAGTCTAAAGAAGAAAAATACTTAGGTCTAATCCTAGACAATAAATTAACCTGGAAACCTCATATAGATAATATCCGATCTAAATTAACACCCTTAATAGGAATTTTAACAAAAATAGCAAAATGTTTTCCACCATCAATTAAAAAACTAATATATAATACTCTTGTAAAGCCGCATTTAGAATATCTAATACAAGTATGGGGAAGTGCATCAAAAACCAACCTAGATGTACTACAGCGAAGTCAAAATAAGGCCATTAAAGTACTTTTTAACTACCATTATTTAACACCAACGGATAAAATCTATAAAAATACTAATCTACTTAACATAAATAAACTTTATATATACAGTACATGCGTAATAGTTAAAAAAAATACTTTTAAAATCAACCCATTCACTAACTACTTTTTCTAAAAGATCACACCGATATTGTACTCGAAATAGACACAAGCTAGCGCTGCCTACCTATAGAACTGACATAGGAAGTAATTGCATTAACTTTGAGGGAGTGCAACTTTATAACAAGCTGCCTAATTATGTGAGAGAATGTAGCACTATTGCATTATTCAAAAGACGCCTGTTAAATTACTTATCCTAATTTATACTTGTTTTGGACCGCAGATTTTTTTTTATATTTTAATTGTTATGTATTTACTATTTATCACTGTTAAGCGAACTGTATATTGTTCTTATTTGATAAATAAATGTCTTTAACCTGAAAGTGGTCTTCAATTTGCCATGTAATGACGGCTTAAGAGAATCCATCGTTATTCATATCCTAAAGGTATCGTAAGAGGCGACTATATGAAATGCTAGAAAGATCTCATAACATCTGATGATGACGGTGCTTCCCTCTTGTATAATTATCATCATCATCATTACAGCCTATCAAATCCACTGCTGGACATAGGCCTCCTTATAGATTGGCTCATTAGGGAAATTTATTATTTGCCACAGTTGTCCGCTCGGAAGACGGTTTTGCAACCGCGGTTTTTTTTTCTAGTTATAAGGAAGATGCTGTTGCCCATCTCTTGGATTTTTTTCTTTCACCTCTTACGACACTAACGGGGTGATATGCTATTGATACGAAGACATTTATGTAAAGTAAAATTACAGCCCACAGTTGTCCCACTGTTGGACACAGGCTTTCTCTAATTTTTGAGAGGGTTTTAGGAGAAGGAACTGTCTCCGCGCTGAACCAATGTGTGTAGATGGACTCGCCATGTTATTATTTATTTCTCAGATGTGCGGGGTTCCTTCTTCAGCACTTGAAATTGTTATAAGCCGACGGTTTTGGTGACGGGAATCGAACCCAGATTTCTCGCGTACTGTGTAATTTACACCGAGCGCTTTATTTCTGAACCACTACGCCTCATATTAAACTCAATATAACGACTTAAGCGGTAGAAACGCTAACCAAGCTAATTGATCTGTAAAGCCATTGTTATAAACCAAGCTTATTATTGTCAAGTAAAAAAATTTGACTGTCAGCGTATACGAACACACAATTGAATACATGTTCTCATTGTTTTGAAGTATCCGATTTGAACGTCATTTTAACTTTTAACTTAACAGTACAGATATTTAGTACAAAGCCAATATTACGCAATATTTATATAGTTTTTTATATCTATAAAAATCTATTTATAATCCAATATATTAAATCACTATATAACGATTGATTCGCCGTCAACTAAAGTGAGTTACTTTACAATTTTGTTTGTTTTATATCCAGAGCAAAAATTAACAATTTCTAAAAATTTTAAATAATATTACAGAAAATTTATGTTTATCACACACTTTTAAAATTTTGCCCAATATTATTATAGGAGTCAATGACATTTAAGTTCACTTTATTTTATTTATAAAAAATATCCTGATTGCGTGTGGCAAGTTTGATATTAAAGAAACGAAAGGTCATTCAAACAAGAATAATGCTCAAATGCGACTAGACCACCAAATGTGAGAAACGGGGGCACACAAAAAGAGATATGTAACGAAGGAACGGCACACGGCAGCCTAACATAACAACTATTGGTTCTGTGACGCCGCCGAACAATTTGTAAATAAATACAAGGGAAAGAGAAAACAAAATCATGTCATCCTAAAACAGACATTCACACGATCACAGATTACGAAACAATTAACGCGGTCAAAACAAACTCGGGGGTCTGGGAACGGTCCCTTGTCCTTTGGAATTTATAGCTCGTTTCACGCACTTCACGATGTTTTCGAAATAGAAAATGTTATCTAATCATTAAACACCACAATATCCTTGGAAGCGTTTGTGTTAAATCGCAACTAAAAACCCTTGTAAAAAGAAAAAAACGAGCTCCTGTCTTAAATAAAAGACTTTTTAAGTCGACCCTTATCTTTTGACAAGCGATTTTGGTTTAACGAATCATTAACAACTTTGAATGTACTGATAAGAACATAAAGTATTATGTTAAATAAGGTCCCCATTAGAGTTACAAATAAATCACGAATAAAACAAAACGAAACGCTTACGTCTTGATTAACATTTTGCAAATTCACTTTACTTTATAATATAACCTTTTACAAAATATTGACGTAAAAATTTTAAAATAAAATACGACGCACTTATATAAATAAGGAAATAACTTAAGACTATACTTTTGCCTATCTTTTGTTGTAAAATAAAATATTTTGTATTACATTTACGGCCTAGTAAAAGTCCACTGCTGAACATAGGCCTCACCATAGATTTACTCATCGGGATTATATTTGCCGCTTGGTAAGTGGGTTGATCAGGAAGATACTGCTGTCTATTTCCTGGTTCATTTTCCCTCTGTCGCCTCTTACGATACCCAGGGGATCATATATCAGGTATAGATCAGGGATATGGGTTAGTGGATATTCTTACACCGTCTGTACATGGTTGTTGTAACAAATGTACCAGGTCGTCACTCCATCTTCGTCGTCACTTCAGCTTACCGATACGAGGCTGCCACTCGAGAACATTTCTTCCCCATCGATTTTTGGTTCTTCAAGATATTATAATATATACACACATAAATAAAATTGAAGTGTCTGTCTGTAGTTTCTGAAATAACTGTCTTCAATTTAGCTGAGAAGGTTATTTGCATGCTACAAGGACACGAATAACCTTTTTAAATTCTGTCTCTATGTTCGGGTAATCGTAAAAAACGTAACCCCCTCACTGGGATTTTCTCCTGTATCATGGAGGCAGTTCGAAAACATGATACAAGGACACACATCCAGACCCGGAACAATTATTTGTAGGCCGTACAAATACTTTAATCTATAATATTTCAAATCCTTTGTAGAAACCATGGTCATTGAAGTGTTTGACGTCCCGATGTCAAAGTTAACCCAGAGTACCTTCCGGTTTTAATTATTAATTTTGGTCCATCTACGCAGAATTAGCTAACTGTATCTTGAAGTATTGCAGTGGTATGCTTGGGTTTAGTTACACATAATTAATTGTGTAATGTTCGCGTAAATATGAAAAATTATTACATAAAGCAACGGACTGGAAATAAAATTGATAAAGTGATATAATGAATGGTTTTAAAGATTATTTCAAAAACTTTAAGAGAATGTAAAAAAAGGCTTAAAACAAAACTTTTTGGCTTACAATTGTCCACAAAAAAGGTCGTCATATTTAAATCTTTTTTTTTTACTTCGACACCTTTTTTACTTTAATAAGCCCGTGCTTGACTACTATCCCACCAGATAGTAAGTGGTAATACAGCCGAAGATAGTAAAGTAAAAACAACAAAACAATGAATGTTAAGGGATAAAGTGATAAAGTATAGACGTTCAATTTTTTTTCAAAATATTTTCCTATATCTCTCATAGTTTTTGAGATAATAGCAAAACCTGATTTTTTTTCGATAATTGCACTACTTACCCAAAGACCACCAATATCTGCAGCTTTTTTTTTTTGATCAGGTGTCTAACCCGAACGAAGTCGCGGATAAAAGCTACATTGCCACTTCAGCTAGCCTGTCAAGCGTGGCAATATAGCGAATGTCCCGCAGCGAATATTATATAATACATATAATATACATCGGCAAGTGTGTTTCAAGTAGCGTATTAATTTATCTCCAAATGCCTGCCTCATTTGCACGCGGTGCAAATAGTAAACGAACGAAACAAACGAAAAAAAATGCTACAGTGACCACTAAAAAGGGCGGTAACCATCACTAAAAAATTCGATATACTGATAATAGAAAGCAGTAGTGTCATGCTGTCGGTTCTACCACAATTCACCTGCCTAACTTAGTATGTGAAGTATGTGAGCAAGTGAATTGAAAAAGGCTCAAAAAGAAGTATACCTATTGTAGAATAACACCACATATTTTTCATATAAATAAAATGTTATTAGGGCATGTGGTTGATCTTTTGGCCTTCATTAAATGGCGGTAACCATCTCATTTACGACTGACTGAGTAGCGTCAAAGGTGCAAGATGTCTGATATTGCGATCGCCAATCTCCCTGCTAATTTGGCGATCAAGGCAAAGCAAATACTCCAATTAACGGACGACGTTCAGCAGTGGACTTTTATGGGCTGTGACCATGAAGACAAAAAAAAAACATTATCCCATTTCTTTCACTGGAGGTTGCTAAGGGTATAGAATAAGGTAAAATAAGAAAACAATAACAGCACCTGAGGAGCAAAATCTTTACTTCAATTGCTAATAAAGTGTGCTTAACTTATTTCCGAAAAATTAAAAGGAATGTTTAAAAATTGATCACAAGAAGGAAGATCCTTAAAAATCAATTTCACATCTTACGATCAATTCACATCTTACGAGTATCAAACTGTTTTTGAGTTTTGTAAGTATACAATCTATGTTGTATTGTATATACTACTTTGGAAAAAAAGTCCCGCTGGGTTTCTACCTAGTTCTTCCAAGGACACAGATTTTTACCAATTCAGTGGTAATAGCCAAAAATGACTAAATAAACATTTATAATCTATATTAAATAAAAAGTCTATTCTATTCCAACCAAATTAAAATACGTATATATAATATTATGAAGTATATGTATCCAAGGTAATGATGACATAATAATATTGAAAGAAGATTTAAATGCAATTTTGGAGATTATAGAAACACTTAAAACGTAGAGCTACGCTGCATGTAAGTACATATGTTACGGTTGTGTGAATGGGTCGGCTCGACCGGGGAGGGACCACGCTCTCACAGAATACCAGCGTGAAATAGCAGGTTAATGCTGCTGTGTTTCGTATGGTGAGTGTAGAAAACCGAAGACCCTTTTTACTGGAAACGAGGCATTTCATCTTAGTCATCAGGGGTGACAACGCCTCTGCGTTTTGATTCTTAATCGAGGATAAATGTAGACGTTCGTTGGCCACAGCATCCACTTACCATCAGGTGGACTGTGTGCTCGTTTGTCACCATTATTCTATATAAAATAAATAATAATAATAAATACAGAAGGGTACAGTTCGTTATTACGTTTGAGGAATGAGATGGAATGAAAATAACAGAAGCAACCTGTGTTTTATTCTGACTCTTTAGACCCTTGAAATCGGAACATAATTGTAGATACTTGGCGACTTTAAATTATTAAGGTAGTCACTCCTATGCAAAAAAATTAACTTTGCTAAGACACAGTGTATCGACGAATTAAAGCTGCCGACTTCAGAAGTTAATATTATGTGGAAATCATGCTGCAGCTATACAAACAGGACGACGCTCTCACATAATACCAGCGTAAAATAGCAGCTCAATGCTGCTGTGCTTCGATTGGTGAGTGTAGAGAACTGAAGACCCTTTTTACTGGTTTCAAGGCACTCCATCTTACTCCTTAGGGGTGATAATGCATGCACAGTGCTCGCTCGTCACCCTTGTTCTATATATAAAAACCAAAAATATACAGTCGAATTGAGGACCTCCTTATTTTTTTGGAAAGATACTAATTTGAATTTTTATGAGATATCTATGTATTCAATCGTTTATGCAAATGATTATTCAAGTAATTTTTCTTCTTATATCTCATTTTCAATCATTTTGAAACAAATTACTTAACAAAAAAGACTAAATAAATAACAATAATTGTTCAATGCTTCTCTTCATTTGCATTTAGTTAATTCATTGGACGTTTAACTTCTTAGACTTAGGTTGAGACTTTGGACTTTGTGAAAATTCCATTTGTGAGTGTTGCAGATACAGGTGAATCTTTAGTTGGTGAATCATCGTCAATTGTCCCCGTGTGAATCACAATATACACATCATGGGAGGCCGCGATTATAGTCTGTTGCGAGAATGCTCCAATTAGCAATTTGCGGCTGCTATAATAATTTCGTGCGTGACAAAATGCTGTTTCCTAGAAAATACTCGTTGTAATGAAGAATTTTTTAAATTCCCTTATGAGATAAAAAAATATATAATAAAATCGTAATTAGATCTGTAGTCCTCTCATGAAGTTAATTAGAGTTATCTCGTTGCCGTTAATGTTGTTTTACAGATTTAATTGTCTAACTTAAGACTTTGCTAAGGTTTGTCTATAATGATAAAGTTTATATGATTTAAAGTTTAGCATAAATTTAATAAAGACACTAAAATATGTATTGCATTACAATAGTTTTATAAGGTACTAAATTCGCTATTAAAAAGTAAATAAAATTAACAACTTCTTATTATATCATCATATTTTAATTTTCGATTATTTAATCAGAGTATTATACCCTTAAGTACCCTTAACCGATGAGCGTGTATGCGTAGGTAAAAGGATGTGGAGGAAGCGAGAGAGGTGTGTCAGGATTGTGCCAAATGGACGTCCATAGTCTTTGCCTACCCCTCTGGGTGACAGGCGTGAGTGTTTATGTATGTATTGTGTGTTATATTTTCAAAAGCGTAACTCTCAATACAGCTTGATTACGGACAACAGAGTAAACACAAGCCTATAGTTGCACGAGCATCTACTTTACTGGGGCTATTAAATTAATGTTGTCTTTTTTGTGCTAAAGACTTAAAAATTATTCATTTGCGTTCAATGTGTGGCATTAATTTTAATAAAAAACTGATCTTAAAATACATAAATGGATAATAAGTGAAAACATTTGACATTCGACATTATAATTATTATAGCCCATAACAAATCCCCTGCTGAACATAAGCTACCTGCATTCATTGACTTCCTGCATTTTTTAACAGGTCGTCACTCTTTCTAGCTTACTATACTGTATAGTGGCGGTGTAAGAATATCCACTACATCTTATCGTGCCGTGGTTGTCGCAAGAGGTGACTGAAGGAAACTCGCCAGGGATGGACAGATGAGCAGCCACATTTTTCCGATAATAGCAAATTATAATTTAAAAAAATCTGCAGTTGCCAACCCGCACGCCAAGCGTGGCAACTATGGCCAGAAACCCCCCATGATAGAATTTATTTATTATGTGTAATGATGATGGTTACAATATAATCTAAAAGTATCAGTTGTGTTGGCCATTTTTTTTAAATTATATGAACATTTATTTATTTAGCATAATAATAATTTACCATGCAGCGGCGGATTGAGATAACCTTACCTTACGTATTATCATCCCGTAGGTGTCTTAAGAGGCAACAGAAGTAAACTGAAACAGGAGATGGAAATCATCCTTTAGATAACAACTCAAAATGAAAATAAAAACTGTGGTTGCCAAATCGCCTGCTTAATATTGCAAATATGGCAAAATTCTTTCTATGGGGCAATTTATGGGGTGACAGGCAACGGATCCTTCTAATCTCTAGTATCTAACCTTGTTAGAAATCAGAGGAGGTCAATGTTCGGCTGTGAGGTGTATGTATGTTGTTACTTTATAAACTTTAATTCACCCTATGTCTTTAGCACTGCATTTAATTCACTTGTAATAGTATCTACTATGAGGCACTTTGGCAGCCTCTTTGGCGTTGTCTAACAAAGGCTGAGTATAGCCATTCAACGAAAATACACAGCCAGCGTTCTAAGCACTATACCGCGGAGAGTAAGACTCCCTGGTAAGGAAACTGAACTTTAGTTTATTGCTTTTAATGTAATAAATTGTGTACAATGTAATGTAATGTTTTATAATAACATGTTATTTTTTTCTTCATTTATTCATTCATTACAGTTTATCAAAAGTCCAATGCTGAACATAAGCCTCTCCCTTGACGCCCCGTTTCCGTCACGTTTAGCAGGCGGATCGAGTATTTCATACTTTTAACGCTGCTATTTTATAAAGTAAAGTTAAAGTTACAGCCTATGTACGTCCCACTGCTGGGCACATTATTTCTCAGACGATGTTTTCCTTCAACGCCGAGCACGTGGTAAATTAGCACTTAAAATTGAAATTAACAATTTCATTGCTGCCGGCGGGGATCGAACCCGGGTTGTTCGCGTACTGTGAAATTTATAGCAAGCGCTAACTATCTGAGCTACCACGGCTCTTATGAAGTAAACAAGATGATTTTACCGCTATATTTTATTATGAATGACAAACGAGCACACGGTCCCCCTGATAGGACGTGGATTCTACGGCCAACGGACATCTGCGATACTACTATATCCAGCGACGATTAAAGAATAAAATGCAAGGACTAACATGGAATCCCTCGTTTAATGTAAAAAGGGTCCCCGGTTCTCTACACTGACCATACGAAACACAGCAGCATTAAGCTTCAATTTTACGCTTGTATATTCTGTGATAGCGTGGTTTTTCCGTGGTTGAGCCGACCCATCTCTACTACAACCATTGAATAGTTACAGTATGGCTCTACCACGTACAAATTCTATCGAAAGCCATAAGATTTTGCTATCAATTCCCATATTTATCGCCACTTACGACACCCTCGAGACTAAATGGGCTAATGAATTATCTTATGCCGCCATTACGGAGCATTAATATATTATTTGGACATAAAACATATTAGATGGGTACTTAATGATCTTTAGAAAAAAGTGTTATTAGATATTCAGCAAATTATAAATATTTTTTTCTTCTAGGGATCGCTGCTGGAAATTTGCCTCTCGTCGTTCATTGCGAAAGGGATTTTCCACAAAGGCAACGCTTGACAGATAAGTATTAGGTTCTTACATCACTCACAGAAAGTAGGTAATAGAATGATGGATTCTCTGACGTCGCCTCCACATGTCATCAAAATACGTACATAGATACTATAGTACGTTATGATAAAAGTTTTATATATCTATATAATTTAAATCAGTACTCTATGATCTCTATATTTTGTCATCATTTTGTCATCAATTCTTTGTAAATAATACATCACTATCGACTTTGTAGCAATATCAAGCTTCTATATTCCATTCAGAGTCGTATACAGGACAATGGCGGTTCAGATAAGTCTCTGAAATATAGTACGTTTAACTACGAAAGTTATGACGAATTCGGGGTAACAAAGCTTACCTCCTCCTCCTCCTCCCTCCTTTAATTTGGTTTCCCTAATTAAAAAGCTCTTTTGAATTATTGTTAAAATATTATTAATGCATGTTATTTTGTGGTTATTTCGTTAGTACAACGGAAAGGAAGAAGCTGCTGCCCATCTTAAGGTTTGTTTCCCACTGTTGCCTCTTACGACACCTACGGGATGATGCGGGTAGTGGATATCCTTACACAGCCACTACACGGTAAATCATTTCAGAATTACTAGCGCTTAATAGTGCTTAATTATTTAAGACTCTGGTAACTTTTTTATTAAAAATTACAAATTAGGGATGGTTTTATGTCACAATTAAGTCAAAATTTTTAGAGAGCGAATACCACTGTTTTTACGTATTTTTGAGTAAAAACTCAGAACGATACATAATAATTCTTACGTATCCAATAGCCATAATCATGTATCACATTTCTTTTTAAAGAATAAGGGTGACAAATGAGAACACAGTCCACCAGATGGTAAGTGAATGATGTGACCCATTGACATCTATATCTATCCCCGATTAAAAATCAAAATTCAGATGCATTGTCACCCCTGAGGACTAATATGGAATACTTCTTTACCAGTAAAAAGGGTTTCCGAACACAGCAGCAGTTAGCTGCTATTTTACGCTGGTATTCTGTGAGACTATTTTAAGGAATGGTTATTAATAAAACCGAATAAAGTTAGAAATATTACATCTACACAATTGAAAATGGTATTTTTGATTGATATATAATTCTATTTTTAACGTTTTAACATAAATAAATTTAGCTGTGGATCATTGAATGGTGGAACAATAAACGACTAGATTAATATTTGTAATATTTATCTAGTCGTTTATTGTTCTACCATTTAATAAAGGGCGGTGTAATATTCTTCCAGTTGTTTAAGTTAATATGTAAGGTAAATAATACCTACAAAGGTTTATTGAATTATGAAAGTGCAAAACCCTTTTAGTGATTCAGCGCTACTGTAATTTAATAATGAGACTCTAATGAATTTTGAAGCCATACTCGCGTCATTACTTTCTTTGCACAAAACGAGAGGTATGAATCAGCGACATTGCATTGTGATTTGGTGCCGTGAGAATGTCGAGTAACCTCCGACACAAGAATTCCTCACCATCCGGACCTGTGTGACCTGAATTAAAGCAATATAATCACAAATTACACAGACCCTTTTATCAAGATTTGGGCGTGTACGATAACTTTAAGGCGAAGTGATTTCTGTATTTTTTTTGCATTTCTTGGTATTTTTGTATCACATTAGAAAAGTTATGAGAAAAACTATGAAACAAAATGGAGTTAAACCCGATAATGCTGCGAAAATTAGTTTCATTAATGATTAATAATTAACATAAATTATTTTGTGCCAAACCAGAGAAGAAGGCAAATTGTTAAATAAGTAAAACAAAGTTTTCTTTTTTTCTTTGGCGATGGTGAATCTAACAATCAAAATTTGTTATGCTATATTATATCCCCACAGACTGGCGTGAGCAGTCGTAACTAAGGGTTCAGTGCGATACTCGATGATGTTCTTTCAGTGTGCATTTATAAAATTATAGAGTTTTTCTTTAAGTAATACGCTATTTTCTTTACTTAACTGACGTCAAATACTCCAACTAAGCATAAAATGCTTGTGTTAACCACAACCCACAACTTTCCAAGTTTGCAGACTACTGTCGCTTTAAGGATCTATAGAATGTTCTCCTAAAATACTTTCGTTAACAATTAATCAACAATTTTAAAAAAAAAACCATACAAAAGCTATTATACTACTGTAAGTTACCATTTCATTAGATGAATTTGTCATATTTAAATTGAACAATGTTTTGATTTATCATACTTAATTTCCCCAAAAGTTTACATTAAGCTTACGAAGTGTTTTTAACCCCCGACGCAAACAGAGGGTGTTATATGTTTAACGTGTGTATCTGTGTATCTGAGTATCTGTGTGTCTGTCTGTGGCATCGTAACTCCCAAACGGATGAACCTATTTAGATTTAGATTTTTTTTTTGTTTGAAAGGTGACTTGATCGAGAGTGTTCTTAGTTATTCAATATCTTTTCAGCCGTATAAAGATCATCAGCTCTTTTTGTTTCGGGGTTTTTTTTTAATTTTCAATTTAAATTATAAAAAGCGAGCCGTGGCACTTCAGAGACTAAATGCTAACAGCAAAGTTCATAGAACGCGAGCAAACCTCAGTTCGATTCCGACTAATGTCATTATATTATATACCTCTTTAATAATCATTTGATTTAACTATTTTAACACCTTTAATTATTTACTTTTATGTCTCCCTGCAAATTAGAAATTAAGTATTAAATAATCATACTTGAAAAAATGAAAACAATCACATTAACTTTTTTTAAGGTTTTTCCCACGCTATATTCAAAAGTATCTAACTACAAAACAGGTCAATAAAACTATTACTACAATATAGTTTTATGAGTAATACAGTTAGTAGCGTAATTAATGATAATAACTGCTAACGATACGGCACCTTTACTTCCAGGGGTTGCAATTGAAAATCACAAAGCGGTGTATACTTTAATGATTGGTATTTAACGAGACTTCGTTAAATAATTGGTGTGAATCATTTAGTCATTAAATTTAGTCCAAAGTGAAACAGGTTTCATTTTAAAGCTTATACCGTCATTTAATAATTGTCTCACATAAGCCAACGACTACCTTTTTACAAGATAACTGCTGCTATTAAAGATTATAAAACAGAATTTTTATTTTATTTAGGTGCTACAGGTGCGATTAGCATTAAATAATTAAGACACAGTTAGAGTTAAATACGAGTATATTAAAGCCTATCAAAAGTCCACTTGCCTCCCAATAGATTGTTTAATAGATTACCTCCTAGGGCGATATTTGCAATGTTTGCCACGTTTGGCAAGCGCTGCCCATTCCCTGGCTCAGTTTCCCTCTGTCGCCTCTTACGACATCCACGAGAATGTATACTGTAGCGGATATTCTGACACCGCTACTACACGGTATAAGTTATGTGTTATACTTCTACAATTACTTTTAAATTTAAAGAACTCGATATCATTAATATTTAATTAATGTGGTGTAAACTTTTATGAAAAAAGTTACAGAAATCTCTCGAAATTATTTAAATTTACAAAAAAAAAGAGGTTTATTACACAACTTTATAATCAATATACATAAATATCAAAATACGTGGTAGTACCACGCTGCAGCTATATTATGGTTGTAGCACGAATGGGTCGGCTCGACCGGGGTAGGACCACGCTCTCACAGAATATCAGCGTAAAATAACAGCTTCATGCTGCTGTGTTTCGTATGGTGAGTGTAGAGAACCGGAGATCCTTTTTACTGGAAAAGAGGCATTCCATCTTGGTCCTCAAGGGTGACAACGCATCTGCTTTTTGATTCTTAATTGAGGATGTCTTAATGTAGATGTCTATGGGCCACCTCATCCACTTACCACCCTGTTCTATAAAAAAAATCAATTATTTTAAATATAAATAACAAAGAAGAAAATTTGACAATTTTGTTATCGATTTAACTTCTTAAATTAGTTGAGCGGTTAAATTGCAATTTTTCTAATGTGATAACTTAGGTCAAATAAATATAATCTATAAGTATAATACTAAGATTGGTAAGCCCTGGAGAAAGGCATGCGCCGCGCTTCCTGTCATAGTTTCGAGTGTTGTCGCGACGCTTGCAAGATAAAACGTTTTATGTCAATATGATTACTCGTAGCACTAACGTCCTTTCAGTTTTGCGAAGAGACAAGGCTGCCTCTTAAACGGATCGTGTATGACCTTAGGAGACAAAATGATAATTGCTTGCAATCGTTCGTCGTCAATCCCGTCTGGGTTTGATTTAATTCCACTTTAAGGAGCTAAAATGTCAAAGAGATATGCTATATATTTGTTGTGAGGTTTACGTTACTCATTCAGAGTATCATAAATTTTAATACAATGTGTATATAGGTAATTGTAGTTCTTGCTCTACTTTTGGCAACTCATATTCGTGAAGGCAAATATGTACAAAATGTACAAAGATATAAGTAACATTTCACAGTCAAGGTACATGGAAAATTAATTGAAAAATAATTTTAAAAAAGCTAACGAATTTGTTCCTTAAAGCAAATTATAACGTCCCTAATGATATTTTCGGTCATAAATATATATAATTAGTAATAAAATAAAAAAGGCATAAAGTATTTGAATACAAAAAAAGAATCTCAGAAAAATGGGCTATAAAAGTACGAGTAATATAGGTACGAGTATGTACTAAAAATCGATAAATATAACTAAGCGTATCGTCAGTCGTCAGAAGTCAGATCGTAATTTGTAGTAACTTGTAAACTTAGTTACATCAAAAATATTATTTTGATTAAAATTGACTATTAAATTACTTATTCGAGTTTCTAGCTAACTACTTAATTTAATTTTTACTTTAACTATATCCACAAGAGCTTATGTTCAGTTGTTTGTCATGAGGGCTTGCAAAGTACACAGATAATGTCAAACAAGGATTGTTGGAAATCTGTGTCTTTTCTTTTGTGTGTGTTTGCCTACTCGGTCACGGCAGACTTGTGGTTTGGTGCAGGTCAAGTGATTTCAATCATGATTTATTTACTTCTTTATTCTCTTTTTTTAAATAGCGTGTAATTATCGTGAGAAAATGAAATATAAACGTTGCAGTCTTAATATTGACTTTTAACTCAAGGTAATGTTCTAATACCTAGATTAGTAATAATGTAAGATATCTATTTTTCTTGTGAAAATCCCTTTCGTCTCAACTCGACCTGGGATAAACCACGTTCTCACCCAGGGTAAAATAGCAAGAAAACAAACAAACAAAACAGCAGTATTAAGCATATTGCTGTGTTTTGTATGGTGAGTGAAGAGAACCAGTGACCCATATTACTAGAAATGAGGCATTCCATCTTAGTCCTCGGGGGTGACAACGCATCTGCATTTTGATTCTTAACTGAAGATAGATGTAGGTGTCTATGTGCCGCAGCATCCACTTACCATCAGGTGGACTGTGTGCTTGTATGACTCTTACTTAAAACAAAAAAAAACACAATTATTGTCTCAGTTTGTTATCAAATTTGAGAAATATAATACCAAATTAATGAATGCGTAATTCCGTTCCTGCCAATTTTGATGGCATGGCATATTGTATTACATTGGTTATGTGCGTTGTATAATAATAAAGCTGGACAATTTCATGTGCGAATGCTGATATCGGTCAGATGAACTTCATATTAATATAGATAAATCAATAGAGTTATACAATATTATTAATTGACGTTGTAAACAATAGACTGGAATATGTACGGTATTATATTGACTTTAGAGTCCGAGGATTTGAGCTTGTTGCTTGTCACATAAACAGTATTCGCGCTATTTTAATATTACTTGACATAACGTTTTTTAAATTTCGTGTTATGTGATAATGTAATCTTTATATTAAGAGTAAAGGCGTTAATTGACGCTATGTATCGTCCTACGTCTACGTTAGTACTATTATTTATGTTGTGGTATGGCGTAAACGAGATGGTATATTGCCATCTTTTGGAACCCATGAGAACTCCTTAGCATATCCTCCAGCCACCTTTTACGACACACACACTTACACACTACATAAAAAATAAACATATAAAAACAACATGCTATTTGCGCCAATAAATAAAGTTTTCTTGGTGGTCGACATCGTCTTGTTAACAATGATACAATGTAGGAAGTGAGAGATAACCCGTACAGTTTTAAAGGAGTTGTTGATTCACAAGCAAAACGGTTGATTAAAAAAAAGATTGTCACGTGCGAGAGGTAGCGCATTAACATACCCTCTTTTTTCGTCCCAGATTCGTGACGCGCCGTGTGTGAGCCTCGTGGTAAATAATAAATCTTTCTAATAAATAAAACAAGGGAACGTGAGTGAGATAAAGGGCGCAGGCGCGTTCGGTGCGCCCTAAACGCCATTGTAACTCGCCGACGGTCGTTAAACGAATGTGAAAATATTTTGTGCCTTTTTGGGTAGAGTGAGATGAGGAGCACGTTATGAGTGGACAAATGGTTGGTTATTGAACTGCTGAAGCAGTTAATTTATGCAATAGTTACAAATTAAAGTTAAAATATGCTTGGTATATTTGTACCTACGTAGTAGAGCAATACTGCAGCTGCAGTCGAGCCGATTCGTTCTTGCTACAGCCATGCTGGTTGTAGCAAGAATGGGTTGGGTCTAATAGAAAAGAACCCCGTTCTTACTGAATACCAGCGTGAAATAGTAACCTAGTGCTGTTATGTTACATATAGTATAGATGGAATGCCTAATGAAGCATTCCATCTTAGTCCTCAGGGATGACAACGTATCTGCATTTTGATTCTTAATCGATGAATGATGTAGATGTATATGTGCTCGTTTGTCACCTTTACTCACCCGTGTCACCCTTATTCTACAAAAAAAAAAATATGTCAAAGCTTGTACAACACATTCTTATTTTTATTGCAAGTAGGAATTTTGTTGTCAATTTTTTAAAATACCATCAGAATTGTATGTTACACCTAGTAAAAAGAAATTACATTGTCGAGATGGATGTAGGTTAGTCATGAGCGTTTTTTGTGGTATTACTTGGCAGAAGCCTATGCTAGGCAGTTGACTCGTGAAAGGATGATAATGATGGAATGAAAGCACTTGTCTTAAACGTCAATCTATACATACATACATACATACAAATAAATAAAATTGAAGTGTCTGTTTGTAATGTTAAAATAACTGCTTGTTACTAAATGCATATGATAGTATATACGGTACTAATAACAAAAAACAATTTTTAAAATTTTTGTCTGTCTGTCTGTCTATTTGTTCCGGCTAATTTCCGAAACGGCTGGACCGATTTTGACAGAATTTTTAGTGGCAGATAGCTGATGCTATAAGGAGTAACTTAAAATACTTTTATTTTAGATAAATAATTAGGGTTCCGCGCAAAAAATCAAAGCCCATGAAATCGTAGTAAATTCCACGCGGGCGAATTCGCGGGGAACAGCTAGTGTACAAGTAAAGTTAGTACGGCCCACAAATTATGTGGACGTCCCTCGTCGTATATATTAAATATTTTACGTGAAAAATAAATACCTACATTTACAGTAATGGCCAGTCTTTACTAGAGATAATTTAAGTTGCTTATAATTAGTTAATAGTTAAAAAAATATTTTGGTTATATTCTGTTGTCTATAGTCTGTTGTCTAATAAGCCTCGTACAGTGGTGTGTTTGTCCGTGATTATAACGAATTTCAATATTAGTGTAGGTTATATCTTCCTTATTTTATTCAATACGTAGTAGTTCACTGATGGACATGCCTCTCCTAGGGATTACGTAAGTCGCCACGCATGACAAAATTAGCGATTGTAGATGAAGATCGTAACACAGCTACTATTTCTGCATGCTCCCGGCTCTCGGCACGTTGTTGCGTGCTCCTGTTTCCCGTCGGCTTACTAACCGCTAACTGAGCAAACTTACACAGACTTTTACCACCCTCTACGGACCCTCCCTGTGATTAAGCCTCTAAGACTCTTGCTCTACAGACTACAGACAGAGTAGTGTTTTTTCATTCTTATGTTGGTGATTACTAAATTCTTTAAATTCTATTTTTATTTTAATAAACTGCGCGTAACTTTTTACTTTTTACGGGAAACGAAGCGTTTCATCTTAGTCGTTAAGGGACCCAACGCATCTGCTATTTGATTCGTAATCGAGGATAGATGTAGATGTCTATGGCTCACAGCATTCACTGTCCATGAGGTAGACTGTGTGCTCATCTACTTGCTATTATGATGTTTATTTTAAAGCTATCACCGTGTTATGGTAGCATAAAAGTATCCACTACCTTCATACTACTATACCGTGTTAATCGTTAAGAGGCAACAAACTGAAATGAAACGGGAGATGGCTAGCAACATATTCCTCATTACAAGCGAAAATAATAACAAAAAACAGCGGTTGCCAACCTGCCTGTCCAACGTGGCAACTATAGCAAATATCACCCCTATGATATAATCTAATGGCCTATTTTTACTAGGGAACTTTGATAGGCTGTGATGAATAAATGAAAAAAATTCAGGATATTAGTTTTTATGAAATTTTTCTTAATGCCTTTTGGGAATTTAGGAAAGAATCCCACGGCATAAAATAAGCAGATGATTTATCTTATCACCAACAGTGCCACAGTACTTTAGGCTTCCAAAACCTAATAACTTTTTCTATGTTATTTTAATTAGCTTTTCTTATAAATCATGCTGCAACTACTAGAAGAACCTTGTTGCTTGTGGTAAACAAGCCGACATGATCGAAAAGGGACTATGAGAAATTCTTAGTTTCTTCTTAATCCTAGTCTCATAGGCTAGAATAAAATATATGCCATTGTTAACCCACAATGTCCTTCAGACCGAATTTCGATCAAGGCGGCCAGTCTCTACGGAGACTAGCCATCTGTGCATGAGAGGACACTTTCTATTCCCTTACTCTTATAGTCCCATGGCAAGCAGCTGCGACCAGAGAGAGATCAGGTGAAACACCGTCATCTATCTGACTCCGGGCTGCTAATGAGAATTTCTTGTTACAAAAAAACCCTTAAAATGTTTTTGGCCCGACCACTAGACCACTAGACCAACGAGGCAGACAACCAATTCCAACCCATGCTAACCCACACCATTGCTGGAAATAGTCCTCCCCTCATTCCTGAGACGTTGGAGCAGGGAAGAGTCCAAGCGATGTCCAAATGCATAATTGCGGACTTTATATACTCTCAGTTTTTTTAATTTATTTATCAGAAATGCATATTATCCTTAGCTGCTGCACTTGCTAAATCAGTGCAATTTTATTGGTGGCCTAGCGAGAGTCGATAAACCGTTTATCCGACCGTTTATCTCTTGAGTTACCAAGGCTTTTTTATTGGCCATACACTATGTTATATGTATATACTAGCTGTCCCCCGCCACTTCGCCCGCGTGCAATTTACTACGATTTCATGGGTTTTAATTTTTTTGCGCGGAACCCTAGTTTTTTATTTATTTATTTAAACTTTAATGCACAAAAGAAAAATCGTACATATGGCGGACTTAATGCCTTAAGGCATTCTCTCTCAGTCAACCATTACGCTAAGCAGAGATAAACATATGGGAGGTAGTACACACATACATAAATCTACTTAAATACATTATATCTATACAAATAAATAAAATTGAAGTGTCTGTTTGTAATGTCGAAATAACAGCTTTTTACTAAACATATATACGGTACTTAAAACAAAAACACGATTTTTTAAATTTTTGTCTGTTTTTCTGTCTGTCTTTCACCAAAACGGCTGGACCGATTTTGACCGGACTTTCACTGGCAGATAGCTGATGTTATAAGAAGTAACTTAGGCTACTTTTATTTTAGAAAAAGAATTAGTGTTCCGCGCAAAAAATTAAAATCCATGAAATCCAATCGTAATAAATTACACGCGGGTGAAGTGGCGGGGAACAGCTAGTTATATACATACATATACACATATATCTGTGCCACGATAAATAAGGAAAATATGTGACGATAGAATCATTCTTTAGGAAAAAGCGTTAATTCACACTTGCAATGCTTTACTAAAATGTTCACGAACTTTGTTTTTAAAAAGAAACTTGTTGGAAGCTTTTTTAATGTCAAGAGGTATTTCGTTCCAGAGTCTTGTAGCCGTAAGAGCGAAAGAGTGGGAAATATAACCAGTATGGTGTAAAGGCGTTAGCAACTTTAGATTATCCGAAGAACGGAGAAAACAATTATGAGTAGCTCCTAGGTACTGAAATCTAGATTTCAAGTACTCAGGAGTACAAGGATCGTTCAGAATAGTGAAAAGAGTGCAGAGTATTCTAACATATCTGCGCTGAAGGATAGGCAGACAGTTAAGCTGAGTATGAAAAGATGATACATGGTCATATTTACGAAGACCATAAATGCATCTGATGCAGTTGTTGAGGAGACGATCCAATGTGTTAAGATGCTGTTGAGATAAGTCTGTGCAACACACATCTACATAGTCTATTATCGGCAGAATAAGAATTAATATAAGATTAATTAAGATATTAATACTTTTTTCTAAAATAAAAGTATCCTAAGTTACTCCTTATAACATCGGCTATCTGCCAGTGAAAGTCCCGTCAAAATCAGTCTAGCTGTTTCGGAGATTAGCCGGAACAAACAGACAGACAGACAGACAGACATACAAAAATTTTAAAAATTGTTTTTTTTTGTTATTAGTACCGTATATGATTTCACATGTATTTAGTAAAAAGCTGTTATTTTAACATTACAAACAGACACTTCAATTTTATTTATTTGTATAGATGGCACTCATATTTGAATTACGATTATAACACATAAAAACTAAAATACTAAGTCGATTGCATTTCATTAATAGTGGAATTGATTAATGTCAAATTCTAAATGTGTTTCTCTTAATAGGTGATTATTGGATTGTTGCACGAGTCTGTTTAAAAATATTCAGTATTATTCACTTATGAATCGCCTTTGGATTACACGACCTCAATCGGTCAGACAGAGCGTGATTTCCCTGACGATAAAAATCTTTACTTTTAACTGAAAGAACACTTTTCAGTCCTTAAGATTGTCAAATTAATAGGCATTCAAATAATTCTGTAATGACCGGAAAGTATGTAAATTCGTCGGCACGAGACCCAGTGAGTAAAGGGGCGTGGTTATATGTCTCAGTAAAATTCTAAAATATTTAATTATATGTATATTCTAATCTATAGTTTCTTGCCATTTTTGCAAATTTAGCTCGGGTACAGTCGTGGACAACGAGTATGTAATCACTACGTTCTAGTCGTAGAAGTATTTAATGCGATTACGTTGTAGGCGCTTTTCCTGATTATTTTCTGGAACAATATTTTTATTTACAGTTGCGCTGTCATCGCCTGTTTTGTTACGGTTTTTTTTTTAAATCAAAAGCCGTGGTAACTTATACAGATAAAAACTAAAATAGTAATCCGAGTTCGATCCCCGCCGGTACCAATTAAATTGTTAAATGCAATTATAAGTGCTGAGTTACCATGTACTCGGCGATGAAGGAGAACATCGTACGTCATCAATCTCCATATCTGAGAATTTTAAGAAATTCGAAGACATGTGATGTCTACCAACACACATAGGGGCTGAAGGCGCACT
This sequence comes from Parnassius orleans, assembly GCA_029286625.1. Lineage (NCBI taxonomy): Eukaryota > Metazoa > Arthropoda > Insecta > Lepidoptera > Papilionidae > Parnassius > Parnassius orleans. The sequence continues at coordinate 907,012 of JAGSMP010000137.1, forward strand.
TCTCATTAGCCGTAATTTGATCTTACAATTAGCTTGTATTTCTGCGGTGAGAGGGCAACTGCATACAGGAGTCCTCGCGTACTCTTCGGTGCTCTTCCGACATTGTATAAGGCATCCAATAAATTTATTTCTTTATTTTCCTAACGCAGCTAAATTTTGAGTGATCAAAGCTAAAAATACTTTCCGATTCCCGGGTATTCAGGTATAAATTATCTTTAACAAGCTGAATTCCGTATTAATTACTTAACTCTGCAATCACATCTCTACAGCCTATATAAGTTCACTGCTGAACATAGGCCTCCCATAGATTGTCTCATAAGGGGATATTAGCCATACTAAAATTTATTATACTAGCTATAATAATAATAAACTACGGTTGCCATTGCATTTGCCATGCATGCCAGGAGGGTTGGCAACCGGAGGTTTTATTTTTTAGTTGTTATTAGGAAGACGCTGCTGCCCATCTCCTGTTTGTTGGGCAGTGGATATTCTTACACCGAGACTACACTGTAAATCTGCAAAATACTCGTAACTGTGTTATATTCACGCAGTGTATTTTACCTTTATACGATCGAAGTCAACAGACAATGTGGTAGGTCATTGTCAATAAGCTTTGCCTGTTAATATGTAAATATGTGTTTCGCATTAACGAGGTCGCGACAACGCTGAGACATATCTTGGAACCTGTAGCGTGGAATCAGTGCGGGGATATGGGAGTGAGGTGCGGAGACAAATTTCAGCAAATATATCTTTTTTTTGGGCTCTTAAATATTTTTATGTATAGATAATCACTACTTGTAACTTCCGGGCAATATGGAGAAGCCAGTGTCGGTAAACCCTGGTAATTACTGGAATACTGCTGACATATTAAATATAAAAGAGCTTTAATAATTATCGTATCTGATTGTAATTAATAATAATCTGATTGAATGGAAATGGAAACTAACCTCAAACAAAGATATCAAATTACAAACATTAAAAATATCGTATGGTCGAATTGATGATTTCCTTTTTTTTAATTGGTTAAAAATTAAACAATTACTGTAATAATTTGCAATCATGTTAATTGAGACATTACAAACGATTCTAAAATAAATGTTAAAAAGTTTGTTTACTTCAATTTTTTTTATAACAGAGCATAATAGACTTGTTTCGCTTTAAAGACAAAACTTTGACATATAATTTAAAATTATTAATTAAGATTATTTTATCATGCCATGAGCAACAATATCATTGTTTCTTTATTTATAAAATGACACCTTATTTAAATGTTTGAAACTACAATGATTTAACTAACGTTCTTTAATTGCAGTAAGTTGAAAGTTGACGGCTTGAAATATATAAATAGACAAAAAATATCTAAAATACATAAATAAACTCCCTAAACATTGTAGAATTATATATGAAACGAGATAGGGGGTCAAATTCAATGCACTTTTTGGTTCTTCCGACTAATCAACAAAACTAACTTAACACCTTGAGGACTCCCGGCGACAACTAAGCTATACTAACTTATTAAATAAATATGGCGGTTGAACGTTTGATCGACGGAGCGACGTGTTGCAGAAGCACCATCTTTTATATTTCCATAAAATTAAAAGTCACACAAATTTAAAACTTAATGATATATGATAAAGTAGAGTTTATGTTAATAGATGGAGGAATTCTGTGATATTTTACTATTTTTCTAACTCCCGTCGCCTCTCGCTCTAATTCATCGGAGCGACTAAGTCACCAACGCAAATATGTGTCGCTTTGTGAATATCTTGTGTAAAGATTTGAAATTGTTTCCAGTCTCGACGCATGGGAACAAGCTGTGGGTAGGGTGGTCATTGTTAGAGTGAGCTTGTCATAAAATCTAAATATAAATGTCAACCATTGCAAAATTTAGTTCTTTACAAGAAACTAGACTAATTTTACACCAGTTATAAATTATTAAAGAGTAATATTTTAACCTTTTAAAGATAAAAAATATATTGTATTTGTCTTATAAATATTTATTTCCATTTGTATTAATTGTATATTATATCTATACGTAGAATGACTTTTGATTGTTATTTGCTCTATATTTGAAGTTAAAGGAAAATGAAACAAAATCGATTAAAGTCAATTAAATGTAATAATAATTTAATTTCACAAACATAGCTTGTATGTCTGCCTCAGTTATAAATACTATTTGAACTATACAAATAATGATTAAGTCATAAATACACTGGCTCTGTACTTTACAATAATATAATTAACAGCTCTATTAAAGCTAGTCATATTTCATTGGATTTACGTAACAGTAGTATAAATAGTTAACAAAGAGTCAAGTAATACTAAAGAAATTAGGAATTACAATTTACATTAAAATAACTAATCGCAGCCTCGACCGCAGTAGTCACATGTAAGATGGCGGAAGCAAAGTTGTTGCTAAATAAAATAATGTCACCATGATCAAGCATCGTCTCTATGTACTAACTCAATAATTTACTAACATCGAACATCAATCGATCTAGTTTGGTGGAATGGAATTTAATACTAAAAGACCTTAAACTAGTAATACTTTTAACAAAGTAATTGAAATTAAAGTCGAGAGAAAGCAAGAAATAAATAAGTTAAGACCTTGACTAGGATATCAGAAAATTTAGAATGTTGTATGTTAAACAATAAATAATACATTTTAAATTCGTCGCTATTTACACACAAAAAATAATAAAAGGAACTAATTCGTTCTAGACCAAAATGGCAATGTAATGGCAAATACATTTTCTACTACATATCAACAGCCAAAGATGCAACAATTCTACTAGCAGGAGACCCACTGTACGGGGCTAACTAAGACCGAATGCGGTGACGTAACTTAACGTGATACGTTTTACTCCTTAATAAAAGCACCAATCTTTAAGTAGGCGACCCAAATTGTCTGGGTAAAGTGGGGCAGCTAAGCCGCATAGTGTTTGGCGGTCTTAATATCCTAAGTCCAAAACTATCTGTCTCAATCGGCTTGCTTAGGTGCCGCTTCGTACATTTTCTGGAAAACCTGCGATAGATATTCCAAGTAGTTAAGGGTATCCCTGTAGACAAGTAGTCCCACTGACAATTTGTCTTCTGTCTTGAAATCGGGGATTTCCGAGTCCGGTAACGGCATTATTTCCAAGTTCCGAGACTTCATTATGTCCTGCAAAATAAAAATAAAAATATATTGATTGTATGTTTAATATGACAAGTATTTGACAAGTAGAAGTATTCTTAAAATAGTCCTTAATTGATAAATAATACTTACATTAAATAAACACAGAACTGCCCGCACATCATGCATGGTCAGGTTGATGCTTCCTTTTAGACTTTCATCGGAAATAATGTTGTCGTTAAGTCCTTCATTGCTGATCGCGTACAAGCCGGCGACAACCATTTTCAGCCCCTTGTACATTGATGGTAGAATTTCGTCAATATGGTCCTGTAGATAAGAGAGAAGATATTTATTGAAAACCATTATAATTAAGTGTACTGGATTCGTGAAGACTATTTTTTTTATCGATATATATAACTGATTAAATTTGGAAGATTAATTTTGTGATTGAAACTTCAATATTGCAAAACCATTGTGTTCTCACGTAAAAGGCTGTCGGCTGACAACAATAAGTGCCACCGACGATGCTGATTCTTTGAAATCGATTGAAAAACTTATGAGGATGCACGTTTTGGCATCAGCGAATACGTCGTCATTTGATTGATAAAAAAGTGATTGGGTTTAGTAACATAAATCTAAGAGAACTTTTCATTAAATAATGTTGACTTATTAAGCACTGCTGTATTTCATTTATTGAAATTCATAGAAACTCATTGATTACTATTTTTTATCTTTTAATCTGTAAATACCTTCACTGCAAGAGAATTTTTCGAGGAGATGTTTTACAGCAAACATATGTGGATTCATGACACTCAAACCAGGAACGCAATTATTTGTAAGCCGTATAAATACTTGCACCGACCGGGAATCGAACCCGCGACTCGCAGTGCCACAGCCAAACTCTTAGTCAATTGAGTCAGGCCGCCAATTAAATATAAAACCCCTTTTGCATTTTATATTTTAAGCTACAATTATTTTAAGAGATAGTAGGCATAGTATCTCAATAAGCTTTTTTAATGGCATTTTACAGCAACATAAAAAAATTAAAGGCATTATGCTTAACTTACCATCAACTGGTTCATGTACTCGTCGGGCATTGACTGGTTGAGGACTTTCTCCTTTGGCAGCACTTCCTCACGGAACCAGGGGAACTTTCGCAGCCAGTCGTACCCGGTCCAGGCTTGAAGTAGCTCGTCAAAACTCGGGTAACTGTGTAACTTTAACGCCTGTAAAATAGAAAAAATGGTTAAGGATACCATTTACACATAACTGATAATGATATTTAAAAGGATTGCAGAAAAACATCCAAAATTTAAATTTTTTTCTGCTGTTTTTTTATAAATATATAGTAAATACAATGTCTTTGAATTTGAACTTAAATTATAAAAGACTGTACAAAATTAATATTATTGCTATTAAAACTAATTAGGTATAACGTAACCTAACCTACAGTTCTGCTAATTTAGGCTTAATAAGTCAACAAATATTTTTAATGATTGTGTATTGTGTTCGACAATTATCCGATCTAAAATAACTAAGGACTTTCCTAATTCTGACTTTATAGTTCTTTACACCATTAAGTTGAATATTATAAATAGAAAAGAACTGACTGTAACGAAAAACAGTACATTTTGGTACAAATCAGCATTGTCACAATTGTAGTACCGCTAATTTCTTTGAATGTAGCAAATACTTCTGCTTTCCAAAAAATGAGTTGATTGGCTTATAATGAAAGAGACGATTGAAGGGAAGATGAGCCTCACGTCGCGGTGTAATGTACAGCTATTTCCTTTTTTCGAACATACTGGTATCAATAAAAACCGTGCAAGGTTCTATCCAACAGTTTGCTTTAAATGACATTGATTGAGTTGATGCTATTATTTTAATATCTTTTTGCCGAAAGTTATACGTATTTTTTTACTAGATAAACTTCAATTTTTATAAAAACTGCTAAAATTTTATAATCAGATGAAATAGACAAAACAATAGGCAATGCGTTGAATTTTTATGTCACTACGATCAACAAACAATTTTATGGGTCAGTCAAGGTCGCGTGAAAGATGAGATCGAAACCAGAGGCCTGACCGCCGCCGACATGTCACGTAACAAACAATTTCGACATTAAAATTTGACACTACGCCCAGACCATACGTGACTTGTGGCGGTTACTCAAAACTTGCCTTTAAAGCTCAAAACTGAAGGTAGATAAAATCGTGGCACAAACACAACAGACGGTAGCAGATGCAACTTAAGTGCAACAGATTGTCCCTTTTGAACGGGACGATACGTATTACGGCAGCCATAATATCGTGACATAACAATGCGACTAATTAAATCCGTGTAACGTTTCCGTGACAAACAGCCGAAAATCGACGCATTGTGAAATTTCGTTATCTGCGCATCGGCGCAATATTCGTGATTCGGCTGAAATTTATATCCAAACATTGTTAAATAGTTGTCTGAGTATGGTGAAATCTACGAAAAGGGGGATCGATAAGAGGAATAAGTGGAAACGTTTTGTAAAATTAATTGCCAAAATTGATTTTGAAATTAGAAGCTTTTGAAATGCTTGATAAATTGCTTTTATACCAATTTATTGAGTCACACTTACGTAATTCGTCATAATATGTGAAACATTAATGTGTACATAAGCATTAAAATAAAATAATATTTACGAAAATATAAAATAATTTCTTTTATTTACTTATTTAATCATTATTGTAAGTCATCTTAAATGAGGTACCAGTCAAACCCGTTATAAAAATATTTTATATTGTGCGAAAGACACAAAAAAAGCCTGCTAATATCTCTGAATCTTCTTTTTTAGGATTTTTTACAGTGTCATGGAGGCGGTTTCCATACAAAAATAAAAAACAGACATACGCACAGTCTACAAGAAACCGTAAACTTGTTCTTAGTATTATAAACAACTAGTCTCATGCGGCAATCGAACCCACAACTCAATTCATCAGTCAATTGATTAGCCACATTCGAAATCGAAACTTTTCATGCGGAAATAACTTAACTCCGAAACGGAGATGTCAAAAAGAGGAATATACTGATCTGATATAAAAGTTCTAGGATGGCTTTAATAATTTTATAATCAAAACGTCAATACATAATAGCAACACTTGATGTAATTACTAAATTTTTTTTGCAAGACTGTACCCAGTTATTAATACGATAGCAAAGAATTTAGACAAAACAATTTCGATATTCCGTGACGTTTTGACGTATATTAGAAATTGTAATGATATAAAAGATCATCTATTTTTTAAGACGGAATGTGCTAGTAGTCACTCATTAGTAGCCCACGTGAAAAATACACAGGTGTTCGTCCGGCTCGCGACACCATATCCGAAAGATTATCACTTTGTTCGTGTCTTATTAGCACGTCTAATAACAGTTCTTTTGTATCTTACCTAGAGAATGTAACTGTTTATTTATAACATAATTTCATTTAAAATCTTCCATTATTTTTTTCTTTAACATGTACATGATAGAAATTAATAAGGCTTTGTCGCATTATATGTCGTGATTAAAATTCGTATTATGTAACAAATAACAATCAAAAGAGTTGAACGAAATGTTAAAAAAAAACCAATTACTAATTTTCAAGTTATAATAATTCATGTCTTTATTAGAATACACTACTCATTTTATAATTAAATATAATGCGAACGTTTATAGGCTACTTTCATAATATATTCCCAGGGGAATTACTGCTTAAATTTCTACAAGTAAGCATAGCGAGGAATTGGCAACTCTGCATTCGGACATGTCGTGGGTGGGCCGTCATCTTAGATATTCGATGACAATGCATCCGGATACCTAGCTCGAAACATCGGAAGCTTATCAAATAAACATGTACTCACACACGCGCGCTTCTTTATATATTTATAGCACACGTGTGTACTGACTCCAACATCGCAGACAGCCTGTCGCCCGTGTGAATAACGCTATCGCTATCTATGTACAAATTATAGGTATAGTATAATTTAAGGTTTATATATCTTGTGTAGCTATGATACGATAAGCAACATGGAAGCGATTCAAGGCCCGTCGCGCGAACTTAACTCTCACAGATGGAGCTACGCGTCGTTTGTTCAAATGAAGCGTACGAAACACTTTTGATGGATATCAGAGTAATTCCAAACTTAAAATGTGATGCGATAATATTTTGACACCGGCGACCAAGAGCCATAGCTTGCAACGCATTCACACGGTGGCCAGTGCGGAGTCACACAGTACCGGTAGGGTTCGTTGAATTTGTTATTGCGTTCTTGGTAAAGCGCGGCCAGTTATTATTTATAAGGAATGAGTTGCCCACAGATATAATAGCTCAAACAATTCGAATTTTGTATTTTTAAAATTATGTTTTTTTTATTCATACAAACACGCGTGCATTCCCATTAAATTTAAAATAGGGCCTAGTAATAGTGCGTAAAGTTAATATCAGGGACGTAGCTACCGCCGTATCAGCCGTATCAATGATACGGGGCCCCCGGGCTACAGGGGCCCCGAGCGTGTGTAAGCAAAAGTTCTAAGGACTTCTATGGGACAGGAAAGGCTATCAGACTTGTACCTATTATCTATAGAGACAGAAAATTTTGAAAAACTGAAATCGTCGTCGCCTATGAATGATTTAAAAAATAAGTTCGCCGAATAAAAGACAAGAAAAGTGTATATTTGATTTGAATTGTTTGGCAAGCTTAGTCTCTAGGAGTATTAATTGTAAGTAATAACTTAAAATCATTCAATGCGAGCGTTTTTGTTCCTTTTGTGAAAAATCTTTACCCTTCATTTGGGCCCCTTAACAAATTTTGATACAGGGCCCGTCTAAGGCACGCTACGCCACTGCCTTAATATGTTTGAAGTTTAGCAAAGTCCCTGTGTAAAAAGTTACACGTAACAAAAGCGACGTCCTTGGTGACCAGTATATTGGTGTCACTATGGCAGTTCATCGCTTGCGAGCTTTGTCCAAATCGCAATAAATATGATACATTAGTAACGAATGACCGACATTAAGGGGAGATACAGAAAAAAATCATCGGGCAGGTGTGTCGCGCAATACTAATGCGCAATCAGTATTCGATGCGTATGCGTACCGTCCTGTGCTCCGTTCCGGCTACTGTGCGTCGATAATGTCATTTTACGACGGGGAGGCAGCGGCGAGCGGACAGGACGTCGCCGTCGTTACGACCGCCGAGCCTATTACAAATGCCACCATACTTCATACGCGAACATCGCAACGCACTACTGCACGAATTCCAACGAGACGCAACCGATGTTCCATTTCCATCGTCTCTTTGCTTTTACACACCTTACTTACACCATCATCTACAACCGAAATGTATACAAAAACCAGCCTGCGTACTTAGTCCGATGTGACAGTTAAATACAATAGTACAGGGTCATCGATAAACGATTCGAGACGCGACAGCGACATCGCATTATTGCCCGTTGATCGGGCCACCTTACTTCCGATTCGGAAATATATTCTCAGGATTGAAACTTCAGAATTGTTTTGTGATGTTTCTTTCTCTATCTTATGAATATGCGATCAGATCGCGTTAATGATAAATTGGTATTACATAAACGGTGGCTTATCGAACCGTGCTATTTATACGAGACGATTTTCGTGATATAAAAATAATAATTGAGGGTTACTCGAAAGATTTAAGCAGTCCCGTCGATGTATCGATGCCATCACGTAAACGCAGTGCAAAATTATAATTAAAAGGGAGGAAGCCGTGGCCGGACGTGGAGCCGCGAAACCGGCGGCGCCCGCGCTGATGCAATCTCTCTTCCACGCTATACGACGCGGTGAGAAAACGGCGCTAAAACGTGCACGTCATGAATCTTTAATGCATGAAATTTCGCGAAAATATTTGGTAATAGGTGCTGGTTGAAAATAACGCTTTTGCTTGTGGTTAAGAAAATTAGCAGAACGTTATTTACGCTATTTTAAGTGTACGTAGTACCACAGAATACATAATAGTACAGAGTAGTACTTTCATTCATAAATTGATAAAATCACATTAAGCCCTAAAGGTATGCATCGATGTCCTTAGTTTAAAGTTTTATTGGTATTGGCCGGTCGCAAGCCGCGTCCGTTCATTTAGAGCGACGTGGCGGGCATATCGATGCAAGCGCGAATACTACGTCGCGATTGTCTCGTCACTAGCCCGGCTCCGTCAATGAAAGCAAATAAAGAAAGATTCTCGACGTTAGTGAAATAAAATGAGACTTACGAATTTATCTTTGTACTGCGCCGTCGATTTAAGTGCGTTTCTTGCCTGTGAAGCGACATCCTTAGCAAGTTTCGGTGAGTATTTTAAAGCTGATTTTGACTGAAAAGAAAAGAACAGGATCGATTAAAATTCGTATAAAGTTTGGACGGGGTATCCGTGTGATCATTACAGAGATTACAATCGAAAATTGTTCCTGTCTTCAGAACTCTAATTACGACAGAAAAAAGATCACTTTTAAATGTTCTTATTATAGAATACTATTAAATATAATTTATGAAATATATTTTTTCAAGGAAATAATTTGTAAATGAAGTTGAAACATACTATTAATATAGATTTATAGTTGATCAATAGATAATGATGCAAGTATTATTAGATAGAGGACAGTACAACTCACATTAGAGTTATTATAGTCGCAGGGATTTGCCCATAGACGATTCTCCTGTGAGGAATCGGCGGAACGTCTCTGGCGCTCCATGCCGCGGCTCCGATGTGGCGCCGCCGAAGACTGAGGTGACAACCCACCCACCAGCAGCAATAAGCACACCGCGGCGCAGACGTTGACGTATCCTGTTGATATAAAAACATTTGGTGAGAAACTGTTGTTTATAGATGAGGAAAAGTGGTTAATTTATATTATATCGACTTTATATTAAGAAAGCGTTAGGTAATGTAAATACAAAATAAATGGAAAATAACGTTTTTTTATTTTACTTTTTTAAACATGTCACATAGGCCAATAAACTTATCAGTGATGCTATGATATTCAACTTATATAGCAATATACATCGTTGAAACATAAAATACCATTACATACAAATTTTATAGCGATGTAACCAGAAATAAAAGAGTTAATGGGGTCAAACTTAATTTGTTTTTCTTCATTTTACCGTAATAACTGTACAGAAATATCACACGAAGCTGTAACCGTGTTCATATTGGGACGTATTATTATTGTCTTCGAATAACGAAACAGTTCGAACCTCAAGCAAAACGAACACCACAAAAAGCGTATGTTATGAAAAAGTTGCGTTGGTATTAGTATGAATCCATTGAGTTTACTTTCTGTTGCATCTCGTCAATGAAAACGCCAAGAACCACTTGTTCCGTATGCGGGGCGCGCGATGCTATCGATTATGGTAATCATTGAACATCCGATGAATAAATACATCGCGGCCCAGAGGTGGACAGCCTTTGCTAATTGTCCAGTGAACCTAAGTGAATCACTAATGCGGTACATTTTAACGGTGGCAGGTGACCGACCGGACATTCTTCCGACATCGAGTATTATGTCGAACTCTAGCTCACTTAAAATATAAGTTAATTCCAATTTCCTATTTATTAAAAGGTAGTAAATCAAATTTAAGATTCGAATTCTATTAAAATGAAAGTCTAAGATCTTGGACTCTCAGAAAGAAGAATCTATAACAATAATTAAATACTGGAGGTTTTAGTACTGCTATTACCAATTCATGTAGGTACCAAACATGGCGATTAAGACAAATTCCCCCAACAGGCCCATGTCCAACAATTGACCATTTATTGTTTCGCATAGATCGTTTAACTATGGTAGAAATCGTGACAGATTTCGTATTGACGTTTGATAATGTATTATTTCTTGTACTAATATTTATTCTGTGGTATTATTTAAATGTATCAAAATCAATTATTTTTTTGTATATTAATATCTTATTTTATTCTACAAAGTGATAATAATTAAAAAAGAACATATTTGCGCAATAATTTCCACTGACAACGATTCCCGCCAGGCTATTACATCCTACTGCTGGTTCTGATGATGGTGACTACTTGCATATTTTAAATGAAAAACTTAAAATATATATACAAACATATTTTTTTTAAAATATTATTAAAAAAATTGTTTGTTTACGCCACTGAGATAGAAAATTAGTAAGAAAGTAGCCATCCAACGATCAAGTCGAATAAGGAAATACCACACATTAACGCTTACGCACGTGGAAACGTAACTGACCTTACTTCCCTCCGTAATGATGTAATGAAGTTGAACCTGTATCAATTAGATAACAAATCGGTCTTTTAGTACTACACTGTTCACGGATGGATCGCTTTACTGTGTTTTGACTCAATGTATGAATCACGTGTATTATGTCTGGTGTACGGTGACTAATATTAAAAAATTTACACCATTTTGCTGGGACGTAGGTAGAGCGTTACGATCATTTCACTACAGCATCCTTGAGTTAGTTTCAATGTGAAATCATGTTTTTCGCAGTTAATTTGGGAAGGTACAGTAATCGACTCTCTTGTGTGGCAAATTCGATTATGTACATCACATTGACCGTATAGTGGCGGTGTAAAAATATCAACTACCCCATACCGTCCCGTGGGTGTCGTAAGAGGCAACAAAGGGAAACAAATCCGAAGATGGGCAGCAACGTCTTCCAAATAACAACCAGAAGATGAAAAGCTGCGGTTGCCAATCCGCTTGCCAAGAGTGACAACTATGGCAATCCTTTGTTCAGCAGTAGAATTTGATAGACTATAATGATGATGAAATGATGATTTCACAACATTTAATATCAAGTGACGATAATATACAAAATGAAAGCTCATGTTATTTAACTGATCGGTGGCCAATAAGACTTCGCCTGTTTTGTCTACAGTACGTAAATTGTTAAAACTGTTTGCGTGTATTTTTTTCCCTGGTAACTCTCGTTAGCCCGTTTTGTGGTGATTTCGTTCTTTTGCCCGGGGGCTCAACGCCGCCTTAAATAAAATACTATAGTTATAGGGCTCTGTGCCGCTTATTATTTAACTAAGGCCAGTGAACGGATCCCGATTATCTCACGCCCCTCGTTGAAGTTGGATAAGGATATCGATATCATCTATCTCACCTCATCTACATGAGAAAATCACAACATTCGCATAAATTAATCACGGCTTTAGGAGTGATAAACGCGGCGACTTAACTAGACGTAATTTAGTCGTAGAGCTTGTATCGTCTAATTGACACAATAACAACGCTGTTACAGTTGGAACACAAAAGGCGACCGCAAAGGCGGAGTCGGGCAATAACGATCATGTCAAAAGGAAGGTCCGACACACAACACGCGTTAAACACACGATCATAACATTTTATTAGTGCGCCGGTCAAAAGCAAGCAACCGCGAGACCGCCGTCAAAAGTTCAACTAAAAAAAATAACAGGTCAGCTCGTAAAAAGCTGTAGAGTCACCGTGAATCGCGTAATATTTTCTTCATTCTTTAAGGAGTTAAACGTCATTCAAAATTGGAACAAAATATCGATTTAAGACTTAACAACACCACATTATTCCATTTTTCAAGAGCCAATGACGTATCCATTTAAAACAAACACCGTATCGGCAAAAACGGGGCTTTAATTCAATTTAATGGGACTGAAACTAATTTATAATCAAAGATCGACTCTCCATTTCATAAAGCGTCGTACATAAAAGATGGGTAATTACAATCTTTACAAAAACTATAATATGGACAAAGTGGAGACTCGATCGAATTCCTTAGCCCATTGAAGATCTGACCGGGCGACCATAAAAACCGTAGATACCTACACGTAGGTAATACACAGGTTATAAGGGGGCATAAAAAAGTAGGGACCGCGTCGGAGGTCGGTCCGACTACCCGAGAAACAAAGAATTCGTTTATTTTTTAACAGCTCGCTCGTACACAAAAGGAGGCTGCGCGCCACGAAAAACAACCCAAACGAGAGCACCTTGTTAACCTTTTTAAAAAGAAATCGCGCGGCCGCTAACTAGAATTTCGGCTCGAAAACCAAGAAAAGTTCGCTCCTTTCGATCCATCGACGTGTTCGGCGCCTGCGCAATATTTATGTAAATTTTGGATATGAACCGATTAAAGAGTTTAGAATGAATCAATATGATACAGTTGATATAAAATAAGGAAATCTTTTACTATTAATGATGTTTGTATTATTATTCCGATTAGTAAGACGTGTAAAGGTATCGATCATTTAATCCTAACAAAGATTTGCCTTGAGTTGTTTCATTAATTTGTTAGTATCGGCTAACAACCGGAGGTTCGTAAAATTTGACTGCACATAATAAGGGCGATTATCGCACGGAGACGTGAATAGATGCAAGTATAACAAGCCACGTGGTGCTACATTCTTCATTTACCGAAAATTACTGTAAATGGTAATATCATTTTGAAGTCAATCGACCGGCGATTCCGTATGCTTTAAAATTACTGAAACAAGCATGTGCAAATTTTCCTCAAATTATATTTAATAACATAACAAGTGATATTATACTTACAATAATAACGGTTTGAGGTCTTATTTTAGGACATGAAGGTATTCCGATGCAAGAGCAAACAATTTCGAGAAAAGCGTTTTAAAGTTTAAATAACGACTAATAATAATAACATGACACTGGAGTTATAATTTCCAGCTCACTGAATTAACTGTTAATAATTGACTGTACTCAACCATTCGTCTTTGAGACAAACATCTTGGTATGTGATAATGTTGCTAATGGGAGAGTAGACAGCGATCCTGACAACCCAAGCATAGTTCAAGTAACCGAGAAACATACCACTTGATAATGATTAAGGTAGTCTATTTTTATGTTAATAATTTCCTCAAGGCACAATTCTATTTCGAATAAACAACACTGTAAGTAAAATTCACCAATATTCGCGTAATAGGTGAAATATATGTTTATTACCTATAAATAAACATTTATATATAACGTCCTTTACGGCTAAATAAGTGACGACAATGTTTGTACGAGCTAGTACCGTGATAGATTTTCCTTAGTTTATATCTAATTAATTAAAACGATTAAATTAGGACAGCTTTTTCTTATATAGGATACAATATCCACAATCGTAACACTAAGGACAGTAAGCTGAGAAATAAATTATTAGCAATTAAACTAAACACGATTTAACTTAGGAAAAGCTGTGATATTTTTTTCTAAATAAACCGCAATAAGTTTATGTTCAATAAACTTTGTCAAAGTTCTTCATTATAGACGTCAAGTTATTTAAAACGACTGTAATAGGTATATAAATAACATAACTAGTCTACGTTTCATTCACAGATCGCTCATAAGCAGAATTAATTGTTGATCGTTATCGCCTGTAAAGTTGCACACAAATTTTATATAATTGATCTTTAGTTGCAACCGACTGCAATACCTAGGTACGGGGCTGCACCTATAAGTTGGAATATTTTTTACCTTTAGCGGAACTAGAGTGGGTTTTTTGAGGGCCTACGGAATATTTTCCGACTCGCATGGATTTGATATTATTAATTCATGCCGTCACTACGAACTCTTAGACAAGTTAATTCATTCATTACTTCCGGGAAAATGTATAGTTATTGCGATTATTGTTTACCAACACATTTAGATAAAATTTTGTATGTACGTAAACAATCGTATAGTTAACATTTAGCTTTTATATAGTTTATATCATTGCGGTCAAGCTTCTCAGAAATGAGAGGCCTGTGCTCAGCGGTGGGACGTATATAGGCTGTAACTTTAACTTTAACTAATGAGGTTAAGAGTATAACTCGAAAATACATACAAATTAACCTAAATTCAGTGTTTGAGGTATTGTTTTACTTCATATACATAATTTGGTTATATCTTTATCCGTAATTTTGAACGACTATAGTTTGTTAACGAGACCCCGAGACAGAATAATTAAAATTTGCTATTAGATTTATTACCTATTTTTTAAATTGCATGATCGTTAAATACATCGTCGTACTTAAGTGGACTGCGATGTTCATTTACGATAAATATTACTTCGCGGTATGTACTACTATATTACTACCAAAAACTGTGATTAAAAATTGATTATAATTTAGTTATATTCCAAATAAGAAAATAAATTTAATTGTAAGTTTGAGTGGATGGTAAAATTCAAGCGCCTTTTAAAATAGTACATTCATTCTCTTAACGCATTTTGTAGTTTAGTTGGTATACAATATTATTTTTTTATTTCATTTAATGAACTGATATCGCAAGTCAAGTAAACATTTATTAATTATGACATTTTATAAGCGCTACCGTTAAAAACAATACGGTAAGTTTAATGCTTACCTACCTCTAAATATGTAATTTATTATTAACCAATTCTAAAAATGCGGGAGGTAATCAACTATATATTTTTTATTTTTTCATTTTCTACATTTAAATATATTTTATTTTATTTTTCGCACACATCGAACGATGTGGTGTTCTATTTTCACAAAATCGAAAAATCGCGATCTATTCAACTTAAATTTTTAATTTTTGTTCGTTTTCCGATTTAGTTTATATTTTGACAAGCTAAAATTCCAATAGATTCGATTATATTGGAGTCCATTTGTATTTTTATTATTTAATTATTTTATTCAACTAATTTTACTACTGCTACCCTTACCTTGGAATATCTTTATAGAACAAATTCGCGTTAGTGCTCACAAATAACGAACCATTTCCCTGCTAGCGGACATAACTGTACTTATTGCTGTTAAAGGAGTTACATTTAGTCAGATATTATACGTGTAATTGCAGTGTAAGCCTCAGTTACTTTATATTCGACTTAACATTGTAGAGGCAAGATAGAGTCCAGTTTTTATCTATAATTAAATTATAAACTTCGGCCAGTAAGAGTGTAATTTAATAATTATTAACTTTATTATCTATAGTAAATCCGAGTCCAGTTCAGTTAGTTAGTGCAGTGCTTAGTAATATGGATTTGTTGCAATTATCGTATGATTAGTTCGGCCGGACGGAAGAAGGAAGGAAATGTACTATTTAGAATTTTTTAAATTTTAATTAAGTATGTGAATCTTCTTTTGTTTTTCATTCATATAAAATTGTACATATAGATAAAAACGATAAATATAATAAAAATCTTTCATAAAAATATTTTTAAGTATATTGTGCAAGTTCTGTCTTATTAAATTTTTAGAGGATTAAATTTAGTTTTAATTTAAAAAGTCGGGCTCGCAGAATAAATATTATTTTACTATATCAAATATTATTATTTAAATATGAAGATATTGCTGAAAAATGGAAATTTCATGAATGAAAATTTGAACATATAAAAAGGTGCTTACTGCTTCTAGCCGCACTTGATTTGTAAGGTCGACATTTTTCCACTAAATCACTATCACAGTCACTATATTGGCTATTTGATCTAGTCCTAGAGCATTGTTCACAACCTGACGGCCTGTGCACAAGTTGACTGTAGTCCATGGTCGTACACACCGATGATCGGCAGCAATGTCCCGGCAGTTCCATCTTCAGCCTAATAATCACAGTGCCGGTTTGTCTGAACAACGCGAAAGCCGGTATATTAGAGCAATCCATAACAATCGATCGCAATTGACATCCCCCAAATTATAGTGGTACCGCACGCGTCGTGTCGGGTGAGCGACTAAATGAATTGGTGTGACGGCGCGTAAAATAAAGGCTAGTGTACACGGAGCACATGGTGGAGGCAGTGGGGCGCCGAGTGACGAATAGCCGGTGGGATTCTCCATGACCGAGCGGCGACGGCCAATGGTGGGCGGAGGGCGGGCCAAGCCCCCATCCCACCGAGATGCCGCTATGTAGGCAGATCCGGCTCGGGACCTTCGGTAGATAGGGGTTGGGAATTTTTACTTTGCGGTTTTCGTCACGAATTTTCCTACGAACTTTGAGCCGAAGTGCATAGCTTTCGAAAGTTTCCATTCAAATAAAGGTTTATGCATCATTGTGTTTTTTAGAAATTTTGCGTTTAGACGCGCAAAAATAATACTCTTCTATATGCAAATCATTTGAGTAGTAAATGGCATACACAAAAATACATGTAAATTACTTTTATTACAAAACACATTGTTTTTACTAAAACATTATAACTCAGTCATTTGGTAAGATGCATCGACTTCAACAGAGTGATGTTTCATCAAATTTGACATCTGTTATTTATACCAACCATACCAAGTCTAAATGTGCGGAAACAGGAATAAGTTCTGAATGAACTGAGCGAGGAACTATTAAGACCTGATTAATTTATAAAACAGGACACAGTGGCGAAAGGCGTAAGCTTTGCAGTGTCAGTTTACAGAAAGTAAAAAACAACTTCTGGAATTAGGTTAATGCTGAAGTATTTCTTTCTTGAAGTCTTAGATAAACTAACATATCGGTACGGCATAATATAGTATGAAAATAAACTCACGAATATTTAAGGTATTGGTATATATTATCATATATATAATAGATTATTTTTGTAATTTGTATGGAATAATAATAAAAGTAGTAAATAGTAATATACCGTGGCTGTCGTAAGGGATGGAAAACGAAACAGTAAATGAGCAGTAGCATATTTGTGATAACAATTCAAATAGTGAAAAACTGCGGTTGCAAAACCACCTGCTAAGCGCGGCAACTATGGCAAATATACTCTCTATAAGGCAATGTAGCCTCTTGATAGGCTGCAATGAATAAATGAATGAAATAATAAAAGTTGAATTTGTTTTCATAAAAGTCGAAAGGTGCGATTTCGGAACGCTTAACCTCTCACCGTCTTATTACAAAACGTGATTTATTAATAGTAGGGCTGAACTATGGTTTAGTTGACTGAGTTGAACATGGTTTGAGAATAGTGCTTTCCACGAAAGTAGTTCCTCAGCCGCGGATTTTTTCATTCCCGGATAACTACTCCACTCCTTTTTGTAATAAAACGATTCATTTGTTTCTTTTTGAACTTTGGAATGGTTGGCGTTAACTTGTAGGTATATATAAATTAATTTTGAGAAATCTTATTAGTATATATATTAATTATTTATATATTAATCTTTATAGTAATTACTCTTTGGAACAATAACATAGAAATATTAACGAAAGATATTTAAATAGCTCGAGAGGGTAACAAGGACTTCGAATATTTAGCTCTGTACTTATAAGGATATGTAGGTACCTAACTCGTAGAACGAAGAAATAATTTGTCAAAGCAAAACATTTTTTTTTTCCTTTTTTTCTTGCATACTATAATGTGCTTTGTAATCGTCATTTGAAAATCAATTTATTCAATTATTGAATAAAATATGATACTATGATAAATTCCAAGGCCATATTATGTATCTTTTGGCTTCAGTAAAATACTTCAGGGAGTAATTTTATTTCAGTTTGAGTCATTTCTTAGCACATAACTAAAACATTTAGTCATTGAAAACTTCAGTTGACTCACATATCATACAGATGTGTGTGAGTGTTACTCTAATTCAATTTCACCGTTCATTAGGAATATATACTAAATATCTTTTGTGTGAGGATTTTTTTGCAAATATTGTAGATTTTGATTTTTGTAAAAGTAATATTTTACTACTACAAATGTCAAACAACGAAGGCTACGAACGCATTACATCATTTTTATATCACCTTTGAGAACTTGCTCTACTTACCCCCTAACTTAAATACAGCAGTGAATATATTGACGCCTACCATAAATTTAGTCTTATCACCAGTACATTACAAAGGAAAATTGTTTCCCACCTTTTATAAAAATGACGAATAAACAGATCTTTAGAAATATTTCGCTTGGTAGGTAACGTAAAACGGAATAACGTAAACGTTTTTCATATTATCCGCGAACATTTCATATTGGTACAATTTACACTATCGTTCAATTTATATTGATTTATTTTCTTATTTTGGACCCCTGACCCAGCATCAATTAAAGCCATGTAATGTTTATTTGTTTAGTTATAATATTGTTTTTAGTGGATTTAAAGTGTCAGGAAACAAACATTCGGTAAAACACCAGTGAAAATAAGTCCGGGATGAACTCAACGAAATTGGAAAGATAACTCTCCAATTTCGTTGGGTTCATCCCGGATCTATCTTTAGAATTAACATGATAATGCTAGATTACAAGTCGGTGACTCTAATATTTGGGAAAGGCATATTAAAGTTATGAATCGTCAATCACATTTCATTTACAATTAATAAAACGTCTATGATTTCATAATTCATAAGTGTTATATTTCATTATTAACTTAGCTTATCGTAGAAGGAATCTAGATGGTAATTTTAAAAATTAAGCCCCTGAAACTTGTGCGCAGTGTAAGCTAGAATTTATTTCTTATTCAATTCATTCTTAATAACTTTCAATTGATGAGTAATATACACGAACTTACTATTAGGTTTTTTTTAAACACAAATTAAGGTTAACAACTCAATCAACTTAAGTAAACAAATAATAGTTTAATCCATCCATCTTTAATGTAATGTATGATCGAAACTGCGCATGTGTGCAATTTTTCAAGGCTATCGAATATGTGGAAGTAGGTCATAATTAACTTACTCGTATAAGATTTCTAACAAAGAAACTAACCAAACTTACAGATTAGGGTAAAATAAAGATTAAAATTACGTAAAAGTTTGCAGCTACTTTCGATAGGTTGTAGAAGACTAGCATGTATTAGTGTACATGGAAGACTTGGGAGAACTTGACCTTGGCAAAGGTTCCCAATCATATTATGGACGTTCTAAAGCTGAATAAAACTGTAGAGAAAGTATGAGGCGTTCTAAGTTTGAATGAAACTGTAGGGCAGAGTAAAAGGTTAATCGAAGAGAATGAGTGAAAATATTAATTTACATAGATTAAACGAAACGGGTAGGTACACAAAGATAGTTTAAAGTTGAAATCTATAATCTTTGTATATCCCTATGGGAAATATTTTTTTATAGTATATGGGTTACAAACGAACATACAGTCCGCCCGATGGTAAGTGGATGCTGTGGCCTATTGAAATCTACGTTGTTACAATTGAGGACTAAGATGGAATGCCTCATTGCTAGTAATTACACTACAATACTCTACACTCACCATACGTAACACAGCAACATTAAGCCGCTATTCCACACTGCTATTCTGTGAGTACGTGGACCTTCTCCGGTCGGGCCGACCCATTTGTGCTACAACCATCTCATAGCAGCAGCGTGGCTCTACCACGTTTAAAACTTGAACTGAAATTATAACACGTATGAATGCTCCTAATAGTGCGTCAACGCTTTAGATTTAGGATTAAAAACAGGATCCTAGTATGTAGAATGGGAGCGTCCCGCTTAAGTTTGTTTAGCCAATACGTGATTCGGTAAACGGAGACCGGATGGCTCATTACGTCACATTAGTTCTGTGAAACAGTGTCGTGCCATAGTGAGACACCTGCGGCTGTATCAGCTCGGAGTTTCCTGTTGATAGTAACACTGATTAAAGTGCTTAGTTCGTAATAAGGTGTAATGTAATTGATAACAACGCCACTCGCCGTCGCGCTGTCTGCTACATCCGAAGATTTTTTTATCTGGTGTTTACTCCTACTAATTTGTACCGGCACGAATGAAACATTTCATGAAAGGAAAAAGGTTAATGTTACAAAATAAGGTTTTATATGTTTACAATAACATATTGTTTTAATTACGATGAAGCAGTACAATCCTGTCCTATGGTTTATTTTCTATAAAAATTGGTATAAAATTGCTAATCTACACGAAGCGATATCTGGTAGCCAGATTATTATTTATAAGCCCTGATTTGTAAATAAAAATAATATTTCTTGTAGCACGAATGCATCAGCTCGACCGGAGAAGGACCGCCCTCTCACGGAATACCAACGTGAAATAGCAGCTTAATGCTGCTGTGTTTCGTAAGGTGAGTGTAGAGAACCGCGGTCCCTTTTTATTGGAAACGAGGCATTCCATATAAGTCCTCAGGGTTAACAATGCATTCTACGTTTTGATGCTTAATCAAACATATATGTAGATGTCATCAGATGGACTGTGTGTTCGTTTATCACTTTTATTCTATAAAAAATACTATAAAAATGTTATACGTTGTAGTTAATAGGTTTAAAACAATTGACGAACAGTATGCTAAAGCACAGTTCAGTAAAACTGTTTTGGTTACGTTAAGTATTTTATTAAATATGTATGTATAATATAAGTGTATTAATTTTAGTTCATTTTTATACAACTTTTTTGATGAACTGCAAAGCAAATTCAGTGCTTGCGCATTTGAGATAACAAATTCCGCTGGTCGACGCAAATTTCTATAGAAAACCGTCGTCATACAAATTCCTAACCGGCCCCACAAAATGGCCTTTGCCCGTCTACAATCGTTCAAAAACTCCAATAAGTCCACTTTTAGAAATCATTCATCATGAAATACGTCACGACTTTGCCATGTTAAGCTGTATTTTGCCATGATCCACGCGCCAGTACATCCTGCGTTTGTACATATTGACATTAACTTTAAAGGACACTGGCCCGTGTATCTTATACGCAAATTATCTCTACAGTTACTTGAACTACATATACGTACTATTATTACGTCGGTTACAAAGACCAATGACGTCACATAATCGTTCTTATAGTAAATTAAAAATAGTATTGAAATGTTTACACATTTTTAAGACTTGGGACCAATTTGGAAAATAAGAAGTGAGTCATAGGCCAGTATTTAAAGACTATTTTGGAGCTTAAAATCAATCCCCACAATATCGAACTTTAGGTCGGGACACTACTATGTTAGAGATCGTCTATTTTGAAACTGCACGCACCTCCCTTGTATTTTGGTAGGCATTTTTTTACATTTACCATAATAAGTATAATAAAATCTAAATGTGTGCGCCCCTTTCATAATTTTATAGTAGATTTTAGCAGTTTTATTATATTTTAAATAATAAAAGTAACAAAATAAAATCTACCAAAAATATAACACACGCGCGTTCAGTTTTAATTTAGACGATCTGTATACAGTATTGACATAGTACAGTTTTGAGTTTAAACTCGAGATTGTTTCTAAATAACGGGCATAGTGTATGGCAAAAACTATATATGTAACAATTTTTTTCTTTCTTGCCCGACTGGAGGAGGGTAATATTTTTCGAATATATGTGTGTATTTATATTTACATTTCTTTGGCACGCTCACGTGTCTTCTACCACGTGCCAAGTATTTTTTAACTTATTATAAACCAGTGTTTGACGACAATGCCACCAGATGATAAGTCGCAATGACTTACCGTAACAAAAGCCTCTCAATCATGACGTAAAGATACCTAGGCTGTAATCGGGCGAAAAGAGAGATTCTTATTATTATCAATAATATTCAGGGTATCTCCTACGTTACTTCCTGGGTTAGCATCTCTGCCGGTACCAACATTGCGCTACAAAATAGTATTATATTGGATTTAGTTATGTTGTAAATGCCCACAAACCACGAACCTAAGGCCCGAAATTCACACAAAGCATAAATAATGAAAGTATTGAATCGGGTATTCTGTTGTCAAATCAAATGCCTAGTGCCATTAATAAAATTTTCGTAGTCTGAATGACAACCTTACGAGTTTATTTTTGTTTCTAATATCCGAATTATGTACGTCACCATTTTTACTATAAAAAGGTACATTCTTTTAATTACAAAATTAAAGTTATTTGTGATGGATAAGCTCTGAATACCATTATCATCCATTATATCACCAGATACATTTATAATCTAGTGGCATTGGTCTAATATTTACAGACACAGTTTAATGGGAAATCGATTTCATAATTAATGAAATAAGCTCAGAAACGTTACGGGAGAAGAATTCTATATAATTATCCGTTACAAAAATAAAGATATTATTTGTGTTATTTACAGAACAGCTTTAAGAGAATCGACATTCGATTTCTTAGAAACAATATAACTTAGTGCCAATTATAGACGGCTAACAGTAAATGTGACATTCAATTGATAAACAAGGTTGTACCTTAAATATACACAGACTATGAGGAATTATTTTAACATAAATAGTGGCTGTACCACATGCTTTGATTACACCTAAAGTGTAATCAAAGCATGTGGTATGTACATGTGTCTATTGTTTTAATACGTGGTAGAGTCTCGCTGCAGCTATATGGCCGCAGCACGAACGGGTCAGCTTAACCGGGGAAGGATCACGCACTTCTACAAAACCGAGTAAAATTGCAGCTTAATGTTGCTCTATTTCGTATGGTGAGTGTAGAAAACTGGAAATCCGCAGCTTTTATATTCTTAACGTACCTGATAACGTACATGCGATAAAATCGAAGCTATCGATGCTTGGCTACAGTTCCAGTTGGGATTCGAATCTAGGATCCCGATACTCTTATCTGTATACCCTTGGTCCCCCGAACGGGTTCCCGCCTTGTCGTGGCGGGGGGGCTTAGTAGCTGTGGCTTGGTCACCCGCGGTGAACAAAGAGGAACCCCTTGGCTGGCCCGTGGTGTAGGGCCGGCCCGAGGTAACCACTCCGAGTGGGCTTGGCAGGCCACTTCGGATGTGTGTCGGTGGGCTGCGGCGAGGGCTGTCCTCCCTACCGCTGCAGCCGAGGTGGAGTCGCGGGGAAGAGGAGTGTTGGTATGGCGAGGCGCCGTTCTGCCTACCCTCCGCGGCCGAAACTTGCTGGCGGCGGAGCCAAAGACCAGATCCGCCGTTGGGGTCGCGAAAGCGGATGCTACCGAGCGCTCGATTTTCCTGGCCCCATGGCGTCCGCGTATCGGAAGGAGAATGGGGAGGAGAAGCCCCCAAGAAGGGCTGCCATGGGGCGGCCGGCGCTGGTGGAGCCGCGGATGTGTGTGAAAGTGTTCCCGTGGCCCTGCCAATATGCGGCGAAGGTGGAACACCAAGGGGTTTTAGTCGGTGCGAGTCCGACATAACCCGTCCTTGCCCCCGCGAGGCGGGTATGCGTAGGCATTTCCCCATGTAAAAACAAAAAAATAAAAGGCCCCTTGGTTTTTAAAATCAAACAATAAGTGTTTTTTTAGAAAAATGTTGAAAGACAATAATTTCTTAACTGCCTTTTATTAAGTGTAGCTGCCTGTAGTAACCCAAAAATGCTCATTTATATTTTCGTAAGAATGATTTGATCTGTCACTAACATTATTTAGATAAGTAGGTATATAATTTTTAAGTTGAGTACTTTCAGTTATAGTTTAACGAAAATGTTTGCTCATAGTTAATCGAGATACCAGAAATTTGGTTATTCCCAGGTTAAGATTCTATGGTTCAGTATCTATGGTCTATAAATGTAAAATTATATTCTATGAATTTTACATTGTATGTTTACAGTTTGTTATCTAAAACATACATGGCCTAGGTTTTAGTCCAATGCCAATTTGCTGATTCACTTCTGCTGGATTTAGCTTAATATTATAAAATACGAGGTGGTGGTTTCTGCTTACGAGTCCGTATGGGTAGGTACCCGCTCTTGCCTATATCTGCCGCCAAAAAGCAATGCTTGCACTTCTTCTGGTCTGAAGGGTATAGAGATCCATTACAATTAAAGGCTATAAGGCATCCATCTTAGTCCTCAGAGATGGCAACAAATCTGAAACCTTCTTACTTGAAGTATTTGCAGGTGTCTATGTACTGCAGTAGCCACTTACCATCAGGTGTACTATAATTTAGTTTGTGACTTTTGTTTTATAAAAAAGTACATTGATAAAAAACATGTAAGTACAAAACTATATTTGAGGGAATATAAAATTGTATTTTACAAATTAATTATTGGAGTTATAATTTTACTAAAACAAGCTTGACAACTACTAGCAAAAGAAGAACAACGGTCAACTACAGTTGAGCAAAACTTTGGATCTATAAAACTATAAGGTAAGGTATTAAGTGCCTTTGTTCCGATGAATGGTAGACGCTGCCTGCTGTGAAGCCCTTCCGACGCTTTAAATAAAGACATCAATCTTTTTATTTACAACGTTAAGTGTAAAATCAACAAGATTTGTTCCGACAAGTCGAGAAAAATAACGCTTCTTGTCACAAATTATAAGACGTGAAATTGTTGTTTTGGTGGTCATTAGACATTTTAGACGCGTGACATGCTACGGTTTCAAAACAATTTTAAAAGGATATTTGGTCAAAACAATATTATACCTAAATAAAAAGGACATTAGGAAAGCAAAAAAAATTGCTTCTATTGCCAAGAATTGCGATTCCGTTCTCAAGAGTGGGCAAAGCCCAAGTCAGGAACAAGAAATTTGATTACAATAATATCACGACACCTTTTGTCTACAATGAAACAAAGTTTTTGGCTTTTCTATCAGTGATATTTGGATTTATGTAGACAAAGACTATATCTGATTTTCAATTTACTCCAATCTCATTGAAACAAATCACATCTAATCGAAAGACTGCATAGTTCCGTTGCATTAAAGTACTAATTAGGGGTTTTGCCCAGATCAAATTATAAAAATACAAAAGTATTCGGACCAAATCGGCGAGTTTATTAGTGATTGACCAAGCGTACAAAAAATAGTCCGAAACGAATTAGAAACCCTCTTCTTTTATGACAGTTGATTATTTATCAATGTATATAATAATAAATGTAATATATTAAAGTTAATTAATAATATTTAATACATTTAATGTCATAGTTTCTATTACTATGTAATTGGTTTCATTTTCAAGTTTAAAATATAAGAATACTGAAGTTCGATCTTATCATTATAGACATTATAGTTATTTTAAGGACGACAGTTTACTCTCATGAGCCCGTCAGCATTACAAGTAAGATTATATTTCACCATATATGTCAAGGTTTCTATTTTATCACTATACCATAATTTATCACTATAACTTGCCCAGAGGCAAGTAGTGGTATACGTAAAATCATGAATCCAGCTCCCGGAGCAAATACTGACTTCTTTTAATACCCTGGGGTTAGAGGTATCATTATCACACTACAACCTTATTACCCATGTCTGATCTATACATGTTAACAATATTCTTCCCTACTTCCTGTCATTTCTGTTCTCATAGTACATCTAAAAAGCGGGTTCTAATTATTAAGGGTTAAAGGCAGTAGCAGCATAGTCTGGGTAAAAATATCCTGTGATTACGTACACGCCAGAAAAGCTTGGTGATTATGAGAAAATCTTTCCTTGTGGGCCTACATCCAACCAATAGTTATTATTGTTGACTGTTAAACATAGATTAAATGAGAAGGAGATAGATTTTTATAAGGTTGATATGGTTCCTAACGAAGGTCTCCCATTTTTGATGCAGCTACAATGCATGATACAAGCCTTTTCTAATTTCTGAGAGAGCATGTTGGCGGGCTTCACATCTCAAAATAATTTATTTCTTAGATATGCAGGTTTCTTAACGATGCTATTCTTTAACGCTGATCTCATGGTATAAATAAAACATAGTTGAGACTGATTGAAGTATTATTGTTTTCTAGGAGAAAGGGGTTTTCATTTTTGCGGTTCCTCAGTATTCATTTTTGTGGGTTAGCAGACTTTACATGCCTTTTAAATAATATAAACTTAACTTAATGCACACTACCGCACGTTTTCCTTTGCCATGAACGAAGCAAATCAGTACTAAAAACAGTTTTCTAGTTTAGTTGCACTAACATAGAGGCTCAAACAAGAGCTAACTCTTATTTCGTATTATCAAAGAGGTATATAAAACAAAACAAGCGATCGTCAAAAACAAATGCATTACACCAATTTTTAATTCTTTGGCTTTGGAGTACAGATTTTCGTTTCCTCAGCTATCACAACCTTAAAATTAACAATTTCATCCACAATTTTTCCATCATTAGAGGTGGAATGTTTTATTCAAATTTTAATGTGATAGTCTTGAGACCTAGCCTATTTAGTAAAAAAGGAATCATTAAAATTAGTTCACACTTGGCGAACATATCGCGTAAAATATATACAAAAAAAAAATACAGTCGAATTGGGAACCCCCTACATTTTGAAGTCGGCTAATAATGTCGCAGCAGTAACGTGTCCCATAAAACATTAGACCATTAAAGAAACATTTAAAATTTCGCAAGATGTTTATTGGCGATTGTAAGCTTGTAGACTTCTGTAAAGACCAAAGGCGGCTTTTCAGACCACTGCTTGTTTTGTTTACCGTTAATAGATGAGCGCTAGAAACAATGGCCGCTTTGACTTTCACTGCGTTATATATGACGTAATAAATTGGCTCATTGTCCGGCTTCGGGACTGCTCCAGACCTTGTACACCCGCTTTGTTTACATTTTAACGGTAGTAGGATAACACCGAGGAGGTCTATATAGTGTTGCCTCAAAAAACAAGCATACAACTCCGAAAATTTCACTGTCGCATTGTTTTTTTTTGCAACCGTACGCGAAGCGCTCATAAAGTTCCAGCGCGATTCAATTGTAGCGCATTACAATCGGGGACCGTGAAATTTCACTTAGAAACACAGTGAATAGATGTATAATTGGGTAGATTTGTTTGTAATATATTTTACTTAAACAATACACCCATCTCTCCGGTCCATCTAGTACGAGATGTGACATTTAAGACATATTAAAGGAATGCCGATTGCCACTCTTAAATTTTAAAGTATGCAAGCAATTTTTATTAATTTATTCAATTTTAGCATATTTTTTTGGTATGTATGTTACGCGATTTCTTTACAATTTTTAACCGATTTTAATAATTCATTTCGATTAAATAAGCTATATACCAAGGGTATATACCAAGCTATATACCAAAAATACAGAATGAAGTCTTTAAACCTTTATCTGAATATCTGAATCTAAATAATAAAATAATTTATATTAATTATGCGGTAATTATTTTATTCCTTTTAGATAACTGAAATAATTTTTTTAAAGTTAAATTTTTAAGATACAAATTTACCGTCATAATGTATTTATAGCCGTACTGTGGTGGCGTAAGGATATTCATTTCATCCCGCGGGTGTTGTAAAAGCGAATATGGGAATCGACAGAAAAATCTCATAGATACTAATAGATAAAAGTCAGCGAAGCTCCCTAACAATGTAGAGCAGTTGATTTTTAAGAGCTGATGAAGAAGAAATTTTTTTTGGAAATTTTATAAGAATATCCTGGTGGCGTTTCGTCCATACAAACGTATTCCTCTGTTTTCTCCCTGAGTAATAACAGAGCAAATATATTTTACGATATAATCTGTATCTATCTTCTATACTGCCATGTTCTAATGTTTTGTTACTCCCATAAATTCATCAATATTTTTAAAACTAGGAATCTTTGAAAACTACTTAAATTGCCCAGTTATACCACCGTTATTAAACATAGAAAATAAATTTAACAAACATAACAAATAAAAGAAAAACATGTAGATATAGCCACAACTCTTCTTATATTATTACTGTAAAAAAAAACTTAAATCGGTCCAATTTTGGAGGTGGAAAATAGGGGAATAAGGGATGACGATGTCATCAATTTTTCATAGGTATAATCAGTCCGAGATGCAGTTATCTCTCTCGCTTATCGAGCTCCGTCGTTTGGGCACAAGACGACAGCATAAAATCCTAAAAACCTACTCTTCAAACTTCTTGCAGCCCGGATATCCTCTTAAATAATTCAAGGGCTGTAAAGTCTGGGACTGACTGACCGGGAATTTTCTCTGTGATCAGCAGTTGGGTGTAATTTTTGCTGTTACTTAACTTTAAAACATTATTTAATACAAACATAGTGAAAGTAAATATGGTAACCCATAGACACATGCAAAAAATACTTTAAGTAAAGAAAATTATATATGCGTTATTATCATCTCAGAGGTCAAAAGTAGAAAGCGTCAAAATATTATAGTTAATATTAAAAATATTAATTTTATTTTTATTCGTCTATAATAATAATTTTATATATATAATTCTTCTGTCCGTGTGTATGTGACTGATCTGACTGAACTGCTCCTAAACGGCTGGACCGACTTTTTGAAATTTTAAGTGTGTGATTAAGTTGATTCGAGAATGATTAAGATTCACAATTGGACCCGGTACGTGGCGCTGTCGCCGAGATACAGAAATCATCCATGCGAAGCCAGGTAGGATCGCTAGTATACAAATAAAATTGCTGTGTCTGTCTGTAATATGAAATAATGGCATTTTATCGAGCTCTGGGGATTATTTGCAGGTTCTTGTCTGTCCGGGCTAATCTTCGGAAACGCTAAACCGATTGTAATGAAACTTCACTAATATTAAGAAAGCAATGCCAAGAGTGATCTAGGTTATATTTTATCCAAAAAAAGTTGAAGATTTATTTGTGAAATAAAAAAATAAAAAAATAGTCATTGATTATATTTGATTTAAGTATTGATTATATTATTAAGGTTTAACCTTAATAACGCCACATTAATAGATACAAGCCAGGCGAAGCCGGGGCGAGTCGCTAATAATAACTAAAATCAAGTCACACATATCCAGTTACCAACGTATAATATTTATATATGTATGTATAAACACACTAACCGCAAAAAATAAACGAAATCAAAAGTTTACTAGCTCTGTATTAGAAAGTATTTGAACGAGTATCAATGAAATGAATGGACCTCGGTCGTTGCGTTATCAGACGTAACTTAACGCCTTGTCTAATGAGTCATCTCAGCGACCGGATTCGGTCGCTGCGTGGAAGATTACAACGTAATGCGTGACGTATTGTATCTAGTTAACATCGATGTAGCGATACATTAATAAATGTTATCTAAACATTGCTGGCTTATACTGACAAATAAAAATACCAATGAAATATAGCGCTCAATGGACAGGTCGCAAAGCAGTAATTAACTTATTGGGAAACATCGTGACCAACTGCTGTGACGTAAATTGCTGCGGCATTTACAATGAAGAATATGGGGGATTTTTTACAAGTACTAACGAGAACTAAGTTGGACTTGTGCTTAATGCATAAAGTGAAAACTTTCCGAGGAAAATTTCTGTCTGGACGCTGACTAAGCGTGGTAACTTGGCGATTTTACGTGGTAGAGCCATGCTGCAGCTATATTAGTAGTATAGTTGTAGTACAAATGGGTCGGCTCGACTGAGGAAGGACCACGCTCTCACAGAATACCAGCGTAAAATAGCAGCTTAACACTGCTGTGTTTCGTATGGTGAGTGTAGAGAACCGGAGACCCTTTTTACTGGAAAAGAGGCATTCCATCTTAGTCCTCACGGGTGACAACGCATCTGCATTTTGATTCTTTATTGAAGATAGATGTAGATGTCTATGGGTCACAGCAACCACTTACCATCAGGTGGACTGTGTGCTCGTTTGTCACCCTATCCTATAAAAAAAAAAACTAACTTACATATATTTACCAGGCTATGTCCGCTATTCATAAGTAAGTAGGTATCTAAATAGTAGTTGAATAATGAAAGTCTTGCAGATAACGATATATGGCGGACTAAAAATCGCATATACCAAGGGTTGCCAAAACTTCCAGGAACCAATACGGGACGTTTAGCACTTTCTATGCCCAAAACACATGAACATATTTTACGCCGAATCGCAGCATTTCAACTACACCAAACCATGCTTATACTAGTGAAAGACAAACCACGCATTTTGTTGACAGCAGTATAAGAAAAAAGATAAAGAACAATATCTAACCAATCTAGCCTCGCTATTGATACTGTGTGTCAATATCAATAGCGAGGCTAATTTAATACACATCTATGAGATTAAAGGGTGGTCACGACAAATCTTTTTTTAAATTACATTTTTAATTTATATTGAGATCTATAAATTTAATAAAACTAGTTTTTACGGATTACATCGCGCATATTAACTTATTTGATATTCCAAATTCACACACAGGAAAGTCAATATATAGGAAAATGCATTATATAAAATTAAACGGAGTTACTAAAAATACTAATAAACTTCTTTTAGAAATTGGATATCCCACTAACAAAATATAGTAGTATTAATATCCGGCTTATTACACAAAGTACCTTGCTGCATTATCCTTATTACTTGATATTTCTGAAAAATGGGAACCTTAAAAAATATGTAGTGAAAGTTGAATTCGACTTTCAGAAATACCAACCGGACGCGCGCAGAGAAAAAGCGCGGGTAATTCCGAAACTATGGCAGCCCTGGACATATACACACATACAGCACGTTATTTTCTGCCCTTCTTGAATGTCTGGTAATAATAACGTGGAGCCTCGCTACAGATGTATCAAGACTGTAGCACAAATAAGTCGGCTCAACCGGGAAACGATCATGCTCACACAGAAATAAAATACATCATAGGATAGAAACATAAGGCCGAAATTTTTCGCATGGTGGACCTTTTTTTACTGGCCTCCATTCTATCTCTATCCTTGGAGGTGACAACACATCTGCATGCTGAATCTTAATAGATCATATAGGTATTATGTAGGTCTCTTTGGGTCACACCTTCTCATCAAGTGGACCGTGTGCTCGGCAGATATCATTATTTATATGGAAAAAAGGATATTCCTGTGAAATTTTCATATCGCATTATGCGGATATTGCTCAACCGAAATAAAATATTATAATGATATAATAATATAAATATACGTGGTAGAATCGCACGTGGTAGAGTCGTGCTGCAGCTATATTATGGTTATAGCACGAATGGGTCGGCTCGACCGGGGTAGGACCACACTCTCACAGAATACCAGCGTAAAATAGTAGCTTAATGCTGCAGTGTTTTGCATGGTGAGTGTAAAGAACCGGAGACCCTTTTTACTGGAAACGAGGCTTTCCGTCTCAGTGCTTAGGGGTGACAACGCATCTGCATTTTATCTAGCTTTTCCCCGTCCGTGGAGTTTGGTTATATCGCGCCTATGTGTGAAAAGAGTCTGCTGGTACAAGCCACAATTATAACTGGATGTCGCGGGCAAAAGCTAGTAAACTATAAAACTTTATACACCACATTTTTGCTAATCTATTACTGTGTGCCAAAATTATCTGACTATGGGCGAGCTTACGCGAGCAAGCCACATAGAATTGCCCGTGTGAAAACAATTTTCTCTCAAGTCTATACCCGCAAATTTTAATGTCTGCCCTTATGATTTGTTTATGGTCATTGCAAAGCAGACTATGAGGGAAACTGTATTCGTTTGAATTCAAAGGAAGATCATTCGGGATCAAGGAATTCTTATACTTTACTTATACTTCTACAAATACAGTTTCCCCTTGCGCACATCCAGTTATAATTGTGGCTTCCACTACATTGCGATGTAACGCTTTTACTTTTAGTCTGGTTCCGTTGCACAGTTGAGGAGGTTTTAAATTTCGCAACAACATAACAGGAGTGCCCACGCGCAGAATAAGCTTATGATGTGGAAGACCCGATGGTTTCAGTGAATTAAGAAATTCGACAGGGTAGTTAATTGCGTCATCTGTGTTGACCACAGAGTCTATTGACGTGTACACCATTTCTTCCCCCTCAAAAGACGTTAACAGTATATCGTTAATTGCCGCTGCTTGGTCGTTTTTCGGGGTTAGTATGGCACGTTCACACAACCATTCCATTGGCTTATCGTGGATATGAGCAATATCTGGGTAAATTTTGGATACTAACTCCTGTAACGTGCACAAATTATCAGGATAGTTATCATTCCGTCATTCCGAGATTCGCAAATCCACCAGCAGACTCTTTTCTCCTAAGTGTACCCGCATATTTTTCGAGAGCTTGAGGATTTTAATTAGAGGCCATAAAGTGGATCTCTTAAGACACGCCTTAACTTCATCTGCTCTAGTTCCTTTTGGCACTACTGGTAGAGTTTGTCTAAAATCTCCAGCCAGCAAAACCGTTACACCACCCATTAACTTCTTATTTCCTCTTATATCTTGTAGAGTTCTGTTTAAAGCCTCTACGCCACCCTTATGAGCCATGGTTATTTCATCCCACACTATCATTTTCGTATGTTTTAATACTTCAGCAAAATTACTTTGTTTCGATATATTACAAATGGGAGTATCAGCTGTTTTTAAATTGAGTGGTAACTTGAAGGTAGCATAAGCAGTTCGTCCACCCTCAAGCAGTGTAGCTGCGATCCGAAAGAAGCCACAGCCAAAGCAATTCCGCGAGTACTTCTAACTTTTGCTAATAGCAAATTTATGACGAATGTTTTGTCGGTTCAACCGGGAGCATCTAAAAAGAATATTCCACCCTCATTTGATTAAATTTTTGTGTTAATTTGATTATAAACTGCTTTTTGTGCGTCATACAGTGATCCTTCATTATTTCTAACTGTAATTTCTAATGATGCTAAGTCGTAACTTGTCTCTTTAAGAAACTCTCTATTTTCAAATTGTTGTTCTTTGCTTGGCTGAGGTAACCCATACTCTTTTATTAGCCGACCACCCAACGCTAATACGGCATCTTCTATTACCGAAAGGCACTTGTTAAATAACACATCTGTTATGTGCTCTACATCCACATCTCCCTGACTTTCTAATTGCCTTTTAAAATATTCAGATAGGTATTCTTTGAATTTCTCCCAAAGGCTTAAAGGGTCTGATACTTGGCAGAACACTAAAATAATCGTAAAAAGATCCCGAATCATTTGCGGTAATTGGCAAAGTGCTGCCTCTTCCATTGCTGCGAACAAATGCTGATCATCTTCAAGCAAGCCGAGAGCTTAGCACGCTGATTGGAACGTGGAATATACATGACCATCTACAGTTTTTAACGCTTCAAATAAAATTGGGCCCCGGATCTCATGAAGGAGCTTGCGAAGGTGATAGCATTCTGTATTGTTAGTATGCACCGTATAAACCCTGCCCAGAACGTGCTCTTTTTTGACCCTTGGCCAGCCTTCAACGTTTGCTCCTCTCTTTCTCCTTTGGAACTTTCTTTTATCCCAAAGGTAGTATGCAGGTACTTCTAGTTAGAGCAATGTTTTTGCAAAGTTTTCCACTTTACACAAATCGAAAAAGGATTAGAGTGTGTTTATTGGAGGACTATTCACTCTTTCACTCAGATTTTCCCCATTAAAATAAACCCTTTGCCCATTTTCCAAATGAACAGCGAGGTGGACTACGAGAGGGAAACGCTCATGAATGGGAAATTCAAGGATTCGCCATACTACCTCTGATGAACTTATATATCTTCCACTTGTGTAGGTTTTATCTTCATCTTTCTCATTCTCTAAAGCAAACGATGCCTGGTCTGAACCTTTATTTACAGACGTATTTTATTGATTTCACCGAATGACAATATTCCACATTTAAGTGAGCGTTAAATGTTTTCAATAATACTGGATTATAATGGACTACCCAGCGATTATCTATGGTTGTGCCTTTGATATCAACAGAGAATCCAACGTCGTCTAATAAACGTCTCTTGTACTGCAGATAACCGTCTTCACCAGTTTGAGTTTACAGCACATGTTATCTTTCATACATGGTGACTTTCGATTTAAAGTTCCACATGGACCATGTATCATATTACATAATACATGGTCCATGTGGTTTAACGATTTCGTGAAGCTCTGGGTCACGTTTGGGATCCGGTATTTCAGCACAAATTATATTGTCGATTTGATCCGGAGTAATACTTTTGTGAAGCCATAAAAGAATATGAATATATGGAAGACCTCTCTTTTGTCATTCCGTTGAGTACATATAGCATCGCACTTCACCAAATATTTTGCCCTTTGTCAATAAGTTCATGATCTTTTTCACCTTTAGTCGAAACACCCTCGAAATTATATCGTGTCTATCATAAGATTGTTGTCCTTGAAGCAATTGCTCTTTTATCTCGTCCCAGCGAGGATTGCATGTGAAAGTGATAAAAAGATCAGGCCGGCCGTAATTCCTAATATAGGTCATAGCGTCCTGTGTTCTTTCGTGCATATACCTAGGTTCCCCCGTAAAAGATGATGGAAGTACTACCATTTGTCCTAGTTGGTTGGCTTCTGCGTTTTATCGTCCAATAGCATCTTTTAAATGGATGTAACAATCAGCACATAATTTGGTTTGATTATTTTTGATATAATTTAATCTCTCTGTTTCTATTTTGGCGTATTTATCCACCAAATATTGACTAAAAAGGATACGATAGTTGACTAAATAGTTATCTTCTCCTTCTTTTATCATTATTCTATATGAATAGAAACTTGCAGAAGGGACAGTTTTATTAAGCGGCGATTTAGATGTGGGATCGCGTTGTGATATGTTGATTGAATACCCATCATCCCCCCAGCAGAACATCAATGGATACTGTAGCGCATCATATGCTCGATGTATCTCACTAATACGCTGAAGTGAATTACTTCGGCTCTCGAGGATGATGTCTCTTCGATCAAATTGTTGACCCACTAACACTAAAGTCACTACCTCTATGTTCTTCTGGTGGTTTTTTATCAGCATGTACGACAACTTTGTATGACTCTGAAGGAGGGGCTTTATCAATGGCACTTTTCAAATCTTTAATATACGGGTTCACTTGATGCTGCATATTCTGCAATTGTTTGATTAAATTTGGCTTTAAGTTTGGAAATTTAGAACATCGAATCTTTGTTTCTCGATCATCTTCACCTACAAACTATATTTGAAAGTACTGAGCGTCATGTTCGGCTGCTTTTAATATACTTCCAATGAAATGGTAGACCTGGCCTTGTACTTTAAAAGTCAGTGAAATACCATCTGCTATTACGTGTTTACCACCATAGGAAGTCATCTGGAAACAGGCATTATATTTACGAATATTACCCACAAAATGGTCATTATCTGGGTTTAGATCATTAATCAAACTAAAGAGTGGTTCAGGCAGTTGTTTCAACCGATCAAGTTGCACTATTCCAGCGCTGCAACACATACCAGGTGTCTCATCCTTCCATTTCAGCGCATTGCACCACTGACACCTGTATGTCATAAAACCCAAGGCTACACTGCTGTCAGTTCTATAAGCAATATCAGGGTCATACTCCATAGCGGAATGGACCTTGTTTTTCCATAAACGTAGTGTAATGTTTTCCTCACACCGTGACTGAATTGCTCTATGCACTTGTGGATTCGCAGTTTGGTAATTTGCAGCAGCTTGCCTGTGTACATCGGGATTTTTTTTTCTGATAAGCGGACACTGCTTTACGATTTGCATCTGCCTTGTTCTGCCTATATCTTTCTTGTGCACTTTTTAATTGACTTTTTCTTGTGTAATTGGTAAATCTCGACCTTCGTTTATTTTTCTTTTTTTCATATTTTAATGTCGACGATACAGATTGATCTTTTCCGCTGGTTGGAGATGATATTTCACTGTTTACAAAAGATGTAACAGTTAAATGGTCAAGCTCTGAAAAAGGATCAGGCTCTTCGACAGGTACCTCCATGCGACGCTGTGTAATTTTCTTTGCAACAATAGGCAGATAGGCGTCAAAATTTCCATTAGATAAATCATGGCTAAATTGTAATGGCCTTACTCGTTACTCGACAGACATCTGTTCCGGACTCTGTGTATAACAGACCGTTTCGATGTACTTCAAACCGAAACGGAAATATTAATCCTGCAGCTACCAATTCACAAAGTCCACCGTAAGTTTCATTTTTTAACATATCGGCTGAATAATCATTTGTTGTTGAATAATTATCGCCATTTCTGTCGTGGGTAATAACTGAAAACCTAGGCCAATCATTTACTACAAATCTAACAATATGTGAACGCACCACGATCGCATTTTCTTGGGTTCCGTACATTAAAAATGAAAGAGCAGGAAACAAACAGGCACCGTCACCTATAATGGGGACGACAGTATGTTCTTCCATTTTTCTGTGAGTTTCTGTAGTCATTTTTTCAGTGAGAAAAAATACTTCTATCAACAATACCTAATCAAAAAGCAAATCGAATTCCAAGTTTGAACAGTGGTCGTAAGAAAGACAAAATCAAGCAACTAATCCGAAACATGAAGCAATCTTAAACCGTAAGTAAGCAAACAAAGTCGAAGTCTAATCAAATATCCGTTAACAGTGAATAGGTACCGTATGTGGTATAGGTTGAAGCGCTCATTCATCATTCACTTTATATTAGTTTGAAAAAATACAACGTTACCGCGTTCTAAAACGATATCAACGCCATCTATTGGTAGGGATTGGAACTTGAAGATCAATACAAAATAGGTAGGTACCTAAGTATTTCTTTTGGTTTTGCCATTTTATTAATTTGTAAAAAAATATTTGGTTCGGTTGTTTATTTTCATTGTTTTTGAATTTTTAAATTAGTATTTTTGTTCATGTGCAATTTTTTTCAAATTTTTTGTACAAATCTTCTTGTCTATTTTGTTTTATATTTTTGTGCAATAAAAGTATATTCTATTCTATTCTAATAAATTAAGTTTAAAATATTTATCAACATCATTTACGTTATTTACGACCCAAAAACCTTAAAAATGACACCCAAGTCACCCAACCCATGATGATTTTTACATACAAACATACATCCATCCATCCTTCCATCCATGTTGGTTTCAAACCATAATCGATGCCAATTTCATAATTAACGTCCCAAAAAACCATAAAACGACACCCATATTGACATTTCAACCACATCGCACCCCCTCAGGGGAGGATGGTAGGTATTTCCCGTCTGCTACGTTGGATTTTGAAATAGTTGTAGTGTTCGTAATCAGCAACCGGATAAACCATAAAGACATACCCATGTTGATTTTCAGAATTTGTCACCCCTTTTCCACCTTTTAGGGGTTGAATTCTGAAAGAGTCTGATACACTTGTTTACTCATTTATTGATAGGAGTACTCCTGTGAAGTTTTGAATAAAATAGTTTAACTAATCTTGTTTCCCCATACAAACTTTCAACCCCTTTTTCACCCCCTTGGGGGTTGAATTTTCAAAAACCCTAGGACACGTAATTGTTTATTTCTAATCGTTAACTTAAAAACAAAGTTTCAGGCTTCTAGCTCTAAAAATGACGGACTTCCATACAAACTTTTAACCCTTTTTTCACTCTCTTAGCGGGCGAATTTTCAAAAATCCTTTCTTAGCGGATGCCTACGTTATTACAACTGTCTGTATGCCAAATTTCAGCGAAATCCGTTCAGTAGTTTCGGCTGTGCATTGATAGATGAGTCAGTCAGGTTTGCCTTTTATACGTATATAGATTAAGGATAAATGTAGATGTCCACGGGCCACAGCATTCACTTACCATCAGGTGGACTGTGTGCTCTTTTGGCACTCTTATTCTATAAAAAAAATGCCCGTACGGTAGAGGCATAAGAGAATCTACCACACCATTTTGTCCCGTGGGTGTCGTAAGAGGACTGTAGGAAATACCTGAAAAATCTTATGGCTTCTGATTAATGGCTCTATCACAAACCACCTATAAAGGTTATAAACATACCAGAACTGACTTCCTCTCATTATTTCAGAGAGTTGTAAAGCAGAATTTATACTGATCCAGTGTGGGTTTTAAGTGAACTCAAAATATTTTTAATTTGTCAGACACGCGGATTTTCCAATAATGGTTTCTTTTTCTGCAAAACGCGTGGGTAATCAGCACTTAAAATTACAATTTAAATTTATATTTTTAGCAGTGATCGAATCTAGGGTGATTCGAAATTTAAAAAAAAAGCTAACTAATAACAACTTTCAGGGTTAAAATAAAGCATTAAATTTTATTTCGAAATTACATATTATATACAATATTTTTGATTGTACTTTCGAAATATTACCAGGAATGCGAGTTCTGTTTTTGTAAATGTATATACATACTTCATATTATTCAATGGCACTTTTAGGGACCACACTTCAAAAAATCTAGTGATATTTGTACTATAACCCTTTTTATTGATTTACGGTCTGCTATGATTATTTTTTTCTATATCATGGTGACAAACGAGCACACGTAATGGTAAGTGGATTATGTGGTCCATAGACACCTACATCTATCCTCAATTAAGATTAAAAATTGATGTGAGGAATAAAAAGTAGATACGTTGTCACTCACAGAGGACTAAGATAGAATGACTCATTACCAGTGAAAGGATCTCTGATTCTCTACACTAATTTTTTTTAAACTTATTATAAGTCAGTGCTTAACGATAATCCCACCTGGTGATAAGTGGTGATGTTGCCCTAGCCCTAGATGGTAAATTGCACTGTCTTAGGGTAACAAAAGCCCATTCACTTGTGCCCTGAAGACGCCCAGATTGACATTTCTAACATAATAGAGCTACGTCTCTGGCATTGCTTTCACCTGCCTGAAATCTTTTTGCGTAAGTCTTACGTAGGGACTTTTTCAGATGACTTTATAACTTATAATGAGTGAGTGCTTCTGCTTTCTTATAAAATTTTAAGACAGTTCTTTATAACTATCCTACCCCATGGTAAATGGTTCTGTAGCTTTAGATAATAAAGCACTAGGCTTTTAACTTCTGAATGGCTGTCGATAAAGGAGCAAATGGTATCGAGTCATGTAATTCAAGCATACGCATTAAAAGTTTATATAATATAATATTTTATTATATTATAATCTAAACGGTTAATGTCTCTCAAAACCCAAAAGTATTTACATAAAAATCTCTATATTTACTGAGATTTCATTGAAATTTTCATCCACTAAGCATTTATATTTCAAATTTTATAACTTTTGAATATTATGATGTTACATAATAAAACTAATTTAATAACTTTACATGTTTCATTTTAACTTATTGTTGTCAGAGAGTTAACACAGCCTGGAATAATTATGTTAAATCTTAAATACCTTAATCTCGACGTGATTATGAGTGCTACAAAGCATTCAAATCGTTGAGAATATTATCTTAAATGGATTGCAACGAAATTTGTAAGTTTGTTTTTAGTTTTATGAGTAGATACCTAGTATCCCCTTTAAATAAAAAAAAATTAAATTTACGTAAGGCAGAAACTAATTTATCGTTTATATATCTAATCCTCTGACAAAAAAAAAACGCTAGAGAAAAAGTACAATTACGCTCATATATGTCGAGATAAAAGCCAGGGAAAAATTCTTGAAGAATCCATTAAAGGAGAAATCTCACTTGGGGGTATCCATGTTGGTATGTACGAAACAAACATAAACGTACCGCTATTAAACAAGATATAACAGCATAATTTCGTTTGATTTGACATGCCGAAACAATTTAATCATTATCTCTGTTGGAAAATTAGCACTGACCACTGCATTTAAATTTGGATTCAATTGTAGAAAGCAGAGGGTGCGAAGTTGTTTGGAGACGCAGAGGGCCATAAGTCTGAATGATCTGGAACGAGTATAGCGAAGGAATTGGCGGTATTCGCTAGCGGTCGCTATAGAGCGGCATAGCAAGCCGTTGCTGCCAGCCGACTGGGTGGGCACGCGGCGTCGGTTGGCCCTTTTCCCCGCTTTTTGTTCTCCATTTTCGAATTTTAAATTTTGTACACGGCGATCATCTTAGCCTCCGTTCGACTACCTTGCCTCCGTCGCACGCAAGCCGAGACTTGGAAATTAAATGTTTAAGAACCGTTGTTAATTAAATCATTTTCCTTACTTTTTGCGCGTTCTGGACTAATATAAAGATTATATCACCAGTGCTAATTGGCAAGAAAAGACGGAGAAAGGGGTTTACAATTAAAACATTACTTGCACAACGTCAAATTAGGTCGTAATTAGCCCGAAAATAATTAAAACCGAAGCCAAAAAACTTGTTAGGGCGCTATGGGCTTTTGTGTCATGTCACCGTATTTGTTACGTTGCAGATTCAAAAGAATAAGACAGACTACGATTGCATTTGTCACGATTACGATTATTTATAATTTTTCAGATAACTCTAAAACTGTTACTTAATTAGATTTTTATACATCTTTCTGTTCAGCAATGTTTCCAGCGGCCGGCGTTTAAATACCCTCTATACTTGTCAGTATCCAGCTTTCTTTTGCTAAGCGACTGTGCCAAGGTCTTAACATAACATTTATAAATAATAAACGTTATGCCATATAATAATAAGTAGGTATTTCAGGAAATAAGCTTATTAGTATTAAAGTCCAAAGTATCAAAACACCTTTAAGATTATTATTTTTATTGCAATGGTCCTTCTGGTAGTGACCATGTCTATGTAGCGGATAAAGGCCCACCGTGCGAAAATTCCCATCAAGGAGCCATACTTGTCAACAATTACTGTAACGGTTAAGTGAAACAGGATAAACGGAATTAAATATAATGTCTTCTTCGGATATCTGTCTAATAAATTAACTTAACAATTAATTCATGAATAACCAAAGGAAATAATCACGTGTACTTTGATACTGTTGCTTTACAAAGGAATAGGAACTATTGCGTAACTTGTAACAAAAATATTCAAAAATGAATGCTACTGGTGTCATGTATCTATCTTGAAAATATTAAAATATATTTGCAAATATTGATATTAAGTTTGAGTTACGACAATGATAGTGATATTGTTATAATGTATTTAAGAAAGAATATAAAATAGATAGTTACGGGAAGGCATTTTTTTTTACAAGGTTTTGGGAATTTGGGGAAAGATGTTTTTGATACGTACAGAAAAATTAGCTCCACTTTTTTTCATATATTCCCTTTACTTTCATATATTATATATTATATTATATATTAGCTTTACCACAGGAATATATGAAAGTAAAAACTAAAACATTTGATTGATTAAATTCTGACAAAGTTTTCTGAAAAGTATAAACTATATGATCAAGAAAGTAAGAACAGGTTAAGAATATAAAAGAATATAGCGAAAAAATCTATTAAAATAAATTTTGTAGTTTCGTAACTATAGATTGGTTAAAATGGCTATCCGAAAATATCCTCGCAGGTTGCTTATTGCAGGGAATAGGAAGATATATATTCAACAAACATAATGAATGTTGATGAAATATTTATTGTATCAACTTTAATATTTTATTATATAGAGGACTATAAAAAGTATATTACATATAACATGAAAGTTGATACAAAAGTAAAATTAGGTACTATAAAACATTTTTTTTAAATTATACATATATTATTTTGATTTGCAATGTAGAAAACGATAAATAGCTTTATTAATCGTTTTTATCGAGGATAAAATATTCAATAGTAACGTAAAATTGCAAGGCATAATCATTAGTTGACGAGATATTAAAAATAAAAATTTATTAAAGAAAAATAAAAATGAAGATACGCTGTAAGAGTCAGATACGCTGCTCTTGTGGAAATTATGTGGCTTAATTTATTTACTATTATGAGCCAGTGTTTTAATACTATCTCATCTGATGGTAAGTGGTGATGCAGCCGAAGATGGTAAAGCGCATTGACTTAGCCTGACTGAAAAGCCGATTCACTTTTGCTTTGAAGAAACCACATTATAATCGGATAGAAAGACAGATGCAGGCAAATTATTTTCCTTTGCTGTGCTCATTATGAACGACGAAGCAAACAGTTTATTAATTTATATTTAGTTACATTAATTCAATAACGTTCAGATGAACTTAGTACAGGCAACGTAAAACTGTATTATAATCTACCTGAATTCTTTTTACACAATCTTCTCTCCGATGACACCATTCGTTCAACATGATGAACACCCCAAAGCTTCTTTCCTTACGTTCTTAACGAATGACACGATATTCAATATCTTCGATAACAATTTATAACACATAATACTTTACCATGACCGAGCGTAAATAAATAATTTCTTCAAAAATAGATTCACGAAAAATATTTTAAAAACCAATTCGAAATTTCACATTAACACAAAGTGATATGATGTGAATGCGCTTATGTCAACTTCAGATGTCAGAATCAAAAGAGGTCCGCTTCCATAGATAATCTAGTGGGTTGGAAGTTTTACGATTAAAGTTAGACTTAGATGGTTTTCCTAATTGCACAAATTGCATTAAGTTAGTTTTTATGATTCCATATAGAAGCTATTTAACTTAGCCCTATCTATAAATAATATTTAACATGTAAGATTACATAACTTAGTTAAGGGTCTAAGTACTTATTGATGCTACAAGTGCGACATAGCTGGTAAAGTGAAATATATTGTTTTGAATGTTTCTGAATGCAATGGATTGGTTGAATTTCATATTTTGATAGCAACTGCTATGAATTGTTTTTTCTTAAACCGACATTAAAAGTCCTAGCGGTGGATTGTACATTTGCTGTCTAAATATTTAAACAATAAGGTAATAACGAAATATTTATAAGCTTAGCATTCAATCAACAAAATTAACTGGAAACTTTTGGACTGAAGACCGTCCAGCATATACATATAAGTAATATATGCACAACTCTGCTTAAACCGATTGTCTGAAACTAAAACTAAAAATGAAAAGTGATGAACTGATGACTAAAATTAGATTTAAAAATACATGACTTCAAAATCGACTTACCTTAACTTAAACCGCAGTGACGTTACAACGACCTGAAATTAAAAATACATCGTGAGTTTTGATAACAATATGGCGTCAGAGCTGGACTTTGAATTTTGCAATTTGGTTAAATTAAAAATCAGATAATCTTATATTATTTCAAAATTGTTTTTGCAGCCAAGACCAGTGATTAGTCTGTGTTAGCTAATTTAGTATTTAGGATCGATGTTTCGTCCGAGG
Source organism: Parnassius orleans (assembly GCA_029286625.1). Taxonomy (NCBI): domain Eukaryota; kingdom Metazoa; phylum Arthropoda; class Insecta; order Lepidoptera; family Papilionidae; genus Parnassius; species Parnassius orleans. The sequence continues at coordinate 950,736 of JAGSMP010000137.1, forward strand.
CCGGGAGCAATAGTATTCGTGACCTAGATCTTTTTTAATGCACTACCAGTATAAACAGGTATTTTTTTATAACTATTGTAACAGTCGATTTCTGACAGGCTTTGTTATTATTCTGCATGCATTAAGGACGCATTTTGTTTGGATGCATTTAAAATCTGTGGTCCCGAAGCTCTGGTACAAGTCAGCAAAATTACAACCTGTCATATTTCAAACACGGTCATGACGAACACGTGAGAAGGTTATGAGAATAATTGCTCCTCAAAGTTTACACCAAAATCACTCGTTGACCAACACATATCAAAAACAATTAGATCATTATATTGACGCAAACGTTTCAAAAATACGTTTTCATTTATCTAAATTTTCACTCCCGTACGGATAATAATGAAATTTAACACCTTTTTTCCTCCTTTCTCCTTCTCCCTCTTTTCTCCTTCCTAAAATTAAAGTACCATTTACAAAATATTTTATCATGCAGAAAAGCTTCCAATATAGCCATTCCCATATGTAGCTAAGGTCATGCTGTGACTGTACTATAATGTTTATATACCAAACAAAATTAATTACAATTATCGACTATCGATTTAATAGTGCTTATTATGAATAACAGTTAACCGTGTAGTGACGGTGTAAGAATGCCCACTACTCTATATTATAGTCCCGCGGGTGTCGTAAGAGGCGACGAAGGGACACAGAAACAGGAAATGGGCAGCAGTATTTTTCATAATAACAAATCCAAATTATAAAAATCTGCGGATGACAACCCGCCTGCCAAGCGTGGCAACTTGCGAGAGGCCTATGTTCAGTACTTTTATAGGCTGTAATGGATGGATGATGAATTATGAATAATACTTTAGCTATATAAATATATCCTACTATTTTATGCCGTATGGTTCATGATTTAAAATATACTTCATCTCTTGAAGGTCTCCTAGACCACAGACTTTTTTTAAGTCTCATTTTATTTACATAAAAATAAAAACCCTGTATATTATATAGATGTCTTAAGTTTTGTTTGAGCCGACTTCAAAAAAAGACGGATGTTTATAATTCGACTGTGTTTTCTTTGTACGTATCGTGTCTTACACGATATCTTTGTGAATTGTGAACCGATTTTGATGATTTATCTTATTAAATAGGTTATACTTCAGAGATTGTATCATATAAATTTGAAAAAAAAATCTACTCTCAAGGGTGGCAAAACAGGGGATGAAGTTTTTAATGTAACTGCTTAGACGAATTGAGTGTATTCCTTAGTCTACACAAAAAGGGTAAAAAAAGGACTTTTAATAAAAAGTAAAAGCCGCCTTTTAATATCTAAAAAGAGTGAAATAATTCCACTTTCTGAAGTTGGGGGTATTAATTCTCCTAAACACTACGTCTTGGCACCGAAATTTTTCTTTTATTAAAAGTTATTAGTTTGGTATCTAGCTACCGCTAAAGCCCCTGTTCCATTTGGGTTGGTACCACCGTCTTACCTTTTTGCCGCCAAGAAACTGTACACTCACTGTTATGTTCGGATTTGAAGTATAAGCTAGCCATTATAATTACAGCCTGTGGGGCATTTTATCTTAATTTTCAGGTTTCCATGAGCCGCAGTAGCCACAAACCGTCAGGTGAACTATTAGACCGTTTCATCATCATTACAGCCCTTCACAAGTCCACTGCTGAACATACGCCTCTATATTAGAACATAGGCTTACATACTAGACCGTTTGCAACTCTTATATTGCAGAAAAAATCTTTGAAGACAGAAAGACAGTCAGACGCCGAGTCGAATATGATGACCGACGACTAGAGATCCTTTTGCACCTTTAATGAAGCATTCCATCTTAGGTCTCTAGGGTGACAATGCATCTGCTTTTTTATTTGTAGATAAGGATAGCCGTACGTGTATAAGGATCACAACATCTACCAACCACCTGCACTCTTTTTTCACCCTTACTTCTGTAAAACAAAGAGGTGATTCTATAGTTGTTTCGTTTTGCTAATTTTGGCAACAATTAAAAGACAGAAGAACAAGTAGATTATAGATTAAGAACAATTTATGCGTTAATTTAATCCATTTAAAACACACACATAAAAGTATTATAATTTTTTTTTATAGGATAGGTGACAAACGAGCACACAGTCCACCTGATGGTAAGTGGTTGCTGTGACCCATAGACATCTACATCTATCTTCAATAAAGAATCAAAATGCAGATGCGTTGTCACCCGTGAGGACTAAGATGGAATGCCTCTTTTCCAGTAAATAGGGTCTCCGGTTCTCTACACTCACCATACGAAACACAGCAGTGTTAAGCTGCTATTTTACGCTGGTATTCTGTGAGAGCGTGGTCCTTCCCGGTCGAGCCGACCCATTCGTACTACAACTATATTACTAATATAGCTGCAGCATGGCTCTACCACGTTAAAAATATATGTATTATACACTCATAATATATACCCTAAATATTAATATGAATAGATATTTTTAAAGATAATAGATGTGTACTCCTTCGTCATCATCATCATTATCATCATTACAGTCCTTCACAAGTCCACTGTTGAACATATTCTTTTGTGCATGATATTAATTGTTAATGTACAGTATTTAAGAAAACGCTCTAAATGCTCTTAAGCATTTCTTAGGTATTTTTAAAACGCCGGTCCGTAACTTTACCGCCAACATATCTCGTTTTTTTATAATGACCAGGTTAGTCGAAGGTAATCATGCTCTCAGACATGTTTACCTAATTGCGATTGTAATAGACACTGTACAGATCTCTTTTTCGGTCTACTTTTTTTTTTAAATACGAGAACAACTATTTATTAAAATTAAAAATCTCAATACGTTACCAACGTTTAGTTACTTGTATGCATGTACGATAAGTACATGCATACAAGTTACAAGTAAGTTATGGTGGCAGCACGAATGGGTCGGCTCGACCGGGGTAGGACTACGCTCTCACAGAATACCAGGGTAAAATAGCTGCTTAATGTTGCTGTTTCGTATGGTGAGTGTAGAGAACCGGAGACCCTTTTTACTGGAAAAGATGCATTCCACCTCAGTCCTCAGGGGTGACAACGCATCTGCATTTTGATTCATAATTGAGGATAAATATAGACGTCTATGGGCCACAGCATCCACTTTCCATCAGGTGGACTGTGTGCTTGCTTATCACACATATTCTATAAAAAAAAAGTTTTGCGTAAATTTTTTTATAAGGAACTGGCCAGCAATTAACTAATAACTGATAAGTATTTAACTATAACTATTAACTAATAAGTACTTTGAAAATACGATTAGTTACAAGTAAAAATGGGAATGTTCCAATTTAAAATTTCCCTCCACAATTTTTACAAGCTAATTTGAAACATTATGTTTTATTGAAAAATGCATCTACGTCGGGAACATTTTCGCGCGATGGTTTTTTACGATTTCCAATGACGCTTAAATCCGGACGAATCATTTCAAAGACTTCAAAATGTCATTTATTGATAAAAGCCCTTCAAAGGCAAACGTGTGAACTTTAAGAAACGAATAAAGAATTGGTCGCCCTTTGACAGCTATTACGAAAAGAACCGTGCTTAACGTAGTGATTATATTCTCTTTGAACCGTGCTACGAGAATCTGTGAAAATGTTTATTGAAGAGAATAGGCGAATTACGCATGAAGAACATATTGCAGATTGGACCGGGAAGCGTTCGTGAGATTTTACACGAACAGCTTCGCGTGTGGAGGATAGTTTCGCGTTGGGTGCCGCACAATCTCATTGATGCTTTCACCCAGTGTGCATGGTGCATGACATGTGCTATGACATGATTAATAAATTTGAAGCATTTTCACTTTAATTTTTCACTTTAATAGGGTATCTGGTTTTAAATTCAATACCAAATCAGAGAAACATAAATGCTAAATGGTATTCTACCAAATCCTTGTCAGAAATGTTCTCTCTTGGACGAATATGTGGATCCGCGGCCTACTGCTTCACCATGACAACGCACTAGTTAACTGAGCAGCGGGGCTTCCTGGTCAGTACACCAATTAAGCTTTAAGGTTACCTAACTTACACCTACCTAGCATGCCAACCTTTTTACAAACCTTATTTGGCACAATCTGACTTCTTTTTATTTCCTTAGATAAAAAAACTGCTGAAATTGTACCGTTTTTTTCATAATCATAGACACTCACGCCTGTCACCCAGAGGGGTAGGCAGAGACTACGAACCTCCATTTGGCACGATCCTGTCAGGATCGAAAGCTACAATCTGGTGAAAAAACAGTTTCGTTCGAGCGGAGCGTAGAAGAGGTGTCGGAGCCGTATTGGTTTTTTTTTTGAAAATTGGTTCAGAGTTATGGCACCGCAGCTCTTTATTATTTTAACTTGTTACAAGGAAGATGCAGCTGCTCATCTTTTGTTTCAGTTTCCCTCTGTCGCCTCATATGATACGTGATCGCTCATATGATTCTCTAATGCCGCCACTACACGGCAATCTCTTACTTTTTAAACCAGGGTACACTGGTGCTTCGAGATAGAATCAGTTAAGAGAATGGCACCTTTTTAGCTGTATAGTGGTTAATTTCCCTCCTACAGGTGTTGAAAGAGGTGATGTAAGTTAAAGTCGAAATAGTCTTATGATTTTCCGATATGGTAGTATAACCATCTCGTTTACGCCGGATTTTTTTATGGAATAGGGTGACAAACGAGCACACAGTCCACCTGATCTGTGGCCCATAGACATCTACATCTATCCTCGTTTGCGAATCAAAATGCAGATGCGTTATCACCCGTGAGGACTAAGATGGAATTTTACGTGGTAGAGCCATGCTGCATTTTACGTGGTAGAGCCATGCTGCAGCTATATTAATAGTATAGTTGTAGCACGAATGGGTCGGCTCGACCGGGGAAGGACCACGCTCTCACAGAATACCAGCGTAAAATAGCAGCCTAATGCTGCTGTGTTTCGTATGGTGAGTGTAGAGAACCGGAGACCCTTTTTACTGGAAAAGAGGCATTCTATCTTAGTCCTCACGGCTGACAACGCATCTACATTTAAATTCGGAAACGAAGATAGATGTAAATGTCTATGGGCCACAGCAACCACTTACCATCAGGTGGACTGTTTACTCGTTTGTCACCCTTATTCTATTAAAAAAAAAAATGCCTCTTTTCTAGTAAAAAGGTCTCCGGTTCTCTACACTCACCATACGAAACAGCAGTGTCCTTCCCCGGTCGAGCCGACCCATTCGTGCTATAACTATACTACTAATATAGTTGCAGCATGGCTCTATCACGTAAAAATTATAGAAAAGTTTAAAAAACGAATTTAATCATTGATCTGACACCGACGTCATATTTTTTTTATAGAGCGTACCAGATGGAAATCTAATACGCTAAGAGTTTTTACGATTGTTAATTTACGTCAATAATTATTTGTTATTACGCGTAAAGTAAATAGAACAAACGCCCTATCACAAGTTACCAAATAGTATGTTCCCATTGACTTAGTTCATATTAGTAGACTTACTTAAAGTGTTTGTATTGCAATACAGAAGCTAATTTGCATAAAAATATAGGTGTACACCTATATTTTTGTGCAAATTAGCTTTTTATTATTTTATAATTTGAATTTAAACCAATTAAATTAATTAATTTAAATTCAAATCTTTATTATGAACGGTATGATATAATAGCTTTTTATTATTATTGTATGGTTGAATACTCTCTCTCTTCCTAAATTAATCTTCTCAGTTAATAATTACTTGAGCGATGTGTCGGTTAATGTTCCCCTGCATCTGTTAAAGCGAAAATAAATGAATAATAAATTTAATTTCTTAAGCTAATTCAAGGCGTTAAATTATGATCGGCTACATCACCCCTTACAATAGTTAAAAAAAGTTGTACTTTTGTCGCTTCTACTTATAGGCCTCTTCGGAATTGTACACGGTTGTTACAGGTGGCATACATTACTTGGAAGATTTGTCCATTTTTGTAAGGCAGGCTGATTGTTGATAGCAGTCAGAGACGTCTCCTTTCTTTGACGCTGCTCTCCGTCAGTGTTCACGATATTCTTCGTGTAACAAACATAGACTGGGAAGTTTAAAAGAATCCACTATTCCAAATTATGTCGTGAGTATCGTAAGAGGCGGGAGAGGGAAACTGGAAGAGATGAGCAGCAGTATCTTCCTGCTAAAAACTCAAAATAAAAAAATGCGTGAGTGTCGTGAAACACTCGGATGCATCGAAGTTCCTTTCGTAGTATATTATTATTGATAAACGTATTATATTATTTATTAACAAAAACAAATAAATGAATTACTAGCGTCTATTAAAATGAAGCGTCATATAAAATAAAATAATATTTCTTTCATTTCAAGATAAGAAAAAGTGCGAGGGAGATGAATATTATTCCATCTCGCTTCCTTATAGCCACCAAGGCCGTCTACACTACGTCAGAAGGGGTCGTGATGGAAAAATCTTACACTTTTTGTCGCCTAGCCCCCATCCGCCAAATCCGTACCGTCCGATAAAGAACTTCGTTCCAATAAAAACTGCGGCTGTCAACTCACCTACCAAGTGCGGCAACTAAGGCAAATATTCCCCTTTGAGAAAGGCTTATATTCAGCAGTGGACTATCGATAGGCTATATTGAAGAATTGAGTATACGAGATGGTTTTAAAATATACACTCTGTATTCATTCCTCATTTTTTAATATAACATAACATTATATAGCTTATCTGTTTTTAATTATATTTATAGGTATATTTAATATGCGTATATATAGCATATAATATACTAGTATATAATAGCTTATCGTATTTATAAGTTGTTTCCATAATATTTCTTAATTATAAATTATTATCAACTTTGTTACTGCAGCCCGCCTTTTTTGCTGTAATTGTATCATAATATACAATTTGAACACCTTCATCTCAAAAACCCCTCAAACAAGTATTAACTGCTATTGCTCATAAATGTATTTATTATTTTATAGCGCACTCAACAACCACCGAACATTTTCACACATTTCAGTATAGGCACTTTCTCAACCCAATATTGTTTTCAGAGTAATGAGCTATCCGAGAAACAGTGCCAAGAACCCGCTTACGGAACTTGTCTGGGGAGTCAGTCTGCACGCCCATTTTGCCGTTGTCGCTTCCTATTCCGGCTATTGTTGAGCGTCCTGTCACAAATATGCATGCGTACACTCACACACGCATATAAATTGTAGAAATTGAAGCGCACTCCATTCATTTACATGTCACCGCACACAGTGGAATCGTCACCGCTATCGATACGGCGAGCTGCGAGCGTATATGTACGGTAATAACACGCGCGGAGCCATCAATGAACTTGACGTATCGCTCAATGAATGGAGACCTTGAGTGAGGTTGTTTCTCGAGTATTCTATGTTGATGATAGAGCAATGAACTCGATTGAGAAACGATCTCGTTCACAAACCTTCATTCAAAATTGTATTAATAACTGAAGATAATTACAAACTAGTGCTTTAATGTATTGTAAATAAATATTATAAATGTAGTAAATAAAATCAATGTGTGACTCACACAAATTACTGCGTGGAGAGATGGCGCGACCGAACGCGTTCATTGAATCGGCATCTCAATTCGTAACCTATAAACAATTTCGACATTCACCTGCCAAAAATTTTAACGCTGATCTTTGAAGCGTACGGAAACAAGGTTGTCGTGGCGTGCGTTTCATAATAGCTATGTTGGTGATTCGGATATGACGCAATGTTTCACTAGTTCCTTTCGGCGGTTCCGCGATCTAAATCCGCTAGGTTTGCCCCACGTATATTTGCTGTTTGCCCAACACGTAATTCAGCTAACAGTTCTATACTAGCGTTAACGCCATATTAAGTTATGTCAATAGGCTCTCTGTCAGCGATGTTTACTAATATTTTTAGACAGTGATGTCAATGGAACACGGTCTCGGACTTGTCTAATTTTACAAATCTTTTGTTATGACTACGGTACAATGTCCATTTTTCTATTAATTTGTTCATTACCAAAGATAGAAAAAAGCAAAAAAAAAAGAATAAAGCAAAATCTTTAACTACTACTACTATAGAACTAATATTAGGACTTAGGAGACGAGCACAATAATAATACGCAAATATATTATTTTCAATTAATTTATTGGGTGGCAGGACTTCTAGGCCAAAAGCCAAGAGGCCGTTTGGGTAGATAATAGCAGTGAAATAGCAGTGCGTGCATTGCTATTTTCTGAAAGGTATACGTATGAGCCAGTAATGATACAAGTGGTGAGGCATTTCAACTCAGTCCTCTGAGATGACAACGCAACCTTCTTGATTTTAATTGGTTGCGTTGGTGGACTGTTTTTTTTAATAATACCAGCAATGATATAAATATAACTAATATTCCCTTTAATCACTGCTGGTAAGCTTAAAATGCATGTATTAGGAGCAATGCAGGGCAACTTTTGCTTAAACCACCGTATGAGACAATATAGTGGGAGATGTTAGGCAGTGGATTTTTATTAGCTGTAATGAATAGATGCATGGATAAATAGACAGATAAACGGTTGTTTTTCTACCGACTTCAAAAAGGAGATGGTACTCAATTCGACTGTATGTTTTTTTTATGTATGTTACCTCATAACTTTTTTCTGGGTGAACCGATTTCGATTATTCTTTTTTATTTGAAAGCTGGTGCTTCTCTTGTAGTCCCATAATTTGATCAAGTTCTGACCAATAGTTTTTAAGTTATTCTTAATAATTTATATTGAAGTCGGTTGTACAACATTTTTAATTTTAAATTATGTTATCATCTAAAGATATTTCACGAATAGAATTAATTTTTAATAAATACTTTAGGATAAAACAATAAAATTGCTTTATCGGGCTGGGCCTAAGATGTTAATTAACTTGAGCATGCATCAGGAAAACATAATATGTCATTATCAATGATTCAACTTACTAAATATCAATTTAAAATTAGGTGGTAAATATCAACAACCAATAAATGACAAAAAAACACTGGATGCATCGAACTTGTTTAAACTCACTTTTGTTCCATGAAATCGTACTATGGAAATCTATGGCAGAAATCCCCCCAGAACAATCACTGAGCAGAATTTGTCATAGTTGTTAGATTGTTGCATTGTTGAAATTATAGCGAGTCATTGAAATTTTTGCAAACAATTGATGACACACTGATTTCGTTTGAAGCCGTCATAGTTTATGAAGTGAAATCCTGCTAAATGAGATAAGTAAAAAATATATTTGATAATGGAGGCGTTGCCTAATTGTTTCAATAACTGCCTATAACGACGCAGGTCCTGAGTTCAAATTACAACTGGGGCATTTGTACACAACTCAAATTGTTGTTATCAAAGCCATGAGCAATAAAATACAATACCATATAATATTTCATTCAAATAAAGATTACATACTAATACTTGCTTAAAGCAAAATCTTTATCTTATAAATTCCATCTTAGACCTCACGGGTGACAAGGCGTCTGCATTTTGATTCATAATCGAGGTAGATGTCTATAGGCCACAGCAACCACTTACCATCAGGTGGACTGTGTGCTCGTTTGTCACCCTTATTCTATAAAAAAAAATCTAGGGAGAACCAGCAAGAAACCCAGCGGAACTTTTTAAGTAAATTTTACAATTAAATAAATAACATAACTATTTATTCATAACAATAATTTTAGAGATAGGTCAGTGAGCAACTCAATAGCAATACCATTAATATTGTAATAACCATGTCATACATTCATCATTCTCTTAGTTTAACAAAAAAAAAAATGAACTGGATGGATATCTTTTTTAAATAAAATTCCTTTGGTTTTTGTGCACATTATTTTTAAAGTATAAACAAATTTGTTGACTTCAGGCCCAAAGATCCCATACTACTTTTCGTGTATATACTGAGAGGCCAAAGTTAAAATATTTATTTATAGAAGCCACTGTCGTTGTAAGAGTCCCCATAGATTCTCCACCGCTAACGACCTAATCATATCAGCGTTACGTCGCGCACGTGTAGGCGAGTAGCCTCGTCCTAATCCGATGTTGTGGTAGCTCATGAACGAAGCACTCGCCGTAAACTACACAGTATGCGAGCAATCCGGTTTTAATCCCCGCCGACATCAATGATATTGTTGATTGCAATTTTAAAGTGTTGATCTATCACGTGCTCGGTGGTCAAGAAACAAATCGTGAAGAAACCTACATGTATGAAAAAAAAATTCAGCAGACATGTGAAGTCCGCCAATACGCACAGGAGCAGTACGATAAACTAATTGGTTCCTAACCCTCCTAAAAATGAGAGGAGGCATGTGCTCAGTTGCGAGGCGGCTATATCCGCCACTACAATTTTACTTTTAACAATGAACGTGTGATGTCTTCTGTGCCAACAGAATCCATTTGTTTTGAAAGATTATAGCGCCATTTGTCCGAGACAAGTAAATATAAGAAATCAGAATATGTATCTTTAAAGTTATGAATGTTAGTTAGCGCAATAGCCGAATTTCTGATAAATAAATTAAATAATTTTCTGAAATCTAAAATAAAAATATCATTTTATTCATAAAGTCATAATATTTTTATTTGAAGTACCGGACTGCAGTAATCTTAAATTACCTAAAAGATAAAAAGAATTTTCTTAATGAAATTCGCGATAATGAGAAGCGATACTACTGACTTCAATCATGACAATCTTTTTAGAATCGGCTATATATTATACAATATGGAATGCAACTAGGTCCATGTACGTGGTTGGGAAACTGGAAGTAGGTCCTGTAGATGCAATGTTAATAAAAATGTAATGTATGTATATTTATTATTTAGTAATAATTTTTGTTTTATAATATAAAACCTTTTATATTTTTTTGTTTTTTTAAAAAGTAAGTAAGTTACCTCCACACTAGGATTTTTCCTGTATCGTGTTAGTTAGTCAACCAGACTCGGAACAATTATTTGTATGCCATACAAATACTTGTTCCGTGCGGGATTCGAACCCGCGGCCCTTAGCGCTGCCAGCACTACGCCACGGAGCCTATTTACCTCTCATCTATAGCATTTAGTTTACTTTAAGTAATTTTATAATCATCATAAGGGTTTAAATTATAGTATAATATAAACATAGTAATCTTGTACTAAATAAACTAAAATTTATTTTTCTCCACATCCTACATATTATCTTAATTTGTATGTTCATAAGTTCTTTTAAGTACAATTATTTCAAGAGTTACTAAGGCCAAACCACAAAATGGCTATTCAAGTTTTGTGTTTTATTATTATACCTGTATCTGCATCACATTCACAAGCTCCAGCCATGAGTGTTCGATAGTTATCGAAGCAAACACGCAGAACTACCACGCTTCGGAAGTGGGACCGGGAACTAATAACGCTGGACATACCATTCTGATGACTCGTACACTCATCAAACGCAGAATCCAGATCAGCATCACGCTGAGTCACGTAGTAATACAAAAATATTGTTTATTTTGTCAGTTGCGCGACTGGCGAGTGTGAAGGTCGCTTTCACCTTGTGATTCACTATGGGACCCCGGTCAAACGCCTGGAGATAGCTTCCATACTGCGTAAACATTATGAAATTTACTCGGATCTGTGTCTCGGTGTCATGTTGCAGTAGTAATGAGACATTAGTTTTTTTTTAGTCCGAAAGATTTAAATCCTAATAACTTATATAAATCATAAATAATAGGAACTAAGTTTTATTGTAAGGTTATTTTTCAGTGTTAAAGCCGTGAAAAGCGATGATTTGATATGCTGTTTGTCTTCATTTGCGATAAGGCGTTATTTCTTACAGTTTTTTTTCTGATGTTTACAGATGGCAGTATATCCATGTTGTAATGAGATATTCGTTTTTTTTAGTCTGAAAGTTTTAAATTCTAAAACGAAAACGATGAAAAACAATGAAATAACATTGTAGTGGAAGTTCATTAAATGGTTAAAGAAGTAAAAAATATGTTCATCTGCTCCGTTCAATTTGACTAGAATAGAATAGAAAAGAATATTTTTTTGTTCAATATTGAAAGTCATTTTTTAGTTTTTACTTTTACCACTGGATCGGAAAAATTCTCTGACCTTGGAAGAACCAGCAAAAACCCCAGCGGGACTTTTTTTTCAAAGTAAATTATACAATAAGAACACAGGTTGTACAAACTACTTACAAAACTTATTTAAGAAACGGCTTGGAAGTGATCACCCCATTTCCAGGTGTTATTATCAACCGATTTACATGAAATAATGAATGTTTCATGGCGTTTTATGAAAACAAATGAATTTAGCCATTTCAACACTGACACTGGCTGAAAATTGTCATACTCGTATACATTAATAAATTGTAGAGTTCTACTAGCGACTCTAATAATGTGGCATTACCGTATGTATTGGCGGTGTAAGAATATCCACGACATATCATCCCGTGGGTGTCGTAAGAGGTGACAGAGGGGAACAATTCTGGAAATTCTGCCTGCCAAGCGTGACGACTAAGGCCAATCTTAATTACAAGGGATAGGCACATTTCCAAGAGCAGATCTTTACGGGCTCATAGAACGGGCGGAAGTTGATACGATTTTATATGATAACAAATAAAAAGTTTTTAATTTTTCATAGGTAAAACTATACATACATTTTATTTAGTCCCTTATGCGAATGCAGCAATTTTTGTTTAAGTGCCCATATGCCAAAGAGACTTTAGCTATCATGCCATGACTGGCAAAATTTTTTAGGCCTTTAAACCTCAACTTTATAGCTCAGCAAGCTATGGAGAAAGCTATGCTCAGAATTTCTCTGGATGATAAACTTTGTAATGACGATACCCGCAATAAAACCAGCATAACTGATATAGCTTAAAAGGATCAGTGAGCTGAAGTGACAATGCTCTAGCTCTAAGGATCGACAACCGATGGAAATGATGGCTCTCGAGTAGCAGCCTCGTACCGGTAAGCAAATGCAGGAAGTCGATGGGTACAAGTGGCTCAGAATCGTGTTTTGCAGCCAGCAGAGCCCCTACCCCGTTCCCAATTAATATCTTCAGCAGTGGATTTGTGATGGGTTTATAGTGTAGGTTCCCAAAGTGGTCCAGGTGGATCCCCAGGGGTCCATAGGAGACCACACGGGGTCCACGTAGACGTGAAAAGAAAACAGGGGTTCACAAGTTGTAAGTGGGGGTCCACGAAAAAATTTCTGGTTTTCATAATAAAGAACAAAAATTTTGGCTTGCATTTACCTATCAACGTAGGCAGGTAGCATCATTCACTAGGTAGGTACTCAAAAATATTCGAGACTCAGTTCAAACACAGAATTGAATAGAAGAATAGATAATAGTACAAGTGTACACCACATGTCGAGACTTGCAAAGTGCCGCCCGTGCGCCCGCTCGTCCGGGATGCCTGTTTAGACCTGCAAAGGGATGAAATGCGACTTGCGCTGTGCTTGCAATCTACATTAGTATAAATACGAATGCCAAGAACAAAACGTTACACCCCCAACCAGCTTATACCCCCCCAACCAGCTTTCGGCCGACTTGGACTGCTTACTGGTGGCTCAGGCCGAGTCTTCTCTCAATGCATAATTTGCCTAAGTTAGGCGCACCTCTCCTGCGCCCCCTTTACCTAAGGGGAGTCGCGTCCGATACGGCAGAAAGGCCATAGAGGCCAAAGCCAGTCCCACAGGTGGTGTTTAGTGGGTAGGCACTTCATAGTGAGTCCCACATAACTACGCAGCCGGCTGCGTGGTTTGCTAAGAGCATTCACCACCTTCCTCCTCCGCTTCCGGAGGGTAGTCCTTATACTTCCTCATGCTTATAGCGAAATCTGGAAAACCGCACACCATCGGAGGAGAGTTAATTTTACCCGCTATTGAACAGGTTTTAAAAACTGTTCTGCACAAACCTCCATTTGACGTACTCAAAAGAATTCCTTTAAGTAACAACACTGTACAAAGACGTATTGATGAAATGAGCTCTGATATGAGAAAGCTTCTTGTGTAATTATCTGCAAACCACTCATTTTTCTATTCAATTAAACGAGTCTACTTTGCCTGGTAATGAAGTATTATTATTGGCGTATATTCGATTTGTTATGGACGAAGAAATCCATGAAGATCTGCTATTCGCAAAAACTTTGAAATCGGACACTAAAAGCGAATCGATATTTAATGTCCTGAGTGATTTTTTTACAGAAAAATCTATTTCATTTACAAACATTATTTCGGTGGCAGCAGATGGAGCTCTTGCCATGTTCGGGCGATATCGTGGGTTTATAAGTTATCTTAAAATAATAATACCAGTGTCATCCACCGACAACACCTTGTAGCGAAAAATTTTAGTGATAGATTGCACCAATCGCTTCAATTTGTGATTAACGCAGTTAATAAAATAAGAAGCAATGCTTTGAATACCCGTTTATTTGCACTATTGTGCGATGAAAATGATGAAGATTTCCAACGACTGCTCTTACATACTGAAGTACGCTGGTTGTCGAAAGGTGCATGCTTATCGAGATTTTACTCACTTTTCGAATCAGTGATAGAGTTTCTGGATACTAAAGCACCAGATTTAAAAGAAAATCTGATCAAATATAAAGCGGAAATTGCGTACTTAACAGATTTGTTCAAAAAATTCAATGACGTTAACTTGCAATTACAAGAGGACAGCCTTAATTTAATAAAAACAAAGGGTGTAATTTTGGTTTTTCTTGGTAAATTGAAATTAATGAAGCAAAATATTAGTCGGCGCGAATTCTCCCAATTTTCGCACTTGTCACAGATGTCTTGATTAGGATATTCAGACATACGCTCTACATTTAAATACCCTGCATGATGACTTTAAAAATAAATTTGAAGATATTCTGACGATGGAAATATTACCATGGATCATAACCCCATTTAATGAACCGGAAGAGGCGAATGTGGTATAACAAGAGGAGCTACTTGAGCTTAGCACCAACGAGGAACTGAAGGTGAAATTTAAAAAGGCTATCAAACATTTTGGCTGCAGGCAGAAATCCCCGAAAAATATTCTGGGCTGTGGGAAATAGCGAGAAAATTTTTGATGGCGTTTCCCTCGTCATATCTTGTCGAAAGAAGTTTTAGTGCCATTACCAACCTGTTAACAAAAAAAAGGAGCAGATTGAACATCACAGAACGGGGAGATTTGAGATTACTTCCTACAAAACTGAAGCCAAATATTGATAATTTGCTGTCAATTCATCAAGTACATCCGTCTCATTAAAAGTATGACTATTTTATATTGTTGATTTACATTTCAGAGTTCATTGTTGATTTTTTGTCAATTGTTGATTGTTTGTATATATATTATAATTGTTTATAATTTTGTATAACCACAAGTATTATTTTAATAAATAGGACACAAAAAAATGTGCTACTTTTTTTTTCTTTTTAACACCCCCAATTTAAGGTGATATTTTTTAGGAGTTTTGGGAATACAGTAGAAATGTAGCAGCAATAATGAAAAGTCTACGGCAATTAGTAAAACTTTGAAAGTGGCCCACGAGAAAAAAGTTTGGGAAATAATGGTTTATAGCAAACCTTCTGGGGTCTCTAGAATGTTTAATTCCTTTTATGGATAATTCATTTATGAACATATAAATAAAAATAAGTATTCAAAGTAAAGAAATTTTATAAAAACTAGCTGGTACAGTACCCGGCGCGTTGCTCCCGCAGAAGAAATACCTTTTTAAATTATAACTAGTACAATATACGTGGGAATGAATATTGTACAAGTGTGACCGTGAGGTGCGGGTGATGAAGTAAAGTTATACATTTTGGTTGATAAATAGATTGTTGCGTTCATAATAGTTTAAATAGGATAATCTCAAGCTTTTTTTTATTTTTAATATACTACAGTTTTATAATGTATAAAAATCTATCTCTATTTTTACCTAAAGTTTTTGAAGTTAAAATTTTTGTAGTCTTACTGTAACAATATTATAGGTACTTACTGGTACAAATAATGTAGGAATGGTTCCTTAAAATAAAAATGTTGAATATATTAGTGCTCAACATCTCACTGCCCAGTAAGGTGAATATGTTTATTATGGTTATCAGCAATCTTATCTGTACACACGGAGTGTGTGATTCAAGTTGTGAAAAGAAAATTTCAACGCACTGGCCATGTGCACACGAACTAGAAACTTGAAATTTGGCACCAAGGTTAATCGCGTATACAAGGAAAAAAGCCTGAAAACCACAAATCGTCGATATTCTGTGGCGAAAAAAATATTTGTACTAAGCCGTAGTATCGTTCTAACTTTGGCAATATTTAATTTCTATACCTAAGGGCCGATTTATCAATCATCAGGTAAAAGTTATTTATAGTATAAAATATAACATAAATAAATTAAAAACTACAGTTGTATGAATAAAAAATTTCAATTGCTTAACTTTCTTATTCAGTCAGGTTTTAATTAATTTAATGGATAACTTTTATGTGACTGTTGAAACATCATTCCTAAATAGAATTAAAAAAGAAAACAGTCAAGCGTAACCCAAGAAAAAAGCTTAAAGGCCTAATTGATTTAGATTAATATAAAGATATAATTTTTCAAAAATGAATCATATCCCACTCAAAGTGATCGTGGAAAGGAAGTGAAATTGAGACAAAGTTCGGTACAAACGACTTTTGGGGTTCTTGACTTCGCAAATAAAAGTTCAGTTTCTTAAATCATAGCTATAGGTTATTACAATGTTTTTAAATTGATTTAAGATATAAATTTGTAATGTTATTTGAATTTATATAAAGCGGAAATAGATGAGAGAGAGTGAAAGAAAAACAGAAGTTATCAGTTGGGCTGACGGGTGACGGCTCCGTGGCACAGTGACTTTGCAGCGCTAAGGACTGCGGGTTCGAATCCCGTACGGAACAAGTATTTGTATTGCATAAATAAGTAATTGTTTTGGGTCTTAATGTATTTATGCAGTTTACATACATAAATTTATGTATGTAAACTGCCCCCACAGTACAGAAGAAAATCTTAGTGTGGTGGTAACGTTTTTTAAGAGGTTAAGAGATTAAACGATTTTTGAAAAGATTTTTTATAGGATAAGGGTGACAAACGAGCACACAGTCCACCTGATGTTAAGTGGTTACTGTACCATAGACATCTACATCTATTCTCGATTACGAATTAAAATGCAGATACATTGTCACACGTGAGGACTAAGATGGAATGCCTCATTTATGGTATACGATGGTATTCTGTGAGAGCGTGGTCCTCCCCGACCGAGCCGACCCATTCGTGCTACAACTATCCTATTAATATAGCTGTAGCATGGCTATACCATGTAACACCAATATGGTTATAACCAATCTTACCAGTCCCGAGCACAAGCTCGGGGCCTGCCTTTCGGTATTTTACAGGAAACCAAACGGCTTGCCTCGGCATTCATAGTGCGTACAGCGAAGAACTGAAATAGTAATTTCTACCTGTCTTTCTATCCGATTATAATGCGGGCGACTTCAAGGCATGAGTGAATAGACTTTTGCTAAGCTAAGTCAGAGCGCTTTACCATCTTCGGCTGCATCACCTCTTACCATCAGATAAGATAGCGTTTAAGGTTGGTAATTAAATTTAATTTTAAACATATATAGCAATGTGTGTTTGTATTGAAAATGAGAAAAACGTATAACGTGACCTTTTGCATGTTTTATCAAATTCGTATTCCATGCAGTATTTCTGTCCATACCGTTGTGTTAATATTACTCATAAAATAAATAAAATATTTGTCACCTTTGCCTAGTTATGACTTCATCTTCAAGGACTATTCATTCGCGTGCCTTGTCAGTGTTCTTCTGATAACGTTCAATTTCATGTTATATTCAGGCTAGTTTAAATCTCGATTTTAAAAAATAAACAATTTAGCGGATTTGTAAAATGCTGTTGATAAAAAGTTAAAAAAGTTAATGTTACAGCCTATATACGTCCCACTGCTGGGCACTGGCCTCTTCTCATTTCTGAGAGGGTTTTAGGCAAAGAAGTGTCCGCCGCGCTGCCCCAGAGCGTGTTGGCGAACTTCACATGTCTTCGAAATATTTTTTTTCTTATTTCTCAGACATGCAGGTTTCCTCACGATGTTTTCCTTCACCGCCGAGCACGTGGTAAATCAGCACTTAAAATTGCAATTAACAATTTCATTGGTGCCGGTTGCTAGTGTACTGTGAAATTGCGTAATTCAGCAGTTGATAAAGATTAAGTTAAATAATTGCAATATTTGAAAAAAGTGTCGTATTCACCATTTTCATAAAATTTAAAATAACCTGAGACTCATTCATACTGTCTTGAAAATCGCTAGTTGCTACATTTGTGCTATGGTCTCTTTCTGTGATTACATACATGTAGAGCAGCCTTTTTGTTATGACTTGACTTGAACTGACTTATCTTTCATTTCTGGCCCTTGGATGATCATTGACGATATATATTAATTTTACTTTTTACAAGAGACGAGATGAAAATGACTCATACGGTCTGACTCAATGATTTCTAAACGGACTCTCTCAAATCCGTTCAAGTGCAACACTCGGAAAAACCACAGAGCACACCAATGCTGAAATGGTCACGATTTAAAAAAAAATCAGAACAATCGATGAAAAAAATCTACTGACTCATTATCAAGTAAATGTTTTAATTTATAGGTATATTAACCGACGGAAATATCTATTCCAATCAATCATCAATTTATTTCATTCATTCATTCATTATAGCCTGTCAACGGTTCCACTGCTAAATATTAGGCCTCCCCATAGATTGCCTTATAGGGAGATATTTGACATAGTTGCCACGCTTGGGTTGGCAACCGCAGTTTTTTAATTTTTTATTGTTATTAGGAAGACACTGCTGCCGATCTCCTGCTTTTTTCTCTCTGTCACCTCTTAAGACACCCACGGGACGATATGGGGTAGTGGATATTCTTACACTGCCACTACACGGGTAACAGTTATTCATACATTACAGGGTACTAAAGTCCACTGCTGAACATAAGCCTCCCCATCGATTGACTCATAAAAGCAATTGCTAACCCGCCAGCCAAGAATTGCAATTATGATTATGATCGTGATGCTCTTCTAATCCGGTTTTCTACCATTGAGATGGTGATCGCGGAATCAAATCCATTTTATTACTGTTTAACGATAACTAGTCAAAAAGGAAACCATTCCAAAATTTTATTCGAACTAAATACAATCTATCTACTCATTCACAACACCTAAAGGAGACCTGTAAGAGGTTTCCCATTTTTATCAAATCATACACACCTAACCCTCAATTGTGTAGTTATGTATTATTTGCTACTAACTTTTACCCGCGGCTCCGCTTGCGTTTAATTATAGGCCGACAGTATTTTTATTGCAGAAATTATTTTAACTAAAGGTTGCAGAATGCTCTACCGCAATATATTTCTATAGACTACAATTTTGAAATAATTTCGCTAGGAAACCGTGCGTATTTTGGGCCCTAGAATTACTGGAACCGCTACTTCCAAAGTTTGATTTTTAACCCCCGATGAAAACAGAGGGGTGTCATATGTTTGTAGTGTGTATCTGTGTATCTGTGTGTCTATCTGTGGCATCATAGCTCCTGAACGGATGAACAGATTTTGATTAAGTTTTTAGTTTGAAAGGTGTCTTAATCGAGAGAGTTCTTACTTGTTTCAAAAATCTGTTCAGCCGTTTGAAGATCATTAGCTCTTTTTGTTTCAGGGGTTTATAAAATTTTTAATTCAAGTTATCCTGGGAATTATTGTCATTGAAAGTTTTAATGGGAATTGTAATCGTTTAAAATTAAGCGGTAGGTTGTTTGTTATAATAAGAATGCGTACAAAGGACATTCGCAAGTCTTAATTTACATGCAAGGCATGTAAATTACAAGTCATTGGGCTTTAAGCTTTTAAAGTTCTATCTATTATAGTCAACGCATTGCATGCCACAATTTTTTGGCCATGTTATTCCTGCAGGAAATCCAAACAAACTTTAAAGCTCAGGCGGTACATCGGGAAAAGCGGTCCAGAAGCGGACCTGCGGGGAGCGAATGCATTCCGGTGCGTGCTACACAAAAGTCCCGCTCGGAGTCCGCAGCGGAAGAGCGGTCGGTGACCGGTGTAACAGCAAAAGCGGCCTCGTTTTGTTTTCCATATAGATTGCAAGATCAAGCATGTTCAAAGTGAATCAAGCCCCATTTTTCTCTCGTACAGCGATAAGGAACTTTTGCATTTATTATATTTATGGAAAATGAAGAATCAAAACTGAATTGCGTACACGATATAAATACGAAAAAGTACTGTTTGTAGAGTACGAACTCCATTCTTTCTAAGACCTCTTACAAAGGCCGTTTTTTTACTTATTTCGATATGAGTAGAAGCAATTTCGAGTTGTATAAACTTTTGCTGACAAAAATATTAAAACTCTATACAAACTGGAGGCGGCTCATAAGCGACGAGTGTTTTTAGGTGTTTAAATTAAAAATTTAATATAATTACACCACTCACTATTAATCGACAATAATTTTGATTGTTCAAATATAACAATCGGGGTACAATGATTTGAGACTTTCATTAAATAAAACTAATTTAAGTTTTTTTTTAAATTTCCTTTTTTTTTAGAATAAGGGTGACAAACGAGCACACAGTCCACCTAATGGTAAGTGGTTGCTGTGGCCCATAGACATCTACATCTATCTTCGTTTGCGAATTAAAATGCAGATGCGTTGTCAGCCGTGAGGACTAAGATAGAATGCCTCTTTTCCAGTAAAAAGGGTCTCCGGTTCTCTACACTCACCATACGAAACACAGCAGCATTAAGCTGCTATTTTACGCTGTTATACTGTGATAGCCTGGTCCTTCCCCGGTCGAGCCGACCCATTCGTGCTACAACTATACTATTAATATACAACCTATAGAAAATGTACTCAAAAGCTGTAAAAAAATCAACGTGCAAGTCCGGTAGAGGATCGCCTCCGGACCGCGACGCACCGCTGGCGCTATGTTACCCGTTGCTTTGACTTCGAAGGAATACAGAGCCTACGCCAACAAACCGCGCCCGGTCCGCTCGGCGTCCTGTATGTCATAGTGTTGGCCCCGGCACCGGTACCACACCGCAGCGTTTCCGGCCGGTTATCTATATAATTTTTTATATATATATTTGTATACATATAATTTTTGCAATTAGAGTTTATACCGGGTATAAACTCTAATTGCAAAAATTTCCGCTCCCGGAATGCTTATCAGGCTGCCCTTGTGTCGCATGAGCTTAAATTGTTTAGGTACATTAAAAACTGTTAGCGCGATTTATCTATACAAATAAATAAAATTGGATTGGTCTGTTTGTAACGTCAAAATAACTGCTTTTAACTAAATGCAAAAATAATAAATATGAAAGTAGATATATATATATGATACATATAACAAAAAAAAAACGATTTAAAAAAAAATTGTCTGTCTGTCTGTTTGTTCCGGATAATCTCCGAAAAGGCTGGACCGATTTTGACATGACTTTCATTGGCAGATAGCTTATGTTATAAGGAGTAACTTAGGCTACTTTTATTTTAGAAAAACAAAAAACGATTACGGTTCCGCGCAAAAAAATCAAAACCCATGAAATCCGTAATAAATTCCATGCGGACGAAGTCGCGGGGAACAGCTAGTAATATACATGTATATTCGCCATCTAAGTACAAATTTCTTAAAACGCATTACCCCGACTTGTTAACTTGTTTTCATTTTATAATGTTGCCTAAAGGAAATGTCCAAATTCAAAATCATTTACATTCATTTATTCGTTTGCGATATATGGTTTACAATAGGTCTTAATAATTAAACAAAAATACAGCCATATTCTACCTTCCGGTATGCAAACTATTTAAATAAAAGATATATTTTTTAATAATTGGAATGAAAATTTCTGATAACTACATACATAAACGCCTGACACCCAGAGAGGTAGGCAGAGACTATGGACTTCCATTTGGCACGATCCTGACACACCTCTCTCGCCTCCTCCACATCCATATACCTACGCATACACGCTCGTCGGTTAAGGGTACTCTTAATTTGGCCCATTTTCAATATATCGCCAATTTGGTCGATAAATTTTCGCCTAGGGCGTCCCTTCCAGACTCTGCCGTTCACCTCTGCCACATAAATTTGCTTTGTCACTCTTTCCTCATTCATTCTTTCTACATGACCAAACTACCGAAGCATTCCTTTCATAATCCTGGTCACAACATCATCTTGCAGACCACACTCTTCTCTTATCACACAATTTCTCACTCTGTCATATAGATTCAGCCCTAACATACTCCTTAATGACCGCATTTCTACAGCATTTATTCTACTCTCGTGCTTCTTCTGCCACACCCAACTTTCATTACCATACATTAAAGTAGGGACTAACACAGCATTGTGAATTGCCATACGTACCTTTTGGTACATATTCTGACTTTCCACAATAGAGTGTAGAGCCCCATTTACTCTATTTCCTGCGTTCACTCGTCGTTATATATCCTTATCATATGTACCATCCCTGCTAAATACATATCCCAAATACACAAACTCATCTACTTGCTTAACCAATTCCCCTTCTATTCTTATTTCACATATTGTTTTATTTTCTTCTCTTTCAAAAACCATAACTTTCGTCTTACTTGCGTTCACTTTCATTCCCCTTTCTTTTAATGACCTGTTCATTAATGTAACCATCATTTGCAACTCGGCTGCCGACGACGCAAGTATGACTTGATCATCGGCGTACAAAAGGCATTTGACGGTTAACTCACCCATTCTTAACCCGCATTCTTCAACTTTCAAATTTTCCAAACAACTGTCCATAAATAGATTGAACAGCCACGGGGAAGCCACACAGCCCTGTCTGACACCTTTATGGATGCCAAACCAGTCCGAGTAGGCCCCGTTGATCCTGACACAAGCACTGGAGTCCCTATACAGAGACTTCAATGCCTGTATGTGTTCAACCCAGCGTTCAACCCAAATGAGTTCAGTGTTTGCCATAATACATCCCTGTCCACTCTGTCATAAGCCTTTTCCAAGTCCACGAATGCACAATAACCTTTTGGTTTTTGGCCAAAAACTTCTCCGCAATCATGCGCATGGAAAAGATCTGATTCGTACATCCCATTCCCTTTCTTAATCCCGCTTGCACATCCCAAATTTTTTCATCAGTATCTTTCATAACTCTTTCAATTAGCACCTTAGCATACAGTTTTCCCACAATGTTAAGAAGGTTGATACCACGATAGTTTTTACAGTCCTGCTGCGATCTTTTTCCCTTATATATTGGGACTATCACGGCTTTGCACCAGTCTTCCGGTACCCGCTTAAGTTCACAACACAAATTAAACAAGGTGTACAGCAGGTCTGCCACCACTCCTTCTCCAGCCCCCAGCATTTCGAGTGATACTCTATCATATCCGGCTGCCTTACCTGCTTTCATACTTTTCATTGCTTTCATTATTTCATCTATACCTATCTCTCTATCTCTTTCCTCTTCTTTCGGAATTTCTATTTCATTTAATTCAAACATCTCATCACTCATAAACACGCTTTCAAAGTATTCCTTCCATCTCCTTAAACTCGAAACTTCGTCATTCAGAATACTGCCATTCTGGTCTCAAATAGCATTCATTCTAGGCTGTTTTGAATGTCCCCTGGCAGTTTTTACGAGTTTCCAGAACATTTTAATATTTGCCTGGAAATTATCCGATATTCTTCTATCATTCTTATCAGTTTTTTCTCGCTTTTTCCTTTCAACTACTTCTTTTACTCTCTTATTTAGATGTCTAAAGCCTGCCTTTTTTCTTTCAATATCATCATTCATACCGCTAGAATGACTAGCCTTGGTTGCTAGTAAATCTAGCCATGCTCTCTTCTTTGCTTCAACTTCCATCCGTACCTCATCATCCCACCATAAAGTGTTATTTTTCCTTTCATTCTTTCTCTTAGTTACACCACATACTTCGGTAGCTGCATCCACCAATATTTTCTTGACATTATACCACACAGTCTTCAAGTCTAAATCATTCATACACAATTCATCCTTACCACTTATATTTTCTCTCAGTCTATATTTGAGCTTCTCTTTCACACCTTCATCTTGTAATCTCTCTGTTTTTATTCGCTGTAACGCAGTGGTAGACACAGATGTCCGATGCCGCCAACGTCTGAATAGACATACGTTTCATTAGCACCATCCTTACCATCTAATACCATCACAAAACTGCTCTCGGATATAAGTGGGCTTAGACATGTCTGGGGCGTAGACCCCTAGAACAAACAACTTCTTTAAGCCCACTTTCATTCGTATCCATAGCAGTCTCGGGCTTACACATTCATACTCTTTCACACAATGACCCATTCTTTCTGAAAGGATGATACCGACTCCCTGGCATGACCGCTCTGTCTCGTCTACACCAGACCAGTACGCGGTATACAGGCCATGTGTAGTGGTATCCTTTCCCTTCCGTTTCGTCTCATTTACAGATAACACATCTATTCCTCTATCATACATCATATCGCATACTTCATCCATCTTATCATTCATTGCTCCACATACATTCAGTGTAGCCAGACAGGCTTCCGCAATCCACTTTTCGCCCCTTTTTTTTATACCTACATTTACATAAAATAATCTCATTTGTATTACTAACATCGTATTAATTTACCACATACCTAATAAAATACAAAATTTAATAATTAAATTATAATGTCTTAAAATTAAATAACATATTCAGATAAAGTTTTGTGGTTCTATTCAATAAAATTTATGTCCAATTTCAATGATTTATAGACCAAATAACTTTAAAAACGACTCGTCACGATACAGAGATACATTGGATGAGGAGTTATCATCCTACTAATAGATTCATAAATTACGTCCAAACAACTCGGAAGATTTTTTTATTTTTGTAAACAAAGAAGAAAACTTTACAAATATATTTTTTTATGAATTCTTTTTCTGAAGCTATTGGTAAGACGTTCAAATTGTTAATACATTAAATTTATACTTTTATATGAACTTTACACAGCACACGCCTAGAGAAGCAATTTTAATGATGATTTTTAGCACTATGGATTAAAAAAAATTAAGTTGGTCAAATAAAATGAAAGATGAATATGTTATTTATTATCTTTTGTATAACAGTCAAAGCAGCGAATCGTTTTCTTTTAATGTTTATAACTCAAAGAATCTAATAATGTTTAGTATTTAGGAAATAATTACAATTACCTAAACGTAGATTACAAGGCATATGATATAGCGTAATTAAAAAAAAAAAAATTCTATAAATCTTTAGAAATCTTACCCAAATGGAAGAACACAAATTACAAATACAAATGGACTATGTATTAAAACAAAAACAGAATCAATATTTGCATCTATGCCAAGAGCAGTAACAGGTATAGTCCTGCGACCATTATACTGAGTGTATGACCACGATGTGAGTGCTGAGGTCAGGAGTTTTGGTAAAACGTTGAGTCACTCTCCCAATTCTTCGCGACTATGCTAGGTACGAGGGTACGAGTAAATTCCCAGACAGACTTATACTACAAGGGTCATACAATTGATGTTGCGTTATCAGTTGTATGACCCTTGTGGGTACCTACCTCGGAAGGACCGCGGTAGAAAATGATTTCGTTACTTTATTCCTTCTGCCCGTTATTATGATTCCGCTTTTCTTAAATTATGTGGCAGAGGTGTAGACGGCAACAAAGCCAAGTGTACGTGGTGGAGCCCTGTTTCAGCTCTATTATAGTTACAGCACGAATGAGCCGGCTCGATCCTTTGGAGAAAATGCTTAGAATAGCTGTATATACCGGGTATTCATTGGGTATTCATCCACAAAAATAAGTGCATAAAAACGATTTTAATCTTAAAAGAACGGACAGCTGCAGGCTCTAGACATCGCCTTTATTTTACATTTTTGAATGGTCACTCTCCGTCAAACAGTACAGCTACACCAGCTACCACCACCATCTACCAGTTTGTTAAAAAAACAAATAAGATAGCTCTTTGCAAAAATCAATATATATAAATTAATTTTAAATGTATCTGTAGTAATAACTGCCTTTTGTCGAGCTCAAGGGGTTATTTGCACACCATTAAGACATGAAAAATTATTTTTAAAATTTTTGTCTGTCTGTCCGTCGTCTATTTGTCTGTATGTCTGTCTGTCTGTTTTTGCTAATCTTCGGAATGGCTGAACCGTTTGTGATTAAGCTTCACGAATAGAAAGAGAGCAATACCAGGAGTGATCTAAGCTATAATTTATCCGAAAATGTATTTGGAGATTTTTTTGTGAAATGAAAAAATTGGTAATATTATCGTTGATGATTATTAAAAAAAATCTAAATGACTCTTAATTGGTCCCATTTAGATTATATATAAAAATCACTGCTCTCCGTTAGTCACGCTAAAACTCAAAAACGGCTAGACCGATTTTGATGAAATTTTATGTGTATATTTCAGTAGGTCCTTGAATGGTTTAGATTCACAATAAGGCCCAGTAGGTATCGCTGCTGTCGAGATCCAGAATTCACCAGAATCACCCGAGCGAAACCGGGGCGGATCGCTAGTCTATAATAAAATGCCTGACATAAGGAAATGCGATAAAATTTTGGTGTACAAAAAAAAAATTTTTAATAAAATAAGGGTGACAAACGAGCACACTGTCCACCTGATGGTAAGTGGTTTCTGTGGCCCATAGACATCTACATCTATCTTCGTTTGCGAATTTAAATGCAGATGCGTTGTCCGCCATGAGGACTAAGATAGAATGCCTCTTTTCCAGTAAAAAGGGTCTCCGCTTCTCTACACTCACCATACGAAACACAGCAGCATTAAGCTGCTATTTTACGCTGGTATTCTGTGAGAGCGTGGTCCTTCCCCGGTCGAGCCGACCCATTCGTGCTACAACTATACTATTAATATAGCTGCAGCATGGCTCTACCACGTAAAAATTATTAAATAAATTATTAATTATTTAATTATCATATAGAAAAGACTTACGAGTGTATTGCAATATTGACAAGTTTTTCAACGACAGCTAACGTAGATGCAAAAACTTACGATAATAAAAAGAGATAAGGAATTATATACCTTTGGCCTATTGTCTTATTTTGACTGCCTCGTTGATCTAGTGGTCGTAAACGCGATTGCTGATCATGTGGTCCTGGGTTCGAATCGCGGATCGGGCCAAAAACAATTATTGGGTTTTTGTGACAAGAAATTCTCAGTAGCAGCCCGGAGTCAGGAAGTTGGCGGTGTTTTCACTCCCGTGCCTCGGAAAACACGTAAAGCCGTAGGTCGTGCGCCTGATGTCTCTCCGGTCGTGTCGGATTACTTCCCCATCGGACTATGAGAGTGATGGAATAAAGAGTGCATCTGTGCTTGCGTATACACTTGGGCACTATAATCCTGTCCTGTGCAGATGATTAGTCTCCGTTGAGGCTGGCCGCCGTGACCGAAATTCGGTTTAGCTTAATTATAATTATTTATTTTAATTTATATTTTAATTTGTATGCTCTTACAGGCAAATTACAGAGGTCTTGCTATATAACCTGTATTGACCATAAATAATTTTAAATTTAAATTTGGAAAAATACCATGAGGCTTTAACATTAAAGGCGAAGAATTTCTTTTTACGCAGGAAATGTGGTGACTAATATTTCCCACCCGTATTTACTCGTATTTCCATTGCAATGGAAATATTTAGTAAAGTCTGAAAGGTAGAGTCAATGGGAAATCCAAATAAAACATTCCGTGATCCCAGTGGAAAAGCGAAGGCAAAAAAAATAATAAATTTCATGACTTCAGACGCATTTAAATGCACAATTAACTCTCTGTATGAGTCATGTTACTTGATTGCACGTTGTACTTGATCTTCCTTATTAACTCTCTTTAAAATAGATTTTTCCACGTACACTTTTTATATTTCATTCATTTATTTATGTACACGCTAAAAGACACATAAACAATTATACGTTAAGTTTGTGCAAAGGTACTACTTATTCCATAATATATTGAAATATCTTCCAATACATCCTTTAAAATAAAAAAAAACGTCTGGTAACCCTAGTTCTGAGCCACCTGCATCAACTTTCTGCATCTCTTACCAGGTTCTCGAGGTTATCTCATCACTCCATCTAGATGGAGTGACAACCGGGTAAGAGACTTTCGTTCATACATACATGAAAATAAAATAAATAATTAAACTTTTAAAAATTAAAAACCAACTTAAAAGAACTAAAAATTTTAATATAATGATTGGAATAGGTTGATGTTCTAAAGAATTTTTCACGACAGCTGCGCGGCGCAATGACTTACTCGTAGCAATGAGTTACGGCGCTGAGGGCCGCGGGTTCGAATTCCGCAAGACACAAGTATTTGTATGGCCTACAAATGATTGTTCTAAGTCTGGATGTTCTTGCGTAATTTATATATGTAATTTGTCTCCAGGGTCGTAGCAACGGATAAGTCAAAAAGTTCTTTTTTTTTGCAGCGAAAGTTTACACGTATTCCAATTCCAATCCGCAACTGATTAAAAAAAAAAACTTCAATATGATAAAAGTGTCTTTTACCTTAGTGATTATTTCATAATCGATTATCCCCTTATAAGGCTAATTAATTACAGAAACCGACATTCGACATTTAATTACCCGATGAAGGAAAACCAACACCCATCTATTTATGGTGTACCGTACGCCGGCCATTGACCGCTACGCATTTTATATAAATAGATCTTGTTCGCCACTTTGTTTATTTACTTTTTGTCTTTAATTGTCTCTAAGGCTTCGGTTTCAGAGTGATAACGCCTGGGAATGTAAATAGATAATAAAACTGGCCAAGTCCGAGTCGGGCCGTCGCTCTATTTGGGGTCCGCAAATATTATTTTGAAACTAGATATTTAACTTGGTAAAAGAAAGTTTGTTTGTTTTCTACACAGCATACAAACTGCTTTATGAATAACTTTTTTCAGTATTTGTTGTTAAAGTACAGTATATTATGCTACATAAGTTAAAAGTTCGAAAGTGTTCTAAAACTGACAACTTTGGCTGATCCCGATTTCTTTGTGTTTAAACATGAAAAGAATAAAAAATATATTTGTACTATACTCAGTAAGCCTCAGACAATGACACCTTACAGGTTAAAATAAGGAAAATGTTTTTGGTCCTATTTTCACTTCTCGATCATCCCTAAAACTAATTTAATGCCATTTCCACAAAATATTAATTTTTAAATTCAATATTCAATTTTGGGTCAATATGCTACATCCAATATCCAAATTTCATAGGTTTGTAACATATTACACCCACAAACTAAACATACGTGACATACAAACGGACAGGCTGACAGCAGAGTGACATTATTAGACGTTATAGGCTCCATTTAAGACTTTGAGTACGAGACCCTAAAAATGGCCACACATTTAGCGAAGAAAATCCTTCTCATCTGCATACTTTATGCTATTTATATTATATTATATATAAATAGCATATATATTATACCTTTATTATATTATAAATTGATTAACATAATAAAATTAGAGATTAGATTTTTAATTTCAAATCTAATCGTATCATTGGATTTGTTTAAAATAAAGGCAGTTTACATAGCTGACCAATCAAACACCCCACACTTTTTTTTTTGAAGCCAAGTTCTTTTACGCGGCTTTCAGTAGATTGAACTGGCAGAAATCGTAGTTGTTTTTTGAATTATTCGCAAATCCTGAGGATCTTGGCAAGGATATTGGGGACAAACTATTTCAATTATTGCATTGTCATCGGTCCTTGATAAGTGTGCGAATTTTCAAATCAATCCGACATTTTGAAGGGGATGAAAATCACATTCAAAAATTCCGTTACATAGATACATACCAAGCTAATAAAAACGTGTTAAAAAGAAGTAATCAGGTAATTAAAATACATCCGTGTCATGCGTTTCGTACAAATAAAAATTCATGAACACATCTGTAAAATCCCACGACGCCTTCTCGACGCTTTCAAGAAACTGTTACGCTATCAATGTTGCAAGAAACAATCTAAAGCGTCATTGAGAATTTAAACGTGACAGATGAAGTCACTATTATTACGTATTTTCTATCTGATCCAACAAGATTGTTACAATCGTATTTTCCGTAATTCAACTGACGTTAAATTCTAAAAGCTTAAACCGCAGAAAAGCGTGCAACGCAAAAGTTTACGTTCGTATTCTGATACACCTTTGCATAAACATGAGTGGGTGGAAGTTGTTATGTAACATGGCATTATCGGACTATTTTATAATACTTTCCGTTTACTGAGTTGTGACCTTGTCGCGGCGTGGTGTGTCTGCGCCGCGTCATCGTGCGTCACACTGACGTGACGTCGCACACGCGCACGTCACTTAACAGAATCACGCATGGACGTATAGTGTTGCCGCAATGTGGTGTATTTTAACTGATCACATTATGTTTAATTTTTTAAATGGACAAAAGTTTAATATTGTAAAAAAAAGTTTTAGTTGTTTATTGAATTATAATATCTCGCTTTGCAGTGTGATTGGATAGAGTAATGATCATCATCATTACCGCCCTTTACAATTCAGCTGCTGAACATAGGCCTCCTAAACGGAATGCCACAAAATACGCTTCTGAGCTTGCTCCATCGGTCGACTCTGAATGTCTTACCAGGTTGTCACTCCATATAGTGGAGAGCCGCCCTATACTTCGCTTACTGGTATTAGGCTGTCACTCGAGAACCTTTATTCACCATCGCTGGTCGGTTCGTCGAGATTTATGTTTTGTTAAGATGGGACGTCGGTCGAGACCCGTCTGTAACCAAAGTGAAACCACCATAATTAAAAATTAAAAATTTTGTACAACCGACTTCAATATAAATTATTAAGAATAACTCAAAAACTATTGGTCAAACCTTGATCAAATTTATATGGGACCACATGAAAAGCACCCGCTTTCAAATAAAAAAAGAATCATCGAAATTGGTTCACCCAGAAAAAAGTTATAAGGTAACACACATGAAAAAAAAAACATACAGTCGAATTGAGTACCTCCTCCTGATTGAAGTCGGTAGAAAATAAGAGCAAATACAACTCTGCGTGTTGTGGAGCCCAGAGTACAGCCTCTACATCTTTCGTTTTGACAAAAGGACATCAGGAGAAGATATCTTGCGTATCGTGGAAGAATGATCCCGCATAGAGGATCTTTATACATTTGCAGCATCTAAAGTCCAATAGGTGAACGAATATCAAATCCTACGTACTCCAGGTTCATGTCAAACACAAAGAGACACTCCTCTCTCATAACTTCTGATCTTCTGAGGTAGTGTATGGCCGATATAGATATACGCGCCAAATAATAAAGTTCCCAAACACATTACAAAAACATAACACTATTTAATAGTTTTATTTTTATATATTGAAGTTATACTTCTTTTGGCGCGTTTGAGAAAAATGATGAGAGTGAATTTTTTACGATGCGCGCGCTCACCGACACCTAAAAACGACACCATGAAGTTGTTACGATGCGCGCGCACACTGACAACTAAAAGCGACAACTTCAGTTGGTAATTGTCTGTCAACTGTCAAGTTTTTGTGAGAACTGATAACTATATTCAAGGTAGTTATTCAAATAAATATGAATTAGTTCTTTTTGTTTTGTTACGCTAAAGAAGTATAACTTCTTACGTGCGTACTTCCGTGGGTTCTTACGTGTTTCAGTTTCCCTCTGTAGCCTCTTACAACATCCACGGGACGATATGGGGTAGTGATATAGATATATATTCTTACACCGCCATTACACAGCGGAAGCTTTTTTAAGCTTTATAGTTGATATAGAATTTATAACTTACGACAAAGTTCTGTTCTTTTCTAGCGACTTAAAAAAGGATCAATTCAACTGTATGTTCTTTTTTTCTTTTTTTATGTGTGTTACCTCATAACTTTTTTTTGGGTGAACCGATTTCGATGATTCTTTTTTAATTTCAAAGCTGATGCTTCTCATGTGGTCCCATATAAATTTGATCAAGGTCTGACTAACAGTTTTGAGTTATTTTTAATTATTTATATTGAAGTCGGTTGTACAAATTTTAAATTTTAAATTATGTACTTTAAAATCTTTCGGTTTCATTACAATGTTTACAAGTAACTTAATCAAAGGCAAACGCAACGAACATGTTAACACCATAAAAATACAATGTTGTGACGTCACACCGTGCATGACGGTGGTCGTGATAATGGAATTTAAAAGCTTTATCTCGATTGCGCAGTAACGGCTCTCAATCAGTACCGAGAATCTCTCCTGGGCTACCCAATAGTTTGCGGATTTACTAGTAAAACCAGGACGCGCTCCACCAGTGGGAAAAAAAAATCAATAGAAAAATGAAGATCTTATAGATATACATTTATATATTTTTACATGTAAATTAAATTAAATACAATACAATAAAATTGTGTTTGTCTTTTTAATTGAAATAGCTGGCTTCTATTAAGCTCAGGAGGTTATTTGCATGCTATTAAGACATAAATAACCATTAAAAAAAATTAATTGTTTTTCTGTCGGTCTGTATGAGCTAATGTTCGAAATGGCTGAACAAATTGTGATGGGACTTTACGAACATACAGAGCGCAATGCTAGTAGCGTTTTTTGAAAAAACGCTACTGGCTGCTGTGTTTCGTGTGGTGAGTGTAGAGAACCGGAGACCCTTTTTACTGGAAACGAGGCATTCCATCTTAGTCCTCACGGCTGACAACGCATCTGCATTTTGATTCGCAAACGAGGATATATGTAGATGTCTATGGGCCACAGCAACCACTTACCATCAGGTGGACTGTGTGCTCGTTTGTCACACCCAATCTATACAAAAATGGTCGTTAATTATCTTAAATCTAAACAACTTAAGTTTTCCTTCACTGACCTAATAACGAGAATCATATATTTAACTGGTTGTTTAGATTCCACAAACCAGTGTTTCTCAAATATTTGATCTTAGTCCAACTCGCATCTAAAAACTTAATTGATATAATAAATATTTTGAGGTAGAGTAAACCGATCTCCTCTTTTAACCCTATCGCTGTCCCGTGCATTGCTATTGTCTTACTATTGTGTCTGAAAACCGGCTAGTGAAAGTGTTTAAAAACAACGTTTACTTTTTGAGTATCCTCGAACTCGACCATATTATGTGTAACATACACTTGGCTTTAATGTAAAATAACTTAAATAGCTTTAATATTATAACCGTAATGCTGTTTTATTTAAAAAAAAATAATCTGGTTACACTTTTATTCTTCAGTCGCTAAGTCTTGTACGTGGTAGAGCCATGCTGCAACAATATTATAGTTGTATCATGAATGGGTCGGCTACCAGCGAATACCAGCGTAAAATAGCAGCTAAATGCTGCTGTGGTTCGTATGGTGTGTGTAGAGAACTGGAGACCCTTTTTACTGGAAAGGAGGCATTCCATCTTAGTCCTCAGGGGTCGCAACGCATCTGCATTTTGATTCTTAATCAAGGATAGATATAGATGTCTATAGGCTACAGCATCCACTTAACATCAGGTGGACCGTGTGCTCGTTTGTCACCCTTATTCTATAAAAAAAGTATTATGCTTTGATTTGAGTAAGCTTAATTTTTTTTTCCAATTTCCATTAATTTCTGGCTTCTACATCTGCGCCAATAAAATTAGTATTTACAATTTTAAATTTACTAATTATTTCGGCGGTGAAGAAAATCGTCGTGAGGAAACTTGCACCTACCTATCTGTTGTCTGGGAAATTAAAAAAATATTTCGGAGGCACGTATCCCCCATACGCATAAGGACAGCGTGGCGAACATTTCTTTTTCAATAAAAAAACACTCAGAAATCAACGGAGTTCTGTGTCTATTTATGAGACTTATAGGCTGTAACCCAACTTTTACTTATAAGCAATAGTAGGTATACTAAGTTAGTACAAAAATTAAAATATCTTTTTTGTCTTTATTTTAAATTAATAAAAATAAAACAATTATTATACAACAAAAGTGTTCGTCACTCTTATAATAGAAACTAAAGACTAATTTGTTATTTGTATTATGCATGAAGTATTTAGGTACACTGCCATCTATTGTCACAGAATGCCAAGTTATTAAAATTAAAGTTTGGCTATTCATTCCTTATAGCGGCATCTAGTAAGCAATAGCTAGCTTCGAAGTCCAAGTAAATTTAGCTATTTTAGAAATAAGGAATAAAATTATATTTTAAATGAAATATAATAACATTTAAATAATAAATTTAAAAAAGTTATTATTTTCAGAAAATAATTTCAGCTTCGATGCGTAAATCAATAACTTTTTGCTTTTAATTTTCCATGCAAGCTTTGAATATCGCCATCTTTTGTGGGATAGTATCGAAAAAACTGACAACAATTTCGCTAAACGTTTCCCTTTAACGTTTTAACTTCGAAGTGGCTTAGGGTGCAAGTAAGATTCATCATGTTCTGCGCTCTATCGGTCGGCGTAAATTTCAAAGTACGCGAGCAGTCCGGGTTGGATGCTGACTTACCGCGTGATTGGTCATGAAGTGAAGTGAAAACATCGTGAGAAAATATGCGTGTAAGAGGAATGAAATATTTAAAGGTAATATAGTAGTAGTTATAGTAAACTACAACA
The DNA here is from genome assembly GCA_029286625.1 of Parnassius orleans. Lineage (NCBI taxonomy): Eukaryota > Metazoa > Arthropoda > Insecta > Lepidoptera > Papilionidae > Parnassius > Parnassius orleans. The sequence goes on from JAGSMP010000137.1 coordinate 985,407, forward strand.
ACACGCACTAGTGCAGCGCGGCGGATTAACTCCACTTCTTAACTCCCTCAGAAATGTAAGGTGCCTAGCCATGGGATGCATAATAGACAACTTATAAGTAAAAGTAAAGTTACAGCCTATATACGTCCCACTGCTGGGCACAGACCTGTCATTTCTGAGACAACTTTTATTATAGTACAACATATATTGTACAAGAATATGTTATTTTATGTTCAGAAGTGGATTTAAAAATAATGTTAAGGAAAATTAAGTTTATAAATAAAATTAAATACACGGGGTGTCAATAGGTGGTTGTCGTAAAAGGCGACAGAGGCAAACAAATCAGGAAGTGGCCAGCAGCGTGTAAAATATCTACTATACCATATAGTCCCGTGCGTATCGTAAAAAGCGACAAAGGGTTTTCCTTTCCAACACTACTGAAGATGGACAGCAGCTTCTTCCTAATAATAACTGTAACATTAAAAATGCAGTTGTCAACTCACCTGCCCAGCGTGGCAACTATGGCAAATATCCTCGTTATAGGCTATGTTCAGCAGTGGACTTTGTATTGGATGGATTTTGCAGATGGACTTTGCAGTGGCTTTTGATAGATTGCAATGGATGGATTTATAAGAGTATGGATTTATAAGTAAATATAACAAATCATTATTATTTTTAACAAAATAAAATCGTTGTAATATTACTAAGCGATATTTTAGTGATCGGACGTTAATACGAGCGAGAGCATAAAATTAACATATCTGGTTATCAAGTTTTTTTTTTTAATTAGACGAGTTCTACAAAATTAGTAATATTTTTAATATACATTGCTAACTCAGCTTAGCAACAAAATACGCAGGATCATAAAAATTTAAACAAAGGTAATGACACTTAGCTGGAAAATATTGTTTAACTGTTAGATTAATAAAAGAAAACTAAGATACAAAATATTATAGCATATATCGCAGGTAGTAGAGATAACTTTTATCCGTTTTTCGCAGATCACTGAAAATAGGTCTCTCTCAAAAAGAAGTTTTGACAAAGACTCTGTTTTCATCCATGGTATTAATTAAATTCATAACTTGTTTATAATATGCAATAAAACTTTTTCTTTTTTAGAGGACCATGATCCAGGCGGCAGATATTAGCAAGCGACTTTTGGAAAAAAATCTAGCTCCCTTAACTTTCCCTTAGCCTTAACTTTCAAATAATAATGTATTTCTTCTTTCAAATAATATCAGAAAAATATTAAGAAAAATATGAAAAATAGCTCTTACTGAATATTTTGATAAAAATATAACGAAAACTGTAGCGTTGAAAGTTCCGCCAAACTTGCCAAAGGTAGAGTAGGGTCATAATTATAAAAATACGTTATACAGTTTTGTTCTATTTCATACTTTGCGAAAATGAGGGTGTTCTGTAGCGGCTCCAGGCGGCAGCAACCTAATTCTACGCCAATGAGCGACCGAAATTTAATACGTACCAGCACCACTTAATTTGATGATTTACAGACCATGGCCTCTGTAGGTAGGGCCTAAGCAGATAAAAAAAATTAAATAAATTTTGTGTTATTCACGCTCATTTACAAAAAACGCGACGGACTCTTTCCAGAAATGATGGAAGGATGGAAGGAAATGTGCCCTACATCATAGGCCGTGATATACCGTTATTTAACATTTCCTCTGTATGAAGATTATTTCATTCGTTTTTGATCCATATAAAATACAGCCTTTATGAGTCCCACTACTGGGCATAGCTCTCTCATTTCTGAAAAGATTTAGGCGCAGGAAGCAGTTAAGTGTGCCACCCAAATATTAGCGACCGTAAAATTAGTGTTGCTCTTTCTTTCCTTCTCTCATCGCCGAGCATGTAATAAATTAATAGTTAAAGTTGCGATATCAAAGGCGTAAAATAGCAACATAATGTGTTGTGTATAGTGAATGTAGTCAACTGGAATCTGTACCCTGAGAGAGATTACATAATTTGAAACTTTTATCATGTCAAATATAATAAAAATGCGGCCGCGTTTTATCTTCTCTTTTATTCGCAATCTTTGTTAATACAATTACATCTCAAATATCTTCTCTCTGTCACTTGTATTTTTTTATAGAATAAGAGTGACAAACGAGCACACAATCCACCTAATGGTAAATGGATGCTGAGACTGAGGAAAATGTATGTCTGTTTTGATTCTTAATCGAGAATAATATATTCGTTAGATTCTTAATAGAGCCATGCTACATCTATATTATAGTTGTAACACGAATGGGTCGGCTCGACCGGGGAAGGACCACACTCTCACAGAATACCAGCGTAAAATAGCAGCTTAATGCTCCTATGTTTTGTATGGTGAGTTTAGCGTACCGGAGACCCTTTTTACTGGAAACGAGGCATTCCATCTTGTTCCTCAGGGGTGATAATGCATCTGCATTTTGATTCTTAATCTAGGATACAGCGTCCACTTACCATCAGGTGGACTAATTGCTCTTTTGTCACCTTTATTCTTTAAAAATAGGTCTATCAACCGTAAATTCATTTACCATCATGTAAACTGTGCTCGTTTGTCACCCTCACTTTAAAAATTGTCAAAGATGACCTTGCCAGCTTACCGAATGTAAAAAACATACTCGTCTTTTTAATGCTACTATAAAACCATATTAGCATGTTTCAACACGCTGCCGGCCAGTTTTTTAGCGTATTGATTAGTTGCTCGACAAGGCACTGGAGGGTAGAGTGAAGTGAATGGAAATGATTATACGGAGTTAATATCGAATGTATGATGGATTTTATACACAAGACTTGTGGATATTACGAATATAGGTGAGTGGGACATGATATAGTAAACATTAGTTATCACAAGGTAAGGAAAAAGCATTACCTTTTTCGTTTGTTTAAAAAAACATTAATTCCACACTTAAATTTCACATGAACAAACATCGAGACCGAGATTCGATACCGCGGCCTGCTGCGTAGCAGTTTATTACTTAGCCGAAATTATTTAGCCGCTGAGATATCGAGCTTTTCGTACTTTATTGAAGAGATATATATCAAATAATTCTATTAAAGAAAATGGGCATATCGCACAGTTGCTAAATTTAATCTCTGCGTGGACTTAACAATAAGTATCCAAAAAAAAAAAACACTGCAACCACACAAATTATTGCGTTTTATCTTTTTTTGGAACGAAGTTCTTTATCGAACGGTACTGATTTGGCGGATGGGGGCTAGGCAACAAAAAGTGTAAGATTTTTTCCTTCACGACCCTTTCTGACGTAGTGTAGACGGCCTTGACGGCTATAAGGAAGCGAGATGGAATAATATCCATCTTCCTCGCGCTTTTTCTTATCTTGCCATTAAATAAATATTATTTTATTTTAAATGACGCTTCATTTTAATAGACGCTAGTAATTCATTTATTTGTATTTGTTAATCATTAATATAATACGTTTATCAATAATAATGTACTAAGAAAGGAACTTCGTTCCAACCGAGTGTTCCACGACACTCACGCATGTTTTTTTATTTTTCATTCTGTGTTTCAGATCTACTATGTTAATTTTCCAAATTCTCATACTACATCCGAAAAGTCCCTGCTCGTATCGAAATCCAATGAAATAAAGAAAACCTGATTTAATTAAAGTTTTATATTTTTGCTCCGGCTTAGGATATTAAATAGTAACTAAAAAATGTCAAAGGTGGCTAGAATTTACCAAAGAAATCAAGACAACTTGTATATTAAATGTTAAATTATAGTGACTCCATCAAACACATAGAAAGTGCGCAATTGTGTACTAACACAAAAATTAAACATTGTTTGGTCGTTGTAAGTATTAAACTTACAACGACCAAACAATGTTTAATTTTTATTAATCCTTTATTATTCGAATGAGTCGATTACAGGTTTCTCAACTCATCCTTGACTAACAACTGTGTAGAACGATATCATCGGTTTTTTGCATCGATGCCGTAATCGGTGCAGTAATTACGCTAGATCAACAAAAAGTTCATTCCTGATGGATCAATACCAACATAAACGTTTACAAAGGGGCGAGCGGATGGCGCAGATATATCGACTCATTTGTGCGAGTGCCTATCATAGCTCCAGCTGGTTTAAGAAGCATTCAACTATCATAAAGGTGGGCAATTAAGTTTTTTTGTAAATAATATAAGATACTGTTGTACAAAATTCCACGTAAAGGTCCACGTGCGGTGAAGTTCCTAAAGGAACTCTATCCGCGACTGGTCGTTGCTCCTGGTGATAAGAGCGCTGGTTCTTTTCTCGCTCAAAGGCTAAGTATAGCCATTCAGCGGGGAAACGCAGCCAGCGTTCTTGGCACGATACCGCGGGGAGTAGGACTGTATGATAATTAAGTTACTAGTTTTAGTTTTTTTTTTATTATAGTTTTTTAATATTGGACATGGACGTGGACGTTGACCTCCTCAAAGTTTAATTACAACTACAAAACTTTATTAAACAAAGTTAGTCTAAAAAGTGTTATTATAATATTAAGGAATTTATGGATGGTAATAACTTATTTTTAATTTGTTTTGTGTTGTTGATTGTTAGCATGTATGATTGTAAGCTGTTATTTAAAAAAAAAGTCCCGCTGGGTTTCTTGCTGGTTCTTTCCAGGACAGAGGTTTTTTTTCCGAACCAGTGGTAAATTAAACAAAAGAGTCACTTTCAATAAGTATTATTTATAATCTATATTCAATAAAAAGTTTATATTTATGTATCTGTTTCTATGAGTCACGTTTAGATTTTAGAATAAGGATGAAGCTGCAGTTTTAAATCATAGCGTCAGATATTTGTCCTTGTGAAAAAACAGCCTTCACGACACAAGAGAAAAACTTAGTGTAACGTTTAAAAAAGCAATAAAAATAATAAACAAAAAAGATGTGTCAGATGTTATCAAAAAATTACCCGTGTTTTGTTGGTGGAATGAATATTTTCCAATTAGGTCGTTTTTTAACTACCGGTGAAAACAAAGGGGTGTTATATTTATTTATTTATTTATACTTTTATGCACAAAAAATAAAATCGTACATATGGCGGATAAAATGCCTTAAGGCATTCTCTCCTAGTCCACCATTAGGCTAAGCAGAGAGGCTGTTTGTGGTGTGTATCTTTCTATCTGTGTGTCTGTGTGTCTGTCTGTGGTGTCATAGCTCCTGAATCTGAACGGATGAACCGATTTGGATTTAGATTTTTTCATTGAAAATTCGTTGAATTCAAAAAAAAATAATGAAAAAAATAATAAAGAATTTTATTCAATTTAAATTTGCGTAAATATAAGAAATCATTAGTGTTTTTTTCGTTTTAAAGATGTCTTAATCGAGAGTGTTCTTAGATATGTTTAAAGAAAATCTGTTCAGCCAATTGAAGATCATCAGCTCTTTTTCTTTCGGAAATTTTTAAATTTAAGTTATATAAATGTAAATTTAAGTAATGTATGTGTACATTTGCACATACGATGGATGTACGAGTAAATAATTAAAAAGAGCACGACGGGAACTATACCATCCACCTACGGGAACATAATATCCAGAGTAAGTGGACTGTGTGCTCATTTATCACCATTACCTCTATTAAGAATATTTTATAAATAAAGAAATTACTTTCAGACTCTTGGAAACTAGCCACAGTTTTTTCTTTAATGGAATCCATAAATTTTAAATTATATGATTTAGACTTCTATTACCATTAATTCCCGTTTAGTGTGTGATGATTGCAATCGAATCTTTTGAATTCGTGCCAAATATAATTTCTATGATCTATTTATGTTGTGCTATTCTAGGATTTAAATGGAATGTAGCAGCTGTCATTTACCCGTGCATAGCGTAAAACGTTTATAAAGATTGTTGAACTTGACTACAATACAAACTAGCGATCCGACCCGGCTTCGCACGGTTGATTTCTGGATCTCGACAAAAATGCCACCTACCGGGTCCAATTGTGAATCTAAGCCATTCTCTAATCAACTTAATCACACACACAAAATTTCAACAAAATCGGTCCATCCGTTTAGGAGGAATTCAGTCACATACACACGGACAGTAGAATTAAATATTGAATAAAATATAATATACATGTATTATACATATAAACCTTTTTTTAATTTATTCTGTGTATTTATGAAAACCACATCAAAAGTTGTTGTTTAGTTTAAAAGATCTAAGCGTACAGACGGCGGGAAGCTACTTTGTTTTATACTATGTAGAGATTAGGTAAGTAACAGTTAGAATGAATGAATGATTACGCTTATTTATTTCAAACCAGATCAATGGACCTGGTCAGTATTAGTATATAACAGTATTAGCATTACATATAGAGAAAAACTGTACTGTTCGTACTGGTGATAGTGATAGGACAGATACAAGATGGAGTGACGGCCTAGTACCTAAGAGATTCAGGAAGTCGATAGATAGGCTCAGGACCTTTGTGGTTTTCCTTGGAGGAGCCCTATGTGCAGCAATGGATTTGAAGGGCTGTAATGATAATGACGATGATGATGATTACGATAGAGAAAAAAAAGAAAAAACATGCGTGAGTGTCGTGGAACACTCGGTTGGAACGAAGTTCCTTTCGTAGTATATTATTATTGATAAACGTATTATATTATTGATTAACAAATACAAATAAATGAATTACTAGCGTCTATTAAAATGAAGCGTCATTTAAAATAAAATAATATTTCTTTAATGGCAAGATAAGAAAAAGTGCGTGGGAGATGGATATTATACCATCTCGCTCGCACTATAGAAAGGGGATCTTGACGGAAATATCTTACACTTTTTCTCGCCTAGCCCCCATCCGTCAAATTCGTACCGTGCGATAAGGAACTTCGTTCCAAAAAATTAAAGATAGGTAACGGATCCCTCGGTGAAGTTTGTTGTGTAGTGGTGGCGTCAATTTCCGTATAAAATTTTATTTTAATACCAATTAAATTCTTCACTCATAGAATTTATTTTTTCGTATTAAAAAGTCAGTTCGGTAGGAAAATGAAGTTTTCCTGGGCTAATAGGTTTACCTTAGGATTTTGGTAAGACTTTTGCCTGTCAATAGTACCTATATAGTAGTATTATTAGTATATATATTATATTTACAAATTATAGAAATGACAATCAACGATAAAAAGAAAAGTTTAAAAAGTCTCTTATGCTGTTTCAAAGACATGTCGCCTTCACATGTTTTCGAAATATTTTTTGAATTTTTCAGACATGCACCCCTTACCCTCACGATGTTTTCCTTCACCGCCGGGGACGTGCCAAATCAGTACTTAAAATTAACAATTACTTTGACGTCGCGGTGATCGAATCCGCGTTGCTAGCGTACTGTGAAATTAACAGCGAGCGCTTAGACCCTTAGTAACTACGGCCTTACTTCTTTACCTTACTACCTAAGTGTACCTACCGTACTACCCTACAAGAAACTTAATTCATGTCCTACTTATAAGAAGTACATGACTTAAGTTTCTTGAAACACGATTAAGGATTTGTTCTGTAAATTGTACTGTAATCACAAATAATGGCTTAATAGTGATGTATCCGAGGTTTCTATTTCATTAGCTATCAGGCATAATGTCTTAAACTGTTTGCAATTAAAAACTTCAAGTTTCAATAAAGATGTTATGCTAATCAAAGAAGCCTCTAGAATATTTTTAAACAGCTTCTAAAAAAGGTTTAGGAATTATACAAAATTGTAACTAGATCTGCTATTTTATTTATTTATTCTAGTTTTTTTAAAATTATATACTTTTTTAAATTGTGCGCGTGAGACTTTTTGTAACAATATTAAAAAATATTACTATATTACTGGGTAGAAAAAATACTAAAACTATTTCTTAAAAATTTTATAAATTTAGAAAATTGATCCAAATTCTCTGACATAATATTCCTCGATAAATTCCTAAATAATAAAGTATATCTTCTTTATTTACTACCCAAAATAAAATAAAAAATACAGCACACGTAAGTCTATCTGCTCGACTTTCACGAACAATAAACATGTTCGTTCCGCCCTCCTAATTTCCGCAAGATCTAAACAATTAGTAGATATATACCTCGTTCTTTAAACTCTTACAATAAGTTTTCTGATTTGGATATGTTTGGGCTCTCATTAAATGTTCTTAAAAATATTTATATCTTAAACTATTATAAAAATTTCTCTCCTTTTTTAGCTCCTTAATTTTGAAATGACTCAATGACGTCTTTGAATTGAAATACATACATTTATTGTTATGATATAGTGTTGTAAAATGTAGGTAATTAAAAAAAGAAATATCCTTATGTCTTTATATATGTATTTAATGTTAACAGTAATTATTTTGTAAAGACTGTGTGTTTCCAAAATAAATTAAAAAAATATTAATAAGTAATAACAGTATCGTACTTCGGTCTCCGATAAGATTATTATTAGAACTATGCGCGTTCAGAAGAATTGTGGACAGAACACACTATTACGAAAATTATATCTGTATCTGTTGTTTGCCAATTTTCCTAATTTTAATGTTACACGGACTCAAATATACAGGTAATTTTCGAAAAAGGAGCAAGTACTTCGAAAAAAAAACGAGCACGTATAAGCTTTTTTTTTACTAAAAATAGAAACAAAAACAGTATGAGGTATTATTATTAGTATTTATGGTATAACATAGCTGCAGCGAGACTCGTAGAGCCACAGTATGTTATGGTTCTAGCATGAATGGGTCGGCTCGACCGGGGTAGTACCACGCTCTCACAGAATACCAACGTAAAATAGCAGCTTAATGCTGCTGTGTTTCGTATGGTGAGTGAGAACCCGAGACCATTTTTAGTGGAAACGAGGCATTCTAACTTAGTACTCAGGGGTGACAACGCGTCTGCATTTTGATTCTTAATTGAGTATTAACGTAGATGTCTTTGAACCACAGTATCCACTTACCATCAGGTGGACTGTGTGCTCGTTTGTAATCCTTATTATATAAAAAATACAATATTTCTTTAAATATCCAGCACGTATATTCCCAGTGTGCCTCGACGGATTTTGATATTTATCTATTTTTTTGCCGAAAAAATATAGTGTCACAGTGGTTCTTAAATTTCAACCAGGTCCGATTTTAATCAATGAAGACTTACTCGTATATTTTAATTATTGTAAGTAATTCTAATTACTAGAGATTGACGCGTTTCAAGTACTCATCCTACAATGGATGCAAGCTTATTATTGAAAAAATTGAACTTTGCAATATACTTATGAATGTAGCAAATTTTATCAGTATTTTTACATTAAAGAACGTAATTATATAGTGTGATATTTCAAGCTAGGCAATAATTATGACATAATTCAATATTTTTTACAAGTTACCCTTTAAGCACGCTTTGAATAAAAAATAAATAAATAAATTACTGTGTTGAGCGAATGTAATTCTTTTACTGTTACTTTTTGCGAAGGTAATAATTTAACCTTTTATTTTTGGAAAGGATTAATTGTTGAAACCCATCGACAACAGTTTTTATTACATAAAATTTTTGGTCTATATTTTATTTATTATACATGTTTTAAATTATGATTGTATAAAGTTCAAACTTACAGAAACGAATAATGAACATTAATATAGTTCTAAAATAACGCTTATTTAAAACATTTTAGGCCGGGTCTACGATCATCATACTGTATAGTATCTCCGTCGCGTGGCGCAGACGTGTACCATTATCGCCAATTTGAAAACAAAATTATACGCGATCATGTGATACGCCTTAGTGATACCGTATCTGATACGTCTCGTTCCACACAAAACTTTGTATGTGACTGACCTCTTTGATGAATGATGATCGGATTAGGAATGGACAATTTTTGTAGCGTTCGCATATTATAAGGATACGTTATGGTTTAGTGTGGATGGCGTTTTTGACACCATACGACTAGTGATACAAAATGGTCGAAATGGGCGTCCATACTTAAGATACAAGTACTCGATACGATATATCTGATCAAGATAAATCAAGATGATCAGATGCGTTATACCCGGTAACTTACGTAACTTCGATGATATTCTTTTTTTTTAATAGACGTTATCACTTGTTCACAAACTAGTGTAGAGGTATATAGTATAGAATGATTTAGAAATTTCCATATATAACTAATGATTCCGTGTAGAGTATGGTGTCGCTATAAGAGAACTAATTTTCCCATTTCGTACCTTGGGTATCGTAAGATAATTCCAAAAGATGGCGGTAAAACCAACTCGTTTACGCCACTTGTAAAATATGATATTTGGACCGACACAAGAAGCAGCCTGGTACTGCGATCGGAAATTTATCCGCCAAGCATGGTGATTGTGAAAAATGGTCCTTGCAACAGTAGACGTACATTTTCAACAGTGAACTTTTACAGAGTAATAAAAAATAAAAATTATTTCGTAGCAAATATAGCTAAGACAGCCGGTATTCGAGAAAGTTTTCTTGTACGCTCTACACTTGTTAACTTTACAGTATGATTTTAGTATCTAGACTGTTTAGCAGTCTTTTTAGATCAACTCCACACAGATTTTTACAAGAATGCGCCAACTAGCATGCACGTTTTGTCCATAATAATCACGCATCGTAAGAGCTGTCCTTGATATTTAGGTTAAGAATTAATGAATGCATAGCATTCTTGGATAGATATCCCATCATCAATCGGTCTCTCAGACTCTTTTGTCAACCAATATGACACACCGCGTGACTGGCAGGTTGATACTTGGAGAAAAGGTAACACATTCGCCAGTACATTCTTCTATGTTTACATTAATATAACATTTAAATCCTGCAAGTAGTCTGATTAGCTATGACCGCGCATGGTATGAGTATGTGATCCCAGTTTCCTAACTTAAAACGAACTCGGAAGCTTCCTTTCAGATATAAATATAAGAATAATTTTGTTCTTTTAGAACCTTTTCTGCACCTTTCCCATTTTACTCATTGCCCTTTCATTACATGTATGTTATGGACCAAGTAATTAATTAGGGCACTATTTATAATGCCCGCGCAATTTGAATAATAACTAGTCAAATCCGGCCATGTAATTAATAGTGATTTAAACTTCGTTATTTATCACATTGTCTGGTCATTATGAATATTGCTACGTAACTGTTCGGCAATTTTTTATAACCTAAAGTAACCAAACCTAACCATATTTATCACTTTTAAAAGAATAAGTTAAAGATGTTGAAAAATGATGAAAGTTGTTAAAAAATTAAATTGCTAATAATACGATAATCGTATGATTAAAAAATGATTATTCATACGATAGTCGTTTATATAAAAAATAGTTTGGAAAATACAAAAGTGCACGCCTTTTTCATTTAATTTTGATGAAAAAAAAATATAATCCTGACTTTTAAAATATATTATTTACGTGTTTTAAATTTAGCGCTCTATTATTTTAACAGGTAATGTCACCTACAGGGGAAAAAATTAATAATGTTTACCAAAAGAAATCGATATAGGCTGTACGTTACATTTGTCCTTTCTTTATGAAGGACTAAAAATATATAAAAGCCTCTTTAACTTTTTAATTAAAAAGTTGAATATCGTTTTATTAACAATCTACGCGTACTAGGCTGTTGATATGAAATAGGCAACCAGTTGATGTAATTCTGAAGCTAATAAAAAAAACCTGGTCTTGATACGTCAATTTTTTCGGAAGTTACCGTGACCACGTACAAAATCAACAATCCGGACGTCCACGTAAAAATTTTTTCAAACTTTTTTTTTTCAAAGTAGCAATATAAAATGATTTTTTATAAAATATAAGATGAATTAATTGGAGTATTTTCTTGATATACGGCTACTCATATTGTCGTATAAGTGCAATATGGTTATGATAAAGGCATTTTAAGAACACAAAATTGCTTGACCTTGACATGTCGAGAGTAAAGCACTACCTAATAACGCTTCGCATTATGGGGCGTGCAATACTTATTCGTCCGATTTTTTTTTTAAATTAAGAAGTTCAATTCTTTTAATATTATATTTTAATTTATTGATGGTTAACGATTATATCATTATAATGTACGCGGCTTTAGGGTGGCCTCACGGCCACCACAGCCGCACCTTTACATACTGTCACTGATATTGCAAGATCTGTGTAATTTTTTATTGCGCGCAAATAGCCTAATCATACGAGTAAGTATCATTATATATAAATATATATATATATATATATATATATATATATATATACTATACTTCATTCAAATGTTTTATTATCTTATTTATTTTTTTAATTAAGAAAATATTACTTTATACGATTACGATTACTTTTTATTACTCTGCCCAATAAGTAATGGGCATTATTCATATTGCCGGGGCAATATGAATAATGCCCAATTAACCAATTGGTACATGTATACTTTTCCTATTCTCCGTTCCTGCCAAACGCGGCTACTATGATAAAATTCCTCGTTATGAGGAAGGGGGTAAGGGTTGCCTTTATTTCTTTGTATGTTATATAATAATAGCGTCATTTATATATAACGGCCGTAGTTGCTGGGATTCGTTTTAATTCTTGTATTTTATTATATTGGAGTGACAAACGAGCGTGGGTGTACTAATTCCACTTGCTTGTATGAAGCTACTGAAGTCCACAAATACCTGCAACTACAAATCATATAATGCCTCAGAGCTTTTGATTTTATAGAGGCGAATAACCTCATTTCTATCCCCGACGGCACTATTTATATTGTTAATCGCAGTTTTTCGTTCTTATTTACAACGTAATCGTCGGTGAAGTAACAGATCATTAAGAAACCAATGGTGTGAGAAATTAATTTTTTTTAAAGTATAAATGAAGACTGCCAAATCACGCTGTAGCATCGCGGTGAAGTCTTTCCTACTACCTACATAAGTAGCCCTTGAAGAACTATGTTGTGCATCGCTATGTTGTGAATAACCTTGGTTGACATCCCTACCCAGAATGCTTCGCAGTTACAATGCGATTACCAGCAAGAATGATCTTGACCATGAATTTTATTCAAAGTTTTAACAATACATATAGTCATCTTATTGATAAGGTCACTCTGACATATTGCTTCAAAGTTTAAACCGAAAATACAGACATCCTATCAATAACCTCACTTTAACACGTTTTAGCTGTAATAACTATGGATATTAACCTTAAAATTATTTAAAATACATGATGTGTTTACCTTGTTAGTCCTAAACTAAGAATAAATAAGAGTTAAGGCATACCTACTGCATATAAGTTGTTGGTGTACCAAATAAATAAATAAAAAGAAACCAAAGAAAGACTGAACTAACATCGCATTATTTATTTTATAGTGCTACCAATTTATCTTTACCTATAAAATTCCGGATTTTGATGAAATTTTATGGGGTCACCTGGATGGTTCTTAACCATAATTGGACACAGTGGTTAGCGCTGTTGTCAAGTCCCAGACATCATACGTGCGTAGTGTATTATAATGTTATTATTTTTATTAACTACCATTAATGTGCTTAAGTTAGCAATTCTAAGTAAGAAATGAATGTAAGTATTCTTTCTCTATATATAAATAAAAAAATATACTTAAAAAAATCAAATCAATACTTATTTATTTTTTATTTTTAAATTGTGTAAATATTTCTTTATGAAAGTTAATTTTTGAGTCTACTTTTCCTCAAGCATGTGCTAATAATGTCTCTTTCTTTTCTACCGACTTCAAAAAGGAGACAATACTCAATTCGATTGAATGTTTTTTTTATGTGTGTTAACTCATAACTTTTTTCTGGGCTAACCGATTTCGATGATTCTTTTTTTATTTGAAAGCTGGTGCTTCTCATGTGGTTCCATATAATTTCATCAAGGTCTAGCTAATAGTTTTTGAGTTATTCTTAATAGTTTATACTGAAGTTGATTGTATAAAAAATATAATTTTAAAATATTTGCTTTCAAAAAAATACCTACAACAAAAAGTATCCTGCACTCACAAGTGACTTCATTTGAAGTTGAACTTCTGATTGTAGACCAAAAATGTAGCCGTAGTCAACAACCATAGTTAAGTTAAAGTTACAGCCTATATACATCCCACTACTGGGCACGGGCCTACCCTCATTTCTGAGAGGGTTTTAGGGCAAGGAAATGTCCACCGCGCTGCCCCAATTTCGAATTTTTTTTCTTGTTTCTCAGAAATGCAGGTTTCCTCACGATGTTTTCCTTCACCGCCGAGCACGTGGTAAATCAGCACTTAAAATTGCAATTAATAAAATCATTGGTGCCGGCGGGGATTGAAACCGGGTTGCTCGTGTACTGTGAAATTTACAGCAAGCGCTAACCATCTGAGGTACTGCGGCTCAACTAAAGTAGTTACATCAAAATTTGCATTCTTTGCTACAGAGTAAAGAGGCATAAATGTCAAATGAGTTTTTGTACAAGACATTGTTTTGAACCATTTCGTCGTTATTTTTAACTTTTTATGTTGTTACATTTATGCATTTAAGTTCTTTCTACTTTTGTTTTTTGTTTTTATGCTGTTTATTTTTCCATCTAGTCCATTCAGCTAGAATAACACCATGCGAAATATTCAACATATGCGCGTAATATACGTGTTGGAACGTGCAAATACGCGTGTGAATTTTCCATATAATTTTTATAGGCACCTATTTTAATTTTTTCCATTATCCAGCATCGTTATATTTATAAATTGATCAGCATAATTAACATTATATTAATGTAAGCAAAGCATTCAATAAAGTCACATTAATGTCAAGAAATTAATTTATTATTACCATAAAATTATTTATTTTCATTGGAATAATGTGCTGATTTCAATTATAATAATATTTAACGTTCTTCGGACCAAATTTCGGTCACGGCGGCCAGTTTCAACGGAGACTGGTGAGACTTCATATGCGCAGGACAGGATTTTAGTACCCGAGATTATGCGCAAGCATAGGTGCACGCTCTATTCTCTCGTTCTTATAGTCTAAGAGGATCTAATCTGACTTGACCAGAGAGAGAACGGCTTTAAGTGCTTTCCGAGGCACGGGAATGACCCGAGATTCGAAAACGGGACCTCATGATCAACAACCGCTTTTACGACCACTAGACCTATGAGACAGTGATTTCAATTAATGGCTTATTATAAAGTAATTTGAGATACATTAATTTGAGATATATTATACGAGTTCGATCCACACCGACACCAATGAAATTGTTAATTGCAATTTAAGTTGCATGCTCATTAACATGTTTTCAATGGAGAAAAACCTTGAAAAATTTGCAGGTGTGAGATTTAAAAAAAAATCGACATGTAAATTTCGACAGCACTAAATGAGGCAGCGTGGTGGGGCGGAATCGGCCCTATTCTAAAACTTCATAAATGACAAGGAGGCCTTTGCCCGATAGTGAAACGTTCACAGGCGTTACTGACATTGTGTACGTTATATTAATATTGTATTATTATGTATTTACGATGCGGAAGTGAGTGGTGGAAGCGGTAAGGGACGCCCTAGGCTAAAGTTTATCGACCGAATTGGCGATATATTGAATATAGGCCAAATTAAGGGTACCATCAATCGATTAGCATGTGTTAGGATTGTGCCAAATGGAAGTGCGTAATCTGCCTACCCATCTGGGTAGCAGGCGTGAGAGTTTATGGTATACTATTATATCACAGTATCAGCTAACAGCTCGATGACTATTTTCATTTATCACTAGCTTCATATTTTGTCGTGACTCATTAATAGAATGTTCGCTTGATATCGATCCGTCGTTGATAACTTTCAATTGTAACTAGTATGACCTGCTTGTAGGGTTATCGCAATATATTAATATAACATAATCGGTTCCTTAGATCCTCTGTCAATCTTCTCTCTCTACTCCTTTGCGATCTTCCTCCTTATTTAAGAAATCCTTCACTGTCACTACTGTGCGTTTGTGAAACTCTTTACCTCTCCACATTATTCGTGCTCAATGTCTTCATTCTTTCAAAAGTCTTGTGAATCATATTAATAAGAACGCTATTAAACTAATTACTTTTCATTTTTTCGTACTGTTTTCATTTAATAACTTTATCATATTATATATCATTTGGATTTATCTATATTTATATGTATTTTCATCATTTTTTTGCACACCCCCCTCAATTTTAACTATTGTTTGCATCAGTCCTCTACGCAACGGTTGTCTGGAAGAGATTACTTTCAGTGATAAGACCATCTATTGTACATATTATACTTTGATTGAACTCTACTTGTTTTCTTGTATTTTGGTGTACAATAAAGTCTAAATAAATTAATAAATAAATAAATATTACATCGCAGTATACTGATAGAAGCTAGGTGCATTGATATCTGTTTTTTTTAATTTACTGGTAGACTTATTAGATACCTTCCTTTACGAAACATTAATAAGTGACTCACTCGATATTGATTTCAAAACGATGTGTTTTTTATTGAGTTTGTGACACGCAACGTTATTACTAGTAATTATTTTATCAAAATTTTAAACGCAATTATGTGCAGTATAATTAAATACAAAAGGGTTATTATTGTACACATCCGAAATATAGCTGATAATAACAGAATAGACTTTTAATATCAGCGACTATTTCATTTCAGTTATCAAAACTAATAACACATAAGAGTAAAACACGTGTATTTTGTTTGACATTGACACACGTTTCTCACCTGCACGATGGCCAAATATCTTCCGGATTCACTTCAACAAACTCACGCACTGTCGTTATCAACGTACCGTATCAGATAGCGACGGATTCCACAATTTCAACTTATAAATTCATAAAGAAAAGAGATGAATAAAAGTCATTTACAGTTTTAAAACTTTCTTCACTAAATGGTACCAAATAATCCATTCAAACGTAGAATCGGAAGAGAGCGATTATTTAATATTCGTTTTAAACGTCGTGTGCCGTTCGTTATCGTAGTTATACTAACATGCTTGAGGGAATTATTTAACACTCACACGTTTTAATATCTTAACACATAATAGCAACCGTGAAAAATAGCACCGCCCAAACCGGTCGTATAGACCATATTGATATAAACAGATGTTTTATATTTATTGTGGGTTGCGTAATGCGGCGAGAATCGATGGAGACTTTCGCTTCTATACTACCGGCAGGCGCCCACGTTAGAGAGAGTGTCGATTTATTTTTGGCCCGGTTATTGTTTCCTAGCCACACGTCACAACATAGTTGCGCGCCTTATACTTGTATGTCATACGCTGATTACTGCGGCGCGGTAATCTTGATACCTAAAGGGTTAGCGTGCAACATGCAAAAAAAATCATCTTTTCTTTTAAACTTGAAATATTTAAATCGCGTGTTAATTCATTATCACGGCACGTATATTAATACAGAATTTGTATCTGCGGTTTTGCAGACATCAAATTTAATTCTCGCACGGTGCAACAATTTTTGTGTTCCATAAAAAATTGCTATGTTTAAGACCATTCGATGGCAATTGCCTAATGCAGTTTTAAGACACCTGCTCGGTAGTTCATCGATGTGCAATTTATGTATAAAGTTTCTACAGTACAGAACAATTCCTTTGTATGATATTATGTATTATTAAATGTATATGTCACAGTCAAAACTCATAACCGGTCAAAACCACTTTTGACTGCAAAAATCAGGCAAAAATGGTTTTGACCGATGCCCTTAGTCAAAAACAGTTTTGACTGATTTTTGTAGTCAAAAGTGGTTTTAACCAACGTTCTTAGTCAAAAGTCTGTTTGTCTGATTTAAACTTCAGACTATCAGTCAAAACTCGCAATATCAGTAACAGTAGGTTAAGGTGCGGCTGGGGTGGCCCTTAGGCCACCCTAAAGCCGCGTACATTATAATGATATAAAATATAATATTGAAGAAATTGAACTTTTTAATTTCAGTAATTCAAAAAGTATAAGTCAAAAGAAGTTTTGACTAACATTCTTGGTCAAAACCACTTTTAACCGATGTAATTTGGTCAAAATCACTATTACCCAGTATTTCTTGCAGTTAAAAGTGGATTTGACCAACGGCCTTAGTCAAAACTATTTTTGACTGCAAAAATCAATTAAAAGTGGTATTGAAAAACGTCCTTAGTCAAAACTACTTTTACCTGATTTTTTACAGTCTAAAGTGGTTTTAACCGGTTATGAATTTTGACTGTAACATATACAATTTTGAATAATACGAGTCAGTTACTTTTAAGTAAAGAGCCTATTCCTTTTTAAAAGTCTTCTGCAATTCCTCTGGTGTTGCAGTTGTTCATGGGCGACGATAGCCCACTAATATCAGGTGAGCCGAATATTCGTTTGTCCCGACTTCCATAAAAAATAATAACAAATTCAGTCAAGTTGTTTAAGATACATAATATACTGGTATCGTTTTGCGATTTTATCACAAAACGCTGACATCAACCTTCTATCTTTACGAATATGTAAGAAATTATTTTAATAATAGTCGCATCATAATTCATATAAATGGAGTAGTTATTTCTTTTATAAAACTGTAGTGTTAACGATGTTAAAAATCTGCGGTGACTGACCACTAAGTCAAGGAGAGTCTACTTCACTTGAGGATGCCTTGGGTATTATCGACGGTGGTGTGTCTTTCCTAGTGTAGTGGTGTTGGAAGCAGTGGTGCTGGGATTAGTGGCGACGGGGATAGTGCCCGCAATTGAGGGAGGACGGGAGGTGCTCTTCAAACTAGGTAAGACACATCATTTTATTTTATTATGCGGATCTTAGCTGATTGATTTATAACATCCATAATAATATAATGGATTTCCGCAAAGTGACGCCTGATTCTATTAATTATCGTATAACTGAAGTGACAAACGAACTTACTGTTCACCCGACGGTAAGTGGCCACTGCAGTCCGTAGACACCTGCAGCCAACTTCAGACAAAGAACCTGCATCCATCGCTTTCTTCCTGCAGTTCTTACCAGGTTGTCACTTTATCTAGTGGAAAACCGACCTACACTTCGCTAACCGGTAAGAAGCTCAGAAACCTGAGCTCCGGGACCATTATTTTCCATCGGTCAGCCCATTGCCTCTTCAGCTTACGATTCGTTGCGCTTTGTCGGATAGTCTGGTTCTATTGCGGATAATATACTCATTATGAAGTTTATCACGCAGACAAACTCCGAGCATATCCTTATTGCTCGGTAAGCGACCTTGAACTTCCTCACACGGCCAGCTGTGAAGGACCACGTCTTATATTTAATTGTATCATTTTCTATTCAGTCAGGTTATATTTTATTTGATTGATAATTTTTATCTGACGATTGAAAAATTAGGCCTTGAGAAAATATCAATATCTTATGACTTATATCAATTCTTATGTCAATTCCAGAATAATTTATTTTAAAAATCACAAAAAAGGTTAGTCGACGTCACAGGAGACCGAAGAGCTGGCAGCTACCTCGGTCAAAGAATTAGTCTAGCTATTCAAAGGGGAACGCTGCCAGTATCTTCGGAACCTTGCCTAAAGGGCCTCCTTTTTGATAATATATTTTAGTTATTATATATTTTTTAAGGTTTTTAGTTTTAGGTTCATTGTTCTAGTATATATTTTATTTTATAAATTATTAGCTTTCGTACATGTTAAAGTATCAAGTGACAATGGTCTTGAGGAGGTTAATAGAAATACAGAGGCCTTACAAGGATGAGCACAAGGCTGGCGTCTGAAAAAAAAACCTAGTATCAATTCGTCCACCGCAATTATTTGTTTAAAAATTGTGATCATCAATACCAGTCAAACATGCGCGCATTCTAGGTCTTAAGTCGCAATTTTTGCGAAATTATTTAGTTGAGTCTCAAATGTGACTGAATGGGTTGTCTCTATTCTCAGCTCTTCTGGTTTGACCTGTCGCTCATTAGCAGCTGGTCTGACCGAGCGGCTACTGCAGGAGTTCACATGGAAGCGGTCGCCCCTTCGATGGGTTGTATGGCCTTTTCTTAGTGCGGTCGAAAATGCCGCGCGACTATCGAGTCACGAAACATAGGTCATCTGTACCATCTAGTAAATTTGTTATTTATTAATTTTAGGATCTGAAATGTATTATGTGTGCTAGATACAAAAAATCTTTATAATAACTTAATTACGTTTAACAAATTATGAATAAACATGTTTCTGCAACATAATTTTACTTTGTAGACTGCTATTCAATTATACAAGAGTATATTTTATGCCACAGTTTGTTAATGTGTGCAGATTTCTACATTGTCAGTAGAAATTAATTTGAAACGTGACTTTTGATATATGTCAAAACTACGTCAGTATATTCCAAGTCTATGGTCAAAACATACCTAAAAGTAATTACATACATATGTAGATCATAACATAGTATGCTGCGGTTTTTATGCTTGACAGTTTGTCTGCACTTTAGTGATATCGTACTGCGACAACATGACATTGATTTATGTTGTCTTGATCTGTAGAGACATGAGTAATACGGTTTCCTTACTCATGTGCTGTAGACGCGATGGGCCGAATCGCACATAGACTTAGAATATACTGGCGCAGAATCGCACACATTAGAAACCTATAAAATGTTAAAATGTCATTAGTTTCTAATTATTTAAAATTTGCAAATGTTATGCTCGAATCTAATTGATAAGATTTTATTTTCTTATGTGGTTACTCTATGTTGTCAAGTCGTAAAATGTAGTAGTGATTATATACTCTTTGGATCGAAATATTTTTTTCCTCATACATGCAGGTTCACCATTGAACACGTGGTAAATCAGCATTTAAAATCGCAAATAAAAGTGCCATTGATGTTGGCTGGAGTCGAAGCCGTGTTGCTCGCGTTCGAATTTACGGCAAGTGCTAAATTTCTAGCCCCATGCTTGAATACGGTTCTTCTATCTGTAATATAAAAACATATTTATCATTAATTAGCAATGACTAAGAAGTAATGATGAATCTGATTCACTTTTGTGAAAGCATAAATTGAACGCTATGATTTTAATCAATGAATACCAATTCTTCGACATGCGAATAGCTTGGAACAAAAAGTCGGAATAGAGGGGAACGCGACACGCGAACTGACCGTGGGCCAGATAATGGGGTTACTTATAAACCTAGATCTATAACCCTGACACGAGTGACCTACACTCATTTACGGTTATAAAATTTAAATCCGTGAAATATGTTTTCATTTTATTTCTATAATCGATTAATATAATCAATTTTAATACAGAGCCGGATTTTTATATGAATGCCATGTTTGCCGATGAATATAGAAAAGTTTTAAAAGTTTTAGCTAAGATCTGCGTAAACAATAAAGTAAAAATGGTGTGTCTTTATACTAGGCTCTTTAAATTAGGTAAGACAAATAATTGATTTCCGTTTGCGGATTTGATTCTATTAATTATGGAAAAGTTTGTTTGTCTATCATACCGAAATCATGTTCCTTATTACAGCTCAATATAAAAATACTACTTAAAGAAAGCCAAGCCAAGGTAGTGAGTAGATCGTCAATCATAAACTTTGCTTACTTATGACTAAAAACCGCGTCACTGAATGTTAACTAAAGATATATCCCATCTGAACCGATGTTTTCGAAGAATGGATTATGGACATACGTAGCGATTTTTCTTATTGATCGCAACATCAAAAACAGATCAGAATTTGAAATAATTCCTGACACTGAATGTTATCAAGTTGCCTTGACATTTAGACTTCGTTGATTTTTAATTTTTTAAATTGAGTATTTTTTACTTAATGTGAGATTGATAGCAGACTAGATCCTTTAAAAATTGGTATTTAAAAAAATAAGCTCTTTCAATGCATTGCAATAACAGTTCAATTATAAAATTAAAAGTAACACATTTAAGTTTATTTTATTTTAATAACCTGTTAAAAATGCTATCGATTTACAGTTTACTGACCTAAGTGTGTTGCGAGTATGAATTGTTCATATCCCTGATATCGATTTTATGGCATTAAATTTTTAATCGGATAGTTGAAACTATTATTAATAAAAAAGATATTAAGAGTTCTTGCTGGTTTTTGTCTGTGAAGGTCTTGTTTTGCGGACTAGTGTAGATTTTGACTTTCTTAAGACTTGACTTATCAAGTCAAGGCCTTAGCCTAAATTAAAAAAAAAATACACGTAACATTTTTTTCTATTAGAAATAATGATTTTGTACGAGGTACCACGCAAACATAGCTAGCATATTATGTATAATATCTGCGTAAAAAAGCACGATAACGCTGCTTCTTATTGTGAGTGACGAGTATCAGAAACAGTGGCGGATTATTCTAAAGGAAAACTAGGGACGTGCCTAGGCAAAGAAAAGGTGTGCCTAGGGTGCAAGAAAAATTTTAAACGAAGAAATTATATAAGTACCTACTTACAGAAAATAAAAAATTATATTTTCTATAGAGATGTAGAGCTACCCATTCACGCCCCGTCTACTATATTACTCCTACATCGCCCTCACTCTCAAGTCACATTTTTCATTCATGCCCTCTCGTAACGTGTCTTAATTATTATGCAACTAAACTATATTATAAAATATAATATAGTTTATTTGCAAACTAAAAAGTCATAATTTATAATATACGGCCGCCAGATGGGCGCCGATGAGGTGCCAGCCTAGGGCGCTGTCGACATTTAATCCGCCTATGATCAGAGAGCCTTTTTACTGGTATCAAGGCATTCCATCTAGTCTATAAGTCACAGCATCTTGTCATCAGGTGGATTTTGTGTTCGTTTGTCATCCGTACTTCGATAAAAAGATGACGTCATTCACTCATTCTTATACAGTTTCTATGGAAGTTTTGTTTCGACAATTCGTAAAAATTATTTTAATTGAAATAAGTATCAACTTCACTATTGGGTCGAATCAGGGTGAATGAAAGTTTTGCCTATGTTATTTTCTCTGTGTGCTACAGTAGGTAGAAAAAACTAAGCCCCGCGCTTATGTTTGTGTGTGCGTTGACAGTTTATTTTTAATGAAAAATGGGCTAACTCTTGACCTCCATCTGGCCCGAGGGCACAGATGAGGTCTACGATGGAGCGAGTTTGCCAAGGAGCAGCCTGTTCACTCGCACCTTGAAGAGGTGCAGGCTATACGCATTCGGAAAAACAGACGCCCACAGGGCATGCCACTCCTTGGCTGTGCGTGTTATAAAAGATGACGCTTAGAGCGAGTATTCGGAATGTCAACCAAGTGTGGATGGTAGCTTGCAGTACGTCTGGTACTCCGATAAGAGAATGGAGATGGCGGTATGAGCTTAAGAAGCTTATAGGCACACTCCGAAGTACAGTCTGTAGAAGACCGACAAACAAGCAGATTGGCGGCGGTGAACTCAGCTGTGAAGCTTAGTTTCCACCAGCTTTTTGTCGCCGATAATCCTCTCGGCTCTGCGTTCCACTGAATTGAGTGCGGCAAGTGGATATTTTGCTGAGCCATCCCAAAGGTGACTATAATACTCCATGCATGTTCGGACTTGAACTTTGTATAAAGTTAGAAGCTACCCAGTTTTTTGGCCTCAGCTTGGGCTTTCGACTCAATGTTAGCGCCAAAGTTGAGGTTAGCACTCAACTGTATGCCGAGAAGCTCGAGATGATCAGTGACCTCTATAGATGTACCTCATAAAGTGGGAGTCAGATCAAACGGACTCCGTTTTGCGGAGAACAGACAGACCTGCGTTTTGGCGGCGTTGAAAATGACCAGATTGTCGTCATCCCATTGGGAGACAAGACTTAAGGTTGCATTTATCTGCTCCACCATAGCCTCTCTGAATGAACGTATTACTGCCCCTCCGTCTTTCGCACTGGACATAAATCTCCCTGTGACTGTGCTGTCATTTGCATACCCAACAATACCTGGTAGAAGTAGGTCATTGATGTACAGCAGGAAAAGAGTTGCAGAGAGAACAGACCCATGAGGAACTACAATATACATTAGGTCAAAAGAGTGGAACTGCTAGAACTTCACCATTCTTCTCGATGGCCTCGCCCCAGAAGTGCGTGACATACACAAGAAGATCCCCAGTGGACTGAGGAGAGTCACCGAGGAGGTCATTTTTTGCAAGGTATGTCAGCAGCTTACTGTTTAGTATCCTTTCTATAACTTTACAGAGTATGTAGGTGATGGCGATTGGTCGATAATTACAGGGATCGGCACGACTACCCTCTTGGGTAATGGTTGCATATTAGTAACCTTCCAAGATTTGGGCATCGTTCGAGTTTTAAGAGAGAGGCGGTACAGGCGCGTCAGAACAGATGCTTTTATGAAGCTAGCGCATGCCTAAGTAATTTTCAAGGGATTAATCGTAACGCTGCTACTTGTAAGTGCTCATTAACCTCATAAGTATAGCCGGTCAGTATCAAAAAGTAAAATTAAAGTGTTTTTTAACCTTTTATTATTATATTTATGATAATTTAAGCCCTCTTTTTAACACTATTGCTTAGAACTGCCAATTACTCTTAAATCGCAGATCGAGCAAATCAAAAAATATTTCGTTTCTTAAATTAAATCCATGCAATACTCAATTTGATGGTTCAGTGGCGCAATGTAGTATTGAGTTGCAACGCTGAGGGACGCGGGTTCGAATCACGTATTGAACATACACTTTACACTTTATGTATCTAAAACGCCTTCAAAATAAAAATAAAATCCTAGTGTGAAAATAATAATATGTAGGTATATTTTTGTGTTTTGCTGTAGGTACTTTTGTTTATGTACATGTACATTTATGGAAAATTCAGATTTAATTATAAGTAAGAATGTGGAATCAGCATTAAATATACTTATAATACCTTTTTAATTTAAAAGTAATAATAGTTGTGAATAAATGAAATTAAAAAAAATCGGATGTATACTAGCTGTTCATGTGTGGCAGATGGTGAATCGTTTGTTTCTTCTTCTATAAAAAAATAGTAATTGAATTATCGATTACAGAATTCCGGAAACTTTATTGAAGCCTATGAATTTGTTAAGAAAGGCGTGCTATTTGCACTGTATTTTGTTTTTAGCAAGCTTTAGTATTCAACATTTAGACAAGTATTCTGACCACAAAGCAGCGCAATATCAAAGAACTAATGTTTGATTACAGGATATCATTAATTTAACAAGAAGCTCCACTTTTATATTTTTTAATAAGTCACGACTTATTATATTCGACTGTGATCTTACACCGAGATATTCTTTAACAATCATCATTATTTTTTTGTAATGAATACTAGACAGTAATGAGCCATGTCATTGCCAATTGGATTGCATTGATCCCCTCAAGGAATCCACATCTATCCGCACTAATTGTCAAGAGATACCTATACCGGTGCATTGCAACTATAAAAAAGGAATAAAGGTAGACGACCGAATTACAGCAGGGCACAACAACCGGGAATACTTCGGTAATGCTAGAGGAATAGTTAACAGGTAATTGCGAGTGTCGGAGATTGTTTTTCTCACCGTTTAGACTTCCAATCGCCTTTAATTGGTCTAATTTATTGTGAATCGCTCTGATTCGTACGTTTTTTGAATTAAGATTTATTGTATGTGAACGCGTGAATGCGGCGAAAGCGCCTGCTTAGTTACGTATATTATAATGTTGAGGTGAAAATGTAAAATAAATTTAGTCTTTTAATACATTTATCATTTTTCGGCACATCACATTGTTCAGAAAAACCAGCTTCTTTATAAATTTTTATCATCCGAGATAACGCGTCGGCTGTACTGCGATCAGTACTTATAAATTCAATTGTAAAATTGTATGACGACACTATTAATGTCCATCGTTGCAATTTATTAGCAGTCATTTTCGGAATACTATGACCGGGGCAAAAAAGCTTACTAGGGGCTTGTGATCTATCCGCAGTATAAACCGGCGGCCATACAGCATACAGCGGACAGTTGGTTCTCGCATATGTAAAATAGATTTTATCTTTTCTAAATCTACCTATAAAGGTTAATAAAGATGGTAGAAATCATCTTTATTGACAACATAACCGAGATATTTTATCTCGTTCGCAAAAACACACACTTTTCTTTCCTAATCTTTAATCCGTATTCGTTCCACCTTGTAATATCTCAAGATGTTCAGATACACTAAAAATCAAAATTAGATGGTCTAAGAAAACTACCGTATTAGGTATATCTTTAAGAAGATTTATCATGATTCTTTGAAAAATACCAAGGCTCGAAGCCAATCTATAAACAAAACGATTGTACTAAAGACCCCAGTGTGTATTTATTACAGTATATTTATTTCATTCATCTAATCTCTACTTGGTTACAGGCCTGAAATAAGTCTAACCTACTGGATTAAGTACAACTGCTAAGATTCGCTAATAAGTCTTCGATCTTAGGAACCGGGAATTTATCCACCAATAAGACACGATTCAATGTTACCTTGTAATCTGCACAAATGCGAAGCGATCCATCAGGAAGACCAGTAGAGGGGCCCAGTCAGAGAAGTCAACCGGCTCGGTGACACCAGCCCGCAGCATGGCGTACAGCTTTGGCGCACGCGACGCGTTGCTTGCCCGCCGGTAAATCACCCAAGATCGCCATCAAATAATTGTTTAAATCTGTCGAGTAATATATTCAAATTCTTTAATTTATCAAAATGTTGTATACAATTTATTCGGTTTTTGTGAAATTTCTGAATATCTATTCCTGATTCCGGTAATCATTGTCATCCAAGCAACACAGTTGTCCCTTTTTCTATTACATACAAATTAAGTTTTTACAATTGCAGTTATATTGTATCCTAGTCTCAATGAACCCTGCCGGCTGGGCTTTATTGCCGTCATAAAACGATAGTGTTAACTTACATGGATATAATGTCAAATTCTGAAATTTTTCTTTATATAAATTATCACAAATACACGACAAAGCCGAGCCAGTATAAATTTCCATAATTAAAACTTGTGGATCAATAATAATAGGAATGCTAACCGGTTTTTAGTCTCTCAACCCATGTTGGGTTGATCGATTTCTTTACCCTCAAGAGCAGTCGGGATAGCCAAGTAGCTAGTAGCTCGTCCTCCTCCGTGTGCAGGGCTAGGCGCTGCGCTCGCCGCGCCTTGCGCTCCGCCCGGACGCCGAGCGGCAGATACTACCCGTACCTGTGCCGGTGCCCGCACTCCACCTCATGTCTCCCTTTTTTTCTATTGCCTACTTTTAGTGGACAAACTCGTTTTAAATGTCCAACTTGTCCACGATTATCGCAGTAAAGTTACGATCCCCGCATTGACGCCAACTATGACACCAATCGCCACATGTTGTTAAACTGCTCATTTGCACCACATTCACTTCACTAATATGACGAATAACATCCATTGAGGCAACACTTTGTCGCGCTTTGGTTAGTATGGCACGTTCACACAATCATTTCATTGGCTTATCGTGGATATGAGCAATATCTGGGTAAATTTTGGATATTAACTCCTGTAACGTAAATATAACTGTGCACAAATTATCAGGGATGGTTATCATTCCGTCATTTATAGGGTAATCACCGTTGCCGATTTCAAGTAGGAGATTCGCAAATCCACCAGCAGACTCTTTTTCTCCTAAGTGTACCCGCATATTTTTCGAGAGCTTGAGGATTTTAATTAGAGGCCATAAAGTGGATCTCTTAAGACACGCCTTAACTTCATCTGCTCTAGTTCCTTTTGGCACTACTGGTAGAGTCTGTCTAAAATCTCCAGCCAGCAAAACCGTTACACCACCCATTAACTTCTTATTTCCTCTTATATCTTGTAGAGTTCTGTTTAAAGCCTCTACGCCACCCTTATGAGTCATGGTTATTTCATCCCACACTATCATATTCGTATGTTTTAATACTTCAGCAAAATTACTTTTTTTCGATATATTACAAATGGGAGTATCAGCTGTTGTTAAATTGAGTGGTAACTTAAAGGTAGCATAAGCAGTTCGTCCACCCTCAAGCAGTGTAGCTGCGATCCCAGAAGAAGCCACAGCCAAAGCAATTCCGCGAGTACTTCTAACTTTTGCTAATAGCACATTTATGAGGAATGTTTTGTCTGTTCCACCGGGAGCATCTAAAAAGAATATTCCACCCTCATTTGATTCAATTTTGTATTAATTTGATTGTAAACTGCTTTTTGTTAGTGATCCTTCATTATTTTTAACTGTGTTTTCTAATGATGCTAAATCGTAACATGTCTCTTTAAGAAACTTTATATTTTCAAATTGTTGTTCTTTGCTTGGCTGAGGTAACCCATACTCTTTTAGTAGCCGACCACCCAACGCTAATGCGGCATCTTCTATTACCGAATGGCATTTGTTAAATACCACATCTGTTATGTGCTCTACATCCACATCTGAGCATTTTTCAAAAAAAATTACCGTTATTTAGCTGGAATATTTGGTGTTTAAAAAAATATGTGCATTAAATAACACATGAGCAAATAGATAATAAAATAACGTATGTAACGAAATAAAATATATTGTGTAAATTGTAATAAAAGCGGGAAAAAAAGGAATTTATTGTCGTTCTTTTGTAACAAATGGTTCCATTTCGTCACTTTAATAACTTCTACTTTGGCATGGCATGTAGTGAAGCGTCATAGAGATACATTTAAAAAAATGGACCGCGAACTTTCCAGCAAGATATTAAAGTTGGTAAAAATAACTTTGCGTACATCGCATCTTCAGGTGAAGTAGACTCTGCGGTGGCTGACCGCTTAGCGTTCTACTTCACCTGAAGATGCCTCGTGTAGAGGCGAAACACGTGTCGTATTGTCGTCAGTGGCGTGTCTTTCCTAGTGTAGTGGTGTTGGGATTAGTGGTGACGGGGATAGTGCACGCAATTGATGGAGGGCGGGAGGTGCTCTTCAAACTAGGTAAGACACATTATTTTATTTTATCGAGCGGATGTACGCAAAGTAATTTTTACCAACTTTAATATAATGGATTTCCGCAAAGAAACGCCTGATTCTATTAATTATATCCAGCAAGACTCTTCTCCTGGTCAGAAGGTATGGACAACTCAAACCTGACTCGAAAACAAAGTTCCGGAATTCATAAGAGCTGAAGTCTGGTCCTCGTTCAACACAGATATAGACCCGTTGAACTACAAATTATTGTCATTACTATACGACATGGTCTGCTCAAAACGTTACTCTGACATTGAGTCTCTCAAGAAATCTTTACAGCTAGCCATGGCTAAAGTCCCCATGCAGACATTGCGTAATTCCATAAATTCGTGCCCAGAGAGATTAAAGCCTATACCTGAGTTAAAGGCGGCCACGTTGAATACATTGCTTTTATTTGATCGACTCCGATGAATAGGTAATATTATTTTTTCAAAGTTTCTTAAAAAATATATGTAATTTAATGCATAACAGACTTGATGGGCATTACATACACATTATAACCAAACTAATTTGTAAATGGAGTAAATCTCTTGTGTGTTTTTTTTACTCACACAGGTAAGCGTAAAAATGTGTGTAATAGATAGTACAATGCTTGTGTGTTCAACTTGTTTATATTATGATAGTAAACATTTCGTCATTAGAGCAACAAAACGCGTTCCTCATTGATAATAGCTTCTCAGAAATATAGATTCACTTTCGTTTAGGCGTCGCACTGTCTGCTTATGGTCTTTTTATCGACTAAGCGTTGTAATAGTAAAAGTGAATTAGTTTTTATAGGTCACGTACACTTTGATTGATGATTCGGGAACATCAATTTACCAATTTAGACGGAACAAATGAGAAGTAATTGATACCTTACTGAAGTTGTTCGTCCACTTCTTAGCTGATTTCACAAGTTCACACTTACTGTTTATATTTTATTATTATTTTTTATAGGAGAGGGGGCAAACGAGCATGCGTCTCACCTGATGATAAGTGACTACCGCCGCCCATGAACAACTGCAACACCAGGGAAACCAGGGGAATTGCAGATGCGTTGCCGGCCTTTTAAAAAGGAGTAGGCACACAACAAGATACAGAAACAGTCATACAGAGAGTTCGTACAAAGGTATGTTTTTTTATGATGTTTGAGCTCTAAGTTATTAAAATATTCTGGTGGCTGCCAATCAGAGAGAAACATTTTTCGAGAACCACTTCTCGACCTGAGAACCTTAACGCCTGCAATTTACTCAATTAAGAATAAAAATGCAGATGCGTTGCCACCCCTGAGGACTAAGATGGAATGCCTCGTTTCCAGTAAAAAGGGTCTCCGGTTCTCTACACTCACCATACGAAACACAGCAGCATTAAGCTGCTATTTTACGTTTTTGCTCAATCATTGGTCCAATATGATACACCAATAGATTTTTACATCTTCAATTAATAAAGACTGATTGCTTTGAAGGCAGTCGCTTACTGTCGCAAGCTTGGTCGTGCTTGTCTTTCGCCGGCTAACTGTCGTCTGCAGTCGGTTTCTCACTCATTATACTCGTCTTCTGATTACACTACTAACCGTCATGTCATTATACGTGATTAGTGTTCCTTGTTTTATTTATTATGTTTACTAGATTAGTATGTATGACTCATAAATTTTTATATAAATTTGACTTAAGCTTGGATAGCATAGCTCGTTACAAAATTTGATTTATTTGTTTTAGGTTATTCAATTTCATATGAAAATATAAGTTAGTGCAGATGTGTATTTACGTTTTTAAAGTCAATAATTTAATCTAGATATCTAGCGATCTAAATCATATGGCCAACACCGAGTATCTTGTACTGATGTAGAACCAGCTTAGATTTTCAGAAAAGTATATCCCTACCACAGATCTACAATTCTTATGAATTTATTTTAACAGTTTGATTAATTTAATCTATAAATTTTGAATTCTTAAATTAAACACCATTTCGTAAAACATGACATTCGCGTGTTCGGAAACAATAATTTAATAGGAGCTCGCGATGCCATAGTTTCATTGGCACCGCCCTCGTCGGTCCACCAATGCGCGAGCGCAGCACTGCAGGTAATGACATGCAAAATTGCCCCTCAAAGTGCCGCCGCCCATCCGCTAAATTATAACTGACATAGCGTGTAGTCTACGCATCAATTTGAATACAGGTGCATTATAATATACACAAGTGAATACATATGCACCATTTGTTGGTCTAGTAGTCGTAAGCGTGGAGACTGATCATTTGGTACCGGGTTCGAATCCTGGGTTGGGCCAAAATCGGTTGTTGGGTTGTCTATGTAAATTCTCAATAGCAGCCCGGATTCAGGAAGTGGACAGTGTTTCACCCCTGTGCCTCAGAAAGGACGTCAAGACGTTGGTCTTACGCCTGATCTCTCTCCGATCGAGTGGGATTGCCATCACATCGGCTTATGAGAGTGAGGGAATAGAGAATGCACCTGTGTTTGCGCACTTTTGCTTATTTGTAGTGTATACACACTCGTGCACTATATTTGACTAGACGCCGTGACCGAAATTCAGTCTGGAGGACATTAATATATGAAATAATACCGTAAATTATTTTGTCATGGTTAGCTTAAGACAAAAATCGAAATTATCAAACCAATTTGTCTTTATATAATTTCAATAAATACTCGTGTATATCATAAGTGGGAACATCTAATTTATATTATTTTTTTATGAGAGGAGGCAAACCAGCGTACAGCTTACCTGATAGTGAATGATCACTCTCGCCCATGAACATCAGCAACATCAGAGGAATTGCATATATCGCTTACAAACGTTAACAGGTAGTTACTTTATCTAGTAGGGAGCCGTCCTACACTTCGATTACCGGTACGAGGCTGCAACTCAAGAACCTTTCTTCCTCGTCGGTTGTCGGTTCTTCGAGCTATAAGGTCGGCCCATCGCCATTCACCTTGCTGTGCCATTGGGCTATGTCGATTACTCTAGTTCTATTACGGATATCCTCATTATGAAATTTAGCTAAAATAAACTCCGAGCAAAGCCCAATTCATAGATCGTTCAGCAACCTTGAGCTTCCTCATACGGCCAGCAGGGAAGAATCACGTCTCAGATCCATATGTGATCACTGGCCACAAGCACAATCATGATACAAACCTACACAAACATGTACACATATGTTTTTAAGTTTTGGGGAATATGTAACGAAAAGATGTGGCATAATCTAGCTGCAAATGGTTCAGAACCGTGTTTAATGACATTCCTTGGAGGAGGCCTATATTCTGCAGTGGACTTGTGAATGATATAATGGTACGTCGAAATCGTACATTTTATAATTTGATTGCAAGTAAGTGTGATATGTTATTAAAACAGTGTATCGTGTTCTTATTCCGATAATATTATGTAAGCTATAGTCCTCTCTGCTTAGCTTAGCTTATAAAGTTGAAATTGGTAATTTTGTAGGTAGATAACAATTATCTCCCTTAACACAAAATCAACGATAAGCTCTCGAAACAATCAATAAGCTAAATAAAACAAACCATCCGATGGTAAATGGATTTAGTGGCCGATATTTAACTACATTTTTCCTCAATTAAGATTCAAATGCAGATGCGTTGTCACTCCTAAGGACTAAACTGGAACGCTTCGTTGCCAGCAAAAATATAATCTGGCTCTATTTTTTCCGCTTCCCATACGAAAAAAAGAATCGTTGTGCTGCTATTTCACGGTGGTCTACTATTTTTAATAGCTTGGTTCTTCCCTAGTCGAATAGACTAATTATGATGCCTTATAGCCCTAATACAGCTGGTTTTATTCATGATATTCAGATGTCTTATTTATAATTACAATAACTGGATCGCTTAGAGGCGAAACACGTGTCGTATTATCGACAATGTAAATCTTTTCTAGTATAAATGGCGGGCGGGATGCCGATCCTACCTTTTTTATAAAACAGACGTGACAAACAAACTTATAGTCCACCAGATGGTACGTGGCTACCGCAGCCCGTAGCCACCTGCAACGAACTTCAAACAAAGAAGGCTACAGATGCGTAGTCACTCCATAGGACTATATGGAATGCCTCACAATCCGTAATTTTACTCATTCTCTGTACACCTCAGACCGGAACGCATCAATGCAAGCGGCTGCAGGTTAAATAGGCAAAAAGGTGGCACGACTTACTCACACTGATTCCTAAACAGATAAGAAGTCCTAACACCTAGAAATTCATTTTTAAAATATTCATTGATTTTGTTATGAAACGAGTTGACATTCGTCACTGAGACCACCCCGATTCACTTCTCGATTGCAATTTTAATGAGTTACATACTTATAGCCTTTTACGCAATATACAAAGCTCAATACCATTTGCATCATTAGCTTATTCCACATCACTGTCCCTGTTAACCCTCCCAGCGGCGTTGGTAATTTTCTTCGTAATTTTGTCCACGAACGACATTAATGATATATATCGGGAGTCGGAATGTCATTTTGTAAATTATACAGCTGCATTACAAGTTTGTTTTATAATTGGTTGGATCACGCAGCGTGAGGAATGTCGGCACCGTTCGACGTCAACATCATTAGAATGAATGTGATTCGGTGTTTATCCTTGGTCCTGTACCTTACGTGCGAGTGCGATTATAAGACAGCAAAACAAAACAACACCACCTTTATTCAAGAAAAAAAAATGCTCATCATTACTATCAGTTTTATTATACACGAAAATTACATATAAGAACTGTTTTATGACTGCCTCGTTGGTTTAGTGGACGAAATCGCGAATGCTGATCCATGTGCGCGATTCTTCGAATGTCAAAAATCAGTTATTGAGTTTTCCTGTCATGAAATTTTCAGTAGGAGTCCGGAGAAGTCAAGAAATGGGCGGTGTGTGTCACCCAAGCGCCCCGGAAAGCCTGTAAAGCCATTGGTCCTGCTTCTGTCCCCGGTCGTGTTGGATTGCCGTCCCTTGAGACTATAAGAGTCTCGGAATAGAGACACCTGTGCTTCGTTGAGACTGGCCGCCATGACCGAAATCGGTCTGGACGACATTAATAAAACAAAATATTCCTTTGGCAACTTTCAATTACTTATAATAAGACAACCTCAAGTCGTCGAAATGAACCAGCATTGTGAAACGAGTAGTAAAGAGGAAAGTTTTTGTATTATAAGATATAGTTATTCTATTTCACGATGAAGTTTTAACTTTGGTTGTTGTTAGCCGTGCACATACATATTGGTGTTAGGGTGCGTAGTCCGCCCGCAGCCTACGCACACTAACACAATGTGTATGTGCACGACTAACAACAACCATAGTCAAAACTTCATCGTGAAATAGAATAACTATATCAGATTAGTTGTACATAATGCTATTATAACATCATCAGTCTTCGGTAAGAAGTAGGTAAATATTTCGTGTTGCAAATAAATTTTGTAATTAAAAGCAAAGCTAAACTGTTTTTACCATTACAATTCCTTAAAATAAGAAAAAAAACATATTTCCAATAAATATCTTACATGAAATTTGGTTATATTTCTTTGTATGTTTTTTTTAAATAGAAATAGGGTGATAAACGAGCACACAGTCCACCTGATGGTAAGTGGTTGCTGTGGCCCATAGACATCTACATCTATCCTCGTTTGCGAATCAAAATGCAGATGCGTTGTCAGCCGTGAGGACTAAGATAGAATGCCTCTTTTCCAGTAAAAAGGGTCTCCGGTTCTCTACACTCACCATACGAAACACAGCAGCATTAAGCTGCTATTTTACGCTGGTATTCTGTGAGAGCGTGGTCCTTCCCCGGTCGAGCCGACCCATTCGTGCTACAACTATATTATAAATATAGCTGCAGCTTGACTCTAATGCTTTGTAATGGACTTGTGCAGTTGTACTTTTGTCAGTGTCAAGTGTTTAAATATTCTTTAGTTATATTAATTTGGGTAAAAAAATCTTTAGAATTTGTATGTGCTTTAAATTGCGAAGTTTTTGAGAGATTATGACGGAAGCTTGAAACAGCAGACAGTCGATGAAGCCTCAAGGCGCCTAAATATGTATATATAGTCCGTCTTTTGTATTCTTTTGTGTTAGGAATCCAATAAAGAATAAATAAAAAAATAACTTGAGACTCACATCAACATTGAAATGTGAGCTAATAGTTCTCATGCGCAGACATTTACTACACGAAATTATTATTAAACCATTATTTAAACAATAATACAATGTCAGCGATTCGCCGGCGCGACGGTCAATTTATAGTTTAACGCATTAGGTGTTTAATTTTTTAATTAATTTTAAAGCTTTATGATCAAAGTTTTAAGAATCCGACTAGCTATTTGGTAACAATATAATATGTAATAATCTAAATGAGGTTTGTTGACGGAATAGAAACGGCGAAACAAACTATTTTAACTTATCAAGAGCCTTGGCTCAACAGGGAAATAAGTGTTTATAAAGTAAAGAAAATATTTATGATTAATAGGTATATTATATGGTAAAAAAAATATGAATGTACTTTATGTATTTTTTCTTCATCGCTTTTAATTTTTTTTCTTTTTATAAGGAGTATGTAGGCTCTTTTTTTGTAGTCGTTTCGGCCCGGAAAATTTTTTGGTGATAGCCGATTCCACTAAAAAATCGAGAGAGGAAGAATACTTCCAGTAAATCGTACTGTGGTGGACTGCTAAGCATCCTGATGGTGTGGATTGTATCGTAAATTTTATGAAATTTGGCGGCTTGAATGAATGCGAACAATACCTCTGTACTGAACGTGTATCCGAAGTCAAGTTTTGTGTTTTAAACGTCGCTCTGCCCTCTAGCGGTGAGTAGCACTACTAATAATATTCTCTTTTGTTGTTTTCAAAAATATTTTATGATAAATGTGTAGTAAAGTTTATGAAACTCAAAATTTCAAAATAAATTCGAAATTAAGACTAAAATTTTCTAAATTTCATTTTTGGTCATTTTAATATAGCGCCATCTATTTATAGAGAAATATACTATAATTGTGGCAGGTATTCGCAAAGTTTCCTACTTCTAGCACTAGTTGACGCTTAAATAATTCAATATAAATTTTAAGTTATATAGGAATCCGAAATTTAATCGGTATAATTTTGATCATAGTTTTATATTGAACACAAGATATGAATTGTATTGTTTTAAAACGGATTCTTTTACGCTATTTTATAATTTGATAAGTATGGTAACTGTAAATGCAGTAAGTTCATTTAACTTCCAACAGATGGCATTTTTTTAAATAATATTGAAGCGATAAAAGAACTTACTTAAACTTACAGTCCACCTGATGGTAAATTGCTAATGCAGCCCATGGACACATGCAACCAACTTCATACAAAGAAGCCTACTTTTTGCCTTTCTGTTTGAGAGCATCAACTGCATCCACCTGGTGGTCGTGGGGTCAACATTTTTAGATGTCAAGCCCCCCAACCAGAAGTGATGTGGGGCTACTGTCAAAGGCGCCCTCAATATTTAAAAAGGCAGAAAGAGCTATTTCTTTATCCTCTAGCGCTTTTTCGACCCTATTAATAACACTGATCAAGGCTGTTTCCGTAGATTTGCCTCTGCGGTAAGCATGGCTAGTTTTATCGTCTTTAGGATAGTGACTTCAATCAAAAGGCTTCAAGATAATATCGCTGTTCTGTCACATCGACGACGATTACTGCAGGTTGTTATTCATAGGGCGATACAATAGTGATGTTCGTCATAGCCAAGCCGCTGTTGAGCGCTTATTAAATAAAGAAGACTTTACAACAGCGTTACGACATGAAATTTCTCTATCCGTAAATTTCGTCAGAAGCCTTTTCATTAAATCGCACAGAATACGGCGTGAAATAGCAGCTACCGTGTTTCGCATAGTGAGTGATGTTAGCCTGATACCCTTTTCACTTGTAGCGGGGCTTCCATCATTGTCTTCAGTGGTGACGCATCTGCATTTTGATTTTAACTGATGTTAGACGTAAGTTAGGTCCATGAGCCACAGCATCCAATTACAATCAGACGGATCGTTTGTCACTCTTAATTGTATAAAACGAAGTTATGCGATGATATTGTTACAAATCGACAGACGTTCTATCACTTTAAAATAATACCTTATAAATAGCTTACCAAGGGGATTGTAAGTCAATAAGTCTTATTTGTGGGCTGCATTCTAAATTTATTTAATTCTAATTATTGCTAGAGATTGCCTCTATTGTCGCATTTACTAATTTAATTTACATGGAACTGATTCCAAATAAAATGTCAAATAATTTTGCTATTCAATAGAAGAAGTAGGTGTCTTGGTAGCCAAAAACTTGGCTTAGTAAATATCTAAATGATAAAATGACACATTTGCTACCAATCTTAAATTATATTTGGTTAGTATTACCTATCTTCTATCAAGAACTTATTAATTAAATCATTATTTATGTCTTTATAATCATAATCACCCGTCGTTTCTGAGAACGTCCTAAGTTCTATCTGTGACTCTACCGATTTACAGGTTTATGGTCGGTAAGAAATTTGCAGCCGGCTGTAATTCAGTGTGAAGAGTAAGAAGAGATCCCATTACATCATTTAAGCATTTGATAAAAATCAAATTTTTTTTATAGAAGAAGTGTATTATAGTTATTTTTCTTCTCCTAGATGAAAGTAAAACATTGCGGGTACCATTCTAATAAAAGCATTTTAATAGCATTTATAGCAGTACTATAAAAGTTCGTATCTAACCCAGACATTTTATATTATGCTAGTATAACTTACAATGTTGCGTCCTGCGGGAGTTTAAACGCAACTGTGAATACATTTATTACATTTCCAAGTTTTGCTAGAGTCAGAGAATTATTTAACGTTTTAGAAGTAAATTTTTTATTTTATTCAAATTCAGCATTATCTAGTCTTGTAACGAAGTTTGGTATACTTAGCCACTTAGGGAGATAATTCAGTAATTTTTAAAGTTGTGTGAGTGAAAATAGCAATGAATATTATATATTGATGGTATTCTAATGAAGGAAAGTAAGACATGGTTCGTTTGTAGCGATTTCTTTCATTCATTACAGCTTATCAAAGTCCACTGTAAGACCATAGGCCCCCTTTGATTACCTTACAAAGGAGATTGCCACATTTGGGAGGGTTGGCATCCGCAGGTTTTTTTTCTAGTTATTATTAGAAAGACGCTGCGAGACGTTTGTTTCCCTTTGTCGCTTCTTACGACACCCAAAGGACGGTTCTTAATTTTATACCTATTTCTGTATTGCCAACACTTAGTATAATTTTTGAAAAAAAATATTCTTGACCAAATGTCAATTTTTTTAATGTAAATAATTTATTTCATAAAAATCAATTCGTTTCACAAGGGGTCGCTTTTGAGCTGATCAAACATATTTCCAATGCGCGGGAGAATTTACAGGATGCTTTTGGTATGTATCCAAAGCCTTTGATTGTATTCCTCATGAGGCAACTACAACACTATATTGTAAGAAGTGATGCTCTTAAATTTATTATGTCATATTTAAGTGACAAAACGCAAACAGTTGTTATCGACGGTTGTTGTTTTTCCGGGTCGATAGTACAAATAGGCGTGCCTCAGGGTTCAATTATCGACCCCTTTCTGTTATTTGTCTATATTTAATGACTTACCTTACATAGTAGGGGATAACCATGATAAAGTATTATTTGCTTATGATATCATTAATTTTCAACCAAAACGGCAATTACTAAAATATGAGGAAGTCAATAATGCTATATCTACATTTAGTTTTTTTTCTTGGAATCACACTAGATGCAAAGCTTCAATCCCATAAATCTAAATTAGCAAGCAGGCGTAGTTCTGCAGCGTATGCTGTAAAATATTAGAAATCTTACCAGCGTTGAAACAGCTAGGATGCATACTTTATTTATTACCATGCATTAAATACACAAGCATTAGACAAGCATTTAGGATGTATACCCAAGAAATAGGCCCAGAGGAATGGCATTCACTACACACGCGCGATAGCGGTCTTGGTTTAGATTCCAGTGTGAAACAAGAATTAAAGAAAAAGAGAAGAGAAAGTAAAGTCATTAAATAGGCCGGCCATATAGCTCGAAGGACCGACAACCGATGAGGAAGAAAAGTTCTTTATTTGCAGCTGTTTTCGTTTTGTTAAGCGTAGTGTTTGACGGTCCCTACTAGATGAAGTGACGACCTGATAGGATATGCCCTCAGTTGACGGATGCGTGAGTGTTGATGCGTGCGAGAGTGTGAGCAGGAATTGCATGAATTATTTCCCTCTCTCTTCCACCATCGGACAACCAGATACAGTCCCACCCCTTTGTTTACGTCATTATTCGCAATGCGTACAACAAAGGAGTGGAATAATTTGCCAGCATCTGTCTTTCCATCCACTTACATAGTAGATGTTTTCAAGGCGAGAGTGAATGAGCTTTTGTTAAGCTAAGCCTTTACAATTTTCGGCTACATCACCACTTGTCATCAGGTGGGGTAGTAGTCAAGCAATGGCTTATAGTCAAAATATGCGGTGACTTAGGTTCGTGTTCTGTGACCTATGTTCAGCCGTGGACTTGTGAAAGGCTGTAATAAAAGAATGGATGAATATCTGCTATTAGTGGGGCCATAACTGGTGTGGGCTACTCTGTAGTGGACTTTTACGTACTATCAGTCCGTAAAAGTCCACTACAGAGAGAGAGGAGAAAGAGGAGAATTTCTTAATAGTTAAATAAAACTTCAAAATAATTGTTAAGTCCTGTTACCATTGCCTATTCACCTTTAAGAGAAAAGAAAGTAAAATAAACAAAAAAAAATCACCTTGTATAAATATGTATCTATTATAATTTATTTATAAATTATGGACTTTTAGCTTTTAATTTACACATTTAAATGAATTTACTTTGTTAGCAACGTTTAGTTTGTTCATAAAATATTCGCCCTTGTAGATAACCACATTTCTAAAGAGTTTTACACAAAGGATTCTCTAAGATGAATAAAATACGTACAAGATTAGAAAATATGCTGTAAGTTATTTGTAGTTTCAGTCTTCATGCAGTAGAAACTGTGAAATTTATGTTTCAAATTAATGTGTAAACTGCTGGAGGTATCGATTTTTATAACATAACAGGTTCTTAGTTTATAAAACCATACATTTGCATTTTGATTCTAATTTGAGGATAGATGTAAGTGTCTATGGGCTACAGCACCATTTACCATCAGCTGGACTGTGCATTGTTTGACACCCTTTCATCTGTAAAAACTATGAAATTTAATATAATATATTGTGATAAACAAATAAATAATCAAAGTTATTATAGTTCAGCCTAGTGTAGTGGATTTTATACTATCAAGGATTTTCTGTCACTATCATCTCTATTCTGTCGCGTGGGTGTAGTGAATGTAAAATGAGAGACATATCAAAAAATACTTGTGGTCTCTAACAAATAGCGAGGTATCGGTCTGAAAAATGGCAGACCTTAATTTCACGGACGAGGAACAGCGAATATGTTAGAGCTATCTAGAGTTAGGAC
The DNA here is from genome assembly GCA_029286625.1 of Parnassius orleans. Lineage (NCBI taxonomy): Eukaryota > Metazoa > Arthropoda > Insecta > Lepidoptera > Papilionidae > Parnassius > Parnassius orleans. The sequence goes on from JAGSMP010000137.1 coordinate 1,025,713, forward strand.
GTAAATCTTCTGAACTTAAGGCCCTCTTGTAGTTTGGTGTTTAGAGTATGAAAATATTTCCACATTTATTGAGTGAATTAGTTGGGACTATAGTTGGGAGAATTTACAAAACAATGTGGAACAATGTTCGTCCAACCACTAAGATGTCTCGGCGGTTATTGGGCATGGCCGGGGAGATAAAAAAGAAGCGCATAAACCGATTGATTTTGTCTACAAACTTCATAAAGGTGGAGGTACTCAATTCGACTGTGTTGTTTTTACGTGTGTTACCTCATAACTTTTTTCTTGGTGAACCGATTTCGATGACTCTTCTTTTATTTTAAAGCTAGTGCTTCTCATGTGGTCACATATAAATTTGATCAAGGTATGACCAATAGTTTTTGAGTTATCCTTAATAATTTATATTGAAGTCGGTTGTACAAAATTTTTAATTTTACCACTTGTTTATTTTTATAAGATATAAATAAAAAAATATTTCAATAATTTGTGAAATGTATTCTCAGCGTTCCCTAAAAAAGAGTCTTTCAATTATTTAAGTTTTAAGCAGTTTCAGTATAAAAGTTTTGCTTGGTACCCGTTTAAACAGCAAATAAGTTTCGTGTTTATTATTTTTTATCGAGCCAACTATTACGATTCTCTCTTTTCAAAATGATCTCACACATTTTCCAAATGATCAATTTTTATAACACGATTTGTGTGCAATAAATACATTTAAATAGCTTACAGAGGTTTAGAAAATGTTAAAAAGTACTGCAACGTTGCTTTAAGGACTGATATATTTAAGTAACTTTTTTCGGTCGCGGATGTCAGAGGTAACTATTTTTTTTCTTTTATATTTCATGTTTTCTATGAGTAACTAAACTATTGCAAAAACGTGTTGCCACAACCGCCACGCTTTGCAGACAGATCAGTGATATTACTTCAGACGCATTAAGCCATTGGTGCTGATCCTCGGCGTTGCTATGGATATTTTACATTTATCATATAAGAGATGGTTATAGGCTTTGGATTGCATGACATCTTTCTTTCATTTCTCGTAGTCGCCTCTTACTAATATCAAGGGCCAAATGAGGTGATGGATAACGCTTACTAAAAGTACTACTTCAATGGTTACTATATTATGATTATGTATTGTAATTATATATGTGTGATAACCATGAGCAAAAAGTTTTACTTTCATTTATATTAAAATAATACTTCGAATTTTCCATTACTAGCTTGACTACTACTGCAGGGCAAATAAAAATCGATGCCTCTAACTAATATTAACTTATGTATGCATAATGTAACTTTTTTATAGAATTAGGGTGACCAACGAGCACACAGTTCACCTGATGGTAAGTGGATGCTGTGGCTCGTAGATATTTGCATTTATCCTCGATTAACAATTAAAATGCAAACGCGTTGTCACCCCTGAGGACTAAGATGGAATGCCTCGTTTCCAGTAAAAAGGATCCAGTTTTCCAGATGGTTTTCAAACTTGTACTGATAACCGTTTTGACTAGGTATTTCTTATTACTTTGTGGCTGCCGTGCATAAAATATTATTACTAAGATTAATAATAATTTCGTTTTTTTATCATAGCAAACGGCGGGTTTTCTTACCCGCCGTTTGCTATGGTTAGGTACAAAAATTATCTAAAGTGTTTATGCTTGTTAATTTTCAATTAAAATTCTCAGTGTACGTAGCGAGAATTTCTTACGTCATAAATTGTACTAAATGTCACTAGAGAGAGGCGTGATCTACATATATTCTGATTCTAAGCTTCGCCATGTTTTCGCTTTAAGCAATAGAAAATTAACAAGGGATGTAAAATAATTTCTAGCCTATGTTACTCGCATTACGATTATGTAATATCTTGTAACCCACTAACCTTTAGATGAAATACCTATAATTTTACTGAATTGTTTCACTTTATACTGGAACACAATATCGGGTATACAGCTGCTTTATGGCAGAAATAAATTGATGATAAATACTTGCGGTAGTTTAGCCATCTGCGCAGGACAGCATTATAGTGTCCGAGTAAAATAGAATAGACAGGATACAATAAGAACACAGCTTGTACCAACTGCTTGCAAAACTTATTTAAGAAACAGCTTGGAAGCGACCACCTCATCCCCAGGGTTTATTTATTATCAACCGTGTGTTCATTTATATTATAATAACCCTTTTTATACAGTTTTTGTTTAATAATAATAAAATATATAAAATTGGTCATACTCAGACATTGTATATTTTCTTGTTGTAATAGCGTATACATTGCCCCATGAATGAATTACTGACCCTGTGGAGTCAAAAAACTGGTACCACTAGCTTGTGTTTGATCTTGGTGTTTACAGAGTGTATATCACCTTTTTAATTAAAAAAAAAACTTTTATTTTTATGAACATGTTTTGTTTGCGTGGTAGAGCCATGCTGCAGCTATATTAGTGGTATAGTTGTAGCACGAATGGGTCAGCTCGACCGGGGAGGCACCACGCTCTCACAGAATACCAGCGTAAAATAGCAGCTTAACACTGCTGTGTTTCGTATGATGAGTGTAGAGAACCGGAGACCCTTTTTACTGGAAACGATGCATTCCATCTTAGTCCCCACGGGTGACGACGCATCTGCATTTTGATTCGTAATCAAGGATAGATGTAGATGTCTATGGACCACAGCCACCACTTACCATCAGGAGGAGTGGAATAAGTTGCCAGTATCTGTCTTTCCATCGGATTACAGTGTGGGTGTCTTCAAGGCAAGAGTGAATAGGCTTTTGTTAAGTCAGTGCGCTTCACCATCTTAGGCTACATCACCACTTACCATCAGGTGGGATTGTAGATAAGCGCTGGCTTAGTAGAATATATAAAAAATCGACAGTGTGCTCGTTTGTCACCCTTATGCTATAAAAAAGAACATAGATTAAATTTTTGTAAATATCCTGAAAGGCCAAAGTAAATATATTTATTTCTCTAAATTTTTCTCTGCGAGACTATCTCGGTTTTAAGTTCTAAATAATCGTTTTTACAGCATAAGCTGCAGAACTTAGTCTGCTTGCTAGTTTAGATATATGGGGACTCCACTGAAGCTTTGCATCGAGAGTGATGCCAAATAAAACAGTGAATTCAACGGGGCTCACTTCTTCCCCACATTGATATTCAGATTATCAGCATTAACATTCAGCATTGTAAATTTTATACATTTAGTTTTATTGCCGTTTAAATTCTACATTTATCACCTGTGCAACAGACCTCCACGAACTGACCATGTGGGCCAGTAAAACTAACCCATGGAAATATAAATAAAAAAAATTACCAGCTATCTAGAACCGGCAGTGGCATTGGCGTAGTGGCGGTGTATACCACCCATATCATCCCGTGGGTGTCGTGAGATGTGACAGAGGGAAACAAATCAGATGGGCAACAGCGTCTTCCTAATCACGTCTGAAAATAAAAAATTGGGGTTGCCAAGTGTCGCAACTATGGCAAATATCCCCCCTATGAGGTAATCTATGAGGGAGGCTTAGTTTATTTTTATTTTTTAAAAACGTTACCTCCACACTAGGATTTTATCCTGTATTGCGGGGGCAGTTTACATACATAGATTTCACAAGGACAAACATCCAGACCCAGAACAATTATTTTTAGGCCATACAAATACTTGTTCCGTGCGGGATTCGAACCCTCGGCCCTTAGCCACATATAATAAAGCCCACTGCTTATGTTCAGCAGTGGGTTTTATTATATGTCGACGCCGAGTCGACACTCTCTGTGCAGAGATGGAAGAGATGGCTGACAGAAGTTCCATTGGACAGCCTTAGCAAGAGACCAGAATGCACGGGTTCCCGAAGGAAGGCGAACGAGCTTCTCGCCAATTCTGCCGATATGCTCTGACCTTGCCTTGGCAATGACTCTTTTGAAGGACCTGGAGGCGGAATTATACTTCTTTTTAAGACCGCTGGTACTTAAATTCCGAGACGTTGGTGGGTCAACCCAGGCCTGGTAGCACTCCTGCTTATAACGTGATGCTATTTTACAGAATGTTGAACCGAAGTTAATGTTCTAGGTTTACACTATTTAATAATAAAAAATATTTTTTTGTCCCTCAGTTCTTTTTTTTAAATCTATCTCAAGGGTGAGCTATTTAACTTTGAAGAAAAATTTCCACCACGGGCGGAAAATAGGGTATGAAATTTTGTATGTAACTATTAAGACGACATTTAAGTCGTTACCATGAGAACTTGAAAGTGCTTAGTTCACCCAAAAGAGTCAAATAATAAAATTTTAAGAAAAGTATACACCGATTCAAAAAAAAAACTTAAAAGAATAAAATAATTTTTACATAATTTAATAGTTTCTGACATCGGTGCTAAGACAGCGTATAGAAGAATTAAAGTATGCGTAATGTAGACTTTTAGTTATATTTTATTATTAAAAGATGTTATTTTAACGTTAAACGTACTAATACTATAGTTGTTAGATAGAGTTGCTAAAGTTGCTAAACTGTACCCTAACTCTCAAACCCATCAATGTTACATCAAACAACCACAGTTTCTGCAGTTTCTATTCAAGTTTCCTCGCAACAACATTTTCAATTAAAGTTCACACTAAAGGTATGTAGAACTAAACCTACTCAATTCAGCTTAATGGCACTTTGAAGAAGTCATTCCATGTAACATTCGGATTACATATACATATTGACTGATTTAAAAATATTTGTTTTCTTTTTTCCCCCCAGCTAATTTCACTTCTATCTACGGCAAAATTTACCATGATTCGAAAAATTGGACCTCTTTAGAGAAATACTTGTGAGATTCCGTTATCAGGGACAATAAGTCCCCATAGCTTAATATATGTATCCTTTGAACGAATAACATAAAAAAATTAAGGCTCTTTGAATAGTATTTTGAATAATAGTAATGTAAAGCAACAACCTCGAGCAGTTCATTATATATTTTATAACCAATATATATACGAACTTACGAACATACATTATGTTTTCTTAAATCATACATAGGAGAAACTGTCAGTTACTTTTAGTTCACTTTTACATTTTTTTAAGAAAGTTTAAAGCGCTCGTAAAGGGGCTAGTTTTGTGGCGATTTCTAGCAATTCTATCATCATAGTCGTCAAGTTAAACCTTTTAATGTTGCGTCACGTGTATGATAACTACACTCAATTGATCGATGATGCAGTAGAAGCAACATTGCTAGCATATACTCTTGTATAACGATACAGCACAACACAACTCAGCAAGATTTTCAGCAACATGCTATTTTATAGTCAGTTTACAAGCCCTTTAAGAGTTTACCAAAGTTATATGTATACGTTCGATTCTATATGAATTTATTAATTTAATCTATATTTTCCTTATTCTCCTCTTTCTCGTCCTGTTCATCTTTCCATAAATAATCCAACGATGGGCCTGGGCGAGCCAATAATACGGCGGGTATGTAAAATTTTCAGAAATCATACACTTTGTTTTAATATTTTTTAAATAATATTCCTTAAGCCCACTGAATAAAAATTTCGCTATTCTATGAAACAGTGTAATTGAAAATAGAATTTTTAAATCAATATTCTATATTTGTTAACACGGAATGGATATTTCAATGAAAAACGTAGTGCTTACTCATATCTACCAAACTATCACTAATTAGTGACTCAAACTAATTAAATTCTATGTGACTGCAGCGCAGTAGTTGTTTCTGAACCGAATCTTTGAGAGTAGAGACTAAGCACGTACAGCAATAAAACAGCTGAGAATATGCTTTTCTTTGTAAGCCTCTTTTAACAAGTGGTACACTTTTTAAAAAAATCTGATTATTTTGTAAATTTTATAACATTGGGTTACATCACATTGGTTGAACATGTAGTGGCGGTGTATGAATATCCATTACCCCATGTCGTCCCGTGGATTTCGTTAGAGGCAATAGAGGAAAACAAACCAGGGGATGGATAGCACCGTCATCCTAATAACAAATTAAATATAATAAAACTGCGGTGCCAACCAGACTGCCAAGCGTGACAACTTTTTTTTGTATAAGAGGGGCAAACGAGCATGCGGCTCACCTGATGGTAAGTGACTATTGCCGCCAATAATCAACTGCAACACCAGGGAAATTGCGGATGCGTTGCTGGCCTTTTAAAAAAGAGTAGGCTCTTTTCTTAAAGGTTCCTAAGTCGTATCGGTCCGGAAAAATCACTGGTGGTAGTCGATTCCATAAGGAAGTTGTCGGAGGAACAAAACTTCTAGTAAATCGCAGCCGTGTGCTGGCATAAATTAAAAAAAAGCACGCCTAGCTTTAATTGGCGAATATCCCTCCTATGAGGCAATAAATGGGAAGCTTATGTTCTGGAGTGGACATTGATAGGCTCTTGTTTCTTACGGTCTAGTGTTTGCGAATCGGTGTATATTTTGACGTTCATAAGACCTTTAAACAAGTTTAAATTGAATGATAAAAGTTTACGAAATATGCCAAGTCAGCCTTAAACTAAACGATCAGGACGTTACTTTCATGTTACCATTAGGAAAAAATGTAAGAAATGTAGAAAAAAAAACACAGACCACCCAGTAAAGTTTACAGAGCAATTGAAAGCACAGGAACAATTTAGTTAATAGTCATAAAAAAAAAACATTCAATCCCACAATTATGCGTACGTAAGAATAATCTTTGGGCAGTATTTTTTTCATACGAAAACTGCTGGCAAAATAAAGTAAGAAAATGTCAAAGGCGCACGTTTTATGTCGGATTCGCACCTACCAAGCCTCATGGTACCTTTACCACATACAGACGGAGTCACCTGTCACAAGTCTAACACACATCCGCAGCTAACAATCTAGGTCCTTCTTGGGAAAGAACAAAGCCTTCCTGTATTTTTTATAGTACGGGGAAGTGAAACACAAGGAGCGACCACGCGAAGTAAGTAATTTTCACAAGCCCAGCCTCAGCTGCGGATCTTGTCTATGGCACCTGAATCAATTACGTTTCAGTTACGAAAGATATAAAGAGCAGTGCATTGTATTGGCCTCCTTCTCCGCCTCTTCTCACCTAACGGTCTCATGCACTTATTTACGAGTACTTCTTAGGGGGAGATGTCTAAAAATCGATATATTATTACGTGAATAGAAAACTTTGCACTCAAAGACATTTAAGTAGATATATGTATATATTTAAATCTCTTTGTTTGCACCCCTTTTTAAGCATATTGTACGCTCGGAGGAGTCTGAGATTTGGCATAGGTATCAAAGTTTATAAGAAGAAGGAGTGCAGAAAGCTAAAATTTGTACATAAAATGTGTTACAAATACATGAAATAAAATATTACACAAATTTTTACGTGCAAACGACATATTAATTTGTCGCTTGAACAAATTAATATGTCGTTTGTTGACGTTAATACTGGCAATGTCAGAATAAATAATACAAGCATATTATGCATAGACTTAGAATAAAGTATATGTATTTCCATGCTTAGAATATATACGCCAGTATATTCTAAGCCTATGAGCATATGTATGTTATTACTCTAATACCATTGACAAACCCTTAATAATAATCTGTGATCAAACAGTTGAACAGAGTAGTGATTGTCGTCAAAGAATTTCAAAACGTTGCGAACAAATAATTACTGGCCGATTGACTGAATAAGCTGTGTGATGTCTGTTTTGTGTGATTTCAAATGTTCCTTTATCAATAGGATGTGGAGTTTAGTCCTTATTTTCATATTAGTCCTCAGCCGTGTGGACTAATATGGAATGCCTCTTTTCCAGTAAAAAGGGTACTCTACACTCACCAAACGAAACACAGCAGCATTAAGCTGCTATTTTACGCTGGTATTCTGTGAGAGCGTGGTCCTTCCCCGGTCGAGTCGACCCATTCGTGCTACAACTATACTATTAATATAGCTGGCAGCATGCTCTACGTAAAAAAAAAAACCTAAAACCTAAAGTTTTATGAATTACGGTCGAATTTTGACCAACACAATTTAAAACGATTAACTATTTACAACGATTTATCGTTTTGAACACCTAAACTATTTATTAAGGTTGTAATGTTGGGAGCTCAGGTCTTAATGAAAAACGTGTTCGATGACTGCGTAATTTATTAATGCCCCTTTACCTACTACAAGACAGTTTTATTAGGTACTTACACCACTACACTACATGCCTATCGGCTGAAAAGAAAAAAAAATGATAAACAAAATTTTTTTTTTTTTTTTTTAACTAACTTAAAATATTTAATAAATATATATGATTTCTTTTATACGAAAATGACAAAACATTTTTTATTTATATAAGTCATAATAACAAAATAGTAGGTATATTTTTTAAAACATTTTTTTTTTGTATATAGTTACTTAAAATCTAATTGTTACATCGATTTATAAGGTCTACTTCCATTCTTATGTACTATCATTTCTTTGCCTTTGTAGTCTATTTTTAAATTTGGGTCACAATTTTCAAGAACTTTAAGTGGTCCTATGTACAGATGATCGAGTTTGTTTACATTTTGTTCGTTTCTTAGTAGTATCAAATCACCAACATTGTATGTAACAGGATTGGTATAGCTATCATATTTGTGTTTTCTTATTATTTTACTATTTAATAAATTTTGTCTTGCGTCATATTGCGATTTTTGTAATCTATATTTAAGTTGTTTAGGATAGTCGTAATCATTATATAAGAGATCTATCTCGGTCGTTAAATTATTGAGTAAATTGCAAGTTATCCGAAAACGAGTTCGAACGGCGTATATTTAGTTTCTGTGTGTACTGTCGTATTAAATGCAAAACTCCAGTAGGGTAACCAAACACTCCATTTTTGTGGGTCATTATTAGTTTGGATTTGCAAATATGAAATTAGATTTTTATGTGTGTTTTCTAGACTGCCTATTGATATGCTGTTGATGACAATTGATTGATTTTAAAAATATCGCATACCTCTTTCATCACACAAGAAACGAACTCAGTATACCCCGGTCAGATATAATATATTATAATTATGTTATGTATATGTTATTGACAAACGCCGAAGCTACTGAAATAGTGTCTTTATTTCTAAGAGGATAAGCCTCTACATACTTACTCAGATCACACTGTAGTGTGAGTATATACGAATTATTATCTATATCCTTAACTAATGGGCCCACTAAATCTACATAAATTCTATCAAAAGAAGAATAGCCCGTATCTATTATGACCATTGGCTCTTTAATATGTTTAAAATGTTTTTGCCTAATACATTGGTCTCAACGGCTAACAAAGTCATATACATCTTTTTCTATACCTGGCCAGTAATATCTCTGCTTCATAATATATGTTTAATGATAAACATATATGCGCATGAGCGCCTAATACTTGCGTGACCGCTTGTCGGCAGCATATGATAATCGTTTAATATTACGTTTTGTCCCACGGCGTTCCTTGTGCAACATAATCAGAATCAATAACAACAGAGATCAAAATACAACTTACAATCCCAGCCGCGTAAGCGGTTTGTGACACCTTTGTTTTAAATTTCTAAGTACGTTTATGGAACGTATTTTGATTACGTCGTATAATGGTACCTAGTTTTAACAATGCATTAAAATGATATCGTGAATAAAATTAATTTATCTTGCCTAATAGTTTATACCTCTAATAGATGGTTACATTCAATTTTATAATACTTTTACATAGGTACATTAACAAATATTTATTATTTAAGTTATTTATAATTTCGAAAATTCATTATTTCATGACTTCTAAGGAATATGTTTATCTTAATTGAGACAGAAATTTATATAAAAAAATAATAAACTGTTAGGTACACAGCGAAAGTTTGTTTAACAAAACGTTTATTAACATTGGAAAAGAAAATTGTATTTTAAGCAGATAACATAATTTTAGGTTTCGTTGTCTTTTATAAAGAAAAAAAATACTATTACATTATTAAATTTATAATAATAGCTTATCTACACACTTTGGATTTGACTTTAGTTAGCAATATAATATACCTAATTTAATTTAAAATGTACAAATTTTACATAGACAAAAATTTAAGGTAGAGTTAATGCAAATTTAAATGTGCTAAATATGAAAAAAATCGTAAGTTCATATAAAATGTAAAAATAATATTGAAATGCTTATTGTATTTGATTATTTTTTTTTTCTTTACGTGTAGTTGTGTGCATCGATCCCTATAGTTATTACATGTGTAACGTGTTAGTAGCATTTCGGATATCATTTATAGCCCTAATAGAGAAATGTAAATAATTACCTATCGAACTTTATAGATTTGGTCGGGGATCAAATTATTCCTTATTTTCGATTGTTAGGAATTTTATCATCATTTTTTTTTTAAAGCCTAAACACCTAAAGTTTGTTTAACAAAATATTTATTAAGATTAGAAGAGATTTTTTTTTTTTTTTTTTAAAGCAGATAACATAATTTTATGTTTCGGTGTCTATAATATAAAAATACTATTATTACATTATGAAACTTATAATAGTATAGTATCGATATACTTTGCACTTGATTTTAGTAACCTATATGCAAAATTTAGTTTGTACCTTTTAAAAATTGTACAAATTTTAGATAAACAAAAAAAAAAAAAACATAAAAGAGAAATTTAGGGTAGAGTTATTGTAAATATAAAAAAATCTTGTAAATTCATATAAAATATGGTAAAATAACTAAGTGCGCGAAAACGTGTTTATTATTTTTGATTTTTTTTTTTTTTTGTGTGGTTTTGTGGATAGATAATGTAGTTACTAGGTACATGTGTAACTTGTGAGTAGCATTTTGGGTAGCATTAATAGTCCTAATACAGAAATGCAAAATTACTAGATATCTCACTTTTACATTTGGTCGGGGATCCCCTTATTATCTCATTTTAATTATTCTCATGTCCTTGCATGTTAATTATTTTCATGCTAGCACTACTCTCATTTCCTTTGTTTTCGATTGTCAGGCCTGTTTTATTTTTTTATTTTTTTTTATAATTCTTGTACGTACTTTCTTTTCTTTCTTAATATTTTTGACCTTTAGCTAGCTTTATTTCTATTCACTTATATATTTATTTATTAATTAGATACCGGGAATCGGAGTTTTAATTCACTTCATTTATTTTTTATTTTATGATATTTATCACATGCGGGTACTATACATATGGGCCCCCATTTACTTGGGTACTATATTACATTTTCATTACATTCATTTTATTTTATTGGTACATAAACTTTTAAATCATACTATATCAAGGTAAAACAGTACCTTGGGTTGTGCGCACAACCTTGAGGTCTACGTTTAAGTCATTATAAAAGGACTCCAACAATTGGCACGGAGAAAAACTAATTTCACACTATGATCCAATGAAGGATGTGACCTCTATGTACCATCATCAAGGGTAACAAATTTAAGACTTCTCTGGTCCCCAACAGTACTAATATGAGTAAAATTGTTCACATCACTTGTACTGAAGGTATTGTTCCCTAGTACCCGTTACTTCCGATTTTATCATCCAATCATGGAAACATACCCTGCTCGAGGACTATATGCTATACCAGTGATGGACGTTCCCGTATCTCTCCATTAATATCTTATCAAGATCAACTTTTGTTTTATTTTTATTCTCTTCATAACTCTTATTTCATTCTTTATTTGTACATTATCGTGTTCTTTATTAACATTATATTATCTATTTACCTCTATCGATTACTTTTATACACTTGCATGCTCCACTTACAATACTAACTTGCATTATTCTCGTTCATAGTGAATTCCATACCTGGAGCTTAAGCATTCATCAATATTTGGGTGATCAGTCCAATATTGACGAAACTTAGCAACTCAATCATTCGTATTCACACTTTTGAACATTCCTTTCTTCATTCCTCTCACCTTTTAAATACATCCTTGCTAATTTTTGTATAAAAGTTTAACTATGTTAAGAAATATTACTATTAAAACTCTGTTAGGTCGGCGACATACATACTTTATAATAGGATAGCATTTTTCTAATCAATTTCCCTTTCCGTTTTTATTACGATGCGTACCCTATCTAAGGATATTATGCTGGTGTTATGTACCTGTGTAATGTGTATATTATTGTTATTCTTAATTAGGAGAACTCTTATACGGTAACGACCTACTTAGTAATAAATGATTTTTATTGAATATTACTATAATAAATTTGACATAAATACAGAAATAAATTAATTTTAATTGGATGTAACATTTATAAGTTATAATATATAATGATTGACAAATTAATGATTATATCAATATATAGTATAATATAAGTATATAGTATAACATAATATAGTATATGACATTGAGCCATAATAATAATATTACGTTGGTATTTCCTCTGACGCTGTTACATTAGTTACCAAATAAATTGAATAATATTGAATGATATAAGTGTTGTTAAAATTTCGATAAATATTGTTATAGATATTTGCACACTACTATAATAGAATATGTAGAACTAAATTATACTTAAACACCATTTTACAACAATATTGTTGCAAAAAAAAAATATTATTATTAACAATTGGTTATGTACCGATTAATTGTTGCAGTATAATACATCATTTTGAATTTTTCTATTAATACTAATGTTTTACCTACTTGTTAATTAATGATTTAAAAGTTTTTCTTTCCCCAGAACCACATGAGTAAAGAAACCGTACCGTACTCATGTGCCAGAACTGTGTATAACATTATTTAAGTAATAATATATTTTGACATATAATTTAATGTAATTTGACATTTGACATCGATACAATTATATAATTTGACTTACATTCAGGCGCTTTCGAGACAGGTATGTCTTGTACCTGCTACAGGAACTTGGCTGGTCGCTAGTTGTACCCTGACTTCTTTCTGCTGCTGGCACTCGAAGATGTTGTTAGCTCACCGATGTGGTTGGGCCTGGACCTTCCCACGTTTTTCTTTCTTCTTTCCTTTTTATTTTGATAAAATTGGTAATCTTATCTTGAAGGAATTTTTATTAAGATGTTTTCTGGATCTTGAAATCTTCTTTCTTGAAACTTGTCAATCTTGATTTAATAACAATGTAACTAGAGCTTCTCTATAATTTCTTCTTCAGGTCTTTCTTCATTTCTTCTTTGTTTGTCATTTCTTGGTTCTTCCTTGTCCTTGTTATTATTAAATTGGTCTTCAAAAATCTTCTTTAAATATAAGTAAAATTGTAGTCTCTTCTTATATTCATAATTTAAATTTCATTTTAGCATCCGGTATTATGTTCTCTTTGTTATTATATTATTATTATATATTTATATTGATGTGTTTATTTTCTTCAATAAATTACTATATCTAAATTACTATTCTATGCAGGTCCCGGCGGTGCGCTTGCGTCGCAGCGCACCGCCTGGCAGGGTCGCCATGTAATGTTGGGAGCTCAGGTCTTAATGAAAACGTGTTGTTCGATGACTGCGTAATTTATTAATGCCCCTTTACCTACTACAACAGTTTTATTAGGTACCCACTACACTACAAGGTGTTCAAAATGGAGTCCGTTTCTCTCAATGTACAGCTGAGCATATTTTCTTGTATATCATCCCGTGAGTGTCGTAAGAAGCGACAGAAGAAATTAAAACAGATGTGTAGCAGCATCTTCCTGATAATAACTCAAAAACATACAAACGAGACAACTATGGTAAATATCCGCGCTATGAGGCAACCTTGAGGGAGGCCTATGTTCAGCAGAGGGTTTTTGGAGTGAATTAATGAATTATTGAAATAAGCATTTCTTATTATGTTTTTACTTTCCTCCAATCGGTTTACTTATTCGACGTTGTTTGCGTACAATAAATAACCAAAACAAATGTTTGTTTACGCCAAATAGTGTAACGAACTAGAGCTCGAAAACTAGCTTAAAAGTATTACACAATGGCTGCAATCTAGGTTAAGAGAAATCTAAAATTTAATATTATACATTCTATTCTACATATACCTATTACATTAAAAATTAAACAGACTCCAAGTTTTCAATTTCAACAAATGACACGCGTGGCATATGGTAACTAAACTATGGATATTATTTTAATATTGATTTATTTAATATGATAATTTTCAACCACAAGTGCGAGTATCATAAAATTTAAGATAAAATTTAGATTTTATAGCAAATAAATGTTACATCTTTATTTTTAAATATATAGAGCCTAAATTTTAGTGTAATAATAAATCAAAATAATATTTTCTTTCGAGTAAAATTGCTTTGTAATAGCGCCATCTACTTCATTTTATAGGTAAAGAAACTTTATCGAATAAAAATTGATTGACTCTCAACGTAAAATAGACGCTAGATAGCCTGAAGTTATGAAATCGTGGATTGTTATGAACAGATTGGATATTCTGATAATTTTATTCAATATGGTTAATTTTATTTATTTAATAAATTCATTAATTTTTATACTTACTGTTTATTTTAGCAGTAAAAATTTATATTAACCCACTTTAAAGAACCGCACAAAGAGGAGACCGAGATAATAAGAAACACTGAAGTTTTTTAAACACAATGCTATTAAAATTACTAATATTTCCTTTAACCACTACTGGTAAACTGAAAATACTTGTGCTAAGACTGGTCAATGACAGTAGTCGAATGGTGGATACGAACCCACAACCTTTTGAGTTCGTGGTCCGCACCCCGCCATTAAACTACTGTTGCTTACTACACTGTATTCTATCTCATTCTCTCGCGGGCTCAATCCTATTTATGTATATGTTTGTCTCTTTTTAGTGTCGCTTTTTCGTTTCATCGACTTTCAAATCACCACGACTTTAAAGAAGTTTTCACTTTAAAAAAACGAATACATGTGAAGTCCGCCAACATGCATTGGTGCAATGCGACGGAAACTTCCTTGCCCTAAAACCTTCTCAGAAGTGAGAGGAGGCCTGTGCCCAGCAGTGGGGCGTATATAGGATGTAACTTTAACTTTAACTTTTAAGTTGATGCTGTAACCCTTTTACAACTACATACACCTTTGCTCGTTTAAGAATCAAAATACAAATGCGTTGTTATCCCTAAGGACTTAGATGGAAAGATGTAAGCAATACAAGGGGTATTCAGTTTTTGTCACCAATCATACGAAAAACAGCAAACTATACTATTATTTTACGATGTTATTCTCTGAGAGCGTGAATCCAACCCACTGATGCTGATATGATATAGCTGTAATGTGGCTGCAACATTGCTGATGTTGCCTCAAAATAAAAAGAGTTACAGGTGTAGTGCTTCAAATCTTAAAACTACTAGTATATTACCCATCAAGTCAGACTAATTGTAATCCTAGGCTAAAAACAACACTAACATTAAGTAAATTTATCTTTTCTAAAGAAGGCTATTTATATTCCATTAGTGTTTGCCGTATTATACACCGGTACTTGCTACTCTACTCTCTATCGATCCGTATGTAAAAGGAGACAATAAACGCAAGATATAATATAGTTCTTAGTTAATAGTTCTTCTTAATCGCTACATTCTCCTTTCTGCAGGCAACCTTGACACATGTATTTATTGACGTATCTTACCACGTTGTATATTTTATAATTATATAATTATCGTGTTAAATATTATGTATTACAACCATAGCTAATAAATACATTAATTAAATAAATTAATTTAATTTACCGCTATCACAAATGCTATCACTTTAAGAAAGCAAACATGGCGGCAAACTCATCTCGTCCGCAAAGAAATCTAATTTATCTAAGTAAATTACTTGCCCTGATACATTTCTGTGCAGTACTTTGTATGTTAGAGATAGTATTAATGTTTACTTTTTATTTTGTTCTCAAAGGTGCTTTGTGAGCTGATTCCGAATTCGAAAATAAAGATAAAATTTGTGTAAAACCTTTAAAAACTGTGTTTCGTTTTAGTTGTTTTTTCATCTCTGCTATAACATAGACCTTACTTATATATCATAGCGTAAATAATAAGCGAAAGCACGTGTGTTTACGCTATTGTACAAGATCTTTAATGAAAATTTATATTTAAGAGGACGATTTACGCAACTAAGATCTAAAATAAATACATAATTTTTATAATTATAACATTTTCTGTTCCCGTACATCGGTCTTTGTAATCCTTAATTTACTTTCTATTTGGTTTTAGAATTTAAGCATATATGTACGTTATTGAAGTTATTGGAAGTATATGAATAGCCTTAAATAAAATGTGTCACAGACAGATAAAATAAACAAGCCTATCATACGTACATAATACGTATCATTATGTCTTTGAAAACATAAATCAGATTTGATTCTCCGGTCGTATTAAGTTTAAGTTTATGCGCTGAGTACATCCATGATCGAACAATATGGTCGTTTCGTTTATAAACTCAGTTCTATACGATGATTAGCAAATAAATTGTGATGGGCTATAATTATGATAATGATAATGATGTTTTATATTATAGAAAAATAGTGACTAACAAGCACACAGTCGAACTAATGGTAAAGGGATGCTATAGCCCATAAACAGCTAAGACAAGAGAAAATGTAGACGCGTTGTCATCCCTAAGGACTGAGATGGAATGCCTTGTTACCAGAAAAAAGAGTTTCCGGTCCTCTGCACTCACCATACGAAACGCAGTAGCATTAACCTGGTATTTAACACTTATATTTTGTGAGAGCAACATCCTTCCCCAGTCAAGTCCACCCATTTGTACTGTAGCCATAATATAGCAGCAGTGTCACTCTAGCAAGTTAAAATCAATGTTATAATGAAGTGTCTCAAAATTTTGACTATTAGTTTATATTAGTTTTTCCTCGATTTGTTTTTTTTTATTAACACTACATTCACTATTGTGCGGTTTAAAAGTAATACAAAAATATTATATACTTGCATATACATCCTCGAAACAGCAAAATTTGTGAAAAATAACCCTAAACTGTTTATAACTTCTGGAGACATTATCAAATCTAAACCTTCTTCTTAAGTCATTGATAAAATAAAGATAAAATAAAGTTAATTATCATTATAACTGCTATGCGATGTGCATAAAATATTTAACGCAATACCCAGTAACATATACTGGTAATATTTTTACAAAATACAACCAAGGAAGCATTTCGGGGACGAGTTAAAAAGTGGCTAGTTAATAGATCTCTTTATTCGGTTAGTTGGAAAAACTTATATATATATATATATATATATATATATATATATATATAGTATATATAAATATTGGAATAATAATATTTTGACAATTATATATGTGACATAAAATCTATATACATATAATATATACAATACAAATAAATAAAATTGAAGTGTCTGTTTGTAATATCAAAATAACAGCTTTTACTAAATGTATATAAAGTATGTACGGTACTTATAACAAAACACAATTTTTAAAATTTTGTCTGTCGGTCTGTCTCTCTGTCTGTCTGTCTGTCTGTCTGTTTGTTCCGGCTAATCTCCGAAACGGCTGGACTGATTTTGACGGGACTTACATTGGCAGATAGCTGATGTTATAAGGAGTAACTTAGACTACTTTTATTTTAGAAAAAAAAAATTAGGGTTCCGCGCGAAAAATTATAAAACCGTTAAGTAATAAATTGAACGCGGACGAAGTCGCGGGGAACAGCTTAGTTATAAATATTAATGATGTGATAGAGCAAATAGTAGTAAATATTTTTGTTTTTTAGGTTCCACTTTCAAGTTTTTTTTTGGCTAATTATTATGCAATATCTGTATTTTTTTGTAATTTTAATTTATAATGTACTTAGTAATACTTAATGTTTCTAAAATTCAATAATTTTGTACACCAAAATAGTTAATGTGTTGTGTGTTGTAATATATCTTTTATAACAACTGTAAAATACACACATTATGTAAAATAAATAAATAAAATAAGACTGTGAGGTATTTCATCATAATGATCAGATATGATATCCATTCATCGATTTGATCCTTTAAAGTTGGCTGCAGGTGTTCATGGGTTGCAATAGCACCTTAATTTCAGATGGACTGTTAGCTCGTCTTTTCGTTTGATTTACAAGATAAAATAGCTAAAATAAAATTTAAAAATAGTTTCCGGAGCTGTTATTAGTTTTCAACTGCCATTCTCTAGGAAAATGTTGAAAGTAGGTCACATTTAGCCGAGCTGACAACATGTTCTGAGACTTTTAATTTGAAATTCATTCGCGTGATTTTTTGTTTCGCTTTAAATATAACATTTTTTACAAGGAGGCATCATTAATATGGGCATGAAGTCTCCATTGCTGTTGGCAATTTTCATCTATGTTCACTCTTGCGCCTCCAATTCAATATTAAATTTTTCTTGAAGATCTGCCAAAGCAACTGACATTACATACACTGATAAGACTTATATTTTGAACCGAAGTAAATTTTATGGCTTAAATAATATTATCCCTACGAATATCCAGGCCATAACCATTAGTAGTTCAATCATTTATAAGAATCAATTAGTCTTGCTTGCATGCCTTGGGATTATATTTTGACTCGTGTGTCATTGACTCCGCAAGTAAATGAAGTGATTAGGAATATATTTGCAGCTCAGACTCTGGACTACCTTCGTAGATTACATAATCTCCTTGCTACTGTTATTGAAGTTACTTAGTTCCTACTTCTGTCCGTCCTTGACTATGTTAGAATTTGCTATTTTGACGTTATGGAAGAGCTTAGCTTAGCTTATTTCAGCACTCTTTATGTTTAGTTTTCTTATTTATCTCTAAATGACGATGATTCTCTTTGGTTGATTTTGGACAACGGCAGCGGTTTCCGTACATTCTGAAACTACCGAAGAGCCATTATAATGCATCGGATACATTATTGTACGCGCAAGCACAAAAACACTCTCCTATTCTTATTACCTAATGTAACGCTTTTTCGATTAAAGGTTATATTAGGAACTGGGATGCATATCAGAGACAAGGTGTTTTTTTTATAAAAATGTTGATTTATTCAGGATTCAGACCCACCTATCCTATCCAATTTTAGATGAAAGAGATATGCTGCATCTGTGTTCGCCAAATTTTATCTTGATGCTTATTTTTACGACTAAAATATTACGATGACGAAGTAAATAGAGACTACCGAGTTCCGGGTCTGGGGTCCGAAACTAAGGTACATGTACGTGATAAAACGGGTTAAGCTATGACTAACATACTGCAGATACCAGTATGCAACTTCAGCTATTTAATAGTAGAATGATTTGATTTTATCACTTTGTCAAGTTCACGATTCTGCCCCATTTTGAAAAGCTCCACTCGCCATAACTAAAATTCTTTAACATTTTATTATAAAAAGAAGATGCGTTTTCTCTTATAATAAAGGAAATAATGAGATGTTAAATAGACTGCATAAACTCACAACCTTGATAGATTTGAGAGCTAAGTTCTATTCGTGGTAATGTTAAATAATTTACATCTTTCTCTATTTTCCCCTTTTTCCTTGCTGGTACGATATATCATTTAAATTTTCTTTCATTAGTTTTAAATCAACATTTATTCACGATATTTGTCTCTTCTATCTTCTTTATATGTTATCTTCTATGAAGTTTATATTACGATGGCTTCATTTCAAGGGGATGCAAAGTGATTCAACACTTTGAATTGAATTTCCTGGTAACGAGATGAGTTTTAGACATATGCTTAAAGCGAATTATCTAACACATAATATGAAGTGGTAAATATATTATTTCAATGCTTTATTATTCTAAAACTAAGATGTAATAAGCAAATTTGTGACAAGATTTCGCTGTAAGAAATTTTTACGTCAGCTTAATAAAGTTCCCAAACTGTTTTAGATAATTAGCAAAATTGACGAAGTTATAACTTAAATAAGAGCATAGACACAGTCTACATTGAGTATAATGCGAATTATTGAAATATAAAAGATGCATAAAGTATGAAAATATTAATAACGAAGTAAGTGTGGAAATGTTAGTAAGGAAATATTGTTAAAATTTACGTCGGTTTTGTCATACTTGTAATAATATTAATCTGTATCTTTGCTTCGTAAGAAATAGTATGTATATCAATTTTAGCCAATTTCAAAAAAGAAGAGGTTATCAATTCGAGTATGTATTTTGTATGTGTGGTACGCGATACCTTAGCCAACTGAGAACCAATTTTAGTTATTCTGTTCTTAATTATTAAATAGGTTAGTCCTTAAGGGTAAATTAATAAAACAATTAAGAGCGGTTCTAGTAAATCAATTACTGTACATCTTTTGGATGCCACAAAACTCAATAGCCATTTTATAAATAGCGTTACTGTTGATTTAAAACAGTTTGAAAAATTTGAAAGTATTTGTCGTAGTAACTTATCGGAGTTCAATTTTATAGAGTGACTACTTCAGAGCTACATAAGATTATTAATTCCTTTTCTTCTAACTCTAAAGGATGTGATGAAATTTGCATGAATATGATTAAGCTTACATTACTGTACTCTTTGGTTGCCATTGAAGCCATCGTTAATAAATCATTGTTAGAAGGAGTATTTGCCGATGTTTGGAAGTGCTCATTGATCATACTCTTACCAAAGAAACAGAAGATAGACAGCTTTGACGACCTCAGGCCAATAAGTATATTGCCTGCCTTGTCAAAAATAGTTGAGAAGTGTACACAGTCACAAATTACTAGCTATCTGAAAGAGAATGCCATCCTTCCAGATTCCCAATCGGGTTTTCGGCAAAAATTTAGCACAACTACAGCATTATTACACATAACGGACGATATTCTTACCGCCGCTGATAATGGACAAGGTATCATTCTAGTGCTAATAGATTTTACTCGGGCTTTTTACTGCGTTAATATACCACTTTTACTGACAACATTAAACAAAACATTGGTTTTTCCGAAACGGCATGTTCATGGTTTCAGTTATACTAATGCGGGCGGAGTTAAAAAGTAAAATGCATCAATACTGTAGGTACTGCTGCTATTTCGGAGTCCCTATCAATTTCTAAAGGCGTTATACAAGGTTCCATTCTTGGCCCAACACTCTTCGCCATATATACTGCAGACATAAAAAATGTAGTTCAACACTCCAAATATCACCTTTATGCCGATGACAACCAATTGTACGTCACCAAAAAAAAACGACAGTATTACAACAGCGTTTACCAGCCTCAATGATGATCTAAAATTAATAAAGCATTGGTCAAAGTCTTATGGCCTATTACTGAATCCTAAAAATAGCACTTGTATAATTATGGGTACACGTCATCAGGTTGCATCTATCAAAAAAAATATCCAACTATCATGATCAGTGGCACAACTATGCCTCGAGATGATTGCATTCGTAATTTAGGCCTTAACATGGATGAAGGTTTAACGTTTGCACAACACGTACAGCAAAAATAGGAAAATGTTTTGGATCTTTAAAATCTCTTTACAAAATTCGTTCTTTTCTAAAACCAAATATCCGGCTCCGTCTTTGCAACAGTCTGGTCTCGTCAAATTTGTATTATTGCGACTTGGTATATGGACCTTGCCTCTCACAGAAAACTATAGGAAGAATACAAAGGGTTCAAAATGCGTGTATGCGTTATTATTTTGAAATACCTAAGACTAACCACATAACTCCTTATCTCCTCAAAAATAATATTTTAAGTATGGGTTACACCAGAAAACTAAAATATGCTTGTATCGTACACTCAATAAATAATTCGCAAGCTCCTCATTATTTATATGAAAAATTATCTCCAAAATGTCAACTAACACGTTTGAGACGAAGGGGTAAACTATTATATATACTTACAACTTATAAGCGTGTTAAAGCGAAGGGATGTTTCAAATATGCTGCCTCCGAAATTTGGAATAATATACCTCCTCCTTTGCAAGAGATCGTAAATACAAAATCATTTAGAAAGAAATGCAAAGTATTGTTACTCGAACAACAAAAATTGGAGGCAGGTATTAAGTATCATATATAAATTTGCCAATTTGCATAGCACATATGAGTATACATTTCAGTCTTTTCTTTACGTTGTTTCACGTCAATGCCAAAATTAGGTTAAGATACATATTGTGTTTTTTAAAAGTTGGCTGTGGCAGAATACGAGCGGTGACCTCAAATCACCACATAGCTGAGTCACAGGCCAGTTTGTCTCATTACTTTTATGTTACCTAAATATGTTTCTAAAATAAGATTGTGATAATCTTTTTTGTACACTTATCAACCACGTGTGAATTGAGACAAATATAAATCTTTATTATTATTATTTTGGGGTATTTATAAAGTATTTTCATCTAGTTGGGCTGAATAAATATATAAAAGAAATATGGTAAATACACACACACACACACACACACAGATATATATATATATATATATATATATATATATATATATATATATATATTAAATATACTAACATAAATAATACATAAATAAATAAAAGCCCAACCAGATGGAAGCCCTCGGCAAACGGCCGAGGGTTAGACAGAAAGGGAAAGAAACCGGCGGACGATGCGGGCGGTGTCGAGGAGCACCGCCTTCTGCATTTGAGCACGGAGCGGTCCGTCACGGAGTCCCAGTCGCCTCAGATGACCCCCCGAGAGGCTGACCGGGATTAGCCCGTTCGCAGAAACGACCACAGGAATAATTTCGGTCGGCAGACCACCCCACATGTCGGTCACCTCGTGAGCCAATTACTTGGAGTTATTATTATTATTATGGGATATTTATGAAGTATTCTCATTTGGTTGGGCTGAATAAATACATAAAAGAAATATAGTAAATAAATATACATAAATATAAATGTATATATATTAAATATACTAACACAAATAATACATAAATAAATAAAACCAACCAAATGGAAGCCCTCGGCAGAAGGAGACCAAACGCTGAGAGGTTAGGGAAAGGAAAGAAACCGGCGGACGATGCGGGCGGTGTCGAGGAGCACCGCCTTCTGCATTTGAGCACGGAGCGGTCCTTCACGGGTCCCAGTCGCCTCAGATGACCCGAGAGGCTGACCGGGATTAGCCGTTCGCAGAAACGACCACAGGAATAATTTCGGTCGGCAAACCACCCCATGTCGGTCACCTCGTGAGCCAGGTCTAGATATTTTGTGAGCTTATCTGTTTCGGCTTTCACGGTTCTCGTCATAGGAATGGTAATATCGACCAAAATATCCTTGACTGTGCGGTCCATCAGCACAATATCAGGCTTATTCGCAAGAATAGTCCTGTCTGTGATGATGGCCCGGTCAGTAGACCTGGCGCGGTCATTTTCGAGCACGGCTTCCGGCAAGTACTTATAATATGGCATTTTCCTATCCACGAGACCGTATTTCAGGCGAGCTCCTGGTGTAGAATCCTGGCTACTAGGTTGTGTCTGTGCAAATACTCAGTGTTAGAAAGCGCCGAACAACCGGAGATGACATGCCTAAGTGACTCGCCGGGATGGCGACAAGCTCGACAGATGTCGACGGCGCCATCCTTTGGATGTATCTCCGATAATTGTTGGTCTTAATAACCTGATCCTGTATCGCACAGACAAAACCCTCGGTTTCCCAAAGAGGTCACCGAAACGTAGCAGTGGAGGGGCGACTGTGTTGAAAGGCTCATGTAGAGCCTTGTAGAACCTCCGTGGAGCTCCTTCTCCTTCCATACGGTCTCTCGGTCGGAAATGCACTGTACTGCTGGGTCTTGCCATTGCTCGTTGGCTGGATAGAGGTAAGCCCTTTATCACACGAAATGACGTCCCTGTAGAATGGATCATCCGATCTCGCCAGAAAGTAATTACGGAGGCTGCACACTTCGCGATTATGCATGGTGAGAGCGCTCAAAAAAGCGCCGCCCACCATGTTTCCGCGGCAAGTACAGCCTCATTACTGACGATCTCGGATGATGCATCCTGTGTGACGTCATAACAGTGCGGACTTTCTATCCAGAGCGTTCAGTTCGGTCTGAGTCCACCTGAGCATGCCGAAGGTATATATGAGACAGGCATGACCCAACCGTTATATGCGTGTGTATTATTCACCCGACAAAGACTGTTGAGCACTTTTGTCAAGCGTGCATAAACACATCGCAAACTGACTGTTTCATATCCGCCTCATCGATACCTATGTTCTGTGACATACCCAGGTATCGGTATGTTTCAGCCTGGGAAGGGTCCTATGTTGATGGGCATAGATAAGTCTATGCCCTCAGGTTAACAACCCACCCTTTCGACATGGAGGACCGCGCACTTATCCGTCCCCAGCTCCATTCTAATAGGTATAAAATCACAAGTGATGTTTAGCAATTCCACAAGATGAGCGATTGGAGGAAATAACTGAGATCATCCATATAGAAAAGGTGGGTCACTTTGTACCTCCTTTCCGAAGCTGAAATCCCTCAGAACCCTCAGTAAGGTACTGAGAGGGTTTAGAGAGGCAGAACCAGATTGGACTCAGACAATCGCCCTGGAAGATACCCTTCTTATCCTTATGTGGTTCTCCGCAGCCGTCATCCGCTCGCCTAGATGACAAAGGATCGTACTCCACTGCTCCATACACTGCCCGAGGAAGTCTCTAACTGTACAGTCAACCTTGCACAGCTCGAGGACCCTCTTCAGCCATGTATGGGCACCGAGTCGAATGCCTTGTAGTCTATCCAGGCGGCAGAGAGGTTCCGACGGTTGCGTTTAACCACCTGCCAATGACCGCGTCAATGAGGGTGGTTCCTTGGTTCCACGACCACCGCCCGACATCCATTTTGAGCGCGCGACATCACCTGATTTGCGTTCAGGTGACAAGTGATTCTCGCGCTCAAAATGGATGTTAGTCTTCATATATGTAGGTAGACACGTTATGGGGCGGTATTTGCTCAGTCTGTGGAATCCCGGTCTTTAGGACAAATGAGTGATCCCAGTAGTGAAGAGGCTCGAGAGTGACTTTTGGTCGAGAGCCTCTTGAAACTGTCAGGCGACACAGCGTGACACACGAACCCTTCAGCCAGTAGTGATGCAGTCCGTCGAGTCCCGGACTTTTCCAGTTCAGGCCTACGGACCGCCCAGCTACGTCATCCGGCGTTATGATGACGGGGTCCATGGGTGTAACACTCGCACACTGACTCGCCACAACTTCCGTCAAGGGCCCTCGCTGTGGTTTACGGGCTCTGACCACAGGCCGCTCAGAATGCGATAGTGTCGGCCTGATTCGGTGCTGAGCCCGTTCCACGTACCATCGGCCGCTCAATGATTCATAGAGCCTCTTCTAATCACTCTGGAAGAGACGATTCTGGTTGAACCGTGTCGACCTCTCGGTATATCGCCGAATCCGCTTCCCCACAGCGATTCTCTGCTTCAGGTCGTTTATGCGCTCCGTCAGTTTTGCGTTATATCCGGCTGGGACAAACTGATATTTGTCCCAGCAAACGCCATCCTGACGGTGCGCACAATTCTCGTCTATTATTACCCGACCTGAAGCTTGTCAGTCTGCCGATGAGGGCTCTTGCCTTTGCGATACGGTCCTCAATTCTTTTCTCCAGGCTGGGATGGCGCTACTTTGTCTAGTAGCGCGTCCAGCCGTGGAAATGGCGCCAGTAATACGGCAAACTGCCAGTGCGGCGCCAAAAGAATTGAGTCCGTCTCGCAAAGGTCCCGGCTGGCTTCCAAATAGGTCACCAGCATTAGTTGAGAGCCCTCGACAGCCCGATTCCGCTTGCTTAAGGGTATGCGGGAAGTCGCGGTCGATTTTCGAGGCGTACTGCGCGTTTCAAAATAGCCTCTTCAATATGCTCATTTGCTCTAGCTTGCGGAGACTATTTCATCATCGTCTGAATCAACCACAACTGGAATATCCACGGCGGTATCCACGTGCGCAGGTTGCTCTGCAATTGGTGGCACCGCATTACCAGCTGTAGCATTTTCATCCGATGAGGGAACAGCCTCACGTCGTAGTCGTTCGAGTTCGCGTCACCAAATATGTTGGAGCGCAGGATGTACCGAACTCGGTCTGCCAGGTTTTGCTCCGTTACATGAACAGATGGCTCCAGCTCTGCGAAAAAGCGATGCATCCGAGCCCGATACGCTAACATTTCAGTTTCTTCCCACTAAAATAAAAAAGCTCGCAATGCGTTTGCGTTCATAATTTGCGTCCAACGCATGCGACGTGTTCCACCAGCGGCGGGTGCCGCTGCCGCCGAGTCCGAAAAGACCAGCCGACACCAAGCCCTCTGGTGGGGATGATGGATGCGGGCGGCTACTAGGTGGTCTTGCAGCCCCCGCGCTTGGCTGGCGACCCGCATGCTGTCGCGTCCAGCGCCAGCTCCAGACGCGCCCTGGCGACCTCCAGGCAGTGGCCCTTGCGCACTCTTTTTTTTCCATCATCCATTTTGGGCGTCAATTAACGGGAGACGCCCAGGCCCGCACCGTTTCATGGTTCGGCCATATGCACAAACGGACCTTTGCACCCTCAATTTTGCCTAGGCGGCGCTCACACCTTTTGGCAGGGCGCTGACTGACTGCACCGACGTAGCAGTTTTGTCACTTAACTGTTACGTCAGCGGGCGATGGGGTCGTCACTTCCCTACGCCTAGTTATTATTATTATTATTATTATTATTAAATATCCAAGTACTTACCATTCCAGTTTTTATTATTATTATTATTAAATATCCAAGTACTTACCAATGAAATAAAACAGTCAACAAATGATAAATTGATACTTGTTCATATTAGAAGATAATATTTATCTACTATGATTCTGCAGTTCAATATTATAACCCTGTAATTAAACCAATAAAAAAATTGCAAAAAAAAAAAAATTAAACTCTATATAATTTGAATTGGGGACTTGAATTCTTCGTTACACTGTGTCCTAGTAATAGTAATGCTCTCCAGACCGAATTTTAGCCAAAACGGCCATTCTAAACAGAGACTAGCCATCTGCGCAGGAAAGAATTATAGTACACGAGTGTGTGTGGAACCAAAGGTGCACACTCGTAGTCCTATGGGACCACAATCTGACAGGACCGGAGAGAGATCAGGTACAGGACAAACGGTTTTACGTATTTTCCGAGACACAGGAATGAAACACCGCCAACTGCCTGACCCCGGACTGCTACTAAAAATTCCTTGACAGAAAAATCCAACTGATTTTAGCCCGACCTGGTATTCGAACCCTGGACTACATGATGAGCTTTTGCGCCTATTATCACTAGACAGACTAGGCAGTATGTCTTACCACCAACTTCAGAGGCACATTAAATGTGGAAATTATAATATTCTTTTATATTGTGTAGATCTAAGATTACAGCTTGAGCTCTTTCTATCATGGTGCCCAATATAAAGCGGAGGTCTTGATAGTATGGTCCTTGCGAACTGCAAAGATAAGATCAAATGAGCGTAGCCGTGGCCTGTCTTTAAGATCTTGATTAAAATATGATTGGAACTTTGGAGCGGTCGTACCGTCAGTGTCCACATTCCCTAAGGCGCATTTTACGACACGATATAAGATGAGGTGATGGTTCCCCTTAAGCTCCCACCCTTCGTTGAATGTAATTAAGGTATACATATTGAAGTCAACTATTTCTTAGGGATTTTTTTATATTTCCGATGGTTCGAGTACTTTACTTTACAGCCCCTTAAGTCACGGGGTGTCGAAAGTATTTGATGACCAGATGTTAAAGTTATCCATGACAACCTTTAACTATTAAATATTATTTTCTTTTTAATTTTAAAGCTACATTATCGGAATAAAGGCATTCGCAACAGAACTAGAGTAATTGACACAGCCCAACGGATCAGTAAGCTGAAGTGGCAATAGACCGGCCATATAGCTCGAAGAATTGACAACCGATGGGACAGAAATATTTTCGAGTGGCAGCCTCATACCAGGATGCGAAGTGCTGGGTGGCAGATGTAATGACGACCTGGTAAGATATGCAGAAATTCGATGGATGCAGGACCATTTGTGGCATTCTTTGAGGAGGTCTATGTTCAGCAGTTGACTTTTGAAGGGATGTCATGATGATAATGATAATTATCGCTATTTCGGATACAGATAGTTAAGTTTCTCAAAAAACAGCTATTGAGTCGATGGAGTAATGAGCATCCCTTGTTCAGCATTGAACTTTTAATAGACTGTGATGAATGATAGAATGAATGTACTGCCTATACTCGTATTATGTTGATGTGTAGAACTGCTTGACTACAAGGGCGTGCAAAGTAATTAAATTAGATAATTTTCCTCGCAATAATATGAACCTGCGCCATATTGCGAGTTTGTATATTAAGGTTATAATGCCTTAAGCGTTTATAATAATAATGTGGCTTTAAAATAAAAAAAAACAATTGATTTAAGTCAATATTGTGTTTACTTAATATGTTTGTTAAGACAATATTGTGTTTAAGGTGTAAATTAAAATGTATTTTATTTATATGTAGCATACATTTTTTACTTCAGATGCTAAGTTCTCTGGTATATTATGCGGAGTCTCTGCCAACCGACAGATAGCGGGAAACCCATCAAAACCGCCGAGTTCAAATGGACACAGTACTGTATCCCATCATTGCGGCAAATTTACACGTGGTAGCCAAGCTGCAGCTATATAGTTGTAGCACGAATGGGTCGGCTAGACCGGGGAAGAAACACGCTGTCACAGAATACCAATGTGAAATAGTAGTTTAATGCTGTGTGTTTCGTATGGTGGGTGTAGAGAACCGGAGACTCTTTTATTGGAAACGAGGCATTTCACGTTAGTCTTCAAGGATGACAACGCATCTGCATTTAACTCTTAATCGAGGAAAGATATCGATGTCTATGGGCCACAGCATCCACATACCATCAGGTGGACTGTGCTCGTTTGTCACTGCTATAAAAAACTTACTTCTCATAGAGTAATCCGCTCTCAATGAAGGGTATAGTAAATTATTATAAGTAATTCACGTAGCTGGCATATTGATGGAATAATTCGTCGTTGACGCCCAAAGGTGAACCTCAATTTTCAAAATTACAGGAGAGCAAGAAAACATTGTTATTCCCGATTACTAGCTTTTTCATCAGAAAATTAAATATATTAGATTTAATGGAAAACTACAAATAAGATTATTTTTGATGAAAAAGCTAGTAATCGGGGAATAATTGTTTCTTGCTCTCTGAACCCAATTGATTTCCCTGCTAAACGTTAACAACAATTGATAATCAAAAGATTTTACTACAAAACATAATATGAAAGCATTTGATGTGAAACTAAATTATTGTAACCAATCTTTATCTTAAAGTAAGAATAATCAACTTTTAGCATGTAACGTAAATAACTACCTGTATTTTGTTGGGTCAGTTCCAAATTTAATATTAGTCCAAGATTCCAGGGCCACCAGACGTCAATTCTTTTCTGACGAACGAAATGTGTTTGACTGAGTAGTGTTAGTATGTATTATGATCGCATGCCTACCTGCTAGCTTGGCCAGTGGGCCATTATCCAGGTATCAGGTAATCAAGGTACGTAAAAACATTAATCACCTTTAATGCTCCCAGCTGATTATTACGTAAATGTTAGATAATATCGTTAAAATTCATTTATACAACTCATACTTACAAACACCTTTTAAAATATAGACTGTTTTTTTTTTCTCTAATTCACCAAGAAAAATCTGCATTAAACAATGTCGAGACACGCTTTATAACATCAAAAGCAAACAACCAATTTATTTTATGGTGTGTGTTGTGTGTTGAAAATGGACGTGTATTTGTACGTTCAATTTTCAACACATTATAAACTATTGTTGCATTTCTTGTCATCATAATATGAAAATACACCATAATAAGTGAGTTCGCGGTTTGACTGCTATAACCACTAAAAATGGGCCCAATTGGAAGATGGTAACTGAAGGACTTATTTTCAAATCAGACTTATAGAGGGTATTCAAAAAGATTAAAAAAACTTTTCGATTTTGAAAATAATACAATTTACGTCAAATCATTCACATGCCAAGTCCGTATAAAGATGGTCATAGCTGACTATCTATCATATATTCCCAGTAGTGCAACCCTAAGATATATATGACCGTAACGAACCTTTCCCTAAACTACCACTGCCCTAAATTATCCTGATGGTCGCCCGCGTAAGCCAAGAGTATGACGAATGAAACTGTGAGGCTATATGATTGTATGAATACAATAACTACCAACTAAAAAATAAGCTACAGTAGTAAATAAGTAAGAAAGATCCTCCCTGCCTATCCCGCAAATGAAAAAGTAAAGCTATAGAAGTAATGCATATAAGTCGTTTTCTTCATAAAATGTTTGTTTCTTACAGTTTACAATAACATTACAAAGTTATAATGCAGCTAGTTTTAGGTCATATATCTATGGAGTTGTAACGAAATTTTTACTAATCGAAAGGCATTTTATAAGTTGGTCGACTATAACTCGTTAACTTGTTAATGCTACTTAGCTGTGATAGTTTTCCTTTTAACTTCATTATACATTCTACTATCGTGTACAATTTTCACATTTCCAAAAACAATATATATATATATATATATATATATATGCTAAATATTTCGCAAACGGACTCCTGAATCGAAAAGATGTTGTTCCATACCCCAGTGTTTTCAAAGAACTATCTTACGATACCACACACGATGGAATAGACGGGTAAAAAAAATCATCCTTCGTTTAGCAGTATGAGGAGGTACCCAAAATAAAAATGTTTTTTAAGATTTTATTTCACAGTTTTGTAGGCGTGATTAATACCTATATGCCATATTACAGATTTGTAGCACCTAGGGTCACTGAGTTACACCGCGGACGGATGGATGAACGGACGGACGGACGGACGGACATTGCGAAACAATAAGAGTTCCTTGTTGTGTAAGTACGGAACCCTAAAAACCCTTTTTAGGTAGGTAACAGAGATTCCTAGGTACTATTGAAATTGGACGTAAAAATCAGCTGGGAGAATTAAAGGTGATCAATGTTTTTACGTACCTTGATTACCTGATACCTGGATAATGGCCCACTGGCCAAGCTAGCAGGTAGGCATGCGATCATAGCACATACTAATACTACTCAATCATACACATTTCTTTCGTCAGAAAATAAGTGACCTCTGGTGGCCCTGGGATCTTGCTCTCATCATTCATTCATTCATTACAGCCCTTCACAAGTCCACTGCTGAACATAGGCCTCCCCCAAGGAATGCCTCAAAGCACGGTCCTGAGCCACCTGCATCCATCGACTTCCTGCATGTCTTACCAGGTCTTCACGCCATCTAGTGGGGGTCGCCTACACTTCACCTACCAGTACGAGGCTGCCACTCGAGAACTTTTTCCCCATCGGTTGTCGGTTCTTTGAGCTATATAGACGGCCCATTGCCACTTCAGCTTACTAATCCGTTGGGCTATGTCGGTCACTCTGGTTCTACTGCGGATATCGTCATTTCTAAGTTTATCACGCAGAGAAACCTCGAGCATAGCCCTCTCCATAGCTCGCTGAGCGTCCTCATACGGCCAGCAGTGAAGGACCACGTCTTAGATCCATAAGTCATCACTGGCAACACGCACTGGTTGTGCAATCTCGTTTTCAGGTTTTGAGGTATACCTGACGAGAAGATGGGTCGTAATTTCCCGAACGCTGCCCAGCCGAGTTGAATCCGTCGATTGACCTCTCGTTCGAAGTTGGACTTACCTAGTCGGACTATTTGTCCCAGGTAAACATACTCGTCAACAACTTCGAGCTAAGTGCTCCCAACAACTACCGGCATAGGTGTGACATGGACATTAAACATGATCTTTGTTTTGTTCATGTTCATCTTAAGACCTATCCGTTGGGAGACACTATTGAGTCATGAGCATAGTGCTTAGGTCCTCCAGCGATTCTGCTATAAATACTATATCATCGGCAAATCGAAGGTAAGTGATGTACTCACCATTGATGTTAATACCGTATCCTTTTCAGTCCAGTGGCTTGAAAACGTCTTTCGATGCAGCGGTGACGAGTTTCGGGGATATAACGTCACCCTGTCTTACACCTCTCTGCAGTTGGATATGTTTCGTACTCTGATTCTGTACTCGGATAGCCATCGTAGCTCTACTATACAATCACTTCAGCACTTCGATATACCGACAGTCAGCTTGGCACCGCTAAAGCTACTGTAGCAACGCCAAATTTCGACGGATCAAAGGCTTTCTCATAGTCCATACGCAAGGCAAAGTGGCAGATTGTACTCTTCGGTCTTCTACAATTTGCCGAAGGTTGTATGTGTCTATGGTACTAAAGCCTTTTCGGACACAGGCTTGTTCCGGAGGCTGGAAGTCGTCGAGTCTGCGTGCGGGACGATTCGTTATGACTCTCGAAAACAGCACGTAGACGCGGCTCAGAAGTGAAATCGGTCTGTAGTTCTTCAAGAGAGCGTTGTCGCCTTTCTTTAAGAAGAAGACCAGCGCACTTCTGCTCCACGCTTTCGGAGTAGTCCCACCTTCTTTCAGAAGCTCCGCTGTAATTCAATCCTCGCCTGAGGCCTTGCCGTTTTTAAGGTGCTGAAGAGCCATTCTAGTCTCGCTCAGACTGACATCCGGGATATAATCGGAATATATATATGATAGATAACATGATGGTATAGATAGAAAGACTGTAAGTGGACGCTGTGATCCATACACAGTACACACCTAGATTTATCATCGACTAAAATAAACAATAAAAATACAGTTGATGCGTGGATGCGTGGGAGATCTTGAGGACTAAGATGGGATGCCATGTTACCAATAGTAGTAGGTAGTAGTCTCGATTCCCATCACTCTATATTATGCAATACATCAGGGCACGCCCTGTATTACTCTGCTATTAGTATACGCTTAGTAGCGTGCTCGGTTTGACCACCGAAGGACCATCTCACCAGCTCCTGCAGACCTATTTGTTCTGCAGCCATAATATGCTACAGCGTGACTTTACTACGACAGTTATATCAAGTTGAGATATATTATGTTGCATGGCGGGTCTCTACTTCATGACACATGTACAAGAAACACAATAATGAAATAGTTTTAAACGCAAACGACTTAAGCTTTACGTTTTAAGCACTAAACATTAATTTTACGTGGTAGAGCCACGCTACAGCTATATTATGGTTGTAGCACGAACGAGTCGGCTCGACCGGGGTAGGACCACGCTTTCACAGAATACCAACGTAAAATATCAGCTTAATGCTGCTGTGTTTCGTATGGTGAGTGTAGAGAACCGGAGACCCATTTTACTGGAAACGAGGCATTCCATCTTAGCCCTCAGGGTTGACAAAGCATTTGCATTTTGATTCTTAATCGAGGATAACTGTAGATGTCTATGGGTCACAGGATCCACTTACCATCAGGTGGACTGTGTGCTCGTTTCTCCTTTATTCTATAAAAAATCTAATTTGTTAGCCATTCAAAAATTCCTCCTGGAAATAAAATAATAATAATATAGCTAAAAGCGTTTTAAAACAAAAACTCTTGTAAAAACTTTTTTTTAATTTATACGAGCAGTTCGGCCATTATGTAGGCGCACGCGTTTAATTTATAAAGTTTTCATTATTATGTTGACCTACAAAATGAGTGAGCAGAATTATATTGCCATTTTTTGTAGAGATAAGATTTTACAGTTTATTTTAAGGGATTTTAAAAGATTAGGGAAGAAATTTTATTTTATTTTTTTATACGGTAGAGCCACGAGGCTCCTGTCAGGCGTGTATATGTAAATGTTTATCAGGCAGGAATATCTATCCTTGACTCACATCTTGGTATATTTGGAGTGCACACTTGATAACTAATCAAAATTCAAAACATGATCTTCTTTGCTTCTCATATAGCGAAAATCAAGGGGGATCTTATTTGAAGGCTCCTTGACGCAGTGACTTAGCAATGAGTTACAGCGCTGGGGAGCGCGGTTTGAATTCCGCACGTAACAAGTATTTGTATGGCCTACAAATAATTGTTCCGGGTCTTGATGTTTGTCGTTGTGCAATTTATGTATGTAAATATGCAATTTATATCTCCACGCCATAGGAGAAAATCCTAGTGTGGGGATAGTTTATTAAAAAAGAAAAAAATATCAAAATATAAGAAATCATCATAGGCAGCAGACATTTGCGTAATAAATTAAAATTTACATCACTACCTCCCATTTGTTTCATCGGCGTTCCTATAGCCTTTGCCCATACTGTCAAAAACTTAGGCGTCATATTTGATCAGCCATATGCGATATGCGATATGCGTGGACCATTTATCATGGTCCACGCATATCGCTGCGTTTAGCCGTAAGTTATATTATGGTTGTAGAACGAATGGGTCGGCTAGACCGGGGAAAGACTACGCTCTCACGGAATACCAGCGTAAAATAGCAGCTTAATTCTGCTGTGTTTCGTATGGTGAGTGTAGAGTTGTACCTCTGTATCACTGTTTCTGTATCTTGTAGTCTGTACATAAATAAATAAAAAAAAAAAAGAGAAATATTTAACACTAGGAATAAATTCTGCAAACGTCAATAGAGTAATAACAAAAGCAAGAAAATGGACCACAGATATATTTTTAATGATGTTTCATACTGTTACTGTTATCTTTAATGTAACGATCGAATTGATTAACGTTTATGCGAACCGTGGTAGCTCAGGGGCTGAGCACTCGCCGTAAATTAAGCATTAACGAGCAACCCGGTTTTATCCCTTCCACCAATGAAATTGTTCATTGCAATTTTAAATGCTGATTTACCACGTGCGAGGCGGTTAAGGAAAAAAAGTGAGTAAGGAATTTTATAGGATGAGGGTGGAAAACGAGCACGCCGTCCACCTATCCTCGATTAAGAATTATAATGTAGATGGTATATGGACCTTGCCTCTCACAGAAAACTATAGGAAGAATACAAAGGGTTCAAAATGCGTGTATGCGTTATTATTTTGAAATACCTAAGACTAACCACATAACTCTTATCTCCTCAAAATAATATTTTAAGTATGGGTTACCAGAAACTAAAATAATATGCTTGTATTGTACACTCAATAAATAATTCGCAAGCTCCTCATTATTTATATGAAAAATTATCTCCAAAATGTCAACTAACACGTTTGAGACGAAGGTAAACTATTATATATATTACAACTTATAAGCGTGTTAAAGCGAAGGATGTTTCAAATATGCTGCCTGAAATTTAAAATATACCTCCTCCTTTGTAAGAGATCAAATACAAAATCATTTAGAAAGAAATGCAAAAGTATTGTTACTCGAACAACAAAATTGAGGCATGGTATCATATATCAATTTGCCAATTTGCATAGCACATATGAGTATACATTTCAGTCTTTTCTTTACGTTTTCACGTCAATGCCAAAATTAGGTTAAGATACATATTGTGTTTTTAAAAGTTGGCTGTGGCAGAATACGAGCGGTGACCTCAAATCACACAGCTGAGTCACAGCAGTTTGTCTCATTACTTTTATGTTACCTAAATATGTTTCTAAAATAAGATTGTGATAATCTTTTTGTACACTTATCAACCACGTGAATTGAGACAAATATAAATCTTTATTATTATTATTTTGGGTATTTATAAAGTATTTTCATCTAGTTGGGCTGAATAAATATATAAAAGAAATATGTAAAATACATACACACACACACACACACATATATATATATATATATATATATATATATATATATATATATATATATATATATATATATATATATATACTAAATATACTAATATAAATAAACAAAGCCCAACCAGATGGAAGCCTCGGCAAACGGCCGAGGGGACAAAGGGAAAGAAACCGGCGGACGATGCGGCGGTGTCGAGGAGCACCGCCTTCTGCATTTGAGCACGGAGCGGTCCGTCACGGAGTCCCAGTCGCCCAGATGACCCCCGAGAGGCTGACTGGATTAGCCTGTTCGCAGAAACGACCACAGGAATAATTTTGGTCGGCAGACCCCACATGTCGGTCACCTCGTGAGCCATTATTTGAGTTATTATTATTATTATGGGATATTTATGAAGTATTCTCATTTGGTTGGGCTGAATAAATACATAAAGAAATATAGTAAATAAATATACATAAATATAAATGTATATATATTAAATATACACCAAATAATACATAAATAACAAAAACCCAACCAATGGAAGCCCCGGCAGGGGAGACCAAACGGCCGAGGGTTAGGGGAAAGGGAAGAAACCGGCGGACGATGCGGGCGGTGTCGAGGAGCACCTGCATTTGAGCACGGAGCGGTCCTTCACGAGTCCCAGTCGCCTCAGATGACCCGAGAGGCTGACCGGGATTAGCCCGTTCGCAGAAACGACCACAGGAATAATTTCGGTCGGCAAACCACCATGTCGGTCACCTCGTGAGCCAGGTCTAGATATTTTGTGAGCTTATCTGTTTCGGCTTTCACGAGGTTCTCGTCATAAGGAATGGTAATATCGACCAAAAATATCCTGACTGTGCCCGGTCCATCAGCACAATATCAGGCTTATTCGCAAGAATAGTCCTGTTCTGATGATGGCCCGGTCCCAGTAGAGCCTGGCGCGGTCATTTTCGAGCACGGCCTCCGCAATTTATAATATGGCATTTTCCTATCCACGAGACCGTATTTCAGAGCGAGCCCTGTGTAGAATCCTGGTTAGGTTGTTCTGTGCAAATACTCAGTGTTAGAAAAGCCGAACAACCGGAGATGACATGCCTAAGTGACTCGCCGGATGGCGACAAGCTCGACAGATGTCGACGGCGCCATCCTTAGGGATGCCTGATAATTGTTGGTCTTAATAACCTGATCCTGTATCGCACAGACAAAACCCTCGGTTTCCAAAAGAGGTCACCGAAACGTAGCGAGTGGAGGAGGCGACTGTGTTCACAGAAAGGCTCATGTAGAGCCTTGTAGAACCTCCCGTGGAGTTCTCCTTCCATACGGTCTCTCGGTCGGAAATGCACTGTACTGCTGGGTCTTGCCATTGCTCGTTGGCTAGGATAGAGGAGTAAGCCTTTATCACACGAAATGACGTCCCTAGAATGGATCATCCGATCCGCCAGAAAGTAATTACGGAGGCTGCACACTTCGCGATTATGCATGGTGAGAGCGCTCAAAGCCGCGCCGCCCACCATGTTTCCGCGGCAAGTACAGCCTCATTACTGACGATCTCGGATGATGCATCCTGTGTGACGTCATAACAGTGCGGACTTTTCTATCCAGAGCGTTCAGTTCGGTCTGAGTCCACCTGAGCATGCCGAAGGTATATAGGAGAACAGCATGACCAATCTGTTATATGCGTGTGTATTATCACACCCGACAAAAGACTGTTGAGCACTTTTGTCAAGCGTGCAAAACACATCGCAAACTGACTGTTCATCCGCCTCATCGATACCTATGTTCTGTGACATACCCAGGTATCGGTATGTTTCAGCCTGGAAAGGGTCTGATATGTTGATGGGCATAGATAAGTCATGCCCTCAGAGTTAGCCTCCACTTTCGACATGGAGGACCGCACACTTATCCGTCCCCAGCTCCATTCTATTAGAATTGCTAAAATCACAAGTGATGTTTAGCAATTCCACAAGATGTGAGCGATTGAGGCGAATAACTTGAGATCATCCATATAGAAAGGTGGGTCACTTTGTACCTCCTTCCGAAGCTGAAATCCTCCCAGAACCCTCCAGTAAGGTACTGAGAGGGTAGAGAGAGGCAGAACCAGATTGACCAGACAATCGCCCTGGAAGATACCCTTCTATCCTTATGTGGTTCTCGCAGCCGTCATCCGCTCGCCTAGATGACAAAGGATCGTACTCCACTGCTCCATACACTGCCCGAGGAAGTCTCTAACTGTACAGTCAACCTTGTACAGCTCGAGGACCTCTTCAGCCATGGCGAGGCACCGAGTCGAATGCCTTTTGTAGTCTATCCAGGCGGCAGAGAGGTTCCGACGGTTGCGTTTAACCACCTTGCCAATGACCGCGTCAATGAGGAGTGGTTCCTGTTCCACGACCACCGCCCGACATCCATTTTGAGCGCGCGACATCACCTGATTTGCGTTCAGGTGACAAGTGATTCTCGCGCTCAAAATGGATGTTAGTGTCTTGTATATGTAGGTAGACACGTTATGGGGCGGTATTTGCTCAGTCTGTGGAATCCCGGTCTTTAGGAACCAAATGAGTGATCCCAGTAGTGAAGAGGCTGGAGTGACTTTTGGTCGAGAGCCTCTGAAACTGTCGGCGAGCACAGCGTGACACACCACGAACCCCTTCAGCCAGTAGTGATGCAGTCCGTCGAGTCCCGGACTTTTCCAGTTCGGGCCCTACGGACCGCCCAGCTACGTCATCCGGCGTTATGATGACGGGGTCCATGGGTGTAACACTCGCACACTGACTCGCCACAACTTCCGTCCAAGGGCCCTCGCTGTGGTTTACGGCTCTGACCACAGGCCGCTCCAGAATGCGATAGTGTCGGCCTGATTCGGTGCTGAGCCCGTTCCACGTACCATCGGCCGCTCCAATGATTCATAGAGCCTCTTCTAATCACTCTGGAAGAGACGATTTGGTTGAACGTGTCGACCTCTCGGTATATCGCCGAATCCGCTTCCCCAGCAGCGATTCTCTGCTTCAGGTCGTTTATGCGCTCCGTCAGTTTTGCGTTATATCCGGCTGGGACAAACTGATATTTGTCCCAGCAAACGCCATCCTGACGGTGCGCACACCGGTCTATTATTACCCGACCTGAAGCTTGTCAGTCTGCCGATGAGGGCTCTGCCTTTTGCGATACGGTCCTCAATTTTTTTCTCCAGGCTGGGATGGCGCTACTTTGTCTAGTAGCGCGTCCAGTGGGAAATTTGGCGCCAGTAATACGGCAAACTGCCAGTGCGGCGCCAAAAAGAATTGAGTCCGTCTCGCAAGGTCCCGGCTGGCTTCCAAATAGGTCACCAGCATTAGGTTGAGAGCCTCACGACAGCCCGATTCCGCTTGCTTTGGCGGGAAGTCGCGGTCGATTTTCGAGAGGCGTACTGCGTTTCAAAATAGCCTCTTCCAATATGCTCCTCATTTGCTCTAGCTTGTGGGAGACTATTTCATCATCGTCTGAATCAACCACAACTGGAATATCCACGGCGGTATCCATGCGCAGGTTGCTCTGCAATTAGTGGCACCGCATTACCAGCTGTAGCATTTTCATCCGATGAGGAACAGCCTCACGTCGTAGTCGTTCGAGTTCGGCGTCACCAAATATGTTGAGCGCAGGATGTACCGAACTCGGTCTGCCAGGTTTTGCCCGTTACATGAACAGATGGCTCCAGCTCTGCGAAAAGCGATGCATCCGAGCCCGATACGCTAACATTCCAGTTTCTTCCCTTTGCCCTAAAATAAGCTCGCAATGCGTTTGCGTTCATAATTTGCGTCCAACGCATGCGACGTGTTCCACCAGCGGCGGGTGCCGCTTGCCGAGTCCGAAAAGACCCAGCCGACACCAAGCCTCTGGTGGGGATGATGGATGGGCGGCTACTAGGTGGTCTTGCAGCCCCCGCGCTTGGCTGGCGACCCGCATGCTGTCGCGTCCAGCGCCAGCCCAGACGCGCCCTGGCGACTCAGGCAGTGGCCCTTGCGCACTCTTTTTTTTTCCATCATCCATTTTTGGGCGTCAATTAACGGGAGACGCCCAGGCCCGGCACCGTGTCATGGTTCGGCCATATGCACAAACGGACCTTTGCACCCTCAATTTTGCCTAGGCACGGCGCTCACACCTTTTGGCAGGGCGCTGACTGACTGCACCGACGTAGCAGTTTTGTCACTTAACTGTTACGTCAGCGGGCGATGGGGTCGTCACTTCCCTACGCCTAGTTATTATTATTATTATTATTATTATTATTAAATATCCAAGTACTTACCATTCCAGTTTTTATTATTATTATTATTAAATATCCAAGTACTTACCAATGAAATACAACAGTCAACAAATGATAAATTGATACTTGTTCATATTGGAAGATAATATTTATCTACTATGATTCTGCAGTTCAATATTATAACCCTGTAATTAAACCAATAAAAAAATTGCAAAAAAAAAAAATTAAACTCTATATAATTTGAATTGGGGACTTGAATTCTTCACACTGTGTCCTAGTAATAGTAATGCTCTCAGACCGAATTTGCCAAAACGGCGATTCTAAACAGAGACTAGCCATCTGCGCAGGAAAGGATTATAGTACACCAGTGTGTGTGGAACCAAAGGTGCACACTCGTAGTCCTATGGGACCACAATCTGACAGGACCGGAGAGAGATCAGGTACAGGACAACGGTTTTACGTATTTTCCGAGAAACGGGAATGAAACACCGCCAACTGCCTGACCCCGGACTGCTACTAAAAATTCCTTGACAGAAAAATCCAACTGATTTTGGCCCGACCTGGTATTCGAACCCTGGACTACATGATGAGCTTTTGCGCCTATTATCACTAGACAGACTATATATATATAGAGCAGTATGTCTTAGCACCAACTTCAGAGGCACATTAAATGTGGAAATTATAATATTCTTTTATATTGTGTAGATCTAAGATTACAGCTTGAGCTCTTTCTATCATGGTGTCCAATATAAAGCGGAGATCTTGATAGTATGGTCCTTGCGAACTGCAAAGATAAGATCAAATGAGCGTAGCCATGGGCTGTCTTTAAGATCTTGATTAAAATATGATTGGAACTTTGGAGCGGTCGTACCGTCAGTGTCCACATTCCCTAAGGCGCATTTTACGACACGATATAAGATGAGGTGATGGTTCCCCTTAAGCTCCCACCCTTCGTTGAATGTAATTAAGGTATACATATTGAAATCAACTATTTCTTAGGGATTTTTTTATATTTCCGATGGTTCGAGTACTTTGCAGCCCCTTAAGTCACGGGGTGTCGAAAGTATTTGATGACCAGATGTTAAAGTTATCCATGACAACCTTTAACTATTAAATATTATTTTCTTTTTAATTTTAAAGCTACATTATCGGAATTAAGGCATTCGCAACAGAACTAGAGTAATTGACATAGCCCAACGGATCAGTAAGCTGAAGTGGCAATAGACCGGCCATATAGCTCGAAGAATTGACAACCGATGGGACAGAAATATTTTCGAGTGGCAGCCTCATACCAGGATGCGAAGTGCTGGGTGGCAGATGTAATGACGACCTGGTAAGATATGCAGAAATTCGATGGATGCAGGACCATTTGTGGCATTCTTTGAGGAGGTCTATGTTCAGCAGTTGACTTTGAAGGATGTCGATGATAATGATAATTATCGCTATTTCGGATACAGATAGTTAAGTTTCTCAAAAACAGCTATTGAGTCGATGGAGTAATGAGCATCCCTTGTTCAGCATTGAACTTTTAATAGACTGTGATGAATGATAGAATGAATGTACTGCCTATACTCGTATTATGTTGATGTGTAGAACTGCTTGACTACAAGGGTGCAAAGTAATTAAATTAGATAATTTTCTCGCAATAATATGAACCTGCGCCATATTGCGAGTTTGTATATTAAGGTTATAATGCCTAAGCGTTTATAATAATAATGTGGCTTTAAAATAAAATAAACAATTGATTTAAGTCAATATTGTGTTTACTTAATATGTTTGTTAAGACAATATTGTGTTTAAGGTGTAAATTAAAATGTATTTTATTTATATGTAGCATACATTTTTTACTTCAGATGCTA
The DNA here is from genome assembly GCA_029286625.1 of Parnassius orleans. Taxonomy (NCBI): domain Eukaryota; kingdom Metazoa; phylum Arthropoda; class Insecta; order Lepidoptera; family Papilionidae; genus Parnassius; species Parnassius orleans. The sequence continues at coordinate 1,067,333 of JAGSMP010000137.1, forward strand.
AGTTCTCTGGTATATTATGCGGAGTCTCTGCCAACCGACAGATAGCGGGAAACCCATCAAAACCGCCGAGTTCAAATGGACACAGTACTGTATCCCATCATTGCGGCAAATTTACACGTGGTAGCCAAGCTGCAGCTATATAGTTGTAGCACGAATGGGTCGGCTAGACCGGGGAAGAAACACGCTGTCACAGAATACCAATGTGAAATAGTAGTTTAATGCTGCTGTGTTTCGTATGGTGGGTGTAGAGAACCGGAGACTCTTTTTATTGGAAACGAGGCATTTCACGTTAGTCTTCAAGGATGACAACGCATCTGCATTTAACTCTTAATCGAGGAAAGATATCGATGTCTATGGGCCACAGCATCCACATACCATCAGGTGGACTGTGTGCTCGTTTGTCACCCTTATTCTATAAAAAAAAAACTTACTTCTCATAGAGTAATCCGCTGCTCAATGAAGGGAGTATAGTAAATTATTATAAGTAATTCACGTAGCTGGCATATTGATGGAATAATTCGTCGTTGACGCCGCAAAGGGTGAACCTCAATTTTTCAAAAAATTACAGGAGAGCAAGAAAACATTTATTATTTCCCGATTACTAGCTTTTTTCATCAGAAAATTAAATATATTAGATTTAATGGAAAACTACAAATAAGATTATTTTTCTGATGAAAAAAGCTAGTAATCGGGGAATAATGAATGTTTTCTTGCTCTCCTGTAATTTTTTGAAAAATTGAGGTTTGCCCCTTTGCGGCGTTAGCGACGAATTGATAATCAAAAGATTTTTACTACAAAAACATAATATGAAAGCATTTGATGTGTGAAACTAAATTATTGTAACCAATCTTTTATCTTAAAGTAAGAATAATCAACTTTTTAGCATGTAACGTAAATAACTACCTGTATTTTGTTGGGTCAGTTCCAAATTTAATATTAGTCCAAGATTCCAGGGCCACCAGACGTCAATTCTTTTCTGACGAACGAAATGTGTTTGACTGAGTAGTGTTAGTATGTATTATGATCGCATGCCTTCCTGCTAGCTTGGCCAGTGGGCCATTATCCAGGTATCAGGTAATCAAGGTACGTAAAAACATTAATCACCTTTAATGCTCCCAGCTGATTATTACGTAAATGTTAGATAATATCGTTAAAATTCATTTATACAACTCATACTTACAAACACCTTTTAAAAATATAGACTGTTATTTTTATTTCTAGTTATTCACCAAGAAAAATCTGCATTAAACAATGTCGAGACACGCTTTATAACATCAAAAGCCACAAACAGCCAACATTTATTTTATGGTGTGTGTTGTGTGTTGAAAATGGACGTGTATTTGTACACGTTCAATTTTCAACACATTGTAAACTATTGTTGCATTTTCTTGTCATCATAATATGAAATACACAATAAGTGAGTTCGCGGTTTGACTGCTATAACCACTAAAAATGGGCCCAGATTGGAAGATGGTAACTGAAGGACTTATTTTCAAATCAGACTTATAGGAGTGGTATTCAAAAAAGATTAAAAAAACTTTTCGATTTTGAAAATAATACAATTTACGTCAAATCATTCACATGCCAAGTCCGTATAAAGATGGTCATAGCTGACTATCTATCATATATTCCCAGTAGTGCAACCCTAAGATATATATGACCGTAACGAACCTTTCCCTAAACTACCACTGCCCTAAATTATCCTGATGGTCGCCCGCGTAAGCCAAGAGTATGACGAATGAAACTGTGAGGCTATATGATTGTATGAATACAATAACTACCAACTAAAAAATAAGCTACAGTAGTAAATAAGTAAGAAAGATCCTCCCTGCCTATCCCGCAAATGAAAAAGTAAAGCTATAGAAGTAATGCATATAAGTCGTTTTCTTCATAAAATGTTTGTTTCTTACAGTTTACAATAACATTACAAAGTTATAATGCAGCTAGTTTTAGGTCATATATCTATGGAGTTGTAACGAAATTTTTACTAATCGAAAGGCATTTTATAAGTTGGTCCACTATAACTCGTTAACTTGTTAATGCTACTTAGCTGTGATAGTTTTCCTTTTAACTTCATTATACATTCTACTATCGTGTACAATTTTCACATTTCCAAAAACAATATATATATATATATATATATATAGCTAAATATTTCGCAAACGGACTCCTGAATCGAAAAGATGTTGTTCCATACCCCAGTGTTTTCAAAGAACTATCTTACGATACCACACACGATGGAATAGACGGGTAAAAAAAATCATCCTTCGTTTAGCAGTATGAGAGGTACCCAAAATAAAAATGTTTTTTAAGATTTTATTTCACAGTTTTGTAGGCGTGATTAATACCTATATGCCATATTACAGATTTGTAGCACCTAGGGTCACTGAGTTACACCGCGGACGGACGGATGAACGGACGGACGGACGGACGGACATTGCGAAACAATAAGAGTTCCTTGTTGTGTAAGTACGGAACCCTAAAAACCCTTTTTAGGTAGGTAACAGAGATTCCTAGGTACTATTGAAATTGGACGTAAAAATCAGCTGGGAGAATTAAAGGTGATCAATGTTTTTACGTACCTTGATTACCTGATACCTGGATAATGGCCCACTGGCCAAGCTAGCAGGTAGGCATGCGATCATAGCACATACTAATACTACTCAATCATACACATTTCTTTCGTCAGAAAATAAGTGACCTCTGGTGGCCCTGGGATCTTGCTCTCATCATTCATTCATTCATTACAGCCCTTCACAAGTCCACTGCTGAACATAGGCCTCCCCCAAGGAATGCCTCAAAGCACGGTCCTGAGCCACCTGCATCCATCGACTTCCTGCATGTCTTACCAGGTCTTCACGCCATCTAGTGGGGGGTCGCCCTACACTTCACCTACCAGTACGAGGCTGCCACTCGAGAACTTTTTTTCCCCATCGGTTGTCGGTTCTTTGAGCTATATAGACGGCCCATTGCCACTTCAGCTTACTAATCCGTTGGGCTATGTCGGTCACTCTGGTTCTACTGCGGATATCGTCATTTCTAAGTTTATCACGCAGAGAAACCTCGAGCATAGCCCTCTCCATAGCTCGCTGAGCGTCCTCATACGGCCAGCAGTGAAGGACCACGTCTTAGATCCATAAGTCATCACTGGCAACACGCACTGGTTGTGCAATCTCGTTTTCAGGTTTTGAGGTATACCTGACGAGAAGATGGGTCGTAATTTCCCGAACGCTGCCCAGCCGAGTTGAATCCGTCGATTGACCTCTCGTTCGAAGTTGGACTTACCTAGTCGGACTATTTGTCCCAGGTAAACATACTCGTCAACAACTTCGAGCTAAGTGCTCCCAACAACTACCGGCATAGGTGTGACATGGACATTAAACATGATCTTTGTTTTGTTCATGTTCATCTTAAGACCTATCCGTTGGGAGACACTATTGAGGTCATTGAGCATAGTGCTTAGGTCCTCCAGCGATTCTGCTATAAATACTATATCATCGGCAAATCGAAGGTAAGTGATGTACTCACCATTGATGTTAATACCGTATCCTTTTCAGTCCAGTGGCTTGAAAACGTCTTTCGATGCAGCGGTGACGAGTTTCGGGGATATAACGTCACCCTGTCTTACACCTCTCTGCAGTTGGATATGTTTCGTACTCTGATTCTGTACTCGGATAGCCATCGTAGCTCTACTATACAATCACTTCAGCACTTCGATATACCGACAGTCAGCTTGGCACCGCTAAAGCGACTGTAGCACCGCCCAAATTTCGACGGAATCAAAGGCTTTCTCATAGTCCACATACGCAAGGCAAAGTGGCAGATTGTATTCTTCGGTCTTCTGCACAATTTGCCGAAGGGTATGTATGTGGTCTATGGTACTAAAGCCTTTTCGGACACAGGCTTGTTCGGGAGGCTGGAAGTCGTCGAGTCTGCATGCGGGACGATTCGTTATGACTCTCGAAAACAGCACGTAGACGCGGCTCAGAAGTGAAATCGGTCTGTAGTTCTTCAAGAGAGCGTTGTCGCCTTTCTTTAAGAAGAAGACCAGCGCACTTCTGCTCCACGCTTTCGGAGTAGTCCCACCTTCTTTCAGAAGCTCCGCTGTAATTCAATCCTCGCCTGAGGCCTTGCCGTTTTTAAGGTGCTGAAGAGCCATTCTAGTCTCGCTCAGACTGACATCCGGGATATAATCGGAATATATATATGATAGATAACATGATGGTATAGATAGAAAGACTGTAAGTGGACGCTGTGATCCATACACAGTACACACCTAGATTTATCATCGACTAAAAATAAACAATAAAAATACAGTTGATGCGTGGATGCGTGGGAGATCTTGAGGACTAAGATGGGATGCCATGTTACCAATAGTAGTAGGTAGTAGTCTCCGATTCCCATCACTCTATATTATGCAATACATCAGGGCACGCCCCTGTATTACTCTGCTATTAGTATACGCTTAGTAGCGTGCTCGGTTTGACCACCGAAGGACCATCTCACCAGCTCCTGCAGACCTATTTGTTCTGCAGCCATAATATGCTACAGCGTGACTTTACTACGACAGTTATATCAAGTTGAGATATATAATGTTGCATGGCGGGGTCTCTACTTCATGACACATGTACAAGAAACACAATAATGAAATAGTTTTAAACGCAAACGACTTATAAGCTTTACGTTTTAAGCACTAAACATTAATTTTACGTGGTAGAGCCACGCTACAGCTATATTATGGTTGTAGCACGAACGAGTCGGCTCGACCGGGGTAGGACCACGCTTTCACAGAATACCAACGTAAAATATCAGCTTAATGCTGCTGTGTTTCGTATGGTGAGTGTAGAGAACCGGAGACCCATTTTACTGGAAACGAGGCATTCCATCTTAGCCCTCAGGGTTGACAAAGCATTTGCATTTTGATTCTTAATCGAGGATAACTGTAGATGTCTATGGGTCACAGGATCCACTTACCATCAGGTGGACTGTGTGCTCGTTTCTCACCCTTATTCTATAAAAAAAATCTAATTTGTTAGCCATTCAAAGAATTCCTCCTGGAAATAAAATAATAATAATAATATAGCTAAAAGCGTTTTAAAACAAAAAAACTCTTGTAAAAACTTTTTTTTTAATTTATACGAGCAGTTCGGCCATTATGCACGTAGGCGCCACGCGTTTAATTTATAAAGTTTTCATTATTATGTTGACCTACAAAATGAGTGAGCAGAATTATATTGCCATTTTTTGTAGAGATAAGATTTTACAGTTTATTTTAAGGGATTTTAAAAGATTAGGGAAGAAATTTTATTTTATTTTTTTATACGGTAGAGCCACGAGGTTATATAGCGATATGCGTGGACCATTTATCATGGTCCACGCATATCGCTGCGTTTAGCCGTGTTATATTATGGTTGTAGAACGAATGAGTCGGCTAGACTGGGGAAAGACTACGCTCTCACGGAATACCAGCGTAAAATAGCAGCTTAATTCTGCTGTGTTTCGTATGGTGAGTGTAGAGTTGTACTTCTGTATCACTGTTTCTGTATCTTGTAGTCTGTACATAAATAAATAAAAAAAAAAAGAGAAATATTTAACACTAGGAATAAATTCTGCAAACGTCAATAGAGTAATAACAAAAGCAAGAAAATGGACCACAGATATATTTTTAATGATGTTTCATACTGTTACTGTTATCTTTAATGTAACGATCGAATTGATTAACGTTTATGCGAACCGTGGTAGCTCAGGGGCTGAGCACTCGCCGTAAATTAAGCATTAACGAGCAACCCGGGTTTTATCCCCTTCGCCACCAATGAAATTGTTCATTGCAATTTTAAATGCTGATTTACCACGTGCGAGGCGGTTAAGGAAAAAAGTGAGTAAGGAATTTTATAGGATGAGGGTGGAAAACGAGCACGCCGTCCACCTATCCTCGATTAAGAATTATAATGTAGATGCGTTGTCACCCCTGAGTACTTAGATAAAAGACCTGGTTATCAGTAAAAAGGGTCTCTGATTCTCACGTTCTTGTTACACTCACCACACGAAAAACAGCAGCGTTAAGCTGCTATTTTACGCTGGTATAGACACCGCATATATGAACTTCTTTATTTGAAGTGGGTTTCAAGTTTTCAAGTGTACATAAACTGTCCTAGAAACTTTTTTAGAAAAGTGAGGATGACGAACGAGTACACATTCCTTATCTGCGGGGCTAGCATGGGCAGAAGACAATTTTGTCCCTGAGGAAAGGAGAAAATGTTTATGTATGCTTAGTTTTATCCACCCTTCGAGCATGGGCACACCGGTGGATATAATATCCACAGTAGATAAAATGGGAGATAGATTTAGACTTAGATAGACTTTTTGTATGAATATAAACTTAAACCCACGCCCAATGAACTAGGATAAAATTGACCCTTTCAAATGTCAAAAAATAATTTTTTGTCTTTCATTTGGCCCCATGCTACGCACGGGGGATATATGTCTACTCGTTATGTCAAACGGGGATATACTTGTCCTTTCTCCCGTTGCCGTGCTTTGGCATAAGGACAACATAATTATATCACTTGTCAGTGGATATAATCGGGGGAATTTTTTTTTGTCCCCAGCCCATGCGAGCCGTGCTGATGTTAAATTGCTGCTGTAGCCCAAATATATTAGAACTATCGATTTAAAACCAAAATGTAGTTGTGTTATCATGAGGACTTGGCCTAAACCAGTAAAAAGGTTCTCCAGTACTCGTCACTCACCACTATACGAAGCACAACAGCATAATGATTTGATGCTGTTATTCTGTGAGCGTGGTACTTCCACGTTCGGGCCAACCTTTTCGTGCTACAGACAAAACATTTAGCGTGGCTCTACCACCTAAAAACTTACCATCAGGTATTATAAAAATCACAATTGCAACTTATATTACGTATATTAACAATAGTTTAACATTATAGTATATATATATATATATATATATGTATTTATACTAGAATAGTTAAATCTGAAATAACAAATAGAAAAACTGAATTAGTACAGAAATAAAATTTATAATATATACGAGTATATTGAGCTTGACTTTGATCGCAATTCAACACTTTCTCTATTTACTTAATGTACGGTTCGTTTAAATGATCTCCCAAGTGTGAAAATCCATCCCATGTGTGCAAAACCTGAGTGTATGAATTATTCAAATCGCATCTCATAAATTTTTACCACTATAGTTTGCAGATTCTGATAAAACAAACAGTAAAAGAAAAGACGTAAGATGTGTTAATGCTTCTACTTATTAAAAGTGAACTTTTTTGCGTATATCGCTACCCTACATTGACTTATACTAGAATATCATATAAATTATAGTCATAATACACAACGGTGGTTAGGGCGGCTTTCATTTTACTACTACCTGATTTGAATCTTCGTATCTCATCATTGAAATTATTACTTTTTTTTTGTAACAATTTACTTTTGTTTCAATGCTAAGCATAGGTTTCACATTTCTGAAATAGTTTGGAGCAAGGAAAAGTTAAATGCACTGTCCAAATGCCTGATAGACAAGCAAGTCTCTAATGATGCTTAACTCTTATATCATTACTTTAAATTTCGATTAAGAATTTCATTTGTCATCTACCAGTAGAAGCGAGCACAAGATGCTCAAGTTGAAAACGGGCGCATTTGATGTGTGAAACTAACTTATTTTAACCAATCTTTTATCTTAAAGTAAGAATAATCTACTTTTTAGCACGTAACGTAAATAACTACCTGTATTTTGTTGGGTCAGTTCCAAATTTAATATTAGTCCAAGATTCCAGGGCCACCAGACGTCAATTCTTTTCTGACGAACGAAATGTGTTTGACTGAGTAGTGTTAGTATGTAATATGATCGCATGCCTACCTGCTAGCTTGGCCAGTGGGCCATTATCCAGGTATCAGGTAATCAAGGTACGTAAAAACATTAATCACCTTTAATTCTCCCAGCTGATTTTTACGTAAATGTTAGATAATATCGTTAAAATTCATTTATACAACTCATACTTACAAACAACTTTTAAAAATATAGACTGTTATTTTTTTATTTCCTCTAGTTATTCACCAAGAAAAATCTGCATTAAACAATGTCGAGACACGCTTTATAACATCAAAAGCCACAAACAGCCAACATTTATTTTATGGTGTGTGTTGTGTGTTGAAAATGGACGTGTATTTGTACACGTTCAATTTTCAACACATTGTAAACTATTGTTGCATTTTCTTGTCATCATAATATGAAAATACACCATAATAAGTGAGTTCGCGGTTTGACTGCTATAACCACTAAAAATGGGCCCAGATTGGAAGATGGTAACTGAAGGACTTATTTTCAAATCAGACTTATAGGGAGTGGTATTCAAAAAAGATTAAAAAAACTTTTCGATTTTGAAAATAATACAATTTACGTCAAATCATTCACATGCCAAGTCCGTACAAAGATGGTCATAGCTGACTATCTATCATATATTCCCAGTAGTGCAACCCTAAGATATATATGACCGTAACGAACCTTTCCCTAAACTACCACTGCCCTAAATTATCCTGATGGTCGCCCGCGTAAGCCAAGAGTATGACGAATGAAACTGTGAGGCTATATGATTGTATGAATACAATAACTACCAACTAAAAAATAAGCTACAGTAGTAAATAAGTAAGAAAGATCCTCCCTGCCTATCCCGCAAATGAAAAAGTAAAGCTATAGAAGTAATGCATATAAGTCGTTTTCTTCATAAAATGTTTGTTTCTTACAGTTTACAATAGGCCTAGGTTCCAGTAATTCAACTTGAGCAAACCCCCAACCCACGCGCACTCGCCCAACAGCCGCAATCTTGCGGACTGCCGTGACTAGGCACCGCACCCAGCATGTCCCCATGCTAGTGGGATTTCGGCGGATTTCCCCGACTTTTATGTCATCCACCGAACAATCTCCTGCCTCAGCCATCGCCGCCGCAACCTCCAAAGTGCTGAAGGCGTCATCGAGGTCCCTCAGTCGAACGTCGCTCGTTTTAATTGGCTGATTGATTCACACGTTCAGGTCTGAGATGTTTCTAAGTAATAAATAACGTAGCAGCTAGATGGAGTTGACGTCGGCTAAAATCTCTGCGGTCGCCGTTTCGTCAAGGTCAATTAGGCTTCTTAAATCCTTAAAATATGTTACCCCCATAGTAAGAGCCTTCCGTATTGTGAAGATATTTTTATTCATAAATTGCTCAAGGATAAACTTCCAAACCCGAAACAATACTAGTAACTTATTATTTTGACTGTCTCCTTTATTTTACATAATTATATCAACAGATTTTTTAGTCCGCCACTAAACGCTAATGTATGCCAATTAGTTGGAAGATTAGCCTATACGAGTACTTACAAAGCTGAGAAAAATAGTGAATAACGATCCGGTACTGTTTGGTCCGGCCGGCCCAATCCTGTGAAATTTAGGATATTTTATTTATTTTCGTTAACGTGACAACTATTGTAACCGTGTAATTGCGGTGTAAGAATATCCACTATACCATATCGTCCCGTGAGTGTCGTAGGAGACGACAGATAGGTATGAAACAGGAGATGACCTGCAGAATCTTCCTGATACCAACTTAAATTAAAAAAATCTGCGGTTGCCAACTCGCCTGCCAAGCGTGGCAACTATGGCACTATCCCGGCAATCTATCAATCTATAGGTGGCAGTCTACGAGGGAGGCTTATGGTCAGAAGTGGACTTTCAGTAGACTGTAATGAAAAATTAAAAAATCAGTCACCAGAGCCACGGTAATAAACGGGTTACAACGCGTGCATGTTTGACATGATATTTTTTTCTTATTTCTTAGATATCACGATTTTTTCGTTCACCGCCGAGGACGTGGTAAATCAACACTTAAAATTGCAATTAACAATTTCATTGGTGCCTGTGGGGTTCGAATCCGGGTTGCTCACGCACTGTGACGTTTACAGCGAGTGCTTAGCCTTTGAGCTACCACGGCTCTAGTTATAAAATTACAACTAAAATGAAAAATGTAAAACTAATTTATTTTATAATATATTTTTCATTTCGTGTGAGTACAGTGTTATCAATTCGAATTTTTCCAAATCCGTAGATTTGTATAAAAATTTCCGTAGAATTCCATAGATGCTATTTCAAAATATCCATAAATCTGCAGACTTCTTAAGAGGATCGAATTTTTTTATTTTTGTCATGAAATAGATAATTTTTTTGGTGAAATTCTTTCTGTCATATAAAATTCTTGTTGTAACTTCAATTGTAATATAACATCAAATCAACAAACATGCAAACAAAAATGAAATAAATTTGCGGAGTTTCTTTATTCCATTTTGCTCTTGGTTACAATACATTATTTTTACTTACTTTTATGACATTTTTCCGGTTTAATGCCTACGCGAATAAAAAATCGCCGGAATTTTCTACGTATTTTATTGTAACTTTGATCTTTTATCACATCACATTCACTTAATGCAAATTTATACTGAATCCTTCCAAGTGAACGAAATATTGCGCTGTACATCAGCGCTATTTTTGCAGTATAAGTTATAAAAATAGCACTCTGTTGTCATTTTGAAGAGTAAATCTTTTATTTTATATTCCCTTTTATTAACGCGACAGTAACCGTGTGATGAAATTCAGCATTCCACAACTGTCGTAAACTGCTCCTTCTTCTTCTTCTTTCTTTTTTATGGCGGTTTTGATCATACGCCAATGTCAGCGTGTAAGTGTTTATTGAGTAGAAGCTCAGTAGTTACAAATACTATGCCCATGTATAAAAGATGATTGTGATAATACAAGTATCTTATTTTCTTTAAACAAATTTTTTTTTCCTCTTTAATCTTGTGATACTAATGGTTGTACTGTTGTGTTACCTAGAACAAATGACAAACACAATTGCTACTATGTACTCTAACTACATTAGTATGTTAGTATTGACAAACATTAAACTTTTATACTATTAGTGTTAATAAAATCACACAGAATATATACATAAGGAGTGTTTGAGTAGGTTTAAAGTGAATTGAAATTTATAGGACGTCAGGAGGGAGAAGATCATAGAGTGAACAAGATAATTTAGGACAGTTAAAAAAAAATGGTCGGAGGTTCCCTCATCTAACCCACATTCGCAGAGGGAGCTATCCCTAATCCTCAGTTTGGCTAAATGTACTGGAGTACAAGCATGGCCAACTCTAAGTCTACAAATAGTTGATGTTGCATGTTTGTTAGCTTTATTAAATTTGAAAAACCATGGTTTTGGAGGGATGGCACATTGTATAGCAGCATAGTGTTTACCTTTTATATTTTGAGTGGCTTTCCATAATGTAATCCAATTATTATTTAGCTTCTTCTTTGCAAGTAACACTATGTCTGGTGAGGTTAAATTACATGGTGAACCATTTCGGCTTGCATTTTTAGCCATCAGATCAGCTGTTTCATTGCCCTTGATGCCACTATGACCTGGAATCCAAGCTAAGGAAACCTGAATGCCCTTGAGATGACATCTATACAATGTGTGTTTAATTTTGAGGATCAATGGTATCTTATATTTACTTTGGAACTGGTTTGACAAAATTGCTAACAAACAACTCTTGGAGTCGGTAAGGATAACTGACATATTTAAGTTGTGTGCTTCTGTATATAATAAAGCCTCATAAATTGCCGTGGCCTCGCCAGTAAAAGTGGAAGAAATAGAAGGGCATTTAAAATTAAGAATCATTTTGTATCTGGGATCCAAACTGCTGCTCCAGTGCAACTTTCATCTGACTTTTGAAGCATCCGTGTATAATAAGCCAGCCTTTCCATAAATTATCTATGACTCTACTTAGATTACTATTTGCTGTAGGGCAATCTTTCTCAATACCAAGGTCGAGGTGGATATTTGGTTGGTAAATAATTGCATCATATGGGATATCAAAGATGGGACAGGACTTGCATTGTGATACTGGGTGCGGTAGATGGAGTAATGTTACCAAACTGTTGGATAAGCAGGGAGATTCTTTATGAGTCCAGTAATGCTTTGATGAAATATATTCCAAAAGAAGGTGTAATTTAGAAATGAGAGGGTGGGAAGAGAGTTGGTAGATTTAAAAAAAGAATCGGTCTGAAAGATATTGTCTTCTTAGGTAAAGAGGGGGGTCTACACATTCAACTTGTAGAGCATTTATTGGGGAAGATTTCATTGCCCCGATGATTATGCGAAGCTATTGGACTGAATCCGTCTAGGATCTTTAGGAGGACTTATTACATGGTTCCAGGAGAAAACACCCATAATCCAAATGACTACGAATAAGGGCGTTGTACAATATTTTTGGGAGAATGGGTGGAGCCCCACCAGACTCTGATAAAGCGCGAAGAATGTTTATATTTTTTCACATTTTTGAGACATAGATGATACTGTATGATGAGAAAAGGATAGTTTGAGTCAAGCATAACTCCCAAAATTTTACATTCTCCTAATTGGGATAGGTTCATTATTATAGAGAATGTTGATTTCAGGACTTGCCTATGGCGAGAGAAGATCACAACACTGCTTTTGGGAACAGACAAAGACAAACCATGATCAGTTAACCAATCCTGTAAATACGACATTGATAAATTCAAGCGGGAACAAGCTGCAAGGAGGTTATCCAGGGAAGTATATATAGCTATATCGTCTGCATATTGAAGGATGTTACAGAAAGAGTTAACAGAAAGTTCTAAATCATAAGTATATATAGAGTAGAGCAAAGGACTAAGTACTGAGCCTTGTGGGAGACCCTTCCATACAATTCTTGGCGGGAGTAGAGAATTTTGACTATCAATATAAATGGATCTAGAAGAGAGATAGTTAGAGACAAAATTTACTATCCTCACTGGAATACTCAGATTAAGCATTTTTTGCCTGAGCACAGGAAGAAGAACATTGTCATATGCAGACGAGATATCTAGAAAGACTCCAACAAGGAATTCATGTTTAGAGTAAGCTATACGAATATCAGTAACTAGAGTATTAAGGCTATCCATGGTGCTTAAGCCTTTTCGGAATCCAAATTGGCTTTTTGCTAAAAGGTTTTTGCTTTCAAGAAACCATTCTAAACGATTTTTTATTAGGTGTTCAAGAATTTTGGCCATGGTACAAGAAAGAGCAATAGGGCGGTAGCTTGAGGGAACAGTGTAAGGCTTACCTGGTTTGTGAATAGGTAAGATAACTTGGGATTTCCATTCTTCAGGAGGAATACCGGATATGTAAATATAATTCAAAATAGAAAGAAGATGGGCTTCAGTAGATTGACTGCTATTAGTAATAAAAGAATAAGGAATTCCATCGATTCCTGGTGAAGAGTCTTTAAGGACACTAAGAACGGCATATAACTCCTCATAAGAGAAAGGGGAGTCAAAACTGTGTTGATACTGTAAGGACTGTGATTGAAATGCTATGCATTCATTGTAAGATGGTACTGAAGGAGGAGCAAGTTTACTAGCAAAGTTTTCTAGCCAAAAAGACTGATCATTAGATGTTGAGTTTTCAGAGGTCAAAACTGAACATCGGAATTTTTTTATATTTTTCCAGACTAATGATGGATAAGTCCTAGGCGACAGTGACTCACAAAATTTAAGCCATCCAGCCTTTTTCTTCTGAGATAGTAATTTTAATGTTTCAGCAGCAGTTTTTTTTATAGAAAATATAGTTATCAAAATTCATAGAGGGAATATCTTACTTCAGCTTCTTCTTACATGCTACAGAACAATCTTGATCTCACCAAGGCGGTGAAGGAGCATTATTTTTATAAGGTTTTTTGATGGGAATTGTCTTATTGGCAGCAGATAAAATAGCATTTTTAAAAGTAGAATACACCTGAAGAACATTCTCTTTCTGAACAGGAGGAAGGGCTAAAAGTTCTTCCTCTAGAACTGTGGAATACAGATGCCAGTTTGCTTTGGATGTGTTATATTTTAACCTAGGATTGAATGGAACATTGACTGTATAGGAGCTAGAGGGATTGATAACAATAGGGAAATGATCACTGCCATGGGAAAAGGGTAATATTCTCCAAGAAAGAAGGGATGACAGGGAAGGAGAACAGAGTGACAGATCTACCGTACTTTTAGGATTTTGGAGGGGGGATACTCTACGTGTAGGTGAACCATCGTTAAGGAAGCAGAGATCTAAATCATCAATGATGTCTAAAAATGTAGAAGACCAGGGATCACAAAAATGGGAGCCCCATAAGGTATGGTGTATATTAAAATCACCAAGGATTACCATAGGAGGAGGGATGGAGGATATAATCCTCGTAAGTTCTGATAAGATATTTGAACTAGGTTCGGGAATGTAAATAGAAAGAAAAGAAATGTTACGAGTTCTAACTGCTACAGCATTAATTGAAGGACTATGAGAAGGAAGGGAAATTAGAGTATAAGTAATTGATTTTGAGATAAGAATGAAAGAGCCAGCATGACCATCATTCTTATCATCCCTGAGGCATGAATAACCTGAGACCCTAAAATGGGACCCAGGCTTTAGCCATGTCTCTTGAATGGCTAGAATAAGAGGATGGTATTTATTAATAAGATAAGTTAATTCGTTTTTCTTATTCTTAATGCTCCGGCAGTTCCACTGAAGTATTGGAGGGAAGGTTATTCGTTAATGAAATAAGCTCAGTGAGTTTTTGACGGAGGGCAAGTGGGAGATCCATATCGCTGAAACGGGAAAGCATACTTATAAGCATGGAGATCATTAATTCACAGAGATTGTCATTAGGAGAAATACTCCGCCCTATTAAAGCACAACCATTAGTGGTTAAAGAAGAAGGTGTATCTATCATTGCCTCATGGGCAGATTTATCATATCCATGACTTGATGCTGGATTTAGTGGAAGTCTTGGAGTGAATGTAGTCTTTCTGTAAGAATGAGATTGTGAGGGGACAACTGAAGGTAAAGGGGAATTTGAAATAGGAAAGGGACTCTGATGATCATACGAAGGAAGGATTCTAGCAGTATCTGCATAAGATCTCCGAACTTGAGGGAAGCGGGAGGATGCTTCTACATAGGAAATATTTTCCTGTGACATTGTAAATTTGATAGATCTCTGCCTAGAGTGTTCAGGGCAGGAAGGATCTTTGGCTGTGTGAGGTCCTGAACAGAAAAGGCAAGTGGGAGACTGTCTTGTGCATGATATTCCTTCATGATTTTGAGCACATACAAAACAACGGGAAGATGACCTACACTGTGAGGTTACATGTCCAAAACGACAACATTTGTGACATTGAATAAGTGGTAAAATGTAGGGCTCAACAGGCATTGAGGTGAAAAAGCAATAAATGTTATAAGGAAGTTTCTGGCCGGAAAAAGTTAAAACAACTGTTTGAGAGGGAATCCACACAGTGCTTTGGTTTTCATTAACTGATTTTCTATTAAATCGGCGAGCTTTAATGATTGGGCCAAAACCCACTGGGACCTGGATTGATGAGATGAGTTCCTCTAATGTCCATTCTACAGGGACCTGCCTCACTATTCCCATGCGAGTGATATTATAAGAAGGGATTATAGTATCATATTTAGCACCTGCAAGGGCTGGGTTCTCAATAAAACAATCTGCATCAGCTGCACTTTTAAATTCGACTGAAATTCTATTGCGTCCTACTCGCTTAACACCGTCTCTAACAACATTTTTAATATTATTATGGTAGAGAAAATGACCAAACTTTATCGGTTTTAAAACTACTCCAGATGATAAATCATCTACGATCTTACTTACATGTACAATAAAGGGCGCATTGTCGTTACTAGAGTATTTATGTTTTTTTTCTATGTAGTCAGGATGGGTATAGGAGGTCTGAATAGATGGTACAGGTTGAGAAGGATCTGTAATTAATCTTTTCTGAGGATGAACTGAGTTATTGGATGCTTGCGATCTTTTACGATTCGACTGTTCAATTTCGATAGGCATATTTTTCCTTTTTATAATAGTATGGGAGTCACACGGAACCCCGTCGGGATCGGGAGGATCCTCCTCCATTTTATTTTAACTAATTACATATAAAACAACACAATTACTAAATACTTACGGGTTTATAACTACTAAAACTAACACTAACAGAAATAGTAAACAAAAAAAGTAAAACAACAGCTCTCAGAAATACGGAATAGCCGATCGACACTTGTACACCTCACGCCGTCTTCCTATTGTCAATCAAACTGCTCTTTACTCAAGCATTTTCAACTTAGTTGGAATTCATTCATGATTATTACAGCCTTTTATATGTCCACTGCTAAACATAAGTTATCTGCTATTGTTGTGACGCCTTGCAGGCGAGCAGGCAACTGCAGCTTTATATTATTTTGAGATTTTTCCTTTGTCACCTCTTGCGATAGCATCGAGATGACATATGGTAGTGGATTATTAAAATTGTTTGGAATGGCTTGACTTTAATACTAGTTATGTTAAATTTAACGAGGTGGAGCCGCGGTGCTGCTTTTTTTTTACATGGGAAAATGTCTACTCATACCGGCAAGAACGGTTTATGTCTGACTCGCACCGACAAAATATTTTAAATCTTTTATTTTATATTCCTTTTTGTTAACGCGACAGTAACTGTGTGATGAAATTCACCATTCCACAACTGTAGTAAACTGTTCCTTACTCGAGCATTTTCAGCTAAGTTCGAATTCATTCATCATTTTTAAAAGTCCACTGCTAAACATAAGTTATCTGCCATAGTTGTTGCGCTTGGCAGGCGCGTTGGCATCTGAAGTTTTTTATTATTTTGTGTTTTCTCTTTGTCGTCTTTTGCGATACCATAGGGATGATATGGAGTAGTGGATTATTGAAATTATTTGGAACGGCTTGACATTGATACTAGTTATGTTAAATTTAACGTGGTAGAGCTACACTGCTGCTATATTATGACTACAGCACGAATGGGTCGGCTCGACCGGGGAAGGACTACGCTCTCTCAGAATACCAGTGTAAAATTGCAGTGTAATGCTATTGTGTTTCGTGAGGTGGGTAGAGAGAGAACCGGAGTCCCTTTTTACGGGTAACGAGGCTTTTTATCTTAGTCCTCAGTGGTAACAACGCATCTAAATTTTGATTCTTAATCGAGGATATTTCGGGATTACATAATTTTTGGTTAATAAATACAAAACAAAAAAATAACTGTTGAGGAAATTGGTAAAACTTAATAAATTATAAACTAATAAAAATATTTATGTATTTAATAAATTTGCACTAAGTAAATAAAATATATATATATATATATATATATATATATATATATATATATATATATATATATTCTTTCACCGCCACTACACGGTATATATATATATATATACCGTGTAGTGGCGGTGAAAGAATATCTACTGCCCTATATCATCCCGTGGGTGTCGTAAGAGGCGACAAAGGGAAACTGAAACAGGAGATGGGCAGTAGCATCCGCCTGATAACAGCTCAAAATAATAAAAAACTGCGGTTGCCAACACGCATGCCAAGCGTGGCAACTGTGGCAAATTCCCCCTATAGGGCAATCTATAGGGGAGGCCCATGTCAGCAGTGTACTTTATAGGTTGTAATAGATAATGGATGGAAATAAAATATAATATATTGTAAAAGTGATAGTAATAAAAAACTGCGTTTGCCAACCCGCTTACCAAGCGAGACAACTACGCCAAATATCCGCATTATGAGGCAATCTATGGAGTAAGCTTATGTTCAGTAGTGGAGTAATGGTAATTAAATGATAGAAATAGAATTCGTTGTTTCGATCTATTATATTTCAACTGTATGCATTTATATACTTGTATATGAAAATATCTATTTATAAGGATACAGGTTTGTTTATTCTCTGTGAATTAAAAAGTCATTGAAAGTTTTTTAATTCAAAATAGTAAAGGAATAGTTTTAATTGATTTATTGAAGTCAAAATAAGATAGAGCAAAAAATATGAAACAACGGCAGACCGCCAACCGCTGTCACCCAATAAAATGTTCGAGCAGTGAAAAACTTAATCAAGAAAACCGACGATTTGCATAATATGTAGAGCTTGAGCGAAAACCGTGTAATAAATTTGAGACGTGTGACAAGGAAATGTGACTTAGCATTACAGTGTGCTGAAGATAGGACTTTTACAAATGCAAGCTTTTAGTGGCACTGATATTTGCTTTACAAGCGAAAGCATCTTGTTTTGTGTGTAAGTGCACGTCATTTACGCTCTAATGTTATAAATGGGGTTTATGTCAAAACTTTTTCTTATATAATTAATAAAGTTACCGTGCAGGGAAAGTAGGTTTTAAGAATATTTTGAAATTAAAGATCCTTAAAACATAAAAGTTGTGATTTTTTTATCTGTACTTACAACAGGGGGCATGGGGTAGAATCAAAGGTTTTAACTGAAGCTTTGGGTGTGTATGTTATCAGAGAGTATAGGGTTTCGATTATATATTCGTATATATATTCTTTCACGACAATGAAAATGTACTCACAAAATAAGGATGTAAGATAAAGGTCCGAATAAAATATAATATAATCATAAATATTTATTTATTATTTATTAGGACAAACAATAAACGGCGGCGTAAGAGAATCCAACACCCAATTTAGTTCTGTAGATATCGTACGAACGACTACGGTAAATGTCAAAAAAATCTTAAGGCTTCCGATAGATGGCAATATAACCATCTTGCTTTCGTCAGACATAAAATAATCAGATCAGCGGCGGGCAACAGCATCGAAGGTGCAAAACGTCACTGTGATCGTCAATCCTTCTGCCAAGCGCGACGATTACGACAAATTCTCCCTAGATCGTTATGCGAGAGAGGTCAATCTCGATAAAGAAGAAAAAAGAAACAAGTACACAGTACACCTGATCTGAAGTTGACCATAGGCACTCACATTTGTCCCTGGTTAATAACAAAATGCAGAATTGATGTCACCCCTGGGGATTAGGATGTAATGCCTCATGACCAGTAAAAAGGTCCACCGAATCTCGTCATTCGCCATAGAAAACATGACAACCTTATATTACTTTTTTCGCTAGTATTCTGTGCGAGCATTTCGCTTACCGTGACGGTGTAATAGAATCCTGTACTCCATATCATCCAGTAGGTGCGTAAAATGCGACAGAGGGAAACTAAGCCAAGATATAGATAGCAGCATCCTCCTGATAACAACTTAACATGAAAACACTGCGGTTGCCTAACGCCTGCCAAGCTAGCAAAAATGAAAAACATCCTCACTTGAGCAACGACATAAGAAATAGACCCCAAATCATGGTGCCCCCATTATTTCTTGCTTTTGTGGCGTTCATGGTAACACCGGAGCAGGGGGCGTTTAGAAACTTCGGACTTTCGGTTGCCACTTTCAACGCCTTGACCAGACAACATTTAACGTACACACCCTGAGGACGATGAGATGATCCTGGAACTAAAAGCACAGAAAGATAAGTTGACCTGAGATATTCAGATCATTAGCTAGTTTTACATGAAGTAAAATAATATATACGCCCCACTGCTGGGCGTATATATTATTTTTATGAAAAAGCCTTTGATTCCGTCGAAAGGGCGATGCTGCAGTCCTTTTAGCGGTGCCAAGTTGACTGTCGATATATCGAAGTGCTGAAGTGTTTGTACAGTGTCCGAGTACAGAATCAGTGTACGAAACCTATCCAACTGCAGGGGGGTGTAAGACAGGGTGACGTTATATCCCCGAAACTCTTCACCGCTGCATTGGAAGACGTTTTCAAACTACTGGACTGGAATGAATACGGTATTAACATCAATGGCGAGAACATCGCTCACCTTTGATTTGCTGACGATTTAGTCCTTATGGCAGAATCGCTGGAGGACCTAAGCGCTATGCTCAATGACTTCAATAGTGCCTCCCAACGGATAGGTCTTAAGATGAACATGAACAAAACAAAGATCATGTGTAACATCCGTGTCACACCTATGCCGGGAGTAGTTGGGAGCACTAAGCTCGAAGTTGTTGACGAGTATGTTTACCTGGGACAAATAGTCCGATTAGGTAAGTCCAACTTCGACCAAGAGGTCAATCGACGGATTAAACTCGGCTGGGCAGCATTCGGGAAATTACGACGCATCTTCTCGTCAGGTATACCTCTAAACTTAAAAACGAGAGTGTACAACCAGTGCGTGTTGCCAGTGATGACTTACGGATCTGAGACGTGGTCCTTCACTGCTGGCCGTATGAGGAAGCTCAAGATCGCTTAGCGAGCTATATAGAGGGCTATGCTCGGGGTTTCTCTGCGTGATAAACTTAGAAATGTGTATATCCACAGTAGAACCAAAGTAACTGACATAGTCCAACGGATTAGTATGCTGAAGTGGCAATGGGCCGGCCATATAGCTCGAAGAACCGACTTTGTGGCATTCCTTGGGGCGGCCTATGTTCAGCAGTGGACTTGTGAAGGGCTGTAATGATGAATGATGATGATGATGACTGCTGGGCACAGGTCTCCTCTCATTTCTAAGTAGGTTTAGGGCAAAGAATCGTATTACCACGGCTAGGCAGTTTTAAATATAATTTAAAAAATATCTTTTATAATAAGTGATTGATATCAAGATATCTTAAAATATTGAATAAACTGTATTGCACATTGGTAATGAGACGTCAGATGAAAATAGGCGCTACCTCAACAGTAACGTTATGCTGAGTTGCTGGTGCAGCTGAGAGACTGACTTTTGGTCACACACACTTTTGGGTACATCTCCTATAGCTAAATAAATGAGAACAATTTTATTTTATGTCTGTTCTTTTTGTTTACATTATGTATTTGCAGTTGTAAATGGTGCTTGTAACCTATTAAATTAAATTATATTAGAGATTAAAAAAAACTAAATCAACACGCATTGATCATGAGCTGTTATTTAATAGTCATCAAATTATTGTATTGTCATTGATTCAAGATACTTCTCTAAAATTTCAGATTACTCAGTCATCTAGAAGTGGGTGAAAACTGAATTATAAAATACTATTACTTTCATACTACATAGATACATACTAGTCAGGCTAATAAACGTGTAAAAAGGAACATAGCATCATCATAATCATCATATTACAGTCTATTACAAGTCCACTGCTGCACATTGGTCTCCACCAAGGAATGCCACAAAATATGGTCCTAAGCCACCAGCATCCATCGACGCCCTGCATCGCTTACCTACTAGGTCGTCACTCCATCTAGTGGTAGGCCAACCTCAACCATTAGTTATCGGTTCTTCGAGCTATAACCGGCTCATTGCCGCTTCAGTTTACTGATCCGATGGGCCATGTCGTTGAGTGTCCACATAACATCGCATCGTTAAAATTATTTTCTATTTCATTCTTTCTAAATATAATCACCGTTGTTGATATTTTCTGAAAATATATTTATTCATATAGTAGTAGTGTAAGAATATCCATTACCCCATATCGTCTCATAGGTCTTGTAAGAGGCTACAGAGGAAAATAGACTAGAAGATGGCCAGCAGCGTCTTCTTATAATAACAATTAACAACTGGAATATAAAAACTGTGTGTGCCAACTTGCCTGCTGAACCTGGCAACTATGGTAAATCCCCCGAATGATATATTTATTTATTTATTATTTATTGTATTCCTTAATCTAAAAGAATACAAAGGGTGGACTTAATGCGTTGAGGCATTCTCTAACAAGTCAACCCACGGAGTGGTGAGAATTTGACGTAGGTGTAGCAATATAGAATAAAAACAAAATAAAAATTATAATTAACTACGTTATATATACATTTTACTAATATATACAATAAATAAACTTTAGAAATATCTCCTATTTATACATATATAAAAATAAATACATACATAAATAAACATACATATATACATACCAACATACATATATTAATAACTATGTCTAACAATATAAATGACATGGATGATTCATGTAAGAAGTGTTGTCTTTAATAGATGATTAGGCACCAACTTTTTAAAAGCAAACTTATTGGGAGCTTTTCTGATGTTATCGGGCAAGGAGTTCCAAAGGCACTCGGTGAAGTGAACTGGAATACATATTTTGTTGTTAGAAGAAGAACCTGAGATGAGGAGAGATAGTGAAATTTACTCTTTCTTAAGATCTTTAAAGATCTTTAAGAAGGCGAAAATGGGTAATTTAATATGGAAAAAAGAACAAGTAATATTCTGGAA
Source organism: Parnassius orleans (assembly GCA_029286625.1). NCBI lineage: Eukaryota > Metazoa > Arthropoda > Insecta > Lepidoptera > Papilionidae > Parnassius > Parnassius orleans. Next base: position 1,089,508 of record JAGSMP010000137.1, read on the forward strand.
ATACGCCTTTGCCGGATTGTAAGCCAATTAAGCTTAGATCTATATTGCGAAATATGGTCATACTTACGAAGCCCGAAAATAAATCTTATACAGTTATTGAGAAGGCGTTCCAGCTTGTTCAGAAGGTTCTAGGACAGATCCGGATAACACACATCTGCATAATCAATTATGGATAATATGAGCGATTGGACAAGCATGATCTTAGACTTTGTGGATAGAAAATGTTTTAAACGATACAGAGAACGTAACATGGCAATGACTTTACGACTTACTTCAGAAACCTGAGTTCTCCAATTTAGCGTACTGTCAATGTGAAGGCCAAGATTTTTTACAGATTTACTAAACAGTATTGTAATCCCATTGTAATAAATAGGTGGTAAGTCTGCAAGATTAATCTTGGCTAGCATCCTTGAGCTACGCACCAGAATAGCTTGGCATTTCAAAGGATTGACCAACACTCCATAACGAGTAGACCAATCTTTGATAGCTGATAAGTTGTTATTTAATTTTTTAATCCCATTAGGGATATCCCCAATTTCAGCTTGCACGTATAGTTGAAGGTCATCGGCATATAGATGGTACGAGCAATCGAAGATGGAGGTAATAAAGTTTATATAAATGGAAAAAATTATAGGAGAAAGAATACCGCCCTGCGGCATATCAGCTTCTACATCAGCCCAAACTGAGGTCATTTGCCCCACACAGACTGACTGCTGCCGACCGCGAAGATAAGATGCAAACTATTCCAATGCTGTAGGGCCTAAATTTAGATGAGACAGTATGGAAAGAAGGATTTCATGATTAACTGTGTTGAAAGCATTTGAGAAATCAACTAGTACCAGTACTGTTACTTTTTTTTCTTCCATACCTTGTCTAATATCGTCTTTGACGTTAATTAAAGCAGTACTGGTACTATGACAAGGGCGAAACCCAGACTGATATATACTCAGTAGGTTATGTTTCGAAATAAATGTAGAAATTTGCTTGTAAATACAAGATTCTAAAATTTTGGAATATAATCTAAAAGGAGACCTATGTTCAGCAGTGGACTTTAATAAGTTGCAATGGATATGGAGTATTTCAAGTTTAGAGTAAAAGTAAGTAAAAAAATCAGCAAAAGAAATGATTCAATAAGAATGCGATAAAATATCATCAAATTAATATTAGTTTTTTGACAAGAAGCGACCCCAAAGACATTATCTACAAAAACTAAACTTCTGTGAAGTCACTTTGTTGTAAGTATGACTAATATTTAACTATCGTTTACAAAAAACAAAACATCATGAGCTGATAGATATTGCTAGTCAAATTTTGTAATAGATTAGCTGTGAGATTGTAATCATAGCTATACATAATATACATAGTATTATCAAAAGACACTCTGATCTGGTATTGTGTAATTTTTTTTTTTTAATGGCAACCTTACAATTACTGCCAACCTCCAGTCAATATATAATACTTGTAAGAAACGACGAACAATAAAAATGAAAACTATGATTCTGATTAAAAACCGAATAAAATTAAGAATTAATGAAGAATTAAATGACTTGTACTGAAGTTTAATAAATACTTAAATGAAGAATATTATGAAGGATTAAAATAAAACTGAACTCTTTACCACATTTAAAATATTAAATAAAACTAAATAAAGACTATAGTCGCTCAGACAAAAATTTAAGGAAATTAATATATTAACTTTGGCCTCTCAATACATTTATGAAAATGTAATGTACGTACACAAAAATAAAAGTAGTTATACAAAAATAAGTGATGTTCATTCTGTAAATACTAGGAACAAACACAAGCTAGTAGTACCAGTTACTCGACTCCACCGAGTCAGTAATTCATTCTTGGGGCGATGTATACGCTTTTACAACAAAATCCCAGAAAATATACAAAATTCGACCTGCTCAAAATTCAAAAACTTTATTAAACATAGTTTGTATAAAAAGGGTTATTATAATGTTAAGGAATTTATGGATGATAAATTCCCTGGGAATGAGGTGTTCGCTGCCAGGCTGTTTCTAATTTGTTTTGTGGTTAATTGTGTAATATACATGATTGTAAGCTGTTATTTAAAAAAGTCCCGCTGGGTTTCTTGCTGGTTCTTCCCAGGACAGAGGTTTTTTTTCGAACCAGTGGTAATTAGACAAAGAGTGACTTTCAATAAGTATTATTTATAATCTATATTGAATAAAAAAGTTTCTGTTTCTGTTTCTGTTTCTATTAAATGCTAAATAATGAATAAAATTTTATAACTTAATATTATTTGAATCTAAATATTCCATAAGGCAATTGAAAACATTTTTTCTTTTTTTAGAATAAATTAAAAGAGAACAAATTTCTGTAGGTAGAGGTATTTTAAGTTTTACCAAAGTTTTAAATAATGAAGTATGATCATACAGAGGACACGAGAAGAAAATATGATTGAGGTCACCAATATCTAAACCACACTCACATATAGAAGAATTTTTAATATGAAGCCTAGCAAGGTGAACCGAATTACAACAGTGACCCAAGCGCATTCTACATAACATTGTTGTATGTTTTTATTTAAGGTTAATTTATAAAACCAAGGCTTAGAAGGAATGATGGGTTGAATTTTGGCATAGTGACAGCCTTTCGTCGTTTTCGTTTTGTTCCAATGTTTTGACCACCTATCTCTATACAATAATTTCGTATTCGTTATAAGGTCATAGCAATAATTTTAAATAGGAAAGTATCCCCACAGACTATAACTTGTTTAGCAAGTTTGTCAGCATATTCATTACCAGATATACCAATATGACTAGGAATCCAAACAAGAGAAATGTTGATGTTTTGAAATTGGTATAAGAATAGAAGTTTCTTAATTTCAAATATCAAAGGATTGCGGAAATGTCATAGAAAGGATTGCATAATAGTGCCTGTAAAGAACTAAGAGAATCTGAAAATATCACGCTTGATTTTAATTTAAAGCTATAGCAATATTTTATTGCTTGTAAATGGCTAACATTTCTCCAGTAAAACTGAAGATCTGGAGGACTTTTCATTTTTGAACTATTCTCCAATTTTGGTGGTATATTGTAGTCAGTAGAACCTTTTGAGTTAATTTTAGAGGCATCTGTAAAATATAATGATAACCTGGGAAATTTTGTCCAACGCAAATACAAATTTTTTATTTGATTCAATAGAAAATTTATTTAATCCTATATCTAATATAACATTGGGTTTGAAAAGTGCAACCTCAAACGAATTGGAGAAAAGAGGCAGAGTCACCGACCTATAAATAGGATGTAGTAAAGAATTATATTGTTCATAGCTTTTTACTAGGTTAGGTGTTTCTTTATTACGCCAGTATTTTCCAGAATTAATTAAAATGTAATGAGAAAGTAAACGAATTTTAGGGATTAGTGGATGTTTGGAAAATTGAAGAGCCCGAAAAAAAAGCATCCGTTAAATATTGTCGTCTAATAAAAAGTGGAGGATCACCGCATTCAATCTGCAAGGCATTGATAGGCGACGAATTCATAGCGCCTATAATTAATCTTAAAGACTTGTGTTGAACGATATCTAAAAATTTTAACTTTTTATTAGCAGGTTCAAGAAGAAATGAGGCATAATCTAATCGACTTCTTATAATTGCATTATAAATTAATTTTAAGGAATATGGATGGCGCCCCACCATACCCCGCACAAAGCTCTTAGAATGTTTATATTTTTTCGCATTTTTTAGGTATAGATGATATGAGGCATGCCGGATAATTTATTATCAAGAATTACACCAAGGAATTTAACTTGCTGAATATTTTCGAGCGGATAATTAAAAAAGGCGAACCTCTATTTCAGGTAAAACTCCTTTGAGGGAAAAAATTACTTTGGGGAAAGTTCTAGTCCATGATCATCTAACTACGTGGTCATGGAGAGGAGATCTTGTTCTATCGTATTAGCACAGGATTCTATACATTTATCATTTACATAAACTAAGATATCATCAGCATATTGCAAAATTCTACACTTTGAAATGGACTGATCTAAATCTGACGTATAAATATTGTATAATAAAGGACTTAAAACGAAGCCTTGTAGAAGCCCTTTGAAAACCTTTCGAGTATATTTTAAATCATCATCAATTTTAACATGTATATATCGATCTAGAAATAAATTGATAATCAAATTTGTAAATTTTTTGGATATATTAAGCTTAAACATCTTTTCTAAGGATGTTGAGTCTGACATTATCGTAAGCAGAAGAAATGTCAAGGAAAGCAGCAAGAACCGATTCATTTCTCGAAAATGCTAGTCTAATATCTGTAGTGAAGATTGAAAGACTGTCATATGTGCTTTTACCTTTTCTGAATCCATATTGAGTATTTGATAACAATCCATGACTTTCTACATACCATTCAAGACGATTCTTGATCATGTGTTCAAAGGTTTTAATTAGAGTTGAGGATAGAGCAATCGGTCGATAGGAAGAGCTGTCGTTAGGGTTTTGTCAGGTTTCAAGATAGAATAATTACTTGAGTCCGCCAAGAATCAGGAACAAAGCCTATGTCAAACAAAGCGTTAATGATATTTAAATAGTAAGTTAAAATTTGATCGTTACATTTGGCAAGTAATGAATAAGGAATACCGTCTAGACCAGGAGCTGAATCGTGAACGAGAAAGGACAAGCTTTAATTCATATAGAGAATGGACGTTCTAGGGATCAAAAAAGATTCACATGGAATACTTTGAGGAAGCTCATCTCATGAAGGAGCAGAAGAGGGGGCAAGTTTGTCTAGAAAATAATTGATTGATTGAGTGGGAATGGCACCACTGTAAGAACAAGATGAAAAACAACAGCGAAATTTTCTTATATTGCGCCAAACAACTGATGAAGGGATTGAAGGAGATATTGAGGAACAAAAGGCATGCCAACTTGTTTGTTTTTTTGTGCGAAGAGTATTTTTAGTCACTTCTTGTATACGTTGAAGGTATAAATAGTTTTCCGAACTCATGTCTAATTTATATTTTTTTTTCAGCTTTTTTTCTATTACGAATGGCCTCAGTACATTCAGAATCCCACCAAGGGGGGGAGGGCTTACACTTATTATTTAGAGTTTTAATAGGAATTGATTGTTCTGCTGCATTTATAATTGCGTTTGTAAATGCTTCAACAATTGAAGTTAAATTATTTTCAGAAATAGGAGCGATTTTTAGAATTTCATTGTAAAGAATAATATTATACAGGTTCCAGTCTGCTCTGTCTAATTTGTATTTAATACATGGTTTTTTGTTAATTTCTGCCGATTCTTTGTTTGGAAAAGAAATCAGAATAGGAAAATGATCACTGCCATGAGAGCTATCTAAAACTGTCCAATTTAAAAGAGAGGTTAAATCAGGAGTACAAATTGATAAATCTACAGCACTTCTAGACTCATTGGGACGAGAGCGTTTGGTGATTTTACCAGTATTAAGGACGCCAATGTTAAGCTCGTCAATCATTTCAGCTAATAAACTGCCGTATCTATCAGAATTATAACCCCATAAATAATGATGGCAATTAAAGTCACCAAGAATTAAGAATGGTTTGGGGAAGGAGGCTATTAAAGATTTTATTCTGCGAACCGTAATGACAGAAGGGGAGGGAACATAAATAGAAACGAAAGTAATATTTTGAATTCTTACTGCTACAATATTAAAGTCAAATATTTCATCATAAATATCTATAATGGTATAAGCTATATTATTCTTTATAAGCAAAGCACATCCGGCATAACCATCAGATCTGTCATTTCGAACACAACAAAAACCAGATATTCTGATGTTGGAATCCGGTTTCAGCCATGTCTCTGAAATAGCAGAGATACAAATATTGTATTTTTTTAATAAATAAATTATTTCAGTACGTTTATCTAAAATGCTTCTACAGTTCCATTGAAGGATCCTTGTGAGAGTGAATGTCATGGAGAATTTCAGGTATAGAATTTAGTAAGCGAGCAACGTGGGACGGTAACTTTGTTGAATACGAAGATATGATTATGTTAATAAGGGAATTTATAATGCTTTCTATAGAATTAAAACTACCCTGTAGTATCTGGTGAAACCGAAGAGCACAACCATCTTCTGGTTGCGGAATTGAAAAATCTTCAATAATTTTTTGATGACTTTTTTTGTCGTATCCTATTTGAGTATGGTGACGGAATGATTTAGGAATAAATAATGATTTCTTATAAGAAGTTTTATTAGACGAAGCAGGGTGTGAAAGAAAATGATCCATTGTAGGATTAGTAGAAGGCGAAGAATTTATAGGGTTTTTTGAGATCAGAACATCAGCATATGATTTTGATGAAACTTGGGGATATTTTTGATGCTTCTAGGTATGAGATTGAATTTTGTGCCATTTCAATTTTAATATTATTTTGTCTTGTGTGTTCAGGGCATCTAGAATCCGTGGCTTTGTGGTTACCTGAGCAGAACAAGCAACGAAAGGTCCCATTATCTTTGTCGCAAGAAGAAGAAGAGTGATCATCGCCACATTTTGAGCATCTTGGCTTGGAACGACATAAATCTTTAGTGTGTCCAAATCGGCAGCACTGAAAACATTGAATCGTTGGAAGCTTATAAATTTCAACAGGGATGGAAGAATAGCAAAAATAAACCCTCGAGGGAAGAATTTGACCATCAAATGTGATTACAACACTTTCAGAGCTTTCATATCTGACTTTGTCTTCGTTGCGTACTCGGTAATTTAATCTTCTTACTTTTAATACAGGAATGGTGTTTGGATACGTAGATAATTCAGAAATAATCTCTTCTGGTGTCCAATCTTTGGTACACCTTTATAACACCCATACGAGATACATGGAAGGATGGGATAAACGTTTTGTATTTATCATTGACAGAAGGATTTTCTAAAAATAGATTTGCATCAATAAATTTAGAGAATTCAATCGTTATTCTATTCCTCCTGATACGTTTTAGGCCTCCATTAACTATATTTTAATATTTAATTTTTTCAAAAAGTGACCAAACGAAATAGCATTTAAAGTTTTACCAGAATTAGGAGAATCTTCTTTTACTTGAACATGGACGATAAAAGGACCTGAATCTTTTGAATTATAAGGGCGAAGAGATTGAAATCTTTGTGAATCAATTTTGCATTATCGCTATTTATATGTGTGTTAAGAGATTTAGAAGAGATTTGACTATAGGCAGAATTTAATGTTTGTGGTAGAGGAATGTCAGATGATTGTGAAGAGGATTTCAGATGATTGAGTACAAGCAATATTGGATGATAAAGATATGGGAGATTCATAAACACTTTGTCCTGATATGTTGCCTTGGTTAAAAACCATAATTTTAATTTTAGATGTTAAAATATTACCGGTATCGCATCGGTCTGATTCTGAGAATGAGGAATTGGTGGGGAAAACTGAAATTTTTCTACTGAAAACCCAATTAGCATGTTCTTCTTTCTTCCTTTCTTTCGTTTTATGTTTCCTTTTCTTTTTATTGGAAATAATTTTGAAGTTGTCATCAAAAATTTCTTGAGATAATGACTGTCATGGTTTTTAAATGAACATTCTAATTCATTTTGAATTTCAACATAAGCACCTGGAGAGGAAATAATGTTAGGATCAGAACAATTCGGATCCGGTGGCTTAGGCGGAATAGATGGATTAGACATGGCGACTACGGGAGTCTAACACTACGTTAGACTATTTTGTAATACTAAGAAATTGTCGCTAAATGAGTGATAATATGAAAATACAGATAAATATTATTAATATATACTATAGTAAATTAGGAATGTAATCAGAATATTAAAAGAAAACTTAAAATAATTAATATGACACCAAAAACACGTAAAACCGTTATTGACGTTCAGTTGCCAGTCTATTGTGTTATTGTATAAACAAAAGTCGGTAATAGGTACTTACATAGATGCTTCAACATTCCTCAACGCGACAGAACAAAAATCGGGATTGCATGCAAAAAATTTTGCCACTATCATTGTATTTATCCTTGGTAGATTAGTACTTTCTGCTTTTACGAATTCGTCTTCTATGATGCCATTTCAATAAAATACGGAATAAAAGTTAACAATCATGATGATAACTTGAAAACTTTCGAAATAACACACAACACATTAGCTTGTTTACTATCAAAGTGACGTCATGACGGAATCTAATATGACGGATAGCGTTTTGGACATTTGAGGCACAGATAAAAAAATATTCTTAAAATTGATTTATAAAAAGTTATAATACATATTTATCAATTGAAATTCAACATTTCATTCATTTACTTTATAAAAAACCTATAAAAATACGTATTTTTTTATTTTATTTTTTAAATAGTGTAAAATACCCTATTGTACTGCTGCAATGTAATAAATAATAGCTACTTATATATTCCTGTAAAAAGTGAAATGCGGTACACACTTCCTTTATTCTGAATAAACTTCTCTCTCTTTCCTCTTAAAATTCCGTCTTAGTTCCACTGGTCATGGTGTTTTTTTTTTCGAAATCATTGTATTTGTGTAATGTAATATTTAATAACTATTTAATTTTTCTTATAACTCTGACGTGGGAAACGAACTAAAAGTCCACCCGATGGTAAGTGTCTACTGCAGCCCTAGCGCTATACCTGCAACCTACCTCAGTATCTCGAGCACGAATAATAAACAATTGCGTCACGAATTCGTATAGAGTAAATTATGCGAAAACTTTTACCAAACTCTGACTAAAATCGTCGGCAGCACGAACGCTTATATTTAATTCACGTGTACTCGATACTATAGTGTAACTATATGTAAACAAATCTTAAAACTCAATAATAAAATGAACGAATGAAAACGAATGATACGTTTATAAATTGCTATCATTGTATTCGTTGAGTCTTTTATTCTGCGAAAAAATAAGAAAACATGATGAAACTTATTAATAAAAGTGTGTTAATTAATGTAAAAAGTTTAAAAATTAATGTAAAAAGTTCTCCATATATAATTATATAAAGAGTGTTTTGACAAAACACACTTTATATAATTATATATGGAGAAACATTTTTTATGTTTATAAAACGATGTTTCACGTCTTATGAATTGTGATTTCCGAACGCGGATTTCATAAGATGAACACTTGACTTCGCTCCGCTTCGTATTGTTTTAGTAGTTTTGTGTTTTGAATTTGTTTTAGTTAATTACTGCTAAATTTTATAATGATGTCGTCAAGAACTAGTTACACACAGTTTACAATAATGGTGGAGTTCATGGAAAAGTAAGTAACTATATTGAAACAAGAGTTTTGATTATATTTTAGTCTGTATATTCATTGTATATCGATACTGATTTATTCTGTTAAATAATGAATATTTTTTATTTCCAAGGAACGGTGATTTATCGAAACCACAGAATTTGCCACGGCTTAGCTTTGCTTGACATAAATATTGCAAAAATAATTGATTTTGAATAATTTTTTTCTCAAAAAGTACGCATTTCCGCATGTTGAAACTTTGCGTGTGTGCTTATAATAATGTAACCTTTCTGTAAAAAATATCAACCCCCAACTCGACGGACGTCAATGGAAAGTCGTACCTTTGCCGCAATGACGACAGTGGTGTATTAGAAAGTGCAAGGAGCTATGTGATTTGCTTAACAGCCAAGGAATCGGAGTCTCGCAGCGAAGAAAAGTGGCAAACAGTAAGTGCTAGTCTTATTTTTCTAAAACCTTTCTAAGCCTCAATCAAGAGCGCCTACATAGAGTTTTAAATGAATGGCTCATTTCATATTGTAAGAATTTTGAGTTCATTATCGTTTTATTTGGTTTGCTTAAGATGTGGAGTGATTTAAAAAAAAGTGGGCAAAAATTTATAGACAATTAAATTAATATGAAAAAAAATGTCTAACATACTTAGAGAACAGGGTGATTTAACATAGATAGAACTTTAGTAAGAATCACAGTACAAACTTTAATTTTAACATCCTAATATGATTAACTCGTACTTTCTCTATGAAAATATATTATTTAGAAGATATTAATGTATATGAATATAAATAACTTTAGAATAAGACTAATATCTTATTATTTTACAAGTAGAATAATCTGACGAAATTAATAAAACAGTGTTCTATACCTGCAAAGCCACAAACAGATTCTACCATCTGAAATTCCTGCTATAGCTACGTCTTGTATATTAACTATTCCAATTACTAAATATAAAAAATAATTATTATAATTTCATGATGTAAGTAATAGTAGTGTGTGATCATGAGTCCTGTTTATTTGATAAATTAAAGAAATAATAATAATAATGTACTTATAATTCAAATTAGTCATTACATCTTTTAACTTTCTAATATTTTCAACAATATAAAAAGGAAATAGCTGTGAAAGTAATCTAGAAAGTTCAAGTTTTTCAATTGATCTTTTCAGATGATGGGGACTGGAACAATCCTGGCTGCAGCAAGGATCCAGTACTTATACCTCCATCCAATCCCAGATCCCTAACACTAACCAGATCCCCAACACCTTCACCAAATCTACCACACCGCCGAAATCTTTAACTGTCCTCCACAGGCAACCCACCCCATAACAAGCCAAAAAGAAACCACTTAGATCATTAGAAGAATTTTTTTTGAGTGAGGAGAATATAAGGAATGATAATAAGGAAAGATAGGGATTTATATAATTAGAACGAGAGAGGATTAGACAGAGACATTGACCTTTGTCAACATGATACTGAGCTACAGTTGCAAGCTCAGTGTAATAATATATATAATAATAATTGTACACATTTTCAATAAAATGTCACATTGACATTTTTGATGTGCTTTTTTATTTGAACTTAATATTAATACCGGTAAAAATAGACAACACTTAAAATCTAAAGTCGTAATAACGAAAACAAATCAAGACATTATTCAAACTATGTAGATATACCTAAAACACAACAGAGAAACAAATTAATTTGAAAAAAATTGGATTCAATAGAAATAGAAATGGATTTTTTCTTGTTCAGTATACATGTTTAATTTACCACTGGTTCGGAAAATACCTGCGTCCAGGGAAGGATTAGGAAGAAACCCAGCGGGACATTTAAAAAATAATTGTTTACATTCATGTATTATGTTTCACAATTAAATATAAAAATTATATTAGAAATAACTTAGTAGCAACTACATCATTGCCAGGAGTTATTCCATTCATAAATTCCTTAATACATGTTAACATAACCCTTTTTATTTATATTTGCTTTTTTTTTTTGAACTTGGCTGTGGACGATATTTTAAAATATTTAATTTAAATTATGAATAAAGTAATAAATAAATAATTGTTATATTATTATTAATATAAAAATTAAATCTGGGCATAAACAAATTACATACAGAAGAACTACACTGCACTAAGTCTATCTCTACAAGAATTCCTCTTATAGCACGACCTCTTATTAACCCTGACTACTGTCACTTCTTATAATACATAAAGCAGGTTGCTCATGTGGTCATTTAAATTGTTACCGTACACATCTGCCTCTGGATCTGGTACGCCAAATTGCATAGCTATGTTATGTAGGACACAACAAGCTATAATTATTTTGGCGTATTTTTCGGGTTTGTAATGCGGAGTGCCATCCCTGTTTACGCATCTCCACCTATTTTTCATTCATCAAAGCTAAAAATAAAATATTGTAAGTATCTAAGTACTTTTAAGACGTCTCTCTCAGCGCTGATAAAGGTATTGGTTATTATTTATTGGCTGTTAAGTGCCTCCGTAACTTGAGAGACATATTTGCTAACACTTGTTTGGCCCAAATTCTTACTCGTACCGACTAAACGTTGATAAGAACCTGTTGCGTTAAATAATAACGCACAAAGAACCTAAAACATAAATGAAAAAAATCTGAGGTTAGGTACATAATAACTACAGCAGGTAAATTAATTCTGAGCATTATTTTTTTATACCCGAAGCTCTAAGCTTATTCTTTTATTCCCTCTTAAGTTTTTTTAGAGCGAATTTCAAGGCAAAGGAATTTAAGTGCACTTTTACTTAATCTGTATCTTTCAGAAATATCCATAGGTTCTTCAGTTCGGCGAAGAAAAACCCGTTGAGTAATACCACTGGAATGATTTAGATCTATTTAATTTAAACAGCTATTAAAATAAAATTATTATTAATCGATCAAATAATTAAGGTAAGGGTATTTATATAAGATACTAATTAGGAATAAGTACTTTAATATAGTTTTACGAGTTCTCGTAACATCTTAAGTACCTTAATTGTCGTTTTTGCTTTCTTGCCTCGACTGCCAAATGCAACGCAAAATAATAAAAAGCCGTGGATCTCATTCTATTTATTCTTAATAAAAATATTTATAACTTACATCAGCGAAAAACCCAGAGTAACTTAAATTTAAGACTTCTCGATAGCGTTCTCGCTGTAAAAATGTCGGTGAGAAAACTTTCGTAGTTCTCTACAGCGGATAGACGATAACGTACGTCAAAAATAGATTCGTGCTGCCGAAATCAACACATTTTGCGTCTTACTTATATTAATTAAACCAAACGATAGCTATGCATAACGCAGCATTAGATGTTCGTGCTTCTAAATTTCAGTTCCAAATACGCTCACGGAGCAATGTTCAAATTCCCATACACAATTTTACTTATACTAAACTGTCTAGTAAACTGTACTATAGAGCAAAAAGTTCGTATTCGGGGTACTGAACACTAAAACGGAATTACAATCACTGCTATCTGGCGGCAAAAATAGGTATAATGGTTGTATTTATCCAGACAGACACAGTAGGCAGAAAAGGAGTCCTACCACTTAGAATTGGATAGATATACCAAAAATTTAAGCAAAAGTTAAATTATGGCTCTTTCTATACGGTAACTGTAAATTTACTGAAAGAAACAAATCCCGAAGATCAATACAATATAATGATTTTTTGTATTATTTATATATAATATTATTTTTATTCAATCAATACAAAATGTTGTAACATATCAATTGCATCACAGGAAAATTATTAAACATTTTTTGTCAAAAAAAATCGTTATTATTTTATTTATTTTTTTACTCTCTACTTCTAGCCGTTTTATTGACTCTTTACTTTGAAAATCCGTTATTAGAGTTAAATATGAATTAATGACTAGATCAACGTTGCAGTGTTGTCAAAACATAGCGTTCAAGGAAAATTAGACTATAGTCGCCGAATCATTGCTTAAACAAAATGTAAAGGCTTGTTCAAATACTTTTAAATTCCATAGAGTATTGCCAAAATATATCGTTAAATATTTTAAAACTATTGATGTTAAGAAAACGGCAGACTTATGGGGGATTTCCGTTAAAGTTATTTTATCTATAATAGATATAATAGCACCTTATCTAGCCACTATATTTAATACAAGCGTCGAATCTGGTGTGTTTCCTGATTTAATGAAACATAGTAAAGTCATACCTTTATTTAAATCTGGTAGTACATTAGACCCCGCCAATTTTAGACCGATTTCTGTACTACCAACATTTAGTAAAATTTTTGAAAAAATAATTTTAGGTCAGATCTTAAGTTTCTTTAATATTAATAAATTGCTACATAAAAATCAATTCGGTTTTACAAGGGGTCGCTCTACAACTGACGCTGGAGTTGAGCTTATTAAACATATTTTTTGTGGATGGGAGAATTCGGAGGATGCTTTGGGTATATTTTGTGACGTTTCCAAGGCCTTCGACTGTGTTCACCATGAGACATTAATCAGGAAGCTACAGTACTATGGTGTCAAGAACACAGCGCTTAAAATTATTATTTCATATTTAAGTAATAGAATGCAGAAAGTTATTATCAATGGTAAAAGTTCTTCCGCGTCACCTGTACTAATGGGTGTCCCTCAGGGCTCGATTCTCGGCCCATTCCTATTTCTGTATATATTAATGACTTACCTTCCTTGTAGGGATAATCATGATATAGTATTATTTGCTGATGATACTTCCTTGATTTTTAAACTTAAACGTCAATCATTTAAATGTGACGAAGTGAATAATGTTATATCAAAATTAGTGCATTGGTTTAACGTTAATAATCTACATTTAAACGGAAATAAAACTAAATGTATTAAATTTACAACAACGAATGTTAAAAATCTGGGTACCAATGTGTTTTTAAATGGGGAAGAACTGAGCCCTGTTGAATCTACTGTTTTTCTTGGCATCACTCTCGACGCAAAGCTTCAGTGGGGCCCCCATATATCCAAACTAGCAAGCAGACTAAGTTCTGCAGCCTATGCTGTAAAAAAGATTAGAGGTCTCACTAGTGTCGAGACAGCTAGACTAATTTATTTCAGTTATTTCCATAGCATAATGTCTTATGGGATTTTGCTATGGGGAAATGCGGCTGATTCAGAAACTATTTTTGTTTTACAGAAGAGGGCCATTACCAGTTTCTCGACTCCACAGAGTCAGTAATTCATTCTTGGGGCAATGTATACGCTATTACAACAAGGTCCCGGAAAAGTGTACAGGCTCTCTCTATTACCAAGTTTAAATGTTTTGTTAAGCTGAAACTGTATAAAAAGGGTTATTATAGTATAAATGAATACATGGTTGATAATAACCCCTAGGAATGAGGTGGTCGCTACCAAGCAATTTCTAAAATAAATTTTGTACTTAAATAGTTTCTACAACCATTAATGTAAAATTTACTTTAAAAAAAAAGTCCCGCTGGGTTTCTTGCTGGTTCTTCCCAGGACAGAGGTTTTTTTTTCGAACCAGTGGTAAAGTAAAAAATGACTTTCAATAAGAATTACACATGTAATCTATATTGAATAAAAAAATATTCTATTCTATTCTATAGACATCTTTAGAGTATTTTTCGTAGCATTTTTAATTTTATGGTTTTAAAGGTCATTCAAACTATTATGGTATAATTCAAACAATATGGGTATATTGAATAAAACTAATTTTACGGATTATATCGCGTTTAATCAACTTATTTTTATTAGTTCCCGACGTTTCGGGTGCTTTACAGCACCCATGGTCACGGGGGACTGAGGTGATTATGGGTATAATAAAGCGCTTTATGCATTATATTTTATTTAATCATTAAAAACAATTTTATTTCGGTGTTATATGACATATGTTTTGTTTATAATTAATTGGCATTTGAATTATATTTGAATTGATTAAAATCAAAAAGAGATTAAAACTTAACATTTGAAAAAAAAAAGAGTATCGAGTAGTGGCGGTGTAAGAAAATCTACTACCAAATATCATTCTGTGGGTATCGTAAGATGCAACAGAGGGAAACAAACCAGGAGATGGGCAGTAGCGTCTTCCTAATAACGACAAAAAAATAAAAAGACTGCCGTTGCCAACCCGCTTACCAAGCGTATCTACTATGGCAAATATCCCCCTATGGGGGCACTCTATGAGGAAGGCCTATGTTCAGCAGTTGACTTTAATAGACTGTAACGGTAACAGTAACGATTTGAAAAAAAAAAGACTTCAGAAAAATACAAACACAGTTTACTCCATATTCCATAGCCTCTGCGAAACGAAAATTACCAAGGAAAGGGAGGAGGGTGGGTAATGATTGATTACTCCGTATTTTGTTACCGCAAGCTTTTAGAGTTGCACTACTCGCTTATCTTTGACGTTACTGAAGACTGCGTCTTCTAAATTTTGCCTAATTAGATAAATTCAGTAATGAGGCGTGATAATAACAATTTTAAAATTTATAATCCGAACCAAAAAGATGAGATATCGAATAAAGAAATTAATAAAAAAAGAAATGGAAAGGATTTGCCAAGTAATGATTTTCGTAGAATAAAAATATTTACTAGGTAATTTCCTTTAAAGACCAAGTTAATGAACATTATCTTTCCCTGTAATTTTTTCTTCTCCCTTCGATCTGTCATTATAAGAGCGTTGTCAATTTAAACTATTTTAGATCGTAATATTATTTATAGTGCACCCTATCCATAACTTTTTCTCCCTTTTTATTTTCTTCTTGTAGTTTGTCTAGAATAAATTGCTGCCTATATTTGTTTATTGTAATTTGTTTTTATTTGGTGTGCAATAAAGAGTTATATTGTGTTGCATTGTATTGTAAAAGAAGTTTTAATGCCTTCTAATACTGGAACAGGACAATTTATTTTATTATATTGATTATAACTTACGTTTTTTTTATATTATGTTGTATTACTCAAGTGTCCTCACAATGTTTTCTTTAACCTCCGAGCTCGTAAAATTAGCGCATAATATTGCAATGAACAATTATATTGGTGGCGACGGAGATCGAACTTAGTTTGCTCTGTGTGAAATTTTAAGACGAACACTAACCGTCACTATAGCTACGAAGGCAATTCTATTTATTTGAAATAAAAATAAATTCATACATTTTTTTAAATTTATGTTCGAATGGCAGGCAAAAAATGGCATAGTTCTACTAAAACTCAACCTCAACTTGCTAAGTAACGAACGAAGCTTAGAGGAAAAATTCATCAAAATACCAAATTCCAAACCAACCAAAACCAAATTTTACAGGCTGTTGATAGCAAACAACCCTTGGAAAGTGAATCTTGGAGAGCATGGGTAAATCTATTGAGAAATACGTTATTTACGGCGCATTATTAAAAAAAAGTGCTTATATCCAGCAGTGTATTCAAAATGTTTGTAAGGTAGCGTAGAGAATTATTGAATACACAGTTAAATTCATTTATGTTTTTGTTGTTTTAATTTTTAGATTACGATGTGAAGGATGTGTATGGCCCTGAAATAACTGACGAGGATTCAGCCCTTTTAGATCAACATGACAGCTTTTACATGACTACAAAGAGTTTGCTAGTACTGTTCCAGATAATGGGAGTAATGCCTTTTATGACAGTACCTAAGGGTATGGAACTTTATGTATATATATTAAGCCTTAAATTAAGAAAAAGTAAATAAAAGTTTAAAAATGTAGAAAAAATATCATTATCAAATTTTTGATAAAATATTTTTTAAACATAACATAAACACTCATGCCCAGAGGGGTAGGAAGAGACTACGGACTTCCATTTGGCACGATCCTGACACACTTCTCTCGCCTCCTTTACATCCATATATCTACGCATACACGCTCGTCGGTTAAGGATACTCCTAATCTGGCCCATTTTAAATATATCGCCAATTTGGTCGATAAACCTTCGTCTAGGGCGTCCCTTCCCGACTCTTCCGTTCACTTCTACAACATAAATTTGCTTTGTCACTCTTTCCTCGTTCATCCTTTCTACATGACCAAACCACCGAAGCATTCCTTTCTTAATCCTGGTCACAACGTCATCTTGCAAAACACACTTTTCTCTTATCACACTATTTTTCACCCTGTCATTCAGATTCAGCCCTAGCATACTCCTTAATGACCGCATTTCTACAGCATTTATTCTACTCTCATGCTTCTTCTGCCAGACCCAACTTTCACTAACATACATTAAAGTAGGGACTAACACAGCATTATGAATTGCCATACGTGCCTTTTTGACACATTCTGACTTTTCATAATAGCATGTAGAGCCCCATTTACTCTATTTCCTGCGTTCACTCGTCGTTCTATATATATCCTTATCATATCTACCATCCCTGCTAAATGAACTTCCCAAATATACAAACTCATACACTTGCTCAATCATCTCCCCTTCTATTCTTATTTCACATAACGTTTTACTTACTTCTCTTTCAAAAACTATCACTTTCGTCTTACTTGCGTTCACTTTCATACCCCTTTCTTTTAATGACCAGTTCATTAAAGTAACCATCATTTGCAACTCAGCCGCCGACGATGCAAATATGACTTGGTCATCGGCGTACAAAAGGCATTTGACGGTTAACTCACCCATTCTCAACCCACATTCTGCAACTTTCAAAGTTTGCAAACAACTGTCCATAAATAGGTTAAACAGCCAAGGGGAAGCTACACAGCCCTGTCAGACACCTTTTTGAATGCCAAACCAGTCCGAGTAGACCCCATTGATCCTGACACAAGCACTAGAGTCCCTATAAAGAGACCTTAATGCCTGTATCAAATCAGCGATCAAACGAAATGAGTTAAGTGTTTGCCATAACACATTCCTGTCCACTCTATCATAAGCCTTTTCGAAGTCCATGAACGCACAAAAAACTTTCTGGTTTTTGGCCAAAAACTTCTCCGCAATCATGCGCATGGAAAAGACTTGATTCGTACCTTTCTAAATCCAGCTTGAACATTCCAAATTTTTCCATCAGTTTCTTCCATAACTCTTTCAATTAACACCTTAGCATACAGTTTACCCACAATGCTGAGCAAGCTAATGCCACGGTAGTTTTTACAGTCCAGTTGTGACCCTTTTCCCTTATATATTGGGACTATAACGGCTTTACACCAGTCTTCCGGTACCCGCTTCAGTTCCCAACATAAATTAAACAAGGTGTACAGCAGGCCTGCCACCACTCCCTCTCCAGCCCTTAGCATTTCGAGTGATACTCTATCATATCCGGCTGCCTTACCTGCTTTCATGCTTTTCATTGCTTTCATTATTTCATCTAAACTTATCTCCCTACCTCTCTCCACTTCTTTCGGAATTTCTATTTCACTTAATTCAGACGACTCTTCACTCATAAACACGCTTTCAAAGTATTCCTTCCATCTCTTTAAATTAGAAACTTCATAATTCAGCATACAGCCATTCTTGTCTCGTATAGCATTCATTTTAGGCTGTATTTAATTTCCCCTGGCAGTTCTTACGAGTTTCCAGAACATTTTAATATTTGCCTGGAAGTTATCAGATATCCTTCTATCATTCTTATCCGTTCTTTCTTGCTTTTTCCTTTCAACAAGTTCTTTTATTCTCTTATTTATACGTCTAAAGTCTGCCTTTTCTGTTTCAATCTCTTCAATCATACCGTTGTAATAACCAGCTTTGGTTGCTAATAAATCTAGCCATGCTCTCTTCTTTGCTTCAACTTCCATCCGTACCTCATTATTCCACCACAACGTATTATTTTTCCTTTCATTCGTTCTCTTACTTACACCACATACTTCGGTGGCTGCATCCACCAAACCTTTCTTGACATTATACCACACAGTCTTCAAGTCTAAATCATTCATACACAATTCATCCATACCACTTATATTTTCTCTCAGTCTACATTTGAACTTCTCTTTCACACCTTCAACTTGTAACCTCTCTATTCTTATACGCTGTAACGCAGTGGTAGACACAGATGTTCGATGCCGCCAACGCTTGAATAGACCATTAATTCGGCATAAGACCAAGTAATGATCCGTCCCTACGTTGGAGCCCCGGTAAACCCTTGTATCTACCACTGCGCTCCTCATTCTTTCATCCACAATTATGAAATCTATCATGCTTCTATCATCACCTCTTTCCCATGTATACATGTGAATCCTCTTATGGCGAAAGAAAGTGTTCGTCACAAAAAGATTCTTTTCCACATATACGGTGAGGTGGTCTTCAACATTGTCATTTATACTTTCATCGCCAAACGTTCCTAATATCCTTTCATAACCAGACCTCTTCACCCCAAACCTTCCATTAAAATCTCCTAACATAATAATATTTTCATTTACCTTACATTTCATCAACACCATCCTTACCATGTCCCAAAACTGCTCTCGGATATAAGTGGGCTTAGACATATCTGGGGCGTACACCCCTAGCACAAACAACTTCTTTAAGCCTACTTTCATTCGTATCCATAGCAGCCTTGGGCTTACACATTCATACTCTTTCACACATTGACCCATTTTTTCTGAAAGGATGACACCGACTCCCTGGCATGCCCGCTCGGTCTCGTCTACACCAGACCAGTAAGCGGTATACATGCCATGTACAGTGGCATCCTTTTCCTTTCGTTTCGTCTCATTTACACATAACACATCTATTCCTCTATCATTCATCATTTCGAATACTTCATCCATCTTATCATTCATTGCTCCACATACATTTTGCGTAACCAGATGGGCCTCAGCAATCTACTTTTCGCCCCTCCGGGAGACAGAACGTGACGGGTGGCGAACCTCGTCGCCGGTTTTTCTCCCGGAGATTCTTCGCACCCCTGCCCCATTAAAGGGGCGCCGGGAACTCAGGGCCATTTATTATTTTTATGGAACTTAAATAAAAATTTAATAGCTCAACGCTTACACCGAAGCGAGTTCGTTCAGTGTTAAAAATAGGCTATTGACTAATTTTGGAAAACCATTTTATATGATTCTTTATTACATAATAAGCACACTACATAGGTATATATTTACGCCCAACAATTAATATTACAGCCCTACATACGAAATAACATTTGAACCTAGAACCGAAACACGAGTTAAAGTTCCAACTGACCTAGACCATGGTCAGTTGGAACTTTGGTCGTTTCAATTCCAAATGCTGCACCTCTGACGGACCTATTAAGCTCAGTTTCCTTTCAACTCAAAAGGCTGCATCTCTGACGGATCTTTTATTTGGCTCAGTTTCCATTCAATTTAGAAAACTGCATCTCTGACGAATCAATTTACTCGTAGCTCAGTTTCTTTTCAAAAGTCTGCATCCCTGACGGATAATTATGCTCAGTTTCCTTTAATTAAAAAAATATCCCATTTCCATTTGGAATAAACAGGCTATTTTCATGCTTTCCTATACGCTGCGTTTCAAAACATTTAAATAGGCTGACGAATCAACTTTGCTGTTTACTTTTAATGTCTGAATCTCTGACAAATCTATAAAACTCAGTTTTCTTTCAATTCAAAAAGCAATGGATAGTTCATTTCCCAGTGACCATGCGGGCGAAGCCGCGGGTAACAGCTAGTTCTCCTATAAGTTAAAGTTTAAGGGTGTGGGGCAAGGGGTTGCCACGATACTAAGTGTCTGGCAACGGATGACGTGATTTATAATATTATTCCGAAGAAAATATGAGAAAATTACGCTTTACTTTGACAAATTTAAGTTGCTATTATATACACCTTTGCTACCTGTTACCTGCCAAATCCACGATGATCCAAACTTCATAGAAGTCAATCGTTCCTACCTATGTTGGGAGCATGCGCTGAGCAACTTTCAGCTTTCATAAAATAAGGAAGGTCTGACATTCACAGGCTCTAGCTCTATAGAAATTGAGACCAGCTTTATTTGACATTGTTATACCTTTGCAGGGTGCATGTGTTTTAATGTGTTACACAAAACCACATGTAAAGGCAATAAATAAATAAACGATGCAATCATTAACTACAAACATTTTGACAATAACGTAGGAATGCCTAGTGCTATAGTCACGTGTATAGGTTCGTTTGCTACAACTATTATTCAGAATGCATCGCAAGAAAACGTAAGGCTTACATTTAATGAACCGATAGTTACGACCAAACTTAATAATAACACAACATGTATAACCAACTTTACTTAATTATGGAATTAGTAACAATTATGATATAGATGAATTACTTAAACAAAATTTAAGCTCTAAAAGAGAACAAAATTAAATTTCTATTCAAGATTATAGGCCAATTTCTAACAGCTAAAAAAGAATAAAATTATTTCCATGTAACAACTTTTCAAATCGGTGCTAAGAGACATAGTGCATAGAAGAATTATAGATAGTTTTATTCTTCTTAGTTCTTTGAAGTCACCTTTTACTTTGATTAAAGTTTAATTTTGTGAAACTTGTGAGTGGTAAGGCATATGATAAGCTCAATATAACAAATAGAACTCCGTGTAAATGGTAACATTAAAATTAGGGGTAGAAATTTTTCTTTATGTGGCCACCCCGGAAGTATGGTATAGTATTAAAAAAAACCATTAAAATCAACCCACAATTGGCGAAGATATCGCGTAACAGAGATACATACAACATACAGATTAAAAAACATCTTCTTTTTGATGCCCTATGGGGAGGCCTATGTTCAGCAGTGGACTTTAGTGTAACAGTAACGGTTTTGAAGTCGTCTAAAATAGCATACATTTAATTATTACACTAAACATATAAATCAATGGAACATAAGTGACACAACTAATCTATAAACAATGTATAAAACATAATATACTTAACGGAACGGTAAAAGGAACACGCACAGACAGAATTCTAGCATCAAACAGAAGTATAACGCTGTTATTTTTGGTGTGGTGCTTACATAAACCTTTTTAGGCGATTTCAAAAAAAGGAGGTTTTACGATTCAGCTGTATGTTTTTTGTATGTTTATTACGCGTTATACTTCAGAGGTGGTCCCATAGAAATTAGGAAAGAATGCCATCCCTTAGGGCGGAGAAATAGGGGGTAAAGTTTTAAATGTAACTATTTAGACGACATTAAGATTGCGATATTCCCTAGTTCACTCATAACAGTAAAAAATAACTTGTCTTTTCAAAGAAAAGGTATAAAATAATTAAGACACCCAATTTCAAAATGTGAAGTTATTTTATTCTTTTTATTTCTGTGAAGTTCACTTTTATTTTATGTTAAAAGTATTTTTTTTCCTTTTACTCATAACGTGGCGTTCTACCTTATTTTTCAGAGAGAAATACATCTGAAATTTGAATTTTATTTAGGATAGACGCAAGTATCTGCGTGCTACATCATCCTGTCATAATCATACCAAACACATAATAAACAAAAATAAAAACATATACCATACCCTGTTTCAACAAATAACGACACAAAACACATAGAGTAAGAATAAAGGTATTGACACATTAAATAATACATTTTAAACACAGAAAATTACAACACAATATAGGTAGTTATACAGTCTGGAAGTAGCCTTATCTGTTGATCCTAAATTGTCCTGACTAAGCTTTTGATATTAGATTACTCGTAAACATTTCTTTTTAATAAAAATTTAATTGCAAGTAACCATAACATTACAATAATATGTAGATCACGAATTGTGCCGATTAAGCTTTTGATATTGGATTACTGAAAACATGTTATGAAGTGTAACGTTAAAGAAGACGCTGACTCCACTGTATAATTTTTATTGCTGGTCAAACCAAGGTGTCATACTTTCAGTCAACGGACTTGGTTTGACCATCCTATAAAAGCCGTTGCATTTAGAATAAGAGTAGTTCTCATAGTTGTAATGTAATCACCTAGTTAAGGAAGTCAGTGTTGTACTGAATTAGTTTTAATACATTATTGTAATGTAATAGTAATAAATGTCATCGGAACATATTTAGTTGTTTTAAAAAAACTTCAGCACCGCTCCCGAAATTTAACTGGCGCAGCTAGTAGGATACCCGCGATAATAGCTAAGTTCAAGTAAATTAAAATTGGTTTTGTCCACGGTACCGGGTATCCTCGAACCAAATAAATTTGTTAAATCGGGTGCTGTAGAAACCTTTCTGTCCAGACAAGAGCAGCGCTACGGGTAGACATTAGAGCGAGCGGACTGTAAGGAAACCTTTTTACTATTTTGTCTCACCCAGTTATTTCCTGTGTTTGTTCCTTTTTGGCTCTGTATCTTAACTTTTAAACTAAAATCGTTGAAAGTTATTTAACTTCTGCACAAAACTTGGCAGTTATTTATTAAGTGAATATAATTATAAAGAAAATTAAAGTGAATTAAATGAAAATAAAGTGATTGAATTATTGAAATATTTTAACTAAGATAATATTTTATAAACGTTTATAAAATATATTTTTTTATAAAAAATGAAACAAGAAGGAGTATGTCCCTCTGTTCAAATCATTGCTAAAGATTTATTATGCTTGATCCCTAAGTTTGATGGCGATCAAAGCATTTTGAATTTATACAATAAAATGTACAATATTATGAGAAATTTTAATGGACCGAACAATCGTGTACAAACTACATATGTATTTCATTGCATAACAAATAGATTGTGCGGTAAAGTGAAAGAGATGACATTTCCACTTGGGAAAGTTAAATTTTTTTATTTATACAACATTTTTGTGATCCTATATCAGAAGAATGCATTGGGATTGAATTAGAAAATTAAAAAATTAAATCTGGTGAATCATATTTAGAATTTCGTAACAGAATTAAACATACACGTAGCACTCTCTTCTTTAAGGTCACTTGCTTATTGATGAAGGTGTCAAAGCAGCAAAATGATTATTTATAATAACTTTTGTATAATTTACCGGAAGATTTAATTCGAATTGTGCGTCTTAAAAATTGTGTTACTTTAGAAAATGCCCTTAGTGTGGTTATGGAAGAAGCTAATTTCCAATTTCAATATAATATTTAAAATTAAAATAAAGTTAATAATAAACCAACTTCGCAACCAACGCCGAATAATTCAAAAGGTTTTAGATATCCATTCGCATTAAAATCAAACGCAATTTTCATTCTCCAGTGAACCATAACTTTAAATTTGGTATCCCACACGGAGCCCAAAATAATTTTAAATCTTTTATTAATATGAATCCTATGTTTGTAAATATAAATCAAAATAATTTTATGCGACCAAATGGATTAAATCCGCAAAACAATTTTAAATTCGGCATACCAAACCAACAAGCTTTTAAACCAAATATAAATCCTCAAAATAATTTTAAATTTGGAATAACTCAACAAGGTTATTTTTTATCTATTACTAGGTCATTGATTAAATTGAGGTTTATGGGAGCGTAGCTACCGCCGTATCAGCCGTATCAATGATACGGGGCCCCCAGATTACATCCCCTGAGCGTGTGTAAACAAAAATTCTAAGTACTGGGACAGAAAAGGCTATCAGACTTGTCACTATTGTCTATAGATAAACGATTAAATAAATAAGTTCGCCGAATAAAAGGCAAGAAAAGTGTATATTTGATTTGAATTGTTTGGCAAGCTTAGTTCCTAGGAGTATCAATTGTAAGTAATGACTTATATTTCAATATATTATTATTATTTTACCTCAATGCGAGCGTTTTTGTTCCTTGTGTGGAAAGTCTTTACCCTTCATTTGGGGCCCCAAATAAATTTTGATACAGGGCCCGCCTAAGGCACGCTACGCCACTGGGTTTATACCTCAATTTAATCAACAGTTTCGACCAAATTTTAACGCGAATCAACAATTTAAATTTGGTATACCTCAACCGCAAAGTAATCCACCTCAAATTCAAGATAGTGACGTTTCTATGAGAACTGCTCGACCTCCTAGACAAAACATGGTTAAACATAGCGATAGTAATTTATTATATGCATACGATAACGATGAAAATGAAACTTTACAAGATGGTTATTATCTATCCGATTACGGACAATTTTTTTATAACGAAAATTATGATAACTCTGATGAATTATACACATAAAACATACAACCTTTTGTTGAACAAAGCGCAAATAACGACGAATGCGATTTTTTTCCAAAGTAGCCTCGGAAGACAATCCCGAGAAACGATAAGTTTGAATTGTAACGGAATTAATAAATTACCTCATATTTTTATTCCCGAAATTAATGCACGCTTCATGATTGATACTGGAAGCACTAGAATTTTTATTAATCCCACTTTAGCAGATAAATATTTTTCCAATTTCAAATTTTATGAACAATTTGAAGTGATTAGTACTCACGCACGACGTGTTCATAATGAAGTGATATATATACCATTGTTAAATTATATAAGAGTTCATTAGAACATAAATTTTACATCTATAATGTTGACACAAGATACGACTGACTAATTGGCTCTGATTTGTTAAAAAAGTTAGAAGCAACTATCGACATGAAAAAAATACACAAAGCCCAACAATTAATATTACAGCCCTACATACGAAATAACATTTGAACCTAGAACCGAAACACGAGTTAAAGTTCCAACTGACCTAGACAATGGTCAGTTGGAACTTTGGTCGTTTCAATTCCAAATGCTGCACCTCTGACGGACCTATTAAGCTCAGTTTCCTTTCAACTCAAAAGGCTGCATCTCTGACGGATCTTATTTGGCTCAGTTTCCTTTCAATTTAGAAAACTGCATCTCTGACGAATCAATTTACTCGTAGCTCAGTTTCTTTTCAAAAGTCTGCATCCCTGACGGATAATTATGCTCAGTTTCCTTTAATTAAAAAAATATCCCATTTCCATTTGGAATAAACAGGCTATTTTCATGCTTTCCTATACGCTGCGTTTCAAAACATTTAAATAGGCTGACGAATCAACTTTGCTGTTTACTTTTAATGTCTGAATCTCTGACAAATCTATAAAACTCAGTTTTCTTTCAATTCAAAAAGCAATGGATAGTTCATTTCCCAGTGACCATGCGGGCGAAGCCGCGGGTAACAGCTAGTTCTCCTATAAGTTAAAGTTTAAGGGTGTGGGGCAAGGGTTGCCACGATACTAAGTGTCTGGCAACGGATGACGTGATTTATAATATTATTCGAAGAAAATATGAGAAAATTACGCTTTATAATTTGACAAATTTAAGTTGCTATTTTATACACCTTTGCTACCTGTTACCTGCCAAATCCACGATGATCCAAACTTCATAGAAGTCCATCGTTCCTACCTATGTTGGGAGCATGCGCTGAGCAACTTTCAGCTTTCATAAAATAAGGAAGGTCTGACATTCACAGGCTCTAGCTCTATAGAAATTGAGACCAGCTTTATTTGACATTGTTATACCCTTGCAGGGTGCATGTGTTTTAATGTGTTACACAAAACCACATGTAAAGGCAATAAATAAATAAACGATGCAATCATTAACTACAAACATTTTGACAATAACGTAGGAATGCCTAGTGCTATAATCACGTGTATAAGTTCGTTTGCTACAACTATTATTCAGAATGCATCGCAAGAAAACGTAAGGCTTACATTTAATGAACCGATAGTTACGACCAAACTTAATAATAACACAACATGTATAACCAACTTTACTTAATTATGGAATTAGTAACAATTATGATATAGATGAATTACTTAAACAAAATTTAAGTAAATTACGATTGGATCACACCAATGTAGAAGAGCGTCAAGCTATCAGAAATCTATGTTTTGAATATAGAGAAATATTTTATTGCGTTCAGTTACCCCTTACATTTACTAACCAAGTGGACATTCAAATTCGTACAAACATGAAAATCCCATTTATATAAGACCATTCCGTTTACCACCGTCAGAAAATGAGGAAATACAAAAACAAATGGATAAATTATTAAAAGATAACGTAATTCAAAAATCGTTTTCGCCACGGAGTACCCCCATACATCTAGTCTCAACGAAAATAGACGCTTCGGGTGAACAAAAGTTTAGGATGATAATTGATTACCGACGTCTTAATGATATAACAACTGAAGTAAAAATATGCCGAACATTAATGATTTATTTGACAAATTAGGAAAGTCAACATACTTTAGTACTTTAGATCTTGCAAGTGGCTATCATCACATTGAAGTAGATGAATAAGATACATCCAAAACAGCTTTTACAACTCCTTCAGGACATTTTGAGTTTACACGCATGCCGTTTAGACTCAAAACTGCACCCGCAACTTTCCAACGCGCAATGGACAACGTGTTGAGAGGCTTACAAGGTATCCATTGCCTTGTATATTTAGATGATATCATAGTTTATTCCAATACTTTACAAGAGCATATCGATAAATTAAGACGAATATTTGACCGACTCAGACAAACTAATTTCAAAATGACACTTGACAAGTGTGAATTCAGGTCACAAAATTACAAAAAATGGTTTAGAATCCAACGGCGGCAAAATTAGAGCAGTAATTGACTTTCCACTTCCCCGAACTTCTACTGACATTAAAAGTTTCCTCAGACTAGTATGTTACTACCGTAAATTTATAAAAGATTTTTCAAAAATAACACAAATCCTTACATCATGATTTAAAAAAAATAAGATGGAAATAACTACAACATACATAGGTGCTTTCCAAAAATGCAAGGAGTTATTAGTTAATGCTCCTACACTTCAATTTCCGGATTTCTCTAAACCCTTTGTATCTGTGGTAAGCCACAGATGCATTGAATTACGCTTTAGGTGCCGTACTTTCACAAGGCCCTATAGACAACGAAAAACCGATTGCTTATGCGAATCGTACGCTAAATGACGCCGGAACACGTTATAGTACAATAGAAAAGGAATAGATAGCCATAGTGTGGGCAGAAAAACATTTTCGCCCCTATTTGTATGGACGTAAATTTACTATATTTACAGACCACCGACCATTAGCGTGGCTAAAGAACCTAATAGTAAATTAACCAGATGGAAATGAAGGCTATCCGAAATCGACTTTGATATAATTTACAAGAAGTGTAAACAAAACACAAACGCCGATGCTCTTTCACGTGTGAAATTAAACGTTCTTTCAAACAAAAAGATGATATATCAATGCAGGTTAACGTAGACGACACAATAGTTTTATCAGACTCTTCGGAAACATTAAGCATTCCCTCATCGGATATTATGACGTCTCTTCCAGTCCGGTCCTCGTCTTATAGTACTATTTCAGCCTCATCATTGCAGGAAACAATACACTCTACAGAAGACATTGATACAAGTAGCAAAGCCATCTTAAATGAAGCCATAGACACAAAGCCCAACCAAGTACTAGTATTTTTCTGGAATAGAAATCAATTATCAGTTAAAGATATACGAGGTTGGATTGAAAAGTACTCGGCCTAACCAAGAAAATAAACACATACTAAATCAGTAATATTTTTATTTTTCTACATAATCACCATCAAGTTCAATACACTTTTGCCACCTCCCCTTCCAAGCATTTAGACCGTTGAAAAAAAATGATTCTTCCTTAGAGTCAAAATATGCGTCTACAGCTGCTTTGACCTCGTCGTTTGTCGAAAATCTTTGACCTCCCAAGTGCTTTTTTAGGTTAGGGAACAGAAAGAAGTCTGATGGTGCCAGATCAGGTGAATACGGCGGATGCGGTAACAGTTCAAAGCCACAGTTGTGAATTTCAGCCATTGACTGTACTGACGTGTGAACACGGGCGTTATCTTGATGAAACAGGACTTTTCTTCTGAGCATTCCTCGACGTTTTCTTTTATTTCTCTCGTAAACGACGTAGTAAGTGCAGTAGTAATCAGAGTTTATAGTCTGACCCTTTCAAGATAATCAATCATAATCACACCTTTCGAGTCCCAGAATACTGAAGCCATCACCTTATTTGCCGACAAAATCGACTTAGCCTTTTAGCGGGTGGTGAACCAGGTCTTCCACTGTTTTGATTGTTGTTTTGTTTCGGTGTACAGTAATGAACCCATGTTTCGTCCATAGTAACAAAACGATTCAAAAATCATCTGCATCGGCTTCAAATAACTCCAAACAGTCGCGTGAAATAGTCAATCGCGTCCTTTTTGTTCAACTGAAAGCAGTCGCGGAACCCACCTCGCAGACACCTTGTGAAACCCAACTCGTTGACAATGATGTTTTGAGTTCGTTCATAAGAGATGCCTATAATCTCGGCTATCTCTAATTTTTAATCTGCGGTCTCCCATTATTAAATTAATTTACTAAATAAAAAAACTTTTTTAATATTTTCGTCAGTAGTTGACGTCGAAGGCCTTCCAGAGCGGGGTTCATCTTTCACACTCTCTCTACCACGCTTAAATTCTGCTATCCATTTTTTGACGGATGAATATGACAGAGCACAATCGCCTAATGTACTGACCATGTCATCATGGATGGCTTTTGATGATAGCCCCTTCTTATGGAGGTACTTAATGACGGCACGCTGCTCGATTTGCTCCATTCGCGGAAATTATGTCCGATTACTTTGTTAATAAATTTATAAAATCACAACTAATTATCGCACACGTTTCGAACTTCACACAATGAACTAGTCTGAACTGAACTAAATAATGTGGGTAGATTTGATTTTTAGAATTGAATGGATCTGTGTTAGGCCGAGTACTTTTCAATACACCCTCGTATCAAGAGAAAAACAAAAGGTTTTTGAAATACATTTACCCCTCGATAAGAAGGATTTAGTTAAAAAGTTTCTGTTGGAATACATAAAACATAAACTAAATATTTCTTTTACTTTGAAAACCAAATACACAGACATCAGTATACACATGTAATTATAAAATAATTTAAAAAGGACACAGTAAAAATGTACGAGTGTACAAAAAGAATTGTATATGTTGATGATAAAGATGAGCAATGATCGATCATTCTGACTGATTCATCATGGTAAAACATCTCATCGCGGAATTAAAAAAGCAATTATGAAATTAAAACGTACATTCTTTTGGAAAAACATGGATCTAACAGTTGCTACAGTAATGAATTCTTGCGAAACTTGTAAAAAAATGAAACGCGATCGTAAACCAATCAAAACGAAATTACAATTTACACAAACGCACACTAAACCCTTTGCTAAAATATTTATGGATATATTTTATATTGAAACTAAATATTTCTTAACTATAGTAGATGCTTTTAGCAAATTAGGTCAGGCTTTTGAATTAACAAGTCGTACTACTATAAATATTTCTAATTTTACGGTGTTCCTAATAGGTTAAGTGCGGACTCTGGTAATGAGTTCAATAATACGTTACTAAAAGAAACTTTACAATTTTATAAAATAGACTTACACATTGGTACCTCACATAATCCAAATTCAATGAGTTTAATAGAACGTTTCCATTCTACAATTTCGGAAATACATCGTATCACTAAGTACGAACAAAAGATAACAGACGCTGCTAGTGTAATGACATATGCTATATGTCTTATAATCAAACGATTCATTCAGCTACAGGTTTACATTTTTAGAAATTGTCTTCGGAAACACTGACTCAAATAGCACTTTCGGAGTAACAATTACAATTAGTTCATGATCATATGAAGCGAACGAAATATTTATACGATTATATAATAGATCAATTAATAGAAAACAAAGAAAATGTAATGGATAAACGTGGTGGCGAAACATCCTTCGATTTACAAGAAGGTGATACAATATTTATTAAAGGCGTTAATACAAGATAAACCACGAAGTAAAGATAAACCACGATATCAAGAAGCACACGTATCGGGTGATGTTATTAGGAATACTTGTCCCGTCAAAATTAAAAACCGTAATACAAAGGTACCTATTAAGGACATTAAACGATTCACATTTTATTCAAGACATTAAACGACCTCCTCGCGTATCGGGCTCTATTTATCACGATCCACGCCCTTCAACTTCTAAGGATTGATAAGAATCCTGACATGTTATTAAATATGGTCATGTTAGAGTAACTTTTGGTAAGTTTATTTTATTTAAGGTCTTAGACTTAAGTTAATGTTTGAGAATTAAGAAATAAATAAGAAGGAAAAGAATTAAAAAAATAAAATAAAACAATGTATAAAATTTAAGATCTACTGAAATGGAAGTCAAATAACATTCGTTTTTGATACCAATTATACAAAAATATAATTACTATACAACCATCCCGTTAGCACTTCCCTTAAACTAAAATTTTAATTCCTTAATACCTATACCCACTAGTAAAAGGTTCTGAAATTGTCTCGCTCGCTCAGTCTTGCATCTACGAGGCCCTATGTTCCTGCACTATGACGACAAGTCACAAATTCAAGTGGAAGATGCTTGTATAAATGCTCTAATGAAATTCTGGCATAATACTAGCTCTTGCTATCCAGTACCAGCAACAAAGCAGCTCTATCATCTTAGGCACTAGTGATTTAACAAAATCTTGAACATTTAAACTACCTTTTGAAAATAAGTGAAAGTGAAGCTGTCTGTGTAGCCTTAATTTCATAAAGTCAATGGGTTTTTTGCTAACGTGGGGAAAAATTTGGCATCCAATATAACTATAGGCGCTTCTGATGCGTCAATCTCCAATTCCATAAATGAAACTTTTATTTCTGTATCTGACTGTATGGCTTTGCTGGATGCTGATGATAGGGAAATTGAGAACATTATCCTGGGACTTAGCCAAAGCTGTGCAACGGGACATGATGGCATTCCAACTACCTTAATTAAAGAATCGAAACATGTTCTGATACCAGTTCTAAAATACATGTACAACTTATGTTTTTCAACAGCCACATTTCCATCAGTGTTCAAAAAAGCTCTGGTTCATCATATCTATAAGAGTGGAGACAAGTGCCTTGTCAACAATTACAGGCCAATATCAGTACTACCTGTTTTATCTAAAATCCTAGAAAAACTTTTAAATACTAGACTAATAAATTACTTAGTCTCTAAAAATCTTAGCTTTAGACCTGGTAAATCAACAGAAGATGCGGTATTAGATCTAACCAGTACTGTTGTTAAAAATCTTAATTGTAAATTAAAATCGTTATGTATATTCCTTGACCTTTCTAAGGCTTTCGACACAGTATCTGTCTCCATTCTTCTCTCCAAACTCCAACGTCTTGGAATTAGGGGCATTGTACTGGACTTGTTTAAGAGCTACCTTTGTAATCGAGAGCAATATGTTACGATTGGTAATTACACTAGTCGGGGTGAATTGATTGAATATGGTGTGCCGCAAGGCAGTGTCCTTGGTCCGACTCTGTTCCTGATATATATAAATGATCTGTGTCAATTAAAACTACAAAATAGTAAAATTATTACATACGCTGACGACACGGCGATCATTGTTTATGGACAGAGTTGGGAGGAGGCGCGCTCATATGCCGAGTCCGCGTTGCACTCACTTATGACATGGCTGTCTCAAAATTTGCTTACATTAAACCTTAGAAAAACGAAGTTTATTACATTTGCTCCTAGGCTTTCGTCACAACCAGACGCATCGTTCGTAATATATGCTCACAAATGTAATACGCAAATTCCTTGTACCTGTATTTCAATATTGCGCACGCACAGCATTAAGTATTTAGGTGTTGTGGTCAACAGTGTGTTGTCATGGAGTGAACACATTAAATGTATGACGTCACGTATTAGGAAACTTATATTTGTCTTTAGCAAGCTTCGCGTTGGCGCTGACATGGCGATTCTTAGGACTGCGTATTTTGCCCTAGCTCAATCCATTATCTCTTACTGTATTACGATATGGGGTGCTGTCGGAAAAACTAACATTATGCAGCTCGAAAGGGCACAAAGGGCTGTATTGAAAGTTATGACTTCCAAGCCAATTAGGTATTCAACTAAACTTATATTTAAATATTGGGAAGTTCTTTCCGTTCGTAAATTATTTATATTAAATACGGTTCTTCGCAAACACAAAACCCTTGCATATGATCCTAAAATTTTAATGAATAAAAGAAGAAAAGACAAAGTATGCTCTACGGTGAGGTGTGAACTTGAAGTGGTAAAACAACATTATGACTTTATTGCTCCGGTACTTAACAATAAAATTAATAAAAAATTAAACATCTACCCTTTGCCTTTAAATAAATCTAAAGCCCTGCTAAATGAATGGCTACTAAGCCTTGATTATGACGAGGTAGAAGCTATAATTGAGCAATAGTTCTTAAACACACACACACACACACACACATGCTCATAAACACACACACACATACACACACACACACACACGTTAAATTACTTAGAATATTTTGCTTTGTTTATTTAATACTTGCTCGACGTGCTGAAGCTCGGCGGCCAGATGTTTTCTGTCACAGATCCCTCGTGCTCTCTGAAACAAAGATTTTCCCACGGTAGCTAACTGTGATGGATGATGGTGCGATTCACCATTTAAATATCGGTTGGTATGGGTCTTTTTCCTATACACAGTGTGACCAATAGTGTTATCAGGATTTCGGATGACTAAAACATCTAGGAAAGCTAAAGAATTGTTTGCCTCTAACTCCATTGTGAATTGTATTTTAGAATTTATGGAATTAAGGTGGTTTAAAAATGCAGTTACTTTGTCAGATGGTAAAATTGTGAAAGTGTCGTCTACGTACCGCTTGTAGAATCTTGGATATACAGGAGCAGTAAGAAGGGCTTTCTCCTCAAAGTCCTCCATGAATATGTCGGCGACTATGGGAGATACGGGTGAACCCATTGCTACGCCATCTACTTGCTTGTAGAACTCCTCCTTCCACAATAGATAGCCAGATGTAAGGCACTGCTTTAACAGTAATGCATATTCTGTAGGCATGTTGTATTCTTCTAGCTTCCTGGTTACAATTGAGATGCAGTCTTCAATGGGTAAGCATGTAAATAGTGACTGAACATCAAAACTGACCATAGTTTCATTGTCAGCGAGATGTAGGTCTTTTATCTCACTAACAAAATGGTACGAATCCTTAGTGTGTGCTCTGGTTTGTCCTCTCAGCGGTGACAGAACTTTTGCCAAGTGTTGAGCCAATTTATAAGTTGGTGAGTCGATTTGGCTCACTATAGGACGTAGTGGAGCGTTTGGTTTGTGTATTTTTGGTAACCCATACAACCTCGGTGGTTTGGTACATGGTGATATTATCGAATTTACGTCGAGATCTAATTTTTCGGAGTAATTCTTTAACAGATCGCTTGTTGTTTTAAGCACATTGGTTGTAGGGTCTGTTTTGACCTTTTTGTACGTACTTTCGTCCGATAAAAGTTGTTGTATTTTAGAATTATAATCTGACGTATCCATTACTACCGTAGCATTTCCTTTATCTGCACGGAGAATCGTGAGTTCTGGTCTGTTGCGTAAGTTGTACAACGCTTTAATCTCGTCTTTGGGTAGATTTAGTTTCGGCACTGAACTTCGACGTAACAAGGACGAAATGTCTTGATGTATGGCCTCTAAATCTTCCTTTCCCACATTGTTTTTAAACAGACAATCCTCAACGTTACAGATAATTTTCTCATACGGGATTTTTCGCGGTGTTATTGCGAAATTCAGGCCCTTCGATAATACTTTTATTGTAGGTTCGTCCAGTGTTTGTTTTGACAGATTATAGACCGTGCGTTGTTTATTGTTTGTGTCTGTGGTCAACGGTTGTTTTGTTTCGTTTCTACGTTGCCATGGATGTTTGGCATTTGATTTGATAGTTAATTTTTGATATTTTTCTATTTGTTTATTTTTGCATTCATTATATTTCGATGTTTCGCTATGAGTATTTGCTTGGCTTCGAAATGCCAAGAAGTTCCATTATTGGCTAGAGTCTCCGCTACTTCCTATATTAAGTTACACTTCTCGGAATGGAATAAGTGTTACAGTTCTTTGACTGCTCCCACGAAATTGGTGCCGTTGTCACTCCAAATATCCTGGCAGTGACCTCTTCGAGACACAAAACGTTTGAATTCTTGCAGCAAGTCTTCAATTGTGAGATCAGACACTGCTTCTAAATGTATCGCTCTTGTTTACATACAAACAAAAACGCATATGTATCCCTTGTACGAACGATAACCTCGACCTTTAGAAGTTCATAACTGTATAGGCCCCGCGTAATCAATTCCAACGCATTTAAATGGTCTAGTTGGTGTTACTCGAGCAGCTGGTAACTAACCCATTATTTGAGTTTTAATATTAGCACTATTTTGACACATGTTATACATTTATGTACACGAGAGTTAATAAACTGCTTTAGTCCGAATAAACAATAAACAGCATTTAATATAGTCATCAATTCCAACGCATTTAAATGGTCTAGTTGGTGTTACTCGAGCAGCTGGTAACTGACCCATTAATTGAGTTTTAATATTAGCACTATTTTGACACATGTTATACATTTATGTAACAAGAGTTAATAAACTGCTTTAGTCCGAATATACAATAAACAGCATTTAATATCGTCATCATAAGATAAGCGGTCCACCGTGTAGTGTTTTAAAATGTGCAGCGGATATAATTAATTTAGTGTTAGATTACTATCCTTGGGCAATATAATCGGATGTTTATGCGCACTTGAAAGTTGTGACTGATCTAAACGACCACCCACTCTTAGAATATGACGCTCATCCAAAAATGGATTAAGTGCATGTAATTTCCTTTTTTTAGGAACCGGTCTCTGTTTTTTTAAATTGTATATATTGTTGCGCGCCCTCTGGTATTGAGTAGCAGAACTAGGAGAGTCAAGATCCTTCTAGAAATTTCGGGACCGATATGTACTCGAACATTCTAGATGTTTCTACAGTAGAAGGTTCTGGAAACTATCTGAGGCCCTATATAAGGCCGGTATAGACCGCGACTGACGCAGTATTGAATTGGCGATACAAGCGAAGACTTCGAAGCGATACAACTGCGAACTAAAACGATCTGTAGTAAAATTGTGTTTTGTTATTAGTGTGGTTTAAAGTTGTAATTAGTGTTGTGTTATTAAAGTGTCAATTCTGGTAATTCACTCGGCAGTTTTTAATTGTCTCGAACCCCAAGTTCGTAACAATTGGTGTCAGAAGTGGGATTTAATCATGCCGATTTTACCTAAAGATGACACGGAGGGTATCCGTACCCGAAGTCAACGCCAACAGGAGACGGACCAGAGACGATTTGGTGGTACAACGTCGCAAGCCAAGCGGCCGCCGAACACATGGTGTTTTGGCGCGGAAAACGGACGTCTGACGCTTGCTCAGCTTTTTATATACATTTCCAGCCATGTCACGCGTATATCTATCGGACCGAGACGACTTGATGACTATTGCAATTTGTGTGATGTCATTTGCAGTATGTGATATTTTACACAGTTGCCTTTTTAGGGTTCCGTAGTTACACAACAAGGAACCCTTATAGTTTCACCATGTCTGTCCTTCCATCCGTCCGTCGGTCCGTGGTTTTGCTCAGAGACCCTAGGTGCTACAAATCTGTAATTTAGCATAGTTATAGATACTAATCACGCCTAGAAAACTGTGTAATAAAATCTTTAAAAACATTTTTATTTTGGGTACTTCCCATCATGTGGGGTATCGTTGAATAGGTCTTTTAAAAACACTGATGGTTTGGAAAAACATCTTTTCTATTTAAGGGTCCGTTTGCAAAATATTTAGCTTTAAAGAAAAATTTCGTTACAACTCTATAGAAAATGATCTAAACCTAGCATTATAACTGGTATTATAAATGGCATTATAACTTTGTAATGTTATTGTAAACTGTTAAAACGACTTATATGCATTACTAATATTAGCTTTACTTTTTCATTTGCGAGATAAATAGGGTATTATTTTCAAAATCAAAAAGTTTTTTTAATCTTTTTTGAATACCACTCCCCATAAGTCTGATTTGAAAATAAGTTCTTTAGGTACAATCTTCCTCTTCAATCTACTTCTTCTATCATTTTTATTCGTTATAGCGCTCAAACCGCGAACTTACTTATTATGGTCATTATCAAGAATACCCACGTATTGTGATGGGCAACTACGGAACCCTACCTCTTTCTACATTGTGCGTGACCCGAAACGCACTTGGCCTGTTTTTATTATTTCTGCAATGTATAATATTTCATACAGTTGCCTTTTTATATTTGCAATGTGTGTAGTAGCCTACCCTTCTGCATACGGTTTTGCAAAAATGAAGACCGACTACCTCCACGTGCGCTTGCCTCATAACAGCTACCTATGGCGTGTGCTGTGTTGTTTTAATAGCCACGTGCGCTTGCCTCGTGGCAGCGACCAATGACGTGTGCTGTTTTGTTTTAATAGCCACGTGCGCTTGTCTTATGGCAGCTACGTATGGCGTGTGCTCTGTGTCACTGAGTCACGTGGCACTTGCTGTTCTACGTGTGGCAGCGCGGGTGTGGCAACGCCGCGCGTTGCCGTCTTCTACTGGCGTACAGCCAGGAATACGCCTCTGCATGCAGCTTCCTTTTTGCAATGTGTGCAATGGTTTGTGAGTGCCATGTCACACAGTTGCCGTTTCTTATGACGATAATTCTATGGTTCGCAATACATTTATCTTCATTTCTTTTAAATTTTAAATTTTTCAAAGCAGATTATTTATTTCATGCACCTGAAACCAATAAGTAACTCTCTCTTTACATCTATTCCAATCTTAAATTACTTTGGATACCTACTTTGCGAGACCTATGTTGAATGTACTTGAGTGAACGCTTGTGCATCTAACGTAGTTGTTTCCATGTCTTTTGCTGACCCATTTTAAAACGCATGGGCTTCCGATACAAAAATTATAAACGCAAAATAATTATGGGGAGGCATGACAAAGTCTTGCAAAGAATAACATTTTTAAGAGAAATGAAAAATATAACCAATTGGGATAACGTCATGTTCGTGGATGAATTGTGGTTAAACGTCAACCACACTATACCGCAGATATGGACAAATGACATTGCAGCATCTCGCTCGAAGGTGCCCGTGGGAAAAGGTGGGCGCCTCATAATTTGCCATGCGAGATTCGCCGTAGGAGGATTTGTTGAAAATTGCTTATTAGCCTTCCAATCGAAGAGTACAAGAGAATACCATGAGAAAATGATACAATTAGTAAAGCGAAAAAAACCACGTAAAACTTTGTACGTTATTGATAAATTAGCAGAAGGGCATAAATTATAAGACTACCACCATCATACCACTGCCAATATAATGCTATTGAATTGATTTGGGCCCAAATCAAAGGCTAGTTCTTATATTAAATGTTCTAATTGCAAACATATTTACTCTTCTTAAACACACTCGAGATGAAAATACCTTATTATTTTACAGGCTATGCAGCACGGTACAACACCAAACCACCTTTCACTGTGAAGAAGATGGAAGGTTTGCTGAAGAAAGCATGTGCTCATGTCGCAAAGGATGATTGGGCAAAAGTGGTGGAGAAAACAATGAAATAATTTTCATTATGGATGTCTTTGAAAGAGACATTCATTTTGACTACAATATTGAAAATCAAATAATAATTAATCTTAACAACGACAGCTCAACTAGTTGTATTGAAAGTAATTGAATAGACTTATTTTTAATCTAGTTTCAATCTTATATTTATATATATGTTTGCCTCTAGAAATAAGCAGTAAAAAAACTGATAAATTTTATGTTTTAAATTATCCTTTTCTAATTTATTCTGATATTAATCGAAACAAAACTGTAAATGATTACCAACTCTAAAGAATCGATATCGATTTTTCTTAAGAATCGAAATTGTATGTACCGATTTTTTGGTTTGCATGCCTAGTCCAAAAAGTCCAACATCTGTCAAAAGGTATTTCTTAGATTTGGTTGAATATAATTCGAGAATAAAGATAAAATTTGTGTAAAAACTTTAAAAAGTGTTTTTGTTTTAGTTGTTTTTTACCTCAGCTGTAACGTAGTTCTTACTAAGATATCATAGCGTAAAGAATAAGCTAGTGCACGTGTGTTTACGCTATTGTACATGAGCTTCATTCTTAATTCACTTTCTATTTGGGTTATAGAGGTCAAGCATATGTG
Organism: Parnassius orleans; assembly: GCA_029286625.1. Taxonomy (NCBI): domain Eukaryota; kingdom Metazoa; phylum Arthropoda; class Insecta; order Lepidoptera; family Papilionidae; genus Parnassius; species Parnassius orleans. Next base: position 1,128,703 of record JAGSMP010000137.1, read on the forward strand.
TATGTTATTGAAGTTATTACAAGTGTATGAATAGCCCTAAATAAAATGTGTCACAGACAGATAAAATAAACAAGCGTATCATACGTATGCATACGTACATAATACGTACCATTATGTCTCTGAAGTCACCATTTTTCCGTATTCCGATCTGTAGTGGGTATTCATAGGAATAATATTTAAGCCATAAAATTAACTTCCGTTCAAAATACTTTACAAGGCGCAGGTTCGATCTCACGTGGAATACTGTTCCCATCTCTGGGCTGGGGCTCCCCAGTACCAGGTTCTTCCACTTGACCGCATCCAGCGCAGAGCGGCTCGAATCGTCGACGACCGAGTCCTTTCCGATCGGGTCGATTCACTGGCGCTGCAAAGAGATGTTGCATCCATTTGCATTTTCTTTCGCATCTACCACGGGGAGTGCTCAGAGGAATTGTTCGGATTAATCCCAGCCGCCAAATTTCACGAACGCACATCGCGGCAAAATTCCCGATACCATCCACACCATCTGGATGCTTGGTGGTCCACCACTGTACGTTTCACTAGAAGTTTTCTTCCGCGTACGAATTCTCTGTGGAATTGTTTACCACCGGCGATTCTTCCGGACCGATATGACTTAGGGACCTTCAAGAAAAGAGCTTAAAAAAATAAGTCAGTTCAGCGTAATGTCAGTTTCTTGTGGCAGATTCAAGAGTGAATGAGGACGTGAGATGAGAATTGCTAACAGCAATGGAGACATCATGTCACCTTTATTAATGAAACTTCCTTGTAAAAAATTATATTTAAAGTGAAATAAAAAAACACGTGACCGAATTTCAAAGTAAAAGTCTCAGAGCATGTTGTCAGCTCAGCTAAATGTGACCTACTTTCAACATTTTCCTAGAGAATGGCAGTTGAAAACTAATAACAGCTCGGGAAACTATTTTTAAATTTTATTTTAGATATTTTATCTTGTAAAACAAACAAAAGACGAGCTAACAGTCCATCTGAAATTAAGGTCTTATATTGCACCCCATGGACACCTGCAATCGATGATCATAGTCTATAATTATATTTTTGTACTAGCTGTGAAAACCCGCTTCGCTGGGTTATTTTTTGTCGAATACTTATTCATGTATGTATATTTTATTAAATTTGTTATTTTTTTAAATTAAGAACACATGATTTTTCTTGTAAATTTTTTAAATTATTTTTTTCTTACTTACATTTTTTTAATTCATTAAACAAAAATACTTTACAGATAGTCATGTACTGAATACTTATATTAAAATACATTCTTATCACTACATTTACTGTCTAGTGTTCTGGTGCATACACAAATAATTTATTTTTCTGTCCAACGCGCGAAAAAGCTACATAGAGTTGACCATGTGAAAAATAGGATTCTCCCAAATTCACTCCAAATATTGGAACGTTTGACCTTGTGCCTTATTGATAGTTATACTATAAGCCAATCGTAGAGGAAACTGTAACCGTTTGAAACAGAATTGTAAATCATTTGAAATTAAAGGAATTCTTGGTATAAAAACGGATTTTCTTTTTTCTTTGCCACTTAAAATTACTACCTAAATAATGTTGTTGAAAAGTTGTTTTATACATAATCTTGTACCGTTACATAATTTTGGCGAATTGAGATTTCGTAATAATATGACTGGTGATCCAATTTTTAGCTTTAATAAATGCGGAGGTATACCAGGCGGATTCAATGAATTTCAAAATTCTATTGGAAAATTCGCACATTCTTCTTGATTCATCATTTTGTCTATTGATTTATACAGTTTTTCATTTCCTGGTATCATATTCTGTATCCTTTCATTAATTTGGTGTACTACATCATTTTTTGTAGCTAAAATTGCTCGTTCACACAACCATGTCCTATTTAGATAATTCTGTGCAATAGACGGATAAACTTTTCAATAAGTTCTTCTTCTGTATCTACTACGTTACACAATTCTTCTGATAGAATAAGTTTGCCTGACTGTGAATCTATAAGATAAATGCCATTTCCAATTTTTAACAGATTTTCAGCAAACTCTTGTGCTTCCGGATCTCCAGTAATTTTTGTTCGCAAATTTTCTGTTAATGATAATTTATCAATACGATCCCAGAACGTTAATTGCTTCAAACATACGTTTATTTCATCAGCTGGAGCTGATTTTGGAATAATCGGCATCGTTTGTCGAAAATCTTCGGATAATAATAATAAAATTCCTGCCATAAGTTTTTTATTTTTCCGGATATTTTGTAATGTTCTATTTAACGCTTCAAGTGATTTTCTATGAGCCATTGTACATTCGTCCCATATTATAATTGTACATCGCATCAAAACCTGGGCACACATAGAAGATCTTGAAACATTACAGACTGGAAATTCTTGATCGGCTATATTTAAAAGCAAACTTAATGCAGAATATGCCGTTTTTCCGCCTTCCATTAGTGTAGCGGCAATTCCTGTCGAAGCCAACGCTAGTGCAATTTATTATCTGCTCGAATTTTAGCTAAGATCAAATTAATAGGGAAAGTTTTGCCAGATAGCTCGCTGAGCGAATTTGAGCTTCCTCATATGGCGAAGGACCACGTCTCAGATCAATAAGTCATCACTGGCAACACGAACTGGTTGTTGTACAATCTTGTTTTCAAATTTGAGGTATACCTGACGAGAAGGTGTGTTGTAATCGCCTGTACGCGGCTCAGCTGAATTGAATCCGTCGATTGACCTCTCTGTCGAAGTTGGACTTACCTAGTCGGACTATTTGTCCCAGGTATCTCATACTCGTCAACAACTTCGGGCTTAGTGCTCCCAACAACTACCGGCATAGGTGTGACATGGACGTTATATATGATCTTTGTTTTGTCCATGTTCACCTATGCGTTGGATGGCACTATTGAGGTCATTAAGCATAGTACTTAGGTCCTCCAGTCATTCCGCCATAAGGACTATATCGTCAGCAAATCGAAGATGAGTGTTGTACTTGCCATTGATGTTAATACCGTATCCTTTCCAGTCCAGTAGCTTAAATACATCTTCCAATGCAACGGTGAGGAGTTTCAGGGATATAACATCACCTTGTCTTACACCTCTTTGCAGTTAGATAGGATTCGTACTCTGGTTTTGTACTCGGATTGACATCGTAGCCCTACTGTACAAATACTTCAGCAGTTCGATATACCGATAGTCAACTTGGCACCGCTGAAGGGACTGTAGCACTGCCCAAATTTTGACGCAATCAAAGGCTTTCTTATAATCCACATACGCCAGACATAGTGGCAGATTGTAATCGTTGGTTTTCTGTACAATTTGCCAAAGGGTATGTTGTATGTGGTCTATGCTGCTAAAGTATTTTCGAAAGCTGGCTTGTTCGGGAGGCTGGAAGTTGAAAACAGCACGTAGTCACGGCTCAGAAGGGAAATTGGTCTATAGTTCTTCATTAGAGCGTTGTCGTCACTTTTGTTCCACGCTTCCGGAGTGGTCCCACCATGTAGGACGGAATTAAAGAGCTTCTGAAGTATTTCAAGTACTGGTTTTCCACCCACTTTCAGAACCTCAGATGTAATTCCATCCTCGCTGCTGGAGAGCCATTCTAATCTCGCTCAGACTGACGTCTAGCACATCATTGGAATTAAAGTTTTAATTGTCAAAAATCGCATTGGAGTGATGCTTTGAACGGAAAAAATCTGTTTGTTTGAGCGCATCATGTAAACATAGCTAAAATAATTTCAATAAAGTGCCTATATAATATAGATTATTGTGTCACTTAAAAAGAAACATTAATAACATAGGTTGAGAAGATCTAAGATTACAGCTTGAGCTCTTAATATCGTGCTGTCTGATATATAGCGAAGGTCATGATAGTCTGGGTTATTACGAACTACGAAGGTACTCAAATGAGCGTAGCCGTAGGCTATCTTTAAAATCTTGATTAAAATATGATTTGAGCCTTTGGAGCGGTCGCACCTTTAGTGTACACATTCCCTAAGGCGCCTCTTACAACACGATATAAGATGAGGTGATGATTACCCTTATGCTCCCGTCCTTCGTTGAATGTAATTAAGGTATACATATTGAAGTAAACTATTTCTTGGGGATTTTTTCATACTTTCGATGATTCGAGTACTTTACAGTCCCTAAATTCACGGGGTATCTAAAATATTTAATGACCAGATGTTAAAGTTATCCCGAGCAATCTTTAGCTCTTAATTATTATCATGTTTTTTTAATTTGAAAACTACGTCAGAATTAAGGAGTTTGCAAAAAAACTAGAATAATTGACATAGCCCAACGGATCAATTAGCTGAAGTGGCAATGGACCGGTCATATAGCTCGAAGAATCGACAACCGATGAGACAGAAATGTTCTCGAGTGGCAGCCTCATACCAGGAAGCGAAGTGTAGGGCAGCCCCCACGAGATGGAAAGACGACCTGGTAAGATGTGCAGAAATTCGACGGATGCAGGACCATTTGTGGCATTCTTTGGGGGAGGTCTATGTTCAGCAGTTGACTTCTGAAGGGATGTAATGATGATGATGATAATTATTGCTAATTCGGACACAGATAGTTTAGTTTCTCAAAAAAATCAGTTATTGAGTTGATGGAGTAATGAGCATCCCTTGTTCAGAATTGAACTTTTAATAGACAGTGATGAATGATAGAATGAATGTACTGTCTATACTCGTATTATGTTGATGTGTAGAACTGTTTGACTACAAGGGCGTGCAAAGTAATTAAAGTAGATAATTTTCCTCGCAATAATATGAACCTGCGCCATATTGCGAGTTTGTATATTAAGGTTATAATGCCTTAAGCGTTTATAATAATAATGTGGCTTTAAATTAAAAAGCTATTCATTTAAAAAAAAGTTAAGGGACTCCTTTTAATCGTTGATAAAATTTTTGTTAAAACAATATCGTGTTTAAGGTGTAAATTAAAATGTATTTTCTATATAATATGTAGAAATTAATATATTTTGCAGTTCTTTACTTCAGCTGCTAAGTTCACTGGTACATAATGCGGAGATTCTGCCAACCGACAGATAGCGGGAAATCCATCAAAACCGCCGAGCCCAAATGGACACAGTACTGTATCCCATCATTGCGGCAATTACTTCTCATAGAGTCATCCGGTGCTCAGGGTAGGGATTATAGTAAATTTTTATAAGTAATGCATGTAGCTGGCATATTGCTGGAATAATTCATTATCAAAAGATTTTTTCTACGAAAACACAATATGAAAGCATTTGATGTGTGAAACTAAATTATTGTTACCAATATTTTATCTTAAATTAAAAAAATCTATTTGTTCGCACGTAACGTGCTAGCTTAGCTGCATTTTGTTGGGTCAGTTCCATATTTATAGTAAAAAAGGAATTCCAAATAGTGTATTAAAGTTATTAGAGGAATTCAAATTCAATTTTAGTAGTACCTAGGAATCTCTGTTATCCTCTTTATATTTAAAACAAATGAAATAAATTTGTATTTTTTTCTATTAAAACAGACTACGTTAAATCCGTAAACCAGGTATGAATAGCCAGTGTTTTAATCTACAGTTTGTTATTACATACTTACTCAACATGGTGCCGTTAAATGTATTTCCGTATTATGCTGACAAGAAAATGTAACAGAAGTTTACAATGTGTTGAAAATTGGACGTGTACAAATACACGTCCAATTTTCAACACACAACACACACTATAAATGTTGGCTGTTTGTGGCTTTTGATATTATAAAGCGTGTCTCAACATTGCGTAATGCAGATCTTGCTAGGTGAATAAGTACAGAAAATAAGAGAATAAGAGTCTATATTTTTAAAAGGCGTTTGTAAGTATGAGTTGTATAAACAATTGTTTTTTTTAAATGTTTTACACTGGATGAATTTAAGGAAAAATTTGGACCAGTCGCTGACAATTACTAAGCAATGACTTAACTCGTGTATATCACTCTAGACGATGTTAAGCTGTTTTTTTTCCATATCTATAGATACATAATGGTATAGATAAAAAGACTGTAAGTAGACGCTGTGATTCCTACACACTACACACCTAGATGCGTGGATGCGTGAGTGATCTTGAGGACTAAGACAGGATGCCTTGTTACTAGTAGTACTGGGTAGTAGTCTCCGATTCCCATCACTCTATATTATTACTCTGATATACTAAGCGTGCTCGGCTTGACCGCCGAAGGACCATCTTACTTGGTCCAGCAGACTTATTTGTTCTGCATAATATGCTACAGCGTGGCTTTACTACGACAATTATATTATGTTGAGATATACACATCAACAGAATCTAGGGATACCTTAATCGTAAATTATTTACGACTTTATAGTTTAAAAAAAAGTTAGTAGTAAAAAGAAAGTTTCCATAAAAAGTTTATATACAGTTTGAAACCTCCTTTATTCTATTTTCAAAATTTAAAAATGTAAATAAAAAACAAAAGAAAAACAAAATACGGCGGCAAAATTATTAGTAATTCGTTTCGTCAAGGAAAATTAAAATTGTTCTACTGATATTAATTAATGAAAAGGGATTAGATTGTTTTTATTTTTTAATTTAACGTGCCGTGTGAGCTTTAAGAGTCATGTCACGTCCTCATTTGAGTCAAGATGAAATGTTGCGAACCGTGGGCATGTTAGAAAATGATGCTATTCAACGCGTCGTTGCTGACGTTGTGGTCACGTTATCGCAGTACTGGGGATGTGGCTGAACGGCACACGGGTAGATATCGTGTTACTACGCAGAGATAGGATCGATTTCTCCAAATGACTGCCAGAAAACAAACCGATATCACAGCGATGCAACTACTACAAAGGCTTCAGGAGGACCACCAGCAGCTGGTAAGCGACCAAACCGAGCGAAGGAGGTTGCATAAAAATGGTCTTCATGCTCGAAGATCGCTACGTGTTCCAGCATTGCGACATGACAATCACGGTCGGCGGCTTTCGTGGGCTCGGGAGCATTTACCATGGAGTAACGAACAATGGTCTTTGGTGCTGTTCACCGATGAGTCCCGGTTTGGGTTTCATCCGGATTCACGAAGAACACGCGTTTGGAGAACTCAAGGGAGAGTTAGCCGTCTACGGCACCCTCAGGAGGTCCACTCATACCAAGGCGGGACAATCACGGTGTTTGCAGCTCGTTTGGATCCAAGACAGCATGACTGCACAAAAATACTACATGGAGGTAGAAGAAAATGTTATTGTTCCACACAGAATCCAAATGGGCCAGGAATTTCTACTCATGCACGATAATGCTACTTCCCATACGGCGCGTCTGGTGTCGCCCGCTCTCAGAGACCACGATATTTAAGTTTTGGATTGGCCTGGAGAGTCGCCCGACTTAAATCCTATCAAGCATGCCTGGGATATATTACAATGAAAAGCTTTGAGAGATTTCCCGCCAAATTTGGCGACGGAACAACTTTACGAACACTTGCAAAGAACATGGGACCTCATACCGCAGCAAGACATTGACAATTTAATTTTAAGTATGAACAATCGATGTCGATGTATAATTAATGTAAAAGGTGGCAACACTGATTATTAATAATTAGATTTTATAAGACTTTTTCAATTTTAATTAAAATAAATGGTTTTATAGGAAGAAATGAAGTTTTTTTATCTTACAAATTTTCTACGGCGGTTAAAAAAATTTACATTTTTATTTAAAACAAAAAAATTACGCAATGTTTTTTATTTTTTATTAAAGACCTTAAAATAACCTATCCATTTACTATATCAGAAAATTCTTCATAAATTTTTAGATATTTGATAAAATATAAAATATCCCTAGATTCTGTTGATGTGTGTATATTATGTTGCATGGCGAGGTCTCTAATTCATGACACATGTACAAGAAACACAAAATAATGAAATAATTTTAAACGCAAACATTTTATTAGCTCTACGTTTTAAACACTAAATATTCTAATTTGTTAGCTATTCAAAGAATTCCTCCTGAAAAAAAAAAGAATAATAAAAAAGCTATATATATACATATAGCTATTTCAGTTTCAGTTTCAGAATGTAAGTGAAATATATATATATATATATATATATATTTCACTTACATTCTGAAACTTCGAAGTTGACGATCTGGTAAGACATGCAGAATGTCGATGGATGCAGGTGGCTCAGGACCGTGCTTTGTGGCATTCCTTGGCCTATGTTCAGCAGTGGACTTGCGATGGGCTGTAATGATGATGATGAATATGAATAGCTTTGAGATTCAATAAAATCCCAACACTTTCATTGGTGTTTCCATTACGTTTGAATTTGCGTACATTAAGAAGAAATTTTGTTTCATTTCCATTTTTACTTTCAATAAAATTCCTCAATTTCACTTACATTCTGAAGCTCTGAAGCCGACGGCCTGGTAAGACATGCAGGAAGTCGGTAGATGCAGGTGGCTCAAGACCGTGCCTTGTGGCATTCCATGGCCTATGTTCAGCAGTGGACTTGCGATGGGCTGTAATGATGATGATGATGATGAATAGCTTTGAGATTCAATAAAATCCCAACACTTTCATCGGTGTTTCCATTACGTTTGAGTTTGCGTACATTGAGAAGAAATTTTGTTTTATTTACAATTTTACTTTCAAAAAAATTACTCAATTTCATTTACATTCTGAAGCTCTGAAGCTGACGCCCTGGTAAGACATGCAGGAAGTCGATGGATGCAGGTGGCTCAGGACCGTGCTTTGTGGCATTCCTTGGCCTAAATTTGACGACGGATGTCGATATCGATGTATAATTAATGTAAGAGGTGGCAATACTGATTATTAATAATTAGATTTTATAAGATTTTTTAAATTTTAATTAAAATTAATAGTTTTAGAAGAAGAAATGAAGTTTTTTTATCTTACAAATATTCTACGGCGATTAAAATAATTAACATTTTTATTTAAAAAAAAACGAAATATTTTTTATTAAGGACCTTAAAATAATCTATCCATTTACTATATCAGAAAATTCTTCATAAATTTTTAGATATTTGATGAAATAAAAAATATCCCTAGATTATATTGATGTGTGTAATTTATGTTGCATGGTGAGGTCTCTACTTCGTGACACATGTTCAAAAAACACAAAATAATGAAATAATTTTAAATGCAAACATTTTATAAGCTCTAAGTTTTAAGCACTAAATATTCTAATTTGTTAGCCATTCAAAGAATTCCTCCTGGAAATAAAAAAAGTATAATAAAAAAGCTACAAGCGTTGAAAAACAAAAAGACTTGCACAAACTTTTTTTAATTTAAACGAGCAGTCCGGCCATTATGCACGTAGGCGCCACGCGTTTAATTTGTAAAGTTTTCATTATTATGTTGACCTACAAAATGAATGAGCAAAACTATATTGACATTTTGTGTAGTGATAAGATTTTACAGCTTATGTTTAGGGATTTCAAAGGATACGCGACGAAATTTTATTTTATTTTTTATAAGTGGTAGAGCTATGAGCCTATCAGGTGTGTATATGTAAATGTTTATCAGGCAGGAATATTAATCCTTGACTCACATCTTGGTATATTTGGAGTGCACGCTTAATAACTAATCAAAATTCAAAACATGATCTTCATTGCTTCTACATATAACGAATATCAAGGGGGATCTTATTAGACGGCTCCGTGGCGCAATGGCTTGGCAATGAGTTGCAGCGCTGAGGGGCGCGGGTTCGAATTCCGCACGGAACAAGTATTTGTATGGCCTACATATAATTGTTCCGGGTTTAGATATTTGTTCTTGTACAATTTATGTTTGTAAATTGCCTCCATGATACAGGAGAAAATCCTAGTGCGGGGGTAAAGTTTAAAAAAAAAACAAAAATGTAAAGAAATATTTAACGCTAGGAAAAAATTCTGCAACGTTAATAAATTAATATCATAAACAAGGAAACGGGCTACAGAAATATTTTTAATTTTAAATTACATTGTGTACTGTTATCTTTAATATAACGATTGAATTAAGGGTTGGATGCGAACGGTGGTAGCTCAGGGGCTGAGCTCTCGCCGTAAATTACGCAGTACGCGAGCAATCCGGGTTTTATCCCCGTCGGCCCCTATGAAACTGTTCATTACAATTTTAAATATCGATTTACAACGTGCGAGGTGATTAAGGAAAACAGTGAGGAAAACTGCACGTCTGAAAAATAAAAAAATATTTGAAAGCCATAAAGTCAGCCAAAATGCATTGGGCCAGCGTCACACTTTCTTGCCCAAAAACACTCCAAAAATGAGAGCAGTCCTATGGGACTGCTCTCATTTTTGGAGTTGGTTCCGATGGAACCACTGAGAAAAGCACTTTACCCACTCGTCCTTAGGGGTCTCTTCGACGGCATTTTGAAACGCAGCCACTGCTTCCTCGGCGTCCATAAAAAGTTTTCCTCGAAGTTTTTCTTTTATTTTCGGAAATAAATAAATATCGCAAGTTGCGAGGTCGGGTATATAGGGCGGGTGACCCAGTAATTCCACGTCAGACGTCGCCAACTAGTCGATTGTTTGCCGGTTTTGAACGGTTTTGAAAATTGTTGAACGGTTTGCTTGGCGGTGTGCAACGAGGCGTTGTCGTGGTGAAGGAGGATCCTACTGCGAGGTCGTTTCTCCCGAACTTTTTCCAAAACAAGTGGCAAACAATTGTTAGTGTACCACTCTGCAGTAACTGTTTTTCGATCCTCTAATACAATTGTTGCGTAATGACCTGCCCTTTCGAAGAACGAGGTCACCATCTTTTTTCCCACGCTTCGACCTCTCTTCACTTTAGTTGGCAACTCTTCGGAAGGAAACACCCAGACAGCAGACTGTCTCTTAGTTTCAGGATCATAACAATAAATCCAGCTTTCATCACCCGTAAGTCGAACACAGCATTTGAGTCACCTCCGTTAAATCTTTGAACCATTTCACGACACCAATCAACACGACGGACTTTTTGGGCCTCTGTCAAATTATGAGGTATCCACCGGGCACAAAGCTTCCTGACCGCTAAATGTTCATGGAGGATTTTGTGCACTTGACTCATACCGATGCATAAGCTTGTCCGAATCTGCTGTTAAGTCACTCTTTTGTCAGTCTCTATCATACGCCGCACAACACTGATGTTATCTTCAGTCGTCACCGTAGAAGGCCGTCCCTCACGCAGATCATCGGTGAGACTAGTGCGACCACGTTTAAACTCATTAAACCAGTTGTAAATAGTGGCAAGAGATGGGGCTTCATCGTGAAAGGCCAATCGAATTCTATCATAACTCTCTTGTTGACTTAAATGACATCGAAAATCATAAAAAAAATTGTACGAAAATTTTCTCGCGTTAAATTCATGCTGACGTGACACAGACAATTTTCAATTTGCCGCCAAATCGTAAACAAATGAAAAATTTATAAAATACATATGTACACAATAATATTGGCTAAGAGTTCCATTTTCAAAATTTGAACTTATTTTTTTATTATATCGTTTACAAATGGCCAGTTCTAAAAACTTTCAGTGTCGCCCTCGTATGCAGAACTCTTCTATAGAACAAAACAGTATAAATGAAACAAATTTTTATGGATTCTATCGCGTTTAACTTTTTAATTCCTGACGTTTCGGGTGCTTTACAGCGCCCATGGTCACGGGGAGGACTGAAGTGTTATACGTCCCGATGTCATAGTTAGCCCAGCTACCTTTAGTTTTTGAATATTAATTTTTGGTCCGATCTACGCAGAATGAGCTTACAGTATCTTGAATTCTTGCAGTGGTATACTTGGGTTTGGATTTAATTTTATTAATTATAGGATCCCAAGCAGATGGCAACACCCATCCATCTTCTCTTTTGAAATTAGGATACTTTATGTTTGGTAAAGAAGTTATAGGTTCTGGTATGTATGGCCCTTTCAAATACTTAAGATAAAAGTGATATGGGCCGATAATTGATAATATCATTGTTATCGCCTTTCTTGTGTAGTGGTTTAACGATAGAAAATTTTAGTCTAGTTGGGAATGTGCCTTGAACAAAAGATAAATTGATAATGCAAGTTAGAGGGAAAGACAAGTATTTGGAGCATCATTTTAAGGTTTTATGTACCAATACCATCATAACCTGTAGAATTTGTATTTTTTAAGGAATTAATTATTTTTATAATGTCATTGTTATGTATTGGAACTAGATAAATAGGATTACCATAAAATGTCAATTTAGATGCATATTCATTATTGGTTGTTATTTTATTTAATGTTTTAATGTCTTAAAGTAAATGTTTATAAAGTAATTGTTAAACACATCCCCTATTTTATCTGACTGATAATATGTATTGCCACTAGTAGTTATTGTAGTTATGTCATTAATAACTGCCACATCATTAGTAACGTTTTTTATTATTCGCCAAGTTGCCTTACTTTTGTTATTAGAATTGAGTAGGTAGCGTGTATTGTCAAGTTTCTGGGCTTTCAGTATGCATTTCCTTAAAATGTTTGTATATTTGTAATATATTTTCATATTTCTTTTTTGTTTGCTTTCGAAAGACGGTATTTCAAATATAAACGTCTTTTATTATTGCTACATTTTTTAATACCCCGTGTAATCCATTTGTTCTTAATAGGTTTATTTGTTATTTTTACAATTATTTAAGGGAAACACAAATTATAAAATAAGGTCAGAGTATCATGAAAGTAGATGAAAGCCAAGTTAGTATCCTCGGCCTCATATACATCAGCAAATGATAGGTATGAAGTATAGGACAGAAATTTTTTCACGTTTTCATTTGTATTATAGTTATATATACATTTAGAATTACAATAAAAAAAATCACAATTGCAAATTCTACTACGTATCATAACAATAGTTTAACATTATAGTAGTATAATTGTTTAAAAAAATAGTTAAATCCTTGATAATAACAAATAGAAAAACTGAATTAGCACTATAATAAAACTTCTTTTATATATCCTGAGCTTGACTCTGATCGCAATTCAACACTTTCTCTATTTACTTAATGTACGGTTCGTTTAAATCTTCTCCCAAGTGTGAAAACCCATCCAGTGTGTGCAAAACCTGAGTGTATGAATAATTCAAATCGCATCTCATAAATTTTTACCACTATAGTTGGCAGATTCTGATAAAACAAACGGTAAAAGAAAAGACATAAGATGTGTTAATGTTTCTACTTAATACAAGTTGACTTTGTTGCGTACATATATCGATACCCTACATTGACTTATACTAGAATATTATATAAATTATAGTCATAATATACAGAATGGAATAAATAAACGGGACATGGAGGGAAAGTACATTAAATATTGAAGATATCAAATTTCACTCAAAGGAAACATTCCTTGGTTTTGCTAAATAAGAATATCGTTCAAACATTTTTTAAAAAGCTTACCAGATCCCAATATCGAGCCTTGAGGGACTCCAGATGGGACATCCACGAAGTCAGAGCGATGTCCAGCTATTATAACAGCCTGAGATCGGTTACGTAGATAGGACTCTATCCATCTAAGAAGATTCCCATGAATTCCTAGCTCCTGGAGTTTACGCAAAAGAATAATGTGATCTACTTTTTATCTATTGTTTATATATATTAGATATACTGTAATATTATATTAGATATACACATAAATACGGCAGTTTTTTGTGCAGATAAATTTGAACTTTAATTCCTTAGCCTCGATTTTACACTGTTTAAATAAATCCCAGTTATATGGTGTAAGATGCTCATTAATATAAATACTATTATTTCTAAAGGAGGATGAGTCGCTCGCGTCCGTAGGCTTTGACCACCTAACCCTAGGCCCACCCTACACGTGTCCCGGGTGGTGCTAAACGAGCGACAAAGCCGAAAGTATAGACTTCGGCTCCTTGCCGTATGGTAGCGGCGTAAAAGCTACCAACCCTTAGTTTGCACCATGAGCCAGCAATTAAAAGAAATGGCCCCGAGTTCCCGGCGCCCCTTTAATGGGGCAGGGGTGTGAAGAATCTCCGGGAGGAAAACCGGCGACGAGGTTCGCCACCCGTCACGTTCTGTCTCCCGGAGGGGCGAAAAGTGGATTGCGGAGGCCCGTCTGGCTACGCTGAATGTATGTGGAGCAATGAATGATGAGATGGATGAAGTATGCGAAATGATGAATGATAGAGGAATATATGTGTTATGTGTAAATGAGACGAAACGAAAGGGAAAGGATGCCACTGCACATGGCATGTATACCGCTTACTGGTCTGGTGTAGACGAGACCGAGCGGGCATGCCAGGGAGTCGGTGTCATCCTTTCAGAAAGAATGGGTCAATGTGTGAAAGAGTATGAATGTGTAAGCCCAAGACTGCTATGGATACGAATGAAAGTGGGCTTAAAGAAGTTGTTTGTGCTAGGGGTGTACGCCCCAGATATGTTTAAGCCCACTTATATCCGAGAGCAGTTTTGGGACATGGTAAGGATGGTGTTGATGAAATGTAAGGTAAATGAAAATCTTATTATGTTAGGAGATTTTAATGGAAGGGTTGGGGTGAAGAGGTCTGGTTATGAAAGGATATTAGGAACGTTTGGCGATGAAAGTATAAATGAGAATGGTGAAGACCTCCTCACCGTATCTATGGAAAAGAATATTTTTGTGACGAACACTTTCTTTCGTTATAAGAGGATTCACATGTATACATGGGAAAGAGGTGATGATAGAAGCATGATAGATTTCATAATTGTGGATGAAAGAATGAGGAGCGCAGTGGTAGATACAAGGGTTTACCGGGGGTCCACCGTAGGGACGGATCATTACTTGGTCTTATGCCGAATTAATGGTATATTCAGGCGTTGACGGCATCGGACATCTGTGTCTACCACTGCGTTACAGCGTATAAGAATAGAGAGGTTACAAGATAAAGGTGTGAAAGAGAAGTATAAATGTAGACTGAGGGAGAATATAAGTGGTTTGAATGAAATATGTATGAATGATTTAGACCTGGAGACTGTATGGAATAATGTTAAGAAAGTTTTGGTGGATGCAGCCACCGAAGTATGTGTGTAAGAGAACGAATGAAAGGAAAAATAATACGTTGTGGTGGGATAATGAGGTACGGATGGAAGTTGAAGCAAAGATGGCTAGATTTACTGGCAACCAAAGCTGGTAATTCTGGCGGTATGAATGATGAGATTGAAAGAAAAAAGGCAGACTTTAGACTTATAAATAAGAGAGTAAAAGAAGTTGTTGAAAGGAAAAAGCAAGAAATAACGGATAAGAATGATAGAAGGATATCTGATAACTTCCAGGCAAATATTAAAATGTTCTGGAATCTCGTAAGAACTGCCAGGGGAATTAAAATTAGTAAAATTAAACGCGATAAAATCCGTAAAAATAGTTTTATTCAATGCCAGGGGAAATTCAGTACAGCCTAGAATGAATGCTATACGAGACGAGAATGGCTGTATGCTGAATGATGAAGTCTCTAATTTAAAGAGATAGAAGGAATACTTTGGAAGCGTGTTTATGAGTGAAGAGTCGTCTGAATTAAGTGAAATAGAAATTCCGAAAGAAGTGGAGAGAGGTAGGGAGATAAGTGTAGATGAAATAATGAAAGCAATGAAAAGCATAAAAGCAGGTAAAGCAGCCGGATATAATAGAGTATCACTAGAAATGCTAAGGGCCGGAGAGGGATAGGTGGCAAGCCTGCTGTACACCTTGTTTAATTTATGTTGGAAACTGAAGCGGGTACCGGAAGACTGGTGTAAAGCCGTTATAGTCCCAATATATAAGGGAAAAGGGTCACAACTGGACTGTAAAAACTACCGTGGCATTAGCTTGCTCAGCATTGTGGGTAAACTGTATGCTAAGGTGTTAATTGAAAGAGTTATGGAAGAAACTGATGGAAAAAATTGGGATATGCAAGCTGGATTTAGAAAGGGGATGGGGTGTACGGATAAAGTCTTTTCCATGCGCATGATTGCGGAGAAGTTTTTGGCCAAAAACCAGAAAGTTTTTTGTGCGTTCATGGACTTGGAAAAGGCTTATGACAGAGTGGACAGGAATGTGTTATGGCAAACACTGAACTCATTTGGGTTGAGCGCTGGTTTGATACAGGCATTAAGGTCTCTTTATAGGGACTCTAGTGCTTGTGTCAGGATCAACGGGGTCTACTCGGACTGGTTTGGCATCCAAAAAGGTGTCAGACAGGGCTGTGTAGCTTCCCCGTGGCTGTTTAACCTATTTATGGACAGTTGTTTACAAACTTTGAAAGTTGAAGAATGTGGGTTGAGAATGGGTGAGTTAACCGTCAAATACCTTTTGTACGCCGATGATCAAGTCATATTTGCTTCATCGGCGGCCGATTTTCAAATGATGGTTACTTTAATGAACTGGTCATTAAAAGAAAGGGTACGAAATTGAACGCAAGTAAGACGAAAGTGATGGTTTTGAAAGAGAAGAAAGTAAAACGTCATGTGAAATAAGAATAGAAGGGGAGTTGATTGAGCAAGTGGATGAGTTTGTATATTTGGGATGTTTATTTAGCAGGAATGGTAAATATGATAAGGATATAGAACGACTAGTGAACGCAGGAAATAGAGTGAATGGGGCTCTACACGCTATTGTGAAAAGTCAGAATGTGTCAAAAAAGGCACGTATGGCAATTCATAATACTGTGTTAGTCCCTACTTTAAGGTATGGTAGTAAAGTTGGGTCTGGCAGAAAAAGCATGAGAGTAGAATAAATGCTGTAGAAATGCGGTCATTAAGGAGTATGCTAGGGCTGAATCTAAATGACAGGGTCAGAAATAGTGTGATAAGAGAAAAGTGTGGTTTGCAAGATGACGTTTTGACCAGGATTAAGAAAGGAATGCTTCGGTGGTTTGGTCATGTAGAAAGAATGAACGAGGAAAGAGTAACAAAGCAAATTTATGCTGCAGAAGTGAAAGGAAGAGTTGGGAAGGGACGCCCTATACGAAGGTTTATCGACCAAATTGGCGATATATTGAAAATGGGCCAGATTAGGAGTACCCTTAACCGACGAGCGTGTATGCGTAGATATATGGATGTAAAGGAGACGAGAGAGGTGTGCCAGGATCGTGCCAAATGGAAGTCCGTAGTCTCTGCCTACCCCTCTGGATGACTCTGGATTTAAGTGGAGTGTTGGTATTGTCACCCGCTTTCGGTTGTTTGCTAATACAATACGGGCATGTCCAAGACGATATTTTTTTGGCACTTTCTGAGGTTACACCTACACTAAATAGTGGTATGACTTAGCGCAATTACTGCGAGTGCAAATTATTTTGTCAGATTGCCAGACCGATTTCTTACAACCATTACAGCTGGACATTGTATTTAATTTGTTTTGGTTGGTTGTATAGATTGCTAATAGAACGGTAGGTACGACAAGCATTAATGCGGGTAGGAGTTGGTTGGTACCTTTCACTTCGACTTCGACTCGGTGTGACATGATCAGGTACGACGAGTTCAGCTTTTCGACGTCTTCAAACCCACGCAGTAATGTTGGCCGTGTAAAGAGAAGTATTTTTGCAGTCGTCCTTTTTGCGCGGAGGTGAATCAGGGGCGGGGGGAGTACTCACTGCACTTTCAACAGGGTTATTACAATTTTAACAAACGATGGTTTGGCGGCAAAGGGGTCTTTAAGTTACAATACACTTCGTGTGTTAATCGATTGAAGCGATAATTATATTTTTATAGCTAATGAGACACAGGTCTGCTCTGACCGATAATATGGGGATGATATGGGGTAGTGGATTATTGAAATTATCTGGGATTGCTTGACATTAATACTAGTTATGTTAAATTTTACGTGGTAGAGCCTCGCTGCAGCTATATTATGGCTGCAGCACGTATGAATACAGTAGTACTTTTAGTACAAATCTCAATAATAAACAAAATGCCGTATTTCAAACATACCCAACGTTGATAAAAAGTATAAAACTCCGTTCGAAATATTGGGAGCTTTCAGATACGTCAAGAGCAGTTTTCCAATCATTTTCTGGTTTGGTTAATAAATAAAAAAACATTATTTTGTATTACCTATTTTATATTGTAAGTAAATAATAGTAACAATATTCGATCGATTCGATCATGTTTCGATCTATTATACTTCAACTGTATGTACTTATTAACTGTATATACTTATATATGAAAATATTTATGTATTAGATTATGGATGTGTTTATTCTCTGTGAATTAAAAAGTGATTGAAAGTTTCTTAATTCAAAATAGAAACAGGAAAGCAGATTCGTAAAAAGAATTTTAATTTAGGTTATATTACAATAATATTTTATTTAAATAAGTTATGTTTTTATATCGATTAAGAGACTGTTGCAATAATTTAATTGGCTTGCTGTTTTTTAACCACCTGTACATACATTGATTAAAGTTTTGATTGCTCTTACCGAGACAGTACATCTTTAGTCTTAAATTACTGTTTTCCAAAAATTTTGCAACAACAAAAAAAGAGCTTTTCCAACTGAAAATTTCGTAATGAATATTTCCAGTTCGTTGCATGTTACCATGTGATACCGTTAAGCTACAGTAGTTCGCTTTCAAGGTTCGAGGCACAAGTCCGTGTAATTTTTCATGGATATTTTGTCATGTATTTTACAGCATGTTGGGTTTTGTTTGAGAACTTTTTTAATATATATTTTTTGTTACATATTGACACTTTCATTTATCTTTATATAAATAATCGTTGGTGTCTTTCTTATTGATCTTGTATTTGTTTTGTAGGAACGGATTAGAACGGAATCTGATAGGTGATGCTAACAATTCAAGTTATCAACAAATTGTATGTTTATAGACTAAAATGGCTCATATTCACAATATGGGAGTTTTTGTATTGGTACCAAAAAAGAAAATCACAATATGTGGGTCCGATATGTGGCATACATTTTATATTTACACACATTTAGAATTCGAAGTAAAGCTCATCGAACCACCTACCAGAAACGGTAGAACACAGTCTGTCGGTCCAGCTTGTCCTTATAAATATGTCATCGTTAGTGCGTGTTAGTGATCTTGTTATTAAAGAAATAAAAGCTGAAAAACTGACAATCAATTGGTAAGAAAAGTTCTTTAGTGGAAGCCTCGAATTGTCAGGCGCAGTTTAGTACTAGATGGAATGACGACCTGATTAAATATGCATGGAGATTATGAATACAGGTGTTATTACAGTAGTTATTATTTATTAATAATAATAATAATGCGTCGTCACAATATGTAGTGTAGGTACTATGACGAAGCAATGTAACTGGAATATTAAATGATATCCTCCAGATAAGGAGTGTCTTCATGTAATGTATCAATCATGAAATAATATCTAATTAGTTCAGTAATATCATATTATATTTATAGAAGGACACACCATTCACGCGTCTCTACCTGAACCCACGTAACACGAACCCTACCTACGTACCTACGTCATAATTACTATATATAAGTCTCCTTCAATTCAATAAAGAGAGAGTTATTAAAATACATCAGTGAGTTTAATTTCTCGCCTTGCTCCCCACATCACACATAGGACAAACAAAAAGATCCATAAAAACCCGTGTGAAAGAACATATCGCTGATGTGAAGCATTAACGCTCCGGGAAGTCTGCAGTATGTCAATATGTTTAGGATCGACCCAACCATTATATCAAATTTGATAAACCACAAATCCTCACAAAAGGACACCGATTCCCGCCAAGGATGATTTACGTGGCTATTGAAATTAATAAAAAAAGCATCCTAATTTCAATAGAGAGGATGGCTGGGTGCGGCCATCTGCTTGGGATCCCATAGTTAATAAAATTAAATCCAAACCCAAGCATACTACTGCAAGACTTCAAGATACTGTAAGCTCGTTTTGCGTAGATCAGACCAAAAATAATTAATTAAAACTTGAACGTAGCCTTCGTTAACTATGACATCAGGACGTCAAACATCTCATTCCTCCCCGTGACCATGGGTGCAGTAAAGTGCCCGAAACCTCGGGAACTAAAAAAGTAAAATTAAACGCGATAAAATCCGTAAAATTAGTTTTATTCCATGTGTAGTATCCGCGCAAATATAAGAAATCATTATGTGAACTAGTACGGACTAGAAGACCTATGTTCAACAGTGGACTTTAATAGGGTGTAATGGAATTTTGATACATTTAATATATAAACATTTTTTACATTTAATGTATAAACATTCCATACAGTATACAAGAAGTTTAAGAGTATAAGTAAGTAAAGAAATCACCAACTTTATTTATTTTTATTTATTTAAACTTTATTGAACCTTACACATTAAGTGAAGGAACAAACGGCCGACTTAATGCTAAAAGCATTCTCTGCCAGTCAACCTTAAACTTTCAATAAGAATGCGATAAAATACACTCATGGGCAAATTTAGAATTGTTTTAATTATCATGCGTACTGGCCACATAAAGTAGTAAATGCTACAAAAAAGAAAGTTTTATGTTTTTTTTTTGGAATTTCATTTGTTTTTATGTAATTATCATATAATATTGTGTTCTTTCATACTGCGAAAAATTTTGCCAACTTTTGAATTAGAGTTTAAAGAGAATGGGATTTTTGAGCCTGAAGATAACAATTTGATTTATGCTTACAAAATTGGCTTTATTTTTCTGAAGTAATATACATAAAACTGGCTCGTTTTAAAATTTAGAATTCGCTAAAATATAAAATAAGAAATAATTTAGAAATAATTTTATATTAATTCGGATCCAAAAAATAAAAAAAGTTTCAAAAGTGTCATTAAAATTATAGTATTTACTTTGAATGATATTTGTGTCCAATTGGAAATAAAACATATTATTCGCATAAGGAAAAAAAGAAATAAACATTTTTATGTCAATAAATCGAATAACATAAAGAATCGATACACTAATGAAATTATTTTTTGTGAACGCTACCTACCACTAAAAGTATTTTCATTTTTAAACTTGACTTTTACGATTCGATTTGAAACGAGCACAATATAATCGATTCCCGAATAAATTGAGTATTTTATATATAATTTTTTTGTGTTAACTAGGGAGATAAAAAGAATTGCGAACCATTCCCATTATAGCCTGTCAAAAGTCCATTGCTGAGCATAGGCCTCAACCATAGATTGCCTCATAAGGAGAATATTTGCCATAGTTGCCACGCTTGGCAAGCAGGTTGACAACCGCAGTTTTTTATTTTATTCAGCTGTCATCAGGAAGATGCTGTTGTCCATATCCTGGATTAGTTTCCCTATATCACCTAAAGCCTAAGCATTTATGAAAAAAAAATTAAGTACAAAAATGTTTCTTTCCTGTAAAATTTTTGACTTGACCGTTTGTTTTTACAACGTTTGCAATTTTAAATTAAAGAATAATAAGCAAAATCAAAATAAATAAAATTAATTGTCACAAATATCCATGATATTTTGTTTGTTTGTTCCTCTAAATTTTTCCATGAGTGTATATTATAGATATATTTCAAAAAAGGAGGAGGTTCTCAATTTGTCGGAATCTTTTTTATGTATGTTCACCGATTACTCAGACGCCTGAACTGATTTGAAAAATTCTCTTTTTCTTTCAAAGGCTTCCCAGGTGGTCCCATTTAAGTTCTATCGAAATCGGTTGAGGGGTTTAAAAAAAATCAACAATAAATTATATTCATATTGACGTAATTTGTACAAAATTTTAAATTTACTATTTGTTATTAGATTTTTACAAATGCACGTTATCCACGGAATTATTAAATTATTTAGTATAGAAGTTATATTTTCTATCATAACAGAACATTTAAAGCTAAGTTTCACTAACGAAAATGTACTTAATAGACCTATTGCACTAAAATCGAATAACAACTTCAAATAATCGTCGCGATAAACCGATGTAGTGCAAAAATAAAAAAAATTCAACATTTTGAAAATTCTTTTTATATTTTCTAGCGAAGTAATTAATAAAGAAACAAAAAAAAATGGACGATGAAAAGTTTTATGAAGGGTAAATGCGAATACGGATTCTAAAACAAGGACAAGAATAAAGAGTTTATCTTGTTGGAATAAAGTGAATTTCTCTTTAATTTGTAAAGCTACGGCAGAATTTCTTAATATTTTCAAGAAACAAAGCATTGCATCGTTAAATTTAAAAAATGTGATCAATATTAAAAATATTTTGATTTTATAACTAAGCAATAACAGTATTAGTAATCCAGCAATTTTAGTATAATTGTACTACTACAATGTAATAAATAATAGCTACATATATTTTCACGCAAAAAGTGTAATGCACGCTTCCTGTATTCTTAATAAACTTCTCTCTCTATCTCCTCTTAAAAATTCCAACTTAGTTCCACTGGTTATGGTGTTTTTTCAAAACTTTATTGCCTCGCAAAATTGCCAGTTTTTTTTGAACTTATCCGTATAATGTGATATTCGAAATCTGTTTTTTTTTTATAATACTGAAATGGCAAACAAACTAAAAGTCCACCTGACGGTAACTGTCTGCTAAAGCCCATGGCTACGTGAAAACTACTTCAAACAAAGAAGGCTACTGGTGCGTTTTCACCTCTGAACACAAAAACGGAATGCCTCACAGACTGTAACTATACTGGATTACTACACCCTTTAGGCCGAAACACTATTGCAAGCACTGCTATTTGGCGGCAAAATAGGTGTGATGGTGGTACCTACTTATCCAGACGGACTTTTAGGCAGAAAAGGGGTCCTACCACTTAGAATTGGATAAATATACCAAAAAATTAAAAATAAAAGTTAAAGTATGGCTCTTTCTATACGAGAACTGGAAAAGACACAAATTTAGAAGCTCAATATAATATTATGTTGTAACATATTATCAATTGCATCACTTGAAAATTATTAAACATCTTTTGTCAAAAAAAACATCCTTAACGGTCGTTTTATTGACTCTTTACTTTGAAAGTCGTTATCAGACTTAAATATGAATTAATGACTTTAGATCGACGTTGCAACGTCGTCAAAACATCGCGTTTAAGGAAAATTAGACTAAAGACATCTTTAGAGTGATTTTCGTAGCATTTTTAATTATATGGTTTTAAAAGTCATATAAATTATTATAGGTATATTAAAGTGATATATTATTCATTATATTTAATTTAATAACTTAAAAAAAATTTCCTGTCAGTGTTTTTATAATACATATAATATAAAACTTGTTCATAATTTATTGGCATTTGAATTATATTTCAATTAAATAAAATCAAAAAGAGAATAAAGCTTACCATTTGAAAAAAAAAGAAAACTACAAACTCAGTTTACTCCATATTCCATAGCCTCTGTGAAACGAAAATTACTAAGTAAAGGGAGGAGGGCGGGTAATGATTGATTACTCCGTATTTTGTTACCGCAAGCTTTTAGAGTTGCACCACTCGCTTATCTTTGACGTTACTGAAGACTGCGTCTTTTAAATTTTGCCTAATTAGATAAATCCAATAATGAAGCGTGATAATAACGATTTTAGAATTTATAATCCGAACCAAAAAGATGAGATATGGAAAAAAGAAATTAATAAAAAAAGAAATGGAAAGGATTTGCCAGGTAATGGTTTTCGTAGAATAAAAATATTTATTAGGTTATTTCCTTTAAAGACCAAGTTAATGAACATTATCTTTCCCTCTAATTTCTTCTTCTCCCTTCGATCTGTCATTACAAGAGCGTTGTCAATTTAGAATATATTTTAGATCATAATAATAGATCGAGGAAAAAGTTTCTTCATATTTTACATACAAATTCAAGACATTTTTTTTTCAAAGTTTAATTAAATTAATTATAATGCATATGTGCCATTTTGTTCGATAACTTGTTGCAATCTTGTAGATAGTGATAGTCTTTTTGTAGTAATTTGTTTTTATTTGGTGTGCAATAATGAGTTATATTGTGTTGTATTTTATTTTATTTATATTATAAGACAAGTTCTAATGCCTTCTAATACTGGAACAGGACAATTTATTTTATTATATTGAATATAACATACGTTTTCTTTACATTATCTTATATTACTCAAGTGTCCTTACGATGTTTTCTTTAACCTCCGAGCTCGTAAAATTAGCGCATAAAATTGCAATGAACATTTTTATTGGTGGCGACGGAGATCGAACTTAGTTTGCTCTGTGTGAAATTTAAGACGAACACTTACTATCGCTATTGCTACCAAGGCGTTTCTATTTAATTGAAATAAAAATAAATTCATACATATAAACATTTTTGTTAATTTATGTTTTGAATATATTCATGGAAGGCAAAAAATAACAAAGTTCTGCTGAAACTCAACCTCAACCTGCTAAGTAACGAACGAGGCTTAGAGAAAAATTCATAAAAAATCCAAATTCCAAACCAACCCTTGGAGAATGAATCTTGGAGAGCATGGGTACATTTATTGAGAAATACGTTATTTACGGCGTATTCTTAAAAAAAGGTTTATATCCAGCAGTGGATTCAAAATGTTTGTAAGGTAGCGTAGAAAATTATTAAATACACAGTTAAAATCAATTTATGTTTATATTGTTTTAATTTTTAGATTACGATGCGAAAGATGTGTATGGCCCTGAAATAACTGACGAGGATTCAGCCCTTTTAGATCAACATGACAGCTTTTACATGACTACAAAGAGTTTGCTAGTACTGTTCCAAATTATGGGAGTAATGCCTATTATGAGAGTGCCTAAAGGTATGGAACGTTATGTCCTTTAAATTAGGAAAAAGTACTAAAGGCTGTCTAAGATTGAGTGATAAATTATCACTCAATTTCTCCGTGGATGACGTAAAGAGGTGAATAAGGGAGCTCATGGTTTCTGTAGAGGCAAATATCCATCTCGTATAATACGTCAGTTATAATATACTCTGACCGGCAACGGAGAGCACTGTCAGAGTTGCAAAACATCAGGTTTTCCGATCGTAAATCCGCCTGCTAAGCGTGACGATTGAGAAAAAAAAATTATAAAAGGATTGTAACCCGTGACTCTCATATGGGCTTTTATGTACTCATGAAGAAGGCAAAGAAAGTTTGTGAGGTTGTTCCTTTGTATAATGGAGCCTCAAGAACTACTGATTTGATTTTAAAACTTATTTCAAGAGTAGAATGCTAAACTGATCCCGTTGATTTCGTACAAAAGCACCATATTATTTATTAATATGATTGAAGAAAAATAATTTTATTTATAATCATAAGGTCACTACATTAAAATTACTATAAATATGCTGATATTTTTATTATTTTCACTTTATTACGGCTGACAGATTGATAAATATGTTACTTAAAATACTTATAGATTTATATTAATCTGAACCTTCCACCGACCGCACAGAGAAAGTACTATGAAATTCCTCGCGGATGAAGTTACGGGCTGCTGCTAACTAATTATTATGGATGACGCCACTCTCTATTTAAATGTTGGAAGAAGCTCGTATAAGATATTTCCTTTCTATTTCTAACCATTAAAAGAGCCATATCCAGTAAGATAAAACATTTTCGTTCCACTTTTAATTCATATTTTATCTATTAATCCGTTATAGTTGAAATTGTTTACATACGTAATTTTTTTTCGGTTCTTTCCTGTGTAGGTTATCAATAAATTGTCCTTGATATATATTTGTTGTGGTAACCCACACTTTTGATCTCTAATTTCATTTCAAACTTTACGTTTACTACACATGATACATGTGTGCGCAGGAATCACATGACTTAATTTCTTCCTCTCACTTCCACCATCGGATGTATAGATGGTTAAACAAAACATGAATTTAAAGAATTTATGATACTTACTGTCATAAATATCATCTGCGTTTTGAAGCAAAGGTCCTACGATAATAATTATTTTAGTACCAGTTAGCAATAGCCTATGTTCAGCAGTAGCTTTAAAGGTTTGGTGATAAGCACGAACACTGGAACGTCATTGTAACTAACTTTCATCTAGGTCTGTTGAATAGAATAGAATACATTTTTATTCAATATTGATTATTACATTGTACTTATTGAAAGTATTTTTTTATTTACCACTGGTTCGTAAAATATCTCTGTGCTAGGAAGAACCAGGAAGAAACCCAGCGAGACTTTTTAAACATATTTCACTTTACAATATTTTTTTAATATTTATTTACATAACATAATAAAAAATATTTTATTATATACAATATTAAAAACTATAATAAAAAAACTAAAACTAGTAACTTAATTATCATACAGTCCTACTCCCCGCGGTATCGTGTCAAGAACGCTGGCTGCATTTCCCCGCTGAATGGCTATACGTCTATTGTGAAAAGAACCAGCCTTCTTATTATCAGCAGCAACGACCAGTTGCGGATGGAGTTCCTTTAGGGACTTCACCGGACGTGGACCCCACGGACCGATAGTCTCTACAGCAAATGGCACAAATATGTAGTCATGGCTCAGACACTCATATTTGCACCACTTACTCAGTTCAGCTGCCTCTGATACCCGGTAGCGAAGCCTCCATAGAAGCCGAGAAGCCGGGCTTGCCCTATCAAACTGCTCAATCAATAATATCAACTAATAAAATAACTCGTAAACTGTTTCAAACTATTTCAAATTTCCCGCGCGCTTCCCTTTCGCTGTCGCTGACCTGTTCTACACAGGCCATAGATTACTGTATATACTGTATATACAGGCCTTATAACGTCAACACGCGGTAAAACTGCGCGATTAGGTTGTCATAAAAATTTGTCGTCTCTCTCGCACGCGTGGGCTTCTACCGGGCTTTCGAGAAGACGATCGCTCCCTTTCTAACCTGTAGTAAAATGTTCTATAATGAAATATAACTACGATTGTTTATATAGCAATTTGTACGTAGCGAAAAGCCCTGCTTTTAGTGTAAAGTTAGTCATTAGTCAAGCGTGGGCGATACCTTTGCAAGTTCACTTCACATTTCAATGTTTGCTTTGTGTATTTACTTGAGCGAATAAATATTGCGAGTTGAAAATTTATGCTTTTTTATAGATTTTTAGTAAAAATGGAGGATAATAGTGTTCCCTGTGATAAATTGAAGTGTGTTAAAGTGCTAATCGGCGAGGAAAAGGTAAAATCGAAAAAGAGAAAAGGTAAATTTTTATAAAACTGCTAAAACAACAAAACCATATCTTGGGCTTGCCCTACTTTGGAGCCCTAGCTTCGCCACTGCTGATACTGCCCCGGCTCTAAACGAGGTACCCCTGAGTTGAAAGGCTACCAAAGTGTCTACGCAAGTAGCATCCCATACTAGGGCTTTACCTCTCTCCCAAGGGATCAATTTCATACCCTAGGGTCTCTTGCCATCGTCTCTAAATATTCCACAAGGCTCTAAAACCAAGGGAACATTTATAGAGACAAGAGCCTTCGGATGATATCGTTCAAAGAACCGTGACGTGAAAACCTACGAGCACTTTTCTTACATGAAAGTCCGTGGAGCCCAAACTTGTCGACGGTGCTACGACAGGGACATTGATGGGGTTGACAAATCGCCGCTCCTAATTGGAGTCCTACGGCGATGCGGAAGCTTTCCCCATCAAGTAATGTGCTGATAAAATGGTTTTCGTAAAACAAGTTAGTATTTTGACTGTAACATTGCCAAACGTAGTGATAAATTTCGGGGGTATTGTTAGCCACTTCTTTCAGCGGGGTTACCCTATCGATAGAGTTAAAAGCATTCCTTAGGTCAACCTTCACAAGAACATCTGCATCAAAGTTTGTTAAAAATGTACGCACTGAATATACTACCGCCTCACAGCCACCTCTAGTACCAAAGCCTAGTTGAGTAGGCTGAAATTATGTCTTAAGGTTGGAGATTATGTACCTGCAAGCTAATTTTCTGCGTTAAGCGTCCTGTTAAGCGTCGAAATGTGGCACCAACGGCGATAGGACAGATAATGTAATCCTTTTTTTGAAGGCACATAATCTTGCCCCATATAAGAAAAGAATGAAATTTCGATTAACATTACCAGAAAGTTACATAATTTTGTAATGTCATTAAGAAGTATTCCGCCGGCATCACCGACAGAAGCGCTTTCAAAATCTTTAAGATGATGAGGCGTAATTCCGTCAATGCCGCCAGCAGAGCCATTCGAAAATGACATAATTGCTTCTAAAGTGTCTGTGTCAGAAATTTGTAAAGGTTGCATAGAAGTCTTGGGAGGAAGCGGTAAACTTTGAGAAGGAATGACCGAAGGATGCTTCCGACGAAGGCCTTCAAGGGTTTCGACATTACGAGGAGCCTGAGAATAAAATACGGGATGCATTTTTTAAGTCGCCATCCATTACTTTCGACTCAACTACTTTTTTTAAATTAAATTTAGGACGAGGTCGAGATAAATGAGTTTTCGAGAATTGGGTAATCTAAATGTTAAAAAGATGTCTCTTATAGTTGAGCCGTAATTGATTTATTTATTGTTTTATCAAAATGATTCTTTTCACTATTAGTGAAACAATTTTGAATAGTGCATGACAATGCTTTAGCAAGCTGCATCCTTGCATCTCTAGGAATGCTTTTAACCACTGGTATGTTACGATGATAATTGTAAATTTGCTCCGAAAAAAGGGAAAAATTGGTGTCATTAGAGGAATTACTACTAGAGTTATGAATTTCTACTGTAGGCTGTAAAGACGAAATACTTTTACTATGGAATCGTTTAATATTTAATCCCCTTTTACTTTTAAATAGCCTACCATCGCCGTCGGTACAATTTTGATACTGTAGGAAATCCGGCCGTGAATGTAGCGGAGCGCAGATATTCATTAAAAAATCTAAACAGATATCTAAAGCACTAGAATAGAAAAGAATAATTTTTTATTCAATATAGATCACATGTGTAATTCTTATTGAAAGTCAATTTTTACTTTACCACTGGTTCGAAAAAAACCATCTGTCCTGGGAAGAACCAGCAAGAAACCAAGCGGCACTTTTTTTAAGTAAATTTTACATTAATGCTTGTACAAACTATTTAGAAAATTTATTTTAGAAACTGCTTAGAAGCGAGACCTTCATCCCCAAGGGTTATTATCAACCATGTGTTCATTTATATTATAATAACCCTTTTATACAGTTTCAGCTTACCAAAACTTTTAAACTTGGTAATAGAGAGAGCCTGTACACTTTCCGGGACATTGTTGTAATAGCGTATACATTGCCCCAAGAATGAATTACTGACTCTGTGGAGTCAAGAAACTGGTATCACTAGCTTGTGTTTGTTCTTAGTGTTTACAGAGTGTATATCACTTTTTTTTTACTAAAACTACCTTTGTTTTTGTGAACATACATTAAATTTTCGTAAATATACTGAGAGGCCAAAGTTTATAAATTTATTTCTTTAAATTTATCCCTAAGAGACTCTCTCGGTTTTAAGTTGTAAATATCTCTAATAGCCCTCTTCTGTAAAACAAAAATAGTTTCTGAATCAGCCGCATTTCCCCATAGCAAAATCCCTTAAGACATTATGCTATGGAAATAACTGAAATAAACTAGTCTAGCTGTCTCGACACTAGTGAGACCTCTAATCTTTTTTACAGCATAGGCTGCAGAACTTAGTCTGCTTGCTAGTTTGGATATATGGGGGCCCCACTGAAGCTTTGCGTCGAGAGTGATGCCAAGAAAAACAGTGGACTCAACAGGGCTCAGTTCTTCCCCATTTAAAAACACATTGGTATTCAGATTTTTAACATTCGATGTTGTAAATTTAATACATTTAGTTTTATTGCCGTTTAAATGTAGATTATTAACGTTAAACTAATGCACTAATTTTGATCTAACATTATTCACTTCGTCACATTTAAATGATTAACGTTTAACGTCAAGGAAGTATTATCAGCAAATAATACCATATCATGATTATACTCTACAGGGGAAGGTAAGTCATTAATATAAACTTGAAATAGGAATGGGCCGAGAATCGAGCCCTGAGGGACACCCATTAGTACAGGTGACCCGGAAGAACTTTTACCATTGATAATAACTTTGTACATTCTATTACTTAAATATGAAATAATAAGTTTAAGCGCTGTGTTCTTGACACCATATTATTGTAGCTTCCTGATTAATGTCTCATAGTGAACACAGTTGAAGGCCTTGGAAAGGTCATTAAATATACCCAAAGCATCCTCTGAATTCTCACATACACAAAAAATATGTTTAATAAGCTCAACTCCAGCGTCAGTTTTCGAGCGACCCCTTGTAAAACCGAATTGATTTTTTTTATAGGATAAGGGTGACAAACGAGCACACAGTCCACCTGATGGTAAGTGTTTGCTACGGCCCATAGACATCTACATCTATCCTCGATTACAAATCAAAATACAAATGCGTTGTCACCCGTGAGGACTAAGATGGAATGCCTCATTTCCAGTAAATAGGGTCTCCGGTTTTCTACACTCACCATACGAAACACAGCAGCATTAAGCTGATATTTCACGCTGGTACTCTGTGAGAGCGTGGTCTTTCCTCGGTCGAGCCGACCCATTCGTGCTACAACTATACTACTAATATAGCTGCAGCCTGGCTCTACCACGAATACTTTTATGAAGCAATTTATTAATATTAAAGAAACTTAACATCTGATCTAAAATTATTTTTTCAAACATTTTATGAAATGTTGGTAGTACGGAAATTGGTCTAAAATTGGCAGGGTCTAATGTACTACCAGATTTAAATAAAGGTAAAACATAGTAAAGGTGACTTTACTATGTTTTATTAAATCAAGAAACACATCAGATTCGACGCTTGTATTAAAAATAGTGGCTGGATAAGGTGCTATTGTATCTATTATAGATAAAATAACTTTAACGGAAATCCCCCATAAGTCTTCCGTTTTCTTAACATCAATAGTTTTAAAATATTTAACGATATCTTTTGACAATAGTCTATGGAATTTAAAAGTATTTCAACAAGCCTTTATATTTTGTTTAAGCAATGATTCGGCGACAGTAGGAGAAGAATTTAATGATTTTGTTGTCAAAAAAGGAACATCAATAAAATGTTTCTCAAAAGCCATAGCAACTTCTTGATCAGATCGAGTTAAATTATTGTTAATATTTAATTGAAAATCCGAGTTGCGCGGTTTGACCTTGCTCGTTTCGCTATTTATTATTCTCCAGGTCATTTTGTTGGATGCACTTTTAATTTTGTTGCTTAAATGTAAAGCCTTAGCTGGGGAGCACACTTTTCTAAATATTTTAGAATATGTTTTTACATCATCTCTAAATATAACACTACTATTATATGATTTTTCATTTTAAAGCTCGTATAACCTCAAAAGTCTTTATATTACATAGCTTCATATTGACTTGAAATGTGCTGTACCCCACATCTTTCCCTGAAACACAATCATTTACGGCCTAAATAGAAGCATTTTGCTCCATTAATGAAATATTATCGCATTACTTCCCTGGATTTATTCCATATTGATAAAAATTGTATGTAGTCGTTATGCTTTGACAGCTGACACGACGCAGCAGAAATGTTTTCCTTTATAAATGAGTATTATGTCTGAAATCAAAAAATAATTATAATTACTGTCTTATATATTTACTGATCTTTTTGTTGAAATTTGTGAACCAAAATTGGCCTCTAAATAACAAAATAAAATAAGTTAAATATTACGTATATTTGACAGTTGAAAAGATTTTGGCAATTCCATTTTGTTTGTACAATTTTGACTATTCAATTTTGTTTGTACAGTTTTTAAATTAATTTTTATAGAACCAGCATGGTGGCGATCATCTCATTCCCAGGGGTTATTTTCATTCATGTATTCCTTGATATTATAATAACACTTTTTGTATAGTTTTCCTATAATAAAACTTTTAAACTTGTTTATTGACAAACTTTGAACATGTTCTGGGATTTTGTTTTAAAAGCGTATACACTGCCCCATAAATGAATTACTGATTCTGTGGAGTCTAGTAACTGGCATTACAAGCTTATCTTTGTTCCTAGTGTTTAAAGTATGAACATCCTTATTCTTATTAAAGCTATTTATGTTTTTATGTACATACATTACATTTTTATTAATATATTGCGATGCCAAAGTTAATATGTTTATTTCATTAAATTTTCCTCTGAGGGACACTTTACAATTTAAGTTATAAATCTCTCGTACGGCTCTCTTTTGCAAAACAAACATAGCTTCAATATCAGTCGAATTACCCCATAGCCAAATTCCATAAGACATTACGCTATGAAAGTAACTAAAATAAACGAATCTAACTGTCTCAACATCTGTGCGACTTCTAGTCTTTCTTACAACATATGCTGCAGTACTAAGAACAAAGGGGCCCCATTGAAGCTTCGCGTCAATAGTAATACCAAGAAAAACAGTGGTATCCACAAGACTCAACTCCTCCCCATTCAAGAGCACGTTAGTACCATTCGAATGTTTAACAATAGGTATTGTAAATTTAATAGATTTTGTTATCTTGCCGTTTAAAAACAAATTGTTGGCGTTAAGCCTATGTACTAATTTCGATAGAGCAATATTAACAAATAATAAAATAATAAAAGTTAAAAAAATAATACTATATCCTGATTGTCCCCTACAAGATAAGGCAAGTTATTAATGTAGATTAAGAACAGGAATGGGTCAATAATCGAACCCTGAGGAACGCCCATTGATACTACCAATCTGGAGGAATCTTTACCATTGACCACTACTTTTTGAGTACTGTTACTTAAATGTGAAATAATTAGTCTACGCGCAATATTTTTGACATAAAATTAATGTATCATTTTGTCTTGAATACAATCGAAAGCCTTGAAAAGATCACAAAAAATACCTAAGGCATCTTTTGAATTCTCCCAGGCATTAAAAATATATTTCATAAGCTCAACACCGGCGTCAGACGTCGAGTGACCCCTTGTCAAACCAAATTGGTTTTTATTGAGTAATTTATTTATATTAAAAAAAAATAACAATTGATCCAAAATTATTTTACCAAACATTTTACTGAGAGTTGGTAGTACAGAAATAGTTCTAAAATTAGCGGCGTCCAATGTACTACCAGATTTAAATAAAGGTTTTACTATGTTTCATTAAATCAGGAAACACACCAGAATCGATACAAGTATTAAAAATAATAGCAAGATGAGGTGCAATTAAATCTATTATGGACACAATAACTGTAACGGAAATCTCGCATAAATCTGCGGTTTTCTTTACATCAAGTGTTTTGAAATATTTTACAATATCTTTCCGTAGTACTTTTTCAAATCTACATTCTTTTAAACAGGTATTAACATTCTGTTTGAGTAATGACTCGGCGATAGTTGGAGAAGTATTCAAAGACTTTGTTGTCAAGATAGGAATATCAGTGAAATATTTCTCAAACACCGCTGCGACTTTTTGATTTGATTTAGTCAATTCATTGTTAATTTTCAATTGATAGTTTGAATTACGAGGTTTGCCTTCACCGGTTTCGCTGTTAATTATACTTCACGTCCTTTTAATTTTATTCTTAGCCGTCTTTATTTTGTTGCTAATATGTAAAGATTTGGCTGTGGAGCTTACTCTTTTAAACATTTTAGAATAATTTTAGACATATTCTCTAAAAGTATCGGAAAGATTATATGATATTTCATTGTAAAGTTCATATAACCTTCGTCTGCTCTTATGAATTCCTACTGTCGCCCACTCATTAAATGCCTTGCGACTGTTTCTGGAGAATGATTCAGAAGTAAATATTTTATTAAATTCATTGCTTATAAGGGTAAATAATACTCCATATAAATAGTCGGCATTGTTCTTATAAGAAAGCGATTGAAGGTTTTTTACCATATTACTTCTAAATATCTCCAGGCATTTTGCATTAATAGGAACAAACACAATTTTCTCAATTGTTTGTTTTTTGTACATACAAGGTAATGAAACCAGTTGTCCAAAGTGAACTGAACTAAGTTTTTGAATTATTAATTTGTTGATTGGTACAACACATGTAAAAATATTATCATTACATGTTGCACTACACCCTGCAATACGTGTAGCTTTAAATAATAAATTATTAAGATTGTAGGATTTGAACAATGAGCAAAATTTAATACTGATGGAAGAAGTTTCCAGGAGATTGATATTAGTCTCCACATATTACAAAAGATTTATTCTGTTTATTAAGCTTAACTAATTTTTTTTTTGCGAAGTTACTTTTACCATATGAAGTAATTATAGTTTTCTGAAAAATAAGTCAAACAGATTATTCTTGTAGAGCTGCTTATCAACTTGTACATATCTTATTTATTTATTTTTATTCACATAGGCTCATTTACAAGCTCTAAATATAGGGTATTTCTATGCTGCTCTCATCAGGTCGGAATACATAATTATTTACACACACACACACACACACACACACACACACACACACACACACACAAACTATATATATATATATATATATATATATATATATATATATATATATATAAACATAATATATATATAGAATAAAATATATATAATATATACAATAGAATATAACATAATTCATATTATTAATATTATTTTAAATTAAAGCAAATTAATGATGAAATTTGGTTACAGACGCTAAAACAACGAAACGTACTACATACAACTGGATATCGAAGGCAACTCTATGGGCATATTTAGTGTGGAGTCTAGAATGTATCATAGTTGTTAAAGGCAAGTTGAGCTATATTAATCATTAACGCCGCCGGTAATTCATGTTGATTATAAAATACAGAGTAACAACGTTTTAAGTTAAAATTTATTTATAGAAGACAATAAAAAAGATGTTTTATATACCTAATATCAATGATTGAGAGATATTTTATATAAGGTGGCAAATGAGCTAATAGTCCACCTGGTGTTAAGTGGCTGCAGCCATACATGGACCTACTCGTATATTCAAACAAGGAAGTGCCACTTCCATTGTTGTTACCTTTGAGAGTTAAGGTGAAATCCTTCAAAGCCTATTATTTGCTCCGTTATCCTTCGAACCTAAACACAGCAGTTGGTAGCGGCAAAAATGGATAAAAGGTTGGAACCTATTTTACATAGAAGAACCGAGCCCTCACAAAATATTATAGTACTTGTAGTAAGTGAAAAGAAAAAGATACCGTTTTTTACTGATAGTGAAGTAAGCCGTCAGGGGTTAATGCATCATCTACATTTCAATTCTTAATCGAGAATAAATATACGAGTTTATGGGTACATCCAAATATCATTATTTGAACTTTTTTTAAACGTACCCCTACACTATGTGCTTCTTTGTCATCATCATCATGTGGAATTTTGATAGGCTGTAATCATGATGATCATGCTAAATATAGCGTCTATAGATTTACTCGGTGGCGGGTTATCCTAAAGGCAAACTAGGCACGTGCCTAGGGGCGCAAGGTTACAAAGGGACGCCCGGAGAAATAAATTCCACAGTATGGTCGTGCGAGGCACAAAATTCTGCATAAATCGCACCGTAGTGGACCGCCAACCATCGAGATGATGAGGATGGAACTTCGAGTTCTGTTGCAGTGTAAGAAGGTGGAATTCAGCAGTTGGAATTGATCCGAACAATTCCTCTGAGCACTCCCCGTGGTATGTGCGGTAGAAGATGCATAGAAATGCAACGTCTCTTCGCAAGGCCAGTGTATCGACTCGACTTCCGACACAAGTTTGTTCCGGCACTCGACGTGTTCCCTGATTTATGATGATTTATCACGGCTGATTTATAAGGCATCACCAGTGCTGACGCCTATATAACAATGAATGTTACTAGTATGCAACATATCATTGATATCCAGAAGGAACAGGGTAGGCGATAGCACGCAGCCTTGTGGAACACCAGCATTCACAGGTTTGGAGTTGAAGTATGCACCATCGGCTACGTCCTTAATACTCCGAACTGTAAGAAAACTGGTGACCCAATTGCATACTCGTAATATCTTTGGAAGTCCATAAGAGGGAAGCTTTGAAAGAAGTGCTTTGTGCCAAATCCAATCAAAGGCCTTCGCTATGTCCAAATTAACCACCAGGACCTTCCACTTGGTCTCAACTGCCTCCGCCCATCGGTGAGTCTGGTAGACAAGAAGATCACCAGCTGAGCGACCTAGACGAAAACCGTATTGACTGTCACTAATCAGCTGATGTTGTTCAAGGTACTTCATGATCTGGAAGTTAATAATGGATTCCATATTTTAGATAACGAGGAGGTGATGGCGATAGCCTTGTAGTTGGATGGGTCCGGGCTGTCGCCTTTTTTAGGGACAGGGTGCACTAAAGCTGTCTTTCATGAGCTTGGAACGACGCCTAAAGAGTAAGAAAGACGTGTAAGAACCGGTGCTAACTCTGGAGCACACGTCTTCAGCACAATTGGGGGGATTCAATCAGGCACACTCCATTTATGAACGTCCAGGAACAGTAGTGCTTTACGCACTGAGCACTGTGTAAACCAAACATCCTGCTTTGAGCATTCGAACTGCGAGATGGTCCGCGGTAGATTCCCCCGGTCGTCGTGAGTCGAGTTGGACGCAAAAAGAGAACCTAAAAGATCGGCTTTCTCCTTTGCGGTGTGGGCCAGTGTGTCATCCTCCCTGTGCAGAAATGGTAATGTTGACTTACAGAAATTCCCTTGGGCAGCCTTAGCGGGAGAACAGAAAGCACGAGTTCCCGAAGGAAGGCGAACTAGTTTCTCGCCAATTCTCTCAATGTACTCCGACTTTGCCCTAACGATAACTAATTTTGAAGTATTTAAATAAAACTAGTTTTACGGATTTTATCGCGTATATTAACTTATTTTATATTCCCGACGTTTCGAGTACTTTACAGCACCCATACACACCCGTCACGGGGGCAGCCTGAGCATCCACGCCCAGGAGGAAGATAGTTTGGGCGTGGGTGCCCAGTGAGGGATTCCCCAAGATTATCGATGCTGGTACCCTCCTGGGGTAGATTGTTATTTAACACCGCTTTCATGTTTTTTCTGTATTATAAATTATAACAAAGTTTATTTGCAAAATACGCATTTATAATTTATTATATTGCTTTTATAGGGGCGCCGATGTGGTGCGAGTATAGGGCGCTGTCGACATTTAAACCGCTTCTGGATTTTCTCATAGGGGTTATATTTTGCATAGCTGCCACGGAATGGAAAACGCAGTTTTTTATTATTTTGCGAAAAAGTTTTAAGTAGGCAAGTCAAGTATTAACCACTCCAACCAATATAAGCTTTGAATACTTATGCTAGGAGTGGTTCACGCCAGTAGAAGCAGCTATTTGAATTCGAACCCACAACTTTTTAGTATCCTAATTCATACCCTTAACAATTAAGTTACTTTCGCTTTTTTAACATATTTTTAATTGTTTTAGTTGGCAAAGAGAGACTAACTAACTTTCAAGAAAATTCAAACAAACGCTTCGACGAAGTTATCTACAATATAATATTTCTTAGTATTCTCATTCCGCACTTTCTTTTACCGATTGCATCATGGCGCCACGGACCCCAAGTAGCTATTTTCAAAAACATGTGGACGCATTATCAGGTAAAACTTGAAAACAAAAGTTTTAATTAATGGTTTAAAATATTGCAGTGATTTCGTTTTGTATCACAAACTTTAAAAATCCAATTCAAATATTACACAACATTGTTTCATGTCGTATGGTTTATCACCATACGACATGAAACGAACATGTAATAACACGAACGACGTGTTACATTTGAATTTGATTTTTGAATGTTTATGTCACTTAACAAATTCACAGGAATATTCATTCAAACCTGTATTTAAAACGTTTTTTACAGCTTTTTGCTGGGTTATTTCTGAAAAAGCGATGAAGTAATTAGTCCCCATAGGAAAAGTTAATAAAATACTTAAAAATTTAAAATTTGAAAATGTGAAAAAGTAGCGAAGATCAGTAAAAATGACATCCAGGAGTAGTGACTTCTCCGATAAAAGAGTTGAGATCTGAACGTGTACCAAATTTTATAGCAGTTCCTTTTATCATAGCTATAGAAATGTACATCCTTCTTCAATCGATTTAAAATAAAAATTGTTATGTTCTTTAATATTGAATTCGGACCGCAAGAAATATTTGTAGGTATATCTTTTTTTGAACATTGTTTAGCTCACTATTCTTGCACCCTTTTGTTAAATCTATATCTCAATAAAATTTATTTATTTATTATTCATTCATTATTATTACTGAGAGCTTATCGGTTAAGGATACTCTTGATTTGGCCCATCTTCAACAATAAACGTTTGACGTGATGATATTGAATAAAAGCGTAATTTTTTAGTTGTTCTATTTTATACTAACATTTTGTTGGATATACCTAATTAAACTAATTATACCTAATTAAACGAACTGTTGTTAGGTTATACCTAATTAAATATTTGTCTTTAAACTTTCAAATTTTTTTTCACTGTATTTATTTATTTATACTATATGAAAATATATTATAATTATATGAAAATTAGTTTACACACTTTTTACTTTCTGTGCGCCTAATAGTTATTAATGACAAATTTTAAGTTTCTTAGTCATCTAGAAGTATTCTAGGTTTCTGATGAGTAAGTTAGTAAATCGGTAAATTAATAAATCAGTGAGTGATAAGAATAGCATTTTTCAGACCTCATTAAATAAAAAAATATAAACCTATATTCATTAAATTTGGAACTGAAAGTATCCAATGTGGCTTAATTAGACATGCAAGTGTGTAAATCTAATAGTTTTTGAGTTATTAGGGGGTCAAAAATGTCTGGAAATGATTCGTGTAAGTATGCACACTGAAAGTGCGTCACCCTTTTCCTTTCCGAACCTGACTGACAATCTCATGTGTGTGATTATCCTCATAATCATCCACGACTTGTAAGATTTAAAAGTTCTCAGCTGGATTTGGGTTCCACCTATTGTAGAAATTGAACTAAAGTACTGCTGCAAACACAGGCCTTTTTTCATTACTTAGAGAGTTTTGGGTTAAGTCTATCTTGCTGTTCTAATGCGAAAGGACTTCGTCATCTAAGAATCATGGAATTCTCAGATATGCATGTTAAGTGTTTTGTCTCACCTCCAAGCACATGGTAAGAAAACTATCGAGAAGCAGCCTCGTACTGGTAAGCGCAGTGAAGGTTGGCAACCCACCCACTAAATGGAGGGACGATCTGGTAAGAGATACAGAAGTTGATGGATGTGTCTTCGTGGAATTCCTTCGGGGAGACTTATATACAGCACAAGACTTAAGAAAGGCTGGTATGATGATGAATTGCAGCCTTTGAAGATAAAATAGGACTAGGGTTGCTTGTGTACTATAAAATTTAAGTCAAGCGTCGATCCTTTATAATACGGATGTGGTAGTTTAGTAAAAAATTACTGAAATTACCAAGAATTGCAGGTTTATTGGCGATTGCAGTACCAGAACTTCTGCCCCTTTCCGTCGCGGGTCTGTTAATTTCTGTTAGGTCTGTTAATTGTATAGTTTTACCACCGTACCTTGGGGACATCGATATTTTCCTGGCAGCTCTCTTAGTCGATTAACAATTGATTTTTGTTGGCCTGATTTTCAAATTATCAGAAAAAATTGATAAACAGAATAAAGTACATCATAAACAAATTAAAAATTACAGTTTTATTAAAAATAGTTCAATTGTTTTACCTTTATATCCAATCACTTTATTTATTTGATGGAAAGCTTTTATCTCTTGATTGAGAAATCAGCCATAAGTTGTTTAGTTTTAAAAAGAAAGCAAAAATCTTAATTGTATTTTTATTCAACAGTAAATTCGAATACACATTAAATAAAACTTGAAATTTTCCTTTTCAGCTAAAGTACTTGAAAATCACCGGTTCTCCGATAGTTTTTCCAAATCTTTATTCATTAACTTGGGGCCTATGTGTATTTTCATGGGCTCTCAGTATTGCTGTCATACTTTCACAACATTACCTACAAGATGACTTCGAACTGTGGCACTCGTTTGCTTACTATCATATAATTGCTATGCTTGACGGATTCTGTTCACTATGGTACAAGATATTTTTA
This sequence comes from Parnassius orleans, assembly GCA_029286625.1. NCBI lineage: Eukaryota > Metazoa > Arthropoda > Insecta > Lepidoptera > Papilionidae > Parnassius > Parnassius orleans. The sequence goes on from JAGSMP010000137.1 coordinate 1,168,612, forward strand.
GTTACTTTTTCTATTTTAAGCAGTTCTTAAAAGTCCACTACTGTACATAGGTCTTACATGTTTTGAACTTTAGACACTGTTCCCCGTTACAGGTCTAGGTATTTTACGCCTGAAGTAATCGAAATGCTTATACCGCCATCTATCGGAAACAATTAGATATTTTGGCTGACTATAGTCGCCTTTTACGACAGACATGGGACGAAATAACCACCACACGGCATTTTCTTTTTCTAGTTTAGTTTTCATTAAAATCAAATCAATCTAAACATTTTTTATTGTAAAAATACCAAACGTTTGGGAATTAAAGTACCTATGTGATTGTAAACACATAGAGAAGAGACGTCTAGTATTTCCAGGAATACTCAGTTATCAATAAACTTGAATGCCTTATAATCTTAGATATCCAAAGATTAATGGTGTTCTGATTATTTTAATGACGCCAATAATTTCTTTAAATATTATGAAATTAACAACTATTTAGGTCATATAATTGTGCCGATCTATATGTCGCAGCCAACTAGCTTATTTACCCTTTCAGTTAACAGTCTAGCCTTTTTACTAAAGGGCGACGTTCAACTAGCGGCCTGAATGATATTCATTCGATGCGTCTAATACAACATTACAACTTTCTTGTAATATCAGCGATAGTAGGTTAAGGTGCAACTGTATATATTATAGCATATAGGCTTACTTTTCTTTAGGTAATCTATTCTAATTAGTGTTCTACTAGGTAAAATCTCACTCATCTCTCTAATATAATACTTTTGCACACTATCACACCTCTAACATCAGTGACCTTTACGTGCTCCTTTTCAATTTTAACATGTATGTCTAGATCCTTCGCCCTTATTTCAAGTGTATTGGTGGGGCGTGCCAAATCAATGTTTTACACTGTCTATACTTTAGTTATGTAGAATGGGGAGAGCTTGATAGGCTCCCTCCACTGGGCAACCTTTCTGTATGCAGATAGAGATAGGTACTGCCATTTTTCGCTACGTCTCTGGAATTATCTCTCTAACATGCCAAAAATAAATGGAAATTTTACGCTATAAGATGCCTCATTATACGTCAAGTCGTAAAACATCAAGTGAAACAGAACGTCTACGTGATAGAAGCAGACTATAGCTATAGGTTAGTTCGATTAGAGAAGGACCATACTCATGTATGTGAGTTTAATATGGTTTTTTCTGGTGATGAGCATTCTTTCTTAGTCCTCAGTGGTGACAACGCAAATTTTCAGCCTCATTTGAGGTAAGACAAAATGTCTATGGACCACGACGTCCACTTACCATTAGGTGAAATATTATACGAGTATAATGTGTGCTTATTGCTCATTTGGGTATAAAATTTTGAAAGGGTTACCTTTCAGATGTTACAATATTTTGGAGTATAAAAGTTACAGTTTTCATTTGGGTGATAGTATTCCATTTAACGGTTTTATTTAACTCCGAGAATATTTAATATTCAAGCCGAGTAATTTATCAAAGGGCTTCAGATATTAAATCTTCAAACGATCTTAATGCTCATTAATTCGAAACTTATTGAAGAAACTTACAACTATTTAATTTGTAACTTTTCACATCTTCGGATGACAATTTCTCTACATTTTACTTTAGAATATTAGTATCAGAAATAGATGCTTATGTACCATGAACCATATATTATTCTGGCTAAAAGTTACCACGGCGACAATTTCTGCTTACTGTCCAAAACTATCAACAGCGTACTCTGTACTCGATATTACGCTTTTGCGATAAGATCAGAGGTAGTCTAGAATGCTGTGTCAGAGATACGGGAGCAATCACAATTCTAAAAGTCTCGAAAACCAATTATTTTTAATTTTCAGAAATACTTCGGATGAAATTCGGTCCCAAGACCTGCGAGCCTAGCCCTAGCAGTCGTTAATTAATAAAATATTCATATTATAAAATACATTTTAATGTATTATAGGTACATCAACTGCAATGCTTTTGGAACCGCCTCAGAGGGCTTAGCATCAAATTTACATAGAGCCCTTCAAGCAGAAAATCCTGCTTTGGGGTTAGCACAGTATCGACATTTATGGGTTGACCTATCTCATATGATGCAACAACTAGGTAATGTATTGGCAAGTGATGAATATATATCATAAAATATCAATGGCTTTTAATAACGATTAACTATATAAGGAATATGTCAGGAAGGAAAAACTATTTATGAACCCTTCTTATTTGCAGGCAGGGCCTATTCGAATATGTACGGTATTTACTGCATGGTTATTTTCTTCACAACGATAATTTCGCTCTACGGCTCTCTTTCCGAAATATTAGAGCACGGTCTCAGTTATAAAGAAATGGGATTATTTGTTATAGTCGGGTATTGCATGACCCTTCTTTTCATCATATGTAATGAAGCGTACCACGCTTCAAGAAAGGTCTTTAATGCAGTGATATTTCAGTACATTTATATTTATATTGACGACCTAACGGTATTAATTTTAACGGGTTTTTATTTAAACAGGTTGGGTTTGAATTTCAAGTTCGTTTGTTGAACGTTAATTTCGGTGCGATCGATCGAAGTACACAACGCGAAGTGGAAATGTTTTTGGTAGCTATAGCTAAAAACCCGCCCATAATGAATCTGGATGGTTTTACAAACATTAATCGCGAACTGTTCGCAGCTGTAAGTCATTTTTTAATCTTTTAAACTTAGGACACTTCCCACTAAGAATTTCCGAACTTAATTATGATCGAATAAAAAAATATTTTTTACGTTTAGTTACAAATATAAAATTAATACACTAGGTAAAACTAAACACTGCCCCCGCGATACAGGAGATAATCATAGTGTGTAGGTAACGTTTTTAAAAACCAAAAAAGAACAAAAAAAGAAGTAGGTATTTTGGTATAAATACCATATTAATAAGCTTTTCGCGTGATAGAGCTAAGCTGCCGTTGTTTTATGACTGCAGCAGGAATGGGTCAGCTCGACCGGGGTTGGTCCACGCTCTCACAGAATACCAGCGTGAAACAGCAGAATAATGCTCTGTTTCGTATGGAGAGTTTAGATAACTGAGGCGTTCTATCTCTGTCCTCAAAGGTGACCACGCATCTGCATTTTGGTTCTTCGAGAACAAATGTAGATGTTTATGGGTCGCAGCATCCACTTACCAACAGGTGGACTATGTGTTCGTTTGTCACCCTTTTCTATAAAAAATGTGATATTGCTCTTTTTGTGCCTGCAATTTCATCTTGCTGTGCACCATCTTACGTGTCTCGGACGTCAAGCAACAATGCATTGTTCTATTCAGGTACTGTTCCAGTTTGAGGAGTATGGACACTGCAACCTTTTTGAAATTTGAAGTTAAGTTACTTCAAAGTTCAAAACAGTACTAAAGTACTACAGTAATCAAGTGTACTGTTACGTTCTACATAAGAATGAAGAAAAACAGACGGCTCCTTGGATCACTGGCTTAGCAATGAGTTATGGCGCTGAGGGCCGCGGGTTCGTATCCCGCACGGAACAAGTATTTGTATCGTATACTTGTAATTGTTCCGGGTTTGGATGTTTGTCCTTGTCCAATTAATTTATGTAAACTGCCTCTATGATACTGGAGAAAAAACTAGTGTGATAAAAAACGATATTTATTCAGTACTAAGTACCTATGACAAACAAGTTTCCATAAGTTATAAAATAACAATAATAACAATTATGAGTTTTACATTAAAATAATATTAGCACTGAAATGGTAGCCAGCTCAAGTGAAGCTGAAGCTTAAAGCTATAGCACTGATTTTTAGCTTCGTTCGAGTCGGTGTGGGGGGTTATGCAAGTTACTAGTAGAATTTAAATAAATACAGTACACAATGAATAATTTATAAGCTCTACAAGAGAACAAAATTAAATTTTTATTAATAATTATAGGCCGATTTCTAAGAGCTAAAAAAGAATAAAATTATTTCCATATAACAGCTTTTCAAATCGGTGCTAAGAGACATAGTGTATAGAAGAATTAAAGCCCCGATTATTTTATTCTTCTTAGTTCTCTGAAGTCAGCTTTTACTTTGATAAAAGTTTAATTTTGTGAAACTTGTGTGTGGTAAGGTATATCATAAGCTCAAGATATGTAATGATGGTAACATTAAAATTAGGGGTAGAAATTTTTCTTTATGTGACCACCCTATGTGTTTATGTGATGTGTAAGTATAGAATCGTATTAAAAAAAAGCATTAAAATCAGCTCACAATTGGCCAAGATATCGCATAACAGACATACATAAAACCATAGACTTAGAATATATTACGCCAGTATATTCTAAGTCTATGCATAAAACACACAGATTAAAAAAAACATCTTTTTGATGCCCTATGGGGGAAGCCTATGTTCAGCAGTGGACTTTAGTGTAACAGTAACGGTTTTGAAGTCATCTAAAGTACCATACATTTAATTATTTAACTAAACATATAAATCAATGGAACATAAGGGACACAGCTAATCTATAAAACAATATACAAAACATAATATACTTACAAAGATTATACACTACACTTTACAAAAGCTTAACATTTTATTTTAATATATAGGGGTACATATTTGTATATTAAACGGGTACATATATTTGAAGTCTTATAAAGCATTTAATAGTTATTATGGTGGTGCCTTATCGAATTAATCTCCGCGTCATATATTATTCATACCAAACGCCGCGCCCCGCTAAGTATCTAGTGTTATGATGCATAATAAAAATGTACATAGACGTACAAGATAAATGAAAATCAATGTAACTATAAAGTAAAAAATATAAATATCAAATTGTAAATAGCATCTTAAGCAAATCTATGTAAAATGAGATATATATACATAAGATCATCGCATACAGCAATTAATCATAGGTAAGGTTTACCTATGATTACGTTCTATATTATAATGTGACCTTTTTTCGTCTTTATCAGCTCCTTACACTGCTGGACATGGAAGCCATCTCATAGGTGGAAGGATGTGCCATTATCACCTCGCTTGGCAGGCGGATCGCAGAAATGGACGTTTCGCACTTTAGATATTGTTCCCCGTCCCCAGTCTACGTATTTCACATCTGATATATACGGAATATCGGATGGCATATGATTTTCCTGGTTTTTCTTTATAGGTGCAGTTTATGAGATATACAGTAAAATGGAAAAAATCCAGTTAAAAACTTGTATAGGTTAATAAGCTCATGTCGGCAAAAACGTATGTTATTTTTTATGTTATTATAACGTATGTATACGTATGGAATTAATGTAATATTTTGTGATTATTGTATATTAATCGCGTGTAATGCATCAATATAATCTAAGATGCTTTAATGTATATTTTATTTACATTTAGGCGACTTTTGCGATAGCCTTTTGTAGAACAAATAGGTCGGCTTGACCGGAGAAGAACCACGCTCTCACAATGCCAGCGTGAAATAGCAGCTTAATGCTGTTGTGTTTCGTATGGTGAGTGTAGAGAACCGGAGACTCTCTTTACTGGAAACAAGGTATTGTAGCTTAGTACTCGGGCGTAACAACGCATTTGTATTCTCATTCTTAATTGAGAATAGATGTAGATGTCTATGGCCACAGCATCCACTTACCATCAGGTGGACTGTGTGCTGGTTTGTCACCTTCTTTCTATACATTTTGAAAGAAGGAGCAATTGAGTGATGAGTTTTAAACAAAGGCCTCTTTTCAGAACATATCCTATATGTCAACATACTTGATAGTATTGATGCAATTCAAATTAACTTTACTAAGACAAGGTACAAGGAAGGTAATAAAGACAATCGTCGGAACTATTCTCAACGCAACGACTACCTTAGCCGACGAGACTGAAAGTGGTTAAGTGATTATGATTCTAACACAAATATTTAGCACGAGCATTATACATTTGCTTATAACATAGTGTGTCTTACTTTAGTAAAGAAATAAATAATTTGAATTAAAAGTGTTTTCATCATTTATTAGATCTTTTTATGTAAATATACATATACACGGAGAAACGTGCGTTGACTGTACATGAACATTTCAGTTTTCTTCATTATAGTTTAAAATTAAAAAAAAAACTCAAAAGGTTGTAATATTATATTAGTAAGGAATAACGTTTAGTAGAGTTGTGGTAGCTCAGAGGCTAAACGCTCGCTGTAAGTGTTTGATTCCCGCCGACAACTATGGGATAGTTAAGTGCTGATTTACCACGAGCCTGTTAATGAAGAAAAACATCGTGAGGAAACCTGCATGTCTAAGAAATTAAATATTTCGAAGACATGATGCGAAGTCCACTAACATTCACTTTAGTAGCGCGGCAGATAAATTGCCCTTAACCCTCTCAAAATGAGAGGAACCCTATGCCCAGCAACGGAACGTATAAATGTTGCTTTTTAATGGAAGAGGGGGGCAAATGAGCATGCAGCTCATGGTAAGTACTACCGGCAGGTATATTGCCCGCCTTTAAAAAGAGAGTAGGTTCTTTTATTGAAGGCTGTACCATTATAAGGCTTAGACGACATTGAGATTGTGATATTCCCTAGTTCTCTCATTACAGTAAAAAATAACATGTCTTTTCAAAGACATGTTATATTTTATTCTTTTTATTTTTGTGAAGTTCACTTTTATTTTCTTATTAAAAGGATTTTTTTTTCTTTTTACTCATATCGTGCCGAACTACCTTATTTCTCAGAGAGCAAAACATCTGTAATTTGAATTTTATTTAGCATAGACGCAAGTATCTACGTGCTACGTCATCCTGTCATAATTAGGTGGACTCTGTGTTCCTTGTTTATGATAAAACAAGAATTAAGACAAAATTTGATTTTTTTATAGTATATGGATTTATTATTTAATGCGCCCGTGACTGCGTTTACATGGAATAATTTTCTGTTATTGTTATAAAACAGATTATGATGATTTGAGACTTTATTACTTTGGACCAAATATAAATAATTATATAAACTATTTTACCGTTCCAACTCAAATAGTTACAATAAAGATATTATATTTATACTTATACATATAAGACAAGCTGTAATACCTATTTCACCTCCTCAGGGTATGAATTTTCCAAAATCCTTTTTCGTGGGTGGAGATGGGAGTATATATGCCAAATTTCAAGTCAATCGGGCATATGGTTTTAGAGATTTCGTGATAAGTGAGTGAGTCGGTGGTATTTCGCTTATCTCTATATATAAAAATCAATTGCTGTCCGTTAGTCTCGCTAAAACTCAAAAACGGCTCGACCGATTTTGATGAATTTTTTGTGTGTTTGAATAGGTCCTTAGATCGTTTATATTTACATTTGGACCCGGTAGGTGGTGCTGTTGTCGAGATCCAGAAATCAACAGGATCGCTAGTATATATATAAGCGAATATATAGATGTATTTTAATCATAAACAGCGATCTAGTGCAGGTTTCGAGTGGAACTCCAATGCCAGGGGTTTGAGTAACGTAGATATTATGAACTAAGAAAATATAAAAAGGAAACTAGCAAAGCAGTTGAGATATACAAATTTATAAAATATAGTGTTCATTGGGTTGTAAACTTCAATGATAGGTAGAGAACGATAATTCTTTGGACATTTTTGATTCACAAAGTAATTTCATTCATAAAAATATAGTAAGTAGGTTTTTTTTCAACCTTTATAGACCATTTTTAATGATAACCATATTTAATTATAATAAAAAATACAAAATTCTTGTGGCAAGCTCTGCGGCAGCGACATGCCTTTGTTTCTTTTTAATTAAATTGTTAATGATATTTTTTGTCTTTCGCAATTTTCTGTACGCGGTTCCATCTCAAAATGTTCGCCGATATGTGAGCAGTTTGACCTACTTTGGTTCTATCTGAAAATACAGCTAATACTCTTCGACAGACGTGACGTTCAAAACAAACAATTCTCTTGGGAATATCTGTAATGATAAATGTAATAAAAGGAGATAAGTAGGATATTCGTCAAATGTGGGGTCAAATGTGGGTATCGTTCACGTGAGTCAGACAGGTCGCAGCTTCGATACACGTTATTGCATTTAGCCGCAGGACACAATCTAACCAATGAACATTCCTTTAAAGTCTTGCATTATTGTAAAAAAGGACTGCGACTAGATGTGCTTACAAAAAACAGTAACGTTATACTTCTGAATGAACAAAAAAATATTTCCAACTCACCTTTCTTAACCATCTTTAGGCTTGCTTCCTAATAACCTACAGCCTCGCAATATGGTCGTTTGTCACCCACTCTGTGGCAAAAGATTGATTGCGGTTTGTTGTTACGTTAGTTTACGGCAAATGTCTGCATACGTGAGGTGAGTGGTTGAACGCATGTTTTATCGAATGACGTAGTCGCTCGCTACTTAATTATATTAATGGGCAGCTGTTTTGGTTCATCGATCACGAGTGCAGCCATCACAGAGTCTATTTCGGTTTAAAGAATTTTATTTCTTATAAGAACATACAATGGTTCACTTATAATGAGATACAAAGTAATTATTATATTATGATAATATTATCACATCTACCTCTAGTGTTGTACATACATTACATATTAGGTACCATGTATTAAAAAGATTACACTGCACGTAAGTATTTCCTAAGTTTACTTTTAAACAATTTCATGTAATTGCAGTTTTTTATGTCATCTGGTAATTTAGTGAATAGCTGTGCTCCCTCAAACTATAAAGTTTTTTTGCCATAATTTATTCGTGCAGTCATTAGTTGGAGTTTATTTTTACTTCTTAAGTTGTGTGTTGTTGTTTTTTTATGTAACTGTATGTTTGATTGAATAGAATTAGTGGTTATATTTTTTATTAGGTGCAAGTGTAATAAGTTTATAGTTGTGTAAGATTTAGTAAGTTAGTTTTTTCGTACAGTACTTTTGTTGGAGTTAGATAATGGTAGTAAAATAATGTTGCAAGTTGTGATGGCTTACTGTTTCAAATGTTTTTATGTCAATGAAAATCCCCAAAGCAAAATTCCTTTGATCGATACGAGTTTTAATTTTTGTGATTAAGTCTACTGCAGCTATAAGAGTGCTCGATTTCGATCGAAATCCATATTGTTGGTCAATTAAAAACTTCTTTTTATTAAGTAATCGTTTATGCGGCTATACAGGACTCGTTCAAATATCTTTGATACGACAGGCAAAACAGACACAGTTACTTGGGTCAGTCCTTTTTCCGGATTTGAAGATAGGACTGAACTTAGCAACCTTCAGCGTGTCGAGAAAAAGTAGTCCCACGTTCGACATTAGTTTGAGAGGAGCACTACTGTCTTTAATTTTATTTAATGCCAAGTTATTAATTATCTCCCACATTTTCTTAGGTTTATTGTAACTGTTTGGAATAAGTTATGTTAGTAGATTTTCTTGTGTGTCTTGATAAGATTTTTCACTTTGTTCTGTTCTTTATATTAAGTTTTTGTGTAGGTTATCATCTTTTGGTTGATACTTAGGCTGAGATCTATAGATCGTACTTTGACTTTGCTCAGATTTAGCTTACGAAAAACTTAGCTGAGTATATGCTTAGCATAATCTTTGATTCTGAATTTATAGTTGTATCGGGCTAAAATTAAGCTAAGCTTATGCTAAGGCCCAGACAGTCAAAATATTAATGGATGCTTCATTCCACGCATTATATTTTTGACTTTACTGTATAAAATTAAAAAATATATAATATATTTAAAATCAAAATTACTGTATAAAATAAAATAAAATATATATTTAAAATCGAAAACAGTCCAAATTGTATTTCATAAATAAGTTATTATTACATGAAATAGAAAACGGGCGGGCGTATGAGAACGGGAACGGATGAGATTTTAAGAAATTCGAAATAAGATTGAAATTACGTAAATAGAAAATGGATTAATGCTATTTAAAACTAGAAGACGGCCTAAAACTACCTATTTATTGTTATAATTAATTAGAGTAAAATAAAAACAACAATTTAAAATTAATACGGTGGTTTTGAATAATATCCTGAGTTTTACGTAAGTCGTCGATATCGTTGACTTAGGTTTTGCTCTATAAATACCGACATTGTCTTAGCTCGAAAGTAAAGTCAGAGCAAAGTCAAAGTACGGTCTGTAGATCTCAGCCTTAGTCTGCTGCCATAAGTTGTTTCATAAATTTATTGAATTTATAATATCTCGGTTTATCCAGTCTTGTTGAGGTGGGTTTAGAATTTTTGTCTTGTTTATTTTATTTTTGTTTATTTGTTCTAACATAAATCTCTCTCAGTAGTAATAGTCATTTTCTTCATTAGTATATTGGGTTATTAAATTAGCATTGCATAATTTTTATATTTTTTCTAATTCTGTTGTGTGTCCTTGTGGCCAACTTGTCTATTTCGAGAAATATTTGCTTGTGATCAGATAGGCATGATTCAATTATTGATAGGCTAAATAGGTGATTGTTTATATTCGTACATACATGGCCCAGTATGGTGCTTGTGGTGCTGGTTTCACGGATACTGTATAGTCTATTGATTTTATTCAATATTTCATATCCAGTTTCTTTTATTTCAGTTAGGTATTTTGTGACGTTGCTATCTGTACTAAGTAAATCAATATTAAAATCTCCATACACAATCGCTCTTCTCCTCCGTTCCAATTGTGAGGAATATGTATTTAAAAGTTGTTTACATTAGAACTTCCAGGTAATGTAATGGTTCCCATTTTCACATAACTCTTCCGTTATATCTTATTTTATGCTATTATGTTCGTAAATTGTAACGCTACCACATTTGCAATTTTGTCTATAGTTGTAAATATGTTTATAGATTGGTATCTGATATAATTTTGCGTCGGTTTTCGAAGAAATACACGTTTCAGTAAAAAATTATAAGTGCGTAGTCATCGGTATTGCTTTTAATATGCATTTTATTTCATCGAGTTTACCAGCTTTGCGAAAACTACGTAAATTAGTATAGAAAAATCTTGATGAGGACGGGTGCAATGGAATTTTTTCGTAATTGTTTACTCATTGATGGCTTAGTCTATCCGTATATTTTTCAGTTTGTGGTGAAGCCGTTATTGGTATTTTTGGTAGGTTTCGTTTACAACAATTGTAGGTATGCCTTTTATATATTTAATAACAAGGTCCCTTTTGCCGTTTTCTATACGTTTGTTTAATTCCTCTTTCAATTGTTTATAATACTGATTTTGGGCTAGCGTTTGATTTGAGTAAATACTTATATTTTCGGCTATTCGGGTATTTCGGATTAAATTAAATTTTGATAGGCCGGCTCTTGTTTGAAACATATTTCCCCAGTCTTATACATTTAATTGGCACACTTCTTCATTAACGTAATTTCGTCTCATTTTAGAATTTTTTTCATTTATTTCTGTTATAACCGCAATAATAATGTTTTCCTCACGGTCACATCAGTCTTTGAGTTCGAGGATGAGGTTTTCGTGGCGAAAGACGGGCGATTTATCCGTTAAAATTTCAATATGTTGTTTATCTTTTATCAGAGATATTTCACTTTCTGTTTTTTATTTTGTTTTAAGTAGTACGATCGGATTTAATATTTTCTATTTCAGTGTTCATTTGTTCAAATCGTTGTGTATAGTTTTTGGAACGAAGTTCCTTATCGGACGGTATGAATTTGGCGGATGCGGCGAGAAAAAGTGTAAGATTTTTCCGTCACGACCCCTTCTGACGTAGTGTAGACGGCCTTGGCGGCTATAAGGAAGCGAGATGGAATAATATCCATCTCCCTAGCAGTTTTTCTTATCTTGCCATGAAAGAAATATAATTTTATTTTAAATGACGCCTCATTCTAATACAAGCTAGTAATTCATTTATTTGTATTTGTTAATCAATAATATAATAAGTTTATCGATAATAAAATACTACGAAAAGAACTTTGTTCCAACCGAGTGTTCCACGACACTCACGCATGTTTTATTTTTTTGTCGTTGATTTTATTGTTTTTATTTAATTTTTAATCTCCGATATTTCTTCACGTATGAAGTTCAGATTCTCATTTTGCGTTTTGCCGAATTCTCCTAAGAATTTCATCATGTCTGCATGAAAGTTTGCAAAATCTTTTCTATAATCGATCATCACCACTTTTCTTCCTTTTTCTCAGACATACGTTAGAATGGAAATCCTTGTCATCTTGGGTGGATAAATTAGACACCGACCCACTAGCGCTCCCGCTCCCGCTTATCAACATACCTCTAGGCGGTGTTCTCTGTAGATTCCTTGCGTCGCGTGCAAAGTCTTCGTACGGGTGCGAATGCGATGAAAAACGGCAGCTGCATTCGTCACTCGCGTGCCACTGTGTACTTTTACATCAAAACACAAGATCTCCAGTTATTATGCACTTTGTAATTAACTAGACTTTAAATTTGTGCAGTTACAAATCACTTAATTGTCAAACTAATATTAAAATTGCGATATTTTATGCTGATTGATAAACACGTCTGCTTTACGAGCACTAGAGGTGTATTTCACCTGATGATGCCTCGTTTAGAGGCAAAACTTAATAATAATCGACTTATATATAATTGATTAACATTTTCACTGTCCGGTTTTGAGACACAATAGTAAGATAATAGCAATGACCTATATGTAGTGCACGGGACAGCGAAAGGGTTAATATTATCGACGGTGGTGTGATTTTCCTGGTGTAGTGGTGTTAGGAGTAGCGGGAATGGAGATGGTGCACATAAATAACGGAGACATTTAGCTAATTAGTTACTAACATCTTTAAGATTATATATATTATGTGTTATGTATTCAGACAATTAGGCTTATTGCCCAGCTCTCCTAATAGTTAGAATAATAATATAATATGTTTATTGTAACGGTTCTAATTCTACGAAAAGCTATAATGAAAGTGCCACACAAATAAGTTTACAGGTTTTGGTGTGATGCGCATTCAGACGGACAGACAGACAGACAAAGTTTCCAAAAATGATATTTTTTTAAAAACCTCTGTCCTGGGAAGAACCAGCATAAAATCCAATGGGACTTTATTTTAAATAAAATTAACTTACAATATATTTTTACGCAATTAGTATGAAAATATTTAGAAACCGCATGGTAGAGATTCCCAGGGGATATTATCAATCATGTACTCTTTAGTAGTATAATAACACTTATTAAACAATCTTTGCTCAGTAAAATTTTAAACTTTTGGTAGATAAGGCTTAGATAGATAAGATATTTTCTGGGACTTTGTTGTAAAATTTTTCATGAGGCAATGGTATACATTAGAAATTACTGACTCTTTGAAGTCGACTAAATGGTATAACTAACATGTGCTTGTTCCTAGTATATATAGAATGTACATCACTATTTTTAATAAAAATGTTTTGTTTTTGTGTACATACATTAAATAATAGATTATTAGATGGAACATTATGTCCAGTTTCTCGACTCCACAGAATCAGTGATCATTTATGGGGCAATTTACAACATTTGCATAGGCTATTAGAACAAAGCCCCAGAAAATATACAAGATATCTCTATTACAAAATTTAAGTTTTTTAATAAACAAGGACTTCATGAAAAGTGTTATAATAATATAATAATAATAATAATAACCCCTGTAAATAAGGTGATCGCTTTCAAACTGTTTCTTAAATCAGTTGCAAATAATTGTAATAATGTTACTATGAAAAAAAGTCCCTCTGGATTTCGTGCTGGTTCTTCCCAGGACAGAGAGTTTTTCCGAAATAGTGGTAAAAGTAAAAATTACTTTCATTAAAAATTAATCTATATTGAATAAAAATTATTCTATATAGAAAGGATTCCTTACATGCAATTTTTAATGTTATTATTTTTGTTCAAGGACAAAATATAAGACAATGAAACTATTAACGCAATATAATATAAATCCAATGATAGATATTATACCTCAAAGTCACATTACTAGGTTACTAATTTAACTAATATTGAGATTAATTACTTCAATTATTTGCACTCCCGGTCCTGAATTATTTCAAGGAATTCGATTCTCACCATCTGTTAACCGTTAACGAGGTGTTCAAGTAATATGCTAGGACAATTTCTAGCATTTGTACATTCGTAAGTAAGCTCTGTACTACAATCTATCGCTTCTTTAAGGTATTGAAAAGTACACAGTATTGTAAAATTTTTATTTAGAAGAAAGTATAAATTTTAAGCCTTATTCTATGATAGAATACAAAGAGTTTATGGGTAATAATAACTCATCATCATTTTTAATTTCACTTCTGGATATTATCCTTTATGAAAATGTTATAGATTATCTCTAAATCAGCTTGTAAAAATTATAGTTGTTTCAGAAATCGCTAGGTACATTAACATGGATTTAGACGAGGCCTATATATAGCAAATGAATATAAGGAAAATAGGACACCAGGAATTATTAGGAATGTGTAACAATAACATAAAATATGTACACATTTAAATGACCGTAAATTGTTAGTAAAGTTTGTGTGTCAGTTAAAGATAATAAAAATGCATACCAGTTGCAAATAAAAATTTACTTAAATAATTTTTTCATGGTCGAGTTTTATGTATACGTTTGAATGCTGATTCTGATAATGCATTTAACGGGAACCACAGGGTTTTAGTTACATGTTGTATACATTCTTCTTTTCATAGTTTAATAAATTAGAAATTAATTGTAATTAAACCTTAACGAAAGAGAGGTCCTTTCTAATACAAGTTTTTAGGGCATAACTATAAGCATCTTTGACGATTGCAATTTAAACTAGATTATTGAATTAACAGTTATTGAATTATTGAAGAAAAGATAAAGAAGTAAAACCCGCTAACTATCAACGGGTCTCGTATTTTTGGAATGAGTATTAATGCACTTTTATAGCTTTGAAGGAAGGACTCGAAAGCGGAAGGGCTGCTAAAGTATGCTATGGCCCCAAAATAAAGTTTGTGTTAAAGGCGACGACACGACACTTGACGTAGCTGTAACTTGAACGTAGCGTAAATTCCAAAAAAACATAAAACTTTCTTTTGTAGCATTTACTACTTTATGTGGCCAGTACGCATGATAATTAAAACAATTCTAAATTTGCCCATGAGTGTATTTTATCGCATTCTTATTGAAAGTTTAAGGTTGACTGGCAGAGAATGCTTTTAGCATTAAGTCGGCCGTTTGTTCCTTCACTTAATGTGTAAGGTTCAATAAAGTTTAAATAAATAAAATAAATAAAGTTGGTGATTTCTTTACTTACTTATACTCTTAAACTTCTTGTATACTGTATGGAATGTTTATACATTAAATGTAAAAAATGTTTATATATTAAATGTATCAAAATTCCATTACACCCTATTAAAGTCCACTGTTGAACATAGGTCTTCTAGTCCGTACTAGTTCACATAATGATTTCTTATATTTGCGCGGATACTACACATGGAATAAAACTAATTTTACGGATTTTATCGCGTTTAATTTTACTTTTTTAGTTCCCGAGGTTTCGGGCACTTTACTGCACCCATGGTCACGGGGAGGAATGAGATGTTTGACGTCCTGATGTCATAGTTAACGAAGGCTACGTTCAAGTTTTAATTAATTATTTTGGTCTGATGCATTCAGACGGACAGACAGACAGACAAAGTTTCCAAAAATGATATTTTTTTAAAAACCTCTGTCCTGGGAAGAACCAGCATAAAATCCAATGGGACTTTATTTTAAATAAAATTAACTTACAATATATTTTTACGCAATTAGTATGAAAATATTTAGAAACCGCATGGTAGAGATTCCCAGGGGATATTATCAATCATGTACTCTTTAGTAGTATAATAACACTTATTAAACAATCTTTGCTCAGTAAAAATTTTAAACTTTTTGATAGATAAGGCTTAGATAGATAAGATATTTTCTGGGACTTTGTTGTAAAAGCAACTTTGTTGTAAAATTTCTTCATGAGGCAATGGTATACGTTAGAAATTACTAACTCTTTGAAGTCGACTAAATGGTATAACTAACATGTGCTTGTTCCTAGTATATATAGAATGTACATCACTATTTTTAATAAAAATGTTTTGTTTTTGTGTACATACATTAAATAATAGATTATTAGATGGAACATTATGTCCAGTTTCTCGACTCCACAGAATCAGTGATCATTTATGGGGCAATTTACAACATTTGCATAGGCTATTAGAACAAAGCCCCAGAAAATATACAAGATATCTCTATTACAAAATTTAAGTTTTTTAATAAACAAGGACTTCACGAAAAGTGTTATTATAATATATAATTACATAGTTAACAATAACCCTGTAAATAAGGTGATCGCTTTCAAACTGTTTCTTAAATCAGTTGCAAATAATTGTAATAATGTTACTATGAAAAAAGTCCTCTGGATTTCGTGCTGGTTCTTCCCAGAACAGAGATTTTTCGAACCAGTGGTAAAAGTAAAAATACTTTCATTAAAAATAATCTATATTGAATAAAAATTATTCTATATAGAAAGGATTCCTTACACAAAACATAAGACAAAATATAAGACAATGAAACTATTAACGCAATATAATATAAATCAATGATAGATATTATACAAAAGTCACATTACTAGGTCACTAATTTAACTAATATTGAGATTAATTACTTCAATTATTTGCACTCCCGGTCCTGAATTATTTCAAGGAATTCGATTCTCACCATCTGTTAACCGTTAACGAGGTGTTCAAGTAATATGCTAGGACAATTTCTAGCATTTGTACATTCGTAAGTAAGCTCTGTACTACAATCTATCGCTTCTTTAAGGTATTGAAAAGTATACAGTATTGTAAAATTTTTTATTTAGAAGAAAGTATAAATTTTAAGCCTTATTCTATGATAGAATACAAAGAGTTTATGGGTAATAATAACTCATCATCATTTTTAATTTCACTTCTGGATATTATCCTTTATGAAAATGTTATAGATTATCTCTAAATCAGCTTGTAAAAATTATAGTTGTTTCAGAAATCGCTAGGTACATTAACATGGATTTAGAAAATAGGACACCAGGAATTATTAGGAATGTGTAACAATAACATAAAATATGTACACATTTAAATGACCGTAAATTGTTAGTAAAGTTTGTGTGTCAGTTAAAGATAATAAAAATGCATACCAGTTGCAAATAAAAATTTACTTAAATAATTTTTTTATGGTCGAGTTTTATGTATACGTTTGAATGCTGATTCTGATAATGCATTTAACGGGAACCACAGGGTTTTAGTTACATGTTGTATACATTCTTCTTTTTCTTAGTTTAATAAATTGAAAATTAATTGTAATTAAAATTAAAAATAGTTTATTCAAGAGAATAACCTTAATGAAAGAGAGGTCCTTTCTAATACAAGTTTTTAGGGCATAACTATAAGCATCTTTGACGATTGCAATTTAAACTAGATTATAGAATTAACAGTTATTGAATTATTGAAGAAAAAGATGAAGAAGTAAAACCCACTAACTATCAACGGATCTCGTATTTTTTTGAATGAGTATTAATGCACTTTTTATAGCTTTGAAGGAAGGGACTCGTAAGCGGAAGGGCTGCTAAAGTATGTATGCTATGGCCCCAAAAATAAAGTTTGTGTTAAAAGCGACGACACGACACTTGACGTAGCTGCGCCTCTTTACATTTTGTTCGGTACATTTTGTGACAAAACTAAACCAAATCAAACATAGCTAATAACTACCGCGTATGGTTCTTCATCTTCAAATGGTAGTAACTTTTTCGTTGAAAATAATAGTTTTTTATATTGTAAAAACGATCTTCCCTAGCCATTTTCTACAAAATTAACGATACCGGCTCATGTTTAAGTACATTTTTGTTCTATTATCAACATATATTAAGATTTCTAAAAATACTATAAGTAGTATGAGATATTCAAAAAAAATAGTGGTGTTTACTTTTTATCAAAATGCCACAAATAGTCTACTCGTCCAGGAGTTCCAGCAGTAGTCACCGAAGTACACCATCAGGTCTCTCCATCAAGCCCGGAGGTTAAGTCTCATAATAACTAACAAAACGAGCCCAAACTCGGCACACCTAGTTCTACTCGTCCAGGAATTCCAGCAGTAGTTACCGAAGTACACCATAAAGTCTCCATCAAGTCCGGAGGTTAAGTCTCATAATAACTAACAAAACGAGCCCAAACTCGGCACACCTAGTTCTACTCGTCCAGGAATTCCAGCAGTAGTTACCGAAGTACACCATCAGATCTCTCCGTCAAGCCCGGAGGTTAGGTCTTACCATAACTAACAAAACGAGCCCAAACTCGGCACACCTAGTTCTACTCGTCCATGAATTCAGCAGTTGTCACCAGTACACCATAAAGTCTCCATCAAGCCTGAGGTTAGGTCTCATAATAACAAAACGAGCCTAAACTCGACACACCTAGTTCTACTGTCCAGGAATTCCAGCAGTTGTCACCGAAGTACACCATCACGTCTCTCCATCAATCCTGGAGGTTAGGTCTCATAATAACTAACAAAACGAGCCCAAACTCGGCACACCTAGTTCTACTCATCCAGGAGTTCCAGTAGTCGTCACCAAAGTACACCATCAGGTCTCTCTCCATCAAACCCGGAGGTTAGGTCTCATCGTAACTAACAAAACGAGCCCAAACTCGGCACACCTAGTACTACTCGTCGAGAAGCTCCAGTAGCTGTCACCGAAGTATACCTTCAAGTCACTTCACCAAGTTCGGAGCTAAAGTCTTATCATAAACTAACAAAACCAGCCCAAAGTCCACAGCCACCATCTCACTGCTAGTAGAGGGCTTCTAGTGCCTAGCAGTCTCTGGAGCAGCTATTCGTATTTCGTATCTAAGTATATTTTTGTAGGTATAAGAAATGAGAAAAAAAAATCAATCTTTCAAATTATCAAAATGTTTTTACTTGATTACGATTCCTGCACCTGCAGCTAACCGTGCGTACACTTGTGTGTGTGACCCGTGTCAATGTAATAGTTCGATTCTATACCTATCAATTTTGCAAACGCGTCCTTAAGATGTGCTACGCAAAACTTTGACAATTGTTTACGAAAAAAGAATTCAGCTTGGACTCTAGTCGTTATTCATTATCCATATCGCGGGTCTCAACCATAGGGGCGTATCCACAAAACCGTTACTTTTCAGGAGCGACAAAAACTTAACAACTTTCCTTGTGATTGAGCCAGCTCGTTGTGTTTTTGCATGTGTTCATATTTATACTTAAGTTACTATAGGATAATTGATTTAAAGGTATTTCCCCTATAACACAAGTTTTTGGTCCTTACGTCTATTTGGCATGACAGCGAAACGGTAAATATCCGTCAAAATTCGCCTAAAAATGCTTGGAATTTACAGACGTAAACACATTTCCTTAAATTATTAATAATTTTACCAATAGTAATTTGAACCTAGATGGTGATTTTAAATATTGCAATTTTGGAATGAGAAACCATCAAAATTAAGGTTATTTCTGTGATTTAAAAAAATTGTACGCCTGTTTGGCTTGTCATTAATATTGAGAGGTGTTTGGTTTCAAAGTAGAAGTATAAACCATTTTTGTTCAATAAACAAGAAAAAAACCAAATGGTAGCAATTACAAAATATTATCTCAGTGAAAAAAAAAGAGAATAAAAAATAAGCATTTAAAAAATAAAATATCTGAATTTATAATTATTTAAAATGATATAAAATCACAAACGCCTAAAATTGAACATAAGACATTTGAAGAAACGAAATAAAACCAAAATCTTAAAGGAAACTTCTAAAAATTAAATTATATAAATAATTCAAAAGAACATAATTATTTGAAATTAAACAAAAACGTTTTAAGAACAGATTTGAGATTCAAGATGTACTGTCTCGGTAAGAGCAATCAAAACTTTAATCAATGTATGTACAGGTGGTTAAAAACAGCAAGCCAATTAAATTATTGCAACAGTCTCTTAATCGATATAAAAACATAACTTATTTAAATAAAATATTATTGTAATATAACCTAAATTAAAATTCTTTTTACGAATCTGCTTTCCTGTTTCTATTTTGAATTAAGAAACTTTCAATCACTTTTTAATTCACAGAGAATAAACACATCCATAATCTAATACATAAATATTTTCATATATAAGTATATACAGTTAATAAGTACATACAGTTGAAGTATAATAGATCGAAACATGATCGAATCGATCGAATATTGTTACTATTATTTACTTACAATATAAAATAGGTAATACAAAATAATGTTTTTTTATTTATTAACCAAACCAGAAAATGATTGGAAAACTGCTCTTGACGTATCTGAAAGCTCCCAATATTTCGAACGGAGTTTTATACTTTTTATCAACGTTGGGTATGTTTGAAATACGGCATTTTGTTTATTATTGAGATTTGTACTAAAAGTACTATCAGATTCATACGTGCTGCAGCCATAATATAGCTGCAGCGAGGCTCTACCACGTAAAATTTAACATAACTAGTATTAATGTCAAGCAATCCCAGATAATTTCAATAATCCACTACCCCATATCATCCCCATATTATCGGTCAGAGCAGACCTGTGTCTCATTAGCTATAAAAATATAATTATCGCTTCAATCGATTAACACACGAAGTGTATTGTAACTTAAAGACCCCTTTGCCGCCAAACCATCGTTTGTTAAAATTGTAATAACCCTGTTGAAAGTGCAGTGAGTACTCCCCCCGCCCCTGATTCACCTCCGCGCAAAAAGGACGACTGCAAAAATACTTCTCTTTACACGGCCAACATTACTGCGTGGGTTTGAAGACGTCGAAAAGCTGAACTCGTCGTACCTGATCATGTCACACCGAGTCGAAGTCGAAGTGAAAGGTACCAACCAACTCCTATCCGCATTAATGCTTGTCGTACCTACCGTTCTATTAGCAATCTATACAACCAACCAAAACAAATTAAATACAATGTCCAGCTGTAATGGTTGTAAGAAATCGGTCTGGCAATCTGACAAAATAATTTGCACTCGCAGTAATTGCGCTAAGTCATACCACTATTTAGTGTAGGTGTAACCTCAGAAAGTGCCAAAAATATCGTCTTGGACATGCCCGTATTGTATTAGCAAACAACCGAAAGGGTGACAATACCAACACTCCACTTAAATCCAGAGTCATCCAGAGGGTAGGCAGAGACTACGGACTTCCATTTGGCACGATCCTGGCACACCTCTCTCGTCTCCTTTACATCCATATATCTACGCATACACGCTCGTCGGTTAAGGGTACCTAATCTGGCCCATTTTCAATATATCGCCAATTTGGTCGATAAACCTTCGTATAGGGCGTCCCTTCCCGACTCTTCCTTTCACTTCTGCAGCATAAATTTGCTTTGTTACTCTTTCCTCGTTCATTCTTTCTACATGACCAAACCACCGAAGCATTCCTTTCTTAATCCTGGTCAAAACGTCATCTTGCAAACCACACTTTTCTCTTATCACACTATTTCTGACCCTGTCATTTAGATTCAGCCCTAGCATACTCCTTAATGACCGCATTTCTACAGCATTTATTCTACTCTCATGCTTTTTCTGCCAGACCCAACTTTTACTACCATACCTTAAAGTAGGGACTAACACAGTATTATGAATTGCCATACGTGCCTTTTTTGACACATTCTGACTTTTCACAATAGCGTGTAGAGCCCCATTCACTCTATTTCCTGCGTTCACTAGTCGTTCTATATCCTTATCATATTTACCATTCCTGCTAAATAAACATCCCAAATATACAAACTCATCCACTTGCTCAATCAACTCCCCTTCTATTCTTATTTCACATGACGTTTTACTTTCTTCTCTTTCAAAAACCATCACTTTCGTCTTACTTGCGTTCGATTTCGTACCCCTTTCTTTTAATGACCAGTTCATTAAAGTAACCATCATTTGAAAATCGGCCGCCGATGAAGCAAATATGACTTGATCATCGGCGTACAAAAGGTATTTGACGGTTAACTCACCCATTCTCAACCCACATTCTTCAACTTTCAAAGTTTGTAAACAACTGTCCATAAATAGGTTAAACAGCCACGGGGAAGCTACACAGCCCTGTCTGACACCTTTTTGGATGCCAAACCAGTCCGAGTAGACCCCGTTGATCCTGACACAAGCACTAGAGTCCCTATAAAGAGACCTTAATGCCTGTATCAAACCAGCGCTCAACCCAAATGAGTTCAGTGTTTGCCATAACACATTCCTGTCCACTCTGTCATAAGCCTTTTCCAAGTCCATGAACGCACAAAACTTTCTGGTTTTGGCCAAAACTTCTCCGCAATCATGCGCATGGAAAAGACTTTATCCGTACACCCCATCCCTTTCTAAATCCAGCTTGCATATCCCAATTTTTCCATCAGTTTCTTCCATAACTCTTTCAATTAACACCTTAGCATACAGTTTACCCACAATGCTGAGCAAGCTAATGCCACGGTAGTTTTACAGTCCAGTTGTGACCTTTTCCTTATATATTGGGACTATAACGGCTTTACACCAGTCTTCCGGTACCCGCTTCAGTTTCAACATAAATTAAACAAGGTGTACAGCAGGCTTGCCACCTATCCTCTCCGGCCCTTAGCATTTCTAGTGATACTCTATTATATCCGGCTGCTTTACCTGCTTTTATGCTTTTCATTGCTTTCATTATTTCATCTACACTTATCTCCCTACCTCTCTCCACTTCTTTCGAATTTCTATTTCACTTAATTCAGACGACTCTTCACTCATAAACACGCTTCCAAAGTATTCCTTCCATCTCTTTAAATTAGAGACTTCATCATTCAGCATACAGCCATTCTCGTCTCGTATAGCATTCATTCTAGGCTGTACTGAATTTCTGGCATTGAATAAAACTATTTTACGGATTTTATCGCGTTTAATTTTACTAATTTTAATTCCCCTGGCAGTTCTTACGAGTTTCCAGAACATTTTAATATTTGCCTGGAAGTTATCAGATATCCTTCTATCATTCTTATCCGTTATTTCTTGCTTTTTCCTTTCAACAACTTCTTTTACTCTCTTATTTATAAGTCTAAAGTCTGCCTTTTTTCTTTCAATCTCATCATTCATACCGCCAGAATTACCAGCTTTGGTTGCCAGTAAATCTAGCCATCTTTGCTTCAACTTCCATCCGTACCTCATTATCCCACCACAACGTATTATTTTTCCTTTCATTCGTTCTCTTACACCACATACTTCGGTGGCTGCATCCACCAAAACTTTCTTAACATTATTCCATACAGTCTCCAGGTCTAAATCATTCATACATATTTCATTCAAACCACTTATATTCTCCCTCAGTCTACATTTATACTTCTCTTTCACACCTTTATCTTGTAACCTCTCTATTCTTATACGCTGTAACGCAGTGGTAGACACAGATGTCCGATGCCGTCAACGCCTGAATATACCATTAATTCGGCATAAGACCAAGTAATGATCCGTCCCTACGGTGGACCCCCGGTAAACCCTTGTATCTACCACTGCGCTCCTCATTCTTTCATCCACAATTATGAAATCTATCATGCTTCTATCATCACCTCTTTCCCATGTATACATGTGAATCCTCTTATAACGAAAGAAAGTGTTCGTCACAAAAATATTCTTTTCCATACATACGGTGAGGAGGTCTTCACCATTCTCATTTATACTTTCATCGCCAAACGTTCCTAATATCCTTTCATAACCAGACCTCTTCACCCCAACCCTTCCATTAAAATCTCCTAACATAATAAGATTTTCATTTACCTTACATTTCATCAACACCATCCTTACCATGTCCCAAAACTGCTCTCGGATATAAGTGGGCTTAAACATATCTGGGGCGTACACCCCTAGCACAAACAACTTCTTTAAGCCCACTTTCATTCGTATCCATAGCAGTCTTGGGCTTACACATTCATACTCTTTCACACATTGACCCATTCTTTCTGAAAGGATGACACCGACTCCTGGCATGCCCGCTCGGTCTCGTGTCGCTTGGAGAACTTGCATATGTCATTATATTCTTAGAATTATGTGGGGAATTAGGACTATTTGTAATAGTTTCATTCTGATAATTCGTGTTTGTCCTATAAATCGGTCCAGGATATTATATAGATAGTTCTCATGACTCACCATCCTACCGCCTGGATTAATTTCTGAAGTATGCCGAAATGACCGATCAGCATAATCAAACGTCCTGTTACCAGAAAAACCTGACGCGTCGTTCAAAAAAGTTAGCATCTTTATTTTGGTAGCCATTTTAACTTGAGGAGGTAGATTTTTTAATGTGCTGCTGTACAGCAGCATAGTGAGGCCGACTCTTACTTACGCCTCCACTGTCTGGTGCAATAAGGCCAATCAAAAGACGACTGCGGACAGACTAAATAGTCTACAAAGGACTGCCTACTTAATGGCAACTGGAGCGATGCGATCATCGCCAGGAGCGGATCTTAATGCAATTCTTGGCCTAACGCCCCTTGATCTTTACTTAGAAAAGGAGGTGAAGGCTAGCTTGTATAGGATTAACGCTCAAGGCGGTTTGAGCTTGCTTTCCTATAGATTGAGATCCATGCTCGACTCAATCAAGGAAACACCGGTGTTATGCATGATCTCAGATATCACGCGTCCAAAAAGTATACAGTGGAACTACCCTCCAGAGAAGACTGGCTGAATGGACAGATAATCTGTGAGGACGGTAGCCTTATATGGTATACCGATTGGTCAAAAATGGGCCTCAACGTAGGCTTTGGAATTTATGGGGAGACCCAAATTCAAACTTAGTATGAATTTGGGTAGATTTCGAGATCTTCAAGCAGAAATTTTGCCATAATTCAGTGTGCGGAAATCAATCTGCAAAAACACTACGTTAACCATATAATCTATATTAACTCTGATAGTCAAGCAGCACTGCTAGCGCTGTGATCAAACTTGGTGAACTCGAAGCTAGTTGGAGACTGTGTGAACCACCTAAACGCCTCGGGAGGTAATAACAAGGTAGTTTTAAGATGGGTTCCGGGCCATGCGGGTATTGTAGGCAATGAAACTGCCGACAAGCTCGCACGGTTCAAACAGTACACAATTTGAACCCGAGCCATTTTGTGGAATCTCAAAATTCGCGCCCGATTGACCCTGGAAACTCTTTACCACAATAAATCACTTAAGATCTAGTCTGATACATCAGGCTTAAAACATTCTAAAACCTTAATCCGGGCTTTCGATCGTAAACTCGCTTCCGAAGCCCTGGGATTAGGTAAAAATAAATTGCGCATTCTGGTAAGAGTCCTGAATGGACACTGTTGTCTTAAAAAGCACATGTCCATCCTAGGACTAAGCAACTCAAGGATGTGCCGGTTTTGCTCCCTAGAGGAAGAAACGCCTTTACACATCCTGACAAATTGCGGACCCTTAATGCGTAAACGCAGCACTCATCTGGGAAACTATGTACTTCGCCCAGAAGAAGTGAAATTACTCACAGCTAAGCAACTCCTTCTATTCATTGAGGACGTAGGGCTTAGCAGTGAACTGTAAACATGGCAGCCATCACAATAGATCTTTTCGCAGTGATACTGGTCTCTCTAGACCTGCACAGCTGCTCGTACATAATAAAAAAAATCCTCCCAAAATTTCTTTTTCAAATCTCTATCGGAATAATCTGATGAGAAATTATCCCAAATTGATGGTCTACTTTGAATTTCGATAATAAATCTTTCTGTATCGAAATTATCCATCGTATGGAATTAACAAACAATTAAAATATTAAAATAAGCAATTAAAACACAAAACACAACAGTGCACACGTGTTGCATGCAATGGTGGTCACTGGCGGCCGGACTAGCGGCCGAGTGAGTGAGACACCATACAGCGCTATAGTAATTAATAGCGGCGCGACCAGTAACATTCTGTGCACACGTCCGAACTGGTCGCGCCGCCAAATTGGTTGCGCAACCAAACGGACGCGCCGCCAAATTGGTTGCGCAACCAAACGGACACTAGGTGAGTAACTCCCTATAGAACTGTATACATTTTGGTGGTAGTTGGCCATGGTATCCCGGTGAAATATAGCCCTATGGAAAACATCATAACTTAAGTAAAGGATACTTAAGTTTTAATTACTTATCTTATTCAGTCTCATTCAGTTAATAAACAATCTTGGCATGCATTATTAATTCAATTTGCCATTAAAATTATTAAACGATAACAAATTAGCAATTTTTATTGCAATATTAAGTGTTATGTAAAATATTTAGAAAGTGTAATATCTTTTAATTTCTTAAATTACCAATTGCATTAAAGAGGCATGCCAAGATTATATACCTAAAAATGCACTATAAATAATTAATCAGATTTTGTTTCTAGGTCTACGTCGTAATAAGATGCTCTTGTTGCAGCACGTGTTAACTTTTCGTCATCATTATTAGTTCCTATCTCCAAATTTTTGTTTTCTACAACAGGCGAATTTTCGAAATAGCTGTGGTAATTCTTTGGAATAGTTCCATCCTTACACCTCTTTCCATCCTGCCATCAAGTCTTTATTTTTAAGTTGTTTTAATGAAAGTGGTTCTGAGTACAAATTTGTTTCCATATAAGAAGAATAGTCCGACCGAGTAATATTTCGGCTAAACCTTACCTCCTTAATTTTTTACGGTAATCGAATTTGAAGAAAAGCGAATCGAGAATATTTTTCCTCACTTGTGTTAATCTGACGTTTAATTTATTTTTAATTAATTTTATTTTCTATCCAATATTCTTATTAAAATTTCTTCATACTCTCCCTGATTCTTCTTCGGGTAAATGCTCAAACTTATGACACCACCAAGTCTTGAAGATAAAATCTTTTTTATTATGCAATTTTGTTAACATTAGTTATAAATCAGCCTCTTCTTGATGACTTTGACTAATGGAGCTTACTGATTCTGTCAATTCTATTTTAAAAGACTGTTGTGTGTTGTCCATTGTGTTTAGTATAAGATAACGATGTAATTGATGACACTGGGGAAGGCTGTCTTTCAACATCTGTAGGGATGTAATTAGGGAATGCCATAGAATCATCACCATCATGGTCTGGTAATGTTTTATTATTTTTATTGGATGTGGTGGTTGGTATCTTAACAATGGCTGCATAGAAGGGATTGGTGTATAAAATGGTGTAAAATGTCTATTTTGAACTGAAGAAGCTCTGTAAGCGGTATTTTGTTGGTAATTTATACTGATATTGGTGTCAAATGCGAGACTAATGAAACATCTTTAGTATAAAAGTAAGTGTTACGGCTTGAATGTATTGCAAAGTGTTTCGTGGGTGGTTTTGGGAACCAGAGAACAACCAGACCAAGGGTTGGCCAACTCGATGATCCCAATCGGAAAGTAAACGAAAATAGCTTTAGAACTAGGTAGATAAGGCAAGGATACTCACAAAACTGGAGCACTCCTCGTAGTTATGGTGAAGTCTAAATATTTATGCTGAAGTTCTAGTGTATACATTGTGTTGGACACCACACTGCACTTCGAATGTATATGGACACGTGCAATTGCACGATAGTCGTACAACTTTATTTATTGAGTATTTTAAACAAGCGGCAACGAACACGGTTTATGCGTACGCGGACATCTTGCTTCTTATTTTTCTTGACGATAGGTGGCGCACCATTCTTGAGTAGTGCGTATATAGGGGAGGTGGGAGAATAGGAAACACTTAGGAAAAGGATATTATATCGGGACTGTTCCGAAGCCACAACATTCCCTCCCACCTGAAATCACCTAAGGATTTCACAACACAACCAACGACCTGGCAGGTCCCCAGTTGCTCGTAGAATATACATTAATATAAACTAAATAGATATCTTAACTAAGTTGTGCATTGATAACCTTATACTAAAACTACAAAAGAAAGCCAAACTTAGTTAATTTAATTTTTAAAATTAGAACTTATTATCTAGCTTAATATCTAGTTAATATACTAGTCTTGTAAGTAAGCCTCTTTTAGACTTTAAGGTCACAATATGTTGACATATTCCACGTCGAGACACGAATCTGTCGGGGGCGGCTAGAAACACTTCTGTAGACAGTTCAGATACGAGTTCTAAATGAACTGATTTTACAGATAAACAAATGAACAAGCAAATGTAAGTCTTACTGACCCGTGCGTTACGTCGTCTGTTTTCTTTTACAAGAAAAGGACCGCCAAAATCGATCCCTACCTGTTTAAACCGTAACCTTGTTGAGATCTACAAGGTGGCAGGTTGCCCATAGACGGCTGATAGGGTACAGGCTTAACCCGAAAGCAAGTCACACACTTTGCTAAAATAGAACGAATAAGATTTTTAATTCCTAAAATCCAGAACTTGCGAACAATTAGTGATTGCAACGTACGAGGTCCACAGTGCAAATACCGTTTATGATAATAGCTAATAATTAATTGAGATAAAATAGATTGTTTTGGTAACAAATATGGATGTTTTGATCAGGTAAGTTGAAATTAGTAAGTCGTCCACCCACTGCATGAGTTTATCATTAAACGTAATAAGTAATAAGTTATCAATAAACGGAGACAACTTTGTAAGTATTTAGGTAGACGCTTCTGCGATTCTAATTTAGACCTCTCTTGATTGAAGCTGCCCCGCTGGACATATTTAATAAGGTTGAGCAGAGATCATTTTGCCTCATCCGTAGTCAAGTAACCTTTCTCGCGTTGGCTTGGTTCTTTGCGCGAATTAGAAATGAAGCGAAAGACCCATGCCAATACTCGCTGTAGTCGTGATAAGGATGAATACCAATTTAACAACACCTTCATAGTGTCTTTATCTGATTCCCGAGATTGAGCAATCAGAGTGCGTGTTCTCAAATCTGGCAACTCGTCCTGGGGCTTACACTGAACTTTAGCTGGCCAGTGATCTAGACCACTAAGCATCCAATCTGGTCCTGACCACCATCGCTTACATTTGACCAACTCTGCGCACGAGAGACCTCGGCTAGGAAAGTCAGCAGGATTGTCCTGAGTCGATACATGCCTCCAGGCAGAAGGTTCAACTGCGTCGGTTATTTTAACTACTCGATGCGCATTAAAAGGTTTCAGTTTGTATGGCTCTGTATTGATCCAAGCTAATACAGTTGAGCTATCAGTGTAGGCAACAATATGAGATATATTTATTTTCGAAATAAGTAAAGATTGCATGTGTTTGAGAGTACGTGATAACAAGAGCGCACCGCATAACTCCAAACGATTAACTGTTAGAGGCTTAATCGGAGCCACTTTAGATTTAGAAATCAAAAGAAAAACTTGTTTTTGATCATTGATACTTGATCGGAGATGGACACAGTATTTATATGTTTTTGTTGATCCATCGCAAAACCCAATCAGCTAGTGTGTAGCTGCCAAGTCAATCACGGTTTTACGAGAGATTTTTATCGATTTTATATTAGATAAGTCAGACACAAATGAAACCCAATCGTTACACAGATTGGCGGGAATGAGCTCATTCCAAGACATTCCAATACCCCATAAAGTTTGAAGAAGTAGTTTGGCTAAAAGAATAAAAGGTGAAAGCCAACCCAACGGATCATAAATACGAGCAACGTGGGACAGGATTGAACGTTTCGTAAACTCCACATTCACAGGAGAGACGGAGTAAGTGAAATAGTCTTCCTTAGGATCCCATTGAACTCCTAAAACCTTAAGCGTTATTGAACCATCATCAGAAAATGACTTAGGACATTGAGAATGTTCCATGGGTAACGATCGAAGAAATAAAGGGCTGTAACTGTTCCACTTACGCAAATCTAGCTGAGCACAATTAAGAAGATTGATCAAATCTTTAAGCTGAGAGGCTGTTTCGATTGAGGAAGCACTTGTAGTAATATCGTCCATATAAATATGATTCCGAAGATCTTCAGCAGCATGAGGAAACTTATCACCGTGATCTGCAGCTAACTGATGTAATGTTCGTATCGCTAAGTACGGCGAGCTTTTGACTCCGTATGTGACTCCATAGTACGTGTTGCCACACTCCTTCCTCAGGCCTTATCAAGATTTGCCTGTACATCTTAGATATGTCACATGTAAACACAATATTATGGATCCGAAATCCAGTAATAATATCAACCAAATCAGCCTGTAACTTCGGTCCAGTGTAAACAATATCATTTAAAGATAGCCGATTAGTCGTCTTGTGACTCGCATTAAATACAACGCGAAGTTTGGTCGTTAAGCTTTCTGGACGGATCACACCATGGTGAGGAATGAACTATCTACCAGGTGGAATATCTTTTCCCACTGGTTGCATATGATTAAGCTGCTCTTAATCACGCATAAAATCGTTATAAAGAGATTTAAGTTCTGATTGTCGGCAAAGTTTTTTCTCAAAATTTATAAACTGCAACAAAGAACTATTATATGAGCCTCCCATATAAACAGACGACTGCTTCAATAAGATAGGAACAACATATCGCCCGTCCGATTCCCTATAAGTTTGAGTGGAATATAGGCGTTCGACCTCCTCATCTTCTGGAGCAGGTATATGTTGACGAGGTGGTTCCTCGACTTCCCAAAATCGTTTCACCATCTTATCCAATGAATTGGTTGAAGTAATTAACGAAGTGCCAACAGATTTTACCTGATTCTCCACATTTGTGGGTCCTGAGAGAACCCTACCAAAGACACTATGTAAAGCAGCAGGATAGCCGGGCTCAGGTTGGATGACACGGCCGTCATAGATGTGATGAAATACTTCAGCACCTAGCAATAAATCAACATCAGACGGTTTGTCAAAGTCACGATCCGCTAATACTAAGTGTTTATAATAGTCTCGGACCGCTAGAGGAATATCAGTGGTTGGCATTTTAGAAGTAATTTTATCGATGACTATAGGGTTAATATCGAATTGGGGGTCATTCGAATCACATGGGCGTATAGAGCATTGAGTCACTCCTTTGACGTGAACGTGCCACTAGAGTCCTGCACACGCACGTCCCGAGCAGCAGCACGCACGGGCCACGAGCCTCTCCCACGAACGCACAGGTGTTAGTGTAGGCGCTACTCGAAACGGGGGTCACCGCGGTTGGTGATCGAACTTGGTTCTCGATGTGTACCAGAGTGTTATGATTACTATTGATATTGATTATTGATTATTGGTGTGTAAACAGTTAATGCATAAATTATTTTGTTTAACAATATTTATTCTAGCATTAGAGTCTAAAGATTGAAACGTGGGGCACTTATAGATACTGTGCGCTGCGCGACAATAGTAGCACTCTAGTGAAGCCAGCTGCTTCGAACTAGTAGGCTTAGACTGAGTAGTGAGCACGGAACGTTTGAGATTCGGTGCCCGCGGTGAAACATTCTTGATCAGTTTACCGCCTAAAAATTGAGAAGATCGAGCCCTAATGTCAACATTAGCATTTATTTCCAAAAGTTTTACATAGTTTTGAAGAAGCTGCATAAGACTTTGAAAAGAGGGAATTTATGATTTATTCTCAGATTCGAAGCGGTGGCGCGTATCTGAGTCCAGTGCGCGAAACGCTGCGTTAAATAAAATAAAATCGCCTAAGTCATCTAGCTCTAAGGCCTTAAGGGCATTGACTGACTCACAAAGAATATTATTATAATATGTTTGTAAATCATTGAAATTAGGAGTTTTTAAATAAGGATAGTTATTTATTTGATCTAAAGACACCACGGCTAAAATGCGCTTATTTTGATAACGCTTAACAAGTTCATTGAAAACAAGCTCATAATTATCGGAAGTTAATTTTACCTTCTTTGCGATCCCTAAGGCGGATCCCGATAAGCAAGAAATCAGATAATGAAATTTAGTAATATTCGCGATTGATTTATTGTTATGAATTAAGGTTACGAAAGTGTCGTATATAATGTTTGCCAATTCTCAATTTTTCCGTCAAACTTCAGTAGCTCATTTTGTGGCAGTCTAGCTTGTACCTTTTCCGTGTCGGGCGTAAAGGTGTAGTTAATGTCAGCGGACGTTGGGGTGCTCAGTAGGGACATCTCCGCGGCAAAACTTAGGACTTCATAGTACATATCATCAAATGCAGACAACGCTTGCATATCTATTTTTTCTTTAGGAAACAGTGCCAATTTTAACGAATTAATTTTTCTGTAAGCAACACATATTCATCACGAATGTTCTCAATTTTAAGAAATCTAGATTTAAATTGGCTAACTTTAGATGAACTTGAGTCTTCCCGTATTTGAGTGGATAAATCGAAAAGAGTTTGAATAGAACGAAAAACATACTCGCGCTGTGACGTATAAAGTTTAAGTTTAATTTCTTCTTGCGACATGATTATAAAATAACAGCGAAAAATTAAATATGAATGTTAAGTATAATTATTAACGATAGATATTTAAAACAATATTTAAGTTTCTCAAAACAAAATTAACATTCAAATACTGAAGTTAACGTTAACGTTTTCTAACTATTTTAATTAGATAACAATTAACGAATGACTTAACATTCAAAGCTATACAAGTATTTATTCAATACTTAAGTGCTATTATTCCAAGACCAAAGGAGTAATTTTTTTCCAACAATAATTATAAAATACCCTCAAGTTATAATAATTTTCAAAGCGTAAGACTATCAATGCACATTCGAAATAAACTTAGCAAATATAACGTAGCCAAATAAGATAAGTCTGCAAAGTCTGAGCAATACGAAACACTTAACGCGCATTCAAGTCTAGCTGGATTATAATTGAAATAAATTAGTTACTTGCAATTATAAGAAAATAGATTGAAATACCAAAGTTTTCCTTAGAAATTGAACTTGATATTATCTTAATAAGGAGGGGACTGTATAAAAATAGAATTCCATAGGTACCCGGATCGTATGGAACATAAATTATGTTACGGCTTGAATGTTTTGCAAAGTGTTTCGTGGGTGGTTTTGGGAACCAGAGAACAACCAGACCAAGGGCTGGCCAACTCGATGATCCCAACCGGGAAGTAAACGAAAATAGCTTTAGAACTGGGTAGATAAGGCAAGGACACTCACAAGACTGGAGCACTCCTCGTAGTTATGGTAAAGTCTAAATATTTATGCTGAAGTTCTAGTGTATACATTGTGTTGGACACCACACTGCACTTCGAATGTATATGGAAACGAGCAATTGCATGATAGTCTTACAACTTTATTTATTGAGTACTTTAAACGAGCGGTAACGAACACGGTTTATGCGAACGCGGCCATCTTGCTTCTTATTTTTCTTGACGATAGGTGGCGCACCATTCTTGAGTAGTGCGTATATAGGGGAGGCGGGAGGATAGAAAATACTTAGGAAAAGGATATTATATCAGGACTGTTCCGAAGCCACAACAGTAAGAATAGAATATTTTTTTTATTCAATATAAATTACAAGTAATTCTTATGAAGTAATTCTTTACTTTTACCACTGGTTCTGAAAATGCTGCTGTCCTGGGAAGAACCAGCAAGAAACCCAGCGGGAAAAATGTTAAAAATTTTCTACAGTTTTTGTTTAATAAATTCTTTAAACTTGGTACTTAAGAGACCTTGTAGATTTTCTGGTAGTTTTTTGTTTCAATAACTGACTATGTGTATAAATTGGGTGTTTTTGACATGACTATGCGTCCGCGTTTTGACGAAATCTTGAGACAGCGATACAGAAATTTGTAGACGTATGTACATACATCTGCTGTGATGACTAAAATATCCTCAGAATCATGTGGAGATTGACGGTCGTATGTGCATACGTCTTTATGGCATGTGAAATCTGCCCCATTAAGCAATAATATTGCTCTTACGCTATACGGCTATATGGCCCAAAATTAATTTCAGACTGTCTAGCTTACGACAAATGATATTTTGCAATTTATTCAAAAAGTAATTAGTATTAAATTATATAAAAATTGAGGTTACGTATTTCTTATAGTAGAATCCAATGGCATTAAAAACAAAAAATCGCATTTTTGCATATACGCCCCTATGGTTTGAGACCCGCGATATTAATCGTAAAAAAATCCGGATGTCCACGTAAAAAATTGATATTTTTTTAAATAAAAACATAGCTCTTTCTTGATTCGGTGGGTGGTGGTGCATGGCCGTTCTTAGTTGGTGGAGCGATTTGTCTGGTTAATTCCGGTAACGTACTATAAGAAAGAGAAAATAAAGAAGAAAATAAAGTCTCATATTTAAACTTTTTTCATATTTTTTAAATATGTCTTTAGCATAATATTATTAAATAAACTAAGTAATTGCTTTACTTTACAAGTAATAGATATGCAAATGTACGGAAAAATGTTGCTCATACAATTTCAGGCGTTATCGTTCTCCTTACAATAGATTGAACATTTACTCTGTTGAATTGAATTCTACTAGTGAAATCCTCAGAATTGCTTTCTCCTTGTGTATCTGACATATTTAACCGTAAGTTGCTTTTCTCTACAGCGTTGATAACGAAACAAAGACTGATCTGAATAATGTCTGTAATATACGAGTACAAGCAAGTAATAGCATTTAGAATATCGTAACAAAACTTAAAAACTGTCCACGTGCGTATGGGGCCACGCACAATGTAGAGGTTCCGTATTTGCCCGTCACAAAACTTCGGCTTCCTTGATAATGAGCATATTAAGCGAGTTCGCGGTTCGACCGCTAAAACGACTAAAAATGGGCCTAAATAAGACGATGGTAACTGAAGAACTTATTTTCCAATCAGACTTATAAGAAGTGTATTCAAAAAAGATTAAAAGCTTTTCGATTTTGAAAATAATACACTCTACATCAAATCATTCACATGCCAAGTCCAAAAAAGATGGAGGGTCGCCCGCGTAAACCAAGAGTACCACGAATGAAAATGTATCAGGCTATATGATTGTATGAATACTTTGAATGAGGTTTACAATTAATACCAACTAAAAATGAGCGACAATAGTAAGTAAGAAAGATCTACCCTGCTTATCCCGCATAGGAAAAAGTAAAGCTATAGTAGTAATGCATATATGTCGTTTTCTTCATAAAATGTTCCTTTCTTATAGTTTACCATAACATAACAATGTTACAATGCAGCTAGTTTTAGGCCATTTCTATGGAATTGTAACGAAATTTTTACTAATTCAAGTGCATTTTATTAGTTGTTCGACTATTACGTGATATTTTCCCTTTTAACTTCATTATATATTCTACCATCGTCTATACTTCAACATTTACAAAAACAGCGGTTTAGTTGGTAGAGGGGGGGGAGGCATATGACTAATAAAAAATACCCCTTTAAAGCTAAATATTTTGTAAACTGACCCCTGAAACGAAAACATACTCTTTTTAATACCCCCAGTTTTTTTGAAAGACCTGTCCAAAGATACCCGACACTTTGGAATAGACGGATAAAAAAATCATCCTCCATTTACCTGTATGTGAGGTACCCAAAATACAAATGTTTTTAAATATTTAATTTCACAGTTTTGTAGGCCTGATTAATATCTATAACTGTGCCAAATTACGGATTTGTAGCACCTCCCATCCGCAGAGATCGTTATCTTCGGTGACTTTAACGCCCACCACGCTGAATGGCTTGGTTCCTGTTTAACCGATCATGCGGATAGTTCTGTTTATGACTTTGCTTTGGCATATGGTCTGACACAACTGGTTAGTTCGCCTACGCGGATCCCAGATGTGGAGGATCATGCACCTTTCTTGTTGGACCTTCTGCTGACCTCTCATCCGGACGCATATCAGGTGTTCGTCGATGCCCCTCTTGGCTCCTCGGACCATTGTCTAGTCCGGAGTGTGGTGCCACTCACGCTCCCATGGCAGTTGCGTTCTACAGGTTGCCGCCGTGCTTGGCACTATAGGTCAGCCGATTGGGACTGGAAGCGGTATTTTTCTGCTAGGCTTTCTTTTTTGCTTCCAACTCGACTCTGGATGACGAGGGGAATACCCCGGTGACCATCCCGCAGTGTGAGTGCTCCATGCAGGATTTGTGTTTACCCAGCGCTCGGTGCGCAAAACACTCCTCTCCCTTGACGTCAAAAAGTCGAGTGGACCGGATGGCGTCCCGCCTATTGTGCGCTGAAGACATGTACTCCAGAGTTAGCACCGGTTTTAACGCGTCTTTTCCGGTACTCCTACTCCCTAGGCGTAGTCCCGAACTCATGGAAGACAGCTCTGGTGCACCCGATCCCTAAAAAGGGCGACCGCTCAGATCCGTTCAACTATAGGCCTATCGCCATCACCTTCTTGTTCTCCAAAATAATGGAAACCATCATAAACTGCCAGCTCATGAGGTACCTTGAGAATCACCAGCAGATTAGTGACCGCCAGTACGGTTTCCGTAGGGGTCGGTCAGCTGGTTATCTTCTGGCTTACCTAACTCATAGATGGGCGGAGGCAGTAGAGTCCAAGGGGGAGGCGTTGGCCGTTAGTTTGGACGTTGCGAAGGCCTCCGATCGGGTTAGGCACAAAACGCTTCTTTCGAATCTCCCTTCCTATGGGCTTCCCGAGAAATTGTGCAAGTGGATCACCTGTTTTCTTGCGGACCGGAGCATCAAGGCCGTAGTAGATGGTGCATGGTCCCATTACAAGCCTATTAATGCTGGTGGTCAACAAGACTGTGTGCTATCACCAACGCTGTTTCTATGTTGCAAACCGGTAACATTCATACACCTGCCGTGCCAACATTTCTCGGCAAAACGTCACCGAGTACCGGAACAAACTTGTGTCTGAAGTTAAAACTTTGTTGAACAAAGTCTCGGATTGTGGGCGACTAAATCTAGTCCAGTTTAATCCACAGAAGACACAATTTTGCGCGTTTACCGCTAAAAAGAACCCCTTTGTCGTATCTCCTCAGTTTCAAGGCACTCCCCTTGTTGCCTCAGCCAATTACGGAATCCTCGTTTCGACATATCTTGTGATGTGCAGTTTCGTGGTTACTTGGAATAGAAGGCCAAATTCGCCTCTAAAGGCTTGGCGCGCTCAGCAGAGCGGGACAGTATTTCATGCCGGCACACCGCTTGGAACTTTACAAGGCACAGGTTCGGCCCCACATGGAATACTGTTCCGATATCTGGGCAGGGGCTCCCCAGTGTCAGCTCCTTCCACTTGACCGCATCCAGCGCAGAGCAGCTCGTATCGTCGACGACTGAGTTCTTTCCCATCGGCTTGACTCACTGGCGCTGCGAAGAGGTGTTGCATCTCTTTGCGTAATTTATCGCATCTACCACGAGGAGTGCTCTGAGGAATTGTTCGGACTAATTCCAGCCGCTCAATTTCACCATCGCACATCGCGACAAAACTCGCGATACCATCCATACCATCTGGATGATTGGCGGTACACCACCGTGCGATTTAGAAGAAGTTTTCTTCCTCGCACAACCTCCTTGTGGAATCGACTACCACCAGAGATTTTTCCGGACCGATACAACTTAGGGACCTTGAAGAAAAGAGCCTACTTTTTCTTAAAAGGCCGGCAACGCATCTTCAATTCCCCTGGTGTTGCAGTTGTCTATGGGCGGCGATAGTCCATCTTACCATCAGGTACGTAGTATACTTACCATCAGGTGAGCCGCATGCTCATTTGCCCCCTCTGCTATAAAAAAACCCCTAGGGTCTCTGAGTAAAACCGCGGACGGACGGACGGATGGACGGGCGGACATAGCAAAACTATAAGGGTTCTTTGTTGTTTAACTACGGAACCCTAATGTTTCCTTTTTAAATCTTGTATGTTAGGAAAAAATGTACCATAATACTAAAACGTATAAATATATAAATATTTATTTAATTTATAAAATTAGGTACAAATGCATTCGACTGATGTTTGAATACACAGGATAACTACTTTTATCAATTTTAATTCTATTGTGGCCTGTAATATTTCAATTACAGAGTCCAGGCTCTCTCTCTCATATTTAAGAGAGAAGTAGAGCTATTAAGCATTTATTGGCGATTACTCAATATGTATGTATTTTATATTCTTGTGTTTTCCTCACGATTTCTTCCTTAAATGACTAGCACATTACCATCCTTCATTATATTACTTTAAAATTTTCAATTGGCAACTGCCATGCTATTTATTGTAAGGTCAAACTTTATTTTGACTAAGAGTGACATATTAAAAGAATGTTACACGATATTTTGTTCACATTCAAAGGAATAACAGCGGAGGGAAGAAAAAATTTAAAGCTAA
This sequence comes from Parnassius orleans, assembly GCA_029286625.1. Lineage (NCBI taxonomy): Eukaryota > Metazoa > Arthropoda > Insecta > Lepidoptera > Papilionidae > Parnassius > Parnassius orleans. The sequence goes on from JAGSMP010000137.1 coordinate 1,206,700, forward strand.
AGGATATGCTATTTTCTAAAGGCAGATTTTTGAGCCATTAGATAAAAGGTATCATATAAATATTTCCGAAACGATTCGATCCCAGCCGCTAAGTAAATTGTTAATAGCAATTATAAGTGCTGATGATTCATAAGTGCTTACCACGTGCTCGACGGTAAAGTGAGGAAACCGCAAACACGCTTTGGGGCAGCGCAGTGGACACTTCCTTGCTCTCTCAGAAATGATAGGAGGACAGTGCCCAGGAGTACGACGTAATAGGGTTCACTTTACTTTCCGGCAAATCGATGTAATTAATAAATAATCTGTGAAAACATACTAATTGTAACCATGAATTTTCACCTTATTGAATAATAATCCATCTGACACCTACATCAGATCGAATCTTTATGATATTTATAATCTGTTAAAATTTTCTGGCTGAATATTCTGGCAAGAATCCAGATCTCTCAACTTAAAATGTGATTGTGCTTGCTGAAACAAAGATTTGGTAATTTTTTCCTTCTGTTTGTGAAATCATATGCTTTCTTGAAACGGTTCATCTTACGAGTAATTTAACAATAATATTATATGTGTATTATAAAGTACATAATTTATTATAACATAGTTTAAATGACAAATTCGAAAATCGACAGTTATCGGTTATAACTGTCGATTTTTGCTCGTGTTAATCAAATAGTACCTATATTATAAATCTATTAATATAATCTTATGTTTTTTGGTAAAGCAGTCGTCAACACAAAGACCCGGCTTATAAATTACAATAACTTTTTCTTGAGGTATGTTAGTTAAAAGAACATTAAAAATAAAAGAAAAAATACGGATTTAGACGAAGTTTACAAAAATATTGTCCTTACAAAATTGGTTCATTTTTGAAGGAGGAAACAAGAGAATACGAGATGATGATTTCGTTAGGTTTTCATCGGTATAATCAATCCGAGCTGTAGTTGAGTCTCTCGGTTATCTAGCTCAGTCGTTTGAACACAGTGCGACAGCAATAGATCTTTTAAAAATCATTTTTAAAAATCATTGTGTAATTTTTAGTTATAAAATTAAAAACAGTGAACAATTTTATGTTATTTCGAAAAAAAAAAACACTGCTTGATCTTCAATTATTATCAAGTAATTTTTATGTACATACATATATACATACATAATATATTTATATACATAGCCTTTCCTGCGCCTGCTTGCAAGCATTGCTTCGCATCAGCTCTTTCATTCTTAATTGGTTGTAGTTGTCTATGGGCCACAGCATCTACTTACTATCTGGTGGATTGTGTGTTCGTAGTCACCTTCTTGCTATGAAAATGTTCAAACTGTCGTTCGCTTAAACGTTATATCAGATGTGGAAAGAACTATACACCAAATGCCTGTGTGTTAACATTTATCTTTTTTCGCTTAGTACTCTCCGATGCTGGGGAAAACAACTCCATTACGGAAAAAAACTTGTTTGTCATTCCTGTCATAAGCGACATGAAGCGCATGACAGATGTGCAAACAGATTAGTATTAAGTGTCGTAAGAATTTGATCAGACCAATGTATTAGAAATCATCCAGGTCTCCAGCTCTTTACCTCTGTCTGTTCATGTAACTGCCATTATTACTTCTCGCAATACGTCAAGTCTAACCGTGTAGGGGCAGTGTAAAATCCACCACACCATATCGTCCCGTGGGTGTCATAAGAGGAAAACTGAAACAGGAGATGGGCATCTTCCTGACAACAACTTAAAATTATAAAAAAACTGAGATGGCCTACCCTTCCGCCAAGCGTAGCAACTATGGCAAAATCCCCCTAAGAGGAAATCTTTGGGTGAGGCCTATGTTCAGCGGTGAACTTATATAGACTGTAATGGATGGATGGATGAATGTGTCCAAAGAAAGTTATTTTTAGTCAAAGTTTGGTAATCTGATTGATTGCTTACGATACAACAAAATAATTCATTCCACGCAGTTAACAAACAATATTAATTAATTTTGCTTCGTAGTCGTAAATAAACATTACGGAAAGTGAGTAATTTCAAAAAGTCTACAAACAAATTATTGGGCACAGACCTCCCTTCATTCCTCAGAGGGTTATAGACTAATTAAGTGTATAATTAATCCTCCAATATGATCTAGTGCAGTTTAAGGGACTTCACATATCCTGTTTTTTTTATCTCAGATTTGCAGGATTTCTTGTAATGTTATTCATTATCACCGAACAAGTGGTATAAGAAACACCTAAGTACTATGGTGCAGACAGGGATCGGGCTCGACTTCTTCGCTTAAATTTAAGGAAAATACGATTCATACGTAATAAATAAAACTAGACAAATGTGAGTAACAGTCGCGTCCTGAGGGTTCCGTATTAACTTATGAAACAAGGTATCTGCTTCCATCAAAATAATTAAGTTTCTGAAATTCATAATTTATAAGTAAGGTAAGCACCGAACATTGCTATGACGAAAAGGTAGGTCGGACTTAAAAATAAACTTAAATTTTTTTGTTGTATTTTATTGTAGTGAAAAAAATGTCGTCACAATAAATAACAAATAAGTGGTAAGCCAGGCTGCAGCTATATTACGGTTGTGGCACGAATGGGTCGGCTCGACCGGGGTAGGACTACGCTATCACAGAATACTAGTGTACTCGTAAAATAGCAGCTTAATGCTGCTGTGTGTGATATGGTAAATGTAACGAACCGGAGACCCTTTTTACTGGAAACGAGGCATTCCATCTTAGTCCTCAGGGTTGACAACACATCTGCATTTTGATTATTAATTGAGGATAAATGTAGATGTCTATAGCTCTCAGCATCCACTTATCATCAGGTGGACTGTGTGCTCGTTTGTCACTATTCTTATTCTATATAAAAAACATCAATCATATTATTATAGTCATCTTCATGGTCGATGCCCCAACTACAAAATGTATCTTTTTAATTGCAAAAAAAATATGTGATATAACTACAAATTAACGATTTTCGGAATAGACATGGACTTGTGCTGTAAAACTTGCTTCTTACCAAATTTCACAATTTTAGATCAACGGGATACCCTACAAGTTTTGCTGAGTGTTTACGAGTATCAAAATACGTGCCAAACTTGGCCGTATCTTTTGATTGCGTTGATTTAGAAGTTTAAATCTTTTACAACTAAAGGACCGTAGAAATACATTTTGATATTAATTTTAACTTGATACCTATAACCGTTTCTGAGAAAAAAGGCCTTGACAGATGGACATTAAAGTGATACTTTTAAGATTTCCGTTTTTTCCTTTTGATCTACGGAATGCTAAAAATGATGCATTTAAATGTGGAAAATATATTGTAAAACGCAAATATCTATCAACAGCGTTTTATCAGGAAATAGCTGAAGAGCTATTACGCGGACAGTAGCGACTATACATAAAACTAGGTTGCGCGGCTCCACTCGTCTAGGGCGGCGGCCCAATCTACAGGGTTGAAACGGGTGTTGTATCGTAGCAACGAGCAGCATCCCTGTCAGTGTGGTGCCGTCAGTCGCCCGGGACGCTCGTGTCTCGCAAAGAAGCGTCGTGGCAACGCATTTACGAAAACCACCCTACGTTAAACTCTTGGTTTTGTCCTAACCAACGACCGCTGTGTTGTACAAGTATGAAGTGGAAACTTTGAAGTGAGCCAAGTGGAACATTGACCGACACAATGTTCATTCTTTTCATTTTACTTACTGTGTATTTAATAACTCTATGTCACGACTGAGACGTAGGATGAAATAATTGCAGCATAGTTTACTGTTATAAGACGAGGTAAGATAATTTCAACAGTATCTTATAAACACATAATGCAACAGTTTACAGTCAAAAGAATTTTCTACGTAGTTACTTTTATTTTGAATCCGGATATAAAAACAACGAGAAAATATTATTGTAATATGAAATCACTTCCGCTATTAGTATTGACAACGCAGTAAAACCCATAATTCTTAAGTGAAAATAATGAAAAGAAATAGATAATTATCGTATTTGAGAACAAAACGCTTGTCGTTTACAACAAAAATTGAAAATAAACCATTAGAATAAGGGTAAAAGCTGAATAATTGCGAAAAATCTAATTGCTATTCAAAATACACTACAACCATTTTCTTTGAAACATCGACAGTTAAAAAAGGATCTCATTACGTTTCGAGAAAGTTTTTTTATTGACTTTATCAACTTTTCCAAGGTCCTTCATTAGCTTCTTTGCCAAATCTATCCCTTATAGAATTCTCCTCGAATGCATTGAATGTGTTTTGCTCGTATTATTTTATTTATAGGTATGATTCTTAATCAATGGAACCTTTTATAGATGACTTAACACAACGTGGCTGAACCTCGTACAATAAAGCTTATGACAATATATCGTTAGGAATAAAGACAAAAATAGATCGGAAAATCGAGGTTGGTGACCTCTTTTATCAGTCTTGCTTATGAAAGCGTAAAGGGTCAGACATTACAATTTATCATTTAAATAAATTAAATGTGAGCCGCCGTGTGAGGGTGGGGTAAGAGAGTTCAACCCATTTTATCCTGTGAATGTAGAAGGAAAATCCATATAAAAAGAAAATTCCACAAAGATCTTAATATAGCTTCTAATAGATGGCTTTATAACCAATCTCGTCTACACAGACCGGCGTTGGGGAGCAGCGTCAGTGGTAGAAGACGACTGGTACTGCGATCGTCAATCCGTCTTCCAAGCGTGATAATCAAGGAAAATTCTACTTAAAACGGGGAGGACTATGGCCAGCAGTGGACTTTTATAGGCTTAAGAGAAAGAAGAAGAAGAATTTGACTATAGATAAAGATGTATACTAAGTGTTGTGTATTGAACAACCATCAGTTATGAAAAGGGTTTTTTTTTTATTATACGTGGTAGAGACACACTGCAGCTGTATTATGGTTGTAGCAAGAATGGATAAGATCGATGAGGGTAGGATCACGCTCTCACAAAATACCAGCGTAAAATAGCAGCTTAATGCTGCTGTGTTTCTTATGGTGAATGCAGAAAATGAGATACCCTTTTTACTAGAAATCAGGTATTCCACCTTAACCCTCAGGGGTGACAACGCATCTGTATTTTGATTCTTAATTAAGGATAAATGTAGATTTCTATGGGTCTCGGCAGTCACCTTCTTGTGAACTGTGTGCTCGTTTATCACCCTTATTCTATAAAAAAAAAGTTTCACATATCTGCTATGTGAGGATGGCGTAAATGAATAATTCCCTCCACTTTATCCTTCCATAGTTCATGTACTTCCATTAGATGACAGTATAACTATCTCACATTTACCAAATTTTAAATGCCCAAACTGATGACGAGGAGCAGCGTCAAATGACCGAGAACACTGGTATTACAATCTTTAAGCAACCTAAAAAGCGTGGCGATTATGACAAATCATTCTGTAGGTATCCATAAGTTACAAAAGCTATTTAGCTTGACTGCAAGTCTTTTTATAAAAGTGCTGTATAGGTTTTATTTTTAATACGCCTAATTCCCAGATGTCCATTTACAATGACTATTTCTCATTTTATTTTATTATTACATTTTGTAACGTAAAAGATACAAAAGTCTGTGATTTATTTATATTGCAGTGAAGTATTGTATGAATTGTTTAAAACGTAGAGAAACCTTTAACAGTTAAATTTAATTAATTTTCATTCAAAATATTTAACATAATCTCAATTTGATAATGTGTCTAAAAGTAAAAATTGCAATCAAGGGTTATAACACTATTAAAATGTAAAAAAAAAAATTATTTTATAATATATTTAAATCCTATTTTTTTTACTCGAATAAATAAAAACGCAAAGGAATCATAATACATAGAGACTAAACAAAATTCAAAGTTGTAGTGGTAAAAAGAACTACTGTAGGTAAGTGGCACTCGACATGACCGTTGTTTTACAATATGAGTGTTCAACATTTTATTTGAATTGAAATTTATTTCCACTTTAATACACTACACGAGGAAAGAAACGTATAAAAGTAAAGATTTAATCATGATGCCAAAGTAAAATATTTTACGGAAGGCGAAGCAATTTACGAAAATGTAGCAAGCACCGTCATCTTGTTAAATCTATCATCGAAATTGCTTATTACGTTTTGATTATCTAAACGAAACATTCATCTGCATCTTCTTATTTTTTTAATTTTCGATGAGCAGGAAAAGGAAAAATTTATTTATATTATGTCTTTTATAATTTTTTTCTTTTGTTTCTTTATAAAACTTAACCTCCACACTAGAATTTTCTCCTGTATCGTTGGGGCAGTTTACATACATAAATTTTACAAGGACAAACATCCAAACCCGGAATAATTATTTGTAGGTCATACAAATACTTGTTTCGTGCTGGATTCGAACCCGCGGCCCTTAGCGCTAAGCCAACTCTTTGCTAAGCCACTGCGCCACGGAGCCGTCGTATTCTATTGTTCCTATTTTATACTTTTGCTATTAGGTCTAAGTTTAGCAAGGGACTTTTGGTGGTCTAAGATAATGGCGATATCATTTTACGTAATAAACAAAAACAAAGCCAAGCGATGATTATGCTAATGGTCTCCTGGACAATTTTGAATTTTTTTTTTAATGTTTTAGAAAGCTTTTAGCTCCGCAGATCATAATATGCTGCATTAGTTAACACACGACAATAAAGGCAGTCAGTGGTTCTAACTCCATAGTGGTTATTAGTGGTTCCCAAACTTTTGTCGTATACAACACAATGCCGATTATTTCTGTTTTCCCTGCACGACCTTTCTTAAACTGGAATTTTTATGAAGGTTTGTTTATGAAGACTGTGGAGTTATAGAAGACCTAAACCATTTATTGATGGAATGTGTTCGATTTGAGACTGTTAGAAGTAATTTAATAAGGGTCTTGAATTTGAACAGAACTGACGCAGATACATGTCATAATATTTTATCCCAACCAAATGGCGACGATGCGAAAGTTGTATGTTAGGCTATGATGGGACTGATATACGCTAAGCGGTAAATGTCCCTTAAATGATTGTAGAATAAAAAAAAGTCTTGTTTATCTAGGACGAAAAACTTGCTGGTAAGTCCATCTTCGCTTTAACTTTTTTACGGCTGCAGCAGGAATGGGTCGGTTCGACCGTAGAAGCACCAGATTCACAGAATACCAGCGTTAAATAAGTTTCACGCTGCTGTGATTCGTATGATGAGTGTAGAAAGCCGGATACCCTTTTTACAGGTAACGAACCGAGTGGAACGATACCCTTTTGGGCGTGTTCTCGTTGTCCTTATTCTACAAAATAATAATAAAATATTTCTTTATAGGTATTAGAAAATATTTTTTTAATTACATAAATTATTGTATCGTAAATAAAAACTCACGTACATAAATAACGCACTAGCAAGAATGAATAGGGTCTAACAACAGTTTTATTAAGGAAATAAAAACTTTTTAGTAACATGACACGATTTAAGTATTTGATATTATTATGTATATACTTGTTTTGGCCGTATTGTGAAAAAAAAGGTAAAGTTACAATCTATATGCCCACAGCTGGACACAGGAATCCTCACATTTTTAGAGGGTTATGGAACAATTAGCTCACCGCGCTGCTTTATATATTATTCCACAGACTTGCAGTTTTCCTTCACCTTCCACCACGTGGCAAGTCAGCACTTAACGATTTCGTTGGTGCCGGAAGAGGTCCAACCCGGGTTACTTGCTGCCACGGCACTTATGACCGCGTGATTAAGTAATATCCTTAATTTATACTGGGTCAAGTTCAAGAAGAGTTAGGACAGTGTTAAAGAGCAGAATAGAGAGCTGCCGTTGAATGGTTGTCATAATATGTTATTGGTATTCTAATGAAGGAAATAAAGTAATAGAAATGAAATTTCTTATATTTACGCGAACACTACATATTGATTGTAAGCTCATTCTGTGTAGATCGAACCAAAAATCAATATTAAAAAACTGAAGGTAGCCGGGCTAACTGTGACATCGGGACGTCAAACATCTCATTCCCCCCCCGTAACCATGGATTACTGTAAAGCATCCGAAACGTCGGGAATTAAAATAGTAAATTAAACGCGATAAAACCCGTAAAAAATATTCAATAATAGAATTGTTTTTAATTTATTTTAAGTGGTAGAGCCGTGCTGCAGCTATATTATAGTTGAAGTACGAATGGGTCGGCTTGACCGAGAAAGGACAACGCTGTCACAAAATACCAGCGTAAAATAGCAACTTAATGCTGCTGTGTTTCGTATGGTGAGTGTAGGGAACCGGTGATTATTTTTACTGGAAACGAGGCATTCCATCTTAGTCCTCAGAGGTGACAACGCGTCTGTATTTTCATTCTCGGTTGAGGATAAATGTGGATGTTTGTGGCCACAGCATCTACTCACCATCAGGTGGACTGTATGCTCGTTTGTCACCCTATTCTATAAAAAATGGGTGATTGATTCTCTTACACCAAGAACACACAGTGAAAAAATATAGTGGATATTTTTAACTGTAGCTAGAAATATTCGTCAACACGTAGATAACGTCACGGTTCAGCAGACGTTGTTATTTTAAATAAATTACATCGTGTTGTAGTTATATTTTATATGTGTACAAACAATTTAAAACTTTTACCTTAGCTACCCTAACCTTTCTTATTTAATTACTATATAAAACGTATAAAAATGCTATATTGAATTACGCTAGCTCGGGACTAACAAATAATAACTCTTACCTGTGCGTACCTTCTTCTTGGGACATTTATTCTTCATTACTTCCTATTAAAAGTCCATTGTTGAACATAGGCCTTTCTCATAAGTTGCCTCATAAAGAAATATTTGCCATAGTTGCCACGCTTACTACGCGGGTTGGAAACCAGATTTTTAATTTTTTTTCGTTATTACTAGGAAAACGCTACTGCCCATCTCCTAATTTGTTTCCCACTGTCGCCTCTTACCACTCTCACGGGACAATTAGGGGTAGTGCATATTCTTACACCGCCACTACAATGCACATTATATTAAGTTAATATATTTAATGTATTTTTGTGCTCGTTTTTTTTAAATATATAGCTTAAGGGTAACAAAGGAGCACATAGTGCACCTGATGGTAAATGGATGCTATCTTTATCTATCCTCAGTTAAGTATCAAAATGCAGATGCGTTATCACCCCTGAGGACTAATATGAAATGCCTCGTTTCCAGTAAAAAGCATATCTAGTTTTCTACACTCACTATATAAAATATAGCAGCATTAAGCTGCTATTTAATGCTGCCACTCTCTAAGAGCGTGGTCCTTCCTCGGTCGAGCCGACCCATATGTGCTACAACTATAATATAACTGCAGCATGGCTCTACCACGTTTATCTTACTTGGCTATAGTCATTGTGTTCTTCGTTTTATATTTTTGCAAAGGATACACTTTTAGTACTTAACATAATTTGATGATTTTCTCTGTTGATTAAGTACCGAGCCGTGCTCCTTTTTGCATATCAGTCTATTCATGGGGTTTTAGATTTTGTCGATTTGATGCAAATGAATTAATAATATAGGTATGTTAAAGTCAAACCATGTTACCAATTATACGTGGTAGAGCCATACTGCAGCTGTATTGTGGTTGCAGCACGAATGGGTCGGATCGACCGAGGAAGGACCACGCTGTCACAAAATACGAGCGTAAAATAGCAACTTAATGCTGCTGTGTTTCGTATGGTGAGTGTAGAGAACCGGAGACCCTTTTACTGGAAACGAGGCATTCCATTTCAGACCTCAGGGTGACAACGCATCTGCATTTTGATTCTTATTTGAGGGTAAATGTAGATATCTATGGGCCACAGCATCCACTTACCATCAAGTGGACTGTGTGCTCGTGTGTCTGTAATTCTATTAAAAATTTTAATTCTATACAAGCTTAAAATATATTTCACGATCTGAAAGGCTGGTTTGGCCTATTTTTTCCACGAATTAGAAATAACATTTAAACATAACGCAGAAGTTAAGTGGCGAGCGTTGTAACGGGAGCATGTAGCGGGCATGCGTTATAAAAGACAGTCTTACAGTGTCCTGGTGATGGCCCGGTCTTGTGTACGCAGTCGCGCATTATTGTGTCCCGAATGCATTGCTACGCAACATGCTCTACCCAAGGTTTACACTCAGATCTTAATCGAGCTTTACAGATATTTTATAGTCAGTAAAATAAAAATTAACACAAATTAACGGTATTTCATTTGCCAAACCTCGGTTTTACGATATAATTTTAATAATTTTTGACTCGTTACTTTTTGACTGCTCGGCACAGCAGCAGTGAATAAGAGTTTATTTGCGGTGTATGGTATACAAGTAAATGTTTCAGGTATACAAAAACGCTTTTAACTCCTGCTTAAGCACTCGTCCATAACTTCAGAGGCGAGCAATCCGAGTTCGATCCCCTCCGACACTACTGAAACTGACAATTACAATTTTAGCTCCTAATTTATCGTGAATAAGATGTGCATGTCTGAGCAATTCAAATATTTCGATGGAATATGAAGTCTGCCAATACGCACTGGAATAGTGCGGCGGAATAATTACTACGCAATCCTTCGAGAAGGATAAGAAATGAGAGGAGGCCAGTGACCACTGGAAGTGTGTGTTACTTGTGCTCCTTTGTACAAAAACAACTTTCACATCTCAGGAGAGTTCTGTTATTGATATAGTTTAATTCTTTCATAGTATTTGCTATTATTGTCTCATATTATGTATATTAGTCACAAATATTGCTATTGGCTACACATTTAGCACGAATTTTGACTTTACTCGTGTAGTTATTGTTATCTGCCTTACACAGGCCAGTAAGAGTAGTAAATATCACACTGCTTTTGCCTTGAGGATGTTCTCAACTTAAGACGCGCAATGTCTAACAGTAGACACTTTTGTTACAAAGATGATCGGTCCATTGTTATTTGGATTAATGTGGGTACATAGTTAAGAAGTTAGTTTTTATATAGAAATAAGGGTTACATACCAGCACACAATCTGTTTGTGTATAGGGGTAAATGATTGCTGTGGCCATGTGCCATAGACACCTACATTTATCCTCGATTAAGAATCAAAATGCAGATATGTTGTCACCTCTGAGGACTATGATTGAATTGAAAAATATGGTTTTCGTCACTCATCATACGAAACACAGCTATAATATGCTGCTATTTCGCTGGTATTAGTGCAAGCGTGCTCCCTTTCCGTTTATGTTGACCCATTTGTACTGCAGCCATAATATACTGCAGTGTGTCTCTACTACGTGCAAATGCAGTATTTACAATAAATTAATTTTGAACAATAATATTACGACTATATTCCATCCTCTTCTTATTCTTCCTTCCTTCTTATTCTTTATCCTTCATCTTCTACCCCATTTCAGTACATCGACATCGGAGAGAGGGTTCTAACCTTATCTGGTTTACGATTACTGTATTATTTTGGCACTAATTCTTAAGGAGACTAAAGATCTCTGTCTCTTCGACATAGTAACCCTCTATATCAGGCGCTGAATGCCTTACACGCTTTTAAAGTTGTTTTTCCAAATGGAAGCAACAATCACAGCCATAATAAGATTTATGAATTATGTAGGACGTCTCTATCGTTCTAAAGAACGTTTTAGTTTATATTTTTATTTTTTTAAACGATCATTCCGTTTTACGTTTAAAATAATTTTTTTTATTCCTGTTTTGTATTTGAAATGTGTTACAGTTTTATAAAATAAGTGCTATAATCATAATTGCTGGAATATTTTTTTTATTTCCATACATTCTTATCCTCGAACTAGTTAATATTAAAAGTATATTCAGTTTTTGAGGCTTTACATTTAATTGCTAAGCTTCCATAAGTAATTATACTATTGTGATTCTTACAATTTTAAACGCCTCATTGGTCTAGTAGTCGTAAGGGTAACTGATGCGATACCGTGTTCGTATCCATGTCGGGCCAAAAAATATGTTTTTGGATTTTTCGGTAAAGAAATTCTTAGTACACCTGAACTTGCGTGCACACGCGTGAACTATGAACCTGTACTGCAAATATGACTGTTTTCTGTTGAGACCGGTTTCTGTTGCTTTTCCTATTGCTAATACCATCACACAGCGTCCTCGAGTTTTCAGAAGGGGGTCCCTTGTTTTTGTTTGCTTTCTCTTACTCGTATAAATTTTTTATTGCTGTGATTTCTGCTACGTCAGGGTATGAGTTATTTTTTTAGCTTTGATGATAAATTTGAGTTTTTATTCTGAATGAAGTAATATTTTTAAAGCCGATCAATGCCGCCTCTATTAAATTTTTATTAGGTAATTATTTTTAATTCTTTTATGGAATCTGGTGCGTGAATCCTAATTAAAGAAAAGATAATAAAGCCATACCTTTATTTAAATTTGATAGCACATTGGACCACCCTAATTTTATATAATAGGGGTCGCACGACGATTGATACCGGTGTTGAGTTTATTAAATATATTTTTGATGTCAGGGAGAATTCACAGGTTTAGGGTATATTTTTGTGATCATTTCAAGACCGAGTGGTTGGGAATAACCACGATATAGTATTATTTGCTGATGATAATTGTTATCGTTTACTACTGCAAGTTGATTTTTGAATATTTGCTGTATAATCATGATGGGCAAGAATAAACAGTATGCAAGAAAACACGAAAAAAGGTTAATACGAAGAAAAGAAAATCAAAAAACGAACGATTGACGCTCTATCAGTTGCGTGGACATAGCATTTTTAATATCTTTTTTTTTAAAAAAAAACAAAATTCAACACTTAAACATAAAAAAAATTAAAACAACGCTGTGTTTTTTGGATATTATTTTATTTATTTATTTAATCTTTATTGTGCTACACCTTAATCTAAGGGTTACAATAGGTAGACTTAATGCCTTATGGCATTCTCTACAAGTCAACCCTGTGAGAATTAGACAATTGAACGTTAGTAGGTTTTAAAAAATGTTAAAATGACTAGACATATATTGTTTATATTAAATATAAAATATATTTGCAAACGTACTAATAAAAATAGAAATCGAAGGTCAAATGGACTTTTCCTCAAGTTAATGTTGTTGGACAAATCTTTTAAACGTATGCTTATTTGGTGCTTTTCTTATATCAATGGGCACGGCGATCCGGAGAAGTATTTCCTGAACTGAAACACCAAATCTTTGTGACCAGACACGGATGGAATCTAAGTTCATATTTAGTTTCGTGATTCCATTATTTATATCATCGGTACTGCATTATGCATATAGCTGTAAGTCATCAGCATACAGATGGTACGAGCAACTGAAATCATTAGATATTGAATTTATAAATAGCGAAAACAATATTGGAGATAATATACCGCCTTGCGGTACGCTTATTACGTTCAACGTCAGCCTAAGAAGAAAACTGCTCCCCTGACCTAACCAACTGTTGACGACCGCGAAGATAGGATGAGAACCACTCCGTGGTTAGAGATGAGAATCTGAGATAAGTAAAAATGGATAGGAGAATATCGTGGTCGACTGTGTTAAAAGCATTTGAAAAGTCAACAAGCGCCACCACTGTAACTTTCCATTCATCCATCCCTTTTCTAATGTCATTAGTGATCTTAATAAAACCCTGACTAACAGATATCCAGTAGGTTATATTTTTTTATGAAAAGAGATAACTGCTTATGCACACAGGCTTCCAGAACGTTACAGAGATATGGAAGAATAGAAATTGGACGATAGTTCAGGATTAGGTATTTTTGTGAGAGTTACTTGATGAATTGGCGCATGGACGTTATAGAGATTCAGAATAATGGTGTTATCTATTGAAGAAGCAGCCCCCATTGGAGCTAGATCAATAAGAGCAGCGTCCCTTCTGAGTTGGTCAATATTTAGGCTATACAAAGTGCTGAAGAAATAATATGTTTCGGAGGTTCAATTCTATAAGATAAATAAATTTGATCATGGCTTGAAAAACAAGGGACTGAAAGCTGTTCGTGCTTTTAAATAAAACTAGTTTTTACTGATTTTATAACGTATATTAACTTATTTTATATTCCCGACGTTTCGAGCACTTTACAGCACTCATGGTCACGGGAAGGACTGAGGTGTTTGACGTCCCAATATCATAGTTAACCACGGCTACCTCTAGATAAAAATTATTAAATTTTGTTCCAATCTACGCAGTATGAACTTATGGTATCTTGAAGTCTTGCAGTTTTATGCTTAGGTTTGGATTTAATTTTATTAATTATAGAATCCCAAGCAGATGGTAGCACCCAACCATCTTCTCTATTGAAATTAGCATGTTTTCTGATTTCAATAGCCTCGCGAATCATCCTTGGAAGCAATTGATGTTCTTTAGCGAGAATTTGTGGTCTATCAAATCTGATGTAGTGGTGGGGGCGATCCTGTACGTGTTCACAGACTACAGACTTCCCGGAGAGTCGATTCTTCACATTAGCTATGTGTTCTTTAACGCGGGTTTTTATTGATCTTTAGTTTGTCCTATGTAAGAGAGACCACATTCAAAATCAAGCATGTACATCTTGCAGAGGAACATTACACTTGACTGATGGTAAAAACTTATTAAACTTCTTCGGCGGCTTGAAGTATGTTTATGTTTCAAGATGTAGCCAATCTTGTCAATGACACCTCTGACATATGGCAGTACAGTAGTCACACGCTGGACTGTGGCCGGCTTCACTCGATCACTGTGAAGTAGGCGCGGGACCCGAAGCTTGTTGTCCTGTATAACTTGCTCGGCGGCCAGGTTTACTGTCACAGATTCCTCGTACTCTCTGAAACAAAAATTTACCCACAGTAGCCAACTGTGAAGGATGGTGGTAAGAATCACTTTTTAAATATTTATCTGCATGGTCCTTTTTTCTATACACAGAGTGGCTCAAGGTGTTATCAGGATTCTGAATTACTAACACATCTAGAAAAGCTAAAGAATTGTTTGCCTCTAACTCCATTGCAAACTGAATTTTAGAATTTATGGAGTTACGATGGTCTAAAAATGCAGTTACTCTATCTAAAGGTAGAATTGTGAAAGTGTCGTATACGTACCGCTTGTAAAATTTTGGATTTACGTGAGAACTAAGCAGGTCTTTCTCCTCAAAGTCTTCCATGAATTTATCGGCGACAATGGGAGATGCAGATGAGCTCATCGCCTCATCATCTACTTGCTTGTAGATTTCTACCTTCTACAATAGGTTGCTAGATGTAAGGCAGTGTGCCTTACATCTGGCTACCTAAGTAATACTGCATATTCTACAGGCACGTTGTTTTCTTCCAGCCTTCTATTTACAATTGAGATGCAGTCTTCAACAGGTAAGCATGTGAACAGTGACTGCACATCAAAATTGCCATAGTTTCATTGTCTGCCAGATGTAGGTCTTTAGTCTCGCTGACAAAATGATAAGAATCCTTTGTGTGTGCTCTTGTATTTCCCCTGAGCGGTGAGAGTATTTTCGCTTAGTGTTGAGCCAATCTGTAAGTTGTTGAATCGATTTGGCTCACTATGTGACGTAGTGGAGCATTGGGCTTGTGTATTTTTGGTAACCCTAACTTCGTTGGTTTGGCAGACGTAGGATTTATCGATTTTACGTCCAGATTTAATTATTCGGAGTGTTTCTTTATGAGGTTGTATGAAGTGTTTGAAGTGTGTTATTTGTAGGGTCATTTCCCTTATCTGTCATGGTATATACACGGTAGTCATGGATACGTCAGATTATAATTCTAAAATACAAGAACTTTTATCGAATGAAGTCACTTATAAAAAGGTTAGAAACGAGCCAAAAAGATGTTATTTATTTGCTACCCTTAGGGGTAACATTTTTCTCCAAATTTATATGGGACCATCCTTGAATACCACCTATTTAATAAATAAATAATTATCAAAATTGGTTCATAAACTGTGAAGACATCGCGTAACATACATACAAAAAAGACATACACTCGAAGAGAACGTCCTCCTTTTTGTAAGTTATAAAAGTACAAAGTTATGAACATACAAATAAACAACGATAAATTAATGTGTAGGTACCAGATAATAATAAAAATTACATATAGCATATGGTCCATTTATTTTCACTTATACATAACTTCAGCAACATAAAATGCCGTATTTACATTATAATATAATAAAATTAGAATACAAAAGGCTAAAATATCTATATCTAAATTAAAGAATTAAGTAAAAGAAAAATCTATATGTTTTGGGCGCTATCTTTTATGTTTACCATTCATATCATGTAACAACGCAAAAATAAAAATGTATTGAGTTGCTAAAATGTAACAAATAGGAATAAATGACACTAGGTATAATCAATACCGTATAGACTAACATAAATCATTAAAGTAAGAAAGAAAACAATTGATGACAAAAAAAATCATGATCATGTCAAACATTTGTACCCTTAGAACATAAATTATATCATCATCATCATAATTACAGCCTTGTGAAGGGGTCCACTGCCGAACATAGGCCTCCCCCAAGGAATGCCACAAAGCACGGTCCTAAGCCACCTCCATCTAGTGGGGGGTCGCCCTACACTTCGCCTACAGATACGAGGCTGCCACTCGAGAACCTTTTTTCACGCGGTTCTTCAAGCTAAATGGCCGGCCCATTGCCACTTCAGCTTAACAATCCATTGGGATATGTCGGTTACTCTGGTTCTACTGCGGATATTCTCATTTCTAAATTTATCACGCTGAGAAAGCCCGAGCATAGCCCTCTCCATAGCTCGCTGAGCGATCTTGAGATTCCTCATACGGCCAGCAGTGAAGGACTACGTCTAAGATCCAAAAGTCATCACTGGCAACACGCACTGTTTGTACACTCTTGTCTTCCAGTTTTGAGGTATACCTGATGAGAAGATGTGTCGTAATTTCCCGAACGCTACCCAGCCGAGTTGAATCCGCCGATTGACCTCTCGGTTGAAGTTGGACTTACCCAGTCGGACTATTTGTCCCAGGTAAACATACTCGTCAACAACTTCGAGCTTAGTGCTCCAAACTACTCTGCCAGCATAGGTGTGACATGGACGTTACACATGATCTTTGTTTTGTCCATGTTCATCTTAAGACCTAGCCGTTGGGAGGCACTTTTGAGGTCTTTGAGCATAGTGCTTAGGTCCTCCAGCGATTCTGCCATAAGGAATATATCGTTGGCAAATCGAAAGTGCGTGATGTACTCGCCATTGATGTGAATACCGAATCCTTTCCAGTCCAGTAGCTTGAAAACGTCTTCCAATGCGGCGGTGAAGAGTTTCGAGGATATAATGTCACCCTGTCTTACAACTCTCTGCAGTTGGATAGGTTTTGTACTCTGGTTCTGTACTCGGATAGCCATCTTTGCCCTACTTTACAAACACCTCAGCATTTAGATATACCAATAGTCAACTTCGCACTGCTGAAGGGACTGCAGCACCGCCCAAATTTCGACGGTAACAAAAGCTTTTTCATAGTCCACATACGCAAGACATAGTGGCAGATTGTACTCCTTGGTCTTCTGTACAATCTGCCAAAGGGTATGTATGTGATCAGTGGTGCTAAACCATTTTTGGAAACTGGCTTGTTAGGGAGGCTGGAAGTCGTCGAGTCTGCTTGCGTGACGATTATTAATGACTCTCGACGCACGTAGACGCGGCTCAGAAGTGAAATCGGTCTGTAGTTCTTCAAGAAAGCGTTGTTGCCTTTCTCGAAGAACAAGACCACCGCACTTCTGCTCCATGCCTCCGGAGAAGTGCCACCATGGAAGACGGAGTTAAAGAGCTTCTGAAGAACTTCAAGTACCTTTCCACGCGTTTTCTGAAGCTCTGCTGTAATTCCATCCTCACTCGGGGACTTGCCGCTTTTAAGGTGCTGGAGAACCATTCTAATCTCGCTCAGACTGACGTCCGGAATATCATCGGATAAGACTTGCTCTCGGATCTTCACTCACACTTGCGTGTGGCTCCAACGATGGTGTGTACAGCTGCCCATAGAACTTCTCAATCTCGCTCAAAACCTCAGGTGTCCTGGAAACAATGCTGCCACGCTCGGTCTCCAACTTCAACAGTTGGCTCTTTTTGGCAGACAGATCTCTGGCAAAGACTTTAGAGCCCTGGTTCCGCTCAATCTTTTCTTTAACACGAGCTGTATTAAAGTTGCGTAAGTCTCGCCGCGTGCATTTGGATATCAACAGCCATAAGATTAAGAGTGTGATCGGAGAGTTTTTGTGTTCTTCTGCGGCGAGTCTTGCAAAACTTAGCTCCGACCGCATGAATAGTTTCCCCGAGCTTGTCATTCATATCATCCACTGCATTGCAATCTTCAATCTTCTAGGCACTGAAAACGATTTTATAACTCGAGCTGAAAGATTTTGTGATTTTGGATTAGAGCACGAAGGGGACGGAGCGTTGACTTCATTAGACGTGACCTCTCCAACTTAACGTTTAGGTTCAATTCACCGTTCTCTCTTGTGCCTAGTTTTGCGTTGAAGTCTCCCATTAACACCGTATAGTGGGTTTTGTAGGAATGCATGGCTCTAGATATATCCTCATACATTTCCTCCACCTACTCATCGGGATGTACCGAGGTTGGTGCGTAAACCTGTATGGCCTTCAGCGAATACCGTTTGGTGATTCTGAGTATAAGGTACGCAACCCTCTTTGACACACTCCCAATCTTTACAACGTTGTTAACGAGAGACTTGTAGGCGATAAATCCGACATCTCCATGGGACAGATGGTCGCCCTCCCAGTGATAGAACGAGTTGCCGGATTCGAGGATTACCGTGTCCTACCCCTCTCTTCGGACCTCGGAGAATCCTATAATATTCCAGCGCAACTTTTCTATCTCTTCTTCCAGCTCCAGGATCTTCTCGTCAGTCCTCAGGGTGCGTGCGTTATATGTTGCCAGGTCGAGTCGTCGTAGTTGGCACCGAAACTCCACCGAGATTCTTAGCACCCCCTGCTCCGCCGTTATCATGGTCGCCACCGTAGCCAGGAATAGCGGAGCCGCCGGAGACTGAGGGCCGTTTATTTGTGTCGTTGCTCATGGGGGGTATATTGCCATAGTTTCCGCGCTTGGCGAGCGGGTTGGCAACCGCAGTTTTTTATTGTTATTTTTCTGTTATCAGAAAGATGCTGCTACCCATCTTCTGCCTGAGTTTCCCTGTGTCGCCTCTAACGACACCCACGGGAAGATATGGGGTAGTGGGTATTCTTGCCCGCCACTACACGGGATTTATAAATTATAAATTATATACTCTCTCTTAATATAAACTCAATTATTGTAACTATATACCAGAATAATTACAATATAAAGATATAAAAATGGTAATCAATCAAGTAATTATGATGTGCTGCATTGTTTATTAATGAAATTGATAGAACAGTGAAGTACAATAAAAATATCCTAGAAACTAATGAATAAGCCTAGAAGTTTTAATCACTCTCATATAAATTAGAAAAGGAATTGGAGAGGTGTGATTTACTTTTTAGAAATAACACGCCTTGTCCTCTTGTTTTCATTATTAACGGCTGCAGCAACTCCCTGATTGCGCCCAATCACCACCTCCTGTGGTCGGTTACATTTTGAGATGCTCTGTGTCTGGCAGGTCTAATTTCAGAGTATTTATTATTCGGAGGAAACGACTCAGTTAACACAGCAGAACTAGTTGAGGACTACTTTACAACCAAGCACTTAAAGCCTTATTCTATAATTATTTTAGCACGGCTTCTATCGGGGAGTTTAGTATAAATATTAGTACCGTCGTGTGACCACACATTTTTGAAGCCGAAGTGTTTCCATGACTTTTTGTTTATCTCTTGGCTGATATTTGTGAGAAACTCAATGAAAGGTACTTCCTTTTAATTTGGATTTGGACTTCCAGACATCAGACTTGATTTGATATTCATGGAAATGGACAAAAGCTGCCCTTACTTTGTTGTTATTAATATGAGAGCCCAGCCGATGACACTGTTTTAATGAAGACTGGTCAACATTTGAGAGTCCTATTTTGTTTTAAATAAGGCCACGAATTTCATTTTATAAATTATCTTGAGGGTTTTCTGCAAAACTATTAAACAATAACACCTTTCGCCGTTGCTTCATGTCCATTTCATCGATAGAATTGACACATTTTGTAACCTGATTTTGTAACAAGATTAGCATATTAACACTTTCACTGTCCAGTTTTCAGACACAATAGTAAGACAATAGCATTGACCTTAACACGTTGCCTGTCCGTGCATTATATATAATGCATTTTTGGCTGCTGCTGTGACGTCCGTGCTTTATCGATAATGCACGAGCCTATTCTTTTTGAAAGAGCTTTTGTAGACTGGACGTGAGAGCTACGTCTTTAATATTTTGCAGACGTATGAGCAGTGAATTGGGAATAATAAAACACCAATGTCCCGCGAATTTTTTTTATTGGTTGGTAACATGAACTGGTTATTGAAAATCATTATTATTTGAATAAAGTACACTGGCAATTAGTGAGATTCGTTATAACATTGTAAGCAAAATGGTTTTTACATGGAATGCACCTGGTTGTAACTTGTGAAGTCTTCTTCCTTGCATCAGTGGCTGTGAATCCTGATTCTTTCAGCTTTTGTAGCAACTGGCACAACGTTTTTGCCAAATTTTCCATTAGCTTTCTTGGGTATTTTCGTTAACTTGTGACTTGTAGGACGCAAAGATCTCGCAGAACTGGAACTTGAAAAGTTCTCAGTTTCCACAACAAATAATTTCTTTATAATGATTTGATGACCATCCAGAACCTTCAATTTTGACTGTGGTGCAACTCGTTATATATCAGAATGGCATTCACTACACTTATAGAAACAAGGTCCGCAGCAATTTTCTTATACCAAACAGAGGTTTTCCTCGCCGGCGAATTGTAACTACTAGCTGATCAGCCAGTCTATGCCTTTCTTCCCTTTATTGTAGGTCAGCACCATAGTAGGCTTCAAAACTCTTCGAAAACCAGTTGACATTCGCATTTCATGGTCGTAACACGTCGACAACATAAGCACATCCCGTTTATCATGCCATTTTAGGATGGTCGCAAAAGTTGTTCTGCTGCACAGAAATTTGGCCTTTCTAAACGTTGCTGAACCACTTCTCAGGGCAGTTCTCGACGGTTTTTGCGTATTGTTCCACACAAATCAGTACCTTGTTCTTTAGGTACCTTGCTAAAGGTATGCTAGTGTAGTAATTGTCCGTTATTAGGATTCTTCCTTCTTTAAGCAAATCTTTGCACAAACTAACAACAACTGACCCCGGTTTATCTAATCCAGCTATTTGGTCGTCTTGACCGGAATAAACGCGGTAACGCCAGGTATAACAACTGTCAGTACATAATTTATAAATTTTATGCCGTACTTATGAGATTTTTGTGGGTTGTAAGTTCGAAAATAATTCTTCCCTAAAACCAACCATCGACTCGTCGACTACTATACATTCTCCGGGGTAAATATTTTCGCCAGTTTTTGTTAGTTTGTCGATGAGTGGCTGTATTTTATATAAACGGTCGCCTTCATTACGTGGTGCTTCGTTATCTACAAAGTGCCAGCATTTCAGTATCAGCGCGAATTTATTGTAGGACATATTTATCTCGTGAAGAAGTGGATGATAGTATAATTTGTCCTTTTTCCAGTAGTTTTCGAGCGTTGGAAAATTTATGACTCCCGTCAGTAA
The DNA here is from genome assembly GCA_029286625.1 of Parnassius orleans. Taxonomy (NCBI): domain Eukaryota; kingdom Metazoa; phylum Arthropoda; class Insecta; order Lepidoptera; family Papilionidae; genus Parnassius; species Parnassius orleans. The sequence continues at coordinate 1,228,358 of JAGSMP010000137.1, forward strand.
ATAAACACCTAAGAACTTTCTCATTTCATCTCCTGTTATTGGTTTCCATCTCCTTAGACGACTGTTGGGCGTCAAATCATTCACTGTGGTTTGCAAAGCGTATCTATTGGTTTCGACTACCATAAATTCAATTATGTCTTCATCGAAAATGTGGGTGAAAATCGTCCATAAGTCAGATTGATCAGAAAATAAGCGTTCCTGGCGTTTGCCTTCATTATAACCAGTAAAAACTTGCCGTGGCAAATTACTTATCTCACTCTGCCATTCAGTACTAAGCTGGGGATATGTGGAGCAGAAAATGGAATCAGCAGGAGACATATGCAAATCATCAGCAGGAGACATTTGCAAATCATCAGCAGGCAAACCAGAACTACCAGCATTTACTTCATCCGGCTGAGAAAGAAAACTAGCAGGGTGACATTCAAGCTCGTCATTATCAGAAGCAGAAGCGACTATGTTACCCGATTGTGCAATAGCGGCGTTTACATTCTGTGTATTAGTAATATCAATAAATTGTTGAATACTAATCAGATCGTCCTCCACCGAAAGCAAAGGATATCTTGTGCATTATATACGTATGTACCTGAATGTAAATCTTCTTCATCGTGTGAGTCCAAATCTTCTAGTTGACGCGAGAATTGTTCACCATCACTATCTTCAAAATACGTCGCATTTGTTCATCAGATAGATGTTTTAGAGGCATTTCACTTCAAAACAATAACAAGAACCAACGAAAAATTCGAATGATGTTTACCAACAAAAACGGTTAAAATGACATGATAATGAAAATTTTGAATGACATTGACAATGATATGAACAAAAGCAATAATAAGTTCATAAAATTTATTTATTGTCTATGGATATAACAAAATTTACATTAAACGTCCGTGCATTTTATGTAATCCACAATGTTCTTAATTATGTTCTGTATTATTTGTATGCACGGTATTCTAGCTGTCACGTCCGTGCATTAAAAATAATGCAATGCTGAAATTCAGTAAATGCAAAAGTTTTATTGAAAATCATTTGTACATTCTTTGTAAGTACAAAATGAAACAGTTTGGCCGAAAAAAAATTGGACGTCATGACAACCTTATCCAAAGTACTCTGGACAGGCAACGTGTTAATGTAGCGCACGGGACAGCGAAAGGGTTAATCACTAGTTCCTTAAAAGCCTGGAATTTGTGACTGAGTTGTAACAGTGTTGGAGTGGATGGTATCATTGCAGCTCGTAACCGTGCCTCAAACTCTGCCATCCTTTGTGAAAAGCTAACTTCCAATTCTCTCTACATATTGTTAACATGGGTGACATACGCCATAGTAAGCTTTGCTGTGTTAAATCCAATAGCGAAACTACACTGATTTCACTTATAATTTGTTAACCTGACAGATGATGCAAGTAAGTTTTTAAGAATACTACTTCATAAATGCACAATTATTCAATAAATCTTGCAAATAAATATTAATAAACTGATTAAAGTAGAAAACAATATTGATATAACGTATATTTATTATAAATTCGAAAAATAAATTGGAACTCTTAAGGACAGATGTTACTTTTGTACACCTACCACCGAAACCAATCTATCGAATTAAAGTTTTATTAAAGTTCTCGCGGCGGTATGAATGAATGAATAATACTTCATTGATTTTCAAACTAAAACCACATCTTGTAAAATAATACGAAGTAAATAATGTAATTTTTAACTTATAAATGGCACCAAAAAGAAATGTATGAAATTAATAACACCGAATGTTAAATATTTAAATGCTAATGTAAATTCATGTTTCAATGGTATCTTTTACAATAAAGTCCTATAAATAAGGAATAAATAAGCAGGGCTTATCTATAAAAAAAAAATATTTTAATAAACAAACGTGTATAAAAGTGTTATCATAATATTAAATAATACACCTAACCACAAACCCCTGGGAATGAGGTGAACGCTACCATGCTATTTCTAAGTGTTTTATATATAATTGCACAACATTGTATATTTTAATATAAAAAAGGTGTCCCACTGGGTTTCTTGTTTCCAAGGCAGAGGTTTTTTTTCCGAACCAGTGGTAAAAGCATACACGACTCAATAAAAATTACCTGTAATAAAAATTATATTCGATATATTATATTCCATGTAATTCTTAATGAATCCGAACAGAATTATTCTATTCTGTTCTATATATGTTCAGAAAATGAGTGTTGTTTTATTCAGATCAGTACTAATGAACACAGCTAACCGAGACCGGTCTACCTTATTACGTTGTTTGTTAGTATTAATGTTGTAGTTTTAATTATTTTGTAACTAAATCTATGTTACCGTCACCATCAGTGTGCAACGGCTTAAATAAAATACATGTAAAGATTTTATTAAAATGAAATAAATTAATAGTGCTTTTCACATTCAATTAAAAGATTTTAGAGTACTAGAATTAGTCAATTAGTTTATACAAAGTAGTGCAAAAATGCTTGAAAATCGTTATAAATAAATGACAACATTTGTTTTCTGCAACTTTCGATTTTTAAACATCTGCTTGGAAAACTATTCCATAAGTGGAAAATATAATGAGCCTAACTGGGGCTCCTCAACTCTATTTGGACTAAAGATTTTGGCATTGTGCCAGGTTGCTTGTCCCAGCACAATTACTCGTAAATTGTATCTGTCCATTTAAATTCCCTTTGAACAGAAGAACAGCTTTGTTAAAAATGTAATGTTTTGTATATTTATAATTTTCATTCTAATTTTCTGAGCAGTACATTATACTTCCTGACCTTCTTCTTATCTGATAGCCGACAGTTAATTGATGAGCATGGGCCTCTCTCATAGTAGAAAATCACGCTTAGTCAGCTTAGAAAATAAGTGTAGTTGCCGACCCGCTGATATGTATGTATGTATGTTTGTACTTCAGTACGCTCTATTTAACATACGGGTACATTAAGATACATGTATCCGGTGAAGATAGGGCTTAAGAAGTATTTAGGACACGTTTTAGGTTTTTTATATTCAATTTAATCCCAATTAAAGACAGTACCTGCATCTATTCAGCAAACATTGATAATATTTATAAGTTTTCAATGCCTTCTTCATGTAGTAAATCTTGATGACGAGGAAGTATTTTTTTTCTTATTTGCAAAGAAGACATAGATAATAAACTAAATTTTGGAACATGGCAACAAAATACGAGTAATTTATTTTAATATTACAGACATATGTTTTAATAATATTTTATAATTAAATGTAGAAAGAGGCATTGAGCCTGCAATTCTATTATCAAAAGCAAAAAAACAAAAGCAAGGAAAACAGACTATATTTTACGTTCTTAATTTAAGTCCAATATTAAACAGATGTTTTCTTTTAACAACAGACGAATCAAATGGTAAAGTTAAAGTAAAGATACAGCCTATATATACCCCACTCCTAGCCATAAGTTTCCTCTTACTTCTGAGAGGGCTGTAGAGCAAGGAAATGTTCACCGCGCTGCATCAATGCGTGATGGCAGGCTTTGAAATATTTTTTAAATTTCTCAGACTGATTTCCTCACGTTGTTTTTTTCACCGCCAAGTATGTGGTAAATCAACACATAAATTGCATTTAACAAATTCATTGATGCCGGCGGGTGTCGAACCCGTGCTACTCGCGGACTGTATAATTTATAGCGAGCATTTAGCCTTTATAGCGAGCATTTAACTTTGAAAGTTGAAGAATGTGGGTTGAGAATGGGTGAGTTAACCGTCAAATGCCTTTTGTACGCCGATGATCAAGTCATATTTGCATCGTCGGCGGCCGAGTTGCAAATGATGGTTACTTTAATGAACCGATCATTAAAAGAAAGAGGTATGAAAGTGAACGCAAGTAAGACGAAAGTGATGGTTTTTGAAAGAGAAGAAAGTAAAACGTTATGTGAAATAAGAATAGAAGGGGAGTTGATTGAGCAAGTGGATGAGTTTGTATATTTGGGATGTTTATTTAGTAGGGATGGTAGATATGATAAGGATATAAAACGACGAGGAACGTAGAAATAGAGTGAATGGGGCTCTACACGCTATTGTGAAGAGTCAGAATGTGTCAAAAAAGGCACGTTTGGCAATTCACAATGCTGTGTTAGTCCCTACTTTAATGTATGGTAGTGAAAGTTGGGTCTGGCAGAAGAAGCATGAGTAGAATAAATGCTGTAGAAATGCGGTCATTAAGGAGTATGTTGGGCTGAATCTGAATGACAGGTGAGAAATAGTGTGATAAGAGAAAAGTGGTTTGCAAGATGACGTTGTGACCAGGATTAAGAAAGGAATGCTTCGGTGGTTTGGTCATGTAGAAAGAATGAACGAAGAAAGAGTGACAAAGCAAATTTATGCTGCAGAAGTGAACGGCAGAGTCGGAAAGGGACGCCCTAGACGAAGGTTTATCGACCAAATTGGCGATATATTGAAAATGGGCCAGATTAGGAGTACCCTTAACCGACGAGCGTGTATGCGTAGATATATGGATGTAAAGGAGGCGAGAGAGGTGTGCCAGGATCGTACCAAGTGGAAGTCCGTAGTCTCTGCCTACCCCTCTGGGTGACAGGCGTGAGTGTTTATGTATTATGTATTATGCATTTAGCCTCTGAGCTACCACGGCTCACCACTGTAGTCAAATGGTGTGTAAAATTATTAATTGTTTGTTATTAGTTTAGTTCAAATACGCCAATATGCAAACATCGTAGAACATTTAAGGAAAGTATTTATATAAAAAAAAGATATAGAAAATGAAACTAGCGATTATCTGTGATTTAAGTCCAGCTGAGTTTCTTACTGATTCTTTCCAGGAGAGGGTTGTTTCTGAACCAGTGGGTTTAAATGGGATTCAATAAGTATTCTTGTAATCTATATTGAATAAAAATTATTCTAATCTATTCTATAATATTAAATAAATTTAAATAAATTCATTCATCAATATAACCATGACGGTTATTTTGAAGAATGAATTTGAAAGAAAGTAGTCAACTTTCTTTTAAATTCATTCAGGTGGAGAAAAATCTATATTTTTATCTGACTCTCTAATTGCACGAACTTATCATAGATAATGTAGACAATTTTGGGCTTTATTTTGCTAACAAATTTTTTTCTTGTTGTTTTTTTAGGCTATGATTGACGACAAAAGATAGTACTGATAATCCTGACTAATTCTGATTAGGATTTAGTGTTTTGTAACGCAAAATTAACGCCTTAGTCATTAGAATTGGTTGGTTTTAGTTTTGTTAAGATGACAATCGACATCTTAAGTTGTGCTCCTAAAGCTTGTTTACATTTTGTATCTCTTCTCGCCACAGTTCCTTTTAATTTCATTATAAATAATAAAATCTAAGTTTATTTGCCTAGCCACTTATTCTATCTGAAGTTAGTTTGATACAACGATACTTTAGTAAAGATAGTATTTTTATGAAGGCTTTTTCACAATTTTAAACTAGACATTATGCGATAATTTGTGTCTCCTGTTGTAAAATATAACGAATCGCAAATAGACTAGAGACATTGACAACAACACGGGATTTCATACAAAAATAGCGTCAGCCGTGTTTCTAATTACTTTTTTTTCTGTAAGTTCAACTTTTAAAAAGTTCAATTTAAATTTTATGACGTATTCGTCGAACAATTTTAATCACAAAGCTTCATTGTTTTGAATTTTTTTAATCCGTAAACTGAACCTGACAAAGGCGGTTTACTTACTTTCCGCTTGATTACTTTTCCTTACTATTTAAAATATGATTTCACATTTTCTTTTTTTATATAAAATCGATATTAACTAAGTGACTTTCATAAAAAATTGCGAAAAGTAAATAATTCTTTCTATTTTAATACAGAATAGTTATTAAACAACAAAATATTAAAGTTTTACATAACACAAACAGATAAATCGTATGTCATACCGTCGTATGTTATGAAAGTAGACCTATATGAACAAAATATAATTGTATTCTGTCCAGCTTTCTTTTATTACGGTCACCCATGTACAGTCCGATGTTAATTCCCTAAGCCGTTTTGCCAGCGCCCGTTGTTTGTAATTGGATGCTATAATCCACAGTCGGCGCCACATCGATACTGTAAAGTATGATTATAAAATTGAGGACTATTTTGAGATCCAGAAATCACCCGCGCGAAACCGAGGCGGATCGTTAGTCTTACATAATAAAAAATCCAGGCTTTTTTTTATTAACTTTTTGACCGTAACCGTAACCGTTTGTGGACATTTCACATGCCTGAAACTGATATTTTACTTTAGCATCACGTATAAGTGTTTAGTTTTAGACTAAGACACTTTAGTTAGCAATACGCATATATTTCTTCCTAAGAGTTTTAGAAAAGAGAATACATAGCAGCGTCTCTATTCAATTATATACTCAGTTAAGCGCATGTAATCAACGCTCATCTAATCATCATAAATTCAGCTCTCCACGTTTCGTTGCAACATAGAGCTACATAGTAGATTGCCTCCTATGAAGGTTGCCACTCAAGTTTTTATCTTATTTTTGTTACTTTTCTTATATTTATCAATTTTTTTGTACAAACACTGCTATATAGGTTTATCTAAGTTATGTATAATTTGTGTGGCATTCTTTAGATCATCATTATCATCATCATTACAGCCCTTCACAAGTCCACTGTTGAACATAAGCCTCCCCCAAGGAATGCCACAAAGCACGGTCCTGAGCCACCTGTATCCATCGTCTTCCTGCGTGTCTTACCAGGTCATCACTCCATCTAGTGGGGGATGCCCAACACTTCGTCCGTCGGTACAAGGCCGCCACTCGAGAACCTTTTTTCCCCATCGGTTGTCGGTTCTTCGAGTTATATGGCCGGCCCATTGCCACTTCAGCTTACTAATCCGTTGGGCTATGTCGGTCTTTCTGATTCTACTGCGGATATCCTCAATTCAATTCAAAAAAAAATGAAAATCAATGAAATTCCGAGCATAGCCCTCTCCATAGCTCGCTGAGCGACCTTGAGCTTCCTCATCCGGCCAGCAGTGAAGGACCACGTCTCAGTTCCATAGGTCATCACTGGCAATACGCACTGGTTGTACAGCCAACCGAGTTGAATCCGTCGATTGACCTTTCGGTCGAAGTTGGACTTACCTAGTCGGACTATTTGTCCCAGGTAAACATACTCGTCAACAACTTCGAGATTAGTGCCCCCAAAAACTACCGGCATAGGTGTGACATGGACGTTATACATGATCTTTGTTTTCTCCATGTTCATCTTAAGACCTATCCGTCGGGAAGCACTATCGAGGTCATTAAGCATATTGCTTAGGTCCTCTAGCGATTCTGCCATTAGGACTATGTCGTTGGCAAATCGAAGGTGAGTGATGTACTCGCCGTTGATGTTAATACCGTATCCTTTCCAGTCCAGAAGCTTGAAAACGTCTTCCAATGCAGCGGTGAACTGTTTCGGGGATATAACGTCACCCTGTCTTACACCTCTCTGCAGTTGGATAGGTTTCGTTATCTGATTCTGTACTCGGATAGCCATCGTAGCCCTACTGTACAAACACTTCAACACTTCGGCATACCGACAGTAAACTTGGCACCGCTGAAGGGAATGCAGCACCGCCCAAATTTTGACGAAATCAAAGGCTTTTTCATAGTCCACATACACCAGACATAGTAGCAAATTGTACTCCTCGGACTTCTGTACAATTTGCCGAAGGGTACGTATGTGGTCTATGGTGCTAAAGCCTTTTCGGAAACCGGCTTGTTCGGGAGGCTGTAAGTCGTCGAGTCTGCATGCGAGACGATTCGTAATGACTCTCGAAAACAACACGTAGACGCGGCCCAGAAGGAAAATCGGTCTGTAGTTCTTCAAGAGAGCGTTGTCACCTTTCTTGAAGAACGAGACCACCGCACTTCTGCTTCACGCCTCCGGTGTAGTGCCACCATGGAGGACAGAATTAAAGAGCGCCTGAAGGACATCAAGTACCGGTTTTCCACCCGCTTTCAGAAGCTCCGTTATAATTCCATCTTTGCCTGGCTCCTTGCCGTTTTTAAGGTGCTGGAGAGCCATTCTAATTTCGCTCAGACTGACGTCCGGAATATCATCGGAATAGTGTCGGATAAGACTTGCTCTTCGATCGTTACTCACACTTGCGTGTGGCTCCAACGATGATGTGTACAGCTGCCCATAGAACCTCTCAATATCACTCAAAATCTCAGGTGTCCCGGAAACGACGCTGCCACATTCAGTCTTCAGCTTCAACAGTTGGCTCTTTCTGGCAGACGGATCTCTGGCAAAGACTGGAGCCCTGGTTCCACTCGATCGCTTCTTCAATACGAGCAGTTTTAAAGTTGCGTAAGTCCCGCCGTACGCATTTGGAGATCTTTAGATGGGGCCTATTATTCGTCAATGGACTTTTAATGATGATAATGTGTAACTATGTGATAATTTTTACGTGGTAGAGCCATGCTGCAGCTATATTAGTAGTATAGTTGTAGTACGAATGGGTCGGCTCGACCGGGAAGGACCACGCTCTCACAGAATACCAGCGTAAAATAGCAGCTTAACACTGCTGTGTTTCGTATGGTGAGTGTAGAGAACCGGAGACCCTTTTTACTGGAAAAGAGGTATTCCATCTTAGTCCTCACGGGTGACAACGCATCTGCATTTTGATTCTTTATTGAAGACAGATGTAGATGTCTATGGGTCACAGCAACCACTTACCATCAGGTGGACTGTGTGCTCGTTTGTCACCCTATCCTATAAAAAAAAAAAAAAAAAAAAAAACTATTTTGGCGTAGATAGCATTAGTTTATGAAGTTAACAAGGTTGTCCACATAAAAACTGGAAACAAACGAAATTAATATAATGTATTTTAATTAAAATAAATAATATAGAAACGTGGTAGCTCAGGGGCTTGCTGTAAATTTCACAGTACGCGAGCAATCCAGATTCAATTACCGTCGGGACTAACGAAATTGTTAATTGCAATTATAATTGCTGATTTACCATTTCGTTGGTGATGTACGAAAATCATTAGGTAAGCTGTATGTCTCAGAAATAAAAATACTTCAAAGACATATAAAGTCCGCTAATACGCACTGGAGCAACGCGATATCTACTAGCTCCATAAGCCACTCAGAAATGAGCGGAGGCTTGTACCCAACAGTGGGACGAATATAAACAGTAACTTTATTTTAACTTTTATATTGAGCTCAGAAGTTGTACTAAGTTGTAGTTTTACAATAAAATTTAACAATCTTTATCGCTACGCTATGAAAATAATCGTGAAAGACACATTGTAATTTGACAACATTCTTGAGAGAGAAGACCAACAGCCGATACTGGTTTGAGATGGTGGAATATATGAGTTCATTATCTCGTACATATGCATGTTACGACTAGAGAACTAAAGTAATATTTCCTATCAAGTAATCACGCGTTATAGCAGCAGTTATAATCTTTTTGGGAAAATATGAACCTACAGAAACACATTGGTTGCGTAGACTCTACGCAAAAAGAACTATCTGCGTCCTAGAAAGTTCTATTTTTATTCTTAGTCTGAACTGTGTGAAAAATTGGATATAACGTACGTAATATGCTTTGTGAACCGTCGCTGAATGGAATCGATTTGCTGAGATTGTTCATTATAAATAGGGTCCTATGTAATGCATGCATAGCAAGATGACTACGGACCAATTTATTATATAAATAAATAATAGTTTGAGATGGCTTCAAACTTACAATAGTGTTTTTTATCACTTCATTTTAATTCTGTACGACGAGAACCTCATTAATGTGGTATATGGTTTGTAGTTTCTGCGAACGGATTAATCCCGGTCAGCCTCTCGGCTCATATGAGGTGACTGGGACTCCGTGACAGACCACTTCATGCTCTTTTTTTTCATGGGGAAATGCCTACGCATATCCGTCTCGCGGGGGCAGGGACGGGTTATGTCGGACTCGCGCCGACTAAAACCCCATGGTGTTCCACCTTTGCCGCATATTGGCAGGGTCACGGGAACGTTTTCGCACACATCCGCAGCCGCACCAGTGCCGGCCGCCCCATAGCAGCTCCTCCTCGGGGAGGACTTCTCCTCCCCCCTTCCTTCTCAGGTAAAGCGCACCAGGAATACAAGGCGCGCCTTCCTCCACGACCTCTTACTGCAACTGCGAAACGGACTCCCTCGAGTCCGATTCGCGGACGCCATTGAGCCAGGAGAAACGAGCACTTGGAAGCACTAGCTTTCCCGAAGATTCGACTGTGGAGGGTAGGAAGAGCGGCGCCTTGCAATACCGACACTCCTCTCCCCCTGCAGCCCCACCACCACTGCATCAATCAACGGTGCCGCCCTGTCAGAGTCGCAGAGGATAGGGCGAGTGGCGCATCGCCATACCAACACTCCTCTTCCTCCGTGACTCCACCTCGGCTGCAGCGGTAGGGACTCCACTCGGGCGGGGAGAGGGCACCCCTCTCGCCGCAACCCACCAACACACATTCGAAGTGGGCTCGCCAAACCCACTCGGAGTAGCCACCTCGGGCTAGCCCTACACCTCGGGCCAGTCATAAGGGTTCCTCTTAGTTCACCGCAGGTGACCAAGCCACGGATACTAAGCCCCCCCGCCACGACAAGGCGTGAACCCGTTCGGAGGGTCCTCGATACCACCTGCATCGTCCGCCGCTTTCTTTCCCTTTCCTCCTAACACTCGGCCATTTGGTCTGTCCTTCCCATGGCTTCAATCAGATTTTATCTTTTTTTTTTTTGAACGAAGTTCCTTATCGGACGGTACGAATTTGGCGTGTTGGGGCTAGACGAGAAAAAGTGTAAGATTTTTTCCGTCACGACCCCTTTTGGCGTAGTGTAGACGGCCTTGGCTATAAGGAAGCGAGATGGAATAATATCCATCTCCCACGCACTTTTTCTTATCTTGCCATGAAAGGAATATTATTTTATTTTAAATGACGCTTCATTTTAATAGACGCTAGTAATTCATTTATTTGTTTTTGTTAATCAATAATATAATACGTTTAACAATAATAATATACTACGAAAGGAACTTCGTTCCAACCGAGTGTTCCACGACACTCACGCATGTTTTTTTATTATAATTTATTTTATTAGTTTTATATTGAACATATATTTTAACTTATTTATCGTGTTTTTATATGTATGTATATTAATCTGTCCCAACCAGATTTAAAACTAAATGTACAGCAAAGGAGTGGAATAATCTGCCGGCGTCTGTCTTTCCATCCGATTACAATGTGAGCGTCTTCATGGCAAGAGTGAATAGGCTTTTGTCACGCTAAGATAGTGCGAATTACCATCTATGGTTTCATCACCATTTTAATACCAGGTGAGATTGTAGTCAAGCACTGGCTTGTATTAAGAAAAAAAAAGAAGTGTGGAAATGGTACAAATATTGTTCTTTAGATCAAACAAAGGAATATCTTCTTTGTTAGTAAAATCGAGGTAAAATTTTCTACTATAAATGAATAAAAGAAAGTTTTCACTGTTTAGTCAAATATTTTTATAATGCTTCATTGGTGAAAAGTTTTGTTTCTGACTCTATTAGTAAACATATTCGTGTCAATATGGCTTACATGTATGTGCTTCTTTATCGTTAATTACCACGAACTTACCATTTATCGTCTAATCTAATTTTAATTACAGCTTATTTTAAGGTTCCATGAGGTTTATTTTATTTCCGTCTTTGTTTACACGTGGCATGAAAGCCGAGTTAGCAGAATCACTTTAAAATCTAATTTACATACAAAACGAATTTTCGTTAGCCTTAATTAATGTGTAAAGGTTTTCTTAAACGTTTTCAATACATCATGTTAAGGACTAAACAAACCATTAAATTTATTTTATAACGTTAGCCTTAATTTATTTTTAAATGTGTATCTATTTTCATTAATATTAAAACTATTAAAGTAAGTTTAACTTATTAAATAATATAAGAGAAACAAAGGAGCTAATAAGTAGGTAACTGTAGCCCATCTGTAAACAGACAACTTAAAAGAAAGAAGTAAGGAAAGGAACTGCTGCTGTGTGGCAGAAATATGTGAAAGTGTATATTATCTACTCAGACGTACGTACGATTCAAGAACACCAAAAACATTCAAACCGGTAAGGGATAGCGTCTAAATTATTAATTGTTTGGTGCAGCCGCTATCAATTTTTCTGCCATGAGTAACTATAACTGCAAATTTCCTCTTCACGGGAGCAGTCTTAGTCCAAAGATTGATTGGTAAAAAACCTTTCTTATCAACTAAGAAAAGAAAGATGTTTCTACAATTATTTTATGTTAATTTTTCGAACTGGTGTGAGGTTTCTTGTTCAGTGTGAGGCAAATTGCTTTTTAAATTTATTACTTTGTTATATGTGGATGTTTATCTACTGGTATTTCGCTAAGTCCCTTTTTACAACTACCATACTGATTTGAATTTTAGACGAGTCACAGTATATACCAGAAACTTTTTAGGTTAGTTACAATCGGCCAAATATCTAAACTTTATCTACCTGATATTGACCCGATTTATCTTATTTGAAGTCCATATCAAAACCAATCATTAGATGATCAGAGCATGAGTTACACAAACTTATAATTTTGTCTCTTGGATACAGTAAAAGTCAATAGTGTGAAATTCTTTGAAGATATCAGTTATATTCCTAATATTATTGCTTTTCTTTGCAACATTTATTTACTTTATTATTGAGTCCAAAGATTCTGTAGACAGAAGGCTTTATTGCTAAACGTTTTAAAGGTCGCAATTCTAATGCAAATTAGACTACACAATATAAAGACCGCAGCCTCTTAGAATGTTTAATGCGAATTGATTTCCATTGCGGGATAGACTTTGGTGCGGCACTAAATTAAATTCAGCTTGTCTCTGCGTTGTATTTATAGTCATACGGAGAGACCATTCATTCTGTACTAATTGTAAGTTATTTAAGACAAAGAAAATTCTTAAAATTAATTAATCAGAAATTATAAGTTATTTATTAAATTTTATAAGCATACATTATTAACGCAACTATGCATGTCACAAAATAAATTTGACTCAGATGTACTAACTACTAGACAACAAGGACTTCGTCGTAAAAATAAGCTAAGGAAAATGACCGAAAAGCCTTGTGTTTTTTTGATAGATTTTGGCCTGGCCTAAAGAAAAAAATTGTTCATTGAGCGGGACGAAACGTCTATAAGGCGCTGTCTTTTATATCATTCACAATGCGATATTCTGTTGTGACCCTCGTGAAATCTGCCAAATTCCGTTAACTGAAAAAGAAATTGAATTTGTGAAGGTCGCCTACTATATAATTCTAAACGATTGCTTAATCACTAAGCTACACTGTCTAAGTTAAGCGCTTGCTGAAATTTTTACTGTACACGAGCAACCCGAGTTCGATCCCTGAAATCGAATTGTCATGAAACAAGACTAAAAAAAACAACAAAAAGAAAATATCGTGAGGTAACCTGCACGCCTAAGAAATTAACAAAAATATTTCAAAGAAATTAGAAGTTCGTCAACACGCATTGTGGCGGACATTTCCTTGCCCTAAAATCCTCTCAAAAATGAGAATAGGCCTGTAAAAAGACGTATACACTGTAACTTTAATTTCACGCTCTTTAAACCCTAGCGACAGGCCTTCCTAAAAGTGATGGCTTAGAAGGGGCCTAGTGACACATGATTCCGTCTAGAACCACTTATCGTTGAGCACCTATCATGCTGCACTATTAGGCCTTACTTATTCCGTAGATACATTGAATTCATTTATGAACTCTATCTTAATACTAATTTATATTACAGACCAATTTTGGTAACCTCCTTTGTATAATCTATACATATAATAAATCTGTAGAAAAGTCGTGTCTGTAATCCTAATATTTTCTGGAAAAACAAGTCCACGGGACTAAATAAAGGATACTGAAGCGAAATTTGTGGTATTTAGAATTTTTGTCTGTCTGTGTATTCTCGATTCACGCAAAAACTACTGAACAGATTTCGATGAAATTTTGTGTGTAGGTAGTTAGTGATCCGGGGCAACTTATAGGCTACTTTTTATCCGATTATGGAACTTCAAAAAAGGAGGGTTAAGTATTTTCCTTCCTTTAGACGTTAATTTCTATTTTATGTGATTGATTAATGTATTCTTTTAAAGAAATAAAATATTTATAAATAAAGCCTAAAATAAGTTTTAACCGTTGCGTAATAAATTGAACTACGCCGATAATCTACGTTGCATTTTTTCAAAACAGTGCCATCTAATGTAAAATACAAAAAGTAGTAAAATTTTACCTCCAGTTACTAATAAATTAAATAATAAATATAGCTTACATTTATATGTTTAAATAATTTAATACATAATGATTTGAAAATTCTAACGTAAAATTTTTATTTCTTTCGTTATTTCATTTTAGTAGGAATAAATGAATTTTATAAGTAATACCTAACTAATTACTACTTAAATAGATAATAGTGACATCTATCGAAAATCATAAAACCTGAAATGTTTCTAAGTTTAATTTCTGATCCATAAAAAAGTTATTAGTACGTATTTTTTTTTATCTATAAATAAACCTATAAAAACTGCAATTATTACAAAACTCTTATTATCCTTATAGTTTAAATAAAGAGATTTTTATATATTATGTATTGATCAGATCTTAGAATTAATAATATCATGAATTAGTCGATCATTGCGTGAAATGGTGGCATTTCATAAAATTTAACAGTGTTTGTTGACTATATGACGATCATAGCTATATCAATAGCTATGATCGTTTGGCGATAATAACAACCAAACACAACATTGCTATTTCTAGATATTGTTATATCGTAAGACTATTTCATTACACACCGCTGCTAGCATATTTTTGACAGAAGCAGAATTTTTAATAGAATCTACATCACTTCATGCCTAATTTACGTATTATAATATAAATGTTCGCAGCTTTGTTGTGCGATTGAGTTACCCAAGTCCCACCTCAACTTATTGTCTGAGTACTAGAGGGTACAGTTTTGGTTTTCGTGGTTTTAATCTAATAATAACGCCATCTACTTACTGCTAAATAAGCTAATAATAACAAACTGATCAAATTAAAGACAATTCTATTAAATACTTATTGTTGTAGCATTAAATAATGTCAGACTTACCGGTGGCCACTGTCCGGACAAAAAGTAACTCTCACTTCTGGTAGCTCAGATGGTTAGCGCTCGCTCTAAATTTAACAGTACGCGGGCAACCCGGGTTCCATCCCCGCCGGCACCAATGAAATTGTTAATTACAATTTTAAGTGCTGATTTACCACGTACTCGGCGGTGAAGGAAAACATCGTGAGGAAACCTGCATGTCTGAGAAATAAGAAAAAAAAATTCGCAAAGATGTGAATTTCGCCAACACGCATTCTGGCAGCTGACATTTCCTTGCCCTAAAATCCCCTCAGAAATGAGGGCAGGCCTGTGCCCAGCAGTGGGACATATATAGGCTGTAACTTTAACTGTTGAATGACTAATTACTAGGTAAATGAAACATACAATCGTGAAAAAGCTTCTTTTCAGTTTTTATGAGTTTTATTTAAGCAAATACGAGAGCCGTGTAGTTCGCCGTAAGATTTCATAGCACGGGAACAAAAAGTGTACGATTCCCGCGAGGACCAATGAAACTGGTAAGGAACTTTTATTTGCTTATTTTCGACGTGATCAAAGAAATGGTGAAGAATATCTTCGCGGGGAAACTTTGATGTGTTAGTAGCTTTAAAATTAGTGTAATTCAAAATTTCATGGACATGTGCAAACCGCATATTTTTATTATTTTGAGTTGTGGTCAGGAAGACGCTGCTGCCCACCATCTGTATATTTTTACTTCCGTTTATGAATAATTTCTGATTCCAGTGCAATTTACCCTTCATAAAGCCACATCAGAAGACATGTCCGATATAAAAAAAGGTGTTGTTAAACGTGTGTCATTAATGCATTTCTGATAAACTCATGTGATTCTGTAGCATATTATATTGCCAAATTTCAATCATTTACGTCCAATATAGACACAGATACCGAGGTGTCTCTAAAAGTGATCCAATTTTGCCAACTTTGGCACGGTAATGTGTCTAAATTAAAGCCAACGCGAGCGAAGCCGCGGGTAAAAAGCTAGTTTGTAATAAGTTACTCGTTAATTAATACTTTAAAGCGCTAGCTTCTTTTACACTCGCAATCATATTATACTGTTAGTACCTTGGACAAATTATCATTAGTAATAAATCCCGGCTGAAGGAAATTTGGGTTGAGCTTAGTCTAGTCGTCTAACACCATAACTTGTCGCATGCAATTGGGCAACTGGTGTGAGGCCCGCATTGGAGAAGGTTTTGGAGCTTAGTTTAACGGTTGTTGAAAAAATAAAATCAAAACTCTTTGTTTTCCACATGAGAAATTAAAATTTCTGTTCGTCAAACGTCATTTTTTTTAATCTCCTTGTTTTAAAGGCAAGGGTTCTCTGTCCTAAGACGAAATGGCAAAAAAATCAAGCGTCACTTTGTAGAAATCCATAATAAATAAGTTAAAATTAATTAGCAAAAATACGTGTAAAAATAAAAAATGATTTTTATTTTCTAGTTTGAACGAAAAAGGAATGAATTTTTATTATATAATGAAAGTACTCAACAAAAAATACGCAAACTTAAAGTTAATGTGTTGCAAACCCAAACATACCTAAGCATAATACCCACAAGCATCAAAGCGCTGTACGATCGTCTGTCTCATTTGGTCTGAATGCAGCGTTGATATACTTTGCTACCTACTTGAACTCATTACTCTTATTATAGGTTCGTCTGTTCATTACGATTATTATTTAACCTTAAACGTAAGTCAAAGTTTTGAATATAATCTTGAATATACAGAAATATCCGAAAACACATTCAACTACCCAAAAACAACAATAAAAAATATTTTTATTTATAATAATATTACTTCCTTTTTCAAATCATTCTATATCAAGAATTAAAGTCAGATGCGTATCCATTACACAATAGTATTCAGCTGCTCGGCTCAGAAGAGTTGAAAAATAATTGTTTTGGGAATACAAATAAAAGGGCAAACAGCGCCATTACCCTTTTGGTAAGAAAGCATTTGGCCCACGTTAACATTTCATGATGCTACTTATTTAACTGAATTCGCGATGTCGACTATTTACTGTAAGAGGCGTTCTCTACAACTTTTCTTAGATTTTTAAATATAGCTTGTTTTAAAATAAATTTATGCAAAAAATATTGATCATCCATTACAGCCAGCTTATAAAAGTCCACTGCTGAACTTAGGCCTCCACCATAGATCGCCACATAGGGAGGATTTTGCCATAGTTGACACGCTTGGCGAGCGGGTTGTCAACCGCAGTTTTTTAATACTTTGGGATGTTAACAGGAAGATGCTGCTGCCCATCACCTATTTCAATTTCCCTCTGTCGCCTCTTACGACACGCACGGGACGATATGCGGTTGTGAATATTCTTACACCGCTACTACACGGTATATTGATAAATTTTTAGTTAAAAGCTTGGAACTAACATTTAGATAATAACTTCATCCTTTTCCACTATGTTAGATTTGTCCCTTTCGTACATAGACTATTCGTTGTCATCAAGGTCGTACGCAATTTCAGAGTTTTAAATAAATTAATTTGCTACTATTAGATAATTCGTATTGATATAAGTAATATATTTTTGAATAATCCTTATCGTTTATAAAAGAGGTTATGATAATTTTTCATAAATGATATATTATATATTGTATTGAAATGTCCCGTGTAGTGACGGGTAAGAATACCCACTAACCCATATCTTCCCGTGGGTGTCGTAAGAGGCGATAGAGGGAAACTGAGGCAGAAGATGGGCAGCAGCATCTTTCTGATATCAGCAAAACAACAACAAAAAAAACTGTGGTTGCCAACACGCCCGCCAAACGTGGCAAGTATGACAATATACCCCCCATGAATAAAGTAACGAAGAAATGGCCCTCAGTCCCCGGCGGCTCCACTATTCCTGGCTACGGTACCGACCATGGTAACGGCAGGGCAGGGGGTGCTAAGAATCTCCGGCAGACGTTCGGTTGCCACCTAAGACGACTCGACCTGGCAACATATAACGCACGGACCCTGAGGACAGACGAGAAGATCCTGGAGCTGGAAGAAGAGATAGACAAGTTGCGTTGGAATATTATAGGATTATCCGAGGTCCGAAGAGAACGGGAGGACATTGTAATCCTCGAATCCGGTGACTTGTTCTATCACCGGGTGGGCGACCATCTGTCCCAAGGAGGTGTCGGATTTATCGTCCACAAATCTCTCGTTAACAACGTTGTAAAGATTAAGAGTGTGTCGACGAGGGTTGCGTACCGAATGCACAGAGCCATGCATTCCTCCAAAACCCACTATACGGTGTTAATGGGAGACTTCAACGTAAAACTAGGCACAAGGTGAGCTGTAGGTGGGTAAATTTGGAATAGGGCAACGGTACCAAGGGGCCAGCAGCTGGCCGACTTTATGAAGAAAGAAGGACACTTTATGATGAACTCTCTCTTCCAGAAGCGGCCCCACAGGAAGTGGACCTGGTTGAGCCCCGACGGTTCGACAAAAAATGAGATTGAATTTATTATGACGACCAGACGACTACTGTTCAGTGATGTCTCAGTGAACGCGAGGATGAAAACCGGCAGCGATCACCGAATGGTGAGAGGCACACTAAACCTAAACGTTAAGTTGGAGAGGTCTCGTCTAATGAAATCAACGCTCCGTCCCCCTCGAGCTCTAATTTAAAGTCCCGAAACCTTTCAGTTCAAGCTACAAAACCGTTTTCAGTGGCTAGAAGATTGCAATGCAGTGGATGATATGAATAACAAACTCGTGAGTTAAGTTCTGCAAGAACCGCCGCAAAATAACACAAAAACTCTCTGATCACACTCTTAATCTCATGGCTGTTAGAAGGGAAATGAAGCTGCAGTCTTCAGCAGATTTGACAGTGTACAGGCAACTGAACAGACAGATGTCTAAATGCATGCGGCGGGACTTACGTAACTTCAGTACAGCTCATATTGAAGAAGCGATCGAGCGGAACCAGGGCTCCAAAGTCTTTGCTCGAGATCTGTCTGCCAGAAAGAGCCAACTGTCGAAGCTGAAGACCGAGAGTGGCAGCGTCGTTTCCGGGGCACCTGAGATTTTGAGTGAGATTGAGAGGTTCTATGGGCAGCTGTACACATCATCGTTCGAGCCACACGCAAGTGTGAGTAACGATCCAAGAGCAAGTCTTATCCAACATTATTCCGATGATATTCTGGACGTTAGTAGTCTCAGCAAGATTAGAATGGCTCTCCAGCACGTTAAAAACGGCAAGGCCCCAGGCGAGGATGGAATTACAGCGTAGCTTCTGAAAGCGGGTGGAAAACCGGTACTTGAAGTCCTTCAGAAGCACTTTAATTCCGTCCTCCATGATGGCACTACACCGGAGGCGTGTAGCAGAAGTGCAGTGGTCTTGTTCTTCAAGAAAGGCGACAACGCTTTGAAGAACTGCAGACCGATTTCCCTTCTGAGCCGCGTCTACGTGCTGTTTTTGAGAATTATTACGAATCGTTTTGCATGCAGACTCAACGACTTCCAGCCTCCCGAACAAGCTGGTTTCCGAAAAGGCTTTAGCACCATAGACCACATACATACCCTTCGTCAAATTGTACAGAAGTCCGAGGAGTACAATTTGCCACTATGTTTGGCGTATGTGGACTATGTGAAAGCCTTTGATTCTGTCGAAATTTGGGCGGTGCCACAGTCCCTTCAGCGGTGCAAGTTGACTGTCGGTATATCCAAGTGCTGAAATGTTTGTACAGTAGGGCTACGATGGCTATCCAAGTACAGAACCAGATTACGAAACCTATCCAACTGTAGAGAGGTGTAAGACAGGTTGACGTTATATCCCCCAAACTCTTCACCGCTGCATGGAAGTCGTTTTCAAGCTACTTGACTGGAAAGGATACGATATTAACATCAACGGCGAGTACATCACTCACCTTCGATTTGCCGACGATATAGTCTTTATGGCAAGGACTATATCGTCGGCAAATCTTCATTGAGCATAGTGCATAGGACCTAAGCACTATGCTCAATGACTTCAAAAGTACCTCCCAACGGATAGGTCTTAAGATGAACATGGACAAAACAAAGATCATGTATAACGTCCATGTCATAGCTATGTCGGTAATTGTTGGGAGCACTTAGTTCCAGGTTGTTGACGAGTATGTTTACCTGGGACAATAGTCCGATTATGTAAGTCCAACTTGGACCGAGAGATCAATCGACGGATTCAACTCGGCTGGGTAGCGTTCGGGAAATTACGGCACATCTTCTCGTCAAGTATAACTCAAAACTTGAAAAGGAGGCTGTACAACCAGTGCGTGTTGCCAGTGATGACCTATGGAACTGAGACGTGGTCCTTCACTGCTGGCCGTATGAGGAAGCTCAAGGTTGCTCAGCGAGCTATGGAGAGGGCTATGCTCGGGGTTTTTCTGCGTGATAAACTTAGAAATGAGGATATCCGCAGTAGAACCAGAGTGACCGACATAGCCCAACAGATTTGTAAGCTGAAGTGGCAATGGGCCGGCCATAGAGCTCGAAGAGCCGACAAACGATGGGGAAAAAAGGTTCTCGAGTGGCGGCCTCGTGCCGGCGGACGAAGTGTAGGGCGTCTCCCCACTAGCTGCAGTGACGACCTGGTAAGACATGCAGGAATTCGATGGATGCAGGTGGCTCAGCATCGTGCTTTGTGGCATTCCTTGGGGGATGCCTATGTTCAGCAGAGGACTTGTGTAGGGCTGTAATGATGATGATTGAAATGTCAAGAAAATATTTAGTGTCTTTAATGAGTAAAAGAGAAATCTTAAAACAATTTATTATTAAATAAAGCTTTAAAAAATTAAACTAATAAAACTTTTTACCATGATAATCTTTTAGGAACCTAACCTAGTTCTTAAAAAGTCATCAGGGTATAAAGTTAACATCGGTGGCGTAGCAAGGGTGTCACCCGGAGTCGTAGATATGTTAAAAATATATAATCGTTAATTGGTTGATTGGGTTGATTTTACTACTTACTTACTCTACTGAATGATTGTACTAGGTACTTAAAGCGAGGAATTAATTATGTAATAATAATGATAATAATGTTCCCCAGATCGAATTCCTTTCACAACGGTCATTCTTAATGGAGACTATCCGTCTGTGCACAGGATTATAGTGCCCGAGTGTATGCGCAAACACAGGTGCACTTTCCATTCCCACACTCTCATAGTCCGATGGGACGGTACATGATGGACATGCAATCTGAGGCACGGGAATGAAACATTGCAAACTTCCTGGCTCAGGGTTGTTACTGATAATTTCTTAGCGGAAATACTCAATAATTTATTATGCCCGACCCTGGATTCGAATCCGGGATCTTGTGAACTGCAATCGCGTTTACGAGCATTTGTCCGAGGAGGAAGACAATAAGTTATGTACCAAACTTATTGCGATATAAACTCGAAACTACTAACCAAAATTTTATTATTGTATAACTTAAACCAGTAAAACACAACATTCTTAAAAACCTTCACCCAATGAAATTACAACCAATGTAAAGTTAAAGGATAATACTCTTAAGAATCCACTGTCCCATATAACCATGTGCGTGTTATAAAAGGCAATATTTAGAAACTGTAACAGGAGATGGGCAGCAGCATCTTCCTGTTTACAATTCAAAATAATATTAAATTTCGGTTGCCCTGTAAGGCAATCTATGAGGGAGGCCTTTAACAATGGACTTTAATAGACTGTTATGATGATGACTATTAATTGGAAATCAATTTTCTTCTATGCAAACTAAAATTTAATATTGACTAGACTCTTAGACTCTCCATTATATATATGGGTGCCGTACGTCGTAAGAGGCGATAGAGAGAAACAAGGGGAACTAAAACAGATAGGCAGCAACATCTTATTTCTATCACCTATGAAAACTCAAAATTTTATAAAACTGCGTTGACCAACCCGTCCGCCAAGCCCCCCATATGAGGCACTCTATGGGGAGACCTATAGGAAGAGAATATATATCATTTGTTCCTTTGGGTTACGCTATAATCCCACTGATAAAAACTAATAAGTAATAGTAATATATTATCATAATCCGACTGTAATTATAAGATAATTGTGAAACTTATATGGCAATGAACACTAATATTATTGATATTAAGAAGTTAATAACATCAGCTATATAATAACTAAGCTATTTGAGACAGATTGATTTACATTCGGGTTGACAGCGAAGTCTAATATAATTAGATTAACCGACACTCCAACGCAACGTTAAAATACATTATATATTTATATAATACATTATTTACATTACTCCATACTCAACGCAGAAAATGTATAAATGTTACAAAGTAGATAGCACATATTTTATTCATTGTAATGATATAAAACCATTAACGTTATTAGATTAAAGAGTTATTATTTATTTATCAATACTAACTTCAGTCTAGTGACACGCAGAAGATAATTCTACGTATAATAATTTCACTGTCACTATTAACTGAAAATGCCTTTAACAGTATCAAAACATATGCTTTCAATTTAAACAATTTACTACTAAATACAGGCACAGGGCACCTAATTATCTTCTACCTAGTTTTCTATAGAATAAGGGAAGAAGCAAGCACACAGTCCACTAATGGTAAGTTTACGTGGTAGAGCCATGCTGCAGTTATATTACTGGTATATTTGTAGCACGAACGTGTCGGCTCGACCGGGGAAGGACCACGCTCTCACAGAATACCAGCGTAAAATAGCAGCTTAACGCTGCTGTGTTTCGTATGGTGAGTGTAGAGAACCGGAGACCCTTTTTTCATGGAATTGAGGCATTCCATCTTAGTACTCAGGGGTGTCCTCATCTGCGTTTTGATTCGTAATCGAGGATAGATGTAGATGTCTATGGGCCACAGCAACCACTTACCATCAGGTGGACTGTGTGCTCGTTTGTCACCCTTAACCTATATAAAAAAAAGATGCTGCGGCAAATAGATATGTCATGCCGTAGAAAATGTCTTGTTACCAGTTAAAAGGGTCTCCGGTTCGCAAAATATACCATACAAAACACAGGGGCATTTTATGCTGTTTTGAACGCTAGTATTCTGTGAAAATATGGTACTAACCCGGTCGAGCTGACCCATTCATGCCGAAACTATATTATTATAACTGTAGCGTAGCTCTACCATGTAAAAGAAGTATTTGCAATCGGATTTTGAGTCGCAATACCAGACATTTTACATCTTTGACGGTCCTCCTAGTTACTTATCTGGTTATTTTACAATTGGTTTATATGAGATGGTTATATCGCCTTACATCGCAAGAATTATACTTCATTGTCTCCATGAAATATTTCCAACATTTCCCATAGACGCCGCTAATGGGACTGAATGGGATATATCATTACGTTTCTCTCTTTTTCTTTTTTAAGACTGAAATGATATGCAACTAAACTGAAACAAAAGCCCTTTATTTTGCAACATACAAATTTTGTCTTAGTTTGTGAAACGTCTTTTCTTTTTATCTGCTACGTTTCGGTGAGATTCTTTTTATCGAAATAGAAATGAGGAAAGAAACTCGGCAGGATTTTTTGTTATTTTATATAGGATTATTTCGTTTAATAGATTAGTGCTTTTTTTCATAGGTATATGATATTTACAAGAAAAAGAACTATTTTTTACTTTAGATTTTTTTTCTAAATATTCATTTAGTATTCTTGGTGAAAAAAAAGATAATTTGATTAAGAATTTACTTCTATTAACATCATTTTCACTGGTTGGTAAAGCTTTGTTAATAATGAGCTGCTCCAAATGTCTTTTCTTTAATGTAATATTTAGTTTATTAGCAAAATTCCATTATAAAATAATATTCCAACTATAACAGCTTTCTATTCTTTTATGGGTATACCATAATAATATTTCATGATATGAAAGATAAACCAAGCTTTTTATATTATTACATCATTTTAACAAAGACTATTTAAATGTTGTGCTACCACGACTTTACACGGCTTACAATGTGTATTTGTAGAAAATACTATGAACATAATGGGAACTATATCTCAAAGAGCGATTGAATGACATCATTGACCTAGTGATAGAACGGGCCTTGATATTCATTATAGGAACCTTAATGAACTGACACTGAAATAATATACTACTAGAGTAGCGTAATGGTTTCGCGGAGACCCTCTCAAATCAAGCACATAAAAGAACTATTTTATATTTATTTTAAAACTAATGGACCGTGATAGCTCAGGGGCTACGGACGCTTGTACATAGCTACATGAAACCGATTAAGAGCAGCGATTTGTCAACCCTATCAGCGTCCTTGCGATAGCGGCGTTGAATAATTTAGTCTTCACTAAACTTTACGCAGGAAAAGTATATCGCTCCCAATCACTAATCTATGGGATTTGGATTTAGCCTATCTAGATCGATTTTCCGTCATCAGTCATTGTCAATCATCTCATTCGTTAGTTGGCACAGTGTACCGTATGCAGTTGACACTTTCAGATACATCTCCTTTATACTATGATTACATATTTTAATCTATTAGATATTAACTTGAATAATAAAACCGAAACATTGATATCGTTTATTATATCAATATTTACATACACCTTTACGTATTTAATGAAATACAATCCTAAAACTTCATGTATATCTTTACCTGAAGACAAAAACATAAATTGTAATCGTGACAGTTTTATTGGAACCCTTATAAATTACGTAAGAAGACCGGTTAGAAATTCACTTCTGGGCGTTAAGAAAATAGAATTTGAAAAATAGTATGTTCTATTTAGTTCCTATTATTATTTAGTTCATATTCAATTTATAAGGAAATGTTTTAAAAACATATTCTTCAGAAAAAACAGTCAACAAAATCGGTTATCGGATTGCAAGATTTTATTACAGACACTAAAAAGTCCACCGTTGGACATAAGACTGCCAATAGATTGCCTCATATCATATGGGGAATATTTGCTTTAGTTGCCACACTTGGCGAGCGGGTTGGCGACCGCAGTTTTTTTATTATTTTGCGATGCTACCAATAAGATGTTGCTGTTCAGCCCTCGTTCCTTTACCTCCGTCATCTCTTACACCTACGGTATGTTATTGGGTAGTAGATTTCCTTATGCTGCCACTACACGATGATAGTGTGTGATGTGATTGTATTACATACATTAAAAATTATTTTGAATTGATAACTTGCTCTTTGCTTGAAATCTGTTAGAATGCGTTTTATTATAAGCAGCAGCTTATAAATTCACAGCTAAGCATAGGCTTTCTTAATACTCACCAGCTCTGTCAGCTTGTGCATCAAAGCACATTCTTGAAAGATTTACTACTTTGTGCTAGGACTCCTTTTTTCCTAACAGTCCGTCTGAGGTACCACACTCTTATCTACTCGTATTTCTATAATAGCAGTGCTTGCATTGTTGTGTTCCGGTCTGAAGGGTATAGAGAGCCATAATAAATACAGGTTATGAGGCATTCCATCTTAGTCGTCAGATGTGATAACGCTGAAACTTCAAAAAAAGTGTACCTGTAGCCTTTTTTGTTTCAAGTGACTGCAGATATCCATGGGCCGCAGCAGTCTCTTACCATCAGGATGACTGTAAGATCATTTGTCACTTTGAGTTTTATAAAAAAAAAAAAATTACTCAATATCTTGTCGATGTGCAGGTGGGATAGTGCAGAGCAAATACTCTTGCAATGCTAATATTCATTACCAGTTTATGAAATTTGGGTTCAACGTTATTTTATGGCATTTCTCCAGCAGGGCGTACAGACTGAGATTTAAGAAAAATTGACATATTCCCTCTATTACGATCATAATACCATTGATAATGTTGATTGATAATATTTTTACGAAATACGGGTTATGGTTTGGAGCTTCCGAGTGAATAACGTAGAAAAACTTTGAGCATAGTAATCTCCATAGATCGTTGAATGACCGAATTATCACAACAGCTCGCACCGTTTTCGCTCTTTAGTTTTGAAGTTTTTAGGACAAATGTTTACACATTTACGTTTGTCTAGACTACTTGAACTCATCATTTCATCATTTATCTGATCACTCTGTCTCAGATAAACTCTCACCTGCACTTGATAAATCTTGAAAAGCTGCGTTTACTTTGCCTTTTGATTTTTCTTTGGTTTTTGTAAACAGTTTTTTGAAGTAGGATTGTTATATTTTTTAATTGAAAATTTGTAGTATCACACGTGTGCGGCGTTGTCGTTGTGCCAGAAAAGGAGCCTGATTGCTTACTGTGGGCACTTATCACGCCAAGTTGATACTTTTGGGCCACAAACTGTCACATACCACTCATATTTAACTGTTGTGTGGTCATGTAGTTGAAATAGAATAACTCCACGGTCTTTATTCTCATCAGTAAGTTTATGCGGCATGCCTTTAGAACAACATTTACGGAGATAAAGTTGGTCGTGAATAATGGTTTAGCATTGCTGATTTAATACCCAATTCTCGCTCAAGCTCTACATACAGCTCGAATATTTTCGTGAGTGACCGCTGTTGGCGGCTGACCTTTCCTCTCTTTGTATTTAAACCTGTCTGACTTCTTTTGAGTTCTGTTGCTTGAGAACAAGTAGATTCATCAAAAGTATTGATAAAATTTTCCAGTACGAATAAGTGTTCCATTTTAAAATTTATTAGTAGATATCCAGCCTTTTTGACCGATTTCAAAAAAGGAGGTTCTCAATTCGTCGGATTTTTTTTTATGTATGTTCCTCGAAGTTGCCTGAACTCATTTAGAAAATTATTTTTTTGTTTCAAAGGGTATACTTCCATTTAAATTTTATCGAAATCGGTCGAGCGGTTTTTAAAAAGTCAACAATATTTTTTTTATTCATTTATATTGAAGTCGGTTGTACAAACTTTTTAATTTTACCACTTGTTATTGAGCTATGCAGGTCTAGCAAGATCAGCAACATCATTGTGATCTATTAATTAAGGATAATATTGATATATTGGCTGAACCTTTGAGCTGTTTCTTTAATAAGTGTTTAGAAAACTGTATATTCCCAGACTAACTTAAAATCGCGCCCGTGCATAAGAAGGGCTTGAAGTTAGATCCTAAAATATATAGGCCAATCTCATTGTTGCCAATTAAGTCTAAGATTTTTGAGCTCTTGCTAAAATCTGATTAGATATTATGATAGCTGCTATGGCTATCGTTCACTGCTTAGCTCTATGTCTTCAATGAATTGAAGGAATTGCGTAGCTGGGAGCGTTTTTGGAGTAAGTTCATAGTTTCCCAGACGAGTGTTACATTTTCGCATTAAGGGTCCCCAAGCAGTTTTTTTTTTTTATAGGATAGGGTGACAAACGAGCACACAGTCCACCTGATGGTAAGTGGTTGCTGTGACCCATAGACATCTACATCCATCTTCAATAAAGAATCAAAATGCAGATGCGTTGTCACCCGTGAGGACTAAGATGGAATGCCTCATTTCCAGTAAAAAGGGTCTCCGGTTCTCTACACTCACCATACGAAACACAGCAGTGTTAAGCTGAGAAGAGATTTCTTACGTTAAGGAACAGAATCGGTACATTATTGATTTGCTTAGTATCAATGTCGCCATGTGCTTTTTAAATAGCAATATTCAGTCCGGGCTCTTGCTAAAATGCGCAGATTATTCTTACATAATCACAGGGCATCTGTGGGAAATTTACGATCATAGCTCGGGGTTTGAAATGTTTTAAGACGGGTGTATAAAACCAGGTCTTATGTGATTTTTGTAGTAAAGAGAGTCAGGCAGGCATCTCCTTGACTTAATGTAGTGTACAGTGTACTAAATTCGCCATTACACTACACACACCGCTAAGCGCTCTCGACTAAGGTTTTAGGCTTACCCTTACCCTTACCTTCCTTCACCTTTAGTTCTTCAATGTTATCTATACACAAAATAAAACTAAAAATTTTGCGTTTGTCATTCTAATATTTTTGAAAATAATTAATTCCACATCTATGTAGAATACTGCACCTAAATCTTATAATTTTTCGGTCTGTCTTTGTACGCACGAATCATGAAAAAACTACTGTACGGATTGTCATGAAAAGTACGCAGGTAGTTAATGACCCTGGGTTTCATGTAGGTTTATTTTTATATTACTTAAAAAAGGAGCGGGTTCTATATTCGACGCGTATGTTTTTTAAGTATACGTCTGTTGACCGATTTCGGAAACGACTGAACCAATACAAATATTTTTTTTATTAAATAGGGTTATACTTTGAGGGTGGTTTCATTTAAATTGAAAGAAAAATTCCACTCATAATAATAGAAAAATAAGGGACGAAGTTTTTATTATAACTATTTAGACGATATTCTTGTTGTTACCTTGAGCTTGTGATAGTGCTTAATGTACTCAAAAGGTTAGCCGTGGTAGCTCAGATGGTTAGCGCTCGCTGTAAGTTACACAGTACGCGAGCAACCCGAGTTCGAACACCGCCGGCACCAATGAAATTGTTAATTGCAATTTTAAGTTCTGATTTACCACGTGCTCGGCGGTGAAGGAAAATATCGTGAGGAAACCTGCATGTCGGAGAAATCAAAAAAAAATATTTCGAAGACATGTGAAGTTCGCCAACACGCATTGGGGCAGCGCGGTGGACATTTCCTTGCCCTAAAACCCTCTCGAAATGGGAGGAGGCCTGTGCCCAGCAGTGGGACGTATATAGGCTGTAACTTTACGCGAAAATTTGTTTTACTCTTTAGTTATTGAAGTTGGTTTTTACTTTATATTATAAGTTTAATTTTTAATAGGACGTTTTAACCGACTAAGGTAGTGCAATAAAGAAGTGTTTTTTGGGTTTTTTTAGTTTATTTCTATAAGTCTTAAGTGGGATAGCATAGATCACTTAAAAATGTATAGGTACCTTATTTATCCGACTATGTATTATGTAATAATTAGCATATATTGTAGTCTACAATCATGCAAAGTTTTCTTTTAGTTTTACAA
Organism: Parnassius orleans; assembly: GCA_029286625.1. Taxonomy (NCBI): domain Eukaryota; kingdom Metazoa; phylum Arthropoda; class Insecta; order Lepidoptera; family Papilionidae; genus Parnassius; species Parnassius orleans. The sequence continues at coordinate 1,257,415 of JAGSMP010000137.1, forward strand.
CCTTTCTTATGCTTGGCCATGTCATTGTGTTGCTAGAATCCTCGCAAGGGAACCCCGGGAAAAGCTAATGTAATTTCAGATATACTGGGACAAGTACCTATAAAGATAACAGACTAGTCAAGGGAAAATTTTATTCGTATATTTTGGCTCAGACTTTAACGAATCTTGAATCAACAGGTAGGTAACGATGAGAGTATCTAGGCACTAGTGTGTTAGCTAAGCTCTGAAAAACATGTCTAGTAAGGCCTGATAGGATCCCAAATTTAATGTAGAAACATTTTATAGTTCTCGCGTTATTAAGGTACCTTTTTTGTTACTTACTGACTCACTCACTCAACAAAATCTAGACCACTTCTAGGTGACGGAAAACTTTAAACTTGGCATAACGTTGTCGAAACCTTAAATTAATAAACGAATGTATATGTTCAAGCATTAATGTGAAAGGGGACCAAGTTTGGCCAACAAACGACGTTCGGGGTTTTCGCAATTAAAAAAAACCTGACCAGGTGCCAAGCTCCATAGTAGTTTCCTTAATCGTAGCGATAGCAATTTAAACCGTTCTTTGCGTGATGTTTGGTACATGTTAGCGCCATGCTGCAGGTATAATATGGTTGTAGCAGGAATGAGTCGGCTCAGTTGGGGAAATACCGCGCTCTCACAGAATATCAGCTTAGAATAGTAACTCAATTGCTGCTGTGTTTCGTGTGGTGAGTGTAGAGAACCGGAGACCATTATAATTAGAAATTAGGTATTCTATCTTAGTCGTCGTCTATGGGCCACAGCATCCATTTACCATCTGTTGGACTGTGTGCTCGTTTGTTCCCTTATTCTATATATGTATATAAAAAATTGAGACCACTCCAAACGTCCTTTGTACCAAACTTGGTCCTTTTTTTAACCGAGTTCAGAAAAACGAGAATGTTCTATATTCGACGCGTATGTTTTTTTAACATTAATATTTAATTATAACACGGCAGATTATTCAAAGAAATTTGGATATAAATCTCATCTGTAAGATCTAAGTTTAAATAAATCTATGCCTAACATTATTGAAATAATTTACGGATGCAAATGCTTTTACGAGAATGTATGTAAGTATGCTTTAGTAAAGAGCGGTTGAAGTATGCTAAAAAAGATAAGGGAAATATTAGCCGTTCTCATAAATTACATTGGATTATTATATCTTCCTTAATTTAGGTTTATAAGTACTTTGTTGATTCGATAATTAATGTATTTATAATTTTATCTCTAAATAATACGTAAAAGTAATTTGTATTTCATAATTAATACTTATCTTAAATTATTAATAACAAACGTAAGATTTGGCTAATAATATGATCATGGTTCTTTTTTTTAATTAAATATCTGATCAATTTTGAACCAAAATAGCCTTTTTGAATTTTCGTGTCTGTTATATGTTGTTTAGAACTTCTGCAGTGTATTTTCAAAATATAATTCTGTTACTAATGAGTGCAATTCATGCTCCATTAGCAAAGGTCTTTAATTTGGATTTCAAGTAATTGGAAACATCAAATTTTATTACAATAATTTATTTTGTATAAGGTAAATTATTATTAGGTATTAGAAACATTATATTTTTCCATTAAGACCTTAACTAAAGTGCAGTTCAGTTCTGTGTTATATTTCTCTTAAAATTTAATTTTTCTTGTTAGCGCTACAGTTAATTGAAAATGTAAATATAGCGTTGTAAAGAGGGTATACAAGGGTATTAGAAGACACGTAATTAGGACCAAGGACCACTTCTATGCATTTATAATTTTATTGTTAAACATTCTTAAAGACGCGAATAACGAGTAAATTTTTAAATAAATATTTTTATATTCATTCATTCATTCATAACAGCCATCCTGCATTAATCTTATACATAGATTTCACGCTTAGAAGGCGGGTTGGTTAACGCAGTTTTGTTATGATTAGATATTTATTTAGACTATATTACTATTGTTTTCTCGTTTCGTTGGTATGCATAAATACTTAAAAAAAAATATAAACCTATAATAAATATAAATAAGACAATATGACATAATATATGTAATAAAAATAATTAAATAAATAGAAAGCAGGATAGACCAAATGGCCGAGGGTTAGGGGGAAAGGGAAAGAAATCTGCGAACGATGCGGTCGGTATCGAGTAGCACTGCCTTATGCATTTGAGCCTGGAGTTGTCCGTCACATCCCAGTCGCCTCAAATAACTTACGAAGCTGACCAAGACTAACACATTCGCAGAAAGAAATAAGAATAGTGGTCGATAGACTACCCTACATAACGGTCACCTTATGGGCCAGGTCCATATTTTTGTCTTCATAATCTGTTTCGGCTTTCAAGAGGTGCTCTTTAAATGGAATGGTAATGATGATCAAAAATATCCATGAATGTGTCTGGTCCATCATAACAATATCAAGTTTATTCGCAAGAATAGTACTATCTGAGATGATGATGATGGATCCGGCCTTAATAAGTGCTTTGTGTGGTCAATATCGAGCACGGCCTCCGACGAGTATTTATTTATTAAGAGGGTCAGGTTAAGAGGGAAAGGAACTGGTGGACAATGTCGGCGGTATCGAGGAGCACCGCCCCTGCATTTGAAGGCTGAAATCTTATATTATTATTTAGTTGTTTTTGAGAAAATGCCACTGCCCATATTCTGTTTTAGATTCTCTGAGGCCTCTTACGACTTCCATAGAATCATATATAATAGTATATTCTGTTACGCCGCAATATACGACTGATTTTGTGTATGTAACATATGAATGTTCAGCAATTAACAGCAGTTATGATGAATGTATTGAAGAAGAAAACACTAAGTCTAAATCGTGTAAAAACTATTAGACGATACAATTAAAAAAATATCGCATTAGATCGCTTTTAAGTAACTGTGACAAATGGACCGAAATACATTAAGAAATAAGGAGTTGAGTCAAGGAATATCAGTCTACTAAAGGACTCTATTGTATTGATAATAGAAATAATCAATCGTTTTGATCGTCCTTTGTGTGACAGCAGGAATTTGTCTCACGATTTATTGTATTTATTGTTGAAAGCTTTCCGAGAAATATTCAATAATTTTATATCGAAAAACTAATATAATATCTGTATACAATATTGATTTTGGTCAAATTCAAAATTTGACTTATTGTACTAAAGAAAGACAATCTGTTTGTATGATTCTTGCATATATTTTATACGTGGTAGAGCCATGCTGCAGCTATATTAGTAGTATAGTTGTAGCACGAATGGGTCGGCTCGACCGGGGAAGGACCACGCTCTCACAGAATACCAGCGTAAAATAGCAGCTTAACACTGCTGTGTTTCGTATGGTGAGTGTAGAGAACCGGAGGCCCTTTTACTGGAAACGAGACATTACATCTAAATCCTCAGGGGTGACAACGTATCTGCATTTTGATTCTTTATTGAGAATAGATGTAGATGTCTATAGGACACAAATCCACTTACCATCAGGTGGTCTGTGTGCTCATTTGTCATTCTAATTCTTTTTTTCAATGTGTAGTGTTTGCGTAAATATAAGAAATCACTAAGTTTTAACTTTTTATATTACTGTATAATTAACATTTTTAAATTCAAAATAATTTAATTTAAATGCCGCCAAGATATTGCGGATCCTGATAGATAGCTGTATAAGCATCTTATTTACGTCAGACGTTAAATATCCAGACCAGCGAAAAAGGCGGTTTGATAAAGCGAACGTCAATCTGCCCGCCAACCATACGAAACACAGCAGCATTAAGCTGCTATTTTATGCTGGTGTTCTTTCAGAGGTCCTACTCTGGTTGAGCCGACCCATTCATGCTACAACAATAATACAGCGTAGCTCTACAACGTATATAATATCCACGTATATTAACCTTTCATAATTTACTACAATTTGCATGCATAATTTGAAAGGTTTTGTCATAGTAGGACAGGGTACTTCACGGGAAATGATGCTATATGGGGCTTCATTTCAGCTTTTCTGAATAAATATCTAAATCGCCTGCCAATCTTTGGGCGATTTTGACCACGAAGTAATTTTTTTGTCAAAATACCGTTAGAAGGTGAGAGAATACCGTCAAACTTTATCGAAGGTAATTCATAAGAGTTTGCGTTACCTCAGAATCAAATATTTTTCTAACCGGTCATCTAATACTTATGTTATTGATTCGTTAAATTGAACTGTTACTAACAAAAGACAAATGTAGAGCAAAGCCAAGTGGTTACTGTATAAATATCACGATGCTTTTTTCTTTTAATGTTTTAAAAATTCTTGTTATATGTGCCATAATTTTATAAACAAGCGAATGACAAACGGGCAAGCAATTGATAGTAAGTATAAGGCGCATAAACACAATCACTATACATAATTAAAAGTAAAAATGCAGGTGCATTATCAAACTTGAGGACTAAGATGGAATGGTTCTTTGCGTGCGTGCGTGGGTGCGTGCGTTTATTTTACCTTTGACAGTTGCTAAGATCTCGTTCTTTAAGAGGCTACATTGTGTGCAGGTGAGATTTTTTTTTATTTCACCGTCTTACACAAGCTCAACATTGGCCTATCTCGATGTAGAGAGGATCTGACATGATCGCATGGTATGGTATATTTTACGTCTGACCGTGAATTTTATTTTTGCTTCCGCACGATTAGTAAAATACGGTCATTACTATTGTTACTAATTAAATAAAATTGTTCGTAAATATATCATAATTAACTTGTGAAATCTCCTATGAAAATCATTGTTTATAAATATATCAGTAAGCAGTGGGGTTTTTATAAGACAAACTGGGTTACGATCCTCATTATGAGGTCCGTAATTTTCAGAACAAAACAACAATGTTGCACAGATGAGCACTGTTAAAAGTTTGATAACTCCCAATATAAGGCAAAGTTCGGACTCGGTTACAACCCACACGATTAGAATGGGTTGGAGTTTTACAATTCCCGTTCGCTCTTTATTAATCGAAATTGTTGTAAATGAGTAAATTTGTGTATATAATATTTACGTGTACATAGAATATAATATTTTATGTTCAGATGTGAATCTACGATCAACAGTGACAAATTGTGCTCGCCACGATATAAATAATTAAAACAACATAGTGTTTAAAAACAATATTAAATTAAATTAAAACATTATTCAGTGACGAAATTAGTTAACGTTACTCATAACACATTTACAATCGTTAGTGTATAGTATAGAGTATTATTTGTAATAGTTTTGTATAGTATTAAGACAACAACATAATAGAACATCTTAAGAGAGTCCTCCCTCAATGAACTCCACGCACGGTCCTGAGCCCCCTGCATCCATCGACTCCCTGCGTCTTAACCAGGTCGTCACTCCATCTAGTGGGGGACCATTCGAGAACCTTTCTTACCCATCGGTTGTCGATTCTTCGAGCTATATCGCTGTATTAAGCCGTTTTAAGTGTATTAATAATCCGTTGTGCTATATCGGTTACTCTGGTTCTACTGCGGATATCCTCATTTCTAAGTTTATCACGCCGAGAAACCCCGAGCATAGCCATCTCCATAGCTCACTGAGCGACCTTGAACTTTCTCATGCGGCCAGCACTGACCTCATAAGCTATTGAATTATGAGGAAATTATTTTTATTTTTTAAAGGCTGCAGATGCGTTTAAATCTCTGAGGTCTAGTATGGAATGAATCACAGCCTGTAATTATATTGGCTCTATAGCATTACTGTACCGTTCTGAATATATATATATATATTCCGAACAGAATACAGAAACAAAAAAAGAGGTTGATACCTAGACAAACGGATGCCTACACAGAAAATAAGTTCTAACACTTGGAAAAAAAAACTCCAGGTTGTTAGGAATTTATTCCAGGTTGGTATGACTAGAATTCACTGTTCATAAAAAGTATAATTTACAACACAATTGATATCTTTTGGTTTTCTTCCACTCCGAGCGCTTGATAAACATAAATATTTCCTTTTCATGAATTAAATGTAAACTCAATTAATAGAATTACAATTTCAAAAAATATTCACATATTAACTCCTTTAAAAATACTAAAGTTGTAAATATTTACTTTGCCAATATCCGCTTAATAAAATAAAATGATGTGTCTTACCTAGTTTGAAGAGCACCTCCCGCCCTCCCTCAATTGCGTGCACTATCCCCGTCACCACTAATCCCAGCACCACTACTCCCACCACCACTACACTAGGAAAGACACACCACCGATGACAATACGACACGTGTTTCGCCTCTACACGAGGCATCTTCAGGTGTAGTAGACTCTACGGTGGCTGACCGCTAAGTGAGCGGCGAGCCAAAAACAGCTGCTATTTATAAGACTCGCCGACGCAACCGCTCCCCACTTAAGTAGCGAGCGACCGCGTCATGCGATAAAACATGCGACCAATCACCACCTGACGTACGCAGCCGCCTGCTATTAAATTAATAACAAACCGCTGCAAAACGCCCGCCTAACCATCCAACCACGCAACCAATCGCTGATCACCGAGAAGGTGACGAACGACCATATAGCGAGGCTGTCCGTTATTAGAGAGCAGGTTTAAAGATGTTTAAGAGAGGTGAGTTAGAAACATTTTATTGTTCATTCAGCAGTGCAATATTACTATTTTTATTTTTTAATATCTCCAACTGTTCCAGCACACACAGTCGCAGCCCTTTATTACAAGTATGTAAGACTTTAAAGGAGTGGTCGTTGGTTAGGTTTTAATAGTTAGGTTCTATTGGATTTCCGCAAAGTAACGCCTGATTCTATTAATTATCTTATTAAGGCTAGCACGGCCGACCAGGCAAGACTCTATTGGATTTCCACAAAGTAAAGCCTGATTCTATTAATTATCCTTTAAAAATATTGTGGTTAGAAGCAGATGACATAAAATATTAAGCCGTTAGAGCCTTAGTTCGTTTAAGTTTAATATCTTATCTCTACTTTTAGAATATAACTTTAGAAAAACAGCAAATAGGATTTATTTTACGATGTACAAGGAGAGAATCTCGGTTTTAACCCGAAACGATAAATGTATTCATTTATAAAACGAAGCTGTCGCAGAGCGGTTTTAAAATCGCTTTGAATTTTTTTTTGCACAGGATTGACGAAAGTAAGTTTCAGAAGATTTACGCGTGGTTTTAGATGGATATGTGCCGATAATAAAAATAACTGTTACCTACTTTTAACTCTTTAATTCCCATGTCTATGTTTATCAAGAAAAGAATACTTTCTTTTACTCTTAAAGATACATTTAGTATAGACAAAAAAAAAAAACAACTACCCCCACTTATTTTTTATCGGGGTGTCACCTACAGGTGTCACTAGGCATTTTTTTAACAGCTCATGTTAAAGTTTTTCACTTTCTTTCTGTCGGAATAAAACATCCGCTTTTGTAAAAGAAATAATAGGTCCTTACATATGAAATTGGCGTTTTGTACGGGAGGAATATAAAGTTTTTTTTTATATAAAAATATATTTAATTAATCAAAGTATGCACCGTTGTTATCTATGCACTTTTGCCATCTCATAGGTAGTTCATTGATCCCTTTACTAAAAAATCAATAAACTCTTTGAAGGCGGTTTGGACTACCGCATCGGAATTGAATTTTTTTCCTTGTAAGAAGTTGTCTAATTCCGGAAAAAATGGTAATCTGTTGGAGCAAGGTCCGGGGAGTACGGTGGATGTCGCAGACATTCCAATTGTAGCTCATCTAACTTAGTGATTGTTTGTTGTGCAGTGTGTGGTCTTGCGTTATCGTGAAGCAGCAGCGGCCTAGAGCGATTGACCAATCTCGATTTTTTAGCAGGTTCTTCCTTCATGGTTTGCAGTTGCTGACAATAGATATCTGCCGTAATCGTTTGGCCAGATTTCAGAAAGCTGTAGTGAACGACACCGGCGCTAGTCCACCAAACACTCACAAGTAACTTTTTCTGACTCAATTTTCGTTTAGGGTAGGATTTGGCTGGGTCTCCAGGGTTCAGCTATTGTGACGAGCGCTTCCAATTATCGTACAGTATCCACTTTTTATCACAAGTAATGATTCTATTTAAAATCCCTTCATCATTGTGTCGCTTGAGCAAAGTAACACAGCAGTCGACGCGTGTTTGCAAGTTCGATTCACTCAATTCATGAGGTACACATCGTTCAAGTTTTTTTACTTTCCCGATTTGCTTCAAGTGAATTAATACAGTTTTATCACTTACCCCGAAGCCTGCAGCTATCTCTGAAGTGCTTTGTGATAGATCCGCTTCCACAATAGCCTTTAATTCTTCATTTTCCACTTTAGTCTCCGGCCGTCCACGGAGTTGGTTCTGAAGGTCGAAATTTCCAGAACGAAAACGTTGAAACCAAAAACTTACCGTGCTTTCTTTTGCGACACCAGCGCCGTACACATCATTAATCCTTCGAGCTGTTTCTGCAGCACTGGTACCACGGTAGAACTTGTACTCGTAAATATACCGATATTTCATGTTTTCCATTGTGCGGTAATTAGCGACGCCAAAGAATAAAGTAATGAGGAATAAACAAATGAATGACTGTTTTCAAAACTCAAGTGTATGCTAAATGAATTTATAAATTTGAATTTGGAACACTTAACCAAAGAGGAGATATTTCAGATCAAAGTGGTTAGTACAACAAAACGCTAATTTCATATGTAAGGACCTAATATTTATTGACAAGCGTTTAATTACCATGGAACATATATTAGAACTTTAGATATTAACCGATATTGTACTTGGCGCACATTTTTTATGACAGTGGATATTATGCGCACGTATATCACCACTGCGAACAGGCAACTTCTACATAGTCATCGGCGATACCTGCAGACCTCACCTCACCAGGCACTCTAATCTGGGCTGGAACTCCACAGTCATAATCACGGGTTGGAGGCTTATCATATTTTTGCAAGTAGATAGTGGCAACGTTTCTGCGAAAATAACAGTCGAGTTATTTTGGCAAGCAGCGTCTATAACAAAAGCATACAGGATACCACCACTTTTTCTGCCAAGATCTACTACCCTCATGTAGTCAACATTTTCATCAAAATGGTTTACACCACCAATATACTTGATGTAGATCCTGATAATAGCTGGGCAATCCACTTTTGTAACAAGACTCAATCCGTGGCAGGTGATGACACTGTTGTCATGCCGTTTAGCTGCAATAATTTTCTAACATTTTGCTCTCGCAAATACTTTAGTAATGATAAGCCAGTAAAAAAGTTTTACCGTCCCAATTCTTTTAGTAACCTGAAGTGGAGTTCCAGAATAACCGCAGCTCCTAGGATCATACCTGACTACATCTTGAGGGCTGTCATCTCCTCCTGTAAGTGTATAAAAACTTCTTCATTGCAGTTATCTTTATCACAAGTAGTAAATAGAGCGTTGGTGTACCATCTGTTTATAGTATTTCCTTTTTTATATTTTTTCTTTGGAGTAGAAACCACGACTTCTTTTTCTTCTACTTACTGCTCATTTACACAATTTTTCTCAAAACCAGAAGGTCTACTTTGTAGATCTACTTGAGACCGAATCAAACAACTAGGAAGATGAAGAATATTTGCTTCGTTTTCATCTCCACTGTCTTCTTCAGTTACAATACCATCATCAGGAGAAAATAAAATAATATTCCCTGGGTCCTACCGGCCGGTAAAACGTAAACATGCTCCAAAATACCATCCACCACTACAAAGCAATCCAAAAGAAACCTATAGTTGTAATAATAAATACTGCCCAGTGTCACCCACAGGTGACACGTCATATTTTGAGCGTTGTTATGAGTATAGTAGATGTTATTTTTATTTTAAACTGCAGTAATGTTATAGGTAATATATACATTTATCACGTGCACTAAGAAAAATAACAATACTTACGATGTGGACATTTTTATCTCAGCTTGTACGCGCGAACGAACGGAATGAATTTGACAGATGACGTTTAGTTAGTGTTGTAATAAAATAATAATAAATTTAATGATTAATTATCTTTGAAGTAATAATGGTAAGATACAACAAAATATCTTATGGTAGAAAAAATGTTAAACATCTGTCACCTACAGGTGACACTGGAAATTGAAGAGTTAAATTTGACAACAAGTGGTAAAATAAAAATTTTGACTTCAATATAAAATAAATCGATTCATAAAAATAAACAAAAAAAGTTATGCTCGAATTTACTTGCAAGATTAGAGGTAACCCAATAACAACTTTGACAGAAATGAGGGTGTACCGTGGTATACTGAACACATCTGCGTACCCTGATGTTATGTTGTGTGATTGCAACAATGCATAAATATGCGATAGCAGCAATCGCTTGCTATCGCATATCCATTTATTGCAGAGTTCCGTTGTCTGTTTCGAAACTCATCATCAGATCTTTACGAAATTTAAATGGAATAATTTCGGAATAAACCGCTTTCGAACAAAACATGAATTTTGCAAATTCCTCTATATATGACGAAGTTATGCGCGAAAATACATAAAAAATATATATATAAAAATCTGAATTGAGAACCTCCTCCTTTTTTGAAGTCGGTTTAAAACAAAAAGTAACCCAAATTTAAAAAATGGTGCGGTATTAGACTGTACACTTACTGAGTAGATGTGTTAGTTTTAAGCAAAAAAACGATTTGCATTTGTTTATAGTCTGCTTTGATCAAAGATAAGCATATTTTATAAGTTGCTTCAGGGTATAATAAATTCAGGTAGGATTGAAAATTCATCTAATTATTTTTAATGTTATTCTAATAATAATTTCTTATATTTACGCCAAAGTTACATATTATTCATCACTCAGCCCTTCACAAGTCCACTGCTGGACATAGGCCTCCCAAGGAATGACACAAAGCGCGGTCCTGAGCCACCTGCATCTATCGACTTCCTGCATGTCTTACCAGCTCGTCGTTCCATCAAAAAACTAGATAGTGGGGGCCGCCCTACACTTTTTTTTATATTCTACTAAGCCAGCGCTTGTCTACGATCCCACCTGATGGTAAATGGTGATGTAGCCTAAGATGGTGAAGCGCACTGACTTAACAAAAGCGTATTCACTCTTGCCTTGAAGACACCCACACTGTAATCGGATGGAAAGACAGATGCTGGCTACTTATTCCACTCCTTTGCTATACGCATGACGAACGACGTAGCGAACCGTTTCGTTCCTGCGTGGTAAGTCAACAACGAAAGGGTGGAGACTGGCCGAACGTCTGGTTCTCCGATGGTGGAAGGGAAAGGGAGGAATTAAATTGTGCAATTCCTGCGCACACTCTCCGAACCTTCCGAAACTTCGCCTACCGTTACAAGGTTGCTACTCGAGAAGCTTTCTTCTCCTCGGTTATCGGTTCTTCGAGCTATATGGCCGGTCCATTGCCACTATCTCAACTTACTAATCCGTTGGGCTATTTCAGTTGCTCTGGTTCTACTGCGGATATCCTCATTTCTAAGTTCATCACGCAGAGGAACCCCGTGCACAGCCCTCTCCATAGCTCGATGAGCTACCTTGAGCTTACTCATACGGCCAGCAGTGAAAGACTACGTCTCAGATCCATATGTCATCAGTCGAAAGTGACACGTTGAATAAAATTAATTTTATGGATTTTATCGCGTTCAATTAAAAACTTTTTTTTAAATCCCGACTTTTTTTATTAGAACTGAAAACGAACTTATAATCCAACTGATGGTCAGTGGCTACTGCAGTCCATAGACACTTGCAGCCTACTTCGAACAAAGAAGGCTAGAGATGCGTTGTCACCTTTGACGACTAAGATTGAATGCCTCACAACCTGTAATTATACTGGATATATCTTTTAGATCGGGACACAGCAGTTCAAGCACTGCTATTTGGCGGTAGAAATAGATAATATGGTGGTACTTTCCCAGACGGGCTCCTAGGCAGAAAAAGAGTCCTACCACTTAGATAAAATTTTCACGTTTCGGTTAATCTAATGTAAGCTGTAAGTTTTGTGCTGACCACGTGTTTGGCGGCGAAGGAAAAATCGTTAGGAAACACGCACGTCTGAGATTTTAATATTATTGCGCGGACATGTTAAGTCCATCGATACGCTTTGTAGCAGAGTGACAGACTTTTAACTACCCCAAGGCCCTCTCAGTGATGAGAGAGGCCCGCACCCAGCAGTTGTTTTACTTTATTTCTATTTCTGGTACAGAAACTACCTGTTCTAGAAAGAACCAACAAGAAATCCAGGAGAACTTCTTGTAAATAAAAGATTACAATGTATGTAGTTCTTAATCAAAAGGACATTTAGAAACACCATGGTGACGTTCTCCTCATTTTCAGATGTTACTAACAGTAGTGAATTCTTTAACATTATGATAACCTTTTTACATAAGTAATATTTGTTCAGCAAAAATTAAAGCTTATTTTTAGGCAGACCTTGAAGATTTTCTGAGACTTTGTTAAAAAGGCGTATACTTTGCCCCTTGAAAGAAATACTAACTCTTTGAAGTCGAGTAACTGATATAACTAGCTTGTGTTTGTTTCTTATATTTACATAATAACTAAAGTTTTTGTGTTTTTACATTAAATTATCATAAGTTTATTTCTCAAAACAAATCAGTTTAAAATAAATATAGTTTCAATATCAGTCGCGATTCCCCATAGTCGAATTACAAACGACGTTATATTATGGTAATAACTAATATAAGCCAATCTAGCTGTTTCAAAACTAGTAATACCTGATGTATTATTAACTTCTAATATTTAATTCTATTTGCGAATTATAGTTTTAAATCTAGTAGCAACTAATTTTAAAGGAATTTAATTATATTATAACGACAGTGGTAAAAAATAAAAAGGAATTGATATATACTTTTATTTGGGCAGAGTTTTCCTTTACAATTATTTTTATAAAGTGAATGCACAAAATCATCGCTGCGGGCTTTTATATCACTAGCTGGCTGGCGGCTACTTCACCTCCCCCGCTCGGAATTTGGCGGAGCAAGGCTCACGTGGTGGGGAAGTGACGCAGCGGCTAGGCGTGGCAGGCTTGACAGCCCGTTTAACGGCTGGCTAGCGACATCTAGCGTTACACTCGGCCATCCTGTAACAATTGCTCCCGCAATGGGAACAATAAAACTATGATTACAAGTCAGCTCAAGAAACAAGTTGAATTATGGGGAAATGAACTTTGACCTAGCTCTCAAGAAGATCGACGAGATCTTCGGTTTCCAATTGTTCATTTATATGGCGTTCCACAAGGAAGCCTACTTGACTCAAGTCTCTTTTTGGTTTACATTAATGATTTTGCCAACAGCCATCATATAATGGACAAATATTTACATATGCAGATGACACGGCGCTGGTATTTTATGAAGAGACTTGGGATACAGCTTGTAAAAATGCTGAAGTTGGAATGCACAAGGTAAACTGCTGGCTAAGGCTGAATTTACTTACTTTAAACCTGTCAAAAACAACTTTTATCCAGTTTAATATCAAGGGAAACCACACTGGAAATAAATAATATTGAATTGAATAAATTTGCTCATCGATATTAGGTAATGGATATCTATCGCGGATAGTTAACGCATTTAGTGCTCGGTAATCGACACTTATACGACTATCTCTGTTCTTCTTCTTAAATAAAACAATGGGAGAAGCTAATAGCTCATTAATTTTGAATCTCACAATCTTTTGTTCGTGATGTGCCAATATATAAGGCCTACGGTGTACTAGTTCACTATTGGATAATCTAAAGCGCATTTGTACTAAATCCGTACATCCTAACTCCTTAGTACAACTAGCAAAACAATTACTATACTGAGATAATAAACTGATTAATTGATTATGATCAGATTTGCTTATGGGGCCTATCTTAATTTTATCTAAGGCTACCGCACGGTTTTCCGATCAAAAGATTTACGCCGCTGATTTCGGTGTCAGTTAGGTATGCGTTACAGGTCATATGCAGGTTATCAATTTCAAGTTCAAACTCGACTTCGCCGTTACTATTGATGCAACCGCCAGAGAATCCTTTTAGAGTAACGGAAACAGGTTTGGCTTCTAGACCCAGAAGAGTAGCAACTTCGCTCGTAAGAACATTTACTTGACTGCCCGTATCGATGTACGATTTCACGAAAGCACCGTTGATCTTTGCAGTCTTTTTGTAATAATCGTTGTAGTTTTGAATCAACTTTATTTCTTTTACGCTATCTGCTCTCGGGGTGGGTCCATTTTTGGGATTTGATGGGCAACGTGGAGCAATATGACCTTAAACTCCGCATTTGTAGCAGCTACGTTGGTCAGGCAATGGACAGTTGCGTACTAAATGTCCAATTTTCTTACAGCGTGGACATGGGTCGGTGTCAGGGTTCGCGGAAGGTTTCCTTTCTATGGGACGCGACATATCCTTGTAGCCTCCCCTGGTATCCGTTACAGGAACTTTGTAGTCATCGAGTGCCGACAAGAAATTTTCATATAATTCGTCAGGTCCTTCACATTAGAATGCTCTCGAATTTGATTACAACGCTAGAGGTAAACCTCGTATGATGCAGGACACCGTAGCGATATCTGACAATTTGCTTCTGAAGTACAAAGCAACTTTTTCTTGGTAATATTTTGTCATACTTTCAGAGGGTATTTTTTTTCTGTTAAGTATTTCTTCGAGAACAAGAGCGTAGTCTCGATGTTTCGGGAACGCACGTAGAAGCATTTCTTTCCATTGCTCCCAAGAGTAGTCGTACTCATCGAGTCGATTATACCACTTTCTTGCCTGTCCTCTTAACATGTCTTGAAGGTGAAATGACTTAGTTTTGTCATCAAAACCGTGGATTTGACCTAGTTGTTCAATTTGTTTTATACAGGCAGTAACTGTGCATTCTTCGGTTTCAGGGTCAAATTCTGGAATTAACAGTAACAGAAAGTGTTTTTCCGACGAATGAGGGTAGGCGCTTCGCATTCTTTTTCAACTTCTTGTGCTAGGAGACTCTTCAATATTTTCCTTGCGGGTGGTGTGCATCGACCTTCTTCGTTTGAATCTTCAGACATGTGGTTTACCGATGTAGAATCTTCGCCTCCCGACTAGGCGACCGTCGACGTTTATATGTAGCAGAGCGTCGTTTCATCGTATGTTTTTTTCTTATCCCACTTCTGAGTATAACGACAGTGGTAGAAAATAAGAAAGAATTGATATATACAATCGGGCAGAGTTTTCCTTTACAATTATTTTTATAAAGTGAATGTACAAAATCATTGCTGCGGGCTTTTATATCACTGGCTGGCTGGCGGCTACTTCACCTCCCCCGGCTCGGAATTTGGCGGGGCAAGGCTCACGTGGTGGGGAAGTGACGCAGCGGCTAAGCGTGGCGGGCTTGACAGCCGGCTCAACGGCTGGCTAGCGACATCTAGCGTTACAATATATTTAATAGAAGTGACTTGTTTTAATACATTAATGACCAATGAGGAACATCCAGATACTTTCAAGGTTGCAAAGGTATTTTTTAAAGAAACAATCTCGCAGAATATCAGCGTAAAATAGCAGCTTAAAACTGCTGTGTTTCGTATGGTGAGTGTAGAGAACCGGAGACCCTTTTTACTGGAAAAGAGGCATTCCATCTTAGTCCTCACGGGTGACAACGTATCTGCATTTTATTCGTAATTAAAGATAGATTTAGATGTCTATGGGTCACAGCAACCACTTACCATCAGGTGAAAAAAAGAAAAAAAAGAATAAAGAATAAGGGTAACAAACGAACACACAGTCCACCTGATGGTAAGCGGATGCTATGGCCCATAGACACATGCATCTATCCTCGATTAAGAATCAAAATTCAGATGTATTGTTACCCTGAGTGTAACAAGGACTAAATTAGAATACCTTGTTTCCAGTAAAAAGCAGTATTAAGCTGCTATTTTACTCTGGTATTCTGTGAAAGCATGGTCCTTTCCCAGTCAAGCGAACCCAATCGTGTTACAACGAGAATATATCGCTGCACCATGTCTCTACCGCTAATAATGACACCAATTTATTAAACGGTAATTAAAACCGACCCTGGGAACCATCGTTCGATTTCTATGCTTACGGTTAAGTCATTTTTTTTAATCTAAAGTAAAGGACAACATACATAAAAAGGAGATTTTATTTGGCATGTTTATTAATTGACTATCAGCTATACTCTTCGATGTAAACAATTTCACATATTACCTTTATATGAGTGTAGAAATATCGCAGATCTCTTTTTCCTCTTTAAAATTATGAATGGTAATGTTGATTGTCCTGAACTATTGAGTAAAATAGGTTTAAGTACTTCATCATCTGCTTTACGGAAATCTACACTTTTATATGTACCATACGTGAAAAGTAATTACAGGCAAAACTCTTTTATTATTCAATCATGCAGATCTTTTAATATTACAGCACATAATCATAACGTAGATATTGATTTATTTCATTCCAGCGTTCTCCAACTTAGGCGTTCACTTTCTAACAACTTCTTTTCTTTTGATAATGTTATTTGTAGTTAAGTGTACTGTTATTTGCCCTATACTCGTGTATCTCTTCTGACACACTCTTGTTATATAAAGCATATATAAGTGAAAACTTGTAAATGGCCTTCATTTTTGTTATAATTATATTATTTTTGTAAATTAGCTGTAAGTTTTCCAAACAAATAAAAATAAATAAAATAATTAAAAAAACTTTTAAAATCGTCTGTCACAAATTACTATTAGAAAACCTGAAGAGCATTGACATCAAAGGCAGCACTCAAAATAATTTTTAAACCCCACTTAAAAAATAAATGATAGATAGTGAAAATTGACAATTCCCACGTAGTGCTTTACCTATCACGTATGGCGTTCCCTAGGGTTCCATATGCCACTTTTATTCTCAATCTATATCAATAACATTGCAAAGATGCCTATTATAGGCCCAGAGTGTACAACAAATTTGATTTAGTACAAAATAATATAATATTCGTTTTTATTTTTTCGCAGTATTAAATAATCACTACAAGATGTTAGTTGTTTTTCACAAATAAAGAATACTAAAATCAATGCCGAATCAATGTGACATGATAACATCGCGAGCGCTGTATGGAATCGCACCTTATACCTGTGACATTAAAGTTAGTTCAGCTCAGCCGCAAGACCGGTATTTAACATCTAATTAGCGTTCATAACTTTACTTAACACGCAACTCAGGCCGGTGGTCTCCTGCTGCATATTTTTCTATGCAAAACTATTGAAAGAATATGTACTACATACTAGAAGAGACGTCAAGAATTGGTCGTTTGCAACACGCGTAACTAGGCCATGAACTTACTTAGACTGTGCCACAAAAAGGTACCCTGTACCTCCTTCCACGCGCCTCGCACAGATTTTGTTTGCGATTTCTATTCTAGTACGTAGTACATATTACTTTAATGTGCAAAACGTGAAGTGATGCCAAAATCCGGCTGCAGAGTTCCCTCCGTCAAATATCAGATCATGCGAAGCTGTCAGGATGACAGGTTGGGTGGTATTTTTTCTGTAAATTACTTGGTGCGGGAGTATCGAAATCATTCTTACAATTTTTTAATCAAATATGCGAGAATACGCAGTCAGAGTTCCTGTCACGATACCACGGGGAGTAGGACTGTACTTTGATTTTAGTTATTAGTATTAGGTTTTTTTATTATAGTTTTTTTTAATATTGTATATTTTTCAATGTTATGTAATAAAAGAAAATAATTTTTTTGTCAAACTTCTTACTTTTAGAAGCTTTGTAGCACATATCTCTAAGATATCAATATACCGATTTTTTGTGAACGAAATAGCAACACCAACATTGACAGCCTACTGAAAATCGAAACATCAATATCAAATCTTTGTTTGTGTTTTTATTCTCTAATATATATACATATATTCAATTATTTAATTGTTAATGAAATGCACTACGTACACCATACCCATATAGTTTCAAAAGTGTGCATGTGTGACGGTCTAAGTTGCTATGGCCACCTGACATTCCCTTTTGGTATTTCATGGTCACGTATCTTTGTATGCGGGTGATACTTGCCTTTTTACCCGACTGCTCCAGAAAGAGGGTAATGTATGTATGTGTGTGTGTGTTTATGTATGACTATTTCTTTATGGCTATTTTTATGCTAACGTCTGTTTGGATTAATGAATTTTAACAAATGGGATGTCGTTACATTCGTCTCAGTTGTGGATGTTATAAAGATTTTTACGCAGTTAGGTTTTTTTAATTACTGTTTTAATCATTGGACTTGTTTATCTCGAAAGTAATATACATAGCGTTATTAAACAAGCTCAAAAAGATTGAAAATTTTATTTGAGATTTCCATTGAAGTTTCCAATTTAATTTGCTGACGGTAAACATTTTTCTAAAACATACTATATATAACTTTTGAAGCAAAAAAAATCTATTAACAAATGACAATATCCCTTTAAAACAGACAACCTGTGGAAAAATACAAGGAATAAGCAAATTAATTATATTACAAATAAACTTTCTTAACGGAAGGTCCCTCCGCAACATTAGAAAATGTATACCGAAAAGTTTTCTTTACAATGTTTATGACTCTTGTTAAATCACACTATTACCATATGTGTAATAAATACTAATAGTGAGTGAGTACCGGTCGGCTTCGTTTGTGTGCCGATACGCCCGTTTAGGAGTGTCACGTACATGGAATCAGTTGCACGCGTTTGGGGTTCACCCAACAACACGATATTCCTCGGTATTATTTTATAATATTGGGAAAATATTGTATGACGTCTTAAGTGAAATTGAATTCTTATAACCATGTGATTGCTTTCCATCACGATTTTTAATTGAATTCAATGTAAGTATGAGAATTCATTATATCATTTAATTTAACAAAAGACAATTTAAAAAAAAAAACAATAATAAATGTCGTAAATATTTGTCGGTTGCACATTTGTAACGAGGCGGCGTGCGTTGAAAAAACAGAACCAACGTATAATTTTAACCTGTTTTATTTATTCTGTTCAATACCCCTATCCGATATTTTAAGCGAAATACCTGAAATTCTGCTATATACGTAAAATATATCTAGTAAAATTAGATAGGTACCTATTAGCACAAAGCCTTTGCTTCCATCACGACAAACCAGGTTAAGCTGCGGGACGCAAATAGTTTTGTCAAGTAGTAATTAGTTTGTATCTTTGTATAGAAAAGTAAATTATTACGAGGAATACAGATAAAATATATTGCTATGCTATTATTATCTAAGGAAATATTTTTGTGACAACAATTGCATATTTTTAGCGACTAGATATCGAGACAGCTTTGTAGGTATTTTGCGGTATAACAAAGGAGTTGACCCACTATTAGTATTTATTACACATATGCTATCACTATACTTAATTGATATTTGAGGCAGCGCCACTAAAATAAAATTACAACTACTTCAAAAAAGCACAATAAAGGAATTGCTATCCATATTTCACGCCAACTTATAAAATGTTCACTGAAATAAAATTATGAATATTAAGTAACTTTCCGTTTTTAATGTTTTATTGTAAAAAAAAAATCATCGATAAAACGATCCATAACTACTACAAACTTATCTTTTACCAAAAAAAAAATCATAGAAGTAAACGGATTCTTCTTCGACTTAGCTTACATAATACTAAGTTAGCCAAAGTAATACTTTTGAGGGAGTACAACTTTACAATAAGTTACCTGACCATGTAAAAAGTGAAAGATAATTTAACAGTTTTAAGTCTAAGCAGTCTCAATATACAGGGTTATTTTTCAAAGAGTAGCCAAATTTTAAAGTTAAGTTCAAATATATAAATAATGATATACCGTTATTGCAGTTTTTGAAAATACGAGTAAATAAGGCTTCTACTTTTATTTGAAATTATCCCAAATTGAATGTGATTTATGAGCAACAACGTTTTTGCCTACCGATCGACCCTTACGAATGTGTGCGTGCGCAGTAAAATCAGTTAAAATAATGCATTCCCACACATTTTTAATTTAAAAGATAAAAAGGACACCATTCACCATTTGCCTATTTTACTTATTCTGAACCTTCTCTGCAAATTTGGCCGGTTATTGCAAAATAACCCTGTATTATTATTTAATACTATGCACCTTATAGACGTGTGGGTGTGAGTCCTTTCTATTGTTTAGCAATCATATTATCTTCATTGTCACAGCCCATCACAAGTCTACTACTGAACATGGGCCTTCCCATAGTTTTTAAAATTATAACAAATTAATATTACAAAGCTGTTGAACGAGTGTTTGGTTCGATAATCATTACTTAGAATACGTTTACCCTATCATATTTTATCCTCATGTAAGTGGCTGTACATCTTTTTTTAAGTTAAAGCTCTAAATCTTTGAGTGTATATTAACTGAATAAAACTATTTTTACCAATTATAGTATATCACGTTTAATTAACTTATTTTTAATTTCCGACGTTTCGGGTGCTTTACAGCACCCATTATCACGGGGGAGGGGTGGGGGGGATTATAGTATATCATAGTTAGCCCAGCTATTTAGTGTAAATCCGTAAAAATAGTTTTATTCAATGTATAGTGTTCGCGTAAATATAAAAAATCATAATGGAATACTTTTTAAATGCTAAGCTTTCCATGCAAGATTAAAACTGAATTCTTTCTTTCTGAACAAAAGCATTACCTATAACAACGTGTACAACTCTTTTTCTTCAACTGGACATGGGTAGGGAGAATTTTCTTCCGTGATAGTGTTTTGCCTTAATCATCACGCTTGGCAGGCGAATTTGACGATCGCAGTATATAATATGTAAAATGTTTTCATTTCTTTTACGTATGATAAACAAATAGATTCACAAAGCTATATTATAAGAGTGGCAAAAGCAGATTGTCTTTTATTTGCGTTTTCATGAGCGTTCGTGGTCGTTTCTATGAATGTCATTCATCATCATGCAAACAATAGTCGTTCACGTTGCGTACGTGTATAGCAATTCCGTTCCATATTTATTTCGAACAACACAATACACTTACTTCATTGGATTAGAGTTATTTATACCCTTATTCAATTCAAGGATCGTCGTGGAATTTGTTTATTGTAGTATATTATGTAGTAAATTTATCAGAAAAATATTTGGTATGGAAATATATGATATTAATATGTTATTTGAATGCTTCTTTTAGGCTAATTTCGATTTTATTCGCTATCGTACAGTCTACTAAAATGCCAGAAAAATAATTTCCGATAAAAAGCCTAATTATAAACTCGATAATACTTAGTTACAGTATATATAAGCCCCACTGCTGGGCACAGGCCTCCTGTCATTCCTGAGAAGGCTTTAGGCCAAGGAAATGTCCGCCGCGCTGCCCCAATGCATATTGGTGAACCTCACATATCTTCGAAATATTATTTTTTCTAATTTCTCAAACATGTAGGTTTCCTTGCGATGATTTCATTCACCGCAAGTTAAGTTAAATACTATTATTTACCACGCGCTCAACGTGGTAAATAACAGTACTTAATATATTTAAATTTGTTAGGTTTCTGTCGTTTTATTTTTCATTCTTATTTTAAATGTTTTAATGATGAGTTTTATCCAATCTACTACTTGTATATATACCAGAGGAAGGAGGTTTGAAAATTTTTATGAGTGATCGATTATTTAGGACAGGTCTTTCTCCGATGGACTATTTACGACCCGATGTTGATTTTAATTTATCTGTCGTAGTAATGAGGTCTATCGACGACGACTTTTGAGGACACCCACGGGACAAGATAGAGTAATGCCATCATCAACCGACAAATATTAATAAGGATTGAAAAAATAAATAAACAAACAGATTAAAATTTCATTATGTTTGCATGTATTAAGCCAGTCTTATTGTAGTAAGCCAGTGCGTTGCTAAAATTCCATTGGTGCTAAGTGAATTTAAATCGGTTTCTTTTAACGTAACACTATCGTATATATTTACTATCAATGTACCATGCGCTAGTAGATTCGATAATATCGTATGGAATAACAAGTTATGGTCGTACATTCAAAACATACATAAGAAGGATCTTTAATTCACAACTAAAATTCTTAAAGCTCATTGTAGATGACAAGGTAAAACAAAAATATAATGAAAATAACTATATTGGTTTTTTAAATACTGTAACGTCATACCTATAAATAAAAAACTTGAATATCATATCATGCTTGAAGATTTTAATACGATTCCTTCATTAAAAATGGTAAAATATTGTGATAGAACAAGACAAAGTAATAAAAAATCTGTAGCAAATATAAAATCAAATAACTTTTATGCAGACAGGAGAACTCTTAATATATTAGCTTCTTAATATATTAGTTTTCTTTCAGAAAACCTTAAGAACGAATTGACAAAAAAAACTTAAAATATAAATTTAAACATTATGTACCAGAAAACCTGAATTAAGTCTTCCTTAATAAATTCATAAATGATATTAAATCTATATATGTAAAATTAGTTTATTATATAATTATTAAAAAAAAATTGCTAAAGAATAAAACGCGTACGCACACTACATACCTAAGTATCTTAGGAACAGTATACCGTACACGCTCATCGCGGTAAACTAGTGAAACCTGTTTGTCGTCATGTCGCTATTACAATGAATAGGTTGTTAGTTGTCATCACCCTTAATTTTACCAATTTTACGATGGTAGCTATTAAAAATAATATATGTATGCGTATAGACGTCTGCAAGCACCAATACAAACCGTTTTGCGGTTTAATGGTGCTGAATAGTAACTATACACTATTGCAATACGTTTTATGTATTATTAATTTAAAAAAAAAACAAATTGCATTCAATATTACCAACATTTTTAATGTTAAGTACTTTTGTTAACACACCCATATAATTTGTATTCCCCATTCTTTTTTAAGCGAACACACCTTACTTATACGTCGCGACTGGGTGTGGAGGCAATTTTATACAGTAAATTTGATTTCCCAGAGCTGATATTCCTAATCAACTCTAAAAGCCGCGTTTACATTTCTTATATTTTTTAAAATTAAAACCTTTTCTTTTCTTTTGTATAGCTATCCATACTAAGCTAAACTTTACCGTCTAATGGTGGCGTAAGAAAATCCACTACCTCATGTAATGTAAGAGGCGACAGAAGGAGAACAAGAGATGGGCTGCAGCATGGTCCTGATAGCAGCTAAAAATAATAAAAAGACTGCAGTTGCAAATTGCCTGCTAAGTTTTTTCAATGCTAATCTATGCGGGAGGTCTTAATTCAGCGAAGGTTGAGTGGAATTTGATAGACTATAATGATGATGATAATAGTGATTCAACTTAAATAAAATTATTGGTCAAGAAAGAAATATTGGCAGCCAAAAAATATTGCAAGCCATTCTTTGTGTATAGTGATTAAATAACAAATTAACAAATTATTTATTTCGTCAAGCATTAAAGTTACATTATATGATCAGTGATCGGAGTCATCAAGCAAAATAATGCCTGTAACAGGCATCAAATCGATTCATCATCATCATCATTACAGCACTTCACAAGTCCACTGCTGAACATAGGCCTCCCCCAAGGAATGCCACAAAGCGCGGTCCTGAGCCACCTGCATCCATCGACTTCCTGCATGTCTTACCAGGTCATCACTCCATCTAGTGGGGGGATGCCCTACACTACGTCCGCCGGTACGAAGCCACCACTCGAAAACCTTTTTTCCCCATCGGTTGTCGGTTCTTCGAGCTGGTCGGCCCATTGCCACTCCAGCTTATTAATACGTTGGGTTATGTCGGTCACTCTGGTTCTACTGCGGATATCCTCATTTCTAAGTTTATCACGCAGAGAAACCCCGAGCATAGCCCTCTCCATAGCTCGCTGAGCAACCTTGGGCTTCCTCATACGGGCAGCAGTGAAGGACCACGTCTCAGTTCCATAGGTCATCACTGACAACACGCACTAGTTGTACAGTCGCGTTTTCAAGTTCTGAGGTATACCTGACGAAAAGATGTGCTGTAATTTCCCGAACGCTGCCCAGCCGAGTTGAATCCGAATTTGTCCCAGGTAAACATACTCATCAACAATTTCGAGCTTAATGCTCCCAACAACTACCGGCATAAGTGTGACATGGACGTTATACATGATCTTTGTTTTGTACATGTTCATCTTAAGATCTATCTGTTGGGAGGCACTATTGAGATCATTGAGCATAGTGCTTAGATCCTCCAGCGATTCTGCCATAAGACCTATATCTTCGGCAAATTGAAGGTGAGTGATGTACTCGCCGTTGATGTTAATACCGTATCCTTTCCAGTCCAGTAGCTTGAAAACGTCTTCCAATGCAGCGGTGAAGAGTTTCGGGTATATAACGTCACCCTGTCTTACACCTCTTTGCAGTTGGATAGGTTTCGTACTCTGGTTCTGTACTCGGATAGTCATCGTAGCCCCACTGTACAAACACTTCAGCACTTCGATATACCGACAGTCAACTTGGCACCGCTGAAGGGACTGCAGCACCGCCCAAATTTCGACGAAACCAAAGGCGTTCTCACAGTCCACATACGCAAGACATAGTGGCAAATTGTACTCTTCGGACTTCTGTACAATTTGCCGAAGCGTATGTATGTGGTCTATGGTGCTAAAGGCTTTTCGGAAACCGGTTTATTCGGGAGGCTGGAAGTCGTCGAGTCTGCATGCGAGATAATTCGTAATGACTCTCGAAAACAGCACGTAGACGCGGCTCAGAAGGGAAATCGGTCTGTAGTTCTTCAAAAGAGCGTTGTCGCCTTTCTTGAAGAACAAGACCACCGCACTTCTGCTCCACGCCTCCGGTGTAGTGCCACCATGGAGGATAGAATTAAAGAGCCTCTGAAGGACTTCAAGTACCAGTTTTCCACCCGTTTTCAGAAGTTACACTGTAATTCCATCCTCGCCTATGGCCTTGCCGTTTTTAAGGTGCCGGAGAGCTATTCTAATCTCGCTCAGACTGACGTCCGGAATATCATCGGAATAGTGTTGGATAAGACTTGCTCTTGGATCGTTACTCACACTTGCGTGTGGCTCCAACGATGATGTGTACAGCTGCCCATAGAACCTCTCAATCTCACTCAAAATCTCAGGTGTCCCGGAAACGACGCTGCCACATTCCGTCTTCAGCTTCGACAGTTGGCTCTTTCTGGCAGACAGATCTCTAGCAACGACTTTGGAGCCCTAGTTCCGCTCGATCGCTTCTTCAATACGAGCTGTATTAAAGTTGCATAAGTCCTGCCGCATGCATTTGGAGATCTGTCTGTTCAGTTGCCTGTACGCTGTCAAATCTGCTGAAGACTGAAGCATCATTTCCAGTCTAACAGCCATGAGATTAAGAGTGTGATCGGAGAGTTTCTGTGTTCTTCTGCGGCGGGTCTTGCAGAAATTAGCTCCGACCGCATGGACAGTTTTCAAGAGCTTGTCATTCATTTCGTCCACTGCATTGCAATCTTCTATGCACTGAAAACGGTTTTGTAGCTCGGCTGAAAAGGTTCGGGACTTTGGATTAGAGCACGAGGGGGACGGAGCGTTGACTTCATTAGACGAGACATCTCCAACTTAACGTTTAAGTTCAGTATGCCTGTAACCATTCGGTGATCGCTACCAGTTTTCACCCTCGCGATCACTTAGAAATCACTGAACAGTTGTCGTCTGGTCGTCATAATGAAGTCGATATCATTTTTTATCATTAACCAGAGTAGTAATCGCTGTTAGTCGATCCATCCCAGTCTACTTGCACCAATTCACCCTTCTGGATACTGCACACCATCATTTGTATTTAAATGTTCAGTCTTGACACCCCCACCGTGTAGTGGCGGCGTAAGATAATATGCTACTCCATATCATTCCGTAGGTATCGTAAAACGTGACGGAGGGAAATAAAACAGGAGAAGAAGCATCAGAAAGTACCTAAAAAAAATTAAAATCATAAAAAAGTCGGTTGCCAAACGAATCAACGCAAACGAGACAACAATGAAAGGAGAATTAATGAATGAATATGAAATGAATTAATAGTCATTAGGAGGCATTTTTTAAGAATTTGACTAGCTGTAGACTCTTTTGCACAAAAAAAAAATGGAATTATAGCAATCACTTTACAAGTAGCGGGAGCAACGATTTTCGCAGCGATTGCTGTTTGCTTTCACCGACAGTCAAATGATTACTGAAGCAAAATAACAACTTCAGTGGCTACGTAAACAATGGGTAAATGGAGTAGCATTTGTGATTTTTTTCGGAGCTGCCAAAATTCAAATACAAGCAAAAGGCGTTTTCTAGTACTCAATTTATCGACTACAAAGACGAAAGTACTAAGTTTGCATCCTAGCCAAATCGGACGTCTTCCAATTTTGTCGCTTTAGCTTTCGAGCACGAGTAGATGAATGAATAGTCTGTATTAGATATTATAAATTATGTCACAATTCTGTATGTGCAGGATAGTGTAACACTGTATACATAATATTTATCCTGTGTGGTTGATAATTGTCGTCAATATATACGGGAGGTATTGTTTCCTCATCAACATAGGCCTCCTCGAAGGAATGCTACAAAGCACGGTCATAAGCCACCTGCATCCATAGACTTCCTGCATGTCTTACCAGGTCGTCATTCCATCTAGTGGGAGGTTGCCCTATACTTCGCCTACCGATACGAGGCTGCCACTCGAAAACATGTTTTTTTCCCCATCGGTTGTCGGTTCTTCGACTTATATGGCCGGCCCATTGCCACTTCAGCTTACTAATCCGTTGTTTGTTTGTTATTGTTTACGTTGAAATAATAATTATAACATATTATGTTTTTTAAAGAGGTAACGATAGCAAACTTGCACACAGTCCACCTGATGGTAAGAGGATGGGCCATAGACACCAATATCTATCCTCGATTAAGAAACAAAAGCAGATGCGTTTTCTGACCTTGAGAACTGAGATAGAAAGCTTCGTTACCAGTAAAAAGGATCTCCGGTTGTCGTAAACATAGAAGCATTATGCTGATATTTCACAATGGTATTCTATGCAAGCATGAAGCCGATCCATTCGTGCTGCGGTGTACCTCTACCACTTACAAAAACCAATGTATGATTAAAATAAGAGATGAAAAGAGATTTTGTAACTTGATATTTTTGTTATAAAATAAATATCATATAAAATAATAAGTGTAAAGTTTTAGTAAATTTATGTTCATAATGTTATTTTAAATACAGCCTAGATTCACAATACATAACTTTAAAGGTTGATGAAGCCAATGAAGCCGTATTCTAATCTGTTTATATGATATTTAGGTAATTCAAACAAGGACAACCTTCTTACATTTATTTATTGTTATTGTGAAGCCGTGGTAGCTCAGATGGTTAGCGCTCGCTGTAAGTTTCACAGTACGCGAGCAACCCGGGTTCGATCCCCGCCGGCACCAATGAAATTGTTAATTGCAATTTTAAGTGCTGATTTACCACGTGCTCGGCGGCGAAGGAAAACATCGTGAACATCGGAAACCTGCATGTCTGAGAAATAAAAAAAAAATTTTGAAGACATGTGAAGTTCGCCAACACGGATTGGGGCAGCGCGGCGGACATTTCCCTTGCCTTAAAACCCTTCCAGAAATGAGAGGAGGCCTGTGCCCAGCAGTGGGACGTATATAGGCTGTAACTTTACTTTACTTTTACTTTTATTGTGAAATAGTTGTAGCATAATAAATACCACAAATTTTTGGACTTCCTTCATAATACTCACCAGCTAGAGGCTGCTACTCGAGAATCTTTTATCCACATCTATCATTGGTTCAACCTATATAGGTGGTCCATTTCCGCAGGCACTAACTAACTCTTTTATCAATTAAGCTAAAATCACATACATAATATTTAATTACATGTTAACTTAAATTTATTCCAGCTTGGTCGTACCAACGCAATGTGTAATTTGATTAAGGAATAATTTTGAAACTTTAACCACAAAAAAATCAGAACGGTATATCTAGTAATAAAGATGTTTCCTTAGGAATATTTTGTATTTACTTACTTTACTTAATTTTTCATTAAAATCTTGTCACAATAATTTCTTAGACAAAACTCTAAAATATGATAAACAAAAATACTCTATTTTTATATTAATAATCAAATTGGTGCAATAATAAGCTTAAATCAATTATAGTATACTTCAAAAATAAAGCTTGTCACAATCATTTTTAACAAGTATTTGTTTTTTTATTATTCATCATCATCATTTTATTACGACCAGGTAAAAAAATATTATAACCAACCTAAACATTGTTTTCCCACAATAGTAAAACATTCACAGTCATTAATAATTACACTGTTCTTTGGCTGCAAATTAACATCAATACACTAAATATGAAAAACGTAGTAAAAATAATACAGATTTCTCTTTTCTTTTACTTCACTTTTGATAAAGCTAAATCGATTGATAACTCATTTGGTAAAATTGGTCTGATAGGCTGCTACGGTGAACATACATACATAGAATGTCAAGTACAGAACCGTTTCTTCGCAATGCCGTAATCGGGTAAAAATATAGGTTGAAAGTGACAATCCTTGGTTTTATCAAAACATGGCATCACTAGTATGGTAACTTTGCCAAGTCAGTTTTACGAAATATTAGTAAAAATTATTTTGTCTATATCAGCTTGCCTATATCCTATATCCGAGAGGCTGACGGTAATAGACAATCTTTGTGTAGGTCGGAGCTGCGTTTATACCTCATCGCTCAGATGGCTCTGCGAATGAAAATATTTTGCAGTAATTGCAAATCAGGTTTGTTATACGTCCACTTTTAGCTTTCTTTTCGGTCAGGAAAACGAAACGTCAGTCATTATAGGTTTGACGCAGGTCTTATATAAAACCTGCGTCAAACCAATCATGTCTGACGTTTTAAAGATAATAATATAATATATTAATAAATTAATATAGTAATATAATTTATTATAATATACTTTTACAATTTACTAGCCACCGGTGGCGACTATTGACGAAATTTGCTTTATTGCGCACACTATCTATGTACTTAGCGCAAGGTATTTTCACTATTATAATTTCCTGCATAAAATATTATATGTCGCCGTGATTGAAAGCGATCAGTAGAGCATTATTGTCATTAATATAAATATGTCACGATCTAATGACAAACCGTGACATTAATTTTTACCGATAAAAGGTGTATGAAGCTTAGTAAATGCGAATTGAGCAGGAAGTCGATGGATGCAGGTGGCTCAGGACCGTGCTTTGTGGCATTCCCTGGGGGAGGCCTATGTTCAGCAGTGGACTTGTAAAGGCTGTAATGATGATGAAGATGATGAAATTAATTGAGGATTTTTTTCGCGGTCACAAAATAATTTCCTAAGTCATTTTGACGCATAGCAAGAATAGAAATATCTTTCTGCCGTTAGTTTACTGAGATCGACTCAACCTTGAATTACTTAGGCAATTTAGACTTTTCTTAGGCTAGTGTTACCACGATCATGGACCAGCGAAATTTCTTCTTATTTCTAATCGTGAGGGAGATATATTTCATAACTTGAATAATCTCTTTGCGCGAAAACTTTTGAAGAAACTAAAGGTAGCCGGGCTAACTATGACATCGGGACGTCAAACACCTCAGTCCCCCCAGTGACCATAAGTACTGTAAAGCACCCGAAATGTCGGGAATTAAAAAGTTAAAATTAAACGGGATAAAATCTGTAAAGTTAATGTGTAGTGTTCGCGTAAATATAAGAAATAATTGAGCGAAAAATGTTTATTGCAGAGCCCCCTGGCTAGGTAACACCATGACACCCATATAAGAACCATTGCCGATGAATCACAAACCCTTTGCAGAAAACCGGACATACTGTTTTGGATATAAATGGGAACAATCGTTTGCACACACAAACAGCCTCCCACTCTAAACGCATACAACTTCCCCATTTCGCTGTTTAAAAAAATAAAAGCACAACCTTAATTAATTTTTTTTTTAAATCTTATAATACAAGTTTTATGACAGTCTGAATTATGGCTACTTTAATTTATTCACTTCGCTCTCTTTTTAAAACGATAATGAACATTCCTCGCAATAAATAAGGGTAATTACTCTTAAGGGTGAAATGATAAATATCTTTCGTTACAATTTGTGTCGCGCGAAAAGTAAGCCTGTGACACAGGACCCAGTATAAAAGTTACGATAATTAAATTGAGATGTGCAATATTTGTATAAAGGCAGCTTTAGACAATCTACTACTCGTATCATCCTGAGGGGGTCATAAGAGACAGAGGAAAACTGAAACAGAAGATAGACAGTAGCATTTTCCTGATAACAATAATAATAATAAATATAAATATAAAAACATGCGTGAGTGTCGTGGAACACTCGGTTGGAACGAAGTTCCTTTGGTAGTATATTATTATTGATAAACGTATTATATTATTGATTAGCAAATACAAATAAATGAATTACTAGGGTCTATTAAAATGAAGCGTAATTTAAAATAATATTTCTTTCATGGCAAGATAAGAAAAAGTGAGAAGGAGATGGATATTATTCCATCTCGCTCGCACTATAGAAAGGGGATCGTGATGGAAAAATCTTACACTTTTCCTCGCCTAGCCCCATCCGTCAAATTTGTACCGTGCGATAAGGAACTTCGTTCCAAAACTGCGGTTACCCACCCGTCATACAGCAAATATGCCCCCAATGAGACAATCTGTGGGGGATGACTATGTTCATCAGTGGACTTTTGATGTGCTGTAATGAATGAATGAGTTATTTAATTTATACATTATTTTATACGTCAAAATTAATTATAATGATGATAATAGTAATGATGATGAATATAATGAGATGCATTTTATATATCCGTAGTAGTTTAGGGAATAATCCATTGCATTAAATTTAATAGTGGCTACAACTTTCATTGCCGATTTACCATAAAATGCTCGACGGTTATAAAAAACATGCCGAAATATTTTATATCCGGTACTATACGAAATGGTTTACCATTATCTATTGGAGATTGAGAGGTCATTCTGACGAATTCCATAGAGTCCTCTAATGATACCCACGGATGGGAAGACAAATTAACATAATTCGTCTAATAATAGTTACACAAAAAAATTACAAATTGACTAAGCTCAAACACGTATAGCTAAACAAATTCTTATTAAAATAACACTTTTGTTAAAATGATTCTCCATATAAGCGTCATCGGCATTAAATGAAACTAAGTTGAACATCAGTCGTCGAAACTTGGCAAAATCCTTTAAGTCTTCCGATTGGCTTACAGAGGGCGATCGTACCGAAACTATAAATCCGGATTAGAGAATTCTTTGTCCTCGTGCTGAATGAAGTTTCTATCTGTTCTTAATTTATTGCATTCAAACGTCAATACCAGATTTCGCTTTGAATT
This sequence comes from Parnassius orleans, assembly GCA_029286625.1. Lineage (NCBI taxonomy): Eukaryota > Metazoa > Arthropoda > Insecta > Lepidoptera > Papilionidae > Parnassius > Parnassius orleans. The sequence continues at coordinate 1,288,778 of JAGSMP010000137.1, forward strand.
TTAGATTTATTTTGAAAACGCTCCTGTGTTATTAGATTAAAATCAGATCACTTGATCCTGCAAAATATTTGTTTCACATATTTTCATCTTGTTTTTAACCGACTTCAAAAAGTGGAGGCACTTAATTCGACTGTATGTTTTTTTATGTGTGTTACCTCATAACTTTTTTCTAGGTGAACCGATTTTGATGATTATTTTTTTTACTTGAAAGCTGGTGCTTCCTTTGTGGTCTGACCAGTAGTTTTTGAGTTATCCTTAATAATTTATATTGAAGTCGGTTGTACAATTTTTTTTAATTTTACCACTAGTTAAATGTCTAATTTGTTACTTCCAATAAAGATTTAAGTACACAAAGCTTTTATTCGCGCATCAGCTCGTATAGGGTTCGGTCAGATAAGGCAGCTGTAGATATCGAATGGCTCCATACGCAGATTTTGAATAAGTAAAGGCGTCCTTCGCCTTATTATATAAAAAATACTTTACTGCCAGATTTAATTTTTTATTGAAAACTATGACAAACGAGCACACAGTTCACACAAAACTGATGGTAAGTAGATGCTGTGGGCCATAGATATCTACATCTATCCTCAGTTAAGAATCAAATGCAGATGCGTTGTCTCGTTTTCAGTAAAAATGGTAACCGACCTGCCATTAGGCTACTGTCGCCTAATGGTAAGCATGCAAATCGTCGTTTGCTAACCTTATTTTATTTAAAAAAAATATTCAGTCATTATAAAATAAGAGCGAAATGCGCTTGATTGAAATGATTCATTATTCATAGATAGAATATGCAAATGGAACAGTGGTTGAAATCGCACTTAATATTCTGATTGTAATCACTTGGCAGTGTGAATACAACGATGAGTTTTTTTTAACAAATTGATTAACTTCAATCCATGTTTTCTTCTAATATCTAAAATCTTACATAATTAATATTAACTGTTTTAATTTATTATTTATATTATAGAGCTATGGTAGCTCAGGGACTAAACCGCTCGCCTTAAATTTCACAGTACAAGGAAACACTGTTTTGATACCCGTCGGTAATAAAGAGATTGCTTGGAATTTTTCTAAAAACAACGATGATCCTGGTTTTCATCAACCTCACATCAGTTCTGTCTGTGTCGTCCCAATTTTCGAATAGATCATTCAGCTCCAGACTTACAAAATATAGACCTTAAAGAACTTAGACTTATTTTTAAACAACAGTATTGCTTTCGACAATCGAAAACATTAAATTCTCTTCGATGTTCAATCATTAATACAAGGCAAGACCTGTTCTTGTTATCTCCATAAACTTAAATAGACCTTTGATACAATGTGGCCTAGTTTACTATTGCAAACACTCACATAATTTTAATTGTTATGATTGTTTTTATTAGAATGTTATTATTAGCATACAAAATGCTCGGATTATATTTAACTAAAGGAGTCCCCGAAGGCTCGATTTTCGGAGCATTATTATTCCCAGTGTATAATACGACGCGTTAATATCTCTGGCAATATTAAGCTTTCCATAGACCATACTCGCCTTTAAATTTCAGTATTAGCATAATTATAGAGGCTCAAACTGACCTAAATATTTTATAAATGGTTCAAATTTAACCATAAATACAAATAACACTTCGTAATATGATATTTGCGTCAAGAAATCAAAAAAAAGGTCGTAGTAGACGGTACATTCTCTGATTATAAGCTTAATAACGCTGGTGTTCCACAAGGCTGCGTGCTATCACCAACGCTGTTTTTTTTTGCATATCAATGATATGTTGCAAGCTGTTAACATTCATTGCTATGCAGACGATAGCACTGTTGATGCCTTATACACCGGCCGTAACAATATTTCTCGGGAAAACGTCGCCGAGTACCGGAACCAACTTGTGTCTGAAGTCGAGTCTTTGCTGAACAAAGTCTCGGATTGGGGGCGAATAAATCTAGTCCAGTTCAATCCCCAGAAGACACAAGTTTGCGCGTTTACCGGTAAAAAGAACCCCTTTGTCGTATCTCCTTAGTTTCAAGGCAGTCCCCTTGCTGTCTCAGCTAGCATCGGAATCCTTGGCGTCGACATATCGAATAGTTGCAGTTTCGTGGTCACTTGGAAGGGAAGGCCAAATTGGCCTCGAAAAAGCTTGGCGTGCTCAGCAGAGCGAGACAGTATTTCATGCTGGCACATCGCTTGCAACTTTACAAAGCGCAAGTTCGGCCTCACATGAAATACTGTTCTCATCTCTGGGCCGAGGCACCCCAGTGCCAGCTCCTTTCACTTGACCGCATCCAGCGCAGAGCGGTTCGAATCGTCGAAGACCGAGTTCTTTTTGATCGGCTCGATACACTGACGCTGCGTAGGGATGTTGCATCTCTTTGCATTTTCTATCTACCACGGGGAGTGCTCTGAGGAATTGTTCGGATTAATTCCAGCCGCCAAATTTCACGAACGCACATCGCGTCAAAATTCACGATACCATTGTCACCATCTGGATGCTTGGCGGCCCACGACTGTGCGTTTTACTAGGAGTTTTCTTCCTCGTACAACTTCTCTGTGGAACTGTTTACCACCGGCGATTTTTCCGGACCGATACGACTTAGGGACCTTCAAGAAAAGAGCTTACACCTTTCTAATAGGCCGGCAACGCATCTGCAATTCCTCTGGTGTTGCGGTTGTTCATGGGCGGCGGTAGTCACTTACCATCAGGTGAGCTGCATGCTCGTTTGCCCGCTCTTCTATAAAAAAAATTCAAACTATATCAAGCTTATAATAAAAAATTAATTACTATAAAAATTCAACCAAGTAAAATACTACGGCTAATATTGGATCCAAAGTTGACCTGCCGAAACCACCTTAATCGCGTTAAAGACAAAATATCCATACCACGTAATAAATATTATTTATTACGTGATAGAGCCATGTAATAAATATTATTTATTACGTGATAGAGCCATGTAATAAATAATATTTATTACGTGAGATAGAGTATAATTGTATCACGAATGGGTCGGCTCGACCGGTGAAGGACCACGCTCTCAAAGAATATCAGCGTAAAATAGTAGCTTAACGCTGCTGTGTTTTGTATGGTGAGTGTAGAGAACCGGAGACCCTTTTTACTGAAAACGAGGCCCTCCATCTGAGTCCTCACGGGTGACAACGCATCTGCATTTTGATACGTAATCGAGGATAGATGTAGATGTCTATGAGCAACAGCAACCACTCACCATCAGGTGGACTGTGTGCTCGTTTGTCACCCTTATCCTATTAAAAACAAATCTTCTTTGATTGGTACTATGCTTCGTATTACTACATGCATTCTTAACAAAATACGCGTTATCACAAACAACACAATATTTATATAATTTAATTAGCTACGTGATGCTACATTACTTGATACGTTTACTAAACATGTACCTACAAAGATTTATATAAAATAAAAGAAATACTATGTTTATAAAACTGATACTATGTTTATAATCATAAATTCTGATGTTTTTTTTCCAGCTGGGATCTGAACCCTGGACCTTTGGCGTTTTAGCCAGGTACTCAAACAAAGTTTATTATAATATAGCTACGTTATAAGAAAGTGCGCACTGCAGATTTTATAATTTGTTCCATAATAAAATACGCAAACTAAGTCGTGCAGATAATTTTGTAACAATCATTAAAACTTTACAGAGGATATTTAATTATTAAACTATGCTTCAGCAACTACTAGACTACATACAAACTGATCATAAAAGATATCAGGAACAATAGTCATAATAACAAACGGTAAAACTATCTAACTTTGCTTTTAAGTTAATCTTAAATGTTAAAGAATTCTATTTATTTATAAATATTATTACGTTTTTATTTATTTTATATTTTTAGTTGTAAAAATGTGTCCACAGATAAGACTCAAACGTTTAAGTCCTACAAAGTAAATTAGAAATATTACTTCATGAATAGTACGTGCCCCGTTAAAATCTAATTGCTTTGATTCAAATCTGCGTAGTATCATGTTAATTCCCTATTATATACAAGGCTACTGTTACAGATAGTTATAAGACGATAAGTTTTATTTGATTGTTACTAATATTATTCTTTAATTCCTCTTAATATTAATAACTTTTACCATGTACCGTGGAGGGGCGGTGTAAGAATATCTACCCCCCACATCATCCCTTAGGTATCATACTAGGAGACGGGTAGCAGCGTCAACCTTCATCTACATTCAATCTTCAAAAAATAAAATACAGCTGTTGCCAAGCGGCCAATATACCCTTATGAGGCAATCTATGGGGAGGCCTATGTTCAGCAGGGGACTTTGTGCAAAAAAAATGCGAATACAATACGGTGCACTGCACAATGCCCACACGATAGCGTCTTGCATGCGCAAAAAGTTTGTGCAAAGAACATGTGTGGCGTGCACACGCTAGTGACTTGTATGCGCAAACCAGGTATCTTACCTGTACCAACCAGTTGGTGCAAGCCCATCGCAATCATATGAAGTTTGTGCAAACCGTTTGTGCATTTTACAAGCATTTGTGCAAGCCATTTGTACGGTATACGGTTTTGCCGGCTTAACGCACATGCTTACTTGTGCAAAATAGAATTTGTGCAAGTAAGATTGAGCGTGTAGCCGGACCTTTACGGTAACGGTAATGGTAATAACATTTACTAGGAAATATATCCTTTTATTTATTCATTCTATTCTAGAAAATATCGCCTGATGTAATTTGACTACTTATATATCAACGTCATCATCACTTTCAACTTAGTTCCCCCAATTTTCAACCAACATTTAAAGTTGATTGCTGATGTTCATGGGCTGCAGCAACCACTTATCATTGGGTAGACTCTTAGTTCGTTTGTTATTTTGATATAACAAATAACACCACATACAATATTTTCTTTGAATACCTAGTGCCTTATTTTGGACCCGTGTTTAATCAATACTCTGTTGTATTTTTGTCACTGAAAACCAGTAGCACTTAACTAATTAGGTTCGCTTCCGATTGACCTAAATTTAAAAATCTCAAATTTCATACTGTTTTTTCAGTAAATTCTTTACCTACATAACACAAATAGTAATTAGACAATAACATAATTAAAAATTAAATAGATACCTATACAATACTTTGATATTGATAGTTAAAAAAAACTGTTTTATTAATATTTATAAAAAATAATATTTTTATCACATTAAATATTGTTTATTAGCTAAACAAAATAAAAAAAATTAAACCTAAAAAAATATTTTTGCCACTGTTGCCACGCTTGGAAGGTGGGGCAGTTATTATTTTTTTGTTGTAATTAGAAAGGCGCTGGTGCCCACCTTCTGGTTTGCTTCCCTCTGTCGCCTCTTACGATACCCACGAGACGATATTGGGTAGTAGATATTCTTGCACCGTTACCACACGTTGAATATCTTGTTAATCTCAGTGAATATCCTTCCTTAAGAGGCATATGGGAAGGCTTGTGTTCAGCAGTGGACTTTGTTGATAGGCTGTAACGGTAACGGTGAGAAAAATATTCTAGTTTTTGAATTATGAAATTGTTGTAGGAATAAAAATCATAAAATAAGGATAATGATTTAAAATAACAAAGTTTGATTTACTTAGCTTAATAACATTTTAATATAAATTTAATAATTGACGCAGCGTACGACTTAGAAGCTCTCAGGAGGCAAGGTGACACTTAATCGACAAATATCACTAAAACATTAGCTAATTTACAAAAAATATTCATAAATTATATTATTCCTAACCTTTCATCATGAATCAATCTGTCTATTGATTAAACTCTTTATAATTTTTGTTTAAAAGTTAAAGTTACAGCTTTTATACGTCCCACTCCTAGGCACTGGCCTCCTCTGATTTCTGAGAGGGTCTTAGGGCAAGGAAATGTCCGCCGTGCTGCCCAAATGACTTATGAGCATTTAAGCTTACTATGTCTTTTATTATAATTTGCACCCAGACATTGGAATTGAATTTAGGGGCATATTTTTTATAATAAAGGATTACTCTACAACATGGTACCCTATTAAAAAGTATAGCGATAATTATTTTTAATTTATTCATACACGAACAAAACATACATATTTTTTCTCTGTAGAAGTGTTTAAAAAAACATTACCAAATTCTTTTAGAGCCATGGTAGCTCGAGCAACCTGGGTTCTATTCCCGTTAGCACCAATGAAATAACTGCAAGTTTAAGTGCTGATTTACCACGTGATCGGCGGTGAAGGAAAACATCGAAACCTGCATGTCTGAGGAATAAAATATTTCGAATTCATATGACGTCCACCAACACGTAAATGGAGCAGCACGGCTGACTAATTGCTCCATAGTACTTTTAGAAGTGAGGGAACTCCTCAAATGTCCTCCATATTTGAGTAATATTAATTTCTATTGAAACGCCTAAATTTGTTATTCATTATTCGAAACTTATTTTACATCACGTTTTGTATTGCCTGTTACGCTTTAGCAACTTTTATTTAAATTTATTAACAAGATAAAAATCTGTATTGTGTAAACTTTATAGCCAAATTTATAACACGAATATATTGATTTTTTTATTTAGTTTGAAGCTGAATAATCCATTTTATTCCTCATCACACACTTCAAAGGATATTTTCGTTTCATTTATTTTGGTGTTGGTAAGCGTTTTTCTGCTCTAAGTCACTGCTGTTAACGCAAAAAATTTACACTCATAACCCACTGGCTCTCTTTTGAAGTTGAAGTGGCGTCAACTCATGTAAATATCAAATTTTATATTTCCATGACTTCGCTCATTGGTAGAATAGCTTTCTTATAGCAACGTAAGAACACTGAAGATGCCCTGCTAGAAAACATGAAGAGTGTCTGGGTTCCACTTATGTGAGCTTTGCCAATTCTTCCGTGTTTACTGCTTGTATTTTGTATTTGTATTTATTGAACTAGGTCGTCCGTGATGAGGTACATCAAACACATCATATTTTCCATCGTCATATCTTCTGTTTGGTGTTTAAACGAGTACGACTTCCGTAAACAACCTTCGTACATCCAGGCTAAATGAAGTTCATGAAGTAAACGCAGTCGAAGTTCTCTCCGAGAAATCTACATATTTTTCCGTTTTTCAACTCAAGGTAGTAGTAATACCTCGATTAGTTAAATTATGGTCGTGGTAGTGAAATTTGACCTGACGATTAACTTTTACTTAATAACACACCAGTCCAAGTAATTTTAGATGGTCTATATCTATAACATACTAGATATAGATATAGAAATATAATATAGATATGAAAAAAGTGGTGGGAAAATATTTATGTATATATAGATCAAGGGCTATATTAAAGTTAAAAGTTACAGCCTATATACGTCCCACTGCTGGTCACAGGCCTCTCCTCATTTCTGAAAGGGTTTTAGGGCAAGTAAATGTCCGCCGCGCTGCCCCAATGCGTGATGGCGAACTTCACATGACTTCTAAATAATTTAATTCCTCAGACATGCAGGTTTCCTCAGGATGTTTTCATTCACCGCCGAGAACGTGGTAAATCAGCACTAAAAATTGCAATTAACAATTTCATTGGTGCTGGTGGGGATCGAACCCGGGTTGCTCGCGTACTTTGAAATTTACAGCGAGCGCTAACCATCTGAGATACCACGGCTCTTGACTAAGTGCTTGCTGAAAATTTTACAGTACTCGAAATAATAACAAGATAAACTTCACAGTACACAACCCGGTTTCTATTTAGCTCGAATTACAATTTTAAGTGCTGATTTTAACTCGTACTTGGCGGTGAAGGAAAATGTCGAAAGAAAATTTGCATGTCTGAGGAATTAAATTATTTCGAAGTCATGTGAAGTCCGCTAAGGGTCAGTTCACACAGAAGAGACGCGACGCGACGCGACGACGCTTGAAGAGGCCAGTGGTTTCGCACCGTGCAGCGCGCCGCCGTGAGAGGCATCGTGAAGTCGCTGACAGCGCACCGCTCTTGCACACTCGGGGCATCTCGAGGCGTAGCGCGACGCTGCGGAACATTTTCAAATCATCTCAATAAAATGTGTATCTTTTTGTGTAGTAAATAAAGTTATATTTTGAATGACGATGTTAAAAAGTGCGCGCCGCGTCGCGTCGCGACACATCTCGGTGTGACCTGACCCTAACACGCACTGGAGTAGCGCGGAGGACTAATTCCTCTTCCACTAAAAAAATAATGTCAATTATTCATTTGGCAAAAATTGACGCGCAACACGTGAATTTGACTATGCCACATCGCATGATACTGCCAAATGACATACAATATGAGGCGCGATATATTTTAAGGTAGACAACATAGCTAAACAAAAGTTCCGCATCGTCACTCAACATGATGATCAACTTGTTGAGCACCATGTTGCGCATCATGTTGAGCGCAATTGTTGTTTAATGAGTGCATAGCCTTACCTTTTCAGAATTGAAAAGCCATTGTCCAAAAGTGGCGTATATAGAATGTGACTTTAACATTAACCTAATATTTAACTGAATTTCATTGTTCAAATACTTACACTTCTTATTAAGTGCGACCGATCAAAAAATAATTAATTTAATTACCAGAGTTTATTTTAAATAAAAGATAATATTTATGTATTTGCAATTTATGTTCATCATTATAGGACATAAAAGAAATAGTATAGAATTTGCATTGTTTGCAATGTTTACCGCAATTAAACCTTCGGCTTTGGACAAAACTTGACCTTTAGTTGCATACTAAATGTCTGACTTAAAATCTTCTATCTCTTTCTATCTCCCAGTAGAAATCATATACATATTTTGCTTCAGATTAAAAACATTAACTAATTAAAATATATTCTTAAAAATAACAATACTGTCAAGTTCTTCAAAATATTTAGCATCCTTAATAAATGTATATTGTATAACGTAAGAAAAATGAAGATTGAAATTGTTCGGTTGATTTTTTTCTTCCTAGCATTTACAATCATTTATTTCTACTGAAATATCTTATCTGTAGTCTCTAGACCCAAGAAAGGATATGAAATATTGAGGGTTTAGGTTAAGGTTGGGTGAATATTTAAAAGGGTCTCTTTATGAAGTGAAAATCAGCAATGCTCGTCCTTAAATGCGATTAAAGTCATAAATTTTAATATTATACTTCTGAGGAATTATATGCTAAACACATCATTTGAAATAGAAGTAGGTAAGTAGAAATTTAAAAGAAATTAAACAGTATTTAATTCAAGAGATTTATTTTTTATTTCATTTGTAATAATAATAACAAAATGTCCTCCAGACCGATTTTGGTTACGGCGGCCAGTCTCAACAGAGACTAGCCATCTGCGCAGCTGCGCCCGAGTGTATGCGCAAGCACAGGTGCACTCTCTATTCCCTGACTCTCATAGTCAGATAGGACGGCAAACCGACACGACCGGGGATAGATCAGGGGCAGAACCAACGGCTTTACGTGCTTTCCGAGGCACGGGGATGAAACACCAGCGACTATCTAACTCCGAGCTGCTACTGAGAATTTCTTGACAGATAAACCCAACAACTGATTATAGCCAGACCCGGGATTCGAACCCGAGACCTCATGATCAGCAACCGCGTTTACGGCGACTAGACCAACGAGGCATTTTATTTGTAATTCCTTCACGTACCTCACTGAGAGGAGGGTAGGCCGTGGAGGAGCATGTCCAAAAACGACGTGCCAGTTAACCATACAGGAGCGTGCACAGTATGGATCTTGATTTAACAGATAAATAAGCAGATTAAGTATGACATAAAACATTTCTCGATTCCAGCTTAACTACGATAATTATTCAACTTGTTATAATATCTTGTTCATCAAAAGCTTCGAAAAAATATGGTTAAATTCGCTTAATACCAGCAAATTCAAGGTTGCTGCCATACATCTAGCAAAATAACAGCTTGGATAGCGAATCCTCAACTCTCTCTCGACCTCGACTTACCTTCGGAGACACTTCAACTTGAGTAAGTAAGCGCCGCTGAATTTGATTCTGAGGTGAGAGGATATAATTTGATTATAAAGTGTCACCATGTAAGTGGTACGGCATAATATTTTAATCATAAAGATTACGACACCTATTATGTTTTCAATACTGTAAACGGTAGAGCAATCAAAAACCTCTGCTTTACTTACTTTTTACTAAGAGGATTTTAGTGTCCCACAATCCAGATCTGAAAATCATCAATTTGTATCATTACACAAATACTGCTTCTGAACGGGATTCGAATCTAAGCGTTACTCTCAGATACACTCCCATTAGGCACCGATTTTTGCCATTTATCGGTCATCAGAACCTTGTTTATTAGTTAAAAGCTTACGCGAATAAAAGTCAGTTTGGGATTTGTATATTTTTATTTGGAGTAAATTTTCTCCATTTTTGTAATTATTACATGACATATCAGAAGTTGTAGAATTTTTTTCTAAATTATTTATTAGGACAAATTGATTTTATTAACAGCTAATTTAAATAAATCCTAATACGCTAAAGGACTTTGGCCAAATATCTAAAAGAGCCTATAAATACGCTGGTAAGATATTATTGCTGGCTTTATCAAGATTCAATAGGGGTATTTTTCGGTTTTAATAAGCATGCTAATAGAATACAATGTTTTCTATTTCTTTAATCTTATTTTTGTAAGCACATACGAGTCTCTATATATGTTGGTACGTTTGTAAGAATTTTTTCAAAAGAAAATTAATTTTCAGTGTACTGATGATCGATTAAATATGATAGAAAAACCATCTGAGTGATTGCTCCACTACCCGTTTGCTTGCCTAGCGTGGTGAGAATGAAGAGCTCATATAGTGACAAGTTTCTGTTCCTGTTTTATTTAAGACGCTAGTTAGTGGTATTAGAATAATGATATCAAGCTTATGTAGAAATCCAAGCCGAGGTTATCTAAAGAAATATGATAATACTACTAAAAGAGCCATCGAAATATCTAAAAAAGAAATTTATGGAAGCCTAAATTTAAGAAAGTTCAAAGTTATCGTAAACAGTTCACTTCTGAACAGAAGATCCCTGTTAAAAATTTTCAGGGTAACATTTTAAAGTTCTGTCACTGGCTGCGAAGTAATGGTAAGAAAGTTATGCATTCTTAAAAAGTCCAATGTTCAGCAGTAAAATTGAAGAGGCAGTTGATGTGAAATATAAGATGATTATATCGCAATCTACCAGATGTCGTGATATTATTCTGGTATTTTCAGGCAGCTACGGAACTAAATTGGATGACGGATTCTCTAATGCCAAAAACCATACAAACGAAAATTCGAAGAAATGCGGCGACCGTTCATGTCACTATACAGCGGGGAATAGCGTTATACTCGTATAATGACAACTATTATTTAACATAATCATTATCATTACTGCCCTTCACAACTCCACTGCTGAATATAGGCCTCCCCCGAGGAATCCCACAAAGCGCGCTCCTGAGCCACCTGCATCCATAAGGCAATCAGGAAGTCGATGGATGCAGGTGGCAAAGGATCGTGCTTATTTTTATAGTTATAATTATTTCATATTTAATTACGTTAAATACATATAAATTGTTATTGTAAACATGTCAACAAAACATATTGAAACACAAATCGTAATTATTAAAAAAACAATTGGACTATTGGAAACGTACCAATATTTATATATTTGTTTATTTGTGTGTAGTAAGTTATACAGTCTGAAATTAGCAGTAATATCATAACAACCTGTTGATCCAACAAATCTCCTCACTAAGCTTTTGATATTAGATTACTTGTAAACATGATATTTGCAAGTAGCCATAATTTTACAACATGTTGATCACGAATTCTGCCGATTAAGCTTTTGATATAAGATTACTCAAAACATGTTATGAAGTATAACGTTACAGAAGACGCTGACTCCGCTGTATAAACTTATTGCTAGTCAACCAAGGTGTCATACTTTCAACAGACTTGTTTTGACCATCCTATAAAATCCGTTGAGTTTAAATTATATTCAATATAGTCCTCGTTGTAGTAATGCAATCACCTAGTTATGGAAGTCAGTATTTTACTGAATTAGTTTTTATTCATAATTGAAATGAAATAGTTAATAAATGTCATCGAGACATAAAAGTGGAAGCCTTATTTACTCGTATATTAAAAAACTGCAATAAAGGTATATTATTATTTAAATATTTGAACTTAAATATAAAATTTCGATACTCTGAAAAATAACCCTGTGCGAGCGATCTCGCTTGGTCTCATTTCTGGGGAAAACGTTTTTTCACGCACAAAGCAACAAACTTAGCTTTCCAACAAAATATGATTGGTAATTCCGCCACAGAGATCTGCTTCTCATTAACCCAATAGCTAGAGCGTAGGTTTACCACGTCAATTTTTTTAGTATTGTAGCCACTCACAGTTGTGCCTATACTATCAAAAGTCCACTTCTAAACATAGGACTCCCCATAGATTGCCTTAAATGGGGCTTTTTTGCGGTAGATGCTGGCAACTGGAAGACGCTACTGCCCATCTCCTGGTTAGTTTCCTCTGTTGCCTCTTACGACACCCATGAGATGATAGGGGGGTAGTGGATATTATTACACCGCCACTACATGGTCAACAGTAGGAGAAAAATAAATTATTAAATGCTAAAAAAATATTTTGTTTGCGAAGTTACGTTCATTTATATATCTCTATGCGTATTTATTGACTGTGATATTAAAACTATTGTATTTTTTTTTCTAACGCTGAGCAAGGCTATCAATATAAAATAATTATAATAATTAATAACACTTGCGATATATCAATTTATTAACGGACATCTGAAACGACTAAAGACGAATAATTTATAATTAGGTATCTCTCTTAAGATGACATAATAAATAACGATTGGTGGACTGTAAGCTTAGTAAAACAGATTCTTATATTAGGTGTAACTTGGTAAAACTTTGACTGCCAAGTTATTGACTAAAACAAGCAATATTTACTATTACTAACAATTATTAACTATTACTATTAGAAAAGATTACTATGATTAGTTTCTTGGTATATAATGGGTTAAAAAAGTACACAACATAGGCTATACCTAAAAACCCTAAACCAATTACCTAATACAAAAAATTAAGCCAATCGAAAACGATCTGCATCACAACTTAAAATGTAAAGATCAAATTTTATCCTGTAATTTAATTTCAGCAATCTATTGAATTCAATGAAGAACATTAAAATTCAAGGCCCTAATGGCTGTTAAGGAATGAGTCACGCGGATTTTCACTACATAACGAGCTCTCATAAAATTTTCACGCTTCCCTAATCCCATCCATTCAATATTTCATTTCCGAAATATACTTTCTATGCGGTTTACAGATCATTTTAACAGAATTTAAAATTGATTAAATAAAACTACTTTTACAGTTTTTATCGCGTTTAATTTAATTTGTTTTTAACTTCCGACAATTTAATGGCTTTACAGCGATAAAATCCATAAAAGTAGTTTCATTCAATGTAGGTATAGTATTCGCGTAAATATTAATATCCGAATATATTTTTTAAGTCTTGACATATTGCTCCAAAAATGAGTGATTTCAGTTTTACACTACCAAAAAATATTAATAGGGGTTAAAGTTCGAAGTTGCTGTTTTAATGGATTAAATTAATATTAATCCTGCACGGTCCAAGATTCGGGATTAAAACTTTTTTGCACTAAAACTACATATAACATTCTACATTAAAAAAAAAATAACAAATTTTTATTTTTATTTTCAATTGTTTTCACATTCAGTATTTGAGTAAAACATGGGGACCTAAAAAAACTTTGTAATTTTCGAATAAAAATTCCAACGTGGTTCTAATGCAGCAAAGACAGCTCGCTATATATCATTGTAGCGTTTGGAGAAGATCTGACTAACGAACGCACTATACGTTTTTGGTTAATGCCCTAAAGCGAAACTAATCAATAGAAAATAATGATACCTGTTTGGTGGTCACTTTAAGGTGTAATTCACTATAGCATTTTTGAGATCCAGTGTATTAATGACAGCAGATGTCTAGTGTGAAGAACCGCAAACCATGATAAACGAAACTCTCACAGAAACCACCCCGATCGGTTTTCGCCATTATTGATCTCTTCTCTTCTTGACTCTATGATAACGCAAGTCCTCACACTACTAGACGAATGGACTGTTTATATAGGTTGAAGGACCGACAACCGATAGATTTTTTAAAATAGAATAGGTGACAAACGAGCACACAGCCCACCTGATGGTAAGTGGATGCTGTGGCCCATAGACACCTACATCTATTCTCGATTAAGCAGATGTGTTGTCAACCCTGAAGACTATGGAATGCCTCGTTTCCAGTGAAAAGGGTCTTTATACTCACCATAGCTGCAGCATGGCTTTACCACGTAAAAAGGGTAAGAGAAAGTTCTCGAGTGGCAGCCTCGTACCGGCAAATGCAGACTTAGATGACCTGATAAACTGAACGATACTAAATGGAGTAACGACCTGATAAAACACACAGGTAGTCGACGGACGCAAGTAGCTAAGTGCCGTACTTTATGGCAGTAGGGGGAGCCTTTGTTCAACACCGGACTTGGGATGGACAGTAGTGATAGTTTTTTTTTATAGGACAAGGGCGACAAGCGAGCACACAGTTCACCTGATGGTTAGTGGTTGCTGTTGCCTATAGACATCTACATCTATCCTCGTTTGCAAATCGAAATGCAGATGCGTTGTCAGCCGTGAGGACTAAGATGGAATGCCTCTTTTCCAGTAAAAAGGGTCTCCGGTTCTCTACACTCACCATACGAAACACAGCAGCATTAAGCTGCTATTTTACGCTGGTATTCTGTGAGAGTGTGGTCCTTCCCCGGTCGAGCCGACCCATTCGTGCTACAACTATAAAATAATATAGCTGCAGCATGGCTCTACCACGTTTAATAGTGTGAATAGTCTTAAAACGGAGATATTTAGCCTACTTTGAACTATATTTAAGTATATTACCGTTACCGTTACAGCCTATTAAAGTCCACTGCTGAACATAGGCCTCCCCGTAGATTGCCTCTTTGGGGGATATTTGCCATAGATGCCACGCTTGACAAGCAGGTTGGCAACCGCAGTTTTTTATTTGTAGTCGTTATTATGAAGATGCTGCTGCCCATCTCCTGATTTGTTTCCCTCTGTCGCTATTACGACACCCACTGGATGATATAGGATAGTGGATATTCTTACACCGTCACTACACGGTTTAAGTATATTAATTATTATTTTTAAACGGTTTGTGTACCAAAATTCTATAAATTCAAAAATTATTCACAGAAAATTATGCAATATTTTATGTATTTGTATATATGACGGCTCCGTGGCGCAGTGGCTTAGCAATGAGTTACTGCGCTGAGGGCCGCGGGTTCAAATCCCGCACGGAACGAGTTTTTTTATGACCTGCAAGTAATTGTTCCGTGTCTGGATGTTTGTCCTTGTGCAATTTATGTTTGTAAACTGCCTCCACGATACAGGAGAAAATCCCAGTGTGGGGGTAACGTTTAAAAAAAACAGAATAAATAGGTCGAGGTCCAGTCTATCACAAAGTATAGTAAATAAATTTGTGTAAACAGTGATGGATTATACATAGGAAAAATTGTCCTTTATTATTTTAGTGGCCGTATTTTCAAAGTATATTAACAGCAGATTCTGAGTACTTGACATAGCTATTAATGACACATCTTTTATAATTTATTGAAATGGTCGAAAATCTCTATAGAAATTTATAGCTCTTCTGATGGTAACCTTGACCATATAGTGGCACTGCCACTATACGGTCAAGGTATACCACCAGAAAGAATATCACTGCCCCATATCGTCACGTGGATTTCGTAAGAGGCGACAGAGAGAAACAAACCAAGAGAATAATAGCGGCATCGTCCTAATAACAACTAGAAAATAAAAAACTGACTTTGCCAACCCGCCTGCCCAGCGTGGCAACTCTGGCAAATTTACAGCAGGCAGCAGTATCTTCCCGATAACAACTAAAATAAATAAAAAATTACGGCTGCCAACCCACCTGGTAAGAGAGCGTACTATGGCAAATATTTCCCCTATGAGGCTATTTATGGCAAGGTCTAAAATCAGCAGAGGACTTTGATAAGCTTTGATAGACTTTGATAGCCAAACATGTTTTAATACACTGATTCAGTAGATTAAGAATTTAAAGACTCCACTTTTAGAAAATCTCTAAGTACACTGATTATCAAGTCGCTTCTTGTGATAAAATTTTCTCAGTTTTACAATATTAATATAGTCTTCGCTCTTCGTTAGCGTAACTGTAACTGTAACTAAGAGCGCTTCGAAAATACTGCCTTTTTATATAAAACTGATAGTATAAAGCTATATATAAAATAACATTTGATAAATGACACAAAAGTACTTGTCGTTGATTAGTGAAATGTACACGGATACAGAGTAAAAAGAAGAATGTGTTGCAGCATCTCTTGTAAGAACAATAATAATTAAACGTTGTCTCCCACGTCATTAAACGAACTAGAAGTGAGTATTCAATTCATATGCTGTGTAGAGTTTACGAATCAAATATTCCAGCCATGTATAATAATAATATTTATAAAATATAGGGGAATATGCATCGTGTAGTGGTGATGGTAGAATAGCCCAACCCTATATCACCCCATGGGCGTTGTAAGAGGCGACAGAGGAAAACAAACTTTGAGATGGGCAGTAGCATCTTCCTTTTAAGAACTAAAAAATAAAATGCACTTGCCAACGTGTTGAAAGTGTGAAAAAAAAGTGGAAACTGTTGCGAATATCCTCCTTATGAATTACGTTATGGGGAGGCCTACATATGTGCAGAAGTGAACTCCGATAGACTGAAATGATGATGATGATGAAGGGAAATACGTATTGGTAGTAGAGTCCTTAAGGTGTGAACTTGAGTTGATCTTGTTTCAATTTCTTTGCTACAGTTTTGGTAGGTATATAGATCTTTGTAGAAATCCGAGGCAGCTTTAACTATATCAATTCTAGTTAACGTGTGCTTGTGTGGAATTTTTGATTGTAGCGTTGGAATCCATGTTTTGCTGGTACTAAGTTGTTTAAACGCCCTTTTTTGGCTTCCAGACTTCAATAAATTTGATTCTATTACTTTCATTCTATAATTATTTCAGTCGTTTTTTAAGCTCTTGTTTGTAATTGAAATAGGTTGGATAGTTCCTGCCTCTCTTCTCTACTTATAGGTTTTTTACGTTGTAGCTCAATTCTTCTTTTTATCAAAGTCTTTGTTTCTGCTGATATTATATCCTTCTTTTCTTTTCTTGTGCTTGTGTTATTTATACTTTGTAATATCGCTGTTTCTATTTTATAATAGTAGGACTCTACATCTTCAGTTTCACACCGAGATATTTTTTGTGTTTCCTTTTCTAATGAATTCAAGAATGCTTTTGTATTTTCTTCGCCTTGTATTAGGGTTGGAAAACTGCGAAATATAGTTCTACTTTTCTTCTGTTTTTCTAGGTTATATGTGTTACGTACTAATTTATAGTCACTTGTGAATAGGTTGTTGTTTAATGTTTCTATATTTGAAAATTTTTAGGGTTATTACTAAGTGTAGCCGATTTGGTTTTTAATCATTCCATTTGGAATAGTCCAAATCCATAAGTTTTTTTTTAAACTATGTATTTATTACAGTAAGCTTATTTTCTAATGCATATTGTTTATAATTACTCTTTACATTTCTCTAAAGGTTTAGTGTTCTTAAGAAAAAGCGAAGTAGCTTGAACAAGATTATTTTGTATTGTTCAGTGGGAAAGCCGATGTTTAGCAGTGGACTTGTGAAAGGCTGTGATGATGATGATGATGGTTATAGTGTTCAGTGAAATAAACGAGGTTTCAAATTTTTTGTTCTTTAATTCACTAAATAATAGGGTCGAAATACTGACAAATGATTACCGTTACCGTTACTACGTTCTATTTTTGTTTTACAGAAGAGGGCCATTAGAGCTATTTACAACCTAAAACCGAGAGATAAATTTATTGTATTTAAAATATAATTATAATATATGTTCACAAAAACAAAGGTAGTTTTAGTAAAAAAAGTGATATACATTCTGTAAACACTAGGAACAAACACAAGCTAGTGATACCAGTTTCTCGACTCCACAGAGTCAGTAATTCATTCTTGGGGCAATGTATACGCTATTACAACAAGGTCCCGGAAAGTGTACAGGCTCTCTCTATTACCAAGATTAAATGTTTTGTTAGCTGAAACTGTATAAAAGGGTTTTATAGTATAAATGAATACATGGTTGATAATAACCCTAGGAATGAGGTGGTCGCTTCAAGTAGTTTCTAAAATAAATTTTGTACTTAAATAGTTTGTACAACCATTAATGTAAAATTTACTTTAAAAAAAAAGTCCCGCTGGGTTTCTTGCTGGTTCTTCCCAGGACAGAGGTTTTTTTTTCGAACCAGTGGTAAATTAAAAAATAACTTTCAATAAGAATTACACATGTGATCTATATTGAATAAAAAAAATCTTCTATTCTATTCTACAGCCTATTAAAGTCCAATGCTGAACATAGGTGTCCCTCATAGGTTGCCTCTAAGGGGGATATTTGCCATAGTGCCCCGCTTGAAAAGCTGGTTGGCAAGCGCAGCTTTTTATTTTAAGTCGTTATTAGGAAGACTCCTGATTTGTTTTCCTCCTTGAAACAAATGATTTACTATTATAAAAAAAATATTGAAAAATCTCGTTCTTTAACGAAAGTCCCGTTTACATCCGAATTTTTGGCATCCGAAGGTTTTTTCACCACTTGTCTGGTATTATTAATTGCATATGTATTTAGATACCAATAAACAAAAGTTTGTGGAAACACAGGAATATTTTGTAAGTATAACTTTGTTTGTACAATTTATTTTTAGACCTTGGGTTACATTACTTAACCCATTTAAATAAATTGGATTACAACTTTTCAATCCAATGGTGGATTTATATATAATAATAATAATAATAATAAGCCTTTTATTTCATGCTATAATGAGATACAAACATTGTTTACATAGTTTAGAGGAAAAAAAAAAGCAAAAAGAGAAAAAATGTTTTAAATCTGGGTAATAATATATACTCGTAAGTTTGTTTGCATGAACCCCTCCTCAAGTGAAGGTGAAGGCCTCCTCTAAAGAATTCCATGTGTCTCTATCTTGAGCTATTTGCGGCCAGCAGGTACCAGCTATTTTTATCAAATCGTCTGCCCATCTCGTGTGGGGTCTGCCTTTGAGACGTTTGCCGATTGGACCCTTCCACGTTGTTACCCTGGTGGTCCATCTCTCGTCCTTTAGCCTCGCTACGTGTCCAGCCCACTTCCATTTTAGTTTTTTAGCGTAGGTTAGAGCATCTGTCGCTTTGGTGGTTTCTCTAATTTTTGTGTGACGAATTTTTTGCATCTTTCTAATGTTGAGCATACTTCGTTCTATTCCGCGTTGGCAGGTAGTGATTTTGCTTTTTAATTTGGATGTAAATTTCCAAGTTTGACATGCGTAGGTTAGACAAGGTAGGAGGCATGACATCATGACTTTTGTTTTGATATTTGTTGGCATGTTACTTTTGAATATCTCTTTTAAGGACCAGTACTTGTTCCAAGTATTTTGTACTCTTCGTTCTACTTCTAGTTCATTTTGTTTTCTGTTGAAGCCAATTTGTTTTCCAAGGTATATGTATTTCTCTGCATATTTCAAAGTTTCATTGTCCACTGATATTCTTCTCTGTATACTATTTGTCATGACCATTGTTTTCGAAAGATTCATTTCTAGTCCTACCTGCTTGCTAGCTGTGTTTAGTGAATCGATCATGTTTTGTAATTGTGTGCTAGATTCTGACAGCAGAACTAAGTCATCTGCGAAGCGTAGGTGGGATAAATAATTGCCATTGATGTTTAATCCTGTCTTTTCCCAGTTGAATCTTTTTATTATTGACTCTAGGATAGATATAAATAATTTTGGAGACAGCGGGTCGCCTTGTTTCACGCCTCTTCCGATGGAGAACGTAGGACCAGTGGATTCTAGTTTTAATTTTGCTGTGCTACCTTTGTAAATGTTTCTGATTATATCTATATACTCTTGTTCAACTTTTTGAGCTTCCAGGGCGGTCCATATGCTTGAATGTGACACGGTATCAAAAGCTTTTTTGTAATCGATATATGCGATGTAGAGCGTTCTTTGCTTCTCTTGGTATTTTTCCATTATTTGTTCTAGAGTATGTATATGATCGATTGTTGAAAAGCCTTTGCGAAAGCCTGCTTGTTCTATTGGTTGGTTTGCTTCTATTGTGACACTTATTCTTTTGTTAATTATGGAGGAAAACAGTTTGTAGATACATGAGAGTAAGCTTATAGGCCTGTAATTTGTGATATCTTTTGAGTCACCTTTTTTATAAATTAAAATTATTTCTGACTCTACCCACTGCGATGGTATTTCAGCAGTTTTTAATATAAGG
This sequence comes from Parnassius orleans, assembly GCA_029286625.1. Taxonomy (NCBI): domain Eukaryota; kingdom Metazoa; phylum Arthropoda; class Insecta; order Lepidoptera; family Papilionidae; genus Parnassius; species Parnassius orleans. Next base: position 1,309,213 of record JAGSMP010000137.1, read on the forward strand.
TTAAATAAATGTGTTAATGGGAGAGTCAGTAGCGGCCAAGCAGCCTTTATAGCTTCATTTGTAATGCCGTCTGGTCCTGGGCTCTTATCTATCTTTAGCCTTTTTATTTCTTGTGTGACTTCTTTTTCAGTTATTGGTGTTATGTTTCCGCTTTTGTTTGTAGAGTTAACATCGTTTGCGTTTCTATGGCTGGTACACTCGTTTCCTTGTGATTTATATAGTGTTTTATAAAAATGGGTTGCTATATCTATGATTTCTTTTAGATTATTTGCGGTTTTGTCCTTATAGTTTAAACTATCTATCCAATATTTGTTTGTTCTTAGTTCTTTAAGGGCCTTTTTTGAGCTGCTTGCTTTTTCCAGATGTTTTTCGATAGTCTTCAATCTGTAGCTTTTGTAGTCATGTTTAATGTATTTACTTATTAATTTGTACAGAGCTGATAATTCATTTTTAGTGGCTCGAGTTTTTATCTTAGCATGTTGTAACTCTTGTCTTCTCTTGATAAGTTCCAGTGTACGTTCTTTTAGAACTTTATGGTTATCTTTTGATATTTCGTTGGGGGTTCGAGCGTTCTGTAAACTCTGGGTTATGGCCTTGGTTAATGTGTTATAGAAAGCCTGTACTGATGTTTTTTCTTGGCATTTATGTAAATCTTGTAACTGAGATGAAATGTTCTGTTTATAAAGTAATATTTCTTGTTCGGTTGTCAGTGATGAATAGCGGTTGCTTTTATACGCTGTGCGTTTTTTCTTCTGCTTTGTTATAGACATTGTTGCCCTGATTGCTCTGTGGTCTGACGGGTAGTTCAGATTTAAAACTTCTATGTTTTGGAAGATGTTTGGTTGATTTGACAGTACGTAATCTATTTCATTTTTGTATTTATCGTTCGGTGATCGCCAGGTCCATCTTTGGTTTGGTTTTTTATGAAAGAAGGTATTTAAGATGGCCAGTTTGTGTTCGAGGGCGAAATCAATTAGCCTCTGACCTCTCTGGTTTCTTTCACCATACCCGTTTGGTTTCATTATTAGATGTTCATCTTTTCTTGGTTGACCTATTTTCGCGTTAAAATCACCCATTATTATATAGTTCTTGTAAGCTTGGTCTAGGGCTCTATTGACGTTTGAGTAGAAGGTGTTAATCTCTTCTTCACACGCTGTTTCAGTCGGTGCATATATTTGCATAATTGACATGGGCAATCCTTGTATGTTTAAGTTCAATAATGCTACTCTATCATTTATGCCCATGAAACTTTCAATCCAGTTCTTGCGGGTTTTATTTATTATGAAACCGACTCCATGTTTACCAGGTGTGTGTCCCGTGTGGCATAGTATGTAGTTATTATATTCTTCTATCCGGATGCCCGTCCTCCTTATTTCACACAATCCAATTATGTCGTATTTGACTCTAATGAGTGCTTCGCTAAGTTCGATTAAGCGTTAGTAAGTTGATAAAGTTCTGACGTAATAAGTTAATATGTAGAGCTGATCTTTTTTCTTTTTAGTTGAGTTAGTTATTTCTGGGGTTTGAGTATTATTTCTTGTTATTGAAGAAGTTTGAGTTTGAGATGTCTTCTTTAGAGGGTTTTGGTCTTGATCTCCCACGGTGACCAGCCGGATTGGAAGATGGTTTTCGTTGCTTAGTTGAAATTTATTGAATATTGCATCGTTGTGGGAGGAGGGGGGCGGGGGGGCTGGTAGCTATGAATGTAAGTTGTTGGTTGTATTGTCGTTGTTTTGGTTATGTGGTGTGTTGACGTTGTTTTTTACTAAGTAGCTTAGAATGCTTGGATTTAGAACTCCTTCCGGGACACTATTTGATCTGGGTATAGATGGGTTTGATTGTATTATTTTGTTTTTCTTGATGGGTCTTGTTGTACTATTACCAACTAGTGCTTGAGAATTAGGATCTGCCTCTGGTGAAGTCATCAGTGTTTTTTTGTTGTTTGATTTTAATATGACAAGTTTATCGTATTTTATCGTGACTTTATTTCCTTTCTCGCGCTCTCTATTTGCTTCTTCCTGTAGTTCTTTCCTTTTTTCTAGTATGTATTTAGGGTAATCTTGGTTCAAGTAATATTGGGTGTCCTTTAGTAATCTTTTTTGCTTGAGAATACTGATCTTTGAACCAAGGGTAGAAAAGGTTACAATTATTGGTCGCGGTTTATCACCTTTTTTCCCCACTCTCTTTATTTCTTGAATATCTCTACAATCAAATTTTAAGAACAATTTTTCACTTATGAATTGCAATATATTGTTCTCCAAGTTATGATAAGATGTCTCACTCTCTTCAATACCGAAGAAAATTATATTTCTTTGTCTTGCTTGTTTTTCCAAAAATTGAATTCTTTTTTCTTGTTGTTCAACATTTTTTTTCAATGTTTGATGTTTTTCTTCCAGTATGGTAAATTTTTCTTCTAATTTGTTAATTATGTTGAGTGTTACTTGTTCTGTCACCTTTTCGCCACTTTTCTGAATTTCTATTTTTTGTACGTTGAGTTCTTTTTGAATATTTTTTAAGGCTTTTATAATTTCCTCCATAGTGTCTGTTTTCTTTTGGTACTCGTTGGATTTTTATATATGGCACATTAAAAGAGACATCACATTTGTGACATACCTTTGTGTAAGTGTCTGATAGTGACAGCTTGGCAATACACCATAATCATTTTTACTGAAACTCTAACTCTATCAACGACTTTTTAGTTTTGGATTTGACGGCTCCGTGGCGTAGTGGCTTAGCAATGAGTTGCGGCGCTGAGGGCCGCGGGTTCGAATCCCGCACGGAACAAGTATTTGTATGGCCTACGAATAATTGTTTCGGGTCTAGATGTTTGTCCTTGTGAAATTTATGTGTGTAAACTGCCCCCACGATACAGGAGAAAATCCTAGTGTGAAGGTAACGTTTAAAAAAAATAGTTTTTTTGCTATTTCAAAATAACCATTAAAGGCAAGTGCCTTTGAATCTATCTTTTATATATATCTTTTGCAATATAAAATGCGGCTTGACCAGGGATGGACCACGCTCTCACAGAACACCAGCGTAAAATTGGAGTTCAATGCTGCTGTGTATCGTATGGTGAGTCCAGAGAACCGGACACCCTTTTTACTAGAAATTAGTCATCTTAGTCCTCAAGGGTGACAACACATCTACATTTTAATTCTTAACGAGGATAGATGTAGATGTCTATGGGGCACAGTATCCACTTACCATCAGGTGGACTGCGTGCTCGTTTGTAACGCTTATTCTATAAAAAATATATTATATTAAATTTGCACCATCAAATATTTTGAGATGTTTGCTTGATTTTCAACTGCTTCAGACCCGCACTGTTTTAAAAAATATATATTTCTTTCTAAAAATGATTGATTTATTGTTTGAAACACTGTTTTATTTACAACTGCTTTTTTTAGTTTCCTCTGGTCAATTTCACATGTAATGTTATCAGCGCCGCAGGATTAATATCATTCTAATGACTCGGGAACATATATCAATACAGGAAAACTCAATTGTTCCAACTTGCGGTTGATTTAAAAAGAGTGAGCCATTCTAATATAAAGTAACGCTTAAAAAATGAAACATACTCTGTCTATCAGAGACACACGGTCATATAAAAAAACAATAATGTGTATTGTTTCACAAATAAGTCTACTGAAAAAAAACCACTCGACAAAAATGCTTGGATTGGTCGCAGATATTAAAAATTAAAATCGCTCCCTCGTGGAATTGATGGTCCTTCATTTAACCTTTAATAACATCAGCTCGTAAACGGTCCTCTAGTGAATATGGACCTGTTCCTGAGACTGAGAGAATTTATAATAATAATCACACTTGGCTGGTAGATTGACTACCGCAGTTTCTGATCAGCTTCCGTTGATATTTACTTCATCCAATAAACTGAAGTGATTAGTTTTTATTTACCACTTTACTAAGAACACCCCTATTTTGAAAACATAACTGATTTTGAATTTGGAATAAATGCATGCATAAAAGTACGTGCTAAAATCTCCTAACAATTTTCTGTTATTTAATTCATGTTTCTCTTTAAAATTTCATCTGTAGTAAGACAACTAAGTGTGTTTATAAATAATTAAAATGAAAATAGCAATAATGCTCTGACCTAAAGATTTTAATGCAATATAGTGTGCATTAATTTGCTCTTTACGTGCACAACGGCGTCCAAACAGAAATGGTAATCAAAGGTAGTCGAGCAACAGGACCAGGGGCCGCAGGAGATCAAAAGCAGCGGTCATTAGAAGACAGGAGCCGTTACCGTTTAATCTTAGTGAGTAATTGGCTCGGTAGTGTTAATAACACTGCTATAGTAAAAGGTTTATAGTAGTATCAGTAATCTACAGAAACTTAGCAGTTGTCATTGAAAACAAATGCAAAATAATGTTCTTCTTCTTCTTCTTTTAAATTATGGCTTCTCTTGATAGAATTCTGCCAGTATCCAAAATAATGTTAAGAAATAAATTTTGCACACACGTCACATCTGTTATTCCCGAGAGGGTCGGTAGACTTATAAGAAAGCAAACTACCCATACAACGTTTAGCTAAAAATTCGGATATAGATGGAAAATTGTGAAAGAATTTATAAGTAAGCCCCATAACAGTAATTTTGCATCTCTTTCTTAAAAGTAAAGTAACAGTATATCCGTTCCATTACTGAGCACAGACCTCTTATACCATTTTTTTTTTCTAGGAGTGTTTTTCAGCAGCACTTATGCAAGATTACAAACTTCATGTTGCTTTAATTAATTTAAGGGAAACGCTTACCCACTGGGCTACCACGGCTCTCACTTAATTATAAAATTGTTATTTTTTCTTAGAATCAGGCGTTACCTTATAGTACTCGTATACTTTCCTTTATAAGATTATATTGTGTGTTTTGGATAGGCTGCAATAAATTTCCAAATTTATTTTAAAGGTCACACGCGAAATATTTTTAATATTATACAATACCAACAGACAAACCGTTTTTTTAAATATATTTATTAATCTGTGATAAATCTATAACAATCTTACTCCTTAATTCTTTAGAACATGTAAGAAAGTAAGGATCAAAAACGGTGCAGGTATTGGCTTTTATCTTTAAAAGCATGTCAAATACTTTTACAATATATTGCTTTTCGCTTTAAAACCTTTTATTCTGTTGATAAGTGTCATCCAGGGATATGGACTATAGTTGAAAATATACAGAAAATACATTTTTTCACTCTTTAGATATCATTATTTCCATTTAGTACTTATTTAGTGTATAGAGCATCTCTAGATTTCTGAAAATATTGTTACACTCGTTATCGACCAAGTTATGAGACCACCGAGTATGGGATCACCTCATACCGCATTGACACGTAAGTATTCCCACAATTTGACGATTTGATTTTCTAGCATTTCTAGATGATCTTGCAAGACGAAACATTGTTAACTTGTAATAGTTAAATTAAGCTAACTTGTTATTAGAATAATTTAATAAAAATTATAAATAAAATTTCTAGTTTTACCCTATAAAATATATAAAATATCGCATATAAATAAACATATTATACCATATATTTTCTGTGCTACTATTGAATAAATTCTGGCATTTTCTATAAACGATGCTCAGGGCGTTTAGAAAAAGAGGTAATATAAAGTTTATTTCTTAAGAAGTTTAAATAAAGCTTGGTTCAATTATAATCCTTATATTTGACGCTCCTAAGAGGTAAAAATAAACATAAGGCTTATTAATTGATTATCATCGCGGTTTGTGCCGCCTTTTTCTCTTTATTGACATTTCCACATTTGTCAACCAATAATAGAGTAATAGAGGGACCATTGAGCTAACAGTTCACTTGTTGATAAGTGATTACAACTTCTCAAGGACGCCTACAACGAATTTCACCCTACAACGAATTTCATTATCACCCTTAAAGTTAAAAAAAAAGTTAAAGTTACAGCCTATATACGTCCCACTGCTGGGCACAGGCCTCCTCTCATTTCTGAGAGGGTTTTAGGACAAGGAAGTGTCCGCCGCGCTGCCCCAATGCGTGTTGGCGAACTTCACATGTCTTCGAAATACTTGTTTTTCTTATTTCACAGACATGCAGGTTTCCTCACGATGTTTCCTTCACCGCCGAGCACGTGGTAAATCAGCACTTAAAATTGCAGTTAACAATTTCATTAGTGCCGGCGGGGATCGAACCCGGTTTGTTCGCGTACTGTGAAATTTACCGCGAGCGCTAACCATCTGAGCTACCACGGCTCTACAACCTTAACGATAATAAAATTCGCGTGTGCATCGAGAGCAATTCTATTATCTAATAACCATAATAAGCGGCAATCTATTACAGTCACATTTTGCAACTCAATTTCAGATGAGTAAATGCAGTATTTTGATTCGCTGCTTTTATTACCTTCTTGTTTTGACATTTTACGATGCCAGTACTATGCCGCTCTCCCTAATCTAACTTATTAAACTTATTATTAAATTGAATTACAATTATTTTGGTATCTGCCGGAAAAGAAATTCTTATTCATGGTATTAATTAACACTACGTAGAATTGCGCGTAAAATGCTATTTACTTTGAAAATTTTTTTTTTGACACTTCAAGTATGATAATACATTTCAACTTTAATTTGTTATCAAAAGATCTCTCCGTGAAATATTTTCTAAGAAAAACCTTTTTTTGTGTATATAATATTTTCATAACATAATTATCTCTATCAAATTTGTCTTTTACTTAGTTGTGAAATTCTCTAAGCTGTCTTTATGTTGTCCTAAAGAATTATTTTTGATAAAAGTACACTTTTTATGTAAAGTCTAATAAAATTTCGATATCTTGCCGAACTAAATATTGAAATGGCTAAAAGCAAGAACTTTAAACAAGTAATCAAATTTACTTTGTTCTTTGTTAAACAAAGTGAAGTTGATTACTGCCTCTAAAACCAATTACACCAAAATAAATGACTTCGAATTCAGTGCGATTGTGAATTACTGAGAAGTCCAGTGACCTAATTGTAGTCGCTTGTCTCCTCATAATGTGCACCAAACGTACCGTGGTTGTGACACTTGTAAAATATGCGCATACATTATGAAATTAGTCATTTATTAATAAAGCAACACATGGCTTATATTTATTTGTAATATTATCAGCAGCTATACATTCTGTGTACTAAATATCGGGAATTTGTCAATAAAACAAAAATACAAATTATTCATCTAAATTTATTTTATCGCCTTCAAAGTAGGCCCCATCGCTTGCAATACAACATCTCCAACGCTTCACCCAGTCTTCCATACATTTTCATAGGCTATTTGCGGTATGGCTTTAGCTCATTCAGCGAATTTTTGTTATGGCTTCTATCGACTCAAAACGTTTTCCTCGAAGTGGTAATTTTAACTTGGAAATAAAAAGTCAGACGGAGCCATATCAGGTGAATACGGTGCTTGGTCGAGAACTTTTGTTGAATGTTTCGCTAAAACTCTTTCACTATAATGGCTGTGTGTGATGGTGCATTATCATGGTGCAGCATCCATGAGTTGTGTTGCCACAAATCTGGACGTTTTCGGCGGATACTCTCACGCAAACGCTTCATGACGCCTAAATAATATTCTTTATTCACTGTTTCTCCCTTTGGAAGGAATTCGGAGTGAACCACACCACGGTAGTCAAAAAACTGTCAGCATCACCTTGATTTTGGAGCGACTTTGCCGCGGTTTTGGGTTTCGGCTCGTTTTCGAGACGCCATTCTGAAGACTGTTGGCTTGTTTGCATGTCGTACTCATAAACCCATGTCTCGTCGCCAGTTATTATACGTTTCATAAAGGTCGGATCCGTAGAAGCTCGAAACCATGTCTTCAGCGACATGCTTTCGCTGCGCTCTTGAACAAAATTGAGCTCTTTTGGAACTAGTCGAGCGGCGACGCGTTTCATACCTAAAATGTCAATGAGAATGTTGTGGACGGACTTAAAAGATATGTTCACCTCACTAGCCAACTCTCTCAGACTCATACGTCGATTTTCGAGCACTAGCTTCTTGATTTTGTCGATGTTTTCTTTGGTCGTAGCGGTTGAAGGTCTACCAGAACGAGGCAAGTCTACTACTACTTCTCGGCCTTCTTTAAAAGCCTTATACCATTCATAAGCCCTTGTTTTTGATATACGATTCGCCGTAGGTATTTCGCAACATTTTAGTGATTCACCACATGAAATATCATTCGAAACACAAAATTTAAGGCACACTCTTTGTTCAACAATATTTTCCATTGTAAAATCGCCGATAACTCAAAACTATGACCAACAAAAGTGTAGTTTAAAACAAATTAAATGACAGATCCGCTCAAACTTTGCGCGCTAAATCAGTACAGTGCTACCAACATGCAGTAAAAATTAGAACGACCTCTTTTACGCGGGTCTTTTATTGACATATTCGATACTTTACACAGAGTTGTATACTAGAGGAAAATTGTCATTATACATTATTTCAGTAGGCTCCATTTATATTTTTATTCAAAAATAAGACTGTGACTTAAGCCCAATACATTCCAACAATAAGTAAGCAGTGTTATTAAAAACGACACGTTTTGAAGCGAAAAATTACGGGTTCGTAAAAAACTGAGATAGGTAATGTAAAAAAATTAAAAACACATTTTATAAAAAATCTAAACCAAAATAAAGCTTACTTTAGATACTATATTCACACCACCCAAGTGCCATCTTACTTTCAAGAAACTACTACGTGATTTTCACATTTGAAAATTCCTAGCAAGAACGCAATGCTCTAGTTTCATGTAATTATTCTCTCAGAAGGCATAAAAAGCGAGCGTGACTTTACTGAGCCCGTTATTATTTAATACTTGCCTATTTTAGAAGCAAAGTCACTGATACTTGGTCTGATATTACAGAAAGTATAAAGTCGTTTCTTCAGTTCATATTTCTAATCAAACCGATGTTTCATATTTTGTGTGTTTATAAAGAAAAACATTGTTTTTACTCCTTTATATTTATTACATTATAGTTTTTATAAGTAAATGCAATTTAAAAAAATACGATTTTCAATATTAATTTAACTAGTACAGTGAATTATAGAATGTTAATTTATTCTGCTTGACACGATCAAATTCCTACATCCAAATAAAACTTGCCATTGATAACATATTTTATATTACCACTGGCAAATTTTGGAAGTGGATCAGATCTGATTAAAACAATAAAATCCTTTGTTGTAATTATATATTTTTTGTGAAAAATACAGGGTTTTTTGATAAAACTAAATATTATCTACTCTATTTCTAAGCACTATTCCTATATAATATTTATGCAGATGTTAAAACCTCACCGAGAAACATCTCAAAGGTAGATGTGATCATTATTTCTGTTCAAAACACTGTAACGAATTATTTGCAATAATCATAAGAGAACGTGATACGAAGCATAACCATCGATAGGGAATACAGTTTAGTTTACTGCTACGTTATATTCATTAATCACAGATATATTAATAAAATATAATTAAGAATAACCTAACTTATTTGTTTTTATTCATAAACTGTCTATAATGCAAAACTTTAAAAACTTATTATAAATTATATTATTAATTTTATATTGAATGTACATTACGTATGTTAAATAAATAATAATAATATTAATCTGAGGCGACAGGGTCTCTGCGACGGACCACTCTGGGCTCATAAGCAGAAGATGGTCGGAGGCCGCCCGCATCATCAGCCTATTTATTACTTTTCCTTTCCTCCAAACCCTTGAATAGAGTTTCCGTCTGGTTGTTTATTATTTATTTATTAATTTAACATTATTTGATTTATAGTGATAAATTCAATAAATTTTATTTTGTTTATCATTTTTTATATATTTATGTAGGAATTTAATTATAAAATGTAGTATTTGTTTTCTGTTGTCTTTAAAAATTGTATAATAGAGTAACAAAGATAATCTGTAATCATTGTAATAATTTAGAACGCAACAATAGAGAAAATAGGAATATAGTATAATATTATCTATGGCATTAGATATAAAAGTGAGCAACGGGGTAAAATGGTGGCGACTTGCTCATGATTAAAATCACGGTGAACGATTATATGTATGAAAGATTATATTTGTACGGTAAGAAATGTAAGTTTTTTGGAAGAAGACTTCATTTCTTCATACCCAAACCCATATTAATTATCCCAACCAGACGAATATACAACATAAATATCCTTAGTAATATGAATTAATAAACGCGATGTAGAGTTTTGTGACCGTAAGTGGATGATGTGGCAATACACCATAAACAATTAAATACAATATACAGGCTCTTATTTTTATCGCTTGTAAATATGATGTGCGACAAAACCAAAGTTGGTTTTATTTTGCACTGTTTGTTCATAGGGTACCTATATGTATTATAAAATAAATAAGAAACAATATTAAACAACCAAATGGATATCATCCCTAGGCCAAACAGGACCAAACGGTCAAGATTTGGGAGAAAGAGAAAGAAATCGGCGGACGTTGTGGGTGGTAACGAGGAGCACCGTTTTCTGCATTTAAGCTTGATGTAGACCGCACGGAGTCGAAGTTACCGCAGAAGTCACAATTAACAACAAGAGACTAATTGGGATCCACATTTCCCCCGTAGTTTCCGATTTAATAAAATTCGAAAATTGTGGCCTGGTCGAAAGTCAGTCAGAACGATATATTCAACCGCCTTTACCGCCATCGCCATGGTTTCCCCACGAATTGGTAATAGCAGTACGAGACACCACATATCTAAACTGCTTGCTGTCGACGCTATTAATGTCTTAAGTTTAATAATTAAGATTTTTATTATTTTCTTAATTGAATTTGGAAACTGGGTTATCCGCAATGTACATATTTTGTGTAATCTGCATAGCCAAATGCTTACTAAGTCACGGTTGAATCTATGAATTTACTGTTATCTTCGAAAATGAATGAATGACCATGTGCTTTATCTAGTACACGATAAATCATAGGTCAAAGCTGAACCAACGGAATCGGTTAGTCCATTGTGTTAAATTTTCATTGAAATACTGTTCCATTTTCTACGTAACAATATGTAATTATTGATTGAACTTTATTCAATTTGTAGACAATAGACCTATGAAAGACATTTCAGTCGCTATTATTTATTAATATAACATTAATAACATTATTACACAAATGGCAGTCCAGTAGTCAAAATTCAACCGGAATTCATAAAAAATATATTTTTATATAAAACAACAATTATATATTATAAAAAACTACTATTGATAAATCCAATTGTGCATGCCTTAAGCGCATTAAAAAAATTACGTATAACATGATTATACGTAATTTTTTTAAAGTAGTTTAAATACACACAAGTTTTCACTAATAACCTTATTATTATACTTCCAATTTTCCGATAATTTTCTCTTTATGGGGTATAAAGTTCAAGACGTATTTAAGTATATTTATATATCAATCCTACTTACTTTTAGTACGTAGTACTATTATTTATTCTGTGCTTTTAAAATATTGTAAAATTGTGATTATAATAATAATCCAGTATGTATCAAATTTGGTTTTTCGAATATTTTGTATTTGTACAGCGATCTTCTTGTGCACGAGCCGCTGCGCTGCAAACAAACAATACAGTATCTACTCACGACTGAGCCCGAAGTGAGTGAGTGAGGCAGTCTATTTAGTAAAATAAATTATTACAAGGCTGCTCAAAACACCGAATATTTCGGAATTTCTCAGCCGAAAAAATTAATTATAAATAAACAAAACAAAATTAAACTGCCATTTACATTCCATGGCTTCCCACATGATAGATGAATAGATTAAAAATAGATTGAGTTGAAAAATTGATATTTTCAAAAGTTATCGTGTTTACCCCTCCATGCGGACTTGACAAATCCACACCATAAGCCACTTAAACCACTTTTTTTGTGTAAAAATAGCAATTAATCAATTTAAAAAAAAAACTTCAACAATCATTTAACTTTCTGGCAATGTGCTTTTTATATCATTTGTATGTGTACAATATGATTGTTGGATACGATTTCATGAGACAAAACGTTGGAATCTTGATTTTTAGGCCCTAGCAAAACATCCAACGCGCTTCGCGCTTAAGACATGCAAAACACAGATATTTAATATTAAAATATAAAATAAATGCTATTTTGATTTGAAATAAACTCCGCAGACTATATATAAAGGAACATTGGAAATCATCTTAGTGTAATAATATGCATAATATATATATGAATTACTCTGAGTAAATCACACAAAATACACAGCTCAGTATGATACTTTATCCTTAGAATAATTACATACATTAGACTTTATCCAAGGCTCAGTGAATCTGTCAATAAAAATTTGGTGGCAACATTTTAAAATTCTATGACAATTGATATTGGCAGTATGAACATACGAAGAATGTTTTATTTAATTTTATTTAATGTATTTGTAACGTATATTATATATAAATTTTAGCTTTCTGCGCTTTTTTTCATAGAAACTCTAACTGTGCCAAATCTCTTTTATTTACAGAATATTTATACATATTTAATATAAAATAAAAATGACGATCCCTTATCTAGTTAGATAACCAATTTTCGAATTATATTTCTATAGCTATCAATTTCACAAGATATGTTTTACTTCTAAAATGTAAGCCTAAACGCAAAAACACATACATAGCCAATTGGCTCGTATCCGGTGTTTTTTTATAGAATAAGGGTGAGAAGCGAGCACACAGCACACCTGATGGCAAGTGGATGCTATGGCCTATATACATCTATATCTATCCTCGATTAAGAATTAAAATGGAAATGCGTTGTCACCCCTGAGGACTAAGATGGAATGCCTCGTACAATTTGACAAGATCAGAATAGATAGCTACGAAGTATCAGAGGCACAGGCGTAGTTAAATCCATCCAGACCCAAAAATCGATTTATGTACGTTCTGAAATTTATGTTGTCCTTGGAATTTGAACACAAAAATCTCAACTTTATACTCTGACTCCTAAGCCGCAATCATCAGTTTTTATAAACCCTAAATAAATAAAATAAAAAACAATTTATGCAAATTTTTTACCATATTATTTCTAAAAAATAAAGTAGCTGTCTAATATGTCTTTTATTATGCAGGGCACGGGCCTCCTCTTATTTCTGATTTAGAAGAGCCCGTCGCGCTGCACAGTGCGTGTAGCTGGACTTTACAAGTCCTTGAACTATTTAAACTATTTAGACGTGCAAGTTTTCTCAAAATGTTTACCACCGAGCACGTGTCAATTAAGGATTCTATTTTTTTTTAAAGAATAAGAATGACAAGCGAGCACACAGCCTATCTGATAGTAAGTGGATGCTGTAGCCCATAGACATCTACATCTATCCTCATTTAAGAATCAAAATGTAGATGTGTTGTAAGCCCTGAGGACTAAGATGGAATGCCTCGTATCCAGTAAAAAGAGTCTCCGGTTCTCTGCACTCACAATACGAAGCACAGCAGCATTGAGCTGCTATTTTTTTTTTTTACGCTAGTATTCTGTGATAGCGTGGTCCTTCCCCGGTCGAGCCGACCCATTCGTGCTACAACTATGATATAGCTGAAGCATGGCTCTACCACGTGTTATATAGTTATTGTGCACGTATAATATATATACTGAGGTTTGGTAAACTTTATTGGAAGTCCATATTTTATATATTTACAACATTTCTTACTTGGGTGAGTAACGTAGTTAATCACGCAAAATTACAATTATCAAATTCATTAGTGACGGTACGGTGTGTGAAATTAGATTGTTAACGTAGTTCCTGCCTGGTCCTTGGGGTAACTATGAAATATGATTAATTATAACCAAGAGACGAGAAGCATGATGTGCTTTAGCAATGTTTTAGTAAATAAATGTTTTACTTATTATAGGAGCAGTTATTGGTTAGTAATTACGGGATATGAAAATCATAAATAGGTATTAAAATGTAGAAACGTTGTCAATCAACAAAGAGCAAAAGCATAATATTTTATTTTAGTTAAAAACGTTCTCGGTATTATTATATTCAACAACAGCGGCAGGTTTTATTGAACACAATAGCTTATTGATTGCTGCATTGGTGGGACGCGAAAAGAGAAAAAACGTTACAAGTTTGTAAGAATGATGATTTGCCATTTAATAAAGATTTATTTTAAAAGTAAAAAAACTATTTAGTTATCAAAAAGGAGGATAAAGACATACCAAATTTGTAAAAGCATACATTTGTATATTTAAAACATTTAAAAGATAAATTAATGAAAATATTTAATTTAAAATGTTAAAAAATAATTAGCTAAGATCCGGGTAATAAAATAAAACGATGTGTCTTAGCTAGTTTAAAGAGCACCTCACGCCCTCCTTCAATTGCGTGCACTATCCCCGCCCCAACTAATCCCAACACTATTACACTACGAAAGACACACCACCAGTGATAATACGACACGTGTTTTGCCCTTAAACGAACCATCATCAGGTGAAATAGACTCTTAGGTGGCTGATAACTAAGTGAGTGAAAGATTGGACCAAAAATTAATATTCAAACACTGAAGGTAGCCGAGCTAACTATGGCCCGTATTAATAAACGTTACTCAGCTCAAGTACACGCACTTGAGGTTATGATCTTATTAATACACATATTTCAAGATGCGGCTTCAGTTTACGATATCACCTAAGTGACGCACTGATTAATAAATGAAACTCGCCTCTCAAGTATGTACTTGAGATTCTAAAATCTGAGAGCGGGCAGTCCTTGACTTGAGACAGTGATTGTTGACATGGAGATTGAAAATAGTTTAATATAAATTAATTATTACAACGAAATTGAGTACGATGACGATATTTTATGGCCTTCGCGATATCGTTTACCAAAAATTTATGTAAGGGATGCCTTCGATCCTTTTATGTTGCCAAGTGAAAATTTTAAAAACGATACAGATTTGGTCAAAAGTCAGTTATATAATATATTGATTCAGTAATATAATATAATTTATATTGTAACATTAATAAGAGACTCATTGGTGAAATACAGCATCAGAGGTTTTCCGATTTCCCCAGAAATAGCTGTCATATTGTTTTTAAGCTTTTATGCCACAGCATCATTACAAGTATGTATGTACATATTGTATATTTATTTAAGTAAGTATAATTTATTTAATTATTGAAATGAATATATTGTATTAAATTTCAAAGTAGGTAGTGAGAGCATTCACAACTTTTTAAGCCACCAGGGCGGAGCCACTTAAAAATAAGTTGTAATATTTGACAGATTTTATAGCGGGGAAGTTAATTTGTTCAAAAAATGTAAAAGTTAATGTTTGTTTCTGTACTATTAGTTATATTTTATATTTATTAGATTAAAAATAAATAAACCGAATCACAGATATTCATAAAAGTGGAAAAATTCAAAAAAAATGTGCAAAAAATTAAAGAGCAAACCACTAAGGCATTGTTTTGTGCATTAATATAATACTCTAGAAACTAATAACATTTAATTTAAAACTAACTTCTCTATTTTTCTCAACCGGAGTAAATGCATGCTTCTTGCTTTCCATTTTTGTATAAATAAAATTTCCCGCGAGATTAAAGATGTTTAAAGTAATCAAGATGTAGTTTTCCAGTGTCAAAAATGATACGTCAGTTTTATATTTGACTTTGATTATTTGTACATATTGAATTAAGTAGTAAACATTTAGTTCGTATTTAGAAATACATATACAACAGTTTTAACAATTTAAGGTTTTCGTAAGTAGAAAATAACTTTAAGTATAACATGATGATACAGCTTTATTTATTCAAGTTTTGTCAAAATAAAAGTGTTTAATAAATCCCACGATATAGCAAAAAAACGTGATGAATGATATTCTAAACTTCGGTCTATGTGACGTAATCGTTCACGAGATCAAGCCCTCAAGTCACAGTATAGTATTCCTAAGTACAGCGTCTTGAGGAGCTAATCTTGGTAACTGAGATACTGTTTTTATGTGTTTATTAATGAGCAACGATCTTGAGATGCTGATATAATCGTAATGAGGGTGTATCAAATGATAACGCATTTGAATTCGTCATTGAGTAACGTTTATTAAGGGCCTTAGACATCGGGACGTCAAACACCTCAGTCCACCCCGTGAAAATGGGTGCTGTAAAGCTCCCGAAACGCCGGGTGTTAAAAAGTTTAAATTAAACGCGATAAAATCCGTAAAATTAGTTTCATTTAATGTGCAGTGTTTGCGTAAATATAAGAAATCTTCGAGTGAAAGAGTTAAGAGCGGTAGGCATAACTAGCTATTGTAGAATAAATCATGATTATTTATTCTAAAATGTTGAAGGAGAACAGCTTCTTAATAAATTGTGTCTATAATTAAGAAATACCACTGTAATTTTCTTAGTGCCTAAAACTTTATTTTTTACATATGATTTTATGTGTAAACGTATAAATTATTAAAAGTAAGTCGAAGGGAAAAACTATGAAAAGTAAATAATATATAGTTTCCTTAGTTTTCAATAAAAACTACCGCATTCTAAGCATAATTTGTAACTTTAATTTCAAACAATCTTAATAAAAATATTGTTTGTTTTTCTGAGATATGAGAAATTATCAGCCGATTTTTTAAATCTAAGGAATATTGCAAATTGAATTATGTCAAACCCCTAATACATTTCAAGTTGCCAGTCTTGATTCGAATATTAAGTCACCGGTAAAAATGCGACCTCGAACGGTATAAAATATAACTTACTTAAAGCTTGAAATAAAATTCTTTCATATGAAATCTTTTTCCTAGGATTCTTATCCTTACACCTGATCATTAATGTATAATATTATTGTGAGTTGTTATTTGAACGATATAAGTCCTCGAGACCGAATTTTATTTTGGTCATAGACTCAATGGAGACTAGCCTCTTATATCTGCGCAGGACATGATTATAGTGCAATAATTAATGCGCAAGTACAGGTGCGCTCTCTATTCTCTCAGTCTCATAGAACGATTGGACGGCAATCGATACTATTCCGATTACAAGGCTTCATGTGCATTCCGAGACACAAGGATGAAACACCGCCGACTTTCTGACTATAGGCTGGTGCTAAAAATTTCTTGACAGAAAAACCCAATAACTGATTTGGGCCCGACCTGGGATTAGATTAGAAACCAGGAACACGTCATCAGCAGCCGTGCTTACGACCATTAAACTAACACATCATTGTGAATTGCTATACGTGTCTTCTTAACAGACTCTGACTTCCCACAACAGAGTACTCAAAAAACCGACAAAGCGTTAGAACTGGGTACTTGCTTTAAATTTCATAAGAAAAACTGATCGAATTCAATACCCGTCAAAATAATTTAAATCGACAAAATATTGTAAAAATTAGCATATCCAATAAATTTGAAAATATGAAAAGGAATTGTGAAGTACAACACACGTGCCTTGGACCAGCGTGGCGAACTCAACCCTGCTCCAAAAACAAGCTCAAAACTCTGTGCCTTTGATACATACGATTTTTAATTTTTAATTTAATACCGCAATTTAAATAATGAATTAAACGAAGCGTTCAATCCGTCAGCATTATATTATAATTGCATTTATATTCAAATTTTCTTAGATAATACAATTTCACAATTGCTTCAACATTGAATTTGATATCTTGCCATTAAGCTAGAGACAAAGTTACTGGACGTGACTGCCCAACTTGCCATCTCAAACTATCATCATAGCAAATTATATTCATAGACTCTAGCGAAGCTTACAAAGAGCAACTTTATATAATATTTTAGAAAATTGAGGATCTTAAATGCTCACTATTATACAAGAGATGACAGAAGAAAACTGAGAACGAGATTGGGTGACGTAAGATGTGACAGAGGAAAACTGAAACAGGAGTGGGTAGAAGCTGATAACATCTAAATAATAATAAAAAAACTGTGGTTGCCAGTTGACCGATTGCCAGACGTGGCCACTATCGCAATATCCCTATGGAACACAAAATATTCCCTATGGGAAATACAAAATTATATGCAATACACCTATGTGTAATTTTTTTTGTGATAAGCATTTTATATGATCACTGATTGAATATGGGGATATCCCAAATTTTCCTTTTTATAAGTGTAAACCTACACGAGATGCACCCTGTCGATTGACAGACCCGGTAAATCTAAAGCTCTGAACCCGAATTTTAAAATGTGTTCATGGAAGCAGCATTTCCAGTGAGGAGGCTTTTATAAACAAGTAAAGGTGAGAAATAGCACATAATCAGATTGGTAAATCACACATAGACAGTTAGATCTACAATATCATGTTAGCGCACACGAACCCGCCAGCTCAGCGTAGTGGAAATTGTGCCAGAACACCAGGATCATTGGAAAGGCCGTGCATGCGTGAGATTTGGCGTATATGAAAATGCGCGCGCGCGAATGTGCGTCAATTTATAAATAGAAAAAAAATGTTGAACAATATTTTAAATCTTCATCTGATGATAGAAACTTGATTACTTTTAAAATGTATTTTTATTCCATTTAATATGTAAAAGTGTATAAATATTGAGGATTTCTATAAATAGGTATAGAATATAAATTGAAAATATCACTACATAAAAGAAAAGTCTTCATTAGTTTTATGTTACATAACAATATTCTTATTTCTCATTTTTGTTAATAATATGAACATATATGATTTGCCTCTTTTATGTTATTAAATACAAATTAAATTAGTCACGAACCTATCTTTCTTGCCAATTCAGTTTGAGAAATTTTCGTCGAAGTACACGGTACGTAACTGTGAGCTCAACTAATACTGGTTTTACAACTCGTTATACTTTTGCCAAATGTAATAAACAAACGGATTGGAAGCTATATATTTCGGTTTTTATTTCAATTCATCGTCCAGTGAGCTCTAGTATTCATCTGTTCGCCGTGTATTGATCCAATCAAAAGTTGAACATTGGCCGATTCGGTTCAAGCAAACTTATTTTTGTATAAAATAATCATAGAAGAACCAAGTGTCTGACGACTACTCTACTGAGGTAATTCTTAATTTATTAAGCAGTATCTATTTATTTGAAAATCGATGTAATACAAAATATATTAAATGGTAATGAAAATCTTTCATACTAATTTCATGCATTATAATAATTATATCGTTTCTTAATAAGTTTTTCGATTAACTGAAAAAACTCTTGTAATCACGATCATAGCAAATGCTTAAATTATTTCTCACAAATTGGGATATAATTTTCTAGATGGGATTTACGTCTAGGTGGGTCTACAACCACTTTCCTATTTTTGTCTATCCAAAAGTGTATCTATTTGTGTTCAAAGTATAATTATAGGCTGTGAGACATTCTAATTTTGATCTCTTTATAAGCGGTAGAGCCACGCTGCAGCTATATAACGGTTGTAGCACGAATGGGTCGGCTCACCCGGGGAAGGACCATACTCTCACAGAAAAAATATACACAGAGTAAGTGTAGAGAAACCGAGATCCTTTTCACTGGATACGGAGAATTCATCTTAGTTCTCAAGGGTGACAATGCATCTTGATTTTGATTCTTAATCGAATATCGATGTATATGTCTATGGGCTATAATATCCACTTGCCATCAAGTGGACTGCATGCTCGTTTGTCACCCTTATTCTATGAAAAAAGATCTTAGTCATCAGACAATGCGCCAAAAGTCTTTGGGCTCTAGTAGTTCTCTATTTATATAAGCTTTAGTAGCTGCATACCATTATCATCATCATAAGTTGTACATTTATCACAAATAATATCTAAAAAAAAATACAATATTACCGTTATTTTTGTTCAGGGACTGAGTGCTCACCTCGAATTTCACTGTATGCTAGAAACCTGAATTCAACTCCCGAAAACATCAATTCTATTGTTATATTAATAATCAATTTAAGACAGGTGGTGAAGGAAATTATGACATGCAAAGCTGAATGTTTGCAAAATTCTGTTACAAATATAACGGTGAATTTTGGAGCAATGCCACGAAATCTCCCGCTCCATAATCCTTTCCAACATAAAAAGGGAGGGTGCCAAAAAATGGAGCTTGTTGCTTATTTTTCATTAAACAAGTAATGAATAAATTCACTTAGTGACCTGCTTTCGTGCGTAGCGATTGGCTTGTGCTAGCGGTGTAAAGAAATCCATCACCCTATGTCGTCCTGTGGGTGTCATAGAAATTGACTATGGGAAAATCCAAAAAGATCTTATGGTCTCCATTAGATGGCGATACTACTTTGCTTATTTTAAATGAAAATACACATTCTGTTTACAGCGAGCATCATCAAAGGTGTGAGACAATCCGTTTATACAATATGATCGTATAACCAGATGCAGAGCTTAGAGAATGGAGTAGAGGTTGCACTGCAATGCATGGAATAGATTAATATCCCTATTAAACTTTGCTTGGTCTTATAAGATTTTTAGATCCCAACTGACATCCAATTTTAAGCTGACTAACCTTTTTTGACAATGCATGAATCAAGGAGACGGTCATTACTCTTAAGTGTGAGACCGTTCTTGAAAGAATACTCTCTTAACAACGTTTTAACACTACCTCGCCTTGAATTACCACCTCAACATTACAGCAACACATATTTACATTTTCCTTTTTATTTATAAATTTTCTAAAAAAATTAAGGTTATTTAGTTTCATCTAATTTTAGAAAATGAAATGAAAATTGATGAATCCCGTCAGCGGATATTGAAGTCAATTTAAATGAGGTGTCGAAAATAAATCTCTGACACATTCCTTACTCTTTCGACTTATAAAGACAAGATGGATTCTGAAGTTAAATTGAAGTTGTTTAACTTCGACGTAACAAGGATTAATGAGATGTCATTTTCTACTAGCCCTACTATTACCTGCTTTAGCGCTTTTAGAGAACGAAAATCTTGGTTTAAATCTTGGAACCCATCTTGAAAGCCAATAGATTTAATAGTGTTGGTTTTTCGTTATATCCCCAACACAACACATCTTCATTTTGATTCTTTATCAAGGATAGATGTATATGTTTATGGTACACAGCTTCATGTTACTATCAATTTAACTAGATGTCACTCTGACATGCAAAATTGTATCTAATAATAATTAAACTTTTAAAAAGTACAAACGGACTCCAAAAAGCAACAACTAACTGGTAGAGAATGCTTAAAAGCACTTTGTATTTTTTTGTAAGAAGGAATTCAATAAAGAATATATAAATAAGTAAATGTCGTCTAATTAGTTACTTTAAAATATTCAAGGTCTATTTTACCAGACTTAGAGATAATTTTTTTTCTGTAAATTTATATGGGACCACCCTGAAGTATTAATAAAAATCATTTCAGACGTTTCCGAAAATCGGTGAACAAAACGTCGAATATAGAATTTTCTCGTTTTTATGAACTCTGTTAAAATTGTGCTCTGTCGTGCCATATTTAAAGTTAATATTGTTTCAACATAACACCACAAAATGCTTGTTATCAGTAATTACAGTTCATCTAATCAAAGATGCCAATTAAGACTTAATGAATGAAAATGACAAAAACCTACTCTTAGCTAATTAACATTACGCCTGTGTCAATTACAAAGATTTCGCCACTTCATACTATGATGGCGTCGTGATCTAATTTTAATCAACTGAACTTGTTAAAAAAACAAGCTGAGTATATCTACGCTAATAAACAAATTCACAAAAGTATGGTAATACTACTTAAACCTGATTTAATAATCGACAGTATTATTTTACAGACTTTAAAAAGTATATCATCGTGTTGCTATATTACTGCTCTATTAGGATGTGACCACAAAGCAACACGGGCCGCCGACGTACCGGACATGTGACTTTAACTTGCAATGTTTGTGTTAGTTAGGGTCAAATCTTGGAACTGAACTTTAAAGCAGTTATCCTCAATCAACTGAGCTGAAATTTTGCATACACGTTTAGTTTGGATGACAATGCATGGTTAGCTAAGTGAAGTCACTCTAAATCCGATATGGCGGACCGCCCAAGATGGCGGACTAGTTATTTTCTATGCACTCCCATAGTATAGGTATCAAATGAAAGGGTTTTCTGAGAAAATACGTAAATAAAATGACGTCACTCTAAATCCAATATGTTGGAAACCCAAAGATGGCGGACTATGTTTTTTTTTTATGCAAACCCATGATATGGATATCAAATGAAAGGGTTTACTGAAAAGAATACGCATAAAATAACGTCCGCGTTCAGCTCTTCGAGGAGATGGTGTACTACTGCCCGACTAAACGGTAAGACTTAGCGGGATCGTGTCTTAATTAATATCGGTCTACACCCTGCGGTGGTGAAAAAAAAAATACAAATACAAACAAATTGTAAAGAGTTATAATTCTGAAAAGGTTAGGGATAGTTTGGTGATGCTCGAACAAATGTTGAAGGGTGTGTTGTGTGTTTCAAGGATCAACTGCTGGTGATAAAAAATTTAAGATGGCGGATCTAAGATGGCGATCAAAATCTAACAATGACGCATTAAATGAAATGAACAGACTTAAAAACATGTCCAGCGATAACTAAAAAATAAATAAATAGTTAAAAAAAACATTTTTAAAAACAAGCCTTCATTTAAATGCTCTAAAAATAAGAAAATAAACTTTAAATAAAATCAAACCCATCAATTTATTACGTTACACAATTTATATGATATAACAGCTTATTGCGAGATTTACCTGTGTACATAAACAAGAATACAATATGTTACTTGATATTGCCATAAGTAGGTAATTCTTAGAAAAAAAAATATGTTTTATAAAATAGGTAAATCTCGCGAAAAGCTTTTATTTTATATTATATAAATTGTGTACTGTATTATATAAATTGTCACTATGAACCCACCCAGAGTACAACAAAATAGATCTATGTCTTCTGTTATACGGTTGAGAATATGGAGTGCGCTCGTAAACGGCGCCTCATTCACCAGCTTAGTGCGGCCGCGCGACACAGCCAGCAGCCGCGGCCGCCGCCGCCGCCACACGTATCTGTCCGGAACACACATGCGCACTTGTTGCAATACGTCTGGATTGTGAATCTTTCCCCTTATCACCTTAAAGATATATGAGACTAGCGCTAAATTCCTTCTTACTTTTAGCTCATTGTATCCTACCATACCTAAGGTGAATAAGGTAGGATACTTATTTGGGTAAAATGGGTATACTCCATACATTTTTTTATATAAATATCTAATAAATATATTCTGCACTCTCTCCAACAAGATACTATATTTAGTTTCATGTGGAGACCAGACGACTGCGTTGAACTCTAACTGGCTCCTCACTAAAGAGTTATTACAATGCAGTAATTGCCTTGATATTAGTGAAGTCCCTAGCTACCCGAAGCACGAATCCTAAAGGAGATGAACTTGGTTCCATACAAGCTTGGGCCCGGCGTGAACAAAGTTCAAATAAATCTTATTTTTAAGATATAAATATTTGCTATTTATGTTAAAAAATCATATTTTTGTAGGACCTGGGGTTTTGTTTTTATTTTATGTTTTATTATTTGTAGGTTATGTAATAAAATCACTCGTTGCTGTAATAAGTTGTTTAAATAAATTGAAAAGGATACAAAATAATGCAGTTTTGTAGTTATTATGAAAATAATGTATTATAAATCTTAACCTTTTTAATTTTTTAATTATTTTCTGCAATTATTAATAAAATATCATCTACAAAAGCAGCCGGAGGCTGTAAATTGTCTGTTCTATTCTTCCCAAAACCCAAGTACCACATTATTGTCATTATGTGGGCGCAACAATCTACTGTCCTGTAATGCGAGAGAAACGCCAAGGGTCAAGTTAAATTAATCCACGAAAGTAAAAACACGAAATATATTCACAACCACAATATCAAATGCGCATGAAAAGTTGAAACTCGAAGTTATAAAGTTAAGTCTCCTTCGGAAAAGGCAATGATCAACGACCATACAGCCTATTCAATCGTATCAGATATTATTCAAATGTTTTTTTAGTTAAATAAAATGGTCTATTCAATTGATTTTCTATATTGGTTTCCTTAATTCAGTATTCATCTCTACAGATTCGCATCAATATTTTAATATTATGATTTCTTTGATAATGAAGACTTATTTTTTACAAAAAATAGCCTTCATTATCGAATGCCATAGACATTAAATACAGAAAAATAGTTAAAGACGTTTTTTTTGCTATGGTAAAAGCGTTAGTTTTCGTTTTTCAGTTTAAAAAAATGTTTTTATGAATGTCCCATGGATTACAGAATTAAAAACCTTTTAATTATGCTTATAATTTATCGTTTTATTACCTTCATATTTTTTTATAACTGTTACGAACGATGTCAAGCACCAATTTCATACATCTCCTTTCTGTAGGCTTTTGTACAGATTTTGGTTACATACTCTGAAAAGTCTAGTTTAGAGGAGAAATTAACCCCTAAATCTCTGACTTCTGACACTTTCGCTATTGGTACCCCGTTAATTTGGTATTGGTACGTAACTGGAGATAGTGCACGGCTGAAAGTCATAGTTATGCACTTCGAGACGTTAAATTGTAAATTATTATGTTTGCTCCAGGTTACCACCCTATCTATATCTTGTTGTAACTTTTGGCAATCCTCTCTGTTCCTAACAGCAAGATACAGTTTCAGATCATCTGCAAATTGAATGCAATAAGCATCCTTGACAACCGACGGAAGGTCATTTATCATTAAAATGAATTCCAACGGACCCAGGTTGCTGCCCTGACTCACTCCGAGCCTAGTAAAATAATTTTCTGACCTATGCCCCGCATATTCTACATACTGCTGTCTGTCCCGCATGTAGCTAGCAAAAAAGGTTAGTAAATGGGGAGTAAAACCTAAACCTACCAGTTTTGTGAGCAGTATATCTTCATGAAAACCTCATTTCATCATAACAATATGAAATTAGTGTTCAGCTTTTTTTTACATCAAATATCAAGGGATCAAATACCTCGGGCATACTATGTAGCTATGACATGCATTAAAAGTACTCGTACATGACATTTTTTATTCTAGACGGAATTAATTTACATCCATTTTTCCCCACTCTTTTGGAAAGTAAGACTGGTCTATACTCTAGGTAAAGTTAGTAAACTTTACCACTTATTTTTTTTTATAGGATAAGGGTGACAAGCGAGCACATAGTCCACTTCATGGTAAGTGGTTGCTGTGGCCTATAGACATCTACGAGTACATCTATCTTCGATTATGAATCAAAATGCAGATGCGTTGTCACCCGTGAGGACTAAGATGGAATGACTTGTTTCCAGTAAAAAGGGTCTCCGGTTCTCTACACTAACCATACGAAACACAGCAGCGTTAAGCTGCTATTTTACGCTGGTATTCTGTGAGTGCGTGGTCCTTCACCGGTCGAGCCGACCCATTCGTGCTACAAGCACGGCAGCATGGCAGTTCTGTATCGGAAAAAAACGTTATGACTACTCCTCTCCGGTCCGTCGATGGCCCGTGTTGCTTTATGATCTTGTATAAGAAGCCACACAGAAAGCAAAAGAAGCGTTTCGAAAATTTTGTCCTCTATTTGAGAACCATGACAATCAACGCGATTGAATAGTATTTTTTCATTGAACGCTGTGGAATGGAAGATGAATTGTGAATGTTGATACAAAGTAGTTTATACAGTATAAAGACACAATAATTGTGTGCTTGTACTGTGCTTTCCGCTCTTGCTATATCTGTCCTGTTGCTGTTACTACTGTTCAGTAGTACTCTTTCACTAAACATGTTTGCAACCAAATTATACAATTGATTCAAGATAGTTTAGGCCAAGTCTCTGTTAATTATGATGTTCATTACTTAGCATATATTATATTCTATCAGTAATTAACTTTACAGAGTTATTTAAGTTCACCTAAATGTACTTGCGTGCATTTAGGTGAACTTAAACTCATACTTACGTCCATACTCACAATTTATCTTTTTACTGGTTTCATGGTTCAGATTCCACAATATTTGTATCCTAAAGTGAAAACAGGCATTTGACAAGAACAAATATTACATATGCTTTCTATTTCCGTCTAAAATAACCTCCCTAATAAGAATATTGAAGAGCTTTCGTACTTTTTCAGTCCTGTTTTCAAACATTGGTAGGAACTACTGTTACTATATGTTAGTATTAAAAACAGTTTATTCTCTGTTACCTTAAATACGTCTCACTCCTACTGGGAAGGTCCTCACATTCACTTGAGTGGTCATCAACCTCCAAACGGTCTTAATTAATTTAGAGCAACTTTAAAGTATATTTAGAGATAATAATGAATCTGATAGTAAAATCTTCACTGCAACCCACGAAAACCTGAAACTAACACAAAAATAAATAGATAATAATAATAAGAAAATTAATAGTACTAGGCAAACTTTGGCCGTGTTGTGCTGTAACATTGTATGGGGATGGAGATGCTCTCCATAATATGTAATACGCACAAATTTATTTTTGCTTGCGGATCTTAGTTAATTCATTGTTTCAAACACATCTTTAATAAAAAATTAATAAACTAAAAAAAATTGTTAATTCAAGCTAGAACGGCTGCTTGGGGGCAGAAATAAGGAAAATGATACATACCCAGATGAACTCCTAAGCATTAAATAAACAGAGACTACGGACTTCCATTTGGCGCGATCCTGACACACCTCTCTCGTCTCCTCCACATCCATATACCTACGCATACATGCTTGTCGGTTAAGGGTACTCTTAATTTGGCCCATTTTAAATATATCGCCAATTTGGGCGATAAACTTTCGCCTAGGGCGTCCCTTCCCGACTCTACCGTTCACTTTTGCAACATAAATTTGCTTTGTCACTCTTTCCTCATACATTCTTTCTACATGACTAAACCACCGAAGCATTCCTTTCTTAATCCTTGTCACAACATCATTTTGCAAACCACACTCTTCTCTTATCACTCAATTTCTCAACCTGTCATTCAGATTGAGCCCTAACATACTCCATAATGACCGCATTTCTACAACATTTATTCTACTCTCGTACTTCTTCTGCCAACTTTCACTACCATACATTAAAGTAGGGACTATACACAGCATTGTGAATTGCCATACGTGCCTTTTTGGACACATTCTGACTTTCCATGACTTTGCTATGATACAGTACATAAAAGAAATAAATCCCCGACTTCTGCCGCTATTATGAGAAAATTATTTTATTAATTTTAGTGCCTTGAAGGCGCCTTTTACTTTTCATTAAAAGTTTAATTTTTTGACCGTTTTGAACGGACTAGGGTATATCACAAGCTCAAGGTATCAACTGGAACGTCATCTAAAGTTACATTAAAAATCTTATCCCATATGTTCGCACGCTTAGAAGTGAATATTTTCTCGAAATATGTGTGAGCCACCCCTTTTTAATGCAAAATGATCATTTAAATCGTTTTGTCTATTGACGAAGATATCGCGTAACAAACATAATATTAAAAAAATCATACGGTCGAATTGAGAACCTCCTCCTATTAAGAGCATATTTTTCTTTGTCCGGAATATACATTAGGGTTGATTTATTTAAGTTATCATATCTTAATAGTTAGTTCCATTGATGTCTATATATGAGAAAATGTAGAACAATTTCGTTATATCCTATCAAAAGTCCACAGACCAACATAGGCCTGCCAATAGATTACCTCTATAGGGTTGGCAATCGCAGTTTTTATTTTTTATTTGTTATTAGGAAGACGCTGCAGCCCATCTCCTGGTTTGTTTCCCTCTGTCGCCTCTTAAGACACACACGGGATGATATTATGTGGTAGTGGATATTCTTAGACCGCCAATGCACGGTCAATGACAATTACTGAAGGAATAATAATTATTCTTATAATTACTCTTATCTCTCTCTCTACCTAGCCCTGTGGGTTACAGGCGTGAGTGTTTATGTATGTATTATGTACTCTTACAACTCCCAACCACCTGACAATCACGTTGTCCTTCATACATAAACTCACGCCTAACAAAGAAACTTTAACAAAATTTGTCCATTACCTATTATATTGTACCATATGCTACTATAAAGAAAATTATAGTATAGGGTGACAAACGAGCACACTGTCCACCTGATGGTAAGTGGATGCTGTGGCCCATATAAATCTACATTTATCCTCAATTAAGAATCCAAATGTAGATGTATTGTCACCCTGAGGATTAATTAACAAGGGGGCATTCCCTACTTATCACCTCCGATTTCGCTCAAATTTATAGGATATGCAGGGCTTGGCTAGAAATGAAAGTATCCGAAGTGGAATCCCCAGATGGCCAAGCGTATAGAAAATAAAAATGTTTCGCACGTAAGATGGAAAGCCAAATGTAGATTTGAGTGGTTTTTTTCATATAGTATTTGTTTCTTACTGTGTAAATTATTCATACTTAAGTTTTCTTGTAAATGTACCAATGTCTACTACTACAACATAGGTTTGTAACCCTGTAAGACAGGTTTACCTAGTACAGGGTTCACAGAACACAGATTGTGTTATTTAATAGTCCTAATAAATAAATAAATACATATATAAAGTATATTTGATTTAGCATCGTTGATTTTTTAAACATTATTAGGTGCCACTACATTGAAGTAATAAAAATACTACAGACTCCACACCAGTTGGCCAGATTATTTAAACATTAGACAATTACATGACTAAAGTTGCCTCTTGGTTTATCCGTCATTTTAAATAAAATTTATGGGAAACATTATGGCATGTATTTAAGGCTAACTTATAAGTGCTTAAAATTTTCAGCGTCGCATTTAAAATAACATTTTGGGATTAAGTTACGAATCAGATTTCTTAACATCGTGTCAGAGACACTGTAATTTGACTCTAAAGATTTCATAAAAAATTTCAGCAGAAATCGATTACAGCAAAGCCACGCCCATTAAGGTAGGTACTCACAAAAGAATTCCATTTCCCCGGTCATTGTCGAGGGCAAGTTGTTTTCGCGCGATAATTGGCGGGTTCGCTGTAAAGCTCGAGAGTTCGCAAAGTTGCTTGACACAGATCCAACTCTGTCTGCAATTCAGCGTTACGACTTATACTATGGTGTTGTGTGAAATTCATTTCTTTTCATTTTAGTATTATACGTAAAGTTTTGCGTGAAAAATCTTTAAAATTTTAAAATTTGTACGTGGTAGAGCCATGCTGCAGCTATATTAGTAGTATAGTTGTAGCACGAATGGGTGCGGCTCGACCGGGGAAGGACCACGCTCTCACAGAATACCAGCGTAAAATGGCAGCTTGACACTGCTGTGTCACATTTTACTGGAAAAGAGGCATTCCATCTTAGTCCTCACGGGTGACGACGCATCTGCATTTTGATTCTTTATTGAGGATAAATGTAGATGTCTATGGGTCACAGCAACCACTTACCATCAGGTGGACTGTGTGCTCGTTTGTCACCCTATCCTATAAAAAAAATTAAAACAGTTAATACGTAAACTTAAAATATAATATTTAGTATTTACATATTTAGGAATTCCTTATTTCAATTAGTAAAGCTAGGGAATTTGACGTGACGGTTTTCAATAAAGCAAACGTATCACACAAAATTATCTGTTACCTTATACTATTAAGTAATATGTGGTTCTTTACAATAACGCTGAAATAAACTGTAAGAGAAAGAAAAACTTAAGTAAGTTTTTCACCCTACGGTTATAAGGAGCTATAATAATTTTATATATATTTTTTATACAAACGAGCATGCGGCTCACCTGATGGTAAGTGACTACTGCCGCCCATGAACAACCGCAACACCAGGGAAATTGCAGGTGCGTTGCCGGCTTTTTAGAAAAAAGTAAGCTCTTTTCTTAAAGGTCCCTAAGTCGTATCGGTCCGGAAAAATCACCGATGGTGGATTCCACGGAGAAGTTGTACGAGGAAGAAAAGTCCTAGTAAAACGCACAGTGGTGGACCGCCACGTATTCGGTGGTGAGTTCGTGAAATTTGGCGGCTTCCGAAAAATTCCTCACAGCACTCCCCGTGGTAGATGCGGTAGAAAATGCAAAGGGATGCAACATCCCTACGCAGTGCCACTGAATCGAAACTATCAAAAGAACTCGGCCGTCGACGATTCGAACCGCTCTGCACTGGATGCGGTCAAGTGGAACTGCTGTGAGAACTGGGGTGCCTCGGCACACAGATGAGAACAGTATTTCATGTGGGACCAAACTTGCGCTTTGTAAAGTTGCAAGCGATGTGCCGACATGAAATACTGCCCGCTCTGCTGAGCACGCCAAGCTGTTTAGAGGTCAATTTGGCCTTCCATTCCAAGTGACCACGAAACTGTACACTATTCGATATGTCGACACCGAGGATTTCGTTGCTAGCTGAGAGTGCTAGGGGAGTGCCTTGAAACTGAGGAGATACGACAAAGAGTTTTATTAACGGTAAACGCGCAAACTTGTGTCTTCTGGAGATTGAACTGGACTAGATTTAGTTACCCCTAATCCGAGACTTTGTTCAGCAAAGACTCGACTTCAGACACAAGTTTGTTCCGGTACTCGGCGACTTTTTCCCGACAAATATTGGCACGGCCGGTATATAAAGCATCACCAGTGCTATCGTCCGTAATGTTACCAGTTTGCAACATATCATTGACATGCAGAAGAAACAGCGTTGGTGATAGCACGCAGCTATATATATATAGCACCTGCAATAACTTATAGGCCATCCTATAAGTTAGTGCAGGTCTCCCATTCCGCTTTCCAACAGTGGACCTCTACAAAAAGTGGGATTTTCTAACAGTGAGACAAACATTCATCTTACAAACTGTCCTAATGAAACATTCTCAATGTATATACGATCCGGAGCTACTAAAGGACAAACGCAGAAAAGGTACTATATGTCGCACCCAATCCTTCCATTCTGTTACCTCACACAATTACTTCTGTTTTCTAGGACCGTACATGTATAATAAACTAAATAATATCCTAAATTTCTATCCTTTACCTAAATCTAGTTGTAAATTCGTTCTAACAAAATATCTGAAAACTTTAGACTATGAATCAACCGAAAAGCTATTAAAGTCGCCTATATAATAAATAGTAATCTCGCTCAGCCATGAACTCCCTATATTCCCACATCTTTTCCTCATTTTGGTTTAAAATGCAATTATGTATATGTTAATCCCAACTCACGCACACACACGCGCACACACGAACGCACGCACAAGCACGCACGCACGCACGCACGCACGCACACACACGCACGCACACACACACACACACACACACACACACACACACACACACACACACACACACACACACACACACACACACACACACACACACACACTCGTATGCACGAACTCGCACGCATGATCAATAAACACTATACATAATACATACACCCATTGATGTGAAATCTGCAATTACTGTAGTTAATTTTGTTTATTTAGGTACATAATTATAATCTCCTTTTTTGTTTTGTATTACTCAGATTGTTGCTCTAGCCACGGGGGAGCCCTGGTGACCTGTAATACAGGTTTTTATACCTACTTCAGGCACCTGTCTCTCACAAGTTAGGTACCAGTCTGGCAATTCTGTAATACCTAGCATTAAGTTTACCTATTGTGGAGAGAAAATAAATTCATTCATTCATTCACTTTTCCCATAGTACGAAAGTTTCCCATATTATTCAATACACTTATCAGGCTGATTGACGGTCGTGGTATCAGTCGTAAAAATCAAAGACAAATTAAACATTTAAATAAAACTAGTTTTTACGGATTTTGTCGCGTATATTAACTTTTTTTATATTCCCGACGTTTCGATCACTTTACAGCACCCATGGCCACGGGGGGGGACTAAGGTGTTTGACGTCCCGGTATCATAGTTAACCACGATTTATTTGACGAATTATTTGTTCAGTTTAGGTTTATTTCCAGCTAATATGGTTGTCAAAATCTACGACCGGTTTGCAAAATGGTATCATTAATGAAGAAAAACCAACAAAAACTTAAGAAAGTCATTATTTTTTAAAGCTGATAATTATAGAGTACATTTATAATATTTTAACAGAATTTTTTCATGTTTATTTCACTGTGCCATCAGATTATTACTTTTGCAGAAAGAATTTTATTTCCATAATATTTTATACTACTATTCAATTTTGAAAGAAGCCTATGAAAGCTTCCATGTAAAAAAAAAAATCTGAAGCGTTCTTTGACTAATAGGTTTTTAAGCGTATTATTATTTTTCTTTTTTCTTTTGTTTAAAAACTTTGGGCAGTATACATATATAAATTTCACAAGGGCAAACATCCAGACCGGAAACAATTAGCAGTCGTATCTTCATATATTATGTATCGCACCTTTGACGCTTCTTCCCATTTCATGATAAAATATGAGATGGTTTTTCCGCCATCTGTTGAAAGCCTTGGCCTTATGATACCCAGGGGATGAGACAGGGTCGTGGTTTCTCTTTTGCCGCCACCTCACGCAAATTTTCAGGGTAACATTACTGATATTTAAAAGTATTTTAGTGGAGTTAATTAAAATTTGTTTTGAATTCATAACGATTTCTTTTGAATGTTTTGTTTCATCCAAAAAGAAATTTTTAAAATTACGTAAACATTTTTGTATCTCACAAATATAATACTTTACTAGAGGTATTTGATTTAGAGTTTCGTATTGAGATGGATTTTTATATGACATGTTGGTAACATTTGTAAAAATGGTGTAATATTTTGGTTTTAAATTTACTTGTACATCATTTTTATTCAAATCTTAAAGAAACTTAAATTATTGAAAATCTTCTGTAATGTTTTCCCGTCTTTCGTTTTATCTACAACAGGTAAAAAATATGTAGAAAGTATTCAAATAAACTGAAGGAAGTAAAAATAAAATATTTTTTACTTATCTGAAATACAGAATCTTACATTACAAGAGGGAAAAGACGATTGCGATGATTGATACGGTGGAAAAAGAATTTATTTAGAACAACTCATACGTAATATTTTCATCTTTATTTTCAGATTCAAAAGGCTACACAAATGAGTTACTGCTACTATGAGTGTAAGTGTATTGGAATTAGATGTTAAATATCTTAGTAAATTAAATAATTTCTGTGTTTTTCATTATTTGTGTGTTCATTTTTCAGTTCATTATTCATTCACATTGTTAATCAACATCATGTTAATAGTCATTTGCTTGTAAGCATTTGAAAACTTAGAAGAGTGTTACAGCGTTGGGTACGTTGTGTTTTTTACTATTCCAAGCCAGTACTTGTTTACTATCCCACCTGATGGTAAGTAATAGTTATATTATATTATCTTTCTTTACATGTATTCATTCATAATGTTGAGCATGAACTTCATCATCATCATCATTACAGCCCTTCACAAGTCCACTGCTGAAACTAGCCTAGCCCAAGGAATGCCAAATAATAAACTTGATGAGCTTTAATTTTGCATCACAAATTTATCTCTTTTTTAAACTCCAGGTTTGAAGAGAAATCGCATTTAGTGCTAAATCGGCCCAATTTTCATAATGTTGCTTTTCTCTTTTTTCGTTTACCATTTGTATGTGCACTACGGTAGTTGAAAAGTACCTATTGGCAGTGTCAGTTATTTAAGCAGAGTACTTTTACAACAACGTCATCCTCCGGGTCGAATTGTGAATCTAGACCATTTTCCAATCAACTTAATCACACAAACAAAATTTCATCAAATCGGTCCAGCCGTTTAGGAGGAGCTCAGTCACATACACACGGACAGAAGAATTATATAATATATAATATGCATGTATTATAAATATAAGCCTGCCTCTTGAATCACTCTATCTATTAATGAAAACTATATCAAAACTCGTTGCGTAGTTTAAAAGATCTAAGCGTGCAGACGGCGGGAAGCGACTTTGTTTTATACTATGTAGAGACAGGCGACAAAAAAACAACCAAGTAAAATTTGCAATGGACAATAAAACTTTTCGTACCTTTGCAGTCTGAAACTGAATTGGACTTTCTCATAAAAGTAAGGATTCTCAGATATGTGAACGCAGGACCAAATGTCTCGCACCTTTGACGCAACTGCCCATTCCCGGTCAGTGTCTTTCTGACCTTCTCATCTTTAACACCTACAGGATGAAATGGTGCTATGGATTCCTTATTCCGCCACCATGCAGAAAATATTATACTTATGATTTAATATATAAGTAATGCACTATGCCTTAAAAACTTCAGGCGTTAATTTTGATGCGGTTTTCATCAATATACATGATAATTTAAGAGAAAAGTTTATATGTATAATACATGCATACTTTATATTACATAATTCATGACAAAATTTGACGCTTATGTGGCCCAATTCCCCTTTACATGGTAGCAGAATCAAAAAAAACTACCCCAGGAGGGTACCAGCACTCCTGGTGACGGAGAATCCCTCGCTGAGCCTGAAAACTCTCGCGACTAAACTTCTATATGACTGCTCGGGGCAAGCGGAGCAATAAAGCAATAAGACCTAGGCGACCCCTATCACGCTTTCCGTGAATTTTCCGAACATCAGGGGACTTCATTCAAACCTTAACGCTGTTTACTACCTTCTGAAGACGGCGAAGCCGGCCTTGCTCTTTTTAACCGAGACTCAGGTGTCCTCTTCGGCTGATACTTCATATCTCTCCTACCTGGGATACAAATTTAAACACTCCTTTCTGCCCCGGCTGGAGTTTGCGTATACGTCAGAGAGGACATCTGTTTTCGACGCCTCGGTAGACAGCGATGACCATCCCTGCGTCTATGGGTGCCTCTATAGGTCCCATAGCGGTAATGCCGGAACAGACCGACTCATCAACCACGTCCATATGGCTACAGATTCCTTGCTACAGCAGATCCCATCCGTAGAGATCGTGATCCTTGGTGATATTAGCGCCCACCACGCCGAATGGCTCGGTTCATGTTTAACCGATCATACGGGGAGATCTGTTTATGACTTCTCCTTGGCATATGGTCTTACACAGCTGGTTATTTCGCCTACGCGGATTCCAGATGTGGAGGACCACGCACCTTCCCTGTTGGACCTTCTGCTGACCTCTCATGCGGACGGATATCAAGTTTTTGTCGACGCCCTTCTTGGCTCCTCGGACCATTGTCTTGTCCTGAGTGTGGTGCCACTCACGGTTGCATTCTGCAGGCTGCCACCGTGTTTGGCACTATAGGTTGGCCGATTGGGATAGGATGCGGTCTTATTTTGCATCCTATCCAGGCTTGCTTCTCGCCGGACGATCCCAGCGATGTCGCTGATGTGGTAGGGTATGGAACTTTTTATTCCATCCTTTGTGGTACCCGTCGGAGGCAGATCCTAGCCATGGTTTGATCGCTCCTGTAAAATAGCATCACGCTATAAGCAGGAGTGCTACCGGGCCTGGGCTGACGCATCAACGTCTCGGGATTTAAGCACCAGCGCTCTTAAAAAGAAGTATGATTCCGCCTCCAGGTAATTCAAAAGAGTCATTGCCAAAGCAACGTCAGAGCACATCGGCAGAATTGGCGAGAAGCTAGTTCGCCTTCCTTCGGGAACCCGTGCATTCTGGTCTCTTGCCAAGGTTGTCCAAGGGAACTTCGCATAGCCGTCTCTTCCATCTCTGCACAGAGAGGACGACTTACTGGCCCATGCAGCAAAGGAGAAAACCGATCTGTTAGGTTCTCTCTTTGCGTCCAACTCGACTCTCGATGACGGGGGGAACACACCGCCGACCATGACAAGCTTTGGTCCACCCGATCCCTAAAAAAGGCGACCTCCTAAATCCGTCCAACTACAGGCCTATCGCCATCACCTCCTTGTTCTCCAAAATAATGGAGTCCATGATAAACTGCCAGCTTGTGAGGTACCTTGAGGATCACCAGCTGATTAGTGACCGCCAATACAATTTTCGTCAGGGTCGATCAGCCGATGATCTTCTGGTATACCCGACTCATAGATGGGCGGAGGCAGTTGAGTCCAAGGGAGGCAAAAACTTGTCGCGCTAAAGAAAAACGTCATCACTAAAAAACGCCGCATAAGATATGCTGCCGTGGTGCGACGAGCCGCTGTCGTCAAGGAGTGATGCGAGAAGCGAAAGACAAAAATTTGAAACGAAAAAGGCTCAAGTTAAAAGCTGGAAGGAGTTCTGTAGAAAACAGGACAAAGAAAGCTTATTTGACGGGATATATCGCGTAATCGGCAGAACAGCAAAACAGCATGAAGACCTACTACTTATTAAAGATGGAAAAATATTGGACAATGTAGAATCGGCTAGGATACTAGCTTTTACCCGAAGAATCTATTTGAAGCTGACGACGCAGAACAGCGGCTTATAAGAAAAATAGCCGAAAAAGTGCAGGATCGGAAGATGATTCTTGCGACCCACTATGACTCACTACTCTCTGACCTCACTACTCTCTGAGGTAAATTATGCTTTAAACAGCTTCAAATCAAAAAAGGGGACGGCTTCGTGGGGAGAACTACTTTGTCGTACCTCCTCAGTTTCAAGGCACTTCCCTTGCTGCCTCAGCTGACATCGGAATCCTCGGCATTGACATATCGAATAGTGTGCAGTTTCGTGTTCACTTTGAAGGGAAAGCCAAATTGGCCTCTTAAAAGCTTGGCTTACTCAGCCGAGCGGGACAGTATTTTATGCCGGCACATCGCTTGCAACTTTAGAAAGCGCAAGTGCGGCCTCGCTATACCATCCTCACCATCTGGATGCTTGGCGATCCACCACTGTGCGTTTTAGTAGGAGTTTTTTTCTTCGTACAACTTCTCTGTGGAATTATTTACCACCGGCGATTTTTCCGGACCGATTCGACTCAGGGACCTTCAAGAAAAGAGCTTACTCCTTTCTAAGAAGCCGGCAACGCACATGCAATTCCCCTGGTATTGCGGTTGTTCATGGGCGGCGGTGGTCACTTACCATCAGATGAGCCGCATGCTCGTTTGCCTCCACTTCTATAAAAAAATATAAACTTTTAAAATTAATTATAACATGCGAACCGCCCTGGCCTCGCACGGGTGCAATTTACATGTGGTGTCATTTATGTTTAAAAAAAGACTGTTCGATTGATTAGAGTTTCTCGCTTTGGTATTGACAGTTTTTTGTAACGAAAATGTGCTTAGCAAAAAATATTAAATTACATTTACAACGTATTAAACGTAATATAACGTTTAATACACGACTTACAGATTTAACAACTTTGGGTAATTTTAGCTGCCAGTGTCAAAGTTTTCTCATTACTGCCAGTTATTGTCTTTAGATAAGCAATGTTTACAGCTGTCTTTTTATTACACAATACGAACAGATTTTGTTTGGAACTGACGCGCGAAAGGGCTACATTGTCCTGTTTTGTATTGTAACTGTCCATGAGAACACTGATCGCTCAGGTCTAAGCCCGCACCGTTGAATGATTGATCTTATGAATTGTCGATAGTCATTGAAAATGACTATTTTATGGGAAATTGCCGTCCTTTAAATTGTAAAGGCTGGCATTAATGAAACCATGGGAATTGAAACGACTTCTCCAGCTCCACATTCGGTCAGTACTTTGCACTCTTTATTTTCACTATTAAGAATGGCTTTTAAAGATTTTAACTGCAAACGTACCATTGCAAAATTTGGGTGCCATAATAAAATAATAGAACACACTACAATTTTGTTATATTTATTAAAATCACTTTATGTGAGGCCAATCCAGAAAGCTGAAAGGAATTAAGAAATTCTGTTGGGGAATAAACAATATCCTCTAGGTCGAGCACAGTATCTTCAGAGTAGTATGTATGTGTCGGTGCATTGATCTTTGAGAGAATTATGTAATTTATCTTACCTACTTGATCGAAATATTCCCCATGATGAATGTTACAAAGAGACGGCCCCCAGTCCCCAGCAGCCCCGCTATTCCTAGCTACGGTGGCGACCATGGTAACGGCGGGGTAGGGGGTGCTAAGAATCTTCGGTGGAGGTTCGGTTGCCACCTAAGACGACTCGACCTGGCAACATACAACGCACGCACCCTGAGGACTGACGAGAAGATCCTGGAGCTGGAAGAAGTGATAGACAAGTTACGCTGGCATATTATATGACTATCCGAGGTCCGAAGAGGAGGAAACGGTAATCCTCGAATTCGGCAACTTGTTCTATCACCGGGAGGGCGACCATCTGTCCCAAGCAGGTGTCGGATTTATCGTCCACAAGTATCTCGTTAAGAACGTTGTAAAGATTGTGAGTGTGTCGACGAGGGTTGCATACTTTATACTCAGAAACACCAAACGGTATTCGTTGAAGGTCATACAGATTTACGAACCAACCTCGACACATCCCGATGAGGAAGTGGAGGAAATGTATGAGGATATCTCTATAGCCATGCATTCCTCCAAACGGTATTAATGGAAGACTTCAATGCAAAACTAGGCACAAGATAACGGTGAGCTGAAGGTAGGGAAATTCGGAATAGGGCAACGGAACCCAAAGAGCCAGCAGCAGGCTGACTTTATGTAGAAAGAGGGACTCTTTATGAAGAACTCTTTCTTTCAGAAGCGGCCCCACAGAAAGTGGACCAGGTCGAGCCCCGACGGTTCGACAAAAATGAGATTGACTTCATTATGACGACCAGACGACAAGTAATCGCGAGGGTGAAAACTGGTAGCAATCATCGAATAGTTAGAGGCACACTGAACCTAAACGTTAAGTTGGAGAGGTCTCGTCTAATGAAGTCAACGCTCCGCCCCCCTCGTGCTCTAATCCAAAGTCCCGAAACCTTTCAGCTCGAGTTTAAAAACCGTTTTTAGTGCCAAGAAGACTGCAATGCAGTGGACGATATGAACGACAAGCTCGTGGACACTGTCCATGCGGTCAGAGCTAAGTTATACAAGACCGGCCGCAGAAGAACACAAAAACTTACTCCGATTACACTCTTAACCTCATGGCTGTGAGACGGGAAATGAAGCTGCAGCCTTCAACAGATTTGACAGCATACAGGCAACTGAACAGACAGATCTCCAAATGCATGCGGCGGAACTTACGCAACTTTAATACTGCTCGTATTGAAGAAGCGATCGAGCGGAACCAGGGCTCCAAAGCCTTTGCCAGAGATCCCTCTGTCAGAAAGAGCCAACTGTCAAAGATGAAGACCGAGTGAAGACACCTGAGATTTTGGGTGAGATTGAGAGATTCTATGGGCAGCTGTACACGTCATTGTTGGTGCCACACGCAAGTGTCAGTAACGATCCAAGAGCAAATCTTATCCGACACTATTCCGATAATATCCCGGAAGTCAGTTTGAGCGAGATTAGAATGGCTCTCCAGCACCTTAAAAACAGCAACTCCCCGGGCGAGGATAGAGCTTCTGAAAGCGGGTGGAAAACCGGTAGTTGAAGTTCTTCAGAAGTTCATTAATTCTTTCTCCATGGTGGGACTATTCCGGAGGCGTGAAGCAGAAGTGCGGTGGTCTTATTCTTCAAGAAAAGCAACAAAGCTCTCTTGAAGAACTGCAGACCGATTTCCCTTCTGAGCCGCGTCTACGTGCTGTTTTCGAGAGTCATTACGAATCGTGTCGTACGCAGACTCGACGACTTCCAGTCCCCAAAACAAGCCGGTTTCCGAAAAGGCTTTTGTACCGTAGACTACATACATACACTTCGGCAAATTGTACAGAAAACCGAAGAGTACAATCTCCCAATTTGTCTTGCGTATGTGGACTATGAAAAAGCCTTTGATTACGTCGAAATTTGGGCGGTGCTACAGTCCCTTCAACGGTGTCAATTTGACTGTCGGTATTTTGAAGTGCTGAAGTGTTTGTACAGTAGAGCAACGATTTCTATCCAAGTATAGAATCAGAGTACGAAACCTATCCAACTGCAGAGAGATGTAAGACAGGGTGACGTTGTATCCCCAAAACTCTTTACCGCTGCATTGGAAGACGTTTTCAAGCTACTGGACTGGAAAGAATACGGTATTAACATCAATGGCCAGTACATCACTCACCTTCGATTTGCCGACGATATAGTCCTTATGGCAGAATCGCTGGAGGACCTAAGCATTATGCTCAATGACCTCAATAGTGTCTCCCAACACAAAGATATTAACATGAAAATTTACAAAACAAAGATCGTGTTTAATGACCCTGTCACACCTGTGCCGGTAGTTGTTGGGAGCACTAAGCTCGAAGTTGTTGAAGAGTAAGTATATTTACCTGGGACAAATAGTCCGACTAGGTAAGTCCAACTTCGACCGAGAGGTCAATCGACGGATTTAACTCGGCTGGGTAGGGTTCAGGAAATTACGACACATGTTCTCGTCAGGTATACCTCAAAACCTGAAAACGAGATTGTACAACTAGTGCGTTTTGCCAGTGATGACTTATGGATCTCAGACCTGGTTCTTCACTGCTGGCCGTATGAGGACGCTCAAAGTCGCTCAGTGAGCTATGGAAAGGGCTATGCTCGGGGTTTCTCTGTGTGATAAACTTAGAAATGAGGATATTCGCAGTAGAACCAGAGTGACCGATATGGATTAGTAAGCTGAAGTGGCAATGGGCCGGTCATATAGCTCGAAGAACCGACAACCGATGGGGAAAAAAGTTCTCGAGTGACAGCCTCGTACCGGTAAGAGAAGTGTAGGGCGACCCCCCACTAGGTGGAGTGACGACCTGGTAAGACATGAAGGAAATCGATGGATGCAGTTGGCTCAGGACCGTGCTTTGTGGCATTCCTTGGGGGAGGCCTATGTTCAGCAGTGGACTTGTGAAGAACTGTAATAATGATTATGATGATGACTTGATCGATAGTATAAAATAGCTTCAAAAATAACCAGATATTTTTAATTAATATTTTAAAGATAAAAACTGTTACTGCGTCAACCTTACGAGGAAGTCCTATACAATTGAAGCTTTTCTCTAGATCTTTTGAAGAACTACGATTCCCCAGTACAATATTTTGATGTACCTCTTAAGGTTTGGCCAGCGTAAGCTAAACTTTAAGAGGTAGAAACTAAGTACAAAACATTGACATAACATAACATAACATAAACACTCACGCCTGTCACCCAGAGGGGTAGGCAGAGACTACGGACTTCCATTTGGCACGATCCTGACACACTTTTATCGCCTCTTTTACATCCATATATCTACGCATACACGCTCGTCGGTTAAGGGTACTCCTAATCTGGCCCATTTTCAATATATCGCCAATTTGGTCGACAGACCTTCGTCTAGGGTGTCCCTTCCCGACTCTTCCGTTCACTTCTGCAACATAAATTTGCTTTGCCACTCTTTCCTCGTTCATTCTATCTACATGATCAAACCACCGAAGCATTCCTTTCTTAATCCTGGTCACAACGTCATCTTGCAAACCACACTTTTCTCTTATCACACTATTTCTCACCCTATCATTCAGATTCAACCCTAGCATACTCCTTAATGACCGCATTTCTACAGCATTTATTCTACTCTCATGCTTCTTCTGCCAGACCCAACTTTCACTACCATACATTAAAATAGGTACTGACACAGCATTATGAATTGCCATACGTGCCTTTTTGACACATTCTGACTTTTCATAATAGCGTGTAGAGCCCCATTCACTCTATTTCCTGCGTTCACTCGTCGTTCTATATCCTTATCATATCTACCATCCCTGCTAAATAAACATCCCAAATATACAAACTCATCCACTTGCTCAATCATCTCCCCTTCTATTCTTATTTCATATAACGTTTTACTTACTTCTCTTTCAAAAACCATCACTTTCGTCTTACTTGCGTTCACTTTCATACCCCTTTCTTTTAATGACCGGTTCATTAAAGTAACCATCATTTGCAACTCGGCCGCCGACGATACCCACAATGCTAAGCAAGCTAATGCCACGGTAGTTTTTACATTCCTGCTGTGACCCTTTTCCCTTATATATTGGGACTATAATGGCTTTGCACCAGTCTTCCGGTACCCGCTTCAGTTCCCAACATAAATTAAACAAGATGTACAGCAGGCCTGCTACCACTCCCTCTCCAGCCATTAGCATTTCGAGTGATAATCTATCATATCCGGCTGCCTTACCTGCTTTCATGCTTTTCATTGCTTTCATTATTTCATCAACACTTATCTCCCTATCTCTCTCCACTTCTTTCGGAATTTCTATTTCACTTAATTCAGACGACTCTTCACTCATAAACACGCTTTCAAAGTATTCCTTCCATCTCTTTAAATTAGAAACTTCATCATTCAGCATACAGCCATTCTCGTCTCGTATAGCATTCATTCTAGGCTGTATTGAATTTCCCCTGGCAGTTCTTACGAGCATTTTAATATTTGCCTGGAAGTTATCAAATATCCTTCTATCATTCTTATCCGTTCTTTCTTGCTTTTTCCTTTCAACAACTTCTTTTACACTTTTATTTATACGTCTAAAGTCTGCCTTTTTTCTTTCAATCTCTTCAATTATACCGCTAGAATTACCAGCTTTGGTTGCTAGTAAATCTAGCCATGCTCTCTTCTTTGCTTCAACTTCCATTCGTACCTCATCATCCCACCACAATGTATTATTTTTCCTTTCATTCGTTCTCTTACTTACACCACATACTTCGGTGGCTGCATCCACCAAACCTTTCTTGACATTATACCACACAGTCTCCAAGTCTAAATCATTCATACACAATTCATCCATACCACTTATATTTTCTCTCAGTCTACATTTGTACTTCTCTTTTACACCTTCATCTTGTAACCTCTTTATTCTTATACGCTGTAACGCAGTGGTAGACACAGATGTCCGATACCGCCAACGTTTGAATAGACCATTAATTCGGCATAAGACCAAGTAATGATCCGTCCCTATGTTGGACCCCCGGTAAACCCTTGTATCTACCACTGCACTCCTCATTCTTTCATCCACAATTATGAAATCTATCATGCTTCTATCATCACCTCTTTCCCATGTATACATGTGAATCCTCTTATGGCGAAAGAAAGTGTTCGTCACAAAAATATTCTTTTCCACACATACGGTGAGGAGGTCTTCATCATTCTCATTTATACTTTCATCGCCAAACGTTCCTAATATCCTTTGACAACCAGACCTCTTCACCCCAATCCTTCCATTAAAATCTCCTAACATAATAATATTTTCATTTACCTTACATTTCATCAACACCATCCTTACCATGTCCCAAAACTGCTCTCGGATATAAGTGGGCTTAGACATATCTGGGGCGTACACCCCTAGCACAAACAACTTCTTTAAGCCCACTTTCATTCGTATCCATAGCAGCCTTGGGTTTACACATTCATAATCTTTCACACATTGACCCATTCTTTCTGAAAGGATGACACCGACTCCCTGGCATGCCCGCTCGGTCTCGTCTACACCAGACCAGTAAGCGGTATACATGCCATGTGTGCAGTGGCATCCTTTCCCTTTCGTTTCGTCTCATTTACACATAACACATTTATTTCTCTATCATTCATCATTTCGCATACTTCATTCATCTTATCATTCATTGCTCCACATACATTCAGCGTAGCCAGACGGGCCTCCGCAATCAATTGCAAATTAGAGAAAATTCAAAACATTTAATTTTCTCTAATTTGCAAAAACTTAATCAGAATGTGTGAAAACCGTATCAAAATCCGTTGCGTGATTTATTAATGCAGCTATATTAATTGTATAATTGTAGCACGAATGGTTCGGCTCGACCGGGGAAGGACCACGCTCTCACAGAATATCAGCGTAAATTAGCAGCTCAATGCTGCTGTGTTTCATATGGTGAGTGTAGAGAACCGAAGACCCTTTTTACTGGAAAATCTTAATCCTCACGGTTGACAACACATCTGAATTTTGATTCGCAAACGAGGATAGATGTAGATGTTTATGGGCCACAGCAACCACTTACCTTCAGGTGGACTGTGTGCTCGCTTGTCACCCTTATCGTATAAAAAAAACTATTTAAAATAATTAACAGGATCAGTCGTTACTTGTGGAAGTCAGAGACAAGATCAACAAGATGTTGAAATTATTTATCTAAGATCCGCGAAAAAATAAAAATAATTTGTCTTACCTAGTTTGAAGA
Source organism: Parnassius orleans (assembly GCA_029286625.1). Lineage (NCBI taxonomy): Eukaryota > Metazoa > Arthropoda > Insecta > Lepidoptera > Papilionidae > Parnassius > Parnassius orleans. The sequence continues at coordinate 1,353,259 of JAGSMP010000137.1, forward strand.
CCACCTTCCGCCCTCCATCAGTTGCATGCATTATTTCGAGTGAGATGTTTAGGAAAAGTGAGTTAAAAAAATTTGTTTATTCATTGAGCAGTATCTCTAACCGTTCCGGCACACAAAGTCGCCGCCCTTTATTATAAAAGTAATTTATTGAAAATGTTAAAATTATTTATGAAGTTTTACATACTCGTAATGTAAAACTTCATAAATAATTTTACCATTTTCAATAAATTACTTTTTAAGATACTAAAATTTTATAATTTAAACATTTTGTGAAATATAAAACTTGAATTCTTATTCGAATTCCCAACATAAAACTGCACACTAAAAATGTTAACAAAAATATTTAAGAAGCTTTTCATATGTGAGCATAGCCATAAAAATTTAAAACACTAAATACAATGGCTGATTTACACAGGGTCAGTAACTGGCTCCAAATTCCAGGCAAGTCCGTGCTGACCCGATACTGACATACTGTATATTGATTTGGAGTCAGTACAGCGCTGTCACGCCAGTGCTGACTTCAATATTCCTGTTTGAATATTTTGAAGTCAGTCCACAACACCTGCCACCCGCGCCAGCAGCGGTATTAACCTTGTCTAAACGACCAAGTCAGTACTTGGTCAGTCGCTGGCGCTGCATTGTAGGGTGACGTCACGTCAACAACAAAGCAGAACCTGCAGTTTCTTTTCTGTCGTCTATCCATTTTCTTATCCAAAGTAGTTTCTTTTTAAAAATCTCTTCTTCTAACACTTCCGTCAACTCTTTCAACAGCAGATAGGAACATTTTCTCAACAAATATTACAATTATTGTAAATTCTGCCGTTTCCGTGAATTCATTTTTGCCCACTGACTTCAATAACGTGCGTACACCCTGAAGAAGTCACCACGACTACTGACTGCATGTAAACAGTGCGAGTAAGTCCTCGGCGCCAGCACTGGCGCTTGTTACTGACCCTGTATAAATCAGCCTTAAAAACTTTGTAATATATTTTCAAGATAAGAACATGACAGTTTGCAATTGTTATTAGTATGAACCATAGTAAAATTGTAATGACTACATACTGTTTCTATATTAAAATTTTAAAGTAGTTACAGATTTTATACAACACGAGGCTGTGATATGGCTTTGATTATTTTGATGAGTGTGTTTATGGCATCACTACTTTATTCATTTCCATAAACTTTAACCATCGTATTAATTGACTAGGGCATAAATTCGGTAAATCTATTTGACCTATATGCTTGTAAAAAAATAACTGTTTTTATTAAAAAAATGAATATAAGTAACCCTATAATTACCACACATCACCACCACAATGCTTGTGAATATGAATGATCCACGACAATTATAGTCGAATGGAGGGTTTGAACCCATGACTTCTTAAATTTGCATTCCATATACTTAACCGTTAAGTTACTGTTGAACTAAAATATTCATAATCAACCACCATAACCAAATTATTCTGTATGGGTAGCACTCTCTTAGCTATTTCTGTTGCTGAGTAGCAGTGCATCCATGAGAGCCTTTCATAACAGCTTAGGAAACATTCTACCTCAGCCTTCAAGGATAAAATTTATAAATATAAGATAAAGGCATTCCTACTTTATTTTATTTATCTACTTGCCAAATGTGGCAACCACAAATAATCTTTAGAAAATATATTCAGTAACAGATTAAGGATAAAAATAAGAGACAATTTTGTTAAAACGGTCTAAATTAATATAGTTTGCAAAAACTGTTTCAAATTTCTTTTTTTCTTGTTCTTTTAAAAAACTTTACTTCTTATTTATTAAGCGGTCATCAAATGCTCATCTCGCTATATTGCGTGGCATCCTTTCGTTCCTACCGCACTTCGTTGTGACAGTGACGTATGGTCTATATAATAGACCAAGGAAGTTTTTCTACGCTTTGAAACACCTATGTAACCTCAATTTAAGGTCTATTATCCCATAAATTCATAGTACTAGAAATTATTGTTCATGTTTGTATGGCACTCTCCACGGGTCCATTGTCCCCTCTTATATAAAACTGCGACAGGCTCTCATAGTGAAGTGAGATCTTCAAGTCGCAACGTAATTTATATGAGGTTATACCTGGAAATAGATTTATTCTCTGTTTAATGCTTTATGAGAACGTCGTCATTAAAAATCCTATAAAGTTCTTTCATGGTTTATGTAGACTTGACTTTCATTATTTTTAAGCTTATAAAAATATTTTTTGATATTATAAATTTATTAATGATCAATTTTAAAATACTATGAGAAAATAAAAAAATTGTGTTGAGCGCTGGTTTGATACAGGCATTAAGGTCTCTTTATAGGGACTCTAGTGCTTGTGTCAGGATCAACGGGTTCTACTCGGACTGGTTTGGCATACAAAAAGGTGTCAGACAGGGCTGTGTAGCTTCCCCGTGACTGTTTAACCGATTTATGGACAGTTGTTTGCAAACTTTGAAAGTTGAAGAATGTGGGTTGACCGTCAAATGCCTTTTGTACGCCGATGATCAAGTCATATTTGCATCGTCGGCAGCCGAGTTGCAAATGGTGGTTACTTTAATGAACTGGTCATTTTAATGACCATTTCATTAAAGTTGCAATTTCTTTTAAGAAAGCGGTATGAAAGTGAACGCAAGTAAGACGAAAGTGATGGTTTTTGAAAGAGAAGAAAGTAAAACGTTATGTGAAATAAGAATAGAAGAGGAGTTGATTGAGCAAGTGGATGAGTTTGTATATTTGGGATGTGCATTTAGCAGGGATGGTAGATATGATAAGGATATAGAAAGACGAGTGAACGCAGGAAATAGAGTGAATGGGGCTCTAAACGCTATTATGAAAAGTCTGAATGTGTCAAAAAAGGCACGTATGGCAATTCATAATGCTGTGTTAGTACCTATTTTAATGTATGGTAGTGAAAGTTTGGTCTGGCAGAAGAAGCCCGAGAGTAGAATAAATGCTATAGAAATGCGGTCATTAAGGAGTATGCTAGGGCTGAATCTGAATGACAGGGTTAGAAATTGTGCGATAAGAAAAAAGTGTGGTTTGCAAGATGACGTTGTGACCAGGATTAAGAAAGGAATGCTTCGGTGGTTTGGTCATGTAAAAAGAATGAACGAGGAAAGAGTGACAAAGCAAATATGTGTTGCAGAAGTGTTCAGCAGAGTCGCGAAGGGACGCCTTAGACGAAGGTTTATCGACCAAATTGGCGTTATATTGAAAATGGGCCAGATTAGGAGTACCCTTAACCGACGAGCGTGTATGCGTAGATATATGGATGTGAAGGAGGCTAGAGAGGTGTGTAAGGATCGTGCCAAATGAAAGTCTCTGCCTACCCCTCTGGGTGACAGGCGTGAGTGTTTATGTATTATGTATGTATAAAAAAATATAATATAAAGATTTTTTGAAATATCACTTGAGAATATTATATCAATAAATTGTATTACAATCGTAAATGGCTGTACTATCTCAACTGTTTTCTGTTGCCAATTACTTATGTACCCATTCTAGTGTTTTAGTAACAGTGAATAGTATTACAAACTTCTGCTGACCTCTCATCCGGACGGATATCAGGTTTCCGTCAACGCTCTAGGCTCGTCGGACCATTGTCTTGTCCGGAGTGTTGTGCCATTCACTCTAACGTCGCGGTTGCATTCTGCAGGCTGCCGCCGTGTTTGGCACTATAGGTCGGCCGATTGGGAAAGGATGCGGGCTTTTTTTTGCATCCTACCCTTGGGAGCGGATTTGCTTCTCGCCGGACGATCCCAGCGTTGTTGCTGATTCTGTCGCTGATGTGCTACTTCAGGGTATGGAACTTTTTTATTCCATCCTCTGTATTGCCCATCGGAGGCAGATCCCAGCCATGGTTTGGTCGCTCCTGTAAAATAGCATCACGCTATAATCAGGAGTGCTACCGGGCCTGAGCTGACGCATCAACGTCTCGGGATGTAAACAACAGCGCTCTTAAAAAGAAGTATAATTCCGCCTCCAGGTCCTTCAAAAGAGTAATTGCCAAGACAAGGTCTGAGCACATCGGCAGAATTGGCGAGAAGCTAGTTCGCCTAGTTCCTTCGGGAAGGCGAACTAGCATCTCGCACGGGGCATTCTAGTCTCTTGCCAACGCTGTCCAAGGGAACTTCTGTCAGCCGTCTCTTCCATCTCTGCACAGAGAGGACGACTTACTGGCCCATGTCGCAAAGGAGAAAGCCGAGCTGTAGGCTCTCTTTTTGCGTCCAACTCGATTCTTGATGACGGGGAGAACACACCGCCGACCATCCCGCGGTGTGAGTGCTCCATGCCGGATGTGCGGTTTATACAGCGCTCGGTTCGCAAAGCACTCCTTACCCTGGACGTCAGCAAGTCGTCCCTCCCATTGTGCTGAAGACGTGTGCTCCGGAGATGGCACCGGTTTTAACGCGTCTTTTCCGATACTCCTACTCCCAAGGCGTAGTCCCGAATTCATGTAAGACAGCTTTGGTCCACCCGATCCCTAAAAAAGGCGACCGCTCAGACCCGACTAACTACAGGCCTATCGCCATCACCTCCTTGTTATCCAAAATAATCGAATCCATTATAAACTGTCAGCTCATGAGGTATTTTGAGATCACCAGCTGATAAGTGACCGCCAGTACGGTTTTCGTCGGGTCAATCAGCTGGTGATCTTCGGTCTACCTGACTCATAGATGGGCGGAGGCAGTAGAGTCCAAGGGGCATTGGCCGTTAGTTTGGACAAAGTGAAGGCCTCCGATCGGGTCTGTCACAGCGCTTCTTTCGAAGGTTCCGAGAATGTGCAATTGATCACCAGTTTTGCTGATCGGAACATTAAGTTCGTAGTAGACGGTGCATGCTCTGATTACAAGCCTATCAACGCTGGTGTTCCACAAGGCTGCGTATCACCAATGCTGTATCTCCTGCATATCAATGATATGTTGCAAACTGGTAACATTCATTGCTGCGCAGACGACAGCACTGGTGATGCCTATATACCGGCTGTGCCAATATTTCTCGGGAAAACGTCGCCGAGTACCGGGGCAACTTGAGTCTGAAGTCGAGTCTTTGCTGAACAAAGTCTCGGATTGGGGTGACTAAATCTAGTCAGTTCAATCTCCAGAAGACACAAGTTTGCGCGTTTACCGTTAAAAACCTTTGTCGTATCTCCTCACTTCAAAGCATTCCCTTGCTGCCTCAGCCAGCATCGAGATCCTCGGCGTCCGACGTATCGAATAGTTTCGTGGTCACTTGTGGGAAGGCCAAATTGGCCTCTAAAAACTTGGCGTGCTCAGCAGAGCGAGACAGTATTTCGTTCCGGCACATCACTTGCAACTTTACAAAGGCAAATTCGGCCTCACATGGAATACTGTTCTATCTCTATGGGGCACCCAGTGCAAGCTCCTTCCACTTGACTGCATCCAGTGCAGAGCGGTTCGAATCGTCGACGACCGAGTTCTTTCTGATCGGATCGATTCACTGGCGCTGCGTAGGATGGTGCATCCTTTGCATTTTCTATCGAATCTACGACGGGGTGCTCTGAGGAATTGTTCGGATTAATTCCAGCCGCCAAATTTCACGAACGCACATCGCGTCAAAATTCACGATACCATTCTCATCATCTGGATGCTTGGCGGTCCACCACTGTGCGTTTTACTAGGAGTTTTCTTCCTCGTACAACTTCTTTGTGGAACTGTTTACCACCGGAGATTTTTCCGGACCGATACGACTTAGGGAACTTCAAGAAAAACTCCTTTCTAAAAGGCCGGCAACGCACCTGCAATCCCCTGGTGTTGCGGTTGTTCATGGCGGCGGTGATCACTTACCATCAGGTGGGCCGCATGCTCGTATGCCCCTCTTCTATAAAAATAGGTATTTATCATCTTCTCCTACGAGATACTAAGACTACTAGAAAGAGGCAATGCACTAGTATCCAGGAATATAGTGGCCACTTACATTTACGCTTTAGGTCTATAAAACACACAGCTTATAAGTTCCACACTGGACACGGGTTCATTTCATTTCTTAGTGGGTTGTGGGGCAATAGCAACAACCCACTGGAAATGAAATGGAATGGAATGTTCGCCAACACGCACTGAAACAGTGAGGTTCGCCTCACTGCTTCAGTGCGTGTTAATGACTCATATGTCCTCAAAATATATTATTATTCAGACATCCAAGCTTCCTGAGGATGTTTTGCTTCACCTCGAGCATGTAATAAGCCAGCACTTAAAATTGCAATCAGTAATTTCGAACCCAGGTTGACCGCGTACTACGATGCTTATGGCGAGCGCTGTAGCCCACGCTACCAAGGCTTTTAATTCTTTTGGAATGCTTCAAAAAAAAAAGAGACAACCGGATTTGGAGTATTACATACCGCGGTCTGTAAAAACTGGGTTAATGCAAAGAGCTAAAGATTAAAATTGATAACGTGACAATGGGTTAGAAACGTACAATTAATTCTATGTTATTTATTTCGTAATAGTAATAATACATGATATAAAAAAAAACATATCATCGTATCAAAACTTCTTGTTTAAAATTTAAACAAATATCACTTACTATCGTAGCAATGGAATGAGCCACTTGTAAGTACAAATCAAAATTACGTGCGCCGTTTTGAGGCGGCGTACTACGTATAAGTCATTTGCATGAGCCTCTCGCTGAATTTAATTCTGATGCAAATACTGAGCAAATAGCTAACAAACGCTACGTCTTTATTCATGACTAACTATGCCCGAATTTAACATCTCAAATTTGCTTAAATAACTTTAGTATTGCCCTTAGAAGCTAATGGTTAGGTTTGTATAATATGGTTCTTATTCATAAGCTTATTTTGGTGCAATAATCCACAGATACAATTAATATTTTACATATTACTTTTCACCCAACCCCTCAATAATTTGATTACGTTGATTCGGAGGATTTCAAGTTCTATTCAAATTATTTAATATTATTTCTCAGCGTGTGTTACCAGTGCTTGCATATGGATGTGGTCTTTCACTGCTGACCTTATATGGAAGCGTAAGGTCACTCAGCGAGCTATGGAGAGGGCTATGTTCGGAGTTTTTCTGCGTGATAGACTTCAAAATGAGGATATATTCAGAAGAACTAGAGACACACACACATAGCCCAACGGATTAGTAAACTAAAGTAATGGCTCGAAGAACCGACAACCGATAGGAAAGAAAGGTTCTCGAGTGTAAGCACCTTACTGGTAAGCTAAGTGTAGGGCGACCCCCCACTAGACAGAGTAACGACCCGGTAAGAGATGCAGGATTTCGATGGATGTAGGTGGCTCAGGACTACAGTCCTGAACCACCTGTTAAACAATGTCAAACCTAAAACGAAGGCGTGCCTTGGGGGAGATCATTGTTTAACAGTGGACTTGTGAAGGGCTGTAAAGATAGTGGTTATGATGAAATTTAATAATTGATTTAGTATAAACAGTAAAACTTACTCGTTTTCACAATCTTTTTAATACAGAAATACAAAGCTATTAGAAGATTTATAGCGAGACTATATTGATTTATTACGGGCTACATAAAACCCATAATTTTATGTATTATAAACATAATTTAGAGCGCTTCCTCGGTCATCAACAGTAAGTACGTAAAAAATGTCTACGAAAAATATCAGAGTAAAGTTCGTAACTTAACTTTATAATTTTTATGGAGCCCTTTTTATAGTTAAAATATTGATGATGTTTTAGCGACTTTCTGTAACAGTGAAGACGAATTACTTATGCAGGATTTAATATAGTGCCGTGCTATACGCGCAAAAACATTATACAAATGTACTCTGTGAAAACAGAGGCACTCGTTTGTTAAAACCTCCCCATAGATGTCTCCTGAGAACTGAGAGAAATTTGCACAAAACAACCTGAGTGCTTGTGGACATTAGTTGAGACCGATACAATAATATAGTTATGTATTTCTATAAAATTATTCATATTAAGTTTGATCCGATTAATCTAAGTCACAACACATTTTCCGGATGTTCTACTGCTTTTTTGTACATCGTCGTTGCCCCTTTTACTACATAACCGACCGAAACCAGTTCTAGCTAAAATACAAAAATTATATATATGAAGGTATTCAAATCACAAACCCTAAATACTAACTCATTGCTCAACATCTATTTCATGAACTGCAGTTTCTTCTTTCTGTTAACTAAACTAACAAAAATATTTCTTTGTCCACAGATTTCCGGCTCTGCGCCACTCTATCGCTCTGCACTTTGCTTTGTGTGTTATAAAAATCGGTAAAAACAATTTCCCGATCGGAAATCGGATTGAAGTGTTTGCATTTCTCCGTAATTGTTAAATTCATATTCTGCTAATTTTGTGCATGTCATAAACAATAAATAACTAAGGTAAAACAGCCGTAAGAAGCAAATACTCTGAAAATTAACGTAACCAGCAATCATCTAGTAACTATTAAACGTAGCAGTTATCTTGTGTAGCATAATTAATCTCGTGTAACATTATATGACTATTCACCACCAATAAGTGATGTTCCATTGTTATTACTCTAAATTATAGTGTAACTAAAAGTGTATGTGATTATAAAACTCTTATATGGTCGATAATTCAAGTGTGTGATAGCAGTTATGAAGTGTGATGCGGTGTATATAATAGTGGCGCGGTTTCATTAACGTAGAGGGAGCATTTTGTGTAAAGCTGGGTGCGCAACGCCACGGCGTCGTCGGTGGAGGGTCGAGCGGGCGCGGGCGGGGAGGCCGAGCCCGAGCCCTCGTCTGCGCCCGACGCGGAAGCGCCCGTGAGACGCCATCGCCATCGCCCACTCTACCGCCGATTCTTCCACTATGTCCGCAACGCTTGGACTGGCGTCAAATTTGCTCTGGGTAATATATTCTGCAATGTAGTTTAATTATGCGTGTTTGTTCCGAATTTCCACCGTAAACTTGTGTACTGAATTTGTGTGTCTTGTACTAACTTTTCTGAACATCTATGTTATAAAACTTATAAGGAAGGATTAAGTCGTATACGTAGTAACTAGTTGTTTTGCGACTAATTTTTATTAATTTACGTACGTTGTGTAACATAATTTTTATTGATTTTTGATAGAGTTCTTTAAGTCAATTATAGGTTTTAATTATGTTGTCTCTGTCTAGAATTACTTATTACCCAGAATCTCGCCCAACATTCAAGCATATTGACCGTTTAACTACGTAGCCAAATTGCTTTACGATGTGTTTATTAATAGCAAGGTTAAACTCATTTTATCCCGTCGGTGTCGTAAAAGTCGGCTAAGATAAATACCATAAGTGAGAGTCTTTTGGTTACCATATTCGGGTAGCGCAAAACTCTTTAAAATTGCCGGTCGTAAAACATCCATACCTTTAAATGTAATTATAACTCGTTCATCCAGCATCTTTGCCATTTGCCAGTTTCATCAAGTCATCGATCTGGGTAAGAGCTATTTCCTGGTGTGGGAGTTCTTGATTGCACATCAAAGAATTATTCTTTAATATATTTATTTTAGCATCTGTAAATAGTGTTGGAAGAGATTTCTTATTTTACGAGAGCTATAACGAACGGTAGGTCAGATAATCTTGCACATTAAGGTCTTCTTAATAAATTATAGCCGTAAAGGTTGGGGCAAAAATAATAAATTACTAACTAAGCTATGCTATCATTTATGCGATGACATAATCATGGAGGCAAAGCTTTAATATAAATACAGAATAATCCAATCGTGAGATTAGTGTAGCTGAATGTGAAAGTTTAAGACATTAAGAAATTTTGTTTACGGTATCGAAGAAAGAAATGTAATATTTTCAAACAAAACCGATATTATCATTTTTTTTTTCAAAAATGCAACAAGGATTGTCGCGTTGATCGTAAGCGATTTTTTAACAGATGATGATGCAAAAATCATTATTGTCATTATCATGTTCCATGTTTCAGTGCTGAACCTGAAATATTTTGTAAGAGTTTTGACAGACTTAACGTGTTACTACATACAGAAATTCGATTCGTAACATGCATTTGCGTTTTGGTGTTTTAATTTTTTTGTTATTTAGAATTGTTTTACTCCAAATGACATTTTCTATAGGAGGTAACTATAATGTCTACTTAGATATACTAAAAAATAAATTCCAAGCGATACATTACAAGACTGTTAGTACATAGCTGTTAACCTCATATTTACTTAATCTCTTATTTCTCCGCTCCTAGGTATAATAATTAATCCATAGAATTTTCAATGTTGATATGCTATTCATCTAGTTGTTATCAAGAAGACGCTGTTACCTATCTCCTTTTTCGTTTGCCGCTGTCGCCTCTTACGACACCAACGAGACGATATGGGGTAGTGGATTTTCTTACACCACCGCTACAAAGTTACAGAGTCACTTAATGAACACCAATCTCAATCTAACATCTCTTCATAAAAAGCAAGTTAATAATTCTCGGAGTGTAGGAGTTACCCTTGCATAGTCTCGCTAAGTAATTACGTTTTTTTATTTATACTCATTACTAGTAAATTGGCCTGATAACAAGAGTTTTTGCCGGGGCACATTGGTACACACACAGGTACGGCTGATGCACACGTGGAATCAATCTTGACCTGGAACCAATTTTTATTTAGCAACTAAGTACCTGTCCGGTGCAGAATAGCCACCCCAACACCTGATTCAAAATGGCAACATAAAACCGCGTCTTAAAAGGAAGGCATTACCTACATATGTATGTACATATGAAATCTGCCAACACGCATTAATACATGCGAAAAGTGCTTCCTTACTTATTTAGGAATGAAAGATAAGGAAGGAAGGAAGCGAGAATTAGACTAAAGGGAACAACATACAAAGCTTGAATGCTTTTTTCGTACAACTTTCTTTTAATACGTATATAACAGATTACGTTTTAATTATTATTATTTATTAAGGGTTACGTGAGATTTTCTATGCTATTAATTATATTTTTTTAAATAAAAATATCTCAATGATTTTCATTGAAGCTTCGAGTTGGAGTTTCGATAAAACTGGTGTTAAATACACTTTAAACTATATTTTTAAACAAAATGTTTTGTAAAAAAATTGCAAATTTGTAATCAAACAGAGAGCTTCCCTAAAATGCGATTTTTATAATTAAACGTGATGTCACGACCTTAGCTTCCCTAATTAAAAAACTTTGTTTAGTAAAAAGTTTGCAACAGAAAATATTTGCAAAATGTGTAAACAAGAAAAGAATTGTAATGAATATTCAAATTCAAATTTAAAACTTTTCCATTTAGGCTTGTTGGAACCTCTTATAAACGACAAAATCTACGCCGGTTCGAAAACCAAGATCTGCCGAGCAGGTCTTCAATTTTTTATTAAATGCCATATTACCATTTCGCATACAATGTTAATTGTATATTAATATTTTTAAATTTTTACAATATTAAGCTATTGAATATTTTATAATACTTTTAAAGTCAAAATTTTACAAAAATAAAGTAACCAGATGACTTTTAAATGCAAATAAAGAAAAGAGTTATTTTCATACATCATTGTCCTCAATATAATGATCCATTTTATTTAGACCCTTTGAAGTAATACACAAACATACAGTCCACCTAATAGTAGATAGTTACCCCATGGGCTGCTGTAGCCACTTACCATCATGTCACTTACATACACATCATCGTGGGCTGTTAGTTCGTTTGTCACTTTAGTTTAAAAATAATGGCAAAAACAAAGACTGACTTTCAAGTGAATATTATAAAAATGCCATTTGATATAAAAGATTGCTCATTTGAATATTGGCCCACAGATATTGTGAATAGGTGATACAATAAACCAATTCGTCGCTAACATTAACCTTTTTGTATTCTCATATTAATTGAAATCGAAATGATAAATAAACACGAAAAGCGTCGAAACCGATTTCATTATTGCTAACTGTAGATTTATTGAAATTAGTTTTTGTTACAGTGGACTTGTGAATTGCTGTTAATGATGATGATTATTATTATTATTTATATAGTCTTAATATTCAAAGGCGCATACAGAAAATAAAACATATTAACTTACTAGTTTTTTACCCGCGGCTTCGCTCGCGTGAGCTTGAATTTAGGAACATCATTAAGTGCTGTTCCGTACCAAATTTAGCAAAATTCGATCAATTTTAGAGTCACCTCGGTGTCTGTGTCTCTATTTCTGACATTTTATGAATTCTAAAAGACTATTAAACGTAGATGATTGGTATTTGGCATTGATATAATATGCTACAGGAACACGTGAATATATATGTCTAGAAACACCTACTATTTTTTATATCGGGCGTGTCTTCCGATGTATCCATAAGAAAGGTAAATTGTCTTGGAATCAAATTTTATTATTATTATTTACATTTTACTCTTTACATTCATTCATAATTAAAGATAATTTAGTTTTAAAAAATATTGATGAATTTCACTCTATGATTCTGTCTTCTATCAATTTACGGTATAATGTTTATTTCAGATATTTTATTCATATCATTGGTCCTATTTAATATTGATTGGCACTCTAAAATAGATGTAGATATTTTTTTACATTCGAGTAGACTTCAAAATTTCATAAATGCAGTTCTATAATGATGCATACTACACATGACATAAAACTAATGTTACGGATTTTATCACATTTAATTTTAACTTTTTTTACGTGGGGTTTTTTTACGCATCTTTGGATTAAAGTTCGATAAAAACCCGCGTAAAAGAACATATCGTTGTTGTGAAGCACCGACGCTCCGGGAAGTCTAAAGTATGTCAACATGTTTAGTATCGTCCCAACCATTACATCGGATCTGATAGACAACAAATCCTTGCAATAGAACACCGATTCCTACTAATTATGATTCGCTAAGGACTCTATAATTAATAAAATTAAATTAAAACCCAAGCATACTACTGCATTTATTATATTCTATTCTATTCTTATTCTTATTCTATTCTATTCTAACTATGACATTAGTGCGTCAAACCCCTCAGTCCTCTCGTGACCATGGGTGCTGTAAAATCCCCAAAACATCGGGAATTAAAAAAAAGTTAAAATTAAACGCGTAAAATCCTTAAAATTAGTTTAATTCCTTATAAATTTTATTCACAGTGAACGTGGAAACTCTTACACTCATGAACGGGAGTAGAAAAATGTTCGCCTTGTTGTGGCGGTGAAAGAGAATCGGCCACCTCATATCGTCCCGTCGTAAGAGGCGACATAGAAAAACAAACAGGAGATGGTCAGCATCATCTTCCTGACAACAAATCAAAATAATAATAGCTGCGGTTGCCAACCCGCCTACCAAGCGTGGCAACTATAGCTAATATCCAGCTACTTGACAATTTATGGGAGAGGCCTATGTTCATTTCAGTGGACTTTTGATAGGCTGACGATTATGAGTTCTACTCATCTTTGCAACCCTTAATATTTACGGTAGAGTGAAGACAAAAAAGTAACATACCCGAAAATATGAATGAAATAAAAACTGCATATATTGCCCCATGAAAAGTAAAAAAGTAGCAGCTTACATACATGTTACAACTGGGCACAGGCCGCAGAGAGTTTTTGGCCAAAAAAGTGTTCGCTGCGCTGATTCTTGAAGTTTAAGTTTTAATCAGTTTAATTACCGCCTTTGACAAGTAAAATAAAATGAATCTTTGTTTAAATAAAATCTGCATTCTTTAATTAAAGTACTACAATGTACAATGCTTCAATGCATATTAACGAGTTTCACATCTCCGCGAATATTTTCATTACTCAGACATCTAGGTTTCCCTGCGAAATTATTCTTCACCACTTTAACGGGCATGTGTTATGTCAGCACGTAACATTTTCTATAACAGATTCATCCTCGAGGGAATCGTACACGTTTTGCTCCCTTACTTACTTGTTTTGATTAAATCTCACGGCGAGCTACACGGCCCTCGTATTTGTTTAAATACAATTCATAAAAACTGAAACTAAGCTTTTGCACGATTGTTGACCACATCTACCTAGTAATTACACATCCAACGATGCCACGAATGAATTTTCAATTATTTACATCGTATATTGAGTAGCATTCTATTATTTAATTTTATCAGTGACTTACCATTTTAGTATATTTTGTAGTAAGTAGATGGCGCTATTATTAGATGAAGTAATGAAAGCCACAACTATACTATCTAGTAATATTAGCGATAGAAGCGAACATTAATTTATTATATCAATAAGGCATAAAGTGATTTCAATTTTGTTAAAAGTTCTGTTTCTGCTAAAAAAACGCGCCGCTAGCGGTGAAAACAATTTAATGATATCGTCATATGACCATATCATGAAATAGCAACGTGGTGTTTAGTTATTAATATCTTCAGATGATTTCTATTCATTGATTTGGCCAAGCTATACATGACATTGTCAACAAACAGTGTTAAATATCATGAAATGACCACACCATTTCACGAAATGATAGACTACTTTATGATATATGATCAATTCTACGATCTGGCTACGACATGCATATATAAAAATCTCTTTAATAAAACTATAATCATAATGAAAATTTTGCTATAATTGCAGACAGACCAGGTTTAATCTGTTTTCAGATAGATTAGTAATTGAAATAAAAACCTTACCAATTTTCATATTTTTGATCAAAGAGATTTAAATACTATTACTTAAACGTCTTTGTTTTTGATAGACGTCACTATTACCTATTGAAATTATTACACTTTTAAAATAAAATAGCAAAAATACTAAAAAATGAAACGATAGAATTTTAAATAATGTACAAAATAAATTTATTTTAATTTAATTTAATTTATTATTTATTAGTAACTGAAGGCAAAATATACTACTTTTTCCATTTGATAATAGATGGCGCTGTTTTGATAACTAAATCGGTGTAGTTTCAAATTATTTTACCAAGGTTATAACTATATTTTAAACTTTATTTATAAATATGGTATTTATTTGAAAATACCCGTCATCCCGCCTATAACTAAGATATAATGGAAAATTAACATCTAAAGGAAGGAAAATACATCTTTTTGAAGTTCCGTAATCGCATAAAAAGTAGCCTATAAGTTGCCCCGGGTTACTAAGTACCTATATACAATATTTCATGTTAATCAGTCTAGTAGTTTTGCGTGAATCCGGAATACACAGACCGACAGACAGACAGACAGACAGACAGACAAAAATTCTAAAACTACTCATTTGACTTCAGAACCCTTTATTTAGTCCCTGGACTTGTTTTTTCAAGAATATATTAGAATTACAGACACGACTTTTCTACAGATTTATTATATCTATAGATTAAGCATAATATTACAAATTTAATTTCTACAAAAAAATCATTATTATGCTGATATGTTATAGGTATAATTCGTATTTCTTTATAAGCAAAAATGAACGTATAATCACATAAACGGAAATATATACTATGAACGCTGAAACTTGTTTTGATGAGCAGTAATAATTATAGTACAGAAATAAATAAATTAAAATTGCATCTAACCCATTTGTAAAATAGGCATTTAATTTTACAAATGTTTTATTATGGATTTATTTATTATAAATATATAAAACATTTATTTTACTAAAAAAAAAGAATAACCGAAATTAAACAACAAATTTTAACTTAAACTATGAGGGCATAACTTATAAAAATCGACGTAAATATAAGAAATGCTTAAAGTAGTCTCGGCACATTACATGATGGGGAAAGCTTGCGCATAGCCGTAGAAATACGATTATGAGCGACAATATCTCAACGTTATCAGTATCCCTGTGGTAGCACCGTCGAAATGTTAGGGCTCCACCGACTTTCATGTAAGAAAAGTGCTGGTGGGGTGTTCAATCACGGTTCTTTGAACAATGTTACCCGAAGAGCTCTTGTCTCTATAAATATGAGCAAATGAACTTAGTACTTATATTTGTTTAATTTGCTGTAGAAACTATCGGTCCGTATGGTTCAAGTGCGGTAAAGTTCGTAAAGTAACTAAAGCCGCGACTGGTCGTCGCTGCTGGTGATAAGAGGGCTGGTTCTTTTCTCGCTCAAAGACTTAGTATAGTCACTCAGCGAGGAAAGGCAGCTAGCGTTCTTAGCACTATACCGCGGGGAGTAGGACTGTATGAAAATAGTTTTTAATTTAATGAAAATGTTAATAATGTTGTCATCTATCTTATACTTAATATTACATCTTGAATAAGTGGTACCAGTGGTAGCAGCGATAGAGCCACGCGGCAGCTTTTGGTGTCGCACGGATGGGGTAGCTCGAACCGGGGTGGTACCACGACCTCACAGAAAACCATCGAGAAGTAGAAGTTAACTTCTGCGTTGCCTGCGGTGCCTTGTTAGTGCAAGTGGCCGGAAGCCCAATTCTCCCCCCCCCCCTTAAGATGGTAGCGGTGTTAAATAAAACACTACCCCAGGAGGGTGCCAGCACCCCTGGTGATGGAGAATCCTTCGCTGAGCATCCACGCCCAAGCTACCCTACTCTTCCTGAGCGTGGATTCTGCAACATCAAGGGACTTCATTCAAACCTTAACGCCGTCCGCTACCATCTAGAGACTGCGTGGCCAGCCTTGCTCTTTCTAACCGAGACACAGGTTTTAACGCGTCTTTTCCGGTACTCCTACTCAGTAGACGTAGTCCCGAACTGATGAAAATTTTGGTGCACCCGATCCCTAAAGAAGGCAACCGCTCAGATCCGTCCAACCACAGGCCTATAGCCATCACCTCTTTGTTCTCCAAAATAATGGAAACAATTGTAAACTGCCAGCTCATGAGGTACCTTGAGGATTACCAGCTGATTAGTGACCGCCAGTACGGTTTTCGTCCGGGTCGCTCAGCTGGTGGTCTTCTGGGTTACCTAACTCATAGATGGGCGGAGGCAGTAGTGTCCAAGGGGGAGGGCCTTGGCCGTTAGTCTAGACATAGCGAAGGCCTTCAATCGGGTTTGGCAGAAAGCTACTTTTGAAGCTACTTTCCTAGGCTTTCCGAGAAATTGTGCAATTGGATCACCAGTATTTTTGCAAATTGGAGCATCAAGGTCGTAGTAGACGGTGCATGCTCCGATTACAAGCATATAACAGTGGTGTTCCACAAGGTTGCTATCATATTAATTATATGTTGCAAACCATTAACATTCATTGCTATGCGGACGGCAGCACTGGTGATGCTTTATTTTTTACACCGGCCGTGTTAATATTTCTCGAGAAAACGTCGCCGAGTACTGGAACCAACTTGTGTCTGAAGTCGAGACTTTGTTGAACAAAGTCTCGGACTGGGGGCGACTAAATATGGTCCAGTTCAATCCCCAGAAGACACAAGTTTGCACGGTTACCGCTTAAAAGAACTCCTTTGTCATATCTCTTCAGTTTCAGAGCACCCCCTTTGTTGCCTCAGCCAGTATGGGAATCCTTTGCGTCGACATATCGAATGACATGCAGTTTCCTTCGATATGTCGATTGCCAATTTAGCGTTCTAGGGCTAAAGAGGGCGAAAGGCTAAAATGGCCTCTAAAAAGCTTGGCCGCCTGCAATTTTACAAGACGCAGGTACGGCCTCACATGGAATACTGTTCCTATCTCTGGGCTGGGGCTCCCCAGTGCCAGCTCCTTTCATTTGATCGCATCCAGCGCAGAGCGGTTCAAATCGTCAGCGACCGAGCTCTTTCTCATCGGCTTGACTCACTGACATTGCGAAGAGATGTTGCATCTCTTTGCGTATTTTATTGTATCTACCAAGGAGAGTGCTTTGAGGTATTGTACGGACTAATTCCAGCCGCTTAATTTCACCATCGCACATCGCGACAAAACTTGCGATACCATCCATACCATCTGGATGATTGGCGGTCAACCACTGTGCGATTTACCAGAATTTTTCTTCATCGCACAACTTTCTTGTGGAATCTACTGCCATCAGCGATTTTTCCGGACCAATACAACTTAGGGACCTTCAAGAAAAGAGGCTACACATTTTTAAAAGACCGATAACGCACCTGCAATTACCCTGGTGTTGTAGTTGTTCATGGGTGGCGGTCGACACTTACGCATGCTCATTTGCCCCCTCCTTTATTAAAAAAAATTAAATGACAAAAATTGTGACATGTCAAAAATGATGAATTACAGATGCATGTTATAAATAATTTTCGTTTAGGAGCAGCGTAAGAAAATTTACTACCCCATGTCATCCTTTTATGAATGATTTATTAATTAATAATATAATAATATGATATTTATAACTATGGGATATTTGACGTGTTAACAACAAGAGATTAAAACGATTCTGAACTTTATTTGAGGAAACCAGTTGGGAGTTGATGCTAAATGCAAATGATTACCAAACATAAAACGTGTACAATTGAGTTAAATGTAAACATGTTTCTGTCGTATGTGTATATTGCCAAACTGCGTTGCTGACTCACTCAAATTGATACGATATCAAGTTATTCGTTAGTACACAATTAACATGCGGCAATGGAATCACTGTCTATTGTTCCGGAAATACATTCAAAATATCTGCAATAAAATGAAATACCGACGGAGTGTTTCAGAATCAATTTAATATATTTCGAAAAATGTAATAAAAATAACTGTCGTCGTAAAATAAATTCATACACTATTTTCTTTTTTAAATGTAAAAACAGTTGAGGTGTTAATGACATCATAAATAAGTCGTTTTGAAATTGGAAAAAGGTTAAGATGCTTTAAGCATGGTATGTGAAGACAACCGAACTTAAAGCCAATTACTGATTGCGCATTTCATCATAGTCTGCACTTGCCTATATAATAATTCAGACATAGGTATGATTTATTGTCATTCCTATGTAGTACACTAGCCGACCGTTACTGCATTACCGACAGTCATATATAACTCTAACCATTTTCAATAAAACTGAGAGACTATAAAGCTTATAAAACAATACTGAGACAATAGAGGAACCTAATAAAGTACAATTGCTAAAGAATCCTTTATAAATTATTCTCCAAATAGTAATAAGGAAAACGATAGGGTATGATCTATGGACATGTGCAACCTATAAATATCAATAAAAACTGCCAAATATCAGTAAACTGAAGTGACAAAAGTTTTAAAATGTTTCTCTTTTGAGGTGGGAAAAGCTTTCTTACAATACAATAGACCGGAATAAAAATATATTTTATTTATCAATGTGTACGTGTTATATATGAATACTTTTATTGGAACAAAAACTGTATAAAGGGTGTCTAATGCCAAATGGTATGGTATTTCCTACCGGTTAATCTTGTGTAGAACTAAAAGTTAGTTGTTATTTGTATAGAATCAATTACCCATTATTTTGGTTACAAGCATGTATTTTAAATCCATCCATCCATCCATTACAACCTATTAATGTCCACTGCTGAACATAAGCCTCCTCCGTAGATTACCTCATAGGGGTTATTTTGCCTTAGAATCGCAGTTTTGATAATTTTAAGTTGTTATCCAGAAGATGCCGCTGCCCATCTCCTATTTCAGTTACCCTCTTACGACATCCGCGGGACGATATCGGATGGTGGAATTTATTACACCACCACTTCACTGCGTTACTATAACAGCCTATTAAAAGTATACTGCTGAATATAGGCCTACCCCATAGACCGCCTACCTCACAGACAGCCTACCCCATAGATATTTGCCATAGTTGCCACTTTTGGTGGGCGAGTTGAGTTGAGAAGACCCTGCTGTTCATCTCCTGCTTTGTTTCCCTCTGTCATCTGTTACGATAACCATGGGACGATATGGGTTGTGGATATTCTTACACCGCCACAATTTTATTATAAGTTTTACACTTACAATTTGTTCCACTGTCGGCATCAATCAAATTGTGTTAATCTTAACCCATTTCCCATCCTGTGGTCTACATACAGTTTATTGCTATTGTCTTACTATTGTGTCTGCAAATGGACAGTAAATTTTTTTACTGTTGCACATCCTAAGGCAGCTCGACAGTAAAATAAAATATATTATTTCTGTTTGGCTAAAATTGCCAAAAAATATTTAAAATATAAGTACCTGATGTTACATTATTTAATTAAACTAATTTTATTAATTACCATCATCATTCAATTTTCATCATCATCATCATTATACATAGCCTTTCACAAATACTCTGCTTAATATAGGCCTCAACAATTTATTATTGAACAATGAGAAATCAAACGTACTTAAAGAATTGGAGCAATTCAGTTAATACAGATAATTTCCATTAATTATGGGGTGTAGGGAATATGCCATATTTTTTCCATATGCCTACCTCAATTAAACGCAATTAATAAAAAATTATTTAAAGTTGGGCGTGACTCCGAGAAACTGGCTTATAACGGAAATCTCATCCAAATACGCTAAATATAAATTTTGCAAACTGCAAATAAAGAGCAACCTTTGGACAGACCACGCAGAAAATTTTGCAGAAAGTATTTTTTGTATCAGACATTGGCCAGTTATAATGTATGTTAAAAATACGATTATTTACCAGTGACAAAAGGAATAGTGATTCATTAAAAATGGATAATTTTTTCAATTTCAAATGTCGCCTAAAATCGGACGACTCGTTTTATCGACTTCGAATGGCATTTATGGATAAAGGCCATTCTAGAGCAACCGAATTTCGAATTTTATATATTTTTTAAAAAGATAAAAGTATTTTAAGGCCATGTTTTTTATGATTTTAAAAGTACACAAGATTGTACAGCTCATTTTCAAAATGCTTTAGGAAGGAAATCACCTCATTTGAGCACCATAAGGCGTTGGTATGCAAAATTTGATCGTGGCTGTGTTTCTCTATATGATTAAATTCGTGAAGGATATAATCCTCAATTATGATCAACGAGGAAAATGTAGCGACTAATTAATTGAGGTGTCTATGGACCACAGAATCGACTTACCATCAGGTAGATTGTGTGCTCGTGTGTCATCCTTATCATACATTTAAAGTAAAGTTCAGTGTACTCCACGTATGGCCACATCATCCCAGTGTATTTTCCAGATGGCGCGTTCTTGAAAAAGCCTTCGACGCCATAATACACCAAGGCTGTTCTCGATGAAGATTATAAAGCTGACATGAAATATCAAATTCATTAAATTAGTGGAAATTCCTCCTTATGCACATCATATTTTAGCTAAGATATTTTAGCTGATAAATGAATAACTACACCTATATTTGTTTTAGCAAAATGTTTAAAATATAGACTCGCATTATCAAAAAATGTTGTTGCAAAAACCTATTAAAATACAGAAATGTTATTATGTTTAACTACTAACTGCCACGGCCAGAGTTTTTGACTCATAATAAACCTCCTTAACGGCTTATCCTAATGACCATTTTCAATGCCAAGATCATGAGATTGATATCGAAAATTTGATGACAATGTTTAAATAAAGTTTATTGAGACAGCGAATAGTAATTTTGAAAAGCAGTATTTTTTACTTATGACGAAATTATTAATACTGTTCTGAACGTACTGTAACGTAACGTTACAGAATTTAAATCCCACTCTCAAAGTGAAAGTCAATTTGTTAAAATGGACCTCTCCCGTTATAAGGAAGTTGGGAGAATTTGCCTTAATCGCCACGCTCGGCAGGGAGATTAGCGATCGCAGTACAAGACGTCTCGCACCTTTGACACTGCTACCCGTAGCGGATCTATGTATTTTACGCCGGCTCTAAACGAGATGGTAATACTGCCATCTATCGGAAGCACAAGATCTTTCTGGTACATTCGTTAATCGCCTCTGACGATACTTATGGGACTAAATGGGGCGATTGATTATTTGACCCGCCACCACACAGCAAATCCCACTCAACAAAACATAATCATCGCTGGCATGATAAATAAAAAACGACTGAATGTGTGTTGTGTATATATTATATCAATGTAATATATAACTACTATATTGAAAAAAAATATTTTATACTATTCTATTACTCACTCTTTATACTATACTATTCTCGGGAATGAATGGCAGAGGTTCCTAAGTATAATGACGAAGGCTTAAAGTTTTAGTTTCCGAAGGTTTAAGGTTGAAGTTTGAAGGTTGGGTTGCGTGTTCACAACACGTCGCGGTCACCAATTTGGCCGTGGAAGGAAAAGAGGAGTTCTCCCGCTGGGCAAAGTGTTCTGCCCGGGGAGCGGTCAACGCTCCGCGTGTTATTACAAAGCTGTTCTATGAAATGAAATGAAATGAAATTTGAAATGAAATGGAATTTTCATTTCATTTCAAATTTCAATTAAAATCACGCTATCAAAATTAAAAAATTTGAACTTTGATAGCGCGATTTAGGCTTCGAACTTAACTCGCTGTAAGCGAAATGCATCGCTATGACTATACCTGAGGTCTTTATACAAGCCCTGACCTCTTATTTAAACAGATAGTGACGGAAGTTTTATTGTCGGCTACTCGTTGGCACATAAAGGTTGAGAAGAGAGCACTAAAAATGAAGTGAATATTCGTAATAGAAAATCGAATTAGTTCAAGAGTTAAAACGATATATAACTTTTTGCAAATTAAAAAACGTTTTTAATCCAACTAGAAATAAAAAGGTTAAATTAATGTTATTAAGCTTTTTTGCACTTGTATTAAAACAGACGTTCTGTTAACACTCAGTAGTAACAGCACGTTACCTCTATATTTTTCAAGGAGTGGTTGCTATTCACATTTTATGAGTAATGAAATTCGAAAGTCGGTAAAAACAGTTACGCAAAATTTCAGAGAAGTGCTTCCTGTTCCAGCAAAGGCTTAGTGAATTATAGTTTTGTTTACCAATAACAATTTAAGCTCACTGTATACCTAGTTACAATTTGTTTACAACATTTGCAATTCTCGCTGTAAAATTTAAATAAAAATTTAAATCTGCATTATTTTACTTATTTCATCATTGCACTTGATATTTTTATACATGTAAACATTAATTCATCTATATGTGAAGCAGTTTTACAACGTACCTGCAATTCCATGTAAATCTTATTTTGATTTTATGATTCATTAACATGAGACTATTCCGTTCTTAAATATATTTTACTACTAAATGAAACATTTCATTGTTTTAAGCCTCTGCTGTTGTAAATAATTTTAAGCTCTATTGCTAAGAATATAAGATTTAAATTGTTAAAACAACAGATTCTGGCGTTTATATATCTGGCGTAAATAATGTTCAAACTTATTTAGGACACAGAATATTGATTATTTACGCGACATGTGCTCAATATAGAAACAGGTGAACGAAATTACCGTTTTGTAAGCAAAATATACAGGGATTTTTACATTTAAATATTTATAACGCGTTATGAATTAGGTATTTCAATATGTTACAAAAAGTTATTAAGGAAACAATTAGCAATAATTAATTAAAAACTTTTAGATTTGTTTCTCTATTATGCGACATAATTTTACGTGGTAGAACCATGCTGCAGCTATATTATGATTGTAGCAAGAACGGGTCGGTTCCACCGGGGAAGAACCACGCCCTCACAGAATACTAGCTTAAAATAGCAGCTCAATGCTGCTGTGTTTCGTAATGTGGCTGAAGAGAAACGAAAACCCTTATTACTGCATACGAGGCATTCCATCTTAGTCCTCAGGGATGACAACGCATCTGCATTTTGATTCTTAATCTAGGATAGATGTAGATAACTATGGAGAATCAAGGATAAATGTAGATGTATGTCCATTTACCATCAGGTGGAATGTGTGCTCGTTGGTCACCCTTATTCTATAAAAAAACATAAATTACTTAATAAAATGCGAAAAGTCCTTTAAAAAATCAGATAAATAAGGTCACACTCAAATTACATATATTTTTTACGTTGTAGAGCCATGCTGCAGCTATATTGTAGTTGCAGCAGTCGGCTCGACCAGGGTAGAACGACGCTCTCACAGAATACCAGCGCAAAATAGCGGCTTAATGCTGCTGTGTTTCGTATGGTGAGTGTAGAGAACCGGAGACCCTTTTTACTGGAAACGAGGCATTCCATCTCAGTCCTCAGTGGTGACAACGCATCTGCATTTTGATTCTTACTGAGGATTAATGCAGATGTCTATGGGCCACAGCATCCACTTACCATCAGGTGGACTGTATTCTCGTTTGTCACCCATTTTCTATAAAAAATTAAAAATTAAAAAATAAAATTACGTGTCACATTGTTTGTCCGCGGTGAACTCATAAGCTACTGAACTGATTTGAATTAAATTTTACACACTGTGTGCAGTTTGATCCAACTTGAGAGGCAGGATAGTTTTTATCCCGATAAATGACCCTCATTTTTTTTGTTGCGAATTTAAGGATTTTTTATAGGAAGGGTCGTCGAAAAGAGCAGAATAATGTCTGCCTGGTCAGTTTGTATAATATAAAAAATATAATTCCTGCAAAATACAGAAAGAATATAAAAGCAACCTCTAAAAGTTTTATCTTAATTTTATCTCTCAACTACTTTAAGGTAGCTTGGTAGAGAATGTCTCAGGAATTTTGTCCGCCTATATACTTTAAATAATGCTGAAATATTTCTTTATAAAAAAATTACTTATGATCTTAAAGTACAACTGATGGTACACTTTCCGAAATGTATCACTGGAATACACCGACCACCTTCAATTGTTGGGAGTTGAAATATCCTCAAACCTGAACTTCTGGCGGTTCATTGAGTCCAAGGCCAAAGCATCTGCAAGAAAGCTAAGAGTCCTTGCAAAGGTCCTTGGCGGTACTTCACGCCGAGATAGCTGCTTACTCTACATAAAGCGCAAATCAAGTCGTGCATGGAGTATTGCCGCCATATATGGACTGATGCTGCAAAATACCACCTAGCAGCTTTGGACTCAACGGAAAGGCAAGCTAAGAGGCATATTGGTGATCCGAATCTGGTTAAAAGCAATCTTACCAGCCTCGAACACAGGCGCAAAGTAGCCAGCCGTTCGGTTTTCTACAGGATGCATTTCGGAGTGTGTGCGTAGGAATTGCATAACTTAATTCCTCTCCCTCCGTTCCACCATCGGACAACCAGACATTCAGCCAGTCTCCACCCATTCGTTGTTGACTTACCACACATTCGAACCAAACGGTTTGCTACATCCTTCGAGATGCGTACAGCAAAGGAGTGGAATAAGTTGCCAGCATTTGTCTTTCCATCTGATTACAATGTCGGTGTATTTAAAGCAATAGTGAATGAGGTTTTCCTTCACCATCTTAGGCTACATCACCACTTATCATCAGGTGGGATTTTAACTAAGCGCTGGCTAAGAATAGTAAACAAAAGTCACTACTCTATAGCTTAAGGACGCCTGCAACCAACTTTAAACAAAGGAGGTTACAGATGCGGTGTCACCTGTGAGGACTGAAAAGGAGAATGCATTACGCATATAAGTTTATTATTGTTTTAAGTAGCCTGATAACGGTTACAAATAATATATAATTTTACTTGGTTAGATGTTTTAACTATGAATACCAGGTTTAGTTACAGAAGACTGAAGTTATTTAATAAATGTATGAATGTATTAACCTACGGTTACAGGTTCTTTTTTATTATATTTTAAGTTGTTATCAGGAAAATGCTGCAATGCCGTCAATGCCGTCATATCCCTTCGTCTTAAAAAATTTACTTTGTTAGAAATATATTCTTTAAATAACGGTGTAAAAGTTAGTATATATGAATAAGTGTGATAAGTGAGCAGATAGACCACCTGATAGTAAGTGGATGTTTTGTCCGGTAGGCATCTATCTACACTACAAAAACTAAAATGCATATGCGTTATCACCTCTGAGGAACTAGATGGAATGTCTCGTTACCAGAAAATGGTAAAAAATTAAAATGGTCCTAGTTCTCTACACTCACCATATGAAACACAGTAACGTATCTCTGCTCTTTTACGCTGAATTTGTTTAGGAGCGTAGTCTTAAAAGAAAAATATAAGAAGAATATAAAAAACATTTGATTGCGTTTTAATAACCCAAAATGGGTTTGCAAATCTACTTATAAAATTATATATAATTTTAATAATTAATAAGTACTAAAATAAAATAAAATATTGGGACATGTGGCTATATATGTGATTTTTCCACCACGTGAGGTCTTCTATGATATCAATTCCTAAAACCAATTTCCTATCATAATTGCCCTTTTTTGCCTGAAGTACCAAACATTTAAAGCGTTCTAGTCTTTAATGCACTATACACCATAAGAAATTACAGGATACGCTGCAATTGAGCTACCATACCACCACATGACTTAGCTTTACAAAATACATTCAGTTTTTTTATGAAGATCATTTCTTTTATCTTCTGGTACGAGTATACCCAATACATTATTTTCAATTTAGTATAAAGCCAAGGTATTAGCAATATTTATCCGGTATGAGTTTACTTCTATTAAAATTAATAATAAAACCTAAAGATTGTAATAATTTACAGGTGGCTTTGACGTTTTGTTCACATTTATCTAATGAATTTTCTAATAAAATGTCACATAAATAATAACCCGTTAAAAACCTTATTTTCTTATGTAGCAATGGGTTTTATTAATTTGGTAAAAACATAAGGAGCAGATGACAGTCCAAAAGGAAGCAGTTCAAATTATATGAATCTTCTTCTAAGATATCAATTCCCAAAACCAATTTCCTATCATAATTGCCCTTATTTGCCTGAAGTACCAAACATTTAAAGCGTTCTAATCTTTAATGCACTATACACCATAAGAAATGACAGGATACACTGCAATTAAGCTACCATACCACCACATGACTTAGCTTTACAAAATACATTCAGTTTTTTTTATGAAGATCATTGCTTTTATTTTCTGTTACGAGTATACCCAATACATTATTTTATAAATTTAGTATAAAGCCAAGGAATTAGCAATATTTCTCCGGTATGAGTTTACTTCTATTAAAATTAATAATAAAACCTAAAGATTGTAATAATTTACAGGTGGCTTTGACGTTTTGTTCACATTTATCTAATGAATTTTCTAATAAAATATCACATAAATAATAACCCGTTAAAAACCTTATATTCTTATATAGCAATGAGTTTTATTAATTTGGTAAAAACATACGGAGCAGATGACAGTCCAAAAGGAAGCAGTTCAAATTCATATAATTTGTTAAAATAAAACCTCAAAATTAAATTTATTTTAAAATATAATAAAATTATACTACTATATTGGACTAGCCGTGTAGTGGCGGTTAAGAATATCCACTACCCCATATCTTCCCGTGGGTGTCGTAAGAGGCAACAGTGGGAAACAGGCAGGAGATAGTTAGCAGCATCTTCCTGATAACAGTAATATCACAATAAAAAACTGCGGTTGCCAACCCGCTCGCCAAGCGTGGCAACTATGGCAATATACCCCCAAATGAGTAAAGTTACGAAGAGACGCCCCGCAGTCCCCGGCGGCTCCGCTATTCCTGGCTACGGTGGCGACCATGGTAACGGTGGAGCAGGGTGTGCTAAGAATCTCCGGTGGAGGTTCGGTTGCCACCTACGTCGAGTCGACCTGGCAACTTTAACGCACGGACCCTGAGGACTGACGTCAAGATCCTGGAGCTGGAAGAAGAGATAGACAAGTTGCACTGGAATATTATAGGATTATCCGAGGTCCGAAGAGAGGGGGAGGACACGGTAATCCTCGAATCCGGCAACTTGTTCTATCACCGGGAAGGCGACCATCTGTCCCAAGGATGTGTCGGATTTATCGTCCACAAGTCTCTCGTTAACAACGTTGTAAAGATTGAGAGTGTGTCGACGAGGTTTGCGTACCTTATACTCAGAATCACCAAACGGTATTCGCTGAAGGTCATACAGGTTTACGCACCAAACTTGGCACACCCCGATGAGGAGAGAGAACGGTGAGCTGAAAGTAGGGAAATTCGGAATAGGGCAACGGAACTCAAGGGGCCAGCAGCTGGCTGACTTCATGAAGAAAGAGGGACTCTTTATGATGAACTCTTTCTTCCAGAAGCGGCCCCACAGGAAGTGGACCTGGTCGAGCCCCGACGGTTCGACAAAAAATGAGATTGACTTCATTATGACGACCAGACGACAACTGTTCAGTGATGTATCAGTGATCGCAAGGGGGAAAACTGGTAGCAATCACCGAATGGTTAGAGGCACACTGAACCTAAACGTTAAGTTGGAGAGGTCTCGTCTAATGAAGTCAACGCTCCGTCTCCCTCGTGCTCTAGTCCAAAGTCCCGAAACCTTTCAGCTCGAGTTACAAAACTGTTTTCAGTGCCTAGAAGACTGCAATGAAGTGGACGATATGAATGATTAGCTCGTGGAAACTGTCCATGCGGTCGGAGCTAAGTTCTGCAAGACCCGCCGCAGAAGAACACAAAACTCTCCGATCACACTCCTTATCTCATGGCTGTTAGACGGGAAATGAGGCTACAGTCTTCAAGAGATTTGACAACATACAGGCAACTGAACGGACAGATCTCCAGGACTTACACAACTTCAATACAGCTTGTATTGAAGAAGCGATCGAGCGGAACCAAGGCTCCAAAGTCTTTGCCAGAGATCTGTCTGCCAGAAAGAGCCAAAGCCAGTCAGCCAGCCAATGTCAAAGCTGAAGACCGAGTGTGGCAGCGTCGTTTCCGGGACACCTGAGATTTTGAGTGAGATTGAGAGGTTCTATGGGCAGCTGTACACGTCATCGTTGGAGCCACACGCAAGTGTGAGTAACGATCCAAGAGCGAGTCTTATCCGGCACTATTCCGAAGATATCCCGAACGTCAGTCTGAGTGAGATTAGAGTGGCTCTCCAGCACCTTAAAAACGGCAAGGCCCCAGGTGAGTATGGAATTACAGCGGAGCTTCTGAAAGCGGGTGGAAAACCGGTACTTGAAGTCCTTCAGAAGTTCTTTAATTCCGTCCTCCCTGGTGGCACTACTCCACAGGCGTGGAGCAGAAGTGCTGTGGTCTTGTTCTTCAAGAAAGGCGATAACGCTCTCTTGAAGAACTACAGACCGATTTCCCTTCTGAGCCGCGTCTACGTGCTGTTTTCGAGAGTCATTACGAATCGTCTTGCACGCAGACTCGACGACTTCCAGCCTCCCGAACAAGCCGGTTTCCTAAAAAGCTTTAGTACCATAGACCACATACACACCCTTCGGCAAATTGTACAGAAGACAGAAGAGTATAATCTGCAACTTTGCCTTGCGTATGTGGACTATGAGAAAGCCTTTGATTCCGTCGAAATTTGGACGGTACTACATTCCCTTCAGCGGTGTAAGTTGACTATCGGTATATCGCAGTGCTGAAATGTTTGTACAGTAGGGCTACGATGGCTATCCGAGTACAGAACCAGAGTACGAAACCTATCCAACTGCAGAGAGGTGTAAGACAGGGTGACGTAATATCCCCGAAACTCTTCACCGCTGCATTGGAAGACGTTTTCAAGCTACTGAACTGGAAAGGATACGGTATTAACGTCAATGGCGAGTACAATACTAACCTTCGATTTGCCGACGATATAGTCCGTATGGCAGAATCGCTGGAGGACCTAAGCACTATGCTCAATGACCTCAATAGTGCCTCTCAACAGATAGGTCTTAAGATTAACATGGACAAAACAAAGATCATGTTTAATGTCCATGTCACACCTATGCCGGTGGTTTTTGGGAGCACTAAGCTCGAAGTTGTCGACGAGTATGTTTACCTGGGACAAATAGTCCGACTAGGTAAGTCCAACTTCGACCGAGAGGTCAATCGACGGATTCAACTCGGTTGGGCAGCGTTCGGGAAATTACGGCGCATCTTCTCGTCAGGTATACTTCAAAACTTGAAAACGAGACTGTACAACCAGTGCGTGTTGCCAGTGATGACCTTTGGAACTGAGACGTGGTCCTTTACTGCTGGCCGGATGAGGAAGCTCAAGGTCGCTCAGCAAGCTATGGAGAAGGCTATGCTCGGAGTTTCTCTGTGTGATAAACCTAGAAATGAGGATATCCGAAGTAGAACCAGAGTGACCGACATAGCCCAACGGATTAGTAAGCTGAAGTGGCAATGGGCCGGCCATATAGCTTGAAGAACCGACAACCGATGGGGAAAAAAAGTTCTCGAATGGCGACCTCGTACCGGCGGACGAAGTGTAGGGCGTCCCCCCACTAGATGGAGTGACGATCTGGTAAGACATGCAGAAAGTCGATAGATGCAGGTGGCTCAGGACCGTGCTTTGTGGCATTCCTTGGGGGAGGCCAATATTCAGCAGTGGACATCTGAAGGACTATAATGATGATGATGATGATGACTATTTTGGATTACTTAAACTTACACTTTGAAAATACATCCCTAATTAGGGTATAAAGAGATATCAAAGTAAGTATACAAAAAAAATTTAAGTGCGTCTAAAAATTTTTTTTACGTGGTAGAGCCAAGCTGCAGTTTTATTATGGTTGTAGTATGAATGGGTTGGCTAGACCGGGGTAGGACCACGATCTCACAGAATACCAACGTAAAAGAGCGGCTTAATGCTGCTGTGTTTCTTATGGTGAGTGTAGAGAACCGGAGACCCTTTTTACTGGATACGAGGCATTCCATCTTAGTCCTCAGGGGTGGCAACGCATCTGCATTTTGATTCTTAATCGAAGATAGATGTAGATGTCTATAGACCACAGCATCAGCATTATATTCAATAAAAATAAATCAAATTATTCCTTATGAAATTTATATTATTTCAATTCATATATATTAACTCAAAAATGTGTTAAAAACAAGAACTTTTCTGGGAATTTATTGTGGTAAAAATATCTTTGAAACAGCGTTCATAATTTAAAATATATAAAACAAAGACTTTGATTGCTATCGTTAATGAGCCTGACGATCGCCACCGCTCGTTTGAAAATAGAACAATTGTTTACTAAACGTCCGCTCGTGTTTACAGTGCACATCACACTAAACTCGTGTGAATAGGCCTTAAATTCGTCAGGTGCCAATCTGTAAATACGAGTATATTTCAATGTACATAGAGTCGAACAAATTTTTGACATAAAATTTATATGTATATGTAAATACATTAAAAGTATGTCGAAATATTACATATCTCCTGTGTCTTATTAGGTACAAGATCATTGACATAATTCTTTAAATAGCTTTAAACTTCTCTAACTAATAACATTATCATAGTTAAAACATCAAACCAAGTTAAAACATGTATTATTTGTAACCGTTATTAGGCTACTTAAAGCAACAATAAACTTAATTACGCATAGTTCTCCGTCTACGGTGTATTCGTTATAATTATTGTTCTTTGAAAATCAATTTAATCTCTATGCATCTCTGTATCCATTCCATTTACCTCCGCATCAATAATGTAGGAGATTAGCGAATAGTATATTCCCGACTTTCCGAACATTAGGTAGTTCCTAACGAGAGAAATTGTATTTCATAGAAAGAAATAATATTATAATACATAAAATAAGGATGTCAGTCAATATTGATATGGGGAGCTTCTCGCGCAAGAAAAACCTGAGACGTCGAACACTTAACACACTGAAGACTGCCGTGATGGCTCTAAAGCAAATTACTAGTAAGTGTACAGTTTAGTATACGTTATTGTTTTAGTTACCTATGTATTTTAGTAACCTTTTCGTTTTTGCGTATCTTTAATGCAAATTTAAAATATTGCAGTGCGTTTTACATCGTTTTTGAATTTTTTACTGTTACCTTGCTACAAAAGTTTTTTTTTGGAATTTGAATAACTCCTCAAAAGGCGATCATTTCAAATGCGATGGGACGGTAATAATGATTATAAAGAATTTATTGATTCTCAAAATTTCTAAAGCAGGCATTAATAAGCTTTAAATGATTCGATAAATAATGATTGATACTCAACAATAAATGTATAATTTTCATTTAAGAAACAACGTGTATCTGTTTTCGTTTATTAATTAATTAAATATAAATTTAAGTTGATAATATCAACAGTTTCAGTGCTCATTCACAAATTATTTACCAATTTATTATTTAACTGTTGAAGATATTTTTTATTAACTTATTCCTGGTGTACCTGCTCTGATTTACACTTAAGGGACATAACGGTGTGATGTATTTTCTTACACCGCCGCCATTTGGCACAGGAAGTACAAAGTATAATGCTATCACGTAATAATAATACAGTTTTGGCACGCAAAAGGGCTGATAATTTAGGAAAGAGAATCTTTTGCAAAATACGTGCGCAGCAAAACGCAACTGCTTTGAATGGTGTCAATCACTATCAATTACGGCTGAGATAATAATATAATAATAGAGTACCTTGGGAACGAGGTGATGGTTACCAAGTTATTTCTAATTTAATTTGTGTAGTTAATTGTGTAACATAATATGTACTTATAAACTGTTCTGTTTTTTTATAAAGAAGTCTCGCTTGGTTTCTAGCTGGTGCTTCCCAGAACAGAGGTATTTTCCGTACCAGTGATAAATGTAACATAAGAATGACGTTCAATAAGTATAATTTATAATCTATATTGAATAAAAAGTTTCTACTTCTTGTGCTAACGCAAAATCACTCACCCGATATAAGATTGAAATAAACAATCTAAAAACCATTAACTTATGCTTGTGCACAAACGATAGTGTACCACGTTAGATTCAAACCCAGGTTCCTCGACATGAATAAAAATAATAAATAAAATAGTCTTTTATTTCCAAAAATTACAATTAAAGTTTCTTTTTTAAAATTAACCTTATTCAGTTAGTATTATCATTATTATAATTATCAATTATGAACTTTATTAAAATATTATAATATAACAATATTATGTTATTTTAATATTCAACTAATTAATTAATAAATCTCTTATAAAATTAATCACCACAATTAAATTTATTAAAATTATTATTATTTATTTGAATTAATTAAAATAAGACTATTAGGTACAACAATATTTTTACTATTAAATAATAAAATCCCTGATTTCGGTCTGTCTATTGACAAAGGCCTCCTCCAGACTTTTCAATTGCTTCCGGTCGAGTGTTAATTGGTTCCTCGACGTAATAATCGTGGTAATTAATGTCTTTTTATAGATTGAATAAAACTACTTTTACGGATTATATCGCGTTTAATTAACTTATTTTTATTAATTCCCGACGTTTCGGGTGCTTTACAGCACCCATGGTCACGGGGGACTGAGGTGATTGACGTCCCAATGTCAGAGTTAATCCGGAGTACCTGCAGCTTTTTTAATTATTAATTTTGGTCCGATCTACGCAGAATGAACTAACTGTGTTTTGAAGTCTTGCAGTGGTATGCTTGGGTTTAGTTTTAATTTTATTAATTACAGGATCCCAAGCAAATTTTTATAGAAGTAAGGTAAGCTCGTTTGTCACCATCATAGTACCGCCCTTAAAGTAATTATAAACGAGTTGATAAGCCACCTGATGGTATGTAAACTCCTACATCTATATTTGATTAAGAACCAAATTGTATATGCATTGTTACCCCTGAGGACCAAGTAGGAATGCCTCGCTACCAGTAAAGAGGGTATCCGCTTCCATACACGCACCATACTTTCATTTGTATTTATCTACATTTATTACGATAAATGTAAAAGTATTACTGTAAATTCTTAATTTTTAGCCCCTTAGCCTTTTAACCGGAACACGCTGTTGCACTGCTCGTCGGTCGTTTTCTACTGCAATTTTCATCTATTAGGTCCTTACATATGAAATTGGCGTTTTGTACGGGAGGAATATAAAGTCAATTTTTTTAGGCGGTTTGGACTGCCGCATCGGAGTTGAATTTTTTTCCTTGTAAGAAGTTGTCCAAATTCCGGAAGAAATGGTAATCTGTTGGAGCGAGGTCTGGGGAGTACGGTGGATGTCGCAGACATTCCAATTGTATATAGCTCATCTAACTTAGTGGTTGTTTGTTGTGCAGTGTGTGGTCTTGCGTTGTCGTGAAGTAGCAGTGGCCTAGAGCGATTGACCAATCTCGGTTGTTTAGCAGCTAGTTCTTCCTTCATGGTTTGCAGTTGCTGATAATAGACATCTGCCGTAATCGTTTGGCCAGATTTTAGAAAGCTGTAATGAACGACACCGTCGCTAGTCCACGAAACACTCACAAGTAAATTTTTCTGAGTCGATTTTCGTTTAGGGCAGGATTTGGCTGGGTCTCCAGGGTTCAGCCATTGCGACGAGCGCTTCTAATTATCGTACAGTATCCACTTTTCATCACAACTAATGATTCGATTTAAAATTCCTTCATTAATGTGTCGGTTGAGCAAAGTAACACAGCAGTCGACGCGTGTTTGCAAGTTCGATTTACTCAATTCATGAGGTACCCATCGTTCAAGTTTTTTTACTTTCCCGATTTACTTTAAGTGGATTAATACATTTTTATCACTTACCCCGAAGCCTGCAGCTGTCTCTGAAGTGCTTTGTGATGGATCCGCTTCCACAACAGCCTTTAATTCTTCATTTTCCACTTTGGTCTCCGGCCGTCCACGGGGTTGGTTCTGAAGGTCGAAATTTCCAGAACGAAAACGTTGAAACCAAAAAAGTACCGTGCTTTCTTTTGCGACACTAGCGCCATACACATCATTAATCCTTCGAGCTGTTTCTGCAGCACTGGTGCCACGGTAGAACTCGTACTCGTAAATATACCGATATTTCATGTTTTCCATTGTGCGGTAATAAGCGACGCCAAAGAATAAAATAATGAGGAAAAAACAAATGAATGACAGTTTTCAAAACTCAAATGTACCAGCTAAATGAATTTATAAATTTGAATTTGGAAATCTTAACCAAAGAGGAGATATTTCAGATCAAAGTGGTCAATACGACAAAACGCTAATTTCATAGGTAAGGACCTAATATATGTTATATTTGTATTCATCGTTGCTTAAACGCAGCATTTTAATTTCAATTTTGTTATTTTTAATATATAAAAGGTCAGACTTTTATATACTAAAAATAACAAAATTAATTGATGAAATCTAATCCAAAGTGCTGTGGAGTGCAATGGACCGTGCTTTGTGGCATTCCTTGGGGGATGCCTATGTTCAGCAATGGACTTTTGTAGAGCTGTAATGATGATAATTATGATGAATCCAAAGTGCTGTTAATGGCTACTGTAGCCCATGGACACCTGCAACAGATTTCAAACAACGAAGGCGATGCGTTGTTCTCTCCGAGGACTAGATAACGAGTGTTGGAGGAATAACACCACAGTTTATCAGTTTGGTGTATTTATTAGCATAATTATTCTGTTTCCAAAATGTTCTGGTCAAAAGGTGAATACAAAAATGTAATAATTCTAAAAACATTGTATGAGAAAATGTTGGTGTACAAGTGCTACAATTAACATATTGTGTAAAAAATATCAATTTCATGTCCATGGTGATTGTTTTAAAATTTTCCATTCACGCTCATAGTTTAAAATGTAAGCCTACATTAAGTAGTCAGCAATATTGATGTTCAGTAATTGCAACGTTTCGTAAACGCAACATTTTGCTTAATCTAAACGCAAAAGTGAATATTTTTTCTTACAATAAGTTTCCCTTGGATGTCTGTATAACTAAACGATAAAATTAATTAAGATATGAT
Source organism: Parnassius orleans (assembly GCA_029286625.1). Classification (NCBI taxonomy): domain Eukaryota; kingdom Metazoa; phylum Arthropoda; class Insecta; order Lepidoptera; family Papilionidae; genus Parnassius; species Parnassius orleans. Next base: position 1,388,769 of record JAGSMP010000137.1, read on the forward strand.
ACATATATCTAGCATTCGACTTGGAATTCCGAATTCAAAATTACTGTTGTATTATAACTGAATTGACGTTGCTTTTAACAAACTGTTCCTCCATTTCATTTTTCTTTGTTATGGCTGTCTGCAACTATGATTGTGGCGCCAGTGCTGCACGATGACATATAATATCAACGACATACTTTATGACGACTACCGCAAATGAACATATAGCAGTTTTTTTTATCGCTTCTGTTCTGCAAATTCGACTTCAGCAATGAGCTCTGCGGACGCCGGAGTCTAAAATCAATAATCGACGGAATGAAAGCTATTGTGAAAACGGGTTTTAATTCAAACCACATTAAAGTTTTCAACTATCTTTAACGTTACGGACATTGGTAAAAAGTAGCTCGAAAATAATGTACCTTATAATCTCACTGAGTGACTTTAGCAAGCTCGCATCGAAGTTTACTTTAATTTGTTAAATAGGCACGGCACACAAACGATATGATTCTGAATTGGATTGTCACTTGGGATGGAAAGTGAATTCTATCAAAATTGGAAACGTTCGTCGCAACGGTTGGACAAAAGGTAGGTAAACAAACAAATGCCCCACGCGCAAATTGAGTCGCTATCGGACAGTTATTTGCTCTAGTCCACTACTTCTACAAGAATATGCTCGTCCACACACCGCACTACCACAAAATTACAGGAGCTTTGACTGGAAAATATCCGTCTTGCACTTTTCTTTTCTTACCTTGCAAAGTTTTTTTGGAATTTGAATAACTCCATAACAGGCGAAAACTTTAACTGCAATGGGACGAAAATAACGCTTTTAAAAAATTATTGATTCTTTTCCTCAGGATTTCTAAAGCAGGCATTAACAAACTTCAATTAATTTGGCATAATTAATTCGTTTATAATGATCGATAGTCAAAAATAAATGTTTAATTTTCATTTAAAAAACAATGTGTATCTGTTTTCTATAAAATGGCATTATTCCAGTCGTCAAAGCGAGGCAATACACGCCTTTCAGTATAGGAAACAAAACTTTGCATGGTTTTCCTAAACGATGTCATCATGAAGAATAAAACTAGTGCACAGTTCTCAAAAAGGTTAAACAATAAAATGTTTCTAAAAAGCATCCTTTCGATTTTATTAGATTTCAACCTCGTGCAAACTGTTAATTAACGATGAAATTTTCCTTTCACATGTTCTGATTGAACATCGGATATGAAAGAAACTTAATTACCGAACAGTTTAAATATAAGCCCTTATAACAAGATTCATTTTGTAAGTGAATATGTATTAAACCAAAATAACAAATACTTTTTTCTTGCTTTTTTCATTAGAATACGGTTGACAATTAATATTTATGCAAAAATATCATAGTGCGCAAAACAATTATTGGTAACAACGATAATAAATCAGAACTCTTGTACCATACCAATCTTATATACAGGGTATTTTTGAAACGCTCCCGAAAACGAAGACAGACGACAGTACTAATTATATCTTAGATGATGGGTGAAATATAAAATCGATCCTGATGAAAAAATTCATCTTTTCACAACGTTTTATTAGCTTTATTCACGCTCCATCGTGTTAGTATAAATCATCGTGTTAAATAAAACGTTAATTTCATTAAAATAAAACATGAAAATACTTAAACATAAAAGCAGCAGTGGAATTACTGAATTACAATCAGCTGACTAGGGTCAATGTACGGCACCTGTACGCCAGGCATCGCAGGCTCCGCATTCGTCCACCGAATGCGGCAGCCATTGAGGCGGGGCTGTACGAGGATACAGAGCGGCGAAGACCGCCTCCGGAGAGTTGTCCTGCGGGCCCGGGATCGGGCCCGTGAGGAGATGCTGGAGACTCTCGATAGAGATCCGTGGGGGCGCCCTTACAAGATGGTGCGGGATAAACTCCGCACCTGGGCCCCCCCGCTGACGCAGAGTCTCCGGCCTCAGCTCGTGGAGGATGTGGTGAGCGCTCTGTTCCTGCGCGCGGGGAACATCCGCCCCCGTTTATGGCTCCGCCACCTGCGGTGCCGGAAGCGGACCACCAGGACGACGACGACGACATCCCGGAAGGGACCGGAGTAGACCTGAGAGTGGCGGTACGTAGGCTCAAGGCCAGGAATACCGCCCCAGGACCCGATGGCTTGCCTGGCAAAGCCTGGGTCCTGGCCTGAGGCTCCGGGCCCCGACTGGAGGCTCTAAGCGCATGCTTGGAGAGAGGCAATTCCCGCTCGTTGGAAGACGGGGAAGCTGGTCCTCATTCGGAAGCCGGGCGCCCTGCGGACTCTCCGTCCGCATACCGGCCCGTGGTGCTGCTCGACGAGGTGGGCAAGCTCTTTGAAAGAGTAATTGCAAACCGCCTCGCCGAGCACCTTGCGGACGGGGCCGGATCTTGCGGAACACCAGTTTGGTCCGCAAGAGGCGCTCTACGGTGGACGCCATCATGCGCGTGAGAGCCCTCACGACGGGGATGCAGTGGCCAGGGGTTGTATTGGCGGTGTCTCTCGACATCGCCAACGCCTTCAACTCCATGCCCTGAGCTGCATTAGGAGGCCTGGTATCACCGGGTGCCGACCTATCTCCGTCGTATAGTCGGGGACTATCTGACGGACAGGGCCGTCATCTACCCCGGTCGAAACGGTGAGTGGAACCGGCGAGAGATGTCGCGGTGTCCCACAGGGTTCGGTTCTGGGGCCGCCCTGTGGAACATCGGTTACGACTGGGTGCTGCGCGCCGACCTCCTACCGGCGTCAGCGTAGTTTGCTACGCTGACGATACGCTGGTACTGGCACAGGGGGGGTCGTACGAGGCGGCGGCGGAAACTATGACACGCGGGGCTGCGATAGTCGTTGAGAGGATCCGGCAACTGGGTCTCGAGGTGGCTCTGCACAAGTCCGAGGCCATGCACTTCCATGGTCCTCGGAACAGGCCACCACTGGGATCCTCAGTGATGGTAGGAGGGTATCCGTCGGCGTCGAGTCGACGTTGAAGCACCTAGGACTCGTCCTCGACGGCCGATGGAACTTCGTTGAGCACTTCCGACGTTTGGCTCCCAAACTGGAACGGACCGGGCTGCCTTCAGGCGGCTCCTGCCGAACCTGGGGCTAAACGCGCTGCCGGAGGCTCTACGCGGGATCGTGAGGTCCATGGCCCTTTACGGGGCCCCTGTGTGGGCGCGTGGTTTGGCGCGGCTTGCCGTCCACCACCTAAACGCGCCCAAAGGTGGTTGCCGTAAAGATGGTTCGCGGCTACCGCACGATCTCCCGCGAGGCGGCGAGCCTCCTTGCTGGATTGCCGCCATGGGATCTGGAGGCGATAGTCCGCGCGCCTGCACGAATGGCGCGCGGAGGCACTATGCCGGGGAAACCCGCTGCCGCGGCAAGTTGTCGCGCAGCGGACAGACTTCCGGCATGATCTCATGGCGACATGGAGAGCGACTGTCGCAACCCTGTGCTGGGCACGCCACTATAGCGGCGATAAGACCCTCGAGGAGGCTTGAGACGCCACGGTGTCCTCACCTTCCGCCTGACGCAGGTCCTCACCGGACACGGTGTGTTCGGGAGGTTCCTGCACCGAATCGGGCGGGAGGAAACGCCCGGGTGCTCCCACTGCGAGGATCGACCGGAGGACACGGTGGAGCACACCGTGGAGGTGTGCCCTGCTTGGGCGGAGCACCGCCGTGTACTCGTAGCGGCGATAGGCGGCGGCGACTCGCGTCCGGCCTGGTCGAAGCCATGGTCCGAGCGAGACGGAATGGATGCCGTCACCACCTTCTGCGAAGCAGTGATGCTAGCGAAGGAGGTGGCGGAGCGGGAGAAGGAAAGAGCAACAGCTTTCCTTCCCGGCCGCCGCGGAGACGCCCGGGCGTCGGGGGCTACGTCGTGGCCCCTGACCACCGTAGGCGCGGACCTGTGGACGGCGAGCAACGAAGCCTGCCGTCCGTCCGTCTAACGACGACAGGCCGTGTCGACGGCGCGTTTTGTTCCACGCGCCTCAAAGAGCTGTCAGCAGCGTGAAGGCCCGCAGGGTTGACGATGCCGGGGCTGCGGGCTGTTCGAAAGAGATACCGCGGCTCCGGAACGTAAGGGCACTGAAGGAACACGGATGGTTTTAGTCAGTAAAAGTTCGACACCCTTCCGCTCCACCCACAGCGAAAGGCGTCATTAGATGATTTTCCATCCGCAAAAAAAAAAAAAAAAGGGTCAATGTACGCGCGAACGCCGAATCTGCGCGGCCTGTAAATTAGTGATGGTACCACAATACATAATAATTTACAACACTTGTCTAAATACCTAACTTATCTACTTAACCTACTATTTTGCCACTGTGCTTGTCTCCACGTAGCCACTTTAATTCAAATTCACAGGTTAAATAAACCAAATAACTGGTTCGATTCCCCGCTAATGAAAAAATACTTAAATGAAAAGTTAACAAGGTTAGAGTTATGCGTTTTATTCATCGTGTAGGTATGTTTATTATTCTGATGTATTCAGTTATGTACCTATTCAGATCAGTTCAGTACCAAGTTATTTAAAAAAAATAGGTATGAAACAGCTTACCGCTCTAAATCCTCCGTGGTCTTATGAGATGCGGCTCAAATTGTGCTCCATTCATTTCGAGGCAGATGTGGGCTCGGTGTTGCGTCTCCTCATGCAGGCGGGGCATTATCGTGTGGTCTTCGACAGTCCGCACGTAGTTTGTCGAAAACATCCACGATCCTTTGGCGCATTTCGTCAGCACTATCACACTCACGATTAAAACCCTTTCTTTCACATACCCCCACAGAAAGAAGTCTAACGGGTCAGATCTGGTGAGCGAGGTGGCCAAGCGTGGTCCTAGTCTGCCAATCCAGCGATCATCAAATACCTGGTAAGGCGCTCACGGACGAACCTCACGACATGTGGAGGTGCACCATCATGCTGGAACCATGTACGGCGATATTCATCCAACGATAGGTCGTCTAAAATGTCAACCAACTGTTCATTTATAAAGTTTAGGTATCCCTGTCCGTTAAGTCGCTGTGGCAGAAACACTGGTCCCAGTATGCGATCCTTAAATAAACCTGCCCATACGTTAACCGACCATCGGGTTTGGTGCCCGGTTTGTCGAACAGCGTACGGGTTAACCTCTGAATACACGTGTGTATTTCTTCGGTTCCACATGCCGTTTCTGGTAAATGTCGACTCGTCCGTCCAGATAACGTGCTCAATGGAACCAGGCACACGTTGTTGTTGGTCTAATAACCAACGGCAGAAAACTCGTCGGCGGTCGTGATCGCCGGGAACTAAACTTGCACTTGCACTTTGTATGGCCGCATTCGGTTACGCTTTAACACTTTGTGAACTGAACAGTATGACACATTTGTTCCATCCCGACGTCTTAACAATTTAGCGATACTGTGTACCTAGGTTCGGATACCGGCGAACGACATCTAAAATGCGCCTCGGAGTGAACAGTCATTTGACTTCCACCCTGCCGCTACTGGAGCAATGGGCTGATTTTCCAACACTCGCTGAAATGCTGCTGTTATCAGACGAGAGTCAGCTGGGTGTCGAGCGGTCGGGAATTTCTCTCGGTAAATTCGTAATGCACGCGAAGCATTCCCGCGAGCTTCCAAGGCACATTAACATGTTGCTGTATTCACGAGCACTATAAACGTACGCGTTAGGCATTATTAAAACAAAAAGAAACACAAAACGTAACAACAAGAATAACACGTAATAACAAGTAGGTAATACCAAGTAATAACAATAAGAATTTAATAAAAAACAATTGAACTGTCGCTATGCATGCGTGTCCAAAGTCAACACGGAACTGTCTCAAAACTAAAATCAATAATTAATCCCGCCAAAACTGAAGCCTACACTTTGAACATTCCACAGACCGTCAAATGTTATGACATTGCCAACTTTTATTTTATAAATTTAGTTTCCATATGATCCCTACGACTACTCTTTCATATGGAATTTAGAAGTTATAGTTGTAATTTTTAATACAATTAGACAATCAATTGTACCCTGACGAAACAAGCAGTTCGTTACTACAAAAATGATATTGAAATTAATAAACGTACTTACTTGGGTTTGGTTATTTTGATTTTGTACAAGAAAATAGAAATAAAATGGTATTGAATAATTTAATAGTTAAAATCAATTGCAATTATGATCGACAGGTAATTAATCTAAAAATAATTATTTTACTTTACTTTTACTGACTTTCCGTTTTAATCCATCCAATACTTTGATTTGAAAAGAGGTACGTCAAAACTATTAAAATTACTTGCAAGTTTTATTGTAATTGCCGCTTCTAATTCTTATGTCGCTTGCAAACAAATCTTAGTAGGTAAATTTGAAATTCCCATATGTTGGCGCTGACGCGAGGTGACACACAGTCAGCCGGGCGGCGGCAGCGCGGTACGAAGGGGCGCGACGGGGAATGCTCGCCAGTATTACTGTGCGCGCACGCTATTGGTTCCTCATTCTTCCCGCGCTTTGAAAAAGCGATGTTTCTAATGTACAGTCGCACACAGCTTTCTTTGCACGACGCGCGACGATGGTTTTAAAAAGGAAGGAAAGAAAATTATTTATATCTATTGTTTTATGACTGAACTAGTGAACGAAAAGGTAAATAGAAGGTGAATGGGGAAAATTGTGCAGTAAAGTTAAATGTATTGAGGAAGAATACCGAAAAATTACCATGTGGTCAACCTGATGACGGAAACATTTATCATTCGCATTGATGATGATTCTGATGAGTGATGATGAAGTAGCATCCAGTAACACCAATACACCATCGACATTTGGCTTCCATGTTCCATGTTCCAATGGTATAATGGACAGCGTGTCACCCTTAAGCTTAAGTTTTCTTGTTACAAACTACTTTATTTGATAGAAATAAAAATAATGCTCAAGCAAACATTATCCATTTAATTTCAACCTCTTCCAAAGTTCTAAGTAGCTAGTAAAGTACCTATTATGATTCTACAATAAAACCATTAATTACTATTATAATATTATAAAACAACAGCCTAGTACCATGTAGTACTTTAGAACGCGACTGTACCCATGCGCAGACACACCTCCACTATCGCTCAGCGTTCTTTTTACGTGACGTTGAGTTTGGCTTCGACGCGGATATTGACCCTAGTCAGCTGATTTTATGGTTTATTTATTTTAAATTCCATTGCTGCTTTAATGTTTAAGTATTTTCATGTTTTATTTTAATGAAATTAACGTTTTATTTAACACGATCATTTATACTAACACGATGGAGCGTGAATAAAGCTAATAAAACGTTGTGAAAAGATGATTTTTTTTTCATCAGAATCGATTTTATATTTCACCCATCATCTAAGATATAGTTAGTACTGTCGTCTGTCTTCGTTTTCGGAGCGTTTCAAAATACCCTGTATATAAAAAGGCAAACCTGACTGACTCATCTAACAACGCACAGCCGAAACTATGGAATGGATTTCGCTGAAATTTGGCATACAGACAGTTGTAATGACGTAAACATCCGCTAAGAAAGGATTTTTGAAAATTCGCCCCCTAAGGGGGTGAAAAAGGGGTTAAAAGTTTGTATGGAAGTCCGTCATTTTTAGAGCAAGAAGCATGAAACTTTGTTTTTAAGTTAACGATTAGAAATAAATAATTACGTGTCCTAGAATTTTTGAAAATTCAACCCCTAAGGGGGTGAAAAAGGGGTTGAAAGTTTGTATGTGGAAACAAGATTAGTTAAACTATTTTATTCGAAACTTCACAGGAGTACTCCTATCAATAAATGAGTTAACAAGTATTTCAGACTCTTTCAGAATTCAACCCCTAAACGGTGGAAAAGGGGTGACAAATTCTGATAATCAACATGGATATCGTTTTTATGGTTTATCGGGTCGCTGATTACGAAAACAACAACTATTTCAAAATCAAACGTAGCAGACGGGAAATACTACCATCATCCCCTGTGGGGGTGCGATGTGGTTGAAATGTCAATATGGGTGTCGTTTTATGGGTTTTTGGGACGTTAATTACGAAAATGGCATCGATTATAGTTTGAAACCAACATGGATGGAAGGATGGATGGATGTATGTTTGTATGTAAAAATCATGGGTTAGGTGACTTGGGTGTCATTTTTAAGGTTTTGGGTCGCAAATAACGTAAATGATATTGATAAATATTTTAAACTTAATTTATTAGAATAGAATGGAATATACTTCTATTGCACAAAAACGTGAAACAAAATAGACAAAAAATTTGCACAAAATTACACCCGAACAAAAAAAATACTAATTTAAAATTTAAAAAACAATGAAAATAAACAACCAAACCAAATATATTTTTTTACAAACTAATAAAATGACAAAACCAAAAGAAATACTTAGGTACCCTACCTATTATGTATTGATCTTCAAGTTCCAATCCCTACCAATAGACGGCGTTGGTATCGTTTTAGAACGCGGTAACGTTGTGTTTTTTCGAAAAAAGTGAATGGTGAATGAGCGCTTCAACCTGTACCATATACGGTACCTATGAGAGTTGCTTCGTGTTTCGGATTATTTTGCTTTGCTTGATTTTGTCTTCCTTACAACCACTGTTCAAACTTGGAATTAGGTTTGCTTTGTGATTAGGTATTGTTGATAGAAGTATTTTTTCTCACCGAAAAAATGACTACAGAAACTCTTAATATAAAAGGAAAAATGGAAGAACATACTGTCGTCCCCATTATAGGTGATGGCACCTGTTTGTTTAGTGCTCTTTCATTTTTAATATGCGATGGTGGTGCGTTCACAAATTGTTAGATTTGTGGTAAATGATTGGCCTAGGTTTTCAGTTATGACCCACGACAGAAATGGCGATAATTATTCAACAGCAAATGAATATTCAACCGATATGTTAAAAAATGAAATTTACAGTGGACTTTGTGAATTTATAGCTGCAGGATTAATATTTCCGTTTCAGTTTGAAGTATATCGAAACGGTCTGCTATACACAGAGTACGGAACAGATATCTGTCCAGTAAAGCGATTACGATTTAGCCATGATTTATGTAATGGACATTTTGACGCCTATCTGCCTATTGTTGCGAAGAAAATTACACAGCATCGCATGGAGGTACCTGTAGAAGAGCGTGATCCTTTTTCAGAGCTTGACCATTTAACTGTTACATCTTTTGTGAACAGTGAAATATCATCTCCAAGCAGCGGAACAGATCAATCTGTATCATTGACATTAAAATATGAAAAAAAGAAAAATAAACGAAGGTCGAGATTTACTAATTATACAAGAAAAAGTCAATTAAAAAGTGCACAAGAAAGATATAGGCAGAACAAGCCAGATTCAAATCGTAATGCTGTGTCCGCTTATCAGAAAAAAAAATCCCGATGTACACAGGCAAGCTGTTGCAAATTACCAAACTGCGAATCCACAAGTGCATAGAGCAATTCTGTCACGGTATGAGGAAAACATTACACTGCGTTTATGGGAAAAGAAGGTACATTCCGCTATGGAGTATGACCCTGATATTGCTTATAGAACTGACAGCAGTGTAGCCTTGGGTTCTATGCAATGCGCTGAAATGGAAGGATGAGACACCTGGTATGTGTTGCAGCGCTGGAAAAGTGCATCTTGATCGGTTGAAACAACTGCCTGAACCACTCTTTAGTTTGATTAATGATCTACACCCAGATCATGACCATTTAATGGGTAATATTCGTAAATATAATGCCTGTTTTCAGATGATTTTCTTTGGTGGTAAACAGATAACAGCAGATGGTTTTTCACAGACTTTTAAAGTATATGGCCAGGTCTACCATGTAACTGGAGATCCATCAAGCATATGCTGCGCTACAGTATCCATTGATGTTTTGCTGGGGGGATGATGGGTATTCAATCAACATACCACAACGCGATCCCACAACTAAGTTGCCGCTTAATAAAACTGTCTCTTCTGCAAGTTTCTATTCGTATAGAATAATGATTAAAGAAGGAGAAGATAACTATTTAGTCAACTGTCGTGCCCTTTTTAGTCAATATTTGGTGGATGAATACGCCAAAATAGAAACAGAGAGATTAAATTATATCAAAAATAATCAAGCCAAATTACGTGCTTATAGTTACATCCATTTAAAAGATGCTATTGGACGACAAGACGCAGAAGCCAACTAACTAGGACAAATGGTTGTCCTTCCATCATCTTTTACGGGGGAACCTAGGTATATGCACGAAAGAACACAGGACGCTATGACCTATGTTAGGAATTACGGCCGGCCTGTTCTTTTTATCACTTTCACATGCAATCCTCGCTGGGACGAGGTAAAAGAGCAATTGCTTCAAGGACAACAATCTCATGATAGACACGATATAATTTCGAGGATGTTTCGACTAAAGGTGAAAAAGATCATGAACTTATTGACAAAGGGTAAAATATTTGGTGAATTACGATGCTACATGTACTCAACGGAATGGCAAAAGAGAGGTCTTCCACATATTCATATTCTTTTATGGCTTCACAAACGTATTACTTCGGATCAAATCGACAATATAATTTGTGCTGAAATACCGGATCCCAAACGTGACCCAGAGCTTCACGAAATCTTTAAATGTAATATCATGATCCATGTGGAACTTTAAATCGAAAGTCACCATATATGAAAGATAACATGTGCAGAAAACGATACCCCAGGGCTCTCATAAGGGAAACTCAAATTGGTGAAGACGGTTATCCGCAGTACAAGAGACGTTTACTAGATGACTGTGGGTTCTCTGTTGATATCAAAGGCACAACCATATACAATCGCTGAGTAGTCCCTTATAATCCAGTATTATTAAAAACATTTAACGCTCACTTAAATGTGGAATATTGTCATTCGATGAAATCAATAAAATACGTCTGTAAATACGTAAATAAAGGTTCAGACCAGGCATCGTTTGCTTTAGAGAATGAGAAAGATGAAGTTAAAACTTACACAAGTGGAAGATATAAAAGTTCATCAGAGGCAGTATGGCGAATCCTTGAATTTCCCATTCATGAGCGTTTCCCTCCCGTAGTCCACCTCGCTGTTCATTTGGAAAATAGGCAAAGGGTTTATTTTAATGAGCAAAATCTGAGTGAAAGAGTGAATAGTCCTCCAACAATCACACTCCTATCCTGTTTCGATTTGTGTAAAGTGGATAACTTTGCAAAAACATTGCTCTACCTAGAAGTACCTGCATACTACGTTTGGGATAAAAGAAAGTTCCGAAGGAGAAAGAGAGGAGCAAACATTAAAGGCTGGCCAGGGGTCAAAAAAAGAGCACGTTCTGGGCAGGATTTATACTGTGCATCCAAACAATACAGAATATTATCACCTTCGTATGCTTCTTCATGAGATCCGGGACCCAATTTCGTTTGAAGTGTTAAAAACTGTAGATGGTCATGTATATTCCACGTTCCAATCAGCGTGCAAAGCTCTCGGCTTGCTTGAAGATGATCAGCATTTGTTCGCAGCAATGAAAGAGGCAGCACTTTGCCAATCACCGCAAATGATTCGGGATCTTTTTATGATTATTTTAGTGTCCTGCCAAGTATCAGAACCTTTAAGCCTTTGGGAGAAATTCAAAGAATACCTATCTGAAGATTTTAAAAGGCAATTAGAAAGACAGGGAGATGTGGATATAGAGCACATAACAGATGTGGTATTTAAAAAATGCCTTTCGGTAAAAGCAGATGCCGTATTAGCGTTGGGTGGTTGGCTACTAAAAGAGAATGGGTTACCTCAGCCAAGCAAAGAGCAACAATTTGAAAACAGAGAGTTTCTTAAAGAGACAAGTTACGACTTAGCATCATTAGAAAACACAGTTAAAAATAATGAAGGATCACTGAATGACGAACAAAAAGCAGTTTACAATCAAATTAACACAAAAATTGAATCAAATGAGGGTGGAATATTCTTTTTAGATGCTCCCGGTGGAACAGGCAAAACATTCCTCATAAATTTGCTATCAGCAAAAGTTTGAAGTACTCGCGGAATTGCTTTGGCTGTGGCTTCTTCTGGGATTGCAGCTACACTGCTTGAGGGTGGACGAACTGCTCATGCTACCTTCAAGTTACCACTCAATTTAATAACAGCTGATACTCCCATTTGTAATATATCGAAACAAAGTAATTTTGCTGAAGTACTAAAACATATGAAAATGTTAGTGGCAATTCTATGTGGTTTGCTCACGCGTAAGCTCGTCCAGTAGTCTGATAATTTTGGCACACAGTAATAGATTAGCAAAAAATATGGTGTATAAAGAAGTTTTGTAGTTTACTAGCTTTTGCCCGCGACTTCCAGTTATAATTGTGGGTTGTACCAGCAGACTCTTTTTCACACATAGGCGCGATATAACCGAACTCCACGCCGACGAAGTCGCGGGCAAAAGCTAGTTTATTTATAAAAAAAACTATTTTAGAATAAATTTTTTGGGGATTGCAAAAGATGTTGCTATTAAAAATGAAAATATTTTTTCACGAAAGGCCAGTTTGCTAACCGGCCTGCTAAACGTGGCAACTATTGTAAATACCCCATATGAGACAACCATGAGAGAGGAATATTTTTAGCAGTGATCTTTTAATAGGCTATAATGGTAACGGTAACTACAGAAGTGTAACAAAATTATACAGATATACAAACAAGCTACGAAAGAGCTAAATAATTTTATTAACGCCTATTATAAGCGCCATATGCGTGTGTTTTATTAACGCCCGACAAAAGACTGTTAAGCACTTTTATCAAGCGTGCATAAAACACATCGCAAACTGACTGTTTCATGTCCGCCTCATCGATACCTATGTTCTGTGACATACGCAGGTATCGGTATATTTCAGCCTCGGAAAGGGTCCTTATGTCGTTGGGCATAGGTGAGTCTAAGCCCTCAGAGTTAGCAACCCTACGCCTTTCGACATGGAGGACCGCACACTTATCTGTCCCCAGCTCCATTTTGATTGAATTGCTGAACTCACAAGTGATGTTCAGCAATTCCATGAGATGGGAATAATAACTATGCCAAACTTCAATCATCTACGCTAATCTCAGAAAAACGTCTGTGAGTGACAGATACACACCGAGGTGATTCTATTAATATTCCGTTTAGCTAATTCTAGTAGGGAACACTAAAAACTATTTTATCGTCTAATGCTGTTGCGGCACTGAAATGGGGGTAACAGTTTAATTTAAAACAAATTATTTAATGTTTTAAATATAATTTAACAGTCTTTATTGATTTGAAATAAGAAAGCTATAAAGAACTGCTTTACATATTGAATAAAATTATGTTTTAAGGATTGTATCGCGTTTAATTTTACTTATTTTTAATTCCAGACGTTTCAGGTGCTTTGAAGCATGGGACGGGGCGTTACGTGAAACACAACTTTGACATCGGGACCTCAATCACCTCAGTCCCCCTGTGATAATAGGTGCTGCAAAGCATCCGAATAATCGGGAATTAAAAATGAGTAAAATTAAAGGCGATAAAATCCGTAAAAAATATTTTTATTCCGTGCGTAGTGTTCGCATAAATATAAGAAATCATTATGTAACCTTGCAAAATTAATATGTATAAATAAAATGGTTCTAAAGATCAACAAAACAACTTGAGTGCAACTTAAGAATCCCATGCTATAGTATTTGTCATATAGACCGATATTCAGTTTAACGTATTTAGTCGACCTTAAAATGAGTATATGTAGGGCTTTGATTAGGGGGCTATTTCTTCGACTGATTTCTTCATTACTAATCCATCGACCACACATATTATATTTATTAGAGTGATAACCCTTTCCATTGCTTTACTGAATGGCTTTGAACTTGTGTATTTAATCGTATCGTAATGTTATTTACTGTGTGCAGTTAATTTTTATTTGTATCATTATAGTAAAGGTGATTATAGGCAGTGTATTTGTAAAAGACTTTCATTCACAATAAAAATCGAAGGGCAGACAAAAGTATATAATAAGACGAGACATAATAGACTCAACGTAACGTGTTCACGTAACCCAAAATAATTTGCCAGCTAAACAGAATAATTTTGGCAAATCCTCTTCCTAACTTTTAAGTCACCTGATGTCCACTATGTCATTAGGAAGACGCTATCGGAATAAATTACACTGATAACACATTTATAATTAAACTGTTGCGTAGGTAGTGTATGTAGAACCGATTTTAAGGTTGTAACTTTAAAAAGAGGCTACGCAACAAAATAAAGGATTTCTCTGAAGAAAGCGGTAGGTAAATCACTAAACCTTATACAAATTACTCGTGTTAGCGACAAATTGCGGTAGCACAAATTACGTGCAGGCAATCATTTCTTTTATTTTAAATCTAAATTTGCTATAGTACTCCATAACTATTATTGATTTTTGGTTGAACTTCTAAATTAACACATTATTTAAAATGCAAGATATTATCTATATTATGTTTCTCAATTACATATTTTAGAATAAAATTTAGTAGAATTCTTTCGCACAATGCTTGTTAACTATTTACTATAAATTCTAAACTAAATTAATGTTGAACTGCAAAAATTATAATAATAGAATACTGGTGTTATATGTTTATAGTTATTATATTATTAGTAACAGAATACATAAATATTTTAAGAAAAAGTCAAGCAGTTTCATTTTGTAAAAAATTATTTGTAACGTTACTACGAATATGATTATAGTTTAATTTTGTTCCAAAACAACTGGGCTAAAACATGTCCAGAAAATTCATAATCCAATTTATCTACTTGTAATTCCAAACGCAAACCCAGTAAATGTTTAAGTTTGGTAATGAACCTGACGCCTACAGCTGCTAGTCAAGAATAGTTCCGCTGTTTACTGAACGTCCGAATGCGTACACAACGCGCATTACACTCGTGCCGCAGTAAATAGGCCTTAAATTCATCAGGTGCTAACATATTAATACACAAGAAGGCACGGAGTAACTTATTTTTATTTCATTTAAATATATTTAAAAACTTGCCAATTACCGTTAACATAACATCCCTTTACAATTCTACTGTTAAACATAGACTCCCGCAAGCAATGTCACATGCATGTCCTACCTTGATTACCGATACGAAGCTGCCACTCGACAAAATTTCTTCTCCAACGGTTGCCAATTCTTTGAACTACATGGCCGGTCTGCAGCCACTTCAGCTTACTGATCCGTTTGGCTATTTCGGTAACCCTGGTTCTACTGCAGATATCTTAATTTTAATATACTCTTTGCTTTAAAGTAGTTGCATCTTTGACATATATAATTAATTTCAGTCCTTCTACCTATTCATATAAAATCAAACTACTGGTTTGTATAAACATTAAGAATATAATATAACTACATAAGAAAAGTTTTGTCATAGTATATCGATTGATAAACGAGTTTTCGATCCCAGCGCTAGGTATTTTGCTTCCCATTTATAACACCGATTTAAACCCCTAAGAAGTATGTTTTTACAATAACCAATTAAAGATTTAAAAAAATTCAAGAGATAATATAAATATAGATAGAGATACGATAAAGATGTGTTGATAACAAATAATGTGTTTAAGAATAGGGTGAAATTAAAATGTAGTAATCTACTGACCCGCTAGAAATGTAAAGAGTCGTAAGTAACCGAAGGGGGCCCTTACGCATACATGTATATTATTCGTAACTTTCTGGACAAGTAGTCAAACTGTAATACCCTTGAGGTTATTAAAAAATGTAATCCATAAAACCGAATAATAATTTTCTCATTATTACTAATTATTTAAATAATTCAACCATTATAAAAGGATTTACAAATGTTAAAATTTACGTTTCAATTCTAATATAAGAAATAATCACATATATCACAAAAAAATTAGAAAATCTGTATTTATTCTTCTCCATGCAATCTGTTGTTCAATATGAATAACGGCTTCCATAAGTGGGCTGTCAGATACTGATATGCAGTTACCAGTGTATTCTCGACTTCGCGAACATAACGTTCGTTTTAGGGACGCTTGCTTTTTTACAAACAATTTTACAATGTCAGTGAATATTGATATGGAAAATTTCTCA
The DNA here is from genome assembly GCA_029286625.1 of Parnassius orleans. NCBI lineage: Eukaryota > Metazoa > Arthropoda > Insecta > Lepidoptera > Papilionidae > Parnassius > Parnassius orleans. Next base: position 1,404,811 of record JAGSMP010000137.1, read on the forward strand.
CGAAAGAAGAATTTGCGTCGTCGAACTTTAAGCACGTTGAAATCCGCAGTAACTGCTTTGAAACAAATCGCAAGTAAGTGTATTGTAGATAAATCATATAACAGACTAGCTCTTACCTGCGACCTCGTCCGCGTAAAACTTAAACAAACGCGATACACAGACTGCCTCGTTTGTCCAGTAGTCGTAAGGGCAACTGTTGATCATGGGGTCCAGGGTTTGAATCCGGGGCCAAAATGTTATTGATTTTTCTATAAATAACTAGAAAATAATAAAAGCCCGGAAGCCAGAGATTCCGTAATTGAACACCGTGCCTAGGAAAGCACGTGCTGTTGATTCTGCGCCTGATCTCTTTCCGTTGTCGGATTATCACCCATCGGACTGAAAGTGAGAGAATAGGAGCCTGGCTTGTCCACATTTTTACATAATATAACTCTTTAATACATGACTTAATATAATATATAATAATAACCTTCAAACCCGTGTATAATCTTGTCCTGTCCAGATGGCACTAGGTTTAGACTGGCTGGCAGGCCGAAATTCATGTCGAGGCAAGAAATTCGTTCTGGAGGACATTATTTAAAATAAATTACTGTCACCGCAAATGTAGAATCATCTGTTTTAACATTGATAATTTCGAATTTAAAATTAAAATGAAAGAGACGATTTTGAGTTACAACGTCCTTTATCCCCGTAGTAAATGAGAAGTGTAATGTTCTTTTCGAAAAGGTGTTTTTTTTTTAATTTCTCAGAAAAAGTGAATAAATTTTAAAAAATGGTTGAAATATTCGTAAAATATTAATATATCTAGATAAAATATGCAAGTAACTTTAATCGAGAGTCATAATCAATATCTTTGTTGATGTTAAACTAAAATTTGCAACTGAAAAAAATTATGCAACCACCATCATACAATACCAGCGTAAAAAGGAGTTAACTAGTATAATATAATGTAGTTTTTCCTATGGTGACGAGAATCGGTGAGGTTTTTTAGCTGACTTAAATAAAGAAAGAGGTGCTCAATTTGACTGTATGTTTTTTATGTTACGCAAAATCTTTGTCTTTGTTAATTAATAAAACGATTATAATGATTCCTCTTTTATTAAATAGGTGGGATAGGGCGTTAGGAAGTGGTCCTATATAAATGTGGAGAAAAAAAATCTACCCCGGGTAATCTACCTAGGGTGGTAAAATAGGGAATAAAGTTTTTAATGTAGCTATTGAAATGATATTCTTCTTTTTACCTTGAGCTATATTATATATTCCTTAGTCAACTCAAAAGGGTCAAACATTTAACTTATAACAAGAAGTAGGTAAAAGCTTACTTTAAAGAACTAAAAAGAATGAAATAATTTCCACACAACTGCTTCCGAAGTTGCGGTTTTAATATTAATTGAAAGTAAGCTTTTAGTTTTTATTAAAAGTTTTCTTTGTACTGGTAATGATGTATTCTGTCTTAGTCCTTAGAGGTAACAAGCAATCTACATTTTAATTCTTTACTTACTTACAATTGTGCTCACTTCTAAACCTTTATATAAGAAATGAGCGTCGTGAAATATTATAATGTACCTATGGACGGAACAGCCAACTATTTTGAGTTTTTATATAAACTTGAAGACCGGCGCCGGTATGAGATAGACACAAATAATGTAATATATTTCATAAAAAGCTGACTGCAATAAACAGTATGTAACAAAGGATGAACCTCGCCTGGGGCGCACTTATTACACTACTATACCTAACATCTCTTCAATCACATGTAGACGAGCAGACGAAGGTTAGTGTGCAGGGTTAACGCTCAGGTCGCATGGAGCTTGCTTTCTTACAGACTAAGCAAGGATTGCTTGATTAATTGAAGCAAACACCGACTTTATGCATGATCTCCGACATTATGCAATTTTTTTTAATAATTTTAATACAATTTATAAAGTGAAACTATCACCCAGAGAAGGCTTCCTAAATGTAAAAGCTATCTATAAAGCCCACAATTTTTTAAGGTTTACCTTACGGATCGAAAATGTGCCTCAACGTATAGTTTGGAATTTACGGAAAACGACTCATACTTAAAGTCATTAAAAATTTAAAGAAATTCGCCTCATCTTTCGGTCAGAGATTAACGTCATGTAACATTGTGTGAAAATAAATTTACAAAAACAGCATTGCTAGCAACATGATAAAGCTTAGTGACCTAAAAGCTGGTGGGAGACTGCATGAATAGTTTAAACGCCCAGGGATGCAACACGAGGGTCATTCTGAAATAGGTTCCGGGAAATGCGAGAATTTTTGACAATGAACAGGTCAATAAACACACATGTGAGGAGTCAAGTAGAATATTGAACAGCTTAGACCTCAAACATTTTGTGGAATCTCTAATAGCCTGGCCTAATTGACACTTGAAATCCTCTACCATTAAAACCACTTAAGGATTGGTCTTAAACATCAATCTAATTTATCTCAAGATTTTAATCCGAACAAACTACTTATTTTGACAGGAGCTTTGACTGGACATTGCTAGTTAAAAAAAACAGCAGCTGCTCGTTAAAAAAATACTTCAGCTATGTAAAAAATTCCTTTAACCGTATGTAAATAGACATTGTGTTGATACTTAGATACAATTATTATCAGGAAAGCTCATAAATACATATTCAGTTGATGAATGCTAATTATTTGAGGCAATATTTTATTTAAATAATATTTTACACCCATGAGTATACACACTTGGAACTCGGATCTAATGTAACCAAGTGCCAAGAAATTTAATGCTATTTAACTGGCTTATTTAAATAATATAACCATCAAAGAAATATTTTTGACAACACCTAAGGGTCTTAAAATAAGTAATTTTCCTAGAGCCAACCATTGTACCTCATCCAAGTTTGAAGAGTTTGTTGTAATAACTATGAGGTTATAACAACAAACTCTTCCAAATTTTACTTTCACGACACGAATGAGGCGAGTTTTTTTTAAACAAAAACGTTTACTTCTAAATACATTGAATAGATTATCTTAAGCCACTACACACTACTACATACTACATGGGAAATGAGCACTTGATTCGTTGTTTCCAAAGTTGTTTTTAATCCCAATCACTGCAGCTGAAAACGGAATGCAGCGTATAAGAGACATTTGATATACCTACTGTGATCGCCAATCCGAGTGCCAAGTGTGGTTATTACGGAAGTCCTGATATGGTAGAAGCTCAGGTTCAACAGCTAATAAAAAAGGGCGGATTATATTTTATTGTATATAGAATAAAGGTACCAAACAGTCCACCTGATGGTATGTGGATACTGTGGCTCATAGACATCTACATTTATCCCCGGTTAAGAATCAAAATGCAGACGCTCTGTCACCCCTGAGGACTAAGATGGAATGCCTGATTTTCAGTAAAATGGGTCTCCGGTTTTCTACACTCACCATACGAAACCTATCAGCATTAAGTTGCTAGTTTGCGTTGGTATTCTGAGTAAGCTACAACCACAAATATAGCTGCAGCGTGGCTCTACCACGTATAATAAATACACATATACACATATCACACCGCATGTTAATTTATAACTAACGTAATAATTATTAACAGCTTTAATCCATGAAAGCACTGCAAAACTTTATTTTAATAAAACATATTGAGACTAATGCTCGTTGGAGCGTTTTTTTATTGGCCGATACCAATAACAATATGTTGTCCCTGACTTACCTCACCGACACCGACATTATCTAGAAGCTTTTTCATTCAAAGACGTGGTACCGATATCAATGAGATTGGTTGCGATAGTTCTAATTTTTGGTACAAAGGCGGCTAAAGTTCCGCCAAAAGCCACTGGGTTGTGATGATGAAATTATGTAATGAAAGAAATATGACTCTATTATATAAGTTAAAGGAAAGAAAGAAATGTTGCTTTATGAGTTAACTTTCAACATGACACTTCACAAGATTTTGTCGCTACGCATAAATGCACCATTACTTAACGGGCAACAATTTATTTACATTTTCCAAATTATATTACTGAAGAAATAAAATATATGTTTGTTAATATCACCGTGAACCTCTTCAAGGTGCGTGTGAACAGCCTTCTCCTGAGCAAACTTGCTTCATCGTAGACCTCATCGTTGCCCTCGGGACAGATAAAGATCAAGAGTGAGCCCATTTCTAATAAAAAAGATACCTCTGATGCTAAGCGTGGCGATTAAGACAGATAGGCTAAGAAAACAGTGAACTTTCAAGTGCTGTTGAAGAATATAAAGATAAAGAGAAATAAATAAATGGTTATTATTTTGTACCCTTTCTTATTCAACAAAGAATGTTATAAATAAGCGAAAACCCTTTTAGATCATTATGTTACTAATCGTTTTAGTTCATTAGATACATTAATAATACAACCAAAGTTGCTTTTGTTACCAACGTATGTAAGTATGATGTCATATCAATTTTATAAATTCATATGAATTTATCTTGAAAATAGGAGTTTTTATAGGTATATTTTTGAACTGAAACAATTGATTTTAATTTTAAGTAATTTTAGATCAAACCTTCAATTCTGATAAATATTTAAACTTAACAGATTATATAAAGTCTCTAAAGTTGTAGTCAGCAAAACCACATTCGCAAAATATTCCGTTTTAGAACTTTGAGTCAGGCAAGTAAGTGCGATACTATTTCAGCTATTTTAGTAATTATAAAACAAACCCGACTGATATAAATAAATAAGTAAATATTTGTAATTTCAATTTAATCCTTATGATTTTATTTAATACCGTGTAATGGCAGTGTAAGAATATCCACTACCCCATATCGTCCCGTGGGTGTTGTAAGAGGCGACAGAGGAAAACTGAAACAGGAGATGGGCAGCAACTTCTTCCTGATAAGTAAAAATAAAAACTGTGGTTGCCAACCCGCTTGCCAAACGTGGCAACTATAGCAAATATCCCCCTATGAGGCAATCTATGGGAAGGCCTATGTTCAGCAGTGGACTTTGATAGGCTGTAACGGAACTTGTGAATAAAATATGAGATATTAAAAAAGCAATATTACATAATGCAAAGCCTTAAATAAAACTAAGATTTATATATATATATATATTTTGCTTTACATGGTTGAATAGTAAATTTCTTTGCTTTCACCTAATTTATAGCTGGCATCCATCACATTGGCGTAAGCTAAAGAAAAACATGATTTTTCTTAGTAATGGGCTAGTGGCGGAAATTTCAAGACTTTGACAAATTTGCATGATGTATCTGGTATCTCCATTTCGTTTGATTTTTTTTAAAGAAATGTCTCCGGAATATTACATAAACCTCAAGACCTTTTTAGACCAACTTTTGAATAACCAAAACCTTTCCCTTTAGAATTTTTCCAAGTCAATAGTGTGCTTTTTTAATGCTTTACATTATATGTATAATTATCAACAACGATAAATTTTGAAACATCTGATAATGAAAAAATCTAGTAATTTAGAAACCTAGGGTATTTAGCTTACAATAGTGTGTCATATATTAAATCTATACATATAATAAATCCTTGATAAATAATTAAAATAATCCGTAGAGCCGTGGTAGCTCAGATGTTTAGCGCTCACTGTAAATCTCACAGTACGCGAGCAGCCCGGGTTCGATACCCGCCTTGTTAATTGCAATTTTAAGTGCTGATTTACCACGTGCTCGGCGGTGAAGGAAAATATCGTGAGGAAACCTGCATGTCTGAGAAATAAGAAAAAAAATATTTCGAAGTCATGTGAAGTTCGCCAACACGCATTGGGGCAGCGCGGCGGACACTTCAAACCCTCTCAGAAATGAGAGGAGGCCTGTGCCCAGCAGTGGGACGTATATAGGCTGTAATTTTAACTTTTTATATAATAAATATGTAGAAAAATTGTGTGTTCACGATTCACGTAAAAACTACCGGACGGATTTCCATGAAATTTTGTGTGTAGATAGTAAATGACCATGTATAACATATAGGCGACATTTTATCCGCTTACGGAAAAGTAAAAAAAAGGATTGTTTTTCCTTTTTTAGGGTTATTGTCATTACGGCTGCTGATATTTCTATTAGTTCTAAAAGTTGTACGTGCTCGGACGTATAATAAATCTAAAGAAAAGTGTGTGTATTTGTGTGAAAATAAAGCTCATCACGCCACCAACCAGAAAGGGCAGAATAACGTCTGCCGGGCCAGCTAGTATCAAATAAAATAATTATTTATCACACAAAAATAAATCCTCATCCTGGCTTTGAAGGAATTCACGAAAAGAGCATCAATCGAATAACAATGGCATTCGATCTGAATTTAACTACTCAAGAAACTTTCAAGCAGTGGTTGACTAGTCGTAACCGTTCGAAATTTATAACTCGAGTCTGCTGAATCTGCGACGAAGGATAGGACAAGAGTCGCTGCAAAGTTTCTTTACTTTCCGTCTCTTCAAACGATTTAAGACATATAGTGAGATCACACAGCTCTCTCGCCTCCTTTACATCCATATACGCATACATGCTCGTCGGTTAAAGGCACTCTTAATTTGTCCTATCTTAGTTAGCAACCATTATCTCATATATCGCCAATTTGATCGGTAAACATTCGTCTAGAGCGTCACTAGCCAACTCTGCTGCTTCACTTCTGCAACATAAATTTGCTTTGTCGCTCTTTCCTCATTTATTCTTTCTACAGACCAAACCACCGAAGCTTTCCTTTTTTAATCCTTGTCACAACATTATCGTGCAAACCACACTTTTTTCTTATCACACAATTTCACGATATTTCACGTATTGTAGAAAAATGACTTCTTAAAAATAAAATCATTTATATCTATTATGCACAAGCATCTTCTAAGACCACGTTATAGCAAATAGCTGGGAAATATACCTACGTAGTATATTGGTATTTATATGTGAGTACGTCCTCGTCTCACAATGTAACGTTGAGTTATAAAACTATATTTGTGCTTCATGGCGTATTAAATGTTATGATCATAAATAAAGAAAACTAGAAAATTGTGAAATTTTGTAAATATCTACGACATAAGTGCATTGTGTATCTCTTTGTTTAAATTAAAATCAATTTTATTTAAACATAAATTGAAAATACAAACTTATTTTTTTAAACATATATTGCTACTTCTTTATTTTCGTATTATATCAGATAAGTATCATGTTTTAATTAATGATGTAAGTCCAACGTTATGAAATTTCCGCCAATTTAGATACACAATAAACTTTGTTATAACAAGGAGCTAGAAATTCACAAACTTAAACCTAAGCAAAAGTTACAATTGCTCTCATCTATCTACTCCACTTAAACTTTTAATTAAGGCGACCTTTATGAAACTTAATATATTGTCAAGGTGATATCGGACATCTTATTAAAACTATCTTACAAAGTGTAAGTGAATTAAATTACGAAGAATATCTTTAATTATTCCAATGACAAATTTTATGAAAATTTAAGCAAACTAATCTAAAGGAGCTTATATTATTTTTTAAATATTAAATAAGTGTACAAAAAGTATAATATACTAATCTATGGAAAGTCATTATACTAGAATGCGCCAAACTCCTAACCAAGAAGGCATTGTCAACTCCTTAGGATTGAATGTCTCATATAATCTGTAGCATATTCCTTTCTTACATATCAGTTGACGTACTGCTAGAAGTTAGAGTCTGGGATACTGAGAATGTATACAAAGTTAAGTTTACATTAGAGTTATTAGATACTGTATGAATTATTTACCCTTTTTTACCAATGTCCCCCCCCCCCCAGTTTTGTTTATTTTCCTGTTTTTCCAGTGGTGGTAAAATAAGGCCTAAATTCGTTATATGCTTAATTTATTTTTTCTTAATGATTTATGTATTACAAATAATTTAATTACATATGAAGAGTAAGAGTCGAACTGGGCTTAGAGCGTATTTTCATTGGCCGACACGATAACGATATATTATCGTCCAATATCCACTACCGATATCGTTCCGGGGCTGTCGTAAGAGGCGACAGAGGGAAACAAACCTGGAGATGGTCGATAACGTCTTCCTATTAATAATTAGACAATTAAAAACTGGTTGCTAACGCCCCTGCGAAGCGTGGCAACTATGACAAATATCCCTCTTATGAGGCAATCTATGGGGAAGCCTATGTTTAGTAGTGAAATTTGTTGCGTTGTAATAGAAACAACCTTATTTCAATCTCAGGCGAACTCAACTTGTGTATCTGGCCACTTAAATACGTGAAAATAATTTATTTCAACAACGAAATATAAATCAATTTATTTATTTCTAAAAGTAAGTGTACGTTGGCTTTGGCTCAATATAAAATAATTAAAATGCATAGATTTTTTTTCTTTGTTCAAAATACGAAAACATCTATCAAGTAATATCAACGACTTGTTAAGGCGCGGCAGAGGCATCTGAGTAAAGAAACCGTACTGAGGCAAAGCTTCTAAGGAGCTGTCAAAATTTTAAAATATTTTTGTAGGGTTGGCACAGGAGGATAAAATTAAATAACAAAGCGTTTATCAGCTTTTATTATAATACTTAATGTATTATATTTTTTTACAAATTATTTTTATTCTAAATATTTTATTTTTATAATTTTTGTTCTTCAAAATTTTGTTGCGCCTTTTAATTAAATGGTAAATTCTACATCTAATGTCGTTTTTTTTAAATAATCTATTGGAAAGCACTCTCATGACATAATAAATATACAATCTTGCACACGTTTGAATATTTCATTACCAATATTTACAATGTTTCTTTCGAGATGAAAATATTCTCGAAATTTTTGCTCAAGCAATTCATACATTTATTTCACATATATTCTTAAATTGACTGGAACTCGAACAAGCATCGTCATTTGTCGGCAAGTTGAGCGTTGGAAAAGCATTTCCAAATAAATATTTTACGGTCCTTTTAAAAAAATTTAATACAGGATTTTTCGAAGTAATCCTCACAATTTTTATAATCAAAACTTTTGAAAGGATATCTTTTCGTCCGACAGCTTTTAGTCAATCTTGTCGTCTAAAGTAATAAAAAAGAACATGAACCTATGTATTTAACTTATAAACGTAATTATTCAATTATAAACATTATAAAAATAACTATTAGGTACTACGTACGTTTACTTTCAATGTGTGAGGTATCGATCTACCACATTAAAAATAATAAATTATTGTGAAATATATATACTTACCTAGTGGAGTATTTAGGATAATTAAAAAATTATATATTTATATTTATTCTATTATTGTTCATACAAACAAGTATATTAAACCATATTTACACTTTTTTATATTTCAATGAACACGAATATTTCTTTAAAAAATAAAATTTTACACTTATTATTCTTTACACAACCCTGAGTTTCAGCACAGGCCGAGCCGGTTTAAAGCAGTTTCTCTCTGTATGTGACGAGCTGCCTGTGCTCACGCACACACGCGCCTCATATTTGTAGTAGTTTAATTATCATAGCGCGGTTGTATGAATCTTTGCCTCTGTACGGTACGGTTTCTTTACTCATGTGGCAGAGGTGACTTTTCCTAAATAGCATAGCCAGCTCTTCGAATTCTGCCAAAGGTACCTAAATTATCAAATTATGCAACAACGACGTAGCAATATTTATATTGACGAGACACTGTGATAAATAATGAATTATAAATGCGTACCTAATTATAAATTACATGTCCCGATTTGAATTCAGACTGCTCGAGCATTGAACCTAATGCTGACGGCATTAATCACTTGGTTGATAACGCATTATTTTTTTTATTTTTTTGCGAACAGCTATGTAGGTACAAAATACCAGTATCACCGATTATAAATACCAGTATAGCTGCTACAGCTATAGTTGACTGTTAAGCCAAACTCTGTTCTTCTGGGCTAAGTACGTAATTTCCCACATTACTGTTACGTTTGCGCATTAAGGGTCCAATGATAACACGAACAAATATTGTTGTCTGCGTGAATGGAACCCGCGTTTCACATCGCCACAACTATTTGCGTAGCCATTCCCCGTTACCGTAGCCAAACCGTCTAACTATAATTTAAGACTTATAAGTTCATCCTTTTTTTTTTTGACAGTAAGTTTAATTCGATCCGATAGCGTACTCGTTTTTACAGAGTTTTAAAGTGGGCATTAAACTCTATTGTGGCATTATCCACGATTTTACTTCTGTACTCTTAAATCTTTTTGTTTAAAGCATGGATATCAAATTAACACGTCACCATGTTTAAAATATGAAGAGACCTCTGAAGAGATCTTTAGTCTAGAGGGGATATTATAATAAAGCCCTGATCGCTGTATCGACTTCTTACACGTCATCAATTTTGCTGTAAAGCACTCTTTACCATCCTTTTAATGGAAATTTTACAAGGTAGTAACTTTTTTAACTAATAGTACCTTTACTCGCAATGCATAATCTCTATAATATTGAATTTAAAATTGAGAAAAAAATTGAGTTTTACGTAAGCTTGTAAATTATATCAGTTTGGTAATAACATAAATTTGATCGAACTGCGGTAATTATTAATGAAAAGCATTTCCTTGTCTGATATGAGTATAATATCGATTCCTTAATTATTCGATTAAATTAAATACAGCGCTACTATTATCGTAATATAATGTTGCGTATGTATAACCTTTGACTTAGGGATATGAAGCAATCGCGATACTTCGCTTTAGTTCAAGAGCTTTAAGTTTGAAAATTTTATATTATACAAACAATTTAAGTTTAATCCTCGCCGGAATCACTGAAATTGTTATTTATTAATTGTTGGAAAACCTGCAGTGAATATTTCTAGTGGCTTTTTTTAATCAAAACTCTTTTAAAAATTATATGAGGCCTATGCCGATGCTCTGAAGTAAAAATGTTTTTATTTGTAAAGGTAAGAGTGAAAACTAATTTACACAGACCACTTTACGGTAAGTGGATGTTGTGGCCCATTAAAAACTCTTACGTACGAGTATATCCTTGAATAAAATAGAATAAATTTTATCCAACGCTTCTCACAAGTAATACTTATTGGCTCAAGAATTAAGAATCTAAATCTTGTCATGCGTCGTCACTACTGAGGACTATGATGGAATGCCTCGTTATATAAACGGTTTACTTTACAGATAAATTTCTACAAAAATTACATCCTCGATGCATCCCTGGCGTTGAATTTAATTGCCTCGTAGAATAAATACAACGATTCAGCAAAAATGCAACTGCATTCTAAGTGATGGGTGGTATGTGTAATACCAATATTTAAACTAAAAACTATTTTATAATTATTTAAAACTATATTATAATGCATAAGTACGTAGTTTAATAAGATTATAATTTATCTTATCACCCCTAAAGACAAAGATACATTTTTAACAGTAAGGTTGTGAGCGATCTCTTATCTCAATTTATTTTATTATACACAAAAGTCCACCTGATGGTAAGTGGTTGCTGTGGCCCATAGACATCTACATATATCCTCGTTTGCGAATCAAAATGCAGATGCGTTGTCAGCCTTTAGGACTAAGATGGAATGCCGCTTTTCCAGTAAAAAGGGTCTCCGGTTCTCTACACTCACCATACGAAACACAGCAGCATTAAGCTGCTATTTCACGCTGTTATTCTGTGAGAGCGTGTTCCTTCCCCGGTTGAGCCGAACCATTCGTGCTACAACTATACAATTAATATAGCTGCAGCAAGGCTCTACCACGTTTAAAATCTCAACTCTATTGTAGTTAACTTAAATATGAGCTTCAGCAAAGGTAATAAGTCAAAGTTAATTTACTAAAGAATGTAATTTACATTCCATAACAATAAACATTAACTGTTAGGTTGCTGTTAGCTACGATGTCGTCAAATAAAACAATAAATACTTTATAACGAGAAGCTGAGTGACATTGGAAATGGCGTATTTAGCACATCCATTATTCACACTTAAGAGTGATTAATGGACGTTAAATAGGTAATAGATATTTATTGAAAATAATGAATGAAACTTTATACAGCACTTTGATTTGTCGGTTTAATCGTCAATATTTTGCATCTGTTTTCAACTTAAATAAAATGGTAATTTGAAAAGTACCTATGATATGCAAAGGTTAGTAGGCTATTAAATAACAAGCTTCAAATAGATATAACGTCTGTTTTGATGGATACTTGCTCGTACAGGAAATCGATATCCTAAGCACAGTGGTCCGCTAAATAAAGACGTAAGGAGCCCATTTTTTTCGTAGCTACTCATGAGAGGCTATTTTACCAAACAGCGAAAAATCATATAGTTCTGCCGATTATCTATTGCGCGTTGCGTGTTCACTACTGGCCGTATGTAGAAACTCAAAATCGCTCAGCGAGGTATATAATCTATGCTCAAAGATTATCTGCGAGATAGAATCCGTAACTTCATTACATATATTTGCAGTAGTACCAGAGTAACTGATATAGCTGAACTTGCTTTGTCGCATTTCTTTAGAAAAGCCTATGTTCAGCAGTGAACTTGTGAACGCTTGTAATGAAGTATGTTAATTATTCTGTTTAGTGCAACATTTTTGCAACCGATGGGGAAGAAAGGTTTTCGGATGGCAGCCTCGTACCGGTAAGCGAAGTGTACAGAGGCCCACACTAGATTGCAATTTCTTATCTTATGGACTTAAATTTTCCATTTTTATACTTCACACTAAACAGATTTTAGGTCAATGTCAACGTTACAATAGAAACCAGTATTACGCTGCTTTGCAAATCAGCTACTTGTTACTAGATTAACTCTCCAATTCCTCTTATAAAATCATTTCGAAGAAGAATATTTTTCCTTGACCACTTGTCGTGAGTATTAGCTAGAAGGCATTTCTTTGTAGAGTTTCGTCTGTGAAGTGGATTGACTTATCTAAGTGTTTTAGGTTGATTTACGTTTTAATAGTTGATTTAATATTTCTGGAATATGAGCACATTTTTGTGTATATTTTTTGTGAAGTATAATAATACTTCTTCTCTGTCGCCTCTTATAACACCCACGGGAAAATATGGGGTAGTAGATACTCTTGCACTGCCACTACCCTGTCAAGTCAAAGATCTTTGCACATTTTTTTTCTCAACAAGATTAGTTTCTTTATGATTATTCCATTACTGCCGTGTACACTGTTATTCACCATTACGTTAAAAGTAAGGTATTACTTTAAAAAAACACCTTACTCTAAGGTCAGGAATTAAAGAATACTTCTCTATTTTTGTGGGGCCATCGAAGCAGAAAAATGCCTGCTACGCTGCATTTAAGAAGAATTATGCCACAAAGGCTTACAATATATCTTATGCAGATAGAAACCACCTTGTCTTCGACATTTAAAAAAATGTTGTCATAGTTAAGTCAATATCAGAATTTAACTTATTGTTTAAAAAACAACATTTAATTCGGATATTTTATCTTCTATAATAATTATTAAATCTTTATACTAGTTTATTTTTTTGAAACGATCTACTACTTTGTAAAGAAATATATATAACAAACAGCTCTATAATAGCTTTATATTAAATCAATGTAGGAATTCACTATGCTTAATTTTAATAATACATACATACACATCTAGTTCAACGAATACGATGCGAAAATCGAAGTTGATTAAACTTACAAAAGAAAAACATTCGTGTCAATTATTCCCTATGTTTGTATTTGATCGGCCCTTGAGACTTCGATTCCTTTCTATTACCTGCTATAATATTATTAATTAATAGCTCTTTAGTTCGTTTTGGGATTTAGAAAACATAAATGTTTTCTAATACTGAAACCCACTTAACCAAAACGTGAGTAGCCGGCTCATTCTTATTGGAGTATTTTTATGATTTAGATTTTTTAAACTAATCCGCAGGGTTTGTTAGAGCTACTTTGATTTTACTATGGAAATATTCGTTTTTATTTCTTCCACAATGCGTCAATTTAATAATTAGATAAGATGAACTCGAAAAATCATTATATATAGCAAAGGTACCTAAATCCTACATACTATACTATACTAATGCATATGTTCAGCAGTGGACTTTTGATAGAGTGTATAGAGTATAATATTGATGATGATATCGTCTTTATAACCAACTCCAATAAATTATTTTAAGAGCAATATCTTCCAAATCATTACCCTACGCCTTGAGCCGTGGTAGCTCTGGGGATAAGCCCTCGTCTCAAATTTCATAGAACGCAAACAGCTCATGTTCGTTCTTCGCTAACGCTAGTGAAAGTGTTAATTGGTAATAAATTGTATATATATTTATTTATATTGTAATGTATATTTTATTATTAACTAGCTGGTACCCGGCGCTTTGCTGCCGCAGAAGAAATAATTGTGGATTTATCGTTTTAAATTTGGAAGAGTTATATTGTTTAATTAGGAATGATAATAAGTTCATTGAAATTGTATCATAATACAGGACTTTCAAATAAATTTCTCGGTACAATACGCGCGCCACCCACTGTAAGTTAATTGTAATATGCCTTTAAACTTCGCACAAGTGCAAGCAATAAGTTGACAAAGTTTTACCGCAATCTGATGAATGGTATGGCAGAGCATAAAATACTAACAAACAAAAATTATTTTTATATATTAGATTTATTTCACATGCACTGCATATATAGAAAACTTCAAACGCTAACATTATGTTCGTTATTCACAAACATAGCTCACTTAATGTTTAAAGTATTATTTTATATTTTTTTTAATCCCAATGGGAAGTCTGGAGACCAATATCATAGGGTAACTTATTCGTACATCCTTTCTCCCACAACTTAAAAAGCTCTGTAAGACATAAAAGTTATCAGAGTATGCGTCAGAAATAAATAAGTTTTTATGATCAGAATATAATATTATTAAGTGCTGATTTATCATAAGCTTGACGGTAAAGATGTGAGCCGTGGTGAGAAAAGCTGAATGTCTAAGAATAAAAAAAATTTAAGTCCACATACACGCATTGAAGCAGCGCGGCGGACTACTTTGCCCAAAACACCTTTCATGAAAGGAGTACTGTATGCAGCGGTATACAAGTTGGTAATTTAGTAAATGTTAATTTATACAAAAAGTATCACTTATTCTTACTCCTAATGTAAGAAGTTCCACAGGGAAACGTGAAAATACTTACAACATTTAAACTTAACTAGTGATTTTAATATAACTAATTTATAACACACACTTTGTTCTTTTTCAAAAATGGTAATGGTATTGCAGTCGTTATTTATGGACGTGACCCGTCAGGTGCTTATAATAACCCTGCAAAAAGTGTCGAGAGTTGCTGTAGCTGGCATTTTATGTGTAGTGGCCTACATACAATTGCTTGATAAACGAGTAGGATATACCATGTTTGATGTATTGCGGAATCCGACACTTCGTCCTTCTTGTCGTGATTGATTGCACTCGTAATCATCAATAATTCTTATTTCATTGTAGCATGCAATATTTCACCGTCCATTCTACGATAACGCCCTCGCCCTGCGTTGTGATAAGCCGTTGAATAATGCAACGATGAAATTTATGTTCTATTCTTCTTTAACGTTGAATTTGGTTTGATTAATAACTATTCGGCTTGATTCGGTTTTCTTATCAATTCTTTACTTTGCTTGAGGAAAGGAATGGCTGTTAACTATTTATTGTTTTATCAGTAATAAAATAATCGAAAATAAAATCTGTGTAAGTCAATTAGGTGGAAAAAAAACGTTATGCAAAGCGTTACATATTTCAGAGAAAAATATCGCTTATTTATTATTAATTTACTTATTATTAATATTTATTTTTGAATCATAACTAAGAAATCTAGGAGTATATTATTAAAATATTATTAGTTATGATAAAAATATATTATGAGTTATACTTGAACATGTAATATGTAATACACAATACATTTCAATTTATATCATATTATGCTATAGATTAAAAAAATATCAGACATGCGTTATTTTTCTGCATATATTCAAAAATTTATTTCAAGCCTTGATTTTTTCTAAAACAAAAAGTAACACATTATGAACGCACGGAAAAATATAAATTATTTAATAAGAACCTGTCCTCTAGGAAGAGTCGAGGTGATACGCTAGAATCTCCATAATTTAGATTAACTAAAATTAGAAAGTCTTTTCTGAACAAAGAAATAAAATTATAAGTGAATAAGATCTCTGAAAATATAGCTATTATAGCGCAACAGACTGACAAATAAATTAAAGGAAACTGTTATAAGACGCCTATACTACGAAATAGATCAACATATTACAGACTATGATGTGTGAAAATAATTTAAGTACTGAGCATAGATTACTGTGTACTGAGATTTTGTATGAATTGACATTAAAACAATAGTAGTATACATTTGTCATTGTATAGATTTTATTGTTATAAATGACATTGCAAAGTGGCATTAAAAATATTCCAGTCTCAAAACAATAGTACTTTAGTTATTGTTCTGAGATCCCAGTGTTTTATGCAAACGGCTGTAAATGTAAATGAAAATGATAAATATACATAAACATCCATAAAATAAAATAAATACATAAACATACATATATAAATAAAAAAAACATGCGTGAGTGTCGTGGAACACTCGGTTGGAACGAAGTTCCTTTCGTAGTATATTATTATTGATAAACGTATTATATTATCGATTAACAAATACAAATAAATGAATTATTAGCGTCTATTAAAATGAAGCTTTATTTAAAATAAAATCATATTTCTTTCATGGCAAGATAAGAAAAAGTGCGAGAGAGATGGATATTATTCCATCTCGCTTCCTTATAGCCGCCAAGGCCGTCTACACTACGTCAGAAGGGGTCGTGACGGAAAAATCTTACACTTTATCTCGCCTAACTCCCATCCGCTAAATTCGTACCGTCCGATAATGAACTTCCTTCCAAAAGCCAACCAGATGAAAGCCCTCGGCAGACCGGGGAGACCAAATGGCCGAGTTAGAAAGAAAGGGAAATAAACCGACGGACGATGCGGACGGTATCGATGAGCACCGCCTTCTGCATCTAAGCCCGGAGGAGTCCGTCACGGAGTCCCAGTTGCCTCAGATGACCTGAGAGGCTGATATTGCTTTAAACAAGCATAATTTAATAAAAATAACGTTTTGTTTTATTTACTATGTTATTACTCTAAAGTTGTACATAAATTTTCCAAGAACAAGCAGCCATTAACAACAAACAAATATTTCTAGGTTATACAGATACTTTATGCATTTATAAATTAGTCTTTCTATATATGTATGTACACACTTATTCACAAAATACGTTTACGTAATGTTGTATTAACATGTATATAAGAATTTGTTCCATTACATTACTCCTAAATTAATGAATGGAAATATAATAATGCCAAACATAAAATTTTAAATAGTTGAACTGATTTTATGTTTGATGTAGATAAAATCTTGCTTATTTTATCGGACTAACAAGTTTTGATATTTCCCAGGTCTCACAACGCAGTCTGAAAGTAAGGTTCATATTTTAAAACTAGCATGTTTCTAGTAGCGCATCAGTTATATAATATCATAATACACAGACTGTTATTATAGCCACATAAAATTTTTCATTCACTTAGAAATATATGCCCTTACTTATTTATTTAGTAATAGAAACCCCTATAGTCCAGTTAGTTGTGTAATACAAATGTATTATAATACACTTAGTTGCCAATCGATACGGGCGTTGAACAGTGGTTTATCAAGTTAACCGATCGGTGTCCTACTTTGTACGAATTCCATGTCAAATATAAAGGGACGAGTCGTCACATGATGCAACCAAGTGTATTACTCAGTTATTGATACAATCTATCTTCAACTACATCTTTAGCATGACAGCTTATGAAACGTTAAACACTTACTTATTGACCAATTTTTTTCAACGTAGACCTTTCTTTTTTACTTTCCCTTTAAAAAAGAATATTAGCAACGTCATTACTATTACTAGGATTCTTGGTAGCACCTCCAACTCACAACTTAGCAGTAAGTGCTTGTGCTAATCAGTTCATGATAGTATTAAAACTCTAAATTCAAATCCACGTCTCTTTATTTTCTCAGTCTATACCATTAACCATTAGGCTACTGTTACTTTGCAACTATAAATTACTATATTTTATAATAAGTGGTTTGGACTGTTTTAATATTGAACTAATAGTAGAATATTAACAGCGGTTAATTAAATATATACCACCTTTATTATTATATGCAAAATTTAGACTAGGCATTTTCCAAATTTATAACATGTATATAACATATAATATACGGAAGATTTTATTGCAAAATTTGCCGTTGTTACTATTCTTCCTTTGATCTTGATATAATAACGTAGCGTACAATACAGTACAATGTGAGATGTTGGCAACAATAGAGACTAGTGCTCGTAGAATCGTTTGGTACGTGTACATTTTAAGCCACGTACTTATGATGAAATTTTATAGTGCATTCAATATTTAGTCCCCAATTCTACTATATTTTCACAAATAGTAATTCCTCTTGTATTTATATCTATGTAAGTAATTAGCCCTTAGCGGTTGACTGCATGAAAACCTCAGTGCATTTCAACGAAGAAGATATTCTCCACATCATCCGGTAAGTGTTGCAAATTAATAATTTGATTTAAAAAATTTAAGAGATCATTATTCAACGTGTTTTCATATTTACTTACAAATACACTTTAATTAAATACACATATCTGACGCTGTAGGTAGTACTTTATTCGAGGGATGACATTATAATAAAATATTCAGAAGTAAATTTTTAGTTATTTTATTTAATTTTAGAAATAATTAACATAAATATTTTAGGGACGTTGAATATAATTTAATGTCATGCGAAAAAATGAACCGTTCTGAATTTAATAGCATCTAAATTCAATTCAACAATAACCTATTCATTACTGAAATCCTAGTGGTTTTAAGGAAATATAAATGTTACAGCCTGTATACCCCATCACTAGATCAGACCTTCTTACATTTCTGAGAGGGTTTTTGAGTAGTAAAGAGTCTGCCACGCTGCCCTAATGGGCGTTGACTGGCTTCTTACGATGTTTTAAGCGTGGTGGAGCCATGCTGCAGCTGTATTAATTGTACAGTTGTAGCACAAATAGGTCGGCTCGACCGGGGAAGGACCACGCTCTCACAGAATACCAGCGTAAAATAGCAGCATAATGCTGCTGTGTTTCGTATGGCGAGTGTAGAGAATCGGAGACCCTTTTTAATGGAAAAGAGGCATTCCATCTTAGTCCTCACGGCTGACAACGCATCTGCATTTTGATTCGCTAACGAAGATAGATGTCGATGTCTATGGGCCACAGCAACCACTTACCCTAATCCTATAAAAATATATTTTCCTCAATAAAGTGAACGTGATAAATTAACAATTAACATTGCAATTCATTGGTGCCGGGGGAATTCGATCTCAGTTTGCTTGTGTTCTATGATTAAGGCTAGCGTTTATTGCTTGAACTGCCACGGTCTTCATCAACGAACTATTAATAAAAGTATTAATAGAAGTAGTATTGTTTTTTCATTGAAATTTCATCAAATTGATCAATCAGAAAATAAATACTACTACTTTGGAATAATCTTTTTACCTAGCGGCCGGTTCAAGGTCAAGGGCGTTACAAATCAATTAATAATTGCCACGTGTAAAAAGAAAGTACACGTGATTTGAACATCATTTTTTTTTTCAAAATTAGGAAGTGTAGTTTGGAAAAAATAAAAAATATATATGCCATAGGCTTTTACTTCGTTCGCCTATTATATCCTATTTTTCCTTACGGTAAAAAAGTTATCTGGTAAATATTGGCATTTATTGGCAAGTGGAATAGAATTCACAGTACCAGATATCACGCGCCTTTGATGTTGTCGCTAGCCATTGTAATTTAGAGCTGGAATAATCAGTATGCAATACAGATCGTTATTTTGTTAACATCTGCCGGAGACCACAACGTCTTCAAGATATTTTCCACATGCGGCTGCTACTACACTTACGGAGTTAGGATAATAGATTATGCATCAATATAAGCAACCACAGTTTAATAATGTTGTATAACAATGAAGTGACTAACGAACTTACAGTCCACCTAATGGTAAATTACTACTGCAGCTTATTGATACCTGCCACCATCTTTAAACAAAAAAAACATGCGTGAGTGTCGTGGAACACTCGGTTGGAACAAAGTTCGTTTCGTAGTTTTTTTTATACTAGTAATGCTATTAAACATTACTAATATTCCCTTAAACTACTTCTGATAAGCTTAAAATGCTTGTGTTAGAAGTGGTTCACGACAGTAGTCGAATGGCAAATTCGAACCCACGACCTTTCGAGTTCGCGGTCCGCGCCCTGCCATTAGACTACTGACGCTTCTAATATATTGTTATTGATAAATGTATTATATTATTGATTAACAAATACAAATAAATGAATTACTAGCGTCTATTAAAATGAAGCGTCATTTAAAATAAAACAATATTTCTTTCATGGCAAGATAAGAAAAAGTGCGAGGGAGATGGATATTAGTCCATCTCGCTTCCTTATAGCCGTCAAGGCTGTCTACACTACGTCAGAAGGGGTCGTGACGGAAAAATCTTACACTTTTTCTCGCCTAGCCCCATCCGCCAAATTCGTACCGTCCGATAAAAAACTTCGTTCCAATAAGGGTACATATGCGTTGTCACCGCGAACGAACGCCTCTCTTATTAATAATTACTGGTTCTCTATACCCTTCCGACTGGACACAGCAGTGCTGGCGCTACCGCTATGTAGCAGTAATAAGTAAGATGGTATACTAAACAGGCTCCTAGGCAGAAAAAGAATTGTTCCATGTACCACGTAGTTCTTTTTAAATATTGTTTCTATTTAAAATTGCAATAAAATAAGACATTTGAAGGTTAAGGACGGTCTTGAAAAATTATTTTCAGGAACAGGGTGCTTCTTTTTGATTAAATTGTAAGGGGACAACTCGCGTGTTATTATTATTAGTGCTGATTTACGACCCGTAAAGGAAACAACCCTGTGCTATAAAAATATTTCGGGGGCCATGTGGAACTACGGACTTTCACCACCTTCATTACCCTCGTATAATGAACGAAAGCGAAACCTGTAGCAGAATGTTTACAAGCAGTAACATTACATAATATTATTTATATATTATTTACTTAGAAATTTAAATTACGTTTCCAAACTCAGACTCATTCCACATCGTAAAGTACAAAATATTACAAGGTACATAGGTATTATGTAACAGACATATGAATAAAACTCATGACAAATGCAAATAAATATAAGAATGTATCAAGTGTCAGTTGAAATACAAAGTGTCAAACATTATTTACACGATATCGTTATTTTTTAACCGTTGACTTGGGGATTGGGAGCCATTTGAGCTTAGTGCGGTATTCTGAGTCATGGTCATATTTACGAAGCCCAAATATGAACCATATACAGAGATTTTGGAGTCGCTCAAGTTTGTTAAGTTGCTCCTCGGTGATATCAAGATAACAAATGTCAGCATAGTCGAGGATAGGGAGTAGTAAAGATTGTGCAAGCGTAATTTTGGTGGTAATGGGTAAAAATTAGTTAAGCCTCCGGAGTGAAGCATATGCTGCAAACATTTTACAGCTCACTGCATTAATTTGGGGATTCCAAGAAAGACTGGAATCCAAAAGGATACCTAAATTTTTGACAACGTCATTATAAGGGATAGGAACTCCATTAAATATAACGGGTTGTAGTTTACATTTTTTTTTATTTTGAAAATCATTCTTGAACTCCCAATAATTATGGCTTGGGATATTAAAGGGTTCACCGTTAACCCATAAGAACGACTCCAGTCGAGAATACACGTTAGATCCTTATTGATACATTCCACTGCTTCGGGAAGATCTTCAATGGTTGTTTGTAAGTATATTTGGAGATCATCTGCATACCTGTGGTAGACAGAAGATATTTGGGATGTAATCGTATTAATAAAGATTGCGAATAAAAGAGGAGATAAGACGCCATCTTGTGGAACGCCAGCTACTGTATCAAGCCACGAAGAAAGTCTATCTTGGACACGAATACGTTGCCGGCGCCCATACAAATAACTATGAAACCAGGAAATTGCAGTTGGAGATATGTTAAGAGAACGCGCTATCCCTAACAGTATGTCATGATCAACAGTATTGAAGGCATTGCTAAAATCCATCAACACCAATAATGTGACTTGATGATTTTCCATACCGTGGCGAATGTCGTCCGTGATTTTCAATAACGCCGTAGTCGTACTATGACCAGATCTAAAGCCAGATTGGAGAGAGTTGAGGATGCTGAAAGAAGATGAGGTTATGGAAAAGTTTAAGATATAGGTTATAATAGGTATAAAAAAATCTGGCAAGGGAATGATCATTTTACGACTGACGTCATCACTTCCGACAGCGTCAGAATGGATAGAGATAATGTGTTTCCTAACGTCACAATCTGCAAATTGCAAATATTTAAATTGGCTGCTTCTATAAGGGACTTAAGCCGAAGAGATCAGGCATCATTCTTAAGAAGGCAAGTATTAAATTCGCCCATTAGCACTGTATGTGTATATAATGGAGTTAGCTCTTCAAGGAGGTTAACTGTGGAAGAAGGGCTATAAAAAACACCGAGAAGTAATTTGTTGTGCGAAAAAATTACTTCAATAAATAAGTATTCCGCTTCGTTCTCAGCTAGAAATTAAGATGATAAACGAACAATAGAAAAAGGTATATGCGCACGAAGGTAAATGGCAACACCACCACCACCCCGTGCAGTTCGGTCGTTGCGTATGGAATGGAATAGGATATAGATGGAAGACATGGCTTTAACCATGACTCCAAAACGAGAATTACATGAACGTTATCACTTACAAAGCTAGCTAACATATCGGGATAATGAGCCGGAATACTTTGTGCATTTATGTGAACTATATTGAAGTTTTTAGAGCGTTTTTTTTTTGAGAAAAATGGGAGTCAAGAGTATCTTTTAATGGAGGTATGCTCTCAAAACTGTCCTCATTACTTAGTACATCGGATGCTGAAATGAAAGAAGAGGAGCTTTGATTATGATCACTTTCACCAAAAGACATGTTATCTTTTACAACAAGAAAAAAATACAAATAACTATAAACTATAAAAAATACTAATAACTATAAACAGATAAAAATTATAAACTACAAAGATTTACTTTTAATTACATCTATTACATACCAGCATTAACAGAATAGAAAATAATGCAAATATTTAAAATAAGAAATTAAATACTACACATAGGTGATTCAGATCATATTTAATTGAATAATAAAAAAAAATATACATATAACACATGGTACTCAATGATAAGAAATAACTGAAATTACCGACACAGACATCAAATAGAATTATGTTCTGTGGTTAAAACATTAGAACACACACATTTGCGAGTATATATATATTAAACATTAAAACTTAAAGTCAAAATCACTTTTATGCTCTTAATATTGGAAACAAAATACACGTCCGACAACGCAGAATGAGCATGCATTCCTTTACAAAAAATAAACAAAAACACTTAAGACTTCCAAGATAGCATGGAGTATAGAGCAAGAGAGGTCAAATCCATAGACTTAGAATATAATGGCGTAATATTCCAAGTCTATGGGTCAAATCACCATGATAGTACCAAAGAATATATTATACTCTGTATCAAGAGGATATTACAATAAAGGTAAAAAAACATAGTGATTATATACTCAATGTGTTAAATCGAAACTTTATAATCTGTGATCTAAACTCTCATTTCAATCTTTATAATCTGTGGTCAAAACATTGTTATTACCACAGAACACAATTACTCTCTACCGAGAGAAGAACGTCAATTTCATACGAATAAAAGGAAACACGTGTTTCTGAGTGTACACTATAAGCGCCACGGTGGGCGCCCATATAAAACTTTTTTAGCGGGACTTTCAAACCTTGTATTCTGTAACTTTTAAACTTTTTGTTTATTTCAGGCAAATTTGAGTAATTTTGGCTCGAGCCTCACAAACCTACTGCGTGAATTCCCATACATTTGAGAGGTTACACCAAAATTACTCGAATTTACTTTAGATGAGTATGTGAGATAAGGTAAAAATAAAAATAGGTATAGTTATGTAATTTAATTTTTTGGAAGACGTTATATATTATTATTGATGTTCTTTATTGATTTTGCATATAATATTTCCACGCGTAATAGTGATTTATAACATATGTTATCGTGAGAGTTATTCTTCACAGAACATTAACGTTAATTTAAATTAGCAAAATTCTCATGGTGAAAACTTTACTCAGCCCAAATACATGATCTGAAACAGATAAAATTCGAGTTAATATAGTAATAATACCTACAAATAACGATCAATAAATTCAAAATGCTTAAAGACTTACCACTATTTTTTTTTGTTTTTTTTCTATATTGTCAAAAGTTTTTCTTCTTCTATTGTAGGAAACCTGCAGAATGTGATCAGATGATTTTGTGCTTTTTGTTTACACAACGCTTAATTTACTTTCGATTCTGATCACACATCGACCATAATTTTTTTTAATAATAAATTAATTTATAGTCAATATCTCATACAGAGTAAACATCTCAAAAAAAATTTACACACACAATCGCGTAGAAATGCCTACAAACGAAAATGAATTTCTCTGAACCGATAATATCTGAATTTAAGCAAAACGCAATAACAAATATTAAATCTAAACCAATTAAATAAATATGAATCAATTTCAGAAAATGTTTTCAATATGAAAGACGTTGACAAACGTAATTTTTTCTTCTTTTAATTCATGGCTTCTGTTGATAGAATCTGCTTATATTCAATAATTCAATTTTAATCAATTAATAGGTGAATTAATTGTGAAAATTTCAGAGTAATATGTATGTGATTATAATCTAATGAGCAACCAAAAAAAAAGCTTAACACAGAATTAACATTTTCAGCTTCTTCCGATATAATATGTATTTTTGTATCTAATTTTTAAAATGGCAACACTCTGAAACAACGCGAAAGAAAGAAACAGCGATATCCTTTTCTCGCTTTAATTTTACACCCAATCTACACATACGAGTAGATAAAATTATGATGATTGGGTGCAAGTTTCTGGCGCGAGCTGTCACTAGATAATATAAATATAACCATCCAGTCCAGCAGTTACTTATGCCAAACTTCTGCCTGGCCACCATGAACACCTTGTGTCGATCTTTTGTTAAGAATTCAGACATAGTGACACCCGCGCCTTTAAGTTTTGTTTTTGAGAACCAAACTTGATCACGAACTGGGACATTCTGGAACTTTACAAGAACTGGTCTTGGCTTCTTTTCTGTTGGACGTCCAAGGCGATGGCAGCGGCTAAAAGAAGTGTTGGACTCATTGGATATCTTGAGCTTGTCCATTATAAGGTTAAAAGCCATGGAAGATGTATCCTTGGATTTGTCCTCGGGAATTCCATGAAGCAGCAGAATCTTACGACGCCGCCTCATCTCCAAGCGATCGATCTCTCTCTCAAGAAATTCAACCTGTCTTTGAACAGTTTCAATAGCGGACAAGATGAACTTTCTGAATGTTGCAAGCTCCGTTGAAAGTACAGTTTGGGACCATAGCTGGACTAGTATTTTGTAAGTCCTGCTGAAACTCATTCATACGAGTATTGAAGAGTTCTGACATGGCTGACAGGGATCCTCTGAGGGCTTCCATAGTTTAGTGCAGTGTTAAAAACAGCAAGTTAAGGATAATATATATCAAGGAATCAAAGCTGGTAAGCAGATGATTATTACATGTATGTGTAAAACATTAAAATATCCTAATTTCTATTTTCAAAATATAAATTGCACGATACAGATCAAATCATGTGTTACTTATTTCACTCCTACCCACGAAAAAAAATTTATATCTGTTTCATTAAAATTATTTCTGTTTCATTATACATACTTATTACATCACATATTTATTTATTGTGTTTACTGTTTGGCAACATCAATCGGAAGTTAATTGCTTTTCCAGCGATGTTTTTCTTTTTCTCTTTTACCTTTTCGTTATTCTCGAAATCTACAAGAAAACATAGGAAACAATACTCCGCCATTAATTGAGGTCACAAACGACATGTCAGTAATTGATGAAAATTTTGGTTTCAATAGCTGCCTTAACTCTAGATAGTTAACGTTCGTCAAAATGACGAGCATCTAATAAACATCTCCCTGTCCCTTTCTAATGGTTTCATCTACACACTTGCGGTTTCGCGCCAACTTAATGACCGCTAGAATGCGTCGCGTGGTGGTCGCTTTTAGCCTAGAAGTAATTTTGTTTTGAGATACTTACTGCATACTCGTCAAAATGACGAATGGTTAGCTTGCGTTAATTTACACGGTACTTTGTGTTGATTTTTGCATTATTTTTAAATTAAAACATTGGTTATGAAGAATGGCTGAGGTCGATCACAGATGACGATATAGTTCTTGCGTTGTTAGATGATGAAAATTATATCAAAACAAATTATGTTTTTCCCATAGTAAGAATGAGGATGGTTTGTGAGTAGATGACGTGGAAAATGACTTTCTGGAAGTCATTATCTACATCATCATTATCATTACAGCTCTTCACAAGTCCACTGCTGAACATAGGCATCCGCCAAGGAAGCCCACAAAGTACGGTCCTGAGCCACCTGCATCCATCTACTTCCTGTATGTCTTACCAGGTCGTCACTCCATCTAGTGGGGGGCCGCCCTAACAAGCGAACCTTTCTTCCCCATCGGTTGTCGGTTCTTCGCTATATGGCCGCACCATTGCCACTTCAGATCACTAATCCGTTGGGCTATGTCGGTTACTCTGATTTAACTGCGGATATCCTCATTTCTAAGTTTATCATGCAGAGAAACCTCGAGCTATCTGGAAGTCCTGTGATAAAAATACCTCAACAAGGAAAAAAAAGGCTGCAGTTTGTATCTCTATAAGAAAATAAGCATGACATAGAATTACTGCAATAGCTGCAGAGTTCTCATTTGGGGGCGAACATACAACAAACGACTTTTGTCCAACTTGTTCCAAAAAAGTCTGAGTTATTTAATAATGATTTCTAACGGGTTTTCTTTATAATACCAAAAAACGTGGTAGAGCCATTCTGCAGCTATATTAGTAGTATAGTTGTAGCACGAATGGGTCGGCTCGACCGGGGAAGGACCACGCTTTCACAGAATACCAGGGTAAAATGGCAGCTTGACACTGCTCTGTTGCGTATGGTGAGTGTAGAGAACCGTATACCCATTTTACTGGAAAAGAGGCATTCCATCTTAGTCCTCACGGGTGACGACGCATCTGCATTTTGATTCTTTATTGAGGATAAGTGTAGATGTCTATGGGTCACAGCAACCACTTACCATCAGGAGGAATGTGTGCTCGTTCGTCACCCTATCCTATAAAAAAAAAACACCAAAAAAGGAAAACGAAATTTCTAAACCATAGTTCCTAATTTAGTCATTCTAAGATTTAGTGCCTTACTGATTTCAGAAAAAAAAACATGTGCCATTTAATATTTGTGATTTAGTACTTAAAAGTTAAATAAATATTAATTTTTATAATAATTATCTTTAATTTAAATCCCATATTTCCTACAAATGTAATAAACCTTATTAAAATAAAATAAAATAAAATTTAATAAAAAACACATTTAAAAAATGATCGCCAAAAAGTCGAATGGTTAGCTTATCATAGTAGTACAGGAACGTTAGCTATGTAGGGTTAATTACTTTCTTTATTACAGAATAAACTTAATCTTTTATTTTAGTACCCAAAAACTTAAACGTAAACGTCGGTTTTCCGTCAGAATTCGACTTATCAAACCATCAGGAAAATCATTGAAAGGAAATTCATGCGACGTACTTAAAAAAATAGTCCTGCAAACCTTAAGAACTGCCTATAAGGCATGATATTAATATCTTCAACACATTTGTGAAGAGTTGTCAGTTAAAGTATATAAAAGGTAAAAATTGAGGAGAGGTCGGAAACTGAAACATATGCATAGGTGATATTTAAAATTGCCGTAGATCAATCTTCTTTAATCAGAAAGAAAGGTGTTGAAGGCATAAGATTTTTCTGGCATGTCCGATATTCGCTTGTACGACATGAATAGCCTTTTACAAACTCCTATAAAAGCAAGGGTAATGTTTAATATACGTAAGTTTTCCTGAACGGATACAGATCATAGCAGTGAAAACCGCATTCAAATTCGTTCAGTAGTTTTAGAGATTATCGCGGTCATGCAAAAGTCCAGACGCTATCCTTTTATACTATGTATAGAGTATAGATAGATATTGTGTACATCCATATTAGGTATGCATATAAGAACATAACAATCTATACAGACAGATTATATAATAAGCCACACATATGCTACTGTTACCTTATTAGTAAATAAATGGGGTGTTCCCAGTTGTTTTTTTTTTCTTTTATAGAATAAGGGTGACGAACGAATTCTTTATAATTAGGTATATCTACTAGGTACATATCTAAATTTCCCATCCTTTTACATCCTGTTATTTTTTTATTCTGATAACATCTTTTTCGAACATAGAAATATAGTAATAATAACATAGAAATAAATACACACCGTCCTCGCGAGCGAGTCCAAGCTCAATGGGCATTGCTGAAAACCAACGATACTGTAACTTGCGACAGCATTATGTTGAGTCAGTGCCCTTTTCAGTATCACGTCAGTCATGCAATCAGATTATTTTATGTCTGTGTTGTCTTATTTACTTTTATCTGTTTTTTTACGTACTGTTTTTATTTTCTGTATTAAAACTGTATAAGTGCAATTTGCTGAATAAATGTTTGTCTATTTTCTAATTAAAAAGATTGTTAGAAATCGATTTCCATCGAAACTTAAGAGATAGAAGATAAAGTGCTAGGACCCTTTTGTGTTAGTTTAACTGCAAACCAAAGAAGTTTTGTCCGAAACTTTTATATCTCTAATAGTTTATGAAATAACCATCTAAAACTATTTAATTATTTCTCAGTTTTTCTTTTTCCTAAAAATCTGCATGTTTTTGGGATAAAATAAAACCTTGATCACTTCAGGTATTGTTTTCTATCTGTTCGTGAAGTTTCATTACAATCGGTTCAGCTATTCCGATGATTAGCCCGGACTGACAGAAAGACACAAAAAATTAAACCATTTTATATATTCATGTCTTAAAAGTATGCAAATAACCATCTGAGTTCCATTTACTTCGATATTACAGACAGACACTTAAATATGCATACGTATAGATGTATAGATTAACTTTCACAGATGAATTCGTCCGCGTAGTAGTCGGAAATAATATTTTTGTTGTTACAACCCAACACTGGATGTCAGCCACGACCGTTATGCTTGCTGATGTGAATTGATAATTTCAACAGTGTGCAGTCTGTTCACCATTGAGCAACATTGCAGCGATACCGGAGGAAGCTACAGTCAAAACTTCATTATTGTCCTCCCAAATATTGGCCAACAGTAAGTTCAGCACTAATGTTTTGCGCGTGGTGCGTCGAGAAAGAATAGCATCCCATCGCTATTATCTCTGCGATATTGAATCGTACTAAACACGTGCCGCTGTTCGGGTAGAAAACGTGACGCCGTTTCATTCACATGAATTTCTGAATCCTCGGCATTGAAGCTGAGCTCCTCACAATATCGTTTGACATTTCTCTTTTTCACGTGATGTGGGCAAACCGAAATCAAAGCAAATATTGATATCATTTTATTTTCAATGAAATTCAACGCTTCATTGATACTAAATAATTATGCGTGCCTTTTGAAAATATGTCCTTATATTTCTCCCACAGCTGGAAAGGAACCATTACGAAGCTAATTATTAATGTTTAGGTTATATGTATTTTTTTTAAATTCGGGTAAATATAAATCCCACAGGAGCTGTGCATTTTTCTCAGATAAAATTACTATAATGTTATTTTATGATAGAACATCTGTTCGGACATTTTAGTGTGAAGAGAGCATTATAAAATTATGCTAAATGCTAAATAGCTCTCCCATAAGAACCATGCATTTTTCCAGGATAAAAAGTATCATGTATGTTATTTAAAGACCGGATTGCGCTCCAGATCTATTCCATATTTTTCAGAGATAAAAGTCACCCTCCGGCCCATAAACTATGTATATTCAAAAAATCATATCAATCCGTTGCTCTTTTGCTGAGTTAAAGATGGACAAACCCACAAAAACACTTTCGCATTTATAATACAAAATTAACATTTTGTTTGTAATCATCATTCTAAACCATTTCCCATTATCTGGGGTCGGCGCAGTAAATCTTTTTGTTCCATTCCTCTCTATCAGCCGTCATTTCCATACTTACTCCTTTCATTCTCATATCCCTCTTCACACAATCGATCCATCTTTTATTCGGCCTTCCTCTGCCCGTGTGTCCCTCATTCATATTCAACACTCGTTTTGTGACATGACTTTCATTCCTCCGCATCACATGCCCAAACCATGCCAATCTGCTTCCTCTCACCTTTTCTACCACTGGCGCTACCAGGCTTCCTCT
The DNA here is from genome assembly GCA_029286625.1 of Parnassius orleans. Taxonomy (NCBI): domain Eukaryota; kingdom Metazoa; phylum Arthropoda; class Insecta; order Lepidoptera; family Papilionidae; genus Parnassius; species Parnassius orleans. Next base: position 1,435,329 of record JAGSMP010000137.1, read on the forward strand.
TATACTCATTCCTTATCTTATCCATCCTTGTCACACCACACATCCATCGTAACATTCTCATTTCATTCGCATGCAGTCTATTTTCATCCTTCTTCTTGACGGCCCAGCATTCACTTCCATACATGACGACAGGTCGGATGATCGATTTGTAAATTTTCCCTTCAGCCTTATTGGCATTCGGGGTCGCACGTTGTGGCTGTGACCTGTCGCCATTTCATCCACCTGCGTTAATCCTATGCTGCACAGCTCTATCTATTCCGCCGTCGCCTTGAATGAGGGAACCGAGGTACTTGACATCTGAGCAGATAGGCAGTATAGCGCCATCCAACGACATGGGTACAGGACTGGAAAGGCCGCCGAAATCACAGCACAGATATTCGGTTTTGGATCTGCTGATCTTCGCCAACACTTTCCAGCCTCCGTTGCCACCCGTCAGTCTGCTCTGTACTCGATGCCTTCTTCCCGACAAGCACGATGTCATCGGCAAAGAGCATGCACCAGGGTGCCTCATCCTGCAGGTCCGACGTCAAAGCGTCCATAATCAGTAGGAAGAGGTAAGGGCTCAATGCCGACCCTTGGTGCAGCCCTACCGCCACATCGATACTGCCTGTAGTTCCGCGGCAGATCGTACACATGTACGGATGCTCTGTACATAGCACGGACCAACCTCACATACTTCCCAGGCATACCTTTCATCTTTAACGCCCACCACAAAACCTCACGGGGAACCTGATCATACGCCTTTTCAAGGTCGACAAAACCATGTGCAGATCTTTGCGCGCGCTTGTACTTTTCGCACAATTGGCGTAATGCGAAAATGGCATCTGTCGTACCTCGACCGGGCATGAATCCGAACTGGTTTTGTGTTATCTCACACTTCTCTCATTCTTCTCTCTATTATTCTTTCCCAGACTTTCATCGTATGTGACATGAGTTTTATTCCCCGGTAACTGCTGCAGTTTTGACGTCTCCTTTGTTTTTAAAAATGGGGACCAGTATACTGCTGCACCATTCCTCAGGTATTTGTTCCTCCTGCAACAATTTACCGAAAATAAACTCAACCACTTCCATCCATCCGCCCTCAGCAACTTCCACACTTCTACTGGTATTCCATCTGGGCCGACCGCCTTCCCATTCTTCATATTCCTAACAGCCATTTTACTTCTTCCACACTAATTTCTCTCACTAAGCCCATATTCACTGGTGGGTTTTCAAGCATACCATTCCATTCATTCTCCTCATTCATCAATTTCTCAAAATACTCCTTCCATCGCTTCTTTATACTTTCATCGTCAGTCAAAATCCTTCCAGAATCATCTTTTATACATTTTACATGTGAAACATCTCTTCCATTCCTTTCTCTCGATCTTGCAATTTGAAAAGTCGTTTTTGCCCTTCGAGGCTTTCAAGGACCGATATAATTTATCTTGCGCCTCTGCCCTACAAATAGCAACTTCCTTCTTCGCCTCTTCTTACATTCTTTATACGCTCCTCTCTTACTTTCTTTTATGGATTCATTCTGGTCTTCGCTCTTCCATTCTTTAAAGGCATTTTCTTTTCTCTCAAAACTTCTCTAATACTTTCACTCCACCACCACCCATCCTTATCTATCATACGCTTCCTTTTGATTCTCCTAATACCTTCCTTGCCACACTTCGGATACAATCAGCCATTTCCTTCCAGCACTCATTCACACTCATTCCTTCCATATCACCCATCTCTATCATCTTGTTTACAACTAGCTCTCTAAATTCACTTGCATACCCCTCCTTATGCAACAAATGCCACTTTATTTTGGGTGGGGGACGATCCTTATGTTTGTTGAGGCGAACAGTTAAGCAGATGTCAGCCAGCAGAATTCGGTGCTGGGATACTAAGTCTTCACCTGGAAGCACTTTGCAGTTTTTTACACTCTTGATTTGGTTCCGTCTTATCAGAAGATAGTCGATCTGTGTCGCGTGGTGGCCACTTTTATAAGTAACAAGATGCTGATCTCGTTTTTGGAACCACGTGTTTACTACAGCCAGGTCGAAAGCACATGCTGCTTGCAGAAGAATCCCCTCACGGTTCCGCATTCCGTACCCCATCCACCATGTACTCTTTCATACCCGTCATTCACTCTCCCTACATGTCCATTAAAATCTCCTCCCATATAAACATCCTCACGCTCAGGTATTCCCATCATCATACAATCAAATTCCTCCCAAAACTTCTCTTTCACACTCTCTTCACAGCCTGTTTGCGGAGCATACACACTTACAACATTCACTACTTTGTTTTCAATCATTAATTTAACAACTATCATTCTGTCATTTACTCTTTTCACATCTGTCACTCGTTCTTTCATTCCACTATCTAACACAACTCCTACTCCATTTCGCTTCCCATCACTTCCACAATAATAAAACTTGTATCCTCCCCAATCTCTTGCTTTATTGCCCTTCCATTTTGTTTCCTGCAAACAGGCAACATTCACTCTTCGTCGTTTCAAAACATCTGCTAACTCTTCCTCTTCCAGTCATCGTACCTATATTCCAGCTTGCAAACCTCACTCTGACATTCTTCTCTCTCCGGGCTTGCCTCTTACGTCGCACCCGCTCCGTAAGGTGCGACAACCCTTGCCCACTTCCCACAGGAGCCGGGTGCTGCCCCTGCGCGTCGCCTGCGGGGTACGCCCTAGCCCTGTCACATATCCCACAACTCGTACTATTCATTTACTGCATGGATTTGGCAGAAGTTTTACAGTCGGCCGCCTGCCTGACACCAACCTCTTTGGGTATGCTATTGTTGGTAGAAAGCTACCATTTTGGGAAAGGAAAAGAAGTTTGGGGTAGGAGCATAGGTGTAAGGATACTGTTATCTCGGCAGGAAAGGTATGAGAATAACAGTAGCTCGGGGAGCCGGGGTCGCGTACCCGTATTCCATAACAGGATCACTGGAAAGGTAGGCCAGCATGGAAACCCCTGACCAAACACAAACATTTTGTTTGTAATGTGTATATTTTATTTAGAGTTTTTTTTTAAAAGTAGAACCATTTTCATTATTCAGTACTTTTATACATTTATATCCTGAAAATCGTTTAATCTTCTCTTTTTATGTATTCCATTTCATTCTTATTTGAAAAACATCGCTGCAATACGACTAAATGAAAGCCAAAACACGAAAAAAGTGAATATGCAATAGCTCTCGCACATGGAATTCAATATTCTTTTCAGTGACCGCACATCCCACAGATCCCACAGACTAAAATAAAAATAAAAGGACGAGGAATTTTTCACACATGCAAAGGCATCCACGAACTAGAAACTGCTTTAAAATGGAGTGTGTATTAATAAAGTTAAAAATTTAATTAATATTCGGCACCATTTTTACTCTATCCATGTCTATCCTACTTCGAACCGAATTTGAAAATGTATTCTGCTTAAACATAATTTTTGATTAGTTATTTTCTTATAGATTCTTCTCGTAAAAATTAGCAAAAAGGCGGAAATGTTGACACCCCTGAGGACGAAGATGGAATACCTCGCTGCCAGTGAAAAGGTTTTCCGGTTCCCATTACTCACAACCATACAAAACACGGCAGTATTATACTCCTATTTTACGCTGTATCCTCTACGAGAGTAGTCCTTTTCCGATAAGGGCGAACCATTCATGCTGCAGCCAGAACACGCTATAGCCTGACTCTACCACGTTTCAATAATTCATCGAGATTAATCAAGTCTCAAGTCTCCATGGAAAAATGAAATGGAAAGAAACGGACCGTAAATACAGCTGAATTTGATGGACGACGACTGATCTGGCACTCCAGATATTTAATTTTTTATGTTGCCATGGACCACCAACGTTTAGATATAAAAATACATTGATTTTTATGTTTGTTCTATAAATAAAATACATAAATGTTTATGTGACAAAGTATCATTGTGCATCTCTTATTTTAATGTAGCAACACATTGTACAGAAACTGTATCGGCACACTTCATCATCCCCAGGAATGCTTTCGCGGACCACTTCGGAGTAGAGACCACCAGTACTCCACGGACAACGGAAATATTTTTGTAAACTTCTCTACGATATGAGTATAAGAGCTGTGAAGTCAAAATTCATTTTTGAATAAATATTTATATAGTTTGAATTTACATGAAGTGATATTCTTAAGCATTTTTTCTTAAATTCTAGTTACTTTAATATAATTTTCTTAGAACTTACGTAATTTTTTTCATTAAATAAGTTATCAATTACACAACTAAACCATTCCATAGCACTATTAAATTATTTTTAATCTTTCTTGCAAACCATATAATAAAGGATACAACGGGCGAATTTAAAGGCTATAGGTATTTTCTACCAGTAAACCCATGGTGTGGTGAGAACTAAAATAAATACACATATAATATTATAAATATATACACTTTATATATACAATTTAGATAAAGCCATGAAAATTGAGGCTTAGCAGGTGAATTGGCTATCGCAATACCAGAGATGTCACACCAGATGAAACCTTTATATATCTTGATATTTAAAACCGGACAATATTGACAGTTTTATTGTTCCATATTTCAGAGGCTACGAGTGGCTACGAGATTTTACTGACTTTTCCCTAGTCACATTTTACAACACCTATGAAAAATAAGGCGGTAAATTTTATTGTGTCAACATGTCAATCTGCTATAAATAGAGTCTCCATCATATACAAAATAGTATTTTCAGATCTACTCGATCAACTGAGATGAAGCATACCTTTAATCAAAATTTAGGGTAATAGCTAATAGCTATAAAATGCTATAATGCCATTCAGGTTATCCAACTGTGCTATATTTAATTCGCAAAAAAACAGTACAAGCAATCAGATAAAAATTATAAAGCGTATTTAAAGTGTTCGCGTTCTTTATTAAAATATATTGTGACTTCAAATATCGTTTCTAGCGTACTTACCCACTTCGATAAAGACGAAACCAGGATACTTTTACATATACTCGTAGCTACTGCAGGGGTGACAAGTACTGAAATGTCTGCCTTAAAGTGGAATATATCCTGAGCGGAACCTCATTAAGTGCAGTTACTCCGTCATACCGGTAGCGCTGTGTTTTTCTATTTCTACTTTTTCTTCTTTATAACCCGTTAAAGTCCAATAATGAACTTGGACCTTTCCCGTTGTAGGGTGGATTTGCCTTCAACATCAGTTTGGCAGGCAGATTAACGACGCGTCCGTCGCCGGTATGGGTATTTTACTTCTGACATAAACAAGATAGTATACCGCCATCTATCGGAAACTATAAGATTTTGTGACATTCCCCATAGTCACCTTTTACGATAACTACGGGACTATTATAGATTATAGACTTTACGCATATTTATCATTCTTACAAATGTATTTGTCGGAAAATACATACAGATGTTAATGCTAAAATATTAAAAGTGTGAGAGCGGATGTTCAACTTGTTATATTAAATAGATTCAGTTTGCAAAACAACAGCAAAACTTCTCTCAGCAAAAAAAAACTGTCAGGCAAAACAATCTTCTGTATTTGTAGGTACTTTTTACCACAACGGACAGAATCACGACACTTATATATAGCTCGTAGAATGATTGCTTCCTACTAGTTCCTTCGCTGTACATTAAACTGCTCGAACGAGTGGCAATTTTGTGATCTACCCTCACTTTTATTTAACTCTTTTCGTTTTCAAGGGGGATTTTGTCAATTGCAGGTGCTCATTACTTTGAATTATTAGGAAGATGCTGCTACCATCTTCTATTTCAGTTTCCCTCTATCGCCTCTTACGATATGGTGTAGGTAGTGGATATTCTTATGCCGCCACTATACCGTTCCCTTAATTTTCCAACTCACTAAATCAGAATCCTGGATAAATAGGTTTAATAATATGGATACTTTTTACATACATACATACATACATAAACACCCACGCCTGTCACCCAGAGGGGTAGGCAGAGACTACGGACTTCCACTTGGCACGATCCTGGCACACCTCTCGCCTCCTTACATCCATATATCTACGCATACACGCTCGTCGGTTAAGGGTACTCCTAATCTGGCCTTTTTTCAATATAACGCCAATTTGGTCGATAAACCATCGTCTAGGGCGTACCTTTCCGACTCTGCCGTTCACTTCTGCAACATAAATTTGCTTTGTCACTCTTTCCTCGTTCATTCTTTCTACATGACCAAACCACTGAAGCATTCCTTTTTAATCCTGGTTACAACGTCATCTTGCAAACCACACTTTTCTCTTATCACACTATTTCTCACCCTGTCATTCAGATTCAGCCTAGCATACTCCTTAATGACCGCATTTCTACAGCATTTATTCTACTCTCATGCTTCTTCTGCCAAACCCAACTTTCACTAACATACATTAAAGTAGGGACTAACACAGCATTATGAATTGCCAAACGTGCCTTTTGACAAATTCTGACTCTTCACAATAGCGTGTAGAGCCCCATTCACTCTATTTCCTGCGTTCACTCGTCGTTCTATATCCTTATCAAATCTACCATCCCTACTAAATAGACATCCCAAATATACAAACTCATCCACTTGCTCAATCAACTCCTTCTGTTCTTATTTCATAAAGTTTTACTTTCTTCTCTTTCAAAACCATCACTTTCGTCTTACTTGCGTTCACTTTCATACCTCTTTCTTTTAATGATCGGTTCATTAAAGTAACCATCATTGCAACTCGACCGCCGACGATGCAATATGACTTGATCATCGGCGTACAAAAGGCATTTGACGACCCATTCTCAACCCACATTCTTCAACTTTCAAAGTTTGCAAGCAACTGTCCATAAATAGGTTAAACAGCCAGGGAAGCTACACAGCCCTGTCTGACACCTTTTGGATGCCAAACCAGTCCGAGTAGACCCTGTTGATCCTGACACTCAGCACTAGAGTCCCTATAAAAAGACTTCAATGCCTGTATCAAACCAGCGCTCAAACCAAATGAGTTAAGTGTTTGCCATAACACATTCCTGTCCACTCTGTCATAAGTGAAAGCACAAAACTTTCTGGTTTTGGCCAAAACTTCTCCGCAATCATGCGCATGGAAAATACTTGATCCGTACACCCCATTCCTTTCTAAATCCAGCTTGCACATCCCAAATTTTTCCATCAGTTTCTTCCATAACTCTTTCAATTAACACCTTAGCATATAGTTTACCCACAATGCTAAGCAAGCTGATACCACGGTAGTTTTACAGTCCTGCTGTGACCCTTTTCCTTTATATATTGGGACTATAACGGCTTTGCACCAGTCTTCCGGTACCCTTCAGTTCCCAACATAAATTAAACAAGGTGTACAGCAGGCCTGCCACCACTCCTCTCCAGCCCTTAGCATTTCGGTGATACTCTATCATATCCGCCTGCCTTACTTGCTTTCATGCTTTTCATTGCTTTCATTATTTCATCTACACTTATCTCCCTACCTCTCTCCACTTCTTTCGGAATTTCTTTTCACTTAATTCAGACGACCTTCACTCATAAACACGCTTTCAAAGTATTCCTTCCATCTCTTTAAATTCGAAACTTCATCATTCAGCATACAGCCATTCTCGTCTCGTATAGCATTCATTCTAGGCTGTTTTGAATTTCCCTAGCAGTTCTTACGAGTTTCCAGAACATTTTAATATTTGCCTGGAAGTTATCAGATATCCTTCTATCATTCTTATCCGTTCTTTCTTGCTTTTCCTTTCAACAACTTCTTTTACTCTCTTATTTATAAGTCTAAAGTCTGCCTTTTTCTCTCAATCTCATCATTCATACCGCCAGAATTACCAGCTTTGGTTGCCAGTAAATCTAGCCATGCTCTCTTCTTTGCTTCAACTTCCATCCGAATCTCATCATCCCACCACAACGTATTATTTTTCCTTTCATTCGTTCTCTTACTTACACCACATACTTCGGTGGCTGCATCCACCAAAACTTTCTTAACATTATTCCATACAGTCTTCAGGTCTAAATCATTCATACATATTTCATTCAAACCATTTATATTCTCCCTCAGTCTACATTTATACTTCTCTTTCACACCTTCATCTTGTAACCTCTCTGTTCTTATACGCTGTAACGCAGTGGTAGACACAGATGTCCGATGCCGCCAACGCCTGAATAGATCATTAATTCGGCATAAGACCAAGTAATGATCCGTCCTACGTTGGACCCCGGTAAACTCTTGTATCTACCACTGCGCTCCGCATTCTTTCATCCACAATTATGAAATCTATCATGCTTCTACCATTACCTCTTTCCCATGTATACATGTGAATCCTCTTATGGCGAAAGAAAGTATTCGTCACAAAAAGATTCTTTTCCTCACATACGGCGAGGAGGTCTTCACCATTCTCATTTACACTTTCATCGCCAAACATTCCTAATATCCTTTCATAACCAGACCTCTTCACCCCAACCCTTCCATTAAAATCTCCTAACATAATGATATTTTCATTTCCTTACATTTCATCAACACCATCCTTACCATGTCCCAAAACTGCTCTCGGATATAAGTGGGCTTAAAAATGTCTGGGGCGTACACCCTAACAAACAACTTCTTTAAGCCCACTTTCATTCGTATCCACAGCAGCCTTGGCTTACACATTCATACTCTTTCACACATTGGCCCATTCTTTCTGAAAGGATGACACCGACTCCCTGGCATGCCGCTCGGTCTCGTCTACACCAGACCAGTAAGCGGTATACATGCCATGTGCAGTGGCATCCTTTCCCTACTATTCACAAATAATGGTGCAAGCGAAACCTTAATATGCTTATCTATGGCTTACCAGTTAATTTGTATTTTCACAATCCACTAATATTTATGCTCACATACATTTTGTGGTATTAAAATGGCGTATGAAGTCGTTAATATGCGTATTTTGTACAGGTTTTGGCCTCATTAATTTGACTCATGACTTAATTTTTACTGTAGGGCTGACCCTTTTTGGAATTTATTACGCAATTACAAATCTTTTGTATCTTTAGATTCCTATAAAATCCTTTTAAAATAAAGATAAAGTAAAATAAACATTACATTTAATTATCTTAATCTCCCCTCTTCACCTTAAATGAAAACATATATTTAGTATACATAATCCATTCGCAAACATAACTGCAACACACGTATCACGTATCACGTATACTAGATCAATTACTTGATATTCTGTATATATAAATGCAAATATACAGTTTATAGTTAAAATATATATATAATATAGTTAGAAGTGAAATAAGTGGAATAAGTTGCCAGCATCTGTCGTCCCATTCAACAACAATGTGGGTATCTTCAAGGGAAGAATGAATAGACTTTGTTAAGTCGCGCTTTATCATCTTCGATTGCATCACATCTCCACTTACCATCAAGTGGGATAGCAGTCAAGCGTTGGCTTAGATTAGTAGTCTTTAGTTATATACTGAAACGGCAAGATCACTCTGTTAGTAGATGATATAAAAGTCGGATTAGGACAAGACACGGAAAAAATATGTACATACATAACATAACATAAACACCCACGCCTGTCACCCACAGGGGTAGGCAGAGACTATGGACTTCCATTCGGCACGATCCTGACACACCTCTCTCGCCTCCTCCACATCCATATACCTACGCATACATGCTCGTCGGTTAAGGTACTCTTAATTTTGCCCATTTTCAATATATCGCCAATTTGGTCGATAAACTTTCGCATAGGGCGTCCTTCCCGACTCTGCCGTTCACCTCTGCCACATAAATTTGCTTTGTCACTCTTTCCTCATTCATTCTTTCTACATGACCAAACCACCGAAGCATTCCTTTCTTAATCCTGGTCACAACATCATCTTGCAAACCACACTTTCTCTTATCACACAATTTCTCACTCTGTCATTCAGATTCAGCCCTAACATACTCCTTAATGACCGCATTTCTACAGCATTTATTCTACTCTCGTGCTTCTTCTGCCACACCCAACTTTCACTACCATACATTAAAGTAGGAACTAACACAGCATTGTGAATTGCCATACGTGCCTTTTTGGACACATTCTGACTTTCCACAACAGAGTGTAGAGCCCCATTTACTTTATTTCCTGCGTTCACTCGTCGTTCTATATCCTTATCATATCTACCATCCCTGCTAAATACACATCCCAAATACACAAAATCATCTACGTGCTCGACCAGTTCCCTTCTATCCTTATTTCACATATCGTTTTACATTCTTCTCTTTCAAAACCATAACTTTCGTCTTACTTGCGTTCACTTTCATTCCCTTTCTTTTAATGAACTGTTCATAAATGTAACCATCATTTGCAACTCAGCCGCCGACGACGCGAGTGTGATCGCAATCCACTTTTCGCCCCTCCGGGAGACAGAACGTGACGGTGGTGAACCTCGTCGTTATATAAAGTTACAAACTGAAGAATATACAAATTTTTGAGAATAATAATTAAGCAAGAAAATTCAGGCGTTGCGTATTCCAAAAAGTAGCAGGGGCGAATCTTTCAATAGTCCACCTGATGGTAAGTAGATACCGTGGCTCACAGACATATACATTTATCCTCAATTAAGAATCAAAATGCAGATGCGTTGTCACCCCTGAAGACTGAGATGGAATGCCCCGTTTCCAGTGAAAAGGGTCTCCAGCAGCATGGGTCTACCACGTAAAGATATCACCATTTAAAATATTAATATACACGTACTTAAACAATTTAATAACGAAATTTCTACACGAAATTTCTTATTTTATTCTTCATCATCATCATAATTCTCAGCCTGCGGCATTCCACTGTTGTATATACGATAGACCTTTAACAAGCGCACCTCTATTAACTTTCTTAAAATATTACGAATATTATTTTATTTTAATTTTAATTATTCTTTAAACTTGGTCATAGGTTTTCTTACAATACAATTATTTTTTATAGTTATTTTCCTACGTTTTAAGCACATTTTCGTTCATAAAGGATAAATTAGGAAAAAAGGGATATTAAAACAATCGTAAATAGAAACAACAGCTATTACAATTTAAAAACAATGGAAAAACCTTTAATGAACTGTTTTCGCTTTTCTATCTCTTCTTATAAACACATCGACACAGTATAGGGATATTTTAACAACACATGAATTCCAAAGAGTATGTCGATATTTTCTTATGTATATATCCAAGAAAACTTTATTTAATAATCTACATTTTTTATATAAACATTGACTTTAAATGGGATTTCAAATTTTAATGCAGAGAAAAAAATGCAAGTGTGAAAACTTTACATCACGAAAGTTTAATTTTTAAATTAAAAAAATAAAGTAAAGTAAAAACTTTTTAAGGGCGGCGATTAATTAAAAGTTAACATCGGTTGATCATACTCAAAATGAGGTTGTCAATATCCTGTTGACGAATATTGTCCCAGGTTCTACTGGGATGCATAAAAAGTTGTTTTCTGTAACCAGATTTCCAGGAAAATCCTCAGATTTTTATTTGCAGCATATTTCAAGCATGCTTAATGGGACTTAAATCTGGGGATTGCGCTGGCCATTCTAGGGTCGTGACATCATGATCGTGCAACTAGGCTGTTACCAACCTGGCCGTATATGCGAGCATGAAGGTTGGCTTTATGCAGTCTCCTCCTCACAATTTGGTCACTCACAAGCACATGGTGTTCAAACTTAGGACCAATAGCCGACATGACGACAAGTAGCCTTTGGATCAATTACATCGCCGTAATATTTGGTTGCCTTCTCGCAGCAATTTGCAAAAAACGGTATTCTCTGGGTGTGGTAATATGGCTTATACCTAGATGTCTCTCTGCTACTTCCCCGTGGCACGATAGCGTGACCACAGCCTCCAAATCACATTTTGCCTGGTGCCTATTGCCGCAGCGACGTCACGTTGAAAAGCACCATCCTGCAGCAATTACACTGCTCTTAACATCTCTTTAGATAGCGGTTTTCAACAAAAAACTCTGATTAGAAAATTGCCCTTTAGTTCAACTTTATGTTTACCGCCAACACATTTTACTTTTCTTTTATTTAAATTTGGAATTAATCTGGAATAAATGACAAACAATTTGAAATAAATGACAAATAAAATTGTTTGTTTAATAAAAACTTCTCCGCAATCATGCATGGAAAAGACTTGATCCGTACACCCCATCCCCTTTTTAAATCCAGCTTGCACATCCCAAATTTTTCCATCAGTTTCTTCCATAACTCTTTCAATTAACATCTTAGCATACAGTTTACCCACAATGCTAAGCAAGCTAATGCCATTTACTTATTGTATTATAATCTAAATTATTTGTTACATCTCATGGTATGGAAAACAATTTTAATTAAAAGTACCATAAAATGAATCTAAATTATTCCTTCAATACATATTTACAAGATACTCTTTTTACTCTTTTTATAAGGTAATCAGTGTTTAAAAAACAAAACATTACAAACACATTATAGGCACAGCCTAAGATTAGACTGTGGTATAGGGATATTTTTAATAACATTGACCAACTAAAAAGTACTGTCCATTTTTAAATGTTTTTAATATCAAATTGTTCGTCATTTATTCCAGATTGATTCCAAATTTAAACTAAGAGAAAATAAAATGTGTTGGAGGTAAACATAAAGTTGAACTAGAGGGAGCGAATTTTCTAATCAGAGTTTTTTTTGTTGAAAACCGCTATCTAAAGAGATGTTAAGAGCAGTGGAATGCTGCAGAATGGTGCTTTTCAACGTGACGTCGCTGCGGCAATAGGCACCAGGCAAAATGTGATTTGAGGCTGGTCACGCTATCGTGCCAAGAGGAAGTAGCAGAGAGACATCCAGGTATAAGCCATTACCACACCCAGAAAATACCGTTTTTGCAAATTGCTGCGAGAAGGCAACCAAATATTACGGCGATGTAATTGATCCAACGGCTACTTGTCGTCATGTCGGCTATTGGTCCTAAGTTTGAACACCAGGTGCTTGGAGTGACAAAATTGTGAGGAGGAGACTGCATAAAGCCAACCTTCATGCTCGCATATACGGCCAGGTTGGTAACAGCCTAGTTGCACGATCATGATGTCACGACCCTAGAATGGCCAGCGCAATCCCCAGATTTAAGTCCCATTAAGCATGCTTGGAATATGCTGCAAATAAGAAATCTGAGGGATTTTCCTGGAAATCTGGTTACAGAAAAACAACCTTTTATGCATCCCAGTAGGACCTGGGACAATATTCGTCAACAGGATATTGACAACCTCATTTTGAGTATGATCAACGGATGTCGATGCGTTATGAATATCAAGGGTGCTTATCTGATTGTTAACTTTTAGTTAATAGCCGCCCTTAAAAAGTTTTTACTTTACTTTATTTTTTTAATTTAAAAATTAAACTTTCGTGATGTAAAGTTTTCACACTTGCATTTTTTTCTCTGCATTAAAATTTGAAATCCCATTTAAAGTCAATGTTTATATAAAAAAATGTAGATTATTAAATAAAGTTTTCTTGGATATATACATAAGAAAATATCGACATACTCTTTGGAATTCATGTGTTGTTAAAATATCCCTATACTGTGTCGATGTGTTTATAAGAAGAGATAGAAAAGCGAAACAGTTCATTATAGGTTTTCCATTGTTTTAAATCGTAATAGCTATTGTTTCTATTTACGATTGTTTTGATATCCTTTTTCCTAATTTATCCTTTATGAACGAAAATGTGCTTAAAACGTAGGAAAATAACTGTAAAAGAATTGTATTGTAAGAAAACCTATGACCAAGTAGATCCCGCCGCGCTAAAAAAAAAAAACGGCTATGTACCGGGCCACTTGAAATAATCACGGCGCAGCACTTGAGTCAACCTTTTTTTGTCACCTTTGTTTGTTTACGTTTAAGAAGTTTGAGTTACAGTTCTTGAAAGCCGATAAGATTGTAGATGAATAGAAACAATAACAATGACATTGAGATGTTTATTTAGTTTTGTATAGCTCTTTGTTTCTAAGGGACCATGAAAAGTGTATTTACTGCCAATAGATTTGGTTTGTTGAATGATAAAATTAAGTTTTTATTTTATTTTTATGTTCTCATAATCTATATAACATGCTCTTCCTAAAATGAACCGAAATTATGCATGTAATTATTATAATAATTTACTTTTCACTGCAAAAATTTGCTTAAAGTTCAACTATAAACAGTTTAGACGCGCGTTTTTACCTCATTTTCAAAAAATTTTTTGTAAAAATATTATAGCGTCTTCCTTAATTTTTTTTATACAATCATATAGATATAACATTTAGAAATAATTTTTTTATTTATAAATATACATACATGCAGTAAACTATATATAAAAAAGCTAAATATTTCAGAAGGTATATCTTATTTTAAATCTTGACCGTTATAAATTGTTCAAGTAGAGGTGTTTTGTTTTTCCTTTTTTATCAATTGAAACACAAAAATTTACTGTTGTTGTAACTTAAATCATTCAATAACATTAAAGAATAATTAAAATTAAAATAAAATAATATTCGTAATATTTTAAGAAAGTTAATAGAGGTGCGCTTGTTAAAGGTCTATCATACATCCAACAGTAGAATGCCGCAGGCTGCGAATTATGATGATGATGAAGAATAAAATAAAAATTTCGTGTAGAAATTTCGTTATTATATTGTTTAAGTACGTGTATATTAATATTTTAAATGGTGATATCTTTACGTGGTAGACCCATGCTGCTGGAGACCCTTTTCACTGGAAACGAGGCATTCCATCTCAGTCTTCAGGGGTGACAACGCATCTGCATTTTGATTCTTAATTGAGGATAAATGTAGGTGTCTATGAGCCACAGCATCTACTTACCATCAGGTGGACTGTTGAAAGATTCGCCCCTGCTACTTTTTGAAATACGTAACGGCTGAATTTTCTTGCATAATTATATTCTCAAAACTTTTAATATTCTAAAAAGAGATTTTATATATTAACAGTTTGTAACTTTATATTTTAAATTTATTATAGGTATATATATATATATATATATATATATATATACACATATAATATATATATATATATATTTCCCATATATATTTCATTGAAGTGGCCCCGAGTTCCCAGCGCCCCTTTAATGGGGCAGGGGTGCGAAGAATCTCCGGGAGGAAAACCGGCGACGAGGTTCACCACCCGTCACGTTCTGTCTCCCGGAGGGCGAAAAGTGGATTGCGAACATACTCGCGTCATCGGCGGCCGAGTTGCAAATGATGGTTACATTTATGAACAGTTCATTAAAAGAAAGGGAATGAAAGTGAACGCAAGTAAGACGAAAGTTATGGTTTTTGAAAAGAAGAATGTAAAACGATATGTGAAATAAGAATAGAAGGGAACTGGTCGAGCAAGTAGATGAGTTTGTGTATTTGGGATGTATTTAGCAGGGATGGTAGATATGATACGGATATAGAACGACAGTGAACGCAGGAAATAAAGTAAATGGGGCTCTACACTCTGTTATGGAAAGTCAGAATGTGTCCAAAAAGTCACGTATGGAAATTCACAATGTTGTGTTAGTCCCTACTTTAATGTATGGTAGTGAAAGTTGAGTGTGGCAAAAGAAGCACGAGAGTAGAATAAATGTTGTAGAAATGCGGTCATTAGGGAGTATGTTAGGGCTGAATCTGAATGACAGAGTGAGAAATTGTGTGATAAGAGAAGAGTGTGGTTTGCAAGATGATATTGTGACCAGGATTAAGAAAGGAATGCTTCGGTGGTTTGGTCATGTAGAAAGAATGAACGAGAAAAGAGTGACAAAGCAAATTTATGTTGCAGAAGTGAACGGAAGAGTCAGGAAAGGACGCCCTAGACGAAGGTTTATCGACCATGGTGGCGATATATTGAAAATGGGCCAGATTAGGAGTACTCTTAACTGACGAGCGTGTATGCGTAGATATATGGATGTAAAGGAGGCGAGAGAAGTGTATCAGTATAGTGCCAAATGGAAGTCCGTAGTTCTGCCTACCCTCTGGGTGACAGGCGTGAGTGTTATGTATGTAAACACTGTTTTCTATGACGAAAAATTTCTGATAGTGATTTATGATTTTTGAAAATGTGAACGAAATACAATATTTGCTCTGGGAATAATACTGAGTCAGTTTTACACGACATTAAATGAAAGACAGATATCGTAAATGAATTTCTTGCAGCATATTTATTTAATTTCAAAATGAAGTTGTAAATATTGTTCGTAAAAAATATAATGATACATTATTTGTTTTAGCTAAATCTTACATGACTATATTATCGTAACTACTAAATAATATGAAAATAATAGTATTTTGGATTAGTATTAAGTAATTAACAAAGATTGAAAAAAAATTGAAGTGGTTAGGATTCTTAGTTCATGATGCGTATAGTATACAAGTAGAATCTATATAAAATCTTCTATCGTCTATTTATCCGATCGGCTTAGCTACAATGGCCATTTAGGACAGTTACTTCACTATCAGGTGGGATTATTGTTAAGTATGGGCTTATAGTTGGTCACTACCGCGTTAGTCGGGTGGTTGTAAGCGCAACTGCTGATCATGTGTTCCCTTGTTCAAATCCCGGGTCGGGCCAAAATCAGTTATTGCTTTCACTCAAGGAATTCTCAGTAGCAGCCTGGAGTCAAGAAGTTGGTGGTGTTTCACTCCCGGGTCTCAGAAAGCACGTAAAGCAATTAGTCCTGCGCCTGATCTCTTTTCGGTTGTGCTGGATTGCAGTGGCATCGGACAATAAGATGAATGGAATAGAGAGTTCATCTGTGCTTGTACACACTGGTTAAATTTCAGATTTTAATTTATTTTCTTTTCCTTTAAAAAACTTTACCCCCACACTAGGATTTTCTCTTGTATCGTGGAGGCAGTTTACAAACATAAATTGCACAAGGACAAACATCCAGACCCGGAACAATTATTTGTAGGCCATACAAATACTTGTTCCGTTCGAACCCGCGGCCCCCAGCGCTGCAACTCATTACTAAGCCACTGCACCACGGAGCCGTCAAAAAAAACCGTTAATTAAAACTGTAAAGTTGTTTCAACATGTCAGTAAGAAATTTCATAAAGGAAGAATTTATAATCATATTTTATTTTATCGTAAAGCAAAGCATGTGTTGCAACAAGCGACGGTAACTTAAAAGATTTGTTACTCTTCCTTGCAACCCGATATTAAATAAAAATAGAGATAATAAAAATAGAGGTGCTTCAAAGAACCAACTTCCTTTTATAAAATAAACGGGGCAGTATGGGAAATATAAAAGCTCTAGGTGAGCAGAAACTCCACACTTCTTTTGATTAATTGAAAACTTTTAAAAAGTTTTTTTTGTAAAGCAATAACATTTTGTAGAAAAAATGGTTGTTCTTGTCTTAATAGCATGCTAATAAACCCTGAGTTTAATAGCAGATAGTTATTTTATTACAGATAGATACTTCAATTTTATTGATAGATCTGTATGCTGTATGTATCAAGGGTGGGTTCACTAGAAAATGGGTCCCCGGTTCTCGTTATCACTATACAAAATACAGGAGCATTGTGTTGCTATTTTACGTTGGTATTCTGTGCGCGGGTAGTCTTTCCCCGGTTGCAACCGATTATACAGGGCACGTAAAAATTCTAAAAGAGTATGCTTTGTTTTATCTATGTTTGCATGGTGAATGAAAAACTAAGCGACATTTTATTTCAGAAAGCAGTGTGTTGCAACAGGTTTTAGTAAAGAACGACAATGAGCATTAGAGTCACGTAAAATGTATACAGCCATTTGTACGGTGGATCCTGAATACAGTTAGAAACACCTGGATTGCAACGTGAGCCGCGTATCAAGTTGTTTTAAAATTTCTGTAAGCTATATTGAATTACTTTTACACGTTTTTCGAGTATAATATATAAAATTTATGCCTAAGTAAGTTTTAACTTTTTATACAAGTAAGACTAACGAATGAGCAGGTACTATAGCTGGTAAGACAGACACCTAGATTTATTTGCGGCTTGAAAATCCAAATGCAGATACGTTTCTACTCGTGAGGAGTAAAATAGAATACCTTGTGACCAAGAAAAAGACACATACGAAACACAACAGACCGTAATGTTTTTATTATCCTTTGCCTTCTGCCAAATATCACCTTATCACTATACAAAAAGTCTGTAAGAATACGTCAATTATTGATACATAATATATTTGTAATCCTACTTTGGCTGAACATTTGACGTCACCGTGTAGTGGCGGTGTAAGAATATCCACTACCCCATATCATCCCGTGGGTGTCGTAAGAGGCGATAGAGGGAAACTAATCAGGAGGTAGGCAGCACCATCTTTCTAATAACGACTAAAAATAAAAAACTGCGATTGCCAACCCGCTTGCCAAGCGTGGCAACTATGGCAAATAACCCCCTTAAGAGATAGTCTATGGGGAGACCTATGTTCAGCAGTGGACTTTATTAGGCTGTAAGGGTAACGGCACCTTTACTTGCGGGTTTAAATAAAAAAAAAAAAATCCGGGTCGTGCAAAAAAATAATAGTAGGTTATTTCTATCAAGAAATTCTCCGTAGCAGCCCAGTATCAGGAAATTAGTGGTGTTTCATCCCCGTGTCTCGGAAAGCATGCAGTCGTTAGTCCTGCACCTGATCTCTCTCTGGTTGGATTACTAGAAAGGAAGATAATAGAGTGGGTATCTGTGCTTGCGGATACCATCGGACACTATTATCCTGTGCTGCGCAAAATGGCTAGTCTCAGTTGAGACCGACACGATTTAGGGACCTTCAAGAAAGAGCCTACTCCTTTTTAAAAGGCCGGCAACGCATCTGCAATTCCCCTGGTGTTGCAGTTGTTCGTGGGCGGCGGTAGTCACTTACCATCAGGTGAGCCGCATGCTCGTTTGCCCCCTCTCCTATAAAAAAAGACCGACCGAAATTCGGTCTTGAGGACATTATTATTCACTTTAACTGAGCAATTCTTGTATACATGATGTATATATATCTCTTTGATTTTCCCATATTGGGCTGGGACTTATAACTATGTAATATGTTTGTGTTCGTATTATAACAAAAAAATGTGTCAATTGTGTTACTTGCCTAACTTTTTTGTAAAAGGCTAGCTATCACTTTTTCCACACTTTCCATCCATAAATTTTTGCTAAACATGGTACGAGTAGCTCCTCTTTAGTCTCTACCTTCCCCCTCGGGGAAAACAGGTGTAATGTATGTGTTTGATTTCTCAAATACGACTCTAACCGTTATGATTTAATTCTTTATTTAAATATTGTTTTACTTTTCAGTTTTATCTTGATATTAGATATGTGTCATCCCTGAGAAAATTATATTTGTATTCTAACGCCAAGCAAATATCAGTCGCCCAGGTATAACACACCACTCACGAAATCTTTTTCATCTGAATTTTATTGCTTTTTGTTTTTATATTATTTAAAAACAATACAAAATATATACATACTTACAACATTACTAATATTCCTGTTAATCACTTCAAATAAGCTTAAAATACGAACGTTAAAAGTAGTTCGCGACAGTAATCGTATACGAACTCCTTAAGTTCTCGGTCTGTACCTATAATCTGTGTACTGCTACTGTTTTATTTTCGCTGTCTACTAATTAAATTATATACTAGCTTTCTTCCTTCGATTTTTTTCACGTAGATTGAAATAAATTACTTTTTTGGGGCTAAGATGGCCAGAACTGACGGAGCTTACCCAAGAAAATACAACATAAAACTGGCCGTAAGAAAAGCAGTTTCCGAGTAAATGTCGGCCATTTTCAATAACTGTCCTTTCGAATTATTGACTGCCATGACTAAATACAAATTAGTAGGGAACTATATGCTTTCAAAGTAGAACAGATTGTCTAATGGGATCAAGGGAATTCTCGGAATAAAACTGTTTCTCCGCGACCACAACCACTGTTTACTAGGGCTTCTTCAACGTTTTATGGATAGCTTTTACTCATACTTATTATTATATATATTTATTATTTTTTATTTCATTATTTTCTATTTTTTCAATTGTATACGGGTTTCTCAGTCGTGGGAAGCATTTTCCATAACCATGACGGCTTGTGATCACTGCTCCTCGTTGCTTGCCTGGGCTTACAATCAAATACTTCATCATTTTAATTTCTATAGTATGTAAAATTC
The DNA here is from genome assembly GCA_029286625.1 of Parnassius orleans. NCBI lineage: Eukaryota > Metazoa > Arthropoda > Insecta > Lepidoptera > Papilionidae > Parnassius > Parnassius orleans. The sequence continues at coordinate 1,455,461 of JAGSMP010000137.1, forward strand.
GACCTACATATTATATATAAATATTCGAAATACAATACTTCGAACATTTATAAGAAAAGCTGACGTTTTATATCCGTTAAACATTGAGGTCGACGCCAGCGAATGCAGAATGCCTGAAAATTTTCAATTTCACGTGTATATTGATGTTCATTCGGACGTATGCTTCTGCTTCTTGTTCGCAATTAAAGCGCTTCTGTTTTGGAAATTTGCATTGGGATTGCGAGTGAAAAAAGGAATGCGTTTTAACTGAAACGCCATAAATTATTATGATAGTTAGGCTTTGCTACGGCATAGTAAAGAAAATAGTAACACCACTTTCACGTGTGTAAACACTGATGTAAACCGTATCTGATAAACAAATTGCCCTATACTATATTTATTCTAGGTCGTTTAATATCATCGCGTCGTGCTTAAATCTGTGCTTTTAATACAAGTAAGGGCATCTGATAATAATGCTGATACTTTATATATTAATACCATTTAATAACATTGTCACATCAATTCTCGATTGAAAATCAAAATACAGATTAAATGCCCCGTTATTAGTGACTAGCTTTACGAATAGCGATGGGAAGCACCGTCAGTAGTACGATACGTCTGCGATCGATAATCCGAAGCGTGACGACGGGAGTAGAGTAGCCATGTCCATTATCAGTAGGGCCTATTCGGAATGGTTTGGCATCCATGAAAGTATTAGACAGGGTTGTGTAGCTGCCCGGTGGTAGTTCAATTTATTTATGCACAGTTGACTGGAAACTTTAAAAGTTGTAACTGTGGGTTAGGAATGGGTGAGTTAACTATCAAAAGTATTTTGCACGCCGACGATCAAGTCATATTTGGGTCATTGATGGTCGATTTGCAAATGATGGTTCAATTAATGAACAGGTCCATAAAGGATGGAGAATGAAAGTGAACGCAAGTAAGATGTACGTGATGGTTTTGAAAGAGAAGAATGTAAAACAATATGTGATATAAGAATAGAAGGGGAGTTTGTTGATCAAGTGTGTGTTTACTAGGGATGACAATGATGATGACATGACAATGATTTAAAAGGACGAGTGAATGCAGGACACGAAATGCTGCATTAGTCCCTGCTTTAATTTATGGTAGTAAAATTTGGGTAAGGCAGAGAAAGAATAAATGAGAAAAGAGCAACGAAGCACAATCGGTAAAGGGCGCCTTAGACGGAAACTGATTGACCAAATTGGCGATATATTGAAGATGGGCCAAGAGTGCCCTTATCTAAAGAGCATGTAGCGCCAAATGGAAGTCCATAGTCTATGACTACCCCTCTGGGTGACAAAATAATATGAGGGAGGATGTTCAATGATCAACAAAAAAAATCACAAGAAGTTGAGCTTTGGAACTCATCAGTATATAGTATCGTATCATATTCTCCCTTACACCTCAGTTTTTTTTAATTTTGAAATAAATTATTTAATACCGTGTCCGTTACCTAACTTTGAACTATTGTAATTAAAAAATATAAAAAAACGGCTTTATAGCTTAGGTACATATTATTTCTGGTAAAACTCCCATAGTAGAGCCGTCCAATTACAAACGGGAATACGAATTTCGTAGTTCAAAAAACATCAATATGTACGTACAAATATTGTAAATTTTATAACTAGCCGTATTTACAATGTACACGCAATGAAGAATTTTCTATACATTGTTATTTACTTTAAGTCCCATGATATAACTAAGTAAAGTTTGCAATTTTAGCAATGAAATGAAGCGCTTAGGGCCGCGGGTTCAAATGCACGGAACTAGTATTTATATGGACTACAAATAATAGTTCCGGGTCTGGATGAAAAAGAAAATTCACTTAAAGTTTGCTTAAATTTTATTTACACGTACTTCTACTACGTGTTATTCTTCTATTCTTATAATATAAGTGGGCGAGCAACCCGGGTTCGATCGCCGCCGTCACCATGATATTTTTTACAATTTAAGTTCGGATTTGCCAAGTGCTCGGCGGTGAAGGAAATCACCGCGCAGTAACTAACATGTCTAAAGAATAAAATAAATATTTTGAGGATGCGTGAAGTCCGCAAACAAACACAAGAGCAGCGCGGCGGATTAATTGCTTCGAAATCATCTCAGAAATGAGAGGGAGCCTGTGCAAACCAGTGGAACGTATATAAGCTTTAACTTTAAGTAAAAAATAAACATGCTAACATAATTGTGAATTGATATCTATACATATAATAAATCTGTAGAAAAATTGTGTGTTCACGATTCACGCAAAAACGACTGGGTGGATTTACATGAAGTCCGCTGTGTAGACAGTAAATGATCGTGTATAACATATAGGCTACTTTTATCCGCTTACGGAAGATTAAAAACGAAGGCTTATGTTTTTCTTTTTTTTAAGTTTATTGTTTATGAAAAAAAACTTTAAAAAAAAACTTAATGGTTGCTGATCATTCTATTAGTCATAAAGAGGATTATTAGCTATACGCATAATAACCCTACAGAAAATTATATGAGTGAAAACGAAACTCATTGCGCCACCAACCAAAAACGGCAGAACAACGTCTGCCGGGCAAGCTATTGTACAATATAAATTGGTAGCAAGTATTCATGCTTAAATCGTAATACTCCTAACTGATTTTGACCACGGTTAAAAGTTCCGATTTATTGGAAACTAAATAAATGTAAGTAAGTAGTGGCGGCGTTAGAAAACCTACCACCCCATTTCGTCCTGTGGGTGTCGTAAAAGACGACTGTGGGAAATGCTATAAGGATCTTATGATTAAATGGAATGATTATATGGAAAAGGATTAAATCGCGATATAATCATTCCGATAACGCCAGACCCATATCGAACTGCCATCGTCAATCCGCTCGCCAAGCGTGACGATTATGACAAATCCCCCCTACAATGGGAGAGGCTCATGTCCAGCAGTGGATTTCTATTAGCTTATGAAGAAGAAGAAGAAAAAAAAGTGTTCGCGTAAAAAATTACTGGTCCTAACTCAACAGAATCTGATTGGCTCTAGTGGTTTTATTTATTTATTTATTCTTTATTGCATTCCTTAATATAAAAGAATACAAAGGACGGACTGTCTTGAGGCATTCTCTACCAGTCAACCCATGGAGTGGTGAAAATTTGACGTAGGTGTAGCAATATAGAATAAAAAGAAAATAAAAATGATAATTAACTACGTAATATATACATTTTACTAATATATGAAATAACTAAACTGCAGAAATATCTCCTATTTATACATATATACATAAATAAACATACATATATACATATCAACATACATATATAAATAGTACATATAAATAACTATGAATAAATACGTGTAACAATATAAATGACATGGATCATTCATGTAAGAAGCGTTGTCTTTATAGATGATTACGCACCAACTTTTTAAAGGCAAACATTTTGGGAGCTTTTCTGATCTCATCGGGCAAGGAGTTCCAAAAGCGTGTAGCCTGAACTGTAAAGGAGTTACCATAGAACTCGGTGAAGTGAACAGGAATATATATTTTGTTGTTAAAAGAAGAAATTAGAACCCTATCATGAGATGAGGAGGTATAGTGAAATTTACTCTTAAGATAAGAAGGCGAAAATGGGTCTTTTAATATGGAAAAAAGAACAAGTAATATTCTGAAATTACGCCTCTGCCAGATTGTAAGCCAATTAAGCTTAGATCTATATTGCGAAATATGGTCATACTTACGAAGTCCGAAAATAAATCTTTTACAGTTAATGAGAATGCGTTCCAGCTTGTTCAGAAGATCCTGGGACAGATCCGAGTAACACACATCTGCATAATCAATTATGGGCATCAGGGCAGCCACGATATATCCAGACTACATATAGTTAACGAAAAGTCGTGACTGTACAGATTACGACATAGACCGGATTCAAGCCCAAAACCCGTAGAATTATCAGGCCATGTGGCCGCTAACAGTTTTTGAACTCTACTTACAAACAAACAATTTACTATAATTGCTACGCTAAACGCATTTTCTTCATGACTATTCCACAATACCAACGAGAAAAAGCCCGTTACTCTGCCCGTTTGGTGGAAGGCGGGCAGGACTATGTTAAATAGACGATAAAACCTACAAGATGAGGACGGGGAACAAAGATCGATCCATAGACTCCCTTAAATCAGCGTATGGCAACTCGCAATGTACGTATGCATAATGCAAAAATAAAAACGTTATTAGCTGAAAATATTTATGAAGACAAAAATATTATACTTCTGAAAAATTAAGGTAAAAATAAAACCAAGTCAGAATCATGACAATTAATATTCAACGCAGCCAACATTACGTTCCGGTTTTCAAAGAATTCTTAGTTGTTTCCTCTTACAAAGTGAAGCTACCCCAGATTGTTTCATAGTTATATTCTGTATCGAACAAAGCTTCCGTAGTTACTTTTTAAACCAGTGTAACAAACGATCTGAAGTATTCAGGTTTCTTAGAAATTTATACACAGTTGCTTCATCTTTTTTCTGAGTAAAAGTAAAGTAAAATAATAATAATAAGATTTACAAATCTCTTCTGATGTAGAAGAACCACCGCACCCCCCAATTAATATTAGCAGATTTCACATGTCTTCAAAATATTTTCATTGTCTCACACATGCAGGTTTCTTCACGATAACGATAATGTTCGCCATATGCACAACGCATATGGCGAACATTAAAAATACGATCTAAAATTTTTGGGGTAATTTAAAACAAAGGTGTTTTAAAATTTAAAGCGATTAGCCGGCCTCTGACGTTCTACATAAATACAAACCTATGCCGCAATTAAAACATATATCCTTACTTCCTAATCCTAATCCTAATATATATGTATTAATATTGTAAATAGTTTTAAAAAGATAAAGTTTTAAAAAGCCGCCACAATGCTTGTTGGCAAATTTCATATGTATTCGGTATATTTTCTTATTTTCTATAACATACAGGTTTCCTCATGATATTTTCCTTCACCGCCGAGCATGTAGTAAATCAGGACTTAAGTTGCAAATTACTATTTAATTGGTGCCGGCAGGGGTTTAACCTATGGTATTCTTTTAATTTGTAATATTATGTCCTTTCGTATGAAATTAGCGTTTTGTCGTACTGACCACTTTGATCTGAAATATCTCCTCTTTGGTTAAGAATTCCAAACTCAAATTTATAAATTCATTTACCTGGTACATTTGAGTTTTGAATCATTTATTTGTTTTTTCCTCATTATTTTATTCTTTGGCGTTGCTTATTACCGCACAATGGAAAACATGAAATATCGGTATATTTACGAGTACGAGTTCTACCGTGGCACCAGTGCTGCAGAAACAGCTCGAAGGATTAATGATGTGTACGGCGCTAGTGTCGCAAAAGAAAGCACGGTACTTTTTTGGTTTCAATGTTTTCATTCTGGAAATTTCAACCTTCAGAACCAACCCCGTGGACGGCCGGAGACCAAAGTGGAAAATGAAGAATTAATAATTTTAATGAAGAAATAAGAAATTAATAAGTGTATGTAAATATATGAACAAAATATGTATCATACATAGATATAATATATACGTTACATATAATAATAAAATACATATATTGAAATTGCAAATAATAAAACATCTAAATGTATCAAAATATATCATTATCATTCTTAACATCCAACATCGCTTCGTTTCAAAAGAAAGCCATGTACCAACTTTTTAAAACAGTTCTTACTTGGCGCTCTTCTTATGTTTTCGGGCAAGGAGTTCCAGAGTAGTGTTGCCTGAATAGTAAAGGAATTGTTGGTGAATCCAGTGAAATGAGATGGAATACTGATCTTATGATTAGATGAGGAGCGAAGAACCTTATCATGAGTTGAAAAGAGATATTGGAATTTGTCCTTGAGATATGTTGGAGAAGTGGATTATTCAAAATTGAGAAAAGGACAAGCAGAATTCTAGAGTTTCGTCTTTGTCGGATAGTGAGCCATTTCAGGCGTTCACGATAATGAGAGATGTGATCATATTTTCGGAGACCAAATATATATCTAATACAGTTATTGAGAAGACGCTCTAGCTTGCATAACAGATTTTTTTCTAAGGAAAAACCGTAGAAAAATTAATATTAATCAAAATTTTCTATTTATTGTTTATTAATGTTGTAATTTTTTATTAATGTTGTAATATTTAATTTAATAATTTTATGTATTATTTAATTAAACGTCATGAAACATCCATACAAACATAAAAAATAGTTTACTCTAAACAGTGAGTATTAGAATTAAGCGTCGCTAAAACTTTTTTTATTGTATTTATATATAAAACAGAATTAAATTTCTACAAAATATGAGATCAATTTTAATGGAATATAAAAGTTTTTATTCAATATAGATTACATACAAAAATACTTATTGAATCAAAGTCATTAATGCTTTTACCAACTGGTTTGGAAAAGTCCTGTGTCCTGAAAATAACCAGCAAGGAACCCAGTGGGACTTTTTAAATATTTATTGTCAATAAATATGTTGTGTACAATTAAATGTGAAAACATTTAGAAAGAGCATGGTAGCGATCACCTCATTTTCAGGGGTTATTATCATACATGTTTTCTTTAATAGAGTACGCTTGTAAATTAACTTTGCTTATTAAAAATTTTAAGCTTGTTGATAGACAGCTTCTGCATAATTTTGACACTTAGAATAAGGATGACATACGAGCACACACTGATGTTATGTGCATGCTATGGCCTGTAGACACCCGTACATCCTTATTCGAACAAGAGTCTTAATGTAAATGCGTTGTCACCCCTTAAGGCTAGGATGAAATGCCTCGTTACCAGTAAAAAGGGTCTTCTCTACAATCACAATACGAAACACAACAACAATAAGCTGCTATTTTACTCTCGTATTCTGAGAGAGTGTGGTTCTTACCCGGTCGAGCCAACCCATTCGTTCTACAAACATAATATATACCAGTGGTAGAGCCACGCTGCAGCTTTATATAGTAAGTTATTTTCTGGGACTACAAATTATCCCTTGAAGGAATTACTGAATCTTTGGAGTAGAGTAACTTATGTTTCTAGCTGGTTCTTGTTCCTAGTGTTTAGAGAATGTACAATCAGTATTCATTTGAAATATTGTAGAATGACAATTCTTCTTAACTGCAGTTCTTATGAAAATCCGAAATTGTGAGGGTATTCATAAAAATTATATGCTCTGATTCATTCATTATTTCGTAGCAAATAATATGCATGATTGATATTATAATATTACGAGTGCTACGAACAGAGATATTAAGATACTACAGCACAATTTTTGTCATATGGTTGTTAATAAATTGCCTCTGAACTTCTAAATCACCCATCACCACTATTTCTCAGAAACTTGGCCCTGTTTCTCTTCCATGATTCTGGGTTAGCTTATAGTTAGGGATTTTTTTAATGTGCGAGCGGCTATGCAGGTCTAACAATACTAGTTTCATTGCGACTAGTATTATCTATTGCGAACATTGTTATGGCTACACTCACTTGTTCATTGCTAAGCCCTACAGTTTTCGGAACAGTAGCCGAGCATCTTCGCTAGGAGTCGACTATCAACTCTTTGTGGTGGAGTGTTAACGCTAAGTGGCTGTATGTAAATGTAAATATTGGGTAGCTGATTCTCAACGAGCGGTTTAGAACCCATACCGAATGATAGTATATTATGATCGTTGAATGACCGGTTCTACAGCAAAAGGTCTAGGTTAGGGTGAAAAATCAGTCTCATTCCACTGCAGGCCTGCACAAAAGTGCAGTGGAATGAAAATTAAAGTGGATGAAATTTAAAAATAACAAGTTTTTAAAACCCCTAATACGCGCAAATGAGATGGAATAAAAATAACACGAAAATCAACAACGCATTAAATACAAAATGGCATTAAAATGAAATACGGCAATTTAAAAAAAAAAAACGTACTTATGAATAAAATATATTCAAAACAGTCACATCTCTAAAACAACACTTTAGCATAGTTCAATATAAAATAGAATCATTTCAAGATATGACATTGTTGTATAAAAAGGTATGATTTTATTAACTTGATTTTTTATGAAAAACGGTCAAGTCCCAAAATTTGGCACTTTTGCTTATAATAATTTTCTTGTTTTTTATTTATTGGGACCCTTTTTCACACGCGTTTAAGATGTGTGTCAGGTTGCAACTGAGAAAATGGCCGTTTTGCACTGAAGTTAGTCAGCAAAATACAAAAATGTAAAAAGGGCGGTCATGTTTTTAGTAATAACTTAAGCTAAAATGATGGGCGTCTTTGATTAACCATAAAATATCATCGATTTAGGTCATATATTTGCAATAAAACGATTTTGATATTTTTTTGACTTGTGGCCTTATGTGGTATTTAATGAGCGGTATATTTTGGGGAAAAAATTTAATTATGTACTTTGCTATCGCCGAATTTCGGGTCGGCTAATCTCTTACTTATAAAATTATATTTTAAATGACTTCAAAATTTACGAGTAATATAACAAAAGAAAAATTTTATGACAGAAAGCACTTTTTAGTAAAATGATGACTTAATGAATGTACATAGTTTCACAGTTCAATGATTATGAACAAAGCTCCAGAATTTAGTATATTTCAATCAAAACGGAAATAGCTCAATAAGTACTCAAAAGCAAAAGCCTCAACCTCTCTACCCAAAAGACTAATTAGAAATTTGGTCGGAAACAATCTGTGCGAGACTCACTGTCCATTTGTTATGATTAACGATGATGAATTCTCAAGAAATTTTAAATATTTCGTAAATAAAACTTATTTCAAATGCTTCTTAATTAAAATATTTTTTTAAGTGCCCATCTAAGTTCCTAATCTATATTTTAATACATGAAGGGCAAACAAAAAAAAAACACAAAAAAAAAAAAATTGCATATTACGTGTACAAAGGAGTTGGAGATTTAGAATAGTTAAGGTTTATATAGAGGAGTGCAGAAAACTAAAATTTAATATAATATGTGTTACAAATACATTAAATTAAATTAAATAAAACATACAATGTTTACGTTCATAATGCCAATGTCTCAGAGTAAGTATGTACGTTTTTACTCTAAAAACAATGTTAAACACTTAAAAGTGTGTAGTTCAACAGAGTAGAGATTGTCGCCAAAGAATTTCAAAATGTTCATCATCATCATCATCATCATCATCATCATTATCATTACAGCCCATCACAAGTCCACTGCTGAACAAAGGCTTCCCACAAGCAATGCCACAAAGCAAGGTCCCGAACCACCTGCATCCATTGACTTTCTGCATGTCTTACCAGGTCGTCACTCCATCTAGTGGGAGGACGCCCTACACTTCGCCTGCCGGTACGAGGCTGCACTCGAGAACCTTTTTTCCCCATCGGTTGTCGGTTCTTCGAGCTATATGGCTGGCCCATTGCCACTTCAGCTCAATCCTCAATCCGTTGAGCTATATCGGTTACTCTGGTTCTACTGCAGATATCCTCGTTTTTAAGTCTATCACGCAGAGAAACCCAGAGCAAAGCCCTCTGCATAGCTCGCTGAGCGACCTTGAGCGTCCTCATACGGCCAGCAGTGAAGGACCAAGTCTCAGATCCCCATCCTCAGAGGTCATCCATCTCTGGCACGCACTGGTTGAACAATCTTGTTTTGAGGTTTTGAGGTATGCCTGACGAGAAGATGTGTAGTAATCTCCCGAACGCTGCCCAGCTGAGTTGAATCCGTCGATTAACCTCTCGGTCGGAGTTGGACTTACCTGGTCGGACTATTTGTCGCAGGTAAACATAATCGTCAACAACTTCGAGCTTAGTGCTCCCAACAACTACCGGCATAGGTTTGACATGGACGTTATACATGACTTTGGTTTTGTGCATGTTCATCTTAAGAAATATCCGTTGGTATAGTACTTAGGTCCACCAGCGATTCTGCCATAAGGACTGTATCGTCGGCAAATCAAAGGTTAGTGATGTATCCTTTCCAGTCCAGTAGCTTGAAAACGTCTTCCAATGCAGTGGTGCAGAGTTTCGCGTATATTGCACAATTTACCCTCCGTCTCCCTTCCACCATCGGACAACCAGATGTTCGGCCAGTCTCCACCCTTTCATTGTTGACTTACCACGCATTCGAACGAAACGGTTCGCTACGTCGTTCATCATGCGCGTACAGCAAAGCAGTGGAATAAGTTGCCAGCATCTGCCTTTCCATCCGATTACAGTGTGGGTGTCTTCAAGGCAAGAGTGAATAGGCTTTTGTTAAGTCAGTGCGCTTCACCATCTTAGGTTACATTACCACTTACCATCAGGTGGGATCGTAGACAAGCGCTGGCTTAGTAGAATATAAAAAAAAGATATAACATCACCCTGTCTTACACCTCTCTCCAGTAGGATAGGTTTCGTACTCTGGTTCTGTACTCGGATAGCCATCGTAGCCCTACTGTTCAAACACTTCAGCACTTCGAAATACAGACAGTCAACTTGGCACCGCTACAGCACCGCCAAAATTTCGACGGAATCAAAGGCTTTCTCATAGTCCACATACGTCAGACATAGTGGCAAATTGTACTTCTCGGACTTCTGTACAATTTGCCGAAGGGTATGTATGGTGCTAAAGCCTTTTCGGAAACCGGCTTGTTCGGGAGGCTGGAAGTCGTCAAGTCTGCATGCGAGACAATTCGTAATCGGTCTATATTTCTTCAAGAGCGCGTTGTCGCCTTTCTTGAAGAACAAGACCACCGCACTTCTACTCCATGCCTTCGGTCTAGTACCACCGTGGAAGACGGAATTAAAGAGCTTCTGAAGGACATCAAGTACCGGTCTTCCACCCGCTTTCAGAAGCTCCGCTGTAATTCCATTCTCGCCTAAGGTCTAGCCGTTTTTAAGGTGTTGGATAGCCATTCTAATCTCGCTCAGACTGACGTCCGGGATATCATCGGAATAGTGTCGGATAAGACTTGCTCTTGGAGCATTGTCACCTTTCTAGAAGAACAAGAAAGGCGACAATGTTCTTGTTCTTCAAAATGTTGCCAACAATAATTATATTGACATATTGACTGATTACGTTGTGATTTTTGTGTGATTTCAAATGTTTCTTTTTAAATAGTGTGAGGAGTGCATGTCAAGGCAAATAGGCGTTTATTTTATATTTTGTACAATATGGTGTATCTTATATTAATGTGCAGGTGAAAATGAAACACAGCTTGCTAAACATACAAACATAAAAATTTATGAAATACGGTCAAATTTTGACCACTAGGCTACCACTAGTAAGAATAATTAATAATAAAATGTTATTAGTTTCGTACCGTTCCGCTGCTTTACACTAGCTTGATCGCAATTAACAGGCGAGTTGCTTCCAGCTACCCTGGCATAATTTTGTTTTATATTTCATTCATTCTCTCATTTATTACAGCCTATCAAAATTCCACTGCTAAACTGCTGCTAGGGGAAGCGTTTCCCCATAGATTGCCTCATAGGGAGATAGTTCCCATATTTGCCACGCTTGGCAAGTGGGTTATAAACTGCAGTTTTTTTTTTGTATTATGTTTATTCCACCTATCTCCTGTTTTAATACCCTTTGTTTCCTCTTACGACACCCACGGGATGTTATGGGGTAGTAGAGACTCTTGCATCGCCACTACACGGCGAATTCTTCCTTACTTATATGAAAGTTAAACAATAGCAAAATAATACTACACCCATGAATTTTACTGCGAAAATTAATGTTTTGCGTTTGCACATCACATTATTAATTAGTAAATAAAGGATTCACTACTTTCTTTCTCTAAGTAATCTTATATAAAAGTAATTTTTTATAAGATTACTTAGAGAAAGAACGTGGCGTTTACCTAACTTATTTTATATTTCCGACGTTTCGAGTGTTTTGCTGCACCGTAGGTCACTGTTTGTAATCCTGATATTATAGTTAGTACGAATTACCTTCGTCCTTGTTACTTAAGCTTTTATAATTTTTGGACCGATCTACACAAAATAAGCTATGAATACAACACCGATCCCTACTGCTCCAACCTGTCTTAATACAATTATAAAATAAATTAAATTGAATTAAATAAGTTGTCGATTAATAAAAAAAAATATCTTCTTTCTGCTCTTATTCCAAATTATTTGGGTCGGCATAACATGTCTTCCTATTCCATTCACTAATATTATCCGTCATCTCAACACTTAGTCCTACCTTACGCATATCACCACTAACAGAGTCCATCCATCTTTTCTTAGGCCTCCTTCTACTCTTATATACATCCACAAATAAATAACAAAGCAACAATACATACGCGTATGTCGTTTAAAATATTTTTACATGTCAAAATCGTAAAACTATCATAATTTTTATATATTTTTGACGATATTCCGTAGAAAATATCGCCTACTAAAAGATAAGCAATCAAAAAGATGGAAGTTTAACTATCTAGGGTGCACAAGAAAATGCTATCTTGTTACTTAAAGTCCGTTGGGTCCCTTGAGAATGGACCACGATTCATATCCTGAGATTAAAAAATAATCCGGATGACATTATTTATTTAAAAACTTGGTAACTTTTTACACTCTACTGATTAAATACATAAATATGTCTTACTACAATTCAACAATTTTTCTATAAGTTCGATAAAGCTGTAAAAGCCAACTTTCTAACATTATTAACGTCACAGAAAATATATTGTAATGTAAAAGTATTTTTACTGTAAATCTTATAGATTTTCATAGTAATAATATACTTTCCATCGGGGGGTTTGGTGTACTTGTTTATTAACATCAAGGTGTAAATTACGAGTCGACAGTTCTTTTGTTAGGTACTTTAAAGATTCAGGAGGATTTTGTTTTACATATACGATCACAATATATTATATTTTAAATATAAAACATTATGTATAGTTAAATTACTACATTTATTTCTGATTTAAAGTATTCGTATAAATCTTTCTTATAAGAATGTCATCCTTTTTATTTTCACGAATATCTGACAGATCATAATTCGTCTGTGCTTCAAGATACATATTTACGCTAGATCTCACACCTGGGAGCACACGAAAAAAACTTAATAACGCCAAATCCGATTGGCATCTGTTTTGCTTTATGGCAGAGAATTGAATTTCGAGATTAAGGTTGTGCACACAATTTGTTATTTCTTAATATATTTATACTGTTTAGTAAAAAAAATATTTATACAAAATCAATGACTGAATCACTGATGTTTGTGATTTAATGCCTCCCTCCAGATTATTAGTTGTCAATTTTTGTCACCTAATTTCAGAGACTACACTAATTTATTCATTACAGACTATTAAAAATCCACTGCTGATAAATCGCCTCTTAAATGTCTGGCTATTTACCACCCTTGGTCGGCATGCTAGAAACCGCAGTTTTTGCAAACCTTGAACGCGAAGCGAGAGAAGTTGAGCTTTACTGTCGACTTACAAGGTCATTCTACTCGTTTTTGTTAAATCGTTATATTATTTTTAAACCGCACTAATACTTGAAGAACAGCCCATCAATATTAAGAGGAAACACTAAGGAATAGAACTGATGCTTTTATTATTATGGGGTATTTATATAGTATTCTCATCTGGTTGGGCTGAATAAATATTTTAAAGGAAATAATAAATAAACATAAATATATATTTAATATACTAACATAAATAAATAAATAATACATAGATAAATAAATAATACATAAATAAATAAAAACCCAACCAGATGGAAACCCTCGGCAGGGGAGACCAAACGGCTGAGGGTTAGGGGGAAAGGGAGAGAAACCGGCGGACGATGCGGGCGGTATCGAGGAGCACCGCCTTCTGCATTTGAGCTTGGAGCGGTCCGTCACGGAGTCCCAGTCGCCTCAGATGACCCGAGAGGCTGACTGGGATTAACCCGTTCGCAGAGACGACTACAGGTATAATTTCGGTCGGCAGTCCACCCCACATGTCGGTCACCTCGTGAGCATGGTGCAGATATTTTGTTCGCTTATCTGTTTCGGCTTTCACGAGGTTCTCGTCATACGAAATGGTGATGTCGACCAAAAATATCCTTGACTGTGCCCGGTCCATCAGCACAATATCAGGCTTATTCGCAAGAATATTCCTGTCTGTGATGATGGCCCGGTCCCAGTAGAGCCTGGCGCGGTCTTTTTCGAGCACGGCTTCCGGCAAGTACTTGTAATACGGCAATTTCCGGTCCACGAGACCGTATTTTAGAGCGAGCTCCTGGTGTAGAATTCTGGCTACTAAGTTGTGCCTGTGCAAGTACTCAGAGTTAGAAAGCGCCGAACAACCGGAGATGACATGCCTAAGTGACTCACCGGGATGGCGACAAGCTCGACAGATGTCGACGGTGCCATCCCTTAGGATGTATCTCCGATAGTTGTTGGTCTTAATAACCTGATCCTGTATCGCACAGACAAAACCCTCGGTTTCCCCAAAGAGGTCACCAAAACGTAGCCAGTGGAGGGAGGCAATTGTGTCTACGAAAGGCACATGTAGAGCCTTGTAGAACCTCCCGTGGAGCTCCTTCTCCTTCCATACGGTTTCCCGGTCGGAAATGCTCTGTACTGCCGAGTCTTGCCATTGCTCGTTGGCTTATTAGGACTTACCCCTCTATCCTTAAGAGGGGTAAGTCCTTTATCACAAGAAATGACGTCCCTATACGAGGGGTGATCCAAAAGTAATGATTATCGGTTACTTCAGGTCCGCATAAAAATCCAAAAAAAATATTTTTGCTTGCTTATATACTCACTACGTCAGCCTAAAAAAATCATATAAATAGATCACGATTTCCGGGAGATATATTCATTTGAATACGAACTGTCAAAGAGATAACATCAACATGGAGAAAAACGAAATTAGAGCTGTCATCAAGTACCTCTGTTTGAAAAAAATGTCTTCAAAAGACATACACAGTGACTTAGTGGAAACATTGGGGGACTCTGCTCCTCCATATTCTACAGTTGCACGCTGGGCCAAGGAGTTTAAACTGGGAAGAACATCCACTGAAGATGAACATCGCGAAGGACGCCCATCCACGTCCTCACTGAAGACAACGTGAAAAAGTCGAAGATGTTATGTTGGCAGATCGAAGTGACCATCAGGCATGTAGCTGAGGTCACAGGGATCTCATATGGCAGCGTTCAAAGAATCCTTGCGAACGAGTTGCATATGAAAAGGTCTCTGCGCGTTGGGTACCCAGAATGTTAACCGAGGAGCAAAAGGAAAATCGAGTTGACATTTCGAGGGTCAATCTCGAAAAGTTCCAAGCAGATCAAGAAAATTTTTTGTTCCGTTTTGTGACTATGGACGAGACCTGGATCCACCATTTTGATCCTGAAACGAAACAACAATCGATGACTTGGAAGCGAGCCTCCTCACCGACGCCAAAGAAACAGACAATTAACAGACCTTTGTGTTTTTGTTTTATGATCTAGAAAGGTTCGGCCATTTTTGTTGCACCCGCGATAGGACTTTGAGCCTCCTTCTTGACTATTTAAATGTTTCAATAAAATTTATTATGAAATAAAAAGTAAACTTGTTGAAATTTAGCTCTTCCAAGAATAATTTTATTTAATATGTTTTTTACTTTAAACATTACATACTTCAAAATGTTTCACCCGCGATAATGGAATCGCCCATATGTAAATTGAAAAGATATATTAGAAAATTATTCAGTTTAAAGAAGAAGTATAAAAAAGTCACCATTTAAAAAATAGGGCACAGGCTTCCACACAATTCTAAAAGGTTTTCAGGAAATGAAAGCGTCCGCCGTATTTTTAACACAATAATTGGTGCACAATTCGTGGTGACGGACTTCACATGTCCTTGAAAAAAATTTTTCTCAAACTTGTTGGCTTACTCATTATATTTCCCTTTATCACAGAGCACATAATAGCAAGACTTAAAATTAAATTTTACATTTATTGTCAAATTGAAGAGATGACGAGTAATCCATTGATGGAGTGTGAGTAGCTACTGCGTCCCATAGATATACGTACCTGCAACCTACTTCAAAAAAATTAGGCTGATGCGTTAATGCAAAGATGCGTTGTCATTTCTGAGGGCTAAGGTGGAGGAGGATGGAATGTCTAACGGTAGGTAATCATACTGGCTATACCCACTAATGCTTGGTGGCAGAAAGAGTGAAGAGCGTAGTAACTACCCAGATGGTCAGGTAGACAAATAAGTAGTCCTTCCATCTAGATAGGTAACAATATCAGTAGTGCCAGCAAGAAACGAACTATGGTCGTACTATGAAATTTAAGATGTGCGAGCGATATCTTAGTTACTTTTACAACCATTACATCTGGTCTGTGTAAGATCATCAGGTCCGTGCAAAGTATTGCAAACGCAAATCCATGGCCTTTATGCCAAAAGCTCTTAGCTTTAAGGGTAGGCCCCTTACCTATAGTATCGAATATTTAAGGAACTAATGGCTTATAGTATCGGACGATAAAAACACTGGTAATAGTGAGTTTTTTGCCACTTCTCAAAAGTGCCGCTAAACATAGGCTTTTCGAAACGATGCCGTAGCTTCCGTGATCTTTTGTAAGTCTGAATTTTTTTCGTCGTAATTACTTACTAATTACAGTAACATTATATATTTTTGACCCAATTCAGTCTTATATTTCTAAATTCTAAATGATACATGTGTTATCCGAATCACGAAAAACTCATAAATTTAGATTCAAGTATCTTAATCTTCGTTTTAATGTTGATAATACTAAATTACTTACTAGCGTTATTTTAGGGTAATTTAATAATTTAGTTACTACAAGTACCCCTAAGCAATTACGTTGTTTATAAAATTTACCCGTTTCACAAGTCCACTGCTGAACAATAGACCTAACCCAAGGAATGTAACAAAGCATAGTCCTGAGCCACCTGCATCCATCGACTTCCTGCATTTCTTACCAGGTCTTCACTCCATCTAGTGGAGCCACTCTCCACTCATCATCATCATCATTACAGCTCTTCACAAGTCCACTGCTGAACATAGACCACCCCCATGGAATCCCACAAAACACGGTCATGAGCCACCTGCATCCATCGACTTCCTGCATGTCTTACCAGTTGGTCACTCCATCTAGTGAGGGGACGCCCTACACTTCGTCCGCCGGTTCGAGGCCGCCACTCGAGAAACTTTTTTCCCCATCGGTTGTCGGTTCTTCGAGCTATATGGCCGGCCCATTGCCACTTCAGCTTACTAATACGTTGGGCTATGTCGGTCACTCTGGTTCTACTGCGAATATCCTCATTTCTAAGTTTATTACGCAGAGAAACCCCGAGCATAGCCCTCTCCATAGCTCGCTGAGAGACTTTGAGCTTCCACATCCGGCCAGCAGTGAAGGACCACGTCTCAGTTCCATAGGTCATCACTGGCAACACGCACTGGTTGTACAGTCTCGTTTTTAAGTTTTGAGGTATACCTGACGTGAAGATGTGCCGTTATTTCCCGAACGCTGCCCAGCCGAGTTGAATCTGTCGATTGACCTCTCGGTCGAAGTTGGACTTACCTAGTCGGACTATTTGTCCCAGGTAAACATACTCGTCAACAACTTCGAGCTTAGTGCTCCCAACAATTACCGGCATAGGTGTAACATGGACGTTATACATGATCTTTGTTTTGTCCATGTTAATCTTAAAACCTATCCGTTGGGAGGCACTATTGAGGACATTGAGCATAGTGCTTAGGTCCTCCAGCGATTCTGCCATAAGGACTAAATCGTCGGCAAATCGAAGATGAGTGATGTACTCGTCGTTGATGTTAATACCGTATCCTTTCCAGTCCAGAAACCTGAAAATGTCTTACAATGCAGCGGTGAAGAGTTTCGGGGATATAACGTCAACCTGTCTTACACGTTTCTGCAGTTGGATAGGTTTCGTACTCTGGTTCTGTACTTGGATAGCCATCGTAGCCCCACTGTTCAAACACTTCAGCACTTCGATATACAGATAACTTGGCACCGCTGAAGGGACTGCAGCACCGCCAAAATATCGACGGAAACAAAGGCTTTCTCATAGTCCACATACGTCAGACATAGTGGCAAATTGTACTTCTCGGACTTCTGTACAATTTGCCAAAGGGTACGTATGTGGTCTATGGTGCTAAAGCCTTTTCGGAAATGGGCTTGTTCGGGAGGCTGGTAGTCGTCAAGTCTGCATGCGAGACGATTCGTAATGACTCTCGAAAACAGCACGTAGACGCGGCTCAGAGGGAAATCGGTCTGTAGTTCTTCATGAGAGCGTTGTCGCCTTTCTTGAAGAACAAGAGCACCGCACTTCTGCTCCATGCCTCCGGTGTAGTGCCACTATGGAGGACGGAATTAAAGAGCTTCTGAAGGACATCAAGTACCGGTCTTCACGCGCTTTCAGAAGCTCCGCTGTAATTCCATCCTCGCCTGGGGTCTAGCCGTTTTTAAGGTGCTGGAGAGCCATTATAATCTCGCTCAGACTGACATCCGGAATATCATCGGAATAGTGTCGGATAAGACTTACTCTTGGATCTTGCGTGTGGCTCCAACGATGATGTGTACAGCTGCCCATAGAACCTCTCAATCTCACTCAAAATCTCAGTTGTCCCGGAAACGACGCTGCCACACTCGATCTTCAGCTACGACAGTTGGCTCTTTCTGGCAGACAGATCTCTAGCAAAGACTTTGGAGCCCTGTTTCCGCTCGATCGCTTCTTCAATGCGAGCTGTATTGAAGTTGCGTAAGTACAGCCGCATGAATTTGGAGATCTGTCTGTTCAGTTGCCTGTACGCTATCAAATCTGCTGAAGACTGCAGCTTCATTTCCCGTCTAACAGCCATGAGATTAAGAATGTGATCGGAGAGTTTTTGTGTTCTTCTGCGGCGGGTCTTGCAGAACTTAGCTCCGACCGCATGGACAGTTTCCACGAGCTTTTCATTCATATCGTCCACTGTATTGCAATTTCTAGACACTGAAAACGGTTTTGTAGCTCGAGCTGAAAAGTTTCGGGACTTTGGATTAGAGCACGAGGGGGACGGAGCGTTGACTTCATCAGACGAGACCTCTCCAACTTAACTTTTAGGTTCAGTGTGCCTCTCACCATTCGGTGATCGCTGCCGGTTTTTACCCTCGCGATAACTGAGACATCACTGAACAGTTGTCGTCTGGTCGTCATAATGAAGTCAATCTCATTTTTTGTCGAACCGTTGGGGCTCGACCACGTCCACTTCCTGTGGGGCCACTTTTAGAAGAAAGAGTTCATCATAAAGAGTCCCTCTTTCTCCATGATGTCGGCCAGCTGCTGGCCCCTTGGGTTTCGTTGCCCTATTCCGAATTTCCCTACCTTCAGCTCACCGTTCTCTCTTCTGCCTAGTTTTGCGTTGGAGTCTCCCATTAACACCGTATAGTGAGTTTTGGAGGAATGCATGGCTCTAGATATATCCCCATACATTTTCTCCACCTCCTCATCGGGATGTGCCGAGGTTGGTGCGTAAACCTGTATGACTTTCAGCGAATACCGTTTGGTTATTCTGAGTATAAGGTACGCTACGCTCGTCGACACACTCTCAATCCTTATAACGTTGTTAACGAGAGACTTGTGAACGATAAGTCCGACACCTCCTTGGGACAGTTGGTCGCCCTCCCGGTGATAGAACAAGTTGCCGGATTCGAGGACTACCATGTCCTCCCCCTCTCTTCGGACCTCAGATAATCCTATGATATTCCAGCGCAACTTGTCTATCTTCCAGCTCCAGAATCTTCTCGTCAGTCCTCAGGATGCGTGCGTTATATTTAGCCAGGTCGAATCGTCTTAGGTGGCAACCGAACCTCCACCGGAGATTCTTAGCACCCCTGCCCCGCCGTTAGCATGGTCGCCACCGTAGCCAGGAATAGCTGGGCCGCCGGGGTCTGGGAGCCGTCTCTTCGTAATCTTAATCATGGGGGTTATATTGTCATAGTTGCCACGCTTGGCGAACGGGTTGGCAACCGCAGTTTTTATTGTGATATTACTGTTATCAGAAAGATGCTGCTGCCCATCTTCTGCCTCAGTTTCCCTCTGTCGCCTCTTACGACACCCACGGGAAGATATGGGGTAGTGGGTATTCTTACCCTCCACTACACTTACCGTTTACCGGAGATGCCACAGATAAACCCATCAGGCTTTTAGTGACATGTTCTATAACACATATGAGTTCATGTTGAATATGTATTGAAATAAAATTAAAAAAAAGAATCAAGTAATAATGAAAAGCTCGGAACAGGCAATTTTGGATGTTTGTGTTAAAGCTAACAAATGAGGTATAATATTAAACTGAGAACGTTTTCAGTTATTGTAATCAGCTGCTAAATTTTACTTTACATTTTATATCCATTAAGCTTAAAATTAAAAGACGCTGTGTCACATTTTCTGTTTGCGACGATGAAGATTGCGTTTTCGCAATTTCCGCTTAAAATTACTTGACAGAGCTGTTTGGCGGAAAAGCAACGTCACTTTCAATTAAATAATATAACGATAGAATAATATGAAATTGTATTTCATTTTACTTTAAACTGTAATTTTGTCAAGCTTGAGCAATCAAGAGCCGTGATAGCTCAGGGGCTAAGCGCTCGCTATAAGTTTCACAGTACGCGAGTGACCCGGGTTCGATCCCCGCTGGCACCAATGAAATTGTTAATAGCAATTTTAAGTGCTGATTTACCACGTGCTCGGCGGTGAAGGAAAACATTGTGAGAAAACCTGCATGTCTGAGAAATAAGAAAAAAATATTTCGAAGACGTGAAGTTCGCCAACACGTATTGGGGCAGCGCGGCGGACATTTTCTTGCCCTAAAACCCTCTCAGAAATGAGAGGAGGCCTGTGCCCAGCGGTGGGACGTACGAAGGTGCGTTTTTAAGTTCGAGGAATGGGTAGGTAGGTAATAAGTGGGGACGTCGCTGAATTACGTGCTAATTGAGCAACTAAATATTAGTATAAATACCGGGTTTTATTGTAATTAGATCATTAGTCTTTGAGTTATCGTCAACCAAACAAGTCAATCGGGAAGAAATTGTGAAATATGGATAAAATCGAGTTCCGTGCCGTTATAAAGTTCTTTACCAAGCGCGGAAAATCAGTTCAGACTATACTGGAAGAGATGTCATTCGTTTACGGAGACTCTTGTCCAAGTAAAACTATGGTTTACAAGTGGCATACCCTTTTTAAACAAGGCAGAGAGTCACTTGAAGACGACCGATTGAGGTGACCACTTCGGAAATTATTCAATAAGTCGAAAAATTAATATTAGAAGATGCCGGCCTAAAGAAAAAACAGCTCGCAGAAATGATTGGAGTATCAGACACAACCATTTTCAAAATTCTTCATGACCATCTTGGCATGACTAAAGTCAGCGCAAGATGGGTGCCTAGAATACTCACGCCGCCTCAAAAGCAACAGCGCGTGGAGTGTTCTCGTGCATTTTTGGACCTCCGTATGGAAGACAAAGATGGAGTGTTGACTTGAATTGTTACTGGTGACGAAATTTGGGTTCACCATTATGAACCTGAGTCCAAACAGGACTCTATGCAGTGGCACAAATAAGGCACACCACCACCCAAGAAATTTAAGGTGGCACAATAAATTAATAATATTTTTTTTGAGTTAATTGAAAGATCTGAAAAATGTATTAGGGTAGCAGGTGAATATATTGAAAAGGAAAAATAAATTTGGATTTTTATTTCCACTCCTTACCCCCCATTCCGCGAACTTTAAAATGTCCCCTCGTATATAGTATAGGCTGTAACTTTAACTTTAACTTTTAAGAATTTTTACTTCTATTACCTACATAATTTTCTTCTTTCGGGGTCCTCTTTCTTCTTTGACGAGGTGTATTAAAGTAAGAAACACTCTTACGTTTAATACACCTCGTCATTCAACGAAATTGCTATGAACGAATATAGCAATAAAATTGTTTACTTGTGACAGTAGAAAGCCGATGCAATTCAACAAATAAATAGAAGTTATGTTTATTTTTCATCAGCTTTCACAAAGTTCAAATGGTATATTTTATTCACGTATTTGTTTGTACAACTTCTGCTTTACTAAGGACTAGCGACCCGCCCCGGCTTCGTCTGAACAGGATCTATTAATGTAGCGTTATTTAGATTTTTTATCTTCAATTTTTTTATATTAACTTTCGCATACCCGCAAAAAGCTATGTGATAGGTTCAATAAGGAAATGCAAAAATATTTTAATCGCTTTTATTTAGAGGTGCCCCGGATATAACAAAGTTTTGACAAACAGTCCGGAACATATCCTGTTCTTTCTGTACACATCCAATTATAAGTAAGCATCAATTTTCACAGTTCGCTAGTAAGCATTCTCGGATAGAAGTCATGTTTATAGAGTAAAGAAAAGGTCTGATTTACAAGACTTAAGCCGTAATCAACTAATGCCTGCGGCATTAGCCAAGGGACATTCTACGATTGTTAGCGTTAACGATCGTTGACTATG
The DNA here is from genome assembly GCA_029286625.1 of Parnassius orleans. Taxonomy (NCBI): domain Eukaryota; kingdom Metazoa; phylum Arthropoda; class Insecta; order Lepidoptera; family Papilionidae; genus Parnassius; species Parnassius orleans. The sequence continues at coordinate 1,477,899 of JAGSMP010000137.1, forward strand.
GCTGGTCTTTACTTTGATGGTAGTAAAGACAAAACTTTGGTAACAGTCAAGAAAGGCAATAAATAGTTATAAAAAATGGCAAATAGAAGATCATTAGCAGGGAGTGTTTTTTAACCGACTTCAAAAAGTAGGAAGCACTCAATTCGACTGTATGTTTTTTTATGTGTTTTACCTCATATTTTTTTTCTAGGTGAACCGATTTCGATGATTCTTTTTTTATTTGAAAGCTGGTGTTTCTCTTGTGGTCCCATATAAAATAGGTCAAGGTTTAACCAGTAGTTTTTGAGTTATCCTTAATAATTTATATTAAACTCGGTTGCACAAAGTTCTTAATTTTACCACTTGTTTTGGTCATATCACGATGCAGATAAGATCGGCTAGGACAATGAAAGATAGTATTACAAAATATTTGAATAATAAAGCGATTAACTTGAGCACCTTATCAATAATGAACTGTAATTGAACAGTAATAAATATCTAAAGTAATAAAGTAATAAAGATCTGATGGCGATGTCATTAGTCTGTTAGAATGTAAAAAAAAAACATTACTATCGTAAATCTGTGCTCTACATTCAAATGAATGGCTACTATATTTGGACGGTCAAACTACGGAACCTCGATGTTTTTCAAGTCCAATAGGATCTGAACTGCAAAAATATGAAAAAAAAACAGTTTTAAAGTTTGCTGTTATACCCAAAACACTACCTGTTATTACTAAAGATCTCAGCTCCAATCAAAAATACCTATTTGAGATAATGACTACCATTGGCACTGGTATTTTAATTTCTCTCACTGTGCTTTCAGAATACGTCAGTATGCTATTTCTCGTATAGCTTCGCTGTCATAGGTATAAGAAGATTTAGGATAACCAAAATATCAATTTCTTTTTAGGACATGATTAATTACTTTTTTCAAATAATCATTTAAATAGTGACGACAATTAATCGCGTTAACCACAAGTGTTGTGCTCCATTTAAACACGAAGGATTGCATTTGATTTGAAACCACATTCGCCCATAACTTTCATCACGAAATTGGCTAATAAATAAAGATTCTCTTCCGTATCAGTCTTTGTGACATATAATAATTATTGTTAGATCCTGTTCGCAGTAGCCACCTGAAATGGTTGAGTGGCTCTCTATTTGCCAAGTCAGAAGTTAACCCATTCGCTATCCCGTGTACTACATATAGTTTATTGTTATTCCCTTATTAATGTGTCAGAAAAACAGACAGTGTATCATTGCTTGGCACGATAGTCAGATTACTGAGCCACCTATATCTAAAACTTTATATTCTGAACCCTTAAAATAAACTGTAAAGGAAATGATATAAGGACGAAAGAGAATATAGCACTCAATTTTTATTCCAATTTTTATGTATTTTTTATTAATACAATAAAAAAATAGGCTTCAAACGACATACAAAATACTTATCTAATAAATTGTTAAGTGTACATCGGAATAAGGCTATAAAAATGAACGAATTTTTCCTTTTTTTTTTCAAATTACCCCGAGATGGGACACCTCAAACAATTATAATACATCAGCAGCTTTTTACCACTCTACCATTACAAATTAAACGAAAAATAAACCTCCATACATTTTTAACCCCCGAGGTAAACAGAGGGGTGTTATATATTTAACGCATAGACTTAGAATAATATACTGGCGTAAGTTTAACGTGTGTATGTGTGTATCTGTGTTTCTGTGTATCTGTGTGTCTGTTTGTGGAATAGTAGCTCCTAAACAGATGAATGATTTAAATTTAGTTTTTTCTTTGAAAGGTGACTTGATCAAAAGAATCTGTTCAGCCGTATGAAGATCATGAGCTCTTGGTTTCGGTTTTTTTTAATTTTTAATTTAAGTTGTCACTTCACCCTATTATTTATGTCTAAGTAGCATACAGATTACCCCCTGAGCTTAGTAGCAGCCAGTTATTTCAATATTACAAGTAGACAATTTAATTTAATTTATTAAACGAGCACACAGTCCAGTAAGTAAAAGTGTGTGAGAGCGTGGTCCTACCACGGTCGAGCCGACCCATCCGTCCTACAACCATAAAAAAGATGCAGCATGGCTCTACCACGTAAAGATACGTTTACTGTTGACATAAATGATTATCAAATAATTATGCTGTGTTTCAATTGTACAACTCTTAAAACATTTCTCAAAATACACACATATCGGTTGATTGTCTTCAAATTACAGGTCATATCATTCATATTTTCTTTTCTTTTAATATGACCCAGAAACCATAAACAATATTCATAATAAAATACTAAAATTATTATATTATAAGGATTTATCCCTACCTTCTTGCGGGCTATTACTGTCAAAAAGCCTGACGTTCTTTCAATTTTCTTCTATCTTGTTTTGCTTTATTTGGAGATATAATAACTTCAAGTCATTGTTTATACCCTTTGTTTGTTAATTTAATAAAGTTTATCAAAATTGTAGGTCTCCTCTCAATTCGAATAAATATATTGAAAATAAGAAGGATAGAAAAATAAAAATTATTTAAAGAATTAACATAAAACAATCGTTTACTAAATGTAAACGATTATTTTTTTGTGACCATTTTCATGTCTTTCCTTTATGTCACATAGTATTATTCCTACGAGTTTTCCCAAGAGGAGACATGCTGTTCACGTAACAAACATTTTGGTTATACGTGATCACGATATGCAGTATCTGGTTCGTACTGAATCATGAATAAATTACGCTTGCATAAAATATCTGCATTATATTAAGATTTCATCTGTTATTCAAGTAATTATTAGCCGTTTATATTTGTAACCGTGTAGTGGCGGTGTCACAATATCCACTACCCCATATCATATCGTCTCGTGGATGTCGTAAGAGGCGACAGAGGAAACTGAAATAGGTAATGAGCAGCAGTTACTTCCTGATAACTTAAAGTAATAAAAACTGCATTTGCCAAGCCGCTTACCAAGCGTGGCATCTATGGCAAAATTCCTCCTATTAGGCAATCTATAGAAGAGGTCTATGTGTGGAGGGTGGAAGGAAAAGGGGAGACCTCCCGCCGGGCAAGGTGTTCTTGCCCGGGGAGCGGCCAACGCTCCAAGTGGTAGTTCGCAGCTATTGTATATATACTGTTTTTAATTCGGAACTTTGATAGCGCGATTTAGGCTTCGATATATTTCGTTTGTGGCGCGACGACAGCGCCGCCACATCACCCCCCTGCTCAGACCGGAGGTCGATAGTGCAGTCTAGATGTCGACGAATGTGCAAGTGCCAGGGAATTGCCAAGTGCCAGGGAATTGCCTTGTAGCCTGCGGTGAGTCGAGAAGAAGGCAAGTAATCTGCGAGAGTGCCGTGAAGCAGAGGCGAGCAGTAAGGCTCAGAGCCGTGCCGATCACTGTAGCACAGTAAGTAGCTTGAAGGAACAGGAAGCATTATTATAGTGCTGCGATGAACCTTTGTAAAGCTAGATGGCTTGCAGGATGTGAAGACTGCAGACAATATCTGCTCGGGAGCGAATGAATGGGGTACTTGAGGACGATGATGAAGATTTGAAGGTAGTTTTCCGAAGGCTGTTGGTTGCGTGTTCAAATTACGTCGGGGTCACCACTGTGGCTGTGGAAGGAAAAGGGGAGATCTCCCGCCGCGCAAGGTGATCAGCCCGAGGAGCAGCCAACGCTCCGAGTTGTAGTTCGGAGCTATTGTATATATACTGTTTTTAATTCGGAACTTTGATAGCGCGATTTAGGCTTCGATATAGTTCGTTTATGGCGCGACGACAGCGCCGCCACATATGTTTAGCCGTGGACCTATATAGGCTGTAATGGATAGATAATGGATATATTTTTTATCGATAATATTGTTTCACTTAAATATCACCTAATAAAGTGGTAATACGGTTTTAGATGTTAAATACGTTAGTCTGAAAAACATCCATTCACTTATGTCTTTAAAGGTCAACGGTTAAATTTATTGAATAATAATCGAGGGTATCGTCTTTTTCCCTCCTTCATTCGGTGAGTATTGTTAAAGGCGACCATGTGTAATGCCGGCAACCCTAATGGCATCCGATAGATAGCGATTAAACCTTCTCGTGTACGTCAGACCTCAAATAGTCGGACCAGCGACAGCCAGCAACGTCAAAGGTTCGGGACGTCTAACACTGCAAATAGTCCCTACAATGGCAAAAGATCGATAATAGAAGAAAGAATCGGGAATATTTTTTGCTCAAAACCGTGCTTTGTAGATATCTACAAGGGAGGCCTATTTTCAAACAGTGGACTTGATATAATTGGTTTTAATGTTAATAATCAGAATGAATCGTGTAAGTAAGTGTAAGATGAAGAAGCAGCGACAAGCGTGCAGCGGCCTGTAAGCGTTTCATCTACAGGCCGCTGCACGCTCTCTATGTCTACACGATACATACACACTTTTTTCATTACACTGCGCTGACTTAAGTGAGTGTTGACCACTCAAAACTTAAATACCATACGAACCCCGACGAAAACCCTGCGTTAAAAAAATAAGCTCAAAAGAATAAAATATTAAATAATAATATATGTATGGGTTTCGCTTCACACTACACCTCTACTCAGTGGCTCGGGTCACTCGAGAACCTTTCTTCGTAATTTTCACTTTTACGAGTTCCTTTCCCGATCCAATGCCACTTCACTAAATGGAGTGACTAGCTACTGCGGCGTCGATGGATGCACGTGACTGAGGACTGTATTCTATTGAAGTCTTTAAGATGACCTATATTTTGCAGTGGGTTTCAAATTATTATTTCTTTTCACATTTTTATGTACGATTTTTTTAATTTCCCAAACATGCAGGTTTCCTCAGGATTTTCTTTGCACCGCCAAGCACTTTAAATTGCAATTAACAATTTTATTGGTGCTCTCGGGTATGGGTCCCAGTTTGCTCGAGTATTTTTATTCTATTTACGTTCATAAAAAGAGATTATACTAACTAAATATTTCTAGTTCTTCTACGTTAGTGGATTATTTTAGTCTGTAAACCAAAATACAAAGGAAAGTCTAAATCGATACATTTCACACATCAATCGCAATCATATAATTTCAAAAACAATTTTAAAAAAACGATGATAAACAAATAATTATAACTTTTAACTAAAGGTAAAAACCGACTTCAAATTGCTAAAAAAGAAGTTATTTATTTGCTACCCTTAGGGGTGGAATTTTTTCTCCAAATTTACATGGGACCACCATTAAAGTATAACCTATTTAATAAAAAAATAATCATCAAAATTTGTTCACAATTTGCGAAGATATCGCGTAACATACATACAAAAAACGTACACTCGAATTGAGAACCTCCTCCTTTTGAAGTCGGTTAAAAAGGCGTTGTGGCTCAAATTCCAGCGACCTTGTTTGATACAAGTCTTGACAAATGTTGTATTTTTGTGTGTCTGATGCCATCCTTACATAGAGGTTTTTGAGTTTTTGGTGTTGTAGGTTAATTTAGAGGAATAATGATTAATTCGTTAATTGTAATTTTAAATCATGTCACGAGTATGAATTGTTTTGGACCATGGATACCTTTAGGCATAGTCTGATGTGTATTTTATTCACAAAATACTTATTTTTTTTAGAATAAGGGTGACAAACGAACACACAGTCCACCTAATGGTAAAGGAATGCTGTGGTCCATAGACATCTACATTTATCCTCGATTAAGAATCAAAATGCAGATGCTTTGTCACCCCTGAAAACTATGATAGATAGATAGATAGATAGATAACACTTTATTGTACGCCAAAAAATAACATAAATGTTAACAAAAAAGGAGAAATAGAAATGTGGTACTCGTTTCCAGTAAAAAGTATCTCCGGTTCCCTACACTCACCAAATATAGCAGCATTAAGCTGCTATTTTACGCTGGTATTCCGTGAGAACGTGGTCCTACCCAGGTCAAGCCGACCCAATCGTGCTACAACCATAACATAGCTGCAGCATGGATCTACCACGTTAAAATTCATAATATGCAGATACGATCATATTGCCAAGTTTTTGGTAGATATATTGACCCATCGGATAGTTAAAGATGATAATATCTCAAGCCGCCTAAGCAGATAAGAGTCCTTGAGATTAATATCACCATAGAAGCACTTGTTACATCTTTTCCACTAATAGTTCACATGCGCAGACATTAAATACAAAGAATCGCATCACTTTAACCTATCAAAATCCACTTCAAACAATTTATTCAAACGATAATGCCTACAGGAGCTGCAATCCGCCGATGGTGAAGTTCCCACCCAAGCTCCCTGACACTGATAGATTTATAACCCTGTGGTAGAATTTTAAACTTACTCTCCAATTATTACAAATATTTTTAGTTGAAAATGTTTTAAGACACTGGAAACCTTTATACCTTTACAGCCTATAAAAAGTCACTGCTGCACACAGGCCCCCCCCCCATTGATTGCCTCATAGGGAGGATATTTGTCATAGTTGCCACGTTGGCAAGCGAATTGGCAACCGGAGTATTTTAGTCGTTATTAGGAAGACGCTACTGCCCATCTCCTGATTTGTTTCCCTCTGTCGCCTCTTACGACACCAACGGGATGACATGGGGTAGTGGATATTCTTACACCGCCACTACATGGTAACCTTAGTTGTGAAGATTACAAACCTCATTTATGAAATAAATATTAAAAAATAAAGGAAGCTTAAAGCTTCCTACTGAACTTGTACATATTTTTCAGTACTACGAGTATCACATCAAATGCGTTAAATGGTAAAAACGTTGTTTGAACCATATACGTCGAATAACTGGGTGAGGCAGGGTGAGTTAAGCTCATCTGGACTCTTTAAAGCACATGAAAGATCTGACAAAGGCACTCAGCAGCATGCTTGTCGGATACTATATTGACATGGTGCTTCTGAGTGCCTCTGTCTGTACAAGAAAACATTTAAGTCTTTATGAGGCATACGCGGCTGAATATGAGCTAAAAAACTCGATAAAAAGTTAGTAGGTATATTTTATTTATTTATTTATTTTATTTTCAAGGAAACATACATAATTTTAGTCCACTTCAAAAAGAAGGAGGTACTCAATTCGACAGTATGTTTTTATATGTGTGTTACCTAATAACTTTTTTCTAGGTGAACGGATTTAGATGATTCTTTTTTTATTTGAAAGCTGGTGCTTTTCATGTGGTCCCATATAAGGTATCAAGGTCTGACCAGTAGTTTTGAGTTATCTTTAATAATTTATATTGAAGTCGGTTGTACAAAATTTTTAATTTTACCACTTGTTTTTTTATAGAAAGGATGACGAGGGAGACACAGTCCACCTGATGGTATAAGTGGATGCTGTGGCCCATAGACATCTACATCTATTCTCGAATAAGAATCAAAATGCAGATGCGTTCTCACCCCTGTGTACTAAGATGGAATGCCTCGTATCCAGTAAAAAGGGTCTCCGATTCTCTACAATCACCACACGAAACAGAGCAGCATCAGTCTGCTATTTTATGCTAGTATTCTGTAAGAGCGTGGTTCTTCCCCGGTCGCGCCGACCCATTCGTGTTACAACCATAATATATCTGCAACATGGCTCTACCACGTATAAAAATGTGGTGTTTAAGGTGGAACGTAACTGCTTTGAGGAAAATTCCAATGCTCATATTATTCAGAGCGTATTGTACTTAACTCTATACATACAGCTTGTGGAGATTTTAAACACAAAACTTGCTGAAGGGATTGCCTTGCTGCTGCAGCGCTTCACGCATTTTTATGGAGGCACATGTAGACTGCTTTTATACCATCATGAAAAAGAGGTGTTCGTCTCTGATGCGTAGGATGCGCTCCAGTTCCATAGTACCCTGATGATAGGGGACAGGTTAGGCTGCCCTTATATACTTCACGGTCGTAAACTACACGACCTCTTTATGCACTTACTAAAGAAAAGTTTTCTTATACAATCATCATTAGGCTTTGTCACTAAAATAAATGTAATATATAAAAAATAATTTTTGTTTGTTCGTACTTTATGCGCTGCCATAATACCGTTCGTCAGATTGCGGTAAAACTTCGTCAACTTATTGCTTGTACTTGTGCGAAGGTTATAGGCATAGTACAATTAACTTACAGTAGGTGGCGCGCATATCGTATCGACAAATTTATTTGAAAGTTATAATACATCATTCAATTTCAATGAATGTATTATCATTCCTATTCCTAATTAAACAATATAACTCTTCCAAATTTAAAACGATATTTCCACAGTTATTTCTTCTGCGGCTGCAACGCGTTTGTAATAACATTACAAATTTATTAATGCAGCTAGTTTTAAGTCATTGGAAGTGTAACGAACATTTTACTAATCCAAGTGCATTTAATAAGTTGGTCGACTATTACTTGTTAACTTCTTAGTTCTACTTAGCTGTGATAGTTTTCCTTTTAACTTCATTATATATACTACTATTGCGTATTATACTTTTCACATTTCCTAAAATAGCGGTTTAGTTGGTAGAGGGGGGGGACACATGACTCTAATGAAAAATAGCACTTTAAAGCTAAATATTTCGCAAACGGACCCCTGAATCGAAAGATGTCGTTCCACACCCCCAGTGTTTTTGAAAGACCTATCCAACGATACCCCACATGATGGAATAGACGGGTAAAAAAAAATCATCCTCCATTTACTTGTATGGGAAGTACCCAAAATAAAAATGTTTTTTAAGATTTTATTTCACAGTTTTTTAGGCGTGATTAATATCTATGCCAAATTACAGATTTGTAGCACCTAGGGTCTCTGAGCAAAACCGCGGACGGACATGGCGGAATGGCTGATATTAGGGGCCGGGCTGGTACTAGGGGCTTGCACCAAACGCTGCCCCAATGCATGTTGGCAAACTGTACATGTCCTCTAAATATTTTACTCTTTTTCTTAGACATGCTGGTTTCCTTACAATGTATTCTTTTCACAACCGAACACTTAGAAAATCAGCTCTAAAAATTTAAATTAACAATGTCATTGGCACTCGCAGGAAACGAACCCAGGCTTCTCACTTTTAAAGTAAACGCTTATTCTCTGCGCTACTTCGGCGTTTTAGTCTGATATGATTCCATAAAATGAGATAAATCTATTTAAAAAAGCGTCTAACAAGTGCACAGGCCTTAATTATTGAGATTGTAAAATTAAATTATACATTATTCTGGGTAAAATTTATGCCATCTTAACTTTCGTTTTCTTAACTCCTTTAATTTATTCGCGTCGCTCTTAAGCCAGACAACTCCTTTGACTTAAAAAGACGTGTATATTAAACGTCACCAAAATTTATTCAATATTCATGCTGAGATGTGATCAATTTATTTTGTAATATTTTTCTTTTTATAGAAGTAAGTAAATTAGTACGCAGTCCACCTGATGGTATGTTGATGGTATGGCTCTTAGATACCTTAACCACAATCAACGATTAAGAATCAAAATTGCAAATCCGACGTCACCACGGAGGACTAAGATGAATAACTCGTCACCAGAAAAAGAGTTTATTTAAATTATGGAAAAAAAAAATAGAAAATTCTGTTTCCGTGGTAAACAAACATTTGTAGTGTTAATGTTCTTTAAACCGAATATCGGTCACGGTGACTAGTCTCGACGGGGACTGCCCAAGTGTATGTATGCGCAAACACAATTGCACTTTCTGTTCCCTCACCCTCATTGTCCGATGGGACGGAAATCTGACATCCGGAAAGAACCAACGGCTTTACGTGCTTTTCAACTACAGTACCGGGGAAAATACTTCCTGACTCCGGGCTGTACTGAGAACTTCTTGACAGAAAAACGCGGGACCTCGTGATAAGCAACTGCGTTTACGACCACTACACCAACTAGTTAGTCTACTAGTCACTAGACCAACTAATTAGTGCGCGAAAGTTGTGTTTTTAATTAGCGGCGGATAAATGAAGTTAAAAGTTTTGATCAAAACTTTTATATATATATATATATATATAGATGATGTAATGTGACATTTTAACAGCCCAATATTTTATAAGAAAATTCATTAAACCACCGGCTTCACATTATCAATTTAATAATAACTGCCAATAAATTTGCCATTATTGACCAATTCATATAGAGTACGAAAATGTCTTTAAATATGTATTAAGAAAACAGCAATAAACGTTTAAGCAACACGTCCCTTACTTTCACTTAATGAAAGAAGTAGTTGATCGTTTTACAAGAAGTCGTGGATCAATGCTTTCAACCCTCGTCACTTAACGAGAAAGTGTTTTCTCTTTCTCTCAATATCCCATATAATTAGGATAAAATTGTATATAAAATTTTACATAATATTATTTACTTAATACTATATTTGAAATATAAAATGGACGAAGGACAATATGAGAAAACCTGCATATCTAAGGAATAAATTTATTTCAAAAACATGTGAAGTCCGCCAACACGCACTGGAGCAGCGCTACGAACTAATTTCTTCATAACCCTCTGAGGAATAACGTATATGTATAGGCTGTAACTTTAGTTTACTTTATTACTGTTTCGTGAGTGAGTTTGAACAAAAGAGGTCACTGAGGTTCTCCAAAAAATCGAGGTTCTTTCAATATACAAACGGTCACAATTGCTTTGCGAGTATATTGAAGTTATAAGTTTAAAATATACACATATCTATATCTATAGATATACATATATACACATAAATAAAATTGAAGCGTCTGTCTGTAATATCGAAATATATACTTTTACAATTAAAAGCATATATTTTATAATTAAAAGCAAATAACCCTCTGAGCTCAATAGCTCAGAGGGTTATTTGAACACCAGTACGGCATGAATAACAATTTGTAAAGTTTTTGTTTGTCTGTCTGTCCATGCTAAGCTTCGTAATGGCCGAACCGATTGTGACGAAAATTCCCGAACAGATAGAGAATAGGAGTCATCTATACAATATTTCAACTAAAATACTTGGAGATTATTTTAAACGATTATTATCACACCTCTGCTTAATCGTATTTACGAATCATTTTTATTTTTTTAGTGACTCATGGACTCTCATAAACATGGCTTAGCCAGAACAGGTGGAAATAAAAATCCTTCTGCACTGGCATTCAACATGCGCAATGCAATAAATTATAAAATATTAAAAACGTAATTGAAATACATAGTTATTTTCAATGTCTTTAAATTTTAATAGAATCATCACTCTATTTCCCAAAAAGAAAAAACACCCGAGGGTTTTGTCGCCGGTTCTTCTCTGGTTCAATTCAGATCTGCAGTATGAAACCGAGAGCAGATTTTGAGTACATCGAGTCTCAAGTTTTGAACTATTCTGACATCGATTTTGCTCACGATTCATCATGCCGCTACATAAAATAACATTTGCACGTCTTTATTTTAAGAAATTTCAATGATTCATTATTACTTTTATTTATAAATGTGAACTCTAATCGCCTTTAACGATGAATTGTACTTGAAACTTGAATGATGACTCGTTCCAAAAGATGTACAAACTGTAAGGAAATATATCTACCTGTATACCTACCGGTAAAATATTGTGGCATCTGAAACGGCAGAATAAACATTTAAAAATTACTCCGTCCTAAATATTCAGGCCGATGACGAGAATCAGTATCAATAATGTGGGACGTGTGGTACTCGGATCACACACATCCAAGCATAGCAAAATTAAAAAGAAAAGTAAAATAAACTGACAGCATATTACTCCCACTGCAAGACATAGGCCTCCTCTCGCTTTTGAGAGGGTTTTAAGGGCAAGGAAGTTATCTGCCGCGCTGCGCCAATGCGTGTTGTTGAACTTCACTGTCTTCGAAATTTTATTTTTTAATCGAAATGAAACTTCTTTATGCCGTAGTGGAGAAATTTAGTACGGTATTAAAAATTAAAAAATTTCACGTTTTCTTGTAACGTTTCACCGCCGGGGCTGCATGAGTATACTATTATTTAACCTACTTATGTAAAATATAAAATAAAAGAAGAATGATATGTCGTAAAGAGTTTCACTTCGTAAGAGTGTACACAATTACACGCACAATTTTCTCAGACAGGCAGGTTCACAGCCGACACGTAGTATGATACCACTTACTACGTACTCTAACCCGGGATACTTGCGTGCTGTGAAATTAATAGCGAATGTTTGTCTCTGAACTACCACCACTCCTTTAAAAAAATAACCCACGTTCCTTTTTAAAACTATTTCTTATAAGTACTTTAAACTTGTCTACAGACAAATAACATTTACAATTAGATTTTTATTTTCAAAATGCGGTTGTATTCATAAACGCCGTGTCGCACAAATATAAAACATGGATAAATGAACAATAAAAAAGATTGCTCAAGCGTACACAAAAACAGCTGAGTTGAATGAACAAGAACATGAAAGTGTTTTGTGTGTGTAGCGACTTTTTAGACAATTCTGTCATAGAGTAAGCATTCTTTTATTTTCATTTCTCTATATTTTCATTTAAAGTAGAGATTTTATTTTCACAGTCATCGTATATGTAAAGCATAGCATCCGTTACCGTTACATCCTTTCAAAAGTCCATAGTCACAGGGGGATATTTGCCATAGTTTACACACTTCTCGGGCAGGTTGGCAACCGTTCTTTTATTTTTTGTTGTTATTTGGAAGATGCTGCTGACCAGCTTCTGGTTAGTTCTCCTCTGTCGCCTCTTACGACACCAACGGGATGATAAAAGGAAGTGGATATACTTACTCATATTTTTTATTGAAGTAAAAGTCAAAAACAAGCACAAAGTCCACCTGATGGTAAGTAAATACTGATGCCCAAAGATACCTCCATACACAATTAAGAATTAAAATGCAGATACGTTGTCACCCCTAAGGCATACGACAGTGCTTCATTACCAGAAAAAAAGAGACTCCAGTTTTCGTCACTCATCATACGAAACACAGTAGCATTACGCTACTATTTCACATTATGGTTTTCTGTGCCAGGTGGTCTTTCCCCGGTGGAGCGGACATATTCACATTGTAATGCTGTCTATGTTATACGCTGCAACGCAAGCTGAATACAGCTCATAAGATAGACAGCCGTGAAAGGACTATTTTTTTTAATAGGATAATGGTAACAAACGAGCACACAGTCCACATGGTAAGTGGTTGCTGTGGCCCATAGACATCTACATCTATCCTCGATTACGAATCAAAATTCAGATGCTTTTTCACCCGTGAGGACTAAGATGGAATGCCTCGTTTCCAGTAAAAGGGCTCCGGTTCTTTACACACACCATACGAAACACTAGCTGCTATTTTACGCTGGTATTCTATGAGAGCATTGTCCTTCCCTTCGGAGCCAAACCATTTGTGCTACAACTATACCAGTAATATAGCAGCATGGCTCTACCACGTAATTTTTTATTTAAATTTATATTTCTGATCTGGGTGATAGAACATCTACATTTTGTATAGGTAAAACTACTATATAATAAAATTAAAAAAAAACAAGATTACAAGCGGAATCCTTAGAGCCCGAAATCGAAGTCATAAAGACAATGGTTTAGCGGTCACTATTTTTTTTAAAAGTGTGGTGACTTAACGGCCTCACTTTAGAACACTACACGAATGTGTAGCGTCATTAGCAGTAAGTAGAATTGATTAGATTCAAAGATTAAATTAAAATATACGAGTATTATCGAAGTAAATACAGGATGCATAATATGATAATGTGTGAAGTTATGATACTATTAAATATTATGAAAATTCATACTTTAAATTCATTCGTAAAAATAACTAGCTGTGCCCGCATTTTCATCATCGTAATCGGATGAATGGTATACGGACGCAAAGAAGACGAACAAACAAACAAACAAATGTTTATATATTAAATTTAGTAAAATTACTTTGCCTATATCCAAAGTCATACACGAAAAATATTTTTTACTAACTTTAATATAATAAATTTCCACAAAGTAATGCATGATTATATTAATATATTAAAGTGATTGTGCAACCTATTTCACTGTGAAATTTTACTTTGAAAATAGTCCCGCTAAGATTTTTGCTAATTTTCCCTTGAGAGAGTATTTTTTTAACATAACAATTACTAACATTGTCATGTTAAATAATAAAAAGCTTGGTATTGATTTGCATCATTGTTTAAAAAACACGTAGCGTCATCTAGTTTTTCTGATGGGTATAAAAATATGCTACAATAGGGAATTTAGAGACAAATCATCATAAAAAATCACCTCGAAAAGTAACCCATGTATTTCTACAGGTCACAGGAAACCTTTTTGTCGAATAGCATTACGATCGGCTCAGCGGTTTTATAGTAATGAGGTGATAAATAGGCAGACAGAGTTACTTCGCATTTGTAATAATAATATTTTATATAATATATAAAATAAAATAGAATAGAATAATTTTTTTTCAATATTTGTAATCTACAAATAATTCTTATATCTTTCATGACTTTCAAGTCATTTATTATAATACTTTTATCACTGGTTCGGAAATAAACCTCTGTCCTGGGAAGAAGGAGCAAGAAACACGGCCGGACTTTTTTTTTCAAAGTAAAATTTTACAATGAAATACAGGTTGTGTAAACTACTTACAAAACTTATTTAGGAAACAGCTGGGAGCGACCACCTCATTCCCAGGGTTTATATCAACCATGTATTTATTTATATAATATAAATAAATACATGGTTACAAATAGCGTTTTTATACAGTTTTGTTTAATAAAATATTGAAAATTGTTGTATTTTTAGTGACTTTGTAGTACTTTGGTGTTCCACAAGGCTGCATGCTATCATCAACGCTGTTTCTTCTGCATATCAAGAACATAACAAGTAACATTCATTGCTATGCGGACGACAGCACTGCTGATGCTTTATACACCGGCCGTGCAAATATTTCTCGGGAAAACGTCACCGAGTACTGGAACAAACTTTTGTCTGAAGTCGAGACTTTGTTCAACAAAGTCCCGGATTGGGGCGACTAAATCTAGTCCAGTTCAATACCCAGAAGACACAAGTTTGCGAGTTTACTGCTAAAAGAACCACTTTGTCATGTCTCCTCAGTTTCAGGGCACTCCCTTGTTGCCTCAGCCAGTATCGGAATCCTCGGCGTCGACATATCGAATGACGTGCAGTTTCGTGGTCAATTGGAAGAGAAGGCCAAATTGGCCTCTAAAAGCTTGGCGTGCTCAGCAGAGTGGGACAGTATTTCATAACTTGACTCACTGGCGCTGCGAAGAGATGTTGCATCTCTTTGCGTATTCTATCGTATCTACCACGGGGTGCTCATAGGAATTGTTCGGACTAATTCCAGCCGCTCAATTTCACCATCGCACATCGCGTAACATTTGGATGATTGGCGGTCCACCACTGTGCGATTTAGAAGAAGTTTTCTTCCTCGCTCACCTTCCTTGTGGAATCGAATACCACCAGCAATTTTTCCGGACCGATACGACTTAGGGACCTTCAAGAAAACAATTGAAATAAACTAATCTAGCTATCTCGACACTAGTGAGACTTTATATCTTTTTACAGCATAAACTCCAGAACTTAATCTGCTAGCTAGTTTAGATATATGGCGGCCCCACTGAAGCTTTGCGTTGCAGTATAATATTATGAGTATGGATGCAGATCCTGCAATAAGCTAAGAAATAACTGTCAATGTCTGTCAATTTTGCTCATTCAAACGATATTATCACGCCAAATTGCAAGCAGCAGCAGTCACCTAGTAATGCTTAAACATAATCTTTTATAAAACTTAAGTAAAAACGAACTGACAGACTTGATGATAAATGGCTACCATAGTACTAAACACCTACAAACAACTGCAAACAAAGCAAAGAAAACTACAGATGTGTTGTCGCCTCTGAGAACTAGGATGGAATTCTTCACAGACTTTAATTATACTGACTCTTTGTACCCTTTAGACTGGAACGCAGTAGTGCAAGCACTGCTATTTGGCGGCACCAATAGGTAAGGAGTGTACCCACCCAGACGTACTAGGCAAGAATGGAGACTTTCTCCTAGTTATGTAGTTCTACTTCCAGACCTACCAACTAGTAATAAAGTAACATTTAGTGTTGGCAAATTTGAATAGTCAGAAGGAGCACCTCACGAAGCTAAGTATGACGTTGGATAAAAAATTATATTCATCCCTTGCACTTCTACAGATATGTTGTTGTGAACTTAAAAGACTTTAAGGCCCGTATTAATAAACGTTACTCAACGACGAACTCAAGTGCGTAATCATTTGATACGCCCTCATTACGAAATCAGCATCTCAAGATCGTTGCTAATTAATAAACACATAAAACAGTATCTCAAAACGCTGTACTTAGTATACACACTTGTGAGTCGAGTTTCGTTTATTAATCAGTCTGGCACTCAGCTGATATCGTAAACCTAAACCGAATCTTGAGATATGTTTATTAATAAGGCCATAACCTTAAGATTGTACTAAAGTGCGTGTACTTGAGCTGAGTAACGTTTATTAATACGGGCCTAAGACTCAATAAAGTATAGCAATCTAAGTATTTACGACACAATTAAATAAAACAATTTAGCCATCAAATACATTCACAACATATTAAAGTGAAAAAGTACATGACGAAATGTAAGCCTTAAGACGTGTGTTGTATTTCTAATAAAAACACAAATAGCCAAGAATTGTAAACTCACAGGTTAAATTGAGTTTTAAATCAGTTTAGAATCTATATAATGTAGTTTAATCTTTTTTTTTTTTGGTCCACTCATAAGAATAAAAAACAGATTTTATTTACAAATATGCCTCTATCAAAATAGCTAAGAACCTATATTATCAAAAAAATTACTCAATAGCTATACCCTACTTAGCTTCTTGGTGCGAAAAGAATCAGCCCTCCTTGCCACCAGAGGCGACCAAACGCACATATCATAATTTTTTTAAATCCTTACCTTACATGGAAACCTCAGTAATGCTATCAGCAAATGGCACAAAAATATTCACATCTTTTAGAAAATTATATTAACTCAGTTCAGCGGCATATGATGCGAATCTAGCTGTACTTGAGGTTAGCTAGCCACCAAAGTGTCTATGGATAAAAAGTCCTAGACAAAATACTTTACCTTTCTCCCAAGGTACCAAAGTCATACGTCTTGCTCTTCTTTAAAATTAACAAGGTTCTTATACCGATGAAAAATTCATTACAAGTTTCATCTTTATTTACGAACATCTTTTTACGATTATTAATTAGGTTACTACATAATTAGAACTATAAACTTGAAACCAATGGTGATATAAGTATAACCATCTCGTATACCTCAACTTCACATCATCACTGCGATATTTCTGGCACTGCGGTCACCAATCTGCTAACCAAGCATGACGATTGTTTATATTCTTCAGTATCTATCAAAGCTCGCAAATCTCAAGTCCCATAAGTACCACAGTTAAAGTGAGAAACAATACAAACCAATTTCTAATTAGTATAATTTCATTTTGTTGAAATTTATACGAGAATTACAAGAAAGTATACTCTTTTGTTAAAAATGACATTAACAAAATCACTTAACTAACATCGTAAACATTGCTCTATCTATACATGAGTGTACTCACACTACTCACCTACAGAACTATCAAAATAAATGCCTTTTATTAAGCTCAGGGGCCTTTTATTTGCATGCTATTAAGATATGAATAACCGTTTTTATAAAATTATGCCTTCAATTTTTTATAAAAGTTTTTAAATAAAATTTTGCCTATCTATGTGTCGATCAGCTTGCCAATCTATTTTTATGGGAGACGCAAACAAGCATGCGGCTCGCCTGATGTTAAGTAACTACTGCCGTCCATATGTCCTGATTTTCGGAATGGCTTTACTAATGGATGCCGATAAGCAATAATGTGTCGACCCACAAAAAGTCAAATTCTGAGATATTGATGTATTCTGATAAGTGATAACGCGTCACGTCTTAAACATTATGCAAAAGAGTTTTAAGTTACTTAAATCATCAATAAAATCACCCGACGTGATTTTATTGATGATGCTGATGGGTTGGGTAATTCTATTGACTTCGATATAGAAGAAAATTTGGTTGAAGATTAAGCACTTCCATGTTAACTTAGATGTTAGCTGTTGTAATTTCTTGGCTGTATTCCTTAAAGCGATGATCAGATTAGTTTTAGATAATATTAATTCAATTCTACAATGACACTGATTTAAAGTTCTGGATACATAAACACTTGCTTAGTTGAAAATTATTGGGCTAGTCAGGAAGAAAGACTAAGTTTTGTAAAATAATAATTATTAATTACAGTTTAAATTTTTATTGTAAGTTACATTTTTAATATTATATGAATACTTAAATATGTTCCTAAAGATCTCAAAATACAAAGATATCTTTAAAATAGTCCTGTCCTGACTTCTGTTAAAATATATCACATTAGTTATTTAAGTTAAAATGATATTAAAATACCCCAGTTAATTAACTAACTTAATTTTGAGAAAATTTTTACTAAAATAAGACTGATTTAAAGTTGTTGATGACATATAAGTAGGTACCTAAATTATAATATTTCGTTATAAACGATGAGTCTAACGCTTAGTTGTTTAAGTTAAAGTGATAATAAAATATCTCTGTTAATTAACTAACTTAACTTTAATAAAATGTTTACAAAAATAAGACTGACTTAAAGTTATTGATCACATTTTAAGCTTACCTATGATTATAATACTTTGCTAAGAAACGATGAGTCTGAGGAATGGAAAACTTAAATTTTCTTGAAAATAAAATTTTCTATTCCTCAGACTTGTTACAAAACAGTGTGTGTACTTATGTACGCACGTAGAAAGTTATACTTCTTTAGCATAACAAAACAAAAAAAATTGAGAAAACCCACTGAAGTTGTCATTTTTAGGTTTCAGTGTGCACGCGCATCGTAACAACTTCATGGTGTCGTTTTTAGGTGTCGGTGAGCGCGCATCGTAACAATTCACTCTCATAATTTTTGCCCAAACGCCCCAAAAGAAGTATAACTTCAAAAATTGCTTTCTTTTATTTTCATATCGATAAATATTAATATTTACGACTTTTATTTAAAATTATTTTACAAATTGTAAATGAGAATATACTTTTATCAATATTCATTTATGCTCCTTAACATACATTTACTTTCATTAAATCCCGTAATCAGAATTTAGCAAAATAGTGTTATGTTCCTTAATTTCCTGTCTCAATTACTATAGCGTATTCCATATTTTGCAATATGCAATAATCTTATTTTTTTTAATAACTTAGCAGTATTTTCTCTTTTTATGATAAAAATCTACTTTCAGTCCATTATTCTTTTCATCAAATGGAAAAGAACCGGTGGGTACATATTTTTTTCAAACAAATTTATTGAAAATTGGTATGACATCTTTAGACGCCATTTTCTCAAAATAAAGTTCGTGTGACATTGTATTGCTTATCAGCGTCCAATTATGATGAAACTTCACAACACACAAATAGACAGAGAGCAATGTCAGGAGTGGTCTAGGCTTTATTTTCATCGAGGCTTATATTGTAGCGATCTGGGCATTGTTTTATCCTACAAACATGGAATTTTTTTGTAACATTGGAAAATGATAAAATAAATGTTTTTTTTTATGATTATCTCATAAACTTTAAGAGATATAAAAAGATTCGAACAAACATTTTTTGGTTTACAATATTACACGAAAAAGTCCTCACACTTCAATATAATATTCTATCTCGTAATGTTTTGAAGCAAAATCGATCATTAATATTTTCTTACTTTAACGCCAATTAACAAAAAAACTATGAGTGATCGAGGAAAAGGTACTAAGAACTTTTTACATCAAATTAATAGATCGTCTAATGTCATCTTAAGCTTTTTCCCAAATAGTAATATTTTTAAAGATAATAGCATAAAAACTAAGTTTAAAATAGTTAATTGAACTACTTTTCCAAAGACCACTACAGGAACGATGTTGCGGGTAAAAGCTAGTTTACATTAAATAAACTTCGCGAATTGACTGCTTTGAATTTGAATTGATTGTATAAGTCAATTTGAGAAGTTTTACCCTTAAAATCGGTCAAAAGTTTTTAGGATGAATACTATGTTTTTTTTAAATTTTGAATAGTTTTGATTTTAAATTTTTTAATAAATAATTGCGGCCCTTTAAACATACACAGACAGACTACGTAGAAAGTATTGCGAAAAAAGTTTGAAGTTAGCCAGTTATAATTTACTTTTTAAATGCGATACGAATGTTCCAATTTCAAATTTCCCTCCTCATTTCTCCGAGCTAAATGTAAATATCGTGATTCATCATTGGCTTGAGTATACAATGTATAGGGTAAAGGTGCTTAATATGAGATAGGTTTCTAAAATGAGATAGTGCAGTATTTGAAAGTTCATTTACTTGTCGTGAGCGATAGTGGTATCGTTTGGTCAGTCATTCGGTCGTATTCAAACGTGCACCATTTAGGCACCGGCAAACAGGCGAGAAAATACACTACCAGCTCGACTTTTGTCGGGAACGGATAAGACATATATTTTACATACCTTGCAATTGAGATTCATTCTCAATTGCAAGGTATGTAAAATCATTAAAAATAGGTACATTTTGGTTAAATATAGATTTGTGATATCTATTAAAGAGTAAATTTTAATATTCCAATTTATTTTATTGTGTTTATTACATATAACAAACATCACATTTGATTATGTTGGATTTATAGTGAGTTCCTTTTATGAAATACCAGTGAGCTCCCTATATACCAGGTTACACGATAATTCCGGACATGTTTTGACCAACAAAACATAAAATTTTCCAAATAGCATGCATCGGTGTGCATGCAAAAGCAAATAAAAATGTGTGATGTTTGGAAAAGCTTACGAAAAATCAGCAACTAATACAAACTCTGTTAATGGTTTCAGAAAAACGGAGTTATTATTTCTTAATATAAATAAACGCTGATTGTTGCTCTAAGGTATAAGTAAAGTCAATAAACATATATTAATTAATTGTATTCTCTAATTGGGAACCCTACCCTATCTCATTTTAGGATACCTTCATGCTTGCATAGAAAAAGTGTATTATTTTGTTATATCACTTATATTACAAAATCGGTAAGCACTATTGATAAAATATTTATTAATATTTAGTAAAATTACCTTCTTACCTGTGATATTTTACGAGAAATACGTAAAAATGAAAATGGTATCTTATATTTGGCACCTTTATCCAACTTCTGCTATATAAAAAATCAATGTGTTTCATTGAAAAATGGATCCACGTCATGAAAATTTTCACGCTATGATAATCTACGATTTCAAATTTCGCCCAAAGCCGGATAAATCACTTGCCAGATTTCGAATGGCATTTATGTATGAAGGGTCTTCTGAAGCAACGGCGCGGCGTACCGCAGGTATTACAAACAGCAAGGTCGACTAACTTTGAGAGATGAAGGAAGAAGTGGTTGCCTTGTTACGGAAGGAAACGTGCTAGCAGTAAAAAAATAACTGAAGAGAACATTGATTCAAAAAGTAAAGATGCGATCGACCGAGTGTTTGGCTGACACTTTTTCCGTATTAGGAAAACGAGCGCCATCTATTAGAAAGTTTGGGCTGTCAAAAAAAAGACGTATCGTAATTACGTATTGTAAAAGCTTAATCGCATGATATAAAAAATAATGCCGTGGTATAATTAATAAACTTGAAGAAAACTTAGGTTGACGATATTTATCAATACGAACTAGAAACAAAACGCCAGTTTGACTGTTTCAAGGTGAACCACCTACCACGTTCGACGTGGTAGAGCTATGCTGCAGCTATATTAGTAGTATAGTTGTAGCACGAATGGGTCGGCTCGACCGGGGAAGTACCACACTCTCACAGAATACCAGCGTAAAATAGCAGCTGCTGTGTTTCGTATGGTGAGTGTAGAGAACCGGAGACCCCTTTTACTGGAAAAGAGGCATTCCATCTTAGTCCTCACGGGTGACAACACATCTGCATTTTGATTATTTATTGAGGATAGATGTACATGTCTATGGGTCACAGCAACCACTTACCTTCAGGTGGACTGTGTGCTCGTTTGTCACCATATCCTATAAATAAAAACAAAAATAACAACTTCCAAAATCATCATTGTTGTCGGCGAGGATCGGATTTGGGTTCCTCGCTTACTTTGAAATTTACCACAAGCGCTTAGCCCCTGATCTACCACAACTCGTCAGACCTGCCTTCTTTGGAACGTGCAATTTTCTTTCGGCCGGTATGTATTCAAGGGCACTCTCCTCGCTATCTCAGCCGGCAACGGAGTTCTGCGGTCACTTGGAATTGAGGATTAAATTGACCTCTAAAAAGCTTGGCGTACTCAGTAAAGTGGGACAGTATTTCATGCCCGCACATCGCGTATAACTTCAAAAGGCGCAGGTTCGTCCTCACATGAAATACTGTTCTCGTCTCTGGGCTGAGGCACCCCAGTGCCATTAACATTGTCATCCGTTACTCTCTGAATAGTTTAGTTATTGCACGTTAGAATGGAACTGTATTTTCTAAGATTCTCTTATCCTGTTACACATGAAAACTATTTTTAATTAACTAATATTGAATTCGTCAGCCTAAAATTACGGCTACTGAATGACATAGGCATTTTCAAAGTTCGCCATTAAAACATATGTATTTTAGAAAATAAAAAACTGAGGTTACCTACCCGCGTAGCAATAATGGCAAATATTGGGCAATCGTTGGTGAGGTTTAAGGGGTTCAAAAGTGGACTTAGATAAACTGTAATGAAATAAAAAACTTATTCCAAAGTCACCACACTGGACAGCTGGATTAGTGAGCGCAGAGCCAATAGCTTCATATTTTTAATAATACTTTCTATTAACAGTCTCCCACGCACTGGTTACAAGATTATTTGAATGCGGTTAATTTTCTGCTCTTAGACAGTCTTCAAACCCTTGTCTGTCAATTAATTAAGGAGGAAAATACATAATATACATAATTACTGAAATTCTTCTAAATCTTTACTGAATATAAAGTACCAAGGCTGCGAACAAAATCTGTTTTCGTAACATTATTTTGAAAAAAAAATCTTTTGCTGTATCTACGTTAATAAAGTTAAAGAGCATCGAGCGGTCGTTGTTTTCTTTCAATGATAAAAAAGTGAATCCAACAAATGAGTTAGCAACTTTAGGCGAGTTTTTTCTTAGATTAGCCAATATTGAACTACAAAGAAAAATGGTTTTTGATAATAAAACTTCTTCGGTGTTATTATAACTTGAAGTGATATATTCTGATGTTCATTTAAGTTCGTTCTTACATTACTTATAACTATATCAGTAGCGCCTCGTAGACCTCCGGTTCTATGATTAACGATTAATAAAAACAACAACATGTTACCACTGTTGACACAAACTTGTGATCATCTTTCTTTGGAATATGTAGCAAGTGTCATTAGGCTGGGCTTATGTTCACTTTGCATTAAGCCCGTCTTAAATTCCAAACTTTAGTTAGTTTTAAGTAGGTTATTAAGTAAAAATTTAAACAAATTAGTAACTCACTTCCTCACATGACGTAATCCAAAATTGTTGTCGAGATATGATATACGAAAAGCCAGGCAATTAGCATGGGCTTTTGTGTTTATGGTTAAAATTACGAACATTAAGCTTTGTCTGGAACTAATTTTATTGCGTTTAGTAGTAACTTATTTTGATATCCTGACATTACGAGAACTTTGCAGTATCTAGCTCACGGGATGACTGACTTCAATGTCCTAATCTTATAATAAAAGCGGATTTTTTTTAATACAGAAATACGATGACACTCGAACACACAGTCCACTTGATGGTAAGTGGATGCTGTGGCCCATACACATCTACATTTAATCTCAATCAAAATGCAGATGCGTTTTCACCCCTGTGGACTAAGATGGAATGCCTCGTTTCCAGTAAAAAGGGTCTCCGGTTTTCTACACTCACCATACAAAACACAGCAGCATTAAGATGCTATTTTACGCTAGTATTCTCTGAGAGCGTGGTCCATCCCTGGTCGAGCCAACCCATTCGTGCTACAACCAAAATATAACTGCAGCGTGACTCTACTACGCATTAATTCCAGCTTTTAATTAATAATAGAGGTCCGAGATAAACGTGCTGTTTTAGTCGAGTGGCGACTTTCAATTAAAATTCATAAAGATTTAATTTTTCAAGATTGACAATTTGTGATTTTTGTTTGTTTCGTGATTAAAACTTTTTCTTACAGAAAAGCTTACCCGTTTTATTGATTTACTTTCAATTGTTTTCACATTCATTATTTGAGTTACGCATAAAGATCTCAAAAATTAGAGTAACGCAGCAGAGACAGTTTGCAATATCAATGTTGCGTTTGAGAAGATCCGACCAAAGACTGCACTGTGCGTTTTTAGCTTAATCGCTTTCGGAGTTCACTTAGGAACTTCAAATTGAAGAATGAACCACGAGGAAGATCAGACACTTAGGTAAATAACGATTAATTAAAAAAATGATGGGAGCCGATCCTTATCAAATATCCAAGAAATTAGCATTGAGTCTTGAAGTTGTTTATCCCCAATATTGTCTCATTTGCACCTAATTGGTAAAATAAAAAACTAAAAAAAATTGAGGCCTATTGAATTAAATGGTGTGCTTAGAGGAGCACGCGTTTAAGCTTGTTTTTTTTTTTGATGAATAAGTACAGAAATAAAGCGATTTTGGCTCAAATAGTGACGTATGATGAAAAACAGATTCTCTACAATATTTGCAAGCGCAAAACGCAATGGTTGAACTCAGGTCAAATGCCGGAACACTGCCCTAAAGCGAACTCACATAATACCAACGTGATGCAAAAATATAATGCTGATGTCTCCTACTATTTTGTCTGTACGTTTGTTTTATGTCAGCTAATAAACAGATTTTGTGAGTACGCCAAGGAATAATTAAATCTCTTAAGTCTTGTTGTACGAGTGGTTAACCAGTCATCACTCAATGAGTCAAATCAAAAATTCTAACTCATCATTCAATGATGTTCCATTAAATGGTTGTGCTGTGCCATCAAAGATACCCATTAGTTTAGTGGTAGTGCTTGACTCCCTTATCACTACATAGTGTGCTTGATCTTGTATTTGGATTTTACATTAGGATCTACATCTTCCATGTTATTTTATATTTTGGTATTAGTCTATAAAATCTATGTAATCTTGTCGAAAGTTAGGTTTTTTTCTGAACCTATTCTCTATGTGATAAAGTCTAGTGAGTGCTGTTTGTCTTGAATCACCTAGATTCCTTTCATGTGATTCTTTAAATGGTTAGCGCACTACATAGCGCCCGTCATTGTTTCTTGTATACATAGTGAAACGTTAGAAAGACATGGAAGATAGTTAAAGAAGTTTGTAATCTAAGCCAATCAAAACAACCGACAACAGAATTATTAAAAATTAAAGATACGCCAAAAGCTTCACTTAATCTAGTAAACACCTATTTTACAATGATTGGTTCACAGCTTGCAAATTATACTCTGAAAACCATAGGCAAATCAGTCTCAGAACTTGCTGATAATGTCAAACAGACGGGTCCAACACATTCGATGGCTTTTTTCTTAACAGATCCTGAGGAAGTAAAAACTACTATTAACGAACTTAAATCAAATAGTTCCCCTGGCTGGGACAAAATCACTGCTAATTTCGTTAAAAGGTATAGACAAATTCTTTGCGCACCTATAGCACATCTATGTAATAGTAGTTTTCAGACAGGGCAATTTCCATCACCATTCAAGCAGGCCTTAGTAACACCAATATTCAAATCTGGTGATAAGTCCGCTTCTTCGAATTACAGGCCGATTTCTTTGTTACCTACTTTTTCAAAAATAATTGAGAAGATTGTGAACAACAGACTTATAAAATATCTAGAGCGTTATGGATATCTAGCTGCGAATCAATTTGGTTTTAGGGCATCGTTCAACAGAAGACGCTATTTTACAACTGATTTCGAAAATAACATCTTATGTAGACAAAGGTGATAGGTGCATATGTGTTTTCTTAGACTTGCAAAAAGCGTTCGATACTGTGTCTATTCCTATACTTCTCGGACGTCTCGAAAATCTGGGTATAAGAGGGATGCCATATGCATGGTTTTGTAACTACCTTACAAACAGAACCCAAGTATTACGTGTTGACGATAAGCTAAGCGATAAAGCCGAATGTAGCTATGGCATTCCACAGGGTAGCATTCTTGGACCAACACTTTTTTGACGTACATAAATGAATTATGCAAAATTAATATCCGTAGTGGGGACCTGTTTATGTTTGCGGACGATACTGTGATCCTCTTTCATGGTACAGACTGGGATACTGTGCAGCAATGTGCTGAAAATGGATTACGTACGGTTACAAAATGGCTGGAAAATAATCTTTTAACCGTCAATTGTTCAAAAACAAAATATATATGTTTTTACAAAACAATAATCTCAAAACCACCACACAGTTTCTCTGTCACCATGCATACGTACCCTTGTAATACGTCCCAAAAAAAGGAGAGATGTAAATGTACAATATTAGAACGAACATCTACGATAAAATACCTTGGGGTAATCCTCGACGAAAGATTAAATTGGCAACCTCATATATCAAATATATCTAAACGAATTCGGAGACTCACTATAGTATTTAAGAACCTAAGAACGGTAGCGACTAAAAAACTGCAAATTCAAACATATAACGCCCTTTGTCATTTTCTCATAAATTATTTTTTGGGTGGAGCTCCCAAAACATATCTTATTGAGGCCGAGCGAGCTCAAAGATCTATATACTAAAACTAATATTACATCTTCCTTATACATACCCAACATTTAAAGTTTACGAATTGTCAAATGTCCTCAGTGTACGAAAATCGTATATATACAAATGCATAAAACGATATCATAATTTTTCCCCAGTATATGTAGCTAAAAACAAAAGAACACAAAAATGTCCAGTACCATTTGTGAAAAGCGCATTTGCGAAAAGGCAATATGACTACCAAGCACCTCATTTATATAATATAATTAATAAAAAAATAAAGTTAAATAACTTAAAAAGTCACCAAGTTAAAGAAATTGTTTTAAATTGGTTAAAAGAATACGACTATGAAAATTGTGAAAACCTACTTTAAGTCATGTACACATATTTTAATAAAAACAGACGCACACACACACACACACACACACACACACACACACACACACACACACACACACACACACACACACACACACACACACTTTTTGTTTCTTTTATATTTTAAAGTCTGTATTGTACACGGAAAATAAGATCACTTAATGGGAGGGAAACTGCCTCCTAACATACAGGGTAACCTAGTTTAGGAGTCAGGGCACCAATGAATTGTATATTATATCTGTGTTCAATAAAGAATTATTATTATTATTATATAGTGTTCTTAAAATTGTTGATCAAGTTGTGATAAAGGTTTCTCTATTGGTTTGTTTTCTTTAATCTCCCAAAACTTGCGTAATAATTGATCAACCTCTACTAGATTTGTTGTAACTACCACTGTGTGTGCAAGTCGATCAATTTGTGTTTGGGTAGCGCCTGACACTAACCATCCCGATCGTGAGTTTTGTGCAATGAGAGATCTACATTTTTGTAAACCTTCTAGTATAATTGAAGCATATACTTCTGCTCCTAATAAAATATCGATAGGCTCCAGCTTGTGTAATCGTGGCTCTGCTAACTTTAGCTTTAAAATACAATACTGTTGTGAAATACTTATAAATATCAAAATTAACTACATATTGTGCTTTAATAGCTTTGTTTGCTATACCTGTAATATTAGCTCCATAGCGTCTTCCTCAAATCTAAAAGCTATGTAGCAGATTACGTATTATACGTTGCCTGAGAGCCTTGATCTACAAGAGCACGCAGGTGCTTAGATTACCGTTTTTGTTTTTCACACCAATCAATGCTATCCACTTACCATCAACTGCACTGTGTGCTCGTTTGTGCGCACTTTAATTTTTTTTTAATAAATTGTATTCGGCGAGATATTTTGAAAAATTTGGAATCTGTTAACTATGTATAAATACATAATTTATACATGCGTTAAAACAATCACTTTTGCTTGCCAAATAATTTAAACTCGAGTTTGTTTTAGTGTGATTGTGACTTTATTGGAAAAATTAAATTACCATCAATAGCGCATATCGTTAGAAAAGCGAGACCATTTAACAAGGGTAACAACACCGCTAATGAACTGGAATATACCAGATAATCCACTTCACTAACATTGAACTATGATAAATTATTTTCTGGTAAATTGTTCTTATGCGAATTGTTATTACCTTTTAGCGCATCTTAACGTAATGAATCTATGTAGTTTTTTTTTTAAGATGAAAATAATGAATGATAATGAATGAAAACTTTATTAAGTTTCATTGATTTAAGTATAGCTATTATGAGATGAAAAATTAAATTAACTTCAACATATGTTTGCCTTTTTTAAGTTTTAGTTTTAATTTATTTTTCCCTTTTTATTGTTCAAATTAATCCTAAATTTTGTCCCACTCTACTAAGTACTATAAAAATTATTTATACAAAAAAAACTAATTTCTACAGAATACTACTCGACTCCAATATCTCAATTTTAACACCAAATAACAGTTTAATTTAAGTAGATTGCAAAGCTTTCTATTCAAATTTATTAAGCTTCGATTATTTAAAAAAAGGGATCTCCCAAACTACTGGCTAAGGCCTGTTGATCTAGTATCTATCTACAAGTTTAAGTTAACTGCCGCATGCTCTCGTTTATTCATATGCTATTTAACCAGCTCTCAAGGGAAGACGTGAAAAAGCTTTTCCTGTTATTTTTGTACGATAAAAATGAAGTTGGATGGCAAAGATATTTACGATTACAGTTTTATAAGATGTCCTTTCTTCTACTAAATCCCTGTTTTTGGCAAAATATTCTTTAAAATTTATAAAACACAACTGCTAACAATTGGAATAATGCGTTAGAACTGACTGACCTCGTTTAAAATTATTTATCGAAATTTATTACGTATTTCGTGTAACGAATTTACAATTTACATTTCAGTTAACATTCATTAATTTTCTGCAAACGTTGGTGCTGATGAAAATACGAAATAAATGTAGAGCTTCAAAATAAATATTTGAATGTATATTGTATGATAATAACTCAAACTGAGTCAACAATACACGCCAACGATAAAAAATATATTTAAACAAACAAAGAATAATACAGAGACAACGTATTTTAAAAGATTTTATTTAACTTTCAACGTTTGTTTGTTAGGGTCAAATCTTGCAACTGAATTTTAAAGCAGTTATCCTCAACCGATTGAGATGAAATTTTCATAGGTACTTAATTTGTTTCACGCACTTAGAGCGACGCTGCAGAGTAATCGTTCTTTAACTCTCTCAGAAATAAGAGGTGGCCTGCGACAATCAGTTGGATGTATATAGGCGGTAACTACTCTTAATCTATTTTTTTTTCAATAAAACAAAAAAATATATGTTCTATTTCGTTTCATTGCTTATAAATTATTTTATAAAATAACAGGGTAGCTTTGCTGACAAATTTCAACATTAGGAATATAGCATCACTGACAAACAGGACGCGAGACTGCCTCAACACCATCCTGAAATTGTAGCAAAGAGCTAGGACTCTTCCAGCTAGAAGTTTTCTGCTTAGGGTGATCCGCTAGCTACTTGGTCACTGTTAGTGTTAAGTTTTTAGTTATTATTATTACTACGAGTATTTAATAAATTATAATGTTAAAGTTTATAAAATAAAAGTAAAGTTACAGCCTATATACGTCCCTCCCGTGCCTCCCCTCATTTCTGAGTGGGTTTTAGGGCAAGGAAGTGTCCGCCGCGTTGCCCCAATGCCTGTTGGCGAACTTCACATGTCTTTCAAATATTTGTTTTTCTTATTTCTCAGACATGCAGGTTTCCTCACGATGTTTTCCTTCACTGCCGAGCACGTGGTAAATAGAGCCGTGGTAGCTCAGATGGTTAGCGCTCGCTGTAAATTTCACAGTACATTCACGAGCAAACCGGGTTCGATCCCCGCCGGCACCAATGAAATTGTTAGTTGCAATTTTAAGTGCTGATTTACCAAGTTTATAAAATATTTACTTAAAATATTGTATGGAGTATGTTATAAATAATAAATATATATAGGAGTATGTTAGGGCTGAATCTGAATGACAGAGTGAGAAATTGTGTGATAAGAGAAGAGTGTGGTTTGCAAGACAATGTTGTGACCAGGATTAAGAAAGGAATGCTTCGGTGGTTTGTTCATGTAGAAAGAATGAATGAGGAAAGAGTGACAAAGCAAATTTATGTTGCAGAGTTGAACGGCAGAGTCGGGAAGGGACGCCCTAGGCGAAAGTTTATCGACCAAATTGGCGATATATTGAAAATGGGCCAAATTAAGAGTACCCTTAACCGACGAGCATGTATGCGTAGGTATATGGATGTGGAGGAGGTGAGAGAGGTGTGTCAGGATCGTGCCAAATGGAAGTCCATAGTCTCTGCCTACCCCTCTGGGTGACAGGCGTGAGTGTTTATGTATTATTATGTATGTAATATTATACTTACTAACAATTCTATGGATGTAATTATCTATAGTTAACCAATTTAATTAATTAAATAGGCGGATTAGATTCTCAAGTTTCACAGTCCACACAGTTTCAGCAATATTATTAAGCTTCTTTGTCGCTTTAAAATATTTTTAAACGTATTTAACTTACTAGTTTTTATCCGCGAATCAATTCGTGAAGTATCTGTCAGTTATGCTATCTATGTTGATGTTTTAATAATGTACAAATAATAAAAATTTGGCAGCATTGGACAAATTTTTAGTTATCAGTGCGTAATAGTGGATCGTACTGTAATATTATATGCGTACAGGTTTTCCTGCATTTAATTCATACTTAACTGTTTCCGCGAAAAAAACACAATAGTTAAACAATCGAAATGTTCATAAATGCCTCACGGAATAATGAAATGGTTAAAATTAATTCAAAGAATTTATTCGTATAAGTTGTATTATAGTATTGTATGGTAAAATATTATTTCTTTGAAATAATAATTTAAATAGTTTACATAACACAGAATGAATCACAAAACGAAATAAACTTTGACTTAAATAATAAAACAAACTCGGCATCTCTTGCCGTCATCTCGACTTTATATTTCTAAGCGTGAAAACAAATGAATAATATCGCGCACATACGTAAATTAATACCATCTATCCCTATGTTTACAAAGGTTAAAAAAGTATCGCAGATTTTAATTTGAACCAAGAGTTTCGCACAGTAAGGCTTCGTAATATATAAAAAGAATTTAAATACGTTTTACGGATACAGACCTACATAATATTGTATTAATTATCATAAACCAAAATAATTTTTGAATAATTCTGCGCACCTTTATCACAGTTAAATAACATAGATTAAAAGCTAAGTATGTATGTACATAACATTTATTTAAAACATGTCTGTAAATCAACAAAGAAATTATTCATAAATATATTATATTAGTATTTTATACCAACAACTTGCTTACATGTAATGCTATGATAATTATGTTCGTTCTAAGAATGCTCTAAAAATACGTTCAATGCCCATGTTTTGTTTCAGAAATTTAAAATTCCTTTCACATGCATCTTTGAAGCTTTCCCATCGTAACAGATAAAAGATTTCTATTCAAGCTGACTGCCTCAAGGATTCGTCTCTCTGAATACTTTTAGTGTTTAGCCACGAAAAGGATAAGACCATAACTCGAATATATTACATCCTATTTTGTGGACTTCACGACACAATGAGATAAATGAAAAAAAGCAAATTTTTAAAGTTTATGGTTACTTTGTGTTGACAGGACAATTGCGGTTTAATGTTTAATAGTATATTTTTATAACTTGTTATTTACACATATTATACTGGTAATTGCTTGAGGTAGATGAAGAAAACAAAATAGAACATCAGCAATCATCTACTGGAGTATAACATTTTTTACTGCCCTCGTAAACTAGGCGAGCTTTAAGGTAGTAAAAGAAATATATAACGATCAAAGAAAATATTAGAAAAACCTAAGTAAGTTATTAACTCCTTGCAGTAAAATTATAATTACCTTTAAGATATTATAACTAATACGTTCAAAATACGTAAGCAAACTGGATGCGATTCCCAG
The DNA here is from genome assembly GCA_029286625.1 of Parnassius orleans. NCBI lineage: Eukaryota > Metazoa > Arthropoda > Insecta > Lepidoptera > Papilionidae > Parnassius > Parnassius orleans. The sequence continues at coordinate 1,510,083 of JAGSMP010000137.1, forward strand.
TGCCGGTAATTCTCTTCCGAAAATATAGTGCTAGGATAAACATATTAAATTTAACATGGAACATAATAGTATACATAATAAGTACTCGTCAGTTTTAAAGTAAATTCTGTTCTTTTTATTATTGTGTGCTGCCGACTCGTTGTTATACTTGTAACAAAACTTTATTGCGATACTTTAATCCTGGTTTTGAACAACAAAGTTTTCGCAACTATGTTAAGATTTGATGACCTCTCGTTCACTTTTATGACCAGGTACGTCAGGAGTTGTAGATCTCGTGCAGACAATGTTTCACTTATTTCTCGGTGAAGAATACGGTAGGTATTCTAAACATCTTAGAGGAAAGCAACATTCCTCGCCTCTAAGGACTAACATGAAATCCAACGTGTCCAGTAATAAGGGTCTCCGTTTTTCTACACTCACCATAGGAAACATAGCAACATTAAGCTACTTTTTTACGCTGGTAGTCTGTGAGAGCGTGGTTCTACCCCGATCGAGCCGACCCATCCGTGCTACAACCATAAAAAGCTGCAGCGTGGCTCTACCACGTAAAGATACGTTTACTGTAGACATAAATGATTATCGAATAATTATGCCGTGTTTCAATTGTACAACTCTTAAAACATTTCTCAATTAAAATACACATATGCTATTGGTTGGTTGATTATCTCCAAACACAGGTCATATCATTCATATTTTGTTTTCTTATAATATGAACCGGAAACCATAAACAATATTCATAATAAAATACTAAAATTATTATGTTATAGGGATTTATTCATACCTTCTTGCGGGCTATTACTGTCAAAAATTCAATTTTCTTATATCTTGTTTTGCTTTATTTGGAGATATAACTTCAAGTCATTCTTTAAGCGGAAATAATGATTATACTCTTTCTTTGTTAATAAAAAATCCATACAATAGGTCTCCTCTTAATTCGAATAAGAACGTCGTCGTAACTTCTTTATTGTTCAGCGCGGTAGTGAAATATTAAGAGGTTGATGAGAATAAGAAGAATAGAAAAATTAAAATTATTTAAAGAATTAACATAAAACAATCCTTTGCATTTCTTTTTGTGACCATTTTCATGTCTTTCCTTTATGTCACGTTGTATTCATCCTACGAGTTCAACCAAAAGGAGACATGCTCCTCACGTAACTAACATTTTGGTTATACGTGATTACGATATGCAGTATCTGGTTCGTACTGGATCATGAATATAATATTACGTTTGCATAAAACATCTGCTTTAAATTAAGGTTTCATCTTTTATTCAAGTAAATATTAGCCGGTTATATTTTTTATCGTAAAGTGGCGGCGTAAGAATATCTACTAATCCATATCGTCTCGTGGATGTCGTTAAAGCGACAAAGGGAATCTGAAACAGGATCTTCCTGATAACTTAAAAATAAAAACTGATTTTGCCGACCGGCCTGCCAAGCGTGGCACCTTTGGCAATATCCCTCCTATGAGGCAATCTATAAAAGAGGTCTATGTTAAGCCGTGGACCCTTATAGGGTGTAATGGATAGATAATAGATATATTTTTTATCTATACAAATACAAATAAATAAAATTGAAGTGTCTGTTTGTAATGTCAAAATAACAGTTTTCTACTAAATGCATATGAAAGTATATACAAAAAAACTATTTTTAAAATTTTTATCTGTCTGTCTGTCTGTTTGTTCCGGCTAATCTCTAAAACAGCTGGACCGATTTTGACGAGACTTCCACTGGCAGATAGCTGATGTTATAAGGAGTAACTTAGGCTATTTTTATTTAAGAAAAGATTAGGGTTCCGCTCAAGAAAATTAAAACCCATGAAATCTAATCGTAATAAATTCCACGCGGGCGAAGTCGCGGGGGACAGCTAGTCATTAATATATTGTCTCACTCAGATTCACCTAAAGTATAAAGTGGTGTTAAGGTTTTAGACGTTAAATACGTTAGCCAGAAAAATATCAATACACATATTCCTTTAAAGGTCAGGCTTTATACTTATTGAATAATAATCGTCTTTTACCCTCCTTCATCCGGTGAGTATTGTAAAAAGCGCCGGAAAAGCTATATGGCATCCGATAGATAGCGGATATAACCTTCTTATGTACGCCAGACGTAAAATACTTTGACCAGCGATGGGCAGCATCATCAACGGTGCGAGACGATCCTCCTTACAACAGAAAAAAAGAATCAAGAATACTTTTGGCTCAAGACCGTACTTTGTGGGTATATTCAGGTGTGGCCTATTTTCAAACAGTGGTTTTAATGTTAATTATGAGAATTAATCGTGTAAAGTTAACAGAAGTGTAGGATGAAGAAACTCAGGGACGAGCGTGCAGTGACCTGTAAGCGTTTGACTTACACGACATTCTTGTATTACACACTTCTTAAATTACACTGTCCTGAATGTTGGCGTATTAAGCGTGGCGTATTAAGTGAGTAATAAAACGTATGCACCATACGAATCCCGACGAAAACTCTTCATTAAAAAAAAACAAGATAAAAACATTAAATAATAAAAATAATATATGTTTGGGTTTCGCCTCATACCATCTCTACTCAGTGGCACGGATTACTCGAGAACCTTTCTTCATGATTGTCACTTTTACGAGTTTCATTCTCGGTCCAACGCCTCTTCACTAGATTTAATGACAAGCTAATGTGGAATCGATGGATGCACATGACTGAGGACTGTATTTTTTTAAGTCTTTAAGATAGCCTACATTTTGCAGTGGATTTCAAATCATTAATTGTTTTTTTTAAATTTCCCAAACATTTTTTGCAAGACGTTTTCATCACGATTTTCTCTATTACCGCCAAGGACGTGGAAAATTAGCACATAAAATTGAAATTAACATTTTTATTGATGGTAGCGGGTATGGGTCCCAGTTTGCTCGAGTATTTTTATTCTATTTACGTTCATAGAAAGAGATAAAAATACACGCAATATTAACAGAATATTTCAAGTTCTACTATTTTAACGGATGATTTTGGTCTCTAAACTAAAAATGAAAATAAAACCTATATGTGTATGTTCCAACACTAGGCATATGCCTACATTACTGAGAAGGTTTTGGAGCAGAAATAGTTCACTACTATGTGGATGCCCCTATTACATAATTTTAAAGGTACAGTGATTAATTTGTAACAATTTCTCATTTTGAATCATGTCATGAGTATGAATTGGATTGGAACATGTATAATATCTTTAGTAATATAAATAAAGTTCAGCCTAGTCTTTTGTGTATTTTATTCACAATATACTTCATAATATGTTGATGCAACGGTTAAATGATGTGCATCAAGCCGCTCAAGTGGCTAAAAGACCACTATCGAAGCACTTTAACATCGTTTCTACTAATAGTTCACATGCGCCGCAACATTCAATACAAAAAAATCTCATCACTTCAACTTATCAATATTCTCTTCAAACAATTTATTCAAATGATAATACCTACAGGAGCTACAATCCGTCGGCGGTCAAGTTCCCGCTGAAGCTCCCTGACACTGATAGATTTATAACTGAGTGGTAGAATTTTAAATTTACTTACCAATTACTACGAAGACTTTTTTAGTAGAAAATGTTTTTAAGACACTAGAAACTTAATATTTATGACGTAAAAACTTTTTACTGGAAACAAGGCATTCCATTTTAGTCCTCATGGGTACTACATTTTTATTCTTAATCGACGCATCTGCATTTTGATTCTTAATCGAGGATAGATGTAGATTTTTATGGGCCACAGCTTCCACTTTCTATCAGGTGGACTAATAACGAGTTCTGGGTGCTGATGGGGTTGCCTTGCTGATGCGGCGCTTCATGCTTTTTAATGTAAGCACATGTAGACTGCTTTTACACCACCGTGAATAGGGTGCGCTCCAGTTCCACAGTACCCCTATGATAGGGGACAGGTTAGGCTGCCCTTATACTGGGTGGCGATTAGGTTATCACATTAAATAGCAGAGCGTTAAATACAAGTACATATATATATGTCTGTTAAAATAATAAAATAAACAATTCTACCAAAAATAAAAAAATGCATCTTTCAAACAAAATAAATAACGTAAAAATTGACACGAAATAAATCACCTTGATAATATTAGTTTACTGACCTGAAGTGACCTGTAAAAACGGCAACGGTGCGGCAGGTGCGCAGTGCTCACGCGGCATCGATATAGGTAATTATTTACCTATACTTTCCCATTCATAGGTAATTAGGCAAAAAACGAAAAAAAGAGCTACCGCGACTAGAATGTTAATTGTTATATACATTTTTTAGTTGTGTATGTTCAAAGAACGTTATGTAAGATAAGTCTAATTTCATTGGCACTCGCAGTAATCGAACTCGGGTTTCTCACTTTTATAGTAAACGTTTATTCTCTGAGCTACCTCAGTATTCTAGTCTGATATGCTTCCAAAAATTAAATAAATTCAATTAAAAAGCGTCTAACTAACGCGCAGCCTTTAATTATTGAGATTGTAAAATTAAATTATACATTATTCTGGGTAAAATTTATGCCATCTTAACTTTCGTTTTCTTAACTCTTTAATTTTCTTCGCGTAAAGCCTTAGCTTAGATTTAAACGTCACCAAGCTTATTCAATATTTATACTGAGATGTAATCAATTTATTTTTTAATATTTTTTATAGAAGTGTAAGTAAATTAGCACACAGTCCACCTGATGTTGTGAAGATGCTGTTGCTCTTAGAAACCTACACCTATCAACGATTAGAAATCAAAATTGCAATTGCAACGTCACCCCGGAGGACTAATATGAACTGACTACCAGAAAAATAGTTTATTTTAAAAAGAAAAAATAGAAAATCCTCTTTCCGTGGTAAACAAACATTTGTAGTTAAAATGTTAAAATGTCTGCGCAGAATAGAATTATAGTGCCCAAGTGTATGCGCACACGTGCACCCTCTGTGCCCTCACTCTCATTGTCCGATGAGACGGAAATCTGACACGACCAGAAAGAAAACAGGCGCAAGACCAACGGCTTTACATGCTTTCCGAGGCACGGGGTGAAATACTTCCTCACTCCAGGCTGCTTTTGAGAACTTTTTGACAAGAAAACCCGGGAACTCATGATCAGCAACCGCGTTTACGACCACTACAACTACTAGTCGCTAGATCAACTAATTAGCGCGCGAAAGTTGTGCTTTTAATTAGCGGCATGGTAAATGAAGCTACCAGTTTCGATTAAAACTGTTAATTCTCGTAGAATAATATGCTAATATTGCATAAATTATTAAATGAATATTGAATATATTGCATTAATTTCTTCACTGATATATACAAAAGTACCTCTACCTAACGAAAAAATATTCATTAAGATGTGCTTATTTGAATGATATATAAAAGTCTGGTACTATTTTATCATTTAATAAATATCATGTGATGGGAAAATATCACACCATTTCGGGCCTTGCATGTCGTAAAGAGTGACTATGGAATAGCATAGAATGACCTCATAGCTTCCAATAGATTACGATATACCGGCTAGTATATGCGAGATGGAAAATCTACCAAGAAACGCATGGCACTCGGGGTATTTTTGGAAAGAGCTATGTCCAGTATTAAAAAGTTGATGATGTAATGTGACATTTTAACAGCCCAATTCAGAAAATTCAGTAAACCACCGGCTTCACATAATCTATTTAATAATAACTGCCAATAAATTTGCCATTATTGACCATTTCATATAGAGTACGAAAATTTCCTTAAGTAGGTATTAAAAAAACTTCAATAAAGTTTAAGCAGCACGCCCTTTACTTCCACTTAATGAAGGAAGAAGTAGTTGAACGTTTTACAAGAAGTCATGGATCAAAGCTTTTATTGTGAAAGTGTTCTCTGACTCTTTCAGTATCACATATAATTAGGATTAAATTGTACATAACATTTTCTGTAAGTTTTTTACTCACTAACCATTTAAAAAATACAATATAAAAATTACGTTAACAGTGGTAGAGCCACGCGGCAGCTTTTGCTGTCGCACGGATGGGCCAGCTCGAACTGGGTTGGTACCACGACCTCACAGAATACCAGCGTGAAGTAGAGGTTTACCTCTGCGTTGCGCTTGGCGAGTGCAGGTGGCCGTAGGCCCGAGACTCAGGTGTCCTCTCCGGCTGATACTTCATATCTCTCCTACCCGGGGTACAAATTAGAACACTCCTTTGTGTCCCGGGCCTGTCCATCTTATGGTAGACAGCGACGACCATCCCGGCGTCTACGGGTACCTCTATAGGTTGCCCATAGCGGTAATGCCGAAACAGACCGACTTATCGACCACGTCCAAATGGCTACAGATTCCTTGTTACAGCAGATTCCATCCGCAGAGATCGTGATCATCCCGCGGTGTGAGTGCTCCATGCAGGATGATGATGGGCTTCCCGAGAAATTGTGCAATTGGATCACCAATTTCCTTGCTGATCGAAACATCAAGGTCGTAGTAGACAGTGCACGGTCTGATTACAAGCCTACTTAATGCTGGTGTTCCACAAGGCTGCGGGCTATCACCAACGCTGTTTCTTCTGTATATCAATGATATGTTGCAATGTGGTAACATTCATTGCTATGCAGACGACAGTACTGGTGATGTCTTATACACCGGCCGTGCCAATATTTCTCGGGAAAACGTCGCCGAGTACCGGAACAAACTTGTGTCTGAAGTCGAGTCTTTGCTGAACAAAGTCTCGAATTGGGGGTGACTAAATCTAGTCCAGTTCAATCGGAATACTCGGCGTCGACATATCGAATAGTGTGCAGTTTCGTGGTCACTTGGATGGGAAGGCCAAATGGGCCTCTAAAAAGCTTGGCGTGCTCAGCAGAGCGAGACAGTATTTCATACCGGCACATCGCTTGCAACTTTGCAAAGCGCAAGTTCGGCCTCACGTGGGATACTGTTCTCATCTCTGGGCCGGGGCACCCCAGTGCCAGCTCCTTCCACTTGACCGCATCCAGCGCAGAGCGGTTCGAAACGTCGACGACCGAGTTCTTTCTGATCGGCTCGATACACTTGCGCTGCGTAGGGATGTTGGATCCCTTTGCATTTTCTATCGAATCTACCACGGGGAGTGCTTTGAGGAATTGTTCTGATTAATTCCAGCCGCCAAATTTCACGAACGCACATCGCGTCAAAATTCACGATACCATCCTCACAATTTCGATGCTTGGCGTTCCACGGCTCTGCGTTTTACTAGGAGTTTTCTTCCTCGTACAACTTCTCTGTGGAATTGTTTACCACCGGCAATTTTTCCGGACCGATACGACTTAGGGACCTTCAAGAAAAGAGCTTACACCTTTCTAAAAGACCGGCAACGCATTTGCAATTCCCCTGGTGTTGCGGTTGTTCATGGGCGGCGGTACTCACTTACCATCAGGTGAGCCGCAAAAACATTATTTATCAACGATGAACTTCTAAACTACTGAACTGTTTTCAATGAAATTTTGCACACTGTGTGCAGTTTGGTCCACCTTGAGAGATAGAATAAATTTTATCCCGATAAGTGACACTCAATATTTTTTATTACAAATTGAAGGATTTTTTAAACGACAAAGGGTCGTCGGAGAGGGCAGAACAACATCTGCCTGGCCAGCTAGTAATACTATATTTGTAATATATAATTACATGGAGTTAAGGATAAAAAAATTAAAGGACTTTAGAGCTGTAATTTCACAGTGCGTGGTCAACCCTGGTTCGATCCCCACTCCAACAAACGAAATAATTAATTAAAATCTTTAGTGCTAATTTACCACGTGCTCGGCGGTGAAGCACAACATAGTCGAAACATCGACAAAGGACGACATGAGGAAACCTGCATGAAGTCCGCCACACGCACTGGAGCATTGCTATGGACTAATTTCTTCATAACTCTCTCCTTAAATTTTGACATAATGGCATTAAATTTTGACATAATGATTTGTTTGTCTTTTTTAAGTTTTATGTTATATTTATTTTCTTATCTTACGAGTTGGATAGTTTATGACGTAGTATCCCAAGACCTCTAAGCGGATAAAAAACTGAGATTTATATCACCATCGAAGCACTATCGTTCTTTGGTGGCAATCTCTAATCTGTGCGACTGTTTGACCACAGACTAATAAGTGTCTGTTTACTTACGAGTATATCCCACTCTACTACTATAAAACATATTTATACGAAGAACAAAACTTATTTACAATTATTCAGGTCTACAAAATACTACTCGAGTCAAATATCTCAATTTTAATACCAGATGACAGTTTAATCTATATATTTAAACGTGTAGATTGCAAAGTTTTCTGTTCAAATTTATAGATTCGATTATTTTAAAAAAGAGATCTTCCAAACTACCGGCTAAAGTCTGTCGATCTAGTATCTATCTACAAGTTTAAGTTTACTGCCGCATGCTCTCACTTATTCATATACCGAAGGGTGCTGTTTAACCGGTTCTCAAGGGAAGACGTGATAAAGCTTTTCCTGTTATTCTTGTAGGATAAAAATGAAGCTTGATGTCAAAGATATTTACGATTAGAGTTTTATTAGATATCAGTTCTTCTACTAAACACCTATTTAACTTGATACCATACGCTATTCACAAACTGTTTTGGCAAAATATTCTTTAGAATCAAAAAACGTAACTACTAACAATTGGAATAATTCGTTAGAACTGACTGACCTCATTTAAAATTAGCTAAAAGGTATTTTAGCGAAAAGTTATCAAAATTTATTACGTATTTCGAGTAACGAAATTAAAATTTACATTTCAGTTAACATTCATTAATTTTCTGCAAACGTTGATGCTGACGAAAATCTATCTTCTATACTATAACAAAACTCTAACATGGAGTCCGTCTGAACACGCATCACGCAAAAACCTGTGAACCGATTTAGATGGGACTTTCACTGGCAGATAGTTGATATTATAAGGAGTAACTTAGGCAACTTTTATTTATATATAACTTTTATTGTCTATTTCGGTGTTTATTACCAAGGTTAAAAAAGTGTCGCTTTTAGTTAAGCTTTTGATTTGAATCAAGAGTTTCGGTCAGTAAAAACGGCTTCCTAATATTTAAAACGAATTTAAACTCGGATTCAGACCTACATAATATTATATTACTTATCACAAAATAAATTTTCAGACACAAGTGTAAATATAATATTTATTTAAAAACACGTCTGTATATCAACAAATATTTTATATGGGAAAAATAAGGTACGTGAGGGTAATATGGTCACCTTAAGCTTTGTCGTCCTATAGAACCTAAACTAGGAGAAAGACAAAGATAAAAACCAATAGTCGTATACTGTAACTAATATATTAAGAAAAAAATAGCAAACAAGCATTAACAATAATCAGGAACATTTTGAAAAATCATCTTAAAAAAAACTAACTTCACCACTCAACGTCGATAAAGCAGCGCCCGTTTGACCTTTTATTACTTGATTGACTAATGAAGAGCTATCGTATCGCAAAGCCATCAATATGCAAACAAAGCTGTAGTTTTTGAGTAAAGGCGGCTCTTCACGTTGGCCAACATAGTGGCGAAAGTGTTAGCCAATACCGATGGCCATCATGTAGAGCGGGTGTTTGTGCTTCACTTGGTATGTATTGGAATGATGGCCCACAATTTGGCGCGAGATCCATGTGGTGTCGGTTTTTTACAAAAGATCAAAGGGTTGTGGCAGAGTATTGGCCGCCGCGTCCACACGTTGGGCGCACGTTTAGTTTGCTACGAGCTCCCAGAGTGATCGCACCCACCTGATTTAAATTTTATATTCACGCATCGTCACTGGTGTCTCCAAAATGGCAGTAACAATGACCAATGAAGAAACTTTTCGCTTTATAGAGCTCTACCAAGCCGAAAATTATTTGTGAAACACAAGAAATAAAATTTATTTTTTTCCATTTCTTTTTGATCAACCTTTTCTTATACACATTCACGTAGCAGCTGTATGCTGTGAATAAATAAACGGCAGCAGCCGTTAGCACCTCAATATACATTTTAATAAATTCGTCCGCACGTTGACCTGAACCGAAGCAAACTAAACGACCTTCCAACGTGTGGTCGCCATCACAAACTTTTGGCTAATATCTTTGCCAACATATTCGCCACTATGTTGGCCAACGTGAAGAGCCGTATTACCCTCACGTACTATATATATTATTTCTTACAAATATTACTTTTACAACTTTAATTACTTGTATGAAATGCAATAATAATTATGTTCTTTCTAAGAATACCCTAAAAATAACTTCATTGCGCATGTTTTGTTTCAGAAATCTAAAATTCCTTTCACATGCTTCTTTAAAGCTTTTCGTAACAGATAAAAGATTTCTATTCAAGCTGACTGCCTCAAGGATTCGTCTCTCTGAATACTTTTAGTGTTTTAGACAGGAAAAAGATAAGATCATAACTCGAATATATATTCTATTTTGTGGACTTCATGACACAGTGCCACAGAATAAATAATACTACGTAACAATGCGATGAATGAATTCGAGCAAATTTATAGTTCATTGTTACTTTGTGTTAACAAGACAATTGCGGTTTAATGTTTAATGGTATAATATTTTTATTACTTGTCATTTTCACATATATTGGCAACGGTAAAAGTAATGTCTAGAAGTAGACGAATAAAACAAAACAGAACATCAGCAATCATCTATTGGAGTATAAAAGTTTTTATTGCCCTCGTAAACTATGCCAGTTTTAAGGTAGTAAAAGAAATATGGAACGATCAAAGAAAACTCTAATTTCAAAAAAGTAAGTATTAGTTTATACAGTAATTAACTCGTTGCAGTGAAATAATACATAATTACGTTTTATGATATTATAACTAATAAGTTTATAAATACGTAAGCGATCTTAATGCGATCTCCAGGGGCGGTAACCTTCTTCCAAAAATGTTGAAAGACATAAAGGGTCGGGGAAAAAGTTTCTTCGTTTTTTATATACAAATTCAAGACATTTTTTTTTCAAGTTTTATTACATTTAATAATAATATATATGCGCCATTTTGTTAGATAACTTGTTGCCATTTTGTAGGTAGTGACATAATCCCGTTGCTGTAGAAATCTTAGGGGTTTTGATCAATAAAATGCGACAAGTATAGTTTTAAGAGTCTTCTCTTGATGTTAACCTAACACTACCCAAAGAATTCTAAAAAGACAGAAACAGGTGAAAATCTGACGGTGCAAGGTCAGGACTATATGGGGATGCATTAACACTTCTCAACCAAGCTCTTTCAATTTTTGCTGGGCCAAAGATATGTGTGGTCTGGGGTTATCATGGTGAGAGACCATTCCTTTTCTGTTGATCAATTTCGGCCGTTTCTTCTCAATTTCTTGCTTGAGTCTCATTAGTTATTGACATAAAATAAACGATGTCATTCCAATCCCACCATACACACAGCATCACCTTATTGCGTGTTAATCCGGGTTACCCTACAGTATGTGGAGCTTGACTAACCTTTGACCATGATCTTTTTCGCACGTTCTTGTAGAAGGTGATCCACTTTTCATCATCAGTGATCAATCTTTTCAAATTGTTTTATTACGTTTCAATAGAGAATCGCAAATGAGTACACGATTCATTAGGTTTCTTTCAGTGAGCCCGTGTGTTACCCAAATATCGAGCTTTTTTGTATAGCCAGTCTTTTTCAAATGGATCAAAACTGTTCTGTGGTCAATCCTTAGTTCCTCGGCTATGTTGTAACTACTAATATCTTGCTCCACTTTTTCAAAAATGGCATCGCCTTTATCCGTATGAGGGCGACCAGGGCGAGCTGCATCTTTGACATCAAAATTCCCGGACTGAAAACGCTTGAAACAAATTTGTGTTACTTTTACTGACACTGCATTAGGTCCATAAACATGATAATTTTTTTTTCGCAGCTTGATTCGCATTTTTCCCTTTTTTGTAATAAAACTTCAGAATGTATCGAATTTCTTCGTTAGATTCACTCATTTTGGCCAAAGAACACTACGCGAATTTTGGCGGACAGATAAACAATTGAAAAATGGCGGGAAAGAGTTTTTTACTTTCTATTTTTCTTTTTCTTAATGTAATATATCCATAGATATTAAAACCAGCCAGATACAAACAGTACAACCAAAGGGATTTTTCTTCAATTTTATACAAACAAAATACCAAGAAACTTTTTTTCCCGACCTCTTATTATATTTAACATGGAACATAATTGTATACATAATATTTACAAAGTAGTTTTAAATTTAAAATTCAAGTAAACTCTGTTCTATTTATTTTTGTGTGCTGCCGACTCGTTGTTATACTCGTAACAAAACTTTATTGCGATACTTTAATCCAGGTTTTGAACAACAAAGTTTTCGCAACTATTTTAAGATTTGATGACCTCTCGTTCACTTTTATGACCAGGTACTTCAGGGTTGTAGATCTCGTGCAGACAATGTTTCACTTATTTTTCGGTGAAGAGTACGGTATGTATTCTAAACATCTTAGAGGAAAGCAGCATTTCTTGTCTCTGTTACTTATCGAGTTTGGTATTATTCTCTTACCTTCTTTACTCTTAAAGCACTAGTGCTATTTACTTTGTTTTGGTTGTTAATAGAAATAATATAGGCCATGAAATATTCCATCGTCATGAATTGCAGTGACTTTTTACAATTATAACTACAATAAAAAATCATCATCGCTATCATTACAGCCCTCATAAGTCCACTACTAAACATAGACCTCCATTGAGAAATATATTCGTTGGAAGACACTACTGAGGTTACTTAACATAGTGCTGAGGTCCTCCAACGATTATATTATTATCAGACCTCTACTATATGATGGGTAAATCGAAGGTAAGTGATTTACTCGCCATTGATATTGATTCCTTTCTAGTCCAGTAACTTGAAAACGTCTTCCTATGCAGCGGTGAAGGGTTTCGGGAATATAACGTCACCCTTACACCTCTCTGCAGTTGGATAGGTTTCGTACACTGGTTCTGTACTCGGATAGCTATCGTAGCCATACCGTACAAACACTTCACTACTTCGATATAACAATAGTGAACTTGACAACGCTAAAGGGACTGTAACACCATTCGACGGAATCAAAAGCTTTCTCATAGCCCACATACGTAAGACAAAGTGATAGATTGTATTCTACGATCTTCTGTATAATTTTCCGAAGGATATTCATGCGGTCTATAGTAATAAAACATTATAAAAACCTAATTAGCTACATATCAAAATTTACTTTATTTCAAAGGTGTTGTTAAGGTATAATTTTATTCTTTTGCGAATATAATTATAAATGTAAAATATTGTAAAAATTTTCTTCCTGGTTTCAAACTAGCGAACACAATATTTGTGCAAATTATTAATTTGCTCTGATGGCTCAGAAACTTCGCCCTAAACTTCGTAGGGTTCAAACTACGCGGCACAAATTTTGTTGATTGGCAATTTTAAGCGGTGATTAACCTTGTGTTCAGCGGCGAAAGATCCTGAGAAAACCTGCATGTTTAAGTAATAAAATTATTTGAGGATATATGAAGTTCGCCAACACACAACAGCCTGTGTTTTTTTTTTTCAGATCTAGGTTTATTTCTATATCTCTGTAATATCCTAATTGGATTCAAAGCAACGCCTTTAAAAAGCAATAAACATTTTAATTCATCAATCAATTGCTGTTCATTCATTAGAGTCTATCAAAAGTTTACTGAGTATATGCCTTCCCTATATTTTGCCTCAGAGAGAATATTTAGGGAGTATTAATATTAATAAATAAGTTTTCAAGTAATACAATCGGTTGAACAATTTAATTTTAGCGAAATTGCTAATAACAATGTTATTAAGTTACTATAAGGGAAAACGGAGGTAATAAGAGACATTGTGCACGCGATCGCGTGCTTGAATATACGCTGTTTTATCCCGAAAAGTGCTATAAAAGAAAACCTACTGCCTAAAGTATCACAAGCTTCCTTAAGGACATAGAGCACACGTATACAATAACTATTAGGATGTAGAACATTTTATATACTTTTAGAAAAGAAAGCCGTAGATGTGTCACTTCGGATGTTGGGTCAAATAGATTTTATATCTATGGAAATACGGCTATGAAGGTAACACACAGAAAATCTCTTAGAATTAATCCATCCACATTATTATCGACCCCCGATAGAGTGACGACATGTTAAAACACGCAGATAGTCGATTGATGCAGGTGGCCCAGAAACGTACAGGATGGATGGATGCAGGACGCAATCTATGGGGGAGGCATATGTTCATCAGTGAACTTATAATTGGCGTTAGTGATATTGATCATTCACTGCACCATATATTTAGAATATAATGTTTGTTTTTTAACAAATAAAATGATGTCACTATTTCCTTAAAATTATCATACCATTTTCATGAAATCAAAATATAAAAATTTCATTTTTTTGTTACAACATATGCAAAGTCTACTGCTAAACATAGGTCTCTTAAGACACCCATGGGATGATATTAGGTAGTGGATTCTCTTATGGTGCGGTGCTGCGGTACTTTATTAATATTCACATATTTACAATATAAATATTGAAGTATTAGAAATAACTTGTAAATTTCAATTTTTTTTCTGTACGATATAAATTATCAGAGACACTGTAAAAACTGTTTTTACTTTAAAAAATACTTAAAAGAGTGAGGTATATAAAAGAAAATAAAATATCAAAAATTTATTTTTATCTCAAGCACTTACATTTGAAATTCAGTCTTTTTCAAAGCTCTAAAGGGTAATCGGCTTAAACGGGCACGCTAATGCCCGTCTATATACATCTAGTTTTCTGTTATTTTCTTTTGCTAGCATGAATTAAAACTAAAAATTAAAAAAATTCTATTACAAATCCTCATCTCTTTACCTGTAAATTACAAATATAGTTAGTTCTAAACCACGTGCAAAACTAAACAGGACATTCTTAAATTTTCATCAGGCAATAGCCAATCCAACCGTCAATAATTTGACTTTATCTTCGTATCGCTTATCGCATCTTATTCTTTTTGTCCGTAACAAGTACTTTTATGTAACATCAATATGTATCTCTTTCCTTTTCTATGTCCCTCTGATACACAGACAACACAAAAATTTATGATTACATTTATTTTACAAGCCCACAATGTATTACTACTCTACTTATGTACTAAATGTACTCTACTTTTATTATTATTTAGGAATTTAAATTGTGTTCTCGTCTTGGTAGGACTTATGAATACCTAAAAAAGATGTAATTTTTATAATACTACTAAAAGCATAAATTAATTATTATAAAGTTTTTACTATTTCTTACATGGTAGAGTCATGCTGCAGCGATATTTGTTTTTAGTGCGATTGGGACTGCTCGACTTGGAAAGGACCACGCGTTTCGTATGATAAGTGTAGAGAACCGGAGACCCTTTGTACTGGAAACGGTTCGTTCCATCTTAGTCTTTAGGGGTAACGACGCATCTTCGTTTTGATTCTTTATCGACGATAAATGTAGATTTTTATCTATGATTCACACCATCCACGTACCATTAGGTGGATAGTCCACTCATTTGTTATTCTTATTCCATAACAAAAATACAATTAAAATAATTTATAAAATAAAATACAGTAAAACAAAAAACAAAAACCAACCAGACGGAAGCCCTCGGCATTGGCTTCAAATATTACACCTCATTATTAAGCGGCGCCACCCTAGTGGCAGAAAAAGTCGTGGATGCTCTCATTTCAGTTGGTTAAGCTTGGGTGTATTCAATTTATTTACTGCTAAAACTAGGTAGTCAGTTACTTTCAAGTAAAACAGACGTGTAAATTATGTCGCTGAGTTTCGCCATTCGTTACAATATTTTTATTTGTGAAAAATGACTCCATCTTGTAGAGACTGTTGAATCGTGAAATGAAATGAATAGTAAAATAATTGAATACTTTATTGAAATCACAAAATCACAAAACATCCTTTATTGGAATTGGTGTTTTTTTGCAAGTTGGAACAGTCCGGAACATGTCCATACTGCAGACGTCAAATATATGTTCTTTTACATGAGTTTTAATGGATTTTTTGTTTGTCCTATGTAACATACCATATTCACAATCAAGCTTGTACACTCATGCATCTTTTCGGGAGAAATTTGAAAAACTTGCATTCTTCGGCGGCTTGTAGTGTGTTCTTATGGAAACCCACTTCAAGATGTAGCCAATCTTGTCTGTGACTCCTCTAACATATGGTAGTTCAGCAAATTGTGGCCTGTTTCACTCGGTCACGGTGAAGTAGATCAGAAATATGGGACCCAAATTTGCCAGCGACTGCCAGGCGGCCAGTCTTCTGTCTTCTGTCATAGATCCCCTGTGTTCTCTGAAAAAAAATCACAGGATTATGAACTGTGATTGTATTTTTATGTGATTCACGAAACGTCGGGAATGAAATAAGTTTAAATTAAACAAGATAAAAATCTCTAAAATTAGTTTTATTCAATGTGTGGTAATCGCGTAAGTATAAGAAATCAGTACATTTTATTTTATTTTATGTGGAGTTGTTTTTTTTTATTTATTTTCTAAAAAGGACTACATTTACAGAACCATATCACGATACCTCCAGTCATTTTTAGTTTTTTTAAATGAGCCGATTAGCGGCTATAATAAAACAAAAAAATTGTGTGTAGTTTTCGTTTTCTCCATCTACGATGTATCTCCCTTTAAGCAATTTTTTCTCAGTTTATAGTTTAAATTTATAGTCAAAATTAAAATTAAAATTTGTAATACTACGCCATCTTAACGCGCCACCTTGCATATTTATAGGATTAGTTACTTATCCCAAAACACTAGCATTAAGCAATCTCCGGAGCTCATTTACTAACATTATGCAGAATTTTAAAGTTTTAACAGTTTTAGCGATATTATTTTTTAACAAGTTTATTAAACAAAAAATATCTCAAGATAAACCTTGTTAAAAGCTAAAATCATTAAGGGTTAAATTTTGGATCGTCAGTTAAAAGTTATCCATCAAATAAATTATAACCTGAGTTGAAAAGTGAAACGATTAAATTATTTTCTTCGCACAACTATAATTTTAATTTGTTTATGTTGTATTTTATCCTATGAATAAATTTTAACTAAGGAGTTAAAAATCAGCCAATTAGATTTTCTACCGACTTCAAAAAGGCGTCGTTATCTCATAACTTTTTTCTTTGTGAACTGATTGCGATGATTCTTTTTTTATTTGAAAGCTGGTGCTTTTCTTGTAGTCCCATAAAAATTTGACCAATGTCTGACTAGTAGTTTTTGAGTTATCCTTAACAATTTATATTGAAATCGGTTGTACAAAATTTTTAATTTTACCGCTCAATATTTTATGTATGGTAATTTATTATATTGATTTATTATTTTGATTAAATTAATATAACTATTACTTAACGGGATCACTGAGGCATGTCATCTCCAGTTGTTAGGCGCTTTCTAACTCTTAGCATTTGTATAAAGACCAGGTAGTAGCCAGGATTCTACACCAGGAGCTCACTCTAAAGTACGGTCTCGTGGATCGGAAATTGCCTTATTATATTAGGTCATTACTTATGAAATAAGCGTTTTGTCGTACTGATCACTTTGATTTCAAATATCTCCTCTTTGGTTAAGAATTCCAAATTCAAATTTATAAATTCATTTAGCTGGTACATTTGAGTTTTGAAAACAGCCATTCATTTGTTTTTTCCTCATTATTTTATTCTTTGGCGTCGCTGATTACCGCACAATGGAAACATGAAATATCGGTATATTTACGAGTACGAGTTCTACCGTGGCACCAACGCTGCAGAAACAGCTCGAAGGATTAATGATGTGTACGGCGCTGGTGTCGCAAATTAAAGCACGGTACATTTTTGGTTTCAACGTTTTCGTTCTGGAAATTTTGACCTTCAGAACCAACCCCGTGGACGGCCGGAGACCAAAGTGGAAAATGAAGTATTAAAGGCTATTGTGGAAGCGGATCCACCACAAAGCACTTCAGAGATAGCTGCAGGCTTCGGGGTAAGTGATAAAACTGTATTAATCCACTTGAAGCAAATCGGGAAAGTAAAGAAACTTGAACGATGGGTACCTCATGAATTGAGTGAATCGAACTTGCAAACACGCGTCGACTGCTGTGTTACTTTCCTCAACCGACACAATAATGAAGGGATTTTAAATCGAATCATTACTTGTGATGAAAAGTGGATACTGTACGATAATCGGAAGCGCTCGTCGCAATGGCTGAACCCTGGAGACCCAGCCAAATCCTGCCCTAAACGAAAATTGACTCAGAAAAAGTTACTTGTGAGTATTTGGTGGACTAGCGCCGGTGTCCGTTCACTACAGCTTTCTAAAATCTGGCCAAACGATTACGGCAACTCTCTATTGTCAGCAACTGCAAACCATGAAGGAAGAACTAGCTGCTAAACAACCGAGATTGGTCAATCGCTCTAGCCCACTGCTGCTTCACGACAAAGCAAGACCACACACTGCACAACAAACAACCACTAAGTTAGATGAGCTACAATTGGAATGTCTGCGACATTCTTCGTACTCCCCGGACCTTGCTCTAACAGATTACCATTTTTACCGGAATTCGGACAACTTCTTACAAGGAAAAAAATTCAACTCCGATGCGGCAGTCCAAACCGCCTTCAAAGAGTTTTTTTCAAATGCTTTCAACACAGTTGATCATGAAATCCTTCTTTCCATACTGTCTCATCTAAATTTTGGCCCTACAGCATTGGCATGGTTTGCATCTTATCTTCGCAGTAGACAGCAGTCAGTCTGTGTGGGGCTAATGACCTCAGCTTGGGCTGATGTGGAAGCTGGTGTGCCGCAAGGCGGTATTCTTTCTCCTATAATTTTTTCAATTTTTACAAACTTTGTTACCTCCATCTTCGATTGCTCGTACCATCTGTATGCCGATGACCTTCAGCTATACGTGCAAGCTGAAATTGGGGATATCCATAATGGGATTAAAAAATTTAATGACAACTTATCAGCTATCAAAGATTGGTCTACTCGTTATGGAGTGTTGGTCAATCCTTTGAAATGCCAAGCTATACTGGTGGGTATCTCAAGGATGCTAGCCAAGATTAATCTTGCAGACTTACCTCCTATTTATTACAATGGGATTACAATACCGTTCAGTATGTCTGTTAAAAATCTTGGCCTACATATTGACAGCATGCTGAATTGGAGAACTCAGGTTTCTGAAATGAGTCGTAAAGTCATTGCCACGTTACGTTCTCTGTATCGTTTAAAACATTTTCTCCCCACAAAGTCTAAGATCATGCTTGTCCAATCGCTCATATTACCCATAATTGATTATGCAGATGTGTGTTACCGGATCTGTCCCAGGATCTTCTGAACAAGCTGGAACGCCTTCTCAATAACTGTATAAGATATATTTTCGGGCTTCGTAAGTATGACCATATTTCGCAATATAGATCTAAGCTTAATTGGCTTACAATTCGGCAGAGGCGCATTTCCAGAATATTACTTGTTCTTTTTTCCATATTAAATGATCCATTTTCGCCTTCTTATCTTAAGAGTAAATTTCACTATCTCTACTCATCTCATGATAGGGTTCTACGTTCTTCTTCTAACAACAAAATATGTATTCCAGTTCACTTCACCGAGTTCTATGGTAACTCCTTTACAGTTCAGGCTACACGCCTTTGGAACTCCTTGCCTGATGACATCAGAAAAGCTCCCAATAAGTTTGCTTTTAAAAAGTTGGTGCGTAATTATCTATTAAAACAACACTTCTTACATGAATCATCCGTCATTTATATTGTTAGACGTATATATTCATAGTTATTTATATGTACTATTTATATATGTTATTTGATATGTATATATGTATGTTTATGTAGGTATGTAGTATATATTTGTATATATGTATAATTAGGAGATATTTCTATAATTTATTTATTGTATATATTAGTAAAAGTTATATATAACGTAATTAATTATCATTTTTATTTTGTTTTTATTCTATATTGCTACACCTACGTCAAATTCTCACCACTCCATGGGTTGACTGGTAGAGAATGCCTCAAGGCTTTAAGTCCGCCCTTTGTATTCTTTTATATTAAGGAATGCAATAAAGAATAAATAAATAAAGAGTTTATTGATTCTCGCCCCCATGGTTTTTTTTAGTAAAGGGATCAATGAACTACCTATGAGATGGCAAAAGTGCATAGATAACAACAGTGCATACTTTGATTAATTAAATATATTTTACAAAAAAAAATGACTATATTCCTCCCGTACAAAACGCCAATTTCATATGTAAGGACCTAATATATACTTGTCGGAAGCCATACTAGTCAATGACTGTGCTATCTTTAGGGACAGAACTATTCTTGCGAATATACACATATTGTGTTGATGGACCGGACATAGTCAAAGATATTTTGGTCGTCATTACCATTCCATATGACGAGAACAAGACACACTAGAGATAAGAAGACATACTATCTGAAACTGGACTCACAAAATGACCGAAATGTGGAGTGACTTGCCGACCGAAATTATTCCTGTAGTCGTTTCTGCATACGGGTTTATCTGGGTCAGCCTCTTGAATCATCTGAGACGACTGGGAGTCGGACCGCTCCGGGCTCAATTCATTCAAAGGCGATGCTCCTATGCCGCCCACATCGTCGCCGATACTTTTCCCTTTCTTTCTGACCCTTCGCCATTTGGTCTACTTTGCTGCTTTTTTTTTGCTGCTTTTCATCTTTCATTTGTATGGTATTTATATTCGACATATATTTTATTCTATGTTATTTATATTTTTATACATATTTATCTGTCCCAACCAGTTGAAAATACTAAAAACATCCAAAAATAATAATAAAATAAAATACTACAGACATAAAATTCCAAACAATAATAGTAAATACATTCACCAGAAATACGGTACAAAGATATTCGTAGAATTTTATAAATTTTACTGAATATTACTTTTGCACGAAAATGATCTAGGTTACCGTCTAATCGCGCCATATGAAGTTTTACTTCAAAATTCAAAAATCCATTGGTAAGAAAGGTATCTAGTGACAACCTCGTAATGGAAAACAATGTGCCATCAAAACCCATCACTAAATGGAATGACGACTTATAATATGCAGGAAGTCGGCGGATGCAATTGCTCGATATTAATCTGTGGCGGAGGCCTATGTTAAGCATTTTACTTTTAATGGACTGCTGATGATGATGTTGGAAGTTCCATAATCGTGAGAAGCATAAACCAATAATGTATCAAGGTATATATAAAGTTTTCCCTGATAGATTCGAACACGCCGAGAACTTATAGACTTACTCATTAAATTTTTCATTGAAGTAAATGATTATCAACGATTATAAGTAAGGCCGCTAGAGTATACTGCATACTTCAACCATCAATATATACTCACCTTATTATGTATTATGTATGTACATAATTCTATGTTGATATTTTATTATAACTTACATAAACCAGTGAGCCATGTTAGCTCAGGGGTTAAAATAAGTTAATATTAAAGTTGGAAAAATTTACTTTGCCAATATCCACTCAATAAAGAGCGGATATTGGCAAAGTAAATTTTTCCAACTTTAATATAATGGATTTCCGCAAAGTAACGCCTGATTCTATTAATTTAAGTTAATATTAACTAAAATAATAGCTAAATGTATCATTATAATATATTTATTGCATAACTTTTTTCTTTCCAGGTAAGTTCCTGCAGCAAAAAAGCGTAGTATATCAGTTTCACAGATAACAGAGAGTATAGAGAAGTTTTGATTTACACCTCATCTTGGTTGGTATCAGTTAAACAATATAGGACGAGTAATTGTTAGATTTATGAAGTATTGATAGTCTATAGATTATCATGATGATAATAATGACGGCCTCCTGGTCCTCTTTCTCTCCTCTACTCCTGCAATTTTCATTATGGTTAAACACCCAATACTGTCGACGTTATCAAAAGTACAAAATATATTATCGTGCTGCGAAAGTAAGATAGAACTGAAGATGAAAATGGAGTTTTCGATATTATGTTAATGCAAGAAGGTTGTAAGTAGGTATATAGAACAAAGATAATATATTAACCATAGCCGCTAAATTACGCACATATTGGTGTTACAACCTTGCATTTGTATATACCAGAGGATGCCTCATTTTGCGGGTAAGCATTTTTAAGATTGTCAGAAAAAAAAACACAATTTTGACGACGTAAACAATACTCTTAGCGAGTATCAGATTGGTTCACAAAAATAATTTAGTATGTAATCCTAAAAAAACTAATTTTTTTTATATAATCTATTTTAATCAACATTACTGATTATAAACTTCATTGGAATTATCACATAACTTCACTTAACAAAAAACTGTGTTCGGTGGCTTTCGCTATAAGAAAAATTAGGCGGTTAACTGACATCGATACTGCAAGACTGGTCTACTTCAATTTATTTTCATAGACTATTGTCATATGGAATACTTTTTTGGGGCAAATCATCAGACATTGAATCGGTATTTGTCATTCAAAAAAGAGCTATACGAGCAATATACAATTTAAATTCACGAGAGTCTTTGAGAGAATTGTTTAAAGAAATTTACATATTCACTGTAGCTTCGCATTTTATCTATTCGAATATTATTTATGTATATAAAAATATTTCATTATTTAGAATAAAAAGTGACATTCATAAAATCAACACTAGAAATAATCATAAATTAGTGGTTCCTTCCTTAAGACTGAAGAGAGTAAGTAACTCCTTTGCAGGACAATGTGTACGCTTCTTCAATAAGATACCCAAAGAGAAAGTAAACTTTAAATATTTAAAAAAAATACGTAAAAGAGTCACTCAAAAAGAAAGCATATTACACAGTTAATGACTACCTTGTAGATAAAGATGCTTGATATTGTTGTTGTGGTAGACTTGGGTGTGGTGACACAAGTATTTGTATGACCTATACGAGTATATAACCATTGCGTGTCTAGATTAGTAATAAAAAATTAAATTCATCGTGCAAATACACTTGATAAGTTTAAGACTGACGTTAAAAATCCTTATCTGTCACTGTGTGATCATTATCATTAGCGACATTTGGATTTTTTGTTTTTCCTCTTGTATTTATTAATACATGTTAGTGTTATTTGTATTATTATAATAAAAAATAAATAAAAGTAAAAAACTTTTTTAAAAACAAGTTTTTCTTTAAATGCGCTAAAAAAAATAAAATAAACTTGTCCTTTAAAACTTTTACTAATAACTTATAACGTCATTACACAATTTATCTGATATAAAAGCTTGTCGCGAGATTTACCTGCGTAGATAAACAGGATCTGATTGATTTAAATTTTTAAAATTTTCAAACTATGTAAATACGAGTACTTAAATTTCACGACAAGCTTTTATATCATATAAATTGTGTAATGACGTTATAAGTTGATAGTAAAAGTTTTAAAGAAAATGTTATAACCGTCAAATTACTACCGGATACAATTGTTAATCTGAACCATCCAGATTTCATCAAAATCGGTCCAGCCGTTTAGGAGGATTTCAGTGACAAAACACGTACAGAAGAATTATATTACATAAAAAGATGCATACATAAAATAAATTCGTAAATAATGACGTTATAAGTTGATAGTAAAAGTTCTAAAGGAAAAGTTATAACCGTAAAGTTACTACCGGATAATTGTTAATCTGAACCATCCAGATTTCATCAAAATCGGTCCAGCCGTTTAGGAGGATTTCAGTGACAAAACACGTACAGAAGAATTATATTACATAAAAAGATGCATACATAAAATAAATTCGTAAATAATGACGTTATAAGTTGATAGTAAAAGTTCTAAAGGAAAAGTTATAACCGTAAAGTTACTACCGGATACAATTGTTAATCTGAACCATCCAGATTTCATCAAAATCGGTCCAGCCGTTAAGAAGGAGTTCAGTGACAAAACACGTACAGAAGAATTATATAACATTAAAAGATGCATACATAAAATAAATTCGTAAATATAATTAACTTTGATTCGAATTCGAAATTTTAGAAAACAATCAATCGTTTTATAATTATTATGCGCTATATAAATCAGTGTTACAATTATAGTAACATGTCTTTGGTCTTTCCAACTGAAGTTGCCTTGTTTCGAGGCAAAATTAGTATTTTACATGCTCATGATGGTAGGTGTTATTTAACTATTGTATTATAAATTAGTAATAATTAGATTTCCTAGTCGAAGAAACAAACAAATTCGGGGCAATTATTTTTAGAATATAAATACTTTTCCCAAGAGAAAACTCGTTACTGCCAGTAGTATTGCAGCAAAACGCTTAGCTACTGTGCTAGCGAACTTATAAATTGTCTGTTTATGCTTTATAGTGAATATTAACTGTAATTTGTCCAAAAATTATTGACAATGCCATGTCTATATATATATATATATATATATATATATATATATATATATATATATATATATATATATATATATATATATTTATATAGATATATATATGAGGTAGTCTTATTTGTACGTCAAAACTTAAGTCTTTACAAAAATCTAAATGTCCAGCGTCATAAAGATAAATTGAGCCATCCTAATAGTAAGACTGTTTTGTTTAAAAAAAGCGTATTCTGCATAGGTCCTCGTCTGTATAACCATTTACCTAAATATATAAGAGAGTCTAAGAGCCTTCACATTTTTAAGAAACAACTAAACATATTTTTAACCAAAAAAGCGTATTATATGATATATATTGACGATTACTTGTTTGATAATTTTTAAATTTTAACTATCAAATTTATTGAATGATACACAAAACTTTATCTGTGTTATTAATTTTGACCCATAATAATTTACACTCGTTTTGACATTATTATTTTGACATTATAATTTTAATTATTACATTTATTATATAATTATTTAGTGAATTATTAATATGTTAGTAATGCAAATATACAAATAGGATTATATTATGTTAGTTTAATTATCAGAATTTTCCATTTTAATTATTAAAAAAAATCTTGTATTTAAGTTTGCACACCGGAAGGTAGAATATTGCTGTATTTTTGTAAAATTATTAAGACCTATTGTAACCCATATATCGCAAACAAATAAAATGAATCTGAATTTGAATCTGAAGCATGTATTCAAAGCGACCGTGACCGACAGTGACCTGCGTCGGCATACCGAGTGTTACCTCAGCATCCTGAAGGCTGCCAAAGCATTCTGCGGACGGTCAAAGGGTTCACGAGGCTGCAGATACGGCATCTATAAGCATACCGCATCGGTGTGTTTGTAGCCAAGAGAATTAAGTTTAAAATTTCAACTATAATAGTTAGGTACAAATCCTTTGCCGTGCCGTCCTGGCAGTGGGCGACGGACTTAAAATATTTATCCCAAAGGTACATATTACAACGAAAAATGGAAACTCAAAGAAAATTTCTACATATTCCACATGAAAAACGATTCCCTAGTATCAATATCCATTAATATTTATCGTGTTGTTCGATTTATACTTTATCATTACTGATTCGGGGTTTGTGTTGAACATTTCCTGAAATTTAATCGTATATCTTCCACGGCATTATTCTCTGTATTTTTTATTTCAGTGTGAATGATAAACGGGCTCTCCTTTTAGGTGATAAATATAGATCATAGAGACCTTTTTCCATACATAAAGAAGCTTGCTAAGCGGTTGGCTGTGACGTTGCGGGCAGCGGCTTTGATTGTAGCACGTTACAAGTATTTAAATGGCCCATAAATAACTGTTCCCGATCTGCGTGTGTGACCATGTGCAATCTGTGTACGTAAACGGTTTCTAGGATAGATGGGAATTTCATTCACCATAAGTAACGCAACAGAATTAAATTGCACATCATAGCGTGAATCTACCACGTAAGAATCAAAAAGCAAAAACACAACACAAAAATTAAAATATAACAAAAAATAAAATTCTATTTTCTAAACATATGTAAGGAATAAATATTTTAGTTTCTGATAGATATTAGTATAACCCTCTATTTACACCAGGCGTAAAATACCTATACAAGTGACGGGAAGCAGCGTAAAAGACCAAACCGGCTGTCGAGCGTGTCGTTTACGGCAAATCTTCATTATGACGGGAGAGACCCATGCCCAGCAGTGGATCTTTACGAGCTCATAAAAAGAAGAAATAAATGTACTGCATAAATGCAATCGATATCAAAAACTCGTCCTAACCTACAGATAGAACTTTTGTGCGATAAGTTAAATAATCGCTAATATGTAGTGTCACATGTATGGGGACAATCACAACAAAACTAGACTGAAAACTAACAATTTGTGCTTTTGCACCAATGTTGGCTCTGGCTGGGATTCAAACTTAGAATTTGCTGCTTAAGAATTAGATGTTCTGACTACTGAGCCACGCGGTCGTCCAAGGACTTAGTAGATTGTGTTCTGCCCAGGAATTCGTCTGGGTAGGAACCGCCTCTTTTTTATATTTCTGCCGCCAAATAGCCGTACGTGCACTACTGTGTCCCATTCTAAAGGGTATATAGTGACAGTATAATTACAGGCTATAGGGCATTCCATCTTTGTCATCAGAGGTGACCACGCATTTGTGGCCGTCTTCGTTTGTAGTTATCTGCAAGTGTCCATTAACTGCAGTAGCCAGTTTCTCTCTTCTTACAGTTTAAACTGTAAGTTTGCACTATAGTTATATAAAAAAAGTTGTCTATTTTTGTCAATGTCCTGAATAGTGTATAAAAATATGTTATTTATCCTCAACGGCATCAATATACATGATATTAATAATTTTAAATCAAATTTATCATTTACTAATACCTTCATATGCATTACATAGTCATTAATACAGAACAACGTTGAGATTTCACCACTTACACCCGCTTAATCCAGTTTCAATTTGACACCAATAGCAAGAGATATACTAAGTGGCTATTAGTGATTCTGACAGGATTTATTACCAATTTCATATAACGCACTCTGTGGGACAAGCGATCAATATCGCGTGTCCGGCTTACACATGTAGTGATGATTCTAGACAGGGTGCTAAAGCTGGCTCAAATATGTTAATGAAAATTATCGGCATCACTATTAAGCCATTTTTATAGAGATTAAGAGTGAGAAACGAGCACACATTCCACTTGGGTATTGGTAAGTAATTGTTGTGGCTGTGGCCAATATACACCTCCATCAATCTCCAATAAAAAATTTAAAATGCAGATGCTTCGTCACCCCTGACGACTAGGATGAAATGCTTCGATACCAGTAAAAAGTGTATCCGGTGTCTAAACTCATCATACACACATAAAATTTATAACAATCAATTTAAATAGTTTATCACATTTTTTGGTAAAAATTGTTTATTGTACAAGTTGTCCGTTTATACTCGTAGAATGCCGTACCTTTGTCAGCGACACGAGCTTAGTCCTTATATATTTTAGAGCGGGCTCATAGTCACTATATTAATCTTTGATGTTGTGCCAATTACTTACATATTTAAGTTAACTAATAGTTCTCGTATATCGGACCCCGTGTGGTTTAATGGGTCAACCTACGAAATTGCAAATCCTGGGTTAACATTCCAGTGTGTTGGGTTAAGCATGAACGTTTAATATATGTTTATTGAATGTTGGCTTTTAGTCTGGTAATCGTCTAATCTTAAATAATTTAGATACGGGTAAGTGAATACCTCTGTGACTATTTGCATAATTAATTATATTGATTTATGTTTTTTATGTCAATTTCAAAACCTCCTACTAAGGCCGAAACTTTCGAATAATATTCGAAAAGTGTACGAATGGAGTTTAGAATTTATCGCCTTAATCATTCCGAATAAATTACTCAAACAGCTTCGATATCAGAAGTCGTATTCAAGCAACTTTCAAATACTTTGAAAGTGTCTGGTTCAGAAATTATACGAAATATCATCACCAGCACGGCCTCGTAGCAGATGAGCGTATTTGTATGACCTATAAACAGTTATTACAGACCTGTTTTTTTTTCTATTAGGTATTATTGTAACGTGTGGCAGAAAACAAGAAGACACGATAGAAAAATAAGACTCTTTCGAAAATAGGACTCTTCGCTTGAGCGTTTAGCGAAAACAGGGAGATGAATACAGTGTTTGAAGAAATGATTTAAGCTACAAAAATTATCCTCTCCGCAACAGGAAGCAGCATCAAAGATAAAAGGTCTCTTGCTAACCGTGACGATTATAGCAAAATTTTCCTACTTTTGAAAAGGTCACATCCTTTTGCGACGTGGGAAGGAAAAAGATTTACTAGTCTACAGACAGCAAACGTTATTTGTAACATTTAGCAGTTTACTACAATGAGTCATTATTTAACATTAATTTATAGAGGCTGGTATCAAGCAAAACAACGACATTCCACACGAGCGATAGGCCATGTACCATAGGCCAATATCCAGCAAAAGTATAATTTATAAGCAATAATAATACTTGTATGAAATATTGTTATCACCAGAATTAAACACGCTGTCCCACGAGAGCGAATTATGGCCCTATATATGTGCCAATATCTAGCAAGTCTAATATATAATCTACAATGGAAAGAAAATCATTCTGCGCTTGGACTTTGTAGACTTCTGACGTGTCGGTCGAGTTCACTCCCGTCACTCCACCCTCATTGCTCCTGCGCATAAATTATCTAAATTTTGTATTCACCGGTTTTAATTCTTGTGTTGCTTGTTGCACTAGGCAACAGCTAGGTAAACACCCTAGCGTACCAACGCGCTAGGTGTATAGGTGTTTGTCGAAGGCATACACCTACACACTGTGCTCCCGCGCCCGATCCCACGTTCGAGCCTGCGCTTGAGCCCGCGTCTCTAGCTGGCCCCTCTACCCAGCATATCTGGCCCCCTGCCGATCGTCCGATTGTGCGGATTGACGACCCTATGTTGCCAAGCACCGGACCCACGACCCCCATGTCCATTGACACACTTTACGACGCCGCGTCCCCCGCGCCTTCCACGATGTCCACCCGCGGCCGTTCTCCGGTCTTCTCGGATGCCTAATCAGGCTCCGACATGACCGACACACGTGTCCCGCTTAAGCTCGAAGACGAAGGCTTCACCCTCGTTCAGGATAAAATGCGCAAACGCGCAGCCCCTAAAAAGGCAACCGAGCCAAACTCGGCCCCCTCGTGCCCCACCGCCACTACAGCTGAAAAGCCTGCCCCCGCAGCGCGCGCTCGCCCCCCTAAAGCCACGGCCAAGCCCACAGCGAAAGGGTCCCCTGCTGAACTTAGGGAAAAGCCGCCGCTGCCCATCATCTTCCAAGATAAATCCAAATGGAGCAACCTATCAAACTGGTTGGACTCCAAAAAAATCTATAGCCCAAATGTGCAAAACGCCGGTTAGGGTATCCGCATATTCGTGAACTCGACTGAGGAATTCCGCAGCGTTACGAATCACCTGCGCACTTAGCAAATAAGCTTCCACACATACGCCCTCCCAGAGGAGCGCAACCTTCACGTAGTCGTCCGCAGGCTCCCCAAGGAGCTCGAAACGGAAACATATCCTAAACGACCTTAAAGGTCAAAATCTCCCGGTCCGAGAGGTGCACCACAATGCACCATCAGACTGATAAAAAACGTTTCCTCGATCTGTGCTTTGTCATTCTGGACCTGTCTCCAGAGGGCAAGGAGATTTTCAATGTTCGGCGCATCTTCAACCTAACGGAGATTGCAGTTGAAGCCTCCAGAAATAGGGGTATCGTTGACCAGTACCACCGATGCCAACTCTACGGCCACTTGGCCAGAAACTGCTATGCTAGGCCTAGGTGCGTTAAGTGCTTAGGTGACCACGGCATCACTGACTGCTCCTACACGCCCGAGATGGTTGAACCACCGAGCTGCGTCAATTGCCGCGAAGAAGGACACCCAGCGAACTATCGCGCGAAGGACGCAGCGCGGAGGTATAAGCCATCGCGGACGCGCGGACCAAACCAGTGTGTCTGGCTCTCGGCTACCTGACCCCAAACCTGCACCATCTTCGGTGCCTACTCCCTCGCCTCAAATCGCCACCAAGCCCGCCCCTGTCGCCGGGGTCCCCGTTCAAGGTGCTAGCCCTCCCGCGCCTTTCACGCCGAAAGCCAACGCTTGGGTGAAACCGCCGGCACTTGTCGCCTCACGTCCAGTGCCGCCTCCCAGGCTCCAAAACAGAAGCCCGTCCCACAAGGATCATTTTCCTTCGCCGCTGACTTCTCTCTAGTCTGTGGCTTTATTAGCAACATTAACGTTGCTGAATTATCTTCTTTGGCCCGCAAACTCCGCGGAGCCAATAACGCCTCAGGTTAAGTTCAATGCCACGATTGAGCACATAGGACTAATCGACGCAATCTGATCTTTCCAGTGCGCCTAACCACCTAAATTAAACATTAGAATGGCAGCACAACATTTAGACAGAACAAAACTACGCTCTCTGACTGTCGCGTCCTTTAACGCGAACGGCCTCAGAGATCAAAAAGACGAGATCCCGCTCTTCCTGCGCAACCACTATGTAGACGTAAAGTTAGTGCAAGATACTTTTTTGAAACCTAGCCATCGCGATCTTAAGATCGCAAACTACACCCTACTTAGAAATGATAGGTTGACCAGCCGTAGATGTGGCACCTTGATCTACTACAAAAGGTCCTTGCACTGCGTACCGATCGACGCTCTCACGTTAATTAACATAGAAGTTTCTATATGTAAGGTAGCACTCTCTGGCCATCCGCCACTTACCATCGTATCGGCATATCTACCGCCGCTCAAACGAATAGTTGAATAAGACATCGCAGAATTACTAAATGTAGGCTCCAGTGTCATAATAGCTAGAGACCTCAACAGCAATCATTCCTCCTGGAACTCGCTTACAAGCAATTTCAATGGCAATGCATTGTTTAATCTGACGGAGCGACTAAACTTCAATGTTGCCTGAGACTCCAACTCGCTACCCATTCGCTACTACGTAGGTCACTCAATAAGTTTTGAGATATACAAAAAGTATTCTAGATACTATTAATATTTATTTTACATCTTTTCAAAGTATTCTCCATCATGCTCTATACAAAGTTCCATTCGCCTAAACCAACTCTGAAAACACTTTTGCCAGTCTTGATCTGACAGGTCGAAAATCGCTTCTTCGTAGGCAGCCACGGCTTCTTCGGCGCTTGAAAAAAACTTGCCTTTTATATTTTCTTTGACTCTTGGGAACAAAAAGAAATCACAAGGAGCTAAGTCAGGGCTGTAGGGTGGGTGACTTAGAGTTTCAACACCAGATTCATCAATAAATGCTTTTGTTCTAAGGGAGTTATGTGAAGAGGCGTTATCGTGATGCAGCATGATTCCCTAAGCCCGGTCTTTGGTCTTCTCTCCCACACACCTTGAAAAGCTTTGGGTAATGCAACTGTAGTATACCATTCAAAGTTGACTGACCTACAATTTTCCAGCATTGACGTCGACAAATATCCGCTCCGCGAAAAAAAACTAGCCACCAGTTTTTTGCCGACGTTGCGAGGTCTTTTCAGTTTTGTCGGTAACTGTCCTTCTGAGTAGACCCATACCGATGATTGCCTTTTATTTTCCGGATTATATTGATAGATCTATGTCTCGTCACCAGTAACGATTTCTGAAACACGCCTAGATGCCCCGTTTTCAAAACGTAGAGTATTTCATGGCACCAATCCACATGAGTCTGTTTTTCGCTTTCGGAGAGCAAACGTGGGATCAATCGACAACAAAGCTTCCTCACTCCAAGATGTTGATGTAGGATGGTACGAATGCTCCCCGAACTAATGCCTATAATCTTTTCGATGTCCGTATATGTGATTCGTGGGTCTTCTCGCACCAACATTTCAGTAGTCCATACATTTTATGCCGTTACTGCTGTTTGCGGGGCCCCGATTCTTTGGTCATCTTTAAGATTAATTTTACCCCTTTTGAATTCAGCAAATCACCTAAAAATTGTTGCGCGTGATGGAGCTGAGTCCCCTAATGCTGATTGTAACCGTTGTAAACATAATTGTTCGGTTAAATCAAATTTAAAATCATAATATATCATAGCGCGCAAATGTTCACGGTTAAGATCCATCGTTTTAAATGAAAAGCGCGGGAAGCGTTGCAGGAAAATTAATAGAACTTTGTTTTTTTTAATATTGAGCAATTGGCTTATGGAGTTCTATTTTTAAATAAATTTGCTTTTTAGAAAGATATAACACGGGTGCGTTCCATTTTTAAATTTCGAGCATCTCAAAATTTATTAAGTGACCTACGTAGTCATCAACCGGACATCCTTAACGTAGCGATACTCAAAGATGTCCGTTTGTCGATATCATCAATTGAAACAATCTTAGAACTTAATTCGGACCATAGACCAGTCATAATGCAGCTGGACCAGCCCGCAGGTGAGGTCCTTCAGACCAAAACCATCGTGGATTGGCGTAAGCTCCAGGTCAAACTCAAGTCTACGACTACCCAGCACTTAGACAAAATCCAAGACAAGATAGACTCCCCAGAGGAGGCCAATGAGGCGATTAGCGCCCTATCGGCCCACCTCACCCCTACAGTTGAAAAATGACATGATAAGACATGATAAGTGGGATAATCTGCTGGAAGATATCGAGACATCCCATACTGCCTTCTGGCAGTTGACCCGAGCTCTGAAAGCAGAGCAACCCTCACCTATGCCGCCTCTCATTAGGCCAGGAAACCCCGATTTCGCCTTTGACGACTCTGACAAGGCCAAATGCCTCGCGGACAGTTTAGAGAGCCAATGTACTCCCTTTAGCGAACCTATAGATCCCGCTCACAAAGGTCGAAGGGGAGGTCGAAGCGGAGGTCGAGTGTATGTCTGCACTACCACCTGCGGGCGCTCCCTTAGATCCTGTGACAGCATGTATAGAATTGCTCTATAACGTCCAGTGTGTTATAGACCAATTAGTCTCCTCAGTATACTGGGGAAAGCTTCTTCCAGACGAGCAGTTCGGCTTTAGACCCGAACACTTGTGCACAAATCAATTACATCGCCTTACAGAGTACATTCTGAATGGCTTCAAAAAGAGGGAATAGGTCCACTAGCACCGGCGGTCTCTTCTTGGATGTCGCAAAAGCGTTCGACAAAGTATGGCACGACGGGTTGCTTTACAAGCTGTACAAACTCAACGTGCCTGATAGGCTCACTCACACCATCAGAGCCTTTCTTGCCAATCGCTACTTCCGTTATCGAATAGAGGGAACCCACTCTACAAAGCGCCTCCTCAAGGCTGGAGTCCCCCAGGGCTCTGTCCTCTCCCCACTCCTCTTTACACTCTTCATGAGTGACATCGCTAAAGACCCACTAGTTAATACTTCTCTCACCCAGATACTCCAAACAGCCGTCAACCGCTTAGGTGATTGGTTCTGCTTAATGAGAATCGAAGTGTAGCAATATACTTCGAAAGGAAACCTTCACTCCATCTTCAATTAAATCCCAATAAAATGTTAAGTATGATAACCCTATTGGGCCGCCAGATCTCTTGGCGACCTAGGGGTTACATTCGACCACGGTATGACCTTTGCGAAACACATTCGCAATGTCCACAACCTTGCCAAATTCGTCACTAGTCACCTCTACACGCTAGTGAACAGCAAGAGCAAACTGTCCTTAAGACACAACCTCTACAATGCTTGCGTAAGATCTATCATATCTTACGTAAGCGCAGTTTTCACGCACGCGACACACAGAAATCTGTACGACCTCCAAGTTGTCCAAAATAGATTCATTTGCATAGTCACAGGAGCTCGGTGGTATCATCGAAACTCTGACTTGCACAGAGATTGTCAACTTCCGACGATCTCTGAGTACTTCAAGGAAATGTCTCGGCGCTATTTCGAGAGGGCCGTGACAAATCCCAACCCACTTGTGGTAAACGCAGCCACCTACGCTCCGACTCCGAACGTTACTGAAACAGTCCAGAGGCCCCGTAACATTTTTATTGAACCACCAGTTCTGCTAGATTCCAACGACCGAAATATCGTCGGCCAGTCACACACAAACACTACACAATCATCTAGTGCCACAAACACTGTTAGGACAAACAACGGACAACACTGTTAGGAGCGAGTCCGCAGACGGGCGCGACGCACACCCCTCCACACCGCGCACACATCGTACACCCGTGCCCCTGGGCGGATCTCACCGCCCAGAACATCGAACGATACGATTTAGGCGTCAGAGCCGGGATCCGCCACCCCCTGTCCGTTAGATAACTCATCTACGTGTACTGTAAACTGTCCTAGGAGTCATATATCTGCATCCATCGACTGACATATCGATATGCCATTCCATCCGATAACGGTAAAACTTTGATATGTTGTAGTAAGCGCGCCCGCGAATGTTTCTGACAAAAATACATTGCAGCACGTGCCGGCTACAGCTAGTAATTACGAATATATAAAAGAAAGCGGTAGAACAACGCAACAAGAACAAGTAAATTGTAATCGTTTAATGAAAAAGCTTTAGCTTTTAGATTTTTCTGTTACTTAATTAAGTGAAGTATCCGTCGTGTTTTAGTTCGTCTAGATTACTTTTGTTTTTTTTAATCTTTGTTCTCTTGTGCTCGTTTAGTGTTTATTAAAATAAGTAATGCTAAAAAAGTGCTGAGACATTATGAATAAAAGAATTAACGCCACGACTTCAGATGCTAATATGTAGAAATTATTATACATTTTTTAGTTTTAAAGTCGGTTTTTACTTTTTATTAAAAGGTTAATATTTTAAGACTTCAAGATACTGTAAGCTCATTCTGCGTAGTTCGGACCAAAAATTAATATTCAAAAACTGGAGGTAGCCGGGCTAACTATGACATTGGGACGTCAAACACTTCAGTTCCCCCCGTGACCGTGGGTACTGTAAAGCACCCGAAATTTCGGGAATTAAAAAGTTAAATTAAACGCGATAGAATCCGTAAAAATTAGTTTCATTTAATGTGTAGTCTTCGCGTAAATATAAGAAAACATCAGTTTATGCTTTTTTTTCTTAAAATACAGTTACGATTTTACAACGTGCCTGCGTGCGTGCCTTATTTAACATTAATAGTCCACTCAATTGTAACTGACTACTACAGTCTGTAGATATCTACAACCAACTT
The DNA here is from genome assembly GCA_029286625.1 of Parnassius orleans. Classification (NCBI taxonomy): domain Eukaryota; kingdom Metazoa; phylum Arthropoda; class Insecta; order Lepidoptera; family Papilionidae; genus Parnassius; species Parnassius orleans. Next base: position 1,545,202 of record JAGSMP010000137.1, read on the forward strand.
CGAACAAAGAAGGCTGCAGATGTATTGGCAATTTTCCAGGCAAAAATTCAACGAAGGCAGTTTTTCTATAATTACACTGGTTTACTACAATATCCAATGTAGTTACAATTTATTCTGATTTATTAGTTTCCCTGATCGTATCAATAACACTATTTTATTTCATAATTAGAGCCATAATAATCTACATACATACTACTATGCATGATAACCTAGATTATATTATGCTAGGCTATCCTCGTATTTATGGATGATAACCTAGATTATATTGTGCTAGGCTATCCTCTAAATGAATTTAGAACTGCGCAGATAATTAAAAAAATACCTTTAATAACTAAAAGCCCACTTCAAAGAACCTAAAGGAATAGAATAATTACATTTTGTAGTCGGTGCAGAGACGGTGTATAGAAAAATTAAGGCCCCGACTCCAGAATGTGAAATTATTTTATTCCCTTTAGTACTTTGAAGTCGGCTTTCACTTTTTATTAAAAGTTATTTTTTTTAACTTTTGGAGTGGACTAACGAAAGTCACAATTCGGTATGTAAAGAAAATTATAAGGTATGCTTATTGATTTTGAAACTGTTTCAACATTGTTCAATTATAAAGCCTATTTTGCTATTAAGATGTCTTAAAAATAAGAAATTTTTAAGACATCTTAGTAGTAGTAGTTAGTTTATTTTATCAAAAGTGCATTAAGCTAACTGACTTTAATTTCACTTCCTAATAACGTCATATTTTAGGCTGAATGAAGTGAAGCCAATATCTAGTGGTTTAAAAACGATATTAAGTGGCTTGTCAAGTTTTTGTAATTATTAAATAAAATAGGATTATAGTTTTTTATTTTATTTTTTACTCAGATTGATTCACTTGTTTGGATTTAATTTAACTAAAATCTCAAAAGTAATCTTCAATACAGTTATTAACGCTACGTTACAAAGATATTTTTGCAAATATTTTAAATCAACCATTTTTCTCATCTCAGGTTGTCATCCATGAATAATTACCCTTTTTATACAATATTTGTTTTAAAAATTTGGAACCTGACTATAGATATATTTATTACGTTATAGAATGTTTTCTATTTATAATTTTATAATTGACTTAAAATTTCTGAAGAAACGTACGAAAAGTTAAATATCGCAGCTGTTATACAAAGAGAAAGTCGAAAATCCCGCATACTTCGCGTCATTTTATTTCGCAAAATGGCGGCAGCCCTCCATAAAATCTGTTGCCGCATTTGAATAAACAACTTATGTTCATGAAGTTGTGTTGAGACTATACGTATATATATCGTTCTTTGTAGATGGAAATTAAGCTGTAGAACTGGATTCTTATGAGAAAAGCTCAGACCAACAAAGAAAGATGCGCTGCGTACATTTCAAGTCTGAGGATAAAAGAATAAATTGAAAATAACTGCGTAATATTTATTATACCTACGATATAGGCTGGGGAGATGAAGTTCCCAGAAAAGGGTATCAATAGATTTTTTTCCTAAAATAGCAATCGGTTGACATCCATACTTACTAGACATCACGATAAACGTAGTGATTCAATATGCTTGAATTGTACGGATACTTCATAAAATAAAATATACATTAACTGGTATAAGTATTTGAAATAGAATCAGGAAAAACACCAATCTCTTAGAATTTTATGAAATATAACACATTTCAGTGAGAGCAAAATTGGGCTCGACCACTTGGGATTCTGTCCTTGTAAGAAATACACCATACATGCTTTTGTTGCGCTAAGACAGTGCGATTAACCATCTAGGGCTTCATCAACATTTACCACCAGGTGTAGTAGTGGTCAAGCACTAGCTTATAATAAGTAAAAATCGTTGATAATGTACCTAATGCTTGTTACACCTAATCTACATCTATTTTCCATTAAAAAACAAAATGCAGAGGCTTTATCACTCCTGAGGACTGAGAATAAATGCCTCGCTACTAGTAAAAAGTGGTCTTCAGTTCTCGTCAACAACCTGCTTATTTGCTGCTGATTAAGTAATTTAATTAAGTTTTAATTCACATATTCTCCACGGAACTTCCTTTTTTAAGCAGACTCTTGACCTGAGCTATACTATATTTATAAAAGGATTAGACGGAATTTAAAAAAGGCTCTTTATAAGTCACACTTCGTTACAAAAGTACAATAAACATGTTACATTTAAGATTGATTTCTAATTAATTATATCTAATCTATTTATGTACGAGCTATCACACTTAATTGTAACCATTTTAACTATTTACCTTATGAAACTAAGTGGCTTTAATTCAGATATATTATTCTAAATTCCAGTGTTAACGCTAAAAACTTAAAAGAAGCAGTGGGGGACGACACTGGAAAGTTTTTTCATTTCATTATAATTTTACAAAATTCAAAATATTTGTTAAACCCTTCATAAGCAATGACGAAAGCGATTTTTTTATAATATTGTTGGTTTATAATGTTGTCTGTGAAAAATAATATACTTGTAATAAATAACAGAAACTTGTACACGGACATTGTATTTGTGCCTGCTAAGATATTCTACTTATTAAACACTTTTACGCCGACATTTGCGAATGATCAAAACTGCCATGGATATAAAGAATAATAAGAAGGAGAAAATTGTAATTTACTTGTAAATGCTACGCCTTGTTATTCTTGAGTTGTTGGTACAAAGCGTTACGTTTTATTGAACAATGGGCGACCCCAATGAGGACGCGTGTTGCTCACAACATGTAAGTTCTGTGATGGACCAAAACAAATGGCGACCAAAGAATAGTTGACCAACATTGACCCTGACGACATAATAATCTCTCCCAAGAAAAACAGAATAAAGCAAACTCCATTTTTTGTTTCAAAAAAGCAAACTTTTATAAATATTTTTAGCAAGTTAAGGAGTCCTGGCCTGCAGGTGCTTCTTCCTATAAAACTCATATAATAAACAAAACCGCAGAAGTTGCAGGTACAACAACAGATAAGGTTTATCTATTATTTGATTGTTATTTTAAATAAAATATTGGATAAAAGAACGACAATAATAATTAAACAAGAAATCTTACGTCGTGTCATCGTGTGGTTACCACATTAATATATCATCGCATTTCATCCGGAAAGTTTCATAAAAGATGACAGCGAAATCTTGTAGCCTCCAACGATTTGACGGAATAGGATTTTTATAAATGTAAGGGTGGAGACAAGTGCGTATTTTCGCATCGTCACACCGTTTCCACATACTCTTTAGCAGCTCCTAAAGAATCCGCTTTTATTTTTTCCAGTAATCATTGAATTATTATGTAATGATAGAGATGTGCCGTGTAGTGGCGGTGTAAGAAAATCCACTACCCCATATCAACCCGTGGGTGTCGTAAGAGGCGACAGAGGGAAACAAATCAGGAGACGGGCAGCAGCGTCTTCCTAATAACGACTAAAAATAAAAAAACTGCAGTTTCTAACCAGCTTGCCAAGCGTGGCGACTATGACAAATATCTCCTCTATGAGGCAATCTATGGGGGAGGCCTATGTTCAGCAGTGGACTTAAATAGGCTGTAATGGTATGGTATGGATAGAGATGTCTACATGTTCAGTGGATTCATTCATTTGTTTTGTTGAACATCTTCTATCAAAACACCCTTCTGTTTCCCCGAATATATTATCATTAATTTAAACATTATTAGGAAAAACTTAATTTTTATCAGCCTAGGGTAATTAACTTATACTTAATAATAATAAAAATATCAAAGTTATTTTAAAACAATGACTCCACGACTGTTTTGCTATTAGGGTGGTGCCACTTAGGAATAAGGAGAAATATTTGACAGATTTCATAGCAGGGGAATTTAATTTGTTAGAAATGTGAGAGAGTTTGTTTTTGGAATGTTAGTTATATATATTATTAATTAAAGAAATAAGAAATATATAAAGCAAACTACGGATATTTCTAAGTTGAAGAATTAAAAAAGTTAAAAATGTGTAAAAAATTAAAGAATTCAGCACTGAGGCATTGTTTTGTGTATATACATACACTAGAAACCAAAAACGTTTATTTAAAACGCAACCTTTTAATGATAATGACACTGCATCATCGGAATCATGGCAATCGTTTTTCATTTAAATAATTTAACTAAACATTGAATTAAAATGTTTTGCACTCCTGTTCCCACGAGCTTTTTTTTATAATTCTATAACAAATGGAACATAATTTTAAACTGCTAGCGATCAGCCTCGGCTTCGCACGGGTGATTTCTGGATCTCGACAATAGCGCCACCTACGGGGGCCAAATTAATTTAAAACATCTAGGGACCTATTTAAATACACACAAACAATTTCATCGAAATCGGTCGAGCTGTTTTTGAGTTTTAGCGAGACTAACTATCAGCAAATTTTTTATATAGAGAGATTCTCTTTATTAAGGCGAATTCAATTTGACATATAGTTTAGTATATATTTTTACAGCATTATAAAGCATTATGCTGACTGGCAAAGGAACTTACTAAATTAAAACAATGTTACTTTGAGTTTTATTACACCGCAGTGTTGTTGGTATGTCGATTTTATCAGCTGACAATTAGGTTAATAATTAATCATTCGTTTTATATCAGTAACTATAGATCTATTGCTAATATCCCTTAAAGGCTACCATGTAGAACGACAATATCGTTATAGTTAGATCGATCGCCGTGTCAATTTCCTGTTTAGTAAAAGTTATCCTCTACAAAGGTTGTATTATAATCATGAAAAAATTTACGGGCTATTTACATAAAGACATGGAAAGGCTCATCGTGGGGATATCCGCAGTCGAACCAGAGTAACCGACATAGCCCAAAGGATTAGTAAGATGAAGTGGCAATGGGCCGGCCATATAGCTTGAAGAACCGACAACCGATGGGGGAAAAAAGTTTTTCGAGTGGCGGCCTCGTACCGGCGGACGAAGTGTAGGGCGTCCCCTTCACTAGATGGAGTGACGAACTGGTAAGACATGCAGGAAGTCAATGGATGGTCAGGTGGCTCATGACCGTGCTTTGTGGGATTCCTTGGGGGAGGCCTATGTTCAGCAGTGGACTTGTGAGGGGCTGTAATGATTATGAATGATGGAAAGGCTCTTACCATCTTTGTGATGATACTTATCATTGTTTTCCACATCATTTTTAGTAAATAACATCATTTTTATTATTTAAACACGTTTGCCATTTTTTCCCATTCTCATTTGTAGTTAAGGAATTTTATAAACATAAATTTCACGGTGAAAAACACTTAAACCTGGAAAAATTACAATACTTGTCCCGTCCCGTAGCGCTGCGGCAGAATGGTTCATCACAGCACTACCGAGCTGTCAACACTTGAAATGTTTTTCCATACTAATTGTTATGCAAGAGGGTAAGGGAACCATTAGCTGATATACTGGGACAAGTTAGGAGTCAACGTTTTCAAATGAATTACAAATATGTTTATTTTAATAATAGTTGTAATTTGGTAGAGCCATGAAAACATAATTTCCGTAAAAAAAACGAACATTATTTTTCTCATATGAGGCGTGAGTAAAACTAAAAATGTTATTACTGGCATTACTTTCATCATTACACATAATCTGTTCAGTTTACTGTAGAAACAAACACCTTATCTTGCAATTTGACATATTTTGCACCTAATTTGAAGTAAGAATTAAGATATAACACGACACGCAGTCAGGTCAAGCAACACGTACTCAAACCATTATATCAAAATCAGTATTTATCATTAAATGTTTAATTATTCATAATAGTATTTGAATAAATTTGCAGAAAATCTATCATTTATATATCATATAATCATCACTACCGGTGTTAGGTGCAAACCCCAACATAGTCAGTTCTTTTTTTTCCATATTATTTTTATAAAAGGACAAGCGAGCACGTAGTCCACCTAATGATACGTCGATGCTGCGGCCCGCAGACACCATAGACACAAATGAAATATCAAAATGCGGATGCGAGATCACCTATGAGAACTCAGAATGCCTCACTACCAAGTACCATACGAATCATAGCAGTATTACGGGGATGCTGATATGTTACTCTTATTATGTGACAGCGGTCATTTCGTCAAGGGGGTGAGACGTCTGGTACTGCGATTGTCAATCCGCCTGCCTAGCGTGCCGATTAAGACAAATCATAATAATAGACAATAGATCTATTATTAGAATAGAATTATATTATTATTAGATCTATTATCTATTATTAGAATAGAATTATAATAATAGATAATAGATTATAATAATATTAATAATTAATAATAGAAACTTCTACGGGAAATGTCCATTACCAGAAGTGGATTTTTAGCGGCTTTTTATAAAGACGAAGAAGATGTGATGACCATTTTCTTACAAAACTCTAGCGGCATATCGAAAAAAAAATTAGATTTGATACGTCCATACAATTCACAGAATTATTTATTAAAGTTCTATAATAGACTTTATCTCAATTTCTTGTTGCCAGAGTTTAAAATATGGCTGTTTCCAACTTCACACAAGAAAGTTTAACGTTAATAAATTTAATATTGTTCCAAGGAAAACTGTCACAAACTCTGTAAAGTTAAATGGACTATAAGCAAAGATATAAATTGATCAAGTCGAAGTAAATTTCGCTAGAACAAAGTACATATTTAGCATGAGGTTAAGTTTTTAAATAAAATGTAAAACATGAAATATCGTTAAATGTTAATGCGCTTAAATACAGATTTTACAAATAAATAACCGTAGACAAACAAAACGAAGCCAAAACACAAAATTGAACGCAGTTAGCTTGTTATTTTTGAAATGTATGTAAAGAAGGGGCAAATTCCGGCCATTTCCGACTGACCGACTTACACTGGTACTAATATTTGCAGAATTTTCCTTCCTCATAATTTTTTTCCACCACCAATACTACATCCGTTTTATGCTGCAAATGTCGACATCTAAAATATATAAATAAATCCAATTATTAAATGCTTAAATTAATATAATCATAATTAAACCTTAAAGCTTGTGGATAAAGCGTAGGGCTTTAGCGACCCGGAGTAATATGTTGGCCAAAAAAATAACTCTTTTTAAGGCATACTGCCAATCTTTCTATTCGTGCTCCCTCTAGGTCAACTACACACAAAGGGCGTATAAAGCATTAAAGGTGCAATATAACAATGCATTTAGAGTTCTTTTGTTCTATGAGGCCCGCACCGACGGGTTTGACGCGATAATGCGCAAAAAAGCCGCATCGCTACTAAGCAGAACAAGGAACAGCGCCAACAGTATCCTTGGGGTTATAGCACAAAAACATGATTGTCCTATAATAAGGCAAATTATTCCTATGGAAGAGGCTGATGCCAAACAGTGTACTTTTAAAGGGCTGTGTGATAACTGTGTGGGCTAAGGTAGTATGAATATTTGTAGTAAGACGTTTCATTCGTTCGTTTACGACTTTTAAATCAATGTTATTGAAAAACACAATCTAAGTGGTGGAACTCCTTATCTGCCATGAAGTCCGCCTAGTTAGGTTACCCGTAGACATTATGATTGCTACCTTGAATCAAAGATTTGCGAGAAACCCACAATTTAAATATGAACCAGAACCTAAATGCGATATCTAAAAGTATGTTGTCTGACTTTTATATATACTTGAGAAACGTAGTAACCCAGGGGATAAGCGCATGCCTTAAAATATCCATGATACGCGATTAGACTGAGTTGAAATTTGCAATTTTAAATGGAATTACCACGTGTTCAGCGGAGAAAGAGAGATTTAAATTGTTGAAAAATAGAACTTAACGTATGGAAATTTTAGAAAGTAGTCAAGCTACGCTTAAACTATATTATGGTTGCAGCACAAATTGATTGGTTCGACCGGAGAAGGATCACGCTCTCACAAAATACCAGCGTGAAAAAGCACCTTAATGCTGCTGTTTTTCGTATGGTGAGTTTAGAGATCCTCTTACTGTAACGAGGTATTCTATCTTAATAACAACACATCTACATTTTTATTTTTAATAAAAAAATGGAACGTACGTAGTATACTAAAAACGAACAAAGAGCGTTGTGATATGTAGCCCATATTGATTTATTCATGTATAAGTGAATTATTGAAAGTCGCAAACAACTTACCTGTGAAATTAACAATTTCCTGGATTGCGATTTACTGTTATGTTATCAAAAATAAATATATACAGAGAAAATAATGTAGTAAAACATGTTAGTTAACCATATAGTGGCGGTGTAAGAATATCCGCATATATTCCCACGGGCGTAGTACGAGCGACAAAGGGAAACTGTACCAGGAGATGGGCAGCAGCATCTTCCTGATAACAACTTAAATTCATAAAAAACTGCGGCGGGTTGGCATCGCCAGTCAAGCGTGGCAACCATAGCAAAATCCCCACTATAGGAAGACCTATGTTCAACAGTAGACTTTGTGAGGTATTTAAAAAAACTTGGATGACGCTTCTTCTTCATGTGTAAGCGTTTATAAGTAGGAAAACTTTAAAAATTGAATAGGCCAGTGTAGTGTGTATTAGATTCAGCACATATTTTGATAAAGTTTACTTTGTTCAGAATAAAAATCGATAAGGAATATATTTATTCAAATTATATGCAACGAAAACAGCTGGTTAGGCGCCACGTGTGGGCCACATCTCTCCATCAAGAGCACGCAATCGCGGCCCTACACTGGCACCGTCTCGGCACATTAAATTGTCTGTTATGTTGTTGTTAGTCAATATATACAAACGCTTACAAACATAATACACACATATATAAATAAATCGACCAGCAGTGAAGAACCACATCTCAGATCCATAAGTCATCACTGGCAACACGCACTGGTTGTAGAATCTTGTTTTCAAGTTTTGAGGGTATACCTAACGAGAAGATGTGTTGTAATCTCTCGAACGCCAAGTTGAATCCGTTGATTGACCTCTTTGTCGAAGTTGAATTTCGGACTATTTGTCCCAGCATAGGTGTGACATGGACGTTTGAAGACTGCTGGCTGTATGCGAAATCTTAAGGTCGCTCAGCGAGCTATGAAGAGGGTTTCGTGTATGCTCGTGGTTTTTCTGCTTGATAGACTTAAAAATGAGGATATCCGCAATAGAACTAGAGTAATTGACATAGCCCAACGGATTAGTAAGCTGAAGTGGCAATGAGAGAGATATAGCTCAAAGAACCGATAACCGGGAAGAAAGGTTCTCGAGTGGCAACCTCGTTCCGGTTAGCGAAGTGTAGGGCGGTTCCTCACTAGATGGTTTGACGACCTGGTAAGACATGCAGGACGTCGATGGATGCAGATGGCTCAGGACTGTACTTTGTGGCATTCCTTGGGGGAGGCCTATGTTCAGTAGTGGACTTGTGAAGGGCTGTAATAATGATGATGATAAATAAATCCTAGCTCCCAGTAATCGTTTAAATCACAATGCAGTCTACCACAGGCCTACTGTAAATAAGGCCTTTCACAGAATACACTACATAGCACATAGCACGTGCTTCCGATGACAGTCGACTTCATACGCTTCTACATGTCGTCAATTGACACATCATATATTGGAGGAGATCAATAGTGATGCAGGCGTTTTTAAGTTCAAGGCAAAATACGAGATATGCTTCCGAAAGACATAACCAAAGCGTACTATTGTATGAAAAAAATAAGTAAAAATAATTAAGTACATAATACATATATAAACACACACGCCTGTCACCCAGAGGGGTAGGCAGAGACTACGGACTTTCATTTGGCACGATCCTGACACACTTCTCTCGCCTCATTTACATCCATATATCTACGCATACACGCTCGTCGGTTAAGGGTACTCCTAATCTGGCCCATTTTCAATATATCGCCAATTTGGTCGATAAACCTTCGTCTAGGGCGTCCTTCCCGACTCTTCCGTTCACTTCTGCAACATAAATTTGCTTTGTCACTCTTTCCTCGTTCATTCTTTCTACATGACCAAACCACCGAAGCATTCCCTTCTTAATCCTGGTCACAACGTCATCTTGCAAACCACACTTTTCTCTTATCACACTATTTCTCACCCTGTCATTCAGATTCAGCCCTAGCATACTCCTTAATGACCGCTTTTCTACAGCATTTATTCTACTCTCATGCTTCTTCTGCCAGACCCAACTTTCACTACCATAGATTAAACTAGGGACTAACACAGCATTATGAATTGCCAAACGTGCCTTTTTAACACATTCTGACTTTTCATAATAGCATGTAGAGCCCCATTCACTATATTTCCTGCGTTCACTCGTCGTTCTATATCCTTATCATATCTACCATCCCTGCTAAATAAACATCCCAAATATACAAACTCATCCACTTGCTCAATCAACTCCTCTTCTATTCTTATTTCACATAACGTTTTACTTTCTTCTCTTTCAAAAACCATCACTTTCGTCTTACTTGCGTTCACTTTCATACCCCTTCCTTTTAATGACCAGTTCATTAAAGTAACCATCATTTGCAACTCGGCCGCCGACGATGCAAATATGACTTGATCATCGGCGTACAAAAGGCATTTGACGGTTAACTCACCCATTCTCAACCCACATTCTTCAACTTTCAAAGTTTGCAAACAACTGTCCATAAATAGGTTAAACAGCCAGGGGGAAGCTACACAGCCCTGTTTGACACCTTTTTGAATGCCAAGCCAGTCCGAGTAGACCCTACTGATCTTGACACAAGCACTAGAGTACCTATAAAGAGACCTTAATGCCTGTATCAAACCAGCGCTCAAACCAAATGAGTTAAGTGTTTGGCATAACACATTCCTGTCCACTATATCATAAGCCTTTTCCAAGTCCATGAACGCACAAAAATCTTTCTGGTTTTTGTCCAAAAACTTCTCCGCAATCATGCGCATGGAAAAGACTTGATCCGTACACCCCATTCCCTTTCTAAATCCAGCTTGCACATCCCAAATTTTTCCATCAGTTTCTTCCATAACTCTTTCAATTAACACCTTAGCATACAGTTTACCCACAATGCTAATGCAAGCTAATGCCACGGTCGTTTTTACAGTCCTGCTGTGACCCTTTTCCCTTATATATTGGGACTATAACGGCTTTGCACCAGTCTTCCGGTACCCGCTTCAGTTCCCAACATAATTTAAACAAGGTGTACAGCAGGCCTGCCACCACTCCCTCTCCAGCCCTTAGCATTTCGAGTGATACTCTATCATATCCGGCTGCCTTACCTGCTTTCATGCTTTTCATTGCTTTCATTATTTCATCTACACTTATCTCCCTACCTCTCTCCACTTCTTTCTGAATTTCTATTTCACTTAACTCAGACGACTCTTCACTCATAAACACGCTTTCAAAGTATTCCTTCCATCTCTTTAAATTAGTAACTTCATTATTCAGCATACAGTCATTTGAATTTCCCCTAGCAGTTCTTACGAGTTTCCAGAACATTTTAATATTTGCCTGGAAGTTATCAGATATCCTTCTATCATTCTTATCCGTTCTTTCTTGCTTTTTCCTTTCAACAACTTCTTTTACTCTCTTATTTATAAGTCTAAAGTCTGCCTTTTTTCTTTCAATCTCATCATTCATACCGCCAGAATTACCAGCTTTGGTTGCCAGTAAATCTAGCCATGCTCTCTTCTTTGCTTCAACTTCCATCTGTACCTCATCATCCCACCACAACGTATTATTTTTCCTTTCATTCGTTCTCTTATTTACACCACATACTTCGGTGGCTGCATCCACCAAAACTTTCTTGACATTATACCACACAGTCTCCAAGTCTAAATCATTCATACACAATTCATCCATACCACTTATATTTTCTCTCAGTCTACATTTGAACTTCTCTTTCACACCTTCATCTTGTAACCTCTCTATTCTTATACGTTGTAACGCAGTGGTAGACACAGATGTCCGATGCCGCCAACGCTTGAATAGACCATTAATTCGCCATAAGACCAAGTAATGATCCGTCCCTACGTTGAACCCCCTGTAAACGCTTATCTCTACCATTGCGCTCCTCATTCTTTCATCCACAATTATGAAATCTATCACGCTTCTAACATCACCTCTTTCCCATGTATACATGTGAATCCTCTTATGGCGAAAGTGTTCGTCACAAAAAGATTATTTTCCACACATACGGTGAGGAGGTCTTCACTATTCTCATTTATACTTTCATCGTCAAACGTTCCTAATATCCTTTCATAACCAGACCTCTTCACCCCAACCCTTCCATTAAAATCTCTTAACATAATAATATTTTCATTTACCTTACATTTCATCAACACTATCCTTACCATGTCCCAAAACTGCTCTCAGATATAAGTGGGCTTAGACATATCTGGGGCGTACACCCCTAGCACAAACAACTTCTTTAAGCCCACTTTCATTCGTATCCATAGCAGCCTTGGGCTTACACATTCATACTCTTTCACACATTGACCCATTCTTTCTGAAAGGATGACACCGACTCCCTGGCATGCCCGTTCGGTCTCGTTTACACCAGTCCAGTCCAGTAAGCGGAATACATGTCATGTGCAGTGGCATCCTTTCCCTTTCGTTTCGTCTCATTTACACATAACACATCTATTCCTCTATCATTCATCATTTCGCATACTTCATCCATCTTATCATACATTGCTCCACATACATTCAGCGTAGCCAGACGGGCCTCCGCAATCCACTTTTCGCCCCTCCGGGAGACAGAACGTGACGGGTGGTGAACCTCGTCGCCGGTTTTTCTCCCGGAGATTCTTCGCACCCCTGCCCCATTAAAGTGGCGCCTGGAACTCGGGGCCATTTCTTTTACTTGCTGGCTCATGGTGCGAACTAAGGGGTGGTAGCTTTTACGCCGCTACCATACGGCGAGGAGCCGAGTCTATCCTTTCGGCTTTGTCGCTCGTTTAGCACCACCCGGGGGACACGTGTAGGGTGGGCCTAGGGTCAGGTGGTCAAAGCCTACGGACGCGAGCGACTCATCCCCCTAATAATTGAGTATTATATCATATTTGTGTTATTAATATTGTAAATCACTTGGGAAAAAGATTTTAAGAGAATCGAACACATTGAACTTTAAACCAATGAACTTTAATGCCAACTCATAAAAATGAACCCACCAAATATCAGTTGCCCGTTATAAATACTAGAAACATTCCACCAACATTCATCAACTTTTTAAAGAGAGTTCCATGTAACATTTACCTGTGGGACGGTGCTTCAATTTTTTTTCTTTACTTTACTGTACTGGCGACCGATTTCAAACTAATTTTTAATTTGTAAGTAATATGAAAAATGAAATATAATTTGCCAAAGTTTTGGGTTTGCAACAGCATTTTTTTTTTTTTAGTTATTAGGAAGACTGCCGTCCATCATCGCACTTCGCGTCTACTAAATTCGTGACACCGTCCACACCGTTTAGATGTTTAGCGGTCCACCACTTTGCAATTTACCAGAAGTTTTCTTCTATGTGCAAACGTTAACCACCAGTGATTTTTCCGAACCGGTCTGACTTGAGGGCCTTTAAGAAAAGACCCTAATACTTATTAAAAGGCGCGTGGCCGGCCCTACATTTGCTTCCCCTGATGTTGCAGTTGCTCATGGGCAGCAATAGAATTACCATCATGTAAGCCGCATGCTCGTTTGCCCTCTCTTCTATAAAATATAAGATGAGTTAAAAATATAAAAAATGCGTTATACTTTTTAAATAAAAATTTAAAACAGCAAGACGCCAGCTTGGAAAAATCTAGAGTAATAAAAGAAAATGTGCATTCATTAGTTTAACGTCAGATGCGCGTGGCAGTAAAAAGAGAGAGAAAATCTAGCAAGAAATCATTCCCGCGAACACACTTCAACGAAATGAAATATATTTCTATCCTGTGACTAATGTCCCTAATTACTTCATACTTTCCTTTTGTTGGAATCATAAATAACGCTGTCGAAATTTTGAAACTCAGTATTTATTTATCAAATATTTTATAGCATCATCATCATCATCATTACCAGTCCGTATAAGTCCACAGCTGGATATAGGCTTTTGACTTTTTGTTGATGCTGCTCACCGAAGCCGGTCGAGATATTTAACGCCTGGGTTAACATGATGTTTATAACGCCATCTATCGGAAGCGATAAGTTTTTCTTGGATTTTCCGAAATTTTCCGAATACAACACCTACGAAACGAAATGGGATGATTGATTCTATTACGCCGTCACCTATAGCTAAAGCCGCCTACAGCTTTATCTATATTCTATAACCCATGAATAAATATTATTTTTTTGCTAAGGGGTTTTATTAAGCATTTCTTTTAGAATTGATCCAACTTTTTGCTACTTCTATTAGATTTCCAAAAATTCGTATTAAATTTTTATGAAATCATTTATATGTTTAGTAATTGGCTGTGGCTTTACAAAGCCATTGGCCTAAACCTCGGACGGAACAAGTGCGGCACTACGAAGCCGTGGGTTCAAACCTTGTGCGGAACAAGTACGGTGCTATGAAGCCGTGGGTTCGAACCTCATACGAAAAAAGTGTTGCAAAGAATTGTTCAAACTAGGTAAGACAACATTTTATTTTATTTCGCGGATCTTAGCAAATTAATTTTTAACATCTTTTATATAATGGTTTTTGGCAAAGTAACGCCTGATTCTATTAATTATATAAAGGTTATAATTAAAATAAATTTATTTATTTTACTTATTATAAGCTAGTACTTTTGTTTCATAGGTAGAATGTTGCAACGATTGGCAGGTGGGCTGACAACCGCAATTGCCAATTAGCAATCCTCCCTATAGCCGTGGTAGCTCAGATGGTTTTCGCTCGCTATAAATTTCACAGTACGTGGGAAACCCGGGTTCGATCCCCGCCGGCACTAATGAAATTGTTAATTGCAATTTTAAGTGCTGATTTACCACGTGCTCGGCGGTGAAGGAAAAAATCGTAAGGAAACCTGCATGTCTAAGAAATAAAAAAAAATTCGCAGACATTTGAAGTTCGCCAACACGCATTGGGGCAGCGCGGCGAACATTTCCTTGCCCTAAAATCCCCTCAGAGATGAGGGGAGACCTGTGCCCAGCAGTGGGACGTATATAGGCTGTAACTTTAACTTTTTTTTAATCTATGGGGGAGACCTATGTTCAGCAGTTGGCTTTTATAGTATAGGTAATATACTAAAAGTATCCGCCTCACTTCCCTTTCTTTACCCTACTGTAGACTTATACAAGCGTTGGAAAGTCCTATCTGTCAGGCAGCTCTTTATTCTACAATGTATCATTAAAAAACACTCACTCTTACAGTATAATTCACAATTGATAAAAGATAAGCGCAGAAATGATCTAGTCTGTTGCTACAACACGCATTGCACCAAATTTTCATTTTTTTTATTTTTCTTGGTAATTACCTATATAATAAGACAAACGCTAGAATTGGTATATATCCACTTAATAGAAATACTTGCAAATTAAAAGTAACCCAATGGTTGTTAAGTCTGGACTATGAGACCACTGAAAACCTTCTTATTTCATATACATAGCTTTAATACTGGATAGATCATACATACATACACACTCACAGATACACACACACACACACACACACACACACACACACACACACACACACACACACACACACACACACACACACACACACACACACACACAAATGTAACTAATAATACAATATTATGTCTGTCATTTGTTAATCATACAAATAGCATGTTAAGTTATGTTGATAGTATCCTGAGGGGGAGACCCTGGTGATCCGTAACACAGGCTTCCGCCTAGTACAGATACCAGACTCTCAGCCCATAGTGTACATTGTTTACAATCTACCTTCTTAACTTAAATTGTGAGAGTAAATAAAAAATATTATTATTATTTCCAGGGCATCTATAAACTTTATTTTATTAGTTATTATTATTATAGGTTGTAATTGTGTACTGTCTATTATGCTACCTCATGGTAAGCGTAGCTAGATAAAAACATATTTATTTCTGCAACATACTGTAATCTTAAGGAAAGCCATATGTTTGCAAATTATTTCACCCCTGTGATGAAATCAGTTTGCTTTGAATCGACAACAAAGGGGTAGAGACCCGTGGAACGTTTGGTTATCCGATGGTTTAAGGGGGAGGAAGGAATCAAGTAATATCTCCCTCCATGTATTTTCTGCGCACATTCTTCAAGACGTACTGACGACTGAGGTCAATATAATACTAATACTTGTCTCACTCACGCTCATGCGCGCGGATAATGCCCTCGTGCTCATATACACACAGAGGCATTAAAATTGGGTTTAGGGGATGATTGACCCCTTGAATCGGTCTGCCTTGTTGTAAAGAGTTTTAAAATAGTTGTCTGGCTAATATATATAAAAATGGAGCTTCAGAATGTAAGTGTAATTGAGTAATTTTTTTGAGAGCTTTAAAGCGTCTGCAAAGTGATACTGCCGACAGAAAGTGTCTGGGGGTATTGACGACTGATTTTTAACGATATTATCTAATATATACGTAAAAATCAGCTGGAAGAATTAACGTGCGATGAGTAATGTTTTTACGTACCTTGAATACCTGATACCTGGAAAAAGGCCGTCTGGCCAAGCTACTCAATCTTAAACATTTCGTTCGTCAGAAAATAAGTGACGTCTGGTGGCCCGGAGATCTTGGACTAATAATAGTCTTTTTTTTATAGGAGAGGGGCAAACGAGCATGCGGCTCACCTGATGGTGAGTGACTACCGCCGCCCATGAACAACTGCAACACCAGGGAACCAGAGGAATTGCAGATGCGTTGCCGACCTTTAAAAGGAGTAGGCTCTTTCTTGAAGGTCCCTAAGTCGTATCGGTCCGGAAAATCGCTGGTGGTAAACTATTCCACAAGGAAGTTGTGGAGACCGCCAATCATCCAGATGGTGGATGGTATCGGGAGTTCTGCCGCGATGTGCGTTCGTGAAATGTGGCGGCTGGGATTAATCCGAACAATTCCTCAGAGCACCCCGTGGTAAATGCGAAAGAAAATGCAAAGAGATGCAACATCTCTGCGCAGCGCCAATGAATCGAGTCGATCGGAAAGGACTCGGTAGTCGACGATCGTGCCGCCTGCGCTGGATGCGGTCAAGTGGAAGGAGCTGGCACTGGGAGCCCCAGCCCAGAGATGGAACAGTATTCCATGTGAGGCCGAACCTGCGCCTTGTAAAGTTGCAGGCGGTGCCGGCATGAAATACTGTCCCGCTCTGCTGAGCACGCCAAGCTTTTAGAGGCTAATTTGGCCTTCTTCGAAGTGACCGCGAAACTGCACGTCACTCGATATGTCGACGCCGAGGATTCCGATACTGGCTGAGGCAACAAGGGGAGTGCCTTGAAACTGAGGAGATACGACAAAGGGGTTCTTTTTAGCGGTAAACGCGCAAACTTGTGTCTTCTGAGGATTAAACTGGACTAGATTTAGTCGCCCCCAATCCGAGACTTTGTTCAGCAAAGACTTGACTTCAGACACAAGTTTGTTCCGGTACTCGGCGACGTTTTCCCGAGAAATATTCGCACGGCCGGCGTATAGAGCATCACCAGTGCTATCATCCGCATAGCAATGAATGCTACCGGTTTGCAACATATCATTGATATGCAGAAGAAACAGCGTTGGTGATACCACGCAGCCTCGTGGAACACCAGCGTTAATAGTTTGTAGTCGGAGCATGCACCGTCTACAACGACCTTGATTTCCGATCTGCAAGAAAGCTGGTGATCCAATTGCACAATTTCTCGGAAGCCCATAGGAAGGAGCTTCGTAAAGCGCTTTGTGCCAAACACGATCGAAAGCCTTCGCAATGTCCAAACTAACGGCCAATGCCTCCCTTGACTCTACTGCCTCCGCCCATCTATGAGTCAGACAGAAGATCACCAGCTGATCGACCCCGACGAAAACCGTATTGGCGGTCACTAATTAGCTGGTGATCCTCAAGGTACCGCATGAGCTGGCAGTTAATAATGGATTCCATTATTTTGGAGAACAAGGGGTGATGGCGATAGGCCTGTAGTTGGACGGGTCTGAGCGGTCGCCTTTTAGGATCGGTTGGACAAAAGCTGTCTTCCATGATTTCGGGACTACGCCTAGGAGTAGGAGTACCGGAAAAGACGCGTTAGAACCGGTGCCAACTCCGGAGCACACGTCCTCAGCACAATTGGGGATTCTGTCAGGCCCACTCGACTTGTGGATGTCCAGGAGAGGAGTGCTTTGCGGACCGAGCGCTGTGAGAACTGAACATCCGGCATGGAGCACTCACACCGCGGGATGGCCGGCGGTGTGTTCTCCCGTCATCAAGAGTCGAGTTGGACGCAAAAGTGAGCCTAAAGGTCGGCTTTCTTTGCGGCGTGGGCCAGTGAGTCGTCTTCCTGTGCAGAGATGGTAGTGATGGCTTACAGAAATTCCTTGGACAGCCTTGGCGAGAGACCAGAATGCACGGGTTCCCGAAGGAAGGCGAACTAGTTTCTCGCCAATTCTGCCTGTGTGCTCTGACTTTCCTTGGCAATAACACTTTTGAAGGACCTGAGGCGAAGTTATACTTCTTTTAAGCATGCTGGTGTTTACATCCCGAGCCGCCGAAGCCTCAGCCCAGGCCTGATAGCACTCCTGCTTACTGCGTAATGCAGTCTTACAGGAGCGACCAAACCAAGGCTGCGATCTGCCTCCGATGGGTACCACAGATGATGGAATAAATAGTTCCATTCCTGTAACACCACATCAGTGACAGAGTCAGCAACAGCGCTGGGATCATCCGGCGAGAAGCAAACCCGCCCCCATGGGTAGGATGCAAAGAAAGACCGCATTCCGTCCCAATCCGCCGACCTGTAATGCCAAACACGGCGGCAACCTGCAGAACGCAACCGCGAGGGAGCGTGAGTGGCACCACACCCGGATCAGACAATGGTCCGAAGAGCCGAGAGGGCATCGACGGAAACCTGATATCCGTCCGGATGAGAGGTCAGCAGAAGGTCCAACAGGAAGGTGTATGATCCTTCACATCTGGAATCCGCGTAGGCGAAGTAACCAGCTGTGTCAGACCATATGCCAAGGCAAAGTCATAAACAGATCTCCCGCATGATCGGTTAAACGTGAACCAAGCCATTCGGCGTGGTGGGCGTTAAAATCGCCAAGGATCACGATCTCTGCGGATGGGACCTGTTGTAGCAAGGAATCTGTAGCCATTTGGACGTGGTCGATGAGTCGGTCTGTTTCGGCATTACCGCTATGGGACCTATAGAGGCACCCGTAGACGCGCGAGTAAAAATAAAAATAAATTAAAAATTGAAGGGGGCTCACCTACTAGAAACCTGTTTTACGATAGTACGGAACCCTTCATGCGCGAGTCCGACTCGCACTTAGCCGATTATTCTTTTTACTGCGGGGATTTGTCACGACTTGTTTACAATTTTTTTTCATTCAAAAAAATATTGTAAACAAGTCGTGAAAAACATTAAACGTTCTGTGCTAGTCACTCTCTTCAAAAACTATATCTAATGATAAAACTGACAGAGAAAGACAGAACTTAGAAATATTTTCTGCGTTTAGTTTATATTTAAATAGTTCGCTTTCTCCCGTGTAGTGGCGGGTAAGAATACCCACTACCCCATATCTCCCCGTGGGTGTCGTAAGAGGCGACAAAGGGAAACTGATACCGAAGATGGGCAGCAGCATCTTTCTGATAAAAGCCAAAAAACAATAAAAAACTGCGGTTGCCAACCCGCTCGCCAAGCGTGGCAACTATGGCAATATACCCCCCAAATAAACGGCCCCCAGTCCCCGGCGGCCCCGCTATTCCTGGCTACGGTGGCGACCATGGTAACGGCGGGGCAGGGGGTGCTAAGAATCTCCGTGGAGGTTCGGTTGCCACCTACGACGTCTCAACCTGGCAACATATAACCCACGCACCCTGAGGACTGACGAGAAGATCCTGGAGCTGGAAGAAGAGATAGATAAGTTACGCTGGAATATAATAGGACTATCCGAGGTCCGAAAAGAGGGGGAGGACACGGTAATCCTCGAATCCGGCAACTTATTCTATCACCGGGAGGGCGACCATCTGTCTCAAGGAGGTATCGGATTTATCGTCCACAAGTCTCTCGTTAACAACGTTGTAAAGATCGGAAGTGTGTCGACGAGGGTTGCGTACCTTATACTCAGAATCACCAAACGGTATTCACTGAAGGTCACACAGGTTTACGCACCAACCTCGGCACAACCCGATGAGGAGGTGGAGGAAATGTATGAGGATATCTCTAGAGCCATGCGTTCCTCCAAAACCCACTATACGGTGTTAATGGGAGACTTCAACGCAAAACTAGGCACAAGAGAGAGTGGTGAGCTGAAAGTAGGGAAATTCGAAATAAGGCAACGGAACCCAAGGGCCAGCAGCTGGTTTGATTAACTCTTTCTTCCAAAAGCGGCCCCACAGAAAGTGGACTTGGTCGAGCCCCGACGGTTCGACAAAAAATTAGATTAACTTCATTATGACGACCAGACGACAACTGTTCAGTGATGTCTCAGTGATCGCGAGGGTGAAAACTGGCAGCGATCACCGAATGGTGAGAGGCACACTGAACCTAAACGTCAAGTTGGAGAGGTCAAGTCTAATGAAGTCAACGCTCCGTCCCCCTCGTGCTCTAATCCAAAGTCCCGAAAACTTTCAGCTCGAGTTACAAAATCGTTTTCAGTGCCTAGAAGTTTGCAATGAAGTGGACGATATAAATGACAAGCTTGTGGAAACTGTCCATGCGGTCGGAGCTAAGTTCTGTAAGACCCGTCGCAGAAGAACACAAAAACTCTCCGATCACACTCTTAATCTCATGGTTGTTAGACGGGAGATGAAGCTGCAGTCTTCAGCAGATTTGACTGCATACAGGCAACTGAACAGACAGATCTACAAATGCATGCGGCGGAACTTGCGCAACTTCAATACAGCTCGTATTGTGGAAGCGAGCGAGCGGAACCAGGGTTCCAAAGTCTTTGCCAGAGATCTGTCTGCCAGAAAGAGCCAACTGTCGAAGCTGATGACCGATTGTGGCAGCATCGTTTCCGGGACACCTGAGATTTTGAGTGAGATTGAGAGGTTCTATGGGCAGCTGTACACGTCATCGTTGAAGCCACATGCAAGTGTGAGTAACGATCCAAGAGCAAGTCTTATCCGACACTATTCCGATGATATCCCGGACGTCAGTCTGAGCGATATTAGAATGGCTCTCCAGCACCTTAAAAACGGCAAGGCCCCAGGCGAGGATGGAATTACAGCGGAGCTTCTGAAAGCGGGTGGAAAACCGGTACTAGAAGTCCTTCAGAAGCTCTTTAATTCCGTCCTCCATGGTGGCATTACACCGGAGGCGTGGAGCAGAATTGCGGTGATCTTGTTCTTCAAGAAAGGCGACAACGCTCTCTTGAAGAACTACAGACCGATTTCCCTTCTGAGCCGCGTCTACGTGCTGTTTTCAAGAGTCATTACGAATCGTCACGCATGCAGACTCGACGACTTCCAGTCTCCCGAACAAGCCGGTTTCTGAAAAGGCTTTAGCACCATAGACCACATACCCTTCGGCAAATTGTACAGAAGACCGACGAGTACAATCTGTCATTCTGCCTTGCGTATGTGGACTATGAGAAAGCCTTTGATTCCGTCGAAATTTGGGCGGTGCTGCAGTCCCTTCAGCGGTGCCAAGTGGACTTTCGGTATATCCAGGTGCTGAAATGTTTGTACAGTAGGGCTACAATGGCTATCCGAGTACAGAACAAGAGTACGAAACCTATCCAACTGCAGAGAGGTGTAAGACAGGGTGACGTCATATCCCCGAAACTCTTCACCGCTGCATTGGAAGACGTTTTCAAGCTACTGGACTGGAAAGGATACGGTATTAACATCAATGGCGAGTACATCACTCACCTTCGATTTGCCGACGATATAGTCCTTATGGCAGAATCGCTGGAGGACCTAAGCACTATGCTCAATGACCTCAATAGTGTCTCCCAACGGATAGGTCTCAAGATGAACATGGACAAAACAAAAATCATGTTTAATGTCCATGTCACACCTATGCCGGTAGTTGTTGGGAGCACTAAGCTCGAAGTTGTTGACGAATATGTTTACCTGGGACAATAGTCCGACTAGGTAAGTCCAACTTCGACCGAGAGGTCAATCGACGGATTCAACTCGGCTGGCAGCGTTCGAGAGATTACGACCCATCTTCTCGTCAGGCATACCTCAAAACCTCAAAACTAAATTGTACAACCAGTGCGTGTTGCCAGTGATGACATACGGAACTGAGACGTGGTCCTTCACTGCTGGCCGTATGAGGAAGCTCAAGGTCGCTCAGCGAGCTATGGAGAGGGCTATGCTCGGGGTTTCTCTGCGTGATAAACTTTGAAATGAGGATATCCGCAGTAGAACCAGAGTAACCGACATAGCCCAAAGGATTAGTAAGCTGAAGTGGCAATGGGCCGGCCATATAGCTCGAAGAACCGACAACCGATGGGGAAGAAAGGTTCTCGAGTGGCAGCCTCGTACCGGCAGGCGAAGTGTAGGGCGTCCCCACTAGATGGAGTGACGACCTGGTAAGACATGCAGGAAGTCAATGGATGCAGGTGGCTCGGGACCGTGCTTTGTGGCATTCCATGGGGGAGGCCTATGTTCAGCAGTGGACTTGTGAAGGGCTGTAATGATGATGAATGATGAGTTTCGCTTGTGTTCGACTAAATACTTAAACTACCATTTTCTCATGTTTAATTTTTTTTAATATTTAATTACCAGATCTTTTTCAATACCAGTATAAATATAGCCTTCTAAGTGTAGGCCCCCTGCATATCATATCTCACCGCCACATTTCTGTAATCAAATATATATGGATCCCTTGAAAGCTTGTAATGTTATCAGAAAATTACTTACTTACACAATATTGTAAAAACTTAAACTTCCCATTATTGCAACTCGAAATTTCCATTATTAGAAAATTAAAGCTCTAAAGACGAGGATGAGGCGAATACTGCTCAAAACCATTTTGTTTAGTAATGTCTTTATAATTAATTTCATTTTTAATAAACATAAATAATATAATACGTTTTAAATACTCCTACCTGACTTAACAAAGCGGGATACCCGTGCCACCTGGAACTGAGAGCGGCACGTGCCAAGCATTGAACAGCGCTCATGAATATAAATCGGAAGTGACGTGACAATTCACACGCCTCGGAAGTCAACTTAACTGATTTTTAACAATTTAAAAGAAATGTTTTATTTTTCAGGCATCGTAGGTCCATAGTATGTTAGTAATAGAAATAGAAGTGAAGAACTAATGTTAGTAAATAAAACATATAAATAAAACAAGATAGAAATACACAAAAAATTGGGAGTTTTATCAAGCTCCATTTAGTAAACGTAGCTTGACAAACCTACCCACAGTCGGGCCATCTAACCGTTCCGCAAAAACCCCCAAGATACTATTCGAGCTTTCCCTCATTCTGCGCATTAATGATCCCACTTTTTTACGCCTGATCGCAAAGTAGTCGTCAGTATGCGCATCGGCGAACATGCCTGATGCACTACAAGTGGAAGCCCGAACAACATTCTGAAGGCATTGTTATATTGGATACGTAGGGTATTTCCTACCCTTTGGGTATGATTGGCCTAAAGGCTGCTGGTGTAAAATGATTGGCAGTAAACCTTGAACAGTGCAATTTTACTGATACAGAGCAAGCAGCAAAGCTTTGAGCCACCATATTACGTCTCACAGCTAGCACCCTGCGTTCCCTTTCGATATCTAGGTCATCCTTTAAGTCTTCCGTAACAATGTGACCAAGATATTTAAAATGGGTTAGTCTCTGTAAAAGTGAAGCGTTAAGCTTTAGTGGAGGGACATATGTTGGACTTTTATTTCTACCTCTGAAAACCAACAGTTCACTTTTTTTAGCATTGTATTTCAATCCACTCTGCTCAGCATAATCCTCACAAATGGCAAGCAACTTTCGCATACTACGGATTGACGGGCTCAGAAGCACCATGTCGTCTGCGTAGCTCAAGTTAGTTATTTAGACTTACTCCAGCTATATGGCAACTAACATGTGTGCTGCTAAGCTCGTCAATCAGCTTATTTATATTAAAAATCCTCGGAGAGATAAGACCTCCCTGTCTCACACCGCACTCAAGCTTATAAGGGTCACACAATGCATTGGACCACCTTACAATAATTCTTGCTTGCCACATAGATAACGTAGACACTAATGAAGCAGGAACTCCCGCCTCCCGAAGCTTTCCCCACAGAACATTGTAGGAAACCAGGTCAAAGGCTTTTGAATGATCCAGGAAACAAGCATACGCGGGTGTTTTTCTGTCAGTGTAATATTTGACAGTGTGCTTCAATGCAAAAATAGCACTCTGAGTGGATAATTCCACGCAAAAACCAAACTGTGAGTCGTGTAACTTTATGTATTCACTGAGGCGAGAGTCTAGCATACTGTCCAATACTTTAGCTTTATAAATTGCCAGTGATATAGGTCTGTAATTACACTTGTCTGCTGTGTCTCCCATCCTGTTCTTAACAATAGGTACGACTATAGTATCCAGAAGCTCCTGTGGTAAGTAAGAATGTTCTAAACATAGATTAAAGAACATGGTCAACACTCTTGGTAAATGTATTCCAGCGTTTTGAAGGTGCTCGATGCTGAGTCCGTCATGTCCAGGAGATTTACCCCTCTTCATACTTTTAATAACAGATTTTAGTTCCTTACATGTTATCCTCAGTGGTGATTCTGACTGACTTGACTCTGCATCGTTCACCCTATGCACAGTTTCAAGAGGTGAGCTCACTTTAAAATGATCTTTAAAGAGATTTGCTATCTCAGTATAGTCACTCTTACCCTCCACGCTACCTGGAAGACTTGCAGTATTGTTTAACTTCCAGTACCTTTCCAAAAAGATGAGAAACATTTTAGTATGAAGTAGGCCAATATATCCATTTTTATTTTTACTTGATTTTTAATACAACATTTTAATTTAGATTTAAATATTTTACGCATTAGTCTCATATCTTCAAAAATAGGCCCCCTAATAGGTTGGCCATACCACATCCACATTTAAAAAAAAAACTATTTAATGTCTTCTTTTCTTACTTAGTCTTCTTTTAGATGGCATGTACTATTACCGACTAAGCAATAAAGTTATAAGATATGTAGGCATTCGACAGATATAGGTAACCCCGGACAGTGATATTTGTTAGTTTTTATTTTAGTTTTTTTATTGTAATGTATATAGCTCTTAACAAATATGATGGTGATAACATAAAGAAGATAATGCCAAAAGGCATTAAGTTCGCAAATAGTAACGCTTTTATTAAAGGTGATAATAAAGCATGGATAAATAAATAAATATATTAACTTAAAGATAGTACTTGACGTCAAAGCACGTTGTCCACACTATGTTTAAATACTTGAATAGTTCACCATTAAGTCTCGTTGTGTCGTACCATCATTACCATTACACCCCACTCACAAAGGTACAATTCAGTACATAAGCGTATATTCTACGTGCAAATTGAGAAATTCTGCTGTAATCGCTTGACAAAGTAATTAGCAGACGAAGTACCTGATCTCTCGCATCTTTGAAACAATGGCCCCATTGCCGTTCTATTTTAGACTGAGTCGTAATTTTTCCAGCACCAGGTTACTCTACTACTTTATTATATCGAATATTAAATTAGTTATATTAATATACTGTACATAATATATATTATATATTTTTGCATCTTAAGCAAGGCTAGAATAATAACAGCGTGTGAGGTACTTTATTATAGTCGTTAGAGGTGAAGGCACTACTGTAATTCACTTTACTTGATTGCAGATATCCATATGCTGCAGAAGTCATTTACCATCAGGCAACTTTTCCCTCTGTCACCTCTTACGACGTCCACGGGATGATATTGGGTAGTGGTGGACACTCTTACGTCGCCATTACACAACAATAACGCATATCAAATTTTCACGAACACAAACTTGAATTTGCTTTAATGGTAACTTCACGTAAGTCTATCTTTATATGCGACTATCTGTTCCCCGCGACTTCGCCCGCGTGTAATTTAGGGTTTTAATTTTTTTGCACGGATCCCTAAATATTGACCACAACTACCGATATTCGGTAGTTGTGGTCGATATTGGTCAGGGAAACGTTATCATCATCATTACGGATCACTTGGGATCACGGATTTTCTTACTCTGGCATTATACTGCTGTAACTTTTTTTTATAGAAGTATGGATGTCAAGCGAACACATACTCCACCTGGTTGTATATGGACGCTGTCATTTCAAATGCGTTGTCACCTCTGAGAACGCATCTCTGCAATCACTATACGAAACACAGCATCATATTACTACTGTTCCACGCTGCTTTGGATTCACAATGAATACCAACGAGAATCAAGTAACAAAAATAAGCCGTATACAAGGTTGAATTAATACCATCAGAACAGGATACATATGGGGCAACAAAAATTCGGGACAAATAATTTGAATTATGATCACGTTTTTATCAAAATCTTGAAGAAGCTTGAATTACAATGTAATTTTGCGCTACTTCCTATCTTATTTACATTTAGGTTTAAATAATATTTTACACTTCTTATTACAAGTGGGATAGGATGGAATTGAAACTTTTTAGCGATAAATCGTTTTCGTATTGGCTTTCAAATTATTTAAAGACGAATTACGGAAATCCATTATAATTAAAATTAATTAATAACTAATAATAATAATATTAACATCCTTAATATAATTTTCCCAAAGTACCGCCTGGTTCTATTAATTATTTCAAATTATTTATTAATAACTATAATTAATTTTTGCTATAATGAGCTACCAGTGGATGTTGCTAGTGATAACATTTTTTTCTATGCTAGCCGTATAAGGAAGCTTAAGGTCGCTCAGCGAGCTGTTGACGGAACTATGCTCAGAGTTTTCCTCTTGGATATTAATCATAATAAAGATATCCGCAGTAGAAGCATAGTAACCGACATAGCCGTAGGGCTACTATCCGTAGGGATCAGTAAGCTGAAGAGTCAATGAGCCGACAATACAGCTCGAAGAATTGACAACCGATAGGGTAAAAAAGTCCTCGAGTAGCAGCCCTGGCTACAATGGCAAGTATAAAAGTTGAATTTTATATATGTTACTTGGGTAACTATAAGAATATCTTTCCTCAGTAGCAAGACAGTTTCGACAGTTCTAACACCTGGCCAGACAAACATATTATAGGGTAGCTCTAGGTGCTCTAGCTCTAGTTGTATTAAATTGAATTTTAAAAATAAAGTTCATGAAATTCCAAAACATTATTTAATAATTTATTAGGTTTAAATATAGTCAATAATTTTTAAACATTGCTTTTTTTTAGTAATAAACATATTAAAATTATCCGATCAATACAAATAACTATCTCACTCTATAATCTACCCTATAATGTTTGTCTGGCCAGGTGTTAGAACTGTCGAAACTGTCTTGCTACTGAGGAAAGATATTCTTATAGTTACCCAAGTAACATATATAAAATTCAACTTTTATACTTGCCATTGTAGCCAGGGCTGCTACTCGAGGACTTTTTTACCCTATCGGTTGTCAATTCTTCGAGCTGTATTGTCGGGTCATTGACTCTTCAGCTTACTGATCCCTACGGATAGTAGCCCTACGGCTATGTCGGTTACTATGCTTCTACTGCGGATATCTTTATTATGATTAATATCCAAGAGGAAAACTCTGAGCATAGTTCCGTCAACAGCTCGCTGAGCGACCTTAAGCTTCCTTATACGACTAGCATAGAAAAAAATGTTATCACTAGCAACGTCCACTGGTAGCTCATTGTAGCAAAAATTAATTATTGTTATTAATAAATAATTTGAAATAATTAATAGAACCAGGCGGTACTTTGGGAAAATTATATTAAGGATGTTAATATTATTATTATTAGTTATTAATAAATTTTAATTATAATGGATTTCCGTAATTCGTCTTTAAATAATTTTAAAGCCAATACGAAAACGATTTATCGCTAAAAAAGTTTCAATCCCATCCTATCCCACTTGTATTAAATAAGTAGTGTAAAAATTTATTTGAACCTAAATGTAAAACCTAAATGGAGGTAGTGCAAAATTAGATTGTAATTCAAGCTTCTTCAAGATTTTGATAAAAACGTGATCGTAATTCAAATTATTTGTCCCGTATTTTTGTTGCCCCATATGTATCCTGTTCTGATAGTATTAATTCAACCTTGTATACGGCTTATTTTGTTACTTGATTCTCGTAGGTATTCACTGTGAATCCAAAGCAGAGTGGAACAGTAGTAATATGATGCTGTGTTTCGTATAGTGATTGCAGAGATGCGTTCTCAGGGGTGACAACGCATTTGAACTGACAGCGTCCATATACAACCAGGTGGAGTATGTGTTCGCTTGACATCCATACTTCTATAAAGAAAAGTTACAGCAGTATAATGCCAGAGTAAGAATATCCGTGATCCCAAGTGGTCCGTAATGATGATGATTACGTTTCCCTGACCAATATCGACCACAACTACCGAATATCGGTAGTTGTGGTCGATATTTAGGGTTCCGTGCAAAATAATTAAAACCCTAAATTACACCCGGGCGAAGTCGCTGGCAACAGATAGTCGCATATAAAGATAGACTTACGTGAAGTTACCATTAAAGCAAATTCAAGTTTGTGTTCGTGAAAATTTGATATGCGTTATTGTCGTGTAATGGCGACGTAAGAGTGTCCACCACTACCCAATATCATCCCGTGGACGTCGTAAGAGGTGACAGAGGGAAAAGTTGCCCTGATGGTAAATGACTTCTGCAGCATATGGATATCTACAATCAAGTAAAGTGAATTACAGTAGTGCCTTCACCTCTAACGACTATAATAAAATACCTCACACGCTGTTATTATTCTAGCCTTGCTTAAGATATAGAGATTTTTGCAACAGCAAAACAAAACGCAACAACAACAGCAAAACACAACAGCTAATACACTACTACTCTGTGGTAGAAATAGAGTGGAACCTATCCGGAAGTCCCACCAGCTAAAAGAAATTCTCGCATTCTAGTATTATTTACGCTTAAAACATAAGACATGAATAATCTGACAATCTATACACCACTAGATACCTATTATGTAAATCTGTGAGCTATAATACCAAATGTCACATATGAGAATTCGCAATTGTTACCTACGAACATGCGGAGAGATTGTGTATTCAGCGCCATTTTGCTTTATCTGGTTTAGTAACAGTCATTCCGTGAAATCTGTTGCCTTATAAAAATAAGCAAATAAGGAAAAAGAAGACTAAATAAAGGTTTATACTTATCTCTTGGTGGATTTTTTTTTGATGGGATATATAAAAGCGATTGTATTTAAGTGCACATTTTTAATATTAATTTAATTTGACTAGTATTATCTTTTTTGGTTATTTTCTGTCTTATATATAAAATTAAGTGCAAAGTTTCAAAAATAAAAATAAAATTAACCAAGTTGCATCCCTTTTTCTAAAATATTTTGTATTATAGATTAGTATTTTAAATAAAACAATTACATTAAAAACAATACAGTTTCAAAACGAGTTCTCTATATATTTAAATATGGCTTTATTCTAGCTTTATCGGAGACAAAATTGTTTTAAAAGCAAGTTTGCTACGTACGTTTAATTAGAATAATTATAAACCTATGTAGAATTCAGTAGCGTAGGAAAAGGGTGTCAGAAGAGCCAAAGCATCGGGTGGCAGATATCGATTACGAAGTGATTTGAATCATGACAAACATTTTTCTAACTTACTACTACGTAGCGTTGTTTGATTTTCAAACAGATAAAACAAATCGTTTGTAACATACAACATAGACAATGAAAAACCATGTTGCAGAGGAGTTTTGGTTGATAGAGATTATATCAAATAAATACTTTGTCCCATATTTATATTTTGTATACAGGTAAATAAAAATGTTAATGTTCGCTTGTTTAAAATCTTAAATCTGCCGAAGTTCTCCGATTGCTTTGAAATTTTGACACAAAGTTGCATTCGAATACGCGCGTGTTTTAACGTACTTTTATATTTTTTTTTAAAAACGTTTTTGAGCCACAACAACCAGTGTTCGCGTCAGATAGTACTGAATAAAACTACTTTTACGGATTTTACCGCGTTTAATTTAACATTTTACTTTTAACTCTGTCGTCTGGCGTGTAATCGCCCCCCTCCCCATTAACATCTGCAACATCAAAGGATAATCGCAGGTGCGTTTCCAATGTATTAGTAATAAGTAGACGCTTTTCGTTGACGTCTCTAATTCATACCTGTCCGAGAAAAAATTCCGGTGATAGCATATTTCACAAGACTAAAGTAACCGAGTGAGGCTGAAAACTATTGAAAATTTTCATAGTTGTGGACCGCTATACATCCAGATAGTGTGGATGTGACATAAACGTTCACCATGAGGTAGAGCTGTTAGTTCGTTCATCACTCAAACTTTATATGAAAATGTTATTTAAATGCATGACAAGATAACTGTAAATAAATTCAAATTCCTTGTCTTCACAATACAGATGCAAATTATCTGATAACATAACTGAGCTTTATAATTTTGTCAAGGGCAGACGGGCTTAGAAGGGCCGCAAATGTTTTATAGAATTGTAGATTTAAAATAACAATACGGCTAAGAATTGAGTATAAAAACTTAATTTGTTGATATTCAACTCTTGCTTATCGTTATATTATTTTTATCCAGTTAATCAAATTATTACACACACACTCATAATATATTTTTAATTGCAAAATTTTTACAGAAATAGTTTTTGTATATGTATAAATTACTTAAGAAAATTCAATTAATTGCTAACTATGAAAAGTATTTTCGTACTGAAATCAAAAATCACGTTTATGTTTTAACAGGATTGTAGTATTCTAAGTTGTTGTCAAGAAACAGTGACATGAGTTTAAACAACTTGTAGCAAACCCTAATGTCTAAGGAATAATGTATATGTCTACGAGATGAAAAGTTTCTTATTTCCATTCTTTCCTCGAAAAGACAGCCAGTGTTTTCCTTTTTTAAATCTTTTCTGATAAGGATTACCTTATGTTAACCTAATTTTAATAAAGCTTTAAAGTTTATTTATTGAACAAGAAAACAAGCTCAATGGTTAAAACAGTAATTTGAAAAAACCACTGCGTAAAAAGTTTACGGAAAAGAGAAAATTTTATACCCTATGTCACTTCCATACCTGAGACAAATGTGACAACATCCCCTATTTTAAAATCCGTCAAGCCGTTTAGGCTACAGAGCGTGCCAAATAAATAGCCATACATACATACATACACTCGAAAAACATTACCCTCCTTCTGGGGATGTCGGCTAAAAAGAAAATAAAAGCGTTAAATATCGTATACATATTCTTATTAATATATAAGTATTTTTGAAAGTATTTTTTACTCAATAAAAATGAATTGTGATGATCGTAGATGTAGAGATAAAAGGCTTGGTAACCCAGTAGCTAGTCGCTGGCCGTAGTGAGGTAATTTTATGATCATTCTTGAATTACACCTGAGCTATAAGAGGATTAATCCTTGAAAGAAATTAATTAATCGCAACGCGATGACGGCGTAATTAAATATTCATTTAACTTTCTTTAATCCTTAAACTATTAATAAATCCACACCTCAGGCTTTTACTTCTAAAAACTCATTATTGTTTAAAGGAATGGTGCCATAAGCTCCTTAAAGCGAAATGAACTAAGAGCAAGTATAATATTAAATTGATAAAGCATTTAACGTCGGTTTTGATTAACAAAATTCTATTACGGACATTGATTAATTCTACCTAAATTAATTTACAAATTTAAAGAAATATAAGAACGAAAGTTATAATACATTTACAAAAGTAACAACTAACGCGATTGAACTTATACAGGTAAAGGCTTAATATAACATACGACATAGTAATACAAAATATAAATATTGTCCGTCTCATTATATGACTTGGAGTCAAGAAAAAAGTAAATACCACCTTCCTATGGCAAAGACCGATCGGTGCTCCAGCAAGATACTGTTTGCTTTGTTATCTTGGATAGGTCTTAGCGGCCTAAGACCTGTCCGTTTCCACCTGCAAGAACACTCCCGGAAGTCTTGCATAAGTTTCTTGCAATACTGTTTACATATAGCATGAATTCTTGCAATTTTTTTCTGCAATAAATATCTCCCGAGAAGCTCGCGAATCCTTAAATATCTAAAATACTATCGCAACTAATCACAGAGGTATTTACACACGAGAGCTATAGATGTCGCGAATTTATATAGAGAATTTATATGAGTGAAAGTGGCCAAGATGATCTATAAATTTATATGTATAGATCATCTTGGCCACTTTCACTCTTCATGATCTTTAATTTTTGAATTCGTTCTGCCATTGACTTCTTAAATTATGCAGTTTTCGGGACACTTCAATCTTAGTTCTAGAGAACTCATGAGCGGTGTTATTAAATATAGAGTTTTTTAAATCTATTTTATAATCAACATTACGGTTAACCCATAAACAACTCATAAAACTCTATTAATTTAATAGTATCTTCTTAAGACCATTCACATGTTTGTCGATGACTCGTTTTTATTTAACAAGAACAAAACCAACCAGCCGCTTGTGCGAGATATACGAAACTAAACCAATAAGCAGCGAGATCTGTCGCGAGTCGATGTGAACATGTTTAGATTTGCAATTATTTGCGTTCGCAACTACTTGCAGGAAACGTTTGGCAAACTGTCGCGCGTGCGCTTGCTACGTAGTTTACATCTGCAAGCTACTGTCTGACAGACTGTCGGACACTTCTTGCAGAAGTTTTCTTGCAGGTGGAAACGCGAGCTTACAGGAAGGATGAAGAGTAAAAGTTAGAGACATTTTGTTCGAAGTTTTTGGCGAATATGGTTACTTACTCGTATAAAATTCCGATTCCTCATTCGAAGACCCTTAACATCACGTTACATGACTTGTCATGATGTGACACATCTTTCCTCGATTAAGAATCAAAATGCAGATGCGTTGCACTAAGGATCAAGAAGGAATATCTCGCTACCAGTACAAAGGGTCCCCGGTTTTCGTCACACACCATACGTAACGCGTCAACATAACGCTACTATTTCACTCCGGTATTCTGCACGTACGTGATCCTTCACCGGTTGAGCTGCCTCAGACATAATATGCTGCATTATGATTGTTTCCATGCAAAAACTAATTACACCACTATCACCATTTTAATTTAATGATAATTGTTCAAAAGGTTTTCTAATTATTACAACCAAAGCTGATGATGGGCTGTTAGCTTGTTTTGGTAGCTACTGTAAACAACCCACCTGCAACGAACATCAAACAAAGAAGGCCACAAGTGTATTGTCGGCCCTAGTTACTGTGTGAGTCGAAATGGGCATTTCAAAGCTTGTAAATATATGTACTGATTCCCTTAAACATTACACACTTTAATCCGAAACATAACAGTAGGTTCGACGATGATTGGAGGCAGAAATAGGAAAGAAGATGACGCCTACACAAACTAACTAAGCAGAAAATTCTTAAGAAATTCATAATTTTTCTACTGCGTTTAAACGCATTAAGCTTTTATCAAACCCTTTTTTCATGTTAATTGAAAATCATATCAAACCGCAACCATAATTAATGACACAGCTTGTATTTAATTAAAGTTTTAAATTTTAAATTGTATTTAAAGTAGTTTTACAAAAATAAGTGCTAATCATTATGTAAACACTAGGAACAGACACAAGCTAGTATTACTCGACTCCACCGAGTCAGTAATTCATTCTTGGGGCGATGTATACGCTTTTAAGACAAAATCCCAGAAAATATACAAAATTTGACCTACTCAAAGTTCAAAAACGTTATTAAACTAAGTTTGTATAAAAAGGGTTATTATATTATTAAGGAATTTATGGATGATAATAACCCCTGGGAATGAGGTGATCGCTACCAAGCTATTTCTAATTTGTTTTGTGTTGTTAATTGTGTAACATACATGATTGTAAGCTGTTATTTTTTTTTAAAAGTCCCGCTGGGTTTCTTGCTGGTTCTTCGTAGGACAGAGGATTTTTTTTGATCCAGTGGTAATTAACAAAAGAGTGACTTTCAATAAGTATTATTTATAATCTATATTGAATAAAAAGGTTTCTGTTTCTGTTCTGTTTCTGTTATGTCTACTTAAATAATTTACTTAAATCTATAATATTTATAATTTACTTAAATCTTAACTGGACCTCCTTAGCTAATAACTATTTTAGTTATTTTACGTAGTTCCCGATGTAACATATTGCCAAGCTTCGTATCACTGAAGCTGAAATTGGGACACGCTTAGTGTTCTGAGTACGCCCATGCATACCAATATCATGTGAAAATTCACAGGCTTCAAAATTTTAACTGATTTTGTTAGATCCATAAATGTAGAAGTTTACTTTAAATATATTTTTATTTCTTGAAAAAAAAACATGCTTGAGTGTCGTGGAACACTCGGTTGGAACGAAGTTCCTTTCGTAGTATGTTATTATTGATAAACGTATTATATTATTATTGATTAACAAATACAAATAAATGAACTACTAGCGTCGATTAAAATGAAGCGTCATTCAAAATAATATTTCTTTCATGGCAAGATAAGAAAAATTGCCAGGGAATTATAGAAAGGGGGTCGGAAAAATCTTACACTTTTTCTCGCCTAGCCCCATCCGTCAAATTCGTACCGTGCGATAAGGAACTTCGTTCCAATAAAACCAACACTTATATCTGCCAACGTCTTATTTCTTAATTTAGGTATACGTTGATTAATTTAGGAATGCCCCTAGGTATTAAGTTCGTATATCTTAACATAATATGGAATTCTAAGATAACGATGAAATAAATGGGCAATGTTCATGTTATTTGTAAAATAATGGTCCACACCGGCAATCACAGTGGCGTAGCGTAGATAACTGCTGTCTGGGGCCGTTAAAGGCCCACTTCCCTTCATTTTCGAAGTATCTTAAATATAACATAAAATCAGTATAATACGCCTTCTATAGTCATTATATTTTTTTTTTTTTGAAATTTAGAAAATAATAAAAATAATATATTTTTATAGACTCCCCACAATAGAGTGAAGAGCGCCATTTACTCTATTGTGAGAAGTCAGAATATGTCAAAAGAGCCACGTGTGGCATTTCACAACGCTGTGTTGAAAGAGGCAGGTGAGGCCTCTTTTGACCCTACCTTGAGTAGTTATACCTATATGGTAGTTAAAGTTGAGTGTGGCAGAAGAAGCACGAGATAGAATAAATGTTTTAGAAATGCGGTCATTAAGGAGTATGTTAGGGCAGAATATGAATTACAGGGTGAGAAATTGTGTGATTAGAGAAAAGTGTAGTTTGCAAGATAATGTTGTGACCGGGATTAAGAAAGGAATGCTTCGGTGATTTCACCGGTCTTTTAGAAAAGATTAGGTCTCTTGAAGGTTCCTAATTTGTATCGGTCCGGAAAAACCGCTGGCGATAGTAAATTCTACAATGTGCGTTTCAGAAAATTCCTTGTAAAACGCACTGAAGTGGACCAACAAACAACGATATGATATTAATGGAATTACGAGTTCTGTCGCAGTGTACGATGCGACAGAACTGGTGCTGTTCTAATTCAGCAGCTAGAACTAACCCGAACAATTGCTCCAAGGACTCCCCGTGGTGTATGGTGTATGCGGTAGAAGACGTACAAAAATGCAACGTATTTTCGCAAGGCCAGTGTATACAGCCGATCGGGAAGAACTTGATCGTTGACGATTCGAGCTCCTTTCAATGGAGTAAGTGAAAGGAGTTGATACTGGAGAGTATCGGCATGGAGATGAGAAGATTAAACCTGCGCTTGTAAGGGTGCAAGCAGTGGGCCGGCATTAAATACCGTCTCAATTAATTGAGCACATCAAGCTTTTGACGTGACTGACTACGTCAATCGATATATCAGCACTGGGGATTCCGATAGCGGCTGAGGCAATAAAAGAAGTGCCCTTTTTACCGGTAATCGCATTATGGGGTAAAAGATTTTTCCATCCAGTCACTACACGACAAAACGACACAACCTTAATAACGATATTTTTACATTTACACAGACTTTTATAATGTAAATAGGATTATAATCTGTAAATAAATCTAAACTAAGACCTTAACCAATAAAAGCCAAAAAAAAAGATAACGAAATTATACTTAAATATATAAGCAAGTGGATGACGTTAAATCAATAGATCAATTGATGAATGATCACACTTCCAATGATCAAAATTCCATGTATATTATCTTTCTAAACCTTCATGAATAATATATTCTCGTATTATTCCATTGAAATCCATTTACTTTTAATACACAGACAAGATCAAGACACGTTTCGTTTTTATTCCTTCCAGAGGAATAACAAATTAGCAGAGGTCAAGTTTCGTAATTTATTTATAAAAGGTTTTATCTCTGTTCGGATCATTCCTTCTTTTGTTTATTTTCGTTTTTTTTTTCTTATAAAGTTAGGATAGCAAGTCCACCTGATGGTAAATGGAGTCTGTGGCCCATAGCCACCAACATCTATCACCGATTTAGGACCAAAATGATGCATTGTCATCCCACGGAACTAAAATAAAGGGTACCTGGATCTTAACACTCGCCATATGAAACGCAGCAGCATTAAGGTGCTATTTCACATGTAATCTATGAGAACATGAAGGTGGTTTACATACATAAAATGTACAAGAACACACATACAGATGAGATTGGCGAACACAATATCAGTCGGCTCGCATATTTGTTGATGCTCCCCATCACTGGTAGGGGCATTTTACAACTTGTATACGCTAGACAGTTATAACGCTATCTAAAAAAGGTTATGAAATCTTTTTGGCATTTCCCGAAATCGCCTCTTACGACAGAAAAAGGACAAAGAAAAGGAAGGAAGAAAGAAAGGAGGTAACATAGACTTAGAATATATACGGCAGTATATTCTAAGTCTATGGGAGGTAACGGATTCTCTTTCGCCAAAACTGTACTTAATATGTTGATAAAACTATTTTTACGGATTTTATCGCGTTTAATTTACTATTTTAATTCCCGACGTTTCGGGTGCTTTACAGCACCCATGGTCACGGGGGGGACTGAGGTGTTTGACGTCCCGATGTCATAGTTAACCCGGCTACCTTCAGTTTTTTAATATTAATTTTTGGTTCGATCTACGCAGAATGAGCTTACAGTATCTTGAAGTCTAGCAGTGGTATACTTGGGTTTGGATTTAATTTTATTAATTATAGGATCCCAAGCAGATGGCAGCACCCATCCATCTTCCTATGGAAAGTAGGATGTTTTTTAATCTCAATAGCTTCGCGTATCATCCTTGGTAGGAATCGGTGTTCTTTTGCGAGGATTTGTGGTCTATCAAATCTGATGTAGTGGCGGGGACGATCTTGAACATGTTTACAGACTGCAGACTTCCCAGAGCGTCGGTGCCTCACGTCAGCTATATGTTCTTTCACGCGGGTTTTAATGGAACGTTTTGTTTGTCCTATGTAAGAGAGACCACATTCACAATCAAGCTTGTACACTCCCGCATCTTGTAGAGGGATATTACACTTAACGGATGGTAAAAATTGACTAATCTTCTTCGGCGACTTGAAGTATGTTTTAATAGAAGCTCGCTTCTAAATGTAGCCAACCTCGTCTGTGACTCCTCTGACATAGGGTAGTACAGCAGGCACACGCTCGACTGTGGTCGGCTTCTCTCGGTCACTGTGACGTAGGCACGGGACCCGAAGCTTGTTGTCTTGCAATACTTGCTCGACGTGCTGAAGCTCGGCGGCCAGATGTTTTCTGTCACAGATCCCTCGTGCTCTCTGAAACAAAGATTTTCCCACGGTAGCTAACTGTGATGGATGATGGTGCGATTCACCATTTAAAAAGCAGTTGGTATGGGTCTTTTTCCTATACACAGTGTGACCAATAGTGTTATCAGGATTTCGGATGACTAAAACATCTAGGAAAGCTGAAGAATTGTTTGCCTCTAACTCCATTGTGAATTGTATTTTAGAGTTTATGGAATT
Source organism: Parnassius orleans (assembly GCA_029286625.1). Classification (NCBI taxonomy): domain Eukaryota; kingdom Metazoa; phylum Arthropoda; class Insecta; order Lepidoptera; family Papilionidae; genus Parnassius; species Parnassius orleans. The sequence continues at coordinate 1,583,306 of JAGSMP010000137.1, forward strand.
AAGGTGGTCTAAAAATGCAGTTACTTTGTCAGATGGTAAAATTGTGAAAGTATCGTAATATATATAAACTTTTACTTAATACACTTGATAATTATTAGAATGTTAACAAAATTAATATATTTTTTTAACTTATTATAAGCCAGTGCATGACTACAATCTCACCTGGTAGTGGGTGGTGATGAAGCTTAGATGGTAAATAGCAATAGCGTCTTAGCGTAACAAAAGCATATTAACTCTTGCTTTGATGATTTTAATACCCAGATTGTAATCGGATGGAAAAATTATTACGTGATAATTATTATTATTTATATAATATATAATATATTATAGCACATTATCGCGTTCAAGTTGACTTCGCTCAGATAGAACCCCGAGTTATTGTTACTGCTATTTAAGTGTAAGTTCTCTGCTATTTCTATGATAGCTTTTATGAGTCCCACGTTGCCTTATTCGCTTTTGTATTCAGTCGTAAACATACTTATTTACGACGGTTTCAAAACGTCCTTAGTTCACGAAAGCAATAAAATGAGCTGATGTTCACAAGTAGGAATTTTTTTTCGGTACAATACAAAAACTGGGAGACGAAAATTCACAATATTTTTTAGGATGATAAGCGAGCATTAATCAGATGGGAAGTGGATGCTGTGCCCCATAGACACCTACATTTATCCTCGATTAAGGATCAAAATACAGATGAGTTATTACCTATGAGTATTACAATTAACAGTAAAAAGCGTCTTAAAGGTTTTGTCACTCACTATACGAACCAGCATTATTCTGCTGCTTCACGATGGTATGCTGTGTTAGCGCGATCTTACTCCGATCTCGCCGTAAGCCATAATATAGCTGCAACGTGGATCTACCACTTCAATACGTTTCTATGTACTTTAATCGTATTAATGTTTCGACAAAGGCTGACTACTCGGTAGCGCAGTGGCTAAGTTTAGTTGCGACTCTGAGAGCCACGGAATCTAATCCCACACGGATCAAGTATTTGAATGGGCTACAAATAATTCTTCCAATCTGGATGTTTGTCCATGTGCAATTTATGTGTATGAAACACTTCCACAATAAAAGAGGAGTTCCTAGTCTGGGGTTAAGCATGCTTAAAAATAAAGAATACGAATTTTATCTGTTTTGTAAGTAATTTAATATAAGATATAAGCAAAAAAAAGTCCATGACTTTCTAAGAAAGGAGCCTACTAGTTAAGTTTTTCCTCATCACCTGAGACTACATTAGCTCTTTGAAATCAGTACAACCGTTAGGCAGAACAAAATCACACGCTCTGACTGTCGCGTTCTTTAACGCGAACGCCCTCAGAGACCAAATAGACGAGATCGCGCCCTTCCTGCGCAACCACGATATAGACGTCATGCTAGTGCAAGAGACCTTATTGAAGCCTAGCCATCGCGATTCTAAGATCGCAAACTACACCTAAGTTAGAAATCATAGGTTGACCACCCGTGCAGGCGGCACCTTGATCTACTACAAAAGGTCCTTTCATTGCGTACCGATCGACGTTCCCCCGTTAACTAACATAGAAGTTTCTATATGTAAGGTAGCTCTCTCTGGCTATCCGCCACTTATCATCGATATCAACAGCCGCTCAAACACATAGTTGAATCAGAAATTTTAGAATTGCTAAACCTAGGCCCCAGTGTCATAATAGCTGGAGACCTCAACAGTAAGCACTCCTCCGGGAACTCGCTTACAAACAATCCCAATGTAAGTCTAAAGTCCCATTTCAGAAGTCTAAAGTCAGCTAAGAAGTGGGATAATCTGCTGGAGGATATCGAGCCATCTCAAATTGCCTTCTGGCAACTGACCCGAGCTCTGAAAGCAGAACAATCCTCACCTATGCCGCCTATCATTAGGCCAGGAAACCCCGATCTCGCCTTTGACGACTCCGAAAAGGCCGAATGCCTCGCGGACAGTTTAGAGCTTCCAGACGAGAAGTTCGGCTTCAGACCCAAATACTCGTGCACCGACCAGTTAAATCGCCTCACAGAATACATTCTGAAAGGATTCAACCTTCCAAGAAGAAATCGTAGAACTACTTCGACCGGTGCCCTCTTCTTCGATGTCGCAAAAGCGTGTGACAAAGTCTAGCACGCCAGCTTTCTTTACAAACTGTATAAATTCAACGTGATTGATAGACTCACCCACATCATCAGAGCCTTTCTTGCCAATCACCACTTTCGCTATCGAATAGAGGGTACTCGCTCTACAAATCGTCCCCTCAAGGCTGGAGTCCCACAGGCTGGAGTAAACAGCAAGAGCAAACTGTCCTTAAGACACAAGCTCCATCTTTACAAAGCGTGCGTAAGACCTATCATGTCTTACGCAAGCGTAGTTTTCGCGCACGCGGCCCATAGTAATTTGTTCGACCTCCAAGTCGTTTTTTTTTTTATAGGAGAGGGGGCAAACGAGCATGCGGCTCACCTGATGGTAAGTGACTACCGCCGCCCATGAACAACCGCAACACCAGGGGAATTGCAGATGCGTTGCCGGCCTTCTAGAAAGGAGTAGGCTCTTTTCTTGAAGGTCCCTAAGTCGTATCGGTCCGGAAAAATCGCTGGTGGTAATCGGTTTCACAAGGAAGTTGTGCGAGGAAGAAAACTTCTTCTAAATCGCACAGTGGTGGACCGCCAATCATCCAGGTGGTATGGATGGTATCGCGAGTTTTGTCGCAATGTGCGATGGTGAAATTGAGCGGCTGGAATTAGTCCGAAAAATTCCTCAGAGCACTCCCCGTGGTACATGCGATAAAATACGCAAAGAAATGCAACATCTCTACGCAGTGGCAGTGAGTCAAGCCGATCGGAAAGAACTCGGTCGTCGACGATTCGAACCGCTCTGCGCTGGATGCGGTCAAATGGAAGGAGCTGGCACTGGGGAGCCCCAGCCCAGAGATGGGAATAGTATTCCATGTGGGGCCGAACCTGCGCCTTGTAAAGTTGCAAGCGGTGTACCGGCATGAAATACTGTCCCGCTCTGCTGAGCACGCCAAGCTTCTTAGAGGCCAATTTGGCCTTCTCACTCAAATGACCACGAAACTGCACATCACTCGATATGTCGACACCGAGGATTCCAATACTGGCTGAAGTAACAAGGGGAGTGCCTTGAAACTGAGGAGATACGACAAAGGGGTTCTTTTTAGCGGCAAATACGCAAACTTGTGTCTTCTGGGGATTGAACTGGACTAGATTTAGTCGCCCCCAATCCAAGACTTTGTTCAGCAAAAACTCGACTTCAGACACAAGTTTGTCCCGATACTCGGCGACGTTTTCTCGAGAAATATTTGCACGGCCGGTATATAAGGCATCACCAGTGCTGTCGTCTGCATAGCAATGAATGTTACCAGTTTGCAACATATCATTGATATGCAGGAGAAACAGCGTTGGCGATAGCACGCAGCGTTGTGGAATACCAGCGTTGATAGGCTTGTAATCAGAGCATGCACCGTCTACTACGACCTTGATGCTCCGATCAGCAAGGAAACTGGCGATACAATTGCACATTTTATCGGGAAGCCCATAGGAAGGGAGTTTCGAAATAAGCGCTTTGTGCTAGACCCGATCGAAGACCTTCGCTATGTCCAAACTAACAGCCAATGCCTCCCCCTTGGACTCTACTGCCTCCGCCCATCTATGAGACAGGTAGACCAGAAGATCACCAGCTGATCGACCACGACGAAAACCGTATTGGCGTTCACTAATCAGCTGGTGATCCTCAAGGTACCTCATGAGCTGGCAGTTTATAATAGACTCCATTATTTTGGAGAACAAGGAGGTGATGGCGATAGGCCTGTAGTTGGACGGGTCTGAGCGGTCGCCTATTTTAGGGATCGGGTGGACCAAAGCTGTCTTCCATGAATTCGGGACTATGCCTAGGGAGTAGGAGTACCGAAAAAGACGCGTTAGAACCGGTGCCAATTCCGGAGCACACGTCTTCAACACAATTGCCCCCCAAATTCCGTCAGGCCCACTCGACTTGTGGATGTCCAGGGAGAGAAGTGCATTGCGAACCGACCGCTGTGTAAACCGCACGTCCGGCATGGAACACTCACACCGCGGGATAGTCGGCGGTGTGTTCCCCCCGTCATTCAGAGTCAAAATAGATTCATTCACATAGTCACAGGACCTTGGTGGTACCAGCGAAACTCCGACTTACACAAGGACTGTCAACTTCCGACGATCTCTGAATATTTTAAGGAAATGTCTTTACGCTTTTTTGAGAGGGCCGAGAATCATCTCAACCCGCTAGTGGTAATCGCAGTCACCTACGCTCCGACTCCGAACGTTACGGGAAGCCTCTGGAGGCCCCGTAACGTTCTAATTGAACCCCCCCGTTCCGCTAGATTCCGACGACCGAAATTTTGCCGGCCATTCACACACAAACACTACACAATCACCTAGTGCCACAAACACTGTTAGGAAAACAACGGATGGGACACAGCGAGTCCGCAGACGAGCGCACCGCAAACCCCTCCACACCGCGTACACACCGTATACCCGCATCCCTGGGTGGTTCATCGAACGGAGAGCGGAGAACATCGAACGATATGAGTTAGCCGTCAGAGCCGGGGCCCGTCACCCCGTGTTCGGACGACCGTTAGATAACTCACTTACGTGTACTTTAAACTGTCGTAGGTGAACATCGTTACGTAAGTAACGATGCAGAATAACTAAAATGAATCTTTTTACAGCTCGCGGCCTAAAAGCCCGCGAGCCCTGAGACCGAGCCAAAAGGCTAACAGCACAAAGATCATCAGAAACCAGAGAGAACCAGAGAGCTCTTTGGAATAGTTATTTTATTGAATTAGTAGTAACTTAGTAGGGCCTCACTATATGTATCACCCTACGAGAAGGTTATCTATAACAGCGCAAATATCATTCTTTAAACTTTTAAAAATACAAAAACTGTAAAACAAATTTTAAGCACGTGTGAAATTTAATTTTTATCTTTTTTCATTTCGGCTGGCTCGAACAACTCATTCATCACGGCGGAAGTCATTCACTATTCGCAGTCCAATTGCGCCATTGAATATTAAATGTAAATTATTGCTGCAAAACTTTGAAATAAGTTGAATAAAATTTTTAAAGAAAAGAAAAATTGATAATTCATACAGTCACACACCTGCGCTTGACAGGTGTAAATATATTTACTGTTATAACAGGTTGACCGGACAAGCGATTATAAAAAAAAACTCCCATCAGTCGTTATAAAGAAAACACGAAAATTCAAGAATAATATTTAGGTTTAATAAGTAGAGTGAGTGAAGATGCAGTTGGTTTAACACCGTGTTTTGTTGCATTCTTTACATCGTAATAATATGTTATGTTGACGATTTGGCGACCAGAACTTTTCACATGGAACAATGTAAAGGTAAAGCCACCTATTTCCGCGGTATTTTCACCGTAACTTGAAATCACATCAATAATTAAGTAACCTGTAATTCTGTAATTATATATACCTTTTTGAGAATTTTTCTTTGTATTTAAATTGCAATGCACCTGGTATTGTTTAATTATATATGTTATATTAATTACATAATATTAATTACATAATTATTATATAAGTCTGTAGTCTATGATCATATTGTCATAGACGGCCCCCGCCATTACATCAGAATTGATAGACCATAAATCTTCGCGAAAGAACATCGATTCCTACCAAGGACAATCCGAGAGCCTATTGAAATTTAAAAACATTCGAATTTTAAAACAGAAGGCGGTTGGTTATTATTATTTCGTATGGTCGTCAGCATTCACAATGTCATTATTATTGTCAACCAATTAATGACTTCGTCATCTGTGGAATGCACTCTCTGTATTCCTCCTGAAATTTTATAAATCGAGCATTCGTCAGTTAGGTGGGCCATGCTCTGGATTTCACCACACGTACACGTAGGGTCACCTCGGTATCCCCATTTGTGCATTAGTTCAGCGCATCTGCCCTGTCCAGTTCTTAGTCTGTTCAGCTGAGTCCAGCACCTGCGCGGTAAGTTAAAGCCTTTTGGTTATATGTTTGGGTCGCTGACTAAGTGATTGTTTCGTGCAGCTGCCGATTTCCACAACGATATCCACTTTTGATCTAGTGTTATGCCCTCAGCTTTGAGCCGGTGGGCCAATAACCCGAAGGGGGTACGAGATTTCAGGCGCAGGTTAGTCGTGGTGTGTGGTAGATCTTCGTTGATTTGTAGTTTCGGCTGCTTTAATATTCTCTCATATTCCCTGGCAATTACAGCTTCCCTGAGCAGTTCCGGAGGGGGAATATTTCAAAGAACTGGAAGCCATGACGTGTGGGTCGGTTTCAGAGTACCTGTGATGAGAAGCATTGCACTGTTAAGTTCCGTGTCAACCAGATTGTTGTGGTTACTCGCATTCCAGACTGGACAGCAGTACTCGGCCGTACTGCAGATGAGTGTAAGCGCTGAAGCACGCAGATATTGTGCGCGACATCCCCAGGTAGTTGACGCCAATTTGGCCAGTAGATTATTTCTCGCGTTTAGCTTCTTTTTCAGCTTGCAAAGATATTCTTTGTAGGTAAGGCTTCTGTCCAATGTTATCCCTAGGTACACAGGGTGCCGATCATTATTGATATATTTATTGCAGAATTTTATTTTGATCGCTTGATTGGCTTGCCTGTTGCTAAGATGAAAAGTGCTGCACACAGTCCTATTCGGGTTTGATTTAGGCCCCAGGTATTAAAGAATCTCTCCAGCTGTGTGACATCTGTCTGCAGTTGTTCTTCGGACTTTTGAAGGGTTGGTCCCTGTGTAGTGAGCGCAATGTCCTCGGCGTACATATACGATCGACCTTTTGTCTTAGGTATATCGCTAAGATAGATGTTAAAAAGCGTCGGAGCTAGAAAGGACCCCTGCGGGACTCCATTATTCAGTGATCTAGGCTTGCACGCTATACCATTTAGATAGACCTGGAAGATTCGTTTTGATAGAAATGCGTCAAAAAGTTTAAGAAGATTTTTACATCTGAAGATTTTCATCAGTTTCATTTGCAATCACCGCTGTTGTCTTAAATTTTTGTTGGAATCCAGCCTCTATGTGAGATGTAAATGACAGCACTTGATCACAGCAGCCACGGTTTTTCCGAAAGCCTGCTTGATCTAGTGGCAGCGCTTCTTAAATTTTTGGTGACAGACTTATAAGGAGAATTCTTTCCAGCAGTTTAAGCGACGTGCATAGCAGTGATATCGGGCGATAATTTTCAGGCACATCAGGTGATTTTCATGGCTTCGGAAGTGCGATCACATTAGCTTTTTTCCATTGAGGTGGTAGCTTACACTGTGTGACCACTCAGGTAAAATAAGCACAAAGCCAACACAGAGCCACAGCGCCTAGATTTTGCAAAAATTCTGGTAGAATTCCATCCACTCCAGCTGCCTTACCCGTTTTTGTAGACTTGAGCGCTGCCATGAGTTCACCAACGGTGACAGGAGTTTGGTATTCTTTAGAGGGGAGAGAAGTTTTGCGCAATTCCTGGAGTTCCCGTTTTACGATACGTCTGACTTTTTGAAAGGGTTGGTGTTCCATTATTTTTAAGCATAGTGGCTATTTTATTTGGATTCATAGCAGATTTGGTAAAAGGGGCTGCTGGTCTGCACCGAGTTTTCGCATTGTACACCATGCTTTCCGACTAGGTTTCGCGAAGTCCGTCTCCGCTATAGTTTTCTTCCAGCGCTCCAGTCTCACGTGATCAAGGCGTTCTATTAGTTTTTCTGCTATTTCAGATTCTTTGGTTTCTTCCAAAGCGTGCATCAGTTTATCGCATTCTCGGTCCCATCCAGGAATGTATTCCTTTCGGTAGCGTCTTGGAATAGCTCTTTTGGCAGCTTTGGTTAACAGTTTGGTGAACCTGTGGTAATTTTCGATAGCAACAGGAATTCTCCCGATCACTTCGTTGACGTAGGCTTTTCGTAGATTCCAGCGTTTTACCGGGAGGCTGCGTATTATTGGTATTGTAATACCTATAGTTATGAGGGACGTTCTATGTTGGCTTTTTGGGAAGCAGGGTAGTACATCTTTGCTTGATGGAAGTGGTGTGTTCCTTCTAGTTGATGTTACGAAACATAGATCTGGATCGGTGCCGGTTTTCCACCTGGCCAAGCGAATAGATGGTTTTTGTTTGCTATCGCAAAGTAGAAGGTTTTGTGTTCCTCTCCTGCCTGGTTAACCGACGAGTATCCCCACACACCATGCCGCGAATTAAAGTCACCGATGTACACTGTTGGGCCATTTGGTTGTGGAAGAACATTGACTAGCCAATCCATTTTAGGAGGCTTATACACATTGTATACAGTGAGGTTTCCTACTTTTGTAGCCACGTAGATGGGGTCGTTTGTAGGTAGGTCAGTCGAGATGTTTACAATGTTCGTGTTGACTTCTAGCTTCGCTTTAGAGAGACCTTCCACATTTATTTGGAGTACATTCAAAGATTTTCCGACTGATCGTCGTCCGTCACTTTGGTCCTCAGAAGGACCATTTTTTAACTTATTTGAGTTGAACATTATGAGCATTTGATGCTGATTTGAAGGGAAGCGCCAATAATTTTCGTGTGCGTTCGGCGACCAAGGTTGTTGTTCATTTAGCACCACCCAGGGAGCACGTGTGGTTTAAGGTCTTCCAGGCAGTTGGTTACCGTCTGCTTCGATGCCTGTAATTAATAAAATTAAAACTAAACCCAAGCATATCTCAGCAAGATTTCAATACAGTAAACTCATTCCTCAAAGATAGTATCAAAATTAATAATTAAAAGCTGAAGGTATAACTTTGACTTTGAGACGTCAAACACCTTAGACCCCCGTGACCATGGGTGACAAACAAGTAAAAACAAGTAAAAACAACTTTTACGGATTTTATTGAGTTTCACGCAATAAAATCCGTAAAAGTTGTTTTCTTTAATAAATAGCAACAATCTAGGGTTTTAGTCCTAACGGTTGCAGTGCTACTACTTAGTGCTAATCTATATTTCACTACAATTTTTTAATACGTATTTCCAGACAAGTAATCGTTTCGACGCGTTCACAGAGGGAAATTTGGCTTCGCGCTAATTGGAGAGAATTGTCATAATTGCCATGCTTTGTAGCTTCAACAGTAGTCATTATTGAAAATAGCGCCAAATATTACACAAACTTAATAGTTGCCTTCTGCTACGAATTTTAAATTAAAATAAAATTAAAATGTTTTCCCAGGAGTTGACTTTTTCTGGACTGAGTCGAATCTTATAATGCAAATAATAACACAAAATCCTTTAAAGCATCTTGATATACAAAAACAACAATTATAGTTAATAGTCCTTGTGTTGCACAGTGAATAGTTTCAATAATATGATAATAAATAATTATTAAGAAACGTCTCTAGTGGCCATATTAAAACAAAGCGAGAGGAAGTTAATAGCATAATACGTACACTTTTATTAACGATACTTAAAGAAAATATTAACCCATATCTGATTTCGAAAAGTAAATTAAACAATATTTAATAATTCCTTATAATATATTTTTAACCCCCAGGAAGAAGAGGGATGTTATATGTTTAACGTGTGTTTCTATGTTTGTGTGTCTGTCTGTGGCATCGTAACTCCCAAACTTTTTTTACGTGGTAGAGCCATGTTGCAGCTATATTAATAGTATAGTTGTAGCACGAATGGGTCGGCTCGACCGGGGAAGGACCACGCTCTCACAGAATACCAGCGTAAAATAGCAGCTTAATGCTGCTGTGTTTCGTATGGTGAGTGTAGGGAACCGGAGACCCTTTTTACTGGAAAGGAGGCATTCTATCTTAGTCCTCACGGCTGACAACGCATCTGCATTTAAATTCGCAAACGAAGATAAATGTAGATGTCTATGGGCCACTGCAACCACTTACCATCAGGTGGACTGTGTGCTCGTTTGTCACCCTTATTCTATAAAAAAAAAAACGGATAAACCGATTTAGATTTAGATATTTTTTTGTCTGAAAGGTGACTTGATCGAGGGTGTTCTTAGCTCTGATTCAAGAAAATCTTTTCAGCCGTTTGAAGATTATCATCTATTTTTGTTTCAGGGGTATTTCAAATGTTTTATTTAATATTGTATTTAAAATCTTTTTAATTTGTAATATTGAATTATTAACTGATTATTTCATCAGTTGTAAAACATGGACCTTGAGACATGCATTCCGATTGTCTTGAATATGTTCAGTATTCACACCTACATGTAAACTCGATTATGAATAAAGATGCAGATGCGTTGTTACTCCTGAGAAATAAAAAAACGAATCGACATTATGATTATTAATCGAGGATTGATATTAGTGTCTATGGGCCACAGCATCCACTTACAAGTTGTATCTTCAGTATACTACTAAAACAGCACATCTTTATTGCTTTAAATAAAAAATATTGTCCGTATTTTATATAAAAACAAAAATTTAAGAAGATAATATTCAAACGATCGTGTTCCTTTCAATATTTATGAGTTTCAATACGACAGCGATAGGACGTCTCAAGAGGTCATATTAAGATAAAGTGCCAGAAAATTTATGACTCATAACGCATACTGAACAATTTTCGGCGACATTAAAAAAATATCATCCTAATACGACTGAAAATTAGATTAGTTTGAAGAATAATCTTCAAACTAATCTTTTACTTTAGTGACCGGGAATCGCTGAGGATTATCACCCTCTATTAAAATCATATTACACGAAAACTGAATTCGATTCGAATAAACGAGAATGCCCTTCAACATTATAATATCAAACCTGGCCTTAATTGCATAGGACGGAAGCAACAAAAGCTATCTTTATTTTGTCTTGAGACATTTTTTGGACACGGTATGTAAGTATGAAAATGTTAAATCGCTCCCCGCAATTAGATATGAAAACCTTTATAAGGTGTCGTTTTTATATTTTGGCTTTAGAATATAAGGATTTTAAATTTGGTATAAATACCAATTTTCACTAATTATATTTACAATTGGATAAATACCAATTTTAATTATTTTTGTTTTCTAATCTGTTAATTTTGTAAAGCTTTTCAAACTTTTACTAATGATGGCGTCATAGAGTGGACTCAAAATCGCTATCTTTTTAAAGCTTAAAAAGTAATAGAATAAAATAGATTAATTTTTTCAAAATACATCACAAGTAATTCTTATTGAAGTAATTTTTTAACCACTGGTACGGAAAAAACCTCTAGCTTTTATGCAATAAACAAACTCTATAAACCTTTGACATTTTACATAAATGTCGTATTAATGTTTACTATATCCAAATAATAACATTATTTTTTCCCTAATTTTTTATCATTTGATGATGAGTTCCATTAAATACCCTACGAATAAGAGAAAATCGGTTAATCTAATATAATAATTGTAATTTTTTTTGTACCGTAGCGTAAATAACTTTGTATTTATTAACGTAGTGACTTCCCACAAACTTTTAATAAGGAAGTAAATCCAAACATTAGGAAAACAGTCCCTCGTAGTATAGCAATGGTCTACTCAAAAAACATAGAACGAATTTCTTTTACGCGCCTTACGGTAGAGTGAACTGGCAGTAATCGTCACGTAAAGAAAAAGTATTATGCTCCCGGCGACCTTTCCCTCTCTTTCTCTTTCTTTCTGTCTCTTTCTATTAAATACGGTTGTGTGTATTCGTGTGAGTATCAAGATTAATATAATAATTTAATTTAAGTTAATAAAAAAAAAATTAAAAATTATTCTTTTTAATCGATAGAAATCTACATATTAAATCACGTTTGGAGTTGAAAAAATTACGTAAGAAACTTCGTTCCTGATGGGGGTCAACATTGAGCGGGATAGTAAAATAAACAGGATATTTTCTCTTGTATTATTTTCTACTTGCGTAAGAGCAGGCCAATGGTCGTTGTTTCCTAATATGAATAAAATTGAACAATTAAATTAAATAACTTTGAAATGTTATGTTACAAATATACAGAAATCTTAAGTTAGTAGGCGAGCGTAGACAAAATGCTAAAAAATGTAATTAAAGGACATTAAAGTTCTAAGATCAAACTAATAGGCAATTCAAACAATGATAAATTCGAACCAAAGAATGATGCTTAAATAATTACCACAAACAAATTTTATGTATTAAAAATACATTCTCTTGTAAAAATCAAATGATAAAAATCAAATCAAATGCATATAGCATTTGAATTTTGTTTTCAATAAACAAAAATTGACAATGAACATTGGGAAACCTAAATTAGAACCCAGTTGCCGACACTACTAAAATTTAAGTGCTAATTTACATAATTATTTTTATTCAATCCGCCCTCAAGGTGGTTAAGAAATTATAGTTATTATATTGGGATTAAGAAATTATACAGATTAGGAAAATTTGTTTTTAGAATTCAAAATGTAAAGCAAGAACATGTAAAGTCCTCCAATCACACTCTAAAACTTTTTGGTTAATAAGGCTCTAAAGTACGGTGTGTCGGTATGAAAACGTTACCTCACTCCCCGCATTTGTCAAGAGAATAGGTACCACTAAAGCGGAGAGAATTTTAGAACAAACAACATACATCCAACCTCGAAGATGTCTCGGCGGGCAACGTTTAACGTTTTAATTTACTCTTTGAATTTATTTAACCTAGATACTGATTACTAAAACTATAAAAATAATAAAAAACCATGAATAGACTCACTCACATGTTACTTTGTGAAAGTTAAAAGAAAATTAAAAAGATGGGAAAAATAATTAGTATTAATCCGCATACAAAGTATTTTTCATACAACTCGAGCGGGCACACCTCAGGGCACTAAAGTCGTGTGTTAGACATGACCCTTACCTTACTCCAAATTAATTTTTCACTTGTTGTTAAATCGATTATTTATTAGATTTAAAATTAAAGTATAATAATTAAAATAAATTAATACTTATGGCCTTTTTTTAGGTCTAATAAGACCAGTTTTGCTAAGCCCCAGGTCTTTTTTTTATAGTATAAGGGTGACAAACGAGCACACAGTCCACCTGATGGTAAGTAGTTGCTGTGGCCCATAGACATCTTCATCTATCTATCCGAATCAAAATGCAGATGCGTTGTCATCCGTGAGGACTAAGATGGAATGCCTCGTTTCCAATAAAAAGGGTCTCCGATTCTCTACACTCACCATACGAAATACAGCAGCTTTAAGTTTCTATTTTACGTTAGTATTCGGTGAGAGCGTGGTCCTTCCCCGGTTGAGCCAACCCATTCGTGCTACTACTATACAATTACTATAGCTGCAGCATGGCTATTAAGCATGAATTTAAGGTGTTACTAAGGTGTGAGCATTTACACTTCTTCTGGGTAAGTAGTATGTAGTTACCCAGAGGAGTGTAACGTTTGCGCATTAAGGGTTCGCAATCAGTTAAAATGCAAAGCTGTTCCTTCCGTTATGGACAGAATCAACACATCCTTAAGATCCTGCAATATTTTTGGCTTACCATATTTAACAGGAATAGAATGAAACGTAAATATCTCACTAAAGCCGTTAACATTCCGGTCTCATTCCTAGCTCTCAATGGTAAGTTCGAAGTCAACAAACATGCCGACGAGTGAAACACGAAACTTGAGTGCCATGGCTACGCAGCGCGACGGAGCCAACGCGCGTTGAACCATGTCGTGAGAATGGATAGCGTGGCGTGGCCCGTGGTGCGTACTCGCTCGTACAAATTAGCTGTGCATGGCGCGGCATGTAATGTCAAGTGTGCAGACCACCATAAATTAACCATTTTAGATCAGCGTATGAGAATCCATTTAATCAACTTAATTCCATCGCTGCCATTTCGTCCTATAAGAGGCGACTATGGAAAATGCTAGTAAGATCTCATGCCTTGCGACGGGTAGCAGCGTTAAAGGTGCAAGACTTCCGGTACACGAGGAACCTGTGTCCAGCAGCTTCACGAAATTAAAATGAATAATACATTTTGTATTTAAATGTAATACTTCGAAAAATATTAGAATGGCTACAAACATATTTTCTGTGCTCGCAGAAATAATTTATTAGACGTAAAATGACATTAATTACATTGCCAAAAGCCTTCTGTCATAAAACTAGTTTATAACCCATTAACATATAATTAGCTTTATTTTTATTACTCACACGTAATGTATAATTGTGAACAAAGTCCATGTTCATTTTTCCGTATTATGGGCTAATAGACTCGTGGGCAGTCGTAAATCAGTTTACTGCGTTCCATTTCCTATGACAACTTTCCTCGCTTATATTATAGCAGTTATAGCTTCCACTTGTACGCACTTTATCGTAAATTATTAAATTATATTTTCTTTATAATGTTATTCTCGACTATTTCCACTGTGAATTTAATTAATGATTTCTTATATTTACGCGAACACTACACATTGAATAAAACTACTTTTACTGATTTTATCGCGTTTAATTATACTAATTTTTAATTCCCGACGTTTCGGGTGCTTTTCAGCACCCATGGTCACGGGGGACTGAGGTGATTGACGTCCCGATGTCCGAGTTAAGCCGGAGTACCTTCAGCTTTTTAATTATTACTTTTGGTCCGATCTACGCAGAGTGAACTTATTGTGTCATTAAATCTTGCAGTGGTATGCTTGGGTTTAGTTACAATTTTATTAAGCACAGAATCCCAAGCATGTGGTAGTACCCAGCCTCATTCCCTATTGAAATTCGGATGATTTTTTAAATTAAAAAATATACTTAATAACAAAGGAAAGTTTAATTAAATAATTCTAAAATTTCTATCTATTTCATTAAAATCTAGTACTAACTATGGTATTTCTAACGTGCACAAATTATACGCTATGTATACAACTGCTATGTTGTCGATATTAAAATTACTTATGTATATATCTCGAAGAACTAGCAACCGATGTGGATTGGGAGCCTCGTACTAACAAGTGTTTTTGTTTCAAATTAATTCAATTTGTAATCCCTAACCTACAGATCATGACACTGTCAGGTCTGGTTAGATGGACTTAGAAAGAACTTTCGACCGCGTACCATAGGAAGCTCTCTAATAGCCGTAAGAATGATTAGCTGTCCTGAGAAGTTCGTAAATCAATCAATCAATCATCAAATCAAATGTCAATTTCATAAAAATATGAAGGCGAGAGTTCAACAAGAAACCAACTTCTCAGACCAATTCCCAGTCACATGTGATGTTTATCAAGGCTGCCCTTGTCCTTGTCCCTAGCCTGCATGATGTTTATATCGCTGCTATAATGCGCGATGCTGACAAATCTTGTGACGAAACTATTTTTGCCTGAACACCATAACTATCCGTCTTCAAACTGCTGTATGACAACAACATTTGTCTGATGGCTGAATCTATAGAGTCTGTTCAAGCTTATATGGACTCTCTTTACGTATTATTTTGTATATTTGGTCTTATAAACGTCACTAAAACGAAATTTTTAATGCAGCCCTCTAGGGACTGCAGCATGGAGTACTCTTACATTAAATTAAATAATAGTGTTACTAGAGAAGGTTTCGCGTTTTAAACGCCTAGGATGCTAAATAATAAATGGCGAATAGTTTTGAATGTGATAATATCAATATAATACGTGGTATAGCCATGCATGCTATATTATAATTGTAGAATGAATGGGTCGTTTTCACCGTGGAAGGAACCCGCTCTCACAGAATACCTTGAGTTTTTCTGTTTGATATAAATTATAATAAAGATATTCGCTATAGGCCAAAGTAACTGACTGAGCCCAATTGTAGATCAATAAGCTGAAGTGGCAGTGGGCCGGTAAAAATTCCTCGAGTGGCAGCCTCGTAATAGCAAATGAAGGTGTAGGTAAGTGGTGACTTGGTTAGTCATACAGAGAGCCGACGGAAGCAGGTGGCTCATGACCGTGTTTTTTGGCATTCCTTGGAGAGGCCTATGTTCAGCAGTGGACTTGTGAAGGTCCGTAATGGTAATGATCGAACATACTATTTATGCATAACATACATATAATGATCGGATATACTAAAAGTACTTCAAACACGACATCATACTACTCTATTTTTTAATTTAACATATTACTTTTAACACTGTCGTCTGGCGTGTAATCACCCCCCTCCTTATTAACATCTGCAACATCAGATTCGCTTTTCGTTAACGCCTCTAATTCATATCTGCCCGAGAAAGAACTCTGGTGATAGTATATTTCACAAGACTAAAGTAACCGAGTAAGGCAGAAAACTTTTGAAGAATTGCGTAGTTGTGGACCGCTATACATCCAGATAGTGTGGATGTGAAATCAACATTTACCATGAGGTAGAGCTGTTAGTTCGTTCATCACTCAAATATTATATGAAAATTTTATTTAAAAGCATAATAAGATAACTGTAAATAAATTCAAATTCTTTGTCTTTACAATACTGATGCAAATTATCTAAAAACATAACTGAGCTTTATGATTATGTCAAGGGCAGACGGGCTTAGAAAGGCTGCAAATGTTTTATAGAATTGTAGATTTAAAATAATAATACAGCTAAGAATTGAATATGTAAAACGATAAGCAAGAGTTGAATATCAATAACTTGATTTATTGATATTCAACTCTTGCTTATCGTTTCGTAATATCCAGTTTATCAAATTATTACACACATACACATAATATATTTTTAATTTCAATATATTTACATAAATGGTTTTTGTATACAGTGACATGAATTTAAACAACTCAGCTTCGCTAAATCCCACTACAGAAATTGATCATTATAGCAAACCCTAATGTCTAAAAAATAATGCATGCTAAAAGTTTGCTTATCTCCATTTTTTCTCCGAGAAGAGAGCTCGTGTTTTCCTTTTTTAGATCTTTTCTAATAAGGATTACCTTATGTTAACTTAATTTTGATAAAGCTTTAAAGTTTCTTTATTAAACGAGAAAACAAGCTCAATGGTTAAAACAGTAATTTAAAAAAAACCACTGCATAAAAAGTTTACGGAAAAGAGAACATTTTTATACCCTATGTCACTTTCATTACTAAGACAAATCTAACAACACTCCCTATATTAAAATCCGTCAAGACGTTTAGGCTATATGCACTCGAAAAACATTACCCTCCTTCTGGGGCAATCGGGTAAAAAGAAAATAAAGGTGTTAAATATCGTATATATATAATCTTATTAATATATAAGTATATTTGAAAGTATTTTTACTCAATAAAAATGAATTGTGGTGATCGTAGATGTAGAGATAAAAGGCTTGGTAACCCAGTAGCCAGCCGCTAGCCGTAGCGAGGTAATTTTATTATCATTCTTGAATTACAACTGAGCTATAAGAGGATTAATTCTTGAAAGAAATTTATTATTCACAATTACGGCGTAATTAAATATTCATTTAACTTTCTTTAATCCTAAAAACTATTAATAAATCCACACCTTAGACTTTTACTTCTAAAAATCCATTATTATTTAAAGGAATGATATCATAAACTCCGTAAGGCGAAATGGACTAAGAGCGAGTATAATATTAAATAGATAAAGCATTTAACATCGGTTTTAATCGACAAAATTGTATTACAAGCATTGATTAAGAAATATGAAAGAATATGACACCTGCCCAGATGGACCAAACGAGTTTTTGATATGTTAATCATTTTTCTACTGCGTTTAAATGCATAAAGCCTATTTAAGCCCTTTTTTCATTTTAATTGAAAATCATGTCAAAACGGAAACAAAATTAATGGCACAGCTTACGTTTATACTGTTTAATTTACTTAAATGTTATCTTGAGCTCCTTAGCTTATAACTATTTTAATTATTTTACGCAGTTCCCGATGTAACATATTGCCAAGCTTCGTATCACTGAAGCTGAAATTGGAACACGCTCAGTGTTCTGAGTATATGCCCATGAATACCAATCTCATGTGAAAATTCCCACGCTTCAAAATTTTTACTGATTTTTCTACGAGTAAATCCATAAATGTAGAAGTGTGTTATACTTTAAAAATATGTATGTTATACTTCTTGAAAAAATCAAACAAACACTGCATATCTGCCGACGTTTTGATTTTTTTGTATAATTTAGGTATACGATTAATTAATTTAGGAATGCCAATTAGGCATTAGCTTAGCTGCCATTAGGGGCCGTAAAAGGCGACGGCCCATAACGCCCTCATCTATCATATAGCCACTAACATCTATCATCGATTAAGGACCAAATTGATGCATTGTCACACCACGGAACTAAGATAAAGGGTACCTGGATCTTAACACTCGCCATAAGAACGCATTCCTTTATGTTCTCATTGGTTACATGTGAAATAGCATTAAGCTGCTATTTCATGTAATCAATGAGAACATAAAGGTGGTTTACATACATAAAATGTACAAGGACACATCCAGACTCAGAACAATTACTTGTAGGCCATAAGAGCACTTATCTGTGCGGTATTCGAACGCCCTGCAGCGCCGCGACAAAACGCTTAGCCACTACACTTTGGAGCATTCAGATACGTTATCACCCGAATGGAATGGACTATGATGAATAGAATACCTCGATACCAGTAAAAGGGTCTTCGATTCTCGTCACTCACAATACGAAACAAAGAAGCATTATGCTCTTCCTATTTTAAGCTGGTATTCTGTGTGAGCGTAGTCCTTTCCCGGTCGATTCTTGCTGCAACCATAATATAGTAAATATTATGGTTGCAGTACCGTTTACCACCACACTAAAGCTCGCATATTTGTTGATGCTTCCTTCACTGGTCGGGACATTTTACAACTTGTATACACTAGACAGTTATAACGCTATCTATAGAAGACTATGAAATATTTTGATATTTCCCGAAATCGCCTCTTTCGACAGCCAAGGGACAAAGGAAAATAAATAAGAAAGAACGGATTCACTTTCACCAAAACTATAATTACTGGAGTGTTTACAAAATGAATATTATTTTTTTAACTTATTATAAGCCAGTGCTTGACTGGAATTTTACCTGGTGGTAGGCGGTGATGAAGCTTAGATGGTAAATAGCGTCTTAGCGTAATAAAAGCATATTAACTCTTGCTTTGATGATTTTAGTGCCCAGATTGTAATCGGATAGAAAAATTATTACTTGTTTTTAAGATCTATATAATATATATTACACCATATCGCGTTCGAGTCGACTTCGCTCATATAGAACCGAGTTATTGTCTATTGTCGCAGTTTTAGATGCAAGTTCACTGCTATTTCTATGATAGCTTTTATGAGTCCCACGTTGCCTTATTCGCTTTTGTATTCAGTCGTAAACATACTTATTTACGACGGTTCCGAAACGTCCTTAGTTCACGAAAGCAATAAAATGAGCGGATGTGCAAGTAGGTAGTTTTTTTTTCGGTACAATACATGTTAGAGCCATGCTGCAGCTATATTAGTAGTATAGTTGTACCACGAATGGGTCGGCTCGACCGGGGGAGGACCACTCTCTCACAGAATACCAGCGTAAAACAGCAGCTTAACGAAAAGAGGCATTCCATCTTAGTCCTCACGGGTGACAACGCATCTGCATTTTGATTCTTTATTAAGTATAGATGTAGATGTCTATGGGCCACAGCAACCACTTACCATCAGGTGGACTGTGTGCTCGTTTGTCACCATATCCTATAAAATAAAATAAACTACGATACAAAAATTCACTATTTTTATTAGGTTGATAAGCGAGTATACAGTTCACCGGATGGGAAGTGAATGCTGAGCCCCTATCCTCGATTAAGGATCAAAATACGGATGCGTTATACAGGCTGAAATAGAATGCCCCGTTAACAGTAAAAAGCGTCTTAAAGGTTTTGTGCATTCACTATACGAAGCACCATTTTTTGCTATTTCCCGCTGGTATTCTGTGCGGTCTGCGCAGTCCTGCCACGATCTAGTCGCGCGCCATAGTATAGCTGCAACGTGGCTCTACTACGTAAATACGTTTCTATGGTACTTTAATTGTATTAATGTTTCGATAAATGTTGTCTACTCGGTAGCGCAGTGACTAAGTTTGGTTGTGACTCTGAGGGCCACGGATTCCACAATCCCACACGGATTAAGTATTTGAATGAGCTACTAATATTTTTTCCACTCTGGATGTTTGTCCATGTGCAATTTATGGATATGAAACGCTTCCAAAATAAAAATAAAACTAATTTTATATGTTTTAATGCAAGGATTTTAATATAAGGTTGTTTATGAAAAAAAAGTCAATAACTTTTGAGTAGGAAGCCTACTAATTAAGTTTTTCCTTATCGCCTGAGACTACATTCGCTCTTTGTAATAGTTATTTACTGAATTAGTCGTAACTTAGTAGGGCCTCATTATAAGTATCACCCTACGAGAAGGCTATCTATAACAGCACAAATATCATTCTTTAAAAAATACAAAAACTTCAAAATAAATTTTAAGCACGGGTGAAATTTTTTTTTTCATTTCGGCAGCCTCAAACTACTCATTCATCACCGACGCCTAGTGTTTGGTGGGCCATCTGTCTGTTAATGACAGGATAAATTGAGTTTGACAATTTCTCAATTTTCTTAGCTTTCGGAGATTACTTACTTCAGTTTTATTGTTATAATCCACATAAAATCATGCTTATCGTTGTTTATTGTTATTGTTATTTGCTTTCTGTTATTTTTTTGTTATTACATTTTGTTTTTATTTCATGTCATCTTTTTGATATTTCCGGCTTGAAGACCACACAAACAGCAACGGTAAAGTATCTTTGATCAAGGTTTAGTTAACTGTATTGAAACAAACAATAAGCAGAGCAAGGAGTGTGGATGAGAATGCATGTACCAACCTTGTGAAGACAGCTTTGTCTTGCTCCTTAAGTAGCATCTAGCACAGCGGGCCCGCCACGTATTTCAGCCTACACATTCTTAGGCCAGTTCCAGGATATCACACACTCTTCAACTCTTGATTTTTTTAATCGCGGTAGGGCGCAACACGTTCGCGTAGATACTAGCACTTAATATGCGGTGACAATTAAAACATAAAGTAGAAATCGACGAACACAATGTTCCTCGTGTGGTCGCGGTTTTGATCTGACTACGTTCATATAGAAATGATTATTAGGGAAAGGAGGGGTTAAAGATATATGCCATAACATGTAGGAGTTTACTCATGTTAACTCCTAAAAAAGATATTGTGTTTTGGCTGTGATGCTTAATGTAAGTATTAAGTAACATTTACTATTATGAGTTGAAAAAAATACCTTGATACCTATTGTTTTAGTGTATGTTTTACTAAAAGTAAATTTAATTTTTTTAGATACACATGGCCATGGAGTAACAATACCCTGCTTCTTATTGTATTGTATAAATTAGAAACTGATTGGTTTTCCAAACATCTTGTTTTTTTTTTTTTGCAAAAACCTTTGTTTGTTTTGCCCAAACAATTAATACAAGTAATAATAATGCTATGACTTTAATTTCCAATAATATCTACAATATTTGCTATATTATTTAGAAAAAGGCAAGAATCGTTAATTAAAACTAAGCAGTAGTTAAATATTAAGAAATCTCTAGAGATAGTAAAATAAACAGGATATTTTCTCTTGTGTTGTTTTCTACTTGCGGCCAATAGTCATTGTGTCCTAATATGAATAAAATTGAACAATTAAATTAAATAACTTTTACAATTTTTTAATTTTTTAAATGTTACAAATGTACGATAGTAGGCGGGCTGTGACAAAATGCTTACAAAATGTAGTTAAAGGATATAGAAATTCTAAGATCAAACTACTAGGCAATTCAAACAATGATACATTCGAACCATAGAATAATGCTCACATTTATTGCCACAAACAAATTTTATGTAATAAAAATACATTCTCTTTCAATTTAATTTCAATAAACATAAATTGACACTGAACATTAGGAAACCTAAATTAGAACCCAGTTGCCGACACTACTAAAATTTAAGTGCAAATTTACATAATTATTTTTATTCAATCCGTCCTCAAAGTGGTTAAGAAATTATACATATTATGTTGGGATTAAAAATTATATAGATTAGGAAAATTTGTATTTAGAATTCAAAATGTAAAACAAGAACATATAAAGTCCTCCAATCACACGACTTTAAAACCTAAGGCTCCAAAGTACGGTGTGTCGGTATGAAAACGTTACCTCACTCCCCGCATTTGTCAAGAGAATAGGTACCACTAAAGCGGGGAGAATTTTAGAGCAAGCAACATATATCCACCCTCTAAGATGTCTCGGCGGACAATGTCGTGTTAATTTACTCTTTAAATTTATTTAACCTCGATACTGATTATTAAAACTATAAGAAATAATAAAAAAAAACATGAATAGACTCACTTATATGTTACTTTGCGAAAGTTAAAGAGATGAGGAAAACGAAAAAGAAAGGAAAAATAATAAGAAAAAATCCGCATATAAAGTATTTCTCATATAACTCGAGCGGGCACACCTCAGGACACTAATTCAATATCGTATGTTAGGCATGACCCTTAACTTTAGTCCACTTTTTTTTACTATATGTTGTTAAATCGATTGTTTATTAAATTTAAAATTAAAGTATATTAATTAAAATAAATTAATATAATATTGCTTCTTTTTTCAGGTCTAATAAGACCAGTTTTGCTAAGCCCTATATCTTCAATTAATTTAAGGTGTTGCTGTGAGCATTTACACTTCTTCTGGACTAAGTAGGTACGTAATTTTCCAGATGATTGTAACGTTTGCGCATTAAGGGTTCGCAATCGGTTGGATCTGCACAGCTGTTTCTTCAGGAACAGAATCAGCACATCCTTAAGATCATGCAATATTTTTGGCTTACCATATTTAACAAAAGTAAAGTAAATGTCTCACTAAAGCCGTTAACATTCAGGTTTCATTCCTATTCATTTCTAGTTCGAAGTCGACAAACATGCTGACGCGCAAAACGCGAAACTCGCGTGCCATGGTTATGCAGCGCGACGGAGCCAACGCGCGTTGAACCATGTCGTGAGAATGGATAGCGTGGCGTGGCCCGTGGCGCGTAATCGCTCGTACAAATCAGCTGTGCGTGGCGCGGTTTGTGATATCACGTGTGCAGACCACCATAAATTAACCATTTTATGTCAGCGTATGAGAATCTATCGCCTCGTTTCGTCCCATAAGAGGCGACTATGAAAAATGCTAGTAAGATCTCATGGCTTGCGACAGGTAGCAGCGTTAAAGATGTACAGCGATCGTCAATCCGCTTCCCAAGCGTGGCCGTTAGGGCAAATCCTCTCTACACGAGGAATCTGTGTCCAGCAGCTTCATGAAATGAAAATGAATAATACATTTTGTATTTAAAGCTAATACTTCGAACAATATTGGAAAGGCTACAAACATATTTTCTGTGCTCGCAAAAATAATTTATGTGACGTAAAATGAAATTAATTACATTGCCAAAAGCCTTCTACCATAAAACTGGTTTATAACCCATTAACATATAATTAGCTTTATTTTTATTACTCATACGTAATGTATTATTGTGAACAAAGTCCATGTTCATTTTTCCGTATTATGGGCTAATAGACTCACGGGCAGTCGTAAATCAATTTACTGCGTTCCTTTCCCTATGACAACTTTCCTCGCTTATAGTCTCCACTTGTACGCACTTTATCGTAATTTATTTAATAACATATTTTCTTCATACTGTTCTCGACTATTTTCACTGTGAATTTAATTCCTAAATATGCTTAATAACAAAGGAAAGTTTTATTAAATACTAGCTTTTGCCCGCGACTTCGTCCGCGTGGAGTTCGGTTATATCGCGCCCATGTGTGAAAAAGAGTCTGCTGGTACAAGCCACAATTATAACTGGATGTCGCGGGCAAAAGTTAGTAAACTACAAAACTTCTCTATACACCGCATTTTTTGCTAATCTATTACTGTGTGCCAAAATTATCATACTACTGGGCGACCACACTCCCCTTGTTGCAGAAACAGAAACAGAAACAGAACTTTTACTGGCTGAGACCTATTATTATATAATACTTATTGAAATAATAATAGGTCTCAGCCAGTATCGAATCCTCGGCGTCGACATGGCGTATGTGACGTGCAGTTTCGTTGTCACTTGAAGAGAAGGCCAAATTGGCCTCTAAAAGCTTGGCGTGCTCAGCAGAGCAGGACAGTATTTCATGCCGGCACAACGCCTGCAACTTTACAAGGCGCAGGTTCGGCCTCACATGGAATACTGTTCCCATCTCTGGGCTGGGGCTCCCCAATGCCAGCTCCTTCCACTTGACCGCATCCAGTGAAGTAACCATTTGTATCGGACCATATGCTGAGGCAAAGTCATAAACAGATCTTCCCGCATGATCGGTTAAACGAGAACCAAGCCATTCAGCGTGACGGCCGTTAAAATCACCAAGGATCACGATCTCTGCAGATGGGACCTGTTGTAGCACGGAGTCTGCAGCGATTTGGACACGGTCAATGAGTTGGTCTGTGTCGGCATTACCTATAGAGGCACCCGTAGACGCGAGGATGGTCGTCGCTGACCTTCAAGACTGCCGAGGCATCGAGAACAGATGTCCTCTCTGACGTATACGCAAACTCTAGCCCGAGGTACAAAGGTGTTATAATTTGTACTATCTTACCAGTTCGTCACTGCATCTAGTCTGGCTCACCCGTGCGACAGTAAAAGCTGCCGTGTGGCTCTTCCACTGTTATGTTGTCTGCCTATATTATTAACTATAATCTACTTCGTCATTGTTTATGCGTTACACATAATATTTAGTAGTAAGTAGCTTTGCTTTATTATGCCCTGCAGTGGGCGACAAGGAGCTGATGATGAAGTAGTTTTGCACCATTAAAGTATTTAGTTTAAATAGGGCCCCAATTTCATTTTTGCCCCGGGGCCCTTGGTTACATAGCTACGCCACTGATTGATATTCTTATGTAGTTACTTCTATCACGTTATACTGATGTGTGAATATTACGGGGGCGTATTACGATTGTTAGTATAGTCGAACTTTAACTGCTCTATACTGTATGTATACACACTCATATTATGATTGATTCTTCGCGATGATTATTCGCGTTAGCAAGAGAGCAAGTTGAATCAGCTCTTACAATATTATTATTTTATCAATGTATTTCTGAACTATTATTGAATTTAGTATTATAATAATATAATAGTTAAAAGTTAAAAAGTGAAATTTACAGCCTATATTATACGTTCCACTTCTGTTGGCACAGCTGGTCTCCTCTAGTTTCTGAGAGGGTTTTAGGGCAAGGGAATGTCCACCGCGCTGCCCCAATGTGCGCGTTGTGCCCAATGTGCAATGTGTGCGTGTTGGCGAACTTCACATGCCTTCGAAACATATTTTTCCTTATTTCTCAGACAAGCACGATGTTTTCTTAAACCGCCGAGCAGGTGGTAAATCGGCACTTAAAATTGCAATTAAATTAACAATTTCATTAGTGCCGGCTGGAATCGAAACTGGGTTTCTCGCGTACTGTGAAATTTACAGCGAGCGCTTAACCCCTTATCTACCACGGCTCTATATAATAGTTGTGCAAGGATAATTTTTTATACTGCTTTTAGTAGTTTAAACGTGGTAGAGCCATGCTGCAGCTATATTAATTGTATAGTTGTCGCACGAATGTGTCGGCTCGACCGGGATGGACCACGCTTCCACAGAATACCAGCGTAAAATAGCAGCTTAATGCAGCTGTGTTTCGTATGATGATTGTAGAGAACCGGAGACCCTTTTTACTGGAATAGAGGCATTCCATCTTAGTCCTCAGGGGTAACAACGCATCTGCATTTTGACTCGCAAACGAGGATAGATTTAGGTATCTATGGGCCACAGCAACCTGTGTGCTCGATTGTCACCCTTATCCTATAAAACAAAAGTACACCCATGCTGTTTTGTTCGTAATTTGGTCTTAAGGCGTAATTTAATTAGACAGTAGAATTTTCTCCGCGGATTCATTAATTTGAAATACTTTTAAAGTTACAATTGATGCATGATCTCTAATTTAAATAATCTGAAATAAAATTATATACTTACATTTTTGAAATTATTACAAATAAAACGGAAGAAAACAAACATAATAAAACTATTAGCAGTAAATTGATTTATGACTGTCGAAGAGTCCATGAGCTACAGTAATGGAGAAAAATGTTATTTCACTGTTTAGCCGTCACTTAAAATAATAATACGTTTATAACTTAAATACAAACAGCTTAAATAATACACAGTAATTAATTACACTTGTTTATTAGGTGTATCAGAATTGATGTCACTTCTTTATTTTTCATAAAAATCTATTAAATTGTTACTCTTAATCTTATTGTTCAAATATTATAAATTACTTTCTACAGATATACAATACAACCAAACCAATACAAAAAAAAATAGGTCTATAGCCAAATTTTAATTGTTACAATCTCATAATATCTGTCTATAACCCTCTTACAGTCCATAAATTGCACTTTCTACAACAATGAATATTGCAAAAATTTTTTTATCTTATTTTCAAATTGACTTATGTTTTATAAATCAATTTTTGCATGTTATTTGTAAAATAATGAAGATGATTATACTATAACATCTTGAAGATGTATAGAAAACTCATTTGTAGAACATATAGTAATAAATTACAATAATGGTCGCTTCCGTAACATGCACTTAAGGAATAAATTGCTAAAGCCTGACTCATAGAGAAATATAACAATAATAAGGAAACGCATGTATTATACAATTTATATCTTAATATCTACGTATTAATTTTTATAGCGACTTATTTGCGTTTTTATGATTAGCATTAAATTGAAAGAAACAGTTTATTTAAATTTAGCATTTGGCCAAATGAAAGAATTTATGATAATGATCGTGTGATCGATCAAAGCTATTCTTGTTTTGGTTTTTACAACGCGTTTCACTTGTCCTAGAAATGACCTTTTGAGACATCTGACAGTTTATTATTTTCTAGTTATTGTTAAGATGACGGTGCTGCTCATCTCCTGGTTTGTTGCCATCTGTCGCCTCTTACAACACCCACGGGGGTGATACGGTTTCTTTCGCCGTCACTACACAGTAACGAGATATATTAATTAAATATTTTTCGTTTTAAGATATTTATGAGATTATTTTTTACCGCTAAATCACAAATAATAAAAGAATGCTGCTAATTAAACACAATAGTGATTACTTCTTAAAATAAAAACTTTAGTCTTATCACCCACATATCGATAAAGCAAGACAGCCTTAATCTACATTAAGAGAGCTTGGAAGTCTCCAAGTTAAATAGCGCTGAATTTAATTACTTAACGTCAGATGCACATGACACGC
This sequence comes from Parnassius orleans, assembly GCA_029286625.1. Lineage (NCBI taxonomy): Eukaryota > Metazoa > Arthropoda > Insecta > Lepidoptera > Papilionidae > Parnassius > Parnassius orleans. The sequence continues at coordinate 1,610,580 of JAGSMP010000137.1, forward strand.
GGGAAAATTCTCAAATGGAAACTGGGGTAATTAGCCAGATTTTAATATTTCAAAATTGTGCTTGAATTCGCATAATAAATGTACCCAAAATAATAAGAAATGATTATGAATGAACTAGACTGTATGTAACACCTTTTATTTCTTTGGACAATAAATTGTCATTTATACCTATAATTCATTTTATTTTAACGATACCCGCATAAGATGTAACTTTTCTTCGATAATTATTTTTTATTCTTCTGTTATTAAAATGCCGATATTGCAAAATATTGGCGGGAGTAAGTTTTCAGCATTACTGATGCATTGGTATTAGCTCTAGTCTCATCAATCCTTATCTTTAAGGTAGAAAGGCTATTTTAATAGTCTGGGTAATTTTTCGTCAGGAAGATGCTGCTGTCCATCTCCTGTTTCGTTCCCTTCTGTCACCTTTTACGACACCCACGGGACGATATGAGATACTGGATCATCTTACGCCGTCACTAGATGGTGGCGTTTTTACAATTTTTTTAATTCTCAATGTTTTTGGTTGCTTTACAGCACCAACCCGTGGATGTTGTAACAGGTGATTATTCGAAATGCGAGGTAGATCTTATGGCTTCTCATAGATAGCAGTATAACCGTCCCGTCATTTTACATCTTAGTATAATCATCTCGACCAACTATATGGAGCAGTGTCAAAAGAGCGCGACTAATGGTACTGTGATCCACATTCCATGTCCGGCAGTAGACTTTTATTGATGAAGTAGAAACTCTGAAAGTTACAAAATAGTAGAAAGCCTTTTCCAGGTAAATTATTAAGAATAAATTTCTATAATCAATATATAACTACGCGTGAATAGCCGCCTAAAGACATTTATGCTCGATATGAGCTTGTAATAAATGTCCTGCGCTAACGTCTTGAAATATTACAGGTGAATGGACTCGTATCTTACCTCCCTAATGGAATGTTTAATTGGGTCGAGGTAATGGAGAGCTAAATAGGTCACTATCATATACAAGGTGTCATGGCTTATCATACAACAATGAAAAGTCGGTCATTATTAGTTCGATAAAGTTTTTAGAAATAGTAAATTTTTTTGTTATTTCAAAATTTATTATAATTTATTATACACATAACTAACAAAAAACAAAAAGTAATTTCCACATAATAGCTTCTGAAATGGGGACTTTAATTCTCTACACACTATGTCTTAGCGTATTCGATATATTTTAGGAATTTATGTCTTAAATTTATACGGGACTACCCCCGACCACACCTGTTTAATAAAAAAAAGAATCATCAAAAGCAATTCACAATTGACGAAAATACCGCGTAACACAAATACAAAATATTATAGTTTTTGTTAAAATAATTTGTTTTGTTCCTCCTTGAATGCTTAAACGGTATTTCATAGTTAAATTCCTTTGTTTTATTTTAAATGTCGTAATTATTTGCAATGATTGTTTAGTGTTTAGCGTACTTATGACGAGTTACGGTGTTTGAAAGGTTTTTTAAGCGCTTTTTAGTTTGTAGTAAAACTGTACTATTGCAAGTCGGTCTGCTTTCACCAATTTTGCAATGTGAGTCTGAGGCAAATATTATGTTAATTTACGTATTGTAATAACTACATACCGTGATTTGTTGTCGTAACGATTCGTATTATAGTCAGTCGAAACGATGAGGAGTCCACTTTGAGGTTTACGTGTACTACGGTCATTACTCTGCTTAAAGTGTCAAATATTTTTGTAATAGATAAAGCTGTGTGAAGCTTATACGTATTCGCAAATATAAAATAGTATTTGAAAACACATGAGTTCAATGATTTATGGTGGGGAAGGCCGAGGCAAGAGATTTTTTTAGTGTTTCTTTTTCTGCTTTCAGGTGTTTTTAAGCCAGTAAAAACATGCCGTGTGACTTTTCAGGAAGGCCGAGTGTGAAGGAGTGAGGGTAAATAACTAATAAGCATTAAAAGTCTCCCACTCGCTTATACACTTTTATATACAACTAGCGATCCGCTCCGGCTTCACACGGGTGATTTCTGGATCTCGGCAACAGCGCCACCTATCGGATCCCATTAAAAATCTAAATCATCCAGGGATGAGTTTTAGCGAGACTAACGGACAGAAATTGATTTTTATATATTATATGAAAGATATATATACAATATACAGGATGGGCCATCTAACGTTTGGAATTGTAACTATAGTCATTTTGAGGTTGGAATGTTTGATGACATTTCCGATATGACAGAAAGTTAATTTTATGTTTGAAATTAGTGAAATGGGTCGCTTTTCGCTTGATCAAAGTTGGTAAATATTAAAAAATTATTTCCAAAGTGTTGTTCTTCTACTCAAACTGTAAGAAATTTATGGAAAAAAATTGACAAAAAGGATGTGCCAAAAACGCAGTTTGTGGATAAATTTGTAAAGCGAGTTCGTGAAACTGGATCTTTGTTGGATAAAACAACCCGTGTACGTACTCGTCCAATGCGCTCAACGGAAAACATCGCTGCTGTTGCTTAGAGTGTGCGTGAACAATCATCAACATCAACTCGTCATCGTTCTCAAGAATTGAACATTTCACGCACTTCTTTGAGAAGAATTTTGCATAAAGATCTCGGTATGAACGCGTACAAAGTTGAATTAGTGCAAGATCTGAAGCCGCATGACCATCCAATGCGTTTTCAGTTTGCTCAATGGGCCGAAGACCGCTTGATCGAAGATGAGCATTTTTACCGAAAAATCATCTTTTCAGATGAAGCACATTTCCACCTCAGAGGATAAGTCAATAAGCAAAATCATCATATCTGGGGCTCAGAAAATCCACACATCACCGTGAAGAAACCAATGCATCCATAACAAGTGACTGTCTGGTGCAGATTTTCCATAACAAGTGACTGTCTGGTGCAGATTTTGGTCTGGCGGCATAATTGAGCCATTTTTCTTCGAAAATTAGAAAGGAAACGCCGTTACAGTGAATGGCGATCGCTACCGCGCCATGCTAAGCAATTTTTTGTTTCCCAAAATTGAAGACGATGACATAGACAACATTTGGTTTCAACAGGACAGCGCAACGTGCCACACAGCCAACGTAACAATCGATATTTTGCGCACTGTTTTCGAAAATCGCATAATCAGCCGAAATGCTGATGTCAATTAGCCACCTCGAAGCTAGGATTTGACTCCGTTGGACTTTTTTTGTGGGGAGCCGTTAAGGACAAGTATTACGCTAATCATCCAGAGACGATTGACGGCTTGAAACATGAAATCGAAGTTGCCATTGACGAAATAGAGGCCCGAAAATCGAAAATGTACTGAAAAATTGGAGTGATCGAATGGGGTATTGTAAGGCTAGCCATGGCAGTCATGTGAATGATGTTGTTGTTCACGACGGCGAAAAGTGTTTAAAAAACATAGTGATTAAAAAACAATATTAAAAGTGCAATAGTGTTTATATATATATATATATATATATATATATATATATATATATATATATATATATATATAACTTCATTACATAAATATGAACAATAAAATATAATTGTTTCGTTTTTAATTACATAGGTTATATAAATATATACTTTTGTATTGGTTCCATATAAATCTGTGAAAAAATTCCACCTGTGGAAAATAGGTGATCTAATTCTTAATGTAATTCTTTAGACGATATTCAAGGTTGTTAAAGATTTAACATTCAATAAAAATTAAAAAAAAACAACATGTTTACAACCTTAGTATTATAGTATAGAGCATCGTTTGGTAATAGCCACAGAGTACTTTTAATATAGTAATAGCTAAGAAAATAACTCTTATTTGTACTAACAAAAGTCGACCGATCAGAGCGCGATCCGTTATAGAATATTCTAGGCATTATTAATTAACTGCGTAATATTTAATCCGAAAATGATGGAAATAATTTTTATGCTCTAGAAGAATTGTAAACATGGTAGTTAATTAGATTAAGGTTTATAGATTAAGGAAATAAAAGAATATTTAGCGTGATGAAACTTATTTCTTACTTATAGTAAAATTAAAGAATTAATGTACCCAAATATTGTGAAAATTTGGGATATCTTGGTTAATAACTTTTTACATTGTTAATATATTAAGAAACCTTTATAGTGTGCTAATAGGCAACTGAATTACCGATTTAACAATGTATAGTTCATTAGCGTAAGAATTAATCGTGTATAGAAAAAATTATGATTTAAGACAAGTGTATAGTGAAAATGTTATACAATAAAGAGGCAAAACGGACAATGGCAAGCGGCTCACTTTAAAGCAACGCTCGAGTCTACCTTATGGCCTCGGGGCCCTCGGGGGGAAGTGACTAGTAACAGAACCAAGTAGTAGCTGAATATAGAACATAGTGAATAGTAGCTAGTAACATAGTAGCTGATAATAGCAGCTAGTAACCAGTGATAATAATAGTTAGTTGTACAACATAGTAGCTGATAATAGCAGCTACTAACAAGTGATAGTAGTAGCATAGTACAACGTAGTAGCTGATAATAGCAGCTAGTAAACAGTGATAATTAAAGCAGATAGTACTAGTAGTAGTAAGTTACTACCGAACAACTTAAAGAAATAGTCAACTGAAGAAATCATCTGAAGAATATAGTGAACAACCGATATAGAACTACCGTAGTTGAACAACCATATTCAACAACCGTGGTCAATAACCAATAGTCAGAAGATTTCCGCCGAACAGTTGAGCAGTCGAACCGCTAGCCACTGCCTTGCCATTTGTATTCTACAGTTCGTGCATTTTCATTGAACGTCAGTCCACAGTACCCCAACCGCACCCACAAAGACGACAGTAGAAGTATCCACCAGAACCTATAGGTGTAGGACGTGAGCGACTCGCGGAGTAAGTGTTATCTTCTACAACATTTACTCCCGAGTTTCGCCCGTCCGGCACAGTTGTCTTCCATTCCTTAATGGAAAGTTTCAATCTTTCTAATAAACTCATAACTTTGAAAAACTATTCATTAGTTTTTTTTTATAGCTGATTCAAATTCCAAATCTTAAATGGCCCACCCCTTATATGTAAATATAAATACTGATATAGATATACACTTTTGCAAGTTTTTAAAGATACACTTAAAGAAGGTTTCTAGATTTATTCGAAAATATCCAAAATTGAATATGGTTGGTGATATTAACAACAACTACGGGCGTTCGTACGAGTTAATAATACACGGATCTTTTGCCTACTATTAGGTCTTTACTTATGAAATTGCCGTTTTTTATGAAATAAGTTAACGCAATTCTTTTTCTATATTTTTATTTCCATTAATCAAAGTAATCACCTATGCAATTGATTCGTCTTTGCCAAGGCAGTAGCAGTTTATTGATGCCTTTCTTGAAGATATCAGCTGACCCGGAGGCAACAAATTCTTCAAAGGCATTTTGTACTGCCTCTCGGGTATTGAATTTTTTTTCCGCCATAAAGTTATCCAAACTGGAAAAAATAGAGGTCTGTCGGTGCAAGGTCTAGTGATTACGGCGGATGATGGAGAGTTTCCAACACTCCAACCCTCTTGTAACTTAACTACTGACCGTCTGTTGTGCAGTATGAGGTCACGCGTTGTCGTGCAGGAGCAGCGGGGACGAGCGATTGACAAAAGCTGGTAGGAGACGTGCTAGCTTCTCCATCATTGTGTTCAGTTCTTCACAGTACACATCTGCAGTAATTCTCATCCCGTTTGGTAAGAAGCTGTGTTGAACCACGTAACAGTTGCAGCGTTACAGTGCACACGTTGGTAATGAAATGGGTGATATCCAGAAGAATTCAGTAGCTTTCGCACGTAGTACTGGCTAACTCTGAATTCTCGAGCTGCATCATTGGTGCTAGCGTGGGGGTTTCACTCGAAAAACTCGGTCACTGCGTTTTCGACAGCCGTGCTTTTTACTGAATGACCACCTTGACCACTACCATGTGACGGAGTGGTGAACTAAACCTTTGGTTAGCTGCGAAAATTGTTCTTCGATCGGGTGGTGCACGTGCGTTAATTCCTTGTTTGCAAATCGTCATCGTCATCATCATTGTAATCGTCATCGTCATCGTCATCGTCATCATCGTGACCTCTTACGTACGATTGTCCTATTTTTAAATTTTCGTAGAGAGTGTCGCTTCGTTGCCAAAATATTCGAACTGCCATAATATGAAAATACAATATTAAAAACTATAATTTAAAAAAACTAAAACTAGTAACTTAATTATCATACAGTCCTACTCCTCGCGGTATCGTGCCAAGAATGCTGGCTGCGTTTCCCCGTTGAATGGCCATTTGAGCGAGAAAAGAACCAGCCCTCTTATCACCAGCAGCAACGACCAGTCGCGAATGGAGTTCCTTTATAAACTTTACCACACGTGGACCCCACGGACCGATAGTCTCTACAGCAAATGGCACAAATATGTAGTCATCTCTCAGAGACTCATATTTGCGCCAGTTACTCAGTTAAGCTGCCTCTGATGCCGCCCCGGCTCTAAACGAGGTACCCTTGAGATGAGAGATCGCCAGTGTATACGCAAGTAGCATCCCACACGAGGCCTTTACCTCTCTCCCAAGGGACCAATTTCATACCGTCGGTCTCCTGCCATCGTCTCTAAATATTCCACAAGGCTCTAAAACCGAGGAACATTTATAGAGACAAGAGCCCTTCGGATGACATCGTTCAAAGAACCTTGCCGTGAAAACCTACCAGCACTTTTCTTACATGAGTCCGTGGAGCCCAAACTTGTCGACGTTGCTACCACAGGGGCACTGATGGGGTTGACAAATCGCCGCTACTAGTCGGATTCCTACGGCGATACGCAGCTTTCCCCATCAAGTAATGTGCCGAGATTACTTGATGGTAAAGCGTGTAACCAGTGAGACTAGATTCCTTAGTCAAAACAGCTAGAAGGCGTGCCTGATCTTGGTCACTATGGAAATTGTGAAACAAATCTTTCTGCACGTTCTGTACCAATGGAATATCCTCTGTTTTGTTGGTCAACTTCCAGTGGAACATTTTCGCCGGGACAGACACTCGCCATGTCTGCCCTGCCTGTAGCAAAGCACAGGTCTACTTTATTATTTAAAATTATGTTACATAAGTTACTAACACTATGCACGGAAGCAAGGAAAGCAGGCAATGCAGCGCTAGAAAGATTTCACACCAATACCACCAAATTTTATAGGTAAAGTAGCTTGAGTTCAGGCTGCTGTATTTAAAGTTAAATTTAGAATTTTTCTACAGCTATTTTAAGATTATTATCAATATCTTTTAAAATATCCGAACATTTCCAGATTTGCTTTGACTCGAGCGAGTAAGTATGTAAACCTAGGTACAAGTAGACAATATTTTAAAATAGTAAGAGCAATGGGGTTTAATTTATACAATTTATCAACGTGGTTTAAAAAGTGATTAAATTTTGTTTTTAAAACAGGTTTAATACTATCGAAAACAACGGGGCACCTAGCAGGTATAGCGATTCCGTACTGACAATTTTATTTCTGGAGAAATATGATTGAAATTTTAAGTAAAGTGTCTCTGGTAGAACTAGATAAATTATTGCCAAAAATATTTCACATTTATTATTATTTGGTTCAAAACCAATATTTTAAAATTTCGAAAATATGAGTAAGATCACTGAGGACGTCATCTGCTCTACCTCCCAGTGTACCGTCGTCCAGATACCAGACATTCAGCTTGGATTTCAAATTTGAAATAATTGGTTGAATTCCCAAACTGAAAAGTGCTGGACCTAGTGGGTCACCCTGCTGAATACCGACAGCAAAATCGATAATATGGTTTTCGTAAAACAAGTTAGTATTTTGACTGTAACATTGCCAAACGTAATGATAAATTTCGGGGTATTGTTAGCCACATCTTTCAGCAGGTTACCCTATCGATAGAGTTAAAGCATTCTTTAGGTCAACCTTCATCTGCATCAGAGTTTGTTAAAAATGTACGCACTGAATGTACCGCCGCCTCACTGCCACCTCTAGTGCCAAAGCCTAGTTGAGTAGGCTGAAATTTTAACTAAGGTTAGAGATTATGTGCCTGCAAGCTAATTTTGAAGTTAAGCGTCGAAATGTGGAACCAACGGCAATAGGACGGATACCGTTATCCTTTTTTGAAGGCACATAATCTTGCCCCATATAAGAATGGAATGAAATTTGGATTAATATTACCAGAAAGCATAAAGTTACATAATTTTGTAATGTCATTAGAAGTACTCCGCCGCGTCACCGGCAGAAGCGCTTACAAGATCTTTAAGATGTTGAGGCGTAATTCCGTCAATGCCGCCAGCAGAGCCATTCGAAAATGACATAATTGCTTCTAAAGTGTCTTTTCAGAAATTTGTAAAGGTTGCATAGAAGTTTTTAGTTATGAATTTCTATTGTAGGCTGTGAAGCCGAAATACTTTACTATGGCATCGTTTAATATGTATATTTAATCCCTTTTACCTTTAAACAGCCTACTGTCGGTACAATTTGCGGAGCGGAGATATTCATTAAAAATTTAAACAGATCTCTACAGCACTCAAAATCTTTATATTACATAGCTTCATATTAACTTGAAATGTGCTGTACCCCGCATCATTCCTGAAACACAATCATTTACGGCCTAAATAAAAGCATTTTGCTCTATAAATGAAATATCACATTACTTCCTGGATTTATTCCATATTGATAAAAATTGTATGTAGTCGTTATGCTTTGACAGTTTACAGCGACACAGCAGAAATATTTTCCTTTATAAATGAGTATTATGTCTGAAATCAAAAATAATTATTATAATAACTGTCTTATATATTTACTGATCTTTTGTTGAAATTTGTAAGCCAAAATTGGCCTCTAAGTAATAAAATAAAATAAGTTAAATATAAAGTATATAGTCATCGTCATCGTCATCGTCATCGTCATCCTCATCGTCATCGTCATCGTCATCGTGACCTCTTACGTACGATTGTGCTATTTTTAAATTTTCGTAGATAATGTCGCTTCGTTACCAATGACGGAACGAAAATATTCGAACCGCCATAATATCGACGCTGGAAAGGAAAAATTATCCAAGCGACATCAGACTAACTTTACAGTAGAGCTGTTTAAAGTTTGAATATTCAGAAAAAAAATCGTGTAAATTCTTGTAATGGTCCAAAAAGCCTAGTTCTTATAAATTTATTTGTTTATTTTTTAATCTACATTATAGTATACGTAACTATTAAAAATAATGCTTCGTTTTAAAGTTAGTGTCGCTTAGTAAAATTTTCTCTAATAGTAGAGACGGGAAAAATTGACTAACCGACAAACTTTGATTAAGGAAGGTACGGTAAAAATGTAATATATATCTTTTTTTAGAATTTATATCAGAGTAATAGTTGCCTTACCAAAATAAAAAACATGTGGAAGTTGAGGCAAAACAACCTAAATATTAATTTAATATAATTTTTTTTCCGTAAATTTGACATAAGCGACTTTATTACAGATAATTGGATTAATATTTTATTAAAAAATGTAAATAAAATGCACTTAAACTATCTTGAGTTTTATTAATTTTAACAAAGCGACACTTAGGTACACAGTATTAGCATTAGTTAGGTATTATAAATCTACTAGTATATCACAATAATAATACTATGTGTTTAAAGAACATTGAGATCACAAATTTAAGTATTTAGTCCTATTAATTATTATAATCAATATAAAATGTGAATATGTTTACAAAACTAGTAACATTTCAGTCACAACTCGACGCTCAGTAACAATTAAAATAAAATGTACCTCATAGGCATTCATAAAACTGTACGTAACAAAAAGAAAACTTCTATAAAACGAACTTAAATTCAAATTCTAAAAATGACAGTAGCTCCTGGTAGCAGGTAACCAGATAAGAAACTAAATGAAATGACAAGAACAAAAGGAAAAAAATAATATGAATCTAACAGCCGTCAGGGAACCATCCTATAATTGACAGAGTATAAGTACTGTGTGAAAACAACTTACAGCCAGTAATATTTTCAATCATCATCTGCATTATAGTATGAAGTAACAATTAAAATAATAGAAACCAGTTTAAAGCTCCCATTGAATAAACCGAACTAAAAAGAAACTTCTAAGAAAAACAACATAAAATAATCTGTATGTTGTAATTATTATTGATCATCTTCAATATCTGATTCAGGCAAGGTATCTTTTGCATTAGTAGCCTTTGGGATAATGGAGTATTCATGATGGAATTGAGCAGGTATTACTTTATCTTTACAAAGTTTCATGAGATCTCTGAAGATTTGGCCTCTGCGATTGGCAGTCGGATTGGTAGCAAGGCATCAGTGGATTTTTGGTTATGGATTGAACTTCAACATTATACGATTTTGCATTAACGTTCATGGAGTCTTTGATATAAATCATGGAAGACTTATTTTTCTTGAAAGTCATACACGAACTTTGCTAATTTTCATAGTCAAATTTCCTTTGAAGTATTTATCGCCAACAACGTCCCATCTATTAAAACTTTCAAAAGTCATTGCTTCAATTTCATACGGAAAAGGTTCTTTTCTTGCCGTAGCAAATACAGTGTACCATTGCGAAGGCGCATGAATTATAGTTTTTTTCAGGTTATTCTCTATAACGGCGTGTACACTGTCAACAGGCATATATGTGTGCCCTGTTAGTAAATAATTAATTTGTATCGTCTGAAGATTATTATACTCCTGCAAAGTAGAATGTATCAAGGCTAGGACAGTGCGATTTCTATTCTGCCCAGGGCAACAGTCGCAGTATAGAAGAAGGTGTTTTATATTTTCTCATTCATCCATAGATTTTATGTAACTATGGAGAATACTTGCGATTTTATTTGCACCCCTTTTCCCGTTGCTTTCATCCCAATAATAGCAAGTTACTTCACGTGTTCCGTTTTCGTAGAAACATAGATTATTTATATACCGCTATTTTTCTTGAATAATAAAGCAGCATTCAACACCTTCTCCAAGTCGAAGCTTGCACATAATGTGGAAGGATCAGTTTTGTTTATAGATTTATGAGTAGAAAATCTATTTAAACTTTCTTCTTTCTCACTTTCATGATCTTCCTTTTCTTTCTTTTTTTTTGTATCGCTGAGATCTACTTGTTTGCAACTGTAAACATTTCAGGCACTTGTCTTTTTAGAGACATGAAATGATATATTAAATTCTTCGCTAAATATTTTTCGGAAAATCTTTTCACTAACTATGTCTATGCCAGCTTTCACGTTGCGTTCTTTATAAACGCTGTATACGTGTGCAATATTTTTGTATTCCTGCGGCAAGTTAACACGGGTAGAATCATGACGGCAATAATGTGAGGGGAAGGCTGGTAGGCTTTTGATGAAATTGACTGCAGACTCTTTAGTACTAGGTTAGGTTTTGTTGGGTGTTTCACATTTTCCTAGCAAGTCGTCTTTAGGACTTCCCGAGGAAGTATTTTTTACCGTGTAATATATACACTTTAGTGCAATATCTAATGTTGCTGCCAAAAACTGTAAGCATACAGATCTTTTTCATTCACCATCAGTAATGTAATACTTATATGTGTAATTGCGCGATTCTGAACTACTACGTTTACGTTTATCGTTTTCTTTGTCAGTCATGCCAACCAGTCTCCGGCGTTTAGGTAAGCGTCCAAAATGTTTAAATACTTGTTGCCCCTTTTCTTCGGATATGTTTTCACAATTGTTCCCACATTTATTACCCTTGCATGGATTAGGTTGAATTGATTTTTCTGGTTCTAATTGGCCATATTTTCTTACGTATTCTTTTCCTGTTTGTTTCGAAAAGCCTTTTCATTTCTCGTGTTTTTCTTCACTCTTTTTAAACCTCTTTGAGATGGATCGTCAATCGAGGTAAGTCCATACCGCGAGCAACTCCTGCAGCTGGATCATCAATCGAAGGTAAGTACATACTGCGAGAGACTCCTACACCTGGATTTTTATTCGGAGATAGGTCCTTACCTTGAGAAACTTCTGGTATATCATCATCATTCGAAGGTAAGTCCATTCCAGTTTACATTGGATAATCGTATACGTTCAAGTAAAAGTTGCCTAAATAATAAAATAACACTTGAAAACTGCAGGTAAAAATTGACTAACCGACGATCAGTTGTACTTTTAGGCAGGTAATATTTGCTGAACCAGTTGAATATTAAAAAAAGAAAACTGGCAATTTTAGCTAAACGCCATGTAGGAAAAAAACCAAATAAGCCAAAATTACTTAAGTTATAAAAGAACATATTGCCAGATACTGATAAAATTAACTAAGTGGAGTAATTACCGTACGAACAGAAATGTCAAACTTGACCAAAGGCAAATTTAGCGTTTCACAATTAGGACAACCACTAAATTTTCAAAAATGTTCGAAAATTTTGTCGGTTAGTAAAGAAAAAAAAGTGAAATCTCGCGAACTCCAAAATGTCGAAGCGACATCAAAAGTCGTTGTAGAAGGACGTGAGTAAGACTAAACGACGCAGAAAAATCAGGCGATTCAACAATGTATATAACTCAATATGGCCAAAAATGTCGCTTGGATAATTTTCCTTTCCAGCGTCGATATGAAACTATGAAATGGTACGGTGTTACATTTTAAGCAATGAAAGTGTACGTGGTGCGCAAAATTTATACAAAAGTGAATCTTTGCCGTGGCAAGAAATTAACGTACCTGCCAATCGAAGAACAATTGACAGCTAATCAAACAATTCAAGTGCAGTGAGCCATTTAAATAATAAATATGAAGTTAGGTGGGATTACATATGGAGGCCCTACACTATGGCCTGAAAACTCGCCAGACCTTTCACTGTTAGACTTTATCTGTGGGTGAAATAAAGAGTCGTGTTTACCTCAGAGGCCCAAAGATATGAAGATCGCCGCAGCAAAATTGTTGTTGCATTCACGAAAGTTAAAAGTGCTCAAGCACAGGTAATAAGTGTAAAAGCAATTCAATAAAACGTGCTCGTCTATAAATAGAAAAACGGATTCCATTTTGAAGTACTTATATTAGTTATTGGGACTACTTGCGTAATTTAGTTATTGGAACGAAGTTCTTTATCGGACAGTACGAATTTGGCGGACGGGGCTAGGCAAGAAAAAGTGTAAGAATTTTCCGTCACGACCTTCTAAAGTAGTGTAGACGGCCTTGGCGGCTATAAGGAAGCGAGATGGAATAATATCCCTCGCACTTTTTCTTATCTTGCCATGAAAGAAATATTATTTTATTTTAAATGACGCTTCATTGTAATAGAGGCTAGTAATTCATTTATTTGTATTTGTTATTCAATAATAATATACTATGAAAGTAACTTCGTTCCAACCGAGTGTTCCACGACACTCACGCATGTTTTGTTTTTATAGAGGTGAGGGACAAACGAGCATGCGGCTCACCTGATGGTAAGTGACTACCACCGCCCATGAACAACTGCAACACCAGGGAATCGCAGGTGCGCTGCTGGCCTTCTAGAAAGGAGTAAGCTACAGTAGCTAAGATTAGCTCTTTTCTTGATCCCTAAGTCAAGAAAAATTGCCGGTGGTAAACGATTCCACAAAGAGGTCATACGAGGAAGAAAACTCCTAGTAAAACGTACAGTGCTGGACCGGCAAGCATCCAGATGGTGTGGATGGTATCGTAAGTTTTGTCGCGATGTGCAAGTTTTGTTGCGATGTGCGAAAATAGTTTATTGGAATAAACTATAAACTATAACTATAACTAGAAATCTTTCTAGGGTTGCATTGCCTGCTTTCCTTGCTTTCGTGCATAGTGTCAATTACTTATGTGACGTAATTTTAAATAATAAAGTAGACCTGTGCTTTGCTACGGAGGCAAGGCAAACATGGCTAACGCTCTGTCCCAGTGAAAATGTTCCACTGGAAGTTAACCAACAAAAACAGTGGAATATATATATACAAATCTTTCTGCACACTCCGTACAAAAGATTTTTTTATAGAATAAGGGTGACAAACGAGCACACAGTCCACCTGATGGTAAGTGGTTGCTGTTGCCCATAGACATCTACATTTATCTTCGTTAGTGAATTTAAATGCAGATGCGTTGTCAGCCGTGAGGACTAAGATAGAATGCCTCTTTTCCAGTAAAAGGGTCTCCGCTTCTCTACACTCACCATACGAAACACAGCAGCATTAAGCTGCTATTTTACGTTGGTATTCTGTGAGAGCTTCCTCGGTCGAGCCGACCCAGTCGTGCTACAACTATACTATTAATATAGCTGCAGCATGGCTCTACCACGTAAAATTTGTTTCACAATTTCTACAGTGACCAAGATCAGGCCCGCCTTCTAGCTGTTTCAACTAAGGAATCTAGTCACTGGTTACACGCTTTAGCATCAAGTAATCTTGGCACATTGCTTGATGAGGATAGCTTGCGCATCGCCGTAGGAATCCGTCTAGGAGCGGCAATTTGTCAACCTCATCAGTGCCCTTGTAGTAGCAGCGTCGACGAGTTTGGGCTCACGGACTTTCATGTAAGAAAAGTGCAGGTAGGTTTTCCCGTCACGGTTCTTTGAACAAAGTCATCCAAAGAGCTCTTGCCTCTATAAATGTTCCCTCGGTTTTAGAGCTTTGTGGAATATTTAGAGATGATGGAAAGAGACCCGACGGTATGACTTTGGTCCCTTGGGAGAGAGGTAAGGCCTTAGTGTAGGATGTTACTTCCGTAGACACTTTGGCGACCTCTCATCTCAAGCGTTTAGAGCCGGAGCGGCATCAGAGGTAGCTTAAGTAAATTGCGCAAATATGAGTCTTTGAGTGATGTGCCATTTGCTGTAGAGACTATCGGTCCGTGCGGTCCACGTGCGGTGATAAGAGGGCTGGTTCTTTTCTCGCTCAAAGGTGAGATATATAGCTATTCAGCGAGAAAATGCAGCCAGCGTTCTTGGCACGATACCACGGGAGTAGGACTGTATGACAATTAAAAATTTTAGTTTTAGTTTTTCTTTATTGTTGCTTTTTTTTTTAATAGTGTGTGTAACCTTTTAATTAGATTTAATTTTATACTATGTTTTAATTATAATAAATTGTAGAGCAATATTTAAAATAATAATTATAATAATAATTTTTAAACTATAACTAATATATTATTATAATTGGATTTTTTTTAATACGCCATAATAATGTACATTAATCGGTAACGTCATTGAAAAGTAAAAATATTTTCTTAATTTATATATTATGACGATCTTAAGCCCGTTAAAAGTGTGAAGGGAAAACTAGAACCATAATTCGCGTCGTGTAGTTATTAACTTAAGCATTAGTAGTGAGCGTGTCACTAAGAAAGTGAACAGTAGGCAAAAACATTGTGAATTGAATCGCATACACAAGAGCGCGCGTACGCGTAGTTGTTGCTCATAAATCACATTGAATTTGAGATAATTTCAAATAAAAGAAGCCTTATTTACTCATATTTTCAAAAACTGTAATAACAGTATATCATTATATTTAAACTTAAATGTAAAATTTGGATTGTATTATTCTTGAAAAATAACTTCATATATTTTTCAAAGAATATCCAAATTTTAGATAATTAAAAAAATAAAAAATATCTACAAGCAGGCTGCTGAGTTTCTTTAACGTAAAATTATAAGTACGTAAAAATATGTATGTATACCTTATTTTAGGTAATTTAAATGTAAAGTAATGACACTTTAACTTAAAATAGAGAAAACGATTTTAGTTTTAGACAAACAAATAAAATTTATCCATTGGAATAAGCCGCCAGGTGTTCATAATCGAGAAAGTTGGGAAAAGTTCGATGAAAATTATCCTTTTGGTTCAACTTACTCAAACAATGTTAATGTTCCAAAATGTTGTTCATAAATTTAGAAGTTGAAAAAAACACTCACTTTTCAATGGACACAAAAGAAATTTCGTGAGCCCACTTCGGAATTAACTTAACTCTCAAATTAAATTAAATTTAAGATTGAATACGAGACTGCGTTTTATACCTTCTTAGATGTTGCCCTCGTAAGACCCAATTTTTAATAACAATGATACGTTAATTACTTATTATACTTTAAAAAGCACAAACGTTCACATAGTGCTTCAGACGGGGAAGATAATTTCAATAATTTTTGAAAGAGAACAATATATTTATTATGGGTTTTATTGTTCTTGTAGGATATTTAAGAAACTAGGTTCAATAATAATAATAATAATATTTGTTTATTCACTCCACAAATTTTACACTATTTAAATAAAAGTACCATCAATTACATTGAGAGGTTAACGTCGGCAGCCGTACTAGTATAAACTGTGCCACGGCTGCCTGCGCATCTGGGAATTAAATAATAACCTAATAGGTAAGATCTTTCTTAACAAATAATATTTAGAATCTTTTCAAGTAAAATAAAATTATTACATGCAGGTAGATACATAAGAAAATAGAATTTAAGCAAGATTACCACTAGGTGTGTTTGATGTATGGTATAATTATAAGCGGGGAGCGTGAATGCATGAGGGAGTAATACGTTTGTAGGATTTGTTGTGTGGGGGCTGCGTGTGTGGGGGTGCGTGTGTGTGTGTGTGTGTGTGTGTGTGTGTGTGTGTGTGTGTGTGTGTGTGTGTAATTACAAAGTTATTTAAGGTTTTGATCCGAATAATATTTTCTATCTCGTCAAAATGTAAATTCAGTAACCAATCCCGAGTAGCGAATTTACACTGATTTATGGTTAAAGGGTAAATATTTAAAGCTTTATTTGCGATGTTATATAGATGGGAACTTATAACAAAGTAATGCCGTTTTGCAAAAGCGGTTCTGTGTGGACCTATGCTGCTGTGTTTCGTATGGTGAGTGTAGAGAACCGGAGACCCTTTTACTGGAAAAGAGGCATTCTATCTTAGTCTTCACGGCTGACAACACATCTGCATTTAAATTCGCAAACGAAGATAGATGTAGATGTCTATGGGCCACTGCAACCACTTACCATCAGGTGGACTGTGTGCTCGTTTGTCACCCTTATTCTATAAAAAAAAAGGTGTTGTGCAAACTTTGCTCTTATTGCGTTTTTGAGTTGGAATGTATGGTAGTCCTAGATGCTTACAAAGTATTGTGTGGATAATAAACAGTTTTCTTACCGTAAGAACTGAGCATTCACGGTAGAGTAGTGACGTGCTATACCTACGCGGTCTTCTATAAATTACTTTTAAGATTGCACGCTGAGCACGCTCCAGGAAGCAGTGTACTAATGCTAGTTCCACCCCATGAGACAATGCAGTATTTGAGCAAAGATTGGACAAGCGCACAGTAAACACACATTAGCGTGTCGCGATCAGCAGATTTTCTAAGTAGGTAAAAGATAGGAATTAATTTTCTAATTCGGGCTGTTAATGATTGAACATGTAATGACCAATTAAGACGATTATCTAGAATCAGACCGAGGTATTTTAAGCTATGTGTTGGTGATAACTGAGGACAGCCGCAGCAACTATTTAATCTATGTGTTGGTGATAACTGAGGACAGCCGCAGCAACTATTTAATCTATCACAAGTGTGTGCCCTTATACAAAAGTCAATGGATGGTTGAGTATTGGCCCGTGGGGTGAATGTTATGTACTTGGTCTTTTTTAAGTTTAACGTAAGCAAATTGTCGTCCAAACATCTCATGACCTCGCTGAAGGCATTTTCAGTGTATTGTTGAGCCCGAGCCCAATCCTCATCATGCACAATCAACGCTGTGTCATCTGCATAAGTGATAATTTTGCAGTTTGGTAGTGAAAGTTTACACAAGTTGTTGATGTACACTAGGAAGAGGGTTGGACCTAGTACACTGCCCTGTGGTACTCCATAAGAGAGACTGACATCCAAACTTTGGTAGTTACCTAATTTGTCAATGGCTGGTTATACAATATGTTTTAACTTATAAATACTTTATGCTAATTTTAGAACATTAGGTTTTTATTAATCAAGGATGATGATGATGATAAATGAAACTTAACTACTTTTACGAATTTGAATTGCTTTTATTGAAAATCGATAACGGAAAACAACACCAAAAGGTGTCTTAGTACCGAAAACAGTAATATAACAATATTATTCAATAAGACAGTCATAGCCTTATAATCAGACACTTTCTTTGTGGAATATCTTTTCAAAAAATGCGTTGCTATTTATCCAAACTTTCCGGCAAATGTACGAGTATATTGCCATAATATTGCCATGGAGACGACGTCTTTTAGAAGGAATATGTAGTGTTCCTGGTCGTCCTGTTTGTCCTGTTCCTGGTCATCTTGTTCCTGGTCGTCCTGTTTGCCGCTTTGCTGTTAATTCTCTCTCCACGTACCCCCATGCCTCGTCTATGTGAATAACTCAATATATTTTCTTGCTCTCTGTTTTCTTCCATGACATAATCACTCTCAGGTTCAGAAGATAAAGAGTTAGAATTATTTCCGGTCACAAAATCTTATAGTTTTCTAAGTCTTAATTATTTATCAGTATATATTTTATAATTTTTACACCCTTTAAAAATGTTTGTGGCCGTAGAAGGAAAAGGGGAGATCTCCCGCCGGGCAAGGTATTCTGCCCGGGGAGCAGCCAACGCTCCGAGTGGAAGTTCGGAGCTATTCTGTATATACTGTTTTTAATTCGGAACTTTGATAGCGCGATTTAGGCTTTGATGTATTTTGCTTGTGGCGCGACGACAGCGCCGCCACAACTTTATTACTCATGCAATAAAATCGGATCGTGCAGATTATAACACAAACTTAATTTGAAACAAATTCTAAACGTGGTAAATATAGCACATTTTATTTTCTTCAAGCACCTTGCCATATTTATTACACATAATATGAGCTTGCAATTGTCCTACTGGTTTTAACCAAAATTTTAGTAACATTATAAAGTTTGATTATTCAATGAGTAATTTAAAAGATTAATTTTTCTAAACATTATCAAATTATAGAGATTATTACAGGTTTTTCTTACCTCGTGGTGGCCCACAAGTTGCCCGCGTAGCCATTTTGGTGAAAGTGACATTAACAGTGACATCTGTCAATTTTTTCTCAGCACGGCCACAGACCAAACCTTTTGGTAGAGATTAATTGTGTTCTGTGGACCAAAGCTCGTTTGACACTCTTATTCTATAAAAAAAATATATGTAAAACGTGGTACGTTACTATGAGGGAATTATTTATCACATGATATTTATACACATAATATTTATAATAATTTTAAAACAATAATTCATTTTAAACATGCAAGCTCCATTAAAATTATGTTATTGATAGTAATGGAAAGGCTAAATGCTAGGAGGATTATTACTGATCTTATGGACACATCGTAATTTTTACACGCATCATTACGTAAATTCCAATAACTGACCGACAAATGTTCCACTATATTAAGGCTAGTGTAATGGGATCATAAACTTTATAAGGTATCGCAATAGGGAGAGTGCGAAACGCTAGTCTAGTTCATGTTGGTGTACCTTCCTTTGTCCTCAAAATATATCACATTTATTGTGAGCAAACCTAGATCTGAGCTATCTAGCATAAATTAAATAACGCCAGCGCTAGGAATCGAGATCAATTTGCCCGCATCCTATTAAGTTCAAAACGTAAATTACTTAGGAATTAATTTGAGAAATTAAAACTTTTCGAAAATATGTGAAGTCCGCCAACTTTTGAAGTCAAACACCGCGGCACTCTACACTCTTTGAAACTCGCTTAAAATATAATATAAGCCCACCAGCGTAACGTACTCGTTTATCCTTTAGAGAATACTTAACGGCCTCATTAACCAAGTGGTTCTAAACGCAGCTACTGATCATGAGGTCCCGGATTTAACTACCTGGTCGGGCCGAAAATCAGTTATTGCCTAGGAAAGCACATAAAGCCGTTGGTCATGCGCCTGACCTCTCTCCGATCATCTTGGATTGCCATCCCATCGGACTATGAGGGTGGGGTAGTAGAAATTGCACCGGTACTTTCACATACACTCGGGCTCTATATTCTGGCGACAGCCAATGAGAAAGAAAGGTTCTTGAATAGAGCAGTCTTGTTCATGTAAGCGAAGTATAGGGCGGCCTCCCACTAGATGGAGAGACGAGCTGGTAAGACATGGAAAAGTCGATGGATGCAGCGGTAGACTTGTGAAGAGCTGTAACGAAAAATACTCATGCTGCATGGAAAATCAAATTTTTGTTATATTTTTGAAGCGAAAACGACTGATTTAATATAATAATTTAATATTATATTAAATCAGTTGTGCTTAAGCCACCTAGCGTCTACTTCACGTACCACCTTGAGAGTAAATCAATTTTTGTTATGTAGAATTGCTATTCCTATAAAATGAAGTAGATAGCGCTATTACAAAACAATTTTACTCGAAAAAAAAATATTCTTTTGATTTATTACACTTAATTTAGGCACTACATGTCTTAAAATAACGATTGTAACATTTATTAGCTATAAAATGAAACTCTTATCTTATGCCCCAGTTGAGGTTGAAAATTATTATATTAAATAAATAATTTGCCGTGAAATTTATATTACGTACTCGTACATATTATATTTCATTTCATTTGAAGGTTCTACTTCTACCGCGTGTGAACTGCTCACATGTTTTTTTTTAATACGAACGAACTTTAACATAATTTCATCATAATAAGATTACACTGAAAATGGATATAAAAGGAAAACACAGAAAGTATCGTGGGTGAAAACGGGCTCCGGAGATCAGTACCAATTTATAGCTTATTTTATGACCTTAGTGAATTGAAATCAACCGTTAGATGTTCGTATGTTATTTTACGTTGAATATCAACGTCCATACGTTTTTGAGGTATGTTTTAAGTTACGTATATTTAAATTTTAAATTAAATTATTACGTTTTTAAATATTTCATTTTTTTATAGAATAGGGGTGACAAACGAGTATACAGTTCACCTGATGGTAAGTGGATGCTGTGGCTCATAGACATCTACATTTATCATCGATTAAGGATCAAAATGCAGATGCATTTTCACCCCGAGGACTAAGATGGAATCTACATAGTTTCCCGATTTATGTAGAATTGCCCATACACCTAGTGTAATTATTGGTGAAAGTACTCAGGTCCTAGATTCTAATCCCAGATGAAATACACATTATACCGATTTTTAGTGTAAGTTCGAGTGATCTATATTTGCGTTTGCGTTGAAGAACTACAGATTTCCCTTCTGAGCCGCGTCTACTTGCTCTTTACGCGAGGCATACGAATTGTCTTGCACGCGATTCCGACTTCCAAGGTTGTCTTGTCCATTAAGAAAGAAAATTGAGGAGTTGAAACTGCAGTTATGTCTGGCGCATTTGGACTATAAGTAGGTCTTCGATTCAATCGAAATTTGGGCGGTGCGAAAGTTGAAATTTTGTATATCGCAGTGCTTAAGTACTTGTATAGTAACGCTAAGATGTCTAACCAAGTGCAGAACCAGAGTACTAAACCTATCCAATTGCAGAGAGGTGTAAGACAGGGTAAGGTTATATCTCCGAAACTCTTCACCACTGCATTGTAAGCTATTGGACTGGAAATGTAAGGTAATAAGATCAATAGCGAATACATCACTCACCTTCGATTAGTCAACGATATAGTCATTATGAGAAAATCCCTGGAAGACCTTAGCGCTATGATAAACGACCTCAGTAGTGTAATAATGGATAAGACAAAAATCAATTGTAAAGTTCATGTTACACCTATACCGGTACTAGTTGGGAACATTACGCTTAAAGTTGTTGACGAATATGTGTACCTGGGACAAAATAACAGATTAGTAAAAAGTCCTACTTCGACCAAGAGGTCAATAGACGAATCTAACTCGTTTGAGCTGCGGAGGAAACTGCAACAAATCTGTTTGTCCGTTATTCTTCAGAGCCTTAAAACAAAATTATACAAACGTTACCAGTGATGACTAACGAAACCGAAACATGATCTTTCACTGCTGGCCGTGTTGGGATTTCTAGTTCATTCAGCTTGTAATGGACAAAGCTATGCTTAAATTTTTTCTGCGTATTAGACTTCGTAATGAGTAGTAAATATCAGCAGTGGAACCAGAGTTACCGACATAGCCCAACGAATCAGTAAACTGAAGTGAAAAAGAGCCCGCAATATATGTAGCTCGAAGAACCGACAACCAACGGGAAGGTTCTCAAGTGGCAGCTTCGTACCAGTAAACAAAGTGTAGGACGCCCTCCTACTGGATGGAGTGACGATCCGATAAAAGGTGCAAGCATTCGATGGTTGCAGATGACTCAGGACCGTGTTTTATGGCATTCCTTGGAGAGGACTTTGTAGTGGACTTGTGACGGTATGTAAAGATGATGGTCCGAGAGCACTTGGCGCATTTTTCATGAAGTGTTTGATGCATCATGAAACTTTGTTAAAAAGTATCAATCCACTCAATAAGCAGGTATTTGACTGTTTGCCTGGCCTACCTGGGTACGCCTGGTACTGCGCATACAGGTAAGTCACAAAAAACTTCGCCCAAAAAAATAGTGAATAATTCAAATAATAATAATGATTATTCGTCAGCTAAGTTCATAAAGAATTAAGAAAAAAATGGCGGACACTTCTGAAGGGCTTGAAATAGGGGCAAACTACCCCAAATTGTATTTTCAAAAATTCCAAAAAAAAAGCGTTTGATTTAATTTAAATTTGAGACTGGTTGCTTTACTACATTTCGGCATTACTTGATGGGGAAAGCTTGCGCATCGCCGTAGGAATCCGACTAGTAGCGGCGATTTGTCAACCCCATCAGTGCCCCTGTGGTAGCAGGGTCGATGAGTTTGGGCTCCACGGACTTTTATGTAAGAAAAGTAATGGTAGGTTTTCACGGCACAGTTCTTTGAACGATGTCATCCGAAGGGCTCTTGTCTCTATAAATGTTCCTTCGGTTTTAGAGCTTTGTGGAATATTTAGAGACGATGGCAGGAGACCCGACGGTATGACATTGGTCCCTTGGGAGAGAGGTAAAGCCCTAATGTGGGATGCTACTTTTCAACAAAGTTTCATGATGCATCAAACACTTCATGAAAAATGCGTTATGAGCTCTTGGACCATGATTATGAGCCCGTAAGCTGACAGACTAATAAGAAAAAGACATTAAGAAAAATTTTGTTGTATTATATAGAGGTGTAGTTGACTAATTTTTACTGTAAAGACCTCTTAATTTGGGGATGAAATCAATAAATCGTACTCAATAAAATAGAAAGACCTCTTGGAATTGGGATAATTTTGTCATAAAATATATAACTTAATGCAAATCATTCACATAAACAGAATATGTTTTTGTTGTATAAAGATCGTAGGACCATTGTTGCACAAAAGGGGATAGTTTTGATATCTCGTATTACAATAACTTATGCTCTCTTAGAAACTAATAATACGCAAAAAGAAGCATAAAAACAAATGGCGCGGTAGGAAAACGCAATAACGAAAATCGTCGTCAGGGGAATCACTCTTTATGTACAGCTGAGCGTGGAACTTTATCACAGTGACTCGCTTTGTTACTTTGTTAAGCCAATTTTCAGAATGAAAAGTAACGAGTACATCACTGATATTGTTAAATAAACAATTATCTAACTTTATTAACAGCATACATTTACTAGGTGGTAAGGTTCCTTCTCTGCCTAGAAGTCTTTCGGGGTAGGTATTACCTATTTCTGCCGCCAAATAGCAGTGCTTGCACTGCTGTGTTCCAATCTGTACGATAGGGAGAACGAATATAATGATAGGATGTGAGGCATTCCATCTTAGTCGTCAGAGGTTAAAAAAGTTAAAGTTAAAGTTACAGCCTATATACGTCCCACTACTGGGCACAGGCCTCCCCTCATTTCTGAGAGGGTTTTAGGGCAAGGAAGTGTCCGCCGCGCTGCCCCAATGCGTGTTGACGAACTTCACATGTCTTCGAAATATTATTTTTTCTTATTTCTCAGACATGCAGGTTTCCTCACGATGTTTCCTCTACCGCCGAGCACGTGGTAAATCAGCACTTAAAATTGCAACTAACAATTTCATTGGTGCTGGCGGGGATCGAACCCGGTTTGCTCGCGTACTTTGAAATTTACAGCAAACGCTAACCGTCTGAGCTACCACGGTTCTTAAGACCTCAGAGGTGGCAACACATTATTAGCCTTTTTGTTTGAATTCAGCTGCAGGTGTCCGTAGACTGTAGCCACTTACCATCAGGTTGACTGTAAGTTCGTTGTCACTTCAGTTTTATAAAAACGTTTATTATATACAATCGTTGTTGTCAACATTACGGTGTTTTTAATAGCAAGTAAAGAGACGAACAAGATGTTTTCTGGTGGTTTCAAGCCTGCTCATAAATATTAAAGTGCTTCTGATATCTTTGCCATGTTGTGTGTCACAATTCATTGTGTTTATCAAACTTATAAGACGTCTTTTATTTCACAAGGGACTAGAGTTTGTAGACTAGATGGTGTCTACAAACTCAGCAAAGATTTACTCATTATATATTTTATTCACTATCAGCCCTTAGCAGTTCACTGTGGAAAATGGGTCTCTTTTTCAAGAGGGATCATTTGCCATATTCGCCACGCTTGGCAGACAGATTTAAAATCGCAGTATCAAAAATGTCACTCGCCTTTGTCGCTGCTACGTCACCGGTATCTATCATATACGCGATACATATCGCATATTGGCATATTAGAAGCCACGAGATCTTTTTGATTTTCCCTATAGCCGCCGCTTATAGCACTCACAGAGTGAGAGATGGATGACCAAGTGGTGGGTACTCTCTAACCGTGTAGTAGCGGTGTAAGAATATCCATTACCTCATATCGTTAAATAAGGGTCACAAGCGAACACAGTCCACGTGAAGGAAAGTGAATGCCGTGGCCCATGCTTATACACTTATCTATCCATAAGAATCAAAATGCAGACACGTTGTTACCCCTGAGGACTAAGATGGAATGCCTCATAACCAGTAAAAAGGGTCTCCCGTTCTATACACTCACCATGCAAAACAAAGAAACATTATTCTGCTGTTTCACAGTGGTATTCTGTAAGAGCGTGGGAGAACATTTGTCGAGCCGACCCATTCTCACTGCAGTCATAATATAGCTCCAGCGTGGCTCTACCACGTAAATATTTAATATTCAAAACGTTTTAATGAAATACTCTTAAAATAAATATTAAATATTATTAGTAAATAAAAAATAAATTATTATTTGATAAATTTTCCTAACCGTGAGCCGTTAGAGCCGTGGAAGCTCAGGAGCTAAGCGCTCGCTGTAAATTTCACAGTACGGGAGCAACCCGGGCTCGATCCCCACCGGCACTAATGTAATTGTTGATTGCAATTTTAAGCGCTGATTTACCACTAGCTCGGCGGTGAAGGAAAACATCATGAGGAAACCTGCATGTCTGAGAAATAAGAAAAAAATATTTCACGCCTTAGGGCAGCGCGGCGGACATTTCCTTGCCCTAAAACCCTCTCAAAATTAGAGGAGGCCTGTGCTCAGCAGTGGAACGTATATTGGCTGTAACTTTAAATTTTTAACTTCTAAATTTTCCTAAAATATCCCGCGCATATGTTATGGTCTAGAATTTTCCTAAAATATCCGCATATATTTAATAGTTTAGAATTAGATATCACAAAACAACTGCGAATTTAACAAATGTTTAATAAAAACATTGTCATAACATTATTGATAATGATGATACTATATAAATGGAAATCAACAGCAAACGTACTCGTAATAACAGTATTGAACAGAAACCAAAATGAAAACAAAGACACAATGAGCTGTGAATTTTAACTATCTCTCGCCGGCAATAAGGCGACCGTAATTCGGCAAATACAAACTGCTTGACTTTGCCAACCACAAGACATTCCATCCAGTAAATTTGAACTATTCAGACGAACTAGTTCCCTCGTTACACTACGCACCTCCATAAGGAAATGAAGGCAAACAAATCTGAAGTCGTTAAGTCGAGAATCGTGTATTCCCAAAGGATTGATAAGTGTCGTATAACATGCAACTCGCTTTATGACAGTGACCGTTGCAGAGATTTAAAAAAAGAGTAGGCTCTTTTCTCATTACCTTACGCCACCAAAAATGCAGATAAGTAATATATTTTTGACCGTCTAGAATTCTTAAATAAATAAAAAGTTTAAATGGTTCAGACGTTTTGTACATAAAAACTAATAGAACCGCATATTGTGCGCTCTATGGGTACGTAACGAGTTAGGACCACTTCATCCAAATATTTCACGACTCCTCTGCTAAATGTGTCTCACGCTGATTGGGCGGAGCCGCATTGCTCGTATTCGATAAATTGCGATCGCTTTGTCTTATTGCAGGCAATATAGGGGTCGTTACAAATGCGTTATATTAGAAGTATACATTGATTCTCTTATATCAT
Organism: Parnassius orleans; assembly: GCA_029286625.1. Taxonomy (NCBI): domain Eukaryota; kingdom Metazoa; phylum Arthropoda; class Insecta; order Lepidoptera; family Papilionidae; genus Parnassius; species Parnassius orleans. The sequence continues at coordinate 1,636,951 of JAGSMP010000137.1, forward strand.
GTCTTTGTTCTATGCCGGCGAATCTTATGTATATAATGATAGAATATTTCGGGAATGTAGTACCTATTTTGTAATAAAATACTATAATAAAAGAAAATCTAAAAGTAAGACGTAAGTCAATTTAATAATAATAATACTTTATTGCGGATATATTGCGTTAGTTAAGGTTAGTAACAATTATTACCTCAAAAATTACATTAATAATGTTGTCGTATTCCAACAATTATATTTACACAAGATCTTCATCCAATGATTCTAGATGGGGCAGTCAATCTTGCTGCCATAACTTTCAAAATGCTGTTGCCACTATTCCGCAGGTGCTGCAGTAAGGATACTATTTTTTTTCGAATCAAAGATTGGAAGCCATCTACCTGCACCTCCGCGAGAATCCCCGAGGTACTGCCAGCCCTAAGAGCATTCTGAAAGCGTTGCTGTACACGCAGAATATTAAAGACGCGCTGCGTATACTTCACCCACACGCCACTCGAGTAAAAGGATGTGCATTCTGCATTTCTGTCTTAAAAATTAAGATATTTACTTCACTAGTGCATCAAGCAAACCTGCGACCGAGCATGTTGGCCCAACTAAATTAATTTAATAATAGCAAATAATAAATACAGCAGAAGAATTGCAATAGCAAGCTAAATATATTCGTATGTGTTTTTACGTGGTAGAGCGACGTTGCAGCAGATTGAATGACTAGACCGTTTTCACGCTCGCATAGAACGGCAGCATTAAATTAAACTTTTAATAAAAAGTAAAGGCTTGGATTTCCAAGAACTAAAAAGAATAAAATAATTTCCTTAATAACTTCTCTAAATATTAATAATAACACTGTTGGTCGCAAATTGTTATTAATTGAACTGTGTCTTTTTGCAAGGAATATGTATTAGAAAGGAAATAAAGTTTAGAAAACGATTTGTTATATTTACGCGAACACTACACATTGAATAAAGTAGCTTCTATAGCTATAGCTCTACAGCTTCTGGCTATTATAGAAATTATATTATTATTTTTATTCTTTTTAGTTTTTTGATATAATTTTTATTATTATTTGATTTTTGGACCTTTTGACTAGATTGCTGTCTAAGCATAAAAAACTTCACCTCTTATTGGAGTTTACTCCTTAAGATTCGATTTTCATATATAAGCCCGGGGTATGAAAATTTATGAGGAGTAAAATCAAACGTTACGTCATGCGTTACGTTATCTATTCATGTTTCCATGACTACGTAATGTCGTATGCAACTTATCTTGCGCATCCCCCAGCACATAGTACTCTCGGCTGTACTAATTTATATAAACAAATAAAAACTGTCAACCAACTGTCAACTTGCGGAGTTTTGATATTAAATTTCATATATAATCGTTCGTAAGGAGTAAACTCCAGTCGTGCGTCGGAGCAGACACACACACTTTTTTTCACCCATTAACCGTGTAGTGGCGGTGTTGAACGTGTATGAGCAGTGTAAGAATATCCACTACCTCACATCACATCGTCCAGTGGGTGTGATAAAATGTGACAGAGGGAAACTAGGAGATGGGCAGCAGCGTCTTCTTAAATACAACTGTGTTTGCCAACTCAGGCGAGTTGGAAACGTCCGGCAACTATGGCCAGCCCTAGTGAGACGCTCTATGGGCGGGCCTATGTTCAGCAATGGACTTTGATAGGCTGTAATGTATGTAATAGAGAAGTTGCATTAACTTTATATATAAATGAAAGAATAATTAATTTAAAGTATATCTAAATATTTTTTTTATTAACAATTCCATTTTTTTAGTAATTATTATAAAAAATAGTTAATTTCTTTAATGAAAAAAACGACTTGTGATTGGTTGTAACGTCATTATATCCGTTGAGGCTATGAGCCAATCGCAATCATGCTATACTTTTGTATTTTCTATATTCGGATCACCATGTGTCATAACAAAACATATATTATAATCTGTATTATGCAATGACAATTTTTTTTTTAATTTTGACAACGTAAACATGAGTGTTTTATCATTTCACCATGTTGTGGCGTTACTAAAGCGATATAATGACATCACTGGCGATTGAATTTATATTTTAGAAAAACCATTTTTAATTGTAAAATTACATAAAAAATCAATTGTTGATTTTTTTAATTTTTCTTAATAATTAGTAAACTTCCAAAAAATAAATTTAAAAAACATGCAACTTCTCTATTAATGCTAATTTAAACACTTAAACATTATATTTCGGAGATTTAAAGCGCCGTCGAGCGAACTTCAGAAACTATTATGTGATTTTTTTAATTTCGAAGTTAGTTTGTGCTTTTTATTGAAAGTTTAATTATTTTACTCTTTTCAATGGTCAAAGGAATATCACAAATTCAACGTAACAACTAAAATGTTGTTTTAATAGGTACATTACAATCTTCATCCCTTATCTTTCCACCCATAGGGATAGAATTTTTTTTTTTTTTATTTATATGGGACCCCTTAATAAAAAAAAGAAGTATTAAAATCGGTTTAATCATTTCCGATAAATTGGTGAACATACATAATAACATCACTTCGATCATAGAACCTTTTTTGCTTTTTGCTCTTGCTAAATAATACATTAAAGAGAACATACGCGTAGAATATAGAACCTTCTCCTTTTTTGAAACTCGGAATAATATAAGTCGCATTTCGTTGATACGAAAAACTATTATTAAAGTTATAACTAATTAAATACCAACAGGAAGTCCCGTTTCAATAAAGGAATATGGGTAAAACTGTAATGTGCCTGTCCCGTAATAAAAGTGTAATACTAAAGATTTATTTAGTTTCATTCCTCGAAAGGAGGTCATGAAAGCAATTCCTTGGTTTGAATAGTTCACATTTACTGAGCGAAATGTGTGATATGTTGAACTCGACAGCTTGTGCTTGAAACTTGTAGTTGTCGTACTTTTAGCAAGCACATTTTGACATTATGCGAACTTCGTGATAGTTAATCTGTAGTTTTACGTTTGCGTTAAATAAGTACATAATATTAAAGGAATTAATGTAAAAAAGGAAATAACACAAAATAGATTTAATTCGTAAAAATTACAAAATTTATACTTATATTTATACTTGGAAGAGCCTTACTGCAGCTGTTTTGTGATTGTAGCACAAATTGGTCGGCTCGATCGGGGAAGGACCACGCTCTCACAGAATACAAGCGTAAAATAGCAGCTGAATGCTGTTGTGTTTCCTATGGTGAGTGTACAGAAGCGGAGACCCTTTTTACTGGATACGAGGCATTCCATCTTAGTTCTCAGGGGTGACAACGCATCTGCATTTTGAATCTTAATCGAGGATAAGTAGTGGAAATTCTTACATGAAAAAATCTGAAAAAATTCGAAGACATGTGACATCCGCCAACACGCATTGGGGCAGCGAGGCGGACACTCCCTTGCCCTAAAACCCTCTCAGAAGTGAGAGGAGGCCTGTGCCCAGCAGTAGGATGTATATAGGATGTAACAATATTACGTTTATTATGTTTAAATACATATTCTTGTTATGCATCACTAAATGATTTGCAAATCAAATCAAATAAACTATTCCTTTAATATGACTCCATTATTTTAATTTCGAAGCCTTTCAAATGTCTTCAGTAATTTAATAATTTCTACTGCTCACATACGAGTTTAAATCCGCAACGCGTCGTCATGTGCTCTACCGAGTGGATAAAGAGATTACTAACTGCCAACAAAGGCGAGGAAATCGGTTATATTCAATTAGTTCAGAATACACTACAAAAAACTAGATATAAAGAATATAAAGTGAAATACAGCGCTTACTTTTTTTAAATAATTTATAAAATTTTATTTCAAAGTATGTTAATAATTTACAAAAAAAAATTATCTTATATAAATAATTTACAAAAAATTTATTTTAACAAATTTCATGTTTGTGTGAGATAAAAAAATGAATAAGTGTTATACATGAGAGTAGAAGTAAAAAATGAAAAAAGAATTGAGGGTTAAATTCATAATCCCTCACTCGTTCGACTAATGTAAAAAGCATTGCAGCTAGAATCAGATGATCTACGAATCTTAATCGGTTTTATTATCATGTACTTCGTATTAATTCTTTTTTGTTCTAAAAGATTCTGTTGCAAAGCGTCTGCCCTGACGAATTGTGATGATTTGAGTACCTTATTTATTTTGGTGATATCTTGTATTTACTTCTAACTGCTGTTTCATGAATGTTTTATAACGTAAAGTACCCAAGTAGCAGACAAGAAATATAAGCAGACACTGTATTGCTCTCTTGCTTTATAACAGCTCTTTAAGAAAGTTTGTATCTTTCTTAACCTATATATAACAGATTCTTATATCTCTTCAAACGCACAGTGATAAAGTAGTCGTTTAGTAGTGACTATGATGGCTTTGGAGATAAAAAAGGGGTTTGTAGAGCGTTTGTACAGACGTTGGATATAAAGCCGAGTTATAAATATACTTATTAACACTATGAGATTTAAAAAAAGAATAACAAAGACAAAAGCGCTTCAATTGAGTTATAAATATTGTATATATTTATAACTCAATTGAACATTCTCAACTATTACCATTAATAGAGTAAGTCCGTACAAAACCTTTAATAATTTCACGAATTATTAATTATTTTGTCTTGAGTGCTTAACAGAAAATTAATTCAAATTACAAACGAACCTTAAAATGTTACGATAGTAAAACGGTTTTTAAAGTACTCTTGTAACTCAAAATAAGTAAAAAATACTCCATAGTTTGGTGATTGTAGATCTCAAAGCTCTAAAATAATTATCACTATCGTCGTTCTATTTCTAAAACCGTTATAATGGATATAGTGGATGTCTAAGGCTTTTGTAAAAAGTCGCCATTACATGGCAGTATTTGATAAATTATGTATGTCAATAAAACAATCATTTTTCTTATGTTAGAGAGCATACTTTTCACTATAAATAAACCTTTTTGCATTTCATGCACTCATAACTTGACCACAAGTTCCAATAACTCAATTGAAAAGAAACTGAAAATTAACCTTAAAATTTTAATGCACGTGAGTAAGATAAATTACTGCAAATCCTAAAGGTTTCACGAGCGCTTGAAAAATTTGGCTTAAACAATGCATATTTTGACAGAAAACTGGTGCTTGCACCAATTCTACGTAAACAAGTGAAATTAAGTCATTATACATAATATCACAATCAATTTGAGATAATATTTGTCATTTATGTTCTGTCACTTTTCTTATAATACTTCTTATAATAATTATAATATAGGTATATCATGTAAAAAATACCTTTAAGATGCTTTAAGATTTAGTTACGAGTTACAATAATATTTACAAATTCTATAAAGGTGGCACATGAACTTCTTGTATATCTTTTAGCTCCAAAAATCACATTTCACGCAACTTTGTATCGCTTTACAAACTCACCATGCCGCTATTGTACCGCTGCTGTAGCACTGAAGCCCGTATAAAATGGGCCCTCTTCAGTGGTATAGAAGCGATTGAGAAGATCTCTATCGCTACAGTAGCACTTATATAAGGAGGTGAAGCCATTACATATACCTGATAAGCGGCTACTATAGCGCTTTGTTATAACTCTTGTGTGCTACTTGGGTGATAACCAAAAATATTCATTTATTCAAATAATGTAAAATTTCTAAAAATTTTTCAAAAAAGCGTTAGCCCCTAGTATTTTCTACCGTATCGTGGAGGCAGTTTACAAACATAAATTTCACAAAGAGAAACATCCAGATGCGGAACAATTATTTATAGGTTATATAAATACGTGTTTCGTGCAGGATTCTAACCCCTCAGCGCTACAACTCATTGTTAAGTCACTGCGCCACGGAACCGTCTCACAACATTCGACACAATATATAAGTAAACATTTACAAAGCGTGTATAGTCTGAGCCGTTGTAGCTCAAAGGCTTAATCACTCGCCGTAAATTTCATAGTAAGAGAGTAACCCGAGTTCGAACCCCGACAGCACCAAAAGAAACTGGTAAAATGCTAATTTACCACATGCTCAGCGGTGAAAGAAAACATCATAAGGAAACCTAGATGTCTAGAATAAAATATTTCGAGGATTTGTGAAGTCCGCTAACACACACTGGAGCAGTGTGGCTGAGTTATAGCTCCATAACCGTCTCAGAAATGAGAGGAGGCCTGTGGTCAATAGTGAGACGTGTTATAGACTATAACTTAAATCTTTTTACCTTCAATAGTTATGGTGATGACCTCTTACTCGATTTTTATACCACTTATATATTTTATATCAACTACCCTATATTTTTCTATCCGCTACCACATATCATCCCGTGGGTGTCGTAAGAGGCAACAGGGAGATACAAATCAGGAGAACGTCTTCCTAATAACGTCTAAAAATATAAAAACTGCGGTTGCCAACCCGCTTGCCAAGCGTGGCAACTATGACAAACACTACCTATTAAAGTGTAACTACTGAACATAGGTCTCCCCCGTAGATTGCCTCATATCCCCCCCTATGAGGCAATCTGCAGAGACATGTTCAGTAATTACTAATAAATTGTAACAACAACAGTACCCGATTTTTGATTACGGTGAACTTCAAAACAGGCCATTAGCTTTGTAATACTAATGGGTATTACAAGTACCTACATTTTAATATGATTTCGACAGTAGTAAGGCTCCTTTTAAGTCTCCCTTGTTAGTTGATGCGTAAAGGAGTATGTCTGTTTTGAATACTACCTTCTTGTTTATCGCTGCCGCAAAGCAGCAGTGCACTTACTGTGTTATTCCAGTTAAAAGGGTAAGAAAGCCAGAGAATTACATGCTTAGATAAATTTTATCTAATTGCTCAGAGATGGCAACACATTAGTCTCCTGCTTTTGTTTGAAGTGGATACTTTGCTCTCAGAAATATGTGCATAGCTAAATGCTCCTATTTTTTTTTAAATAACCGCTATATTTGACAATAATGAAATTCCCCATAGGACTGTTAAATAATATCCAATAATGACGAGACAGCAAGACAAATTATATTTCCATTAGTAATCGAAATAATCGAAGGGGACGATGGTTACCTATACGTCATATTTGTGAACAGGTATTACTTGTGAAGGTGCTCAGATTTACAATTCACTAATTTTTCATATAACTTTTAATAGTATTCGTTATTTTATGTAAGAGGGGGCATGACACACGCGCATGTGACTCATCTGATGGTAAGTGACTACCGCCGCCCATGAACAACTATAACACCAGGGGAATTACAAGTGCGCTGCTGGCCTTTTAAAACGGCTTTTCTTGAAGGTTCCTAAATTTTCATGCCGGTACACCGCTTGCAACTTTACAAGGCACAGGTTCGGCCCCACATAGAATACTGTTCCCATCTCTGGGCAGGGGCTCCCCAGTGCTAGCTCTTCCACTTGACCGCATCCAGCGCAGAGCGGTTCGAATCGTCGACGACCGAGTTCTTTCCGATCGGCTTGACTCACTGCCACTGCGTAGAAATGTTGCATCTCTTTGCGTATTTTATCGCATGTACCACGGGGAGTGCTCTGAGGAATTGTTCGGACTAATTCCAGCCGCTCAATTTCACCATCGCACATTGCGACAAAACTCGCGATACCATCCATACCACCTGGATGATTGGCGGTCCACCACTGTGCGATTTAGAAGAAGTTTTCTTCCTCGCACAACTTCCTTGTGGAATCGATTACCACCAGCGATTTTTCCGGACCGATACGACTTAGGGACCTTCAAGAAAAAAGCCTACTCCTTTCTAAAAGGCCGGCAACGCATCTGCAATTCCCCTGGTGTTGCGGTTGTTCATGGACGGCGGTAGTCACTTACCATCAGGTGAGCCGCATGCTCGTTTGCCCCCTCTCCTATAAAAAAAAATCTTATCGATCCGGAAAATCGCTGGTGGTAGTCGATTCCACAAGGAAGTTATGCGAGGAAGAAAACTTCTAGTAAATAGCACGTGGTGGACCGCCAATCATCCAGATGGTATGGATGGTATCGTAAATTTTGTCAAGATGTACGATGGTGAAATATGGTATTTTAAAGACCTTTGAACATAGTGAGTGTTGAGAACCAAAGACCCTTTTTACTTGAAGCATTCCTTCTTAGTCCTCAGGGATGACAACGCGTCTGCATTTTGATTCTTAATCGAGGACAGATGTCTATGGACCAAGCATCCTTTTACCATCAGATGGACTGCGTGCTCGTTTGTCACCCTTATTCTATATAAAAGCTACTGAATTTTCTAGCAGAACAACTGTTCTTCTTTAGTCCTCCGTTTTTTCAGTTCAGGTTTCTAACAAGTGGTAAAATTAAAAAAATTGTACAATTATCAATGTAGTCGAAGTCAATGAAATACGCGTTATTAAGGATAACTCAAAAACTACTGGTCAAATTTATATGGGACCACATGAGAAGCACCTGCTTTCAAATAAAAAAAGAATCATCAAAATCGGTTGACCTAGAATAAAGTTCTGAGGTAACACACATAAAAAAATACAGTCGAATTGAGTACCTTCTCCATTTTTTGAAGTCGGTTGAAAATAAATGACGTTCGACAGCTTTATTTTCGTGCATTAAAAAATAAAAGCTCTCATTTAAATTTTACTTCATTCCATATAACAATATACTATAGTATCTACTAGAAACCTAAGTCTATCAGGCATGAAAATTATATAGGTTCGTTTATTATGTATATAGGTAAATCACAGTTACAAAAGGTATGTCTCTATATAATTCAACTGGTGGTCCCAACGTTCTGGTGTGCCTTCGGGAAACGATAAATTATTCCTTATTGAAACTAATTGCAGGAGAATTTCGCAGAGGCATTTAACACTAATTTGGAACCCTAAAATGAAGCACGTGTAAGCTGTATGTAGGCTACGATAGAAATTAATTGGCGAAATCACTAAGCCAACATCGTTTCATGGTAATGCAGAATTGGATTACGGCAATTTCTTTGGATAACTTATCGAAGACATTATAATAAATAAAATACATTTATTATATATTTATTTCTATTTATTTATAAGGTTTACCGACAGATGATACACAAAAACTAAAAACAAGATACAAGCATTGTTAAAAACATGCAATATGCTCACCCAGTTACCTATAGGCAACCACAGCTAACACAGAGTAATGTTGCGAAAAGTTAAATAACGTAAAATTTAGTAATACAGTAGCAAAATTGGGTATTCATGAGAAATTAAAAAGGTTTACATTTATCATCTAAAAAAGTAACATTTTTCTTCTGAAATTAAAAATATAAAACTGTAATATCCTATTGTAGTCATAAAAAGCTAGTAAACTCAACACATTTTATCAGCAAAAAAAATTATAGGCTGAAGTGGCAATGAGGCGACCATATAGTTCGAAGTGACAACCGAGCAAAAATTAAGTATAACTTACATAAGATTTCCATCATCATATTCTTACTCGTATTAATTTCATAGCAAATTATTTGCCTCTCAAAGTATTTGCCGTATAATATATATAGCGCCGTAAGAGACTCCATCACCTCGTTTCGCCCCGTAGCTGTCGTAAGCGACGACTATGGCAAATTAACTTTCAGCAAAAAGTAAAATATATTCAATGATCTAAAAAGAATAAAATAATTTCACAGTCTGAACTTGCGGCTGAATATCTTCTAAATCACGAATTTCGTCCCTTATTTTGCCACCCTTAGGCGTGAAATTTTTTCTTAAAATTAATAGAGAACCACCCTTAAAGTAATTACTTTATATCTATGGTAATTACCTATTTGATGAAAAAGTTATACTTAAATTATTAAAAATTTAATAAATATCGGTTTACAATTGATAAAGATATCGTATAAATAAAACATATGGACGAAATGGAAACTCCTCCTTTTTTTAAGTCCTAAAAATGTCAGAAATATTGAGTTTATTAAAATTACAGCCTAAGAAGCATTCTATCTTAGTCCTCAGAGGTGACAACGTATATGTTGCCTTTGTTTGAACTTGGTTGCAGGTGTCCATGGACTGCAGTAGTCACTTACCATCAATTATACTGTAGCGTAAGCTCGTTTATAACTTTTTTTTTAAAAGATCACATAGCTAGCGGATAAAAGTACAACCATTCCACTTACGCCAGACGTCAAATAGAATGCCTGGACTGGCGACAGAAAGTAGCATCAAATGTGTGATATATCTAGTACTACGATAGCACGTCCGTCTGTTAAGCGTGGCCATTATGATAAAAATAATGGGCAGCTGAAGTTATAGAGTTGTCTATTATCTCAGATTTTCCGAATATAATAGCTGGGTATTTCATAGAACATGGGTATCGTTGAGGCTGACATAAAACAATCGGTTAGCGATATGTTGTAGACGCCTAATGTAACGTTATGTCGTCTCACAGGGTGCATCATTCGAGATTGTTTTTAAAGAGGCCATCCTTGCTGCGGAAGCATAGAAGAAGTGGCTTTTTAAGCGCCCTTACCGTCTAATGTCGTGAAATGTGCTGCCTCAGCAATTATTTCCTAACAAAATTGGACAACCTATTTCACACGGATTACGTGTAATAAAGTAGTAGTCCTTAGCCTATTCTAATTATAAGACCATAAAAATAAGCAATAAACTTACCAAATACAAATTATAAATGCAATGGAACCTTTGCAATTCAAGTGGACGTGCTGATGCTACGTAACTGAAAAGATTCTTGCAGAAACTAAAGCCTAAAGTATTTTGCTAATTTTAACGAGGATGGCGCAAAGGCTCAGAATAATTTTTCTACAACATTCTTTGACGTCTGAATAAAATGTCAATGTATTCAAGAGAAGTTTGAATAGGCTTTTACTAAGCTAGCCAATACTATATCACCACCTACCATCTGATGGAAATATAGTCAGGCGCCAGCTTTTGATTAAAGAAAGTATTATATGAAAATAAGCGGGTACATCTTAGTACCGCCCCTATAAACTAATGTAAATCCATTAAACAAACAAATATTGATTCGTGAATAGAATACAATAGAATAGAATAATTTTTTCAACAATTTTTTTAGACAAGAATATTTATTCAAGGTCATTTATGTTTTACAACCACTTTTGAACATATTATCTTCTCTTAAACTTATGTTGTCAAAATTTTCATAATTGAAGGAGAAATTATTATATTTACAACTTGTTCACTTCAGGGAGCAAGCGAACGAGCGTGCATGCATACGTGCGCAAATACTTGAGTCCGTGTGTAATGTATAATGAAAACAATTAAAAGTTAAACAAGGGAATATAATATTTTTTTTGAATTTAGTATGTTGTAGTTTTTATGTAAAAAAAGTTTCAACCGCGAATATACCACGAAAACACCACGCAACTTCATTGCTTAAAAATATGTAATTAATATAGCCCTCAGTAAATATCTTTGTAGAAACAAACTGTTTCGGTTATTACTTCCTATTGCTAGAAAATGTTTAAGTGTCAAGCTGAAACTGCAAGTTTTACAAAGAAGCTAGACATTTTAACTTAACTCCAAGGTTCTCATCTCACCGTGACAAGTAATAGCTCTTTTGCTTTGTGTTTCCCTAAAATCTCAGCAATCAACATTCATTTCTACATTTTATTTTTAAAAGTTGGTTTCGTTTTGACTATACTATTAAGAAAAAAAAACAAGTGTGTAGTTCACATGCTGTAGAAGTGATACGATTGATTGAATTATTTTTTTATTTCATTTATTACACTAAAATTTTTAGTTTTTTTTAAATATTATAATTGATATTTTATTGATTATAATTTGATTTAATATATCAAAAGATCATTTTCTTTCGACTGAAATTGCTTTGAAATAGCGCTATCTACTTCATTATATAGCTAAAGTCATTATATCGAACAAAAATTTATTGACTCAAGGTTAAGTCATGAAATCGTGGATTGTTATAAATGAATTGGTATATTAAGGTAATTTTATTCAATATGGTTAATTTTGTTTATGTAATGAATTTAAAGTTTTTGTTTATGTTTTGAATGTAATCACATAATGTCTGACGGTTGAAAAATCTGCCCTTATAACTACTTGATGTATTTTGATGCGGTTTTCACAGGTGTTTAAGTAATTTCTTGAGGAAATTATTTAGTATTAGTTAGTAGTTAGTTAGTAGTAGTTTAAGTTTATATTTTAATTTTAATTTGTTTAATTCGTTTAAATTAGAAATGATGGCATTCTGTGATCAAGTTGCAGAAAGGTAACTACAATGGTAAATCACACCCGTACTAAGCCAGGCGAGTCGCTACTTAACTAATAATGTGGCACGCGGAATGAGCTTCAAATTAATTAATTTCACTATAAGGTCGTATGCAGTCGTCACGTTCGGCATGCGGAATAACGTTTAGTTATGCAATGAATTTGTTAATTTTTTATATTGTTTATTTTAACAGTTAAAATTTATAATAAACATCTTTATAGCACCACAGAAAGAGGAGACCGAGATAATAGGAAACAATTTAATTTAAGAAAATACTAGCAGTAGTATTTTTTTAAATATAAAAAAATACACAGTAGTCGAATGTCTGATTTTCACTTCAATAATAAAGGTAGTTTTAATTATTAGTGTATACTGTTTAGACTTATTAAAATGACGTCACTAGGAACAGTAAAAGAGAAATATATTATAACATTAACACGATTATTGTTAATCACATTTTCATTCATTCATTCATGCCTTACACAGCCTTTTAAAAGTTCACTGCTGAACATAGGCCTCACTCATGGATTGCTTCATAATGCTTTTGCTTTATTTTTGCTATAGTTGCTACGCTTGACAGGAGGATTTTTGCTTGACGCTTGACAGGAGGATTTGCAACCGCAGTTTTTTTTATTATTTTCGTAGCTTAGCCATTGTCCTACCAAACCGTCAGTTGAATATACTTCTACGTTTTGAGGTCCATAGAATCTAATCCCTCCGTTTAAAAAAGGATTCCATAAGTCATAAGGAATACGTAATTGACTGCCTTGTAATGGCAGGGTAATAGAATCCACTATCCCATAACATCGCAATAAGCGAAAGAAAGAAATAAAAGATGGCCAACAGCATTTTCCTGATAACAACTGAAAATAATAAAAAATCTGCGGTTGTCAATCCAAATTATTTTTAAAAGAGTTTAAAAGAGTATGCTCCAAATCCTATTATTTACATTTATAAAACAAAATTAAGACTTCCACTAATAAAATAAAAATCACATGGAAAATTAATTAATTTTAGAACTAGCAAAATGAAACTAATTAACTCTAGACTTATAACTGAATTTCAATAATAATTTCACAACCGTGTAGTGGCAATGTAAGAATACCCACTACCCCATATCATCCTGTTGGTGTCCTAAGAGGCGACAGAGGGAAATGAAACAAGAGATGGACAGTAGCATTTTCCAGAAAACAGTTTAAATAGTTCTGTTTCTGTTTCAATAATAAGAAAACTTCGGTCGCTAATAGTATTTCAGTCGAAGGCCTATTGAGACTTTCAGGATCAAGAAACTACAGCAATTTGGTGTAAAGGATATTGTACTTAAACTTATTATCTCATAATTAAGCAATAGAACGCATAATGTTAATATTAATAGAATAAGTTCGCTTAAGTTAGTATCTATGGGTGTTACTTAATTCTTGACCCCTTCATGCTCTTCCGCTTTTTCATCTAAATCATCAGCCCGTAAAGTCCATTGCTGGACATTTATCCTCGATTGAGAATCAAATTGCAGATACGTTGTCGCCCCACAGGAATAAGATATAATACCTCGTAACGAGTAAAAACCGGCCAAGTGCAAGTCGGACTCGCGCATGAAGGGTTCCGTACCATCACACACGTTTCTAGTAGCCCCCTTTAATTTTTAATTTATTTTTGTTTTTATTATTTGTTGTTATAGCGGCAACAGAAATACATATTCTGGTCTACCTATTACGGTTCATGAGATACAGCCCGCTGACAGAGAGACGGACGCATAGCGGAGGCTTAGTAATAGGGTCCCTAGGAATATGAAACTTCGCAGCATTAAGCTACAATTTTACACTGATATTCTGTAAAAGAGAGGTTCTTCCTAGGTCGAGCCGATCTATTCGTGCTAAAGTCATAATATAACTGTAGCGTGATGTAAACGAAATAGTTATACCGCCATCATCGGTAGTCATAAGACACCCACGGGACAAAATGGGGTGATGGTTTCTTTTATACCGTCACCACACGAGTAAGTATAATTAATTACTTTTACAAAATCTTAAAATATTTTACGAAACGAATATATCGTGCTCCGGTAATGTTTCTCAGAATTTCTAGACATATTAATATTAATCAGAGTTGTCAGGGCACGCTTTCAACGCGCATGGAGATACATGAATTGCATTTTGGTTAAAGAGAATTTTATTAGTGTTTGGCGGTGCAAAAAAACATCATGAGGAAACTTGAAATATGCTAACACCAGAGAACGCAAATAAAATATATTTGTTCACTAGCCAACACGCATTGGGGCAGCGCGGCGGACTCTTGCTGTCCTGATAAATACGCTCAGAAATGAGATGAGTTTTTAATTTACTAGTACTTTTACTCATTGTTACTGTTAATAATCTGAAATTAAAAAAATAGATGTAAATTTAAGATTATTTAGTTTTATAATGTTTGTTAAAATCAAATTATACATAATATTTATGTAAAAAAAGTAATTTTTAAATTAGCTAATTTAAATATAAAATAATCATAAAATTAAAACAATTTGAGAGAAAACCATCCATAGCAGCGACGATGCAGGCTTAAAGAATAATGATAAACGATAACCCCGTCTATCAGCGACATTGTACGCTCTCATTGTGCCCGGAGAGACCGGGGTCTATGCTGATAAAGCACGACACTCAAAAGGATACAAGAAACGCTTTCATCTCATCCGCTTACACAAGTGGCAGTTTCCTAAGCGAGGACGGGGTGTCTAATGACGTCGTTATCTTCGCTTATATAAATGACGCGACCTACTTTTTTGTTTCAGATCCATTACATAGCAATAGATTTGTTTGAAATACCGTAATATGATATAAGAAACGCAATAAATAAAATATAATCTAAGCTTTTATCGCCCGTTTAGTGTGTAGCGCCGTGTAATGGCGGGTAAGAATACCCACTACCCCATATCTTCCTGTGGGTGTCGTAAGAGGCGACAGAGGGAAACTGAGGCAGAAGATGCCAGCAGCATCTTTCTGATAAAAGCAAAAACCAATAAAAAAAACTGCGGTTGCTAACCCGCTCGCCAAGCGTGGCAACTATGGCAATAAACCCCATTAGCAACGACACTAATAAACGCTATTCCTGGCTACGGTGGCGACCATGGTAACGGCGGGGCAGGGGTGCTAAGAATCTCCGGTGGGGTTCGGTTGCCACCTACAACGACTCGACCTGGCAACTTATAACGCACGCACCCTGAGGACTGACGAGAAGATCCTGGAGCTGGAAAAGAGATAGACAAGTTACGCTGGCATATTATAGGATTATACGAGGTCCGAAGAGAGGAGAACACGGTAATCCTCGAATCCGGCAACTTTTTCTATCACCGGGAGGCGACCATCTGTCCCAAGGAGGTGTCGGATTTATCGTCCACAAGTCTCGTTAACAACGTTGTAAAGATTGGGAGTGTGTCGACGAGGGCTGCGTACCTTATACTCAGAATCACCAAACGGTATTCACTGAAGGTCATACAGGTTTACGCACCAACCTTGGCACATCCCGATGAGGAGGTGGAGGAAATATATGAGAATATCTCCAGAGCCATGCATTCCTCCAAAACCCACTATATGGTGTTAATGGGAGACTTCAACGCAAAACTAGGCACAAGAGAACGGTGAGCTGAAAGTAGGAAATTCTGATTAGGGCAACGGAAACCCAAGGGCCAGCAGCTGGCCGACTTCATGGAGAAAGAGGACTCTTTATGATGAACTCTTTCTTCCAGAAGCGGCCCCACTGGAAGTGGACCTACAGACAGATCTCCAAATGCATGCGGCGGGACTTACGCAACTTTAATACTGCTCGTATTGAAGAAGCGATCGAGCGGAACCAGGGCTCCAAAGTCTTTGCTAGAGATCTGTCTGCCAGAAAGAACCAACGGTCTAAGCTAAAGACCTAATGTAGCAGTATCGTTTCCGGACACCTGAGATTTTGAGTGAGATTGATAGGTTTTATGGGCAGCTGTACACGTCATCGTTGGAGCCACACGCGAGTGTGAGTAACGATCCAGAGCAAGTCTTGTCCGACACTATTCCGATGATATCCCGTCCTCCATGGTGGCACTACTCCACAGGCGTGGAGCAGAAGTGCAGTGGTCTTGTTCTTCAAGAAAGCCGACAACGCTCTCTTGAAGAACTACAGACCAATTTCCCTTCTGAACCGCGTCTACGTGCTGTTTTCGAGAGTCATTACGAATCGTCTCGCACGCAGACTCGACGACTTCCAGCCTCCCGAACAAGCCGGTTTCCGAAAGGCTTTAGCACCATAGTCCACATACATACCCTTCGGCAAATTGTACAGAAGACCGAAGAGTACAATCTGCCACTTTGTCTTGCGTATGTGGACTATGAAAGCCTTGATTCCGTCGAAATTTGGGCGGTACTGCAGTCCTTCAGTGGTGCCAAGTGGACTGTCGGTATATCGAAGTGCTTGAGTGTTTGTATAGTAGGGCTACGATGGCTATCCGAGTACAGAACCAGAGTACGAAACCTATCCAACTGCAGAGAGTTGTAAGACAGGATGACGTAATATCCCGAAACTCTTCATAGCTGCGTTGGAAGACGTTTTCAAGCTACTGGACTGGAAAGGATACGGTATTAACATCAATGGCGAGTACATCACTCACCTTCGATTTGCCGACGATATAGTCCTTACGGCAGAATCGCTGGAGGACCTAAGTACTATGCTCAATGATCTCAATAGTGTCTCCCAACGGATAGGTCTTAACATGAACACGGACAAAACAGAAATCATGTTTAACGTCCATGTCACACCTATGCCGGTAGTTGTTGGGAGCACTAAGCTCGAGTTGTTGACGAAGATGTTTACCTGGGACAACTAGTCTGACTAGGTAAGTCCAACTTTGACCGAGAGGTCAATCGACGGATTCAACTCGGCTGGCTTCGGAGATTACGACACATCTTCTCGTCAGACATACCTCAAAACTTGAAAACGAGACTGTACAACCAGTGCGTGTTGACAGTGATGACCTATGGATCTGAGACGTGGTACTTCACTGCTGGCCGTATGAGGAAGCTCAAAGTCGCTCAGCGAGCTATGGAGAGGGCTATGCTCGGCGTCTCTGCGTGATAGACTTAAAACGAGGATATCCGCAGTAGAACCAGAGTGACCGTCATAGCCCAAAAAATTAGTATGCTGAAGTCGCAATGGGCCGGCCATATAGCTCGAAGATCCTACAACCGATGGGGAAGAAAGGTTCTCGAGTGGCAGCCTCGTACCGGCAAGCGAAGTGAAGGGCGTCCCCCCACTAGATGGAGTGACGACCTGGTAAGACATGCATTAAGTCAATGGTTGCAGGTGGCTCAGGACCGTGCTTTGTGGCATTCCTTGGGAGAGGCCTACGTTCAGCAGTGGACTTGTGAAGGGCTGTAATGATGATGAAGCTTTTATGGATCTAGGAGTTATTTATAGGCGCTATTAGACTGCGTTCGTGAACCACTGGCAAAAGCATTTTAAGCTTAATGGGAGTGGTTGAAGCGAGTATTAGAATGAATGGAATGAATGTAAATAATATTTATATGTATTCAATAGTATAGTATGCAATAACATTGCTAATATTCACTTAAAACGAAAGACATTAAAAAGGATCAACCAGGATCAACCAGGATCACCAAGGATTGCTACGAACCTGATCCCCAGTGCCCGTACTAGTGAAATGCTGTTTCCAATTTTAATGCTGATATATACATGTTTTCCGGTGTATGAAAACATATTTTAAGTCCGCATATCCGAGGAAATAATAAAAAAAATCAGGGAACATGTGAAGTCAGTCAACACGCACTAGAGCAGCGTAACATACCCTTACTGACTCCATTTTCAGTCAAAGGAAATCTCTCCTCTAGAGTGAGAAGAATATAAGATAGGTACTTTACTTATGGTTATGGATGAACAAGCAACGTATTTTCTACCTTAAAACTACTAATGTCATATCTATTTTCACAATGTTATCCTAGAAAATATACTTACGAGTGTATTATTTTACAATTACGACAAGTTTAAATTATGAATTAACATCTACGTCTATCCTCAATAAAGAATCAAAATGCAGATGCGTTGTCACCCGTGAGGACTAAGATGAGATGCCTTATTTCCAGTAAAAAGATTATCCGGTTCTCTACAATCACCATACGAAGCACAGCAGTGTTAAGCTGCTATTTTACGCTGGTAAAATCATATTCTTTCCTTGATGTTACCATTACCAATATCATTACAGCTTATCAAAAATCAACTGCTGAACATATGCCTCCTTCCCCATAGATCACCTCATAGCAGAGACATTTGCCACGCTTGGCAAGCGGGTTAGCAACCACAGTTTTTATTTTCATTCAACTATTATTAGGAAGATGCTGCTTCCTTGATTGATGCTGTTTTCCTCTGTCCCCTCTTACGACACCCACGGGATTATATGGAGTTGTGGATATTCTTAAATCGCCCCTAGACGATTAGTTGAAATTAATTATTTATAGGTATATACCCTTACCTCTATTCATTGAATCATATTTACAAATAGTACATCTCAAATGTTTTTCTACAACCACTTTATAAAATGCACCACTATATTTAAAAGGGACAACAATCTTCTGCAATGAAAAGATTTGCTATTTCGCTGCATCGCTTTCCTGATAAGAAATATTTTATGAAATGCACTTCGTGGGAGCAATTGAACCATGCTTTTGAATTTTTCCTAAGCTCACAAGCTCTTTTCAGATTAAAAATTGGATTGAAAAATAAACTAGTGTTGATTTTTAGCCAAAACTCAATTATTCGCAACTAATGTATTTAATTACAAAAAATTGTGCTTGTAATTATGTACACACGTACGAAGTGAAACTTCTTTACGACATATCATTCTTCTTTTATTTTATATTTTACATAAGTAAATGGTTAAATAGTACTCATGCAGCCCCGGCGCGGCGGTGAAACCGTACAAGGAAACGGTATAATGAAACGGGATATTTTTGTTTTTAATACCGTACTAAATTTCTCCACTACGTCGATAAAGAAGTTTCACTTCAAAAACAGTACAAGAGCTAGTAGGATCCTAGCCTCAATGGCTCCGTACAAACTTAATTGTGTATGTAAATAGTTCATTCAACGTGGGAATTTTAGGTAACGTAATAACCGTACATTGCTCTAATCAAAAGGTAAAGGTCGGTTTAAAGGACAAACTTAACTTTACAGTTGAGAAAAATGTTCTCCGATACATCGGCCTACATCATGATCAATGCTCTAACTGCAAATGTAAGTTTGTATTCGCAAAAAATATTTTCTTATGATGTGATACGACTACAAACGGGTTTTCGATTATTTTCTTTACTTTTGCTTCTTGCCAAATTTCATGATTCTAGGTTAACAGGGTGTACCCTATTTTTGATGAGAGAGTTTACGAGTAATAATAGGTCGGGGAAAAAGTTTCTTAGTATTTTGTTTATATCTGGCTAGTTTTAATATCAATACATGTAGGACATTAACAAAAAGAAAAATTAAAAAAACACTTTCTCGTCATTTTTCAATTATTTTTTTGTCCGCCAAAGTGAGTAAATCTAACGAAGAAATTCGATACATACTGAAGTTTTATTACAAAAAAGAAAAAATTGTGACTCATGCCTGAAATTGTGTCATTGGACCTAATGCAATGTCAGTACGAGTAGCACAAAGTTGGTTCAAGCGTTTTCAGCCCGGGAATCTCGCTCTGGTCACCCTCATACGGATAAAGTCGATGCCATTTTTGAAAAAGTGGAGCAAGATCAGCATATTAGTAGTTACTAACTGACTAAGATGGAATGCCTGGTAATGAGTAAAAAGGGTCTCAAGATTGGCATATTAGTGGTTATTACATAGCCGAGGAATTGAAGACTGACTACAAAGCAATTTTGACCCGTTTGAAAAAGTCTGGCTATACAAAAAAAACTCGATATTTGGGTACCAAACGAACTCACTGAAAGAAACCTATTGAATCGTGTACTCATTTGCGATTTTCTACTAAATCTAAATGAAACCGAACTATATTTGAAAAGATTGATCACTGGTGATGAAAAGTGGATCACCTACGAAAAGAACGTGCAAAAAAGATTATGGTCAAAGGGTAGTCAAGCTCCACAAACTGTAGCGAAACCCAGATTAACACGGAATAAGGTGATGCTGTGTGTATGGTAGGATTGGAAGGGCATCGTTTATTTTGAGCTTTTACCGCCGGACAAAATCATCTATTTGGATCTCTACTCCCAACAACTAATGAGAATCAAGCAAGAAATTGAGAAAAAACGCCCGGAATTGATCAATAGAAAAAGAGTGGTCTTTCATCATCATAACGCCGGACCACACACATCTTTGGCCACTCAGCAAAAATTGAGAGAGCTTGGTTGGGAAGTGTTAATGCATCCACCATATAGTCCTGGCCTTGCACCCTCAGATTTTCACCTGTTTGGGTCTCTTCAGAATTCTTTGGGTAGTGTTAGGTTAACATCAAGAGAGGACTGTCAAAACTACTTGTCGCATTTTTTATCAAAAATCCCAAGATTTCTACAGCAATGGGATTATGTCACTATCGACAAGATGGCAAAATGGCACATATGTATTATAATTAAATGTAATTAAACTTTGAAAAAAATATCTTGAATTTGTATATAAAATACGAAGAAACTTTTCCCCGAACTAATAAAATAAGTGATACAAATGGTTTCATATATTTTGATTGCTTTGACGTAAAAGATTAAACTTTTTACCACTCCAAAAGACTGTCAACCTTAGTATTCGATATTCATTTCAACTTGATACTTCTATCCGGACGGACAACAAAGTGATTCTATAAGGATCCCGGTTTTCCCTTTGAGGTACGGAACCCTAAAAAGTAAAAGAAATATGTTTAATTAACGTATAACGAAAAAAATATCCATCGTCTTCCTACATATAAGATATGATCTAGATCGTCACTCCATCTAGTGGGGGTCCTCTCACAAAGAAAACGCTAATTAATAAAAAAATGGGAGTAATTCAGTCTGCCCTCACTATGACCTTCCCATTTTAGTGGTAACTGTAGATAAAAGAAATGCAGAAGCAATTTTAAATTAATTTAAGCAATTGAGATTCAAATTAAATTGGTTTGAAAACGAAATCTTCATTTCCTTCTCGAGACAATCGAGGAAGGAAGAAAAGGAAAAATAATTCCATTTAAATTCATTTATTCGTTTGCGATATATGGGTTACAATAGATCTTAATAATTTCAACAAAAATATAGCCGTATTCTACTTTTCGGTGTGCAAACTAATTAAATACAAGACATTTTTTAATAATTATAATGGAAAGATCTGATAATTCGTTTACCTACATAAACTATCCTTTATGTAAACTTGCCTTTTAAGTCGGCTTTTCTTTTATTGCCTAGTATTAGACAGTTATTTTTACTTTGTAATAAGCGAGCAAAGGATTCAAACGCGGAAAGGTTTTGATTTTTATCATTCATGTTACCTTCTATTCCTCTTTTATATCTTTTTTCATGAAGATAAAGATTATTTCTACAGAACACTGTAATAATATCCTCCAGACCGAATTGCGGTCTCGGCGGCCAGTCTTAACGGAGACTAGCCATCTGCACAGGGCAGGTTTATAGAGCACAAGGATATGCACAAGCAGGTGCAATTCTCTCACTCCCACAGTCCGATGGGATGGCAATCCGATATGACTGGAGAGAGATCAGGCGCAGAAACAACTGCTTTGCGTGCTTTCCGAAACACGGGGATGAAGAAATACCGCCAACTTCTTGACTCCGAGCTGTTACTGAGAATTTCTTGACACAAAAACCCAATAACTGATTTTGACCCGACTCGGGATTCGAACCTGGGATCACATGATCAGCAGTCACGCTGATCATGTGGACCACTAGGTCAACGAGGCAGTCATACACACTATAGTAAAGGGATAAATGATATTTTTCGTTGTTTCTTGGCTCCACCACTATGGTTAGCCACGGCTCTACAGAGACGTCAATTTAATTGCAATATAAGGCAATATGTATTTCTTTGACAAGTGTATTTCAGTTAATTTTGGAAATCTCAATTTTCATCGAGCGTAGTTGACTTTTATCACCATCATCATCATTACAAACCATCACCAGTCCACTACTAAACATAGACCTCCCCCAAGAAATGCTACAAAGCATAATGGGTCTTTAAATTGCTTAAAAATAGCCTTGGTCATGTAGTAATAAAAAAATCTTGAATTGTAGTCTATGCCCCTATATATTTGTTATATTTAGCTACGAGTGCTTTCCTAAAATAATAAATGGAACGGTAAACATACTGAACTGCACTAGTGCATAATTCACATATTGCCCTCATAATGAAATTTATTTTTGAGCAGTTTTATCACAATAATGTCCTTACACCATGTGATAAATCAGTACGTAAAATTGTAATTAGCACCTTTTGTGCTGACAGAGATTAAACTCAGGTTGGTCACCTATTACCAAATTTACCTTAGGCAAGCATTTAACCGTGGTAGCTCAGGGGCTATACGCTATTCTTTCACAGTACGCGAGCAACCCGGGTTCGATCTCCGCCGGCACCTATAAAATTGTTAATTGCTGATTTACCACGTGCTCGTTGGTGAAAGAAAACATCGTGAGGGAACCTGCATGTCTGAGAAATAAGGAAAAATATATTTCAAAGACATGTAAAGTTCGCCAACACGCATTGTGGCTGCACAGCGGACATTTCCTTGCCCTAAAACCTTCTCAGAAATGAGAAGAGGCCTGTTCCCAGCAGTGGGACGCATATAAGCTGTAACTTTAACTTTTTTAACTTTAAGCGTTTAACCTTTATACAGTTCCCCATAGATTGCCTCATATGGGAAATATTTGCCATAGTTGCCACGCAAGGCAGGCGGGTTAGCCGAAATTTTATATAATTTCCAGTTGTTATTAAGAAGATGCTGCTGGTTACCTCCTGTTTCAGTTTCCAACTGTCGTCTTTTACGACACCCACGAGACGACATGGGGCCAGAGGATTTTCTTACGTCACCAAAATTTGCTGTAACAAAATTTTAATTACACATTCATTGAATAAAACTATATTTACGGATTTTACCGCCTTTAGTTTACTTATTTTAATTCCCGGCGTTTCGGGTGATTTACAGCACCCATGGTCACGGGGGACTGAGGTGTTTGACGTCTCGATGTCATAGTTAGCCCGGTTACCTTCAGTTTTTGAATATTAATTTTTGGTCCGATCTACGCAGAATGAGCTTATAATATCTTGAAGTCTTGCAGTGGTATGCTTGGGTTTGGATTTAATTTTATTAATTATAGGATCCCAAGCAGATGGCAGCACCCATCCATCTTCTCTATTGAAATTAAGGTATTTTTTTAATTTCAATAGCCTCGCGAATCAACCTTCAAGTCGGTGCTTCAAGTCAGCTATATGTTCTTTTACGCGGGTTTTTATAGAGCTTTTTGTTTGTCCTATGTAAGAGGGACCACATTCACAATCCAGCTTGTACACTCCTGCATCTTGTAGAGGGATATGACACTTGACGGATGGTAAAAATTGACTAATCTTCTTCGACGGCTTGAAGTATTAAACTGCTAACGGGCTAACTATGACATCGGGACATCAAACACCTCAGTCCCCCCCCCCCGTGACCATGGGTACTGTAAAGCACCCGAAACGTCGGGAATTAAAATAAGTAAATTAAACGCGATAAAATCCGTAAATATAGTTTTATTCAATGTGTAGAATTCGTGTAAATATAAGAAATCATTACACATACATGTTTCGTTTTTTATTCTAACGCAAGCATTAATTGGTTAAATGACCCCTGTTGAGACATGCTAGCAGTGGAAGAAAAGCTGTAAAAGCAGTTAAGAAAAATGAATGACTAGAGAACCAGATAAAATTTACTCTTTCCTATTTACAGATTCAGAACTCGAGGAGTTGGGTGAACAAATGCCGCGATACCGCCCCGATTCTATCGCAGCACTGCGTCGGGCGACTCGTTTCACTGAACCAGAATTGAAGAGACTGTACCGAGGGTTTAAGGCCGAATGTCCTACTGGTGTGGTGCGAGAAGATACATTCAAGCACATATATTCCCAGTTCTTTCCTCAAGGAGGTAAGTATACCAGATGGATACAAAGATCTTTAGTAGAAACCTTACGAAAAAAAAAATATTTTTAGGCACAATCCAATTATTAGTTACATAATTCAATTATATACCAAAAATTTAAAGTGGTTTGATATATTCTAGACGATTCCACATAGTTTTATTATAAACATCAAAAGACTTAATTGCTAACGGTGAAATGAAAATTTTAATATTATTTTTATTTCACCATAAAGAATATTTTCTATTATTTATTTCCCCATCCCATGTGTGAAAGTAATAACTTTTAGCAAAGAAAAACGAGTGTAAGGTAAGTTATTTGTATTAATAAATGTAAGTATACTTTTTATATTTTAGACGAATAAATATATTATGCTATTAAATATGTACTAGCCAGATTATTAAGTTTACTTCGTTCACGTGAGCCACTCTAAGTAACCTTTAGACGTGGTATAAGGAATGATTCAGGGTTTTATTCGAACAGTGCATTCGAACTCGTAGCGGTAGAGACTTAACAACCTCTTATTTAGCAGTATTTTTTATAGAATAAGGGTGACAAACGAGCACACAGTCCACCTGGTGGTAAGTGGTTGCTGTGGCCAATAGACATCTGCATTTATCCTCGAATATGGCAATTCCCTCTATAATGCGGCCTATGTTTTATAAGTTAATAAAATTCTAAATGGATGCAGTACGAATTATTTATTTTGGATTTATCACGTCATTTGTAACAGGCAAACATGATGAAGACCACGGCAACAACATTAAATGCTTTCGAAAAGTATCAACTGCGATAAATTAACAATATTATACGCACTCTAAAACACTCACATGCTCAAGCACCCACTCGTCCGAACTGCCACATAGTCAGTCGATGTCAGGCACAAATTTCAACTACTCCAGCATCAGAAATTCTAGCCCAGGAACCGCGGCGTAACAGCCATTATATATACATAAGTATATCTATAATATACAAAAATCAATTGCTGTCTGTTAGTCTCGCCAAAACTCGAAAACGGCTCGACGGATTTTTTTGTGTGTTTTAGTGTATTCCCTAGATGATTTAGATTCACAGTTAGACCCGGTAGGTGGCGCTGTTGTCGAGAACCAGAAATAGCCCGTGCGAAGCCGCGGCGAATCACTAGTTGTTTTATATAGTTATATATTTTTTTACTAAAAGTTGTAATAAAAACAAAGCAGTAATCAAAGAAAGAATTTATTGATATATTTATATTCAATCAAATCAAATTGATTTCACTCCAAAATATTTCTAGTGAATAAACTAGAGTAGAAACTAGAAGGTTTTAAAAAAGGCTTCATCGAAAACAAAATGTTCCAATTTGTTCTTAAGATACCATTTGTTGGTCAATATTAAATATATTCTTAATGGAGGATAGATGTAGATGTTTATGGGCCTCAGCATCCACTTACCGTCAGGCGGACTGTGATTTATCACCCTTATTCTATAAAAAAAATGGTAGAACCTCGTTTTATTTCATCAGCTTTGAGCTTTGACACTTCTACCTGTAACCGGTATGAGTAAACATTCTGCTTATACAAGGTACTTTTAACGTCATCTATTTGATCACGCCTATGACCATTGCATTTTACAAAATCGACTCCTATAACAACCCTCCGCAGGATGAGACGGGATCATGACGCGATTTTCATTAGCAGGATAAAAGTAAAGTAAAGTTACAGCCTATATACGTCCCACTGCTGGGCACAGGCCTCCTCTCACTTTCGAGATAGCTTCAAATGAGATAGCAGGATACTAATTATTTACTGTAATTAAACTTGGTATTCCTTAATTACAATTTAATTATTTACTTACGTACAAGACTATTGTTTTCAATTTGAAGACCACATAAATTCATAAAGCTTGCACCCATAAAGTATTATTTGCCATTAAAGTCTCAAAGCTTTCACATCCGCGTTAGTATAACTAATAATAGTGTAATAAAATAAGTATAAAAAACGCATACCGTAAAAAGAAATAAAACACTGCATTGCGTTATATGCCACACAATATGTACGTGCCCTAATACGAATGTCTCGTTGGTCTAGTAGTCGTCCGCGACTGCAGACCCTCATGGTCTACCGGGTTCAAATTCTGGGTCGGGCCAAAAAATCAGTTATTGGGTTTTTCTGTCAAGAAATTCTTAGAAGCAACCTTTTACCTCCTTGCCTCGGAAAGCACGTAAAGCCGTTGGTCGTGCGCCTGATCTCTCTCCAGTCATGTCGGGTTGCCATCCCATCAGACTATGAGAGTGAGAGAATAAAGAGTGCACCTACTTGCGCACATTCTTGTTCACTATAATCCTGTCTTGCGCAGATGGCTATTCTCCGCCTTCGTTAAGACTGGCCGCCGGGACCGAAATTCGGTCTGAAGGACATTATAATTATTATGGTCCCTAATTTTGTCATGACCTTATATAAAACCTCGTTAAACAAATAAATTAAAAGAGATCACGTATTCTGATCTGCTGTAACAAACAATGTACCAAATTGAGATGATCCATATTTTGTGATGTTGGAGCTGTTATTTCACAGCCGTAAGTCCTATGAAACTACATATAAAAGGCGAACTGATGATAATGAGAATGATGATTAGGTTCCGGATTATGTCCGAACGTTAGATTCCAAGTGCGGTGTTCACCTATTACCGAATCAGTGTACAGTTAAGCTATCTCGCAGATTGATGATCGTAATACATACTAGACGTAACCCACCTTTGAAGCTGCTCCTCATCATCGGTCTGAGTATTTTAAGTCTGACTTAAAGCAGTCCCCCCCCCCCTCCCGTGACCATTGGTGCTGGAAAGTTCCCGAAACGTCGGGAATTAGAAAAGTTAAAATTAAAATCCGTAAAATTGGTTTTATTTCATATGTAGTATTAAGAAATCATTCATTTTAAATTTCTAAAAATAAATTATTTTTTACACATCTTCTGGTGAAATACTATATTTTGCTCCAATAATAGTTTGATAGTGGCCTAACTGACTTTCATTTGCCCAATAAATCTTTTAGATCTGCTTGATGGTATGGTGCGATACGTTTCGTTGTTTTCTTCGAAGCCAGTGCAAGCACCATACAAGTTCGAAGTACACAATAGCATAATTGGTTAAAAAATAGCTAAAACCTGAAACCCAACTACGATAAAAACACCCATTATTTTCTTTTCAGTTTATATATTAAATGTAATAAATATAATATTATATGTAATGTATTAAATATTATATGTAATATATTATATGTAATGTTATACACTAAATGTAATGTTATACACTAAATGTAATGCATTAAAATATTGTAAGTGGTATTTCTGAAGGGTATAGTGAGCCCGTAATATTTTGTGACCTTTGTTTTATATTTTTTTTTTATTAATAACCTATATTTTCAAAATATACTCGTTAGGACCTTTAATTCCATATCAAACACGATATTATAACCCATATTTTATTTTTGGTATTTATGTGGATTGCTAAGTTGTTTCCATCCATGTTGGTCACCCATTTTATGTGACGTCATATGGCTAACAATTCGCATAAGAGAACGACACTTCCGACAATACCTCATATGTTTAAATACGGCGAGTAGTTCAAATGATCTGGGTAAACAGATGAACATGCATTAATACTATTCATACATACATATTACATACATACATAATATGTACATACATATATACCCATTACACACCTTTTGGCTTTACCGTAGTCGGGTAAAAAAGAGGCTATACTTCCCCTTCTTAAAAAAACCTTTGTTCAGGAACAAATAATTCACATACTGATAATGGTGATGGCAATAAGCGAACTCTAATTGCACTCTACTTTGTTATAGGATTTAAAATAAAGTGTGCGCCGTAATAACCCCAACAATTGGCGATTACAGCAACAGCGCTGTGGATAATGGCTGAGCGAAAAATAATAATTCCATTCTAATGTGCGCTGCAATTTTTAATATTTGATAATATATGAACGGTTTTGTGCTTTATTCCATTTAAATGGAATTCAAAGAAGGTTATTTTTACAAAATATATTAGCACCAACTCTTAACAGTGTCCTTTGTTCAAAACTGTAGGAATAAAATCAGTTCTTACATAAAGTAGAGAGTTTGTTAATTATGTGGTTATATAAATATGAGCGCACTTAAACCCTAACTTCTTTTCCTAATATAATTTACGTAAAAATTTTATAACATTTACAATACTTACACAGATTAAAAATACATTCCGAGACAAAACTTACTTTTTGTTTTACTGTAAATATATTAGAAGTAAAAATGAAGTTTATACGAAAGACATGAAAAACAGCTTGCAGTTATCTTGGTTTGACGATACAATAAAAAAATTACATGTTTTATTTAAATGGTATACTAGCCTAAGCTAAGCCACAAAAATACGAATAATCCAAATTTTAAGCCATTATATTCGAAAATAAAATTTGTCATTATTGTAAACTAATAATTCTTCATTGAGTTTCAAACACCGTCAACTCCATTAACGGGATCCCTACATAAATATTTCCAATAACTCGGAACAAAATTTTAGAGTGGTTTATAAAATGTTTGAAAGCAAAGTTCGCGGCACGCACAAGCGATGTTACGCCAAAAATCGACGGAAAATGCATTTCATTAAGTGCTATGGAACGTGGAAACGTGGCGGCAAGTTGGCAAAGCTCTTATAATAAATAACTACGTGCGATGTACGCGGACATAAACAATTTTCAAAAATGATTTCTTATATTTACGCGAACACTACACATTGAATAAAACTATTTTTACGGATTTTATCGCGTTTAATTTTACTATTTTGATTCACGACGTTTCGGGTGCTTTAGAGCAACCCATGGTCACGGGGGGGACTGAGTTGTTTGACGTCCCGATGTCATAGTTAGCCCGGCTACCTTCAGTTTTAAATTTAAACTGAAGGTAGCCTAGTTTTATTAAATAATTTTATTCAATTTTCAAAAACACAATTATATGTGTATAACGTACAAATGATATTACAATTGTTATATGAAGGGTATAGAGAGTCAGTATTTTACCTTGGCCAGTATAAAGCCTTCTTTTTTTTGCCCATGGAGTATACCGGGTGTTTGTGAAACGCTCCCGAAAACGAAGACGAACGATAGTACTAACGATACCTTTGATGATGGGTCAGAAAGAAAATCGATCCCGAGGAAAAAAAAGTCATCTTTTCACAACGTTTTATTAGCTTTATTCACGCTCCATCATGTTAGTACAGCTAAATGAAACGATAGTTTCATTAAAAAATCATGAAAATACTTAAACATAAAACCAGCAGTGAAATTTAAAATAAAATCAGTTGACAATAGGGTCAATATTCTCGCGGACGCCGAATTCTTACCTAGCTCGGTACGAAACAATGCATTAGGTATTACTACTCAGTCTACCCTTCACTTTCACACAAGCGCTGCCGCCGCCCGTCTGACTAGGGGTCAATATACGCGCGGACGCCGAATTCACGCGGCCCGCAGCTAGCGATCGTACCACAATACCTAATAATTTACAACACTTGTCTAAATACCTAACTTATCTACTTAACATACTATTTCGCCACTGTGCTTGTCTCCACCTAGCCACATTAATTGAATTCACAGGTTTAATAAACCAAATACCTGGTGTGATTCCCGGCTAATGAAGAAATTACTTAAATGAAATGTTAACAAGGATAGAGTCATGCTTTTTATGCATTGTGTAGGTATGTTTATTATTATGATGTATTCAGTTATGTACCTATTCAGATCAGTTCAGTACTAAGTTATTTAAAAAATTAGGTATGAAACAACTTACCGATCGAAATCCTCCGTGGTCTTATGAGATTCTCAAGGCACATTATAAACGTACGTACGCGTTAGGCATTATTAAAACAAAACAAGAAACACAAAACGTAACAACAAGTAATAATAACAAGAATTTAATAAACAAAACGATTGAACTGTCGCTCACGTGCACGTGATAGTCAACACGGAACTGTCTCAAAAACTAAAATTAATAATCAATCCCGCCAAAACAAATTAATGCCCCTTGCATCGTAACGTCCTTGCGGTAACCACTTTGATCATTGCCACAGATTGTTAAACCGTACGACATTGCCAACGTTTATTTTATTTATAAATTTAGTTATCCCTACGATTAGTCTTCATATGGAATTTAGAAGTTATGGTCTTCACTTTTAATACAATTACACAATCAATTAAAATTCAAACAAAAGCAAACAGTTTTACTACAAAATGATATTGAAATTATGTTGAGGTACGGTCTTTGAGTACGGTGCTTTTCCAAACTATTTGAAAGTCTTGTTTACTCAGCTTCTTACCAGCTCGCAGCATGGATTCAGAAGTGGATTGTCAGTTCAAACTAATTTGTGCAATTTTACTTGATCTTTTAAAAGAAGTAGATAGGGGCCAGGAGATTGACGTCATATACACGGACTTTAGCAGCGCATCTGACAAGATTGACCACAATCAACTCATTAACAAACTTTCTGTATGGTATTGGTCCTCCTTGATTAGATGGTTTAGATCTATCTGGAGAATAGATCCCAAATTTTGTTGTCAATGGTTTCAAATCTAAAATGTATCGAGCGCAATCCGGGGTGCCTCAAGGTTCGCATCTGGGCCCTATATTATTCTTGGCTTTGTTAACGACATCACACAGAAATCAAAAATTGTCGTTGCTCGTTATTTGTTGATGATTTAAAAATTTATAAACCAGTAAAATCAGTAGAGGATATAAAGCTCATACAAAATGATGTGAATAGAATATCTCATTGGTGTGAGGTCAATAGTATGACTTTAATGCTAACAAATGCTTCCATGTAAAATATACCAGGAAAAACCACTTGTCTCTAGTTACTCAATTGGTAATGTAGTTTTGCAAGAGTTACGGAGATTAAAGACTTAGGAGTAACTATTGACAGAAAGCTAACTTAAATCTCATATAAACATTATTGTTAATAAAGGCGCGAAGTTCTTAGGATTTATTAAACGCAATACAAAGGGTTTTCTTCTAGGACTAAAATTATTTTATATAATGCTTTTGTAAGAAGTCACCTTGAATTTGCTAGTGTCATATGGAGTCCATCTTTTAGTGTGCACCCCAACGCATTGAAAGTGTACAGTGTGCCTTCACTCGACATCTTGCCTTCCATGCCAGTGGTATATCACATAGGCAGCCTTACTATCAGCGACTGGTTGTTTAAGATAATGTCTCTCTGAAATAGACGAGACATTCTAGATCTGTGTTTTTATATAAAATAGTACACAATAAAGTAAAGTGCAGTGACATACTTGATCGCATGTTGTTAGCTGTTCCACGTATATATCCCCGTTGTCGCATCTTAAAAACATTTTATATTCCTTTCATGAAAACTCATCTCGGGAATCATGTCTACTACGAACAATCGTATATGTGGCAAATATAACGAAATAGCTAAAACCATACCTAGCATCGATATATTTCATGACTCTTATAAGAATTTCAAAATTAAACTTACATGTAATGATTTCTTATATTTACGCGAACACTACACATTGAATAAAACTACTTTTACGGATTTTATCGCGTTTAATAACTTATTGTTTTATTAATTCCGACGTTTCGGTGCTTTACAGCACGATCAATCAACGATGAATAAAACCCGCGTAAAGAACACATAGCTGACGTGAAGCACCAACGTTCCGGGAAGTCTGCAGTTTGTGATCATATCCTAGACGGCCCCGCCATTACATTAGATTTGATAAACCACAAATTCTCGCGAAAGAACATCGATTCCTGCCAAGGATGATACGTGAGGCTATTGAAATTAAAAAAACATCCTAATTTCAATAGAGAGGGAGGCTGGGTACTACCACCTACTTGGGATCCTGTAATTAATAAAATTAAAACTAAACCCAAGCATACCACTGCAAGACTTCAAGACACAGTAAGTTCATTCTGCGTAGATCGGACCAAAATTAATAATTAAAAAGCTGAAGGTACTCCGGGTTAACTCTGACATCGGACGTCAATCACCTCAGTCCCCCGTGACCATGGGTGCTGTAAAGCACCCGAAACGTCGGGAATTAATAAAAAAAAAGTTATTAAACGCGATATAATCCGTAAAAGTAGTTTTATTCAATTAAACTTACATGATTAATTTATCGTCTAGTTCCAGTTAAAATTATATTTTGAATAGAATCTATTTTATACTTAAATTAAAATGTGCATACTTCTAAAGAGAGTACAATATCTACCATTTTCTTTCCCAATAATTGAACCTGATTTTTTCCAATTTTTTTACCTATTTAGGCACATAATTTACTTAAATTATGTGTCATTTTATTGCATTGATTTTATGTTTTTCCGACTCCAAATTAATCCTAAATTAAGTTGCATGAATCAATCTGTGAATGTTATGTACACCTGTAACTGATATGCATATCAGAAAATATAATAGTGTGTATGTTTTGTGACAATGTCATATATGTATATTGTAAGTGTACTTGTTAAATAAATAAATTTAAAAATCCCCGCATTTTCCCCGCATGATACCAATCCCCAACCAATTTGGGAATTCACCACATGTTGGCAACGCAGACATGTTTAAATTGCACAGCGCGAGGCGACACGAGTCGGCCGGGCGGCGGCAGCGCGTGTGAAAGGGAAGGGTAGACTGAGTAGTAATACCTAATGCATTGTTTCGTACCGAGCTAGGTAAGAGTTCGGCGTCCGCGAGAATATTGACCCTATTGTCTGCTGATTTTATTTTAAATTTCACAGCTGGTTTTATGTTTAAGTATTTTCATGATTTTTTAATGAAATTATCGTTTCTTTTAGCTGTACTAACATGATGGAGCGTGAATAAAGCTAATAAAACGTTATGAAAAGACGATTTTTTTCCTCGGATCGATTTTCTTCTGACCCATCATCAAAGGTATCGTTAGTACTATCGTCTGTCTTCGTTTTCGGGAGCGTTTCACAAACACCCGGTATACCAGTAAATCACTACGTGTGCAAGTGTCCATGGATATAGTAGCCACTTACCATCTGGTAGACTGTAAGTTTTTTGTCTTTATAAAATCTTAAATTTTATAAAATTTTGACGTTTACAAGAGCTTGAAGGAAGATTAAGTTGAATGAAGAAACATTATGACAAATCATCCTATGTGAAAGAAGTCCATGTCCAGTATTGGACTAATTACAGGCTGATAAGAACAATGTTTTAAAAAGAGTTGACTTGACTCTTAAAATGACACTTAAAATGGCTATTCTTGACAGCTCCGTAGCACGGTGGCTAAGTGTTTGATCGCGACGCAAATCCCTCACGGAGCCAGTGCCTGATTTAGAGTTTCGTCAGCCCTATGCTAACTATGAATATGCGCCTCCCACCGACCTGTTCTGTCTGTGCCTGCCCAGCCCATGAATATAATTACTAGATTTTTATATTTTGCTAGCTCTTCACCCCGCAGTTTCGCCCACATTGAATCATTTTTTTCTGATAGTAAGTGTCGACTGTCGCCCATGAACAACAGCAAAATTAGGGAAATTACAGGTGCGTTGCCAGACTTTCTAAAAGGAGTAAACTCGTTTGTTGAAGGTCTCTAAGTCGTATCGGTCCGGAAAAATCGCCGGTGGTAGATGACAAAGAAATCTTGCGAGGAAGAAAACTCCTAAAGCTAATAGTAAATCGCACAGTCATGGTGGACCGCCAAGCATCTAGATAGTGCTGATGGTACCGTGAGTTTTGTATCGATGCGCGTTGGTGTAATTTGGCGATTGGCTGATGGCTGAACAATTTGCCGAAGTACTCTCGTGGAAAATGCGATAGAAAATGCAATGGGATGCAACATCTCTTCGCAGCGCCAGTGAATCAAGCCGATCAGAAAGAACTCGGTCGTCGAGGATTCAAGCCACTCTTCGCTGGATTCGTTCAAGCGGAAGAAGCTGACAGTGGGGTTCCCTGATTCATAGATGAGAACAGTACTCCATGTGAGGGCAAACTTGCACCTTGTAAAG
This sequence comes from Parnassius orleans, assembly GCA_029286625.1. Taxonomy (NCBI): domain Eukaryota; kingdom Metazoa; phylum Arthropoda; class Insecta; order Lepidoptera; family Papilionidae; genus Parnassius; species Parnassius orleans. The sequence continues at coordinate 1,671,301 of JAGSMP010000137.1, forward strand.
TTGCAAACGGTGTGCCGGCATAAAATCCGGTCCCGCTCTGCTGAGCACACCAAGCTTTTTAGAGGCCAATTTAGCCTTCCCTTCCAAGTGACCGCGGAACTGTACGTCATTCAATATGTCGATGCCGAGGATTGTTAGCTGAGGCAGCAATCCTCGGCATCGACATGAAATTGAGGAAATACGACAAAGGGGTTCTTTTTAGCGGTAAACGCGCAAACCTGTGTCTTCTGAAGTTTAAACTGGCCTAGATTAGTTTCCAATCCGAGATTTTGTTTATTAAAGGCTCGACTTCAGACACAAGTTTGTTCCGATACTCGATGACGTGTTCCTGAGAAATATAAACATGGCCGGTATAAAAAGCATCACCAGTGCTACAACTAGTAACAGCAACATATATTTCATATACAGAAGAAACCGCGTAGGAGATAGCACGCAGCCCTCTGGAAAACTAGCATTAATAGTATCTTAGTTGGAGTATGCACCGTCTACTACGACCTTGATGCTCCGATCTGTATAAAGCTGATGATCCAATTCCACAATTTCTCGGGAAGCCCATAGGAAGGAAGCTTCTAGAGAAGAGTTTTGTACCAAAGCCCATCGAAGGCCTTCGCTACGTCCAAAGTAACGACCAAGGTCTCCCTCTTAGACTCTACTGCTTCCGCTCATCTATGAGTCAAATAAATTAGAAGATAAGAACTGATTAGTGACTACATTGGCGGTCACTAACTAGCTGGTGATCCTCAAGGTACCGCATGAGCTGGCAGTTTATAATGGATTCCATTATTTTGGAGAACAAGGAGGTGATGGCAATAGGCCTGTAGTTAGACGGGACTGAGCGGTCGCCTTTTTTAGGGATCGGGTGGACGAAAGCCGTCTACAATGATTTCGGGACTACGCCTAGGGAGTATGAGTACCGGAAAAGACGCGTTAGAACCGGTGTTAACTCCGGAGCACACGTCTTCTGCACAAAGGAGGGGCCCCATCAGATATAGATATAAATAGACAAGAAATAGCAACAAGTAAAATGCTTGTGGAACTTACTCTATTATTTATTGAGAATGTTATACCAAATTCTATTCTGTACATAAGTGGTGCTTGCAAAGGCAATCTCGGCGTCCCCTCAAACCATCGCCCTAGGCTTCAGGCGAGTAAGCATGTGGGTAAAGTAAATCAGGTCCTGCACGGAGCAAGTGTGTGTATGGCATACAAATTGTTGCGGGTTAGGAGCAAATCTCACTATAGAGGTGACTTCTTTCCAATAAAAAAAAAGATAAGCAAGAGACAAAAATCAAAAGATTCAGATATCTTGGAGTAATTATTGATATGATCGTCTAAATATGACAATGTGAATAATGCTAGTTTTACGTAAACAATTTACATTTAAAACATAAGAGAATTCATCACCGCATTTCGTATCGTAGATATCATTAGAAGTGACTACCGGAAATGTAGAAATATCTAATGTCTTCTTTAGGTGATATACCATCTCGTTTATGCCAGTTGTACAATACCCAGATCGGCGACGGGCAGCAGCGAGACATATTAATATTAGTTCAACGATTGTAAATCTGCCTGCCAAGCGTGACGATTAAGACACTTACAGTATACAAAAGCCAGCTATGCTTATGTATACTCTAAGGCTGGACCTCATTACAACGGGAGAGGTCGAATCTTAAGCGCTGGTTGTTAAAAAGATTAAAATTCTCACTAATATTCAGTGAGCAAGATTAGTTATTTTTATAACATTATGTTTTAAGGGATTTATTGTGGGGAAACTAATTATGTTTTGCAGAAAAGGGTCATAAGAGGTATTTATAACTAAAGAACATAAATATATTAATTTGGTCTCAGTACATTTATGAAAATTCTTTAAGCACTAGGATTTTTTTAATACAATGGGGGTGACAAGCGTGCACGCAGTCGACAGTCCACCTGATGGTAAGTGGATGCTGTGGCCCATAGACATCTACATTTATCTTCGATTAAGAATTAAAATGCAGATGCGTTGTCACCCCTGAGGATGGAATGCCTCATTTCCGGTAAAAAGGGTCTCCGCCAGCTCCCTAAGCATGAGTCTGTATTATGACTGGACCACGCTCACACAGAATACCTTCTTTATATAAAGAAAAGCTTTTGAATTCGCTTTCGCTTTCGCATTCGCTTTCGTGTTGGTTAGTGAAGTTTTTACGTACCAGTGAACGAACGTTACCAAAGGGGATTGGTATGATTGGTTCCGGCCCTATAGTGGCCGGAGCCGATCCTCCTGGGCAGTTCGTCTACTGCGTTGTTGTCCCTGAAGTCACATTGTTGTGTTTACATACCTCGTTTAGTCGTTGATGGCATTCATATATTAATCCCGAGTTTACCACATTGCAACTCACAGCTTGTAGTACCGCGATGCTGTCGGTCAGTATTCTGATGGAGGAGTCTTTTACTTTCCTAGCATCTATTGCTATGACCGCTTGGATGATACCCATACATTTTGCCTGAAAGACTGTGTTGTGGGTACCTAGCGGTGCATATGTGAATATTAAACTCTTCCAAGACAGTTCCAGATCCTGTGCCCTCATTTTTTTTGGAACCACCCGTGAAAATTCTGAGTTCTTTAAGCCCTCCAGCTGGTTAGTTTCATCTAATTGTATCTTGTATTTCTTATCAAACACAAATTGTTTAGGGATCTTATCGTATTTGGCTTGTACGATGGGAATTTTGGAGTAAATTATACCTGTATGGGGGACTCTACTCTTATTCCATAGATTTAGGGTCTTGAGTCTGATGGCAGCTAAAGTCGCTTCTTGTTGTATGTGTAGGTGAAGCGGGGTTAGCTCCAGCTTCTAAGGCTGCTGTTGGTGTAGTTCTTACGCAGCCCCTGGCAGGCATACATGCCAGTCTCTGGTAACGCTGAAGCTTCTTAATTGTGGTGGCTTCATTTGTTTTGGTCCACCATACCAGAGCACCGTATGTGATCATGGGCCGAATCATGATTTTGTATAGCCACAGTATAATTTTTGGCGTCAAACCCCATCGTTTACCAATCATGTTTTTGCATTGCCAGAAAGTTATACTAGCCTTGTTGATTTTGTTTTCTGTGTTTATTCCAGATCAGTTTATTGTCCAAGGTAATTATTGTAATGTTTGGCAATGTCTCGCGAAAGCAAAAACGGTTTTATCGAACTCGCATTGACAAAGACTTCATACTGTTTGACTTCCCCGCATATTGGCAGGGCCACGGGAAAGCTTTCTCACACATACGCGGTCCCACCAGTGTTGGCTGGAGAGGACAACTCCTCCCCCTTCTCCTTCGCAGGTATAGCGCACCAAAACCAGGGCGCACGTATGCCTTCCCTTCAGGAGATCCACCAAATACCAGGCAAAGGCTAGGAGAAACGAGCACTCTAAAGCACCAGTCTACCCAACTTCAGCGGTGGATCGGGTCTATAGCTCCGCCGCAAAAAGACAAAAAACCGATTTATTACATTATTTTTAGAATAGAGAAATACTTAAACTCGTATTGGATAAACTTAAACGAAAACGAAAGCTTAATTATTTAGTACCCTATTTCCTATTTACCTGTTTCCATGAGAAGTTATTATTCTTCCGGTAATAAAATAAAACACTCGTATAGTTTCTAAAAAGTTTTTAGTTATTTTATGTGCGTGAATAACAAACGAGTTATGAGAAATACTGCTTATAAATATAAGTATACACGTAAGAAACATACGAGCACACTAGCTGAGATGTGAATACTGATGGGGCTCATACATTTACCCTCGATCATGATTCTAAAGCAGATTCTTTGTTGCCCATGTGACTAAGATGGAATGCCCTTAGAAATTAGAATCCATTAGAAAAACCGAAAGACCGACCACGCTGGGAGTGAGGCGTGGAATTTTGCGTTGTCGCTGGGGCTTTCCCAGCTGGTAAAACAAGCGACTAGGGTATCCGATGTGAATGGGCACACAGCCAACCGCCTTGACCTACTGCTGACGATCAATCCGGATAGGTAGAGGTAGGGAACTTCTGACCACTTTGTGGTGAAATCTGTGTTGTTATATTCCCCACCTAACTATGATTTCCAAGGTTTGCGGTGAATGTGGCGATACAAGTCAGCAGATTGGGATGAGATGCGGCATTTCTTTGCATCTTATCCTTGGCGGCAGGTCTGCTTCTATTCTAAAGATCCGTCGAGCTGCGCGGATACCATTACCGGTATGATACGTCAAGCAAGAAGTATTTCATTCCCTTTACAGGCGTGCCCATTGGTGGTAAAGCTCACCTATGGTTCAACGCTGAATGCGCCCGTGCTGAAAATCACAATCATACTTATCCTGCTCTGGATGTTAGCCATAAGAAGAGAGCCTTTAACATACCTGCCAAGTCCTGCAAAAAGGCAAAGGCAAGTCAGTTTCGACCGCATTAAACGCATCAGCGCGAAGCTCTCTGTCAAACCATCTGGTAGAGCATTTTGGTCTCTAACCAAAGCTTTCGAGACAAACTTCTGCAGGTCTACACTGCCTCCGCTGGCAAAACCAAATGGCTCACTTGCGCATAGGAGGAAGCGGACTTATTTACTTCTCTATTTGCTACAGTCTAGACGCGAATTGCAAATTCGTATCTAGACAGTAGCAACAGCGTACCACGTCAATAACCTCACTGCGGTACCTCTATGTCAGAGGTCCGTATCACCAACAAGGAGGTTCTTAAAACCTTGCGAAATCTAGACGTGAACAAATCTAGTGGACCTGTTGGTATAGCAGCTATAGTTCTAAAGGTTTGTGCGCCTGAATTGCCTCCTGTGTTGATGCGTTTGTTCCGCCTCTCATTTAGGACTGGAATGATGCCGAAATCTTGAAAGCTAGCCAATGTGTAGCCTGTACCTAAAAGGGCAGTCGTGCCGACAATGCCAACTATCGGCCAATTTTATTACCACCATACTCTGTAAGATCATAGAGCGTAAATTGAATGCCAATCTGATGAAAGTACAGTTTTGGGGAGGTACACCTCTGTTAAGAATTTAGCCGATCTTAAGGTTGAGAAGTTTTCAGAGTAACAACTTAGTACAAATTAAATTTTAATTTTTACAATCAAATACAGAGTTTGTAATATACTTACATAAAGCAATTCAAAGTCACAGTCAATTTTGTAACTTTTTATTCAATTTGGGCTTGTGCAAAGCTCTTATGAACGTCAAAATCTACTAATCTAATTAATATGTGGAAAACTGTGAGCTGATCTGACCTTCACTTGCAAATCCTGTTTTTAGACTTGTTTGGTTGTATGCAGTGATGAGCAAGGGTACGGGGCGGCAACACTATTCCCACTGTCCGAATAGCTCAACGTCTTTTCATTATCCACTAATTTGTGCAAGCACCATACGAACTCAAAGTACGCAAACGTATTTTCGATTAAAAATAAATTTGTACCAAAGTAGCCCCACCAAAAGGGATACTTGAGATATGAATATCCCATTGTAGAGCATTCACTTAATCTTACTTAGGAAAAGAAGAAAAGAAAAATTAACCGCTATATATAAAGATTTATCAAAATTACTCTAGAAATATACTCGAATTTTTTCACGAGACTTTTCTATTTCATTTTGTTTTCATAATTATTACATTATTTAATACAAAGAATAAAGTGCACTTTTTATTTTAGAATGTTATAAATGTTACGGATAATGTTATAATAGCAAAAAAAATTGATTTGATGTTCTTCGTAGAATAATGTTCGATATAATGTTCATTTGCAATAAGAGTGTCTCCTCAATAGTCCTGTATCAAAAATAAAATACAATAATAAATAAGTAATATAAAACTTACCTTTGAGTCGTGTCGTATCGTCGCAGAAATCGTGATCAAGTCGTTGAGTAGTAAAGGCGCCCCGAGAATACATCGAACAAAAGATTGAAGTCATCGAAGCGGCGCACCCGCCACGAAGTTAGTAAAAATATTAGAGGTGTAAAAGTAACGAAAAAAAGCGTACCCGTATGTATTCGTTACAATAACAATTAGTACTCGTTACTATCGTATCGTTACGTTACTCGTTACTTCTGATACCTCATAACATGATATGTTATGTTAGAGCATCGAATCAAGTCGTATTGCGTACGCGTACAGTATGACGTCGCGGCATCGCAACATTCATAATTTGTAGAGAACATACTTATACATTAACAAAACTTTGTCTACACACACAATACCTTTAATAAACAGTAAACAACTTGGACGACGAATTTCCAAATTATACTTTACTTAATAAAGAAACATCGCTCTTTGTAACGTACGTTTTTAAAATTCATTGAATAAGCGTGCGCATGCGTAAAACATACGATCAGCAAATGCTTACACGCATCAACGTTACTTGTGTGAACTGAAACAGTGTAGGTACCCATACTACGAAAAATACGAGTAACGAAATGCATTCGTGTGTAACGTTTCGTTACTCGGTACTAGATGGCGCACCCGTTACTCAGTACCGAATACATACGGTTTGCTACAGCTTTAAAAAATATATCACTGTGACGATAAGACGTATGACGCTTGCGCCCGGCTACTGTTTGTTTTTGCTATTCGCTTTAAACTGTTTCTTCCTTCTTGTGCTAATAACTTCTGTGCTACGCTTTGTGCTAAATTATAAAGACTATTGTATATGTGAACTATTTAATTGTGTGAACTGTACCTCGAGCACGAATAATAAACAATTGCGTTAAGAATTCGTATAGAGTAAACTATGCGAAAACTTTTACCAAACCGTGACTAAAGTCGTCGGCAGCACGAACGCTTATCTTTATTCACGTGTACTCGATACTATAATGTAACTATATGTAAACAAACCTTAGAACTCAATATTAAAACGAACGAAAGAAAACGAATTATACGTTTATAAATTGCTATCATTGTATTTGTTGAGTATTTTATTGTGCGTAAAAATAAGAAAAGGTCGTGGTCTACAAAATCAAACGCCTTGGACAAGTCAAAAAATAGACCTGTTGTTAGATAATCTTTATTTAATTCTGTCAGTATTGTTTGCACGAGAGTAAATATTGCTAAAGTTGTCGACTTATCTTTTTGGAAACCGAATTGATCTCTATTAATGATGTTGTATGTGTTGCAATAATTAAGTATTCTCAGGTGCATGCATTTCTCGAACACCTTCGATAGAACAGGTATAAGAGTAATTGGGCGATAATTGTTGAAGTCATTTTTTTAACCTTTTTTATACAATGGTTTGACGACTGATTGTTTTAATACTTCCGGAAACGTACCAGATGAAAATGATAGATTAATTAAATACGTCAATACAGGCACTAGTTCATCAGTACACATTTTAATTATTCTTGTACTGATTCCGTCATAGCCTTCCGAGTTGGTGTTGTTCAAAAGCATAATTTCTTTTTTTACTTCTTCTTTTGAAGTCGGAGGAAGAAACACCGTGTTTGGTATAAGTTTGCTCTTAGCAGTTGTTTTTTGTGTCTTATTTATTGTCGTCAGATTTTTTGTATTAGTCAATTCAATAAAATGGTCATTAAAATCTGAGGCTATGTCAAAAGGATTTGTCAATTGTTTTTTGTTTAAATTTATTTCAATACGACTCAATACGACTATCGTCGGGCTTACACCATCACAAGGTCCCCCATACGATCTCAGCGGACATCCCCACCACACAGCAGAACCACAAGATGCGTCGAACTACCGCAAGTAGCAGTAAGCATCAATGCAACTATCACACGAATGGCGCCCCCTCACAACACATCCTCATGATCCCTATCAACATTGGCAACAAAATTGGTAATGTTGTAAATTAAAAATAGCACCAACTTATCATAGCAGCACGCTACTAAGACGCCAGTAACCAAAAATCCACGTATCATAGAACTATTGCAATAAGACACGGAGTTGAGTAATAGTAAATATATATTTAGATAATAGAGTTTTTTTTATAGAATGAGGGTGACAAACGAGCACACAGTCCACTAGATGGTAAGTGGTTGCTGTGTTCCATAGACATCTACATCTATACTCGATTACGAATCAAAATGCAAATGCGTTGTCACCCGTGAGGACTGAGATGGAATGCCTCGTTTGAGTAAAAAAGGGTCTCCGGTTCTCTACACTCACCATATGAAACACAGCAGCGTTATGCTGCTATTTGACGCTGGTATTCTGTGAGAGCGTGGTCCTTCCCCGGTCGAGCCGACCCATTCGTGCTACAACTATACTACTAATATAACTACAGCGTGGCTCTACCACGTACTATAGTAAATTTAGAAATTATAGTATAGTAGCTATAGTAAATTTAATGAATTTTTATTTAGCCTTTACTTTGCTATAATACTTAATGTTCGAAATGAATGTATTTTTACTTTATGTTTATTACTGCATTTTTATTGTTTAAAATATTAATTTTAAGATATTTTTATACGACTTTATATAGAAATTAATTATTATTTATTAATAATAATAATGCGCCGTCACAATGATATGTTGCAAACCGGTAACGTTCATTGCTATGCGGACGTCAGCACTGGTGATGCGTTATACATCGGCCGTGCCAATATTTCTCGGGAAAACGTCGTCGAGTACCGGAACAAAATTGTGTCTGAAGTCGAGTCTTTGTTGAACAAAATCTCGAATTGAGGGCTACTAAATCTAGTCCAGTTCAATCCCCAGAAGACACAAACTTGCGCGTTTACCACTAAAAAGAACCCCTTTGTCGTATCTCCTCAGTTTCAGCGTACTCCCCTTTTTGCCTCAGCCAGTATCGGAATCCTCGGCGTTGAAAAATCGCATGGTGCGCAGTTTCGTGATCACTTGGAAAAGAAGGTCAAATTGCCTGTAAAAAGCTTGGCGTGCTCAGCAGAGCTGGACAGTAGTTCATGCCGGCACACCGCTTGCAACTTTACAAGAGACAGGTTCGGTCTCACATGGAAAAGTGTTCCTATCTCTGGGCCAGGGCTCCCCAGTGCCAGCTCCTTCCACTTGACTGCATCCAGCGCAGTGCGGCTCGAATCATCGACGACCGAGTTCTTATTGATCGGCTCGATTCACTGGCTCTGCGAAGGGATGATGCATCCCTTTGTATTTTCTATCGCATTTACCACGGAGAGTGCTCTGAGGAATTAATTGTTCGGATTAATTCCAGCTGCCAAATTTCAACAACACACGTCGCGACAAAACTTACGTTACCATCCACATCATCTGGATGCTTGATGGTCCACTACTATGCGATTTACCAGGAACTTTCTACCTCGCACTTTGTGGGATCCTTTACCACCGGCGATTTTTCCGGACCGATACGACTTAGGGCCTTCAAGAAACGAGCTTACTCCTTTTTAAAAGGCCGGCAAAGCATCTGCAACTCCACTGGTGTTGCAGATGTTTATGGGCGGCGGTTTACACTTACCATCAGGTGAGCTGCATGCTTGTTTGCCCCCTCTTCTATAAAAATAAGAGAAACGTACAACGTACACCACATTACAAAGTATACAATAATTCTCACAAAGGACTCTTATGTGTTGGTCCCATGTCCTCACATAAGCATATTAAATGACCCCAGCGAACCAGAGATCAAAAGGTGGAGATACAAAATAATAATGTTAATAATCTAATACCTTATATAATATCAACATCTAGCGTTATTCCCTATTCACTCTTTTCTAGCTTAGAGGAGCAGGATATCCGTAATCTTACCTTTATATTGCTGCAAAAAACAGCAATATTGCATACCTGCAGAATAGTCTGCAAGTTCCAGTCTAAAGAATAAAAATTTAACTGATTCCGTTTGGTTAACAGCCCTCAAAGAAGGTAATACGAAATCCTCGGAAACGAAAGAAAACTAAACATGAAACAATAAGAATAATAATATTTATTTATTTCTAAGAATATGACATACAAGTTCTTAATTTTATATTGCCATGGCGAAGAAATATTAATTTAACATAATATATGACGATTATTAAAAATTGTTCCAATGATCGTAAGTTTATTAATTACGTGTGCTAGTATGAAGTTAAAACTTTGTCTTAAGCTTAACTATTTAATTAATGTATAATAACTGTAAGCCCCTTTTAAAACCTGAAAAAAATTGTCATCCAGTAATTATAATAATAGTATATTTATTAACTAGGGATACCTATAAACTGACACATTGATCTAGTTTCAAAATATTATCTCATTTTATGTTAATAGTCAGAGTTATATGTAAATTACATATTTCACTGCATATAATATGAATTTTTTCAATTAAAGTCCAATAATGGACGTATGTATTTTCTATGATTGTAAGGATTTGAGAAAATTGCTACGCATTTTTAGATCTCTTATCTTTGAAACTTCTCTCCGTAACTGCTTTCATTTACAGTATTAGAATACGTTTGATGCTTATTCCTGTAGCTACTTTAAATAATTTACACACGACATATACAAGATTGTTACACTCGACCGACATCTAATGGAGGCCATAGTATTTGTTGACATTTCCGATATTCAACTCTTATGTCGTAAGACGAGATGTGCGAATAACACAAAGAGATAAAGAAATACCCATTACTACGGTACAAACATTGAAATTTATCACAAACATACATGTTTGCCCAGAATACGACTCAAATCCGCGTCAAATTTGACTATCTGGTCGTCCATTATAAAAAAGTTATTTTCAATACTACTAGGATTGTAGGTAACAGGCATTATAATACAAAACCAACAAACCAAAAATAGTTCGCTAACGTAAAAAATACTTACATTAACAAAAGTTGAAACACTAAGATTTGCGAATGGTCCAGCAGTAAATGTTATAGTTTTACTGAATTGGCCGATCAAAATACAAACATCCTTTTGACGGCTTTCTGCACGACTCCACCATAATGACTCATAAGGACCCATTCGCAAATTTTCACTCTGTAACATTACAATTAAACCATAGATGCTGGGGATACAAACGATAGGCCTGAGGTTGGACGGAGAAGAGCAGTTGACTTTTTTAAAGATCGGGTGCACAAAATAATCTTCCGATATTTTGAAAAATGTCTAAAAAGTAAGGTACCGGAAAAGACACGTTAGAGTCGATAATAAATCCGAAGCACAGGTTCTCAATAAAATAAGGGAGATTCCCTCCGAGGCCTATTCGACTTGTGAATATTAAAGAGATGAATGTTTTTCGCACTGAGATCTATGTAAAATGAAAATCCTCTATGGAGTATTCACATTGCAGGATCTTCGGCATTGAATTTTCCCTATAATTGAGAGTCGATTTATTCACAAAAGGAGAAGCTAAATAATTGGCCTTCTGCTTTCCGGCATTGGCCAGCAAGTTATCCACTGTGCGCGAAAATGGAAGCAATGGCTGGCAGATATACCATTGGACAACTTTGGCTAGAGACGAGAATGCTCAGGTTCCTGGAGAAGAAAGTGAACTAATTTCTTGCCAATTATGCTCATGTGGTCTGAATTTGCCGTGACGATAAAGCTTTTCATGGATCTGGAGGCAGAGTTGTGCTTATTTTTCAGGGCGCTAGTTTTTGTAAGCCCACGTAAGCCTTACATCAGATAAGGCAAAGGTAAAATTTCAAACAGTATCTGCAATTTTTTTTACATAACAGTGTAGGTAATAAAAAACTCACCGTCTAGCTAATTTGTAAATGCATGCATTGGATAGGAAGTGGAGAAACATCTATCATCTAAATATAATTAACCCTTTCGCTGTCCCGTGCACTACATATATGTAGGCCATTGCTATTGTCTTACTATTGTGTCTGAAAACTGGACAGTGAAAGTGTTAAAATGCAGATCCATTGTCGCCACAGAGGATTAAAATGGAATGCCTCTTTAAATGCCTCTTATTTTACTCTTATTTGTTGTCTTACCTGTTGCAACCATAATATTAGTATATTACGTAAGAATATTATAGCGTGACTCTATTACGTAAGAAACGTGGACTAAATCAATCTAGAGATAAATGATATTCTAAATCAATAACAAAAACATAGTTACCTCAGAAAAAACTTCGCTGCTATGCCAACAATACATAAACAGTTGTGCAACTCCGAAAACAAGGAACTGTGTCTTGATAAACAGTTGCATTGTATTAGTTTCTATCTAAAAGAAACCTTATTAAATGTATTTTGCCATAGAATATAGAAATACTTTATATTATATTTTCTGTCAAATCATTGTCAAAACATCTTTAAGGCCGGCCACACACATACGGAATCCCGTTTTGGCCGCATAATTTCGAACGGAAAACTACCGTACGTGTGTGACGGGTCATAGATTTTATATGGACTTGCTGCGTTCGGAATTTCGAATCGGAATATCGAAACGGAATCCCGAAACGTAATTCCGTATGTATGTGGCGGGCCTAAAATGGCATTTCTTACCGTTATTTGGTAGATAGATGCACAAAGCATTATGGAACATATAACTATATGCAAATACATAACAGGAGACAAACAGGAATTGAATAATTCAGCATTTCTGAAAGTATAATAAGTGTATAATACAAAAAATATACAATATCTTAAACTAAAATGCTCTAATTCAAAAGCAATGATAGGGATAACTAAACCAATTCTCTCCTTGCCGTTATTGTTTTTGCAATGGTAGGGTCAGGCAGGGTAATTGTAAACAGTAAAGAAAAAAAACCTTAGGAGGTGTTTCAAATTCTAATAAAATCATAGCAAATATATTTGTGACAATGAAAATGTACCTTAAAGTAGTTAAATATGTTACAAATGATATACAATAGTAATAATTAGACTAGGTAGTATATACATTTTTGGAATTCATACATATATACATACATATAATCACGCCTCTTTCCCGTAGGGATAGGCAGAGACCACTTCTTTCCACTTGCTACGATCCTTACATACTTGTTTCGCTTCGTCCACTTTCATTATTCCTTCATACATGCTCTTCGGTTTAGGTACTCTTGACCTGGCTTTTTCAAGACGTCCCTGATTTGGTCGAGAAACGTCCTCCTAGGTCTACCCTTCCAACACTTTCATTCACTCGCCTTATACACTTTTTCGTCAATCGTTCTTCATTCATTCTCTCGACATGGCCAAACCATCTCAGCATACCTTTCTCAATTTTTGTCACTACATCTTCTTTCAAACCACAACGTTTCCTTATCTCACTATTTCTTATCCTGTCACTCAATTTAACTCCTATCATACTCTTAACGCTCATCTCAACTGCATTTATTCTGCTTTCATGTTTCTTCTGCCATACCCAACTTTCACTTCCGTACATGAGTGTCGGAACCAACACCCCTCATGCACAGCCAAACGAGCCTTGTTAGACAACTTCCGACTGCTCATAAAGGGTGCAAAGCTCTATTCACCATGTTTCCTGCATTCACTCTTCTTTCGATATCACTCTCACACTTTCCATCTCTTGTAAACTTTGAACCCAGATACAAACTCCTTCACCTGTTCAATTTGTTCATCTCCAATCACGATATTGCAGTCTGTCACTGCCTCATCTCTTTCAAACACCATCACTTTCGTCTTCTTTACATTCATCTTCATTCCCTTTCTAACAAAAGCTCCACTCATAGCAGTTACCATCTCCTGCAACTCCTCGGCCGAAGACGCAAGTACTACTTGGTCATCAACATAGAGAAAACATTTGACGAGTAACTCATTCATTCTCAACCCACTTTCATTCTCTTTTAAATCTGTCAAGCAATTGTCCATGAACATATTAAACAGCCACGGTGACGCTACACATCCCTGTCTAACACCTTTTCGATATTAAACCATTCAGTGTATGCCCTGTTTATCCTTACACAAGCACTAGAATCCTATAAAGAGATTGCAGTGCTCGTATGAGGATACTGCTCACACGGTTCACGGACAGTGCTGACCACAATTCATTCCTCATTACTCTATCATAGGCCTTTTCTAGATCCACGAATGCGCAATAGACCGTCTTGTTTTAGCCAAACACTTTTCGGCTATGCACCGCAAGGAAAAGACCTGATCCATACATCCCATTCCTTTCTAAATCCCGCTTGTGCATCCCATACTTTTCGTCTGTTTCATTCACAACCCTTTCAATCAACACTTTCGCATACAATTTACCGACGACGCTGAGAAGGCTTATACCGCGGTAATTTATGCAGTACTGCCGTGACCCTTTCCCTTATACAATGGCACGATTACGACTTTGCACCAGTCTCCCGGTACTTGCCCATTTCGCCAGCACAAACTGAAAGGCGGTACAGCTGACTAGCCACTATGCCCTGTCCAGCCCTCAGCATCTCGACGGTAATCCTGTCATACCCTGCAGCCTTACCTAATCTCATACTTTTCAACGCTTTCACTATTTCATCCATGCTTATCTCACTTTCATCAACATTTATATTAGTTTCCATGGAAGGTGCCGGATGCTGTACCTGCACTTTCTCTTTCAAACAAACTTTCAAAATATTCTTTCCATCTCTTTAACACACATTCTTCTCCTTTATAATGCTCCCATCTTGACTCCTGATTGTACTCAGCTCCGAGGTAGAAGTATTTCCTCTGGCTGTTTTGATGGATTTCAGAAAACTTGATGTTTGACTGAAATCTTCAGTGAGCCTCCTATCAAAATCATCCTTTCGTTCTTCTTTCTTTCTAGACACAACTTCTTTCGCTGCTAATTTCAATCTTTTATACTTCGTTCTTCTTCCTTTATCTCGTCATCCGTTGCCTTTTGAACTTTTTGGTTAGCTTTTGTTGCTAACCAATCCAACCACGCTTTCTTCTTTTCTTGCACAACCCTTTGTACATCTTTATCCATCCACACATTATAGTTCTTTCTTCCTTTCCTTCTTTAGCTACCCGCATACCTCAATAGCAACATTCACGACCCCTTCTTAAATGTCTCCCACAAATCTTGAATCACACCTATCTCTTCTATGCCTTTAAAACTTTCTTTCAGTTTCTCTACATACTGTCTTTCTTTTCTTTTCTTGTAGATTTTCCACTTTACTCTGTCCAAAACACTCGTAGGCTCGGCCCTCGGTGTCGCCACCGTTTAAAGAGGCCACGCATTCGGACTATAACCAGGAAGTGGTCTGTGTCGAGGCCTACACCGCGGTATGCCCTAGTGTCTAGCACTTTCTTCCTCAGTCTTTCATCCACAATTACAAAATCAATCATACTTAGACTTACCCTCATCTCTTGTATACAAATGGATCTTTTGTGGTCAAACATTGTGTTGGCCACACAGATTCCATTCCAAGCATAATTCAAGCAGGCTTCTCCCATTGTCATTCACTCTCGTCCCCAAACGTACCCAGAACTCCTTCATACCCATCACGCTTTACTCCAACCCACCCATTAAAGTCCCCAACATCACGATCCGTTCATTTTCTCCGCATTTATTCAAGACCTCTATCATTCTATCCCAAAATTCCCATCTCTCTTGTTGCGCTTTTAATGACCCACCTCCGCGCAGATCCGTCAGTGCATAGACCCCAAGGATAAACAAGCGAGTGAGTCCGACTTTAACCTAATCCAGAGGAGTCTTGGGCTTACATTCCTGCTCCATCACACATTCCACTATTCGAGATGAAAGAATCACACCAACTCCTGACATCCTCGGCTGGTTTGGGGACTCCTGACCAGTATGCCGTGTAGGGGCCTTGAAACGTGGTGTCACATCCTTTCCTCTTGGTTTCGTTCACGCACAAAATATCTATGCATCGTTCATCCATCATCTGACATACTTCATCTATCTTACCATCCATTCTCCTCTTACATTCAACGTAGCGAAGCGGCTCTCCGTGGGCCGCTTTTCGCCCCGCGAGAAACGAGACGTGATGGGTGGCGAACCACATCGCCGCCATTTTGGTTAATTAAATTATTTTATTATTCTCCATTGCGTTCCCACGAATAGCGAGGGAAAGGTTTGTCCCCAGCAGAGCCCCGCATGCCAGGGTAAGGCTGGCCTAATTCTGGGGTCGCCCGGTCCCAGGGCAGTGTGGCACGCTAACGACTAGGCTTGCCCTAGCTATGCATCCATCCGCGCGGCAGACGTTGGATTGGCGGAGAGGGTAGCAATAGGAAAGGAAGGATAGGTGGTGACAAGGAAGATTGGTGTTAGAGTGGAAATAGGAAATGTAGGATATTACCGTCCAGGAGGGCAATGGATAGGACAGTAATAGCTAGGAAGCCGGGTCGCATACCCATTGGAATTCACTGTTTACAATTGCCCCATTGATTTTCAATCTTTTCTATAAAAGTGGGGTAATGTAAACCATGAAAAAATGTTCTTTGCAGAAATATGCCCATTTTATTTATCGTATGCTTATTTATCGTTATTATTTTAATGCTGCTTTCAGATGGAAGTGTAATTTGCAATAGGGGTCAATGTAAACAAAGCAAAACTTGCCATAGTTACAATATGAAAGCAATACTGGGTAATTGATAACAATTATGATACTTCAGAATAATTGTAAAAAATTAATAAATTTCATTAATATGTCAGGGTAATGGAAAACAAAATATCATATAACAGTAAAATTATTACCCTAATCTGGCCTTTTTTCAATATAACGCCAATTTGGTCGATAAACCTTCGTCTAGGGCGTCCCTTCCCGACTCTGCCATCTCAATATTATTTATTGCCAGAATGTAGTACATAATATATTCAGCTAAATAAAATTCATTCCTTTTTTCTTTTTATCATTGTATTCTTCGTTATGTTTATTTTTCCTGGTCTTTATTTATTTATTTAAACTTTTATGTACAAAAAATAAAATTGTACCTATGGCGGACTTTATGCCTTAAGGCATTCTCTCCCAGTCAAACATTAGGCTAAGCAGAGATAAACTTATGGAGGAATATATATATATATATATATATATATATATATATATATATATATATATATTCCTCCCATATATATATATATATATATTCTCCCAACTTTTCTGCCAGAATAAGAACATTAGAGCTTTAAATACTATCATTGTGCTCACGATCAAAGTTTTGAAATTATCTAGAAGCAAATTTATGTCAGACCGTATAAGCCAGACATCAATATACTGTATTATAATGAATAAACAAACTGAAATTAACAAAACATAATGAAAATATTTTATATGCGTATTTTTCGAAATCAATAATCCCCAAAACTTTAATGACTTAATATTTGGTCCTAATAATGGATTCTCAGAGTCTTCAAATTTATTCAAAATTCTTTTTAGCATATTGATATCGAATAAAACTTAAACTCAAACTAAGCTGCCACCAACCTTGGGTAAAGTGGCCTATAACATGTCCTTTACAAATTAATCGACATTAATTATGAAGTTACTGCAATAGTGATGTGTACGATGTACTCTATCTAATATTATGTGTATGACATAATTTTTCAACGAATAATATCGTGTAAACAATTTATATACAGCAACAATTTATCAATTTCTCGATCACGCCCTTTTGTAAGTTATTTACTTGTATAACAACTGCTAAGCGTGAGGTGAGCCTGAACATAACCACCGCTATGCTGGAAAGTGACATGCATTGTAATGTTTGTCGTAAGACACCGACTGCAAAATTTTATTATTATTAAGTGACTAGCGATCCACCCGGCTTCGCACGGGTGATTTATGGATCTCGACAACAGCGGCACTTACCGGGTCCAAATTTGAATTTAAGCCTTCTAGGGACCCATTCAAATACACACAAAAAAATTCATCAAAATCAGTCGCGCCGAGTTTTGAGTTTTAGCGAGGCTAATGGACAGCATTTGATTTTTATATATAAAAATGTATTTAATATACAAATTCAAAACATTTTCTTTCAAAGTTTAATTACATTTAATGATAATATTATATGTGCCATTTTATTTGATAACTTGTCACCATCTTGTAGGTAGTGACATAATTCCGTTACTGTAAAAATTTTGGGATTTTTAATCAAAAAAATGCGACAAGTAGTTTTTAATCAAAAAAATGCGACAAGTAGTTTTGACAGTCCTCTCTTGATGTTAACCTATCACTTCCCAAATAATTCTCAAGAGACCAAAACAGGTAAAAATCTGAGGGTGCAAGGTCAAGACTATATGGTGGATGCATTAACACTTCCCAACCAAGCTCTCTCAATTTTTGCTGAGTGGCCAAAGATATATGTTGTCTGACGTTATCATGATAAAAGACGACTCCTTTTCTGTTGATCAATTTCGGCCGCTTTTTCTCATTTTCTTGCTTGAGTCTCATTAGTTGTTGGCAGTAAAGATCCGAATCGATGGTTTTGCCCGGCGGTAAAAGCTCATAATAACGATGCTCTTTCAATCCCACCATACACGCAGCATCACCTTATTGCGTGTTAATTCGGTTTTCGCTACAGTCTGTGGAACTTGACTACCCTTTGACCATGATCTTTTTCGCACGTTCTTGTATTGTTCATAGGTGATCCACTTTTCATCACCAGTGATCAATATTTTCAAACATGGTTCGGTTTCATTGCGTTTCAATAGAGAATCGCAAATGAGTACACGATCCATTAGGTTTCTGTCAGTGAACTCGTGTGGTACCCAAATATCGAGCTTTTTTGTATCGCCGGACTTTTTCAAATGGGTCAAAACTGTTTTGCGGTCAATCCTCAATTCCTACGCTATGTCGTAACTACTAATATGCCGATCTTGCAACACTTTTTCAAAAAATGCATCGACTTTATCCGTATGAGGGCGACCAGAGCAAGCTGCATATTTGACATCAAAATTCCCGGACTGAAAACGCTTAAACCAACTTTGTGCTACTCTTACTGACACTGCATAAGGTCCATAAACGTCACAATTTTTTCCGCGGCTTGAGTCAGATTTTTCTCTTTTTTGTAATAAAACTTCAGAATGTATCGAATTTCTTCGTTAGATTCACTCATTTTAGCGGACAGAAAAACAATTGCAAAATGGCGGGAAAGTGTTTGTCACTTTTTATTTTTCTATTTCTTAATATCTATATGTATTGATATTAAGATACAAACAGTACAACCAAGTAATCATTGAAGAAGAGATTTTTCTTCAATGATATACAAACAAAATACGAAGAAACTTTTTCCCCGACCTATTATTATTATTATAAAGATATAATGGCGCTCTTGTCAGGATGTATATGCAAAATCCATTGAGTATTTGCAAGAGGCGTATGTTTATTACCAATCTAAAATGTAGCTTATGGTATATGCAGATGAAAACGAACCTAAAATCACCTCGTAGTTAAAAGTCCGTCGTACCGTTTAGACTATAGAATGTATCAAAGGAAATAAAGGAAATGTTATACTGACTACTCTAAATGATGATGATGATGATGATTTTTAAATCTAATGAAATTGGCATCGCCCAATTTGTAGACTGTCTGCAGTTAGAGTTTCACACGGCTGATATATTTCTAAAACTGTGCTGCAACTGCATTCCCATAGATTCCTAGCATAAGCAGATCATTTATATGCACTATCAGACTATCCGATTGCAACGTGCATATTATCGAAAAATTACCAATACCGGTATCCGTTAAAAAGTTAATTCTTGGTGAAACGATCCTGATTACAATATATAAGCCAAATACGTATTTCAACATCTGAACTAAATATCGAAAGAGTTTTATTATAAAATTAACATGTGGGTAATGTTAATTTAAAAACTTGTAAGGAATATATAAAAAAAGTTAACATCCTTAATTTTAACAAATTGGAAACTCTATTTAAATAACATCCAGATTTTTTATATTATTAGTACAACAAAAAGTTAACATTACAATTGATGGTGAAGTGACTATGTCAATACTAAGTAAATTTTAGATATCATATATGTGTTTATGTATGTAACCAACCAAATGTAAATGTAACCAACCAAAAAACTTATATATCTTAAAATCAAACCAACCCCTTGCGGACTAATAGATTCCAGTACATAATTAATATTACATAGTTTATTACATTTATATTAAAAGTTCTCACCATAAAGGGAAAGGCTCTAAAGGGTTGTTGAGAAGTCTGCAGACTGAAAATAAGAAACTACTACGCAAAATTATTGTGACTTCTTTCACAATAATTTAGCGTACTTTCCAGAGAGATCTTAAAAGAAGACATCACTAATAATTACACCACATTTTATCACGAACAATTATATAATTACTTAAATATTATCGAGACTGTGTAATTTTTGTCTTGTATGTTTCTTAAGCCGCGTCAAATACATTAATTATTCACAAGTCAAACAGCAATAGCATTTGTAAAACTAAACGTTTAGAAGTATATGTTTTTACACGCGCATACATTTTTTTTTATTTTTACTATCAAAGTGAGCAAAAGAAACCGTTTATTGTAAATAAAGATGCACTTATAACATAATCTATATCTCGGAAATACATCACATAATATGTCCCCGTCACAATCACACAGTAGTTTAACGTGAGGGACGTAATTACATGATAACACCAAAGTATGCAAACCAACAGCAATACTACCCATCTCAATGTAACACAGGGCAGCCTTCTCAGCAAACCATCCTCCTTGTCTGCACCAGAAGAACCACCACAACGGTCAGAACCACGATACTATCTTAGCACTCGTAGAATGACTTAGGCGAAATCTCTCACGCACGGCGCCTACTGTGAACTTTATACTGCACTACAACGAGTGGGGAGCTTGGGTTGGCTATAGACGTCTGGTACTTGATTTTAATTATGTTTTCAGTTTAAGACGCTTGTCAGGACTAAGCTTGAACCTTTTACACTGTTTTTGGATGTCGGAAATGTCTTTTGAATTATTTACGATAAAAATAAATTTCACTAAAAATTGCGTATAACGAAACACAAATAGAAAGAACTGGATGTTCAGTACTTTTTAATTATGTTTTCAGTTTAGGAGGTTTGTCAGGGTTAAGTTTGAATCTTTTACACTATTTTTGGATATGGGAAATGTGTTACTGTTGAATTACGATAAAAATAAATTTCACTAACTAAATATTGCATATAAAGAAAGGGGTCACCCATAAAAAAGTTATTTACTCGGACCAGTCAATCCATCTGTGAAAGATTGGACTCATACACAACGAATTAAGGTGCAGTGGAGAGCAGTCAAGAGGTTTTTCAGAAAACAAAATTATAACAATTCACAATACATTGTTTCATTTACCACTATCATAGCAGAGTTTACAGCATGACTTTATAGATAAGATAGGTCGAATCTGTACTAAAACCGAATCAGAACGCCCCGAATCCACGTAGTCTTGTCTGCCCTACACCTAGAGCGTTTTTGTAAAGCCGTAAGCGCGGAGGGAGTACAGCCGCCGTAGCAAATCGCAGGCACCTGTTTGTATTAGGCCAAATTATGATCTTGTTTTGCTTAGAAAATCGTTTACAATTTCATATAATTCCATATTTGTGTCTCAATTTAAATGCCAAAAATATAATACCATTTTATCACTAATCTATTTAAAATATACAGTTATATTCAAGTAAGCTTTTACTATATTACAGAAGTGAGGCAACAAGTTGGGCGAACTCGTTGAAAGTAGTTGAAAAGAGTTCGCGTTTGCTGCGCTAAAGAGCCCGAGTGTTAATATATAATACTTAGATTTTCAGCTTACAGAGTGTAATTACATAATCTAAATGGAATTAATTAAAAACCTTCGATATTATTTATTTTTCTCTTCTACAAATTAAATGCAAAATATTTTCAGTAACAACTTAATTTCAAAATAATACTTAAAACTGTAACATTTTACAGAACAAAGATCAAGTTATAAGGTTTTTCTTAAGATAAAGTAGTAAAATGAAGTAAAGTTACAGGCTCTAACTCCCACTACTGGTCACTGCTAGGCGCAAACCTCTCACTAAATATTGAAGAGATTATACAGTTCATCGTGTAGTGCTCGTGTAAGCTACCTAATTATGTTTTATAATGTATATTTTCGAAAAAATTGTGATTTTTTTTTCTCTTAATAATTTAAATAACTAATACTCTCATGACTTTACATTGACATTGTACTATGAAAATTACGATGTACACCAAACTAGCTGTTCTAACATTGGTGAACTTCAAATTTAAAAGAAAATAGCATATAGCTGACGTGAAACATCGACCGTCGGGGAAGTCTGCAGTCGCCTGGGTAGTAAGTACCCTCTACCTATTTCTGTCGCCAAATAGCACCTTGAACTGCTGTTGATTTTTTTGATTCTCTCATACTACAAATGATTTTAAAGTTTGATATGATTCAAATTCGAAGCAAACGTTCTCACTTTTATGTGATTTTTCATGTAATGCCTTATTTTTTATTTTATGGACGGAAAAAATCAAATAAGAACATAAAGTGCAGTTGAATCTGAAGTTATTACTCTTAACGGAACATAATCCTTCAACTTTATCCATGCAGACAAATACGATATAATGGCAACCCCGGGCTGTATGAATGAGGGTGCTTTTTGGGCATTAAAACTTGTTCTTCGTAATAACATTAAAAATTTAAAACTAAAGTAAATAAACCTTTCAGCTAAAAAGCAAAATTGCAGACATCATTTTGCTGTCCACATTATTTTGAATTCTCAAAAAAAAATCAAAAAGTACTTTTCTTACTACGATTAGCAATAAGTAAAATATGGTATAAAATATTTTCAAAATATTAATTATAAATATTAATAATATTATAAACTACTACTGTCATATACTGACTATTATAATATACAACAACTATATTACGATAGCGGCAATTTAGTTTCAGTTATCAAATGTCCTGGAAATTGAAACCAAATCGCTGTCTAATAAATTTTGACGGCCTTTAAGGCATCTCGAATGAATTCTGCGGAAACAGTTAACGAAGTCGATAAAATGTAATTCGAATTCCTACGTACGCAATTTCTACGAAATCTTGTGTTAGTTAACAAATTATGTTGCTAAAATTAATTGAGAAACTTCGAAACTAACATGTCATCACCCAACTTTTAATTATAGAAATTCCTTTGTGATAATAAACAATCAACAAATTGTCGACAAAAACATATTAAGAACTATAGAAGCCCGCGAATTTGCCCTAATTTACTTATAAACTTATGATTAAGGTCGTTGATTATGCGATGATTATGAACATGAAAATGTCGTCCTGGCCTATTTAGCCAACGGACTTCACAGCAGACGTTACAGTTATGTAAGGAAAATGCCTTACGCATACCATAACTCTGTTAAGAGCCGGCGCTGTACATACATAAACTCTCACACCTATTACATAGTGGGGTTAACAGAGACTACGGACTTCCATTTGGCGCGATTCTGACATACCCTTTAATAGTGGTAGAGCTACGCGGCAGCTTTTGCTTTTTGCTTTTGCACGTATGGGCCGGCTCGAGCCGGAATGATACTACGACCTCACAGAATACCGGCGTGAAGTGGAAGCTCTGCTTCTGCGTTTCGTCTGGTGAGTGCAGGTGGCCGGAAGCCCAATCCCCCCCTCCTCCCCTCCCATTTACATGGTAGAGAAATTAAATATAATCCAAATCCACTCCTGGGGGGGGAGGGGGGCAAAATTCCGCTCAAGACAATAACTACCCCTCTCCGGCTGATACTTCGTATCTCCCCTACGCGGGGTACAAATGGAACACTCCTTTGTGCCTCGGACTGGAGTTTGCGTATACATCAGAGAGGACATCTGTTCTCGAGGACTAGGCAGTCTTGAAGGTTCGGACCTGTCTATCCTTTGGCTACGCGTAAACAGCGACGACCATCCGCGCGTCTACGGGTGTCTCTATAGGTCCCATAGCGGTAATGCCGAAACAGACCGACTTAGCTACTCAACCGTCCACGGTGACTACAGTCCCCAAAAAAATTATTGCCTCAACTGTCCATGGTGACTACAGTCACCAAACGACATCTTTCGGGTTAAACGTGTACAGCGCAAAAGATAGCTGTTATTAATACAGTAAAAAATTATAGATGGTGCTATTATAAATTTGTCATCTGTGAGAGTGAATTTTATTTTATCTGTATAATAGTAACATAATATTAAGAAAAAAAAAGTGAAAATGAAATTACGCCATTTTTGTTTGTGGACTGTTAAAGTGTGAGAAATTCGATCAAAAATGTGATAACTTTTCTGTTTTTATACGTTATTTCTAATGTTATTGTACATCAAACTGATTGTGAAGATATTTTCTTTAGGAAATATGTACCATTACGACAATTCCAAAACGTTTACATATAATAATTTAGCTCGACATTTTAATCACTATATGCGATCATCGTTTATTGATTATATGTTGTTTAAAAGGTATTCTAATCAGTTTTTTGAGTTAAATGAATACTAAATATAAAAGAATGCTTCACTATTAACACGTTGATAGCCATTTATAAACGAAATATCTGTTGAGATGTGCCTAGAAATTATTAAAACTTACTTTTATTTATTTATTTACTTAATTATTAAAATTTATATTGAGTAAACATTATATACTTATGTATATTGAGTATATAAGATATTATTGATATTGGTGTCATTTTAAAGGGAATATCAATTACTATTATAATATAAAATAATTGTCTCCAGTAAATATTATACTTTTCTTGTAAAACTCGAAATAAAAAATAAATACGAATTTTTTTAACTTTCCATTTTTAAGCTTTATATTGAGCCTTTATTTTTAATTTGACCAATTTTCTTTTAACATAATAAAATTTTGAATTCTTTGAGTCTTTTGAGAATATTTTTTATTTGAATGTAGCTATAATAGTTTTTCAGTAGTAATCGTTTTTGTTGAGACAGTCTCGCGCGGTCGTAAAAAAATAGTGACATTTAATGCGCGGACAGGTGAGGCGAGAATCACTCGCGGGGGGTGGACGGTTCAGTAGTTATCAACTACGTCCAAATGGCTACAGATTCCTTGCTACAACAGATCCCATCCACAGAGATCGTCATCCTCGGCGATTTTAATGCCCACCACGCCAAATGGTTCGGTTCACGTTTAACCGATCACGCGGGGAGATCTGTTCCTTATTTTGCTTTGGCATATGGTCTGACACAACTGGTTACTTCGCCTACGCGGATTTCAGATGTGGAGGATCATGCACCTTCCCTGTTGGACCTTCTGCTGACCTCTCATCTGGATAGATATCAGGTCTCCGTCGACGCCACTCTTGGCTCCTCGGACCATTGTCTATTCTGGAGTGTGGTGCCACTCACGCTGAAATCGCGGCTGCATTCTGCAGGCTACCGCCGTGTTTGGCACTATAGATCAGCTGATTGGGATAGAATGCGGTCTTTCTTTGCATCCTACCCTTAGGGGCGGTTTTTTTTTATATTCTACTAAGCCAGCGCTTGTCTACGATCCCATCTGATGGTAAGTGGTGATGTAGCCTAAGATGGTGAAGCGCACTAACTTAACAAAAGCCTATTCACTCTTGCCTTGAAGACATCCTCACTGTAATCGGATGGAAAGACAAATGCTGGCAACTTATTCCACTCCTTTGCTGTACGCATGATGAACGACTTAGCGAACCGTTTCGTTCGAATGCGTGGTAAGTCAACAACGAAAGGGTGGAGACTGGCGGAACGTCTGGTTATCCGATGGTGGAAGGGAGAGGTAGGAATTAAATTGTGCAATTCCTGCGCACATTCTCCAAAATGCATCCAGTAGAAAACCGAAAGACTGGCTACTTTGCGTGTGTGTTCCAGGCTGGTAAGATTGGTTTTAACCAAATTCGGGTCACCAATAAGCCTCTTAGCACGCCTTTCCATTGAGTCCAAAGCCGCTAGGTGGCATTTTGCAGCACCAGCCCATATATGGCAGCAATACTCCATGCACGACCGGACTTGCGCTTTATATAAAGTAAGCAGCTGTCCCGGCGTGAAGTATCGCCGCACCTTTGCAAGGACACCCAGCATCCTTGCAGCTGCTTTGGCCTTGGACTCAATGAACCGCACGAAGTTCAGATTTTAGGATATCTCAAACCCTGACAACTGAAGGCAGTCGGTATATTCCAGTGATACATTTCGGAAAGAAGGAGCCAAGGTGAGCTGGCTCCTTTTTGCAGTGAAGAGACACGCTTGTGTTTTGGAGGCGTTGAATTTCACAAGATTGGCATCGCCCCATTCGGAGACTGCCTGTAGTGTGAGATTCAGACGCTCTACCATAGCTTCTCTTTCGGACTGGATTTGATCCCGACTAGCCCGAGGACTTGGTTGGTATCTCTCCACAACTGTGCTATCGTCTGCATACCCATAGATACCGGGCATAAGCACATCATTAATATGCAGCAGGAAGAGAGTTGCGGAGAGAACGGACCCCTGAGGAACACCGGCGTTAGTCGCCATAGGATCGGATGAGCAGCCATCGACGACGACCCGTAGAGACCGTTCACTCAGAAAGTCCTTTATCCATTCAATCAGACCAGGGGATAAGCCGTACGCTGGAAGCTTACCCAGAAGGCTAGTGTGCCAAACTCTGTCAAAGGCCTTCGAGACATCAAAGGAAACAGCAAGCGCTTCCCCATTGTTCTCGAGTGCCTCGCCCCATACGTGTGGCATACGCTAGAAGGTCCTCAACTGACCGATTTCGGCGAAACCCATATTGCCGGTCACTAAGGAGGTAATTCTGTTCTAGGTATGCCATTAAGCGGGCGTTCAATATACGCTCCATAATCTTGCAGAGTATGGAGGTAATTGAGATTGGCCGATAATTGGCAGGGTCGGCACGGCTGCCTTTTTTGGAACAGGCTGCACGTTGGCCAGCTTCCAGGATTTTGGTACTATTCCAGTCCTAAATGAGAGGCGGAACAAGCGTGTCAGGACAGGAGGCAACTCAGGTGTATAAGCCTTTAGAACTATAGCTGGTATACCATCTGGTCCACTAGCTTTGTTCACGTCTAGACACCGCAAGGTTTTAAGAACCTCCTTATTTGTTATACGAACCTCCGACATAGAGGTCCCGCAGTGAGGTAATTTAGGTGGAACGCTGTTACCACTGTCCAGAAGTGAATTGTAGGCAAAGAGAGACGCGAACAGGTCCGCTTTCTCTGTAGCCGTATGCGCCAGTGAGCCATCCGGTTTTACCAGCGGAGGCAGTGTAGGCCGACAGAAGTTTGTCTCGGCCGCTTTGGCGAGAGACCAAAAAGCTCTAGTGCCGGATGGTCTAGCAGAGAGTTTTGCGCCAATATGTTTAATGCGATCGAGACTAGCTTTCCGTAATGCTTTTTTGTAGGAAGCCAAGTCCTACAAGCCAACCGCCAAGGCCTGGTTGAAAGTTCTCTTGGAGCTAATATCCGAAGCTTTGCGGTTTCGAGCATCAACCCAGGATAGGTACGCTAAATGCTTGTGCTTTTCAGCTTGGGCGCATTCAGCGTTAAACCATGGGCGAGCTTTACTACCGGTGGGAGCGTCAGAGAAGGGGATGAAATACTCCATAGCTTGACGCAACACATTCGTTATCGCTTCCGCGCAGCTCGACGGATCCGCAGAAGAGAAACAGACCTCCCGCCAAGGATAAGATGCAAAAAAATGTCGCATCTCATCCCAATCAGCTGACTTATACCGCCATATTCGTCGAACACCTTGGGACTCGTAATCAGGTGGAGAATATGACGATACAGATTTCACCAGACAGTGGTCAGATGTACCCAAAGGGGAAGTAACCTGTACTTCATACCTGTCTGGTTCGATAGTCAGCAGAAGGTCCAAGCAATTTGCTGTGTGACCGTCTACATCGGGTACCCTAGTCGCTTCCTTTACCAGCTGAGAAAGACCTAGCGTCAAAGCAAAATTCCACGCTTCTCAACGGGTTTGCTTCTCGCCGGACGATTTCAACGTTGTTGCTAATTCTGTCCCTGATGTGGTACTTCAGGGTATGGAACTTTTTATTCCTTCCTCTGTGATGCAGGAAGGAATAATGGTTTATTCACTCCTGTAAAATAGCATCACGTTATAAGAAGGAGTGCTACCGGGCCTGGGCTGATGCATCAACATCCCGGGATGTAAACACCAGCGCCCTTAAAAAGAAGTATAATTCCGCCTCCAGATCCTTCAAAAGAGTTATTGCCAAGGCAAAGTCAAAGAACATAGGCAGAATTGGCGAGAAACTAGTTCGCCTTCCTTCGGGAACCCGTGCATTCTGATCTCTTGCCAAGGCTATCCAAGGGAACTTCTGTCAGCCATCTCTTCCATCTCTGCACAGGGAGGACGACTCACTGGCCCATGCCGCAAAGGAGAAAGCCGATCTGTTAGGCTCTTTCTTTGCGTCCAACTCGACTCTCGATGAGGGAGGGGGCACACCGCCAACCATCCCGCGGTGTGAGTGCTCCATGCCGGATGTGCGGTTCACACAGCGCTCGGTTCGCAAAGCACTCCTCTCCCTGTACATCCACAAGTCGAGTGGGCCTGACGGAATCCCCCCAATTGTGCTGAGGACGTGTGCTCCAGAGTTGGCACCGGTTCTAACGCGTCTTTTCCGGTACTCCTACTCCCTAGTCCCGAAATCATGGCAGACGGCTTTCATCCACCCGATCCCTAAAAAAGGCGATCGCTCAGTCCCGTCTAACTACAGGCCTATCGCCATCACCTCCTTGTTCTCCAAAATAATGGAATCCATTATAAACTGCCAGCTCGTGCGGTACCTTGAGGATCACCAGCTAGTTAGTGACCGCCAATACGGTTTTCGTCAGGGTTAATCAGCTGGTGATCTTCTGGTCTACCTGACTCATAGATGAGTTTTGCATCCCTTTGCATTTTCTTTCGTATCTACCACGGGGAGTGCTCTGAGGAATTGTTCGGATTAATCCCAGCCGCCAAATTTCACGAACGCATATCGTGGCAAAACTCCCGATACCATCCACACCATCTGGATGCTTGGCGGTTCACCACTGTACGTTTCACTAGGAGTTTTCTTCCGCGTACGACCTCTCTATGGAATAGTTTACCACCGGCGATTTTTCCGGACCGATACGACTTAGGGACCTTCAAGAAAAGAGCTTACTCCTTTCTAAAAGGCCGGCAACGCACCTACAATTCCCCTGGTGTTGCAGTTGTTCATGGGCGGCGGTAGTCACTTACCATTAGGTGAGCCGTATGCTCGTTTGCCCCTCTCCTATAAAAAAAAATCCTCCTTCACATCTATTTATTTACGCATATACCCAGATACCCGGGCTTTTTATTTTGAAAGACACCGAACATTAGTTTTGCCAAATGTAGCGCTCTTAATTGGGACATTCTTAATAACTTTGATTTGTTTAAATAGGGACTGACGTGAGTTCGTGGGGGAATGTGGTGTATATATCTGGCACAAGCATTTTGGATCCTCTGAATTATTCGGTCAGTTTTCGAAAGTAGCCTTGGTCCATATACCGTAATGGCATAGTTTAGCCTGGAGAGTACAAGGGAGTTGCAAAGCTTAACGCAGATCTTCACTCAATATACAACTATTCGATTTATCTGTCGCTTTAATCCCAATACTATGTATTTTGATTTTGCTGGATTGAGTACAAGAGTTTTCGGTTCTGACCACTGGGCGATTTTCGTTAGATCTCTATTTAAATTATTAACAGCCCAGTTAGTTTGACTTGGTAAAAAGGAAAGATATACCTGCATATCGTCTGCATACATATGATATTTAGAGTTCTGAATGGCTGTACTAATATCTGCTATATACAGTATGAATAAAAGAGGGCCTAGTATGGATCCTTGGGGAACTTCTCTCGTTACAGGATAAGGATTTGATAGAGAATGTGTACCATCTTTTTTAATTATTTTAACCAACTGCATGCGATCATTTAGATAACTGGAGAACCACTTGATTGCGGTCGGATCGAATCCATAATAGGAAAGCTTGGACAATAATAATTCGATATTAAGAGAATCGAAAGCCCGTGAGAAATTAAGGACTGCCATAATTGTTCCTTCACCTTTATCTTGAGATGCTAAAATATTGTCCACTACGTCTAATAGTGCTGTTGTCGTGCTGTGATGCTTTCTAAAACCAGACTGCAGTTTCGGTAGCATGTGATTACTCTCCAAGTACGCTTCAAGCTGTGTATATACTACTCTTTCCAGAATTTTCGACAAACAGGGTAGGATGCTGATAGGGCGCAGGTCTTTGAAATTTATAATGCTACTAGCTGTTACCCGCGGCTTCGCCCGCATGGTCACTGGGAAATGAACTATCCATTGCTTTTTGAATTGAAAGAAAACTGAGTTTTATAGATTTGTAAGAGATGCAGCCATTAAAAGGAAACTGAGCAAAATTGATTCGTCAGCCTATTTAAATGTTTTGAAACGCAGCGTATAGGAAAGCATGAAAATAGCCTGTTTATTCCAAATGGAAATGGGATATTTTTTTAATTAAAGGAAACTGAGCATAATTATCCGTCAGGGATGCAGACTTTTGAAAAGAAACTGAGCTAAATTGATTCGTCAGAGATGCAGTTTTCTGAATTGAAAGGAAACTGAGCCAAATAAAAGATCCGTCAGAGATGCAGCCTTTTGAGTTGAAAGGAAACTGAGCTTAATAGGTCCGTCAGAGGTGCAGCATTTGGAATTGAAAAGAAACTGAGCTAAATAGGAAATTTTGAATTAAAAAGGAAGATCTGTGGGAATTCTGATTAATTGATTGTGGGAATTTTGGAAAAAACTAAATGAAAACTATTGTAAGACGCTACTGTACACAATGTTATATGTTTTCCATTCGGGGAAAGAATGTGGAGATTCTGGGCATTTGACACACGCGAACATGCTACATACAGCTGACCATGAGAGAAGCACGGTTTTTCTAAGTTGAACCCCGCTACCTGTAACGTTTGCCCTTGCGCTTTATTAATTGTCATTGCAAAACTGAGCTTAATAGGGAACTGCAACCTTTTGAATTGAAAAGGAAGATCTGTGGGAATTATAGGGATCCGTGGTATAATAACATTTTCACCTTTTCCTACGCCTGTCAAAATTGTAGCACCGATTATGTTCCGTCCAATATGTGTCACACGCAGCCTTGTCCCGTTACATAACCGAGGAGCATCTAAATTTCGCATTAGCATGACTGGGACGCCTAATTTTAATTGAAGCTTATGTGAGGGCTCACCTGACAACTCTAGATAATTTAGAAACTCTACGGGATATGAAGTACTCTGTGTCCATAACTGTGTCTACTGACAAATACTCTGTTATTTCTCCTGCTACTTCGCTTAATATATCTGAATTTATTTTGTTAACGTTCTCATTTTTTGGTGCAAGAATCGCCCTTTCACATAACCATTTGTATTCATGCATGTTGTTCGTTAAATCTGAATAAACGTTCGCAATTAATTCGGAATGACTCTGTACTAAATTACAAAATCTCTCGTCAATTTATCAGCATCCGTTTCCAACCGCCCATCGCCAATTTTTAATAGTGTGTCAGCATAGTTTCCAGCATTGATATCATTATACAAATGTACTCTCATATTCGTAGTTAAACTGAATTTTGTCACCTTGTTCCATAAAATAGACGACTTGAGGCATGCCTTAATTTCATCTGCAGGTGTGCCCTTTTGAATGACAGGTAAAGTTTGACGAAAGTCACCAGCCAGTAAAACCACCATTCCTCCCATTACATCGGTATTGCTGCGCAAATCCTGGAGCGTTCGATTTAGTGCTTCTACAGCTTTTTATGACATTGTACTTTCGTCCCACACTAAAAGTTTGCATTGTCGTAGCATTATACCTCGTGCACTATTTTTGCTAAAGTTGCAGATCGGCGATTCTTCCTGGGCTAGATTTAGAGGAGTTTTAAAACAGAATGTGCAGTGCGGCCCTGCTTAGCAGCGTGGCGGCTATACCGGAGGAAGCTACGGCCACAGCAATGTTTTTATCTTTCCGTACTTGCGCTAATAATAAATTTAACAAAAATGTCTTCCCAGTTCCTCCAGGGGAATCTAAAAAGAAAAGTGCACCATTTCCAGATTCAATTTGTCCTAATACTTTGTCAAAAACTCGTGTTTGTTCGGGAAGCAAGCGGGGCACAAATTCGGCTACTTGCTGCTGCAAAGCTGGTATATCGTAGTTTGTTTCACGTATAATTTCATCACTTAGTTCATTTTCGGTTGTTCGCTGAGGGTTTATCATTCCAAAGTCGCTTAATTTTTTGCCTACCATTGCCATTACTTTATCTTCAATTTTTCCAAGTGCTTCATTATAAGTGTGTTCATTGTATATCATGTTCGCGTGTGTCTGCTGTAACCTTACTATGCTGTTAATTACATACATTAATTTTTGTACTTTTAATCTAAATACTCTAGCAACTAAATCGTGTCTGTCAGTACTTTTTTGGCCCGGCATTAGCTCCTCGGTTATTTCTTTCCATGTGGGATTGCAAGTAAAAGTAACAAAAAGATCAGGTCTTCCGTAAGTTCGTACATAGGCGAATGCGTCTTGTGTGTACTCATGTAGGTAGCGGGGACTGTTAACGAATGATGAGGGCAGAATTACTATTTTACCTAAATCTCTGGGGTTTACATTGGCGTCGCTAGAAACTGCATCTTGTAAATGTATATAATTCTCAACGCGCAGCTTTTTTTGATTTAAAGATATATAACGGAGACGTTCACTTTCTACCTTCACATACATGTCTACCAAAAATTGATGAAATAATTGTCTACACCGGGCTAAGAGGTTAAAATCATTTTCTCGCAACATCATATGATACGCATAAAAATCCATACATGATACTTTTTTGTTCGGAGTAGGCTCCTTTGTGACCGGGTTAATGAGTGGAATTTGAAAATGATAACCCTCTTGTTCTTTGCAATAAATCAATGGGTATTGCAGAGCGTCATAAAACTTGTGTGTATCGGCTACCCGTTGCAACGTATCATCACGTGCTCGCAAGACAATGTCTCGTGAAGAAAATTGATCACCACTAATTACGGCTGCTATTTCGTTTATCAAAGGTGCATTGTAGCGCCTTTCATGCTCTCCTCGAGGGGTCCAATCTGCGTGAATGACGACTTTATAATCCTCTTCAGGTAGGTTTTCTAAAGCAGTTTTAAATGTTTTGACTAAAATGTTACGTTCATGCAATCTCAAAGAATCTTTGAATTTTGAACACTGTGTCTCTCTCAACTCCCTGGATAAATTGGCAGCGACGGTCTACCTCAATTTCTTCGTCACCCATAAAATATACTTGTAAAAATTTATGCTGTTCGTTTTCAGCTGGAAAAAGTGAACCTATTCTATGATAAATTTGCCCTTAAAATGTAGGCGAAAATCCCGGCATTATTATTTCCCGGTCAACCCGAAGGACGTCATTTGAAAGCATGAGTTATATTTCCGGATCCTGTTTAAAAGCGCCGTGACTCATTAGCATCATATAAAAGAGAGTTTTCAAAGGTTCTTCTGGTTCCCAAGTAACGGAAGAGACACTTTGCCATTGAACAGCACATGCCTGCGGTCTCATCTTTCCATTTTAAAGCGCTGCAAAATCGACACGCCTTGTCCATCAGTCCGATAACAACTAACCTGTGATTTTTATAATCAATCAACGGATCATAATTGAATGCTGCGTCATTAAAACCGACCAATTGTTTCTTTGAAAATTTTGTCGACGTTCAGCTTGAGCTGTGCATTTGCATCTCTTCGCGCCTGTGTCTGTTCTGGTGTTTCAGATGCCCTTATAGTAGATTGACGTTCAGCTTGCTCAATGAGTCTGTGTTGAGTTTCATCAGGTGTTTCCGCGGCTCTTAAGGCGGCCTGACGTTCCGCTTGTTCGAATAGCCTTTGCTGACTTTGAGCAGGTGTTTCAGTAGCTCTTAAAGTAGATTGACGCTCTGCCTGTTCAAGACGCCTTTGCTGACTTTGATCAGGTGTTTCAGTAGCTCTTAAAGTAGCTTGACGCTCTGCCTGTTCAAGACGCCTTTGCTGACTTTGATCAGGTGTTTCAGTAGCTCTTAAAGTAGCTTGACGCTCTGCCTGTTCAAGACGCCTTTGCTGACTTTGAGCAGGTGTTTCAGTAGCTCTTAAAGTAGCTTGACGCTCTGCCTGTTCAAAACGCCTTCGCTGACTTTGAGAAGGTGTTTCAGAAGCTCTTAAAGTAGCTTGACGCTCTGTCTGTTCAAGACGCCTTTGCTGACGTTGAGAAGGTGTCTCAGATGCTCTAAAAGCAGCCTGACGCTCTGCTTGTTTTGCCTTCTCAGTTCAGCATCTTCTAAAGATTCTAGCAATCGTGCTAATCTTTTCGCTTGTCTTTGAGAAGATACTCTTGAAAGGCTGGACTTACGTTTGCGAGGCATTATGAAGTAAGAAAAAACCTATTTATAAAAAAACGTTAAAATACCAAAAAGGAATTAAATTTCCTTTTAAATATTTTTTTTTAAAAGCAAATCCAAAATATCTAAAAGGAATAAATATTCCTTTTAAATATTTTTTAAAATCAAAACAACAAAACCAATTCAAGACAACACGAATGCGAAAACGATAGCCAAAAAAAAATCGAATCAACTTAAACGAAATCACAAAACAAATCGCAGAAAACCGAAATCGAAAGCAGTAGTCAATATAAATATAACCAACGAAAAAAGAAGTAAGTGTATAGGTACCGTATACACTATCTATACTATTAATATTGCTTTGAAATATTGCTAAACAACTTAAAACAACTAAAACCAATTCACGATTCTAAATAAACAAAATCCAAAATCAAAGCCAAAGGAATAAATGTAATACCAACCAAATCAACAAAACCGATCCAAGAAAATACACAAATCCGAAAATGAAAGCCAATATAAATCCATTCAACCTTAACCAAATCACAAAGCAAATAACAAACAACCGAAATCGAAAGCAGGTAGTCGAATAAGCTACGAAATAGAAACAATTTAAGCGTATAGGTACCGTATGCACTATAAGTCGACGCGCGGCTCAACGGCGGGAGTTAAGTACATGTCAGGAAACATTTCGTTACCGCGTTTTAAAAACCTAGTAACGACATCTAGCGGAATCAATTTAAACTATGTATACGTTAGTTAATAAGAAGTCTCAAAAAACATTTTTCTTATAATTTTGCTCAATTTTTCTTATTGTAATACCGATTCATTCATAACCACATATAAGAACTGTATTCATTTCCGTTCAATAAATATTACTAAGGCTTATTAATAAGGCTTACTAAGAACTGTTTCTACCATTGTTAAGTAATAGTTAAGGGTGAAAGCGTGACAGGTGGTGATAGTATTTCTGATCCATATAATCACGCCTGTAACCCTTGCGGGGTAGGCAGAGCATCAACGGATTACTTTTTTTTTTTTTTATAGAATAAGGGTAGAATAAGGGGCAAACGAGCACACAGTCCACCTGATGGTAAGTGGTTGCTGTGGCCCATAGACATCTACATCTATCTTCGTTTGCGAATTTAAATGCAGATGCGTTGTCAGCCGTGAGGACTAAGATAGAATGCCTCTTTTCCAGTAAAAAGGGTCTCCTGTTCTCTAACACTCACCATACGAAACACAGCAGCATTAAGCTGCTATTTTACGCTGGTATTCTGTGAGAGCGTGGTCCTTCCCCGGTCGAGCCGACCCATTCGTGCTACAACTATACTATTAATATAGCTGCAGCATGGCTCTACCACGTAAAAAATTTTAATATCGTCTGCGAGGTTATCGCCTATTCTGTGAATTACGATGCACCAAAACGTTTGAAGAAAATCAGCTGGTGAATTTTATGTTTTTTATCGCTCTCTTCCCGGTCCTGCGTAGAAAAACACAGATCCATACATTTTTTATCTTAATTTTGGTAAAAAGACATAATAATCCAGATATTCTCATCTTCTGTGTTCGTCCATCGTACCGTCGTCCGTCTTGTAGAATCACGGTGGCGCCACCTAGCTGAATTTAATTTTGCAACATATTCGATTTTCCCACGGGAAAGATATGTTTTTCCGCGGAAAAAAAAGTAAGCCTATGTCACTCTACAGCCATCGAACTTTCCCCATACAAAAAATCATGCCATGCCGACGCTCTGTTGCTACGTGAAAGAAGGACAAACAAACAAACAAACACACTTTCGCATTTATAATATTAGTATGGATTGGTTTTTGGAATTGGTGTAACCAAAGCGGTTTTCCAGACGTCAGGGAAATAAGACGTGGTTATCAATCTGTTTACTATCGCGGTGATTACTTTTAGCGTGTAAGGAAGTATTAAAAGAACTATATCCAGGTATATGCCGTCAGCGCCCAAAGCGTTTGACTTAAGTGAATTAATTATTTTGGCTATTGTGTTTTCGTCTGTAACACTTAACTTAAATGTTGAAGAGCAAAATCGATGGGAGTTAAAGAAAATATGTTCTGAATCGGGAGTTGAATCATTTCCAGGTATAGTGCAAAAGTGAGAATTAATCAAATCCGGATCATTTAGTTGGTCAGGAATTGCATAGTCTCTAGATTTTTCTGATATGTTTATTGTCCGTTTAAGATTTTTCCAAAGAGCTTTAGAATTAGTTAAGTTGCGATTTATATGTTGATTAAAATAGGCCTGTTTTTCGCGGTATAAAGCTGAGTTTACAGCATGTTTAAGTTCTTTGTAGTAACTTTTATGCTTCTCTAGTCTAGTATAGCGAAAACGATTATGTGCTTCGTTCCGCAGTCTCATCATTTCGCGAATAGTAAAGGTAATCCATGGATATGTACGCTCCTTTACTTGCTTAAACTTTAGTGGCGCGAATTGGTCGAACAGGCTTAACACTGTTAAATGGAATTGAGAAACCATATCATTTACATGAGGTAATTGAGCCATAGATTCCCAGTCGATCTTTTCCATTTCGAAATTTATGATTTATGTCTTTCACTGGGCGATACATGAACTGAATTGGTTGACATTTTGGCTTATTGTAATTAAATATCGGTGTTGTATAATATATTAAACAGTTGTATATGATATAAGTTATTATGATAATATAGGATATTATAAAATATGGGCAAAAATAAAGAGAGCATTTTAAACCGGAAAATATGAAACGTATAACATCTGTAATATATATATATAAACAAAATAATATGCATTATGTATCATCAGCCTCACAGCACTTACAAATAATTTGTTCAATAATATTAAAAAGTACAGTAGAGTATAATTAAGCGACATAAGCGGATACATGACAAAACGAGTAGGGCATAGACATATTAATCTAAAAATCATTTTCGAAAATTTTGCTAAATTTAAAAGAGCCAATAGTTTAAAAAATAGGTTAAGCAAACAGTTAAAAAAACAACATGAAAGCAAAAGCTCCAAAAGCTCCAAGTCTAGCCAACCACCGGTTCGCCAAAAAACTTGACAAGATCGATTTCGCATCGTATTCTGCGTGCCTCCGTGTTCTGATCTCGTCGCGCGTAAATGCGACCGTCTCGTGTCCACACATATTTCCAACCGCTCTTAGAGCCCATTTGACGGGCCTTGAAGAATAACTGGCGATTTATATGGGTAAGACGCTCATTTATATAAAACTTCTTCGGCGAACCCGGCAGGCCAAAACCTGTAGTATCGGCACCGCGACGGACACGCGCGCTTTGTAACAGACGGTCGCGCAGCGTTCGACGCGCCAAGCGTACAGCAAGTGGTCGTTGCTGAACAGCGCCTTCTTCTTCTATGTAACCTCGCAGTGGACCCATTCGCTGGATGCTTACAATGTCCTGTCCTTCAATTTTCACATTTAATTTTTCACCAATAAGCATAACAAGTTGAGTCACGCTCTCACCCTTATGCTCAGGTATACAACTTATTTCTACATCAGTAAGGAGCTGTTCCTGATCACGATCATTCAACTCGAACTTAAGACGCTCCAATGTGTCGCTAAGCTTTTTGTTCTCTTCCTTATATTTTTCTATGCAATCGTCTTTTTCGAGATTAGCCACCCGACTCTCTATTCCATCAACTCGCTTACTTAAGTCGCTGACGGCAAGGTAAAGCCTGTCGAACTTTGTTCCAAAGTTTACAAATTCGTTGCGCATAGCGACAATTTCCGTACGTAACTTCTCTATCACCTTACTTGTAGCATCACAGCCACTGCAGCTAGAAGGTGATGAGTTCGAGGAACTACTCTGGCTTATTTCTGTTTGCACCTTTATCGGAGTCTCCGTATTATCTTTTCGTGGTTGTTTAGAAGTACAGCCCGGACAAAGCCATTTTGATGATACTTTATAACTTTTGCATAATTTTAAACATATTCTGTCGTAAATATTAGCACAACTGCTACATTTAATAATGTCAGCCGGACTCACAAATTTCCCGCAAGCAGCGCACTTCGACATTCTAGTGTTAATATTTTATAAGGAGTTTAAATTAGACTGTATTAAATGTAGTTATCAATGTCGATGACGTCAGTAATGAGCACGAAGTCGAGCGTAATTTCGCAGTGCGTTTAAGCAACTCTTTAGCGCAGTTAGTACAGCGGTGATTCACGATCAAAACGAACGAGGTTCGAGACTCTCGAATGTACCCTCAAGTTATCACTTTTTCAACTTAGGAACTGCGCAAACATATACTATTCCATTCTGAGACCTCCCACTGGGCGGAGTTACTCCATACACACTGCACTAGAGTAATAAGGGATTGAAATTTGATAAATTGACCAATCACAAATTTAAAAGAACGAATTTTGATAACAGAATTTGTAGCAACCAGATACACTATCGTATTCCACGCAGGCGCAGCGCAAACTGCAGCGTAAACACCAGCATGCTTAAAAAGAAGTATAACTTCGTCTCCAGGTCCTTCAAAAGGGTTATTGCCAAGGCAAAGTCATAGCACATAGGTAGAATTGGCGAGAAACTAGTTCGCCTTCCTTCGGGAACCCGTGCATTCTGTTCTCTCGCCAAGGCTGTCCAATGGAATTTCTGTAAGCCATCACTACCATCTCTGCACAGGGAGGACGACTCACTGGCCCACGCCGCAAAAGAGAAAGCTGACCTTTTAGGCTCCCTTTTTGCGTCCAACTCGACTCTTGATGACGGGGGGAACACACCGCCGACCATCCCACGGTGTGAATGCTCCATGCCAGATATGCGGTTCTCACAGCGCTCGGTTCGCAAAGCACTCCTCTCCCTGGACATCCACAAGTCGAGTGGGCCTGACGGAATCCCCCCAATTGTGCTGAGTACGTGTGCTCCGGAGTTGGCACCGGTTCTAACGCGTCTTTTCCAGTACTTCTACTCTCTAGGCGTAGTCCCGAAATCATGGAAGACAGCTTTTGTCCAACCGATCCCTAAAAAAGGCGACCGTTCAGACCCGTCCAACTACAGGCCTATCGCCATCACCTCCTTGTTCTCCAAAATAATGGAGTCCGTTATAAACTGCCAGCTCATGCGGTACCTTGAGGATCACCAGCTGATTAGTGGGGTCGATCAGCTGGTAATCTTCTGGTCTACCTGACTCATAGATGGGCGGAGGCAGTAGAGTCCAAGGGGGAGGCATTGGCCGTTAGCTTGGACATTGCGAAGGCTTTCGATCGGGTTCGGCTTCTTTCGAAGCTCCCTTCCTATGGGCTTCCCGAGAAATTGTGCAATTGGATCACCAGCTTTCTTGCAGATCGGAGCATCAAGGTCGTTGTAGACGGTGCATGCTCCGACTACAAGCCTATTAACGCTGGTATTCCACAAGGCTGCGTGCTATCACCAACGCTGTTTCTTCTGCATATCAATGATATGTTGCAAACCGGTAGCATTCATTGCTATGCGGATGACAGCACTGGTGATGCTCTATACACCGGTCGTGCCAATATTTCTCGGGAAAACGTCGCCGAGTACCGGAACAAACTTGTGTCTGAAGTCGAGTCTTTGATGAACAAAGTCTCGAGTTGGGGGCGACTAAATCTAGTCCAGTTTAATCCTCAGAAGACACAAGTTTGAACGTTTACCGCTAAAAAGAACCCCTTTGTCGTATCTCCTCAGTTTCAAGGCACTCCCCTTGTTGCCTCAGCCAGTATCGGAATCCTCGGCGTCGACATATCGAGTGACGTGCAGTTTCGTGGTCACTTGGAAGAGAAGGCCAAATTGGCCTCTAAAAAGCTTGGCGTGCTCAGCAAAGCGGGACAGTATTTCATGCCGGCACAACGCCTGCAACTTTACAAGGCGCAGGTTCGGCCTCACATGGAATACTGTTCCCATCTCTGGGCTGGGGCTCCCCAGTGCCAGCTCCTTCCACTTGACCGCATCCAGCGCAGAGCGGCTCGAATCGTCGACGACCGAGTCCTTTCCGATCGGCTCGATTCATTGGCGCTGCGAAGAGATGTTGCATCTCTTTGCATTTTCTTTCGCATTTACCACGGGGAGTGCTCTGAGGAATTGTTCGGATTAATCCCAGCCGCCAAATTTCACGAACGCACATCACGGCAGAACTCCCGATACCATCCACACCATCTGGATGATTGGCGGTCCACCACTGTGCGATTTAGAAGATGTTTTCTTCCTCGCACAACTTCCTTGTGGAATAGTTTACCACCAGCGATTTTTCCGGACCGATACGACTTAGGAACCTTCAAGAAAAGAGCCTACTCCTTTTTAAAAGGCCGGCAACGCTTCTGCAATTCCTCTGGTTCCCCTGGTGTTGCAGTTGTTCATGGGCGGCGGTAGTCACTTACCATCAGGTGAGCCGCATACTCGTTTGCCCCTTCTCCTATAAAAAAAAAATACTCATCCACAACATTGATCGTAGTGCCCCCAACAGAAACAGGAACAGAAACTTTTTTTATTCAATATAGATTATAAATAATACTTATTGAAAGTCACTCTTTTGTTTAATTACCACTGGTACGGAAAAAAACCTCAGTCATGGGAAGAACCAGCAAGAAACCCAGCGGGACTTTTTTTTTAAATAACATCTAATTTCTTTATAAACAAAAACTACCGGCATAACGGTAATATGGACGTTACACATGATCTTTGTTTTGTCCATGTTCATCTTAAGACCTATCCGTTTGGAAACACTATTGAGGTCATAAAGCATAGTGCTGAGGTCTTCCAGTGATACTGCCATAAGGACTGTATTGTCGTTGGCAAATCGAAGGTGAGTGATTTACTTTCCATTGATGTTAATACCGTAACCTTTCCAGTCCAGTAGCTTGAAAACGTCTGCCAATGCAGCGGTGAAGAGTTTTGAAGATATGACTTCACCCTGTCTTACACCTCTCTGCAGTTTGATAGATTTCGTACATTGGTTTTGTACTCGGATAGCCATCGTAGCCTTATTGTACAAACACTTCAACACTTCGATATACCAACATACAATTTTACACCGCTAAAGGGACTGTAGTACCACCAAAATTTCGACGGAATTAAAGGCTTTCTCATATTCCGCAAGAAAACGTGGCAGATTATAATCTTCGGTCTTCTGTACAATTTGCCGATGGTTATGTGTGTGGTAGACCACAAACAAGTTCCCAAAAAGTCTTTTTCGGGAACTTGTTCGGGAGGTCAGATGTCGTCGTGTTTACATATATATACGAGACAATTCATAATGACTCTCGAAGCACGAAGACGCGGCGGACGGAATTGAAGAGCTTCTGAAGGACTTTAAGTACTGGTTTTCCGCCCGCTTTCAAAAGCTCGTCTGTAATTCCATTCTCGCCCGGGGCCTTGCCGTTTTTAAGGTGCTGAAAAACCATTCTAATCTCGCTCAGACTGACGTCCGGATATCATCGTATCATCACTCACACTTGCGTGTGCTCTAACGATGACGTGTAACTGTCCGTATAACATCTCAACCTCACTTAAAATCTCAAGTATCCCGGAAACCATGCTACCAGATTCAATCTTTCATTTCATCAGTAAGATCTTTCCGGCAGACAGATCTCTGGCAAAGACTTTGGACCCTTGATTCCGCTCAATCGCTTGTTAAATACGAGCTGTATTGAAGATGCTAGAGTCTCGCCGCATGCATTTGAAGATCTGTCTGTTCAGTTGTCTGTATGTTGTCATGTCTGCTGAAGAGTGCAGCTTCATTTCTCATCTAACAGCCATGAGATTCAGAGAGTGATCGGAGAGTTTTTGTGTTCTCCTGTACGGGTTTTGCAGTACTTGGCTCTGACCGCATAAACAGTTTCTACGAGCTTATCATTGTGCAATGCAATCACTTTTCTTTAATGCTCGACTATACCAAATTTCGACGGAATCAAAAGCTTTCTCACAGTCCACATACGCAAGGCAAAGTGGCAGATTGCACTCTTCTGTCTTCTGTACAATTTGCCGAAGGGTGTGTATGTGGTCTATGGTACTAAAGCCTCTTCGGAAACCAGCTTGTTCGGGAGGCTGGAAGTCGTCGAGTCTGCGTGCGAGACGATTCGTAATGACTCTCGCAAACAGCACGTAGACGCGGCTCAGAAGGGAAATCGGTCTGTAGTTCTTCAAGAGAGCGTTGTCGCCTTTCTTGAAGAACAATACCACCGCACTTCTGCTCCACGCCTCCAGAGTAGTCCCACCATGGAGGACGGAATTAAAGAGCTTCTGAAGACTTCAAGTACCGGTTTTCCACTCGCTTTCAGAAGCTCCGCTGTAATTCCATCCACGCCTGGGGCCTTGCCGTTTTTAAGGTGCTGGAGAGCCATTCTAATCTCGCTCAGACTGAGGTCCGGAATATCATCGGAATAGTGTCGGATAATACTTGCTCTTGGATCGTCACTCACACTTGCGTGTGGCTCCAACGATGACGTGTACAGCTGCCCATAGAACTTCTCAATCTCACTCAAAATCATAGGTGTCCCGGAAACGATGCTGCCACACTCGATCTTCAGCTTTGACAGTTGGCTTTTTCTGGCAGACAGATCTCTGCCAAAGACTTTGGAGTCTTGGTTCCGCTCGATCACTTCTTCAATACAAGCTGTATTGAAGTTGCGTAAGTCCCGCCGTATGTATTTGGAGATCTGTCTGTTCAGTTGTCTGTATGTTGTCATGTCTGCTGTAGAGTGCAGCTTCATTTCTCTCAGCCATGAGATTCAGAGAGTGATAGGAGAGTTTTTGGGTTCTCCTGAACGGGTTTTGCAGAACTTGGCTCTGACCGCATAAACAGTTTCTACGAGCTTATCATTGTGCAATGCAATCAATTTTCTTTAATGCTCGATTATATAATGTAATTTGAAAATTACGGTGTAAAATAATATTTTATATACATTGAGGTACTTATTATGAAAGGTAGGTACGAGTACTGCATAGAAGTACATTACACTTCAATGGTTATTTTTAAATTTGGTGACTTCAATGATAAACGCATTCCATTTAGAAGAATATATTATATTAGAAGGTTAAAAATATATTATATTAGAAATGAATATAATAATATTCATATTTCAAGATTATTTTTCTTTTTTTGAGTCAAAGATTGGTAACATTATTTATATTTAGACTGAGTTACTTAAACCTACTCATGAATTGTAAAATTAATACAGTATGGAAAATACAAATAATAAATTATTCTTATCACAATTAAATTTCGCGCGGCAAACATTACTTCAACAGGCATACATTTGAATAAATTATGAATCCTTGGAAAAGTTTGTCTTTTACCGCGGGAGATATTTACTCGTAAAAGCACGCTTCGTGTATTTCCATAAATATTGCTTTAAAGCTTTTATCTTAGTTCAAAAACGTTCTAATCGAACTCCCCTGTTCCGGTAGATTCCGACGACCTAAATGTCGCCGGCCAGTCTCACACAAACACTACACAATCACCTAGTGCCACAAACACTGTTAGGACAACAACGGATGGGACGCAGCGAGTCCGCAATTTTTTTTATTGAAATCAAAAAATATTCAGAATTTATAATATTTATAAATATATAGACTAAAACTCCACTAAATAAATCTAAGATTTTAAATTATTAATACGTACTTATCTTTACAACCTTTCTCATTGTAATTTTTACTCATTGAAACACTTTAAAAAATTGTAACTCTCATGTGTAGGCGGCGTATGAGAATCCATCACCCCATTTTGTCCCGTGGGTGTCGCTTTTGCGACTGTGGAATATTCCAGCAGTCTTAAAGCTCCCGATAGATGGTGGTGTAACTATCTCGTTTACGTCAGACATAAATTACCCAGACCAGGGACGGTCAGCAGCGTCAAAGGTGCGAGACGTCTGGCAATCGCGATCGTTATTCCGCCAGTCAAGCGTAAAAATTAAGTCAAATCCTTTTTACAAAGGAAGAGGTCCATGTCCAACGGTGGACTTCTACGGGCCGATTAATAAAAAGAAAGGACACACTAATGAAATCATGTTTTGTTTAAAGCATGAGTAATCACAAATTTAATGTACCTATAGCTACTTCATCACGACCTCATCAGCATAAACAAAATATTGCACAACAAGTCATAGACTTCTCCCAAATGGGTAGAAAATCCCGCATCTGTGTTTACCATTTCTATGCAAAAAAATACTTATTTTAATTTGTGTTTTAAGAAAAAATGTATAACCTTTACAATAAGCAGGCTGAAAGATATTAAAAATTATAATTTACAGTTAAAATAATAATTTACGAATGAATAACATTTTGAACCGTTTTAATATAACCACTTGCAATAAATAATATTCATTATAATATCACACTATTAGTGTAAACATTAGAAGTTACTTAAAGTGACATTTGGGGCCGATTACATCCATCCTCAGATAAAATATCCAATAATTAACGAATAAAATTATTTTGCTGATAAACTGTCGAATAATTATTTAATATTATACAAATAATATTACAGCATTTTAATAAAATTGAAAAATATACAATAATAAAAAACTATAATTAAAAAAAAAAACTAAAAGTAATAACTTAAAT
The DNA here is from genome assembly GCA_029286625.1 of Parnassius orleans. Classification (NCBI taxonomy): domain Eukaryota; kingdom Metazoa; phylum Arthropoda; class Insecta; order Lepidoptera; family Papilionidae; genus Parnassius; species Parnassius orleans. The sequence continues at coordinate 1,716,049 of JAGSMP010000137.1, forward strand.
TATCATACAGTCCTACTCCCCGTGGTATCGTACCAAGAACGCTGGCTGCGTTTCCTCGCTGAATGGCTATCGCGGATAGAGTTCTTTTAGGAACTTCACCGCACGTGGACCCCACGGTCTCTACAGTAAATGGCACAAATATGTAGTCATCTCTCAGAGACTCATATTTGCGCCACTTACTTAGCTCAGCTGCCTCTGATGCCGCCCCGGCTATAAACAAGGTACCCTTGAGATAAGAGGCTTTACCTCTCTCCCAAGGAACCAATGTCATACCGTCGGGTCTCTTGCCATTGTCTCTAAATATTCCACAAGGCTCTAACACCGAGTCATCGTTCAATGAACCGTGCCATGAAAACCTACCAGCACATTTCTTACATCGGATTCCTACGGCGATGCGCAAGCTTTCCCCATCAAGTAAGGTGCCAAGATTATTTGACGGTAAAGCGTGTAACTAGTGACTAGATTTCTTAGTCGAAACAGCTAGAAGGACTTGGTCACTGGAAATTATGAAACAAATCTTTCTGCACACTCCGTAGCAAGAAAATATCCCACTGTTTTTGTTGGTTAACTTCCAGTGGAACATTCACCGGGACAGAACATTTGCCATGTTTGCCTTGCCTCCGCAGCAAAGCAAAGGTCTACTTTATTATTTAAAGTTATGTTACATAAGTCACGACACTATGCACGGAAGCAAGGAGAGCAGGCAATGCAATGCTAGAAAGATTTCTCACACCAATACCACCAAATTTTATAGGTATTTTATAGTTATTTTATAGGTAGGCTATTTTAAGATTATTATCAATATCTTTTAAAATATCCGAACATTTCCAGACTGGGCTCAAACGGAGTAAGTATAGAAATCTAGGTACAAGAAGACAATAGTTTAAAATAGTAAGAGCAATGTGGGGGTTTAAGATTTTTGAATTTATCAACATGGTTTAAAAACTGATCAAATTTTCTTTTTAAAACAGGTTTAATACTATCGAAAAACAACGGGGCACCTAGCAGGTATAGCGATTCCGCACTGACAGTTTTTATTCCTGGAGAAATATGATTGAAATTTTTAATTAAAGTGTCCGTGTTAGAACTAGAATAATAGAATAATAATAATAGGTTGTCTATTTTTCAATTATGATTTATTACGATATAATTATTTGTGAGAAATAACTATCCGTCCTATTTATTGGACGATAGCAATGCTTACTTCTGGGGGGAACAAAAGTATTACAAACACCAACGTTGGAGCAGAACACTTAATTACCATGTTCTGTGAGAAAAAAACGTAACTGTCAAGTGTCACTTTAATTTCAAGGCTATGTTTGGCTACGTAGTGATTATTTATTATATTATATTTAAAAATAACACGAGATTAAAACACACACATATTTGTATAATGTGTGTGTTTTAATCTCGTGTTATTTTTAAATATAAATCAATATAACCACGAATAAATCAAAGGAAAAAGAGTGTTCGTGAATTTGGTCGAAATATATATACAAACTATAGAAAATCAAAAGATTGATGGAGTGACGAACAAAGATTAGGAATCGGTATGGGAAAAACAGAGTTCTGTAATTCATATGGAATTACGACAAAATGTCAGTTTTAATAAGTTATTGAAAGTAAATTGAAAAAGGACAAACCGGTTTGTACACCTTCTGTCTACAAAGACAGAAGGTGTACAAACCGGAAGGAGGCTTTGGAGGTTTCCGATTTCTTCACTCTAATTTTTTAATTAAAATACTTAATAACAGTTTTACTTTATAATAAATGTAAAATAAATAATTATCACATAAGGAAAATGTGTTTAGCATCTTCTGTCATCGAATAAAACTATATACCTAGGTATCTAATAAGCGATTATCTAGTCGTCAAAAGGACGAGTAGAGTTATTCCTCCTGTTGTCAAGTTTATTCGTCAGAATAAGCCTGACGGTTGAATAAACGCCATTTGTCTTTAAAAGAATTAAAAAGTCGACCCTTAATTGAATAAATTTATGAATATGTAAGAATTATACTTTTCATTACAAATTCATTATAACTTCGTCTTGTTATGAAAACGTCTCTTACCATTTTTAGATAGGCCCTATTATTGCTTATCTCAAATTTCCATTAATTACTCCACTTATAATATCTGAGTTGGCCTGCCATTGTCACAATAAAAATACGAGGGCTACACTGAAAGTTCTTAGAACTGCCCACTTGTAAACGATATAATAAAAAAATAAGTTCAAATTTTGAAAATGGAACTCTTTGCCAATATTATTGTGTATGTATTTTATTAATTTGTCATTAGTTTACGATTTGGTGGCAAATTGAAAATTGTCTGTGTCACGTCAGCATGAATTTAACGTGAAAAAATTTTCGTACAATGATTTTTATGACTTTCGATGTCATTTAAGTCAACAAGAAAGTTATGATAGACTTCGATTGACCTTTCACGATGAAGCGCCATCTCGTGCCACTGTTTACAATTGGTTTAATGAGTTTCAACGTGGTCGCACTAATCTCACCAATGATCTGCGTGAGGGACGGCCTTCTACGGCGACAACTGAAGATAACTTCAGTGTTGTGCGGCATATGATAGAGACTGACAAAAGAGTGACTTATCAGCAGATTCGGACAAGCTTAGGCATTGGTATGAGTCAAGTGCACAAAATCCTCCATGAACATTTAGCGGTCAGGAAGCTTTGTGCCCGGTGGATACCTCATAATTTGACAAAGACCCAAAAACTCTGTGTCGTGAAATGGTTTAAAGATTTAACGGAGGTGACTCAAATGCCAAATGCAAAAAGGTGACTCAACATACTTACGGGTGACGAAAACTGGATTTATTGTTACAATGGGAACAGTAAATAAGAGATAATATAAAACTGTATAAAACCTAACGTGACATAAATTTCAAAAGAATGTCGCAAAATTTTTCCTTAAAAAATTGTAACGGTTTTATTTTTTTATGAATTAATAAAAAGCACTTTTAATAACCAAGTAAGCATAAATTCTAATCCAGATAAGGAAGTGACAGTTAGAAGTGTAAAAGTAAATCACCCCTCGTATGAATCTTAATTGCTATCGGAGAAAAAAGTATAAAAGAAATGGCAATTTCAGCGAAGCCGAAAAATTTAGAATGAAAAGCCAAAACGAAATTGAGAAAATGTGATTTGGTTTCATGAAGATGGTGAATTGCAAAAAGACTTTACAATTTATTACTTCTTTAATCAAAATAAAAATATTTTTAAAGAAAATTAATAGAAGTATTTGCAAATAATCTATACAAATAAATAAAATTGAAGTGTCTGTTTGTAATATCAAAATAACAGCTTTTTACTAAATGAATATGAAAGTTTATACAATACTTATAACAAGAAAACAGTTTTTAAGATTTTTGTCTGTCTGTCTGTCTGTTTGTTCCGGCTAATCTCCGAAATGGCTGGACCGATTTTGACGCGACTTTCACTAGCAAATAGCTGATTTTATAAGGAGTAACTTAGTCTAATTTTATTTTAGAAAAAGAATTAGGGTTCCGCACAAAAAAATTTAAACCCATGAAATTCAATCGTAATAAATTCCACGCGGACGAAGTCGCGGGGAACAGCTAGTTGTTTAATAAAAAGCAATAGCCTATATACGCCCAGAGCTCTTTCTGAGAGGGTTTTTGGATAAAAGAAGGGGCCGCTGAACTACACCAATGCACAACCCAATGCATGTTGGGCAATGTTCTTTAATTTCTTTAAGTTTTCTCGATGTTTTTACTTCACTGCCGAGCTAATGCTCGGATAGTTTAGAAATATTTATTTAAAAACTTTAACTTTATTATTACATATTGTAGTGAGAAATTCAGAGACTTCGCCCGCGTGAAATTTATTACGATTGGATTTCATGGGTTTTAATTTTTTTGCGCGAAACCCTAATTATTTTTCTAAAATAAAAGTAACCTAAGTTACTCTTTATAACATCACCTATCGCCAGTGAAAGTCCAGTCAAAATCGGTCCAGCCGTTTCGGAGATTAGCCGGAACAAACAGACAGACGGACAGACAGTCAAAAATTTAAAAAATTGTTTTTATGTACTTAGTAAAAAGCTGTTATTTTGAAATTACAAACAGACACTTCAATTTTGTTTATTTGTATAGATAATGGGAATTATTTATCATTAAGTTCTACCCGCGACTTCGTCCGCATTGAACTTAAACAAAAACAAACTTGCAGATCTATAATAATAAATGCTTTGGTTTGCCAGATTTGGTCAAAGAATGATTCATTATGTATTGATGATTCAGTAAGCCAGTGCCATAAAATTTGAGCTAATCTTCGCTGACACTTTGACTTTCTAATCTATTACATTCTATCACATCTATCACATTTGGGGGCAGTCCTTTTCTATTACTTCTGACTGATCCGCATGCGTAGGTATTTTCAGTTTTCAACTTTTCAAGCAAAGCAACAGATGAAAAAAAATTATCAAAATAGACAATTTTCCCTTTACCACATTCTTGTTCCGTCAATTCTAAAACTACTCTTTCTCCCAAGTTTTTTTTAAATTTTGACCTAATTTTTTCAATTTTCCCTTGGTAAATTTGAATTTTTTTTATATAGCCCCTCTGGTCTGCAAGACACCACAACTTATATCCTCTCTTGATTGGTTTCATGGGTAGATATTGTTTCAGTACAGACCTACCCTTGAATTTGATCATCGATTCGTCCACGCTCATTTCACGGGTCCCATGATAGCACTCTTATTCGTAATTTTTTTCTTTATTTTTTGTTTCTATTAATCAAGGTAATCACCCATGCAATCGATGCATTTTTACCAAATCAGTGGCAGTGTATTGATGCTCTTCATGAAGAAATTAGCTGGACGGGAGGCAACAAGTAATGCTCATCCCGTTTGGTAAGAAGCTGTGATTAACCACACCGGCCCTAGACCACCAAACAGTGATCAACACTTTTCTAGGGGTAAGTTATTGTTTGGGGCATAGTTTAGGTGCTAAACCAGGATCTAACTAACTGGCCGAGTGGTTGCGATTGTCAAACTGCATCCATTTTTCGTCGCAGGTAACAATGCGGTTCGAAACTCCTTCGTTTATGTGTGTTGAGCAGTGCAAGGCACGTCTCGACGAATACTTCGCGCTGGCGATCATTGAGTTCGTGGGGCACCCATTTATATAATGTTTTGACTAATGTCGAAAGCTGCTGCTAATTCAGCCGTAGATTGAGTATCATCAGCTTCCACAATCGCCTTTTATTCCTAATTGTCGGCATTTTACAGTCGAAATTTCCAGAACGGAAGCGGGCAAACCAATAACAAGTGGTGCGTTCGTTTGTAGTATTAGCTCCGTAAACGTCGTTGACGTTGCGTGCCGCTTGTGCCGCGTTGCTGCCACGGCGGTACTCATATTCCATAATTACTCGATTTTTTAACATATCCATGATGACGAAGATTCAAATGCGATGAAAACATAACGCTGTCATCATCATCATTACAGCCCTTCACAAGTCCACTGCTGAACATATGCCTCCCCAAGGAACGACACTAAGCACGGTCCTGAGCCACCTGCATCCATCGGCTTCCTGCATGTGTTTCCAGGTCGTCATTCCATCTAGTGGGGGGATGCCCTACACTTCGCCTGCCGGTACGAGACTGCCACTCGAGAACCTTTTTTCCCCATCGGTTGTCGTTTCTTCGTGCTACATGGCCGGCCCATTGCCACTTCAGTTTACTAATCCGTTGGGCTATGTCGGTCACTCTGTTTCTACTGCGGATATCCTCATTTCTAAGTTTATCACGCAGAGACACCCGGAGCATAGCCCTCTCCATAGCTCGCTGAGTGACCTTGAGCTTCCTCATACGGCTAGAAGTGAAGGACCACGTCTCATATCCATAAGTCATCACTGGCAACACGCCCTGGTTGGACAATCTCGTTTTCAAATTTTGTATTATACCTGACGAGATGTGTCGTAATTTCCCGAACGCTGCCCAGCCAAGTCGAATCCGTCGATTGACTTCTCGGTCGAAATTGAACTTACCTAGTTGGACTATTTGTCCCAGGTAAATATACTCGTCAACAACTTCGAGCTTAGTGCTCACAACAACTACCGGCATAGGTGTGACATGGACGTTACACATGATCTTTGTTTTGTCCATGATCATCTTAAGATATATCCGTTGGGAGGCACTATTGAGGTCATTTAGCATAGTGCTTAGGTCCTCCAGCGATTCTGCCATTAAGACTATACCATCGGCAAATCAAAGGTGAGTGATGTACTCGCCATTGATATTAATACCGTATTCTTTCCAGTCCAGTAGCTTGAAAACGTCTTCACATGCAGCGGTGAAGAGTTTCGAGGATATAACGTCACGCTGTCTTACACCTTTCTACAGTTGGATGGGTTTCATACTCTGGTTCTGTACTCGGATAGCCATCATAGCCCTACTGTACAAACACTTCAGCACTTCGATATATACCGACAATCAACTTGGCACACCGCTGAAGGGACTGCATCACCGCCCAAATTTCGACGGAATCAAAGGCTTTCTCAAAGTCTTCATACCCAAGGCAAAGTGGCAGATTGTACTCTTCGGTCTTTTGTACAATTTGCCGAAGGGTATGTATGTGGTCTATGGTACTGAAGCCTTTCGGAAACCGGCTTGCTCTGGAAGCTGGAAGTCGTCGAGTCTGCGTGCGAGGCGATTCGTAATGACTCAGGAAAACAGCACGTGGACGCGGCTTAGAAGGGAAACTGGTCTGCAGTTCTTCAAGACTACTGCACTTCTGCTCCACGCCTCCGGATTAGTCCCACCGTGGAGAACAGAATTAAAGAGCTTCTGAAGGACTTCAAGTACCGGTTTTCCAACCGCTTTCAGAAGCTCCGCTGTAATTCCATCTCCGTCTGGGGTTTTAACATTTTTAAGGTGCTGGAGAGCCATTCTAATTTCGCTCAGACTGACGTCCGGGATATCATCGGAATAGTGTCGGATAAGACTCGCTCTTGGATCGTTACTCACACTTTCGTGTGGCTCCAACGATGACGTGTACAGCTGCCCATAGAACCTCTCAATCTCACTCAAATTTTCAGGTTCCCCGGAAACGATACTGCCTCACTAGCTCTTCAGCTTCGACAGTTAGCTCTTCCTGGCAGACAGATCTCGGACAAGGACTTTGGAGCCCTGGTTCCGCTCGATCGCTTCTTCAATACGAGCGGTATTGAAGATGCCTAAGTCCCGCCGCATGCATCTCCAAATCTCCAAATCTGTCTGTTCAGATGCCTGCATGCTGAAGACTGCAGCTTCATTTCCCGTCTAACAGCCATCAGATTAAGAGTGTGATCGGAGAATTTTTGTGTTCTTCTGCGACGGGTCTTGTAGAACTTAGCTCCGACCGCATGAACAGTTTCCACGAGCTTGTCATTCATATCGCCTACTGCATTGCAGTCTTCTAGGCATAGAAAACGGTTTTGTAACTCGAGCTGAAAGTTTTCGTAAAAACCTATTATATACATAACTACAAAATCTAAACCATAATTTTTTTGAATAATTTTGCTATTTTACACTTATTACAAAATCAGAGTAGCAAATAATTTTTATTACAATAGGGGTACGTGCTAACTTCGCGATTCTTTTCTTATGATAAACTTTTCTCTAAAATATTCACTTTAGGAAATTATTTTCATGAAGCCCTTGGATGAAACTTGAATAATGCTATTGTAAACATTTTGATAAAACTCATCTCGCTAATTGCACACCATATTATCAAAACCAACTATGTTTACAAACCTCTACGGACGTTGGCTATCTCGCTGTGCCAACAGCGCCAGGTTATAAGTATTGAAGCAACTTTTAATAATCTGTCATATTTTTATTTTTAATAAATAAGATACTTCTCTATCTTTCATCAGAGTAGATTAATACTAAAATTGCTGCGATTTTACATGCAGCCAGATAGTGTCTTGAATTTCTCACAAATATATTTTCACTAATTAATTTAATCACAGAAGATCCTCCTACTACAGGTACGTATTAACTTAAGAAGAAGGCTCAGCAACTGTATTAATGACGTTAGTTTTGTTAAGCAATAATATATTTTTTTACTTCTTTTAATATTAACTTGTCGGAACTAGCGGGAATACGTCAGGAAGGGTTAGTTGTTAAAAATAGTAAAAGTGTGAGAGCGGATGTTCAACTTGCTCTCTTGCTCACGCAGTTAATCATTAGTGGCAATAAAACAGCGTAACTGCACTATACAATCAGTATAGACAATTACATTTCGATCATACCGTATTATGACCTCGTCACATAGCGTAAAATAGCAGCTTAACGCTGCTGTGTTTCGTATGGTGAGTGTAGAGAACCGGAGACCCTTTTTACTGGAAATGAGGCATTCCATCTTAGTCCTCACGGGTGACAACGCATCTGCATTTTGATTTGTAATCGAGGATAGATGTAGATGTCTATGGGCCGCAGCAACCACTTACAATCAGGTGGACTGTGTGCTCGTTTGTCACCCTTATCCTATAAAAAAAAACAATTACTCACTGGTGTAACGTGAAGGACATAATTACATGATAACACCAAAGTATGCAAACCAACATTAAAACTACCCATCTCAATGTAACACAGCACAGCCTCTCAGCAACACCATCCTCCTTGCCTGCACCAGAAGAATCACTACAACGGACAGAACCACGACTCTATCTTAGCACGCGTAGAATGACTTCACTCGTAGAAGGACTCAAGAGGAATCTCTCGCGCTCTGCACCTACACTGAACTTTATACTGCACAAACGAGTAGGGGGGGCGGCGGGGGTTTCTCGAAATACCCTCAATTCCCACTCGCCAGCATCGATATGATGCTCCACTAAAGTGATGCAACCTCTCGCTCACTCTCGATCCAACCGGTATTTTATAGACGCGCCTACAAACTAATATACATTTTATTCCAAAAGAATTACATACAAAGCAAATGAGTCATTTCCCAACTCCCCTAAGGACATAATGTCGATCGAATTTTGACCTTTTTTTATATAATAAGGGTGACAAACGAGCACACAGTCCACCTGACGGTAAGTGGATGCTGTGACCCACAGACATCTACATCTATTCTCGATTAAGAATCAAAACGCAAATGCGTTGACACCCTTTACGACTAAGATAGAATGCCTCATTACCAGTAAATAAGGTCCAGTTCTCTACACTCACCATACGAAACACAGCAGCACTAAGCTGCTATTTTACGCTTTACGCTGGTATTCTTTGAGAGCGTGATCCTAAATCAGTCGAGCCGACCCATTCGTGCTACAACCATAATTAGCATAGCTGCAGCGTGACTCTGCCAAGTCAAGGCCTCATGGCCTGTTCCATATTTCAGTAACAATTACAATATATTTTTTGATTTTCTCAAAAACATTACTCATAGTGCTTTTACAATAAGATTTTCCGCTGTGTCGTGGATAATAATTGATATTTATAGACACAGCCATACTTTGCGGAAATTCATTATGTATTTTTATATTTCGTTCAGAGACGCTATTCGTGTCATATTAATAGAATCAGGTTACTTTGCGGAAATCCATTTTATTAAAGATGTTAAAAATAATTAGCCAAGATCCGCCGATAATTAGTTAAGAGCCAATCGTTTCCGTAACACCTGAGATTTTGTGTGAGATTGAGAGGTTCTATGGGCAGCTGTACACGTCATCGTTGTAGCCAAACGCAAGTGTGAGTAACGATCCAAGAGCAAGTCTTATCCGACACTATTCCGATGATATCCCAGGCTTCAGTCTGAGCGAGATTAGACTGGCTCACCAGCACCTTAAAAACGGTAAGGACCGGGCGAGGATAGAATTACAGCGGAGCTTCTGAAAGCGGTTGGAAAACCACTACTTGAAGTTCTTCAGAAGCTCTTTAATTCCGTTCTCCATGGTGACACTACTCCGGAGGTGTGGAGCAGAAGTGCGATGGTCTTGTTTTTCAAGGAAGGCGACAACGCGCTCTCGAAGAACTACAGACCGATGTCCCTTCTCAGCCGCGTCTACGTGTTGTTTTCGAGAGTTATTACGAATCGTCTCGCACGCAGACTCGATGACTTCCAGCCTCCCGAACAAGTTGGTTTCCGAAAGGCTTTAGTACTATAGACTATATACATACCCTTCGACAAATTGTGCCGACCAAAGAGTACAATCTGTCACTTCGTCTTGCGTATGTGGACTGTGCCTTTGATTCCATCGCAATTTGAGCGGTGCTGCAGTCTCCTCACCGGTGCCAAGTTGACTGTCGGTATATCGAATTGCTGAAGTGTTTATACAGTAGGGTTACGATGGCTATCCGAGTACAGAACCAGAGTTCGTACTCTGGTTCTGTACCTATCCAACTGCAGAGAGGTGTAAGACAGGGTGACGTTTTATCCCCGAAACGCGTCACCGCTGTATTGGAAGACCTATTTAAAGCTTCTGGACTGAAAAGAATACGGTATTAATACCAACGACAATTATATCACTCACCTTCGATTTTCCGGCGATATAATCCTTATGGACGAATCGCTGGAACACCAAAGCACTATGTTCAATGACCTCAATAGTGTCTCCCAACGGATAGGTCTTAAGATAAAATATGGACAAAACAAAGATCGTGTGTAACGTCCATGTCACACCTATGCTGGTAGTTGTTGGAAGCACTAAGCTCGAAGTTGTTGACTAGTATGTTTACCTGGGACAAATAGTCCGACTAGGTAAGTCCAACTTCGAACGAGAGGCCAATCGACGATTTCATCCTGGGCAGCGTTCGAGAGATTACAACACATCTACTCAAAACTTAAAAACAATATTTTACAACTAGTGCCTGTTGCCCGTGATGACTTATGGATCTGAGACGTGGTCCTTCACTGCTGGCCGTATGAGGAAGCTCAAGGTCGCTTCCTCTCTGCGTGATAAACTTAGAAATTAGGATATCCACAGTAGAACCAAAGTAACCAAGATAGCCCAACGGATTAGTGAGCTGAAGTGGCAATGGGCCAGCCATATAGCTCGAAGAACCGACAACTAATGGGGAAGAAAGGTTCTCGAGTGACAGCCTCGTACCGGTAAGCGAAGTGTGGCGGCGGAAGGGCGGCCACCCACTCGATGGAGTGACGACCTGGTAAGACATGCAGGAAGTCGATGCATGCCGGTGGCTCAGCACCGTGTTTTGTGGCATTTCTTGGGGAGGCCTATGTTCGGCAGTGGACTTGTGAAGGGCTGTAATGATGAAGATCCACATAATAAAATAATATGATGTGTCTTACGTAGTTTGAAAAGTATCTCCCGCCCTCCTTCATTTACGTGCACTATCCTCGTCCCCACTAATCTCAGCACCACTACACTAGGAAAGACGCACCACCATCGATAATACGACACGTGTTTCGCGAGCATCTTCAGATGAAGTAGACTGCGGTGGTTGACCGCTAAGAGTTGTTTTAATCATGAGAACTGTAGGGGTAGCGAAAGACGAATAAATTATTTAATTTTTGCACTTAAATCAATATTTAAGCTTTAATCAAACCGCTACTAAATAAATTTTAAGGGTCGTTCAAATAACACGAACAAATTTCATGAGAACTGTTAAGAATATTGATATAAATTTATGCAAATACTTCCAAAGCAAGTATTTGCCGAATATGTAACAAGTTTGGCCTTTTCAATTTATAGACGAATGGACAGTTTTAATGATGATGAATGAATAGCGACCGCATACGTAAAATGTCAACTTGTGGCGGCTCTGACGTTGCGCTACAAAAGGAACGAACCGAAGACTAGATTACGCTATCGAAATTTACGAAGTACTCTGATATAGCATAATTTCGTACTACCGCACGGAGGGTTTGTGGCTCACCGGGCTGAATAAAAAAGGTGACTTTGGGTGACATGTTAATTGAATGCAATTTTAATAAACCCCTTATTAAATAGTTAAAAAAATCTCTAAAATGATTACAACTTAAATTTAAGGCAGGGGCTTGAAACGTTTCTCAAAATAACGTTACGCGTAGTTACAGTAACGATAAATCGTACCGTTCCACTAGGTTCGTAACAAAATTAATTCCTTAGCTATAACGATAAACGGAACAAAATCTACAACTATTTAATAACAATATTAAAAATATATCGTTATTAATATAACGATATAATATCGTTATTGATCTGTCAAAGATTGTGACACATTCTTTACATATTTTATATAATATGGGATGCACACTCTCTCTCTAACCAACTTAATGGTAATGCTTGAATACGGCGGCGGTGGCTTGTACGGGGTGCGATAACGGAGCGGTAGTGCAGTGTACAAGTGAATCTGTAACAACACACACACGCCACTTATTATTGTCCAATGGCTATGAATTTAAGAGAAATAAAAATGAGCGTTCATTGTTAATTGAACGTTATGACATATCTGCCTGGAGACATCGGTTTTTAAGAGCCATGGTGGCTTTGAAACGTAGAGAAGGAAAGCCAATCATTTATTTAGATGAGACTTATTGAAACGGGCTTGGGCATTCAGGCTCTCGACATAGATCCGTCATCTGAAAGGATCCAATCAAACTGGGATTATTTCGCCATAGACGTTCTACCCAGAAACTCTTTATCACACCACGTTGGGTTCGGGCGGTCAACGAGGTGTGTGTGAACCCCGTGAAGAAGTATTACAAGAGAGCGTCTGAAGCCCCCCTTTCTCAAAAGGTCAGACGACAAAGATTACGGGTCCTCTTGATGTGGTCCCGGTCCAGTCGTCCCTTGATTTGTGGACTGTATTTTAGGTGGTGGAAGATCCTTTAGGAATAAAACAGCAATTATCTTCACAATTCCTCCATAAGAGAGCAACTGATTACTTTCCCTATTCCTATCACTTCCCTATGTTTCTTGATTCTTGATTTAAAAGTATACTGGTAACTGGTCCCAAACAGTTCCCGAACATTTCCCCGAACGAATTGCATAAAAACCAATTTACTGCTTTAAAGCTACCTTAAAGCTATAATCGAAAGAGAGCCGCGCCCCTCGCGCGGTTTTACATTACAATAACATCAATTTGTTCTATTGAACTCTTAAGATTTCCCAATATTTTTATTTGTACAAAACATACAGTCATACAATTTATTTATAATGATAGCACAAAAAAGTCTTAATCTTACAACATACATTACGTTATAATCGTATAAGAAATATTTTATTTACGTCACTCAATAAGTTTTGAGATATACAAAAAGTATTCTAGATACTATTAATATTTATTTTACATCTTTTCAAAGTATTCTCCATCATGCTCTATACAAAGTTCCATTCGCCTAAACCAACTCTGAAAACACTTTTGCCAGTCTTGATCTGACAGGTCGGAAATCGCTTCTTCGTAGGCAGCCACGGCTTCTTCGGCGCTTGAAAAAAACTTGCCTTTTATTTTTTCTTTGACTCTTGGGAACAAAAAGAAATCACAAGGAGCTAAGTCAGGGCTGTAGAGTTTCAACACCAGATTCCTCAATAAATGCTTTTGTTCTAAGGGAGTTATGTGAAGAGGCGTTATCGTAATGCAGCATGATTCCCCGAAGCCCGCTCTTTGGTCTTCTCTCCCGCACAGCTAGAAAAGCTTTGGGTAATGCAACTGTAGTATACCATTCAGAGTTGACTGACCTACAATTTTTCAGCATTGACGTCGACAAATGTCCGCTCCGCGAAAAGAAACTAGCCACCATTTTTTTGCCGACGTTGCGAGGTCTTTGCAGTTTTGTCGGTAACTGTCCTTCTGATTAAACCCATACCGATGATTGCCTTTTATTTTCCGGATCATATTGATAGATCCATGTCTCGTCACCAGTAACGATTTCTGAAACACGCCTAGATGCCCCGTTTTCAAAACGTAGACGCATTTCATGGCACCAATCCACACGAGTCTGTTTTTCGCTTTCGGAGAGCAAACGAGGGATCCATCGACAACAAAGCTTCCTCACTCCAAGATGTTGATGTAGGATGGTATGAATGCTCCCCGAACTAATGCCTACAATCTTTTCGATATCCGTATATGTGATTCGTGGGTCTTCTCGCACCAACATTTCAGTAGTCCATACATTTTCTGCCGTTACTGCTGTTTGCGGGGCCCCGGTTCTTTGGTCATCTTTAAGATTAATTTTACCCCTTTTGGATTCAGAAAACCACCTAAAAATTGTTGCGCGTGATGGAGCTGAGTCCCCTAATGCTGATTGTAACCGTTGTAAACTTAATTGTTCGGTTAAATCAAATTTAAAATCATAATATATCATAGCGCGCAAATGTTCACGGTTATGATCCATCGTTTTAAATGAAAAGCGCGGGAAGCGTTGCAGGAAAATTAATAGAATTTTGTTTTTTTTTAATATTGAGCAATTGGCTTATGGAGTTCTATTTTTAAATAAATTTGCTTTTTAGAAACATATACCACGGGTGCGTTCCATTTTTAAATTTCGAGCATCTCAAAACTTATTGAGTGATCTACGTATTTAACAAAATATGCCTATTTTACAACATATGTACTAAGTTAGAATTCTTAAATATTTAACATATAAGGTTGAAACAATATTCTTTATTTGAAAATATAGATAACTTAACTAATACAACAGTTTAATTCACATTTTTACACATATTTTTATCTTTAAAACACTTTCAAATTTCTTATACAAAGCTATCATTATTTCACTATATTTAGCACAAAGCTAAACAATTTTAACACAGAACTATCTTATTTTATACACACAACAATCCTGAAACATTTTGACTTATTTTTTACACAAATTACTGAAATTTTACAAAAAATCAAAATTTATATTTTTGCAACTTTTTGCACTCGGTTCACATCTCCTACTATGTGAGCAACTAATTTCTACACGACTCTAATTACATCGATAGGAGGCTAATGCTTTCCTTGTCTAAACGACATCTATCTCTGTTCATTATGAAACACTACGGTTTACATACAATGTCCTTATCAGTTACAATGTTTCTTATCTGTTATCATAAAACAAAGTTAATCTCAAGTGCCAAATATATTTCCCTTTAAAAATAAACATTTAATTTAACATAATACTTCTATTCGTATTGCACAGCTGATTGCCATGTAATACATGACTCTAAATTAATACAAAATAAAAACAAAAAACAAATTCGCACAACCGGGGAATCGAACTCCGGACTTTTCGTTCGACGTTTTATTGAATATATTTGCTTCTAACATGAATTAAATGCCTGTCATAATTAACTAGCAGTCTTTCGAGTCTAAAATTTTATTGTTGCTTATCACATGAATTTGAGTAAACAATTTTTATAGGCACGTCGCCAACACCTATATTCATAAAAACTACAGGCCTAAGAAGTCTTGGCAAGGTCCATCTACAAGTGGTGCGATTGAAAATGTTTCAATAGGGGAAAGGTATATAATTGTACATGCTGGATCGGAGAAAGGTCCTGTGCCTAACTCATTATTAGTGTTTAGCACTAAATCTAAAATGGCAGACTACCACCACGACATGAATGCTGTTAACTTTAATAAATGGCTAAGAGAAAAGCTCATACCTAATTTAAATGAGCCGAGTGTATCAGTTATGGATAATGCCAGTTACCATTTAATAATTGTAAATAAAGCTCCTACATCACATAGTCGCAAAAATGAGATAAGAGAATGGCTTACTTTGAATGATATTCCATTTGAACAATATCACACAAAAGCAGAGCTGTTATGTCTTGTAAAACGAAACACACCAGAACCAGTATATGAAGCTGATGAACTTCTAAAGTAGAATGGGCATGAGGTATTGCGACTTCCCCCTTACCACTGCGATCTAAATGCCATTGAGCTGGTATGGTGTTTGGCTAAACGTAAAGTGGCTAGTAAAAATATTGCCCTGCCTGCTGTGGAGTTAGAGAAACTTATTAAAGTCTTTTGAAAGCATAACTCCACAGGAATGGAAGAAAATGACTGATCATGTAATTCACATTGAAAATAAATATAAAGAAAGGGATAGAATAACAGAAGATAATTTAGAAAGTTTTATTATTCATGTTGGAGACAGTGATTCCAGTGGGTTAAATGAATGTTTCCACATGGAAATCCTAGATTCAGATTTCGATTATGGTAGTGAATAAACCAGAATTATTATAGAATATTGTTGTTTTTTTTATTCAGATAATATCACATAATACCTAGTCGTATTTTTATACCAACGAAGTAAACTGATTTTCGAAATGCCACCCACGAAATGTCTCTTTGGTTTGGATCATAATGGGTAGACATGATTTTACATCTCGAAATTTCAGTTTACTTCGTCTGATTAAAAATACGACTTTACATACAACAGCTACCGTAGGTTCCCATTTTTGAACCTGTCCACATGCTGTCAAGCAATAGTGTACAAATAATGTTTTACACAAAAAACAACTCTAAAGTATCAAGTCAGGTTATTCCAGGTACTTCATACAAATTTTGGGGTTGCTAGGCTGAGATTTTTTAAATTTGCCGCGCTTTTTCAGTCCCTACTTTCGTTTTCCAGACTCTAGCTTACAAATACAATTTAAATAGATAATCTCATGGCGTCGGTTAATCTCAGCAAAAGAAATCGCATTTTAGTTTTCTTTTCCGTGGCGTGTCCAATGAAAGAGATCTGAAAGTTTGACTACTGTCACTCGCTGAAAGTATTACATTTTCTTCTGTCTGTGTATTTCAACCAACTTTGGAGCTTCGTTTAACGTTTCTACATCTTTTTTTGTTGATCTGGTAGATGAAGAGATTGATGAATTGGTTTTAAGCTTTTTGCGATGTATTCCCGTAAGAATATCCATAGCATTAAAATGTTCTTCATAAACAGTATAGTTTTGTGGCGATTTGTTCATCCAATCTTCTCGAGCAATCAGGCGAAGCCATTGGGAACGTCTGAAAAAGATAACAAAATATTATATTTGTCATTTTCATCAGCGGTGCTACACCTACACAGGTGTAGCAATCTGTTTAATAAACAAAAAGTTCAAGCTGGTGGCCACTTTTACAACTCAGGAGGAAGGTAAACAACAACATTTGTAAAAAAAATACTGTCCTATTTTATTTACAATTTGACAGCACTATTGGCTTCAACACCCTCAAAAACCATGAAAATGACACCCATGTCGAATAAATTGATACCTATTGCAGCCGCCATCTTGGATTTACATTTCGACAGCACTATCGGCTTCAACACCCTCGAAAACCATGAGAATGACAACCATGACGAAAAACTTTATACCTATTGCTGCCGCCATCTTGGATTTACATTTCGACAGCACTATTGCACTATCAGCTTTAAATACCCTCAAAACCGCCGCATTCTGGATTTACAAATAAGTTCACGAATTCATTATGATCGATCACACGGACTTATAATTCGATAACGATTATAGCAATAACAATAAATCATTCTTACCTTTCAAAATCAGCAGAAAGTTTAAAATACGATAGCTCCGGTTTTGATGAAGCCGAGTTCAAACAGCCGTATACTACTCAATACGTTCGTGGCATTTTTAAAAAGATCGCGGAGATAAACTTAAATGTGACCAGTCGTCTAGACCTCAGTATAAATATACAGGGTATTTTTGAAACGCTCCCGAAAACGAAGACAGACGACAGTACTAACTATATCTTAGATGATGGGTGAAATATAAAATCGATCCTGATGAAAAAAAAATCATCTTTTCACAACGTTTTATTAGCTTTATTCACGCTCCATCGTGTTAGTATAAATCATCGTGTTAAATAAAACGTTAACTTCATTAAAATAAAACATGAAAATACTTAAACATTAAAGCAGCAATGGAATTTAAAATAAATAAACCATAAAATCAGCTGACTAGGGTCAATATCCGCGTCGAAGCCAAACTCAACGTTACGTAAAAAGAACGGTGAGCGATAGTGGAGGGGGTGTGTCTGCGCATGGGTACAGTCGCGTTCTAAAGTACTACATGGTACTAGGCTGTTGTTTTATAATATTATAATAGTAATTAATGGTTTTATTGTAGAATCATAATAGGTACTTTACTAGCTACTTAGAACTTTGGAAGAGGTTGAAATTCAAAATGGATAATGTTTGCTTGAGCATTATTTTTTATTTCTATCGTAAAATAAAGTAGTTTGTAACAAGAAAACTTAAGCTAAGGGTGACACGCTGTCCATTATACCATTGGAACATGGAAGCCAAATGTCGATGGTGTATTGGTGTTACTGGATGCTACTTCATCATCACTCATCAGAATCATCATCATCAATGCGAATGATAAATGTTTCCGTCATCAGGTTGACCACATGGTAATTTTTTCGGTATTCTTCCTCAATACATTTAACTTTACTGCACAATTTTCCCCATTCACCTTCTATTTACCTTTTCGTTCACTAGTTCAGTCATAAAACAATAGATATAAATAATTTTTCTTTCCTTCCTTTTAAAACCATCGTCGCGCGTCGCAAAGAAAGCTGTGTGCGACTGTACATTGGGAAACATCGCTTTTCAAAGCGCGGGAAGAATGAGGAACCAATAGCGTGCGCGCACAGTAATACTGGCGAGCATTCCCCGTCGCGCCCCTTCGTACCACGCACTGCCGCCGCCCGGCCGACTGTGTGTCACCTCGCGTCAGCGCCAACATATGGGAATTTCAAATTTACCTACTAAGATTTGTTTGCAAGCGACATAAGAATTAGAGGCGGCAATTACAATAAAACTTGCAAGTAATTTTTAATAGTTTTGACGTACCTCTTTTCAAATCAAAGTATTGGATGGATTAAAAACGGAAAGTCAATAAAAGTAAAGTAAAATAATTATTTTTTAGATTAATTACCTGTCGATCATAATTGCAATTGATTTTAACTATTAAATTATTCAATACCATTTTATTTCTATTTTCTTGTACAAAATCAAGGATAACCAAACCCAAGTAAGTACGTTTATTAATTTCAATATCATTTTGTAGTAACGAACTGCTTGTTTCGTCAGGGTACAATTGATTGTCTAATTGTATTAAAAATTACAACTATAACTTCTAAATTCCATATGAAAGAGTAGTCGTAGGGATCATATGGAAACTAAACTTATAAAATAAAAGTTGGCAATGTCATAACATTTGACGGTCTGTGGGAATGTTCAAAGTGTAGGCTTCAGTTTTGGCGGGATTAATTATTGATTTTAGTTTTGAGACAGTTCCGTGTTGACTTTGGACACGCATGCGCAAGCGACAGTTCAATTGTTTTTTTATTAAATTCTTATTGTTATTACTTGGTATTACCTACTTGTTATTACGTGTTATTCTTGTTGTTACGTTTTGTGTTTCTTTTTGTTTTAATAATGCCTAACGCGTACGTTTATAGTGCTCGTGAATACGGCAACATGTTAATGTGTCTTGGAGAAGCTCGCGGAATGCTTCGCGTGCATTACGAATTTACCGAGAGAAATTCCCGACCGCTCGACACCCAGCTGACTCTCGTCTGATAACAGCAGCATTTCAGCGAGTGTTGGAAAATCGGCCCATTGCTCCAGTAGCGGCAGGAGGTGGAAGTCAAATGACTGTTCACCCGAGGAGCGCATTTTAGATGTCGTTCGCCGGTATCCGAACCTAGGTACACGAAGTATCGCTAAATTGTTAAGACGTCGGGATGGAACAAATGTGTCATACTGTTCAGTTCACAAAGTGTTAAAGCGTAACCGAATGCGGCCATACAAAGTGCACAAAGTGCAAGCTTTAGTTCCCGGCGATCACGACCGCCGACGAGTTTTCTGCCGTTGGTTATTAGACCAACAACAACGTGCCTGGTTCCATTGAGTACGTTATCTGGACGGACGAGTCGACATTTACCAGAAACGGCATGTGGAACCGAAGAAATACACGTGTATTCAGAGGTTAACCCGTACGCTGTTCGACAAACCGGGCACCAAACCCGATGGTCGGTTAACGTATGGGCAGGTTTATTTAAGGATCGCATACTGGGACCAGTGTTTCTGCCACAGCGACTTAACGGACAGGGATACCTAAACTTTATAAATGAACAGTTGGTTGACATTTTAGACGACCTATCGTTGGATGAATATCGCCGTACATGGTTCCAGCATGATGGTGCACCTCCACATGTCGTGAGGTTCGTCCGTGAGCGCCTTACCGAATTATTTGATGATCGCTGGATTGGCAGACTAGGACCACACGCTTGGCCACCTCGCTCACCAGATCTGACCCCGTTAGACTTCTTTCTGTGGGGGTATGTGAAAGAAAGGGTTTTTAATCGTGAGTGTGATAGTGCTGACGAAATGCGCCAAAGGATCGTGGATGTTTTCGACAAACTACGTGCGGACTGTGTCGAAGACCACACGATAATGCCCCGCCTGCATGAGGAGACGCAACACCGAGCCCACATCTGCCTCGAAATAAAATAGAAGATAAATATTTCCAATCAGATAGGCTGATGGATATGGAAATGGATGAATTTGTAATTAATGTTACAGGTGACACATCCGAGTCATCTCATGAAGACTCTAGCATGGATTCTGATGAAGATATGCGAATGGAAGGCGTTGATCCACTGCAGGACCATTGTTACACCAAATTTATAAATAATAATAGGTATTCAATAAAAGATTTACAAGGTTTCCTTTGACTTTTATTTCGTTCTTTATAATAAATATTATAATGCTATTTCAGTTGTTTCAAAATACCTTTTGGAAAAATTTATTATAGACAAAATATCAGTAGTCATTAATCTTAGTATTAGTCCTTTTATACACGCATATAATAGGTACCTGTAATTGTGTAAAAAATTGTAGTGGCGTAGTTAAACTTGTGTAGTGAGGCATCAAACTTATGAAAGTTAGAATCAAGAAATATATTTATTACGCGGATCTTAAACAATAAATATGGGGTTTAAAAAATTATTAGGTCTTTGTAAGTTTAGGCTGAACATTACAGTTTTTTTAATTGAGATTTGGTAATCAATTAGGTAATTTATGTAATTTGATATAATTATACAATTCCAGTAATAAGATTAAACGAAGGAAAAAATATTAGTTAAGCTGGCAACATTAAGCACGCCATCAGTCGCGCGCAGAGTTATCTTGCGCGCACTCTAGGAATATTTATACTGTCTTTTTTTTTTTTGGAGTTTATGGCCTGGTATCTAGACCTTTAGGCCAAGTCTTGGGTATTTTTATTCGGTTTATTATAATTTCCCCACTGTATTTTTGATGAATTTATATAGAAGCACGTAATAGGATCTATTTTTTAACATATCACTCAGGCGGCGGGAGGGATCTTGCACTGTCACTTGATTTTGCACTATGTCACTAATTTCATTGACAAGAATCAATCTGTCAAATGAAAAGCACTCACATGTAAATATGAAATGTTCGATATCACCCACAGAATTATTGCAGAAGGTGCAGTAGCTGTTCTCCACTATGCCCAACCGAGCCAGGTGGGCCGGGACGGTGGAGTGACCAAAACGCAGTCTGTTTATAGTCGTAATAAAGTCCTGACTGGCCATTTTCAATTTGTTATACCATGGTGCTACAGGCAGGTTTTCTTCAACATTTCTACCATTTACCCTTCTGTTCTTGATCTTGTTTCCAAAATTCGACCCATAAACTATTGACCTGGTTGTCAATAGATTGATAACAATCGGTCAAAGGTACTTTTACTATGGAGCTAACATCCAACATGTTGGTTCCATCATGTGCAATTTTATCTACTATCTCATTTCCTGTTATGCCCCTATGTGATGGAATCCACATGAAAGAGACCTGTATACCATTTTGTGCATAACTAAATAACAATTTTTTAATATTATACAAAATATAGTTTTTTTTAAAGTCAAATCTGAGATTGGTTAAACTTTGGACCATACTTAAACTGTCTGTTAAAATTAAAAAATTATTAAAACTATTTATATGTGCGATCCTCTTCAAGGCCTCGAGGGCCGCATATACCTCTGCAGTGAAAACACTGCATTTAGGGTCCAGAAGAAAACTTTGACCAAACTTGGATTGGGGATCATAAACAGCACTGCGCACAAAGAGCTCACTTTTGCTACCATCTGTATACATATACTGTGTCTTGACGCGGCACTCACCATAGATAATAAATACACTATATACAGGGATAGATGCACCACTCACATTTCAGTTTTCGAATGAGTGTACCGTGTACGCTAGGTGCCGCTGTATTATTCTTTAGTACAACGCGGCTTGCGGTAGTTACCACTAGATGGCGTATTTTGTCAATGACTATATTGATATTTATGAAATAAGCAGTTTTATTATCAATGTTTATGTATGTATTTTATAGGATAATTATTGGATATCTCCATTGAGTTCTATGTACTACGTACTAGAGAAGCTATTCCAAACAAAAAATGTGCATTACTCTGTTTTCGCGCATGCGCGGGAGATAGTAGATTTTAGTCTATGATTGTAGATAGCGTGGCATATAAATGAAGAAATTTATTTTTTCTATTCTAATATTATTACCTATTTATTCACTTGAACAACAAATAATTTTACTTATTTGACTACTGAATTATTAATTACGTTCAGGTTTAAACTTTAATTTGAATTCTCGTATTATTAGCGCAGCTCCGCACTCTATGAATATTGAAGCCACACTAAATGACACTAAAGCAGTGTTCCCAACTTTTAAAACGTACTTACAGTGTTTCTATGTTGAAAATATCGTAGATATCACAAAAATGTGTGGCATCTTTAAGATGAATAGTGGCAAATATACAGTGTTAAAAAATACATCATTAGATTTTAATATAATGTTTTTATTCAGAATAGGACAAAATTAAAATATTGTCATTGTTTTTATACATAGATGTGTTTAATTTATCTAGCATATTTTGTGTGGGACAGAAGTTTACACATGACGTGCCATTTCGGCGAATTGCCTGCTCACTCAATAGATTTCCTTAGCAATTTATTGCGTTTCTTTGTCTTGATGTCGTTAATCTAAAGAAAATAAAAAATAAAACTGCGTTAATATAAACCTCAAAAAACGTTATGTTGGAATTTGACTTTTGACAAACTTAAGCAATATTTTTTCTAACCTTACTGAATATTCTTTCACACTCTGCATTTGAGTGTGGCAGAGATAAAATTCCCAGCATGAATTTTGGAAGCTCTTTAAAATATGGCGTCTGTTTCCCCAAATTCGCCACCTAAAACAAAATCAGAATAACTTATGAAATTTCAATACTGCTAAGTTAAAAAAATAACACGTATGAATGAAATGAAAATGTGACCTTATGCCAAAACTCATCATATGGTTCGCTAACATCGAACGTTGTTTCTTTTATATAAGATGGTAATTTTCGCCATTCATCGTCCAGTGTTTGTTGGTCTTCTATCGATTCAGGTGATATTCGCGGCAAAAGTTGAAAAAGATTTGTCAGTGTCTCTTCCCTAGTATCTGATACACATTTTTCAGGACTTAATTTCGAGATAGCTCCTACGACTCTGTCATTAACAGAGTACCGTTTTCGAATTCCACACATGCTTTTACTATAAATTTCCTGCAATTTATTTTGAATTTTAATGTTTCCTCGCCATTTTCTACCAACAAAAGTTGCTTTTGCACTCCTAAGCCCAGATATATATCTTCGATATTTCTGTAATTGTTATCGTCAGTTGGGTTGATTGTTTCAATTGGAACCGAATTCACATATGATCTGGGCATTAAAATAAGTAGTAGTTCTTGATAAAATTCTTACACGCTTCACTTGCGCACAAGTGAAGCGAGTGACATATATACTTTAAAACAGTGATTCCAGGACAAAGCTGTCGAAATCTTGATGAAACGGCAACCCATCATTGTGCTGCAACCGTCCGAACCAAAGCCAATATTTTGTAGTGGTATCGTGTATTTTGTAAATGACTCTATAACTTTACCAAAAATTTTTTCAGCAGTGGCAGAGTGATCAGTGGTGTCCTCATCATATAACTGCACTAGTTCCCAAAATCTACTGATTACTTTGCCCAGATTAGGATCATAGTATCTGACGACTATCGCTAAAGTCTTGACGACAGCAATGTCAGTACTCTCGTCAATTAAAATTGAAAACTTTTGTAATTTCAAATCATGTACAAGATCGTCTTTTTCTGCTGCGCCTATACAGTTGTTGATAGTAGCTTGTACCTTGGTTGATTTCATTTTAATAGCTTTTGCTACATTAGAATCAGGAAATAATTTTGGCATAAGATCAGTCAAGTGATTCATCACATTATGTGATATTTTATGCTCAGCGACAAACGCTGATAATTTGATTTTAGCAGTCTTCACCATCTGCGTCTCAGTAAGTGGGGCAGCTTTAAACGCACTGAGAATAGATTGCTGCTTAGAAGTAGATGCGGCTAACAAATTCAGTTTTTATTTTGTTTATTTCCCTGTCCATGTCTTTTAAGGACATGTAAATCAGCTACTAAAGTTGTGTTACAAATAAAACACATAGCTTTATAATCATTTTTAGGGTACTTACGAAGCCAATTTGAAAATTCCCTGTGTTTTAACCATTCATCCCTAAACTTTTGGTTGTAGTGTTTCCGTTTATTTTTCTCCGGTAGTCTATTATTATCGGTGTTAAAGTCATCGTCACTTGTCTCACTATTCATTGTTAAAATAGAAAATCACAGAATAATAATACACACACTCAAAAAGCCACCGTACTCAGCAAAGAAAGAACAACAGGTGAGCTCTGAGCACCTACGCCCTACGTATGTTTTTGTACAGCACAAAACAAATACGTCGATTATTATAATGCAAAATAAAAAATAACTCTCAAATGCCTTCATGACATAACTAACCGCTAAACATCTTAATTCAGTCGTGTAACGTGTTTCATTTCATCTATTCAATACAAGGGGATTCCCCAATAATCGTCGCTTATTTTTGTCTATGTACAAAATGTTTCGGTGACTAAAAGATGCAAATGTTACCATGGTAAGAATAGTACCTATTTACAGAATGAATATATAGACAGAATAATATCTAATTACTAATACTAATATACAACAGATCAGGGTGATGCAACTCTGTATGAAGCCCGAGAAACTTGCACACAATCATAATTTTATCTATGTGGGTGGGCGTGTAAAATTAAAGCGAGAAAAGATATCGCTGTTTCATTCTTTCCCGTTGTTTCAGATTGCCATTTTAAAAATTAGGTACAAATATACATAACTATTATATCGGAAGAAACTGATTTTTTAAAATTCTATGCTATATTTTTTCTTTTGTTTGCACCTTACAGTAATTATATACATATTACTTTGAGGTTTGCACAATTAATTGACCTACTAATTGATTAAATTTAAATTATTAAATATTAGCAGAATTCTATCAAGAGAAGCCATGAACTAAAAGAAGAAAAAAATGACATTTGTTTGTCAACGTCTTTCATATTAAAAATATTTTCTGAAATTGATTCAAATTTATTTAAAATGATTTAGATTTTAATATTTGTTATTGCGTTTTGCTTTAATTCAGTTATTATCGGTTCAGAATAATTCATTTTCGTTTATAGGCAATTCTTCGCGATTGTGTGTGTGTGAAGATTTTTGTGAGATACTGACTCTGTATGAGATATTGACTATTAATTAATTTATTATTTAAAAAATTATGCAAACAAAAAGCACAAAATCATCCGATCACTTTCTGCAGGTTTCCTACAATAAAATAGAAAAACTTTTGATAATATTGGTAAGTCTTTAAACATTTTGAATTTATTCATCGTTATTTGTAGGGATTATTACTATATTAACTCGAATTTTATCTATTTCAGATCATGTATTTGGGCTGAGTTAAGTTTTCAACATGGAATTTTGCTGATTTAAATTTACGTTAATGTTCTGTGAAGAATAGCTCTCACGATAACATATGTTATAAATCAATATTACGCGTGGAAATATTATCTGCAAAAGCAATAGAAAACATAAATAATAATATATAGTGTCTAAAACAATATCTTCCAAAAAATAAAATTACATAATTATACCTATTTTTAGTTTTATTTTATCCCACATACTCCTCTAAAGTAAACTCGAGTAATTTTGGTGCAACCTCTCAAATGTATGGGAATTTACCCCATAGGTTTGTGAGGCTTGAGCCAAAATTACTCGAATATGCCTTAAATAAAAGTTCAAAGTTACACAATACAAAGGTTTGAAATTCTGCCAAAAGTTTTATATGGGCGCAAACCGAGGCGCTTTTCGTGTACATTCATAAACACGTGTTTCCTTTTTAGTATGAAGTTGGCGTTCTTCTCTTGGTAGAGAGTAATTGTGTTCTGTGCAACAGATAAACATATTGTATTATAAGATTTTTTAGTCGAAATTACAGTGTAATTTTGACGTTTTTACATTAGGTGGTAAAAGTTATCAAAATACAGTGTTTACACTACTATTACAGTGTAGTTGGGATCACTGCACTAAAGGTGTACGGATTGCAGTACAGTTCATTTGAACACAATGAATGTTCGGAATGCCAAATCTAGTACGTAGTACATATATATCGATGGATATCTCCAATAATTATCTTAAATCTCCAAATAGTAATTTTTTAGATAACATTAACACTAATAAAACTTAGCCTATTGCACATAAGATTTTTTTTTAATTTAAATATCAGACTGAATATAATTTTAATTATGTATTTAATTTCTTTTCTGAATGTTATAATATTTAATAGCTTGAGCATAGAATTATTACGAGCTTGAGCTTTGAGATTATCATTTTCACAATCAGTAGTTAATAATTTTCCCTTTAGCAGCCTATTAAGATTGGTGCACCAACTGTGAACAACCACATTTAGGTCGGCCACATACATACGGAATTCCGTTTCGTGATTCCGTTTCGGAATCCCGAATCGGGATTCCGTGAATACATCACACACATACGTTTTTTTTCCGTTCGGTATAACAAGGGTCAGTTGAGAGACGTTAGCCATTGAGTCTAGACATTCTGCCAGCGAATAATGACGATGATTTTCTAATTGCGATTCCATTGTTGCTATATCATTCTTACTGGGTGCATCCCCTTATCACCTTAAGCTTGCAATCTATCCAGAGATATTTTTTAAATATGGATGTCTGTAAATTCTTTCGACGAATTATTAAATAAAATAAGATGAAAGGTTACGAAAAGCTATACACCTAAAAGATTTAATGTAAAAACATACATAAACACACCTACTCGCTTCGGTCGTGCGACGAAAACTGAGCGTATTCCGTACGGAATTTACGTATGTGTGTTGCGACTCGTACAAAATCTATGGAAGACTTGCGTTCGGAGCGGCTTTTTCCGTTCGGGATTCCGAACGCACAGGCGGTCATACGGAATCTCGAATCGGAGAAAATTCCGTACGGAAAAATAACGTACGTGTGTGGCGGGTCATAGATTTTATATGGACTTGCTGCGTTCGGAATCTCGAATCGGAATATCGAAACGGAATCCCGAAACTCTTATTATAATTTTCACAGGAGAGGAACGAAAAGTTGCAAAATATTTTCGTTTTCAGAATTATCGTATCCGTATATTCGTATTTATTTGAAAGAACTTTCAAGTGTCAACCAAGTGTATTATCCATGTGTCAATCATAACCATAAACCAAAACTGCTATAGATTTAGTTTTTTATGGGCTTTGGATACTGGGGTTTTGGCCTAATTAATGCCATCTCTACAACGCTGCAGAAAACTAACCTACAAGTTTAGTTCACTAGAGGGCAGAACTTTCAATGCATTTTTTATTCTTGAAATTTGTATGGCAGATTCATCCCCCTGGCACTCACTACTGAGAGCACCGCGACGAGTGCTTAGGAGTCTCGTCGTTGCGCATGTTTGTGTGAGTGTGCCGTTTCGAGCGTTTTTAGGTAGTTTCCGTACTGTTCCTACTATATATTTATACTATGCCTATAACGTAACGAAAAATATTGTTCTACGAAAATGATATTCTTTAACGTTATTTTTTATAACGTTATTGATAATTTTAGGTTTTAGTATCGTTACAAACTTTGGAACGTTTTGAGATAATATTTAGTGTAACGAAACGAAATTCATTTCGTTTTCATCAAGTCCCTGGTTTAAGGTACTCATATCCATATTCAAATAAATTTATTGATAAAATTGAATCCATTTAATAAATGTTTACAAAGCATATTTTTTGATAAAAGAGGGGAAAACGAGCATGCCGTTTACCTGATGGTAAGTGTCAACCGCCGCCCATGAACAACTGCAACACCAAGGGATTTGCAGGTGGAGGTTCCAGGGAAAGCCGTTGCCGGCCTTTTAAAAAGGAGTACGCTCATTTCTTGAAGACCCCTAAATAGTATTGGTCCGGAAAAATCGCGGGTGGTAAATCCACAAAGAAGTCGAACGACGAAGAAAACTTCTAGTAAATAAATCACACAGTGGTGAACCGCCAAGCATCCAGATGGTGTGGATAGTATCGTAAGTTTTGTCGCGATGTGCTTTAGTGCAATTTGGCGGCTTATTAAATCCGAAAAATTCCTCTAACAAGTATCTACTATTTTTTCTAATCTTATCCCAAGATAACACAAAGATTTTTATACATAAATCAAATAATGGACAAACATCCAGACCCGGAATAATTATTTGTAGGCTATACAACCACTTATTCCGTGCGGGATTCGAGCGCAACGCCGCGGCCCCGCAGAACCCAGCCAAACGCTAAGCTACTACACTATCGAGTGATCGTTCGTTACTAATGCAGACGAGTTCAATTACCTTACTGTCAAATACATACCGGTCGAATCTAAATAATAAAATTAGAGTCTACACGTCAACAGATTCAATACCGCTTTTTACTTTTTACTTTTTTTCGACAGCAAACAAAATACGAGTATTATTTATATATGAAGATAAAGCAGCGGAAAACGAAGCTTTGTTTTCAGCAATGAGCAGTGAAGAGGAGTAATAAAATTAAAAAAAATCCCCATCAGCTCTTTCACTATATCGCTTAAATAATGGTATGAAGTAGATTTTTATACGTAAATGTAAAGGTGGTGCGATTTTGTGTATTATATGTCCACACTCCTATCGTTATTTATACCATAAGTTTGTCTACTTAGACGACTTGAAATTGAAATACTACGTCATCAGACAGGCGATGGCTTAAGCTGCCGTCAAAATCTCCCAAAAACTTCGCAATGCGATGCAGCAACATAATGTGGGTAAATTTACTATAAACTTTTTAAATGAAATAATACAGGCGTTTGGTTTATTATTTTTGGCTGAAGGCCTAGAGAATATCGGAACTGATTGAAACTAAAAAACCTCCTACCTCACTTAAAAATTATTCTCTTGGAGAAGATGGATTTCAATATTCTTTAATTGTAAATCTACATCAAACACACTACATTATTTCTTAGATCTCATAAATGCCATGTTTCTTACAGGATAACTTCCATCTACATGGAAAACACAAGTTATAATTCCCATTCTAAAGCCAGGAAAGCCAGTCACAGATGTTTCTTCTTTTTGCCCCATAACATTGTCATCAATTTTATTATATATTTCATCAAGATAGTTGAACACCCGGTTACACATAGGTTGGAGTGGTTTATTGAAAGAAAGAAAGTCTTATATAATTATCAATTCGGGTTTAGAAAAAGAAAAGGAACATTGGATTGTATCTTAATTATTATTATTTAAATATTTACTATGGATATGGATATAGCTTTTTCAAAAATGTTATAGATATTATAATATAAGCTTAGGTGAGAAAAACTTTTTGTTATATTTTTTTGTACAAACCATGTTATTATTCCCATATAATAGAAGAAAACACGAATTAAGTAAAACACCGCACTGCACTTGCAAGGGCTGTCAAAATGGTCCACAAAGGACGGGACAGACGAGCGATTAACCTAATCTATTCCAAAATTTGACTTGCAATAGGTCATGCACCTATCATGTCATGATGTTTTGTTTTGTATAAACGATAGTTTAATATAAGTCATACTTACATCAAAGTGATCTTCACAGAAGTATAGTTTAGATTTTGTAGACAATGCCTTCGGGTCTCTTCTTGCCAGTTTTAATCAAGTATTTCGCATATTTAAATCAGTTGGCACTTGAATCCATAACTTCCCGGCGTTCATATGCTCGTATTTTTGCGTTCAGGCACAACACAACAATGATATAGATGATAACTCATTATTAAACATCCAAAAGTATCTTATTCCTTTGCAAAATAGGCAAAATTCTAGGACAGTGACGTCACGAGTTGAACAGCATGGCGGCTATCGTTTTCACGCGAAAAGTAATTTTTATGGCACTATTCGGTTTAAAAAAAATTATATAAAAATTATAGTGGTTCCCTATCACTCTAGGATTCATTTAAAACACTTTTTGAAAATTGGTGTAATACCCTATTGCGCCAACTCAATTCTGGATATGTTAACTTACTTCTTCAAAATATGTTGGCGCACAGCGCCGGACGTTCGAATGATGTTAAAGTGTTGAGTTGCCCGCAGAATGCAGAGGAGTGTTAATCAAAACGTTGGTAACTAAAAACGGTTACACCATAATTAAAATATATCGTATCGATATGCTGCACGAAGACAACGGTTTTTACAATAACGCTCAAGCGAAGTGAATCCAACGCAAACGCAACACAGCTAACGTAACGTCTCATAATGTAAAACAATATCCATTCCGTTCCGCGATGAAGCAACGTAACTATCAACCTACTAGATATTCGCCGCCTCTCTAAAACTTGGCCCTGCCAGTCGTGAAAACGAGAAAAAGCGAATATCGAGTACGTTTATCGTTAGCTGTTTGCTTGCCAACCTAAATGCGAACGCCAAAACTTTAAGCTATTATTTTAAATTAAACTTTATTGCATCATGGTAAAATCTAATGTCAAGCGTTTATCATTTGCGTAAATAAAAATGTTCACATTCGAACTTTAGTCGATCGCTGGAAATTATAACTGCAGAAACGGTAATCCAATTATGCATCATATCGATATCTAATAACAGTTTTTGAAATCGATATGAAAACTTCATGTCGGTTATTTAACCGTTATCATACAAAACTGATAACGCCAAGATCTAATACTTGTGGTTTTGCATGAATCTTTTTTTATATTATTTTTAAAAACTGCAGCTCCGTCAAATGTAAAAGGAGTGATAGGTAATCTTTCTTTTCTTTAATATCATAGATATTACTTAAGTTTCGTTGGTTGGCATTAAAGTCATTTTATGATATATATTTGCATTATTATCCATACAATAAAACATACTCTATTATGTAACGATCACGTCTTTATCTTATGTCTTTGTGTTTGAAAATGGGGACCAATGTTTAAATCTGTGTTATTATCGGTATACCTATTTCAAAATTTTGATTGTCTTTCAGACTTATAATGCTAAAAATACAGCCCATATTCTATAAACATCCCACTGCTGGGCATAGACCTCTAATTTCTGAGAGCGTTATAAAGCAATTGATCCGCCGCTGTGCCTCAGTGCGTGTTTGCAGACTTCACCTAACTATCCCCGAAACATTTTATTCCTAAAATATACAAGATTCCTCAGGATGTTTTCCTTCACGACACTGATACCATGATGTGCATAAACTCATTTTTTTAACCAGTTACACGAGTGTGTGCTTCGAATACGTATGAAACTCGCACCAATTACTGACTATAGATCGAACAATCATCCAGCCGGGCAGCGCAATCTGTTGCCATCCCGAGCGTCAGACATAAAACTTTTGCTACTCATGTGAGGATGAAGATGCGCTCATAATACGTGCTGCTAACCATACACGTCCTAAATAACAAACTAACAAGAATTACTATGTATCTTAATTTTAAATCGCATTACATCTATTTTTTTTATATAGGATAGGGTGACAAACGAACACATAGTCCACCTGATGGTTAGTGGTTGCTGTAACCCATAGACATCTACATCTATCCTCAATAAAGAATCAAAATGCAGATGCGTTTTCACCCGTGAGGACTAAGATGGAATGCCTCTTTTCCAGTAAAAATGGTTTTCCGGTTCTTTACACTCACCATACGAAACACAGCAATGTTATACTGCTATTTTACGCTGGTATTCTGTGAGAGCGTGGTCCTTCCCCGGTCGAGCCGACCCATTCGTGCTACAACCTACTACTAATATAGCTGCAGCATGGCTCTACCACGTTTAAACATTTCAATAAAGTTAAGTAGGTTGTAAAGTCTAGTAGGTTGAAATGTTTTCTATACTTAAAACATTTCAACCTACTAAATTTACTAAATGGTGAACAATTTAATAGGTACAAAATTATGCTTGAAGAAATTTTCGCACGTATAGGTTATAGCATATAAGATTAGAGAAAAAAATGTTACGTTAACGATTTTTTAACAGATACCTGATAAAGTGATGGGAACATCACTACTTACTTCCGTCGAATTTTATCGATTAGTGACATCTCTAATAAAACAGTTGAGATTTGTCATGTTGGTATTAAGTTAACTGAAATACTTTTTTGTTTAATTTATATTCTTAGCATATTTTTACAAATGTAATAATCCGAAATACTACATATTAAATATCTGCAGTTATATTGTATTAGCTTATCACAATCAAAAAATATTTTTTGCAGTTGCGTAATCGTTATGAAGTTAATCACTTAGTTACTCTGAAACACAACTAAGCATTGTTACTAAAATTAATTATATATTTGGTGTTTCAACAGATTATTTCATAGACGGGAATTTATAATTACTATTGAAAACCTAATTTGCGCAGAAGCGCGCAAGTTGCGCCGTTGCTTAGTGCGCATCAGTTGGCAGCACTGTGCTGTATCCTCCAAGCCACTCGGCCGGTCGCCATTACCACGCCACCGGATCAAGAATCTGTCATCAGTGCTTAGTTTGTGTGTAAATCGTTAGACTTTTATACAGTTCTTTGTTTTTGTGTTTATAGTTCACAAATTTAAGTTAATTCCAAAATGTCGGATGAAAAAAAGGTACTTAAATTTTCATATTATCAGTTATCCCATTCACCGAAAAGCTTTATCCAACGACATGGCGTTTTTCACAAAATGTGGTTATTTCATTTCCCTCGTATTATAAGTCTCCTATTTACAATATAGAATACTTTGTTAAATATAATTTATTTTATTTACAGGGAGAAAGCGAACACATCAACTTGAAAGTATTAGGTCAGGATAACGCTATTGTCCAGTTTAAAATTAAAAAACACACACCGCTCAGAAAACTGATGAATGCATACTGTGATCGAGCGGTATGTATTACTTTACTGGTTATCTATTAGATAAATGCGGTAAAAATACTTAAATATTAACGATATTTTATGTGCTCGCACCGTAAGATTCGTATAACAAGTATTGCACCAATGTATCTTTTGTGTTGTACTTTGAAACAGCTTTATTCACCTTTACCTTTGTAATTCACCTTGCGCAAACAATCATTGTCAATTTACTTATCATAACATTTTAACAAGAGATTATGCATCATAGCTATACCACTTAATTGAATATATAATATATTAAGGCTTAATAGTAAATTATTTTCGAGCGTCATATTAATATTGTTACTATTGGATGACACTCCCGGAGATGAAGATAAACCAAATTATTGCTTGCACTACCAAATCTATAAAATTGTTTAAAGTTAAAGGAGATCAAAGGCACTGATAAACTAACATCTTATTTAAATACCCACCTGTGTTTAAAAATAATAAGTGCAAAGTTACTAATATTAATTGTATGTAATGGAAATAACATTACTGGCCTTACCATTAGATATTATTTTAAACTTTTTAGAGCTACACTGCAGCTATATTATGGTTTTAGCCTGAATGAGTACTCAACCAGTGAAGGACTCACACTCATAGAATCCCATCGTAAACTAGCAGCTTAATGCCGCTGTGTATGTATGGTGATTTTAGAAAACCAGACTACTTGAAATGTGGCATTCCATTTTAGTTCTCAGGGGTGACAACGCATCTGCATTTTGATTCTTAATCAAAAGTAAATGAAGATGTCTATGATACCACAGCGTCCACTTACCATTAGGTGGACTGTGCCTTGTTTGTCATGCCTATTCTATAAAAAAAAATGTGTTTTAACTTTGCAATTGTTTTACACTGTGCTGTTGTATTAAAAGAAAATGTTTCATCATATTATTACACCAATTTGTTGCATTCCTTTTTTCACCATACATCATTCTCTGTATATATATATATACACCCATGTTTTGTAATTACCAAAAAAAAGTGCTGTCAGTGTCTGTTATACATCACATTATATTGATTATACGTAGTAGAGCCATGCTGCAGCTATATTAGTAGTATAGTTGTAGCATGAATGGGTCGGCGGCTCGACCGGGGGAGGACCACGCTCTCACAGAATACCAGCGTAAAATAGTAGCTTAATACTGCTGTGTTTCGTATGGTGGGTGTATAGAACCGGAGACCCTTTTTACTGGAAAAGAAGCATTCCATCTTAGTCCTCACGGGTGACAATGCATCTGCATTTTGATTTGCAATGGAGGATAGATGTAGATGTCTATGGGCCACAGCAACCACTTACCATCAGGTGGACTGTCGCTCGTTTGTCACCCTATCCTATAAAAACAAAACATTTAGGTAGAAAAAACTTAAAATAATTGTTAAAAAATATCTCAAAAAAGGATAATAATTAGTTACTCTTTTATTATAGTAGTTATGTATTATAATAGGAGAGGATTGACTCCAATTTGATCCATTCATAAATCGCTTGCTGTCTCGCACACGCGCCGGCCTGCATTTGTTTCAGGAGACAGTGGGAGATGGAACAGGAGCGTCATATGAATGGAGTCCATAAGTTATTGACTTGTGTAGTATTTTCTAGTACTGCGCCAATAAAATTACTCCAGTTTTTGGATTAAAACAAAACCTTGATAACATTGTGATAGATAAATAATAAAAAATTCTGACAGTGCCATTATCAATAGTAGTGTCTGCTCCTACTGTCCTTAATTTTTTTTGGTACTTACAAAATAGTGGTGTATATAAACCACGATTTACATATCCCACTTGCAGTCTGATTACTGAGCTGTACACAAAATGCAACCTTTGCATAGAAATCTTGGCCACCATGTCGATGCTGTGTATCATCATCAATTCACTCCTTTATATTATGTAATAAGTTTGATAAATCTATAAAAACCTCCTGGTTCACAACGCACGTTACTGAAAAAATTAAAAGGATAATAAAATCATAAAAAGTATAATACAGTACAACCCTAGTATAACGAAAGGTTTCCATGATTTAACAACAAATTCTTAGAAATCCCTTAGAACTGGCCGTCAGAGTTCATGCAAAATATACCTTTACATTATGAATAGCTTTTGTAAAAACCTCTTTATAACAATTTTTCAATCATTGCAAAACAAAAAGTAACCTCTGCTTAAAATATTTTACCAATCCATCTAACAAGAATTCATGTCTAGGCAGGTTCAGACACGTTCAGTTTAATGTTTAGTGTTTTAAGGCATTCATTACAATGTTTTACTTTTTTTTTTTATTTGCCTACCTTGCTGAAACAAATCTTAGACCAACCTAACCTAACAAGCCTCATCGTAACTAATTACTTGGTATAACAAATATTTTCTAATCTCCTTTAAATTTGTTATATCAAGGTTTCATTATAAAATATTTATAGTTTAACTGAGAGTGACAATAAAAAGTAATGTTATCTACTAAACTTAAACTATGTTTTCAAGCATTACTATTTTTTGTATGTCAATTGCAGGGTCTATCAATGCAAGTGGTCAGATTCAGATTCGATGGACAGCCCATTAATGAAAATGACACACCAACATCATTGGAAATGGAAGAAGGCGACACAATAGAAGTCTACCAGCAGCAGACTGGAGGGGTGTTGCTAGTGTAATTTGTATCTTAAGGAACTGTTCATGTTCTGTGGAAAGATGCCACAGTGTGCCCATCTCAAACGTGTTAACATTAAGTTAATTTTAATAACAACATTTGTAACTGTATGTCAGGATGAATGTGAAAGTTGACAGATGGACAATAGCACATTCTAACATTTTCCTTTTGTGTTATTGTGCATCTCGTATCTTTCAAATTAATTTAGGTGGAAATTTGAGGTAAACCAAATGTTTTTAAGTAACTTCTACAATTATTCCAATGTGATAATTTTAGTTGACATGTCTATACAATCAGCCAGTATTTTGAATGCTGAAGCACTTAGACATTTCCAGTTTTTTTCTATGTGGTAAATGTAATTTATTGGACATTAGTCCATCCCATTGTCAACTCTCTGATGTACCTATCTGAAATAAAGCAACTGTATTAATTTTGGTGGTTTTATTATTTTCTATTTTTACCATATTTTTGTCATAGTCATAGTAAATTTTATGAATCATCACTAATGATATTAATAATAACTTTAATTATCTAATCTAGTTTGATATCTAGGTAACCTTAGTCTATTATTAGTTGTCTATTTTAACATTTTCACTGTCCGATTTTCAGACACAATAGTAAGACAATAGCAAGGACCTATATGTAGTGCACGGGACAGCGCAAGGGTTAAAGCTGTATCCTTTGTATTTTTTGTAGATTATGTCACATTTACAAGCATCATAAAATTAAAATATGCACGACCTTTCTATTGCGTTTAATAGATTTAAGCATTTTTACAAAATTTTACATAAATGATAAAAATCTACCATAAATACAATATAGTAGGTGCATGCAGTTCTCAATCAGTTGAACTCTACCTACTGTTTTGAAATGATGCTGAAATCAATAGCTGCTATCATTCTTATATATCATGCATGTGATATAAATCTTTAACACACTGAGCCTAAGTCTGGCTGACACGACATAAAATCTATGTGCTCAAATTTAATATGCAGAACAATATAACACTTTGTTTTTGTCACTTGGTCTTGGGATTTAACTTTTTTTACATATCGAAGACGCGTAAATATTCGTCATGAAAAAGTACATACTTAATTGCTATATTATATTGAAAATAATTTGATAGTACCTAGTGTGGTATATTTAGATTTATCACTTCAAATACAAATGTGTACTAAAAAAATTCTTTAGTGCACATTCCTTTACAACCAAGTACTTAACTTAGATCATAGTCTGTGAACGATCTATGCAGGTAGTAAAAGTAAAATTACAAGATACTGCTAGGCACAGGTCTCCAAGTTATAGCCATCATTCTGCTGAACAAGCCTTCCTCAGAGACTGTACTAGGTAGGAGGGAGAGTTGCCGAATATATCTACCACAGCCTGTAAACGTCCACTAATAGATAGACCACCATAGATTGCCTCATAGGGGAGTTTTTGCCTTAGTGCCACGCTCGTTAAGCGGGTTGGTTTTATTATTTTGAGTTATTTGCATGAAGATGCTGCTTCGCACCTCCTGTTTCAATTTCACTCTGTCGCCTCTAAGACACCCACGGGACGATATGGGGTAGTGGATATTTTTACACCGCCACTACATGGAGTTGAACTAGGTGTATATAGAAAGAGAAAAAGGAAAATAATGAAAAATTACAGTACGATATTATATACTACCTCCGATTCTGAAATTAATTTGGTTGGTACTTGGTAGTGGGGGGTTGTGTAAAGGTATCTATATAATATTTAAATAACATATAAAGCAAGTAAAATGTCCCCATACAGCAGGCTTTCATAATGTTATGTACATATATTAATATTATTACTTGATTTGCTCTGCTTTATCTAATGTATACATTTTTTTATTTTCAGCAAACACCGCCCAGTATGCTCATTATGTATTCAATACTTTGGATCAAGACAGAAGCGGGCTGTTAAGTTTTGAGGTAAGATGTCCAATCATCCTTCCGTGGATGTCGTAAGTGGCGAATATGGGAAATGCTATAAAAAATAATATGGTTATGGCTTCGGATAGATGGCGGTAAAACCATCACGCTTACACTCAGTGGCATAGCTAGGCGTGGGCGAAGTGGGCCCTTGCCTGGCCCTCGCACTTAAAGGGGCTTAGCGAGGCCCTTAAATGCGATGCCCCCAGACTTTACCACAGATGACTAATTAATTTGATAACTTTTACGCTCGAAAAAGAACATCACGAATTTGAAAGTGCGATTGTTTGGGGCCTCGCAAGAAGCCCCTCTTAAATGCGATTGTGAGGCCATTGTAACTACCTTCAAAGATCGCGACCGTTAGATAGATTGACGAAATAAGAGACTTGTCAGAAATTAATAGCTATGGGTAGGTATATCGTGTCAAAGCATGTATGGTAGAATAGATCTATTGGGTAGATCTTGGGAACGAAAGAAAAGGGGCTTCGCTGATGCGACTTCACCCACGTCTATATTAGTCCACGCTACGGCTCTGCTTACACTAGACGTAAAAAGCGGTCCATATCCAGTGGTGTCCTTTTACGGACCGTAAAATAAGAAAAAAAATTATAATTTAATAGGTCTTTACATATAAAATTGCCATTCTGCAGTACTGGCCATTTCAAATCAAAATATTTTTTTCTTGGCTAAGAATTCTAATTTGAAATTAATTTTATTTTAAAAACCTGTAATTCTTTTTTTCAAAATTAGTCATTTGTTTATCGATTATCGTTACCGATTATGAGTACCGTCGTGGCAGCAACGCGGCACAAGCGGCACGCAACATCAACGACGTTTACGGAGCGAATACTACAAACCACGCACCACCTATTATTAGTTTGCTCGCTTCCGTTCTGGAAATTTCGACCTGAAAAATGAACCCCGTGGTCGTCCGAAATGACGAATTAAAGGCGATTGTGGAAGCTGATGATCCTCAATCTACGGCTGAATTAGCAGCAGCTTTCGACGTTAGCATCAAAACAATATTGGTCCATTTGCGTCAAATTGGCAAGGTAAAAAAGCTTGACAAATGGGTGCCCCCACGAACTCAATGATCGCCAGCGCGAAGTACGCGTCGAGATGCCTTGCATTGCTCAACAGGCACGCAAACGAACGAATTTTGAACGACATTGTTCGACAAAAAATGGATTCTGTTTGACAATCGCAAGCGCTCAGCAAGGTGGTTGGATCCTGGTTAAAACCTAAACAATACCCTAAACGAAAACTTACAACTAGAAAAGTGATGGTCACTGTTTGGTGGCGCCGGTGTGATTCATCACAGCTACTTACCACACTGGATGAGCATTACTGCAGATGTGTGCTGTGAAGAATTGAACACAATGATGGAGAAGCTCGCACGTCTCCAACCAGCTTTGGTCAATCGCTCGTCCCCGCTGCTCCTGCACGACAACGCGCGACCTCATACTGCATAACAGACGGTCTTCAAGTTACAAGAGCTGGGGTTGGAAGCTCTCCGTCATCAGACTTCTACTTTTTCCAGAATTTGGATAACTTTTTGGCGGGGAAAAAATTCAATCAAATGCCTTTGAAGAATTTGTTGCCTGTCGTCCAGCTGATTTCTTCAAGAAGCATCAATAAACTGCCACTGCGTTAACAAAGATGCACCGATTGCATGGGTGATTACTTTGATTAACAGAAATAAAAATTACGTTAACTTAATTCATAAAAAACGGCAATTTCATAGGTAAAGACCTAATACAAGTCGCGGCACGTAAGTCTAACGCTGAACGAAACGTGGAGGGGATAGCTGCGCATGAGTACTGTCGCGCACAAATTGAATTGCACGAATGCGACTGGAGCCACTCAGCACGTGCGAAAGACGCATGCTCGCCCGCGACGCGTCCCGCTTACTACCCCATGATACCTTATTTTCGACTTGTGCGCAATAACGGTCACCGCTAGACTTTCGTGCCGCTACTTATAAATCTAAAGAAAAACGTCAAATAAGTATGTTTTTTGAAGGGCTAAGGTCGGGGTTGACTTTTAAAATTCAACTTTTGATATATTTAATGTGATATATCAAAACTTATAAGTATTATGATGTTTGAATCGTCGTCGTATGTAAAAGTCTAAAGAAAATAACAACAACTACAGAAATCTCTAGCTACAACATAATATATAAGCCATCTCGAATATTCTCAATCTAAATCACTGAGAACAATGTTGACTGCTCTGACTCGGTAAAGCAATCCCCTGAGTCTAACGACTGATTGCTGGCGGATAATCATCCATGGTAAGCAGCATTCCCAATGCCTGTGACTCGGTTCTGCACTCATTACTTGCCTGCCCAGCGTGGTGATTCTTGACTTTTTCTATGTTCAGCAATGGATTTTAAAAGGGCTGACGATGCTTTAGGTACGAAGTAAAGGTCTTTATGACCTTTGACGATGAAAAAAGGCACATTGCGGTAAGCCTAGATGTAAATTTTAACGTAATCCTTCATAGATGGAAGTACATTATATTTATTGCCTTGATCGTATTTGAAAGGTGTTAAAATTAATTGGCAATCCGCGTGACAAATTAACTAATTGAATCTGACATCTATACAAATAAATAAAATTGAAGTGTCTGTTTGTAATGTGTAATGTTGTAATGTAAAATAATAGCTTTTTACTAAATGCACATGAAAGTATATAAGGTACTTATAACAAAAACACAATTTTTAAAATCTTTGTTTGTCTGTCTGTCTGTTTGTTCCGGCTAATCTCCGAAACGGCTGGACCGATTTTAACGGGACTCTTCACTGGCAGATAGCTGATGTCATAAGGAGTAACTTAGGCTACTTTTATTTTAGAAAAAAATTTGGGTTCCGCGTAAAAAAATTAAATCCTTAAATAACACGCGGGCGAAGTCGCGGGGAACAGCTAGTCTAAAATAAACTTTAAAATCACGTGACAAAGTGCACACATGATGACAGTGTTTTTAGTCACATTAAACAAAAAAAACAATGTTAGGTAGTTGAAAAGAATGTTCGCGGTTCACAAAACAAAGAACTAGTCTTCTCACCCGCTCGCAGTCGAGTAAAGGAGTTATGGAGAATTGACCGTAACTTAGTACGCAACGTATTAGTACCGTAGCGCCCGTCTATTACCTAGTATACATAGAAGTCTACTGGATTCTATTTACTGATAGTATTTTACAAATAAACAAAAAAATAGGAAAGAAACAAAAGTATGAAAATTTTATTACAGGAATTCGTTACCGGTTTATCAATATTATCTAGAGGAACATTGGAGGAAAAACTGCGCTGGACGTTCTCCCTGTACGATATAAATGGGGATGGATTCATAACTAAAGAAGAGATGACTGAGATAGTAACGGCAATTTACGATCTTATGGGAAAAATTGTAGAGCCAATGATTGATGATGAAGCAGTTCGGGAGAAGGTGGAGCGGCTATTTCAAGTAAGAACTGAAAACAAAATAATATTTTTTGGTTTATGTATTTAGCGAGCGATGAGCACACCATACAAGCCGTGTAGTGGCGTTGTAAGAATCCCGTGGGTGTAGCAAAAGGCGACAGAGGAAAAAAATCAGGAGATGGGCAGCAGCGTCTTCCTTATAACTAAAAATTAAAAACTGCGGTTGCCAACCCGCTTGCCAAGCGTGACAACTATGGTAAATATCCCCTATGAGGCAACTGTTATGGAGCACCATGCGTTGAATTGTCGATTCGTTTTTTGGACACATTTCACACTCATTTCTCTCGGACAGTCATTCTTTAGACGTGAATCAATGTGTTGGCAGAGTAAGATCTCATTAGCTAGTTTTGTTTTACTAATTGTAATTACCTACCCAAACTATTTTGCTAAAATAGAAAGTTAACTGAGTCATGCTCAGTGTACCATACCAAAGCTTATATTAATTTAACTACCTGTGTATTACGTCTGTTACTGTATTGTCTGGATAATTTTAATCTGTTAAATATATATTTTATCAAAGTCTAATCTAATCTATCATCTTTTGAATTATATCAAATATTATATATATCAAAACGTTTTTATTTGCAGAAAATGGATTTAAACCGTGACGGTGTCCTAACTCTCGACGAATTCCTAGACTGCTGCCTTCGAGATGAAGGTATTTCCCGGTCCATGGGCGTCTTCGACAGCAACTTCTGACGGGGTCCGGATGGCGAGAGACCTGTTTCTCGTCACGCTCCATAACATTTTTTTTCTTACAGAAATATTAACTAGGTGTGTTGCGTGCAAGGTTTGTAAATTTACCTTTAAAATCTAAACAATGCCATTTAAAAATACCAATTAATCATATAAAAAGAAAATTATTAACTGGCATAGCAGGCAAATATTAAAAGCCACAATAAAAAATAGGAATATTAATTGTGTTGTCAATTTAAAAAAAAAAACATGTGTTTTGTGCATAACTTTTTAACAAAATTGGTGCTGTTTGATTGTCATCAGAAACACACTACCCACTGTAATTACAATTGCCAATCGCGAAACGGATTTTACTAGAGCATGTCTTATACTAAAAAGTCTTCAATATTTATTTTAAAAGTTTTATTACTAAAAAGTAGCTTACAAATGCTTCTAATCGTTAATTTTTGAAAGGTGTATTCGTTATAATAAACGATCTCAGTAAAACTTAATATATAAGTGTACAATAATACATGTTGTGTAGATTCTTGACTTTCAATGTTGTCTTTTACGAATAACCTTTTGACATTATTAACGTTTTAGACACAGCCCTAGCCTAGCCTAGCCTAGCTTAAATATTATAGCGGGTGTGTATCGGAATATAGATTGCGAGCACTGCTCAGTGCTCCCACTGGTGAAAAATTCCGTTCTGTTATGGACTGCCAATATATTGCCGCAGTACCCTAGGGAAATATATGACGTCATAAATCGCCGCCATTTTTGTACTGTGAGCACTGGCTCACAGTAGTACAAAAATAGCGCTTTCGAGGTAAGGTGCTCTCAGTACATTGATCACGTGATCAAAAAACATGACAGCGCTTGGAGATTTATCAGCTTCCACGAATGATTATTATTATTTAATATTGTTATTCAAATAAACTCAGACTTTAAGTTTTAAAAGCAATAACATTAAAATAATAATTTTTCTTGTTGAACAGAAAACGTGTACATGATATTTTCATTTGAAAACAGTGTCGAAAAATGGAGATGACAGTATACTGGACTGCGTTTCGTTTTAAACAGTAACCAGTATAGCAAACTAAAAAGGAACGGCTTCACAGTATACTGAATTGACGTCACACCTTACAGTGGCCACAGTGTATATCGGAACACACCCAGCATAGGTCCGGGTGATCGTATACTTATTGACTTAAATAGTGTGAAATTGATAAATTATATCGCATAAAAACATTAAATATTATGACATTAAATACATTACATTAAATATATATTTAACGACATTGATTTTTTGGGAGTTAAAGCCGTAAATATTTTCAACAAATTAATGGCAGTCTATGTCCTCCTAATATTAATAAACCGTTGTTTTTTTTTTCCTTGTGAAAACTTCATCTTTGTTTTTGAATTGTTCCGGCCATTTTTAATAGAATAAATAGATTAACGTACTCGTTTAAGATATATAATGATAATTTTGTCATTTTTGTATAATATTTAGCTGAATAGACCAAGAGCCATATTTTGTACCTAAATCCTAATGTTCCATATTATTCATAGATTTAGTATCATACCTCCATCTACGATGTTATTGAGAAATTACTTATTGTCTCTTTGCAGTCAAAAATTTACCCGGTTACATTTTTTACCAAAATTAAACACTGCCGTTATATGAAACATTGCATGCTTAAAATGCGTTGATAGAAATACCTTATATTGTTTCGCCAATATTTTTTTTAACATTTCGCCAAAAAGTATGCGTAATAGTTACTTGATGTCCAGATATTTGTATTTCAAAGATATGTCAAAGATATATACAAACATATCTTGAATAAATCTATAAATTATTCTTGTATTTGTATACTTCTAAATACACATTATTGCAAAATTCGTAATACAACTTAATTTTTACTTTAACAATATTGCTAACAGAAATATAGATTTTATAGGAAAATATCACATTGTAAATATTTTACTGTGTGTATACTCCTATGAGTTATAGATTTAAATGTATATTTTCATAGTAAGTGTTAAATGGAACCAAATAACTAGATGACATAAAAGTTTATATTATAAATATCTTATTAAAGTACCTAGGTTTTGTCCTGCAACCACAAAATAAATATACAAGTACATACAT
This sequence comes from Parnassius orleans, assembly GCA_029286625.1. Taxonomy (NCBI): domain Eukaryota; kingdom Metazoa; phylum Arthropoda; class Insecta; order Lepidoptera; family Papilionidae; genus Parnassius; species Parnassius orleans. Next base: position 1,760,240 of record JAGSMP010000137.1, read on the forward strand.
AATTATGTATGATCACTGTGTAATTGTATAGTGATTAATTAAGAACTAAAGTTTCCTTTCGTTGTAACATTTGAAATTTTATTATCGGTCGAGCTTGTTTAAGTGTCTTCCTGATAAAAATATGTTTCATATTTCACCGGATTATTAATGTTAACCACCAAGCCCAGCAAGGCCTCAGTTGTTTTACATAAAAATAGGTTTAATATTAACTTAAATAGAATATAGCCATATAATATATATACATAAATCAATGTCTTATGATTAAAATATATGTGTATGATAATTTGTTAGAAATCAACATAAATAGTTGCGTAGTTATATTACGTATATACGTATTATTATTCCTTTGATAATTTATTTCTAACAAAATATTATTTTATATTTTGCCGAGAGTCTATTTCTTATCTTAACTATTAAATGTATAAATAATATTAATATCCTATTAGCGTAAACATAGGGGATCTTTTCAGTTATATTGAAAATTTATCTAGGTAAAAAATAATATTATGTTATAGTATATTATTATTTTAATTTACGAAAATATTCTTTACACCTCTCAGACCAACAATGAAGGGAAGACGGAGCGCTGCCTCCATTCCAAGTGACGCAAAAACGAAGCCAAAACCTAGCTTAAAATATTGTAAGAACACGCACTTACGTACCGCACATGCATCTAAAATCATTTGCAACCATTAAAATTGTTTTAGGTGCATATGTGTGACTCTTATAAAAAAAAAGAAGTAGTACGTGCATGTGCGTACGTTTACCTGTCCAGAAGTTGAACATGGTTTCGGCATCACTTGAAATGTACGCTGCGCTTCGTCTATCTTCTTTGTTTGTCTGAGTTACACCCTCACCAACCTATTAACTCCTTTTTTTTTTTTTAAGATCATATTGGTTTTAAAAATTATAACTATTCGAGAATCCCAAGTATAATCCCTATGTTTAGTCGAATTATGCCTGGCGATCGGCGGTGACGACAATAAATCTACATCACCAATAGAATATGACTGTGTTATCTAACTCGTAACAACCAACCCTTTACACATCTGATTCTACTACTTTGAAGTACACTTAGCATCCACCATCTTCGTTTTCGTCAAGATTTATGTACACGGAAGTCCGGTTTGTAGTTCAAACAAGTTCACAACAGGCGAACCATTGTAAATTCATTTGGACGGTCGGGATCGTATAAGGCCAGCATAGTATAACTTCTTTATTAACTGCTGTTGCAGAAATACATAACATTTCAGTATTAGTGCCAAAAATCTTCCCAAAATGTATTACTGAAGTTGTTTAAATTTAGAAATTAAATTGAGAAACATTGAGATCTTGCATAGGTAATACCTTGGTACATAGGAAATAATTTCAAACTTGCGTTATATAAACATTGTGTATTTAAACTTTTGTTTAGTTTTTATTTTAATTAGCTAAACAATGTGAAAATTATTATCTAAAACTAAGAATATACTTAGGTATATACCTAACAGAATCGGCCACGTTTTAAAATGTGTTATTTAAGGAATACACAATAATATTAAATTCTAAAATATGTAATAATTAAGGAAATCATTGAACGTAGAAATTATTCCGAAATACTACGAACAAGTTATTTAATGCCTACTTACTACCATTCTCTTTGTATTATTATTATTATAATATAAATTGTAAATAATTATAAAAAAATCGGGCTAGCTAATGGTCATTTATTTAAATAAAGAAATTTGCCTGATGTATTTTAAATAAGGAAGTGTTAATTAATTTTCATTTTACCGGCCCTTATGATAGGCCTATTATAAACTAGCTTATATGGTCGTCTGGAAATAGATCACTATGATCCATGTACAATATAATCTAAATTACAGGAATGTACTTGATGTTAGTTAATTAGTTAAAAGTTATGCATATACGCCATTGTCCATTGCTATTAATATTATACTATATAAACGGTGTTTTAAAAGTTTTACATAATTATCTTGATCGATCACTGCTTGTACTTATACAGATTATGTACGTCTCGTTCTGTTATAACTGGTCTAAATCAGTAGTGAGAGGTTGAAAACACAACGGCAGTAAAAGTTAAAAGCATAATATTGTACAAAATAAACGCATAGTGTGAAGTGAAATTGTCAGGTCCATGAAAACTGTATGTTCGTTTATCACTTCTGAAAAAAAAACAATCTAATAGGTAGAATTACAGCGTATGCGCAGCGTAGCTCTTTCAAAGAATAAATTAATATAATCTTCACTTCATCCTTATCCTACTGAAGGTTAAACGTCGTTTGATTGAATTAAAACTGCAACTAAAACAACCATAGCCCAAGACAGTTCTCAGTTTTATCCATAGGTTTTCAACTTACCTGCCCGTAATCTCACAAATGCGAATCAAATAAGAATAGGACTGACCTGGCGTCATATTGTGACGTCATAGATGTCAATTCAAACCAGTTAAGTAGAGTAAGCAAAACAGATACTTTTGAAATAATATTTATTTACAAATAAATACAAAAGAACCATGAAAGAAAAAGTTTTAATCGGAATCTAGCACTTCAATGATTAATTTAATTTATTTTATTAACTTATTTTATTTATCAATTTATTTTTTGGCGAAATGTTGCCAACAATAAAAATAAAAAAAACCTGTTTTAAATTATTTTTAAAACTAATTATGACTTGGTAATACTAAGATTCCGTTAAATAAATATAAAAGTGGAATATTAATTTTCTTTGCAATCCATACTTTTCAAGTGACAGTTGACAGATCACGGTCATTATGGGTCATTGACGTTTCCTATTCTTATTTGAATCCATTCTATATTTAAGTCAGAATTTTCAAACCGTTAAATTGCACAATAAATTCATAAGAGTGACATATCAGTCGTTAATCAATACTTAGAATATACTTATTATAAAACATTGTCGTTATGTTCTTTATTACTATTATATTCATGTTTATTAGCTAAATTATAACATGTTGCGTCCCTTATCTGCATCGATGCATGGAAAATCATAAGCAAGTTTCTCTAGAGGCAGCCTCTTACTAGCGTTATAGATGCAGGAGCCGATGAATGTCGGCTCAAGGCCGTACTTTGTAGCAATCATGGGAGGTCTATGTTCCTCAGTGAACTGGTACTTGACTGTTATGATGATGATGACTAACGTTTTAGCCAAAATTTGTACACTCGTGTTCTAGGTTACCATCGTAATGTGAATATTTTAGTAGCAGTTATTTACAACATATTTAATGATAAAATTTATTGGATGAGTTTAAAGAACAGAAAGTGATAAAGCTTTGATACTAAGGCGTTTTGTGAGTAGTGTTATTGTGTACCAAGGTTTGAGGAAGATAATTTGTATGAATTATCATTTCTGTGCTTTAAAATTTAAGTTTAAAAACTGTCAGTGGTCACTATCGGTTAACAAGTACTTAGATAATATGAACGTTTATTTTTATTCAATTTAATAAATATCTATAAGAATCGTTTCAAACAATTATATATACATTTTATATAGCAGCAGAACCGCATGGATCACATTGGTTTAGAATTTTGACGTGACAACGTCTTATAAATTGGTTTGCCGGGTGACACTTCAAGAAACTGCGTTACGCTCCGCTCACGTTATGCGCTCACAATGAGAGCGAGTGAGAGGCACGCGTCCCTTCCACTCGGGCATGGTTAGCCCGCCTAAGAGCGAGAGAGACAGACATAATAAAATTATTTTACCACTCAAAGTCGTTGTCACGTAAAACTTTCGCCCGTATACCGACTTTACAGGCAACCAATTTTTTATACAAACTTTGTTTAATAAAGTTTTTATAAAAGAATTGTCCTTGAAAATATACCAATTTTTATAAGAACTAAGAGGACATTTGGCCAAATCACATATGTTTGATACCTATTATTTAGCATAGCTATTATTAAGCATACTAAAATTATACGCATTATGTACACTGTTGCTTTACCTGCATCCATCATATATTATTATTACATAAGTATTATAACGTTATTTTTTTAATTCGAATCGTCCCAACAAGAACCCATGTGTAGATATGAATGAGTATGTAATTAGGTATTTAAATATTAAATGTTTATTTACAATTGTATGTGTATTTTACAGAAAATAAATAAAAGGAATTATATTGCGTTTCATTAGTAACAAGTAAATATAGGTAACAAATTTTTTATTACTACTATATACAATGCTACAATCAAACTTCACTCATTATTAGAATATGTACTCTACCAACCCATAGTATATGGTATAACGAAATTGAAGGGACAATACTGTAGTTGCTTTGTGCAATATACATACAAGTTAACAATATTTAAGTAATTTACTTATATTGGTTCCTGTTTAAGTGGACTAATTTGCAAATAAACATTTTTGTTATGTGTGGACTTGGACCTAGCCATTGCGTCGCTATAACCCAGTGATTCCCAACTAACGGTCCGCGGACCACAAGAGCTTAAATATGGTCCGCGAAAGGTTTAAATATTTTACCTATCTAAGCCTTTTAAATAACATATTTATTATTTTCTCGTCACGCGGGCAGTGCAACACCGTGCGTCGCGTTGCAATCAAAATCGCAATTTTTACCAAACATGATTTCTTTTACAATAAATACACAAATTATAATACTGTAAATGAATGCTTCTTTTCAGTTTATCGTATAATTATGTTTAAAGTTGTGATTAAAATTTATTGCTAGATTAACAAAGTATTTTCTTTCACCTTATGGTCCCTGCTAACAACAAAGAAATCAAAGTGGTCCCTGGTCAAAAAAAGGTTGGGAAACCCTGCTATAACCGATCCGTCGTTCTATAGAGTTCATTAAACTTATTGTAAACTACAACTACTGCTAACAACAAAGAAATCAAAGTGGTCCCTGGTAAAAAAAGGTTGGGAAACCCTGCTATAACCGATACGTCGTTCTAAAGTTTATTAAATTTATTGTAAACTACGTTTACATCGTTCTGAGCTACATAAACAGATCAAAGTTTCTAAGCCTTTATGCGATGTACGTACATCATAGTCTTGTATAGAAATTAAATTAGCGATGTCAGTATATCCGGTTTCGACTGTACTTAGAAAACTAACAGGCTAACAAAAACAATTTTTTTTATTATACTTGTAATAAATAAAGTAAAAGTACTACGTAGACAAGTACTAATAAGAAGCCGCCTAACGTTTCACCACTGGGCATAGATCACTTTCTTAGCTTGAGCTGGAAAGAGCGCAACGGGCTGTTCCCAGTGTTAAACATTATGGATGCCATACACGATTCAGTTTACCGTCAAGTTTGCAGCGCGCTTGAAGCGGCGTCCAGTTTGCAGTGCATTCATATAGACCACTTACGTTCAAGTTCGCCATCTAGTTTGCATGAAACCGCACCAGTTGAAACAATGGCGTGTGTACGAACGGTCAAGTATGCATACTACATACTTGACCGTTCATACACACGTTCAAGTTTACACGACGCTGCAATCTTGATCAAGTCGTCAGAATTGAAATTCACTGTGAATTTTACCGGACGCCGCTTCAAGCGCGCTACAAACTTGACGGTAAACTGGATCGTGTATGGCATCCATGATTGTTTCAGTACTTGGAACAGCAAAAGAAAAGAAAACTGCGCTGTGTATATTACTAATATCTTTCTTTCTACAACAACCCGTAGGAGAGAGCGGGGGAATTGGCGCCTAAGGGAAAATGTTGATAAAACCACATGTAGGTATTAACTTCGTTATAATTTTTAATTAGGAACTTAAACCTCGTTTATTTGACTATCTTCTCATCACAGTGTAAATCAACTACAGTCAGGCATTAAGTTACAATAAAGATTTTACAAAAAAAAAGTCAATCTCTCCAATTACACATTTAACATTCATATGGGAAATGAGAGCCATGTTTTACTTCTACCCAAAAATAAAGCTAAACATTTATTTAAAAAGTAAATCTTAATAATAATTGTTAGTAGAAAGAACTATTTGTAACACGAATAAAAAAATCAACTATTCAAACAAAACAAGGAAATAAAAATCAAATTATTAAAGGAAAACAAAACGGGGTCTATCTTTAAGGATCCAAACAAAAATCACAAATATAAGAAGCTGGACTATCGCTGCCAGAACATTCTTAATAGGCCCAATATCCGCAAGCAGCAGTTTTTACGTGGTAGAGCCATGCTGCAGCTTTATTATAGTTGTAGCACGAATGGGTCGGCTCAACCGGGGAAGGACCCTGCTTTCACAGGATAGCGGCGGAAAATAGCAGCTCAATGCTGCTGTTTCGTATGGTGAGTGTTGAGAACCGGAGACCATTTTTACTTTAAACGACGCATTCCATCTCAAATGTCTATGGGCCACAGCATTCACTTACTATCAGATGGACTGTGTGCTCGTTTGTCACCCATATTCTATAAAAAAATAACTTCTGCATCGGTACTACATCTCCCCACTTTTCCCGTGTCTAAACAAATTGCACATAGAGATTCCTCTTCTGAATATTCTCATCAACGCAAATGAAATTTTTCTTTTGAGATGGTCAGCCAGTATCTGCTATAAATAAATATTAGATGCAATTGTAAACAAAAATTCAATTAAACTTACCATGTACTGCAAAGTGCAAACGTTATCTCACTATACCGTTAACTGTTCGACATTAGTTTCTGGTTTTAATTGTATTTACAAAATATCTCTTATAGGTACTTTGTAAATACCTAAACAAACGTGTCCGCCACGCCATTACTCGCCGTCCGTGATTCCCCCACTCTCCTCTACAGTACGTCTTCCCAGCTTAGCAGAATTTTTTTAGCTATCATCATTAGCTTCCGCTAAATACTCTTCTTTAAAGTGCTGTAAGGTATGCCAGTTTCTTGAGATACTTTGTACACCGAAATGCCTCCTCTCCTCATAGTGATTGCATTTATTAATGAATCCACCGTCCAAGAAGCTTTTGTTGTTATACGATCTCTTTTACGCGGCTAATTATAAGGAGAAATACCTGAAAGGTGTACTGCCTACATATGGTGGTAAAAATCATATCGTATACGCCAGACGTAAAATACCCAGTGGCGATGTGGAGCAGCCTCCAAGGTGCGTCTGGTACTGCGGTCCTACCAAGCTAGATTAGGACAAATCTTCTAAAGAGGGACAGGTCCATGTCCAGCAGTAGACTTACGGGCAAGAGCCGCCTAGTTTCACCACTGGGCATAGGTCCTCACTTCCTAAGCTTGAGCTGGAAAGAGTCCGCCGGGCTACTCTCGGTGTTAAGTATTATTTTGTTATAAGCGAATTGGTCGATATTTTTGTTTCCTCACGTTTTTTTCCTCAACGCCGAGCACGTGATTGTAATACCTAATAAAATTGCAATTTACAATTAAAGAAGTGCGAAAGTTTTTACAATCCATGGAATAAAACACTCAATATTTATAAACATTTATTAAAGCAATATATTGTGACATGTTTAATTCTTTTACTTTTAAATTATTACATTTAAAATTATATTTCTTTGTATTTTATTGAGCTATAGTAAACGAACATATGAGATCTACATATCATATCTTAAGGAAATCAAAATTATAGTTATTCCAATTATACCAATTGTTTGTGTATTATTGACACATATTTAATAGCTGTTCCCCGCGACTTCACCCGCGTGGAATTATTTTGCGCGGAACCCTAAAATAAAAGTAGCCCAAGTTACTCTTTATAACATCAACACTATCTGCCAGTGAAATTCCCATCCAAATCGGTTCACAGGTTTTTGCGTGATGCGTGTTCAGACAGACGTATTTTTCCGGCTTACTTAACATTTATCGTTATATTTTGGCCAATTTACACAATATCTTTATTAATTATAGCTTGTGTTATTCTGATGTATGAGCTACATAATTGTAAGTTTCATTAAAATCCATTTAGTAGTTATTGCGTGAAAGAGTAACAAACATCCATACATCCTCACAAACTTTCACGTTTATAATATTATTAGTAGGATGAAAATGAAAAAACACAGGGCACTTTTACATACATTTATCAAACAGCAGCAGTAGCAGTCCACATCTTGATGTGTATTGGGCATGGGCCTCGTCTCATTTTTAGAGGGTGGGTCAAGAAATGTCCACCGCGCTTCTCCAATGCGTGTTGACGAACATCACGTCTTCGAAAATATTTTTTTTAATTTATAAGACACAGGTTTTCTATTGATGTTTTACTTCACCGACGTGAAGTAAAGCATCGATAGAGCAGTGAAATTGCAATTAACAATTTCACTGGTGCCGGTGGTATCAAACTCGGGTTGCTCGCTTACTTTACAATTTACTGTGGGTGCTAAGCCCCTGGGCTACCACGGCTCGGAGCATTTTAACACGACATCTTCCAAATTAGGAAGACTACTTCTTGCTTAAACCAGATTATGGGAGCCTTATCTACACTTAAAATTAATTAAAATCTAAACTCTTTTTTATTTCCTGAGACAAAAATTCCATTTCATGTGACAGATATTGTTCAAAGAAGCGTTTTATTGTAGGTATATTTAATTAATACAATACAAGTGGTAAAATTAAAAAAATTGTACAACCGACTTCAATATAAATAAAATGAGAACATCATCAATGTAGTCGAAGTCAATTAAGTACGCATTATTAAGGATAACTCAAAAACTACTGGTCAGATCTTGATCAAATTTATATGGGACCACATGAGATGTACCAGCTTTCAAATAAAAACCATCAAAAAATCGGTCCACCTAGAAAAAAGTTCTGAGGTAACACAAAAAAAAATCGAATTGCGAACCACCTTCTTTTTTTGAAGTCGTTTGAAAATACAGTACATTGGGATATTTTGATAGTTTATCTTGGAAGATATTGAATGTAACAAATTAAAGATTACAATAATTAACCGGAAACAAAGGATCCCAGTGCGTTAATAATTGAAGCAAATTTATTTTATAACTAGCTTTGCTTTGGTGATTTCTGGATTTCGACAACAGCGTCACCTACCAGATCAAACTATAGCTGAAAACCATCCAGGTGATCCTATGAGTACCACCTGAAAATATCATCAAAATCGGTCAAGCCGTTTAGGAGAATAATTACGAACACATACACCAGAATTCTCTAAATAGAGATTTAAAAAATTGTCAGTCTCTGAAAATAAAAAAAAAATAAAACAAACATGTCTCTCAAACACTTAAGTATAGACTAAACGATTATATCTAACTTAGAATTTTTCAATTTTGTACTTGTGTAAAAATATTATTTATCATTACATAGGTGCATACATTATGAATTTCAAAAGTATTTTGTCAATGGCCACATAATTTCTAGTGATAAAAAATTATAATAAGTAGGTATTGTCACACAAAATTTAATTGATTGCAATATAAAAAAAAAAATTATTTCGATGTGAATATTACATATAAAACAAATACGAAAATTTGATATGTTTTACATAATATGTAAAAAATATCATCTATAACTTACTTATTACGTATCTATATAGATATTATATCTATATCTTGCAATGAGTGCCACTTAGGCTGACAGCTTGAACTTTCCAGTGGGAAACCGTATGGCAAGAAAAATATAAAACTAAATTAAAATATTAAAATGTGAATACAATTGTAAAGTTCTTAATAAGGATCAAACACACTTTTAGTGCTCTTTGACCACACTAGAATATAACACTAAACATGTAACTAACATCTTCACTTTCACTCAGGAACTAAAATTTTGTAGGTATTCTACAAAATTTTAGTTCCAACAATTAAATATAGATAGAACACAAAGTACATTTAAGTGACGCCGAAACCATGTTCAACTTATTATAAGAACTCGCACTCACGCACACATATGTATCTAAAATCATTTGAACAACCCAATTTAGATGCATAATGAGTGTATTCAGCAGTGAACTTTTAAGGACCGATAAAGAAATAAAGGAGAAAGACATGTGCGTGAGTGCGTATCAGGATGTTGTGCATAGTTTCGGAGTAGTGTTCTGATTAGAGTCTGTATTACTATCAGAAGGTACAAGCAAATAATCAAAATTAGAGTAGCGTTGCAAAATCACTCGGCAAACAAAGTTCTGCAAAAGTTAGTGAAATACTGAAACTACCTATTGACAGTGAATAATTGAAAGATTTAAAATTTTATTTTTCAGTGATAGCAAAGTTTAAGAAAGTCATGATATAGAAGTATGGAGGGAAAGAAAATGCCAATTTTAACAATGGTTCTAATTTGAACTTCCCTAATAGTTCTTCATCTTTATAACTTTAACCTTTAGCTGTCCCATGTGCTATATATAGTTCACTGCTATTGTCTTACTATTGTGTCTGAAAATCGGACAGTGTGTTAATTTTTAAAGTTTTAATAATAGCCTACAAATTAAAAGATCTTAATTATATCTTAGTGTGTAAAAGCCTTTTTTTAAAAGAAATATAAAATTAAAATATTCTATGTAAAAAAAACAAGTTTAGATCTGACCTACAAGACTTAAAAGTAGATCTCCCATATTTTAATAATATTACTTTGCTAAATATCTATGCACTGCACTGAATCAAAATAATATAAACTAAAATATGTCATGTCTTTTGCCTTCTAAAAATATCTTATGACACAGTATAATATATTCAGATCAACCAGGGCCATTTAATTTGGCAGATTTGGGCCTAGTGTTCAGATTCAATAAAAGAAAAGATAATTGGTGAATATCCTTTGGAAGCAAAAATTCATAGCGGCCTTGGCTTGGGATATCGATTGCTGCCTCAACATCATGCAGGCTGCCAAACATCCCGAGAGCTGTCGAGGCGACACGGCCTCTATCAGTTTACAACAGCATTGTTTGACCATTGTCATTAAAATTTAACTATAATGTAACATTATTGAGTTATATTACTATTCGTCACCTAAATCGCCTTGCCGTACCGTAATGACCGGCGACGTACCTTACCTTAATTTAGGGGTGGAATTTTCGTAAAACAAAATATATAATCTTTTCTACAGAAACTGAATCATTAAACCGGGTTATATTAGACGATGATACCGCGTAACATACATAAATAAGAATATGGTTGAAAAAATTAAAAAGAGGTTCTACTCCTCCTGGAACTGTATTCTTTAAAATTAATTTTTATCTTCAATTATCAATTGAATTTAATTGAAAAAATATTATTAAATTTAATAAAAGTTGAATTAATGAAATATGCAATAATGACGCTATAATTTTTAATGCCCTCTTTTCATTCTGAATCTGAAAAATTTCTTTACCAAAATATATGACTAATGTCATATTACATAATAATATCTTAAGAATTATAAAATCTTAGGTATTACAACCGAGGGCACTCTTTTACAATATCTCTGCCAAGCCGCACCATAACGACGTGAGCATCGCCCATGGTCTCGCCAAGCACGATGCAACAATATTACTATAGTCAAAATGGCTGGAAGGGCAGCCATAGGTCTTCTGGTCAAAATTCCTGGTAACATTAAAGCTATGTGAATTAGAATATCACCAGTATAGTTGGGATGACGTACAATGCCCCAAAGATTGGATACCAGCAGTTTGTTACCATGAAGTGTTGGCATTGAATCTAAATCTGAAAAAAAAGGTAAAAATAAGATTAATTATGCATATAGTTTTGCATGCACATCTACACAATATGGTGATGCTTTCCTCACATCAGCACTTGAACAGATTACTGCTGGACTTGCCAGTCACTACACTTGACTGGCGGATTAATGATCATAGTACCACCTTGTTTGTTAACACAATTACTAAACAATAAACAAAACTTCAATCTGATGGTACATCAGTTAAAACAAAGTAATATTTTTTTACAGAATAAGAGTCTGTGGTCCATAGACATCTACATTTATCCTCGATTAGGAATCAAAATGCAGATGCATTGTCACCCCTGAGGACTAAGATGGAATGCCTCGTTTCCAGTAAAAAGAGTCCCCGGTTCTCTACACTCGCCATACGAAACACAGTAGCGTGAAGCTGCTATTTTACGTAGGTATTTTGTAAGAGCATGGTCCTACCCCGATCGAGCCGACCCATTCATGCTACAACCATAATATAGCTGCATCTTGGCTCTACCACATATAAAATTTTTGAAGTTGATTGCATTTTTTAAAGTTTTCTGGCATGATGACATTTATCTAAGATCAAAAATGGTTATTGAAAAAATGGTTTTTTGGTGTGATTCCACAATCAATTTTGTAGATAGATCTGAAAAATCAGATTGTACCAGTGAATCCCTTCAAGAACATGTCAAATTGCCAACCATATTCTCTCTATGAAGTAGTCTTTAGACTTGACATTAGCAGAATTCTTTTAAGAGAAGCCATAAAGTAAAGAAGAAAGAAGAGGTAGTCTATGTTCAGTTGTGGACTTTTGATAGGCTGTAATAATTAAATGGATGAGTAAATTTTCGTTAATATAAGTGCTATACCTATACTATGCAAACAAGCAGGGCAATGCACAAGCTGAGCGAGAAAATGCGTTTGTGCCTTGGCAGCAGACAGCAAAGCACCAAAAGAATTTTAAGGCATTAATATAATTAATCAATTATTAAATATAAAAAAATTAATTTAATATAAAAATTAATAAAATAATAATAAGGGAGAAGGAACGCCTCCTACCCTACCACACCGCCCATCAAGATGACTAATTTCGTTTTTAAAGTGTGTAACTCAAAAACTGATTTATAAAATAAAATTTTCATAAAATGCATAAAAAGAGTTATGTTTCCACCGGGAGATGGGAGGGTCATCCCTCTCCCTTCCAACCCACAATTCCCTCTTTGTGCAGCAGATACTAAAGCAACCCTACAAACTCAATGACCTTATGATCATAAAATAAAATATAAATAGTTTATTTTTCTGCATGATATTTTTAGACATACTATTATGGTCAATTTTTAATCTTTGAGAAAGAATACATTTAACATATAAAGGACTATAATATATATCATGTAAAAAGCTAAAAAATTATTACAATAAAGAAAACTTGTATAAACTTACGTGCTAAGCTGGGATGAAATGGGTTTCTCCTGAAGTCATGTTTAATATTATTACTTAAAAGCATAATAACGAAACCCACCAGAAATAATGTTAAAGCAGTAACTAAGGCATTAGTAGACATATTCAAGTCAATATCTGCTACATATTTAGAAATACTTGTAAAATAGAATGGATAGAGGGCACTTGAAACTGTCTGTAGGTACCCTAATCCTTCTGATTGCCAATAAAATGTTGTTTCTATCTTGTGCTCTTTTAGAATGAAATTAAGAACATATATTAGTTGCATCATTGAAAATAATAAGATTGTTGGCTTCAAGCGCACTTTGCTTAAAAAGTCCCTGTAGTTAGCGACTGAAAGCTTTTCTAAATCATTTGATGGAAATTCAAAGCCACATTTGAAGATAAGAATCAATAAAATGAGCTGAAAAGATTAAAATTAGTTATTAAAAGCAGTCTCAAAATAACTATAAAATCACAAAGATAACATTTATACAAATTTTAATAAGGTTAAAAAAAGAATTAATACTTACAGTTGTTATATTAGATATCCTTGAAATCCAAAGTTTTATATTTAAATTTTTAATAGTAGAATAAGCTTCCCTCCCTACAAAAAAATCATTTACAAAATATCCTGTGTTTCCATATGCGTTCATTGTTCTTTTATCTACTCCATTGCTCCTTATATATAAAAATATTGCCAGTAAAACCCCATTAATGTATGCTACCGATGCTAAACTTAAATATAATTCTAGTATTGCATCAACTTTTATTATTCTTATGTAGTCTAAAGCAAACATTAAGCTGACAGTGCATATGCTGGAGAAAAATGCATTAAAACATTGTTTCTTTCCTATTCCATTCCTTTGCTCTAACTTTAGGCCAAATAGAGGTAAAACAACAAATACAGCTTGAATTATATGTTGTGCTACAACAAGTATTAATGACTTGTAATTAAACCAAAGACTTGGGGACTTATACTCTGATAAATTAAGAAGTTGACTGTGTGAGCAAAATTTTGCACAAGACAAAAGAATAGAAAATACTGTCATTGGTATTAAAATTATCAGTAAAACAGGTCCTATAATACCACCAAACTCAAATTTATATTCGGCTGTAACCAATTTCCCAACACTTGATCTTAAAGGAGTTGCTAATCGTCTAGTCACCGACTTTGATTTTTCTCTTTGTAATTGATCATCGGAATTTTCCTCATCAGATATTGTTCCAATTGATTTACTGACCGACTTACTAAGTGATTTACTAATGCTTCGTCTAAACTCAGGGGCACTTTCAATAAAATTATGTAAACGGCTCGATCTGTGTGATGGCACCTCTTTAATGGGTTTACGATTTTTTAACCCATTATCATTAATAGTTGCCAAAGGAGATTCAAATCCATTGATTTTTTCATCAGTAGTCAATTCAGTCTTAGAAACAGTAGACTGAATATCTTGAATGGAATATTCAAAACGTCGCGAGCGAGTATTTCGATATAAATCTAACTGAGCTGATAGATCTTTCAATTTCACGTCTACATCTGATTTAATAACTGGTCTTTTAGATGGCGAAGTTTGTAAAATCGATTCAGATTCCTTCTCAGGTGTGGATTGAGATTTCGCGGCCGGATTTTTTGATGTTGATTTACGGCTAGGAGATTTGCGTGTAGGCGACTTGCGTGACGGTGACGGTGCGGACTTGATAGTCGATGAACGTGATGGAGAGCTTTTCCTCGTACGGGCAGGAGATCGTGGAGGTGAAACACCTTTACGTGTCCTCGGGGGACTGGGTTCTATAATACTTTGTCTCACTCGACCACTTCTAGTAGACATTCTGAAAATGCCGCAAGCAAAACCGCAAGGTATTAATTCGTTTTACTTTTTTTGTGTTAAATTTAGAAGTATTATTTCTAAAATTATCAATAGCCACACGCAAAGATATACTTACTTGTCAGGACAACAAATTCATAAAATTGGGCAAATATAATCCGTTATTTTAGGATATTCACAATTATTCCACATTCAAATTCCTTAGATATCATTAAGATTTTATTTATAAATGCAACAAAATAAACATCATTTAATTTCAAGTACCAACGCAACGCCAAGCGTCAACGACAACGACGTTTAACAGAAAAAATTTAAAAATCTGTCTATGATTGGTCAAAAATAGAGCGCGCTGCGCGCTAAAGATGTGTTCATAACATTGGCAACTCAGGGGCCAGGAATAGAGATGCGACGTATTTACGCTACCAGGTTTTCACTTCAAAGTATGGCGCCCTGGTACGAGCAAAAAATACTTGCAAGTATGAAAGTATGTGCTGTAAGTCGAACGTGGCAAGAACTTGAAACACCAGACATGAAAATACTTGCATAGGAAAACGATCCATACGATTATAAAAATAAAGAACACAATCGTATTTGCGATTAAAAAATTACTTTGAACTTCCAAGTATTTTTTTTCACTTATACGATTGTGCTCCTTATTCATCATAGGACAACAAGGAATACGGATCGATTTGTGCGTGTTGTGTGTGTGCGAGCAATTGCTACCAACTGTTCGCGTTAGCTTCGCCCGCCTTATGTGCCTGGTAGCTGATGGTAGCTAACAAGCTGAATTGCCATCCGTATTCTGATAAAATACAATTTGGAATCCGTATTCTGGTCATAGATATAGTATACTTTAGATTGGTGATAGAGTGATAAGGGTGAGACCAAAAACGAAATGTACCGGTGTGAGTGAAATGTGCATGTGTGCGAAACGAATAGTGCTGCGCCATGCATCAACTTCAATTATCGATACAGAGCGCTGTGACCGTATCATAAAATGAATATTTTTATGTTTGAGGGCATAAAAATAAAACTACAAACAAAAAGTTTGTGATTTGTATTTTCCACCAAAAATAATTAATTTATTGTAAAAATGTCGTAAGCTCTCCTTAGAGGTATTTTGCAATTTTGCTTCATACTTCAATCTAATAATCAAATAAGTTTCGATTATTAATTTAATAATTTAGTGTTTATGGTTTGATATTGCTGGCGAATCATACATATTATGTATGTCAAGTATGTTAAAAAAAATTTTGCAGGACACTAGGCATTCGTTTACTAATTTTCGAAACATATTTTCGTTTACAATTTTTCCTTTCATATGTTTTCGGAAAACTCGTTCAGAATGAATACCTATCTCATAAACGTCTTGAGAGCGCTAAACAGAAATAAACAGCAGTGCTTACACTGCCGCGTTCCGGCCTGTCATGTATAGAGAGCCTGTATAATTATAAGCTGTAAGGCATTTTATCTTAGTCCTCAGGGGTGAAAACACATTAGTAGCTTTCTTTGCTTGAAGCTGACTGTAGGTGACCATGTACTACTGCAGTAGCCGTTTACCATCAAGTGATACTGTAAGTTGTTACTTTCGTTTTATAAAAAAAATATACATCATAAGGATGACGACAACAAGTCGTACACATTTGAACATGCGTAAACGAAATAAACATATGTACAGTAAAATATATAATAAGGAACTACGCACGTGCATAAATAATGTGGGAATTGAACCAGAACGCAGCTTTACTCTTTGTGCTCTTCTATGAAAAAAAGCCATGTTTGTTCAAAGTGCTTCCTACATATAGTTGAATATTTTTTGGGAACCCATTCTTCTCTATTTATAATTTTTAACCATTTTGTTTAACCTCAATATTTTTTAGAAATCTGAAACATTATAAGAGTTTAAATTATCTCATTAAAGTATTTACTATAATGCCATTTGGCTACGAAATCCTAAACATTAAAAATAGAAAATTAAAAAAATTACGAAGTTACAAGAGGCTGCATCCAAAGATATGCCTTTGACTGTTAGAAACATATTATCGATAAGATGATATTGATAGTGTCAATCTCTAAAAAATTACATCAGAAATAGCGGGAATTCACGTACTTGTTATTATTTTTAATATAATTATTACGCATTTAGAGCATTATGGTAATAAAATGCGATATTTTTCCCTATAAATTTGTGTATAAAACATTTGTACCAGTTCTAAAATATTGCATTTAAAGTGCTAAATATTTTAATTGTACTTACGTGTGAAATATATAATTTTGTGGATTTTCTTTTCTCGATTGACATGTCATCATATTTAATAACACCTTTTAAACACTTATTAATACTTGAAAATCAAAGATATCGTGAAAATAAACGGGATTTGTTTCGTTAACGATTAACTTCAGCCCGATATAGGCCTATAGCGTGTACGTGTATGGTCTAGCCATTCTATCTCGTTCTAACGTAAGCATATGCTATGCCCTTTCTCTTTTACATTGCCAATCTAACGTAAGTATATACTAAATCTATGATTCTGGTAGATTGGATTCCTATTCTATAAGATCCTTATTCTGATACTAATTGCATCCTTATTCTGGAACGAACTAATCTTGAAATTATATATATATTATACAGAATTAATTTTTAACTCGATTTTAAAATTTAAACATGGCCATGAATAGATCTTTCTCTACTACGGATGTGGAAGGATTGGGTCACAAGGATACACTATCGAAATTAGTTACACAGCGTAATAAGTGACTGAAAGAGGAGGACCTACCGACGGAATTCGTCAAATTTAAGGAGGAGATGAGGGATTTAATTACAACCTTAATGGCTCCTCAGCTGCTCAATTAACAGAAATTAAAGGTGAATTGCAATCGATCAAGGATACAAATGCTAATATTGCCTCGTCAATATTATTACTTACCGCTCAGAACAAGGAACTCTGTAAGAAAGTAGAAACCCTGGAAATGAAAGCTAAAGCCGATCGAGAATATGTCAAGATCCTTGAGCAACAGGTGAAAGATCTACAGAGAACATTATGAAAAACAAGTATCGAGATAAAAACGTACCTAAAGTTAAGGAAAAAAAGAGAAGATCTCATAAAAATGGTTCTCAACTTATCAAATACCATCAACTTGGATATGAAATCTGATGATATAAAAGACGTTTTTAGGCTGCAGGGTAAAGACAGAAATGTTATAAATACTCCCATCATCGTTGAACTTGGATCCACTCTAAAATAATGATTTGCTACAAAAGACAAAAAATTTCAATATTAAAAATAAAAACAAACTGCAGGCGAAGCATCTCGGACTGAAAACTAATGAAGACACCCCTGTTTTTATCTCTGAACAGTTGACTCCTAAAGGGGCTCGTCTATTCTTTCTAGCTCGTGATCTAGTGAGATCCAAGAAATTTAAATATTGCTGGACGTCTGTTGGCAGGGTATTTGTGCGACAAGGTGATAACACCCGAATTATTAAAATCATTAGCGAATCTCAGGTACATCAGTTAATGCAAGATGCATGACTACTCTCTATAATTACTTTAAAAATTATATTATCTCTTCTAGTGCTAAAATTTACACATGTAGAATTATTCTCATGTAATTATGATTCTTTTATGATTGTCAAATACATACATAACTATACTTGTCGTGATTAATATGTCACAATTGCCATTTGAAACCGATGTCATAATGTTGACAGAATGCAGGTTAAACGCTAATAAAGAAATACCAACAATGGATAATTATAAACGATTTAAAACTAATCGTCAACTAAATCAGAATGACGGGGTTGTAGCTTATATTTAAAAAGACCTAAAGGTGCAAAAAGTATCTGAACTAAGGCTAACACATGCATCAGGTTTACAAATCGTTACTTCTGACTTCATTATATTGGGTATTTATAGATCGCTGTCAGTCGCAAACGCTGATATGTTTATTGATTCCATAAATGCGCACTTGGAAACTATATCCTCATATAAGAATATTGTTTTAACTGGCGACATTAATCTTAATCTATTTACTAAATCGACAGAGCTATCGTATCAACACAATATATCTGGACATTTTATCTTCTCATGGACTCTTGTCCGGTCATTGCTTACCCACTAGACAGGACAACTGCCTTGATCATGTGTTCCTAAAATTAGATAAACATACGAACTCAGCACTTGTAGCAGTACTTAATACAACAATTACTGACCATGCTATGGTTTTACTCAGCATTAATTAATCCTACAAGTTAATGAATAAGTTTCCTAAGACTGAATCTACTATCTATTACAAGGCAGCCCATTTAACACTTGTAAATACAGATATCTCTAATTTTAACACTTGTAATGACCCAAACATTTTGGCTGACATCTTAATTGATACTATAAAAACAGCAATTGTTACAAATACTAAAGTTAAATTGGTTAAAAACAGCAAAAGGATTTTAAAACCGTGGGTTACTACAGGTGCTTTGCGGTGTATTAGACTTAGGGATAGCATACAACTAAAAGCGAAACAAGAACCCGCAAATGAACTTTTAAAAATAACTTTTAAACGTTTTAGAAACTTTTGCACAAATTTAATTAGGAAATTAAAAAGACAGTATTATAAAAATGAAATAGAATTATCTTGTAAAAATCAAAATAAAGTTTGAGCGCTGGTTTGATACAGGCATTGAAGTCTCTTTATAGGGACTCTAGTGCTTGTGTCAGGATCAACGGGGTCTACTCGGACTGGTTTGGCATCCAAAAAGGTGTCAGACAGGGCTGTGTCCCCCTGGCTGTTTAACCTATTTATGGACAGTTGTTTGCAAACTTTGAAAGTTGAAGAATGTGGGTTGAGAATGGGTGAGTTAACCGTCAAATGCCTTTTGTACGCCGATGATCAAGTCATATTTGCATCGTCGGCGGCCGAGTTGCAAATGATGGTTACTTTAATGAACCGATCATTAAAAGAAAGAGGTATGAAAGTGAACGCAAGTAAGACGAAAGTGATGGTTTTGAAAGAGAAAGTAAAACGTTATGTGAAATAAGAATAGAAGGGGAGTTAATTGAGCAAGTGGATGAGTTTGTATATTTGGGATGTTTATTTAGTAGGGATGGTAGATATGATAAGGATATAGAACGACGAGTGAACGCAGGAAATAGAGTGAATGGGGCTCTACACGCTATTGTGAAGAGTCAGAATGTCAAAAAGGCACGTTTGGCAATTCACAATGCTGTGTTAGTCCCTACTTTAATGTATGGTAGTGAAAGTTGGGTCTGGCAGAAGAAGCATGAGAGTAGAATAAATGCTGTAGAAATGCGGTCATTAAGGAGTATGCTAGGGCTGAATCTGAATGACAGGGTGAGAAACAGTGTGATAAGAGAAAAGTGTGGTTTGCAAGATGACATTGTGACCAGGATTAAGAAAGGAATGCTTCGGTGGTTTGGTCGTGTAGAAAGAATGAACGAAGAAAGAGTGACAAAGCAAATTTATGCTGCAGAAGTGAATGGCAGAGTCGGAAAGGGACGCCCTAGACGAAGGTTTATCGACCAAATTGGCGATATATTGGAAATGGGCCAGATTAGGGCCTTAACCGACGAGCGTGTATGCGTAGATATATGGATGTAAAGGAGGCGAGAGGGGTGTGCCAGGATCGTGCCAAGTGGAAGTCCGTAGTCTCTGCCTACCTCTCTGGGTGACAGGCGTGAGTGTTTATGTATGTATGTAAAAATCCCAAATTACTATGGTCTAAAATTAATGAAATAACCAAATTCAAAAGCACTAAAACTTCTAATGTTAGCCTCCTCGATCTGTCACCAGACCTTCTTGAATCAGTAAATATAGTTAATAAATTTTTCGTCAACATTTTAAAGTCTCTGGCTGAAGATATAACTAATATTTCATTATTACAACATGACAATGCCTTTGAAATTAAATCAAGTTTAACCTCATTTGTTTTATTGAACTCTGACCCGCAGGAAATTTCTGATATACTCACGAGTCTTGATTCTGGAAGTGCTCCTGGTTGGGATTGTATACCAACATTGTTTCTGCAAAGATGTAGAGATTTTGTGGCTCTACTAATTAGCCAACCTGTGTTTTAAAACAGGAAAATTTCCAAGGGCTCTGAAACGATCACTGGTCACACCGGTATTCAAGAATGGGGAAAGAGGCGATGTCAACAATTACTGTCCTATATCTGTCTTGCTATGTATCTCCAAAATTTTAGAAAAACTTTTGAATAAAAGACGCCTCAGTTACTTGCACCATAATAAAATTCTATCAAAATTGACAATATGGCTTTAGACAAGGTTTATCTACACAAGACGCAATATCTGATTTAACAAAGATAATTATAGAAAAGGTCGATCGTGGAGAAAAATGTCTCACCGTCTTTCTCGACTTAAAAAAAGCTTTTGACACCGTCTCTGTCCCCAGACTTGTTCTTAAGCTAGAGACATTAGAATAAGGAGCACGGCTCTTGCTCTCTTTAAAGACTATCTGCTTGAGAGAAAACGAATGGTTAAAATTGGCACTAGTATAAGTCAAGAAGAATGTATATCATATGGTGTTCCGCAAGGATCTGTCCTCGACCCAACTCTGTTCTTAGTATATATTAATCAATTATGTAACTTAAAAACTGTGGAGGACAGATCTTCTCATACGCGGACGACACTGCGGTTGTTTTCTCTGGTAGTTCTTGGGAAATGGCCCAAAATGTCGCTGAAAAGGGCTTAGCAGTTATTGCTAACTGGCTGAACACTAATCTACTAACCTTGAACGCCACAAAACTAAATACGTGTGCTTTTCTCTCGATCAGGGAACTCAACCAGATGCTAAGTTTCGGCTCAAGGTTCATACCTGTGCGAGTCTCAATAACACTAGTTGTTTATGCCCAAGTATTGAAAAAGTTAGCTGTATTAAATACCTAGGTATTATGGTCGATGAAAGGCTCTCTTGGCATACTCAACTTGAAACGATTATTGGCAGGATTCGGAAGCTTATCTGGATCTTTAAAAATCTAAGGTATTTTATGTCCAGTACTATATTAAACCAAATTTACGTAGCCCTTGCACAGTCCATACTTACATACTGTATTCCTGTGTGGGGTGGTGCAACAAAAACCAAATTTCTTCACTTAGAGAGAAGTCAAAGGTCACTCTTGAAGATTATGTACTTTAAACCGTATAGATATTCAACACATGAACTTTATAAAATCTGTGGGCTTTTATCGGTTAGGAAATTATATATTTTGAAACTTCTTCTGTACCTTCACCAAAAACTACCTTTCGACCCCAGTAAAGTTAACGTCAATAAAAGACGTATGGAAAAAGTTGCACCATCTCGCGCAGTACGTACTGCCTTTGCTCGTCGTCAACTGACATCACGGTCCGCTTACTTATATAATATTTTAAATCGAAAACTAAATATATACCCTGAAAAGTTATATGAATGTAAAAGGATCTTAACTAGTTTCTTATCAGATTTAAGTTATGATGAAACAGAGAAACTCATAGATACAATTGTGTAAGTTACATACACCTAATCAGGCTCTCACACATACCCACACTTACACAATCTCTCTGCACAATGGCTAACCCCGATCCCAAGACTAAAGTCGAAGGGCTGGCAGAGGGACACACACATACACACGACATACACATACACACTCACGTTCTCTCTCTCTCTCTCACACACACACATACTCACTCACACTCTCTTTCTCTCTCTCTCTCTCTCACACACACACACATACAAGTTATGTTTGTAAAGTTTATTTAGTAGTAAACTTTTTCTTTACTAATTATGTAAGTACATACTTTTAAATCTTAAAAACTGTAAAATGAGTTGAAGAGCGACGCATCCCCAATACGAGTATGGAAATTACTCTCTGGGGCATCTCAAAAACATGTATAATTAATTTTTGAGAAATAAAAGTATTCATTATTATTATTATTATTATAGCCAAGTGTAGAAAGGTCGCCTGATGATGACTTTGTGTTTACAAGACGTAAGTTTGTTAAATTTGTATAATTATTATGACCAATTTATTGTATCAAAGGAATAAATTTATATTGGAACTGCAAAATTATTAATGTCCTTATTGAGTTTGCGTGCGTTTAGGTGAGAAATAACTCCTCCCTGAACGGGTTCCTGCCTTGTCGTGCCGGGGGGGGGGGCAGGTTAATAGCCGTGGCTTGGTGACCCATGGTAAACGTAGCGCGACTCACATGGCTGCCCCGAAGTGAAGGGCTTGCCCAAGGTGGCCACTCTGAGTGGGCTTGTTGAGCCCTTGGATGTGTGTTAGTGAGCTGCGGCTAGAGGAGAGTCCTTTCTCTATATTGCTGCAGCCGAGGTGGAGTCGCAAGGAAAGAGGATTGTTGGTATGGTAATGCGCAACTCGACTATCCTCCGCGACTTTGGCGGGACTGTACCACTTGGTGCTTCCGAGTGCTCGTTTTTTCTTGGCTCCATGGCCTCCACATATCGGGCTCGGGAAGTCGGGGAGGGAAGTCCTCAACTAAGGAAGGGTCCTCGCTGGTGGGGCCACGGATGTGCTTGAAAGCGTTTCCGTGGCCCTGTCAATGTGTGGTGAAGGTGGAACATCATGAGGTTTTAGTAGGTGCAATTCCGACATAATCTATTCTTGCCCCTGCAATGCAGGTATGCGTAGGCATTTTCTCATTTGAAACCCGGAACAAAATCCGATATAAAGCTTGCGTCTAAGGCTTAGGTATTATTATGATACATAATTATATTAATATGATACATAAATAGAATGGACGTTACGGGTAGGCCTGGGTATAGAATTTTTTTCGATATATTTTTTCACACTGTCTTAACTCTATTATTAGTTCCGTGGACGTTTACTTCTGCTGTCAGCGCCAAAATGGTGAAAATCAAATCGCATCATTATGTCACGGTGTATAGCCAGTCCATTTATAGAGGTCAGTGGTAAATTATACTCTTATTCAAACTATATCTTAAATCCCAATTTATTTATTCATAACGGATGTTATTACATACTAACGTTTTAAATGCTTTTTGTATATTATAATATTTAATGCAAAATCACAATTACAAATTATTTTAATTTAATAACGATGTAAACCAAAAAATTATAAAACATTCAGGTTGTCATTTTCCTCCGTTTAGAAAAATAAAAGGTTAACATGGTTTAAAAAAAATGTGTACACGCGGTAGAAGTGAAACCTTCAAAAACCTAAACTTCGAGAGAATGAGACGAATGCAGAGTATCAGGAGCAGGATAATTGTGAAGTTTATTTATTATAATATTGTTACCAAGTTTAATATTATATCATTATTTAAAAATTAATAAATTTATTATTTTAACAATTATTTATATTAACCATCTTTAAAGCAACGTACAAAGAGGAGACTGAGATTATAGGAAACACTGTATGTATTTTTTTATACTTATTAGCAATGCAAATGCTGAAAATGTTTGTTTTAGAAGTGGTTCATGACGAATATATAAGAGTGATAAATAATACATACATACATAAACACTCACGCCTATCACCAAGAGGGGTAGGCAGAGACTATGGACTTCCATTTGGCACGATCCTGACACGCCTCTCTCGCCTCCTCCACATCCATATACCTACGCATACACGCTCGTCGGTTAAGTGTCCTCTTAATTTGGCCCATTTTCAATATATCGCCTATTTGGTCGATAAAATTTCGCTTAGGGCGTCCCTTCCCGACTCTGCCGTTCAACTCTGCTACATAAATTTGCTTTGCCACTCTTTCCTCATTCATTCTTTCTACATTACCAAACCACCGAAGCATTTCTTTCTTAATCCTGCTCACAACATCATCTTGCAAACCACACTCTTCTCTTCAATTTCTAACTCTGTCGTTCAGATTCAGCCCTAACACACAATTCTCACAACCTAATCTCACACAATTTCTCACTCTGTCATTCAGATTCAGCCCTAACATACTCCTTAATGACCGCATTTCTACAGTATTTATTCTACTCTCGTGTTCTTCTGCCACACCCAACTTTCACTACCATACATTAAAGTAGGGACTAACACAGCATTGTGAATTGCCATAAGTGCCTTTTTGGACACATTCTGACTTTCCACAACACAACCCATTTACTCTATTTCCTGCGTTCACTCGTCGTTCTATATCCTTATCATATCTACAGTCCCTGCTAAACACACATCCCAAATACACAAACTCATCTACTTGCTCGACCAATTCCCCTTCTATTCTTATTTCACATATCGTTTTACTTTCTTCCCTTTCAAAAACCATAACTTTCGTCTTGCTTGCGTTCACTTTCATTCCCCTTTCTATTAATGACCTGTTCATTAACGTAACCATCATTTGCAACTCGGCCGCCGACGACGCAAGTATGACTTGATCATCGGCGTACAAAAGGAATTTGACGGTTAACTCACCCATTCTTAACCCGCATTTTTCAACTTTCAAATTTTTCAAACAACTGTCCATAAATAGGTTGAACAGCCACGGGGAAGCCACACAGCCCTGTCTGACGCCTTTATGGATGCCAAACCAGTCCGAGTAGGCGCCGTTGATCCTGACACAAGCACTGGAGTCCCTATACGGAGACTTCAATGCCTGTATCAACCCACCGCTCAACCCAAATGAGTTCAGTATTTGCCATAACACATCCCTGTCCACTCTGTCATAAGCCTTTTCCAAGTCCACGAACGCACAAAAAACCTTTTGGTTTTGGCCAAAACTTCTCCGCGATCATGCGCATGGAAAAAACCTGATCCGTACATCCCATTCCCTTTCTAAATCCCGCTTGCACATCCCAAATTTTTCCATCAGTATCTTTCATAACTCTTTCAATTAGTACCTTAGCATACAGTTTTCCCACAATGCTAAGAAGGCTGATACCACGGTAGTTTTTACAGTCCTGCTGCGATCCTTTTCCCTTATATATTTGGACGATCACGGCTTTGCACTAGTCTCCCGGTACACGCTTAAGTTCCCAACATAAATTAAACAAGGTGTACAGCAGGTCTGCCACCATTCCTTCTCCAGCCCTTAGCATTTCGAGTAATACTCTATCATATCCGGCTGCCTTACCTGCCTATACTTTTCATTGCTTTCATTATTTCATCTATACTTATCTCTCTACCTCTTTCCTCTTCTTTCGGAATTTCTATTTCATTTAATTCAAACATCTCATCACTCATAAACACATCCCCTTAAAATCGAAACTTCGTCATTCAGAATACAGCCATTCTGGTCTCGTATAGCATTCAATCTAGGCTGTTTTGTCCCCTGGCAGTTCTTACGAGTTTCCAGAACATTTTAATATTTGTCTGGAAGTTATCCGATATTCTTCTATCATTCCTATCCGTTCATTCTTGCTTTTTCCTTTCAACTACTTTTACTCTCTTATTTAGATGTCTAAAGACTGCCTTTTTTCTTTCTATATCATCATTCATACCCCTAGAATAACTAGCCTTGGTTGCTAGTAAATCTAGCCATGCTCTCTTCTTTGCTTCAACTTCCATCCATACCCCAACATCCCACCATAAAGTGTTATTTTTCCTTTCATTTGTTCTCTTACTTACACCACATACTTCGGTAGTTGCATCCACCAAACCTTTCTCGACATTATACCACACAATCTCCAAGTCTAAATCATTCATACACAATTCATCCATACCATTTATATTTTCTCTCAGTCTACATTTGTACTTCTCTTTCATACCTTCATCTTGTAACCTCTCTGTTCTTATACGCTGTAACGCAGTGGTAGATATAGATGTCCGATGCCGCCAACGTCTGAATAGACCATTAATTCGGCATAAGACCAAGTAATGATCCGTCCCTACGTTGGACCCCCGGTAAACCCTTGGGTTCCTCATTCCACTGCGCTCCTCATTCTTTCATCCACAATTATAAAATCTATCATGCTTCTATCACCACCTCTTTTCCATGTATACATGTGAATCTTCTTATGGCGAAAGAAAGTGTTCGTCACAAAAAGTTTCTTTTCCACACATACGGTGAAGAGACTATCACCATTCTCATTTATACTTTCATCACCAAACGTTCCCAATATCCTTTCATAAGCAAGCCTCTTCACGCCAACCCTTCCATTAAAATCTCCTAATATAACAATGTTTTCATTACCCTTGCATTTCATTAGCACCATCCTTACCCTCTCCCAAAACTGCTCTCGGAGTGAATAATAGTTGGAATATAAGTGGGCTTAGACATGTCTGGGCGGTAGACCCCTAGAACAAACAACTTCTTTAAGCCCACTTTCATTCGTATAAATAATACCGAAAAATATATTGGCTTTTCTCTTCTTCAATGATTATCGATATGATTATGATATATTTTGCGCATGTCTATAGTCTAGCCGCACGTTAAAATTAAATACTGCATTCTATAATCTATGCATGTCTTGATGGAGTGTGCCTGAGTGTGCCAACCGAGTTTTGGCGGGAACTTGACCGGCGGCGCAGCGGATTGATGCTCCTGTAGTATTGTTTAAATAATTGTTTTGAAGTGGATTTTGATATGTAAAAGTGGTGCGATTTTGTGTATTAAATGTGAACTATTCGTGAGAACGGTGAAACAAGTGCTCCGATGGTGATGTGAATCTCAAGATAAAGTGTCTGTCTGCTTAGGCGCCTTGAGATACTATCGCCGACTGTTTGCTGACTCAAGTTGCCGTCAAAATCTCCCAAAGGCTACGCAATATGACGCATCAACATATTGTGAAGCAGTGTACTACTATAAAGGATTATTATCATTTGGTATTGAGATAAATGAAAACATGGCTTAAAGGGCAATCATCCAAGCCAAAAATCTTAATTAAAAAATATTAAAGTGTGCCACACCTTAAGCGACTTATATCTTTTATACGGTCCAGCTTGCCGTAAGTCCCGCCAAGGTCATGCACGACACATCGCACGACGACAATGAATAGGTTTGATGTACGTCAATAATTACGTACGTTAAGCCTATAAGTATCGGCACGAAAGTCTAGCGGTGACCGTTATTGCGCATAAGTCGCGCTGATTGGCTTATTGCGCATAAGTCGCGCTGATTAGCTCGTGCGTATCGTTTGCACGCGCTGATTGGCTCTCCAGTCACATTCGTGCAATTCAATTCGTGCGCGTCCCTCCACGTTTAGTTCAGCGCTAGACTTACGTGCCGCGGCTTGAACTCATTGTCGTTTTGCGTCGTGCATCGTGCGTCGTGCATGTCCTTGACGGGACGTACAGCAAGATGGACCGTGTATAGGACGTTTTAGAGTATAAACAAGCATAGCTTGCATATAAATACTCGAAGGTGCCCACAATGCTGCCTTTCGAATTGATAAAAGTCATAACATTCTAAAAGGCTTCGGAGATTATAATATAATTTTAGCTAAGCCAAATTCTGACGATACAAAATTATTAATCAAACTGGGTGAAGTTCTCGGATCGATCACACTTTGATCAGTGTGAGTGATCTGGGAATTTCTCGCAATGCGAAAGTTAGGCCCTTCATACATTACGAATTATGATACTAGCAAGATACGATACTTTAATTGGATACTAGTAGAATAAGAATTCTTTTTGATCTTTACTAGAGGTTCTTACATGACGCAACTAAAATATACAAAATTTTATTACACACTGCTGAATAAAGGACGTTTATAATGAGGGCACCCCAAGGCATCCACAAATTTTTCTGCCACCAGGGCGGTGCCACTTTAGAATGATATGAAATATTTGACAGATTCCATAAAATGGATAGAGCAAATCGCTCGCTGTAAATTTTACAGTACGCGAGCAACCTGGGTTCGACCCCCAATGAAATAGTTAATTGTAATTTTAAGTGCTAATTTACCACTTGCTCGGCGGTGAAGAAAAACTTCGTGAGGCAACCTGCATGTCTGAAATTCGCCAACACGCATTGGGGCAGCGCGGTGAACATTTCCTTGCCCTAAAAAAACCCTTTCAGAAATGAGAGGAGGCCTGTGCCCTACAGTGGGACGTATAAAGGCTCTTATAAATTAAAAAGAGGTTTAAAAAGTTACAAAAATTAAAGAGCGATCACGTTGATACCACATGTGCGATACTCAGTGTTCTCGTATACACACTCTTATCTACATGCTCATCTATGACTCTGTGGCATTTCACCCTCAAGACTTGTGCAGTATATTAGCCGCCTGTAAGTATCGTAATGTATGAGTGGTCTAAACTGCAGCGAATGGAGTAGTTCCGTATGCACTATGATAATAAAATCGCACGATAGGTCTCCGCTAAAAAGGACGAGTTCAGTATGGACATTTTTTTGTCTTTGTCTCCGAAGTAATATATTATAGAGACACACAACTTTGTAAGAAATCTATGGGGAGACCGAGAATCATGGATAATACACTAATGTGTGAGAATCATGGGTATACACTAATGTATTTTATCCATGATTCTCACTGCGATAAAAAATGATCAACTCTTTATTAATTACCTAGATATTTTATATATAGAGATTTTAATTTTAATTACCTAGTTTTTTATTCAAATAAAAAAATGCAGTGTTACGTAACGCGTTCTCGAACCTTCCTCCCGCCCCTGTAACGCATCGTAACGTTTTACAAGACCCCCTCTCCCCCCAAATTGCGTTACGTAATACTTGAACGCCCCTAACATGATTTTCGAACCTCAGTCTACTGTCTATAATTACACCCAAGTTATGAACTTCAGGTACCTGTTCAATATGGTCGCCACCAACACCAATGTTAGCCTTATGAGCATTCGATCGTTCTATTAACTAATTTGACACCAAAATCATGAACTTGGTTTTATTTGGACTTAAGATGATTATTACTCGCCCATTCAACGACCTGGTTCAAATCCCGATTGCGTTTAACTGCTTCATTTATATCATCCGGCCTAAATGATAAGACTTAAAGTTCGTCGGTATATAAATGATACTGGCAATATTTAAAATAGCTTGTAGTATCGGTGGTGTAGAGGAAAAACAGTAAAAACCCTTGTGGGACGCCCGGAGTAACAGGAGACGCAGCTGAAAAACCTCTGTCCTGGGAAGAACTAGCAAGAAATCCAGCTGGACTTTCTTGACATTTATTTACAATGTAATATCATATAAAATTAAATATGAAAACATTTAGAAATAGCATGGTAGCGATCACCTCATCCCCAGGGGTTAATTATCAATGATGTACTGTTTAGTAGTATGTATAATAACACTTATTAGACAATTTTTGCTTTACAACAATTTTAAACTTTTTGATAGATAGGTCCTGCATATTTTATGGGACTTTGTTGTAAGGCGTGACATTGCCCCATAAAGGAATTACTGACTCCTTGAAGTCGAGCAATTAGCTGGTGCTTGTTCCTAGTATTTACAGAAGGTGTCACTAGTTTTAATAAAACTATTTTAGTTTTTATGTACAAATTATTTTATATTAGTTATTGTGTTTAAATTTTCGTAAATATACTGTGGCGCCAAAGTTAATCTTTATGGGACTTCTTCGGACTTTCCGTCCCAATCATTTAAATTTTACTTTTGACATAAGCATGCCCATATGAAGTTCTATAATTAAAGACAACAACAGCTACACAAAAAATGTAAAACTTCATGGACCTTGCATGGACGCTATTTTTTCTTTACAATAGTGAAGCGACGCGCTCTTTAGATCCAATATTTATCGATATTAATATTAATTGAGCTTACAGATTATGTAACGAAGATTATTGAAGTTGATTTTTCAAATTTTTGAAGTAAATTAAATAATTTTTATTTACATAAGTACTTATATAATTTTCAATATGATAAGCAATTAAGGTTAAATATTGAAAATAAGAAAAAAGCAAACAACTAAAATACATTAATATTATTTTATTATAGTTAATCGTCGGATTCTTTATTTATTTATTATATATCCACTTACTACTATCATTACAGGATTGTCCTAATACGATAAGATCCGGCTTAAGAAAATACCCCCTCATTCTTTTCCTTGATGAAATATTGTTTTTTATAATAAAATGTATAAATAAATACAAATCGGGGTGAATGACAGCCTATGTTTTGGCAAGGCTATTTTCAATTAAAAATTATTTAATCAATTTTTTTTTACTGGTTACCATCATTCTTTTCTTTGATAAAATTGGTCTCAATCGAAAAAAAAAATATATATAGAAAATGCCACAGCATGGTTGACTACCTTTTTCCATGCAACAATACCTGTCTACCAGGTGTAAACAGGTAAACTGATATAGTAATTTACCCTCATTCTTTTTCCTAAAAAATTAAATGTGTAAATATAGATATTTTTATTGAGAATCCAATGGTATATGATTGACTTTTCAAATCGTGGCAAGACACGATTGACACGATTTAATGCGACTGACATTGAGACTATGTTTGTTTTGCAAAAGAGAGCCATAAGAGCAATTTATAACATAGGTCCGAAGGAATCCCTTAGAGAAAAATTTAAAGAAATAAATATATTAACTTTGCCCTCTCAATATATTTACGAGAACTTATTGTATGTACACAAAAACAAAAATAGTTTTATTAAAAATAGTGATGTACATTCTGTAAATACTAGGAACAAGCACAAGGTAGTTATACCAGTTACTCGACTCCAAAGGGTCAGTAATTCTTTCATGGGGCAATGTATACGCTTTTACAACAAAGTCCCAGAAAATATGCAGATCTTTTCTATCAAAAGGTTTAAATTATTTATTAAGCAAAAATTGTCTAGTAAGGGTTATTATACTACTAAAGAGTTCATGGCTGATAATAACCCCTGGGAATGAGGTGATCACTACCATGCTGTTTCTAAATGTTGTAATAACAATTGTATAAAATATTATATTGTAAACTGTGCTTTTTTAAAAAAAAGTCCCGCTGGGTTTCTTGCTGGTTCTTCCCAGGACAGAGGTTTTTTTTTGCGAACCAGTGATAAAAGTATAAAATGACTTTCAATAAGTATTATGTACTATAATCTATATTGAATAAAAATGATTCTATTCTATTCTATTCTGTTTCAATAATTTTATTTTAAAGTAGGGCATGACAATATATTATTATGTGCGGTAGGGAAAGATGCAGGAGAAGCTTGCCGGAAAAGACAAAGGCGCGCGTTCAATTCTCTGTGTAATAGAGAAAGATAAATATATTCTCCCACCGAAAATTATTCTGGACTCTGGAGCAGACCACGTTTTTAATACATATATATGTTTTATATTTCTCAACGTGCTCTACTGCATCGAACATTTATTAGTGTATTGTTACATTCAAAAATCGTGATTTTGATGAACATTTTTTTTAAAATTGTTATTTGAAAATTCACTTCCGTAAAGAAATTGGCTTTAAGTATGGTGATGTTCTTTTAAGCAAAGAGTCTCTGGCTGATTTAAGTTATCACAGACCATGCTATCAAAAAGTAACTGCCTTATGGGGAAAATACAATCAAAAATACTTAATATTTGTTAAAATTTTTGAAGTAAGTAAAAAATTTAATAATTTATAATTTTTATAATTGTATAACTTATTTATTTTATTGTTTAATCCCGGCGCCCCCACACGTAAGTAGATCGATTTTTAGTTATTCTATGGGAATACTTTATATTATTTGATGTTATTTGATTAGATACGAGTGTCTGTAGGTTTACTTATCAAGTATTAGTTTCGTAATTATTTTCTGTCAAAATTGAACACGCACGATCATTCAACATCGGTCGTAGCACGTGATGTTGTTACATTTTGTTATTTTGTGTTTTATTTGTTATTTTGATCCTATACAGTGTTAAATGGTGATGTAATATTAGACCAATTGATGAACGGAAAACTATCGGATATTGAAGATTTTGACGATGACGACTTGGAATTTGAACCAAATACCTATTTGATCAATTGGCTTCCGAAGATCTCTTTGATGGTGATGATCCTAATGAAGATGAAAAAATAAGTCACCAAATATCATATTTGATATGTCCTCCGGTGGTGCAACCTCCATCTATATCGACGCCGCAACCTCCTGCTTTATTAATGACGCAACATCCTCCTCCCCCGATGACGCAGTCTTCATCGATAATGCAACCGTGTTGCCCATCATTATCATCCACGTCGCGTCGTTATCGAGAAAGGCCAGTATATTTATCCTCTGAGCGATCGAGATCAACCACCAGTACCCGGGGAAGAAAATCGGTGTCAACACCATGTTCTCAAGGGAAAATATTGGCATCAACACCAAGTGGTAGGAAAAGAATATGGAAGCAGGTTCCATTTGTGGATAAACTGCATAACTATCTTCCCTTGCCTACAAAAGCAGTAAGGCTATCGACTACTTTCGTGACTACATAGATAACGAATTTATAGAACGGATATCTCACTGCACTAACTTATATTACTTACGTACTACGGGCCGTGAATTGAAAAGTACAAGCAGTGAGATCGCATACCTCGTTGCAATACAAGTATAGTAAATTAAGTTGCAATAATAATCATGGGATGTGTTCCTTATCCCCGACTGACTACCTGTATGTATTTTAGGGCTGGCACTAGATTGGAAATTATCAGCGGTTTAATGTCACAGGACAGGTTCTTTACCCTAGGTAATTCACTACACGTAGTTGACTCACATTCACCATCTGCAACCGAAACTGGTAATCCACTATGGAAGGTTCAACCCATAATCGACTAAATTAAACATGCCTGTAGTAAATTAGAAAGGGTGCCGGGATTTTACTCAATCGATGAGCCGATGATACCATTTACAGGCCGCTGTCAACTTCGTCAGGTAGTGAAGAACAAACCTAGGCCTGTGGGGATTAAAAACTTTGTCCTCACAACTAGTGAATGATTAATGTTAGTTTTCGAAATATACAGGGGTGCAAGGACGATGTCTGGGTCATTCAAAAGTATTCCCCCAGGTAGCTGTGTTTAGAACGATAGATATTTCACCACCGTTCCTTTGATTGAAAAGAAATGAACAAGTTAAATCTGCATTTTACTGGGACAATAATATTAAATCGTATCCCTGATCGAGCTACAAAAATTTAAAATGGATTCTCAAATGACTCGTATTGAAAGTCAACATTTTGTTAGCGAACCTATTACAATAGTAAAGTGGAAAGATAATAAATGCGTATTACTTGCATCCAACAATACTTGCTCCGTCGCGACTACTATCGTTAAAAGGTGGGATAAAACCACTAGACTGCTCCAAAAATAGTAAATAATTATAACCAACACATGTAGCACGAATGGGTCGGCTCGACCGGGGAAGGACCACGCTCTCACAGAATACCAGCGTAAAATAGCAGCTTAACGCTGCTGTGTTTCGTATGGTGAGTGTAGAGAACCGGAGACCCCTTTTTACAGGAAACGAGGCATTCCATCTTAGTCCTCAAGGGTGACAACGCATCTGCATTTTGATTCTTTATTGAAGATAGATGTAGATGTCTATGGGTCACAGCAACCACTTACCATCAGGTGGACTGAGTGCTCGTTTGTCACCCTATCCTATAAAAAAAAAAAAAATGTCCTGGATCAACAGATGGAGTGTTATAGAACTTTCATGAAAACAAAAAAATGGACCTTAAAATTGTTAACGCACTTTTTTGACCTCGCGCTTGTAAACTCTTGGAGGCTGTATAGTACAGTAACAATTATGCAAGGAAAGACACGATTCCTTTACTCGATTTCCGCTTAGATGTATCAGATGCCTAGATTATCTTGTACACCAAGTAGAGCTCGAAGGGATAGTGAAGATGATGACCAGTTATCATCTCCTCGTCGCGACTACAAAATATACAAACCAGCGAATAGACCGTCAGCAGAAAAACATGATGGGTAAGAGCATTTTCCCACCAGCGACGACATAAAAGCGCCGAGGACCTGTAGGTTGGAAACCTGCAGCAGTCGTTCAAAAATTAGGTGTGATAAATGTAACGTGTATTTATGCTTATCTCGTGATAAAAATTGTTTTAAGGCTTATCATACACAATAATATTATGTCGATCTCATGGATTGTAGTAAGTAAAAACTAAGATCTTTTTGATTGTTGAAGTAATTATAGTTTATTTTTGTTCTGATTATAGAAATTAAGAAGATCTCATTCGTAATACGTGATTTTATAAATAATTACAGTTTATTTTGTAATACAGACTGATTAAAGCACGGAGCAAATACAAAGAGGAGGTGTTGTAATTAGATTTCACTATGTAACAACGCGTGACAATTTGCGGGGTGAGGGGATGTTAAGCCCCGCCCACTTTACTATTTTCCATCTACCGATAAATAGTAAAACTATTATCGTTCCATATCGATGTTTCAATGTAGTTTAGCTACCTAGACGATAGATGGCGGCCTGTTCACAAAATGATTATAAAAACTATAAAAATAATATTTTGGCGATTAAAAATTCTTTAGGACTGAATGCAAAACAAATTTCAACACCTAAGTATTGTAATAGTGGTGAATGGTGTCCACTATTAACAGACTCCGAGTGGTCTAGGAGCGGAGAAATGAAACTATTTTTCTTGATATGCTTTACTATGTGCAGGCGAATGAAGGTGTTTATTTCGTGAACCCTGCCTATATTTATATTCCCGGCTACATCCTTAGTTTACCAATAGTAATATCTTTTATTTACTTAGCCAATTAGAATTTATACATTTTGACCAATGAAGATTAATCAATAAAATATTATGTACAACTATTATATGTCGCGCTCCATTTGCCGGTGTAAGACTCGTGGATAGCTTCTCGTAGCTGCGTTGCTGGACGGGGCTATAAAAGTGATGCAGACCGACGCGCGCGTAATCGGCGAGCGGCGGCGGCGGCGTGGGGCACATCTCCGGAACAGCAAGAAGAAGCGAAGCTACGGCGTTGAAGAAACGGCTCGAAAATGGTCGACGGATTCATGAAGATAGCCGGCGTGTGAAGACGATGCGGCGCTGATGATATTTGCGGCTGTTTCTTGTTTCTATATTAGAACGTTAAATATATACGTCGAATTATCTCGCATCGATATGCAGTCCGCAGTATCTCAGTAGCCGGGGGTAATTAGGAAATAAATGTTTTCTTCAGACCTTCACCTTCTGCGTTATGGTAGCACCAGGGTAACGTTATTTATTACCGTTTTGGGTTGATTAGCCTGGCTGCTACATCACTCTCCCCCTAGCGAAAGCGTACCGGAGGCTTGACGACTCGGCCGTGGCTCGTAATTTTTAAAATGGGTTTTATCTGGGTTGATGTAGGTGATGGGTTTTCAAGCTTCCTCGCTGGTGGTTGAGATGATGATGCTGATGATGATGAATCCTCTGAAGTATCCTCGTTAATAATATAGGCAGGCTTTAGTCGGTCGATCGATATAATTGTAGATTTCCTTCCGGGTATTTGTAATTTAAAAGTCTTGTTATTTCGCTCTAATACTTTATACGGTCCATCGTAGGTAGGTTGAAATTGTTTCTTCACTGCGTCGTTTCTTACAAAAACTTGCTTGCATGTTTTCAAATCTTGATGAATGAATACTGATTTATTATTTCCGTGTGATGATGTGCGTTTCGACGATAAGACTTTGTTGATTGATTCTCGAAGTTGAGTTACAAAATCGTAATTCATTTCTTGATTTTTTGACGATGTTGAAGTGAAGAAGTCACACGGTAGTCTTATGCTGCATCCATATGTTAGCTGAGCGGCGCTAAGACTAGTGTCTGTACGCGGTGTTGCTCGTAGTCCAAGTAGCACTGTAGGTAGTTCGTCAATCCACTTTGTATGTTGAGATAAACGAGTTTTGAGTGCGGTCTTCAATGTACGATGCCATCGTTCGACTATTCCGTTTGATTGAGGATGGTATGCCGTTGTACGTGTTTTCTGTATTCCCATAGTTTGAAGAAGTTTGAGGAATAGGTTGCTTTCAGTTTCTTCCTTGATCCGTTGTGATGGTTTTAGGTGATCCGAAACGAGTAATCCAATTTTCATAAATTATCTTCGCGACGGATTCAGCTGATGTATCATCGGTAGGTATTGCTTCTGGCCATCTTGTTGTTCTGTCGATCATTGTTACGAGGTAACGATGTCCTTGCGGTGAAGTAGGTAATGGTCCAACGATGTCAACGTGCAGGTGTTCGAATCTCTCCGTAGGTGGAAATGAATCTAGGCTGCTTGATGTATGCCTTTGTACTTTGCATTTTGACATGGAATGCATTGCTTCATGATTGCCAACATCCACTTGTATTGAAGGCCAAAAGAATTTTCCAGTGATGAGTTTTCTGGTTGCTCTAACACCTGGATGACTGATGTTGTGCAGTGCATTGAAGACTTCGCGACGACATTCTTCTGGTAGGTATGGTCGCATGGTTGACGTTGATGCTTCGCAGTAGATAGGTAGATGCGTCATTGGCATTGTAACTTGCTTGATGGTCAAGTTACTTTGCTTCGATAGATATTTGATGTTGTCGCTATCTCTGTCTTGTGCTTCGGCGATCTTGTGATAGTCGATTGATGTAGGGCATGTTACACTGTCGATTGGTATGCGACTGAGTGCGTCGGCGACTATGTTGTCCTTCCCACTGATGTGACGTATGTCGGTCGTGAATTCGCTTATGAAAATGAGTTGTCTTGCTCGTCGTGGTGTTTCCGATGATGATGGTTTCTTCTGAAGTACATATGTTAATGGCTTGGTCGGTAAAACGATCAGGTTTCGACCCTCGAACGTTTTTTTGAAGTGCTTGATAGCCATGTAGATAGCGAGTAACTCTCGGTCGAATGTACTGTAGTTACGTTGAGTATCGGAGAATTTCTTCGAAAAATAGCCAAGTGGTTGCCATTTCCATTGATGTATTGTTGGAGTACAGCTCCTGCTGAGATCGGATGCGTCGCTGAAGATAGCAAGGGTTGCTTCGTGTGATGGGTGAGCGAGCAAAGCTGCATTTTGGATCGCAACTTTACAAGCTTCAAATGCCTTCGTGGCTTCATCGTTCCATACGATTGACGTTTTATCTTTTTTCTTCGTGTTGTGAAGGTAAGCGTGAAGTGGTGCTTGGATTTCAGCGGCTTTAGGAATGTGTTCTCTGTAAAAATTAATCATCCCAAGAAAACGCCTTAGTTCTTCGATTGTTTTAGGTTTCGCATAATCGATGATTGCTCTGACTTTTTCAGTAGGCGGTTTGATTCCTTCCTTGCTGACGGTGAAACCAAGAAATTGAACTTCTTGTTGTCCAAATATGCATTTCGAAGGGTTGATTGTGATTCCATTGTCTTCTAATCGCTGTAGCACGGTGCGTAGGTGGGTTTCGTGCGTTTCTTTATCAGGGCTTGCAACAAGGAGATCATCTATGAATGCGAAAACGAAATCCAGTCCATGAAGTACTTCGTGTATGAATCTTTGAAAGGTTTGACCAGCGTTCTTCAGTCCTGAGTCAGTCTTGGAAATTCGAATAATCCCATTGGAGTAATTATTGCTGTCTTCTCTATGTCTTCATCGCGTACTTTTATTTGTTGGTAAGCTCGGTTGAGATCGATGGTGGAGAATATAGTCTTGTCTGACAGTTGATGAGTGAAATCCTTGA
Source organism: Parnassius orleans (assembly GCA_029286625.1). NCBI lineage: Eukaryota > Metazoa > Arthropoda > Insecta > Lepidoptera > Papilionidae > Parnassius > Parnassius orleans. The sequence goes on from JAGSMP010000137.1 coordinate 1,798,650, forward strand.
CTCGCGGTATAGGATAGCGGTCAGGAGTGGTAATAAAATTCAGTCTTCTGTAATCTCCACAAACTCGTAATTTCCATTCTTCTTCGGTACAACGTGAAGTGGTGATGACCAAGGGCTTTTGCTTGGACGGCATATTCCTTGCTCGATCATGTTTTCGAATTCCTTTCGAACTTGCTCGTATCGGTGTGGTGCGATTGGACGTGCACGGCAATGAAGTGGTGGTCCATTAGTTTCGATGAAATGTTCAACGTTGTGCTTCGGTGTTAATTTCATTGAAGTTATTCTTGTGATTCCAGGATATTCTTCAAGGATCTTGTGATACGATTGTTGAATGTCTATGCTTCTTATTGTGGGCAGATTGGTTGCTTGGACGAAAGACTGGGATGCAAGATTGGTTTTCCGTCGATGATTCTTCTATTTTGATGTCGACGATCAACTGATGATGTTGAAGAAAATCAGCACCGATGATTGGTTTGCTGACTTTAGCGACGATAAATCTCCATTTGAATGGTCGGCGTAGGTTTAAATCTAGTTCCATTGTTTTTTCTCCATATGTAGGAATCACCGTATTGTTTGCTGCGTAGAGTTGAAAATCCAGTGGCTTCATCTTTTGTCTTTGACTCGGCGGTAAAACTGAGATATTCGCTCCGGTGTCGATAAGGAAGGTAAGCTTGCTTTTTTTATCGGTGACAAAAAGACGGTAGGACTTTTCTGTTACGCTGGATCCCGTCGCATCAAGCGTATTAGTTAGTTTTCCGACTTCATATTTTCATTTTGAATGTACACGGTGTTGTGCATTTTCTTGCCTCGGAACCAAAACGTCGATGATAGTAGCAGTAAGGGATCTTGTTCTTGAGCTTGTTCGACTTCTACTTGCAGAGCGGTTGCGACGAAAAAGTGATCTTCGGTGTTGCTGATTGCGCTGGTTGTACTGTTGCTGGTAACAGGTTTGATGCTGGGAAGCTTTGAGCGCGGCGACTTCGAGTGATAACTTCCGAATTTCTTCGAGAAGAAACTGGGTATCATTGGCCTTGGTTGAAGTGCCTTCGATCATCGATATGTGTGAGCTACTGCTGTTTTCGATCATCTTGTCCGCCAGGAGTGCCAGTTCGTCGAGCTTCGTCTGCGTGCTGAATGTTTCACTCACTGCTAGTACCGATCGAACATGTGGGGGTAGGTGGTTTACCCACATTAGTCGTAGCGTCGAATCTGGGACTTTATCTCGCGCCAAAGTACGCATTCTGCGTAGGAGTTGTGTGGGCTTCTGGTCTCCAAGTTCTATTTCTGATAGAAGTTTCTGTAGCTGGCGACTGTCGGATTCTTCATATGCAGAGATCAGACGATCCTTCAGCGAATTATACTGGTCGGATGCCGGTGGGTTGTACAACAGGTCCGAAATATGTTCGATGTCTTGTTTTTCGTTGGGCGATCACCATCTGTGCTAGTTGCGCTTGACTCTTCTTTAAATCATTTGTTACGGCTTCAAAACTGACGAACCAAAGTCGGGGTTTATCTCCAGAACGGTGGTATTCTCAACGATAGAGATATACTGGCGATTTCTTGTTCCTTGGCCGGGTTTGATGTATATGCGTCGGATTTCTTTGCTTCTCGCTCCATAATGACGTCTTGAGTACACTGGTTTTATATATACTGAAGTCCTCCTTGATATTTTTCTTGCAGGATCTTCCTTATCGGTGTTCGTAACGGGGTCACCAATGTAATAGTGGTGAATGGTGTCCACTATTAACAGACCTGAGTGGTCTAGGAGCGGAGAAATGAAACTATTTTTCTTGATATGCTTTACTATGTGCAGGCGAATGAAGGTGTTTATTTCGTGAACCCTGCCTATATTTATATTCCCGGCTACATCCTTAGTTTACCAATAGTAATATCTTTTATTTACCTAGCCAATTAGAATTTATACATTTTGACCAATGAAAATTAATCAATAAAATATTATGTACAACTATTATATGTCGCGCTCCATTTGCCGGTGTAAGACTCGTGGATAGCTTCGTAGCTGCGTTGCTGGACGGGGCTATAAAGTGATGCAGACCGACGCGCGCGTGTAATCGGCGAGCGGCGGCGGCGTGGGACACATCTCCGGAACAGCAAGAAGAAGCGAAGCTGCGGCGTTGAAGAAACGGCTCGAAAATGGTCGACGGAATCATGAAGATAGCCGGCGTGTGAAGACGATGCGGCGCTGATGATATTTGCGGCTGTTTTTTGTTTCTATATTAGAACGTTAAATATATACGTCGAATTATCTCGCATCGATATGCAGTCCGCAGTATCTCAGTAGCCGGGGTAATTAGAAATAAATGTTTTCTTCAGACCTTCACCTTCTGCGTTATGGTAGCACCAGGGTAACGTTATTTATTACCGTTTTGGGTTGATTAGCCTGGCTGCTACAGTATGATTATTTTACCAATACTGAGCTCTACGTACCTTTATATTTTTAGTTCCCATGACACAGTGTCGCCATCTAGTGTCGAATATATTTAATTACATTTGAAAGCCGACGCAGAGATTTTTCTAGAACCTTTTTAATAAGTTAGGTATTAAATTGCTTACGAATGAAGTGTGATGCAATCCATAGCATCAGAGCGTCTATCTGAGTAGTTTTTACACGATAAAACACAACACTTCATCCTTTTCTTCTTAATACTACAAAAATACACCAATTTGCAATTTTCGACACATAAGCGCACAGGACGAACGCTGACAGTATACTAAGTAAAGCCACGCCCACTGTGATGACGTCAGGACCTAGTTAGAATCACAGTGCACAGTTGCTTATGCCATCTCTTCTTTGTTTTTGCTTCGTGGATTAAAGTAATAGGAAAACATAAATATTCATATTTTATTTTAATTGATGTTAATTATTTCATTTATTCGACCTAAATCATTAATTATTTACATATACTCACGATCGTGCGACTAGCAAATTATTCACGGACCTCACGTAAATGAGGGTGTGATTGCTGAAGACCAGTTTCTTGTGATTTTTTCCAGTAATTTTTCCATGACATCTGTGTGCCTAGTGCGAGTTCCACAAAATCATTCGAATGACTTCACCATCGCGTTAACCGAGTTAACGTCATAGGTATTGACAAACGAAGACAAGCGAGTGTAAGTTATAATCGAAGTTAACCCTTCGATCCGCGTTTGCTCACTGTGAATGGCGTTCGTTCATTCTCTTACGTTGGCAGCGCGTTCCCGTCGTAAGATAAACTAATCAAATTGGGAACGACATTTTTATTTAGTGGTCTTAATATTAGCATCTGTCTATCAAAGTTGTGGTTATTGTAGCGATCTTTATTAGTTTATTACCTATTTGTTTATGTTTCGTTTCGTTGTTTAGGTTTCGACAGTTTGTGTTAGTATTATGAGATTGTGAATTTGCCATTTAATTGTTAATTATTGAAAATATTAAATTGAAAGCGAAAAACATGAAGATGTTTTCGTTCTAATATGATTCTATGGTGACATTTATTAGATTTTCAGCATGGAGGCCTTAGCAAAGCATCCTCTAATACAAGCGATAGGATGACCTGTATGAAGAATTAGGAGGAATTGACTTAATTATTGAATAGTGATAGGAAGGAACTTGGATTTATCAAACGCTATTTACACAAAAACTTTGAATACTTTCTTGGAAAAGGCGATATCTATCCTTAAATTGCCTGTCATCGGGGTGTAACAAAGGACTAAAATATGCACGAGCTCTTGCTTCAACACTAGCGTTATAATAGCAGTCATCTATTATTATTAGTTATTAATGCCTTAGCAGATGCAAACATCCTCCAAACGAAAAAAAAACGTCATGCCAAAATTATATATCGTTCTCACAAAACGAAATAAAATTAACTCTTAAACACTTCACACAAAACTTTTATTTTCATTCTTCTATCTCACTGTAAAAATCTAGGTGAAAACTTTTTCGATATCGACGGCGTAAAGTTTACATAAGTTACGTCTCGAACGATCGAAATTGGCGCCCGCACTCGCAAAATACTTGAAACAACCAATCACGTGCGTTAACGTTCTCACTGTCGAATGCGAGTCAATGATCGATGGTCGATATCGACTACGTAATATACTCACACTCATGAATTGTATTTCCGATTATTGCCACTAGTTGGCGCTGATTTTATTTCATACAAATCGTAGCTAATTTTCTCGGAATCTAACACGTAAAAAAACTCGCACTAGGCACACTGAACAGTTTCGAAACGTATTCTCAGTTTTTACTGATTTATGCGAGTTCTTTTTAACTCCCGGTTGCAAAGGGGTATTATAGAAGAGTATGTTATCTGAATGTACTTGAAATGAAACAAATATTTTTTCAGTAAAGTCAGATGCCGCAAATCCACAAATGAACGCGTTGATAAATCCATTCATTACTTGTGCTTATGAAAACCAACAAACATCTTAGTATATTAAGCTATACCTAGAATGGTTCTGTTTGAAAATATTTCAACGCAAGTTGTGACAGGAATTAGAATTAAAAAAAGATAAAATCATATGCGAGAAAAAAGTATAAAAATAAGTACAACATTCAATATGATTAAAATATAAACAGAATTTAAAGAGCAAAAAAATACCACCTTCTTCAGCAACAGCACAAAATAGTTAAAAAATAAAGTAAGGTGCTTTGGGGTTATTACGAAAATGGGGGAATTCCAATAATTACAAATTATGACTTAACTAGGCAATATTTTTTGCTCTGGTAAATTTATTCTAGACGATATTTTATTTGTCTCCCTCGCTTCAGTCGTTTCAGGTAGCTAGTCTCAATAGTGCGCGTGCAAAGTTAACTTTTCGGTGAAAACAGCTTTTTTCAACTCTTTTCGGTTTTTCGGAATTACCCCGCATTCATTATCTTAGGAACTTGCTAAGTAATCTTAATGATTGTTTGATTATATGATAGATAATCGTTTTTAAAGCTTTATTTTATAGGTTAGGATTAGCCAGCTATTGTTTTTGTGTTTTTTTCGGAAATACCCCACAGGGTTAATTACGAATTAATAGACTATCGAACTACTTTTCCATTGTAGTTTCCAGTGGCTGTCAATCTTTCGTCAGCATAAATTGTAATACTTTGGATAAGTTTAACACGTTCGCGAATTTAAACAACGGGAGTGGGCAAGGCGTACCTACCGCTATGCCAAATATATAGACATAGTCCAGGAGGAATAGGCGCATGAGTACCGAAAACTATTCAACATCAATTTTTTTATGCGATTCCCTTCAAATTGTCCTACTGATGATATAAATGCATGTTGCCATAGGGCAACTCGGTGCCATAGGTATTGTTTAAACCGATTTATTTTTCAATTGCAAGGAATTGTTATTTTCAAACGGGACAATTTTTTTTTATATTCTTTGATAAAATACGAATAAAAAAGCTCCGTGACTTTTTACGATAAAGTTAATATTTTCAAAGTTATGAATTGTTAAAGGCTGGAAAAATCCCAATTTCGAATACTTTTGACCCATTAAAAATGCATAAAGAAAAAGAGTAAATATATAAACAATGTTTTTTTTATATTTCTTGGCAAAATATAAATAAAAAAGGTCCTATAACGTTTTACGGTAAAGTTAATATTTTCGGAGTTATGAGTTTTTTAAGGTTTGAAAAATCCCGAATTCGGATACTTTGACTCATTAAAAATATATAAAGAAATGTATAAAAAAATTAGTTTATTTTAATTTCGCTTACCTGTTATAAAAGTTTGAAGAAACCTCTTTAAAGCCTAATAACTGTCCAACTACGGAAAAGCAAGGGCCGCTGCCGTGGTGGTACCTTAAATGTTTAGAACCACTGGACTTTATGTGGGGTAATTCCGAAAATTCAAGTGAGCAAAATATACTTTAATTAGAAACATAAAGTATTTATCAATGCTTTTTGTAGAGGGGTATAGACGAACGAAAAGTAAATCCAAATCATCTATCGAAACTCAAAAAGGAACACTTTACCGAATTTTCGGTTTTACCCCGCGTTATATCGGAATTATACCTTATCCAGAAGAAAAATATGTCAAATTTTAAATGATCATATTTACGCAACGCAAAGACATTTTATTAAGATGAATAACAAAATAATTAGGATACGTATTTCAATAAATAAAAGTGACATGAGTTGTGTGTAAGCTTGGATAGATTTTTTAAAAATAATTATAAAATATGCATCGTATCAACTAATCAGAAAATATGTCGGATTTACCCCAAAGCACCTTATATATACATACATCGTACAAAATCTTAATTTCAAATCTAATACCTAAGTTTAGATAGTTCCATGTACCTACTCGTCAGCATGTAGGTAACAACTTATATAGTTTAATATCATGCCATAGAAACTATTGTAACGTATCACATAATTTATATAATCTAAATCTTAATTTATAAAATATATGATCATTGTATTGTATTGGTTACCATAATTCAATCATTTTACTAACCATTGAAGTTTAATGTACTTACGTACTAGAACAGTGTAAATATCTATTAATTCAATGTTACTTACCAATAAATTAAGCATTGAATGTCAGAAGCTATCTTTGAGCACATAATTATCCTTTGTGTTATTATAACAAATAGAAAATTTTGAAACAAACAAAGGCAAAATAATAATCATAACATATTTATACTGATTGTTACAAAACTACCCGTAAAGCCGGAAGGAGGTTAAATGCGGCCTTATAACGAGTCCATTCACAATATTTAAGAACCGTAGTAACGCTGTATAACATACCCCAAAAAAATAAAAAAATATTATTATTTTCACTGATGTGCAAACTCTATTTCAGTAAAATTAAAGAGTAAACTACGCAGAATGTACCTACATTTCTACCTAATTCGCGGAACGACAAAAATTTTAAAAGACCTAACCTACCGTAACAACCTAAATGAACACTTACTTTTTCATAATAAACGTCAAATTTACAGAAACGGCTCAAAGTGTGCTCCGCCTTGCTCAATACACAACCTCGCTCGTCGGGATATGGCTTGTGTGGCATTTCGCACCATCGTCGATGTTATTGATGCGAAAACCGATCTAACACGCTGTTCCATCTCGGCAACCGTTGGGCAATCGGAGAAATACACTCTCCCCACAAAAAGAACTCTCTCTCCCCAAAAATAGAAGTCCAAGGGTGTGAGGTCCGGAAAACGAGCAGGCCATAGCACCGGTCCCCCGCGGCCGATCCATCCTCGCGGAAAGCGAACGTTAAGATGTTCTCGTACGTTGTGAGCAAAATGTGCCGGAGCTCAATCATGCTGAAACACCATGTTTCTTTGATTCTCAAAGTAATCCCAGTCAGCCACAGGGAAGTCGTTAATCGCCTCTTCGAATTCCGTTTGTAAAAACGTTAGATAGTTGCTACCGTTCAGACGTGATGGCCTAATGACGGGACCGATGACATGCCCGTCATAAAGGCCAGCCCACACATTCAGCCGCCACTGGTGTTGGAATCTGCCCTGCCGTGAAGCATGTGGATTCACGCGAGCCCAAACGTGATCGTTATGCATAATTTTAAAGTCCTGACCTCGTGAATGTTGCCACGTCCGTCCAAAGAACATAGTTTACGTAATTAGGGTTTTCCTCTAACTGCCTGAGGTACCACTCGCAGAAGTTCCTCCTGAGTGCAAAATCGGAGGGTATCAGCTCCTGTGTACGGCGATAGTGATAAGGGTGACGATTGTCGTCACGAAGACTTCGCCAAACTGCAACATGGTTTATACCGAATCTTGTTCCGGCTCGCCTCGTACTTGTGGTCGGCTCTTCTTCAAAATGCTCTAACACTAATTCAGCCTGCCTGGCGTCGACTGTGCTTGGACGTCTACTTCCAGTAGACCGATGAAAAGAGCCGGTGGATTGTAGTCGTCTTGACATGTACAGAAAACACTGGTACGAAGGCAGCCGTCGCTGTTCAGTGGGGGGTCTACCATAGATAAATCGTTGCCGATACAGTTTGCGAGCACGTTTTAAATTGCTATCTTCATGGCCTACGCATAACATCATATCATAATATTCCGAGTTAGAAAGCATCGTTATTTTGCAAAAAATGTTGGAAAAAAAACTCGGAACAGTTGTAGGATATCGATTAGAAGATTTGAAATTGACAACATATTTTTTTTCCAACTTGACATTTTTTGAAGCCAGTAGGTACTTGAGTATAATGACATCCTTGTATTGAGGTAGCAAACATTTATGAATGAAAAATAGAAAAACTATTAAAGTAGATAATTATTAGGTAAAATAGGTACGTAGGCCTTTCTGTTAAATAATCTGGTTCCCTGACAGCTTACTAGGGTTGACAAAATTTTTCGCTTTGATAATTAATTATATTTTTTACGGGGTATTTTGTAACACGTTGTATATAATCCTAACATTATATTATATATCTCTAATCTGCCGAAATGTAACAATTAAACGAATGATATTATCACTTATCATAAATTTCTTAATTTTATAATATTAAGTAATAATATCATAAAGTTATGAATTATGAAATCTTTTAGTTAATGTCAATGAAGTATTATGTTACAATAAACTCCAATGGCTAAAATAAGAAGTTTGTATTAAATTTATTAGATATTAAGTAAAAGTATTAAAAAATTAGTTGTTATCGAATTCTATATATTTTATACTATAAACCTATATAATTTCATCATCATCATTGGTACGGCCCATCACAAGTACACTGCTGAACATAGGCCTCTCCCGAGGAATGTGAGTGATGTACTCGCCATTGATGTTAATACGAGTACCATATCCTTTCCAGTCCAGTAGCTTGAAAACGTCTTCCAATGCAGCGGTGAAGAGTTTCGGGGATATAACGTGTTATGTCATAGATAATAATATTTACTTTATATTATAGGTCCTGTATATTTTATTTTATTATTATTATTATTTTAAATAAATTTTGCTAACAACTTCACTTCTTCAAGTGAATTTATTCCTTATCATTATGATAAAATTTCTTGTTTAATATATACCTACATACCGGAATTGTACCTAATTTTATTTCAACCCTTAGATAAAATTTATATATCAAAGTTATTTGATATATAAATTATTATAACCTGCCTAAATATTTAAGAGAAACTATTAAACTATTATATTCACAGAACTGTATTTTATTTGCTTGTGTTAGTTATCTGATGATTGAATCACCAGCCCAAGATCTTTCCCTGCATTTTAATTTTGGTTTCTTACTTTATCCCGATTGTGTATATTTTTGCATGCTTCTTGCCATTTCGATCACTTAATTCTTTGCAGTGTTTATTCCACAAAGGCGGTTTCATATACTGTGATTATCTTTGTCGGCAGGCCCAATCGCGTGATTTTAGCGATAACGCTATGCGCTCTTGACTATATATTATACAAGTCCCGACGACGGTAGCCTAGGAGCCAGCAGGGTTTCCCAACCTTTTTTTGACCAGTGACCACTTTGATTTCTTTGTTGTTAGCAGGGACCACAAGGTGAAAGAAAAAACTATGTTATTTTAACAATAAATTTTTATCACAGCTTTTAATATAATTATACAATAAACTGAGAAGAAGCATTCATTCACAGTATTATTTGTGTATTTATTGTAAAAGAAATTATACATGTTTGGTAAAAAATAATAAATGTGTTATTTAAAACGATTAGGTAGGTAAAATATTTAAATCTTTCGCGGACCATATTTAAGCTCTTGCGGACCACTGGTGGTCCGCGGACCACTGGTTGGGAATCACTGCCATACAGGTTACAGGCTCCTTCCCGTTGAAGAAGTGGAGCTAGAGTTCTCTACCCCTTATTTATATGGGGATGCACGAGACCCTTACGTACGTAAACTTTGAGAAGTATGGCTTTCCTGCGGCACGGCGCCCAGCTTCGCTCCCTCTTCGCAGCCTACATCCGCGACTTCACCTGCTGGCAGGTAAACCGGCAATCCACGTTTTTTTTTAAAATCCAGCCATAGCCTTAATCAAGGCTCGGAGAACGACAAGTCGTCCCCCACTATAGCCACGAGCTCATGACGCAAGTTAGCTCAAGCCGGGCTAAGTTATGGTCCAAGATATGCTGCGCCGTGTCCTCGTCACTACCACTCTTTTCCGGCTATACGGCACTAGTAGCTACCGAAACACCAATGCCCGGAAATTATCTGCACCAGCAGATGTTTGGAAGAACTAGCAAAAAAACACTGGGGTCTTTGAATTTTTTGCATATTTTTTTGAATGTCAATTTTACAATATATTGAAAGCAAGCAAGTGCAGATCAAGAGTTATTCCCACACATCATTGTCCTCATATTTTTCAACAGAATTTCCTTATTCAGTTTTTTTAAATTTTATGTCAGACTGATGCGCTATATTTTTTAGAGATTTTTAAAATTTTATTGAATTTTTTTCTAGTTTTAGCCATAAATATAGAAAAAATTATATGTGGATAAGAATTATTATTTAGTATAGACACTCTTTACAATATTCATTAAATTTTTTCAGGTGGATCGCTTAAAACAAATCTGTAGTGTAGAACAAATCTGTGTGCCTTTCAGGCTGAAAGCTTGCGGAGCAGAAAGTAGGCAGAGACAAAACGATAATATAAATACGCAAATACATTCTATGGATATTAAAGATAACAGTCTTCTTATCTCATACCTCATAACATTGAAAATGTTCTTCTGATTTCTAACTATATCATAAATAGACATGTTATCATCAAGTTAAGAAACTTTCTTACTACCTATATATAAAGCGTGTGTAGGTAATTTTATAAATGTACCTACATAATATCCCTTAGTTATCTTGGCTTTAATCATATTTATTTAATTACTTTAATGGTATTTGGGATATAATACTCACAAATCAATCAATACATGTAAATTGTAAAAAATTGTCTCCACACCACGTTTGTCTGTCTATGCACTATATTTTGCCGGAACTACTAAAAGGATTTCCATCGATCTTAAAGTGCCTATAAATGTTGAAGGTGCAACTAGGGATTGCAATCCGGAAAAACGGATCCGGTAATCCGGCGGATCCGGCATCATTAAACGTTTACCGGATCCGGTACCAATATACCGGATCCGACGACCGGATCCGGTGCTAGCAATTTTTGGCAAAATAATAGAGCTGTTGCATGAGTAGGTACTTTAAATGTGTGGTGTTCATGCGTGCGAGTCGTTCGACGCCGAGTCGCCCCACCCCACTAAGCTGCGCCAGTACCGCGCCGCTCCCCACATCCCGCATCCGCATCGCGCCACCTACTCAGTTCAGTATCATTCGCCTCACTCGAGGCAATAAATGCGTGTTTTGTTTTGTCGGTGCTTCGTCAAAATGTAAGTAAATAGATATTATTTTCTTGTATTTACGCGAGCGATAGTATCTGTAGAAACGTGTTTTATTTAAATAGAAATAGACTTTGTTTTTGCTCAATCGATAAATTAATCTTGTTCACTTATGAGTGTGAGAATTATATAAGAGATTATTAAATAAATAAGCAAGTAATGCTGGATAGTTCACACAAATTGTCTGAATTATTCGACTTCAGAATGAGTTGAGTTACGTTAAGTACAAACGAAAATTTTAATTAAAATTGTAATTAAATATTTTTTATCTTTTGTTACAAGTATGACTCGTAGTATACTTATTTATTATTAGTTTATCCTAGTTAAAAAGAGTTTCAAAACATGTCACTTTCAAAACCAAGTCAAAATGAGGAGGATTATGGTGGGGACAGTGAGAAAACTATATGGCATTATTTAATAAAAATGCAAAAGACAAGTCTGTAAATGCGGAATGCACATTGTGCTCTAACATAATAAAATAAGTAAAGGTTCTTATAAAGGCTTAAAACACATTTGAGAACAAAGCATTGAATTTGCATTGATCAAAGTTCTGAAAATAGCCAATTAAAACGTCCGAATTCCGATTCATTCTCTAAACCATCCACATCAAAACTGATTCAGCTAATATTATTTGTGAGGAGGAAATACCCAAGAAAAAGTCTAAAACAATTGAGTTATTTTAAAAAGAAAAATTCGATGGAAAAGATGATCTCTAGAATGGTCTGTAAAAATGGTGTGCCCCTCAGTTTATTTTGTACATCGCCAGATTTGAGATATTTGTTTTCGAAAAGCGGATTTCAACTTCCTAATTCACCAAATACTATAAGATCTATTGTTACAAATTTCGCAAATACCGTTAAATCAGATTTGATAATTTTGTATATATGTTTAATTTTTTATAAACTACCTATATTAAGTACAATGACACTTGATTAACTTACTAACAGTTCATTTTGAACCGAAAATCATCCTGATTTGATCAATCCGGCCGGATCCGGTCCGAGCCGGCCGGATCGATAGGAATCCGGTCGGATCCGGCCGGACTGAAAATGACGCCGGATTGCAATCACTAGTGCAACGTTGTTTTATACTATTAATTATTGAACAGTGCACTATGTTAACTTATAATACCGGTGAATACTACTAGAGAATCGCTTTCAATTTGATTTTAGGTTTTTGTGAGATTCATATTTTAATTGTTAATTTCTTAGTATTCCCGTAAGATATATTACTATATTATTGAAATCTATAGATTATAAGGAATAAATCGACATGCAATTCAGTAAGTGTAGCTACAATTTGTGGTGGGCCCATTCTCCATACAAAAAGAAAGTGTCTCCTTTAGGAAACTTTAGCGTATAACCTTTCAGTATATTAAAAGTACTCTGTGGTATAACCTCGACCCGTTCCTAAGACACCGAAATGACAGTCAGAATATTTCTCCTTGACAAGGTCGCGTAGCGTTAGCGATAGCGACTCCCACTGCTTATTAGTTTGTGCGAGGCCCCAAGTTAAAGATTGCCCGTATCGCTTGCTTTTGCAAAATGAATATTGCTTTCAATTCGGCTACACATCCCAACATTAACACACCATAGGACTTGATACTGCGAAAGTAAGCAAAATAGACTAGTATGGCTGTTGCTTCATCAATCAGCTCTCTAATTCTTCTAATAGTGAAAATTGCAGAACATAATTTTGAAGCAAGTTTATCAATTTGTGCTCTTCGCTGGAGCATAAGAAAGGAATCATAAGAAATACCGAGAAATGCGGTTGCACTTTCAAAATCCAAATTGATATTTTGTTAAATAAATATAGCATTCTGCAACGACTTAATGTAAAATGTAAACATTTTGTTTTTTCTGTGTTTAGAAGCAAATGATCCGCTGTAAACAATTTGGAAGTAAAATCCAGTATTTGGTTGGGCCGTTCCAGTATGCTGCTGCCTATCTCCTGTTACATTTCCCTGTGTCGCTATTTACGACATCCACGCGATGTTATATGTAGTGTACCCTATTCTCTTACGCCACCACTACATGGCATTTAGGCTTACCGTAGTAAAATTATTGTAGACGTTGTGGCGGCGCTGTCTTCGCGCCACAAGCGAAAAACATTGAAGCCTAAATCGCGTTATCAAAGTTCCGAAGTAAAGCAGTATATATAGAATAGCTCCGAATTACCACATGTAGCGTTGACCGCTCCCCGGGCTGAACACCTTGCCCGACGGGATATCTCCCCTTTTCTTTACCATGGCTAAAACGTAATCGTTGTGGATTTTACTTTTACGCTCATCCATAGATTGAGAATTAAGCTGAGTTCGTTGCATCCATTTATCAATAAGGTCTACGAACTCTGGCTCTGTGTCATTTTAGAACAAATGCTTATTCATTAAACTTACTCACTCGTTACTAACATCACACGTTATTATTAAGATAAAACATATATAAACATTCACGCCTGTCACCCAGTGGGGTAGGTAGAGACCACGGACTTCCTTGAACTACTCTTTAATCCATATTAGCTATTAACCAATACTCACGTCACCTAATAGGACAGGAGAGGCGGAGATGAAGGCCATTGCCTTCTGAGGCCTTCTCAGGAAGACATTACTAGTTATTTTCGTCAGAACCCCGATCCAAACAGAAGCCTCATAATAAGGATATGAAATGGACCGCACCAGCCCCTTAGCCGTGTAGTTGTATATGTAATAAAAATTGAGGCTGCCAAACCGCATACCAAGCCTGGCAACTATAGCAAATTACGCCCCTTTGAGGCAATCTATAGGGGAGGCCCATGTTCAGAAGTGGACTTTTGATAGGCAGTAATGAATGAAATGAATGCACACCCCCAAGTATTAGTAATAATAAAACCTCTTTATTCCTTATCTCTACATTCATCATCATCATCATTATAGCCCTTCACAAGTCCACTTCTGAACATAGGCCTCCCCAAAGAATGCCACAGCACGGTCCTGAGCCACCTGCATCCATCAACTTCCTGCATGTCTTACCAGGTCGTCACTCCATCTAGTGGGGGGACGCCCCACACTTCGTCCGCCGGTACGAGGCCGCCACTCGAGAACCTTTTTCCCCATCGGTTGTCGGTTCTTCGAGCTATATGGCCGGCCCATTGCCACTTCAGCTTACTAATCCGTTGGGCTATGTCGGTCACTCTGGTTCTACTGCGGATATCCTCATTTCTAAGTTTATCACGCAGTGAGACTCCGAGCATAGTCCTCTCCATAGCTCGCTGAGCGACCTTGAGCTTCCTCATACGGCCAGCAGTGAAGGACCACGTCTCAGTTCCGTAGGTCATCACTGGCAACACGCACTGGTTGTACAGCCTCGTTTTCAAGTTTTGAGGTATACCTGACGAGAAGATGTGCCGTAATTTCCCGAACGCTGCCCAGCCGAGTTGAATCCGTCGATTGACCTCTCGGTCGAAGTTGGACTTACCTAGTCGGACTATTTGTCCCAGGTAAACATACTCGTTCACAACTTCGAGCTTAGTGCTCCCAACAACTACCGGCATAGGTGTGACATGGACATTAAACATGATCTTTGTTTTGTCCATGTTCATCTTAAGACCTATCCGTTGGAAGGCACTATTGAGGTCATTGAGCATAGTGCTTAGGTCCTCCAGCGATTCTGCCATAAGGACTATATCGTCGGCAAATCGAAGGTGAGTGATGTACTCGCCATTGATGTTAATACCGTATCCTTTCCAGTCCAGAAGCTTGAAAACGTCTTCCAATGCAGCGGTGAAGAGTTTCGGGATATAACGTCACCCTGTCTTACACCTCTGCAGTTGGATAGGTTTCGTACTCTGGTTCTGTACTCGGATAGCCATCGTAGCCCTACTGTACAAACACTTCAGCACTTCGATATACCGATAGTCAACTTGGCACCGCTGAAGGGACTGCAGCACCGCCCAAATTTCGACGGAATCAAAGGCTTTCTCATAGTCCACATACGCCAGACATAGTGGCAAATTGTACTCCTCGGACTTCTGTACAATTTGCCGAAGGGTATGTATGTGGTCTATGGTGCTAAAGCCTTTTCGGAAACCGGCTTGTTCGGGAGGCTGGAAGTCGTCGAGTCTGCGTGCGAGACGATTCGTAATGACTCGAAAACAGCACGTAGACGCGGCTCAGCAGGAGATCGGTCTGTAGTTCTTCAAGAGAGTGTTGTCGCCTTTCTTGAAGAACAAGACCACCGCACTTCTGCTCCACGCCTCCGGTGTAATGCCACCATGTAGGACGGAATTAAAGAGCTTCTGAAGGACTTCAAGTACCGGTTTTCCACCCGCTTTCAGAAGCTCCGCTGTAATTCCGTCCTCGTACCCAACGGGGTACTTGCCGTTTTAAGGTGCTGGAGAGCCATTCTAATCTCGCTCAGACTGACGTCCGGGATATCATCGGAATAGTGTCGGATAAGACTCCTCTTGATCGTTACTCACACTTGCGTGTGGCTCCAACGATGATGTGTACAGCTGCCCATAGAACCTCTCAATCTCACTCAAAATCTCAGGTGTCCCGGAAACGACGCTGCCACACTCGGTCTTCAGCTTCGACAGTTGACTCTTTCTGGCAGACAGATCTCTAGCAAAGACTTTGAGCCCTGGTTCCGCTCGATCATTTCTTCAATACGAGCAGTATTAAAGTTGCGTAAGTCCCGCCGCAGGCATTTGGAGATCTGTCTGTTCAGTTGCCTGTATTCTATCAAATCTACTGAAGACTGCAGCTTCATATCCCGTCTAACAGCCATGAGATTAAGAGTGTGATCGGAGAGTTTTGTGTTCTTCTGCGGCGGATCTTGCAAAACTTAGCTCCGACCGCATGGACAGTTTCCACGAGCTTGTCATTCATATCGTCCACTGCATTGCAATCTTCTAGGCACTGAAAACGGTTTCGTAGCTCGAGCTGAAAGGTTTCGGACTTTGGATTAGAGCACGAGGGGACGGGCGTTGACTTCATTAGACGTGACCTCTCCAACTTTACGTTTAGGTTCAGTGTGCTCACCATTCGGTGATCGCTGCCGGTTTTCACCCTCGCGATCACTGAGACATCACTGAACAGTTGTCGCCTGGTCGTCATAATGAAGTCAATCTCATTTTTTGTCGAACCGTCGGGGCTCGACCAGGTCCACTTCCTGTGGGGCCGCTTCTGGAAGAAAGAGTTCATCATAAAGAGTCCCTCTTTCTCCATGAAGTCGGCCAGCTGCTGGCCCCTTGGGTTCCGTTGCCCTATTCCGAATTTCCCTACTTTCAGCTCACCGTACTGTCTTGTGCCTAGTTTTGCGTTGAAGTCTCCCATTAACACCGTGTAGTGGGTTTTGGAGGAATGCATGGCTCTAGAGATATCCTCATACATTTCCTCCACCTCCTCATCGGGGTGTGCCGAGGTTGGTGCGTAAACCTGTATGACCTTCAGCGAATACCGTTTGGTGATTCTGAGTATAAGGTACGCAACCCTCGTCGACACACTCCCAATTTTACAACGTTGTTAACGAGACTTGTGGACGATAAATCCGACACCTCCTTGGGACAGATGGTCGCCCTCCCGGTGATAGAACAAGTTGCCGGATTCGAGGATTACCGTGTCCTCCCCCTCTCTTCGGACCTCGGATAATCCTATAATATTCCAGCGCAACTTGTCTATCTCTTCTTCCAGCTTCAGGATCTTCTCGTCAGTCCTCAGGGTGCGTGCGTTATAAGTTGCCAGGTCGAGTCGTCGTAGGTGGCAACCGAACCTCCACCGGAGATTCTTAGCACCCCCTGCCCCGCCGTTACCATGGTCGCCACCGTAGCCAGGAATAGCGGGGCCGCCGGGGACTGGGGGCCGTCTCTTCGTTACTATCATGGGGGGTATATTGCCATAGTTGCCACGCTTGGCGAGCGGGTTGGCAACCGCAGTTTTTTATTGTTGTTTTGCTGTTATCAGAAAGATGCTGCTGCCCATCCTCTGACTCAGTTTCCCTCTGTCGCCTCTTACGACACCCACGGGAAGATATGGGGTAGTGGATTATTCTTACCCGCCACTACACGGGGAATCTCTACATTATGCATTTAAAAAAAAAATATATGAAGAAGATTTTTATGTGCAGTGTTTAATTTAAAATAAGTAGTGGTGTAAACATTGGTTTGTAAAGTTGCTTCCCTCCGGACATCTGAGGCGTTCAAACGTGTGTAGCAAATCTGTTTAATCAAAATCAAGAACGAAATATTAGGACCGCATAACTACCCCGGAGCTAACGCGCTGCGAGGCACAACTGAGTGAGTGAACATTCATCCATTCATAACATACTAATACGAGAAAGGGTCTAGCTACAGTGGATGTAAGGAAATTAGTACCAAATCGTCGCGAACCTCCAAAATAATTTGACCTCCATCGATCCTTCTGTAATTATAACTCCTGCAAAGTGCTTGCGCCCTGATACTTTTTACTTAACGTATCTACACCATGTTACTGCGTCACTCCCCCTCCGCTAAGGCCGCCTGCGTGCCAAACGATGACATCAGTGCAACCGCCCAGCCGGCGGCTCGCGCCGTTAGTAAATCGGAATACGACCTACATTGTGTGTCGGATGATGCATCTAACTATTACTACAACGTTACACAGCGTCAAAAGCGGAAGAGGACTAGTACGTCCGAAAGACAGTTATCAAGTTTTATGGAAGAAATGAGGAGTATGTTTTCCGATATTAAATGTCAACAAGAAACGAAAATTGAAAAACTCTCAATTACATTCAATCACTTGAAACTAAACTGGAAAACGTCGAAAGAAGCGCTCGTTCTACCTGTGTGGAAATTAAAAATATACCAATTAACAAACATGAGTCAAAGGAGACTCTCATTGAAACTGTAACCAAGATCGGAGAAGTTCTTAAAGTAAATATACAAACAAGGGACATCAAAGACATATTCCGCATTACGAACAGAAACCCTGAAAATAAAACTGTGGTAGTTGATCTTGCTAGTGACATCACAAAGGACACCCTACTGAAAGCTTACAAAAGTTATAACAAGAGTCCCACTAAACTTAATACAGAACAAATTAGACAAGTGGCCTGTCTAGACCCATTTTCATTTCCGAAAACCTGACTGCGAAGATGAAACGATTATTTTATTTAACGCGTGTATTCGCTAATAGTAACGAATACAAATATTGTTGGTCGTCTAATGGCAAAATATTTATCCGGGAAAAAGATGGGTCTCCATTCCACTTGATTAAGGATGAATCAGATCTAAAAAAATTAGTTAAAGTAAAATGACTAGTATTAGTGTTCTTACAGGTGATTTGTCTGATATATTTAATTTTTGTGAAATTACTTTGTGATGTTTACCTTGGCCTACTTATTATTTTTCTTCCTTCTACTGTCACGATGGATGATATTTGTAAAACCACAACCAATACACACACACATTCATTTTTAACTTTCTCCTGCATAATCATTTAAACAGAATACCTATTCATTCTCTACTCCCTCTATTCGTATATCCACATTCTGTCAAGCTTCAACAGCCTAATGTTAAAACAAGCCTCAAACTGTGCGAAAAAATCATAAGTGTTTTTGTATTTAATTGCAAATTATGGATGATTACTTACAAATAACCTCGGAAATTGATAACGTATCTATCAGTAAATCTTACATTTGTTCTCCCGAAAACGCGTCAGCATACATAAATAATTCACTAAATCATCTTAAGATATTCCACGTAAATATAAGAAGTATAGGTTGTACTACAAATTTTAGCAATTTTGAGATTCTCCTGAAAAGAATAAATCTTGATCTAGACGTAATAATACTAACAGAGTGTTGGTTGAGCAAATGTTCTTATCTTCCCAGATTACCTGGCTATCAAATTCATAGCTCCAAACATTGCAACCAAAGTGATGGAGTGACAATTTACATAAAAGAAAATATTGTCGCAAAAGTTAATGAGCCAACTTTGGCTAATGCAAACTGTTTGACTATTCAGCTTTCCAATAGTGTGGTTATTCTCGCCATTTATCGTTCCCCATCTTGTAGAAATATTGAAAACTTTACTAATACATTGGACACCCTTTTGGCCTCTCTGCGATCTTTCAAAACCATTGCCATTGTTGGTGACATAAACATAAATATAGTCGCAGATAATAACGATCACAACTCCCACTCATATCAAAACTCCCACTCATATCTTAGTCTATTAGCATCACACTCAATGCTACCGGCTCATTCATTCCCTACTCGTGATAGAAGTTGCATTGATCATGTGATACTTAAAAGTGAAAGCCGCTCAGTAACTTTAGTCCTTGATTCTTTATTTACGGATCACTCTCCATTATTATTTTCCTGTGAGCTGAATGGTCAAGTTCATCAGTCTAAAAGTACCCATATAGTTAAACGAACTGATATACAGGCCTGCGTGGTTGAACTTGAGAGCCGTGATTTCAATGACGTGCTCAACAGTACCAATGCGGAACATGCAGCAAATTGTTTGACTGAAATTCTGTCCTCAATAATCGAAGCCAACACGCGCGAAATCAATATCTCAAGCAGAAAGAGCATTATCAAACCGTGGATTACTCCCGGCTTGCTGCGTTGCATCCGACACAAAGACAAGCTTTTTTGTAATGTTAAAAAACATCCACAAAACGAACTCTTAATTACTATTTATAAACGGTACAGAAATTTTGCAACAACTTGCTTAAAAAAGTCAAAAAAGAATATGAGCAGTCAGAATTTCAAAAGCATAAAAATATCCAAAGAAATTATGGACACACGTCAAAAAAGCCACAAACTTACATCAAAAAGCTCCTCCCTCTGAGGAACTGTTGACCACGTCTAATGATCCGAAGTCCGCTGTTGATAAAGTCAATGGGTTTTTCGCTAACGCGGGAAAAATTTTGCATCCAATATAACTATAGGCGCTTCTGATGCGTTAATCTCCAATTCCATAAATGAAACTTTTATTTCTGTATCTGACTCCATGGCTTTGCTGGATGCTGATGATAGGGAAATTGAGAACATTATCCTGGGACTTAGGCAAAGCTGTGCAACGGGACATGATGGCATTCCAACCACTTTTTTGAACAATTTTTTTGTTCAAAAAATCTCTGGTTCATCCCATCTATAAGAATGGAGACAAGTGCTGTGTCAACAATTACAGGCCAATATCAGTACTACCTGTTTTATCTAAAATCCTAGAAAAACTTTTAAATACTAGACTAGTAAATTACTTAGACTCTAAAAATCTTATCGCTACAAACCAATTCGGCTTTAGACCTGGTAAATCAACAGAAGATGCGGTATTAGATCTAACCAGTACTGTTGTTAAAAATCTTAATTGTAAATTAAAATCGTTATGTATATTCCTTGACCTTTCTAAGGCTTTCGACACAGTATCTGTCTCCATTCTTCTCTCCAAACTCCAACGTCTTGGAATTAGGGGCATTGTACTGGACTTGTTTAAGAGCTACCTTTGTAATCGAGAGCAATATGTTACGATTGGTAATTACACTAGTCGGGGTGAATTGATTGAATATGGTGTGCCGCAAGGCAGTGTCCTTGGTCCGACTCTGTTCCTGATATATATAAATGATCTGTGTCAATTAAAACTACAAACTAGCAAAATTATTACATACGCTGACGTCACGGCGATCATTGTTCATGGACAGAGTTGTGAGGAGGCGCGCTCATATGCCGAGTCCGCGTTGCACTCATTTATGACATGGCTGTCTCAAAATTTGCTGACATTAAACCTTAGCAAAACGAAGTTTATTACATTTGCTCCTAGGCTTTCGTCACAACCAGACGCATCGTTCGTAATATATGCTCACAAATGTAATACGCAAATTCCTTGTACCTGTATTTCAATATTGCGCACGCACAGCATTATATTTAGGTGTTGCGGTCAACAGTGTGTTGTCATGGAGTGAACACATTAAATGTATGACCTCACGTATTAGGAAACTTATATTTGTCTTTAGCAAGCTTCGTGTTGGCGCTGAAATGGCGATTCTTAGGACTGCGTATTTTGCCCTAGCTCAATCCATTATCTCTTACTGTATTACGATATGGGGTGCTGTCGGAAAACTAACATTATGCAGCTCGAAAGGGCACAAAATACAGCCATTGAAAGTTATGGCTTCAAGCCAATTAGGTATTCAACTAAACTTATATTTAAATATTGGGAAGTTCTTTCCGTTCGTAAATTATTTATATTAAATACGGTTCTTCGCAAACACAAAACCCTTGCATATGATCCTAAAATTTTAATGAATAAAAGAAGAAAAGACAAAGTATGCTCTACGGTGAGGTGTGAGCTTGAAGTGGTAAAACAACATTATGACTTTATTGCTCCGGTACTTTACAATAAAATTAATAAAAATTACTACTAAGCCTTGATTATGATGAGGTAGAAGCTATAATTGAGCAATAGTTCTTAAACACACACACACGCTCATAAACACACACACACACACACACACACACACACACACACACACACACACACACACACACACACACACACGTTAAATTACTTAGAATATTTTGCTTTGTCCTTAGTATAAGTCACTATAAATATTATTATGTACTACTTTTAACTGGAAACGCCTGTCTATGAGGTGGGCGCTAACATCTGCGACACAGTTCGACTACTGCGGATGTTACCGCTAACTATGTTCATGTTAAAATGTTTTTGGTTTCAATAAAGATTATTATTATTATGTGGGTATCTATATAGTTTTCTCATCTGGTTGGGCTGTATAAATATATAATTGTAAGTTAAAATGATAAAAATACATAAATATCAATAAAATAAAATAAATATATAAAAATTACATAAATAAATAAAACCCAACCAGATGGAAGCCTTCGGCAGGGGAGACCAAACGGCCGAGGGTTAGGGAAAGGAAAGAAACCGGCGGACGATGCGGGCGGTATCGAGGAGCACCGCCTTTGCATTTGAGCTTGATCGGTCCGTCACGGAGTCCCAGTCGCCTCAGATGACTCGAGAGGTTGACTGGGATTAACCCGTTCGCAGAAACGACTACAGGTATAATTTCGGTCGGCAGTCCACCCCACATGTCGGTCACCTCGTGAGCCAGGTCTAGATATTTTGTCAGCTTATCTGTTTCGGCTTTCACGAGGTTCTCGTCATAAGGAATGGTAATATCGACCAAAATATCTTGACTGTGCCCGATCCATCAGCACAATATCAGGCTTATTCGCAAGAATAGTCCTGTCTGTGATGATGGCCCGGTCCCAGTAGAGCCTGGCGCGGTCATTTTCGAGCACGGCTTCCGGCAAGTACTTATAATATGGCATTTTCCTATCCACGAGACCGTATTTCAGAGCGAGCTCCTGGTGTAGAATCCTGGCTACTAGGCTGTGTCTGTGCAAATACTCAGTGTTAGAAAGCGCCGACAACCGGAGATGACATGCCTAAGTGACTCGCCGGGATGGCGACAAGCTCGACAGATGTCGACGGCGCCATCCTTTAGGATGTATCTCCGATAATTGTTGGTCTTAATAACCTGATCCTGTATCGCACAGACAAAACCCTCGGTTTCCCCAAAGAGGTCACCGAAACGTAGCCAGTGGAGGGAGGCGACTGTGTCTACGAAAGGCTCATGTAGAGCCTTGTAGAACCTCCCGTGGAGCTCCTTCTCCTTCCATACGGTCTCCGGTCGGAAATGCACTGTACTGCTGGGTCTTGCCATTGCTCGTTGGCTAAGGATAGAGGAGTAAGCCCTTTATCACACGAAATGACGTCCCTGTAGAATGGATCATCCGATCTCGCCAGAAAGTAATTACGGAGGCTGCACACTTCGCGATTATGCATGGTGAGAGCGCTCAAAAAGCCGCGCCCACCATGTTTCCGCGGCAAGTACAGCCTCATTACTGACGATCTCGGTGATGCATCCTGTGTGACGTCATAACAGTGCGGACTTTTCTATCCAGAGCGTTCAGTTCGGTCTGAGTCCACCTGAGCATGCCGAAGGTATATATGAGGACAGGCATGACCCAACCGTTATATGCGTGTGTCTTATTCACACTCGACAAAAGACTGTTGAGCACTTTTGTCAAGCGTGCATAAAACACATCGCAAACTGACTGTTTCATATCCGCCTCATCGATACCTATGTTCTGTGACATACCCAGGTATCGGTATGTTTCAGCCTGGGAAAGGGTCCTTATGTTGATGGGCATAGATAAATCTATGCCCTCAGAGTTAGCAACCCTACCCCTTTCGACATGGAGGACCGCACACTTATCCGTCCCCAGCTCCATTCTAATAGAATTGCTAAAATCACAAGTGATGTTTAGCAATTCCACAAGATGTGAGCGACTGGAGGCGAATAACTTGAGATCATCCATATAGAAAAGGTGGGTCACTTTTGTACCTCCTTTCCGAAGCTGAAATCCCCTCCCAGAACCCTCCAGTAAGGTACTGAGAGGGTTTAGAGAGGCAGAACCAGATTGGACTCAGACAATCGCCCTGGAAGATACCCTCTTATCCTTATGTGGTTCTCCGCAGCCGTCATACGCTCGCCTAGATGACAAAGGATCGTACTCCACTGCTCCATACACTGCGCGAGGAAGTCTCTAACTGTACAGTCAACCTTGTACAGCTCCAGGACCCTCTTCAGCCATGTATGAGGCACCGAGTCGAATGCCTTTTTGTAGTCTATCCAGGCGGCGGAGAGGTTCCGACGGTTGCGTTTAACCACCTTGCCAATGACCGCGTCAATGAGGAGTGGTTCCTTGGTTCCACGACCACCGCCCCGAGATCCATTTTGAGCGCGCGACATCACCTGATTTGCGTTCAGGTGACGAGTGATTCTCGCGCTCAAAATGGATGTTAGTGTCTTGTATATGGTAGGTAGACACGTTATGGGGCGGTATTTGCTCGGGTCTGTGGAATCCCGGTCTTAGGAACCAAATGAGTGATCCCAGTAGTGAAGAGGCTCGGGAGTGACTTTTGGTCGAGAGCCTCTTGAAACTGTCGGCGAGCACAGTGTGACACACCACGAACCCTTCAGCCAGTAGTGATGCAGTCCGTCGAGTCCCGGACTTTTCCAGTTCGGGGCCCTACAGACCGCCTCAGCTACGTCATCACTGCTGGCACAGGCCTCCTCTCATTTCTGAGAGGGTTTTAGGGCAAAGAAAAGTCCGCCGGGCCCCAATTCGTGTTGGCGAACTTCACGTCTTCGAGATTTTTTTTCTTATTTCTCAGACATGCAGGTTTCTTCACAATGTCTTCATTCACCGCCGAGCACAGGTTTCATTGGTGCCGGCTGGCCGGGTTGCACGCAGACTGTGAAATTTACAGCGAGCGCTTAGCCTCTGAGCTACCACGGCACCTAGACCAATGACCTTAATTTCTTCATTATACTTTTAACAAAAGCATACATAAGTCACCTTTAATTTATAAAACCTAAAATTTTATAGTTAGTAGGCTAACTATAAAGTTCTAGACAATTTGCATTTTTTTAATTTGATGCAAAAAAATATGGGTAGAGTTCCCTCCTAGGGACACCCCCGATTGGGATGGAACATCGGGTATTTGTTAGTCTTGGTGTAACATAAAAAATCATTAAAGGATTTTTGGCGTAAATACACCATAACATTTTTATGGGTTTTAAAGTTTTCAGGATTTTATGGACCGTTTTTTTTTTGGTACGCATTATAAGCGTTATTTGGTGCAAGAGCGAGCGAAGCGAGTTCGGGACTTGGGGCACCCTGACTCGGACAGGTTAGGTTAGAAGGGGATGGCGGGGTCGAGTGAACGAGCGAGTCCCTAGAATAGAACTATATCCAATATTATTTTTGTTACTAAATTATCAAAATTTAATTAATATCATATACTTTATTAGTAAGCAGGCATAATTATTATAGTATTTCACACAACAATATCCAATTACAGACACATAGATTTGTTTTGTTATTATTACCCTTCTATAAAAAAATAAAACAACCATAAAATTATTAAAATGTTTATTTTGCTCAGTAATTATAGACTATACAAACAGTGCAATATAAAGAAAAATATAATTACTTAAATACTACCAAAATGCAAGTCATCTCAGTTAAATAGTATGAATATAAATACATTTTTTTTTAGAAACTAATAGTTTATTATGTTGACATAATTCAGTAACAAAATCTTGACCTTATGTAACATAACATATAATCACAATTATAAGAAAGCAAACATTTACACAAAACACAAGGAAACAATTTTACCAATATTTCTCAAGGGACTTTACCAAGTCTAAAGGATCAACATTGGGCCCATGTCTTTCAACTGGTATTCCATTCTTGTCAACAATGAATTTGGTGAAGTTCCATTTAATAAAATTACCTAGCATTCCACCCTGTTTGTGCTGTAAGTATAAAAACAAGTTAGTACTTAATTATTTTTATAATTTATATCAATTTAAGTTTATGAACAACATCGAGGAATAATTTGTCTACTATTAACAACTTTTACAAGGTTCTAAAAATGAGTTCAAGGAAAAAAAAATCAATATCTTTACTGTGAGTTCACAACAGGTGAATCATTACTAATTCACACTACCTTCCGAAGTAGTAGGATTTTGTTTAATGTACATAGATGATATAATATATACCTTCAAGAACTTCCATAATGGATGAGCTCCATCCCCATTGACATCAATTTTTTCAAACATATCAAATTTTACTTTTTTATCTGCCATGAAGCAAGCAATTTGTTCAGAATCTCCAGGTTCCTGGCCAGCAAACTGGTTGCATGGGAAAGCCAAAATACGTAACCCTGTAATATGACATATCTCATTACATTATATTATGTCATATCAAACCAAATAATGTTATTTGGTTTAACAAATTAACTCTTTTGTAGGTACATTTCTTCGAGTACTTAAAACCAAACTATGCTTATTTATACTCTAAGGCACATTTTTAAGTTAATTTACAACAATGGGAAGGAAAAGTTTATTTTTATTAGTATAATTTAATGAATTCAATTAAAGCAAACATAATAAAGATTCAAGAAACAGTTTAAATAGAACATGAAAGACAAATCTTTAATAAGTTTGAAGTGCTTAATATTTCTCAAATTGGTTGATCATTATCAAATAAAATTATGAAAATATCAGTCGTCTTATTGTTATTTACTAAAAAGAATGGAGAAAACTAGAAAATATACCTTTACTTTCTGCATACTGGTCATAGAGTTCATTGAGTTGCTTGTAATTGTTGGCTGTTAGTCCACACTGAGATGCAACATTTACTATAATACAAACATGACCTTTGTACATATCCAATTTTACATCTTCACCTTTGATGTTTTTTACAGTAAATTCGTGAATACTGGTTGCCGCTTTGTAATCAGGATTATCAGATGCCATTTTTCTATTTTAAAAATAATATGTTTATATTTAATAACATTCTATAAAATATGTAAACATCTAAACAGTGGTTATAAACTCTTTGATAACACATCTTTTACAAAGCTACCTATGTAATCTAATCTACATTTTCATAAGGTTTTACAACATGAACAAAAAGTACAATAGGTAATTTAGTGTTTATTTCAGAACATACATTATTTTGGTTTGCTTTACAGCAAAAACCAAAATATACAATTATTATGGCACATCGACATATTTAAATGCAAATTCAAAATTATATTAGTCGTTTAATTACATAATAATAAAGAAATTAATAATATACAAAAACATTAATAATCTTACATTGTTGTAAGCTGGGCTCTGGATAGTGTAAATAAGTTACCGATTGTAGGCACAACTAGCTTACTAAAAGTTCGAATTTGAAATCCAATTGTCATTGTAAAAAAGTAGGTAGGTACGTATTATGTACTCTCATAAGTACGTCCCTCAGAATAATTCCTAGCGAATTCTAAAATAAGAACAAAATTCTTGTAGTTGAACTTTTTATGCATATAATATTTTATGTGGTACAAAATAAGATAGCTATATTATTCTCATTTCTCACCTTATTTCGTGTACAAGGTTCATAAACTAAAAAGCTAAAAACTTACTAAGGATGGTCGATGATCATCGATGTCAAAAATTGAAACATCGATGTATTAACATCGATGTTGCCACATGTCAAACATCGAGACATCGATGTCAATAAGCCCATTATCGATTATTGGGAACTTGCAAACACTGCGAACCCGCGAAATCAATATGAACTAAATCTTGCATCTCCCCTAAAATATTTAAAATTTTGAATAATTCTATATTCTGATCCGATAACTGTTTTACACTACATTGTTTATTAATTTCTTTTATTTCATTAATTATAAACAACATGACTATTTTTTTATTCATCTAATTCTAACCTATTAAATACATGTGCAAAAAACATCAATAATGGATAACATCGATGTTTTGAGTAGGATAAACATCGAACATCGATGTTGAGCTATTGATGCCAACCTCGATGTTTCGAAAGTAGAAACACTAGCGATGAGTGTTGAATCAACGAACTAGTTGAATCAACCGTTGATCTCCTGTCAACGTATTAACGTTAACTGTTTATAAATCAACTAGTTGAATTCATCAACGGGTCAACGACTTTTATGAATTTAACTCGTTCGTGTCGTTCAATAATCGAGAACGCAAACGCAACGAACTGAGCAAATTAAAAAACTCACATTGAAAATAACGTCATAGATTGCGAGCGACGGTCATGTAATACAATTTGAACTCTAAGTAACGTAGTAGTTGATTTTCGAAATATTTATTTTAAGAATTGTGCTTATGACAATATTGGTGGAATGGCGCGCCCCGCTCGTGCCGCCCGAAAGAAACAGGTTAATATTAGTTTGTTTGTTTACGTTTACGAACGATATGAAGTTTGCTTTCTTTAATTTTTGATTGACAGTTTATGACGAGCTGCGCGGAAGGTCAGAAGTTATTTTGCGGCTTATCGTAAATGTTTAGAGTTTAGACTTTTTAGTTAAGGGTGCGTTTGCAAATCGGGCAAAATTATGCTGTTTTTCGGTACATTTTGTGACAAAACTAAACCAAATCAAACATAGCTAATAACTATCACGTATAGAATGGTTCTTCATCTTCAAATGGTAGTAACTTTTTTGTTGAAAATAATAGTTTTTTATATTGTAAAAAAGATTTCTAAAAATACTATAAGTACGCAGACATATTCAATAAAAAATAGTGGTGTTTACTTTTTATCAAAATGTCACAAATAGTCTTACAAAAAATAAAAACTGATGCTTATTTTTTCACATATTTTGCTAATACCGATGAATCATAATGGATTGCAATAAGGGTTATTTTATTTTTGGCGCCTGTTTTGATTTGTTGTACAAAATTTCCATGAAACCACAGTCCGCGCTCGGCCGCCGTCGTGAGTGGATACTGTATCGCCTGCCTGATTGCAGCAGCTGAAAAAGATCGCTGTACACAAATAAAATATTCGAATTTGATACATAGGTACTTGACAACCCGATACTTGACAACCGGCGGACGAAGTGTAGGGCGTCCCCACTAGATGGAGTGACGACCTGGTAAGACATGCAGGAAGTCGATGGATGCGGGTGGCTCAGGACCGTGCTTTGTGGCATTCCTTGGGGAGGCCTATGTTCAGCAGTGGACTTGTGAAGGGCTGTAATGATGATGATGATGATGATGTACTTGACAAGGTAAAATAATATTATTATTTTATAATCACACATTTTTATTATAATATTTTGTTTCGCTAAAAGCAAGTGGGATTTATATATAAATACATATATATATATATATATATATATATATATATATATATATATATAAATATATATATATATATAAAGGCCTATTCGTCTTGGACTTTATGGAGTGATCTGAAAGTGTACATCGGTGACTGCTACTGGAACTCCTAGACGAGTAGAACTAGATGTGCCGAGTTTGGGCTCGTTTTGTTAGTTATGATTAGACCTAACCTCTGGGCTTGATGGACAGACCTGATGGTGTACTTTGGTGACTACTACTGAAACTCCTGGACGAGTAGAACTAGGTGTGCCGAGTTTGGGCTTGTTTTGTTAGATATGATTAGACCTTACCTCCAGACTTGATAGAGTGACCTGATGGTGTACTTCGGTGAATACTACTGGAACTCCTGGATGAGTAGAACTGGGTGTGCCGAATTTGGGCTCGTTCTGTTAGTTATGATTAGACCTTACCCCCGGACTTGATGGAGTGACCCAATGGTGTACTTCGGTGACTACTACTGGAACTCTTGGACGAGTAGAACTAGGTGTGTCTGTCACTACATCAAGTCCGGGGGTAAGTTCTCATCATAACAAACAAAACGAGCCCAAACTCGGCACACCTAGTTCTACTCGTCCAGGAGTTCCATCAAGCCTGGAGGTTAGGTCTCATAATAACTAACAAAACGAGCCCAAATTCGGCACACCTAGTACTACTCTAGGTATACCCAAGTATACCTTCAAGTCACTTCACCAAATCCGGAGCTAAAGTCTTATCATAACTAACAAAACCAGCCCAAAGTCACAAGCCACCATCTCACTGCTAGTAGAGGGCTTCTAGTGCCTAGCAATCTCTGGAGCAGCAATTCGATTTCGTATCTAAGTATATTTTTGTATGTATAAGAAATGAGAAAAAAAAATCAATCTTTCAAATTATCAAAATGTTTTTACTTGATTACGATTCCCGCACCCGCAGTTAACCGTGCGTACACTTGTGTGTGTGACCCGTGTCAATGTAATAGTTCGATTCTATACCTATCAATTTTGCAAACGCGTCCTTAATGTTTATAGCAACAGTGTATTTGTTTGAGTTAATATAATTATGTATATTTGCATAAAATAGGACTACTTAAGGTACAAAATTGAAAATGTCGGGACGTACTAGGGGTAACAGTGAATTGTGGCTGTATTTCGAAAAAATGAAAAAACAAACAAAAAAAAATTTAAAAAAACTATAAAAAACATATTGTAAATAATAATAGATTTATGTACATAGAATCAGATGATCTTTTAAATACGCCTGAGTAGAATATGGCTTATAGCTAATTGTATTCAGTCAGTCCTAAGCCTGAAGAAAAAGTAGGAAGGGAAGGTCATCTAAGTAAAACTATCAATCAAACGTTTTCTAATACATACATTGGATCAAATTGTTTCTAAAATTGAACGTCGCCCTGTTGAATTAAAACCGTTCATGAATGAACGGTTTACGTTGCAAGTTGACATTAGTAGTACTAATTTAACTAGTTGATTAACCAGTTGACAAACGTAATTCAACGTTAACGTTTCGTTAACGGAAAAACCGTCAACGACCCATCGCTAAGAAACTCTCATTGTTGCCTAATGCCTATTTTCCACAGAACACTATTACTCTTAGCTATTTTCCATAGACTTAGGATATACTAGAGTATAGACTAACATAGTGTGCAAGGGAGAAAAAATCCTTATGGCAAAAATGCAAGATAGAAAAGGATACCAAATCTCATGACTCTGTAACCGATTTTGAATGACAGGTCGGCACAACTCGGCACGCAAGAAATAGCTCCAAGATATTTTGTAATTTTTAAAGTATAATAGTGGTTATTTTTAGTAAGTAACTTTTTCCAAAATGGTTAATTGTTCCGTGAGTGAGTGTGCTGTTAATAATACAAATAATCCTGATAATTTCACATATCACAGGTAAATTCTCAAGACATCGTCAATGTTATGACGCGTTTATTTTTGGTTAAAATGTATGTTACATACTGTTTTAAATATAGAATATATTCAATTATTTTCTTAATTTTGATATTTTGCAAAGAAAAAAAGTCACGTAGTTGATAATTTGCATGAATTTGGTAAATACATTTTTATACAAAATATTTTACATGTACGCTAGGGATTGACTCAACTATATCAAAATTTATGTCGATATTTATCTTGAATGTTTATAATGAATCGATTAGACTTGCCTACACAACAAGAAAATAAATCCTCGGTTTGCGTTCTAAAATGTAATTTTATTTTGTCGTTTTCAAACAGATTCCTCCGGATTCTATAATTAGAAAAAGTGGTTAAGGTTCATTGGACGGGTTGGTTGGAATGCAAAGAAGAACTCAACAATTTGCAGTAAACATTTTCATGAGAAGTATAAAAGAAAAGTAGAATAAAAACAATTTTGATAAAGGAGTCATTTCTACATTATTTGTACCAGTAAGTAAAATATTGTTATAATAAGACTTCAAAAATATAACTTTCAAAACTTTAGATAAATATAGAGACAGATTTTCATACATTATAAAACTGTAGTACATTAAAGACAAAAAATCTTGAGATTATCCTCTTTAAGCCATTATGAACCCAACTAAGTATCTATTTATCAACCAAAATAAATGTATAACCTAGCTTAACCAACCGCACAGCCTCAAGGTCACACTAGTACAATATTCATAGCATCATGCTATTTTCCCCAAGGGTTGAGCGGAGCTTCGGAACTTCGGATTATATTCCCAAATCATAACGATAAAACTTTTAGCGTAGTTAAGTATAGATATTTAGTAATGCTCCTCAAGCGCTACTAGAAGACCGCGCATGAGACGTGATAGTATAAATTCCATATTATTTGATACTCACAACGCTCAATGCCCGATTCATGCTTGATGGCCGATGACATTGTCGCGAGGGCTTAAATAGCGTGGTTTATCCCCACAGCGTTATTCGTAGAGAAGAGGAACTCGTGGTTAAGTAATAGCTGCGCAGATCAATAGATCTGCGAAATTAAATGCACTTGCCGCGGTCAGTCCATGAATGAGTGACCATTTTCTTAACATACCGAGATTGAGAGAATAGAGAGTGCATCTGTATCCTCAGACACTTAGTGCACTTTACTGTGTTAAGATCATTATGTTTTTAAAATTCATGCAGCTAAAATGATAATAAGTTTATTATTACTTTATACTTTTCAGGACAGATGAAAGAATATAAACATGAAGCATGATGAAGCCTGATAAACATATTGGCCTTTAAACAGAGCAATCTTATTTAACTGATTCTACAATTTTCCTTCCTTAAATTATTAAGTTTACATATTTAAGTCGAATGTTAAAATAAACTTCTATAATCTATTTAATTATTAATTATTAAATGTTTGTAATTATCACAAGTAATATGAAAAATAAAGCAGCCATTATGTTGTACTCCGTGTCCCCGTTTTTGTTTCCCCATCAAAACATTTTATGAAATATATAAAATATAAACAGGTATATACTTAGTTAAGTATCTACCTATTTATATTAACAATATGTTAAAAAATAAATTCCGGGGAAACTGCCCACGGCAGTAAATATTTTTCTCCAAAGATCATAACTCGAAAATACAACATTCTGATCTGATTATTGGGGAGTTTTTTTAGGTTTTTCGGTAAAATCACCTGGGATTTTATTTTATTTAAAATCTAACAAAAGGCAGGTAGGTTCAGCTTATTCCCAGGAACATGTTTTACGAATATTTTTTATTATTTTAGAACTATCATGGTAAAATTCAGTTAATTTTTGAAGTTATTCAACTTAATGCACTAAACAATGTTTTATAATCTTTTTACCGCTTCCTTAACAATCATTTTCGATAGTCCTTTTAAGTAAAATATACATCACTAGCTAACGCACACAATGACAAATCAAAATTGGTCACGCGTTTTCGGGCTGTCAGGACCCCCCTACCCCAGCCTACAATTTGGAGTATATGTATATTTTTTTATTGACAGACGTATTTTAAATAGCACATCTCAAAACTATTAATTATTTAAACTGCACCGTGTAGTTTAGAAATAATAAATAGTTAAAAATCACTCACCTTATAACGTCGATATTACTTCAAGTAATTAGAATTGGGTACTTTTGCAGTATGAAAAACTGCACCTTGCTTGAATATAATTGCACCATCGTTAAAATGCGTTAAATTCAATATTAACTGCAAAAGTTAATAGAACCAAATTTGTTAAGTGTCGACAAAGAGTACATAATCACTAGATTTATGGAGCGGGACTTTAGTAAAAGTAAATATTTGAAAGGGCGCCAAGCTACTTTACTAACATCAGGACATGACATTTAATTACTAACCATACTCACCCTATAAATTTGAAGTGAATATAAAAAAATACAGACAGCCGTATTTTAAAAGCAAATCTCAAAATAATTATTATTTAAACTGCACCTATGTACCTAGTTTATAAATAAAAATAGTGAAAGATCGTTTAGAGATTTAAGATTTTGAAAAGTTTAGAGATTTTGTGTTATAAAATAAGACAATATAGATTTATCTAAGTAAATAATTACTGTTCTGTATAAGCAAGATTTATCATAACTTTATATATGTAAAATAGGATATAGGCGGTTGCTCTTTTAAAAAATTACAATAATTATAATTATTGACATAATTAACTGCAGTCCCAAGGATAGTTGGAGCGAATCAAATCCACGATCTTTTATCAAACTTGTATAAGGGCAAGCCCAAAATGGATTGTGGAATTTTATTAAAGAAGAGCATGCTCATTTTCACGAATAACTTTCGGACCTTTTTGAGGCGGAGCTCAATGCGGTTTCTAGTTTGTCCATCATGCAGATCGCTGATTTTTTTTGTACTCATGAATAAGTTGTCTTACGAAAATGATATTGATAGTAAAATATAATGTGAAGCTTCTGTGAGAATACCTATTTCTTGAAATTCTCTCCAAGAGATTAGCGCGGTTTTTAATTGTAAATTGCACGTATTGCCCTTTTCTGTAATACAAGAAAATTCTCAAAACAGTAATACACATGTTTTATTAATTTAAGTTACAAGGAATACACATGTTGTTTTAAACTATACAATACTTTTGTTTTTTCCTTAAAATTTTCACATGCATCAGGTGACAAACCTATCAAAATAGGTATACATTTTCGACGTTGTTAGGAAGCTTTTCCTCTGGTCCTTACTCCTTACTCTGTGGTTGTAAGGTGAGCGATCTTTACCTATTTATTGAAGTGAATAGTTCTTTAGAATCGTTGTAATTTGAAACTAAATGAAACGAAAAAAGCGATACTAAAAAGAGACAAACATATACGTCTATACGATTTAGTCTACGAGAGAATGGGATAGAATACAGTGTAGTAGGCGACAATAACCTAATGTCAGGGTGCGGACAGTGAACTCAAAAGGTTGTGGATTGTAATCCGCCATTCTACAACTGTCGTGAACCGCTCGTAACACAAGCATTTTTACGTTGATTAAAGGGAATATTAGTAACGTTAATAGCATTACAAGTAATTAAAAAAACATTGTGTTTTTCCTATTATCTCGGTCTCGTCTTTGTGCGGTGCTTTAAAGATAGTAAACATACATTTTAATTGGCGCTACGACAAAGTTTTATTCGAAAGAAAATAACCTATTGATTTATTACACTAAAATTTAGGCTCTACATGTCTATAAATAAGGATTGTAACATTTGTTTGCTATAAATTTAAACTATTATCGTATATTTTAAGCCGAACTTGTGGTTGAAAATTGTCATACTAAAATAATATTCATACTTTAGTTACCATAAGGTACTCGTGTCAATTGTTGAAATTATATACTACATAGGTGCAGCTTAAATATTTTTTTATATATACTCCAAATTCGTAGGCTGGGGGTAATTAAACTTCATGTCTTGATGTTGGTAAAGTAGCTTGGCGCCCTTTAAGTTACAGATTACAAAGGTTTGAAATCCCAACGTGGTGCTTGTAGTCTACGTGTATAAACACGTTTCCTTTTTTTAGTATGAAGTTGGCATTCTTCTCTCAGTAGAGAGTAATTGTGCTCTGTGACTAAGGAAGTCCCGCCTCTTAAACCTAGTCATTATACACTCTTTGTTGACAATTAACAAATTTGTTTTTTTTACTTTTTGCTCTTAATATTGCATTTTATGAATTTTTAACGATGGTGCAATTATATACAAGCAGGGTGCAGTTTTTTCATATTACAAAAAGCACCCAATTCTAATTATTTGAAGTTATATCGATCTTATAAGGTGAGCAATCTTTACCTATTTTTTATTTATAAACTACATGGGTGCAATTTAAATAATTAATATTTTTGAGATGTGCTATTTAAAATACGCCTGTCAGTATTTTTTATTTTATATATACTCCAAATTGTAGGCTGGGGTAGGGGGTGCTGTCAGGTGGTCTATACGCTAGTATATTCCATAGACTTAGAATATACTAGCGTATAGACCAACATAGTGTGCAAGGAGAAAAATTCCTTATGGCAAAATGCAAGATAGAAAAGGATACCAAATCTCATGACTCTGTAACCGATTTTGAATGACAGGTCGGCACAATTCGGCACGCAAGAAATAGCTCCGAGATATTTCGTAATTTTTAAAGTATAATAGTGGTTATTTTAGTAAGTAACTTTTTCCAAAATGGTTAATTGTTCCGTGAGTGAGTGTGCTGTTAATAATAGAAATAATCCTGATAATTTCACATATCACAGGTAAATTCTCAAGACGTCGTCAATGTTATGACGCGTTTATTTTTAGTTAAAATTTATGTTACATACTGTTTAAAATATAGAATATATTCAATTATTTTGTTAATTTTGATATTTTGGAAAGAAAAAGTCACGTTGTTGATAATTTGCATGAATTTGGTAAATACATTTTTATACAAAATATTTTACATGTACTGAGGATTGACTCAACTATATCAAAATTAATGTCGATATTTATCTTGAATTTTTATAATGAATCGATAGACTTGCCTACACAACAAGAAAATAAATCTAATATGTAATTTTATTTTGCCGTTTTCAAACAGATTCCTCCGATTCTATAATTAGAAAAAGTGGTTAAGGTTCATTGGACGGGTTGGTTGGAATGCAAAGAAGAACTCAACAATTTGCAGCAAACATTTTCTTGAGAAGCATAAAAGAAAAATAGAATAAAAACAATTTCATTAAAAGGAGTCATTTCTACATTATTTGTACCAGTAAGTAAAATATTGTTATAATAAGACTTCAAAACTATTACTTTCAAAACTTTAGATAAATATAGAGACAGATTTTCATACATTATAAAACTGTAGTACATTAAAGACAAAAATCTTGAGATTATCCTCTTTAAGCCATTATGAACCAAAAAAAATTTATCAACCAAAATAAATGTATAACCTGCTTAACCAACCGCACAGCCTCACGGTCACACTAGTACAATATTCATAGCATCATGCTATTTTCCCCATGCAGTTTTTTTTATAGGATAGGGTGACAAACGAGCACACAGTCCACCTGATGGTAAGTGGTTGCTGTGACCCATAGACATCTACATTTATCCTCAATAAAGAATCAAAATGCAGATGCGTCGTCACCCGTGAGGACTAAAATGGAATGCCTCTTTTCCAGTAAATGGGTCTCCGGTTCTCTACACTCACCATACGAAACACAGCAGTGTCAAGCTGCCATTTTACGCTGGTATTCTGTGAGAGCGTGGTCCTTCCCCGGTCGAGCCGACCCATTCGTGCTACAACTATACTACTAATATAGCTGCAGCATGGCTCTACCACGTATGTTGAGCGTAGTTGAGCGGAAGTTCGGAACTTCGGATTATATTCCCAAATCATAACGATAAAACTGTTAGCGTAGTTAGGTATAGATTATAGGAATACTCCTCAAGCGCTATTAGACGACCGCGCATGAGACGTGATAGTATAAATTCCATAGTATTTGATACTCACAACGGTCAATGCCCGATTCATGCTTGATGGCCGACGACATTGTCGCGAGGGCTTAAATAGCGTGGTTTATCCTCACAGCGTTATTCGTAGAGAAGAGGAACTCGTGGTTAAGTAATAGCTGCGCAGATCAATAGATCTGCGAAATTAGGTTGCACTTGCCGCGGTCAGTCCATGAATGAATGACCATTTTCTTAAGATACCGAGATTGAGAGAATAGAGAGTGCATCTGTATCCTTAGACACTTAGTGCACTTTACTGTGTTAAGATCATTATGTTTTTAAAATTAATGCAGCTAAAATGATAATAATGTTATTATTACTTTATACTTTTCAGGGACAGATGAAAGAATATAAACATGAAGCATGATGAAGCCTCATAAACATATTGGCCTTTAAACAGAGCAATCTTATTTAACTGATTCCTACAAGTTTCCTTCCTTAAATTATTAAGTTTACATTCATACTTAAGTCGAATGTTAAAATAAACTTCTATAATCTCTTTAATTATTAATTATTAAATGTTTGTAATTATCACAAGTAATACTTATATGAAAAATAAAGCAGCCATTATGTTGTACTCCGTGTCCCCGTTTTTGTTTCCCCATCAAAACATTTTATAAAATATAAATAGGTATATACTTAGTTAAGTATCTACCTATTTATATTAACAATATGTTAAAAAATAAATTCCGGGGAAACTGCCCACGGCAGTAAATATTTTTCTCCAAAGATCATAGCTCGAAAATACAACATTCTGATCTGATTATTGGGGAGTTTTTTTAGGTTTTTCGGTAAAGTCACCTGGGATTTTATACATTTGAATTAAAATCCAACAAAAGGCAGGTAGGTTCAGCTTATTCCCAGGAACATGTTATATGAATATTTTTTAATTATTTTAGAACTATCATGGTAAAATTCAGTTAATTTTTGAAGTTATTCAACTTCATGCACTAAACAATTTTTATAACTTCCTTAACAATCATTTTCGATAGTCCTTTTAAGTAAAATATACATCACTAGCTAACGCACACAATGACAAATCAAAATTGGTCACGCGTTTTCGGACTGTCAGGTGGTCATACGCTAGTATATTCTAAGTCTATGGTATATTCTAAGTCTATGCTATTTTCTATTCCATAGACACCTCCATTAGCTCTAGCCATAGACTTATACGCAAGCATAGACTTAGGATATACTAGCGTATAGACCAACATAGTGTGCAAGGGAGAAAAAAATTCCTTATGGCAAAAATGCAAGATAGAAAAGGATACCAAATATCATGACTCTGTAACCGATTTTGAATGACAGGTCGGCACAATTCGGCACGCAAGAAATAGTTCTGAGATATTTTGTAATTTTTAAAGTATAATAGTGGTTATTTTAGTAAGTAACTTTTTTCCAAAATGGTTAATTGTTCCGTGAGTGAGTGTGTTGTTAATAATAGAAATAATCCTGATAATTTCACATATCACAGGTAAATTCTCAAGACATCGTCAATGTTATGACGCGTTTATTTCTGGTTAAAATTTATGTTACATACGGTTTTAAATATAGAATATATTCAATTATTTTGTTAATTTTGATATTTTGCAAAGAAAAAGTCACGTTGTTAATAATTTGCATGAATTTGGTAAATACATTTTTATACAAAATATTTTACATGTACGCTAGGATTGACTCAACTATATCAAAATTAATGTCGATATTTATCTTGAATGTTTATAATGAATCGATAGACTTGCCTACACAACAAGAAAATAAATCCTCGGTTTGCGTTCTAAAATGTAATTTTATTTTGCCGTTTTCAAACAGATTCCTCCAGATTCTATAATTAGAAAAAGTGGTTAAGGTTCATTGGACGGGTTGGTTGGAATGCAAAGAAAACTCAACAATTTGCAGCAAACATTTTCTTGAGAAGTATAAAAGAAAAAGTAGAATAAAAACAATTTTATTAAAAGGAATCATTTCTACATTATTTGTACCAGTAAGTAAAATATTGTTATAATAAAACTTCAAAAATATAACTTTCAAAACTTTAGATAAATTAAGAGACAGATTTTCATACATTATAAAACTGTAGTACATTAAAGACAAAAAACATCTTGAGATTATCCTCTTTAAGCCATTATGAACCCAACTAAGTATCTATTTATCAACCAAAATATAACCTAACTTAACCAACCGCACAGCCTCACGGTCACACTAGTACAATATTCATAGCATCATGCTATTTTCCCCAAGGGGTTGAGCGGAGCTTCGGAACTTCCGATTATATTCCCAAATTATAACGATAAAACTTTTAGCGTAGTTAGGTATAGATATTTAGTAATGCTCCTCAAGCGCTACTAGACGATCGCGCATGAGACGTGATAGTATAAATTCCATAGTATTTGATACTCACAACGGTCAATGCCCGATTCATGCTTGATGGCCGACGACATTGTCGCGAGGGCTTAAATAGCGTGGTTTATCCCCTACAGCGTGAACTCGTGGTTAAGTAATAGCTGCGCAGATCAATAGATCTGCGAAATTAAGTTGCACTTGCCGCGGTCAGTCCATGAATGAGTGACCATTTTCTTAACATACCGAGATTGAGAGAATAGAGAGTGCATCTGTATCCTCAGACACTTAGTGCACTTTACTGTGTTAAGATCATTATGTTTTTAAAATTCATGCAGCTAAAATGATAATAAGTTTATTATTACTTTATACTTTTCAGGGACAGATGAAAGAATATAAACATGAAGCATGATGAAGCCTGATAAACATATTGACCTTTAAACAGAGCAATCTTATTTAACTGATTCCTACAAGTTTCCTTCCTTAAATTATTAAGTTTACATTCATACTTAAGTCGAATGTTAAAATAAACTTCTATAATCTATTTAATTATTAAATGTTTGTAATTATCACAAGTAATACTTATATGAAAAATAAAGCAGCCATTATGTTGTAATCCGTGTCCCCGTTTTTGTTTCCCCATCAAAACATTTTATAAAATATATAAAATATAAATAGGTATATACTTAGTTAAGTATCTACCTATTTATATTAACAATATGTTAAAAAATAAATTCCGGGGAATTTTTCTATTTTTAATATTTTAAAAATAATTTATAAATATTTTTCTCCAAAGATCATAGCTCGAAAATACAACATTCTGATCTGATTATTGGGGAGTTTTTTTAGGTTTTTCGGTAAAGTCACCTGGGATTTTATACATTTGAATTAAAATCCAACAAAAGGCAGGTATACAACTAACACAACTACTAACACAACTAATACAGGTAACTAACATGTTCCTGGGAATAAGCTGAACCTATTCCCAGGAACATGTTAGTTGAATATTTTTTAATTATTTTAGAACTATCATGGTAAAATTCAGTTAATTTTTGAAGTTATTCAACTTCATGCACTAAACAATTTTTATAATCCCGGACGTTGATGCGTCAGCCCAGGCCCGGTAATACTCCTGCTTATAGCGTGATGCAACTTTACAGGAGCGACTAAACCATGGCTGAGTTCTGCCTCCGATAGGCACCACAGATGATGGAATAAATAATTCCATTCCCTGAAGTACCACATCAGTGACAGAATCAGCAACAACGTTGGGGTCATCCGGCGAGAAGCAAACCCGCCCCAAGGATAGGATGCAAAAAGACCGCATCCCATCCCAATCGGCTGACCTATAGTGCCAAACACGGCGGCGAGCTGCAGATCGCAACTGCGATGGGAGCGTGAGGCACCGTGCTCCGGATCAGACAATGGTCCGAAGAGCCAAGAGGGGCATCGACGGAGACCTGATATCCGTCCGGATGAGAGGTCAGCAGAAGGTCCAACAGGGAAGGTACATGGTCTTCCACATCTGGGATACGCGTAGGCGAAGTAACCAGTTGTGTCAGACCATATGCCAAGGCAAAGTCATAAACAGATCTACCCGCATGATTGGTTAAACGGGAACCAAGCCATTCAGCGTGGTGGGCGTTAAAATCACCGAGCATCACGATCTCTGCGGAAGGGACCTGTTGTAGTACGGAGTCTGCAGCCATTTGGACGTGGTCGATGAGTCGGTCTGTGTCGGCATTACCGCTATGGGACCTATAGTGTATGCCTATATGGGACATATAGTGTATGGGACCTATAGTGTACACCTAATCCTCGCGTCTACGGGTGCCTCTATGGCACCCGTAGACGCGAGGATGGTGGTCGCTGTCTACGCGCAGCCATAGGATGGACAGGTCCGTACCTTCAAGACTGCCGAGGCGTCGATAACAGATGTCCTCTCTGACGTACACGCAAACTCCAGCCGGGGCACAAAGGAGGTT
Source organism: Parnassius orleans (assembly GCA_029286625.1). Taxonomy (NCBI): domain Eukaryota; kingdom Metazoa; phylum Arthropoda; class Insecta; order Lepidoptera; family Papilionidae; genus Parnassius; species Parnassius orleans. The sequence goes on from JAGSMP010000137.1 coordinate 1,840,037, forward strand.
CCAATTTGTACCCGGGCAGGAGAGATACGAAGTATCAGCCGGAGAGGACACCTGTGTCTCGGTTAGAAAGAGCAAGGCCGGCTTTACCGACTGCAGATGGTAGTGGACGGCGTTAAGGTTTGAATGAAGTCCCTAATATTGCAGAAATCCACGGAAAGCGTAGCAGGGTTGCCTTTGTCTTTTTGCTCGCTTGCCCCGAGCAGGTTTCGTCTTGAGCGGAATTTCGCCCCCCCCAGAATACGCGGGGCAGCCTGAGCACCCACGCTCAAAAAAAGTAGGGTAGCATGGGCGTGGATGCTCAGCGAGGGATTCTCCAGGGATGCTGGTACCCTCCTGGGGTAGTCTTCTGTTTAATTCCACTACCATATTGATACCATGGGATTGGGCCTCCGGCCACCTGCACTCACCAGGCGAAATGCAGAAGTAAACCTCTACTTCACGCTGGTATTCTGTGAGGTCGTGGTACCACCCCGGTTTGAGCCGGCCCATCCACTTGACCGCATCCAGCGCAGAGCAGCTCGAATCGTCGACGACCGAGTTCTGTCCGATCGGCTTGACTCACTGGCACTGCGTAGAGATGTTGCATCTCTTTGCGTATTTTATCGCATGTACCACGGGGAGTGCTCTGAGGAATTGTTCGGACTAATTCCAGCCGCTCAATTTCACCATCGCACATCGCGACAGAACTCGAGATACCATCCATACCATCTGGATGATTGGCGGTCCACCACTGTGCGATTTAGAAGAAGTTTTCTTCCTCGCACAACTTCCTTGTGGAATCGATTACCACCAGCGATTTTTCCGGACCGATACGACTTAGGGACCTTCAAGAAAAGAGCCTACTCCTTCTTAAAAGGCCGGCAACGCATCTGCAATTCCCCTGGTGTTGCGGTTGTTCATGGGCGGCGGTAATCACTTACCATCAGGTGAGCCGCATGCTCGTTTGCCCCCTCTCCTATAAAAAAAAAAAAATATTTGAATTAACAAGACTACAATTTTTTTTCTTTTCAGATACCTGGCCAGTGGTTGCTCTCTGACCGATCTGTACTACAATTACAGGCTAGGAATCAGTACATTGAGTGAAATTATAAAATTTGTTTGCCAAAAGATATGGGAAAACTTCCGTAGCGAATATTTAGGAACAATGTCTAAAGAAAAGTGGAAAACTGTAGCTGAGGGTTTTAAAAAATGGCATTTTTTCCCAATTGCCTCCGTGCTATAGACGGGAAGGACATACGCATTAATTTTTTTCCAAATGGAGGTTCAATGTATAGAATAGAATAGAATAGAATAATTTTTTATTCAATATAGATTACATGTGTAATACTTATTGAAAGCCATTTTTTACTTTACCACTGGTTCGAAAAAAAACCTCTGTCCTGTGAAGAACCAGCAAGAAACCCAGCGGGACTTTTTTTTAAAAAAGTAAATTTTACATTAATGGTTGTACAAACTATTTAAGTACAAAATTTATTTTAGAAACTGCTTGGAAGCGACCACCTCATTCCCAGGGGTTATTATCAACCATGTATTCATTTATACTATAATAACCCTTATTATTCAGTTTTAGCTTAACAAAACGTTTAAGCTTGGTAATAGAATTACAAGAAATTCATTTCAATTGTCCTTTTGGCAGTTGTAGATTCAGATTATTCGTTCATTTTTGTTGATATAGGCGCATATGGCAAAGATTGTGATTCTTCTATACTACAAAACACTCACTTTTGGATTCAGTAAGTAACTTTTTTCCAAAATGGTTACTTGTTCTGTGAGTGACTGTGGTGTTAATAATAGAAATAATCCTGATAATTGCACATATCACAGGTAAATTTTCAAGACGTCGTCAATGTTATGACGCGTTTATTTTTGGTTAAAATTTATGTTATATACTGGTTAAATTATAGTATGTATTCAATTATTTTGTTAATTTTGATATTTTGCAAAGAAACAAGTCACGTTGTTGATAATTTGCATGAATTTGGTGAATACATTTTTATACAAAATATTTTACATGTATGCTAGGGATTGACTCAACTTTATCAAAATTAATGTCGATATTTATCTTGAATGTTCATAATGAATCGATAGACTTGTCCACACAACAAGAAAATAAATCCTCGGTTTGTGTTCTAAAATGTAATTTTATTTTGCCGTTTGTCAAACAGATTCCCTCCGGATTCTATAATTAGAAAAAATTATTAATATTAATTGGATGGTTTGGTTGGAATCCATAGAAGAACTCAACAATTTGCAGTAAACATTTTCTTGAGAAGTATAAAAGAAAAAGTAGAATAAAAACAATTTTATTAAAAGGAGTAATTTCTACATTATTTGTACCAGTAAGTATAATATTGTTATAATAAGATTTCAAAAATATAACTTTCAAAACTTTAGATAAAAATAGAGACATATTTTGATACATTAAAAAACTGTAGTACATTAAAGATAAAAAAATCTTGAGAGTATCCTCTTTAAGCCATTATGAACCCAACTAAGTATCTATTTATCAACCAAAATAAATGTATAACCTTACTTAACCAACCGCATAGCCTCACGGTCACACTAGTACAATATTCATAGCATCACGCTATTTTCCCCAAGGGGTTGAGCGGAGCTTCGGATTATATTCCCAAGTCACAATAGTAAAACTTTTAGCGTAGTTAGGTATAGATAATTAGTAATCCTCATAAAGCGCCGCCAGATGCCCGCGCATGAGACGCGATGGTATAAATTCCATAGTATATGATACTCACAACGCGTGATGTCCGATTCATGCTTGATGGAGGGCTTAAATAGGGTGGTTCATCGCCTACATCGTTAGTAGAGAAGAGGGATTCGTGGTTAAGTAATAGCTGCGCGGATCAATAGATCTGCGAGATTAAGATGCACTTGCCGCGGTCAGTCCATGAATGAGTGACCATTTTCTTAACATACCGAGATTGAGAGAATAGAGAGTGCATCTCTATCCTCAGACACTTGGTGCACTTTACTCTGTTAAGATCATGATGTTTTTAAAATTCATGCAGCTAAAATGATAATGAGTTTATGATTACTTTATACTTTTCAAGGACAGATGAAAGAATTTAAACATAAAGCATGATGAAGCCTCATAAACATATTGGCCTTTAAATAGAGCAATCTTATTTAACTGATTCCTACAAGTTTCCTTACTTAAATTATTAAGTTTACATTCATATTTAAGTCGAATGTTAAAATAAACTTCTATAATGTATTTAATTATTAATTATTAAATATTTGTAATTATCAAAACTAAAACTTATATGAAAAATAAAGCAGCCATTATATATTCCGTGTCCCCGTTTTTTCTTTCCCCATCAAAACATTTTATAAAATATAAATAGGTATATACTTAGTTAAGTATCTACCTATTTGTATTAACAATATGTTAAAAAAGAAATTTCGGGGAAACTGTCCATGGCAGTAAATATTTTTCGCCAAAGATCATAGCTCGAAAATACAACTTTCCGATCTGATTCTTGGGGAGTATTTTAAAGTTTATCGGTAGAGTCACCTGGGATTTTATACATTTGAATTAAAATCTAACAAAAGGCAGGTAGGTTCAGCTTATTCCTAGGAACATGTTATATGAATATTTTTAATTATTTTAGAACTATCATGGTAAAAATTCAGTTAATTTTTGAAGTTATTCAATTTCGTGCACTAAACAATTTTTTTAAATCTTTTTACCGCTTCCTTAACAATCATTTTTCAATAGTCCTTGTAAGTAAAATGTTCATCACTAGCTAACGCACACAATGACAAATCAAAATTAGTCACTCGTTTTCGGGCTGTCAGGTCGTCTATACGCCAGTATATTCTAAGTCTATGGGTTTTATTGCCCCCAACTCTCAGTTGCTAATAGCCCTACTACACATACCTATACGAGTACATAAACAAATAGACATTATACCTACTTTTTATATAATAGACAATCACAATATGCAAACAGGTTGTGTAGGCCCGCGGCGCTACCCACAATATGATACAAGTTAGGGGTTATAATTTTGTGAAGTTTGTTTAAATAACCCATGTAGGTTATTTATTACGTGGTAGAGCCATGCTGCAGCTATATTAGTAGTATAGTTGTAGTACGAATGGGTCGGCTCGACCGGGGAAGGACCACGCTCTCACAGAATACCAGCGTAAAATAGCAGCTTAACACTGCTGTGTTTCGTATGGTGAGTGTAGAGAACCGGAGACCCTTTTTACTGGAAAAGAGGCATTCCATCTTAGTCCTCACGGGTGACAACGCATCTGCATTTTGATTCTTTATTGAAGATAGATGTAGATGTCTATGGGTCACAGCAACCACTTACCATCAGGTGGACTGTGTGCTCGTTTGTCACCCTATCCTATAAAAAAAAAGGTATTATAATGTACTCGTATGAAAACGTGTAGTACTGTTTTTAGATTTATTAAAAGTATAAATTAAATACCAGTCTTTTTTTTTCTCATCCTGATTTAAAACTTCATATTATCCTCTTCAAGGTATTCACATACTTTTCAGAGTATATTATTTTTATATTCTACATAAATATATAGGTCTTGCAAGCTGTAGTTGCTGAAAACGCTGTTTCATTGATGTAGAATTGGAATCGGCAGACGTGGAAGCAGATCTCTCACCTTCAGTAGTTTAAGAACACGGATGAGATGAACTTGACTCACCAATAATATCCTTATACTGAATCTGATGTTTATTCTTCATATTATGAAAAATCAAGTTGGTAGTATTCCCAGTCTTTGTAACTTTCTTGCACAACTTACAAATAACTTTTTTTTGTTAAACATTTCTGTCGTAAAAAGTTCCAAAAAAGTTATCTATCACTCATTTCGAACACGTACTAATAGCAAACAGTCTTAAATAAACATATTACTAAAAACAAACAACTCACGCAAACAAATTTGTACTTAATTTCAAATGGAAGATATATCGGCTAAACCTGTCTTAACTTGAATTTCTAACTCGAGTCACTCGTAATCCGAGTAGTCATAAATATTACTCGAGTGCGAGTAAAATAAAAGCTACTCGAGTGAAACACGGCTCGAGTCCCATCACTAGTCTATTTATCACAAAGATAATATAATATAGGTACTTCGTATTCGTATAGAAAATAAAATATCTTTGATTTATCAATATATCATTTGGGCTTGAAAGAAATGGCCTATTTAATTCTTCCTAATTTGCGTAGAAGCTTAAGCTGCCCCAAAAGCATCAGTATTATTCAAACAGCTGCTTACCATGCAAACGTGAGTTTGTTTTTGTTATGCATTAGCGCAGTCAAGGCTTATTGATTTTTGTTATCTAATTTAATCAGTGTTTGGATGTGAATATCATAATATATTTTATAGGTTATTGATCACTATGAGAATCCTCGAAATGTTGGATCATTGGATAAAAAAGACAAAAATGTTGGTACTGGTCTAGTTGGGGCTCCAGCGTGTGGAGATGTGATGAAGCTTCAAATTAAAGTTGATGAAAATGGAAAGATTATTGATGCAAAATTCAAAACCTTTGGATGCGGTTCTGCTATTGCTTCCAGTTCGCTCGCTACAGAATGGGTTAAGGGTAAAACTGTGGATGAGGCTCTTAAGCTAAAAAATACTGATATAGCCAAAGAATTGTCACTTCCTCCAGTGAAATTACATTGTTCAAGTAAGTATAATAAGCTTTTTACTTTTCTGTTTAACTAATTGTATCCATATTGATTTTAACAATTGGAAGGAGTTTTGATTAATTACCCCATTACTGTTGCTATGAGAGCGGTAAGGGAGGTTGGAGAATTCCCGCCGGGAAATAGTGTACTACATGACCTACAATCGATTATAAGGGAGAGGGTGTCAAAAAAAAACATTTATTCATTATATATTGGTAAGCATTTCAAACCATCCTCCTGTGTGGAAGGGTGAGGAAAAGAAGGGGTAGGGAGTGGAGGGCATACCCTTGAGATGTGAAAAAAAAAACAACTTTGGCTAGACTACCCCAGCTGCACTTCAACCTACATATTTATACAAAGTTAACAGAAGTAATCATTATTTATATTATTGAAAAGCAACTTAATTACACTTAATTTTAGTAAGAATAAATTAAATATATATTTCAATACTAAAATTTTTAAATGATGTCCCAAATTATATTTAATTTATTTGGTAATTGTATAGGTTAACACGTTCCGGGACACTTGACTATTTGCAAATGTCATGATATGACACTTCAAAATCCTTTACATTTTATCATATCGTCTACAGCCGTACTACCATATTACATATATTTTTAATTTTTTGATACAACAAATACGGCCACAGACGTTGATGCCTATGAGCGGAACGTCATACCATGACTAACAATGAGCAATGTAATGAGACAGTGCGGCTACAGACGGTACTGTCTATAGGCAGTCTGCCATATTACATACATTTGAAAAGGTTTATTTTTACGGAACGCCCTAAGGCGCTAACGCCTAAGGGCGGCCTGGCATAATATGTTAATCTTTAATGTATTATATGGCAATAACGGCATTGGGCGGGACCGCCTTTAAGCGTTTTGTCATTCCATGTAGACCGGTTAGTGTTAATCATTAAGTTTTTATAGATTCCTGGTCTCCACAGAATTATTTAACATGAAATTAAATTTACAGTGCTTGCTGAAGATGCTATAAAAGCTGCTTTATCAGACTACAGAATCAAACAACAGGACAAAAATTAATAATGTGCAAGGGACGTGGATGTTTTGGAACAGATCTTTAATTGAAATAAGAATAGGATGCAATGGAATGAAAAAAAAATGTATGTTTTAGGCATAGAAGAGTTAATTAATGCTACTTAGTGGCAGTTACTATTCTTTATCAGTGTCTAAATTCTATTTTAAATTAATGTTCTGGAAAATTCCATTTGTAACATAAGATTCGAAGCTTCAAAATGGTTATAAGTAGGGATTCATCCTGTGTTATCCAAATGTTGTAATATTTATGTATGCAAATGAAATAAATATAAACCAATTAAACAGTTGTTTTATTACCAATATATAACTTTTATAGAAAATGCAGTATTTATTTAAGATTTTTTATTGTGTAACAATGCCAAGTTTTAGAAAAATAATTGAGCTGCATCTGCTTTTGCTTGTTTTTATTTGCACTGGCGACAGCTGGCTGATATTCAACCCCTGCTACTTTTACCTGCAAAACAAAGTTATATATAATTCAATAAAATATAATTTTACAAGGGCCGATTTTACATAAATAGCAGCATTCTTATAAATAGCAGTGGTTTTGGCCCGCCACCACTTAGCGGTCAGCCATCAGAGAGTCTACTACACCTGAAGATGCTCGTGTAGAGGCGAAAAACGTGTCGTATTGTCGTCGGTGGTGTGTCTTTCCTAGTGTAGTGGTGGTGGAGTAGTGGTGCTGGGATTAGTGGTGACGGGATAGTGCACGCAATTGAGGGAGGGCGGAGTGCTCTTCAAACTAGGTAAGACACATAATTTTATTTTATTGAGTGGATATTGGCAAAGTACTTTTCCAACTTTAATATAATGATTTCCGCAAAGTAACGCCTGATGCTATCAACTAATTTTAAATTTGTTTATGTTATTTATCCTATAAATAAATTTTTAAATGAGGATCGAAAAATCGGCCTTAATTATCTAATATTAATTAGTGCATTGTCAGCTTGAAGTTAAACATCGATCACCGACATAATGGAAAGTTAACGGAGAAAAGTTTTTTTTTTTTATTATCAGTGGGCATATGAGCATACGGATCACCTGATGCTAAGTGACTACTGCCATCCATGAACAACTGCAACACATTAGAATTGCAGGTGTGTTGCCGGAATTTTAAAGAAGAGAAGGCTCTTTTCTTGAAGGTCCCTAAATCATATCAGTCTGCAAAATCGCTGGTGGTTACTGATTTCACAAAGAATTTGGAGAAGGAAGAAACTTCATAAAATGCAGTGAGGAAGTAATATTATATATTAAATATTAAATAAATAATATTATTATATATTATAATTGAGAAAACAAATGTGTCCTTGGTAAGCAGAATATTAGAGTTTGATTGTAACATGTCATGTATTTTAATTGTCCTGATAATTTTAGGGCTGTCAAATGATCACTTGTGTGTTTTATGTTCTCAAGACTATAAATTCACGGAAAGTCCAAATTATGATTTAAATGTAAATAAATTAATTCATTTTGTTGTAAAGAAAAATAATTATATTTTATTGCATAGTTTATTATACACTGGTCATCAAAAAATAGACCCACGCACTTGTTTAATATTTATCGATTGTTTCACAAATAAGCTGTTTCACATTTTATTTTATTTTGAGGTCGGATATGATGTTTGACATCTTGTTTGTCGTAAATCTTATTGAACTTGAAGGTACTTAACAATTTTTATACAAAAACTGTTGAGTGCTGATTTGATTGTTTTACGTCGGAACAAATTCGAACTTTTCTTTCAGTTCTAAACAGACTTTTGTAGGAATTTCTTGTTAATAACGTTAAGTTTATTTACTGAGGCTGTAATTGTCTAAAAATAATGGACACTACTGAAGTTGAGGCGGCCCAAGTTGTGGCTTTGCTGCAACAAGGCTTAAGTCAACGTGTCGTGTCCAGGAGGTTGAATCTGAGCCGTCCTGCAGTGCGGCGAGTTTACCAATGTTTCTGGAGACTGGCAGTATCGAAGAAGATCTGGATCTGGAAGACAGGGTGACAACTCAAAGGAATGGCCGCTTTATATTAGTATCAGCTTTACTAAATTGACACCTATCTGGTGTTGATCTCCAGTGACGCTTACGTGAAGATCGGGCAGTGGCTATAAGTGACAGTACCTACTGTAAGAAGGAGACTTCGTGAGCAGAATTTAAGACCTCACAAGCCAGCAACAGTACCACAATTGACCACAGCTCATCGACAAGCCAGACTTCAATTTGCGCGTAATCATATCAACTGGACTATAGGCCAGTTCGGAGTCAGTTCTTTTTAGTGATGAGAGTCGAATGACTTTATACGGTTCTGATGGACGCCGTAATGTCATGCGACGGCCAGGTAAATGTTATACTCAGTGTTTCATGAGAGAAACTGTCAGTTATGGTGGGGGCTCTATAATGTTTTGGGCTGCGATATCTTTGACTGGACGCACGGAGCTGGTTTTTATAAGAAGAGGTGCTTTAACTGCAGCACGCTACATCACCGAGATCTTAGAAGACCATGGTGCCATATGCCGGCTATATTGAGAGAACTTAGAATTAATGCATGATAATGCACGATCACACATAGCGCGCAGTACCTAGAAGAGGTCGGCATTCGTTATGTCAGCCAGCAAGAAGCTCTGATCTCAACCCTATAGAGCACAAGTAGGATACCCTAAAACAAAAGGTTAGAGCCCGTAATCCAGACCCCAGAAAATTAGAAACCAACAATTATTAAGAGTATCAAAATCTTGATAAGGTCATTAAAAACAATGCAGGCCGTCATTCGAGCAAGAGGAGGAATACGCAATATTAATTGCAATTGTAGGTAAATTAGCATGGATTTTATTAGCATTTGATTATTTAGCCCCACACCAGGTTACAGCACCCATGAGGTGTTGACGGTCATAGTTAGCCCGGCTACCTTCAGTTTTTGAATATTGTTTTTGAGGTAGCTGGCTAACTATGACATTGGGACGTCAAACACCTCAGTCCCCCTCAGACCATGGGTGCTGTAGCAACTGAAACGTCGGAAATCAAAATAGTAAAATTAAACGCGATAAAATCCGTAAAAATAGTTTTATTCAATGTGTAGTGTTCAGTAAATATAAGAAATCATTATGCAACAATTGTGTTCATTACTTTTAAGACATAAAATTAGCTGAACTTTAAGACATAAAAATTAGAGCGCATTTAAAATTAATCAAAAATCGTGTAACATTATGATTTTGATTTTAAATCAAAATGACTTGCAAAAAATCAGTGTTCTTAGCGTTTGTTAACGTTCTTAATGACGCTAAGTACTATAAAATCGCTCTTTCATAAGCGCGATGCGTGATTCGGTAGCCATTTTGAACAACAGCGACGTGCGTACACTGACAGTTAACGCGGCACTAGCGAGATCGCCTGATCAGACAAAACAATACCTCCCTCGCCCCGCTATCCCCGCATACCCATTGATATCTCAAATATTTACATTTCCGACTGCTATTTAGACAATGTATAGATTTCCTAGGAAATGTGTCTAATATAATTTATTTTACACATTTCCGTGCCATTTTAGGAATTACATACATTTCCTAGGAATTGTATACAATAACGGATTACATACATTTCCGGTAACATATGCAAATGAAATAAATATAAACCAATTAAACAGTTGTTTTATTACCAATATATAACTTTTATAGAAAATGCAGTATTTATTTAAGATTTTTTATTGTGTAACAATGCCAAGTTTTTGTAGTGCCAATTGAGCTGCATCTGCTTTTGCTTGTTTTTTATTTGCACTGGCGACAGCTGGCTGATATTCAACCCCTGCTACTTTTACCTGCAAAACAAAGTTATATATAATTTCAATAAAATATACTCTTACAAGGGCCGATTTTACATAAATAGCAGCATTCTTATAAATAGCAGCGGTTTTTGGCTCGCCGCTCACTTAGCGGTCAGCCACCGTAGAGTCTACTAAACCTGAAGATGCCTCGTGTAGAGGCGAAAAACGTGTCGTATTGTCGTCGGTGGTGTGTCTTTCCTAGTGTAGTGGTGGTGGGAGTAGTGGTGCTGGGATTAGTGGTGACGGGGATAGTGCACGCAATTGAGGGAGGGCGGGAGGCGGGAGGTGCTCTTCAAACTAGGTAAGACACATAATTTTATTTTATTGAGCGGATATTGGCAAAGTACATTTTTCCAACTTTAATATAATGGATTTCCGCAAAGTAACGCCTGATGCTATCAACTAATTTTAAATTTGTTTATGTTGTATTTTATCCTATAAATAAATTTTAAATGAGGATCGAAAAATCGGCCCTTAATTATCTAATATTAATTAGTGTGCATCGTCAGCTTGAAAGTTAAACATCGATCACCGACATAATGGAAAGTTAACGGAGAAAAGTTTTTTTTTATTATCAAAGAGTGGGCATATGAGCATACGGATCACCTGATGCTAAGTGACTACTGCCATCCATGAACAACTGCAACACCTGAGGAATTGCAGGTGCGTTGCCGGAATTTTAAAGAAGAGAAGGCTCTTTTCTTGAAGGTCCCTAAATCATATCAGTCTGCAAAAATCGCTGGTGGTTACTGATTTCACAAAGAATTTGGAGAAGGAAGAAAACTTCTGGTAAAATGCAGTGAGGAAGTAAAAACAAATGTGTCCTTTGGTAAGCAGCAGAATATTAGAGTTAGATTGTAACATGTCATGTATTTTAATTGTCCTGATAATTTTAGGGCTGTCAAATGATCACTTGTGTGTTTTATGTTCTCAAGACTATAAATTCACGGAAAGTCCAAATTATGATTAAAATGTAAATAAATTAATTCATTTTGTTGTAAAGAAAAAATAATTATATTTTATTGCATAGTTTATTATACACTGGTCATCAAAAAAATAGACCCACGCACTTTATGTTTAATATTTATCGATTGTTTCACAAATAAGCTGTTTCACATTTTTATTTTATTTTGAGGGTCGGATATGATGTTTGACATCTTGTTTGTCGTAAATCTTATTGAACTTGAAGGTACTTAACAATTTTTTATACAGAAATACTGTTGAGTGCTGATTTGATTGTTTTACGTCGGAACAAATTCGAACTTTTCTTTCAGTTCTAAACAGACTTTTGTAGGAATTTCTTGTTAATAACGTTAAGTTTATTTACTGAGGCTGTAATTGTCTAAAAATAATGGACACTACTGAAGTTGAGGCGGCCCAAGTTGTGGCTTTGCTGCAACAAGGCTTAAGTCAACGTGTCGTGTCCAGGAGGTTGAATCTGAGCCGTCCTGCAGTGCGGCGAGTTTACCAATGTTTCTGGAGACTGGGCAGTATCGAAGAAGATCTGGAAGACAGGGTGACAACTCAAAGGAATGGCCGCTTTATATTAGTATCAGCTTTACTAAATTGACACCTATCTGGTGTTGATCTCCAGTGACGCTTACGTGAAGATCGGGCAGTGGCTATAAGTGACAGTACCTACTGTAAGAAGGAGACTTCGTGAGCAGAATTTAAGACCTCACAAGCCAGCAACAGTACCACAATTGACCACAGCTCATCGACAAGCCAGACTTCAATTTGCGCGTAATCATATCAACTGGACTATAGGCCAGTTCGGAGTCAGTTCTTTTTAGTGATGAGAGTCGAATGACTTTATACGGTTCTGATGGACACCGTAATGTCATGCGACGGCCAGGTAAATGTTATACTCAGTGTTTCATGAGAGAAACTGTCAGTTATGGTGGGAGCTCTATAATGTTTTGGGCTGCGATATCTTTGACTGGACGCACGGAGCTGGTTTTTATAAGAAGAGGTGCTTTAACTGCAGCACGCTACATCACCGAGATCTTAGAAGACCATGTGGTGCCATATGCCGGCTATATTGGAGAGAACTTAGAATTAATGCATGATAATGCACGATCACACATAGCGCGCAGTACCTAGAAGAGGTCGGCATTCGGGTTATGTCGTAGCCAGCAAGAAGCTCTGATCTCAACCCTATAGAGCACAAGTAGGATACCCTAAAACAAAAGGTTAGAGCCCGTAATCCAGACCCCAGAAAATTAGGAAACCAACAATTATTAAGAGATTATCAAAATCTTGATAAGGTCAAAAACAATGCAGGCCGTCATTCGAGCAAGAGGAGGGAATACGCAATATTAAATTGCAACAATTGTATAAAACTATTTTTACGGATTTTATCGCGTTTAATTTTACTATTTTGATTCCAGACGTTTCGGGTGCTTTACAGCACCCATGGTCACGGGAGGGACTGAGGTGTTTGACGTCCCAATGTCATAGTTAGCCCGGCTACCTTCAGTTTTTTGAATATTAAGTTTTTTGAAGGTAGCCGGGCTAACTATGACATTGGGACGTCAAACACCTCAGTCCCCTCAGACCATGGGTGCTGTAAAGCACCCGAAACGTCGGAAATCAAAATAGTAAAATTAAACGCGATAAAATCCGTAAAAATAGTTTTATTCAATGTGTAGTGTTCGCGTAAATATAAGAAATCATTATGCAACAATTGTGTTCATTACTTTTTAAGACATAAAAATTAGCTGAACTTTAAGACATAAAAATTAGAGCGCATTTAAAATTAATCAAAAAATCGTGTAACATTAAGGATTTTGATTTTTAAATCAAAATGACTTGCAAAAAAATCATTTTGATGTTTTAACTGTTTTTAATTTGGTGTATATAAACAAGTTAAATAAAACATTTTGTTTGGTTTTGCTTAAGAAAAACGTGATTTGCGGTAAAAACGCAGGTGGGCCGATTTTTTTGATGACTAGTTTACTTAGGCACTTTTTTTTTTCAATTACGTTCAAGCACGTGTGTCACATCACAGCTACAAGTAAGCCTCGTCCGCCTTTGTGAGCTTAAAACATCTATGTGTCCACGGTAGCTCGTGGACACATGCAACCAAGTTCCAACACAGATGGTTACAGGTGCGTCATCAAGATGGAATGCCTTTTAGTCTGTAAAATGAAGTTTTATTTATTCCTTTAGACCAGAAAAAATCATATTATTGCTTAGCGGCAGAGATCGGTACAAACCTACTCATAAAGAGACTAAAGGTACTCGGCATAGGTCATCTTTGAAGGCGAAAACATGTTTAATTTTATTTTCTTAAGGATAAAGGGATATAGATTTCAGGGGACTTAGGAGCCTTCCAGAAATGAGCTTACCTACTCTTTTTTTAAAAGGCCGGCGATGCACCTGCAATTCTCCTGGTGTTGCAGTTGTTCATCGGCGGCGGTCGACACTTACCATAAGGTGAGCCGCATGTTCATTAGCTCCCTATTCTATAAAAAAAGGGACAAAGTACATATAACCTAAGCCCAAAGAAGGAAGATAAACAGAACACTATTTAAGAACGTGCACTCACGCACAAAAATAATTTGCAACCAACATCATGGTTTTAGAAGTTCATGTGCGTGAGTGCGTTTTCTTGCAATAAGTTTAGCATGACTTTGACGTCACTTGAAATGTACGTAGTATTTATTTTTTATAAGCCAGGGCTTGATTATAATCCCACCTGGTGGTAACCGGTGATAAAGCCCTAGATGGTACGAGTAAATCGCACTGTCTTAGCGTAACAAAAGTCATGAAGACGCCCAGATTGTACTTGGAGGGAAAGACGTCGGCAGATTATTCCACTCCTTTACTGTACCTACGCATTACGAAAGACGAAGCATACCGTTTGATTCGAATGCGTAGAATATCGACAACATAAGGGGTGAAGACCCGTCGAACGCCTGGTTGTCCGATGGTGGGAAGGGGAGGGAGGAATTAAGGCATGTGTTTCCTGCCCACACAATACCGAGAAGCTGGCTAGTCTGTGCCTGTGCTCGAGGCTGTCGGTTTTAACCAAATCAAGGTTACCAAATAAGCCTCTTAGCACGTCTATTCACTAACTTCATTAAGTCCAACGCTGCTAGGTGGCATTTTGCAGCAAACCGCCCATAGTTGAGGTTTGGAGAAATCTCAACCCCTAACAACTAAAGGCTGTAAGTGTACTCCAAAGATACATCCTAGAAAGTAAGAGCCAGGGATAGCGGGCCTTTTAGCAGTGATCTCATAAGATTGACATCGCCCCATTCGGAGACTGCTCACTGCCTGCAGTGAGATTCGCACGCTTAACCATAGTTTTTTTTTCGGACTGGATTTGATCCCGACTGGCCCGAGCAATCGGCTGGTACCTCTTCACAACTATGATGTCGTCTGCATACCCATAGATACCGGGCATAAGCAGATCATTAATATGCAGCAGGAAGAGAGTTGCGGAGACAACGGACCCCTCAGGAACTCCGGCGTTTGTCGCCATAGGATTAGATTAACAGCCATCGACAACGACTCGGAGAGACCATTCATTTAGAAAGTCCTTCACCCAGTCTACCAGGCACAGCAGCTCTTTTTAGGCACAAGCTGCACAGGCTAGCTTTTGGGGCACTATACCAGTCCAAAATGAGAGGCGGAACAAGCATGTTAACATAGGAGACAACTTAGGCGTACAAGCCTTTAGAACTATAGCTGGTATACCATCAGGTTCACTAGCTTTGTTCACGTCTATACTCCGCAAGGTTTTAAGAACCTGCTTGTTGATGATGGGGACCTAAAACATAGAAGTACCACAGTTAGGTAATTGAGGTGGTAAGCTGTTGCTACTGTCTTAGATGCGTATTACAATCAAAAAGAGAAGCAAACAAGTCCGCATTCTCTTTAGCCGCATGCGCCAGTGAGTATCTGGTTTTACCAGCGGAGGCAGTGTAGACCGTCAGAAGTTTGTCTCGACCGCTTTGGCGAGAGACCGAAAAGCTCTACTGCCAGATTGTTTGGCAGATGAAACTGACTTGAAATAATGCCTTTTTACAAGTCTTGGCGGCTTGATTAAAGGCTCTTTTCTTATTGATAACATCCGGAACTTTGTGTTCTCGAGCATCGAGCACCCAGAATAAATACGCCATATACTTGTGTTTTTCAGCATGGGCGCATTCGGCGTTAAACCATGAGCGAGTTTTACCACCGATGGGTACGTCAGCAAAGAGGATGAATTACTTCATCGCTTGACGTATCACATTCTTAATGGAATCCGTGCAATTCGACGGATCTTCAGACGAGTAGCAGACCTGACGCCAAGAATAGATGTAAAGAAATGCCGCATCTCATCCCAATCTAGTGACTTGTATCGCCACATTCGCCGCACAATTTGAAAATCACAGTTAGGTGGGAATATAACGACATAAATTTTGCCAGATTGGTGGTCAGAGAAGTTCACAAGGGGGAGGTAATCTGTCCGGATCGGTGGTCAGAAGAAGGTCGAGGCTTACCTGTGTTATATGCAGAGGCCGTTAGACGAGTCTTAGATAGTTTTAATTCGGACAGGGTTATTCCAATCACAGGCACAAGTCAGGACGACATATATGCAATTTTGTGGAAGGAGCGTTGCCATTACTTTTAAGCAAATTTTTTTTTTATTTAAAAAGTTGCTCTCGGACTAGGAATTTGTATTGTATCGTGGAAGTTTTTATATACAAAAATTGCACAAGGCCAAACAGTTAGACGGGTAGTAATTATTTGTAGACTAAATAAATAATTATTTTTGTGGTTTGGGTAACCACTTAAACTTGTTTCACAAATGATTATTCAAAAAAGCTACATTTGTGCGTATAGCCAAATCACAAAAATGTAGCTGGAGTTTCACCAAGTGACAAAAACCGCAAGTATAAATTAAATAATTATTCCGTGCGAGAATCGAACTCGTGGCCTGCAGCGCCGCAATCGAACTTAGCTACTAGTGCGCTATTGAGGTGTCCAATTTTTTGTTTGATTAAAAGTACCAATTTTTTTATTTTCATTATATTTCTTCTAGGGGTAAACAGACATCTGTTTGGTTGCAGTAGCCACTTACCATCAGGTTGTCTTGTTTGTCATTTTAACAATAAAAACAAAGTTAACTAAAAATATGTTTAAACCTTAACACAAGAAAAGAAGGTTGGTTTTTAATCAATAACTAACGAGTTAGACTCTTTCAGTTTGAGATTTTTTGTTGTTTTTTTTAGCTATTGATGACTTAATATATAATAAGTAGGTAAAAGTACAAACCTTGAACAAAAAGTTCTTTTTATGGTCAGGTCCACATTCAAAACACAAATTGTACTCAGGTGGGCCCAATTTCTGTTTGGAGCAGTATTCCCCGAGGAGTGACACCGGATGCTTCCCACCGGCTACGAGTGGGGCTGGACCACGACGGCTTGGCCGCTGGGGCTTTATCTTAAAAAAAATATGTTTATTTAAAAATCACACCTCTAACGAACTTTTATAAAATTACATATAGCCTATTACAGAAACTGCACGGTATAGGTATTCATTTCTGTTAGTATTTAAGAGCAATTACTCCACCGAGGCAATCCAATGCGGGTTACCGGAGTTCATATATCCTTAATTTTTTTAATTTCTCTGAAGTGGAGGTGGCTTCGTAATGTTTTCCTTCACTGCCGAGCACGGTGGTAAGTAAGCAATTAATATCGCAATTAAAGATAATTTCAATGGTGCTAGCAGGTAATGAACTGAGTTGCTTGCATACGTGTACATATTAATGACAAAAATATTTCAAACACATGTATGTATTAAATTTCATTTAATCATTCATGCTTTCATTAATTACCGCCTATAAGTTCACTGTCGCTCATATGGTCCGTGGGTGTCGAAATAGGCAACAAAGCGACTTCACAGATGGACAGCGGCATCTTTCTAATTATAATTCAAAATAATAAGCTATTGCGGTTACCACTCCGCCTGCCAAGCGTGGCAACTATAACAAATATAACCCTATGAGACAAAATGTTTAGACTTTTGATAGGCTGTTGTGAATGAATAGAAACAGAAACAGAAACTTTTTTATTCAATATAGATTATAAATAATACTTATTGAAAGTCACTCTTTTGTCTAATTACCACACAATACATAATTTATTTCTCGTGCAGATAAAAAATGGGATTATAAATGACGTCGTCTCTATTTAACTCTCGCTTGCACACTGTCTCTGTCTATACTCACAGCCGCCGATAACGATCACAAGAAAATAACATTATTCATTTGTTGCAAAAAAACGTTTTTTGCCTTTTATTGCTTCCAACTTCCGGCCCAAATAACAAGAAAGTAACCGTTCATATAAACACTCACGCCTGTCACCCAGAGGGGTAGGCAGAGATTATGGACTTCCATTTGGCACGATCCTGACACACCTCTCTCGCCTCCTCCACATCCATATACCTACGCATACACGCTCGTCAGTTAAGGGTACTCTTAATTTGGCCCATTTTCAGTACTTATATCGCCAATTTGGTCGATAAACCTTCGTCTAGAGCGTCCCTTCCCGACTCTGCCGTTCACCTCTGCCACATAAATTTGCTTTGTCACTCTTTCCTCATTCATTCTTTCTACATGACCAAACCACCGAAGCATTCCTTTCTTAATCCTGGTCACAACATCATCTTGCAAACCACACTCTTCTCTTATCACACAATTTCTCACTCTGTCATTCAGATTCAGCCCTAACATACTCCTTAATGACCGCATTTCTACAACATTTATTCTACTCTCGTGCTTCTTCTGCCACACCCAACTTTCACTACCATACCTTAAAGTAGGGACTAACACAGCATTGTGAATTGCCATACGTGCCTTTTTGGACACATTCTGACTTTCCACAACAGAGTGTAGAGCCCCATTTACTTTATTTCCTGCGTTCACTCGTCGTTCTATATCCTTATCATACCTACCATCCCTGTTAAATACACATCCCAAATACACAAACTCATCTACTTGCTCGACCAATTCCCCTTCTATTCTTATTTCACATATTGTTTTACTTTCTTCTCTTTCAATTTCAAATTCACTTTCATTCCCTTTTCTTTTAATGAAATGTTCATTAATGTAACCATCATTTGCAAATCGGCCGCCGACGACGCGAGTATGACTTGATCATCGGCGTACAAAAGGCATTTGACGGTTAACTCACCCATTCTTAACCCGCATTCTTCAACTTTCAGATTTTCCAAACAACTGTCCATAAATAGGTTGAACAGCCACGGGGAAGCCACACAGCCCTGTCTGACCCCTTTATGGATGCCAAACCAGTCCGAGTAGGCCCCGTTGATCCTGACACAAGCACTGGAGTCCCTATACAGAGACTTCAATGCCTGTATCAACCCAGCACTCAACCCAAATGAGTTCAGTGTTTGCCATAATACATCCCTGTCCACTCTATCATAAGCCTTTTCCAAGTCCACGAACGCACAAAAACCTTTTGGTTTTGGCCAAAACTTCTCCGCGATCATGCGCATGGAAAAGACCTGATCCGTACATCCCATTCCCTTTCTAAATCCCGCTTGCACATCCCAAATTTTTCCATCAGTATCTTTCATAACTCTTTCAATTAGTACCTTAGCATACAGTTTTCCCACAATGCTAAGAAGACTGATACCACGGTAGTTTTTACAGTCCTGCTGCGATCCTTTTCCTTTATATAGTGGGACTATCACGGCTTTGCACCAGTCTCCCGGTACCCGCTTAAGTTCCCAACACAAATTAAACAAAGTGTACAGCAGGTCTGCCACCACTTCCTCTCCAGCCCTTAGCATTTCGAGTGATACTCTATCATATCCGGCTGCCTTACCTGCTTTCATAATTTTCATTGTTTTCATTATTTCATCTATACTTATCTCTCTATCTCTTTCCTCTTCTTTCGGAATTTCTATTTCATTTAATTCAAACGTCTCATCACTCATAAACACGCTTTCAAAGTATTCCTTCCATCTCCTTAAACTCGACACTTCGTCATTCAGAATACAGCCATTCTGGTCTCGTATAGCATCCATTCTAGGCTGTTTTGAATGTCCCCTGGCAGTTCTTACGAGTTTCCAGAACATTTTAATATTTGCCTGGAAGTTATCCGATATTCTTCTATCATTCTTCTCCGTTCTTTCTTGCTTTTTCCTTTCAACTACTTCTTTTACTCTCTTATTTAGATGTCTAAAGACTGCCTTTTTTCTTTCAATATCGTCATTCATACCGCTAGAATAACTAGCCTTGGTTGCTAGTAAATCTAGCCATGCTCTCTTCTTTACTTCTACTTCCATCCGTACCTCATCATCCCACCATAAAGTGTTATTTTTCTTTTCATTCGTTCTCTTACTTACACCACATACTTCGGTAGCTGCATCCACCAAACCTTTCTTGATATTATACCACACAGTCTCCAAGTCTAAATCATTCATACACAATTCATCCATACCACTTATATTTTCTCTCAGTCTACATTTGTACTTCTCTTTTGCACCTTCATCTTGTAACCTTTCTGTTCTTATACGCTGTAACGCAGTGGTAGACACAGATGTCCGATGCCGCCAACGTCTGAATAGACCATTAATTCGGCATAAGACCAAGTAATGATCCGTCCCTACGTTGGACCCCCGGTAAACCCTTGTATCTACCACTGCGCTCCTCATTCTTTCATCCACAATTATGAAATCTATCATGCTTCTATCATCACCTCTTTCCCATGTATACATGTGAATCTTCTTATGACGAAAGAAAGTGTTCGTCACAAAAAGATTATTTTCCACACATACGGTGAGGAGGCTTTCACCATTCTCATTTATACTTTCATCACCAAACGTTCCCAATATCCTTTCATAACCAAGCCTCTTCACACCAACCCTTCCATTAATATCTCCTAATATAACAATATTTTCATTACCCTTGCATTTCATTAGCACCATCCTTACCATCTCCCAAAACTACTCTCGGATATAAGTGGGCTTAGACATGTCTGGGGCGTAGACCCCTAGAACAAACAACTTCTTTAAGCCCACTTTCATTCGTATCCATAGCAGTCTCGGGCTTACACATTCATACTCTTTCACACACTGACCCATTCTTTCTGAAAGGATGATACCGACTCCCTGGCATGCCCGCTCGGTCTCGTCTACCCCAGACCAGTACGCGGTATACATGCCATGTGTAGTGGCATCCTTTCCCTTCCGTTTCGTCTCATTTACACATAACACATCTATTCCTCTATCATTCATCATATCGCATACTTCATCCATCTTATCATTCATTGCTCCACATACATTCAGCGTAGCCAGACGGGCTTCCGCAATCCACTTTTCGCCCCTCCAGGAGACAGAACGTGACGGGTGGCGAACCTCGTCGCCGGTTAACCGTTCAATATACTTTTATTTTAAGTATCAAATTGTTTTTAGTAATCTCAATGAATGAACATTACTTAATTATTAGTGAATTGATTTATCTCCCGCCTCCCTATTATAATATTCAGTTGATAAATTAATTTTATTACAAAATTCAATTGATTTAATATACTAATTAGATTTTTCCAATAACTAAAAATTTCCAAATAAACTAAAATAACTTTTAAGGTGAAACACGGTCTGCTCTCGGCCATTATCCCGCGAGATGGCGCTGAAGTCATATTTTTTTAGTTTATTTGGGTTTTTGTGTAATTGGAACATTATTAAGTCTTAGAAGTAGCTACCGCGGTACTCGTACATTAAGTATACTTTATTGTACTAGGTCATATCATTGCCTCAAAATCTACACAATTTGACACAAAACCCTAAAATAACATCTGTCATTGAATATAGTGTCGTTTACACACACAGACGTGGGTGAATTCCTAGGCCCTACGTTTACGAAGATTGAGCACTAGATGGCGTGAATGAAAAAAAAATGTTTTTCTCTTTTCTGTATGGGTAGGCAGGACTACAGAACGCCACCTGCTACGATGTATATTATGTACGATTCATCATCTGCCTAGCCTTCTTCCCAACTATATTGGGGTCGGCTCTCAGTCAAACCGGATTCAGCTGAATACCAGTATTTTACGATTACGTTACAAAAATAAAAGTTATATTTGTAGGCGTATGCTATTTAATTCAATAATAATTTTGGAAAATAAATTATGTCAACACTAAGAACAATAAAACGCAGTTTTATTTTAATACCTTACACTATTGAAATTATTGATAAAAACAAGTATTTAAAGTAACACGCCTGATACATGCCTATTCACTCAAAACTAATAACACAGATGATTTGCAACATAACCAATTATTACAAAAATTTGACATTACATAACACGTAAGAAACTATTCATAAACAAGAGATAACAAATCTAAAACACGATTTAGTATGCGATAATAACCAGGAAGGTAAAAATATTTTCCTAATTTCAAAGCACTCAAATTTCATTGGTGCCGGCAGGGATCGAACCCGGGTTGCTCGCGTACTGGTGGTATCTTGGTGGCTTACCGATTTATAATTTTATTTATTGTTGACCAAAAATATATTCAAATTAAAATACGAAACACTGACTTTGTAGTTTTGTACTCAACACCGACACATATGAGCATATGACGTAGGTAATTAGTATTGTGACGAGATTTTAAATCACGAGCCAACTTACTGTTTCTATACCACCGAAAATAAAATTTCGTATTTTGAATAATTAATTACTATACCTATAATAAATTACAATATATTCTATTATATTGGAATCAAATACAAAATAGAAATATTGCAAATTGAATCAATGAAAATCATACAAAAATATATAACATGCAAGAAATTCCGCGCGCAAATTCGAGAATTACTTCAGAATGTATTTTATTACAGTCAAACAAGCGAACGAAGTTTGGCAACGCTTTATCTTCTTTCAACGTAGTGCATTTAGGTCAAGGTTAAGAAGGACGGCATCGTTGCACGAATAATGGTTGCCAAGCAACAGAAAAAAATTGTTTACATTGCCGTCAAAGGTCGTCAGTTTTGTTATATTATTGTTTTTTTTTAATGAACGGTAGGAAAGGAAATAAACCAATTTTGTATATAAGATATTGATTTATAAGAATTATGATATCGTCTGCGCGCCATCTAGCGTGCCAATATCTAAACTATGCCTTTGGCGCTTTTGCTTGTCAAAGTTGTCAAAAGTCACTCACACTACTAAAGAAGTGTCAAAATTTTCCTAGATTTCACTATTGTTTCTCTTATTATATACTGTAAGTTCTTTCCTAAAGAGGTCAACTGCGTGCACATTTCAGTGTAGAAAAGTGATAAAATGATTACTTTTAAACAAATAGTGTCTGTGTTTAGAGTATATGTCCAGACAAAAATGTATGTATCGGAGCATCCACCTTAAATTAATATTATATTGTTATTTGTAATATAATGAATCAACGTTATTAGCGCTGCTTTCGTTTCTGGTACCGTGTACGCTGACAATACAGGCTCGATGAGACGCCATTTCTAATCCCATTCTTGATCCGCACGGGTAGTACACACAATTATCATGTCTCATTTGTTGTTTTTTAAATATACCTTATAGTTACTTACTCCTTTTACCGGTCTAGTTCTGATCTCCTCTTTCGATTGTAGACCTCTAGTATCCAACTTGACCTCGAGAAGCAATGGTTGAAGTGTTCCGGTGCCTTCTTTACCCAGACCTTGGCCTGGAGTCCAACCCATTTTTTGCAGCAAATGCATGCCCATGCCGCCTTCTACTGGCGCGGCCCGTACCAGTTGGTCCTATGCATTTACATATAAATATTAATAACTGAAAAAATATTAATGCAATATAGATAGACCTCCGTACTACTGCAGGTAGTTAAGAAATTGCAACTCTATTGGGTTTTAGTGGTAATAATTGGTATTATGAAAGTTATCGTATATATAAGCTAAAATTACACTCATTAGATAATAGTAAAACTTAATATCAAAATAATAAGGATATATTCTAAAATGCAATATTATTAAACTTTTAGCCATCAATGACAGGCCGCTTAGTAATTTCTTTTAAATAATTATGCAGTAATTCTTTATTAGTACACACAAAGATATCCATATTGTTTACAAGATAAATACAAAAAACAACTGTTACTGTTAAGTTTGATAAGATCCCCAATTTAAAATCCATTCTAGTACAAGAAACTGCAATTCATATCAAAAGCAAACTTAAATCTCTTTAATTAACGTGGAAAATAGTAAGTACATTTTCACAATTTACTATTAATCCTTCAATCAATATATCTTTTCCTTCCCGAACTTTTGATACTTACCTCCTCAATGATTGGGAACATGAGTAAGCATTGCGCATATCATCGGCGAACCGTGTTCCATCTAACGAAGTGCCCGCGTCTCCTTATCACTTAAAAGCTGCAACAAATATTCAAGAAATCCCTAATAAGCAGTGTTTTTCTGAGAGCTGACGAGAGATAATTAAAATAGTTTTGTATCTCAGCAGCTCAAAGAATCACGCGGCTTTCAATAATGTGTGTAAAATGACTGACTTTTCATAGGACTTTCATACTTTAGAGAGTCCTTATGACGTTTAAGTGATATTGCGTTTTGTTATGACTCGCCAATTAGCACAAAACTCTTTACAGTATGTTGGTGCGGTACATTGCTAAGTGCGTTACATTGTTAAATTCTTGGGAGATTTTGAAGACAGCTTAACACAGTGGATAGTTTATGACGTAGTATCCCAAGACCTCTAAGCGGATAAAAAACTGAGATTTATATCACCATCGAAGCACTATCGTTCTTTGGTGGCAATCTCTAATCTGTGCGACTGTTTGACCACAGACTAATAAGTGTGTGTTTACTTATATCACTAATAGTTCACATGTGCAGATATTTGATACTGCAAAATTGCACCACTATTACGTGTCAAAATCCACTGTAAACTACATATTATTTAAAAAACAATAATACAGGAGCAACAATCTGCTAAGGGGCAAGTTCCCGCCAAAACTCCTAAGTTATATTGAGTAAGAACGTAAATTTGCAACAAAATAAAGATAAAAAGTTTAACGAATTTTTTTAGCAACTTTAATTTTTTTTTATATTGTCTGTATCATGTAAATAAGTATAGGAAAATATAATCAAAGTAAGTATAAGTCTTAATATGGAATTAATTATAAAACTTTAAACACCTTGTTAAACAAGGTTTCTAAAGTGATTTAAAATACTGTCATTTCATTTAAGCGAAATAAAGATTTGGTTTGATATTTTTGCCAAACAAAAGAAAAAAAGTCAGTCGTATTTCGAAAAATTAAAGGGGAAAACTGAATATTTGTATGCTTATTGTGCTAGTGATAATTAATATGCCATAGGAAATGGCATAAGAATTACCACGCGTTTAGGGCTCAGCTAAATGTGCGGTGTAAAGAGCGAACTGTTTAGTTCTTTCTTCACACAAGGCCGGAAATAGTACGAATTGAAGAAATAATGGTTATAACAACATTGCGTTTGTTAATTGATTTATTTAATAATGTGCCGTAATTTAGACAACTGATGATATTACATTAAGCTATAAAAAAAAAGATATTTCACTAAAAATAACATCAGTTGTCAAAGTATTAATTCAAGGTGCTGCTTTCTAACAAAATTATGATAATAATAGCATAAACATGTTTGATATTTATTAGAAAGAAAAAGAAGTTTGCCGCCATTTTGTGACGTTATAAATGTCACCTTAACTTCACTCGTGTATGATTGAATCGCAGAGTAACTGACTTGACACTGGCAGAATTCTATCAAGAGAAGCCATAATTTAAAAGAAGAAGAAGAAGAAGAATCGCAGAGTAGTTTAATGCTGCTGTGTTTAGTATGGTGAGTGCAGAGAATCGGAGACCCTTTAAAGTGGTAAAACAAATCTCAGAGGTGACAGCACATCTGCATTTTGATTCTTGATTGATGATAGATGTAGATGTCCATGGGAACACACAGCGTCCACTTGCTATCAGGTGACTATGTGCTCGTTTGTCATCCTTATTTTTTACCAAAAAAATATGTATGTTATTACTCTAATGGTAGAATAATGGTGTGCAAAATATGAAATACAACAAAATGAATTTATTGGCAGAGATTAATTTATTATTTAAAATAAAAATCTAAAAAAAAACTAATCAATATGTTTCAAGCAACAATATAGTAATTTAGGCAAATAATGGTTCGACACCCCAAACGCGACATTTTGATTTTAAAGCAATGTTGTTATAACCATTAAAATGTGAATACACAAGGTCAGAAAGAATAATACGTGTGTATTATAAGTTCTGACCGGGCGCCCGCGCTGGATCATCGCGTGACGACGCTAATGCCGACCACAGACGCTTTCAGCTGAAAGAAAAGTCATTGAAACGCTTAAAGTATTGAATGAAACCTATAGATGTGGAATGCTCTCGTAATATAAAAACCGGCTAACAAGATCTCAAAAATAAATATTTTTTGGTAATTTTAATAAAAAGCTGACCACTATCATATCTATATATTAGGTCCTTACATATGAAATTGGCGTTTTATACGGGAGGAATATAAATACATTTTTTTTTGTAAAATATATTTAATTAATCAAAGTATGCACCGTTGTTATCTATGCACTTTTGCCATCTCATAGGTAGTTCATTGATCCCTTTAATAAAAAAAACCATGGGGACGAGAATCAATAAACTCTTTGAAGGCGGTTTGGACTGCCGCATCGGAGTTGAATTATTTTCCTTGTAAGAAGTTGTCCAAATTCCAGAAAAAATGGTAATCTGTTGGAGCAAGGTACGGGGAGTACGGTGGATGTCGCAGACATTCCAATTGTAGCTCATCTAACTTAGTGGTTGTTTGTTGTGCAGTGTGTGGTCTTGCGTTGTCGTGAAGCAGCAGTGGCCTAGAGCGATTGATCAATCTCGGTTGTTTAGCAGTTAGTTCTTCCTTCATGGTTTGCAGTTGCTGACAAAAGATATCTGCCGTAATCATTTGGCCAGATTTTAGAAAGCTGTAGTGAACGACACCGGCGCTAGTCCACCAAACACTTACAAGTAACTTTTTCTGAGTCAATTTTCGTTTAGGGCAGGATTTAGCCTCCAGGGTTTAGCCATTGCGACGAGCGCTTCCGATTATCGTACAGTATCCACTCTTCATTATTGTGTCGGTTGAGCAAAGTAACACAGCAGTCGACGCGTGTTTGCAAGTTCGATTCACTCAATTCATGAGGTACCCATCGTTCAAGTTTTTTACTTTCCCGATTTGCTTCAAGTGGATTAATACAGTTTTATCACTTACCCCGAAGCCTGCAGCTATCTCTGAACTGCTTTGTGATGGATCCGCTTCCACAATAGCCTTTAATTCTTCATTTTCCACTTTGGTCTCCGGCCGTCCACGGGGTTGGTTCTGAAGGTCGAAATTTCCAGAACGAAAACGTTGAAACCAAAAACTTACCGTGCTTTCTTTTGCGATACCAGCGCCGTACACATCATTAATCCTTCGAGCTGTTTCTGCAGCACTGGTGCCACGGTAGAACACGTACTCGTAAATATACCGATATTTCATGTTTTCCATTGTGCGGTAATAAGCGACGCCAAAGAATAAAATAATGAGGAAAAACAAATGAATTACTGTTTTCAAAACTCAAATGTACCAGCTAAATGAATTTACAAATTTGAATTTGGAATTCTTAACCAAAGAAGAGATAATTCAGATCAAAGTGGTCAGTACGACAAAACGCTAATTTCATATGTAAGGACCTATTATAAATACGTGAAGACAAAAGTTTGTACCCCTTTTTAAGCATATTGCGCGCACGGAGGAGTGTGAATTTTGGCACAGTTGAAGTTAATATGGAGGAGTGCAGAAAACTAAACTTTATACACAATAGCATTAAATTAAATTTAATAAAACATGTATTGTTTAAGTTCATACTGCTTATGATAAACATTTATTGTCGCTTGGACAAATTATGTAGTTTGTTGACATACATACTGCCAATGTCTCATAGTAAGTATAAGAATATGTATGTTACTTCTCCAATGTCTAATTTACTTAGTAAACTACGTGAAGTAAATATTTACAAAAAATAATTATCTTTTGTTTGTGGCAGTGGCATAATGTTACTAAAGAAATTTGGTAGCCGACCCTACTCAATTGATTGAGATTTACGGTTGGTCTTATACTCATTTCATAATTTTTGATCGTTCATGTGTCATTTTCTCATTTTCATTTTTCTGTGTTATATAATGCTTTCAATGTTAAAGCCTATTTTCTACTTACGATCAATAAATAAATGTGTGGAGGAAAAAGTCTTCCAGAAATTACCAGTATCATTTATGATTCACAATAATTATCTATACGTTTATTACCGAATTTATATTACGTTAGAACTCACATCAGGTTTCATTTTATACTTTAAAAGATAATTGCATTTTGCTAGCTCAGTCATCACTAAACCCGCATATTTTATAAACAATAGGAATATATTCATAAAACCTTAGCGTGACAGTGTCGTGAAATCGTGATGACTCAGCTGCAACTTTGAAAATACCAATAATGTCAAAAATTCTGAAAAAAGTGTAAGCAAATTTGAGCTCTTTACGCTTCTAGTGGGGTATACCTTCTTGGCCCAGGCTTGTGTACCGCTCGCCAGTTCCCTTGGAGTTAGAATCTGAGCGCCCGTCGTTCCTGTGAACTGGCCTAATGAAGAGTCCTTCGACGTCCAACCGAACTGTAAAAGAAGATTAATTATATATTATGTTTATGAAGCTATAATTTTTCATATTTGCAATAATTTTAATGAAGGTTTCTTATATTTACGCAAATACTAAACATTGAATAAAACGAATGAAGGTGTGCTGCGCACACACACTAGTATATACTTAGTAATATTGTACCTATCTACCACATATATGTATACTTAGTAATTTTGTACCTCTCTACTTAGTATTAAGAATTGCAGTCAGTAGCTAGTTGCCCACCAACTGTATTGCGTTCCTATCCTATAAAATAAATATGTCGTAAAAATAACTCGATATTTCATTATGGTCACCTGTAGGGACCCTTATGGAGTCAGCTCCTAAACGAATTTACAGATCGAAGTATTCGACATCCTGACGTCACGTCATAGATATGGAGAACGATCTTGAAGTATTGAAATCTTGCAGTTGTATGCATTGCGTTTGGATTTAATTTCATTAATTATTTATAGATGGCAGAACCCAGCCATCTTTTCTATCTAAATTATGATGTATTTGTTTTAATTTAATAGCCTCATTCTAGGTAGAGGTTGGTGTTCCTTGCGACGATTTGTGGTTTATCAAAACTGCAGGGTTAGCCAAGATGACTTTCTAAGATCGTTATAAAAAACAATAAAAATGAAAGGGAATGACATATCTAAACATTACGGTCCGCGTTTTCTATCTTGGCCGGATTAAAGTTGGCTTTCCGAGACATTCGCGCTTGTACAGGAGCTAGTCGATAGAGATGTGCCACTTCTTATTCGCTCCTAAGATTGCTTAGGTAAACAGTTCGTTTTGAATTTATGGAATAAATTGAAAATTATTATTATAATGAAAATATCTTTATGTGTTTCAATAAAACAATAGTATCTTATAAAGAATTACGATAAACAGTTTGAATATACAGGGTATTTTTGAAACGCTCCCGAAAACGAAGACAGATGATAGTACTAAGGATACCTATGATGATGGGTCACAAAGAAATTCGATCCCGAGGAAAAAAAATCATCTTTTCACAACGTTTTTTTTAACTTTATTCACGCTCCATCATGTTATTACAGTTAATTGAAACGATATTTCACTAAAAAAATCATGAAAATACTGAAACATAAAACTAGCAGTGAAACTTAAAAAAGAAAATCAGCTGACAATAGGGTCAATATCCTCGCGGGCGCCGAACTCTTATCTAGATCGGTACGAAACAATGCATTAGGTATACTACTCACTCTACCCTTCCCTTTCACACACACGCTGCCTCGTGTCGCCTCGCGCTATGGAATTTACACATGCTTCAAGTACGTTACCTCTTTCGCATTTGTTTTGGCGGGATTGATTAATAATTTTAGTTTTTGAGACAGTTCCGTGTTGACTATCACGAGCGATAGTTCAATTGGTTTGTTTATTAAATTATTGTCGTTGTTACTTGTTATTTATTAATTAATGATATTGTTCTTGTTGTTACGTTTTGTGTTTTTTGTTTTGTTTTAATAATGCCTAACGCGAAGCTACGTTTATAGTGCGGCATGAATACGGCAACATGTTAATGTGCCTTGGAGAATCTCATAAGGCCACGGAGGATCGGTAAGCTGTTTCATACCTAATTTTTTTTAAATAACTTAGTACTGAACTGATCTGAATAGGTACATAACTGAATACATCAGAATAATAAACATACCTCCACAATGGATAAAAAAGCATGACTCAAACCTTCTTAACATTTTATTTAAGTATTTTTTTCATTAGCGGGGAATCGAACCAGTTTTTTGGTTTATTTAACCTGTGAATTCGAATTAAGTAAGCTACGTGGAGACAAGCACAGTGGCAAAATAGTAGGTAGACAAGTGTTATAAATTATTAGGTATTGTGGTACCATCGCTAGTTGCGGGCCGCGCGAATTCGGCGTTCGCGCGTACATTGACCCCTAGTGATTGTAATTCAGTAATTCCACTGCTGGTTTTATGTTTCAGTATTTTCATGATTTTTTTTTTGTGAAATATCGTTTCAATTAACTGTACTAACATGATGGAGCGTGAATAAAGTTAATAAAACGTTGTGAAATGATGATTTTTTTTCCCTCGGGATCGAATTTCTTTGTGACCCATCATCATAGGTATCCTTAGTACTATCATCTGTCTTCGTTTTCGGGAGCGTTTCAAAAATACCCTGTATAGTAAGTACAGGATCTTAGCATTGACAATAAATTCTTTCAGTAACCCCAAAATAATATAACTTTAAATTTTTCAAATAAATATTTAATGCACATCATCATAATCACTGTATTTAAAACGACATGTTTCATTTACGCTACCAATAAACCATAAAAAATATAAAATAAAAACGAATCATAATCGATTATTTAAGTAATTGTAACCGCGCCATATGCGAATTCGTATCTCTTGTTTTACGAGGGTGACACTGAAAGTTCTTAGAAAATCAAAAACTGAACAAACTAGTAAGTTATTAGTTTTATTATATCTTTTCAAAATAGTGTCCATTTACATCAATACATCGCTGCATCCGATAGAACCACTGAGAAAAGCACTTTGCCCACTCGTCCTTAGGGGTCTCTACGATGGCATTTTGAAACGCAGCCACTGCTTCCTCGGCGTCCATAAAACGTTTTCTTCGAAGTTTTATTTTTATTTTCGGAAATAAATAAAAATCGCAAGTTGCAAGGTCAGGGCTATAGGGCGGGTGACTCTCGCTCGCACTATGATACTGTGAGTGTGGTGACTAAACGACCTTAATCTTCCGTAATACAAGTTTTCTTAGAATCGAGTTCAGTGGATGGAATTTTTTTTGGTGTGTCATTTTGATGTTATCTAATTAATTTATTATAATCTCTTTTGATATAGTTTTCATTATTTATGAACCTTAGTGTTGAAATAAGTACACATAAATATTTTAATTGTTACGCAGTAATAGTAGTATATATTTTTTTTAATCGGTACTTACAGTCAATTACCATATTTTTTATTAGAAAAATATTTGACGCAACGGCATTGACCGAGCTTTTCTCGAGTCGATAATTAAGGCAGTACTCACTTTTCATAAAAAGCTTGTAACTTGGGTAACATATTCAAAATCCAAAATTGGTCGTCTTTGTAGATTTTTAGTACTGCTTTCTCCAGAAATAGGATATTTCTTTTTTACGTTGAGTGACGCATTGATACTTGTATTTATTTTTACCCATTCCGACTGGTAAGAAAGCTCAGCTACAATCAAAATAACTATAATGAGTTAACTATGTGGTATAATAATAATGTGCGAACTTTATACTAATTGAAATATACTGTACGAAAGTAAATACGTACAACGATCAAAAACTGCGGTCGTAGTTGACAATGCTCTAGCACGCACACAATAGCAGCGCCTATACGGCAATCGACGCACACTACGATGGTATCAAAACGACGCAGCGCGCGAAATCAATTGACGCAGATCCAACCTCGACAAGCGCTCGCGCGATAGTGATCGCAGATGGCCGGCGCAGTGAAATATATGGTACTTTTATGTAATTAATTAAAAAATAATAGTAACGAATTAAGAACTAAAAATAAATACTTTTTAATTCGTTACTATTATGTTGATGATTATTTTGGTATAAATTTTACGTCAAAATGATGTAGAACTTCGGAGATATTGGGGCTTGTATCGAAGCTTTTTCGATCGTTAATTGAATTATGTAGTTTTTTTTTCCTTACGTGAAGGACATATAACGAAAATGTATTCTATGATTATTAAAGTATAGGATATTTGGGAGATAAAAATATTTTTTTTGAAGGTCGATATTCAATAGAATCTACAAATTAGAGCTTCCAAATCATGTCTCCGAGATTTTTTTGCCTAAACATGCATCGGGAGAATGATTATTACTAAATAAATAAATAAGTTATCTATAATTTGGTTTGAGCTTATTGTAGTAGAGAAAACGAACTATTTTTACCAAGTAATTTTTATTTCAAGCAACGAACGAAAATCATACAATTTCAACGAGGAAACCTTGTAATGTCGCGTTTTTTTGTAATACTCCTCTTAAAAACCAGTTGTAAACAGTAGCACGAGATGGGGCTTCATCGTGAAAGGCCAATCGAAGTCTATCATAACTTTCTTGTTGACTTAAATGACATCGAAAGTCATAAAAAATCATTGTACGAAAATTTACTCGCGTTACAATTCATGCTGACGTGACACAGACAATTTTCAATTTGCCGCCAAATCGTAAACAAATGACAAATTAATAAAATACATAAACACAAAAATATTGGCAGAGTTCCATTTTCAAAATTTGAACTTATTTTTTTATTATATCGTTTACAAGTGGCCAGTTCTAAAAACTTTCAGTGTCGCCCTCGTAGCACAGTTTTAAGACCTTACAGTTGTGAAACGCCTTTGATGTCCGGCAATGCCGCCGTCCGCGTAAGTATTCAAGCGGCCAGCGTGTATGCTAGGGGTTGTCACGAAATTGGAAATAAAATTATTTTGGATATTATAATATTAACATTATGTACAACGTATGTAAAAACGTTTATCGAACAAGATCATTTTTATTACTACTAGAAAAAACATTTATAAGTGTTGCACTGCCAAATATTTTCGTGACACTTTCTTTTCATAGATGTTTTCAGTTTTCGATTGTTAAATTTAGTTATGTAATGTATTCGCATTCGGATAAACAATTTTATCAACAAAATAATGAGGGAAACATAAGCATGGCCGTCATTTGAATTCTATTTTACTTAGTAACTCATATAACTATAACAGTAATTCACAATTCTAGATATTATATTTTTCGAAAACGGCATTTAGGTCTTTAAACTGTGGTTTAAGTTACCGCTCACCTTTCGGAACAAAATGGTGACAAGAGGAGAGCTCTTGTCACCATTTTGTTCCTAAACTATATCTGCACAATCACTCCTCGCGACTAACTTCAGTCCGGCCAGGTCTTTTTCATTCTTGCTACCTGCGTGGCGTAAATACCTACAATCGCGCGAAACCTCAAGTTACATACGCAGTCAGGGCTAGCGCGTTTTAGGCGAGCAACATACTAGTGAATTTTATAGTTTTTAGGGTTCCGTCCCCAAAGGATAACCAACGGGACCCTATTACTAAGCCTCCGCTGTCCGTCCGTCCGTCTGTCTGTCAGTGGGCTGTAACTCATGATCCGTAATAGGTAGACAGTTGAAATTTTCACAGAATGTGTATTTCTGTTGCCGCTATAACAACAAATAATAAAAATTAAAATAAATTAAAAATTAGTAATTTGAATTAGCGATGATTTCATTCATTTTCATAGTTTTCTATAGTGTTAAAGATCGTAGAATGTCATCTTAGCTAACCCAGCTGATGTAATGATAAAAAACAATTCAAAATTTACCATATTTCTTGTAGCATAAAATAATAAGCAAAAGTTAATACTTTAATTCTAATTACGGTTCGAAGTACCGCCATTAATTTTTGAGATTGACAGCTCGGTAAGAACAAGTGTTTGTATTGCCTACAAATCATTGTCTCGAGTCTGTTGTATTTATTCTAATTTATGTATGTAAAACACCGCCACGATACAGGAGATAATTCTACTGTGGGCTAACATATTAAAAAAAAATGTGGGCTAAAATATTTTTAAGATTATTGAGATCAACAAAAACAAAAAAGAGTGATGGGTAGCAAAGTTTCCAGAGTGAAACTTCGCCCAGTGTTAAGTATTGATAAAATCTTTCTAAAGCTCTGGCGCGGAGCAGGAAGAATTTCGTACAATGACCTCTTTGCCTACTAACAGTGGTCACAAACATTTTTGTATTAAGTGCGGTTTATATGAAATATTTGAAGGAGAAAAAAATAAATTTACTAACTTATTAAATAAATTATTTTGATTTTAGCATAAAAACAGTTATAAAAATCGAGTTACAATTACTAATTTGGCAGAAATAAAAAAAATGAAAATTGAAAAAGCGGGATCCGATTTCTCTGTATCGGAATTACTGCTTTCCAACGACGTCTCGCCTGTCACATTTATTACAAAAGAATCAACAGTTTTGTCTACATTATCCTAGATGATAATTCTATTTAATAATATTTTATCTATAATAACCTGTCATTCTATCTAATTTCGATTCCTCTTTTTTTACGTGACTGATGCAATTTTGCCATTTTTCTGCTGAAATGTTGCCTAAAGCCTCCTGGAGCAGCTTTATAACATCTGCCATCTTAAGTCTTGTATTTTTCCGGGCCACATACCCCTTGACGTCTGCCCACACTAGTTCGATGGGATTCAATTCGCAGTGGTATGGAGGTAATCTCAATACCTCCACACCAACTCTTGCAAAACTTTTGCCATCTCATCGACCACGTACGATTGGTACTAAGTTTTGACAACTTTCACCTGAAAAGAAATTTGCTTCGATGAAAGCCATTCTTGGATGTTTTTCCAACTAGTAACTGGGGTTTTCTCCTGGCGTCTTGAGTGGTAGCTGGCATTATCCATGACAACCACTGCGTTTGGCTCAAGTCTCGGTAGCATTGCTTGAAACCAATTTTCGAACTTGACTGCATTCATCGATTCGTGATAATCGCCTGTACCTTTTTCTGATTCTGGCACGAATCCTTTTTCACCTCCTATATGTATAATAATTAGCCGGTTGCCTTTGGAAGTAGCATTCTTGGCACCCGTCGACAAAGCCTCCAAAAATGCTTGTTTTAGTGACTAAACTGTAGTGTCTTCCCACACTTTGCCTACAGTGTGCCCTGAAAAGTAAATGAATAAATTTATCATAAGTTTAAACATTTAACCACTTGATATTGCGAACATCTTAGGGGATTACAATCGCTTCTGTCGATCCTATGTCCTTCCTCTTGTTCCAAAATATATATATTGAATTTTATCAAGATCAGCGCAGCCGTTTAGGCGTGAAAAGGTGACAGACAGACAGAGTTACTTTCACATTTATAATATTAGTATGGATTTAAGTCAGTCAGTAAATAATAAAAATAAGCCTTACCCGCATTCACCCTAGTTTCATTCAAGTAATATATTGGTCGTTGTTGCTGTCGGTAAGTTTTCATATTTTTCAAATATTTGATACGCCACAATGTTATGTCATCTTTGTCGATTAACCCGTTATTTCTCCTTCGTTTGACATACTTAAACTTCAAATGTTTCAGTAATTTTTTCAACGATGTCAAGCCCATGTTTGGTAAGGATTCGTCTGCATTTATGACATGTAGCACCTTTTTTGCTGTAGGTAAATCTTCTTTTAAATAAAAGCTGTGCACTATTCGTCTAATGCACGATTTATCGAACCCATCAATCATTTCAATTAATGAGAGTCGTTTTATCGGTGATGCAGCTGGTTTGACGGTATCTGTTTCGGTATATTCTTTTAAAGTACGATATATGACCGATTTCGAAATGCCCGAGATATCGGCTGTTTTGTCCTTCATTTCTGTTTTTGAAGGACATTTATCAGCAGGCCAGGATTATTTAACGTATTTAAACACGTTAATAATCATTACCTTCTCTGATACACTAAAGTGTGACATTTTTCTTTTCTTCAGCGGAGAAACAAACTCCTTGAATGGACGCGAGGTAGACGGCGCTGGTTCCATTTTAAAACAGTGAAGAAAACTTAACATATTAACAAAACCACTTAACAATTAAAACAAGATAACAAAAAGTAACAAACAACAACAGAAACAGAACAAACTAAGAATAGATAACTGAGATAACTGTGTCCGAAAACTGAGCGATCACTAACGCATCCCAAGATGGGATGTCGTTCGTTCGTTATTTAAAAATTATTAATTAAGTCAAGCAAGCCAAGGATTTTTGGTCGTGACTCAAGGCCAACCAAAAACCACATGCAAACAAGAACAAACCTTACAGTCTCAGGTAAAAGGTTTACAATTCCTGAGGACGGCGGCCATTGCATCTGTGTGAGCGATACGCATTATACATACGCGGGAGTGACAGAGACAGGTAATAACAGGTTAAAGTACGAAATTCTTCCAGCTTCGCGTCCGGACTATAGCAATAAACTTCAAGTAACACATTCTTGATAAGGCATATATAAGCAGTGGTGGTTTAAAAAAAACGCTTTATAAGTTAAGGTAAGGACCATGCTCTCCAAAGCCGAGGAGATTAATTTATTTAGCCGTAATATACTTACTCCTCGGGTACTACACAGCTCATTTTCCTCTTGTTCCTTCCGTATCAAAGACAATTTCTGCGACACAATTGACGCCACGTCCTGATGAATAAAGAAATGTAATTACTGTATGTAATGTAAAGTAATATATTATTACTAACTTGACACACACACACACACAAACACACACACGCACGCACGCACACACGCACGAACGCACCCATACGCACGCACGCACGCACGCAATTACGCACGCACGCACGCACCCACACACACACACACACACACACACACAAAATTATAATTATGATCATACAGGCATAAAGATAATGAAAAAGAATACTAACAGCTTTGGGAGGTTCGATTCCTGGTGGGTATGCCTGCGGGCCCGGTGCTGGCAGAGCAGGGACTGAAGACAATTCTTGAAACAAAAAAAACTTATTTGAAATTGTATTTGTCGTTGAAATTAGTTTATAATTTACGGATTTTCCCGCGTTTAATTTGACTTCGCGACAAAATCCTAGTATTCGTAAAAATATAAGAAATAATTATTTATCGTTCTTATTTGAGCTGTTTATTATTAATTAATTTCCCTCTATTAATAATCAATGTATCGAGGGATTTAATTTACGAATTTTAGCATTTTATATACTTCCTTTTGTTGTAGATTAAATTATCCATGTACTTAACAAATTGCTAAAAAGGTAAAAAAACAGATCCACTCAGTTTATAAGTTGAATTAATGTTTTACAAATTTTTATTTTTTGCATTTGCATCTAAAATTCTAAATAAACAATTCCACCAAGAGACAACAACCCCAATATATAAAATATGTTAAATCACGAAACTAATATACTTATTATTTATAATTCGATATTTCCCAGTTATCATTATTTATCGTGTGCTCCAAGCGCCGCGGCCATTGTTTTTTCTTTAGATTATTTATACAATACAACTACATATAATAAAAACTACGGATGCCAAGCATGGCAAACTATGGCATAATCCTCCCTATCCCTATGAGGCAATCTATGGGAGAGGCCTATGTTTAGCAGTGGAATTTTATAAAGTTAAAGTTACAGTCTATATACGTGCCTGGTGGACACAGGCCTTTCATTTCTGAGAGGGTTTTAGGGCAAGGAAATGTCCGCCGCGCTGCCACGATGCGTGTTGGTGAACTTCACATCTCTTCGAAATTTTTTTCTTATTTCTCAGACATGCAGGTTTCCTTACGATGTTTCCCATCACCGCCGAGCATGTGGTAAATGGGACTTTTATGCTGTTATAGGCTGTAGTGTAATGGATGGATGGAAGAGGACATCCGGGCGGCGATTAGCCCATACAAATGTATTTTAAACCGGTTCAGTTTTGGAGGAGGGTATATGTACAATTTCTTATAGAAGTAATCAGTTGCAGACGTCAAGCTCCGTTGTTTGGGCACAGCACATAGCAATACTATTCTTTAAATTTGTTGCAGCCCCGATATCCTCTTAAGGTATTATTTCAACAGTTTGAAGCAGTTTTTATGTGACTATATTTAATGTGACTTACGACTTCCAGATGTAAAGGCCTGTAAATATGCTGGAGTTGAGGACGGTGGAGCGGGCAAGGCTAGAGGCTCAGTCCTGATAGCAAAAAAAAAACATAATTAATAAATTTTACACAAACAATAGTTTTCCTTGTAGTGTGCAATAGTGGTGTGTCGTGTCCGTGTAATGGCGGTCCACTACGTCATATCGTCCCATGGCTGTCGTAATAGGCGACAGAGGGAAACAAACCAGGAGATGGGCACCAGCGTCTTTCTAATAAGTGAAAAAAAAAACTGCAGTTGCCAACCCGCCTGCCAAGTGTGGCAACTATGGCAAATATCTCCCTAACGAAGCTATCTATAGGAGGCCTATGTTCAGCAGTGGACTTTTGATAGGCTGTAACGGAGTAGTTCAGCATCCCGTGGGTTAAGAGGCGGCAGAGGGAAATGAAGCAGGAGATGCTGCCGTGTTTCGTGTGTGCCGTGTGAAGTGATCAGAACCGGAGAAACTATTCACTGGTAACGAGGCATTCTATCTTAGTCCCCAGGGGTGACAACGCATCTGTAATTTGATTCTTAATTGACATAGATCTGATTACTACCAGGTGAACTCTCTGGTAGTTTCTCTAACTTAAATAAAAACAGTTACATATTGTACTAAAACATATTTTGGTAACTACTAGTCGTCATCATTGCAGCCTATCAAAATCAATTGCTGAACATAGGAATCCCCATAGATTGCCTTACAAGGGTTTTAAAATTGTTGTTACGCTTGGCAGGCTGGTTGGAAATCATAGTGTTTTTTTTTTAAATATTGTTAAGTAGTTTTCAGAAAGGTGCTTCTGCCCATCCCTCATTTCGCTTTTGTTGCCTCTTAAAACACCCATGGGATGATTTGGGATTGGATTTGGATTCTCTTCCGCCACCAATATATGGAAGATAACAATGCACCAAAAGTGGCAGACTTTTGTGTACGAAGCATTAGGCGCATTGCTCGTCTTTTGGTTGAATGGTCTAAGTTTCTTTCATGTACACGGCTCGCGCACATACATGATTAAGAAAATGACCAATATTATTTCATTCACTTCTTTACATTTATAACATTTCAGCTCATATAATTGTATCATTACTTTTACAGCTCGCGTACATACATGATCAAGATAATGGACAATATTCCTATACAATTCTTAATTAATTCTCATTTCCCTCATTACCAATTTTTTTTCGGCCAATGGTTACACCACCATTGACGGGAGTGTATTTTCAATTTCAACACAGTTGCTTTTCTGTACACAATCTATTTTTTAATTTAGTCACTGTTTTAAGAGGACATACTTTACTGCTGCGATTTGATACAGAGTGAAGTGCTCCTCTTAATTTATAGTTAACATAGATTTAAATAAATATATATATATATATATATAACTAATACACACATACAAAACTAAAACAAATAATAATCCTTTGCGTCTCTGTTGTAACTGTTCTTTTGTAACATTTTACTAATGGACCTTAAAACTAAATGCAACATATTATTAAAACTAAGACATTTTTTATTATTATAACTAACAAATATCATCTACTACTGTCATTATGTGTTTTGTTAAAGGCATTGAGACTATTTACAATTATTTTGATAAATTTATTAAACGATTCCAAAGTTGCTTCCTTTTCCATCAATTCTAATAAAAATAATAATAAAGATATAGGGTGACACACTGAGGTTGTTGCAAATTATTCGTGATTAAACCTATGCTTAGAGAAAGCAGGACATTGTTCTAAGACATGGGCCAGCGATTGAGACGAGGTGCCGTCGCATGGGCACTTGTCGTCGTCGGTGATTTTAAATATATATAAATAAGATTTATTAAATCCGTGATTTGTAAGAAACTGAGTCATATGAAAACTTGTGGAGATTAGGGATCTAAGTTTTTTTAATGTGTTTTAAGCTAGGTAATAGTTCTCTAGTGTATCGGCCTTGTTCCGCGCTATCATATCTTGCTTGCCAGGCGGTTTGATTCTGTGCTTAACGTAAGAGATGGCATAGCAAAGTAATCCGGTTTTTGTGTAACCTGGCCCCGGCATTAGCTGCTAAGTCAGCTGCCTCGTTACCAGTGATGCCAACATGACTTTTGACCCAAGCCAGGTCTATTCTGCCTCTATTACATGTCTTGTGTGTGTGTGTACATAATATAATGTATTTGTGTTACAATTGGGTGTGTGTTGCTTCTGTTGCTGATTGCTTTTATGGAAGAGAGGGAGTCCGAATATATGATAGTATGAGGAAAGTGGTTGGAGATTGCCCATTTGCATGCATTAAGAATAGCGAAAAGCTCTGCTCTCTCTCATTACCAATATATTAAAACTCAGACTACGATTTCAGATACTCAGTTATAATGTCACCCAGACGGATTACGCTCGAAGAACCGACAACTGATAGGGAAGAAAGGTTCTCGAGTGGCAACCTCGTACCGGTAGGCGAAGTGGCGGCCCCCCACTAAATTGAGTGACGACATGCAGGAAGTCGATGGATGCAGGAGGCTCTGGACCGTGCTTTGTGGCATAGCTTAGGGGAGGCCTATGTTGAGCAGTGGACTTGTGAAGGGCTATCAGTCACGTAATAATGGAATTTTTCATCCATTACCACGCATCAAAAATACAGTGCTGCACATAGGCCTACCCTATAGATTACTTCAGATATTAAGCTATAGTTGGCACGCTTGGCAGGCGTATTGGCAACCGCAGTTTTTCTATTATGTTGTTATCGGGAGCTGTTACCAGGAAGATAATCATGCGCATCTCCTGTTTCAGTCTAGCAGGTCGTAGGGACTCGTTTTCTCGTAATCTCGTACCTATATCTGCCGGCAAGCAGCAGTGCCTGCACTGTTGTGTTCCAGTCTAGAGGGCAAAATTACAGGTTGTGAGGCATTACATCTATGTCCTCATAAGTGATAACGTATCTGTGGCTTTCTTTGTTTCAACTTGTTGCAGGTGTACATGGGATACAATATCGACTCGCTATCTGGTGAACTGTAATTTCGTGGGTCACTTTAATTTTATAAAAAAACTTTTCATTGTAGGCAGGGTTTAAGTCATTTGGTCACCTCTAGGCTCCAGGCAATACATATTTCAGGGCCCACTTTGAAGTTTTCCTGTGTACATTCAGAAAATTAGCAATGGCCTTGAACAATGAAATTTGAGCGAATCATGTATTCTGATTGGCCATATTTTTAACAAATGGGTATATTTAATTTTTTTTCTTGTATCCATTGCTGATCCGCCTGCTAAGCTAGGCATTTGAATTATTTGTAAAAAAAAGTGTTTTGTTTTTCAAACCAGCAGTAACACTAGTTGAAATTTTAAAATTGAATATTTTTCAACCGAACTAAAGAAAAGAGGAGGTTCTCATTGTATTTTTTTTTATGTGTGTTACCTCAGAACTTTTTTCCAGATGAACCGATTTTGATGATTTTTTTTTATTTGAAAGTTGGTATTTCTCATGTGGTCCCATATAAATTTGATCAAAATCTGACCAGTAGTTTTTGAGTAATCCTTGATAATGATAATGCGTATTTAATTGACTTTGACTACGGTTGTACGGTTGTACAAAATTTTTAATTTTACCACTTGTTTTGGATTTTTTTGAAAAGCATAATATATTACTTTCAATAAGTATTACTTGTAGTCTATATTAAATAAAAATTATTCTATTCAATACTACAATGGCTCATGTCCAGCAGCATAGTGTTACGGGTAACTAAAAAATATAAAAAAACTAAATATATACTAAAATAATTCTTACTTTGTAAATTCTATTGCAGCAGGCGCTGGTTTCGTCGTTGGTTTTGAGTTTAGTTTTGCCACTTGCTGAAAAAAAGAGAGTATTTTTATTTTAAATATCGACGACCGTATAGTTTAGTGGCCAGAGTTTCTGGTGTTCTACAGGATGCATTTCCGAAGAGAGTAAGCAGGAAT
The DNA here is from genome assembly GCA_029286625.1 of Parnassius orleans. Classification (NCBI taxonomy): domain Eukaryota; kingdom Metazoa; phylum Arthropoda; class Insecta; order Lepidoptera; family Papilionidae; genus Parnassius; species Parnassius orleans. Next base: position 1,881,975 of record JAGSMP010000137.1, read on the forward strand.
TGCATAACTTAATTCCTCCTTCAGCTTTCCGCCACCGGACAACCAGACGGCCAGTCTCAACCCTTTTGTTGTCGATATACTACGCATTCGAACCAAACGGTTTGCTTCGTCATTCATCATGCGTACAGCAAAGGGGTGGAATAACTTGCCAACCTTTTCATCCAATTACAATGTGAATAGGGTTTTGTTAAGCTAAGTGAGTCTTACTTATATTTGTGATCAGTATATATATGTATGTATGTACGTGCTTGTGTGCGTTATTGCAGGTAGCGATAGCATGCTCATCGTTATTGAACAAAATAATATAAGTTTTCTAAGTATGTTTAGCTGGGTAACGAAACAATTTTTTATCGCTTACAAAAAATGGTATTTATTTACATTTAAATCACAGTTTGGATCATGAAGAGTTTCTGTAAATTCAGACTGACTTAAGAAAGTGATACACACTAGCGATTATTTGGCGGCTCTAAAATAAGCAATATAGTATAATTAGAAACACATACTTTCATGTTGACCGTGTGTGTGTGTAAGTGGCGGTGTAAGAATATCCACTACCTTATATCGTTTCGTGGGTGACGTAGCGTCTTCGGCACCTATAGCAAATATCCCCCTTATGAGACAGCCTAAGGGAAGGCCTATATTCAGCAGTGGCTCTAATAGGTGGATGGACTTTCATGTTAAAATCAAATTCACAAACTCTACTATTTAGAAAATGACACATTAATTTTCTTAGCTCACTGTGAACAATTTTAAATTTGTTTACTTTCCATTTTGGCGGTACTCGATAATAATTTTTGACTTTTGGATTTACGCATACAACTAAAAGAATGATGAACTCACTACAAAGACCAACCCACCTATACATCTAACATAATATAATGAGCGCCTGCACTGAAAACCTTTTTTGCGCATATATTTGGCACTATTAATAATTTTAGCAGTTAATATTTACCGAAAACATTCAGTTATGGGTCAAAATAAATTAGACGATTATTTAAAATATATATTATATATTGTTGATTGGATAGCCGGCCGGGCTATTTGTCGGCGAGTTAAGTTCAAAGTGTTGTTCTTCCGCTCGTCTCCCGCCACCCGCAACTAAACTCGCCGCTCGTGTGAACGAGCGAGTTTAGTTCAGTGCAAAAGTTGACAGGACGCGACGTGTTCGCGTTCGACCCTCAAAATATAAAATTGTACTTTTTTTACTAACCTCGCCACGAAGACATTTGAACGCTACTGACAACTTAAACGTTCACTGTCAACTGCCCTGTAACTAAACTCGCTACTGTACTTGTCGAAGTGTAAATCGGCCATAAGGGACTTCTTTAGATAAAAAGACGATCAATAAATGTTTTGTAATAAGACAGAATGAGTCTGTTCGATTGTATTATTTGATATGCATATGCAGAGCATAAAGAACAGACATAACTATAACATAGGCTGTGTATGTGTTGATCCCAAAGCTGTTTTGAGCGATGTCTTCGTAATTTTTCATTTCATCTACTACGGCTTTTGCTGGAATTGTTTTTACTATACGTAAATGAAGATTATTTTGGAATAACACATTCATTTTCACCTAAATGTGGGTTGGATCCTTGTAACAAGTCTAAATATGTTGTAGTTTTTTTATTGTTGTAAAACACCAAACACTATTGTAATATGATAACTCAATAGCTATGCAAGAGAAAAACAATCACATTTTCAATTCCTGAAATATTTACCATGTCCTTCTTTGGAGAAACGGGTACCCATTCCGTGGCCTTTTCCCTATGTTGTGTGCCCGATGAAACAGGGAACTGCATCCGCAATTCATCCTTGTTGGCGATTGGAAGGAGATTAGATTTGACGGGTAATGGTGCACCACCCTAAAACGGAAAGGAAGATTGTTGATCAGTATGAAGTTTGCCTGCAGTGCTGAGGGCCATGAGTTCGATTCATGCACAGAACTAGAATTTTTTTTTTTTTTTCCTAAAACAGATTGCACATGGACAAAAATTATCCGAACTTGGAACAATTACTTATAGGCAAAGAAAGAGACGGAGCGCTGTGCACATTTCAAATGCACACAACTTTCTTCATTCTTCCTATTACAGCCCGGAAAAGTTGGACTGGACGCACACATATGCTCCTAAGACGATATTGTTGGTTGGAAATTATTTTAGATGCATATGTGTTCATGAGCCTATTCTTATAAGCTGAACATGTTTTTGGATTGGTTTTGGCCTCATTTGAAATATATGCAGAGCTCCGTCTATCTTTCTTTATTTGTCCGAGTTTGAATAATGCCAAAAGAGACAGCCTAATATGATATATTATGTGAAAATTTAAGTAATTTTTCTTAAAAAGCATCTCTTGTTTCTATTTCATGCTCATTTTATTTTGTTCAATTTCCACAGATTTCCAATTTTTTCTAAAGCTTAGCAAAAGATATTGCTTACTCTTATATTCATTACAATAGGCGCCTTTTCCTTCACGAGGAACGGATGATGGAAAGCCATGGTGTCTTCGTTTTCGCTCATGTTTTCATCATTAGATGAAACAGATGACAGTTCCCCTAACGCCTCCTTCTTTGATAAGTGTTTACAGAAGTCCGTCAATTCATCCACTGATTTACCTGCGGATGGTTTTAAATGTTAGAAAAGTTTTATGAGCTGTCCACAGATGGACACTGACCTCTCCGGTTTTAGGAAACTTTGCTTGGCAGCCGGATTAGCGAAAGTAGTGTTAGGATTAGTGGTTACTGGGATAGTGCATGCAATTCGTCGCTGACGCCGCAAAAGGGCGAACCTCAATTTTTTTTAAATTACAGGAGAGCAAGAAAACATTTATTATTCCCCGATTATTAGCTTTTTTTCATCAGAAAATTAAATTTATTAGACTTAATGGAACACTACAAATAAGACGAATTGAGTGAGAGCGGGAGGTATTCTTAAAACTAGGTAAGACACATCATTTAATTTTTTTTTATAGTATAGGATGACAAACGAGCACACAGTCCACCTGATGGTAAGTGGTTGCTGTGACCCATAGACATCTACATCTATCCTCAATAAAGACTCAAAATGCAGATGCGTTATCACCCGTGAGGACTAAGATGGAATGCCTCTTTTCCAGTAAAAAGGGTCTCCGGTTCTCTACACTCACCATACGAAACACAGCAGTGTTAAGCTGCTATTTTACGCTGGTATTCTGTGAGAGTCCTTCCCCGGTCGAGCCGACCCATTCGTGCTACAACTATACTACTAATATAGCTGCAGCATGGCTCTACCACGTATAAAACTTTAAGCGGATTTAAAACTTCTTTACGCGGATCTTAACATCTTTACTAATGTCTCATGGTGAACATAGTCAAAGACCTTGGAAAGTTCAAAAAATATACCCAAAAGCATCATCTGAATTCTCTCATGCACAAAAAATATGTTTAATAAGCTCAACAGCGCTGTGAGCTAACTTCGTGTCTCTATGTTCCCCGGTAATCCTAACGTCTGAAAATCTTTTTATAAAAAAGGGCGTTCCCAAATCCCAAGGTGCGGGCACCATGGAGGGTGGGAAGCCGGGGGGACGAATTTTAAACACATAAAAGAATATGGAGAATTTAAAGCCTAGTAGGAAAAAGGGAGAGGTGTCAAAGGTACTTACCAGAGACACCAATGAACAAGGAGGAACCGTCATTAAACCGACGGTTCCACGGACTGTACCATCCAGCGTAGGTGGCTCCACCAAGGGACAACTTCCGCGCTGGATGTTCCCAAAACCAGTTCCAAAGTTGAGGAGCTGGACGCGATTAAGGAGCAAGGGCCCGCGAGTAACAAAATTCCTGCGGAGCCCCAGAAAACTGACGACGTTTTCTCTGCTGCCTGGCAAGTGGTGAGCTGTATGGGGAAGGGCAAGGCACCCATAAAGGTGACTTGCCGACCTGACGGACCATCAGGAGGGTCTATCCCTGCAGGCAGTAGTGTGAAGGCAAAGAAGAAGAATAAGAAGCAGCGGGAAAAAGGCCGAAGAGAAAGAGCCGCGCTGGCTGCTAAAACCAATACCAAGGAGGCTGGGCAAGCTACTGCGACTGAGGTGCTTGGGGCTGGAACCAGTAGGAAAGAGCAGCCAAAAGGATGCTGGAAGAGTCCACCTCGCTGAGAGGCGAGCACAAAAAAGTGCGACTCGAACAGAAACCAAAGGCTGCAAAAACCAGCTACGCTTCCGCTACTAAAGCAGATTTGGGTGTGGCCTTAATGTGTGCGCGTTCAGGTCACATAACGAAGGAAGTAGCTGACGACATTCTCGTGGCAATACAGAGGAAGATGATCAGCGAGGCCTGGAGTAGCCAGGACCCTGATGCGTCGGGCCCAGTTTTTAGAGGCAAACCCGTTTACACGGAGGGTGTCCTGAAGCTGTGGTGCGACGATCAAAAGGCTCTAGATTGGTTGAAGGGGAATATTGCTACCCTCGACCTTAAATCCAACACCTCGCTGATCATAAAGAATCAGTCAGAGATACCACAAAGAGTCAAATGTGGTATCCTTAACCCTGATGCCCATGGAGCCTGGAAGGACTCACGCGATATTGGTCATGTGCTAGCGTACCAGAACCACTGGGTAAACATCAGGGACTGGTTGCTATTCAAAGCAGATAAGCAGACGGACGGGTGGTTCCTCGCTGTTTCGGTGCCGGAGGATCATATCCCGACCCTGATGCAAGCCGGACGCCGTCTCGCATGTGTATGTGGGGCGGTATACGTAAAATTCTAGGGTCGTGGAGGTAAATTATTTGATACTCCATCAAGCAAAGAGGCAGTTAACAACCCGGAAGTCATGGATACCGGGGCCGTGATTACCGGTACAGCGGAATCACTGGATGCCAAGTCCAGTGAAAAAACGGCCTGCACAATTGAGCCGAAGCCCCCAGTAGACATCGTGCTCAGCGGCAGCTCACTGAGTGACGAAGAGGACTGCATTTTGCCGACCACTTCCGACTCGGTAGCTGACGATGAGATCTGCTGGCAGGCTTATTTTTGGGCGTGGACGGGGAGGACGCGATCAATGATGGCGTGCCCTTCATCCAGAACTAGCCTGGTGCAGGCCAACCTTCACCACAGCGAAACTGCGTCGGCTCAATCACGCAAGTGGTTGGAGGCTCAAAGGACGGCCATAGCTTTAATCCAGGAGCCGTGGGTTGGGGCTGGTAAAATCAAAGGCCTAAACAACCTAAAAGGTAAGCTATTATACAGCTCTGAACACGACAAGCCTAGAGCGTGTATTTACACTACTACAGATATCTGTGCACAACCATTAACAGATTTCTGTTCCAGAGACATGTATGCCGTGGCAATACAATATACACAGGAGGGAAGATTAGTCGTTGCCTCGGTCTACATGCCGGAGGAAGACACTCCTCCGCCTCATGACCTCGTTAGGCTGGCGAATTTCTGCGAGAGGACCGGACTAGAGGTTGTGATCGGGACGGACTCCAATCATCCCCTCTGAGGAATGGAAAAACCCAATGAACGAGGAAGGTGTTAGTTGAATATCTATTTAGCACTAACCCAGTCTTTCTCAAAGTGGGGGATAACGCCCCTTGTGGGCGTTGGAGACCTAGAGGGGGACGTTAAGGGGCCCAGAAAAAAATGGGGGGCGATGGTTGATTTGTAATTTCATTTAGATACTTTTTATTTTAAAATTTACTAAAATTCCAACCTACCTACTACTCAATATCGAATAATTAGTTTATATTTCTGCCCTGTATGATGGTATATATACTTAACATTTCGTAGGATAGCCCGTTCGCAATCAAGTTGTAACAAGTTTTTGTTAAATAACGCTATTGGTGCAATCCGGTAGCAATCGGCTGGTTCATCGATATTTGTCTTAACTTGCTCAGTACGATTGAGCGTCGAAAGAGATAAACGAGTTTGTGCGTTTGTCTTATTCCTGTCGGTGCGTGCTGTATTTAAATCCTATATAAAAGCTCGTAATAATTTTTATATTTTCATTAGTGGTTTCGCGCGCAATCTTTAAACAAGTATTTAAGTTCAACACTTTATTTACATATTTGTAAAAAAGCCATGTCGGAAGAAGAGACGGCAATATAGTGCATTCTGCACTATATTGCCGTCTCTATTAAATATGGATTCATAGAAAATTCGACAAATCCATTTTTGCCTTTGTGCCTTCTTTGTTCAAAAACATTTTCAAACGAAGCGATGAAGCCTTCAAGATCATTTGAATAAAATGCATCCAGATAAGAAGGACAAAAATGTAGCCTATTTTCAAGACCTGGAAAAGAAGCATAATGCTCAGCCAAGTGCATCAAATTTTTTTTCGGTGGCTGCTAAGCAAGACGATGACGGACTTCGAGCTTCATACAATATCTCTTTGTTAATTGCTCAAACAGGTAAACCACACACCATGGGAGAAACGTTAATTTTGCCGGCAATAAAAGAAGTTATAACTATTGTGCTCCATAAACCGGCGGCAGACATAATTCGAAAAATTCCTTTGAGCAATAGTTCTGTGCAAAGATGAATTGATAAAATGGCTGAAAACATTGAAGAGTCATTGTGCAATCATCTGAAGACTAGTCAATTTTCAATTCAGTTGGATGAGTGCACTTTACCAGCTAATGAAGCATTGTTGCTGTTTTACGTGAGGTTTATTAAAGATGAAAACATATGTCAAGAACTATTACTTGCTAGAAATTTAGAGGCAGACACAAAAGCAGAAACCATATTTAAAACACTTCATAGCGTACTTAAAACAAAATTCCAGATGTGCTTGCTGTACATTGCGTTATACATCGACAACATTTGGTTGCTAGAAATTTAAGTGAACGACGTCATCACAGCAGTCAATAAAATCCGAAACAACTCTTTAAATGATAGATTATTTAATCAGCTTTGTGTTACTAATGATGAAGATTTCAACCGATTGATCTTTCACACAGAAGTGCGTTGGCTATCAAAAGGAAATTGTCTGACTCGATTTTATAATCTGTTTGACTCTGTCGTAGAGTTCTTGGAAAACAAAGACACAGAATTGCGCGACAACCTCATCACATCAAAGAATGATATCACATACCGGACAGACCTTTATAAATTGCTTAATGATATGAATCTACAACTTCAAGGCGATGACTTGAACTTAATAAAAACAAAAAATGTCGTCGAGCTGCTCTTACACAAGAGGAATATCGGCAGACGTGAGTTCCATAATTTTCCCAATTTATCAGTATCCTGCAACGACGACTTACTTGTCTACTGCCAACATTTGGAAAATCTCCACAGTCATTTCAATGAAAGATTCCAGGACATTTTGAAATTGAAAATACCAGACTGGGTGTTAGATCCTTTTTCAAATGTCAACATAGCAGTATCACCCCAACTGGAAGAAGAACTTATAGAACTGACAACGAACGAGGAAATAAAAATCAAATTCAAAAATGGCTACCAAGAATTTTGGCTACAAAAGTCAATCCCGCAGTTGTACCCTGGATTGTGGTCGATCGTTCAACGATTTTTGATAGCTTTCCCATCGTCATATTTGTGTGAACGTGGATTTAGCGCTGTGACAACGCTGCTTACTAAAAAAATAAATCGTTTGCATTTTACCGAACGCGGCGATTTACCGACTGTTTTTGAGTAAAATCGAACCTGATATCAACAAAGTTGTTAAAAATCATCAAATTCATCCATCTCATTAGATTAGTTTTAAAACTAAAATTGATTACCTATCTATATTGTTTCTTTTAATTTGATTAAAATATATTCTTAATATTATAAAGTTGCGTTTTAATTGCTCTCACTGGTAATAATGTCTAGTTTAGAATGTAAGTTTAAACACCAGAACCAACTAATATAGCACACCATAACTAAATTAATTAAAGTAATGAAATTGTGGTTTTTAAGTTTTAGGAGTGTATAAAAAATTGGGGGCGCTGAATGTAAAAGAAATAAGTTTGATAATCTCTGCACTAACCTAACCATTTTAAACACAGGTTCTGAACCAACTTTCATAAACAAACGTTGTCGCACAGTAATCGACCTCACACTTGCAACAGAAGGAGCAGCTAAATTAATTACGGGATGGCATGTGTCGAAAGAGGCCTCATGCTCAGACCATAGATGGATCTGCTTCGTACTACAGGTCGATATCCCCGCTACACCACCATGGAGAAATCCCCGCAAGATGGATAAAACAAAATACCTAAATAGGCTGACGTCTTCGCTCGCGGGTTTTGAGGGGACAAATACTATAGCAGATCAGTCGCTCCTAGAAGAACAGGTAGCAGCTGTTACTAAAGCCATGATGGATAGCTACCATGAATCATGTCCAGAAATGACTCGACCTAGGCATGCTGAGGTAAAGCAACTGTTGGGGTAAAGAACGTAAGAAGGTAAGAAAAGCCCTAAATAGGGCCATGAATACCTCAATGGATGACGACTGGCTACTATACAAGGAAGCCAAGTCCGAATACAAAAAATGTATCAGGTATCGACGCTCGACAGGGTGGCGTAAATTCTGTGGTAACATAGAAACCTGTGAACAAGCGAATAGGATAAGGAATATCCTAGCTAAACAGAACACGCCGGGATCCATCTCTCTAAAGAAACCCGACGGAAGCTACTCAACATCGCTGGATGAAGCCCAACGCATCCTAATTCAAACGCACTTCCCAGGTTGCTGCGTAACTCAGGAGGTAAACCGTCATGAAGATACACTGATACTAACAGCAGAAGACTGGAATTTAGAAAAGAGAGTGGTAATGATGGATAAAATCATTGGGCCATTCACAGTTTTCTCCCCTATAAGGCGGCAGGACCTGACGGTATATTCCCGGCACTCCTACAGTGGGGGTGGGGGGGGTAAAGCCCTAATAGTCAGACTTGCTGCCATAATGAGGGCCTGTCTGGCTCTTAAATATGTTCCTAGGGGATTATACCCAAACCAGGTAAGAGCGACTATACAGACCCTAAATCCTACAGACCCATTAGCCTCACATCCTTTCTCCTAAAGACGATGGAGTTCCTTTATAGATATAGAAGGTGCTTTTGACAGAACGAACTTCTCCAGCATAAAAGGTGCACTCAGTAGACACAAAAGTTGAACTGGCACTGATTGACTGGATAGTAAACATGCTCAGTACACGAACAATAAAGATTGCTGGTGAATCTCAAACAATCCAGATTAAGAAAGGCTGCCCGCAGGGTGGGGTTCTTTTACCTCTCCTGAGGAATATGGTCATTAATAAACTCATCAGGAATGTATGGATATCATTCAAGTGGCCACAGCAATACATGCTAGGAAGGTTAAAGTTATGTAAACACAATAATGTGACTCTGCAATGGATAAAGGGACAATGCAACGATGCAGCAGACGAACAGGCCAGAAGAGGATCGGCTCTGGCCACTATAGGGCCGGAACCAATCATACCAATCCCCTTTGGTAATGTTCGTTCACTGGTACGTAAGACACTTCACTAATCAACAGCTTTGGAAAAATCTAGTAGACTGTAGACAAGCTAGGGAGGCCCTGCCTGAAATAAACAGTTGTTTAACCAAGGTTCTAATGAGATGTTTGTTAAAGGTGCTGTGTACTATCACAGAACACAGCACCTTTAACAAACATTTATTTACCATAGGTGTTACAGATAGTCCCCTGTGCAGGGCATGTATGGGGGACGAAGAAACGGCGGCCCACGTGTTGCTGACATGTCCGGAGGTCGCAGCATAAAGGGCTAAACATCTCGGCACGCCGGGATCACTCCCCGAAGTTGCTCGCAACATCAAAGGACTGTTAAACTTCTTCGGGGAGATCTCATGGCTCGAATAATTACATTATTCCTGCCCACACGCAAAATACACGATTGGACGTGGAGTTGCGGAAAACAGCCCGTCGTAAACTAAACTAAAAGCTCAACACTGGCGTCAGTTGAAAGTACAGAAGTCGTGTTTTTCGTCACCACACAAAAATATTATAAATATAAAGCTCTATAAATATATTTTATAGCTCTGTAAATAGCCAAATTTGATAGTGGAACAATTTTTTTAATTTTACAATACAAATAATGGAATGAATAAAATATAAAAATAATAATGATGATAATGATTTCCCCTTGGTCGATTTAACCACGAGCTGTACTTCAGATGTATTATGGCTTCAGCATAAATAGGTTGGCTTGACTGGTGAATGAACACACTCATATAATCATCATCATCATTACAGCCCTTCACAAGTCCACTGTAAACATAGGCCTCCCCCAAGGAATGCCACAAAGCACGGTCCTGAGCCACCTACATGTCTTACCAAGTCGTCACTTCATCTAGTGGGGGGTCGCCCTACACTTCGCCTACTGGTACGAGGCTGCCACTAGAGAACCTTTTTTCCATCGGTGGTCATATAATACTATAATAAAATAGCTGCATAGTGCTGCAGTGTTTCATATGGTGAGTGCAGAGAATTGGAGACCTTTTCAACCAAGTTCAAAAAAGGAGGAGGTTCTCAATTCAACTGTATTTTTTTAATGTGTGTTACCTTAGAAATTTTTTCTAGGTGAACCGATTTTGATGATTCTTTTTTTATTTGAAAACTGGTGCTTCTCAAGTAGTCCCATATAAAATTGATCAAGATCTGACCAGTAGTTTTTGAGTTATCCTTAATAATGCGTATTTAATTGACTTCGACTACATTGACAATGTTCTCATTTTATTTATATTGAAGTCATTTGTGCAATTTTTTTAATTTTACCACTTGTTTTTATTTTACTGGTAATATGGCATTCCATCTTAGCACTCAGGGGTGCCAGTACATCTACTTTTTAATTCTTAATAATACATATAGGTGTCTATGGGCTAAAGAATCCAAATACCATCAGTTGTACTTGAGCTAACCCTTGCTTCTGTTAAAACATATAATAGGATATTATGTTATAGTGCACTTGCTTTAACCATGTAACTATGTAAAGCTTATGCTATAACATTGCAATCAAAGACAATCTCAAAACCATTTTTCCAATACGAAATCAACTATTTATATTATCCACGTTTATTGAGTCCAGCTGGACTTAAGCCCACGACATAGTAGTCAGGTATCCTCACCACTATGGCACGGAAAATAGGCAAAACAAAATAGGCTAAATTGTACCTCCAGATTGTATAGCAGCCATGACTTGGTTCCTAGTGTGAGGAGGCAAAGCTGCTGCACCCGCTGGCACTGCGCCATTCTTAAGCATATTGATGGCATTTCGCCTGGCTACCTCCAAAAGACGTTTCTTTTCACTGTCCGCCAATTTTACACCACTTGGAGATCTAAAAATGTAATTGCAATGTAAAGGTGAGTACCGATTAAGAAAATTTGCTAAATTAACAGAGAATTTTTATTATTTTTCTTATTTTTTATTTAATTCTTCTTCTGGGTTGTCTGGAAGAGATTGCTATGTGGCAATAAGACCACCTTTTGTTTTTCCCTTAATTTTTGATTATTTTTTTTGTTACTTGGTATACAATAAAGAGTATTATATTGTATTGTAATTATCGTCTTCATTATTCCCTCTGTCATCTCTTGTGACATCCCTTCCACGGAATGATATGAAATAGTGGATGGATACAAGAGTACACAGTAAGAATACACAAACATACATATGGATAATTAAACAACTGTTATATATATAACTTTATAGCATTAGTTTTTTTTTATTTGTTACAATAAATCTGATCCACTTTTAAACAAGCTTACACAACAAAAACAATGTGTAGCACCCGAAATGTCACTTTATTTCTCCTTCTGAATAGAATTAATTATAGGGTGTATCTGTTTTTATGCATGCTTTCGTCGCTTATAATCATGGTGACACTTAGTTTGAACTTGTTTCAAGTGTTCCTGTATGTTATTATTAGTATAAGCTATGTTGGTGAATCAATTAATAAATAAACGAATCTTACCTTGATCGCCGACTCCTATGTCTTGGCGAGTGATGTCTTGAGTGATGACGAGATCTCGATTTAGAACTTTTCGATCGAGATCTGCTCCTATGTCTCGAGCGGCTTCTCCGCCGTGATCTGGACCTGGAACGATGTCTGCGCCGCTTCGATGTAGAGTGCGATCGTGAACGTCGCGATTTGCTTTTTGATCTGTTAATTTATTTAAATGCATTTAAATAAAACTAGTTTTACGGATTTTATCGCGTATATTAACTTATTTTATATTCCCGACGTTTCGAGTACTTTACAGCACCCATGGTCACGGGGGGGACTGAGGTATTTGACGTCCCAATGTCATAGTTAACCACGGCTATCTCCAGATTAAAAATTATTATTATAAATTATTATATTATATATTATTATATTATTATTATATATTATAATATATATTATTATTACTATATATTAATAATTTTATTATAAGTTAATATACGCGATAAAATCCGTAAAACTAGTTTTATTTAAATGTGTAGTGTTCGCGTAAATATAAGAAATCATTATATTTAAATGCAGTTCAATATCATTACAATAATTATACTATATCTATATATCACTACTAACAAAAGATTTACCCAAGATGCATATCAATTATTAAAAAAGTACCAATCATAATAATTTAATCGTAAAACAACTGACTATTAGCGCCTCTCGCTCAAACACAAGCCTCCTCTCAAAACTGCGATTTGAGAGAGCTTATGCACAAGCCCCTCTCAGAACTGGGTAATGGCTTCTAAATGTCGTCAAACTTTTTACCTACCTCTTTCTTGATCTACTTCCTTCTATCTTTGAAGATTTGTGTGATGTTTCAACTGGTTTATTTTTCTTAGCAATATTCTTTTCTTCTTCAAGCCTGTAATATTAACATTCTTGTTTTTATTTGTCATAACAAATTGGATATGCTTCAATTTTAGATTTTTCTGGCTGTTGCAAATGTAGAAAAGGAATAACTAATAATCATTGAATCTGGTTAAAATTTACATGGGACCACTGTGAAAGTTTACTCTATTAATGAAATCCTAATCCAAATTTCACATTTTATTATAACAATAAGTTTGATTTGAATGAAAATATAGATCAGTTTAATTCACACAGTTGGTCAGATGATGGAAAAAGTTGCTATACCATGGTGAGTGAGACTGGCCAAAGATGGGCACACTTGGAGGCCTTTTTGTCTATGGCTCAGCCAGCTAATTGGAGCAGCAGCTGTCTCATAGCTGCAGTTACTCAAAATCAGAGGACCTAATGCATGATGCCAATATACTTGGGTGGAATGCAGTCTACCGCCATGGAGATGGCTGTCAGAGTTGTACAAGTCTACAGCACAAGCTTACATGAGATGGTGTGTTTATTGGCCCACTTTGGGTCATAAAGGGAAATTTCCTTTACATCTATGTATGATTGGCACTTGGAACTCCGGTTTTAATGGTATTATCAATATCAATCAATAATGATCATTTGACATACCTTGGAACTGAATGGATGGCAAAATTCCTGAACAATAACTTGTTCTCACTTGTTTATATTGAAAATCATATTAACAAGGTTAAAAAAATTAAAATAACAATATAAACTTACTGTTTACTTTCTTCATGCATTTTTAAAATGCCTCCAGGATCCGATGTTTTTGGAAATTGTGAATTAATATCTAAATCCTTAACAGAACCACTAGAAGAGTCTGTACATTCACCTTCTTCAATCTTTTCTGCTTTTTTACGTGCTTCTTCTTCGGCTTTCTTAACTGTCTCTTCAAAGACTGTACTAAATTTTAAGTTTTTAATTTGAATTTTAGATTTGGATTTATCACATTCAGTTGTGATATTTTCTGTTTTTTTATCAGAAATTTGTGTCTCTTTTGGAGATTCTGGCATAGGAATAAGACTAGCATCAAAAGTACTAATAGCAGGCTTCTCGTCTTCAGTCTTAATACATACATTTGGCTCTTTAACACAAGATTCACTTTTAACCTTGCTCTCCTCTTTGATTTTGACATTATCATTCTTGACTTCATTTTTCGATTTAATTTTTGGTAACTCCGGTTCCTTTTTAACAATGACTGGAGTTCTTGAGCGATGGCAAGAAGGAGAACGACGAGTGTGTTTCTCTTTTCGCTTAGTTTTGCCTTTTTTTCTCTTTTTCCGTTTACGAGAATGATCACTCTCGTCTGAGCTGGAACTACTTGCACTTCGACTACGTTTCTTCTTCTCCTTTTTATGCTTCTTTTTACTCTTTTTAGACTTTTTAACAGAAATTTCTTCAATTTTAGGAGGATCTGCATTGAAAACACTAAAAAGTTCTGAAAGGATCTCATTAGAAGATTTTGTGGTATCATCTTTCTTGCGTTCTGGTGTAGTCCTTTCTTGTTTAATTAATTTATCGATTTTGGTTACAACCGTGGTCATCTTTCTTATAAGTGAATAATTATTCTTATTAGTACCTACTTAATTATATTTTATGAAAATATACCTATTAAATCTACTCTCCGTCTCCGCAATTCACCGCAATTATAAACAATAACCATAGATAAATATCTATGTAGCAACCATAGCCTTAGAATATACTGGCGTATCTAAGTCTATGGTAGCAACCTAACCACAGACTAGGCAACTAGGCATGTGTACGATATATCAAAACGTAACTAAAAACGGCTACACATAATAAAACATATATTATCAATATGCTGTACAAAGACAACAGCTTTTACAATAACGCTTAATCGAAGTGAATCCAAACGCAACACAGTTACACAGCTAACGTAAATCATACCATAAACCATAAACCATATCCATTCCATTCCGCGACGCAGCAACGTAACTATTAACCTACTATACAAGATATTCTTAAAATCAGCACTTAAAATTGCAATTAACAATTTCATTGGTGCCGGCGGGATCGAACCCGGGTTGCTCGCGTACTGTGTAACTTACAGCGAGCGCTAACCATCTGAGCTACCACGGCTTAAGTGCTGATTTACCACGTGCTCGGCGGTGAAGGAAAACATCGTGAGGAAACCTGCATGTCGGAGAAATCAAAAAAAAATATTTCGAAGACATGTGAAGTTCGCCAACACGCATTGGGGCAGCGCGGCGGACATTTCCTTGCCCTAAAACCCTCTCGAAATGAGAGGAGGCCTGTGCCCAGCAGTGGGACGTATATAGGCAGTAACTTTACTTTACTTTTTACAAGATATTCGCCGCATCTCTGTCTAACTGATGACCCTGCCAGTTGTGAAAATGAGACAAAGCGAATATCAAGTGCGTTTGTCGTTATTTGTTTGGTTGCCAATTTAGGTTGGCGAACGCCAAAACTTTAATTTATTTTTTAAATTAAACTTTATTTTAACATGGTAAAGCCTACTGTCAAGTGTTTATCACTTTGCGGAAATAAAAGCGCGTTGATTTCTCAAAAAAAAAAAAACAGAGGCAGTCATAACAACTGCCGACAGAAGTGAAAACTCAATGATATATATGCGTATACATGTACACAGGCCGCTATACTACGCGTCACTAGTAGACATGCTAGTGACGTATTGCGCTTGCGCGTATATCGAATACGTCACGAGCATGTCAAGGTCATCGGTGAAGCGAACCCATAAGTTTTTCCTCTACCAAAAATCGCTTAAAGCGGCTAATGAAGTTTTCACTTCAATTAGTTTCGTTTAGAAAATTCGAATTTTAGTCGGTCGTTGGCAACTATAACCGCAGAAACGGTAACCAAATTGTGTTCTATCAGGCCTGTCTCACTCCACGCTTTAGGCAAGAAAATATACCTACGCTGCGCGGCCGCCTACAAGAGGCTAATTCCGTCAGGTTGTCACGCGCTTGAGTTGACGCGCGCCTTACGTTAACAAACTTAGGCACTTTTTTATTTATTTTTGAGTTTTTATTCAAGTTTGGCCACTCAAAAAGCCAAAAGGTACTGCATAGCATACGGGTGCTTAAATAACAATAGGAATGTCGACTTTCATTCGTTACTGTTCCTAAAGATACCGAAAGGTAATATATTACTATTTATAGATAGATTTCGATAATTAGGTGTCTAGTTACTGACTCCATAGTTACATATTTATTATTTGATCAGCGACCCGACCACAGCTTCGCAGTTTTCGATTTTTTCGCGTATAATGTCAGTGACCTTAAAATTCGTTCAGTGTTAGTAGACCTCCTAGTACCAGTGACTGCCTACTAATTCAAGATCGGCATATACTGGTCATATCTTGATCAAATTTATATAGGATATATAAATTATAAGTACCAGCTTTTAAATAAAAAAAGAATCATCAAAATCGGTTCACCTAGATAAAAGTTCTGAGGTAACACACATAAAAAAATACAATCTAATTTAGTACCTTTTATTTAGTACTGGTCAGTGAAAATATTGATGCTTTTGAAGGAGAACTGCTTAGAGAAGATTTCGATATTTTCGATGGAGAGTGCTGAGGAGATTCATAAACGATTTGGGAGCACTTATTTCCTGTACCTTTCGCACTGTCCCTTCTTATGATTGTTTGCACTGCTTGATTTTTCTGTGAAGCTTTGAGATTTACTTGAACTCCTTTGTTGCTCCTTTTATTTGGATGATTATCTGATTCTTTAAAAGTAATGTTCTCTGGTAGCGGCTCCTATGTTTCATTTAACTCCATTTCATCACACTCAATCATTTCAAAAGATTGAAAAGAAGATGATTGACTTGAAGCCGACGGTACTTCTTTGTCAATAGATTTTCATAAAATTCAATTCGACGTTTTTTTTCATATGCTCCTCGTTCTTTGAGGTTGCACCGCCTTTTGATAGTCAAATTTATGAGGACATATCTCGGCTTTCAACTTTAATGTTCCCACAACTAGTCGATGTTTGAATTAATTTTCTGTGTCATTTTCAACCTGTAAATAAATTCGATTTTTAAAGTACTTACATACATATATAGTAAATAACAAAAACATTTACATATAATATATAGTTATTTTTATTGAATAAGTTATTCCGAACCTACTTACGAGTCGTAAGTAGGACTCAATAGGTATATCAATCAGAAATAGGCAGCTATTATTAACAGTTACTTAAATCAAAATGATCTTCACATACATACATATTTAGTGCTTTTAGGTCCAATTAAATCACGCTTCATTCACGCAATCATTAGTTTGCACCACTTTCTCTTTGTTGTTATATTATTTGGTACACGAAAAAAAAATTATTGGGATTTTTAACTGTTGTGCTTTGACACGTAGGAACAATACAATATTCATAGGCATTTTTTTTAACTTCTGCCATCGGGTAATAAACAAAATACGAATCGAACGGCGCAAGCGACTACACAACAATAAATTTGTACGAACTCGGTGAATACGTGCTGCAACGTCTAGGTCAAATGACGTCACACGATGGAGCGCCGCGTGTAACGAAATTGATCTTGCAAGCGCAACTTCAAAGTCCCATAACTTTTTCATTTCTAGAGATATTTTATTGATTCTTTTTTGTGTTTGTTTTATTTTACTCAAATTTTTATAATTTATACATAAAAAAATGGAAACTTATTCATTATAACAAAACCCGAACAAATTAAATTTCCACTGAATGCAAACTATAACTCATCTAGAATATCTCAGACATTTTTTTCAATATTTGTTAACATATTTGGGTACGTTAAGAAATAACAAAAGTACTTGCGGGTACCTTTAATACAAATCGAATAAAAACGATTTAACTTTTTGTTTAAAACATTTCACTTTAAACTTTTACTTTACACTTTAATAGTACGTCAATGTTGAAAATAGGACAGAAAATTTTATTACGACATTTAACATAAAAACAAAAGCATCAACGCGAGGCGCATTATAGTCTTTCACGAATGCAATAAAATTAAACAAAAGGATTTAACTTTTGGTTTAAAACATTTCACTTTTAAACTTTCACTCTACACTTTAATGATTCCTCAATGTCGTAAATAGGACAACAAACTACATTAAGACATTTAACATAAAAACAAAGGCGATAATATGATACGAGAGTCGCATAGTAGTCTTTCACAAACGTAATAACCCTCATATTATTCAAAGATTATATGTGGACGGTAGGAGGGATCTTTATCCCACTTCTGATTTTAGAAACTACTCCACTTCTGATGTTAGAAATTAATCTCAAAAGTATTTAACTAAAAGAACACTACTCGGTAACAATCCCTGCTTACTATCAGGACCCCAATTACATGATAACACCAAAGTATGCAAACCAACAGCATCACTACCCATCTCAATGTAGCACAGGGCAGCCTCTCAGCAACACCACCTCGTCGACAGTGGGACTCTTAGAATTACAGTCTGATGCCTCTTAGTCGCCTGTGCGATACTTTATACTGCTAAAATAAGTGGGAGATTGCCATTCTACCTTCATTTGTTCGTATTTCCTTTTATTTTTTTACCCTCATTCCCAGCAACATATTATATTATATCAATAACATGCGTGGAAATATTATGTGCATAAGCAATAAAAAACCAATAATAATCTATAGTTAATAAAACAATCTGTCTTGCAGAAAATAAAATTTCATAATTATATGGCACTTACCTGGAATGCTGCTAGTCTGTCTCGTGTCCCAAGGGCTGCGGCTACGTTGTTTGGATGCCGGCAGTCTTCATACATATAAACTCACAGATTGTCGCAAAATATAGCGTTATAGCAAATGTCTAGACTCTAGATACTTTATTATATTCTTGTATAGTTCAATATCTAAACCACACAAAGGTGGGAGCGATGACGCGAGAGATATAGTGCGAACCCCGTTAACACAAGAGTGCACATGCTAGGTATAAAAGGCGGTAGATAGGAAACTCGGAAATGGGCTTTGCAGTACTCATATTGGATAATAATTAATGAATCTCATAAGCGTTAGGCAGTAGTGTAAAGTGGCGCGAACACCATACTTAAAAGATAAAAGACGACCAGCAATCCGTCGGTGGTTAGGTTCCCGCCAAAACTCCCATGTGTTTATGTGATATGTGTAATATTTTACGGAATAAGATAGATTTTAGAGAATTTTTGAAATTTTCGCTCGATATTTTTTCCTCAGTAAAATATCGACACTGTTTGTCGATATATATATTCCACTATCCATTCCTAAAGAACTACCCTCGGAGCTTTGGAGGTGAAACAGCATATGGCTTCGGCCAAACTGAGGCGAATTCCGCACGGGACGCGGGACGCGAATCTGCGCGATTCGCTCGCTCGTTTAGCCTCCCAAACTGAGGCGAATCCCGCACGTCATTAGTTTTGGTTTCACAATAGGAAAACATGTCTTTTGATATTGAAGCTAAGGTTTTGTTTTTATTAGCATTAACTGAAGAAGAATCTCAAGATGTGAGGAAGAAAAGAAGAAAATGGGTTCATGAGCTGAGTACTCAACGCATAGAATTTGGAGAGTTTCACACTTTGATACCCACATTACGAAAAGGTAAAAAAAGGATTTTATATATATATTTTCGTATGCCGGAAGAATGCTATAACGAAGTCTTATCAAGAATCGAACAAAATATACGGAAACATATTTTGTTCGATTCTTGATAAAACTTCCTATACCCTATCTTTTTTCCTACTATTTTTATAGTCTTCGTGGCTGAGGTCGTATAGAATCTTGTTTTCTTTTACTTTTTGTAAAAATAATTTAAGGTTCAACGGCATTTAGAAAAATCAGGCACTATCCCGCGTATATTTCGCAGCAGCACGTGTGACTATTCGCGTCAATGTGAACACCTGCAAACAAGTTAGCTGATGCAATCGGCGCGAGCGAATCGCATCCCGCGTCCCGCGCGGGATTCGCCTCAGTTTGGCCGAAGTTTAAAACCACTGATTATACATATAAATATACTATAGTGATATAGAACCTTAAAACAATAACTATTGATTGAACAATAGCACTGATTATATACTTGTTGTCGTCAAATTAAAAACGGTTGAAGTCGGCTAAAATACATTCAGTCGAATTGTAAGCCTCCTTCTTTTTTTCGAAGTCATCTAAAAAGTATTTATACGGACTGTGCGCTGGATGAAAAAATCCATTTAGTAACGTTATGCATTTTTATTTTGGCAACAGCTTTTCTCGTTCAATTTTCGACGTTTAAACCATCAGATGGCCCAAGAACCTTTATGATTTTTGAATTGCCATCTTATGCTTTATACAATGCGCCTCATCACTGATATATCCTATCAAAGAGTATTTAATCACTACGTTTTATATCTTAGATATGTGAGTATGATACTTTATCCAAGTTTTATGCCATAGACTTAGAATATACTGGCGTATAGACGACCTGACAGCCCGAAAATGTGTAACCAATTTTAATTTGTCATTGTGTGCGTTAGCTAGTGATGTACATTTTACTTACAAGGACTATAACTATATATTACTAAAGATTAAAAAATGGTTTAGTGCACTGAATTCTGAATAAAACTTCAATTTACTGAATTTTTACCATGACAGTTCTAAAATAATTAAAAAAATATTCAAATAACATGTTTCCGGGAATAAGTTGCACCTACTTGGTACCTGCCTTTTGTTGGATTTTAATTCAAAATGTACAAAATCCCAATAATCTCTGAAGAGGTGAGTCTACCGAATAAACTTAAACAATTTTCCCTAAGAATGAAATCGGAAAGTTGTGTTTTAGAGGTATGACCTTTAGAAAAAAATATTGACTGCCAGTTTCCCAGAATTTCTTTTTTTACCTTAATGTTAATCAAATATAAATAGGTAGATACATAATTAAGTATATACTTTATATATTTTATAAAATGTATTGCTGTTGAAATAAAAAACGGGGACACGGAGTACATAATGACTGCTTTATTTTCCATATAACTATTACTTTTAATAATTACAAACATTTAATAATGAATAATTAAATACATTATAGAAATTAATTTTAACATTCGACTTAAATATGAATTTAAACTTAATAATTTAAGTAAGGAAACTTGTAGGAATCAGTTAAATAAGGTTGCTCTGTTTAAAGGCCAATATGTTTATGAGGGTACTCTCTCTTTCATCTGTCCCTGAAAAATAATCAACTTATTATCATTTTAGATGCATGGATTTAAAAATACTCAGAAGATATTAAAATTTACCAGGTGTCTGAGGATTCAGATGCACTGTCTATTCTCTCAATCTCGGTATGTTAAGAAAATGGTCACCCATCCATAGACTGACAGCGATAAGTTCAGCTTAATCTCGCAGACCTATTCATCCGCGCAGCTCTTACTTATCCACGAGTTCCTCTTCTCAACGACTAACGCTGTAGGCGATGAACCACGCTATCAAGCCCTCGGCACACAGTCGTCGGGCATCAAACATAAATCGGGAATTGGGCTTTGTGAGTATCAAATACTATGGAATTTATAATAGTATAAATTGGCAACTTGAACCGCGCGTCTCATGCGCGGACATCTAGCGACGCTTCAGGAGCATTACTAAATATCTATACTCACTACACTAAATGTTTTATCATTGTGACTTGGGAATATAATCCGAAGCTGCGCTCAACCCCATGCGGAAAATAGCGTGATGCTATAAATATTGTACTAGTGTGACCGTGAGGTGCTGGTGGTTAAGTAAGGTTATACATTTTTTTGGTTGATAAATAGATACTCATTCGTCTCAACGCAAATTTCAACAGTTCGTTGCGGTGAAAATTTTAGAGCAACTAATTTTTATACTTGGTATCTAATTAGCACCTAAAAAGCGCCTAATTTGGGATTTTTCTAAAAGCAATTTAGATTATATTCTGATTTTCAGAAAACCTGAATTTTGCATCTGCTTTGTTCTGAATAACTACTTTATTTTTATTAGGGGCGCCATGTTATTGCCTATACTTGCAGCACCTAATTAGCACTTAATTCCTTGCTATTATTATTTATCGTATATCTAATAACTTCATTGCGTTGCTAGCGATACGTTTTGCTAGCAACGCAAATTTTAACAGTTCGTTGCGGTGAAAATTTTAGAGCACCTAATTTTTAAACTTGGCACCTAATTAGCACCTAAAAAGCCCCTAATTTTGGGTTTTTCTAAATGCAAATTCCTGACTTTGCGTTGCTGGCGATACACAACTACCACACGGAGCTTTGCATGGCCGCTCCGTGGGTTAAACACCTTGCCCGGCCACAGATTTCCCCTTTTTCTCCAAGGTCAAACTTGTTTTGGTGGTTAGTTGACACGGGTAACTTATCGATATTTCGCAGGCGCAGTTTAATGTGCCAGCTCATTGCGTTATCTCAAAATTGCGCCATGGCGCAACAAATTTAACACACAGCTAAGGTCAAAAGAAGGAAGTTTTACACTCAGCCATCTGTCAAATTTAAAACTTGTGTGTGGCCAGTACATAAATAAAATTAAAAATGTAGGAAAGAAAGATACCTATCACCATCACTATCACTCCTTTTACATTTCACGGAGTTGCAGTTTATAAAAATAATGTAAAATAAGATTCGTGCAATACCACAAGTGTTCAATTACACTCATGTGCATTCTACTGGCAACTCAACACCTTAACACCTTTCGAATTTTCCGTTTCTGCGCTGTTCGCCAACACATTTTGAAGAAGTGAGTTAACAGTTAACACATCCAGCGCAGTGAACTGAGTTGGCGCAATTGGGCGGCGCAGCGCAGTGTTACACACATACCAGTATATTCTAAGTCTATGGTATATGTTGTGAACTTTTTACGATCTTATTGCGCTGCTTAGGATAAAGTAAAGTAATAACAAGATCAAGATCTCTGTGCTTATGCAAATGTTCATGACGAGAGTTACGGTTTCTTTTATACAAGGAAGGCAAGGAAGGGTGACAAACGAGTGCATAGTCCACCTGATGATAAGTGGAGTGGAGGTGACATTTAGCGCTTATTTTGATCCTCAAATCTAAACGCACATGCCTCGTTACCAGTGAAAAGTTCTTACACTTCTTATTCTACAGTTCTTACCTTATATGTATACGAAACACAACAGCATTGATAAATATTTTGTGAAAGCATAAACCTTGTCGAGCAGATATATTCATACTCGGTTAGCGTAAAAAAGAACAAACTTATATATTATTTAAAATTCGTAATCGAGTTCGAATAAGGTCCGCAAAATTAGGTACTAAATATATAAAATGAAACAAAATATTGAAGTTTATCGTTTTTATTGTTTTCTTAAATACCTTTGCAAGGCAATTAAGTGATGAACAATACAGAACGGACACTACATTCTTTATGTATGTAGCTGCAGGAATTTATTTTTATTATTAAATCGTGTTACAATAAGTTATGTCAACTGCAAAATCGAGGACGGAAAAATGTCCTTTTTAACGTTCGTTAGGCAAAAGTGAAATGTTCAGAAAAATGTTCTTACACTTATAAATGTCAAGAAATTCTTGAACTACTCGTAAAGTAGGAAAGTGGAAAAGCCTTTTGAATGATTATGATGTGGTGATGTCAGTTTAACTTTTAAGTAAGCATTTTTCAATATGAATACTTTCATAAATGATGGACTATTAAAGTATTTGCGAAGTGACATTTTTGGCAATGCTTTGTTAGATGGTAAAGTAGCGCCAGCAGACCATGTACTTTTAATAGGGTTCTAAAATTATAGTAAAATGTACCTATAATATGGTAAAATTGTCTTTATCCCAACTTTCAGTTTCAAATTGTTTATTCTATTAAAATTAATAAAACATAAATAACAAAATGACCTGACATTTTAACAAATAAATTTGGCATTAATGTTTTTAAGAGATGGGGACAACACAATTTAAAAACAAACATCATCGTGGAAGCTCTTTTGGTTGAGCAAATTTTGATTTTTAATTGGCTAAATTTATAAAAGTTAACACAAAAAAATATTTACGATTTGACTGAGCCATGCCTTAGTTATAATTTTAATATGAACCCATTACTTCAATTACCAACATTATTTAGCCGATAGTTAATGTAGGAAGATACCTACATTGCATCGTGAATAGTCAATACTACTCTAAAGCAGATAGCACGATACTTTAATATAATGGTGTAATGAATTTCCTATATATTAAAACATTTGCTGTTTGTTATATCGGCGGTAACCATTTGTTCATTTGTTTTTATTTTTTAAACGAAACGATTCGTTGGCACGTATTAAGTTTTAGCTTTATTGTAGTCTCATGGCATAAGCATAGGTTATGTTACATTTTTTAGCTTTGCGCTATTATTAAATAAGTTTATAAAACAATTCTTAAAAAATAATTCCTATAAATATATATTAAAAATACAAAACGATGAAATAAACGCCATAAGCCATCTTCTTCCCATATCTCGTAACATATTTAGCAAACATTCCAATAATATCTACATAATTTGATATATAATTGTAAAATAGATTCCGATATTAAAATACCTACCTATCTACTTTTCGTATCAAATTTTATATGGTTCACAATATCCAACAATGGTTATACAAAACTGAGTATACAGAAAAGCTATATAAACTGAAAACTAGTTATGTACCTACTTATTTCTTCTTAAAGCTGATAAGTTTTATTCTTTGACTGAGATCATCTAATGGCCGACACACGGTCAGTTAAACTGATCAGTTGAACTGACGTACATCTTAAAACTAACAGTGACTGTAAAATCTTAAGTTGAAATTTTTAACTGACGCCAACCCACGGATTTTTCCGGGCGCACGGTCAGTTAAACTGATCAGATGAACTGACGTACGTCCAAAAACTGACCGTGAGTGTGAAATCTTAAGTTGAAATTTGAAGCTAGTGAATGGGAAATTAGTTTTGGCTTACATCCGTTTTAACTGATCAGTTAAAACCGTGACCGTGTGTGTCGAGCATAATAAAATCAAAGATATATTATAGTGTCTTTCAGGAAGTCGGAAACCATTCGAAAAATTGCATATTAGTTTTCAGTTCGTATACATCTTTTCTTTCTTAAATAGCAAATCACATCATACAATATATTTTTCTACACCAATAAAATCAACGGTGTTTCTAATACGAATTTTAGGACATCTCTTTTAGCACTAATAAAGTAAAAATGCGTTTTAAGGTACCTATATAAATATTTTCCGCCCGCTGTTTCATACCCAAAAGAAATTATAAGTATATAATTTACGAAAGAATGAACAAAATTTCCTTCTGTTTATTTTGTTGTATATTGCGTCTGATATAAATGGTGCCTGAGAAATGTATTTTTTCTTTGAATTATTGTGCATTTCGAGTTCAGTGACGGTAACCATCTTTCTCATGTACTTTCTAAATGCGTTTACACTATACTTTTTATATCACACGAGATCATAACGGGTCCCAGTAATTTCATAAACCATGAGACAGACAAGTTTCCGCTCGTTCAACAAGTGTTGATAAAGCGTTTACCTAAATGACATAAAACTAACAATGTCAAGAAATATTCCAACCTTGCAATATTATCTCAATAGTTGAGCTATAAAATAACTTGGATTCGATTAGTTTCTTGACATGTTAGTATCATTGAGATCAGTAACTATGCTGGTACAGGGACGCAGCGAACGGCCACAGCTCTCGCTCTCGAATCTGCTTAATTTAAACTAAAATGACAAAATCCGCAAAGATTGCATTTTAACAACACGTAATATTATTTGTAGGACGTTTTATGAATTAAGGAAAGAAGATTAAACTCTAAATTAAACTTCAGTATATTGGGTATAATCAATAAAGTGTCTTAAAGTTAACTAATAATATATGGTATGGCGCAGATTTTTTATAGCGCAGATCGAGAACACTAGCCGAACCAACCTTAAGCTACTACTAAATCTCTAAACGATCAAAGATCGCAAGCTAAATTGATTTTTTTTCAAAAGTCTTAAAAAAATAAAATCTGCTAGAGATCAACGTTGATTTAGCGGGGGCGCAAAACGGCTCGCACCGTCCGAAAACGTTTCTCGAAGCCCAGCTTGGAGTAGAGAGAGCGGGACGCGTCATTTTCGGGACGAATCACAACGAAGGGCTTATAGCCGCGGGCGGCGACTTCCTTGGTTAGACGCCTGGCTAGATATATCCCGTAACCTTTCCTTCGGAATTCTGGTCTTGTTTGCATGGAGAACATAGCTCCGTAGTAGGACTGAACCATCCAAGCGGCCAGTTTCCCTTCCACAAAGATGCCGTATGCAGGTAGTTCAGCGACCAGTTTCTCGAAGACCTCACGACATTCAATATCACTTGCCGGGTACAAGTCATGCACCGCTTTCATGTGCTCCGGCTGCAGGCGAACTAGCTCCACGTCCGGTGGTAGACTGTGAATATAACAAAGAATTTAAACTTTTTTTTGCGTAATAATATACACATTAAATGTATAATTGTTGTATTTACATTAATATACATTAAATGTATAATTTGTAATATTATACATTTAATGTATAATATTACAGAGATTGATTGGCATTACCTACAAAGGCATTTAATTTTAGTCCTCAGAGCTACATTGCAGACTATAGAAGTCACTCATTATCGGAAGCGATTATAAGCGACTACTACACTGTCAAAAAAGGTATTATTAAAAAAACCATCATCAATATTTATTTTAACACTTTAAAAGCCCTCATTTGACGCAATACACACACCATCGTTTTCCTTAGTGTTTGAAAATAATATATCAAGCGATCAATTTGTTTTTATGGACTCGGTTAATTTATAACGAATTCTATTTTAGTTTTGGTAAAAAAAAGAACGTTTTGTAATATTAAAAAACGCGGCAACTATAGGTGTTGGTTGGCCAACCGCAGTTTTTTATTATTTTCAGTTGTTATGAGGAAGATGCTTTCATGTATGTTTCATTTCCTTCTGTTGCCTTTTAAGATACCCATGGAACGATATAAGGTAGTGGATGCCCTTACGCCGCCATAATGTAAAAAATATTTTTTCTTTTTTTTTAAATTGTTGTTATTATTTTTTATATCGTTCAAATCTTTTATAAAACTTACTCGTCAGCGCTGGTGTCTTCCGGCGGGTTGTCGCATACGTATACATCGCCAGTGATTTTGTCTTGAGCCTCATAGTACTTCTCGAATCGGTTCACGATCGCTTCATGTGTGAAGTTCAAGTACAGCGGCTGGCTCAGGTCCAGTAGAATATCTTCAGTTGTCAACAGATCGACAAGTTCTACTCGTTCCGATGGGCAAAACACCGTCACGCTCTCATAAGTGAGATTGTTAGGCTGAAATATAGTTAACATATAAATTTTTGTATATATAAATTTTCCAATCAAGTTTTAGTACAGCGTAATCAAGGATAGATATTATGGTTTCTATAATATCGTTGTCTATCTGTCTGCCTGTCATAACATGCAGTAAATAACTATACAAATACTGCAATTTTACGCTGGTATTCTGTGAGAGAGTGATCCTTCCCCGGTATCTAATAATATTTTTTTATGGTTTTGGATGAATTTTCCGCTATTAGTCGGTTGTTGGCACGTTCTTAATCAATATACTGCACCGCGTTGAGTAAAGTTCGATATTTGGAGAAAAAGTTGGCATATTCCCTTCCCACGAAAATAATAAAAATAGAAATTACGACCTTTGTATTTGTACAGGCGATTTATGGTAAAGTGTCGGTGTTCGAGAAACAACTTTTTTGGCGGCCACACGCCACCAGAAGGAAGTTAGCGTAGAACATTTTTTTTTATTAAACTGTATGCCAATTAATTGCTCCTTAAATGCTCCAGTAGAACCCGTAATTG
The DNA here is from genome assembly GCA_029286625.1 of Parnassius orleans. NCBI lineage: Eukaryota > Metazoa > Arthropoda > Insecta > Lepidoptera > Papilionidae > Parnassius > Parnassius orleans. The sequence continues at coordinate 1,909,672 of JAGSMP010000137.1, forward strand.
CTCCACGTCCATTCCTATTAGTTAATTTATGATTAAGTTTTTAAAAATTTTACTATCGAAAATTTAATTTTGCTATAAAACATAAAATATCTACTTTTTAAATTGAACTGTATGCCAATTAATTGTTCCTTAAATGTTCCAGTAGAATCCGTAATTGCTCCACGCCTATTCCTATTAGTCAATTTATAATTTTTTTTAAATTTACTTATCGAAAATTTAAATTTGCTATAAAACATAAAATATATACTTTTTTAAATTAAACTGTATGCCAATTATTTGTTCCTTAAATGCTCCAGTAGAATCCGTAATTGTAAAATTAAACGCTAACTTCCTTTTGGTCCACACGTAATACTTAAATTGCGGGAGTGTGCTTGCGCGTGCACGTGCGGATATGTGGGCACGAGCACGTGTGCGTGTGTGTCTGTATGTCCTAATTATGCTTAAGCGTTTCTCAGCATTTATTACGGTATACTATCCCACTTAAAAATAACACAATGTATGAAAATAATGAGGTGCTATTACGTATGTAAAGGTACTTGCACTGGGTATATTATGCATATTAATAAAATCCTGAGAGGGGTTTTAGGGCAAGGAAATCCCCCGCACTGCCCCAATGCGTGTAGGTGGACTTCAAGTGTCTTCGAAATATTTTTTTCTTATTTCTCAAACATGCAGGTTTCCTCACGATGTTTTCCTTCACCGCCGAGCACGTAGTAAATAAGCACTTAAAATTGCAATTAACAATTTCATTGGTGCCGGCGGAGATCTCGCGTCTCGGGTTGCGTGCGTAGAATGAAATTTACAGCGAACGCCCCTGTGACCCTCTTAGAAATGAGAGGAGGCCTGTGCTCAGCAGTGGGACGGTAATAGGTTGTAACTTTAACCAGGCCTGTCTCACTCCGCGCTTTAGGCATGAAAATATACCTACGCTGCACGGCCCCGCATGCGGGGCTAATTCCGTGAGGTTGTCACACGCCCGCTCGAGCTGACGCGCGCCTTACGTTAACATAAAAATTATTTTTCTCTAATAAGTATTTAGGCACTTTTGATATTTATTTTTGAGTTTTTATTCAAGTATGGCATCAATATCTCATACGGGTGCTTAAATAACAATAGGAATGTCGACTTTTCATTCTTTACTATTCCTAAGGATACCGAAAGTTAGTATATTATTATTTATAGGTAGATCTAGATAATTAGGTACTTAGTTACTGACGCCATAGTTACAGATTTATTATTAGATTGGTGACCCGACCACAGCTTCGCAGTTTTCGATTTTTTCACGTATAATGCCGATGACCTTAAAATTTTATCAGTGTAAGTAGACCTCCCAGTACAAGTGACTGCCTACTAATGCAAGATCAGCATATACTGGTTTTGATTGAAAGTAGCAGCACTTATCATTGCCACTCTTTCGTTAATAATGAAGTCGCGTGTTGCATGTTTATAAATAGCAAAAAATGTGAAACAGACAAGTGACGGCTCCGTGGTGCAGTGGCTTACCAATGAGTTGCAACGCTGGGGCCGCGGGTTCGAATCCCGCACGGAACAAGTATTTGTATGGCCTACAAATAATTGTTCCGGGTCTAGATGTTTGTCCTTGTGCAATTTATGTTTGTTAACTGCCTCCACGATACAGGAGAAAATCCTAGTGTGGGGGTAACGTTTTTTTTAAACAAAATAAAAAGAAAAGAAAAGAAATACTAATACATTGCATAACACCTCGGTGTATTTTACTATATACCAACTAATATCAAAGGATTCAATTTGTTTTCTCACAACACCTAGCCCTACAGTAGAAGCGGTCTTAACAAAGGCACGTAACGGGCTAAGTGATACAGACACTCGCACGCGGACGTAAGGTGCATTTTGATTTAATACGCGCGCCACATAATTTTCTTTTGTGACGAAATAAACTGTAGGCTAATTTCACGAAGGTCACTTCCGAGGCGTGCAAAGTATAATGAACATTAGAGACGTAACTAAGTTTAAACTCGCAAGTTTGCTATCAGAGAGTGAGCCTTCTGTTCTTTTAACTATTATTTATTCTGTGCTAAAACTTTAAATTTAATAAAATCTATTTCATTTTGGTATTGTCACTTTCATTGGTTGCGAGTAGAATCTTAGATAAATAATAACGGGATATACGTTATCTTTTTCTGTAATTCCAAATATTATTAGTTCGAATATTTCGATCAAAAAATCGTAATATAATTTTAGAAGTTCATGAACGTAATCAACAAAGAAAAACGAAGATTGCGTATAAAGTTGATGGTTAAGTAGATAGTCTAGAAAAACTTTGTGGGTGTTTGCCAAAGTCATTAAGAGCTAGTTTTCAAGCATATTGACCTAAACCGCTCGATACAAGGTTTTTATGCCTTTTTTTAAGAAATGCGGAAGAAAACTGTTAAAGATATTTAAATATTAGGAGAAATACAAATATGAAATATTTGGAAAATCTAAAAGTGAACACCTCGATGTACCATTTGATTCTTAATTGAGTATCGATGTAGTTGTCTTACGGTCTTATTCTATATAAAAAATTTAAAAAAAGGAATGAAAGGAAACTATTAAAGAAATAAGCTCTTCATGATTCTGAAGATAGTGAAAAAAATTTGGTCGTTTTTTTAAGTAGTTCTCGAGATATCTGGTACACAAATAATTTATGAACCACAGACTAAAGGACATCCACAATGTAATTTTTTAACGGACTTTTTAAAAATAATAATACGTGTTGTTGAATTAAAAAAGCGTCAGGCTTGTTCATTAGTGTTTCCTCTTTCTAATCATGTACTTTCCATAACATATTAGTGCGATGTAAAATAATAAACACGACTTAATGTGAGTGAAACGAGTGATTAAAAAAAATTCAACAATAGAGCCCAACCTCTCCGCTTCGCGTTTGAGGTGTGCAATACTGAATTTTATAAGTTAATCTTCTTTCGTTAATCGTCTTTTTAAAGTATGAAAAAAAATCAAAACATCCACATCCGACAAACGTCTAGAAACGAGGATACATATTTCTAGATCTAAAATCGGCACTGTTTTGTTCTTATCTAGCAAACCACCCCGGCTTCTCTCGGGTTTGGCCTCCTCAGCAACCGTCAGTACGGGTTTCGCCGAAATCGGTCAACGGGGTACCTTCTAGCGTACGCTAGCCACATATGGGGCAAGGCCCTCGAGAACATTGGAGAAGCACTTGCTGTTTTCGTTGATGTCTCAATAGCCCTTGACAGGGCTTGGCATGCTAACCTTTTAGGTAAGCTTGAAGTGTACGGCTTATCTCCTGGACTGATTGACTGGGTAAAGGACTTTCTGAGTGAAATGAAATGAAGTGAAGTGAGTTACTCCGAATTGTCATTGAGAACTGCTTGTCTGACCCTACGACGATTAACGCCTTAGTGCCTCAGGGGTGCTTTCTCTCTGTATCTCTCCTCCTGCTGCATACTAATGATCTGCTTATCCCCGGTATCTTTGGATATGCAGATGACAACACAGTTGTTAAGAGATACCAACCGAATGCTCTGGCCTGTAGGCATAAAATCCAGTCTCTTATTGCAGATAGTCTCTGAATGGGTCAATGCCAGTATTGTGAGATTTAATACCTAAGCGCGTACACTTCAAGCAAAACACAAGCGCGTCTCTTCACTGCGGAAAGGTTCCCTGAGGTACCTATTTTCCGGGATGTATCTTTGGAATACATGGACCGCCTTTAGTTGTTAGGAGCTTAGATTTCTGCGGACCAAAGCAGCAAGGAAACCAGGTGTCTTTGCAACACACCCTTCCGACAGCTTGCAGCTTGCCCTCGAGATAGCTTCTGAATCTATTCAAAACGCCAGTCCGGTCATTCGTGGACTGCTGGTGCTGCAAAATGCCATCTAGAAGCGTTAAACTCAGTAGAGAGGTGTGCTAAGCGGCGCATTGGTAACCTTGATTTAGTTGCAACCAATCTTATCAGCCTCGAGCACCGGGGCGGAGTAGTCAGCCTCGGGCACAGATTAGAGTAGCCAGCCTCTCGGTATTCTATAGGATGCATTTTCGAAAAATGAGCGCAGAACTTAGAAACTTTAATTACTCTCTCCCCTTTCTATCAGGTGGTTGGGGGGCCTTTACTCCTTTGTTCGCATTCGAATCAAATGGTTTGCTTCGTCTTTCGTAATGCGTACGGTTAAGGAGTGGAATAATTTGTCGGCGTCTGTCTTTCCTTCCGATTACAATCTGGATGTCTCCAAAGCCAAAGTGTATAGGCTTTTGTTATGCTAAGACTGCGATTTATCACCTAAGACTTCATCACCACTCACTGTAAGGTGGGATTTTAGTCAAGCACTGGCCTATAGTCAAAAAAAAAAGATGATGAACTGAGTTCCAAAAACAAGAAGGTATACATACATAAAAAAATATTCGACGCTTATGTTCTTTATGTATGTTCAGAGATTTCTTAGAAACGTTTGAACCGACTTTAATTATTTTTCTTATTTTAAATAGATTACACTTCAGGGGGTACCATATAAATTTTAAGAAATAATTTCACCCCATAGAAAAATACGGAATGAAGTTTAAAATGTTAATAATTTAAGTTATTATTTATAATTTAAATTTATCATAATGTTAAAAATTTAAACAACTAATTGTTACCTTGAACTTGTGATATTCCTTAGACTACACAAAAGGATAAAATAGTTTAATATTTTAATAAAAAAAACCGATTTAAAAAAAAACAAACTGGCGATCTACCCGGGCTTCGCCTTTTTTTTATAGGAGAGGGGGCAAACGAGCATACGGCCACCTCACCGATGAACAACTGCAACACCAGCGGAATTGCAGGTGCGTTGCCAGCTTTTGAAAGGGTAAGCTCTTGAAGGTCCCTAAGTCGTATCGGTCCGGAAAAATCGCCATCGTGTGGATGATATCAGAATTTTGCCGCGATGTGCGTTCGTGAAATTTGGCGGCTGGGATTAATCCGAACAATTCCTCAGAGCACTCCCCGTGGTAAATGCGAAAGAAAATGCAAAGGGATGCAACATCTCTTCGCAGCGCTAATGAATCGAGCCGATCGGAAAGGACTCGGTCGTCGACGATTCGAGCCGCTCTGCGCTGGATGCGGTCAAGTGGAAGGAGCTGGCACTGGGGAGCCCCAGCCCAGAGATGGGAACAGTATTCCATGTGAGGCCGAACCTGCGCCTTGTAAAGTTGCAGGCGGTGTGCCGGCATGAAATACTGTCCCGTGCTGATGAGCACGCTAAGCTTTTTAGAGGCCAATTTGGCTTTCTTTTCCAAGTGACCATGAAACTGCACGTCACTCGATATGTCGACGCCGAGGATTCCGATACTGGCTGAGGCAACAAGAGGAGTACCTTGAAACTGATGAGATACGACAAAGGATTTTTTTTAGCGGTAAACGCGCAAACTTGTGTCTTCTGAGGTTTAAACTGGATAGGATAGGATTTAACAGAGGCCATTTATTTTAAGAATTTTCGTTTTTCAACAAAACAAATCTTGAAGTTTTTCGGATAAAGTATAGCCTAGATTCCTCCTGGTCTCTATCTGTTTGTAAAGTAAAGTTCATCACAATCGGTTCAGCCATTTCAAAGATAAGCCCGGACAGACAAACAAAAATTTAAAAAATGCTTATTTATGTCTTAAAAGCATGCAAATAACCTCCGGAGCTTAATAGAAGCCAGTTATTTCAATATTACAGACATTCCAATTTTATTTATAGCTATAGATCATATGCTTCTGAAGTCGGGGTTCCTTGAAACACTATGACTTAGCACCGAATTGAGATGCTATGACGCGTTTTTTTTTAAATTTTAATACATTGTATAGTTGTAGCACGAATGGGTCGGCTCGACCGGGGAAGGACCACGCTCTCACAGAATACCAGCGTAAACTAGCGGCTTAATGCTGCTGTGTTTCGTATGATTGATAAAGTAATCTGAGACTAGTGATGAGTGTAAAGAACCGGAGACCCTTTTTACTGGAAAAGAGGCATTCCATCTTAGTCCTCAGTGACAATGCATCTGCATTTTGATACGCAAACGAGGGTAGATGTAGATGTCTATGGGCCACAGCAATCACTTACCATCAGGTGGACTGTGTGCTCGCTTGTCACCCTTATCCTATAAAAAAACATTTAATATAAATTTCCAGTCATCAGTAATTTACTTAAGCGCTGTGTATTACTTTTATAAGTTAAAAAAAAAAAAAAACTGAAGCACCAAACGAACTTACAGTTCTGATGGTAAGTGGCTATTGCAGTCTGTGGACACCTGTAGCCAACTTTATAGAAAGAAGGCTACAGATGCGTTATCATCCTTAGGGCAAAGACTGAATGTCTCACAGCCAGTAATTATACTGGCTCTCTGAACATTTTAGATCGGAGTACAGTACCACGAGCACTGCCATTTGGCAGCAGAAATAGAAATAGGGGGTATATACCCAGACGGACGCCTAGGTATGTATGGAGTCCTACCACCAAGTAAAAATAGGTCATATTATTTATGCACGCTCTTGCATGATTCACAGCGAAAGCACCTTTCTATTCGATTTTAAATAATTATGATATGCATTCTGAGAACAACCGTGGGAATACAATGTGTTTGTTAAATATTCAAAGCTTGCCCGAGGAAGCTTTTCGCTTGCTTTGCGATCTCTTTGTGAACTTTCTCACAGTTAACGAGTTACTTCCTTGAAATTCAACGAAATTTTCTTTGAATTTAAAATTGTCTTCAATTTTTATAGTTTCATCGATTACTTTTATTAAAAAAGTTTGCTCATTGAACTGAATTTTAATTGATTACAAGTTTTATTGTATTAAAATGAATACATTTGCAAAATTATGTAAAAATTCAGTGAATTTGTAGCTAAGTGTTTGAAACATCAATATTTTACTGTTACTTCTGATAGTGTAGCTTTACATGAACGCTATTGGCTCTGATTGCCACGTAGGTCTAGTCTAGGTCTAGGTCTAGTGGTCGTAAGCACGTATTGTGGCCTGGGTTCTAATCCCGCGTCGGAATAAATCAGTTATGAGGTATTTTCATCGAGAAATTTCCGGTAGCAGCCCGAAGTCAGGAGGTTGATGTTTCAACCTCATGCATCGGAAAGCACTCGGCTTGGCACAATTGGCTCTGCGTGTGATCCATTTCTGTTCATGTCGGATTGTTGTTCCATCGAACTATGGGAGTATGGGAATAGAAAGTGCACCTGAGCTTGCGCACACACTCGTTCACTCTAATCCTGTCCTGCGCAGACGGCTAATGTCTATCTCGGCTGAGGGGTTTTTAGGATGAACTATAAACGTGGTAAATGAATATCGAATTTTATATATGTCATGCATTGGCTGTAGTTTTTGATATAGGAAGTGGCCTCTTTCATTAGGAACTTTGCATAGTACCGGAAGTATCTTGTTAGGTATTAAAATGGTTCATTTACAGTGTATTTAAATAGTAAAATATATTAGGGCTCGTGGAGACATTATCTGTTTATATTATTTAATTTAATTTAACAACTTTAATTTAAACGTGGTAGAGCCATGCTGCAGCTATATTAATTGTATAGTTGTAGCACGATTGGGCCGGCCCGACCGGGGGACCACGCTCTCACAGAATACCAGCGTAAAATAGCAGCTTATATAGCTTATATATAGCTGTGTTTCGTATGGTGAGTGTAGAGAACCGAAGATCCTTTTTACTGAAAAAGAGGCATTCCATCTTAGTCCTCACGGCTGACAACGCATCTGCATTTTGATTCGCAAACGAGGATAGATGTACATGTTTATGGGCCACAGCAACCACTTACCATCAGGTGAACTGTGTGCTCGCTTGTCACCCTTATCCTATAAAAAAAAACTACTTTTATACGAGATATTTTAACAATTAATAAAAAATAAGACCGCACTTGCTATAAATTTTCTGAAGACAAGAACGCATAAAAGAGGGCCTTAATTTCGTTGCAGAAAACCTACTTTTACTCTTACGTTAATGAAACTCTACAGACAAGTAGTAGCCATCTCCCAAGGAACGTGTCTATAAGGTAGAAAAAATTCAAGTACCATTGCAAAAGTTCCATATTTAAGGGAGGCCATTTACTTTGCGGATTTCGTTATGTTGCGAAAATAGAAAACTTTTTATGCATTGTACTGTACAGATACTTTTGAGGTAAAGGATATTTTTTTATTATTTTTAGTATAAAAGAAAAACATTTTAGTCGTGTATGCATCCAAGTACAACACAGAATACGCACTTATAAGTAATACAAAGAAAACACAAGAAAACAATCAAACACATCTAAAATAAAAATCTCTATATATAAAAATCAATTGCTGTCCGTTAGTCTTGTAACACGAAAATGGCTGGACCGATTTTGATGAAACTTTTTGTGTGTGTTTGAGTGGATCCACTCTTTACTTACTTATCTTCACGCACAGTCTGACGGGGCAGCCAGAGAACAGATCGCCAAGTGTCGATCCTTGCATACCTCTAAAGAGGTATGTAAGAAATATCCACTCAGCGATTCATAAAGGGACCCGGTAGGTGGCGCTGTTGTCGAGATCCAAAAATCACCCGTGCGAATCCGCCCCGGATTCGCACGGGCGATAGTAATAACATAAATTTTGTGGTTAAAGTAAATTTGAAGGGAAACCCCTTTAACTTAAAGTTAGGTTTTGACTAAAACCTATCTAAAATAGGACAAAGTTTGAGTAAAATATTAAAAGATCACAAAATACGAATAAAAAAAATGAGGACTTACTCAGAAGAATGGGAAAATAGCGAAGGATACACATTAACGCGTATTTAATCTGTCAGGTGTTACGGTGTAGTAGAAAAAAGTAAACTAGAAGAAAAATACTTAAAATATGCGTTTATTTCATTGACACCTCATGAAACTGCATGAGAACTGCAAATCTCCGTAAAACATTTCATTATGCCACCAACTTTCTTTTCAAATGCTGTAAAATCCTAGACATACCTAGGGCGCCGTTCATAAAATACGTTCGCACCTATGCGCGGAGAGAGGGTCGCTTACTGTGACAAGATGTGACATGGGGTCGGGGAGGTCTCAGAAAACGTGTAACGGTTTTTGAATTTTATTTTTGTTACGATAGAAAGTCATTTGTTTCATTTCAGCGCCCTCCTATCAATATTACGTCACAAATGATAGACCCCCTCCCTGTACATGATACAGGATGGGGCAGCATAACTTCCTTTTTTAAAACCTAATAAAACACATTGTATGAATCGGAAAAATTTTATTTGGTTTTTACAATGTAATACATACTTAAAGTTTTGTTTTATTTAGTTTTGAAGATCAAATCAGGTAGATGACGTCCCTTATTCTCTATACATTGAGTATACCGATTTCTGGTGTTTGTCATAACTCTTTGAAGCAGAGCAGGCGTTATGTTGGCAATTTCTTCCTGGATGTTGTTCTTTAAATCTTGTAGGGTCCTTGGACGGTTCCATAAACACGCAGGTTTCAAAACCCCATAGAAAAAGTCACAAGGGGACAAATCAGGAGATCAGGCCGGCCACTGCAAATCGCCCTGATTGAGATAAGGCGTTCTGGGAAGTGTTCTCTCAAATCGTAGTCACGTTTGACAGTTCCTGTACAGTCGCCATCTTGTATGGATAAATGTAAGTCTTCATGGAGAATTCTCCGCACAGAACGACTGGAAAGTCAAGGTAGATGCATGTTTGCGCGCAGAACGCCGTGGTGATCGCAACATTGAGCTCTGACTGCCTCAATGTTCTCAGGTGATCTAATGGGCCGAGGGACTCAGTTCTTCGTTTTGTCACACTTGCAGTTTGTCTAAACGTAGTGACCCACATAACAATTGATTTTCGGTCTGGAACAGGGGCAGAGGGCTAAATTAAAGCGATTTCGAAGGCGCGCTGAGTTGCAATCACAGAACATCCGCGCGAAAAGTAAGCCTCAACAGCAAACGCACGCTCCTCACTGTTCCAACGCATTATGGCGACTGAGCTGTCTCGACTAAACTTTATAGCCCCCTCTCGAACGAGACCACTGGCGCTCACTACTATGTCACCTGACCGAATGGCGCGCATTACAAATAAGGAAGTTATGCTGCCCCTGTATATAGCAATTAATAATAGTACACAAATTTAAATATTGATTGCTTGCAATAATAAAATTTGTATATATATATTACAGTCAAAACTCATAACCAGTCAAAACCACTTTTGACTGCGAATAATCGGGCAAAAGTAGTTTTGACTAAAGATGTTGGTCTATACCAATTTTATCTGATTTTTGCAGTCAAAGTAGTTTTGACTAAAGACGTTGGTCAAAAGTAATTTTGCCTCATTTAAAGTTCAGACTATCGGTGAAAACTCGCAGTATCAGTGACAGTAGGTTACAGGTGGCTGGGTGGCCCTTGGCCACCTTAAAGTCGCGTAAATTATAATGATATAAAATAATATTGAAGGAATTGAACTATTTAATTTCAGAAATTAAAAGTATAAGTCAAAAGTAGTTTTGACTAATATTCTGGTCAAACCACTTTTAACCGATGTAATTTGGTCAAAATCACTATAATCCAATATTTTGCAGTTAAAATGGTTTTGACCAACGTCCCTAGTCAAAACTACTTTTGAATGCAAAAACAGTTAAAGTGGTATTGACCAATCCTTAGTCAAAACCACTTTTGCCCGATTATTCGCAATCAAAGTGGTTTTGACCGGTTATGAGTTTGATCGTATATATATACAATTTTATTATTGCAAGCAATCAATATTTAAATTTGTGTACTATTATTAATTGCCATATATCATGTACAGGGGGGGGTCTATCATTTGTGACGTAATATTGATAGGAGGGGCGCTGGAAATGTGACATAGCGTGACGAAGGGGAGGGCGTCCAAAAGGTAAAATTTTGCGTGACGTATTTTATGAACGGCCCCTAGGCAAACTTCTAGACAGAAAATGAGTTCATTTACTATCAATAATAGCAGCAGTCACACAGAATTTCAGCTTTGTCATTGATCCTGAAATGTGCAAAGAAGACGTCAGTGCTCTCTGATTGCATATGTATTTTAAATATAGTGTTGAAAGTTAAGTTCCACAATGAGTTATATCCAGTTCCGGAAACTAATTTCCGGATATGATGTGTAACCCATTTAGAATGAGGAATTGCCACAGAGCTTACATGTCACGCACAAGCCATACTGCTATACACTACGGCTTTTGGTGTTAATAATTCCTAATAGTATTAGGAAATTGTTGGCATCGGTGAAAATGTTGATGATGACAATTTAATAAAATAAGTATAATTTCAAATATCCTTTACTAAAGATTAAGGCAAATTCGCATAAATTGTGGCGTTGTGGTTTACTCGTGAGAAATGATTGTAAACGTTTCTTACCGTACTTGTACACCCTGGAAAATGCAGACAAATTGGATCTTCGGGCCAATTCTTTGCTACATAAAAATGGAAGTCCCAAACCTTGTTGTTTAGATATGTTTGAATCGTCTGATGAAACTGGAAAAGAAAAAAAATATTAAGATATCACTGGTAATAATTGTTTTAATATTCTTTTACAAAATGTAATAAGTAAATCTATAACATTTATAAAATTGATAAATCAAAGACCGTTTATTGAGTTTTATACTGAGTAACCGGCTATGAGGAACTTTTGTGCAGTTATTAGGAAATAAAAAAAAATGCATGAGTGTCGTGGAACACTCGATTGGAACGAAGTTCCTTTCGTAGTTTATTATTATTGATAAACGTAGTATATTATTGATTAACATTTTTGGTTCTATTTTATTATAATAAATATTGTATATTAAAGCATAATATGTTATGTAAATCAACTATTGATATGAAAATATTGGTTAGATATCAGTCCTTTTACAATTTTCTTTTTACCTTATATTTTATGATCAGCCGATAAAAATGATAAATATTGTTGAATATTGTTAAAAACTGTCATTATCGCTTCCTTCAGCAAGAAAATCTCCGTGGCGCAGTGGCTTAGCAAAAAGTAGCCGTGCTGGGGGCCGCGGGTTCGAATCCCGCATGGAAAAAGTATTTGCATGGCCTACAACCTACAAATAATTGCTTCGGGTCTGGATGTTTGTACTTGTGCAATTTATGTTTGTAAACTGCCTCCACGATACAGGAGAAAATCCTAGTGTAGTGTAACGTTTTTTTAAAAAGAAAAGAAAAAAAGAAATGAAAGAAAATTGGAAACTCTACGTTTAACATCTCTACCAGTGAGTTGAGATCATTTTAGTATTTTCCCTTAATGGACACTTACAAGTTTATGATACCCACGGAATGAGATATGGTAATAAATCCCTCGCGCCGCCATCACATGGCCGTTTTGTTTTTTCTTCTTAATGATTATTTCTCTTTGCCTCAATGGAGACGTGTTTAAAATTTATGTCCTATATTTATAAATTACGAATCGGTTATATAATATAGTACGGTTAAGTTACCTTTAAAGATTCAGGCATATACTGCACTAAGAAATCGGCCAACGCTGGGAGCTCGTCTTCTTTCACCAATCGGAAGTTTTTCCCTCGGGCACGATTTCCATCTCTAGAATAAATAAAATCGCTATGTGTGATAAATCATACAACTATCCATAATTTACATCACCAATGGATTTTATACGTTTGTGAGAACGATCACTAAAAATGATTAAACATTTTTATACGCTATTTATACAAACAGAGTGTGATATTGCCACTTTGAAAAAAAACGGTCTGAAAAAAAATTTACGTGGACGTTCGAATGTTGGTTTTGTATGCGGTCATGATAACTCCAGAAAAAAATGATGTATCGAGACCGGTTTTATTTATTAGCTTCAGAATTACATCAACTGGTTCCCTATTTCATATCAATAGCCTAGTACGCGTCGTTTGTTAATAAAATGATTTTCAACTTTTATAAGTTTTATTGCTATAGGCGCTTTCATAATTTTTTAGCCCTTGGTAGACAAAGGACAAATGTACCATACAGCCTATATTGATTTTATACTTTGTGTAATCGATTTATTTTGGTAAACATTATAATTTTTTTTCCCTGTAGGTGACACTACCTGTTAAAATAATAGAGCGCTAAATTTAAAACATGTAAATAATATATTTTAAAAGTCAGCAATTCAATTTTTTTTCATCTAAATTAAATGAAACTCTCAAGAGGCACTTTTGAATTAGAGAATACAAACATATTTTGGATTTTCCAAACTATTTTTGTATTCTCTAACAACGACTCTTTCAAAAGGTCGTGGGTTTGAATCCGCCATTCGACTACTGTCGTAAATACACAAGCATTTTTAGCTTACCAGTAGTGGTTATAGGGAGTATTAGTAATGTTAATAGCATTGCTAATATTTAAAAAATAAGTTAAAAAAACGAGATGGTTCTATAGAACTGGACTCGTTATCGAATATTATATTATACGCGTATGTAATACATGCTGAATTAGAACATGAAGATGTTTAAAAATTAAGATTTTAATTATGTAAATTCAGAGCTAAGATAACATGACAACAAGTAAGATCAGAGATCATAGATAATAGCATTAATTGTTATTTGTTTCATTTTTTTTCTAATAGTGAGTGAGTTAACAGTACCCATAAGTGGCTAATGTAGCCCAAAAAACCTGCAAAGAACTTCAAACAAAGAACAGAAAGATGCATTGTCACCTTTGAAAATGAATTGCCTTATGGCTTTTAAAATTTTTCTTATGGCTTTTTAAATGTTTTTAAGTATATTTACCAAATTCTAAAAAAATAGGTTATACTCATGGACGTTATACTTCAGCAATTTATATGGGACCACATATAAATTTTAAGAAAACATTTTATCCCTAAGGGTAGAAAAATAGGGAGAGAAAATTTAATGTAACTATTTAGACGACGTTCTAGTTGTTACCTTGAAATTGTGAAAAATTAAACTTTTATTTACGTAAAAAGTGACATAAAAATCTAAAAAAAATGAAATGAATTTCACACAATAGCTTCTGGAGTTGGTAGTTTATTTGTTCGATACTCTTAGTCTTAGGCTGTGAAAGTACGTATTACTATTATTTATTCTGTGGTGAAAGCCAAATGGCTAACAACACTAACATCATAAAAAATAGGTTTGACGGCTCCGTGGCGCAGTGGCTTAGCAATGAGTTGCAGCGCCAAGGGCCACGGGTTCGAATCCCGCACGTAACAAGTATTTGTATGGCCTACAAATAATTATTCTGGGTCTGGATGTATGTCCTTGTGAAATCTATGTATATAAACTGCCCCCGCGATACAGGAGAAATTCCTAATTTGGAGGTAACGTTTTTTTTTAAAAAAGAATAGAAAGAATAGGTTGTAGCATTCCGAGCTGGTAAGCATCACATGGTCTCGAAATGTTTTTAATTTCTCAGGCGTGCGGGTTTCCTCATGATGTTTTCTTTCGCCACCAAGCACGTGGTAACTTAAGATGACTTTTTTATCCGCTACCGAGGGTCCGGGGTTCAAGCATAATCATCAGCCATATAATGGTAGCTAAACAACACTATAATGATTTCGGAGACACCGTCACTGTTGATGTTGATAAGCACTCGAAACGTATCCATGATATGAAATGTGTCATGCCGTTGATTGATGGACTCTTTAAAATAAATCTCGAAAATAAATTTCAGAGCCGTGGTAGCTTGGGGGCTAGCGCTCGCTGAAAATTTCACAGTTAACGAAATGTATGTGGCAGTAATATTTTATCGGGCTGTTGAATCTCTGCGTAGTTTTATTTATTTGTCTATGACATAGAAAGAACTTTAGAATATTTAGTTTTAATTATTTGCAATCGAAAAAGTGTATTTAACAAAGAAAGAATGAAGAAAATATAATATCAAGATGTCATACTTTCAGTAAACCGACTTTTTGACAACCTTATAAAAGCCGTTGCATTAAGAATTATATTAATTACAGTCCCCATCGTGGTAATGTAATTACATAGTTAAAGAAATCAGTTTTTCACTAAATTAGTAGTTGGTTTTAATTAATTATTGTAATGCAATGGTAACAAATGTCATCGAGATATATTTGTAATTTTTAAAAACCTTCAGAATCGCCACCGAAACTTAACTATCTACTGTGAAAGAACATAAACCACTAAAAGCAATTGAAAACCTTATAAAATAAAATAATGCTTGCTTAAGACATTTACGAGTTACGCTTTTAAAACATTTTGAAATATATTTAACGACGTCTCAAAATGCGACACGGAGATAAAAGATGTACGTTATCTTAAAATCTGTTGAAAGCTTCATACATAAAAATATTAAGATGAGTTGCAATGCGGTTTAGGCTTTACCTCGATGTTTTATTTTCTAAAAGCTAAACTAAGCAGTAAAGGGTTAGTACTTGGCTGTGATCGTGTCAAAACCAGCAAACGTTTTGAAGATAAAACGATTAACGATTAAAACACGTGGTGACAACGCGTCTGTAGCTTATTTATAGTTGATTGCAGGTGTCCTTGGTCTGCAGTAGCCATTTATCATCAGGTGGAGTGTGGTAAGTTCGTTTGAAATGAGGAAGTTCTCAATTCCTGGAAATATTTTTTTTATGTATGTTCAGCAATAATTCTTAACTCTTTTCTTTAAGGGCAACAAAACAAAATAAATAAAATTTGCAATAAACAAATATTTGAATGTTACATGCACATGTAAATGAGGAGGAGTTGAGTCTTGTGGATTCCACTGTTTTTCTTAGAATTAATACTGACGCGAAGCTCTAATATGGCCCTTAAATATATCTTAATTAGCAAGTAGACTTAGTTCTGCACCATATGTTGTTAGAAAGATTAGAAACCTCACCCATGTAGATTAGTTTATTTAAGTTACATTCAGAGCGTTTTGTATTATAGAATTTGTTTTGGGGAAACCGACTGACATTGAAACTATATTTGTTTTGCAAATGAGGGTCGTATCGGCATTTTAAAATCCCTTAGAGAAAAGTTTAAAGAAATAAAGATATTGACATTAGCTAAAAACTACACATTGAATAAAACTATTTTTTACGGATTTTATCACGTTTAATATACTTATTTTAATTCCCGACGTTTCGGGTGCTTTACAGCACCCATGGTCACGGGGGGACTGAGGTGTTTGACGTCCGATGTTATAGTTTAACCTTCAGTTTTTGAATATTAATTTTTGGTCCGATCTACGCAGAATGAGCTTACAGTATCTTGAAGTCTTACAGTGGTATACTTGGGTTTGGATTAAATTTTATTAATTATAGGATGCCAAGCAGATGGCAGATGGCAAGCAGATGGCATATTGATCACACTGTGTATAGGAAAAAACCCATACCAACCGATATTTAAATGGTGAATCGCACCATCATCCCTCACAGTTAGCTACCGTGGGAAAATCTTTGTTTCAGAGAGCACGAGGATCTGTGACTGAAAACACCTGGCCGCCGAGCTTCAGCTCGTCGAGCAAGTATTGCAAGACAACAAGCTTCGGGTCCCGCGCCTACGTTAGTGAAGCCGGCCACAGTCGAGCGTGTGCCTGCTGTACTACCCTATGTCAGAGGTCACAGACAAGGTTGGCTACATCTTGAAGCGAGCTTCCATTAAAACATACTTCAAGCCGCCGAAGAAGATTAGTCAATTTTTACCATCCGTCAAGTGTCATATCCCTCTACAAGATTCAGGAGTGTACAAGCTGGATTGTGAATGTGGTCTCTCTTACATACGACAAATAAAAGATGTATAAAAACCCGCGTAAAAGAACATATAGCTGACTTGAAGCACCGACGTTCCGGGAAGTCTGCAGTTTGTGAACATGTTCAAGATCGTCCCCGCCATTACATTAGATTTGATAGATCACAAATCCTCGCAGAAGAATACCGATTCCTACCAAAGATGATTCCTGAGGCTATTGAAATTAAAAAACACCCTAATTTCAATAAAGAAGATGGATGGGTACTGCCATCTGCTTGGAATCCTATATTTAATAAAATTAAATCCAAACCCAAGTATACCACTGTAAGACTTCAAGATACTGTAAGCTCATTCTGCCAGATCGGACCAAAATTAATATTCAAAAACTGAAGGTAGCCGAGCTAACTATAACATCGGGACGTCAAACACCTCAGTCCCCCCGTGACCATGGGTGCTGTAAAGCACCCGAAACGTCGGGAATTAAAATAAGTATATTAAACGCGATTAAATCCGTAAGAAATAGTTTTATTCAATTAGCATAATACTATATTTATGGAATGTAATGCATGTGTATATAAAACATAAATAGCTTTGAAAAGAACAAAGATATTTATACTGTAAATACTAGGAACATTTTACACATTCACAAGCTTGTAATACCAGTTACTAGACTCCACAGAATTAGTAGTTCATTAATGGGACAATATATACGCTTTAACAAAAAAAAAAATTAGAAAATCTTCAATGTTTGTAAGTCAACAAGTTTAAAAAATTCGTTTTAATAACTGTACAAAAACGGTTATTAAAACATTAAGGAATACATGTATGAAAAAAAAACCCCGACATGAGGTGATCGTAGAAATTCTGAATATTAAAATAATAAAATAATTGTAAGATTTTATGTCTAAAAATATCTCGCTACCTTTTTTTGCTGGTTTCTCCCAGGATAAAGGTATTTCTGAATTAGCGGTAAATAAAAATTGACTTTCAATTTATGTAATAAATAAAAATATTCTATTCCATGGTAATTGCTCCACAAATTATTATGTTTTTTTTTGCAATTGGGAGAATCTCCTGTAAGGAAAAAAAAATGTTTTCAGGAAGCGGTACTAAATGCCTAGATTTTCTAGAGTCCAGATCCTTTAGAGTTTATAGCAAAAACACATTTGAATTTCCCTCGAGATGGTAGAAATGTATAGAAAATAAAGGTGAATATACTTTGATTAAATAACAATACTTTTTCTAAAAAAAAGTAATTGAATTTTCCAATATGAAACGACAATTTCTCACTTTAACCCCTGTTATACTGTTGACAAACGGACATTGACATATATACCTATCCTTGATAAGGAATCGAAATTCCAAAGCGTTGTCATCCCTGCGGACTAAGATAAAATACCTCAATACCAAAAAAAAACATATTCTGGTTCTCACCACTAACAATAATGCCGTACCATTACCGTTACAGCCTATTAAAGTCCACTGCTGAACATCGGCTTCCCCCTTAGATTGTTTCATAGGGGGCATATTTGCCATAGTTGCCACGCTTGGCAAGCGGGATGTCAACCGCAGTTTTTTTATTTTAAGTCGTTATTAAGAAGACGCTGTTACCCTTCTCCTGATTTGTTTCCCTTTGTCGACCCTTACGACACCCACGAGATGATATGTATCTACCGCCTGAAACCGACAGAACCTAAAAAAACGATCCTTTGATCCCTCATTTTAAAAGAAAATTAATATTGGTAAAAGTCTTCTATTTCTATACTCGTATTACGTATGTTTTGTCCCTACTATTGGCAACCTTTTAATCCTACAGTGTTCGTCATATTTTGATCAAGAATATTTTATAATAGCTATGTTTTAGATTTTTTAAGACTACTGGCATCATTTAAAAAGTTAGAGGAGCTGACTTTTTCCCAAAATATACGCTATAATATACCTAAGCCTCGACAAGCGCAAATACGTGCTTAAGAGTCAATATAATTGGCTGGCAATGTAGCAACACGAAAACCTACAAATTAATGACCGAACTGAAATGTCAATGACTATTTTCTTATTAGATTTTTTTTACTGTAAAACACTTTTGCGATTTCTTTCCTTCTGGTTATATGATTTATTTGGCTACCCGAAAACTCGTTATAATATTTTAAAGAATAATAATTTATACAACAAAGGGTGAAAAACGAGCACACGATTTACCAAATTGATAAGCGGATAGTGAATAGACATCTTAATCTATCCTCGTATATGAATCCAAATACAGATGTGATGTTATTCTTGAGGTCTAAGATGGAATGCCTCGCTTACCAGTAAAAAGGACCTACGGTCCTTGTCATTCACCATAAGAAACACAGCGGTATGCTACTATTTTACGTAGGTATACTGAGATAACTGTAATAAATATTTTATACGTGGTAGAGCCGCACTGCAGCTATATATGGTTACGGCATGAATTGATCAGGCTGACTGGGGTAGGGCCACACACGCACTGAATACCAGTATGAAAGAATAATGCTGCTGTGTTTCGTATTGTGAGTGTAGAGAACTGGAGACCCCCATCAGGGGTGATAACGTGTCTGCATTTTGATTCCGAATCAAGGATAGATGTAGATGTCTATGGGCCACAGCATCCACTTACCATCAGATGGATTGCGTGCTCGCTTGTCACCCTTATTCTATAAAATAAAATAATTAATTATATAACTGTTAGTCGACTGTTTGATACATTCTGACGAAGAAATGAAATGAAATGGAAAATACTTATTTCATCGATGTACGATTTTAAACCTATTGAATCTACTATCGTATCAAAATTAGGTTCCTCCAACTGGAGAAGAAACGACGAAAGAATCTCCACGGGTGTCCTCTTTTTGTCAATTTTTATAGTTAATACACATATCATAATATATACATAACGGAAAACAATAACAGACCCGTCAGTAACTGAAGTATGTTCTATAATGTACTCAAAAATACAATTATAAAAATTTGGAGCTTATCAGTGTACAGCGAACCCGAGTGGAGCCCCCACAAACAGCACCTGTTCACAATGATTATGTGTTGTTGGTTTCTACGTTCAAGGAGTTTAATTGTTTGTACGGTTATTGTTTGATATAAAAATGTTGTTCTTTCACCTGTACCACTACAGCTCATGAAGGGTTGACGGAACGACTAACTAATTTCTTCAGCCATCTTAATATGGCTTGCTTGTTTCTTTTGTTGTTTTGATACTCCATGTAGTCATGTAGCATTTAGTCTTGGGGTCAAATTTCAGCCCAGCTCAATTATTTGTGCAACTATAAGTAATTATTGATTCCCGTATGGATATATTGTGTTTGTACTCATGTCTTTAACACTGCACCCGAAACTTCTTCAGAGCTTATTCATTAGCCCAAGATTATTACGGAAAGTTAAGGATGCAAGAGTGAGTTTTGTTTTAAATGTAATTAATAAATCAATGATATATAAAATATGTGGCCAGTAAATTTTATGACGTGCATTTTTTTTAAATTTAGGCTCCATCGTGAAATCTGGATTATTCACATTGCTTTTCTAAAATAAGTTCGCGTGTAGCGATAGCGTGATGAGTTGACGATTGAAAGTTGACGCCATTCTAACCCTGAATTTCGTGACTTCACATCAAGTTATTTACGATAATGGTCATAGACTAAATAACGGCTGATTTTCACAATGGTAATAGCTTAAATAATAGGTTATATTCTTTATTAAAAAACGGCACAAATATGTTTAATTAACGAAGCAAATAAAGTACAAAAACAGCTTATAATATAGTAATTTCCTGACTGGCTAGCGGCCGATTCTCCTTAATGAAAGATGATGTTGAAGAATGAAGCGAGAAAAGTCCGCAACGTAGTATCAGAGCTTTTTGACGAAATTATTTACCATCGAAATATATTAATTTTTTATAAATAGTTTTCTTCACGATTTTTTCCTTTGTATAATTCTGACAATCTGAGACATAAATTATCAATCAAATCGATAACTTAATTTTTAATTTTTTAATTTTAATTTAATTTGTATCACAGTACGCGGGCAACCCGGGTTCAATCCCCGCCGGCACCAATGAAATTGTTAATTGCAATTTTAAGTGCTGATTTACCACGTGCTCGGCGGTGAAGGAAAACATCGTGAGGAAACCTGCATGTCTGAGAAATCAAAAAATATATTTCGAAGACATGTGAAGTTCGCCAACATGCATTGGGGCAGCGCGGCGAACATTTCCTTGTCTTAAAAAACCCTCTCAGAAACGAGAGGAGGCTTGTGCCCAGCAGTGGGACGTATATAGGCTGTAACTTCTTTACTTTTAATTTGTATGATTGTTATTGTTAATTGTTGTATATATAGAGGTCAGTTAAGTGTAGGGATAACGTTAATAATAAAAAAAAGATTTAAATACAGTAAACCTTACTCTGCTTTATTTGGTTGGGAAAAACACCAGAGTCAACACAAATATTAAAAATCATCGCTAACATCGGGGCCATATCAATTTTAATTATATCAATTATTATTTATTTTTGTTTAATTTCCTGAATGCTTTAATAATAACCGTATGGATAATAGTTTTAAAATTAAAATCAGGATTTTTATATACTATATTTATACCATCATCTATACTGACTCTGCATCTATTATTAGATTGTAAATGTGGCTATATTTGAAACAACTAGAAGGAATTCATCTGCCATTTTATATTTTATTCTTTACAGTCCCACTATTTAATCTTAATGCAAACTTTTTGTTTTTGGAATTAAGTTTGCCAGTTTCTAAATTAATTACATTCTCTGTGGCTTTTGATATGTTTGTAGAAAGCTCAATGATTGATAAGGTTATTGACCACGTTGTTATTTACTAAAGTCTTGATATCGTTGTAAAATAGCGTGGTTCGTTAATGAACAAAATTTGGATCGATTCTGATACTGGATTTCGTGACTTAACCACCAACAAACTTGCAATAACGATCATAGATTATGAATATTTTGTACGCGGTAGAGCTACGCTATAGTTGCTGCACGAAGAGGTCGGCTGGACCGGGAAAGGACCACGCTCTTAACTTGATGATTTCATGTTGTTACTTATCGTTTAAACCATACATATCCACTATACCATACCATACAATCATGCAATATACTGCTGTTGTGTTTCGTATGATTAGTGACGGGAAGCGGAGATTCTTTTAGCCGACTTCAAAAAAAAGGAGGAGTTTTACAATTCGACTGTATGTTTTTGATAATCAATAGAATCAGGCGTTACTTTGCGGAAATCCATAATATTAAAGTTGGTAAAAATTACTTTGCTTATATCTGCTTAATGGAATAAAATAAAATAATGTGTCTTACCTAGTTTGACAAGCACCTCCCGCCCTCCGTCAATTGCATGCACTATCACCGTCACCACTAATCCCAGCACCACTACTCCCAACACTACTACACTAGGAAAGATACACTACCGTCGATAATACGACACGTGTTTCGTCTTTATACGAGGCATCCTCAGGTGAAGTAGACTCTGCGCATGCTGACTGCTAAGACTTCTTAGTGGTCAGCCACCGCAGAGGATAGTGTACGCAATTGAAGGAGATAACACGAAACTTGGGACTAGTGGTGCTGGGATTAATGGTGACGAGCATAGTGCACGCAATTGAGGGAGGGCGGGAGGTGCTCTTCAAATTAGATAAGACAAATTATTTTATTTTATTCCATTAAGCGGATATAAGCAAAGTAATTTTTACCAACGTTAATGTAAGTTTTTTTGTCCTTGATCTGAGATGTTAGTACTGTTAGCCTTTTGGCTTTTACAGCTTCCGACTTGGGTCTCGCCGCCTGCAAGGCCTTTCCTAAGAGACTATTCTTCTCTTTCCTCTAAGATACGACGGCCGATAGGACTGAAGGAAGTCATATTGGTCCAGAATAGTCGCTGATGGTAGCCGATTCTACAAAGAAGTCGTGGGAGGAAGAAAACTCCTGGTAAATCACTCTTTCTGACACCGTATAGATCCTTGGCGTTCAACCGCCAAGGATCTATATAGTGTGGATGGATCGCGAGGGACAGCCATGTACGCTTAGGAAGTATAGGGTACCTTGGGCGTGGATGCTTAGTGAGGGGTCTCATACATCTTTAAGGTTGCTACACGTTACCAGTCCGGATATTTCTAATCTGGCATATATACGAGATTGTATGCTTCCTTCTATTTTTAAATGCCTCGTCTTTTGTGGCATTTTTCATAATCAGGGGACTAAAATAGGTAACATAGATAACAAAGTGAAATAGGTTATAAAATGATTAATTTATGGCTATAATTAATGACAACATCATTATTATTCTTCTCGCTTACAAAATGTCGGCCATTCTTACCGTTTATTTATCAGCAGACTAGTTATTAAGCGGAGCACGAACTCTTTGTGCGGTGAATTGACAATAAAAATGGTCCCATAGAACATTACAATGGAAATTCAAGAGCTTACCTCCACTTAACTCTTATTAACACGTGACAGGCACCACGGCCGTGTTGGCGTAGCTGCGAGATATGTATGTCAGTTATCCGACTGCAGTTGAGCTTAACAGATAGGTAGTATTGCCTTCTATCTAAAAATGTATGTATGAATGTATGTCTAGTTCTGTGTCCATACGTAACCCCTAAACAGGTTGTAGTATCTTAACTTTACAAATGATGCTATAAATTAAGACATTCCAAATATATAAAATAAGTTATATTTTATATTAATAAAATCACTACAAACGGGTTTCTTTGCTTTTCAATAACGCATTTTTGAATTCCAGTGTCAACAAACTGGTGTTCAAAAATATCAACGGCATTGAGTGTAAAAACTTACATACCACAATTTCCAATTTTCAATTTTTAGTTTTTGTTTTTACATAATCTTTACGCATTTGGTGTACTATTATAAATAAAGCAAATAATGAAAATAAAATAAAACGTGTTAGTTTTAATTTCAATCGAAGCCTTTATTTTTGACGCATTAGAAAACCATTAACTTTAAAAACGCTTACTAGTTACAGCTATATTAGTAGTATAGTTGTAGTACGAATGGGTCGGCTCGACCGGGGAAGGACCACGCTCTCACAGAATATCAGCGTAAAATAGTAGCTTAATGCTGCTGTGTTTCGTATGGTGTAATACAATACAAATAGAGACCCTTTTTACTGGAAAAGAGGCATTCCATCTTAGTCCTCACGGGTGAAAACGCATCTGCATTTTGATTCTTTATTGAAGATTGATGTAGATGTCTTGGGTCACAGCAACCACTTACCATCAGGTGGACTGTGTGCTCGTTTGTCACCCTATCCTATAAAAAAAAACGAACAATACCAAAACTTTCTAAAAGGTTGTTAAAAGAGCGATTCATAATAATAGTTTATTACCAACAAAACTTCTTTTTTATAGAATAATGGTGACAAACGAGCACACAGTCCAGGTGGAATGTCCACCTGATGGTAAGTGGATGCTGTGGCCTATAGACACCTACATCAACCTCCGATTAATAATCAAAATGCGGATGCATTGGCATCCCTGAGGATTAAGATGGAATACCTCGCTTACAGTAAAAAGTGTCTCCGGTTCTCCACATTCACCATAAGAAACACAGTAGTAATTAAGTGCTAATTAACTGGGTCGCTTCATTTACTTTAAATACTACGTAATTTTGCAGATAGTTACCTCCAGGAAAACCCGCCCTACTTTAAATGGCTACAATGTAATGTATAATAAACTGCTATTCAGAGGCGTACGTATCAATTGAAGAGTCAACACGAATTATTTTCTACTTTAATATTATTAATTAAACTCATACAAAAATTAATCACGTTTTTAGGGATTAAACTAAATAAGCACTCATACTATCTGTAGAACTATTGGTAGAGCTACGCTGTAACTGGTTACCGAGTGTAGTTGTAGCATCAAATTTGTCTGACATGGCCTGTATGATATATACGAGTACAATCTAAAGCTAAAATTAATGTGTACGTATGTTTAGCTAAGGACATGAAGAAAAGGCACATCCATAAGGTAAAAGTTTCTTAAAATAAAAGATAAAAAAAAATTGTCAGCTTAGTTACAAAATATTCATAATCGTAATAATTCACGAACGATTTTTAATGCAAAGAAATTTTACCTTTGATTATTCAATTAGTTCAGCTATAACATAAAGGTAGCGGTCACTTGGTCATTATCACGCGGCTAAATTGGTCTAACGTTACAGACACAGCAGCAGGTTGTCTCACTACGCCAACGAATCATACCCTGCTTTGCTATACTCACATGGTAAAGCTACTCTGCAGCCTAGTGTAGCTGCAGCACAAATAGTTCGACTCGATTGGGGAAGAACCACGCTCTCACAGAATACCAGTGTAATGTTGCTGTGTTATGTCCGGTGACTGATGAGAACTGCATTTTTATTGATAACAAGGCATTTCATTTAAATCCTCAGTGGTGACGCTCCTGCATCTAGATTCTTAAAAATATTTTTTAATAAAAATTAAACGCGGACTTCAAAGAATAAATAAGAATAAAATAATTTCACATTCTGATTTCGGTGCTAACCATAGTGTATAGAATTATTATAAAAGCCCCGACTTCAGAATGCGATTTTTTTTAGTTCTTTGAATTCGATTTTTACTTTTTATTAAAAAAAATTTTTTACATTTTGAGTAGACTAAGAAATATCACAATCTCAATGTCGCCTAAATAATTACATTAAAAAATTCATCCCCTATTTTGCCACTCTCAGGGGTGAAAATTTTTCTCCAAATTTATATAGGATCACCCACAAAGTATAAACTATTAAATATAAAAATAATCTCAAAATCGGATCTGAATTAGCGAAGATATCACGAAATATACATACAAAAAAATTGTGAACCTCTTTTTTTAAGTTCGTCTTAAAAGTGGATGAATGGAAGTGTTTGCATTCGTACATGGCAGCTACCATTTCAACAAGCAAAAATTCAAATCCAATTGAAGACACATATATTTTAATATAACATGTAAAATTATGTGTATGAGACATAAATAAATAAATAACAAGTATTATAAATAAAACAGTAGGATGGTTACATCGATGCCATTATCTTATACACATAAATAACAGTGTTGTGAAATATCTCGAATCTAAAATATATAAGCGATGTGATCGAAGAAAGAGACGATTACGACGACATGACATACAATACACGTTGTGTCATATTAAGATACAATTAAACTTCATGTTTTTACAATCTAATAGAAATAACACTTTAGTAGGATGAGACTGATTTATATGTAGAACTTTCCCTTTTTTTATTGGTCTGAGATTCAGAATTTCATATATTATGTAAATATTGATTGGTATTGGGAAGCTTATATTCGCTAAAAATTGTTTAGAACAAATATTAATCACATAAGCTCAAAATTAAGAATGTTTTGAGCTAAAATACAAAGGCATTAACGAATCTTTGTTACTAATCAAACCTCATAAAACGTTTTTTTGTGGCAAGTGATATCAATTATGTATTAAATGCAGCTTCGCGTTTTTGTAAATATCGATTTATTTAAAGTTGGAAAAATTTACTTTGCCAATATCCGCTCAATAAAATAAAATGATGTGTCTTACCTAGTTTGAAGAGCACCTCCCGCACTCCCTCAATTACGTGAACTATCCCCGTCACCACTAATCCCAGCACCACTACTCCCACCACCACTACACTAGGAAAGACACACCACCGACGACAATACGACACGTGTTTCGCCTCTACACGAGGCATCTTCAGGTTCAGGTGGCTATAGCGGTCAGCCACCGTCATCTTATTTTATTGAGCGGATATTGGCAAAGTAAATTTTTCCAACTTTAATATAATGGATTTCCGCAAAGTAACGCCTGATTCTATTAATTATCGATTTATTTATTTGGTACACTACCAAGTTACATGTTATACATTAATTCTAAGTTTAGGACTAACATACACCTCAATTGCACTTGTGAACACTTTGATTTACTTATTTTAATTGTGTGTTTTAATTGGTGATTTACTTATTTTGAAATAAAATTTCAAAGCTTATATACTTATATTAAATTATTACAGTTGGTAACATGTTAGAGTGAGCTCATCGATATGACTGTAATTAGGTTATCCGTGTGCCACGTAATTTCATAGACGAGTTCATATTTAAAGTAACTTTATATGATAATTTTGTCGTGAGGACTACCAACCGTGGCAACTAAAGCAACCCCTTAACTGGGACAGGCTTTTTTATAGGAGAGGGGTATTCGAGCATACGGCTAACCTGATGGTAAGTGACTACCGCCGCCCATGAACAACCGCAACACCAGGGGAATTGCAGGTGCGTTGCCGGCCTTTTAGAAAGGAGTAAGCTCTTTTCTTGAAGGTCCCTAAGTCGTATCGGTCCGCAAAAATGGCCGGTGGTAAACTATTCCACAAAGAGGTCGTACGAGTAATAAAAACTCCTAGTAAAACAGTATAGTGGTGGACCACCAAGCATCCAGATGGTGTGGATGGTACCGGGAGTTTCGTTCGTGAAATTTGGCAGCTGGGATATAAATGTTTGTAATTAGCTGCTAGCTGGGCAGGAGCTGATTACAATCATTTATATTTATTTAAAAAAAAAGTATAAATTATTTGGTAACTACTAAGCCTTATGAAAAGCCATGATAATATATCCAACTAAGAATGGCTAAAGCTGCCAGCTTCGCAGTATTTGTAAATATGGGCTAATCCAATTAAATGTACGAGTAGTGAAGTCTCACAGAGATAACACGAAATAAAGTATGCTTATAATTATGTAGAATTAAAAACAGTAAATCGCCAAGCGTGGCAACTATGATAAAATATCCCCATGAGGCAATATACGTTAATATTTATATATTTTTCACGTGGTAGAGCCACGCTGCAGCTATATTATGGTTGTAGCACGAATGGGTCGGCTCGACCGGGGTAGGACCACGCTCTCACAGAATACCAGCGTAAAATAGCAGCTTAATGCTGCTGTGTTTCTTATGGTGAGTCTAGAGAACCGGAGACCCTTTTTACTGGAATCGAGGCATAACATCTTAGTCCTCAGGGGTCACAACGCATCTGCATTTTGATTCTTAATCGAGAATAAATGTAGATGTCTATGGGTCACAGAATCCACTTACCATCAGGTGGACCGTGTGCTCATTTGTCACCCTTATTCTATAAAATAATATATGAGGGGGGCCTATGTTCAGCAGTGGACTTTTTGAAGCTGTAATGGATAAGTGGGTGCATTACTTTACAGTATGTTATGCGCGTCATTATTTTTAAGCCCCATTTTATGATTATTATATATTTTTATTTAAAAAAATGTGTATTATATAGGGAATGGCCTCATTGTTACTATTAAATAATGTGTTATTACGCGTTTGTCTAAATCTTATCTATTAAATATTGTTTTAAGTACTACAAGCAAGCTTATTTTTTTTTGCTTACTTTAGCAAGAAAAGTTAATACAAGCACGGCCATTAGTACATATGTAATTCCATAACTGGGTTAATTAAGTAAAGTTGTTAGTCGCTTATTTCTATCTAAGCAATTATGTTCTTTTAAAGAGCTAAGTGTACATCAAGCCATTATGTTTTGTACTAATACCTATTAACACTCAAACAGAAAGTCGAACCCAAAACTAGAGTAGTCAAGTACTCTGAAAATCATTATTAATTTATATCGTTGATCTTGCATTACGTATATATTTTACATTTTAGTTCAAAAAGTCCTAAATCACAAATTAATTTATACTTTTACATTAATCAGTGTGGTGGCGGTGTAAGGAAATTCATCACCCCACTTCGTGGGAGTCGTAAGAGGTGACTATGGGAAAAGTCAGAAAGGTTATTGAAGTATAATAAAAGAAGAAATATTAATTAAGCATGATAATGTATAGGTTTATATAAAGGTGGTGGGATTCCTTTACTGCTGAGGAGTCCGTTTGGATATGTACCGCCATCTTACCTATTTCTGCTGCCAAGCAGCAGTGCGTGAACTGCTGTGTTCCGGTCTGAAAGTTATAGAAAGTCAGTATAATTATAGGCTGAGAGGCAATCCATCTTGGTCCTCAGAGATGACAACGCATCTGTAGCCTTTTATGTTTAAGTTGGTTGCTGCTGTCTGTGGGCTGCAGTGCCCACTTATCATCAAGCAGAGTGTTAGCTGGTTTGTCATAATTTTATAAAAAATAATTGCTCAAATAAAAAAAATTATACCTATATCACGTATTTAAAACACACTAAAAACTATAAAATAATTTTTCTTAGCAACTTAAGATTAATAACCACCTACAGATTCCCAGATTTATAACCTCGTAGGTACAGATTTATAGTCTCATACAGATTGTCCTGAAAATTTATGATTATGAATTTAATACCTATGAAATGACGTAAGACTTAAAACCAAAAACGGAGCACATGCAAAAGATAATATTAAGATTAATAGGAGCTTCATTACCGCTTGCCACCCGGTAGGATTGTCCTGGAGCCAAGCACTGGCTGGTGATAACTCGCACATTTCATAATATCATTTGCAGTGCCATAAAATTGTAGTGACTTACGTGAACTATTTATGCATCAATTATCTGTTGCATGCCTTTGATGAGTAGCGTTAGATGAGGTTAGGTTATGTGTATGGGGCTATAAATTTGTAGGGGTCTAAGAGAAAACATTTTATACTTTTTAGCCCGTTTTAAAAACGCGATAAATTTATTTTATTAAATAATGTTATTTTGCTTTTTAGTCTTGTATGTGTGAAATTTTGCAATCGTTTTCAATTATCGCTTACCCATCTGGTAATTAATAATGCATTGTCAACCAGTTCTGAGCTATATTGCAAGTTTCAAGTCTCTAGCACATCTAGTAGTTGGTTTAAGGAGATGGGGCAAACGAGCATGCGGCTCACCTGATGGTAAGTGACTACCGCCGCCCATAAACAACTGCAACACTAGGGGAATTGCAGATGCGTTGCCGGCCTTTTAAAAAGGAGTAGGCTCTTTTCTTGTAAGTCCCTAAGCCGTATCGGTCCGGAAAAATCGCTGGTGGTAATCGATTCCACAGGGAAGTTGTGCGAGGAAGAAAACTTCTTCTAAAATTTGTACGGAACAGACAAAGAAACTGACAGGCATTGAATCAATCAACTCGTACTTATGTAGAATGGGGAAGAGAAAACAGTTACATCATTTTGAGTAAGCTATGAAAATTAAGCCAAATTATAATTTGGTAGTTTAATTTGTAAACAGATTTCTAGAGCGCAATCCTACGTTGACTATGCGCCAAGACAACTCTACCACAGTCAAATGGATGTAAGCCGTGTACGTGCCAAAAGTAGTGGAGGCGGTATATATTAATACGCAGTTCCTTTATGGCTTAAATTACATACGAGTATAGTATATAATATTGTACTGCTATAATATATACATTATTATACATACGTAGATACATACATAAACACACACACACAGACATGCATACATACGAGAAGTACACAAAAAGTATAATCCTCCTTCTAGAGCCTTCAAGTACACATTATGGTAATCAGCAGCAAGCAAGCTAGCAAGAGGAAAATTAACAGAAAATGAAGACAAACCTCCTTTAAATGGAATAATGGTATAACTATTTTATTTATAAAGTGACTATAAAGAGATGATACTCTCCGTTTAATTAACAACAGAGTGGAACGAAATTTAATTATTTGTTGAAATGCACACTCAGAGCTAGAGCTGTAAGCTCATTCATTCTCTTAAAAGAGATACCAATAAAAGTGTCAATTACCAATAGGCGACTAGCCATAAAAGCTACCTATTAGTTTGATTTAATTTGTTTTTATATACATATTCGTTTTAGCCGCAACAGAGTAATATGCCTGCAGCATAAATGGATCAAAATACAACAGCATAATGTTGTTATTTCACGCTGGCTTTATGTATGACATTGGTCTTTTCCCAAGCCGACCCAATCGTGCTTCAGCAACTAATTTTAAACTCTTTCAGCAAATAATTATAAACTCTTTTGCAAAAAGGGGCACCTAAGCAAAGAACCAATTTTATTGTTACTATTAAACTGTTTGGTAATTTTAGGTACTCTTATAATCAGGATTTTGTAATTTTATTAGTAACGAATAGTTTTCGTCAGTTTTATGATAAAATGTTGATTAAATTAATGAGAAATAATATTCAAAGTGCTAGTAGTGTACCTGCTCGCTAGGTAAAAATGGGACACGTTTTTTTGTTTGTTTGTTTTTTATTTATTAAAGTAAAAGCAGATAAAAGTTTAGAATGCAGTATGACCCCCTCTTGCTGAAATCATAGCTTGCATTCGTCTGCGAATGCTAACGAGTATATCTCTTATGGTTTCTAGCGAACTACGTTCTCACTCCGCATTAATCACATTATTTAGCTCTCTGATGGTCTGCGTAGCCGGCTACACTGTCTTCACTCGTAGCTTCAGAATGTCCGAGACATGTGTTATGTGATTTAGGTTGGGACTTCAAGCTGGCCTCTAGCATATACGCTTCCATGTTGCCAGACCGGTGGGCTCCAGTATTATCTTCCATTAAATGAGTTTTCGCCAAAGGCGGCCAATGCGGGTTGTGCATGAGGAATTATACTTCCGTTATGTATAGTTGTTCAGTTAGTATGCCAAATTCAATGAAAACAGTCCAACGAATTTATGCCAGCCCAAAACACAAGGTGTGATTTCTTCAAAACATGCCTCCGCTAAGCGTTCTCCTCGTCTTCGTAGCACTAGCCAACCTCGGTCTTCACCGTACAGAGATATCCTGGCTTCATCGGAGAACCCGGGACTTCTTGGGTCCATGACACACAATTTCGAGCAAAGCTAAGCAAAGCTAACTCGGACAACAGATGCGTTGTCAACCCTGAGGACTAAGATGGAATGCCTTCCAGCCTATAATTATTATACTGGCTCTCTGTACCCTTCTCTCTACTATTATTCTCCAATAAAAAAGGTCTCCGGTTCTCTACACTCACCATACGAAACAAAGGAATATTAAGCTGCCATTTTACGCTGGTATTTTGTGAGAACGTGGGTCTACCCCGGGCAAGACGACCCATTCGTGCACGACCATAATATAGCTGCAACGTGGCTCTACCACATGGTAAAACAAGATGGCCTGGATGATGATTGCGTATATTGTCAGGGAAAAACCTCCTTCTGACCGTCCAGAGACTATTTTGCACATTTCTTAATTCTTCGAGGTTGTTCTTGCGGTACACATACGAAGATTTGCGATTTTTCAACGCTCGATTCGTCAGAAAACGATCATTCCGTGGTTTGATACATGGCTTTCTTCCAGAACCAGGCTTTCTCTTGATAAAACCGATCTCTTGATAGCGTTGTGCTTTGGACTGTCGAATTCTCTCTCTCTTGCATTTAGACTCTGAGCCCCAAAGAATTGGTTGCAACCCTCCCCAAGCAGCGCAATAATTTTGTTGGCTTTTATCACTTTATCTACCATTTTCGAGACCGCTAAACAGCAATAACAATACTTTAAAATATCAAAGAAATAAGATAATTCAAGAAAAGTGGACTAAGAATTATTTAGAGTCGATATTAACTTTCGGGAGTTCGCGCCTCAAAATGTAGTAAAAAGATGTTTTCTTTAAAAACCAGATTCATGCAACAAATGAATTTGAAACGTAAGTTTTTAAAAACCACGGCACTTATGAGCGGCCAGTAACATGTTCAAATTACTATAACCTTTTTTGTATTGTAGTTTTTTAAAACCACCCGTTTTTTGCTAATGAGTGTATAAGAATGATGGAAATTAAGAATAAAGCGCAAAGGCCTGCTGCCTAGAATTCGCCAGAGCGCGTCTGGACCTGGCACTGACCGCTATAGCAACCGCCAGCCGAGCACGAGGTGCTGCACAACCACCCAGCGGCCCCTCGCATCCATCATCCCCATCAGATGCCTTGGTATCGGTAAAGTCTTCCTGGACTCAGCAAGCGGCACTCGGCGCTGGTGGAGTATGCCGCATGCGTTGGTCCAAAACTATGAGCTCAAACGCATTGCTGGCGTACTTTAGGGGAAAGGGGATGCTCAAATGCAGAAGATGGGGTTCCTCGATATCGTCCGCATCGTCCGCCGGTTTCTTTCCTATTCCCCCTAATACTCGGTTTGGTGTCCCCTGCTGAGGGCTTCCATGGTTGGGTTTTTATTTATTTATTTATTTTACAAAAAAATTAGCATATGTATTATAATTTTTCTTATTTACATCTGCACAGGACAGGATCATAGTGCACGAGTGTTTGCGTAAACAGAGGTGCTCTTTATTCGTAGTCATAGTTCGATGGGACGGCAATCCGACAACTAGAGAGAGATCAGGCGCAGAACCAACCTCCAACCATCTTTCTAACCTGTAATTCAGCTGAATTACTTGACAGAAAAACCCAATACTTATATTGGCCCGACTCGGGATTCGATCCCGAAACCTTATGACCAGCAGTCGCGCTTACGCGCACTAGACCAACGAGGTAGTCAAGGTTGTAATGGATAATTGAAATATGTATGTGTTCATTAACACTTTTCTTATTGTCTCTTTTAAGGGGAAGGCACTTTGTCCTTGTGTTCTTACAAATGCCACTATCATCACTGCATTATAAAACATTAACACTAAATTACTTGAACTCAAAAGATCCTCTCCACACAAAAACTCTTTAACCTTCTCACGGTATTTGTGATGTCAGGAGCTGAATGGTTATAACATGCGTGTGATGTTAACTGTACTTAGTCTGCGTTCATGACCTTCAGCACGTTTATTCACAATATCTGTTACGAAGTCCATCTTAAGGTCTCTGTGAAGTTTCTTTTTCAATATCAGGGTGCGTCTTCAATACCTCTGAGAACGTTGTTTCGGAATTTTTGTATAATTTGAACATTGGATTGCTTTTTACCCCACAGCTACCATAGGTCCGGTCCACATTGTTATTAAAATTATTTATATAACATTTTACAAGAGCTGTAAGAGAATCCACAACCCTCATTTTTATACTTGGTAGAGCCACACTGCAGCTATATTATGGTTGTAGCATGAATGGGTCGGTTCGATCGGGAAGGACCACGCTCTCACAGAAATTCATTCACAAATAACAGTTTGCTGCTGTGTTTCGCATGGTGAGTGTAGAGAACCAGATACCCTTTTTACTTGAAACGAGGCATTCCATCTTAGTCGTCAGGGGTGACAACGCATCTGCATTTTGATTCATAATTGATGATAAATTTAGATGTCTATGGGCCACAGCATCCACTTACCATGTGGACTGTATGCTCGTTTGTTACCCTTATTCAATAAAAATTATATAATAAAACAACAGATAAGCAGTAGTATGTTCCTGATAACAGCGATATATAATAAAATACTGCGGTTGCCACTTCGCCTGTGTTGTTAGCTTGGCAACTAACCATTAAGTCTGCAGTGGATTTTAGATAGATTGTAATGAATGAATGAATGAATGATTGTATCTATAACATGTAGTGCTTTTTCAGTAGCTAGTTTGTTTTTGTAGTTAATCTCTAATACTTAGCGTTTCTTTTTGGCATGAGGTTTCCAGCGATGCTTTGCGTCAAATGTCACGTCGATCCATTCCATTACAGCATATAAAAGTTCACTGCTGAACATAGGCCTTCCCCATAGCTTGCCTCATAAAGGGGATTTTGCCATAGTTGTCACGCTTGGCAGGCGGGTTGGCAACTGCAGTTCTTATTATTTTGAGCTGTTATCAGGAAGATGCTGCTGCCCATCCCCTGTTTCAGTTTCCTTCTGTCACCTCTTACGACACCCACGGGGCGATATGGGGTAGTGGATATTCTTACACTGCCACTATACGGCAAGTGTCATGTCATGTTAACGTAAATACGAGTATATGGAGTTTGTTCTTCTGTATCAAATTTGCAATATATGTAACTATGAATTTGCAGCTTTGCACAAAACGCCCTCTTACAAATAACACCCATAAATTTAAATTCACAATATAAACGGCCGTCAATTTAGAAGTGAAAGCACGAAGTTAATACGGATCAACGTTATAGAAGCCAAATATTAGGGCATTGTTACCGAAGTGGTTTTCAACTTGAGATCGATATCCGTTGAATAGAAGTCGTCTCTTTATGAAGATTACAAAAGATTCATGATATTGTGAAATTCAGGCATTCCTTTTAGTTTGCTTTTGCTATAGTCTGTAGTTCAAGTCATCGGGCAGTTTTTATTGTTAGAATCACATTTTGAAAAACGAGGATAAAAACCTGAAAAATTCTACTATGTCATGTTTAATTTAAATATTGGCATGTTGTACGGTGACCTAAACTGTTACTGCATTGATCAATTTTTGCGCATTGTATACTGCTTTTTATACGTAACAATAAGGTTCAAATTACCACGATAAAATGAGCTTTTATGTGTTCTTTGTGGTGTACTTTGTATTAGAGATTACAGATTACGTTTAAAAAATCGACGATGCAACTTTTAATATCCCCCATACGAGTATATGGATTGAATTGACCATGATCATAGATTTAGATAATAACGAATAAAATATTGAGAAACCTTTTGTTTCTTTTTAAATTTTATAAGCCAGTGTTTGATTACTATCTTACATATGGTAAGTGGTGATGTAGCCGAAGATGCTAAAGCGCACTGGCTTAGCTTAGCAAACTTCACTTTTGCCCTGTTTTATTATTTACTTAAAAAGTGATAGCATAAAGAGTTACCAACATGATATTTGTAGGTTATTCCTTTACCCTACATTAAAACAATTCCTTTATAATTATAGATAACCTTTACATTGCTAAAAGGTCTATTACAACTTTCCCCATAAATAGTTGACAAAGAATAAAATGAAAGCAATACACGACGTTAAGTAAGACGAATGTCAAACAAAAATAATATGAGTTCTTGAATAATAGACCGGTACTCCATGAATGAAACAAGAAAAAGCCGTTAAAAGACGTTTATGAATAACTAACCGTCACTGTTTTCTATTTGTTATACTTGAATGTAATCAGGCACAAAGAACTGAAAATTCCATGTGGAGAATTACGAGAGATCCAGTGTATATCCAGCCGGTGAACACCGACGCAATACGCAACTCCAGAAACATATGTCATTAGGGGAAGAATTCGCTATGGGCGGATTTGATTGAAGGATCAACTCTTACCTTTGATCCAGCGAGCCTCTTTCGCGAACGCCGGCGTTGTCAGCGCGTTCCCGCTGTTTCAGTGTCGGGGTGGGAGTGTGCTCGAAGCGCCTAGCAGGGCTCCCTGGCCACGAAGGCCGCGTTGCTTGGGTAAGCGAGGCTCGGCCGCGCGGGTGCCTTCGAGTCGGTTTGCCGGCGGAGTGGCCCTGACAGTCGGCCGGCTGGGGTTGCGCGCGCCTGCACCACCACGCATGCGCCCCAGTCTGCCGCAAGCGATTAAACTAACCTACACCACTATACAGCATCGCTACACTACCACACATCTGCATGGATATCGAGGTGAGCTATGATTTTTATTGCCAGCCCTAATACCACACTGTACATGCACATTTGAAATTCTAATCGTTTAGCCTGCGAACGAGGCATTACGTGTGTTATTTTGTACTTAATACGAGATTATAAATTCAAGATTAGAAAAATGGTTTTGAAAATATTTATAGGTTTTATTAGGTATTTGTTGGGGGTAGCCCAACGAATTAGCAAACTGAAGTGGCTATGGGCCGGTCATATAGCTCGAAGAACTGATAACATTGGAATAAAGGTTCTCTAGTAGCAGCCTCAAAGGTACAGTAAGCTAAGTCTAGGGCGGTCTAGATGGGCTGACGACCTGGTATGAAATGCAGAAAGTCAAAAGATGCAGGTGGTCTGAACCGTGCTTTGTACCGTTTCTTGGGAGAGGCCTATGTTCAGCAGTGAACTTGTGAAGAGCTGTAATGATGATCATGAAGCTTGTTGGAAAAGTTGAAAAGAGTTTTGGGTTCACTAAAAACTACGTCACGATTATTGTAACCTTTAAATATATTAGTCACAATTGCACTGAAGTAGGTAGTACACTTGCCGTGTAGCAGCAGCGTAGCAGCAGCGTAGCAGTGTAGCGGCGTAGCGGTGAGAGTCCAATACGCGGTATCATCACGTAGGTGTCGCGAGAGACGACAAAGCAAAACTGAAACAGGAGGTGGGCAGCAACACCTTCCTGAATACAATTGAAAATAATAAAAACTAATCGTGGCAAACTATGGCAATATCCTCCTTAAGTGGCAATCAATTGAAAGGCCTATGTTTATAAATGAATGAATGAAATTATGAAAATATGTTTAAATGTTAATAAGAATAGTATTAAGTGATTTTACATATTATATAATATGTTTTTATTAAATTACACTAAGTTAAGTCATCTGCTTAAATGTGAGGGATTACAATCAGCTGTTTGGTTATAGGTTTATACATCGATCGCCGCCCCGTCTCCACTTTCACTTCATGCAACGGCAGTCTTGTTCTTTGTTTTGGCGAAGATCCAGCCCCCATCCGGTTTGTTGCTAAGTCGATCTCAAGTGAATGTTGTTAATAGCAGTAAATCTATATTTGTAGTTCCATTAAATTTTAACTAATGACTTAATTAAGTCGTAATTGTAAGGTCTGTGATGAATAGGCACTTAAATTTACTGTTTTTATTGTACTGTTACATGCTATTCTGCTTTTGTTTTACTAAAAAACAGCAGTTGGCATGCCAACGTTTATTTAAAGTATTAAAAACAGTTGAATCTACTCCAAAAATGAAAAAATGATAAATATCTTCTTCACATAATAGATTCATATTCTAGATACATAGTATATCGTAGAATTACGAGTATAGACCCGACTTTAAAAGCTATTATGTGGAATCTTTATTTTTATTTTTGAAGTATATTCTACTTTTTATTGAATGTTTAATTATTTACCCATTTGAAAGGGTTTAGTAATATCATAAGTTCAAAGTAAGAAATAGTCGTCTAAATAAATAAATATGTACCAACATTAAAATCTTCATTCCCTATTTTTCCTTCTTAGGGATGAAAATATTTCTTTAAATTTGTATGGGAACACCACTGAAGTTACAACCTGTTGTTTTTCTTTAAAAAAACGATAACTTTTTTTATAGAATAAGGGTGAAAAACGATCACACAGTTCACCTGATAGTAAGTGTGTACTGTGGCCCATAGACATTTACATCTATCCTCGATTAAGAATCAAAATGCAGATGCCTTGTCACCCTTGAGAACTAAAATGGAATGCCTCGTTTCCATTCCACACACGCTGGTGTTCTGTGCTACAACAACTGTATATATAGCTGTAGCCTGGCTCTACCACGTATAACACCACACTATACTACATTAGGATTTTCTCCTGTATCGTGGGGGCAGTTTACATACATAAATTTGACAAGGACAAGCATCTAGATCCGGAACAAATATTTGTATTGTAATAAATACTTGTTCTGTTCGGGATTTGAATCCGCGGTCCTTAGCGCTGTAATTCATTGCTAAGCCACTGCGCCACGGAGTCGTCAAAATCTATTTAATAAAAAAAATCATAAAATCGGCCGTTTAAGTTTCGGGGAACATACATAAAAAAAACATATGCGTCGAATATAATAGAACCTCGTTTCTTTGAATTCTGTTAAAAAGCACATAATAAAATAACCTTCAAAAAGACTAGCTCGCAAACCCCTTTAACAAGCTTCAGTATTATAATGATTTCTTATATTTACGCGAACACTACACATTGAATAAAACTACTTTTACGGATTTTATTACGTGACCATGGGTGCTGAAAAGCACCCGAAACGTCGGGAATTAAAAATAAGTACAATTAAACGCGATAAAATCCGTAAAAGTAGTTTTATTCAAAGCTTTTTTTTTTTGTTCATTATTATTTATTTACGTTACATTAAAATATTATAATATTTATTAACATAATAAAAAAAGACTAAATCAAAAACTATCAGACAATCCTATTCCCCCACGGTATAGTGTCAAGAACGCTCGTTGAATATCTATTAGCCTTTGAGCGAGAAAAGAACCAGCCGTCTTATCACCAGCAGCGACGACCAGTCGCGGATACAGTTCCTTTAGGAGCTTCACCTCTCGTGGACCCCACGGACCGATAGTCTCTACAGCTGTACAGCAAATGGCATAAATATTAATAGCATCAGTTAGTTAATATGAACAAAGTTATTATTTGGTCACTTCCTTTTTATATAAGTAATGTTACTTGATATATTTATCAATATACATATTATATTATAATCCCTATACATAAAAATCAATTGCTGTCCGTTAATCTCGCAAAAACTCGAAAATGGCTGGACCGATTTTTATGAAATTTTTTGTGCGTGTTTGAGTGGGTCCCTGGATGATCTTAACGATTCACAATTGGACCCGGTGGGTGGCGCTGTTGTCGAGATCCAGGAATCACCCTTGCGAAGCCGGTGCGGATCGCTAGTTATTAATAAAATTGAAGTGTCTGTCTGTAATACTGAAATAAAAGGCTTCTTTTTCATTGAGCTAAGAAAGTTTGTTTGCACGCTATTATCCTATATACCTAGATAATATCTAATGATATCTTCTATAATGTAATACGCATACCTAGAAAATATTATGTATTTTTTATTAGTTATTTCTTTAGAGTGCCCTCAAAGTCATCCTGCATAACCCACATTAAGTAATCTTAATCAAAAATAGGAAATTATAGGACACGAATAACTATTTTTAAAATTTTTGTTGGAATGTCTATCTGCCCGGTTAATCTTCGGAATGGTTGTACCGATTGCGATGAAACTTGACGCACACATAGAGATTAATGCCAAAAGTGATCTAGACTTTATTTAATCCGAAAAATATGCAAAATATTTAAATAAAAAAAAAACTGATAAATAAATGATTTTCTATGAATATCTCATAGAACTACATGATATATATAAGAATAACTTTTTGGTTTGCAGTTTTACACGAAAAAAGGTCCTTACACTTCATCTTTAACGGTGGTAGAGCCACGTGGCAGCTTTTGCTGTTGCACATTTGGGCCGGCTCGAGCCGGGTTGGTACCACGACCTCACAGAATACTGGCGTGAAGTGGGAGCTCTGCTTCTGCTTTTATTCTGGTGAGTGCAGGTGACCGGAGGCCCCATTCCCCTCCCCCCCCACCAACATGGTAGCGGAATTAAATCAGACTAGCATGGGCGGGGACAAATTTATCCCCGATTATATCCACTGACAAGAGATAAAATTATTTTGTTATGTCAAACGGGAGAAGTATATCCCCGTTTGACATAACGAGTAGACATATATCCCCATCCGTAGCATGGAGCCAAATGAAAGATAAAAATTATGCTTTTTCACATTTGAAAGGACAAATTTATCCTACTTCATTGGACGTGGGTTGAAGTTTATATTCATACAAAAAATGTTAACTAAGTCTAAGTGTATCTCCCATTTTATCTACTGTGGATATTATATCCACTGGTGTGCCCATGCTCTAAGGGTGGATAAAACTAAGCGAGGGATAAACATTTTCTACTTTCCTGGGGATAAAATTGTCTCCTGCCCATGCTAGCCCTGCTGGAGGGTACCAGCACCCTGGAGAATCCTCGTTGAGCATCCACGACCATGCTACTCTATAAAACAAATGTGTATTTTGCACGACAACATTCTCATTATTTTGTCACTAGAGAGCAAACCAAAAATAAACAGACATCGAGAAAGGATCATGCAACCTAGAATAAGACTTCAACTATACAGACGAAGCTGTTATTGTATGGCTATTAAAATTTATAATAAGCTTAATCCAAGTTTCAAAGCCTGCCATTACCATTGTTTATATTAAAGTTACATTCCTGGCTTTTCACTAGGTGCTTTTATTCAGTCCAGGAATACTTAGATGACCAAGAGGTTTTTGAATTTTAATTTTGTTTGTAGCTTTTCTGTGTTTACTTTATTTTATTTTATTTTATGACTTGTATAATTTGACATAAAATATTATACAATTTATAAATGATGACATGTAATGTTCTGTCTGTGAGTCTATTAACTTATTTTAGCTCTAAGTAGACTAAAATGTAACTACTTTTAAATTTGTATGACAATTATAAGTCAAACATGAGGACATACCACTATGTTAACATCTTTGCACTAACATGTTTAAAGCAAATAAATTTCTGATTCTGATTCTGATTCTGCTACTACACTCCTGAGCATGGGTGCTCAGGCTGCCCGCATATTCTAGGGGGATGGGCAAAATTCCGCTCAAAACAATAACTACTGGGGCAAACTGAGCAACAAGACCAAGGCGACCCTGCCACGCTATCCGTGAATTTCTGCAATATCAGTGAACTTCAATCCAACCTAAACGCCGTCTACTACCATCTCGAGACGGCGAAGTCAGCCTTGCTCTTTCTGACCGAGACGCAGGTGTCCTCTCCGGCTGATACTTCGTATCTCTCCTACCTGGGGTACAAATTGAACACTCCTTTGTGCCCGGGCTGAGTTTGCGTATACGTCAGAGGACATCTGTTCTCTACGCCTCGGCAGTCTTGAAGGTTCGGACCTGTCCATCCTTGGCTACGCGTAGACAGCGACGACTATCTGCGCGTCTACGGGTGCTCTATAGGTCCCATAGCGGTAATGCCGAAACAGACCGACTCATCGACCACGTCCAAATGGCTACAGATTCCTTGCCCAGGTCCCATCCGCAGAGATCGTGATCCTTGGCGATTTTACCGCCCACCACGCCGAATGGCTCGGTTCACGTTTAACCGATCATGCGGGAGATCTGTTTATGACTTTGCTTGACATATGGTCGACACAACTGATTACTTCGCCTACGTGGATTCCAGATGTGGAGGATCATACACCTTCCTGTTGGACCTTCTGCTGACCTCTCATCCGGACGGATATCAGGTTTCCGTCGATCTTCGGACCCCACTCGGCTCTTCAGACCATTGTGTGATCTGGTGTGGTGCCACTCACGCCCCTCGCGGTTGCGTTCTGCAGGTTGCCGCCGTGTTTGGCATTACAGGTCGGCGGATTGGGACGGAATGCGGTCTTTTGCATCCTACCCATGGGGCGGGTTTGCTTCTCGCCGGATGATCCCAGCGCTGTTGCTGACTCTGTCACTGATGTGGTGCAACAGGAATGGAACTATTTATTCCATCATCTGTGGTACCCATCAGAGGCAGATCTCAGCCTTGGTTTGGTCGCTCTGTAAGACTGCATTACGCAGTAAGCAGGAGTGTTATCAGGCCTGTGCTGAGGTTTCGGCGGTTTGGGATGTAAACACCAGCATGCTTAAAAGAAGTATAACTCGCCTCCAGGTCCTTCAAAAGTTATTGCCAAGGCAAAGTCAGAGCACATAGGCAGAATTGGCGAGAAACTAGTTCGCCTTCCTTCGGGAACCCGTGCATTCTGGTCTCTCGCCAAGGCTATCCAAAGGAATTTCTGTAAGCCATCACTACCATCTCTGCACAGGAGGACGACTCACTGGCCACGCCGCAAAGAAAGCCGACCTTTAGGCTCCTTTTTGCGTCCAACTCGACTCTTGATGACGGGGAACATACCGCCGACCATCCCGCGGTGTGAGTGCTCCATGCCGGATGTGCGGTTCTCACAGCGCTCGGTTCGCAAAGCACTCCTCTCCCTGGACATCCACAAGTCGAGTGGGCCTGACGGAATCCCCCCAATTGTGCTGAGGACGTGTGCTTCAGGTTGGTACCGGTTCTAACGCGTCTTTTCGCTACTCCTACTCCCTAGGCGTAGTCCCGAAATCATGGAAGACAGCTATTAT
The DNA here is from genome assembly GCA_029286625.1 of Parnassius orleans. Lineage (NCBI taxonomy): Eukaryota > Metazoa > Arthropoda > Insecta > Lepidoptera > Papilionidae > Parnassius > Parnassius orleans. The sequence goes on from JAGSMP010000137.1 coordinate 1,952,198, forward strand.
CCACCCGATCCTAAAAGGCGACCGCTCAGACCCGTCCAACTACAGGCCTATCGCCAACACCTCCTTGTTCTCCAAAATAATGAAATCCATTATAAACTGCCAGCTCATGCGGTACCTTGAGGATCACCAGCTGATTAGTGACCGCCAATACGGTTTTCGTCGGGGTCGATCAGCTGGTGATCTTCTGGTCTACCTGACGCTAATAGATGGGCGGAGGCAGTAGAGTCAAGAGGGGCATTGGCCGTTACTTTGACATTGCGAAGGCCTTCGATCGGATTTGGCACAAAGCGCTACTTTCGAAGCTCCTTCCTATGGGCTTCCTGAGTAATTGTGCATTGGATCATCAGCTTTCTTGCAGATCGGAGCATCAAGGTCGTTGTAGACGGTGCATGCTCCGACTACAAACTCTATTAACGCTGGTGTTCCACAAGGCTGCGTGCTATCACCAACGCTGTTTCTTCTGCATATCAATGATATGTTGCAAACCGGTAACATTCATTGCTATGCGGGTGACAGCACTGGTGATGCTCTATACACCGGCCGTGCCAATATTTCTCGGGATAATGTCGCCGAGTACCGGAACAAACTTGTGTCTGAAGTCGAGTCTTGCTGAACAAAGTCTCGGATTGGGGCGACTAAATTTAGTCTAGTTTAATCCTCAGAAGACACAAGTTTGCGCGTTTACGACTAAAAGAACCCCTTTGTCGTATCTCCTCAGATTTAAGGCACTCCCTTGTTGCCTCAGCCACTATCGGAATCCTCGGCGTCGACATATCGAGTGACGCAGTTTCATGGTCACTTGGAAGAGAAGGCCAAATTGGCCTCTAAAAGCTTGGCGTGCTCAGCAGAGCGGACAGTATTTCATGCCGGCACAACGCCTGCAACTTTACAAGGCGCAGGTTCGGCCTCACATGGAATACTGTTCCCATCTCTGGGCTGGGGCTCCCCAGTGCCAGCTCCTTCCACTTGACCGCATCCAGTGCAGAGCAGCTCGAATCGTTGACGACCGAGTCCTTTCCGATTGGCTCGATTCATTGGCGCTGCGAAGAGATGTTGCATCCCTTTGCATTTTCTTTCGCATTTACCACGGGGAGTGCTCTGAGGAATTGTTAGGATTAATCCCAGCCGCCAAATTTCACGAACGAACAGAACACAGAACTCCCGATACCATCCACAACATCTGGATGATTGGCGGTCCACCACTGTGCGATTTAGAAGATGTTTTCTTGCTCGCACAACCTTGTGGAATCGATTACCACGACCTTCAAGAAAAGAGCCTACTCCTTTTTAAAAGGCCGGCAACGCATCTGCAATTGCGGTAGTCACTTACCATCAGATGAACCGCATGCTCGTTTGCCCCCTCTCCTATAAAAAAATCTTCAATATATGTATATATATATTTTTTAATGTGAAATCAATTTTTACTTCAGTATAATTTTACAAAAAATCTATGAGTGTTAAAGGATTAATTGATGAAGATCTTTTTTACTTGAAATTAATAGATCTTCAATTTTTAATTTAAATACTATATCGCATATCCTATATCGCACAGTCTTCGAAATAATGGCAAAAAAACTGAGTTTAAAGTGATATTTCGACAGTTTAACTACTTGCACAAAGTCCACTATTATTATAGATCTGAAGTTTTTTCTGTTTAAGTTCTACGCAGACGAAGTCTCTGGTAAAAGTTTGTCTATACATACATACATATATTGCACATACATACATACATACATACATACATACATGCATACATACATACATACATACATAAATACATAAAAATTGAAGTGTCTGTTTGTAATGTTAAAATAACAGCTTTTTACTCAATGCATATGAAAGTATTTATGGTACTAATAACAAAAAAAAAACACAATTTTTAAAATGTTTGTCTGTCTGTCTGTTTGCTCCGGCTAATCTCCGAAACGGCTGGACCGATTTTGACCGACTTTCACTGGCAGATAGCTGATGTCATAAGGAGTAACTTAGGATAGTTTCATTGTAGAAAAATGATTAGGGTCTGAGTGCTGGACATATTATACATTATATCACATTAAGTAAAAATTTATAATTTTAATGGATGTTTGTTATCATACCATAATAACTTATTTAAATTAAAAAATTATAATTTCAAAATGTAATGTAATACTGAGTCCTGGATACCTGCTTGAAATTAAATAATAATAATAATTATTATTATTATATAAATTCGCACAGAAAATTAAAACCCATGAAATCGTAGTAAATTCCACGCGAGCGATGTCGCGGGGGCAGTTAGTTTATAAATATATCTTTGTGTATATGAATATTCTTATATACTTTATGTTGTAAGCTTGGCTTGTTAATTATTTTTGCTACATTGTTTATTTTATTTTAAGTATTCTTATCTTCTTTGCACCTGTCACAATATTTGCCCTCGCCCGGGTTGACTGGGAGAAAATGCTAAAAGGCGTTTAGTCCGCTCTTTGTAACCCTTTAAGCTCATTAAGGCGGTAATAATAAAGCGTAAATAATAAATAAAAAAATATGAAAACCTAACCAGCTGGATGAGGGTAGGCAGAAACTGTCCAAAATAATCTTTGGGTCATAATTTCATATTATATGTAGTGAAAATAATACTAGAAAAAGTCGCATGTCATGAAAAACAAAATTACCATGCTCCTATAGCCCCTATAATATGCAGCTGCACTTATGGTCGAATTTCCATCGCCTAATACCCTCTCAAAAATTAGAGGAGGTTTTCACCCAGCTGTGGAACGTATATATAATCCATGACTTTGGGTTGACTTTGTGTTTAAAAGATGGCTCCTAATATGTGGCTTAAATTAATCGTTGGTTCTTGCAAAATCACCTCTATTCTCGAATTGGGAGAGGTGTATATTAAGCAATGAAATTTTAAAGGCTGTAATGGATGGAAAAAGGTGGTTCCTCATCTGCCTAGTCCGTCTGGCTTGGTACTATCTTCCTGCCTATATTTACCGCCACTTAACATTGCACCCACTGCTGTATTCCGCTATCAAGGATAATTGAGCTGGTGTAACTGTGGCGGCGTTGTCGACGCGCCGTAAGCGAAACGCACCCAATCCTAAATCGCGGTATCAATCTTACGTGGTAGAGCCATGCTACAGCAGTATAAGTAGTATAGTTGTAGCACGAATGGGTCGGCTCAACCGGGGGAGGATCACGCTCTTACAGAATAGCAGCGTAAAATAGCAGCTCAACACTGCTGTGTTTCGTATGGTGAGTGTAGAGAACCGGAGACCCTTTTAACTGGAAATGAGCCATTCCATCTTAGTCCTCATGGGTGACAACGCATCTGCATTTAAATTCGTAATTGAGGATAGATGTAGATGTCTATGGACCACAGTAACCATTTACCATCAGGTGGATTGTATGCTCGTTTGTTACCTTTATCCTATTAAAAAAAATCAAAGTTCTGAAGTTAACGCGCTATAAATAGAACAGCTCCGAAATAACACACGGAGCGTTGGCCACTCCTCAGGCAGAACACCTTGCCCGGCGGGAGATCTCCCCTTTTCCTTCCACGGCTAAACTGGTGACCTCGACGTGATGTGAACATGCAATAAACCGTCGGAAACCTCAACTTCAAGCTTTCGTCATCGTCTTCAAGTACCCCTTCCATTTTGGCCCCCAGCAGTTATTGTCTGTAGTCTTCACATTCTGCAAGCCGTCTAGCTTTACAAGGTTCATTGCAGCACTGGAATGATGATGATGATAACTGATATTGATAATAATGATACCCATTATGTCAGTACGTTAGTTTTTCATTACGGTGTTCACCTATACGAAAATCAGTGTACAGATGAGTTATCTAATCGCCGTCCGAACAGGTGTGGTGGGTGAGCCGGAGCTTTGACGACTTAACCTGTGTCGTTTGATGTTGGCGTTGAGCCGCCCAGAACTTCGAACCGAACATCCAAGCACGCAAGCACGCACGCACCAGGTGTGGATGGTGTCCGACTTGCCCGTCTGCGGGCGCGACGGGTCTCATTCAGTGTCTGTGACACTAGGTGAGTGTAGTGTGTGACGGACTGGCGACATGTGGGTCGTCGGAATCGAACAATAAGGATAATAATACATACTAGGATTCTTTGCTAGCAACTGTGCCGATGCCTTCACCTCTGCCTCGCTAAAAGTTTTTCTACTTCATCATCATTAGAGCCTTTCACCAGTCCATTGCTGAACATAGGCGTCCCAAAAATGCCACAAAACACGGTTCTGAGTCACTTGCATCCATCGACTTCTTGCACATCTTACTTACATCAATCCATATAGAATAGGACTACACTTCGCATACCGGTACGAGGCTGCCACTGTAGTACCTATCCTAGAAGAGCAGCCCATTTTTTCTTACTGATACTTTGGGCTATGTCAGTTACTCTGGTTCTACTGCGGTTAATCTCCCGAACGTTGCCTAGCCAATGCGGATCAGTCGATTGACCTATGGTCTGATCTGATTGAAGTTAGATTTACCTAGTCGGACAATTTTTACTAAGTAAACACTAAACGTATTCCACAATAACTTCGCGCGTATTGTCCCCAACAACTACAGCCATAGGTATAACCTTTGTCCTGTTCATGTTATCTTAAGACCTATCCTACCTATGCGTTGGGAGACACAATTGAGATCATTGAGCATAGTCCTAAGGTTCTCTGTGACACTGCCGTGATAACTATATCGTCGGAAAATTGAAGACGACGGCTCCGTAACGCAGTGACTTAGCAATGAATTGCAGCGCTGAGGGCCGCGGGTTGGAATCCAGCACGGAACGAGTATTTGTATGAAATTAAAATAATTGTACACATAATTTTTTATAGAAGTAAGGGTGATTTTAAGTTGATTTTGTTGCCCATAGATGCTTACATCTATTCTGGATGAGGAATCATAATGCAGGAGTCATAAATAACATTGTATTGCAGATTCATTCCCATTAAAAAAAGTGTCCGGTTTTTTGTTACTTATCATTCGCACACAGCACAACAGCACTATGCCGTAATTTCACGCTGATATTCTGTGCGCGCGTGGTCCTTCCCCGGCCTCGCTACCTCACTAGTGTAACCTACGAGTACATACATGATTATTCGTATTAGTATTTTAACGTCAAGAGGCAGCTAAAGTGTTAGCATTGTCGTTAATTATTCATCATCAGTTTTTAAGTACATTGCAGACCATAGTGGTAAAGTAAAAAATGACTTTCAATAAGAATTACACATGTAATCTATATTGAATAAAAAATTATTCTATTCTATTCTATTCTATAGGTTTTTTAAAGAATGCACAAGGTGTTGAGCATTTTTTTAAAGTTTGCTCATACCAATTACATTGGGCAAGCGGGTTGGCAAGAGGGTTGAACCAGAATCGATTACTACACTTCCATTGGGGTTTTTTAAGATCTCAAGTGGGGCACTAGATACCTACACACAGAGCTGTACCTATACGGAAAAGCTAGAAAGTCTCTTTCCAACTTTAGTAGTATTGAATGAATCAAAAAATCGAACTAATATGATTCCATATATTAACCAAAATACGATATATTGGAGGAAACTATTTTTTATGGATTTTATCGAGCACAATTCATTTATTTTTATATTCCCAACGTTTGGGTGTTTGGGAGCATCCATGGTCACGGAGAGAGGCTGAGGTGTTCAACGATCTGTTGTCACTGTTAAGTATTTACTACTACTACAACGCGACGACTCATCAGCACTAGCGGCTGCTCCTACAAGCACTTGTTAAGTTCTTAAGCTTTTTTTCTTGCCCCTTAATTTCGGGCATTTATCACTAAATTTTTTATTGTCGCTTGGGAGAAGTACATGTTACGTTTACATAATATGATTTGTAATAAACTTACAATCTTCGTTGTTTATTTTGTTATTCACGACAGTTCAAAAAGCTCTATTTAAAATGTTCATGAATAAATGAAAATCTTAAACTGTTGTCCACTTTAATAAATCAACTCAACGTAGAACACCACTTAAGATTTGCATTAATAGAAACAAAATGTAATATAGGTAAATAAAATACCACGTATTCATAGTTTTAACCATCTGAATCATTAATTTTTAAACTGTTGCTATAGTAGTGTTGTTTATTACAATATAGGTATAATATAATAAACATTGCTATAAAGCAATAATTGTCACCCTCAAATACTATAAAACAATCTGCGTCTACGTCTTCGTTTCCGTAGCTATCGAAAACGGCTTTGATGAGTTGAAAACAAAAGCTATGTCGTGACTATGGCAACACATTCCTGCTGTAGTGAAGACCTAGGGAGCCGATACGTAGTCCTACTATGCTGACAATAATACTCAGCGAGCCGTGGTGCTAGTCTGTGGAGCTATCTTCATAATGGGATTTTCTCCTGTATCGTGGAGGCGGTTTACTTACTTAAATTGCACATGGACAAACATCCAAATCAGGAACAATTATTTGTAAGTCATACAAATACTCGTTACGTGCGGGATACGAACCCGCGGCCCTCAACGCTGCACTGCGCCACAAAACCGTCATAATAGGATTACATATCCGCAATAAGACCAGATATAACCGACAGATCTCAACGGATTAGTTTTTTGCAATGAGCGGTCAATTTAGATTAAACAACCAACATGTAATGAAAAAAGTGTTTCCCGAGTGGCAGCCTCTAACCAGCAAGCTTGGTGTACCCTCACGATTGAAGCAGGTAGCTTAGGACTGTACTTTACGGCAGTCTTCAGGGAAGTTCTACACTTAGAAGGGGATCAGCGCTACTACCTCGCGGACTTTATATAACGTGGTAGAGCTAGATATAGAGGTAGATTCTGCAGCTAAATTATGGTTGTAGCTTGAATGGGTTGACTCGACTGCGAAATGATCAGACTTTCACAGAATACCAGCGTGAAATAGCAGCTTAATGCTGCTGTGTTTCGTATGGTGAGTGTAGAGAACAGGAGACCCTTTTTACTGGAAATGAGGCATTCGATCTTAGTCCTCAGGGTGACAAGACTTTCGCATTTTGATTTTTAATCGAGGCCACAGACTAATAAAAGGATACTACGATCGAGGCTGTATGTAGATGTCTATGGGCCACGGAATCAACTTACCATCAGGTGGACTGTAAGCTCGTAAGCATCCTTATAAAAAAAATATTAAAAAATCCTGGGTTTAATCTAATCGAAATCAACACTTGTCCAAAACCTTATATTTCTGGTTTTTGGTCTGAATGATTATACTTAGATATTACTTTTATTAAATGATGATTGTCTCTCGCCTAAAATAAGCTAATAATACCAATATTTTCTGCTAGCAGTTACTCGTCCCTGACTTTGAGTTAATCTACATTGAATAGTTCAAGGGTGTGAATGACGAGGCAGCAACATTAATGTAGTCAGTACGTTCACTGCAGTGCGTCGCGTTGGGTCAAGGACTACTGAAACTGCAGTCCTGTCCTACTTCGTTTATTCGTATATCGCATCTACGAATATAAATACGCGAATCGTTATTAGAACATCAAATGATACACTAGAAATTTTTCCAAAATTTTAGTAATTTTTTTATAAAACTGAAGTGAAAACGAGCTTACAATTCACCCGATGATGTATGATGAGTAGCTACTCCAGTCCGTGGACATCTGCCAACTTGAAACAAATGCTACAAATGCGTTGTCACTTCTGGGGACTAAAATGAAATGCCTCACAGATTGTAATCATACTGGCTCTCTATATCCCTCAAATCAGAACACAGCAGTGCACACACTTCTGCTGGGCAAAGAAATCATTTTATTAAAATATTTACAAACATTAATTGCAAAAAAAAAATATTTTCATTCCTATATGGTAGTAACCTACCTTTTCTTTTGTTTTACATGTGGAAATGCCTACGCATACCCGTCTCGCGGGGGCAAGGACTTATGCCGGACTCCCACCAACTATTGTGTTCCACCTTCGCCGCATATTGGCAGGGTCACGGGAACGCTTTCGCACACATCCGCGGCCCCACCAGCGCTGACTGCCCCATAGCGGCCCCTCCTCGAGAGAGGACTACACCTCCCCAATCTCCTTCTCAGGTAAGGCGCAACAGAACACATGGCGCGCCTTCCTCCGCGGGCTCCAACTACACCTGCTCAACGGACGCCCCCGTGTCCGATGCGCAAAGGCCATGGGACCAGGAAAAACGAGCACTCGGAAGCACTAGCTTTCCTGACCCCAGCGGCGGATCTAGTCAATGGCTCCGCCGCCAACCTAGACGGTGGTAACCTACCTAGACGGACTCCTAGGCAGAAGAGGAGTCCTATGATTTACGAAAAGTAAAGTAAAATTGCCTATATATGTCTCAACAATAGAATACTATAATACATACACAATATAGTGGTCTATGGTCCCAACGTTAGACTCAGCTCACATGTCATTTCTGTGTGGGCCTTGTATAAATTAGTGCGCCGCGCTGCTCCAGTGCTTGTTGACGGACTTCACATGACTTTAAAATAGTTTTAAGGTTTTCTCTTTTTTTTTTTCTTTCTTTGAAGAGTACGTGGTAAATCCGAATTTAAAATTGCAATTAGCAATTTTATTAACGTCGGCGGGGATCGATCATGCCTGCGTACTGTGGCTTTTACGGCGAGTACTATTGTAGTAATTTTTAAAAAATGACATGATACAGTCACTGATAAAGAGTTATTCTTATCCACTGGTGTTCCGTTTTGTGTAAGACAGTGAGTATCCCCCACGAACGGGATCACGCCTTGTTGTGGCGTAGGGGCTTAGTAGCCGTAGCTTAGCCACACAAGGTGGACTAAGAGGAAACCACATGGCTGGTCCAAAGTGAAGGGCCGGCTCGAGGTGGCCGCTTCGATTGGGCTTGGCGAGTCTACTTCCAATGTATTGGGTGGACTGCGGCGAGAGGGGTATCTTCTCCTCATACTGCCAAAGTCGAGGTGGAGTCGTGAGGGAAGAGCAGTGTTGGTATAGCGATGCGCCACTCGCCTCATCCTCCGCGACTCTATTTACTTAAGATATTCTTTATTGAACCTTATACAATGTACAGGAACAAAAGGCGGACTTAATGATAATGCATTATCTACCAGTCAAGCTTAGGGCAGTAATATAACGTCGAAGTCGTTTACAGAAAACAAAAGCACAAACACTTTGGCGGGGCCGCATCGCTGATGTGGGTGTGGTAAAGGTGTGGTGTGCGGGGAGTGAAGAGAGTCGGCATTACGATACGTCGCTCTCCCCTAACCTCCGCGGCTAAAATTTGATTAACGGTGGAGCCATAGACCGGATCCGCCGCTGGGATCAGGAAAGCTGGTGCTTCCGAGTGCTCGTTTTCTCTTGACCTCATGGCCATTACCTGAGAAGAGGAAGGGAAGGAGATGTCATCTGCCGAGTAGTATGGTGGCCATGGTGCGGCCAGCGCAAGTGGCAACTAGGATGTGTGTGAAAATGTTTCCGTGGCCCTGCCAATATACGGCGAAGATGGTTTTCTGCCATTATAAACCGTGTATTGCAATAAATTTATGGTTTTGATTTAATTTAAAGTTTAAGTATTTTCTTCTTTTTAGAGCATTTAAATAAATGGTCGTTTTTTAAAATATTATTTATTTATTTTTTATTTATTGCTGGACATGTTTCTGTGTTTGAAGTCTGTTCCTTCTAGTGATTTGACTCTACTTAACGCCACGTACGCTTGATCAGCAACGAAGTGCTTTGAGCCTTAATAGACAACGGCATGGTCGACAGGACTACCCTGCATTTGTGTACTGTGCAAGCTTTGCACAGACTTGGATTGAATGAGGTGAACATCGTCTTTACCGAAGTCTATACCGACGGATCGTTGCATGCGTTGCTTAGCCTTGTCAAACTGCAAATGTCGTGGAGTGTGTGTTTCACTATTCACCTGATCACACCTTTTGCTAAGTCGTTGGCGTTTAGCATCATCGCTCGCTTTCGTTTGGAGCAATTAAGTTTTTGATCGCTATCTTAGATCCACCATCTTAATTTTTTTTATCGCCTGTAGTTGACCCTTGTCGGTCCCTACAACATTTGTTTAAGCACCATCAAACTATCCCTAATCTTTGCCGACCTATAACTCTTTAAAATTGGTATGGCGGCCATCTTGTTTTCCGCAATTTTGAATTTTTTTCACCACCACTAAAATTTGCTCCGGGTGTAGGTCGACATTAGTAAAGACACGACCCCGCTAAGTTTTACCGTTTAGCTGGGCAGTAGTACACCATCTTCTCGAAGATCTGAACGCGGACGTCATTTTATTTTCGTATTCTTCTCAGCAAATCCTATAATTTAATATCCATATCATGAGAGTGCATAAAAGAAACATAGTTTGCCATCTTGGGAGTCCACCATATTGGATTTAGAGTGACGTCATTTTATTTTCGTATTCTTCTCAGCATATCCTATAATTTAATATCCATATCATGAGAGTGCATAAAAATAACTATTTGGTCCACCATATTGGATTTAGATACCCATCAAATGAAAGGTTTTGTTGGGAAAAATACACTCTCATGATATGGGTAGGTATATCATGAGAGTGTATAAAAAAGAACTAGTCTGCCAGCTTGGGCGGTCCGCCATATTGGATTTAGAATGACGTCACGTAGCTAACCATGTATTGTCATTCAAACTAAACGTATATGCAAAATTATTGCTCAATCGGTTGATGATAACTGCTTTTAAATTCACTTGCAAGATTTGACTCGAACAAACATACAAACATATTAAGTTAAATAAAAGCTTGTAAAAAGACAAGGGGATGAGTCGCTCGCGTCCCTAGGCTTTGACCACCTAACCCTAGGCCCACCCTACGTGTCCCCGGGTGGTGCTAAACGAGCGACAAAGCCGAAAGGATAGTCTGGCTACGCTGAATGTATGTGGAGCAATGAATGATAAGATGGATGAAGTATGCGAAATGATGAATGATAGAGGAATAGATGTGTTATGTGTAAATGAGACGAGACGAAGGAAAGGATGCCACTGCACATGGCATGTATAACGCTTACTGGTCTGATGTAGACGAGACCGAGCGGGCATGCCAGGGAATCGGTGTCATCCTTTCAGAAAGAATGGGTCAATGTGAAAGAGTATGAATGTGTAGCCGGCTGCTATGGATACGAATGAAAGTGGGCTTAAAGAAGTTGTTTGTGCTAGGGCCCCAGATATGTCTAAGCCCACTTATATCCGAGAGCAGTTTTGGGACATGGTAAGGATGGTGTTGATAAAATGTAAGGTAGATGAAAATATTATTATGTTAGGAGATTTTAAGGGAAGGGTTGGGGTGAAGAGGTCTGGTTATGAAAGGATATTAGGAACGTTTGGCGATGAAAGTATAAATGAGAATGGTGAAGACCTCCTCACCGTATGTTTGGAAAAGAATCTTTTTGTGACGAACACTTTCTTTCGCCATAAGAGGATTCACATGTATACATGGGAAAGAGGTGATGATACAAGCATGATAGATTTCATAATTGTGGATGAAAGAATGAAGAGCGCAGTGGTAGATACAAGGGTTTGCCGGGAGGTAGGGACGGATCATTACTTGGTCTTATGCCGAATTAACGGTCTATTCAAGCGTTGGCGGCATCGTACATCTGTGTCTACCACTGCGTTACAGCGTATAAGAATAGAGAGGTTACAAGATGAAGGTGGGAAAGAGAAGTTCAAATGTAAACTGAGAGAAAATATAAGTGGTATGGATGAATTGTGTATGAATGGTTTAGACTTGGAGACTGTGTGGTATAATTTCAATAAAGGTTTAGTGGATGCAGCCACCGAAGTATGCGGTGTAAGTAAGAGATCGAATGAAAGGAAAAATAATACGTTGTGGTGGGATGATGAGGTACTGATGGAAGTTGAAGCAAAGAAGAGAGCATGGCTAGATTTACTAGCAACCAAAGCTGGTAATTCTAGCGGTCTGCCTTTTTTCTATTAATCTCATCGAGATTAAAAGAAAAAAGGCAGACTTTAGACGTATAAATAAGAGAGTAAAAGAAGTTGTTGAAAGGAAAAGTAAGAAAGAATGGATAAGAATGATAGAAGGATATTTGATAACTTCCAGGCAAATATTAAAATGTTCTGGAATCTCGTAAGAACTGCCAGGAAATTCAATACAGCCTAGAATGAATGCTATACGAGACGAGAATGGCTGTATGCTGAATGATGAAGTTTCTAATTTAAAGAGATGGAAGGAATACTTTGAAAGCGTGTTTATGAGTGAAGGGTCGTCTGAATTAAGTGAAATAGAAATTCCGAAAGAAGTGGAGAGGTAGGAGATAAGTGTAGATGAAATAATGAAAGCAATGAAAAGCATGAAAGCAGGTAAGGCAGGCGGATATGATAGAGTATCACTCGAAGTGCTAAGGGCTGAGAGGGAGTGGTGGCAGACCTGCTGTACACATTATTTAATTTGTGTTGGGAACTTAAGCGGGTACCGGGAGACTGGTGCAAACCCGTGATAGTCCCAATATATAAGGGAAAAGGATCGCAGCAGGACTGTAAAAACTACCGTGGTATCAGTCTTCTTAGCATTGTGGGAAAACTGTATGCTAAGGTACTAATTGAAAGAGTTATGAAAGATACTGATGGAAAAATTTGGGATGTGCAAGCGGGATTTAGAAAGGGAATGGGATGTACGGATCAGGTCGTTTCCATGCACATGATCGCGGAGAAGTTTTGGCCAAAACCAAAAGGTTTTTGTGCGTTCATGGACTTGGAAAAGGCTTATGATGGAGTGGACAGGAATGTGTTATGGCAAACACTTAACTCATTTGGTTTGATACAGGCATTAAGGTCTCTTTATAGGGACTCTAGTGCTTGTGTCAGGATCAATGGGGTCTACTCGGACTGGTTTGGCATTCAAAAGGTGTCAGACAGGGCTGTGTAGCTTCCCGTGGCTGTTTAACCTATTTAAGGACAGTTGTTTGCAAACATTGAAAGTTGTAGAATGTGGGTTGAGAATGGGTGAGATAACCGTCAAATGCCTTTTGTACGCCGATGATCAAGTCATATTTGCATCGTCGGCGGCTGAGTTGCAATGATGGTTACTTTAATGAACTGGTCATTAAAAGAAAGGTATGAAAGTGAACGCAAGTAAGACGAAAGTGATGGTTTTGAAAAGAAGTAAGTAAAACGAAGTATGTGAAATAAGAATAGAAGGAGATGATTGAGCAAGTGGATGAGTTTGTATATTTGGGATGTTTATTTAGCAGGGATGGTAGATATGATAAGGATATAGAATGACGAGTGAACGCAGGAAATAGAGTGAATGGGGCTCTACACGCTATTATGAAAAGTCAGAATGTGTCAAAAAAGGCACGTATGGCAATTCATAATGCTGTGTTAGTCCCTACTTTAATGTATGGTAATGAAAGTTGGGTCTGGCAGAAGAAGCATGAGAGTAGAATAAATGTTGTAGAAATGCGGTCATTAAGGAGTATGCTAGGGCTGAATCTGAATGACAGGGTGAGAAATAGTGTGATAAGAGAAAAGTGTGGTTTGCAAGATGACGTTGTGACCAGGATTAAGAAAGGAATGCTTCGGTGGTTTGGTCATGTAGAAAGAATGAATGAGGAAAGAGTGACAAAGCAAATTTATGTTGCAGAAGTGAACGGAAGAGTCGGGAAGGGACGCCCTAGATGAAGGCTTATCGACCAAATTGGCGATATATTGAAAATGGGCCAGATTAGGAGTACCCTTAACCGACGAGCGTATATGCGTAGATATATGGATGTAAAGGAGGCGAGAAGTGTGTCAGGATCGTGCCAAATGGAAGTCTGTAGTCTCTGCCTACACCTCTGGGTGACAGGCGTGAGTGTTTATATATTATATATACAAGGTTAATAGAGTAGAGGGAGTACAGGCTGTGAGGCATATTTTATCTTATTATTGAGGACTTATAAGATACAATATGCCTAGGTATCAACGCTACTGTGCTCCTTTTGATTGAAGTTATTTGAGATGTAAACGGGATAACGGGCTTCAATAGGCACTTGTAGCTGGTTTATGACTAAATAAAAAATTCAATTTTATCTTGAAACTAAGGAGATACGACGAAGGGTTCTTTTAGCGGTAAACGCGCAAACTTGTGTCTTCTGGGGATTGAACTGGACTAGATTTAGTCGCCCCAGTCTGAGACTTTGTTCAATAAAATCTCGACTTCAGACACAAGTTTGTTCCGGTATTCGGCAACGTTTTCCGAGAAATATTGACACGGCCGGTGTATAAAGCATCACCAGTGTTGTCGTCTGCATAGCAATGAATGTTACCGGTTTGCAACATATCATTGATATGCAGAAGAAACAACGTTGATGATAGCACGCAGCCTTGTGGAACACCAGTTAATGTTAATGTTAATGGGCTTGTAATCGAAGCATGCATGCCTTGATGCTCTGATCTGCAAGAAAGCTGGTGATCCAATTGCACAATTTCTTGGGAAGCCCATAGGAAGGAGCTTTAAAGAAGCACTTTGTGCCAAACCCGATCGAAGGCCTTCGCTATGTCCAAACTAACTGCCATCGCCTCCCCATTGACCCACTGCCTTCGCCCATCTATGAGTTAGGTAACCTAGAAGATCACCAGCTGAGCGACCTCGACGGAAACCGTACTGGCGGTCACTAATCAGCTGGTGACCCTCAAGGTACCGCATGAGCTGGCAGTTAATAATAGTTTCATTACTTTGGAGAACAAGGAGGTGATAGCGATAGGCCTGTAGTTGGACGGATCTGAGCGGTCGCCTTTTAGGATCGTGCATCAAAGCTATTTTCCATGAGTTCGGGACTACGCCTAGGGAGTAGGAGTACCGGATAAGACGCGTTAAAACCGGTGCCAACTCCGGAGCACACGTCTTCAGCACAACTCCATCAGGCCCACTCAACTTGTTGACGTCCAGGGAGGAGTGCTTTACGCACCGAGCGCTGTGTAAACAGCACTTCCTGCATGGAGCACTCATACCGCGGGATGGTCGGCGGTGTGTTCTCCCGTCATCGAGAGTCGAGTTGGAAGCAAAAGAGAGTCGCCCACCCTGTGCAGAGATGGCAGAGATGGCTGACAGAAGTTCCTTAGACAACCTTGGCGAGAGACCAGAATGCACATATTCCCGAAGGAGGCGAACTAGTTTCTCGCCAATTCTGCTGATGTGCTCTGACTTTGCCTTGGCAATGACGCTTTTGAAGGACCTGGAGGCGGAATTATACTTTTAAGAGCGCTGGTGCTTACATCCATAAATATGCTTATACCGTGATGCAATTTTAAAGGAGTGACCAAACCATGGCTGAGTTCTGCCTCCGATAGGCACCACAGATGATGGAATAAATAATTCCATTCCTGTAGCACCACATCAGTGACTGAATCAGCAACAGCACTGGGATCATCCGGCGAGAAGCAAACCCGCCCCCATGGGTAGAATGCAAAAGACCGCATCCCGTCCCAATCGGCCGACCTTTAGTGCCAAACACGGCGGCGAGTTGCAGATCGCAACTGCGATAGGAGCGTGAGTGGCACCGTACCCGGATCAGACAATAGTCCGAAGAGCCAAGAGGGGCATCGACGGAGACCTGATATCCGTCCGGATGAGAGGTCAGCAGAAGGTCCAACAGGAAGGTACATGATCCTCCACATCTGGGATCCGCGTAGGCGAAGTAACCAGCTGTGTAAGATCATATGCCAAAACAAAGTTAGCCAGGGCACAAAGGAGTGTTCTAATTTGTACCCCGGGTAGGAGAGATACGAAGTATCAGCCGGAGAGGACACCTGCATCTCGGTTAGAAAGAGCAAGGCTGGCTTCGCCGTCTCCAGATGGTAGTGGACGTTAAGGTTTGAATGAAGTCCCCTGATATTGCAGAAATTCACGGAAAGCGTGGCAGGGGTCGCCTTTGTCTTTTGCTCCGCTTGCCCCGAGCAGGTTTCGTCTTGAGCGGAATTTGGTTCCCAGAATACGCAAGGCAGCCTAAGCACCACGCTCAGAAGAAGTAGGGTAGCTTGGGCGTGGATGCTCAGCGAGGATTCTCCAGGGATGCTGGTACCTCCTGGGGTAGTCTTCCTATCCGCTACCATGTTGATGGGGGAATTGGCCTCCACCTGCACTCACCAGGCGAAATGCAGAAGTAAACTTCTACTTCACGCTGGTATTCTGTGAGGTCGTGGTACCACTCCGGTTCGAGCCGGCCCATCCGTGCTACAGCAAAAGCTACCGCGTGGCTCTACCACTGTCAGTTATGTATCATATTAATATAAGGCTATACAATAAATAAATGTATCAATTAATACCTAGGCCTTAGACGCAAGCTTTATACCTCATATAAAACCAAGATCGACGCTGCGTTGGTCTATTTACGTTTTTATTCGTAACTACAGAACGGATTTTGTTCCGGGTTTGTAAAATGTCCAAATGAGGAATGCTACGCATATCCGCTTCGGGCAAAAACAGGTTATGTCGGACTCGCACCTACTAAAACCTCATGGTGTTCCACCTTCGCCAGACATTGGCAGGGCAACGGAAACGCTTTTAAACACATCCGTGGCCGCACCAGCGAGGACCCCTCCTCAGTTAAGGACTTCTCCTCCCCTTTCTCCTTCACAGATAAGGCGCACCAGGAACACAAAGCGCATTGCCCTTCGCGGCCTCTTACTCCACCTGCACAACGGACTCCCCGAGCCTGATACGTGGAGGCCATGGAGCCAGAAAAAAACGAGCAGTCGGAAGCACCAAGTGGTACAACCCTGTCAAAGTCGCGGAGGATAGTCGAGTGGCGCATCGCCATACCAACAATCCTCTACCCTTGCGTCTCCACCTCGGCTGTAGCGATATAGAGAGAGGGCTCCCCTCTAGCCGCAGCCCACTCAGAGAGTCATATGAGTCGGAATCCGTTCAGGGAGGAGCTATTTCTCACCTAAAAACTCACTAAGAAAATTAATAATTTTACAGTCCCAATATAAATGTATTTCCTTGATATAATAAACTGGTCATCATCATCATCAGGCGACCTTTCTACATATGGCTATGGCCCTTGAGTCTGGGGGAAAATATGGAGAAAAGAAATTAAAAAAAAATATTCGAAATAATAATCTAATACTATTATACTTACTGGTACTGGTACTACAAGACAATATTGTGGGTATACTGCACTTTTTCAATGTGGTTCGTTCTCATGTGTAATAAAACAGTCGTCTGTGATGTGTTTAGAACAAAGATAATCATTTTGTTTCGGACGCCAATTCACAATTTTTGTGCTTTTTAGCCATAATTTTAGTCTAGGTTCAGTTGGAAACATGTTAATTAATAAACATTTGATAATTATCTGTTGTTGGTGACTTTGGTTGTTAACAGATATGGGTAGAAAAGAACATCGTTAAGTATACAGACAAGGAACTCGACAACCCTATTGAATTTTGTTGTTTATCAAAACTCAGTTATATAAAGCAAAACATGTTGGTAATTACGATATTAAGATTAGTAACAAATTTTTAAGTGCCTATATTATCAAATAGTTTTAATTTGTTTAATATTAGCTGTAAATTCACTTGTGGAATGTTATAACACTTTCCTTTTGGTAATGAGTTTTACATATTACGCACACTCTCATTATTACTAAAAATAATTCTTATAATGTAACTAAAATAAAAACATAATCAAACCACATAAAATACTTTCATATTTTAGTTTTTAAAGCCACAGACTTTGGCATATTATGTTAATTTTAGTTCCCGGTAGGAACAATGAGGGCGCTTCAAATCGGCATAAGCATTTTGTAGGGTATAGCCAGTCCAGCATATTTGTATATTATAGAAGTCAGTGCTATTCGCTTAGACCGTAGACAGAGAAGCTTAGACCTTAGAGTAATTACTATCCGTGTGGTTAAAGAATGGGATTGAAAATGGCATCGCCTCTATTCACCTCTCGCTCGCACACTGTCGCTATCTATATATTCACACACGTCGGTAAAGACTCCAAAAAAACTACGTTGCGATTTGCGTCTTTCGTACGTTTCAACGTACGATTATCGTCATGTTCAACGTCATGGTCAACGTCTTCATCATCGTCATCGTCAACGTAATCGTCATTGTCAACTCAATTCTCAAAGATAAGAGACACCTATAATTAGTTCTCACATTCACCCAAACGATGTGATGAGTACAAAGATATATATGAGACAATAAATTGTGGCGAGAATCTTTTAAAAATATTGCGCTTTTGTGATACTTGTTCGCTGTCCGTTGAAGAAACTGTGACAGTACTGTACTGTGCATACTGTGTCATTATTTTTACAATTAAAATAGTATTTTTATTACCTGCCTTGTGATTTCATCTATACAAATACTACTATACTACACTATACTATACTGAAGTGTCTGTTTGTAATGTCAAAATTACAGCATTTTACTAAATGTATATGAAAATATACGGTACTTATAACAAAAATACAATTTTTAAAATTTTTGTCTGTCTGTCTGTTTGTTCTGGCTAATCTTCGAAACGGCTGGACTGATTTTGACGGGACTTTCGCTGGCAGATAGCTGATGTCATAAGGAGTAACTTAGGCTACTTTTATTTTAGAAAAAGAATTAGGGTTCCGCGCAAAAAATTAAAACCCTAAATTACACGCGAGCGAAGTCGCGGGGAACGGCTAGTTTTAAATAATTTGGTGAATTCTAGGGATTTTTTTTAATTAAAAATATCCCAAAATCTGGGGAAATTTTAGACCATAACTAGTGATAAATTTTTCCGCAAGGTGGCAACACTGCTGTACATCAAGGAACATACTGACGGTTTTGGCGGGAACTTGATCGGCGGCGGTTTGCTGCTCCTGTATTATTGTTTGAATTATGGTTTGAAGTGGATTTTAATATGTAAAAGTGGTGCGATTTTGTGTATTAAGTGTCTGCGCATGTAAACTATTAGTGGAAACGGTGAAACAAGTGTTCTGATGGTGATGTGATTCTCAAGATAAGGTGTCTATCTGCTTAGGCGCCTTAAGATACCATCGCCAACTGTCAGCTGTCTGCTGATTCAAGTTGCCGTCAAAATCTTCAAAGGGCTGCACAATGTGACGCATCAACATATTGTGAAGCAGTGTACTAGGAAGGATGAATAAACATTTGAGGAAATTATAATAAACCGAATAAAATACCTAAGACTTGGCCTAAAGGTCTAGATACCAGGCCATAAACTCCAAAAAAAGGAACATACTATATACTCTCTGGCAATTTGTCAAATCAAACTTGACAAGGCTCAGAAAGGCTAGAACCCAGAGCCATAAAGCCAGTTTAAAAAAAATTGACATTGACTTGACAATGACATTTAAAAAATTAACGAAAAGCGACCATAAATTATTATAATTAATATATATAGATATTTGAGAAGCTGGTTGCTGCTACTGGTGGTCTGGTGCTGTTAATGTTCAATGCTGATAACTGTTATGTTGTTTAAAACTGTGTTGAGATCGTCCATGACTGAGATATAAATTAGGTCATTTTGTTCAAATTTATTGTTATTAATAACAGCCGGCTAGGTAACCGGTAAACAATACACATAAATAGAGGTCGGTTTTATTTTAACGCACACATTGTTTTAATATTATAATAACAATGGCCTATGTTTATTTTTTAACTTCTCTAATTACAGCGAATTTACATTGAAGAAATGTCGCGATTTCGATTTCGAAGGCAAGATGGTTACACTGCAGTTCCAAATGATGATAGTGGGTTTTCAGATGCCCAATTTGAAGTACCGCCCCCAAGGATACCTTGGAAAGCTATAAGTTTAGCTGCATTTTTATTTATTGTGGGCTCTATTCTACTTACTGTGGGCAGTCTCATTGTAACAGGTCACATAGACACAAAGTATTCAGATCGCTTATGGCCAATGATAGTTTTAGGTGGTATAATGTTTTTACCTGGTGCGTATCACATAAGAATAGCGTTCTATGCTTATAAAGAATATCCGGGGTACAGTTTTGCAGACATTCCTGAGTTTGAATAGTTGTAATTATAAGTTTGACTTATTTATTAATGTTTAAAGTGCAATGAATGGACTACTTACCAAATAAGATTTCAATATTAAAAATATTGTAAAGAACCAAATATTGTTTAATTAATTCTCACAAGTCCATGTTATAAAATTCTTCATCAGCCTGTGAAAAGCTTACCGCTGAATGTGTGCCTCCTTCCCATAGTCACCTCTTATAACACCAACAGGTATTGGGTAACGTCACCGTACTAAGTTTTTATAATTTTATGTTTTAGTTCTAAGAGACAAACATTTACAACTAATAATTGGCGCTATAACTACCATAGAATAAAAAACTTTCTGTTTTGTGCCAGTTCCAATACTAATAAAGCTCTATGTTTGTGCGTCAAGTGATTTTTTTCTGTTCTGTGATAACTTCATTCTGATTTTGTCATAATTTAAGGGAGGGATACTGGAAAATAATTATTGGGATATATCTTAACTTCCAATAAATAGTGGTATAACCATCCTGTTAACTTTAGGTATAAATGTCCAAATTGGCAATGGTGAGCAGCATCAAAGGTGCAAAATTTTTGGAGGTACTGGGTCCATCTATCAGTCTTCCAAGATAGTTTAATGGGCTGAGAAAGAAAAAATTGCCCGCTGTGGAAGATAATTTGCAGATAACAAGCAGCAAAGATTATGAGCACTAACTGTTGGGTGGCATGAGGTGATATTCGGTGATGACTTAATTATGTGGATGATTATAATTATGAATCTGCAGTTAAAGTAACAGCCTATATACATCCCACTGCTGGGCACAGGCCTCCTCTCATTTCTGAGGTTTTAGGGCAAGGAAATGTCCACCGGGCTGCTTCAATGCATGTTGGCGAACTTCACATGTCTTCGAAACATTTTTTGGTGCCAACGGTGATCGAACCCGGGTTGCTCGCTTACTGTGAAATTTACAGCGAGCCCTTAACCCCTGAGCTATCACGGCTCTGAGGCTACCATGAATCTGCAGACTAGTCAAGAATTGTCATCAGTGTCAAAATTGTCCACCACTAAAATTCCTCCTCCAGTTTACTTGTTCCACATCCCTTAAACTGGTGTCCTCACCACAGCTGGTCTGAGTATGGTATAATTTTCAGCCTATACATAGTTACCACCACTGTAACACCAAACCACATATTTAATGGTTTGGTGTTGCAGTTGGCTAAGCATCGACTTGTGGTGCTGAGGGCCATGGGTTCAATTGCAACATGGAATAAGGTGTTTGTATGGCCTACAAAAAATTGTTCCAGGATGTTTGTTTCTGGATGTTTGTCCTTGTGCAATGTTAGTATGTAAAACACCACCACAATACAGGAAATAATCCTAGTGTGAAGGTAATTTAAAAAAGGAAAAAATATTGGCTTATAACAATATTAATTTCCTTTTTATCACCTGGACTTGAGCCTTTCCCATTGTAGAGAACACAATACTAACCGACTTTAAACAGAGAAGGCTACAGTAGTATTGTCTTGACACACTTAAGGATTAGGATGAAATGCCTCAGTCTCTAATTACTTTACTTGGCACTCTTCTCTTCTCTTACCCTTTTTCTTACGTGGTAGAGCCACGCTGCAACTATATTATGGTTGTAGCACAAATGGGTCAGCTCAACCAGGGAAGGACCACGCTCTCACAGAATACCAGCATAAAATAGCAGTTTGTATGGTGAGTGTAGAGAACTGGAGACACTTTCAACTGGAAACAAGGCATTCCACCTTATTGATCCATCTCTTGATTCTTAATCGAGGATAAATGTAGATGTCTATGGGCCCCAGCATCCAATTATCAGGTGGACTCTGTGCTCGTTTGTACCCTTATTCTAAAAAAATCGGAACAGCTGTGGGTGTATACTGCTACGTGGCAGCAAAAATGTACATTTTAATAAAAAAAATATGAATTTTTCTGGCCTACACCTGCTTAATGTCTATGGTTCAAAGGGTAAAAAAAAACAACAAAACATAGTTTGGACATACTTTATTGAGTGATCATAGTTTTAATTTAATAAATAAATTGATAAAGTCACTTTATAGCTTGTAGAGATTTAAAGAAAATCACATTGATTCTCAATGAATATAATTAATACATTTAAACCTATCTAATTTCATTGCACATTTATCTATTGGCTCTCTTACCTTTCTTAGATTGAGTGAAGCTAGTCTGAGGGAGGGGTACAGAGTGACCTGTCTTTTTTAAGTGCTCAAATAATTTATTTTTTGAAGGGAAATCTGTTTGACACACAGCACATCTAAGATTTAAGGCCGTGCTTGAATCTTCAGTTTCACTAGTTTTAGTTCTTACTGGTTTCCTGTCTACTAACTTTTTTGGCTTAATATTCCTTTGCATTTTGGGTAGAGCTGGCCTATCCCTTGGTAGAGCCGCTTCACCTAATGCATCATCAGTGGGTGTTGTGCTTGATACCTCGTACAAATTTTCTGTTGAAGTTTGTGATTGAGATCCTTTCTTGAGGTTTGCTTCTTTCTTTGCCTGTATTTGACTTTTAAGCATATTAAATTTTTTCGCTTTCCTGCTTCTAGACGGACCCTCTATTTCGTTGAAGCTCATTTCATCATGACTATCATTTCCTTCACTTTCTGGCATTGGAATGAATGACTTCTTTTTATTTTTCTTTTTCTTGTGACTTTTAGGTAAAGCCTATAATTTTTTATATTATTAATAAATATTAAAATACGTATATAATATTAAATTCTTATATTTTGTAATTAATATTAAACGAAAATTAATTAAAAGTTAAGTTTTTGACTCCATTTATAATAATGCTGCCAACTCATTAAAAACTGTGGTTGCCAACCCATCTGCCAAGCGTGGCAACTATGGCAAGTATCCACATTATGAGGCTATCATTGGGGAGGCCTATGTTCAGCAGTGGATTTTGAAAGGCTGTAATGATGATGTCCCCACACGAGGGGTGAATATTATAGCCTATTACCAAGTGATTTAAGAAACCGATCAGAGGCAAAGCTTCAACCGCGCTACGATAGGTACACTACTACAAGTTTAAGGCGTGGTCATCTATGGCCTGTGTATACACAGGCCATAGATTACTGTTATATACACAGTATGTTTAAGTCAGCAACAGCGACAGAGAAGCGCGCGGGAAATTTGAAATAGTTTGAAACAGTTTATGAGTTATTTTATTAGTTGATATTATTGATTGAGCAGTTTGATAGGGCAAGCCCGGCTTCTCGACTTCTATGGAGGCTTCGCTACCGATCCCGGGTCGTGCCATAAAGAAGTTATTAGAATTCTCTGTCAAAAAATTCTCAGTAGCCCCCCGGAATCAGGAAGTTGGTGGTGTTACACCTCCGTCTTTTAGGAGGCACGTAAAACCGTGGGTTCTGCGCCTGATCTCTCTGCGGTCGTGGCGAATTGCCGTCCCATCAGACTATGAGAATGAGGGAATATTTGTGTTCTCGCATATTTGTGTCTGCGAAATTGTCTCGACTTTAAGGGAACAAACTTCGTATAAAATCAATCATTATTTCATTCTTCTTTCAGGTTCAAAAGCGTGGTCAGATGGATCATTAAAGGGGCTCAAAAAACCTATATCAAAAGGACAAAGAATTATAGTGCATGCCGGATCTGGGGCGGCAATCAAAGGATATGTGGCCAGCAAAATTATTACTTGGAATAGCACCAATGTAATAGAATTAATAAAAGAAAAGGTACATTAATGGGCGCCGATGAATGGTCAAAACTATGCAATAAAGTAAAAAAAAAAAATGAGGCCGATTACATTGAAAGTGACCATGTATTCGATTCAGTCACTGAACAATTTATAATTTACGCCAGTGACAAAAGCAACTCGTCGGACAGTGGAAGTGACGACAGTGATATTGAGGATGAGGAGTCAACCCCTTCCACCAGCTCTGCTACTTCTGCTAGCTTTGGTTTCATGCCAGGAGTAACACTTTTACAAATTAATAGTGACGAAGACGCCTCATAATATTGTAATGATATATTTGATTTTATAATAAATTTCTTGAGTTGATTTCATGAATTTCTCTTCTAAAAACTTTTTTTTAATATTATGAAAGTAACGGCGACCATTTTTGGTTGCACGAAAGTGTACATGCGCAAACTTTCCCCCACTACGCCAAAACCTTGCCAAGTTAGTTACCGTATACTGTAGAATTGAGGATATATCAAGAAACCTCCACTCGTTAGTGCAATATACAAGTCCAGTGTAGGTGCCGAGCGCGGGAGATTCCGCTTAAGTCATTCTACGAGTGCTAAGATAGTATCGTGATTCTATCCTTTGTGGTGATTCTTCTGGTGCGGGCGAAGAACATGGTGTTGCCGAGACGCTGCTCTGTGTTACACTAAGATGTATAGTGTTGCTGTTGGTTTGCATACTTTGGTATTATCATGTGATTACGTCCCTCACGTTACACCAATGTGCAATTGTGACAGGGACAAAAAAGGTCGGGGGAAAAGTTTCTTCGTATTTTATATACAAATTCAAGACATGTTTTTTTCAAAGTTTCATTACATTTAATTATAATATATATGAGCCATTTTGTTCGATAACTTGTTGCCATCTTGTAGGTAGTGACATTATCACGTTGCTGTAGAAATCTTGGGATTTTTGATCAAAAAAATGCGACAAGTAGTTTTGACAGTTCTCTTTTGATGTTAACCTAACACTACCAAAAGAATACTGAAGAGACCGAAACACGTGAAAATCTAAGGGTGCAAGGTCAGGACTATATGGTGGATGCATTAACACTTCCCAACCAAGCTCTCTCAATTTTTGCTGAGTGGCCAAAGATGTGTGTGGTCTCGTTATCATGATGAAAGATCTCAATCTTTATCTCAATTTCTTGCTTGAGTCTCACCAGTAGAGATCCGAATCGATGGTTTTGCCCGGCGGTAAAAGCTCATAATAAACGATGCCCTTCCAATCCCACCATGTACACAGCATCATCTTATTGCGTTTTAATCCGGGTTTCGCTACAGTCTGTGGGGCTTGACTACCCTTTGACCATGATCTTCGCACATTCTTGTCGTAGGTGATCCATTTTCCATCACCAGTCAATCTTTTCAAAAATGGTTCGGTTTCATTACGTTTCAATAGAGAATCGCAAATGAGTACACGATTCATTAGGTTTCTTTCAGTGAGCTCGTGTGGTACCCAAATATCGAAGTTTTTTGTATAGCCAGACTTTTTCAAATGGGTCAAAACTATTTTATGGTCAATCCTCAATTCCTTGGCTATGTCGTTACTACTAATATGCCGATCTTGCTCCACTTTTTCAAAAATGGCAACGACTTTATCCGTATGAGGGCGACCAGAGCGAGCTGCATCTTTGACATCAAAATTCTCGGACTAAAAACGCTTGAACCAACTTTGTGCTACTCTTACTGGCACTGCATTAGATCCATAAACGTCACAAATGTTTTTCGCGGCTTGAGTCGCATTTTTCCCTTTTTTGTAATAAAACTTCATAATGTATCGAATTTCTTCGTTAGATTCACTCATTTTGGCGGACAGAAAAACAATTGAAAAATGACGGGAAAGTGTTTTTTTACTTTTTATTTTTCTTTTTCTTAATGTCCTATATGTATTGATATTAAAACTAGCCAGATACAAACAATACAACCAAAGAGATTTTCCTTCAATTTTATACAAACAAAATACGAAGAAACTTTTTCACCTATAGTATGATTGAACTGTAATTGACTATACTGAATGTATAGTGCGTTACGTAGCCTTATTACAGATAATGATTAATTGCGTAAGTAAGAGAGCAACTGGAACATCCGCTCTCACACTTTTATTATTTTAATAATTAACCTTTCCTGATGTATTTCCTATATCAGAAGTGGGATCTCACCTATTAACCTACAAATAGGTCAACCCTATCAAAATAGGTAAAAATTTTGGAATATTCTGTTTATCCACCCTGAGATGAATACTACCTTATTGCACTAATAATAATAAAAAATAACTTATTATATTATTTTACCTTAGGATGGCTGTTTTAGGGTAGATAAACGGAAAAACTTAAAATTTCAAATGCTCCTAATAAGCTTATCCTCTGGTCGGTTTCTTTACTCATGTGCTATTACTTATGAGAGTTAGCAGAAGTGAGCTTTACAAGTTATTGCTCACCAAATATATGAACGACACAAACAGAAATATTACTACAATTTTTGTAATTTATTTTTGTCATAAAAGATATATTCTAGTTTATCACATACCTGAATTTTATCGGAATCATCACTCAATGTTTCCCTGACATCATTGTCTTCAATATCTGATGTTAAATTATCAACATGTTCTCCTTCCTCTTCTGTTTGTCCATTAACTTTTTCACTACCTTGCTGTTCATTGCTAGGTCCATTATCCACATCATCATTATCACCTGAATCTGATATATCAATATCATTTTCTAATGTCATGTTAGCTACATTTTCTCTGTGTTTTTTACTATTTTCATGATTTTCAAACGAATTGATATTTTTAAATAGTTTGTTACAGGCTGAGCAATATAGATTCTTCATGGTTGTTTTAGTTTTTGATAAAGATTTTCCAGTTGCTTTAGACCGTTCACTGACCTAGAAAAAATTTAATTAGAAAAAAATTACTGATGGAATATTTACAATGATTTTAAATCTTGAGCATTAAAATATTTTGATTATTTAAGTTAGTTTATAATAACTTAAAAATTCTAAATGAAATACTTTTGTTTAAACTTGTTAAGCTTTGTTTATCATTCTTCCAAATTTTCACAGGTTTTGGTCACAAAAATTTGATATACATTTCGGCCTTAGTGTATTAAAATGTTAAAAGAAGCTTTATATAAAATGTTAAAGGCATTTACATCTTCAGTCTTGGAGCTCTCTTCGTTGCTACTTTCCATTCCACCTTCACTAATAGTATCATCATCAGAGGACAAGCCAAACTCCTCAGCCAAAAGAGATTCAATTTCACTGAGTTTCTTTTGATAATCTTCACTTTGCAAGAATGAGCTCTCTCCTTCCTTTTTCTTTGCCTCTTCTATTTCCTTTTGCCTTTGAAGTATCCTTTCCCTTCTTACTTGTTCTGCCTGAAAGGTATTTTTGATTGATTTACACTTATTTGCAATTAAAACAATATAATATACAGGTTGTCCTATAAATAGTAGTCCAAATGAAATGTGCCGAGAGATGAGACCGTGCCCTATGAGATTAGCCAAATTTTTTTTAATAAAATTGTTATGGCTGATTTACACAGGGACACTAACTGGCTCAAAATTCGAGACAAGTCATTGCTGACCCGCTACTGCCATAATGAAAATTGTTTTGGAGTCAGTACAGCAATGTCTGCGCGATTACTGACTGCGTGTAAACGGTGCAAGTCAGTCCTCGGTGCCAGCACTGGCGCCTGTAATTGACCCCGTGTAAATCAGCCTTAACAGTTTCCAAGATTTACATGATTTTATCGAAAATTTATCACCTTAATACGTATAATCTATGCCATTCTATTGAAATAGCGAAAACGTATTTTTTTTTAATTGAATATTATTTCTGACTAGTATTAGTTTTATTGCAGTTTCCCAACAACATGAACAGTTTCTTTAAAAAAAAGTATTAAAGCTGCAAATTTCTATAAGACAAGATTTTTATCCAAGTTTGAGACACTGTGGTGTTAAAAAATACTACTTCCTCGATGCCCATTGGCTTGAAAAATAGTGCAATGAAAGAAGATTTAATAACAATAAAACAAAAAACAATTTTGATTAAAACAAAAAAGTTAATGCTATTTCATTGCTGAAGGGCCCAATTTTTCGATAAAAGTTTTTTGTTTTATTTTGCAGTAGCACCAATGTAATAGAATTAATAAAAGAAAAGGTACATTAATGGGCGCCGATGAATGGTCAAAACTATGCAATAAAGTAAAAAAAAAAATGAGGCCGATTACATTGAAAGTGACCATGTATTCGATTCAGTCACTAAACAATTTATAATTTACGCCAGTGACAAAAGCAACTCGTCGGAGTGACGACAGTGATATTGAGGATGAGGAGTCAACCCCTTCCACCAGCTCTGCTACTTCTGCTAGCTTTGGTTTCATGCCAGGAGTAACACTTTTACAAATTAATAGTGACGAAGACGCCTCATAATATTGTAATGATATATTTGATTTTATAATAAATTTCTTGAGTTGATTTCATGAATTTCTCTTCTAAAAACTTTTTTTTAATATTATGAAAGTAACGGCGACCATTTTTGGTTGCACGAAAGTGTACATGCGCAAACTTTCCCCCACTACGCCAAAACCTTGCCAAGTTAGTTGCCGTATACTGTAGAATTGAGGATATATCAAGAAACCTCCACTCGTTAGTGCAATATACAAGTCCAGTGTAGGTGCCGAGCGCGGGAGATTCCGCTTAAGTCATTCTACGAGTGCTAAGATAGTATCGTGATTCTATCCTTTGTGGTGATTCTTCTGGTGCGGGCGAAGAACATGGTGTTGCCGAGACGCTGCTCTGTGTTACACTAAGATGTATAGTGTTGCTGTTGGTTTGCATACTTTGGTATTATCATGTGATTACGTCCCTCACGTTACACCAATGTGCAATTGTGACAGGGACAAAAAAGGTCGGGGAAAAGTTTTTCGTATTTTATATACAAATTCAAGACATGTTTTTTCAAAGTTTCATTACATTTAATTATAATATATATGAGCCATTTTGTTCGATAACTTGTTGCTATCTTGTAGGTAGTGACATTATCACGTTGCTGTAGAAATCTTGGGATTTTGATCAAAAATGCGACAAGTAGTTTTGACAGTCCTCTTTGATGTTAAACTAACACTACCCAAAGAATACTGAAGAGACCGAAACACGTGAAAACCTAAGGTGCAAGGTCAGGATTATATGGTGGATGCATTAACACTTCCCAACCAAGCTCTCTCAATTTTGCTGAGTGGCCAAATATGTGTGGTCTGGCGTTATGATGATGAAAGACCACCTTTCTGTTGATCAATTCAGCCGTTTTTCTCAATTTCTTGCTTGAGTCTCATCAGTAGAGAACCGAATCGATGGTTTTGCCCGGCGGTAAAAGCTCATAATAAACAATGCCCTTCCAATCCCACCATGTACACAGCATCATCTTATTGCGTTTTAATCCGCTTCGCTACAGTCTGTGGGGCTTGACTACCCTTTGACCATGATCTTCGCACATTCTTGTCGTGGGTGATCGATCCATTTTCCATCACCAGTCAATCTTTTCAAAAATGGTTCGGTTTCATTACGTTTCAATAGAGAATCGCAAATGAGTACACGATTCATTAGGTTTCTTTCAGTGAGCTCGTGTGGTACCCAAATATCGAAGTTTTTTGTATAGCCAGACTTTTTCAAATGGGTCAAAACTATTTTATGGTCAATCCCAATTCCTTGGCTATGTCGTTACTACTAATATGCCGATTTTGCTCCACTTTTTCAAAATGGCATCGACTTTATCCGTATTAGGGCCAGGACCAGAGAGCTGCATCTTTGACATCAAAATTCCCGCACTGAAAACGCTTGAACCAATTTTGTGCTACTCTTACTGACACTGCATTAGATCCATATACATCACAAATGTTTTTCGCGGCTTGACTTGCATTTTTCCCTTTTTTGTAATAAAACTTCAGAATGTATCGAATTTCTTCGTTAGATTCACTCATTTTGTCGGACAGCAAAACAATTGAAAATTTTTATTTTTCTTTTTCTTAATGTCCTATATATATTGATATTAAAACTAGCCAGATACAAACAGTACATCCAAAGAGATTTTTCTTCAATTTTATACAAACAAAATAAGAAGAAATTTTTCACCTACAGTATGATTGAACTGTAATTGACTATACTGAATGTATAGTGCGTTACGTAGCTTTATTACAGATAATGATTAATTGCGTAAGTAAGAGAGCAAGTGGAACATCCGCTCACACTTTTATTATTTTAATAATTAACCTTTCCTGATGTATTTCCTATATCAGAAGTGGGATCTCACCTATTAACCTACAAATATTATCAAAAAGTCACCCTGAGATGAATACTACCTTATTGCACTAATAATAATAAAAATAACTTATTATATTATTTTACCTTAGGATGGCTGTTTTATGGTAGATAAACGGAAAAACTTAAAATTTTAAATGCTCCTTCTAAGCTCATCCTCTGGTCGGTTTCTTTACTCATGTGCTATTACTCCAGAGAGTTGGCAGAAGTGAGCTTTACAAATTATTGCTCACCAAATATATGAACGACACAAACAGAAATATTACTACAATTTTTGTAATTTATTTTTGTCATAAAAGATTTATTCTAGTTTATCACATACCTGAATTTTATCGGAATCATCACTCAATGTTTCCCTGACATCATTGTCTTCAATATCTGATGTTAAATTATCAACATGTTCTCCTTCCTCTTCTGTTTGTCCATTAACTTTTTCACTACCTTGCTGTTCATTGCTAGGTCCATTATCCACATCATCATTATCACCTGAATCTGATATATCAATATCATTTTCTAATGTCATGTTAGCTACATTTTCTCTGTGTTTTTTACTATTTTCATGATTTTCAAACGAATTGATATTTTTAAATAGTTTGTTACAGGCTGAGCAATATAGATTCTTCATGGTTGTTTTAGTTTTTGATAAAGATTTTCCAGTTGCTTTAGACCGTTCACTGACCTAGAAAAATTTAATTAGAAAAATTAGTGATGGAATATTTACAATGATTTTAAATCTTGAGCATTAAAATATTTTGATTATTTAAGTTAGTTTATAATAACTTAAAAATTCTAAATGAAATACTTTTGTTTAAACTTGTTAAGCTTTGTTTATCATTCTTCCAAATTTTCACAGGTTTTGGTCACAAAAATTTGATATACATTTCGGCCTTAGTGTATTAAAATGTTAAAAGAAGCTTTATATAAAATGTTAAAGGCATTTACATCTTCAGTCTTGGAGCTCTCTTCGTTGCTACTTTCCATTCCACCTTCACTAATAGTATCATCATCAGAGGACAAGCCAAACTCCTCAGCCAAAAGAGATTCAATTTCACTGAGTTTCTTTTGATAATCTTCACTTTGCAAGAATGAGCTCTCTCCTTCCTTTTTCTTTGCCTCTTCTATTTCCTTTTGCCTTTGAAGTATCCTTTCCCTTCTTACTTGTTCTGCCTGAAAGGTATTTTTGATTGATTTACACTTATTTGCAATTAAAACAATATAATATACAGGTTGTCCTATAAATAGTAGTCCAAATGAAATGTGCCGAGAGATGAGACCGTGCCCTATGAGATTAGCCAATTTTTTTTAATAAAATTGTTATGGCTGATTTACACAGGGACACTAACTGGCTCAAAATTCGAGACAAGTCACTGCTGACCCGCTACTGGCATAATGTAAATTGATTGGCTTGAAAAATAGTGCAATGAATAAATATTTAATAACAATAAAACAAAAACAATGATTAAAACAAAAAGTTGCTGAAGGGCCCAATTTTTCGATAAAAGTTTTTTGTTTTATTTTGCAGTACATCTCAAAATATTGTAAAAATTAAGAGATTGTGGCCAAAATTAGAGAGGTGGAACCACCAGAACTAGCCACAAAACAGGTTTTCAAGTTAATCAATTTTATCCACTTGCTATGTTAAACAATTTTTATTTTTGTCAATGAACAAGTATTATTTTTCTCTATGAACGACACAGAGGTACTCGTGTTGACCTTGATATTGCTACCTGAGCTCATAATTGCGCCCATGAATGCCACGCCTGGGAGAGATAGCAAGTAAGCTCGGAACTCGGTTAGGAGTGAGTAAAAGAGACAGATAATTCGGTCCTTGAAATTTCCAATTTCTTTTGTTGTTTCCTATTATTATTTTCTAATGCTCAGTGCGTGAGATCCGAGAAAACATGTAGCGCATGCGACGTGAAATAACAGGGAAAAAACTTTTATCGAAAAATTAGGCCCTTCAGCAATGAATATTAGCACCTTCAGCAATAAATAACTTTTTGTTTTATTGTTTTTAAATCTTCATTCATTGCACTATTTTTCAAGCCAATAGGAATCAAGGTTGTAGTACTTTTTTTTAACACCACAATATCTTAAACTTGGATGAAAATCTTGTCTCGTAAAATTTGCAACTTTAATATTTTTCTAAAGGAACTGTTCGCGTTGTTGGGAAACTGCAATAAACATGCAGTTACACATCTAGTTAGAAATAATATTCAATAAAAAAAAAACGTTTTCGCTATTTCAATGTATGGCATAAATTATACGTATTAAGGTGATAAATTTTCGATAAAATCATGAAAACCAAAAATCTTCAAAACTGTAACACTTATCATTAAAATTTTTTGGCTGTTCTCATAGGGTACGATCTCATCTCTCGCCATATTTAGTTTGGACTACTATTTACAGGACACCATGTGTGTATATATATATATCATATCAGAAATGAGAGGAGGCCTGTGCCCAGCAGTGGGACGTATATAGGCTGTAACTTTATATATTATATATATACACAATATGTTAATAACCTATCGAGGTGGTAAGACACATTTTATTTTCTTTTGGGAGTCCATCTGGGCACGTAACATGACTTTGCTATTGTGTAAGTACAGTGCCTTCTTTGATTCAAGTTCTTGGTGCCCATATAGGCTTCAGTAATCACTCACCATCAGGAGGATTAAGTTTGCTTGTCACTTCAATTTAAAAAAAAATAGTCAGCTGCATAATTTTTTAATTACCTTCTTCTTGTTTTCCTCTGCTTTTTCTTGCAGTAGTTTTGTATGTTCTATTACCCTTTTGTC
The DNA here is from genome assembly GCA_029286625.1 of Parnassius orleans. NCBI lineage: Eukaryota > Metazoa > Arthropoda > Insecta > Lepidoptera > Papilionidae > Parnassius > Parnassius orleans. Next base: position 1,985,023 of record JAGSMP010000137.1, read on the forward strand.
TTTCCTGCGAACAAAACTCACAAGTCTCCTGATTTCTTCATTTCTCTCTTTTCTAGCCTTTTGCCTGATTTTGTTATTTTCTTTCTCCATTAATTTGATAACTCTTCTGTTATCACCTTGTGATATTTCATATTGGTCTAACCATACAAAGCCTACAAACATACATACCAAGCAATTTTTAAATTATTATGTAATTAAAAACAAAACTTTATTAATTTATCACAGGACCAGTAGAAGAAATTAAGAGATATCTGGGCTGGAAGATTTTGAAGAATAGGTTTTAAATTTTCTATTGCTGTCGCTCTGTGCCCGAACGTACATTGCAAATAATTTTTAAATTATTATGTAATTAAAAACAAAACTTTATTAATTTATCATAGGACCAGTAGAAGAAATTAAGAGGATATCTCGGCTGGAAGATTTTGAAGAATAGGTTTTGAATTGTCTATTGCTGTCGCTCTGTGCCCGAACGACAGCGCTAGCCAACTGAGAGATTATAACAATGAAAATTTGACAAAATCATCATCCTATAATTCCCTATTTCCACCAACCGATTTAATTTTTTACAAAAACAATAGAAAAAGGATTGTCTCTTATGAAGGTGAAGTTTTTTAAAAATTCAAAGATTCAGCAACTTCTTGTTGAGTATTGTTTCTTATAGTTTAAATATTAAATCTGGATTATCATAAGCTAACTTTTTAAATAGGACTGTTCCAAATTATGTTAAGGTTCCTCATTTAAGTTCTACTAATAAAGGTTCCACTCTTCCTAATGGTTCGGTGCTGGTCAAATTAAGATACTTATACATTTTCAAGTTATCATATTACTTCGATAATAATAAAGAATATTTTTTTTAACTGCATGAATTTGTTTTTTACTTAAATAATCATTGTGTGACTATTACTTTATCTAACAAATTAGAAATTGTTAGGATGCTTAATACCTGTAAAATAAAGGTGCTTAACAGTACTCATTTAGGTTTTGGTTTTAGTTCTGTTTCACTAATCAACACGCTCAGCTTTGGAAAAATCTAGTAGACTGTAGACAAGCTAGGAATCCCTGTCTGAAATAAACAGTCGTTTAACCAAGGTTCTAATGAGACTGAACAAGATCAGGATAGTAACAAGTGCTATCACAGGACATGGCTCCTTTAACAAACATTTATTTACCATAGGTGTTACAGATAGTCCCCTGTGCAGGGCATGTATGGGGAGGAAGAAACGGCGGCCCACGTGTTGCTGACATGTCCCGAGGTTGTTACATACAGGGCTAAATATCTCGGCACGCCGGGATCACTCACCGAAGTTGCTTGCAACATCAAGGACTGTTGAACTTCTTCGGGGAGATTTCATGGCTCGAATAATTACATTATTCCTGCCAACACGCAAAATACGCGCTTAGACGTGGAGTTGCGGAAAACAGCTCGTCGTAAACTAACTAACTAACTAGTTCTGTTTCTAGTGTTAGAACCGTTAAATCTTGTTTCGGTGCATTTTATCGGTATTTTAAAACCTTTTTCAATCCCTTCTGACTTACTTTGTAGTACAAAATATATACCATTAAGAATAATATCAATGTTTGCCAAATTTCAAGAACTTACTTTTGTTTGTAGAAAATGCCATCCAATATGCATAAAACTCATGCACCTCTTCATAAGGAGTGCTGGAATTACCAAACTTAGGAATTTTGGCAACATCTTCTGGGTCATCAAGGAAGTCTGTTTCTTCAGCTGCTAGTTTAGAAAATACCTGGAAGGTTTTAAAGATATTAAATAGTACTTTTTTTACAATCATCTAATTTAACATTGTCTTCACAGCTATGATTTCCTGTTGTGAAGTAGAAAAGTAAACAAAATTATGATAAATCATGAATGTATCTAAATTTATTATGGTCTCAATACAATATCAAATAGAATCAATATTGTCGTATGAACTTGTTGTATCGATTTAGTTGTACATTATACACAACATGCACACAAGAAGAGATGAAAAGACACACAAAATAGAAATCTTTAAGCACTAGCATATTCTCCTGCATTGTGAAGGTGTTTTATATAGATTGCTTAAGGACAAATCAAAACCTTCATATTCACATGTGGTAAAATTAAAAATGTGGTACAACCAACTTCAATATAAATAAAATGAGAACATCATCAGCCCAGTCGAAGTCAATTAAATGCGCATTATTAAGAATAACTTAAAAATTACTGGTCAGATCTTGATCAAATTTATATGGGACTACATGAGAAGCACCAGCTTTCAAATAAAAAAAGAATCATCAAAATCGGTTCACCTAAAAAAAAGTTCTAAGGTAATACACATAAAAAATAAAAATACAGTCGAATTGAGAATCTTCTCCTTTTTTGAAGTCGGTTGAAAAATTATCTGTAGGCCATACAGATATTTTTTTCTATGTGGTATTTTAATCTGCGATCCTGCAAAACTTGTTGAATGCTTACCCATATTTTGGGAAACATAAAACTCGACGGAAAATCAAAGTCTTGGACAACACTTCGTCATACATCTTATGGAAGCATTCCTGAATAAAGGTAGAAATGTGAGTAGAAGATGGCGGTGTAAGTATTTTATAATATTTTAGATTTATCTGCAATAAATGCCTGGGCGTTGTACCAAGAAATAAACAAGAAAAATATGTATTCTGCCATTGGCTGTCAAACTGAGTAGTATTTTAGAAGTATCCACTCCTGAGACCTCAGAAATGTCAACAAATTCATTTTAAAATAAAGCATGGGACTGCGAAAAGCACTGTGTGTATGTTTTTTTAATTTAACATATTTACACTAGGAACCAAAAATATTTCATTTGCCGTAACAATGAATATTGTCTATTATTTCTACAATTATACTGCACATTAGTCGGTTGAAAAATTATCTGTAGGCCATACAGATATTTTTTTCTATGTGGTATTTTAATCTGCGATCCTGCAAAACTGAATATAAATGCTCAGCCTCTGCACTATTGACTTGTCAAAACTAAATAATAGATTAATGATCACCATTCACCATTAAAACTCATTAAGGTTCCTGCAAATCTACATTACTATGGTGAAGGTACATGTCCAGAATTTACCTTTACCATATTTTGATTGTTTATGGGCTGAAGAAGAAATTATAATTTTGATTACCTCAGAATAAACTCCATAAAAGCCTTGGGGATCATCACCAAACCCTTTGTAGCAGGACGGACTAAAGTATGGGTAAACGTCAAGACTGTCATCGTTGTATGAACTTCCAGCTCCTCTCAATAGCTGCTCTCGATGATTATCATACCTTGAAAGAAATTTAAAAAAATATTTTAGTAATCAATTTGCACCCACCCAAGCAGAAAAGCTTCCACTGCTTTGTCTCAGACTCAAGGGTGTAGAGAGCAAGTATAATTACAGGCTGTGAGGCATATATGTATCTTAATGGTGGAGCACACACTACAATCTCCAAATGTCGTGGGTTTGAATCCGCTATTCGATTACTGTCATGTACCACTCCTAGCACAAGCATTTTAAGTTTACCTAGAGTGGTTAAGGGGAATATTAGTAATGTTAAAAGCATTGGTAGTATTTTTTTTTTTAATTTGGTTTTACTGAAAAGCAACTTGATTAATGGTTTCAGATTTTTAAAATAAGCTTTAGTGGCTTCAACTTTAATTTTGTTAGAGTGCTCACATATTCTTTAGCTTCTTTACAATTTTTTGTTTATTCTTGCTTTCCCGCAATATCTTAAGGTAATATTTGAGATTAATAAAACTTTAAATGATAAAAATGACTGCAAGTAGAGCCAAATTTTTGACTGGTATACAGTAATAACTTACACAAATTCTGAGTTACACAGTTTTTATTCTTTTTTGTGATTGGCCTTTAACTACTTAAACGTCCATGGCTACATAAGTACCTAAATATAAAATGCTGACTTAAGACCATGGAAACTAAAGTACTTATCTGAGCGCACAGAATTTTATGCCATTGAAAGCCTTCATAAAGATCCATTTATCGACTATGATTAAAAAAATAAATGTTCATTAACACCTAGCAAGGCGGCACGGGTCATTTGACACGAATTTGAATTTGCAGCACTGATTATTTTGTCACTTTTTATTTATATAGTTTTGTACTTCGTGACTTTTAATGAATTACAATTGTTTTATAAACAAAAGTATTTTTACATTGAAATATGTTCATACAAATATGAACAAAAATAACATTCACATACAATGACAGCTAGGGTCATTTGACCTATTCAATAGATGAATGAATTGTTGTTGTGTGTAGGATAATTATATTTACTTTAATTTTGTTGACTGATCATGTTTCACATACCTACATATTTTACTTTATACGTTTATTACTCTATGCATTTTATTTTTGGTTAATATTTCATGAAAAATGTCTCAGTGTATCCGTGAAGCGGAAATATTGACATTATTGCAATTGTTGCCGGAAGATCAATCGGATAGTGAAGTTGAAGGTATACAATTACAAACAGAAGTCGAAGTCAAACAAGAGGAAGATTGTCTCGGCGACGAGTACTTGGTGCTTGAATATAATTTTATGGAAACACATCTCATAATTATATGCATAGGTTGAATAATTCATGGAGTAAAGTATGGGGCATTTCTAAAATAATGCCTAGGGATAGATACAAAGAAATTATGAAATAATTTACGATTCTATGCGAGATCAAATCTACGAGAATTATAACAGATAAATTTGCATTGATTTCTCAAGTACGGAATCGCTTTATTGACAGCATTTCGTGCTACAAATCGGGAGAAAATGTAACAATAGATGAACAGTTGTTTGCTACAAAAGTTCGATATCCTTTTATTCAATATATGGCTAATAAACCAGACAAATTTGGAATAAAATTTTGGCTTTGTGTTGTTGTCAAATTGAAAAACTTGTTGAATGCTTACCCATATTTTGGGAAACATAAAACTCAACCGGAAAATCAAAGTCTTGGACAACACTTCGTCATGCATCTTATGGAAGCATTCCTGAATAAAGGTAGAAATGTGACTAGAAGATGGCCGGTACAAGTATTTTATAATATTTTAGATTTATCTGCAATAAATGCCTGGGCGTTGTACCAAGAAATAAACAAGAAAAAAATATGTAGAAGAGACTTTATTCTGCCATTGGCTGTCAAACTGATTTTAGAAGTATCCACTCCTGAGACCTCAGAAATGTCAACAAATTCATTTTAAAAATAAAGCATGGGACTGCGAAAAAGCACTGTGTGTATGTTTTTTTTTTAAATTTAACATATGTACACTAGGAACCAAAAATATTTCATTTGCCTTTGTAACAATGAATATTGCCTATTATTTCTACAATTATACTGCACATAGATGCCTAATTAGAGACTAAGTAACAGAGATGGGTCAAATTACCCATAATCACCTTTGTAGGTTAGCTGTTTTTTCCATCTTGCTGGTGTTAACCTTAATGACTTCTCATATTTACGCGAACACTACACATTAAATTAAACAAATTTTACAGATTTTATTGTGTTTAATTTAGACTTTTTAATTCCTGATGTTTCGGGTGCTTTACAGCACTCATGGGCATGGGGTTTGATCTATGAAAAGATTAATATTCTAAAAGTGAAGGTACCCGGTTGGGATGACCAAAACCTCAGTCCCCCCCCCCACTCGTGACCATGGGTGCTGTGCAAGGCACCCGACACGTAAGATATTGCAACCGTGATAATTAATGCAAAATATACAACCCGAATTTTGAAAAAATTTAATGCGATAAAATCTGTAAAATTAGTTTCGTTCACTAACCTTGTCTATGAATTAGTGCACTCCAATATAATAAAAATGGTACTGTAAATTGTCGAGTGCTAGATATGGGTGATTATTGTTTTGTTTAGCCTTGGTTCCAATTAATCATAATTTATAAGCACACTTATAACAAATTATATGGTGTGTAATAAATAAGTAATCTCAAAGTATCATTCTATCTAAGTGTATGGTATAATAACTGCTGTGGTATTTAATGAAATTAATAAAATATTAATCATCTCTAAAAATTGTTATTTAGTATTTTCTAAAAAGCTACCAATAAAAAAGTAAATTAATAATTGTAGTTAAAGAAAATTCTCCATAATTTTCTTTAATTATATCAAATAATTATTCTCTTTCTTTATCAGTTTCATACAATTTATATTGGCTTTCCCAAAAATGTTGGATTAAATTAGGCATATCTCGAGGATTTATTATTTTAAATCATATAATAACTGCCCTATTAAGTGTGACTTAAAATAAAAATAAATGTGCCAACTATGTTCCTTGCTTAGCTTGTTGTAAAAGGTGACTAATGGGATATATAGATATATAAAAGGTGACATTAGGTTTGTGATAGTGTAGGTGATGGGCTAGTAATCTATCACTTCTTTTACAAATTTCTGTCTAAATCCATACTTTTTGATTTAATGTGGTGCAAGTAGCTCACTGGTATTTGGACTCTGCCTACCCCTTGGGATAACACATGTGGCTCTATGTTAACTATATTACTCTATATTAACAGTTTGTGGGTTCTTTTACCACATTATATCCAATCCAAATTAAATATTTTTAAAAACATATTGAGCAAATATTTCATGCTGTAGATACTTATGTATAAGTAATTACAAAATCAATTTAAATCATCTTAATATTACATACTCTACATATATGTCTTATTTATATTAGTAATATGATATGATTTCCCAGTTTATAAAGCAGTAAAAATTAGCACAATATAGTTAGGTTAATAAATTTTTATATAACCATTAATTTCTGGTCAGTGAACCTAAGTTAGAGCTAAACTTACCAAGCTCTTTCTTGCGGATCAGAGAGCACTTCGTAAGCATTTTGAACCAGCTGAAATTGTTCCTTAGCTTCTTGTAAGTTGTCTAAGTTTTTATCGGGATGCCATTGCAGTGCAAGCCGGCGATATGCTTTCTTTATTTCGGAAGAGCTCGCTTCCTTCGATACACAAAGTACATCATAGTGGCACTTCATATTTCAATCATTATGTGTCTACGTTTATGAATTTCAATTTTAATTAATAAAGATAAAATGTTTTTATTGTAAAGTGCTAACCTGACACAATGTGATGTTAAAGCTATTAAAAGTTTATAAAAGGGAAAATGCACTTTATATTTGGAAGCTAAAACTAAACTATTTTGTGTACTTAGAAATATAGACAGTCAATTTAGTTAAAAAACTAATTCTGATAAAACGATCGACATCTCCAATATCAAGATTCAACAAATTTTACCAAAACTGACAGCTGACACCAGGGCCAGGGGTGCCCTATATAGTATATTATCTATGACCTATATAGTATATTATCTATGGCTGACACCCCATGACCCCATGCCCATGCCTATTCCTAGCAGTGCTACCAACTCCAAAAAATATTTACCATTAAGTCAAAAACCCCAAAACCACCTTATTTACTTGGAAATCCCCCAAAAATACAATACTTTCTAATGTTCTTTATACTATATAAATTATTTAATATTTCAAATATTACTTCGTTTTCTTCTGATGGTTCAGACATATTAAAATCATACATTTGGATATTAAATAAACAATCACTTTACTTAATGTATTAAATATATTATAAATGATGCGTTATTTCATTGCAATGTGAATCAGACCAATATCACACTTGGTAGCATTTCAATAGACAATAAGATATTGCTACCGTGGTAATTAATGCAAAATATACAGCCTGAATTAAATAAACAAAACAAACGTGAGGAAGATCGTCTCGGCGACGACAAGAACGTGGTGCTTGAATATAATTTTATGGAAATACATCTCATAATAATATGCATATGTTGAATGATTCGTGGAGTAAAATATATACTATAATACTATATAAAAACGATGCCCAGGGATAGATGAAAAACAAAGAAATTATGAAATATTTACGATTCTATGTGAGATCAGAACTATCTGCGAGAATTATAACTGTGATTTCTCAAGTGTATAACCGCTTTATTGACAACAACATTTCGTGCTACAAACCGGGAGAAAATGATAAGATGATAAGATAAATTAATAGATGAACAGTTGTTTGCTACAAAAGTTCGATATCCTTTTATTCAATATATGGCTAACTAACCTGATAAATTTGGAATAAAATTTTGGCTTTGTGTTGTTGTCAAATCAAAAAACTTGGTTGAATGCTTACCCATATTTTGGTAAACATAAAACTCGACCGGAAAAACAAAGTCTTGGACAACACTTCGTCATGCATCTTATGGAAACATTCCTGAATAAAGGCAGAAATGTGACGAGAAGATGGCCGGTACAATTATTTTATAATACTTGTACCGGCATCATTATTATTATTATGGGGTATTTATATAGTATTCTCATCTAGTTGGGCTGAATAAATATTTTAAAGGAAATAATAAATAAACATAAATATATATTTAATATACTAACATAAATAAATAAATAACACATAAATAAATAAATAACACATAAATAAATAAATAACACATAAATAAATAAATAACACATAAATAAATAAATAATACATAAATAAATAAAAACCCAACCAGATGGAAACCCTCGGCAGGGGAGACCAAACGGCCGAGGTTAAGAAAGGAGAGAAACCGGCGGACGATGCGGGCGGTATCGAGGAGCACCGCCTTCTGCATTTGAGCTTGGAGCTGTCCGTCACGGAGTCCCAGTCGCCTCAGATGACCGGAGAGGCTGACTGGGATTAACCCGTTCGCAGAGACGACTACAGGTATAATTTCGGTCGGCAGTCCACCCCACATGTCGGTCACCTCGTGAGCCAGGTCCAGATATTTTGTTCGCTTATCTGTTTCGGCTTTCACGAGGTTCTCGTCATACGGAATGGTGATGTCGACCAAAATATCCTGACTGTGCCCGGTCCATCAGCACAATATCAGGCTTATTCGCAAGAATAGTCCTGTCTGCGATGATGGCCCGGTCCCAGTAGAGCCTGGCGCGGTCATTTTCGAGCACGGCTTCCGGCAAGTACTTGTAATACGACAATTTCCGGTCCACGAGACCGCATTTCAGAGCGAGCTCCTGGTGTAGAATTCTGGCTACTAAGTTGTGCCTGTGCAAGTACTCAGAGTTAGAAGCGCCGAACAACCGGAGATGACATGCCTAGTGACTCACCGATGGCGACAAGCTCGACAGATGTCGACGGTGCCATCCCTTAGGATGTATCTCCGATAGTTGTTGGTCTTAATAACCTGATCCTGTATCGCACAGACAAAACCCTCGGTTTCCCAAAGAGGTCACCAAACGTAGCCAGTGGAGGGAGGCAACTGTGTCTACGAAAGGCACATGTAGAGCCTTGTAGAACCTCCCGTGGAGCTCCTTCTCTTTCCATACGGTCTCCCGGTCGGAAATGCTCTGTACTGCCGGGTCTTGCCATTGCTCGTTGGCTAAGGATAGAGGAGTAAGTCCTTTATCACAAGAAATGACGTCCCTATAGAAAGGATCATCCGATCTCGTCAGAAAGTAATTACGGAGGCTGCACACTTCGCGATTATGCATGGTAAGCGCGCTTAAAAAGCCACGCCCACCATGTTTCCGCGGCAAGTACAGCCTCATAATCGACGATCTCGGGTGATGCATCCTATGGGACGTCATAGTAGTGCGGACTTTTCTATCCAGGGCGTTAAGTTCAGTTTGAGTCCACCTAAGTATGCCTAAGGTATACATGAGAACAGGCATGACCCAACCGTTATATGCGTGTGTCCCATTCACACCGGACAAAAGGCTGTTAAGCACTTTGGTCAAGCGTGCATAAAACATATCGCAAACTGACTGCTTCATACCCGCCTCATCGATACCGATGCTCTGTGACATACCCAGGTATCGGTATGTTTCAGCCTTAGAAAGGGTACTTATGTTGATGGGCATAGATAAGTCTATGCCCTTAGAGTTAGCAACCCTTCCCCTTTCAACATGGAGGACCGCACACTTATCCGTCCCCAGCTCCATTCTAATAGAACTACTAAAATCACAAGTGATGTTTAGCAATTCCATAAGATGGGAGCGACTGGAGGCGAATAACTTGAGATCATCCATATAGAAAAGGTGGGTCACTTTTGTACCTCCTTTCCGAAGCTGAAATCCCCTCCCGGAGTCCTCCAGTAATGTACTGAGAGGGTTCAGGGAGAGGCAAAACCAGATTGGACTCAAACAATCGCCCTGGAAGATACCCCTTCTTATCCTTATGTGGCTTTCCGCATCCGTCATCCGCTCGCCTAGATGACAAAGGATTGTACTCCATTGGCCCATACACTGCCCGAGGAAGTCTCTAACTGTACAGTCAATCTTGTACAGCTCGAGGACCCTCTTTAGCCATGTATGGGGCACCGAGTCAAATGCCTTTTTATAGTCTATCCAGGCGGCGGAGAAGTTCCGACGGTTGCGTTTAACCACTTGCCAATGACAGCGTCAATGAGGAGTGGTTCTTGGTTCCACGACCACCGCCCGACATCCATTTTGAGCGCGCGACATCACCTGATTTAAATCCAGGTGACGAATGATTCGCGTACTCAAAATGGATGTCAGTGTCTTATATATGGTGGGTAGACACGTAATAGGGCGGTATTTGCTACGGTCTGTGGAATCATGGTCTTTAGGAACCAAATGAGTGATCCCAGTAGTGAAGAGGCTCGGGAGCGACTTTTGGTCGAGAGCCTCTTGAAACTGTCGGGCAAGTACAGCGTGACACACCACGAACCCCTTCAGCCAGTAGTGATGCAATCCGTCGAGTCCCGGACTTTTCCAGTTCGGGGCCCTACGGACCGCCTCAGCTACGTCATCCGGCGTTATGATGATGGGGTCCATGGGCGTAACACTCGCACACTGACTCGCCACTACTTCCGTCCAAGGGCCCTCGCTGTGGTTTACGGGCTCTGACCACAGGCCGCGCCAGAATGCGACAGTGTCGGCCTGATTCGGTGCTGGGCCCGTTCCACGAACCATTGGTCGCTCCAATGACTCATAGAGCCTCTTCTGATCACTCTGGAAGAGACGATTCTGGTTGAACCGTCTTGACCTCTCGGTATATCGCCGAATCCGCTTTCCCCAAGCAGCGATTCTCTGCTTCAGGTCGTCTATGCGCTCCGTCAGTTTTGCGTTATATCCGGCTGGGACAAACTGACATTTGTCCCAGCAAACGCCATCCTGACGGTGCGCACAATTCGGCCTATTATTGCCCGACCTGAAGCTTATCAGTCTGCCGATGAGGGCCTTTGCGATACGGTCCTCAATCCTTCTTCTCCAGGCTGGGATAGCGCTACTTTGACCAGTAGCACGTCCAGACGTGGGAAGTTTGGCACCAACAATGCGGCAAACTGCCAAAGCGGCGCCAAAGAGTATTGAGTCCGTATCGCAAAGGTCCCGGCTGGTTTCCAAATAGGTTGCCAGCAATGGGTTCAGGGCCGTCACGACATCCCGATTCCGCTTGCTTAGGGTTATGCGAGGAAGTCGCGGTCGATTTTCGAGAGGCGTACTGCGCGTTTCCACAATCGCCTCTTCCAATGTACTCCTCATTTGCTCTAGTTCTAGTTCCTGGGTGATTGTTTCATCATCGTCTGAATCAACCACAACTGGGGAATTCACAGCGGCATCCACGTGTGCGGGTTGCTCTGCAACTTGTGGCGCCGCATTCACAGTCGTAGTATTTTCATCCGATGAGGAAACAGCCTCACGTCGTAGCCGTTCGAATTCGGTGCCATCAAATATGTTTGAGCGCAAGATATACCGAACTCGGTCTGCCAGGTTTTGCTCGGTGACGGTTATAGATGGCTCCAGCTCAGCAAAAAGTCGATGCATCCTAGCCCGGTACGCAAAACCTCCAACTTCTCCCCCTTTCGCCCCAAAATACGCCCGCAATGCGTTGCTGTTCATTTCAATTGTCCATCGCATGCGGCGTACTCCACCAGTGGCGGGTGCCGATTGCTGGGCCCGCAAAGACCCTGCCGACACCAAGCCAGCTGGTGGGGATAATGGATGTGAGGGGCTGCTGGGTGGTCGTGCAGCTCCTCGTGATCGGCTGGCGGTTCGCATGCTGTCGCGTCCAGCGCCAGCTCCAGACGCGCCCTGGCGACCTCCAGGCAGCGGCCCTTTGCGCGTATTCCTGAGTTCCATCATCCATGTAATGGGCGTTAGTTAACGGGAGACGCCCAGACCCGGCACCGTTTCATGGTGAGGCCATGTGCACAAGCGGGCCTTTGCACCTTCAGTTTTGCCGAGGCACGGCACTAACACCTCATGGCCAGGCGCTGACTGACTGCGCTGACGTAGCAGTTTTGTCACATAACCGTTACGTCAGCGGGCGATGGGGTCGTCACTTCCCTACCTTTATTTATTGTTATTATTATAATATTTTGGATTTATCTGCAATAATTGTCTGGGAATTGTACCAAAAAATAAACAACAAAAATATGTAGAAGACACTTTATTTTGCCATTGGCTTTCAAACTGTGTAATATTTTAGAAGAACCCACTCCTGAGACCTCACTGCGTGATTTATCGCCTCAGAAATATCAACAAATTCATTTTAAAAATAAAGCGTGGGACTTGTGCAAAAAAGCACTATGTCGCAGATGCAATCCATTCAAAATTTTCATATGTCTTAGCTATAATTTTTTTAATTTAACTAATTGACACTCACTTATTTACCCCCAAGTTTAGGGGAAAAACCCTTAAGTTGGGAACACTGAATCCTAGTCTTAGTTAAAACGTAGTGATTATATACTCTTTGGTCCTAGTAGTGCGCAACCAATGACTTTAAACCTGCGCGATTTATTAAAGAGTATAGAAGAATCACTAACGTTTTAGCGACTATGAATGATTCCAATCGAAACACTCGACTCATTCGAATGACGGAATTAAAAACCAATGTCACCTACAACCAACAATTTAAAGTAGTTGTTAGTCTGTAGTCGACTCATCAACTGCCAAGTCGGCACCTACAGCGGTGCCGACTGGCTAACAGGACCACAGCTAGAGTAATCATGTAAAAATTTAACACACATAAAATAAATAAAATTAACTATATTGAAAGCATATTACTTATAATATGTTAAATGTGCTTAAAAAAAAGCTTTTATTGAAAAATAAAAATGCAGATTTACAAACATAAACAAAAAACATTTTTACTGTTAGGTTTTAAAGCCTTGTAGAGAATACATAGAGATGATGGCACTAGACCCATAACGTCAGGTTCTTTGGTCCCTTGTTAGAGAGGTACACCCTAATGTGGCATGCTACGTGCGTTGACAGTTTGGCAGCTTCTCATCTCAGAGGTATTCCGTTAGAGCCGAATTGACATGAATTGAGATGAACTGAGTAATTGGTATAAGTATGAGTCTCTGGGAGATGACTATATATTTGTACCATTTACTGTAGAGAGTATCGGTTCGTGGGGTCCAACTTTATCCGCGACTTGTCATCGCCGCTGGTAAAAAAGGGCAAAGGCTAAGTATAACCATTCAACGAGGAAATGCAGTCAGCGCTCTTGGCACGAAACCTCGGGGAGTAGGGATATCATTACGTATAATATGATAAATTAGATAAGTTTTAGTTTTTTTTATTATTGTGATAAATACCGTTTGGTTATTTTAATGTTATGTAAATACATGAATTATAAAGCATGTTCAAATGATGTTTAATTTTAAAGTAGTAACTCATTTAAGAGCGCATCACGACGTTACGACTCGCATGGCGCCATTACTGTGTGCGTTGCGTAAACTGTGTGATCTACTGTCGTGTAGACTTTAGTTTCGATTATATATGATGATGGTAACTATGAATTAGTCGAATTTGAAACATCAAATATGATTAGTAATTAGTAATATTATAAGTCATCATTCGATTTGTATACAAATTAGTTGTTACTAATATTCAATTCGATTTAGTTGTCGCTGTTAATCTGATGAAGGGATCATTCGCAGTCGCTCATCACTACCCACGCCCATGACCAAAGAGGATACTCGATCTACCCTTTTAAGTCTATGTTCTACCCCGGTTATATCCATTAAACCCAATAAAACCATGATCATTCTTTCGAATGAAGGCATCCACGATATTTTCTACCACCAGCACCACCTTGTCAGGATATGCTTGTATCTTGTATATGATACTAACTTATTTTTTCCGTATCTACCGCCATTTTGCATTATATAGTCACTTTTTTTTACGACATTTTGGTTTAATAACAAAAAACCTAGCCAATAACCATCGCACGGTTTAGACAAATCGATAGAAAAGACACCACATTGATTAATAATATCTATCCAGCAGTTGAGATGCTGCGATGGTGGGTACCGAGTGAATAGAGATAATACTCAGATATGCGTAAATAAGCGTAACCCTGTGTTTGCTGTTGCGCAATCCGCTAAATATATGACCTGTAACGTGATAAAATGAAATATGACCTGTAACGTAAATGTTGTTGTCTACATGAATTTGATATTATAGTACGCTTTATAAATAGTGGCTGTTGTATGAAATTGCTTAGATACCTTCCTACACAATTTTTCTAGGAGCGTTTTGTTCTTTTGTTAAAAATTATTTAATGAAGAAGATAATCTACTTTTTCTTTTCAATACCAGTAAATCCTAAGTTCAATAGACATAAAATTAGGTATGTATAAGACATGAATTTTATGACATACGCAATAAAACATTTTTAAGAGAATTAGATTACTTGAGGCTCATAAAAATCGTTAAATTTAACAGATACGGGAAATTGGATTCTGCTACTAACTTATGCACGTGGAGTTGATCTTATCGTTTATCTAGTGATTAGCACCATCACGGTTTTAAGCTCGCGTATTCTTTTCGACATACCTAATAAAATCTAGGAAATTCACTCGTATTGCAGTGTTTTTATTTTCTGGTAAACCTATTGAATATTTTTTTTACGTTACCCCCACACTAGGATTTTCTCCTGTATCGTGGAGGCAGTTTACAAACATAAATTGCACGAGGACAAACAACCAGACCCGGAACAATTATTTGTAGGCCATACAAATACTTGTTCCGTGCGGGATTCGAACCCGCGGCCCCCAGCGCCACGGTTATATTTATAAGTATTAAATAATTGCATCATAAATTTTAAAAAAATATATATCTTTCGGCGAAGTAAATTTAGAAAATCTCGTTACATAAATATTTCGGTAAAATTCAGCTCCCGGAATAGATTGCAAAGTGTAACTCGATTAACTATAGTACGTGAGGGTAATATGGTCATGCGGTTAATATGGTTACTTTCTTATAACTCAAAAACTTGCTTGCATAGATGGTTCTGTGCACAGAACACAATTACTCTCTACCAAGAGAAGAACGCCAACTTCATACTAAAAAACGGGAACACGTGTTTATGAGTGTACACTACAAGCGCTACGGTGGGCGCCCATATAAAACGTTTTTAGCGGGAATTTCAAACCTTTGTATTCTGTAACTTTGACTTTTTATTTAAGGCATATTCGAGTAATTTTGGCTCAAGCCTCACAAACCTATGGGGTTAATTCCCATACATTTGAGAGGTTGCACCAAAATTACTCGAATATACTTTAGATTAGTATGTGGGATAAAATAAAACTATAAATAAGTATAGTTATGTAATTTTATTTTCTGGAAGACAGATTGTTTTATAAACTATACATTATTATTGATGTTTTTTATTGCTTTTGCACATAATATGTCCACGCTTGTTACTGATATATAACACATGTTATTGTCAGAGAGTTATTCTTCACAAAACATTAACGTAAATTTAAATCAGCAAAATTCTCATAGTGAAAACTTAACTCAGCCCAAATACGTGATCTGAAACAGATACAATTCGAGTCAATATAGTCATAATCCCTACAAATAACGGTCAATAAATTCAAAATGTTTATAGACTTACCACAATATTGTCATAAGTTTTTCTTTTCCTATAATACGAAACCTGCAGAAAGTGATCAGATGATTTTGTGCATTTTATTTGCACAACACTTAACTTACTTTCGATGATGATCATCACACATCGTGCATAAAATTTTGAAATAATGAATTCATTTATAGTCAATATCTTAAACAGAGTTAACATCTCACAAAAAATCTTTACTGTATATTCACGACGATATTATGACTGTGTATTCGCCTACAAACGAAAATGGAGTATTCTGGGCTCATAATAGCTGAATTTAAGCAAAAATCTCAGAGTAATATGTATGTAATTATACTTTAAAGAGCAAACTAAAAAAGTTTAACCCAGAATTAACATTTTTAGTTTCTTCCGATATAATATGAATTTTTGTATCTAATTTTTAAAATGGCAATCTAAAACAACATGAAGGAAAGAAACAGCGATATTTTTTTCTCGCTTTATTTTTACAAGTCCAACACAACATTGACAAAACCACGATTGTGTGCAGATTTATCAGTTTTCAGAAGGTAAAGATTCCAACATATTATTCCCCTGTTTTGAGGTCCCAAGAACTAAGAAGAATCTACCGTTGCTTTAAGATTGTGCGTGCGACTGTGCACAGACACGTTACGTGCCGCGTGTGTGAGTTGAGTGCGTGCGTGATAAAGTAATAAATTTTTTTGAACGAATTTTTCGAAATAAAGAAGTTATTACCCTTTAACAATTAAAAATATTTTTTAAACGTTAAAAAACTAATGGAATCAAAACGATGTGTAAATAAAACGTTTAATTCATTCTAGTTGCCATTTTATAAATGCTTAAAATTCCATGTAATTACTCATTCGTGTTAATGTTATATTCTCTTTGTCATTTGTTTTAGTCGACTTAAGCTGTGGATTTAAGTGTTGATAGATCGGTTTCCCACATGGTCCGAGAGCTCATGACGCATTTTTCATGAAGTGTTTGATGCACCATGAATACTTTGTTGAAAAGTATCAGTCCACTCAATAAGCAGGTAATTGACTGTTTGCCTGGCCTACGTGGGTACACAAAATAATTCGCCCAAAAAATCATGTTTAAACCAAACACTTCTTTTTGGGCTAATTTTTTGCGACTTACCTGTATGCGCAGTGGATGGTACGAACAATCAATGACGGAGTATATGTAGTTAATGAAAACTGAAAATAATATGGGAGATAGAATTCCGCCTTGCGGCACACCAGAATCAAGACGTAAGGGAGGAGACTTCCCAGTGGTTAACACTGGGAAGTCTCCTCCCTTACGTGGACTGATTGCTGGCGGGCGCGAAGATAAGAGGAAAACCATTCCAAGACCGAGGGAGCAAATTTAAGATGGGACAGAATATACAGGAGTATATCGTGGTCAACTGTGTTAAAAGCGTTGGAAAAGTCTACTAACACCATCACTGTTACTTTTTTGGTATCCATTCCGTGTTTTATATCAGTAACTTTTAGCAAAGCAGTGGTGGTGTTATGACCGGAGCGAAAACCAGACTGATAAGCACTCAGTAGGTTATTTTTGGATTTGAAATTGGAGATTTGCTTATTTTAATTATTATTATCTACTTATCTTTATATATTTTTGACAACTTGTTAAAAATACGTTTTAGTGATTTTATATGTAAAGCTCAGGAAACGCTTGAGTTAATGTTTGAGGTACATTTTAAAAGTATGTGTACCTACTTATCTTTCCGCGATATTTGTATTTACATTCCGTAGAAGTATTTACCTTGGATGAGTATTAATACACTTAAATGTCGTTTATCGTGTACTAAATTTATATTAAACTAGTGACCCGCCCCGGCTACGCACGGGTGCAATGGGCCCCAAACTAATATGGGGCAGTGTGGAGTGATTAATGATGATTAGTCTATACTACAGGATATCTTCGTATACAATATTTACAGCTGATTTTTCATGAGACAGTACAAACATGTTTTCTTTAGAGGTTATTCTCAAAAGCGCGGCATATAACTGGCCGTGTGAAAAACACTCAACGCTCAAATCTAAGCCTGCAACGTTAAATGTTTGACGTTGTGACTTATTAATGGTCATTGCAAAAGATAGCTTTACCGGAAATTGCAGGCGCTTAAATTGAAACGGTAAATCCGGGGAATTAAAACATCTTCTTCAGTACCACATCCGGTAAGTATTGTGCACTCTATTATGAAAGTTTTAAGGAACTTTATCAATAATCGCGTACCGTTACATAATTTAGGCGGATTAAGGGTCCTTAATAAAATAACAGGACAACCTACTTTTAACACCAGCTTATGTTGAGAGAGTCCAGACGGGTTTAAAGAATTAAGAAATTCTGTGGGAAAATGAACAGCCTCTTCAAAATCAACTACAGTGTCGACCGAGTAGTATATTTTCGTCGGTGCATCAATCTTTGAAAGAATCAAGTTATTCACCTTATCTACCTGATCGTTAGTAGGTGACAGGATCGCTCTTTCTTTAATGCAAATCGCTCGATTAATTTAGCATAGTACGTGAGCGACCTTAAGCAAATTTTATAAGGTTTGCCGTGGTGACTCAGGGGCTAAACGCTTATCGTAAATTTCATAGTATGCGAGCAACCCTGGTTCGGTCCCCGCCAGCACCACTGAAATTGTTAATTGGAATTTTAAGTGCTGAATAACCACGTGCTCGACGGTGAAGGAAAATATCGTAAGGAAACCTACCTATTTCGAAGACATCTGTTGTAAATCTATTATACTACAAGGTGGAATGTAAAGACGCTTGACAAATTGTGGAATATCGACGACGTTTGGAGTGCTTTATAGGACGGGGAACTGACTGCGTCTTGATGTCATAGTATTAGCCCAATTACTGATTGCGATATCAGAACACCCGGAATGGACCAACTTCCAGCAGAAATAGATAAATACAGCGGAAAACAAGGCAAGATGATAAACCCTGTTAAGAAACAGGCTTTATCATCTTGCCTTGAGAGTGTGGGATAGTGAAGAGGTGCCTCAGGACTGGAAAGATACGGTTATTTGTAAGCTGTACAAAGGGAAGGAGGATTCTCCAATTGCAGCTCTTACCGAGGCATATCGCTTCTTTCCAGCGCCGGTAAAATTCTTGCGCACATAATTAACGCCCGTCTAAGTGAATTAGCAGAACAACACCTACCAGAGAGTCAATGTGGTTTCCGTCCAGGCAGAGGAACTATTGACGCTACTGCTGTCGTAAGGTAACTAACTCTACATGTGCTTTGTCGATTTGGAGAAAGCATTTGATAGAATTCCACGTGAGGCACTTTGGCTTGTTCTTAAAAAATTTGGATATCCAAAGAAGTTCGTCAACTTGATTCACCAATTCTATGTTGGTATGAAAGCGCAAGTTCAGCACGAATACAAACTTTCTGAGGAAATCCAAATCACAAGTGGAGCAAAGCAAGGATGCGTCATGGCGTCAACACTCTTCGCCATATATTTTTCAGCTGTTATGAGAGACGCATTAAAGTGTTGTAGCAACCAAATCCAGTTTAATGTCAGAACTTAAAAAGGTATTTCAAGATTCAGAGCGAAGTCTAAAGTCCACAGACTCTCCATATTAGAGATTCTTTACGCTGACGACGTATGTCTCTTGTCAGATAGTATGGTGCATCTCCAAAGCTACGTTGACGCATTACATCGATCTTGTCAACAATTTGGCCTGGTAATAAGCGCTTCCAAGACTCAAGTTCTAAAACAACCACCCAGGGAGGTAAAGATGATCCAACAGCGATAAATCTAGATGGAAAACCACTAGATGAGGTTGTTCACTTTAAATATCTTGGTAGCAATATCCGGCGTGACAACTCTCATATTGAATCTCATTTTTCTAATATTACTGCCAATTTCGGGCGACTCAATGATAGTGTCTGAAAGTCCCATGATCTTAAGCTGGAGACAAATATTAGTGTCTACAAGGCACTTATCATTCCTGTCCTTTTATATGGCGCAGAGACATGACATGACAGACATGGTGCCTTTACTAATCAAATATTTTACCACCCAAGGTGTCTAAGATCGCTATTAAAGATCAAGTGGCAGGACCATGTTCCTAACTCTGAAGTTCTGCATCCTTCTGGGATGTACGGTATGGAAGCTCTTTTAATGGTCAGCACAGGTGTTGCGATTATGTCCTTCGAATGAATAATTGACGTTTACCAAAAGCTGTTTTCTACTGAGAGATTGCGGAAGTTAAACAAAAGCACGGTGATCAGCATTTGCGCTATAAAGATGTGTTCAAAAGACACCTACTATAGCTAACGCTTGCGCTATCGATCCCGCGTGTTGGGAGGAGCTTGCAGCAGAAAGATCATCTTGGCGGTTGACCACCTTTAAAAGCATAAAATCATTTGAAGAAAGCCGCCTCAAGACTTTAGACGCAAAACGCCAACTGCGCAAAGAGAGACCTAGGCCCTCCTACACATAGACTTACAAGTCAGCTGGACAACTTTACTGCCACGCATGTCAAAGAACTTTTAAGACCAAGTTCGGTCTAGTAAGCCATATGAGGGCTCATGATAGGAAAATATCCTAATTAAGCCCTAGAGGTCGCCGTCATTGAAATCGATGAGGAGGACTATATTGCCTATATTGACTATAGCGCCTAGGTATGTTCTACTAGCGCCTAAAAATCAAGATTCCAACGTTTTGTCGCATGAAATCGTATCTAACAATCATATTGCACATATTCGATATAAAAAGCACATTGTCAGAAAGATAAATGATTGTTGAACTTATTTTTTTTTTAATCTATCAATTGCTATTTTTACATAAAAAAACGGTTTTAGTGGCATAAGGTGTACATTTATCAAGTCCGCATGGAGGCGTAAACACGATAAATTTTGAAAATATCAATTGTTCAACTCAATCTATTTTTTAAACTCTTCATCTGTCGTGTGGGAAGCCATGGAATGTAAATGGCAGTTTAATTTTGTTTTGTTTAGTTATAGTTAATTTTTTTCGGCTGAGAAATAGCGAAATTGTCGGTGTTTTGAGCAGCCTTGTATTAATTTATTTTACTAAATACACTTTGCTTCACTCCCGGCCACAGAGTACTTTTTTACTCCGGACTCAGCCGCCGTCGTGAGTGGTCGTTTGTTTACAGCGGTTCGTGCTGAAAAATATCGATCGCTTGAGAAATACAAAATATTCCAAAAACCAAATTTGATACATACTTGACCAAGGTAAGATATTATTATTATTTTTATAATCACAGATTTTTATTACATTATTTTGTTTCGCTAAAAGTACGCAGGATTTATATATAAATATACTTATACGTCTTGGACTTTATGGAGACCTGAAGGTGTACTTCGATATCTGCTACTGGAAGTCCTCGACGAGTAAAACTAGGTGTGCCGAGATTGTGCTCGTTATGTCAGTTATGATGAGACCTTAGGTGTACCGATCCGATCCGAATTGAAGGTGTACTTCGGTGAATGCTACTGGAACTCTTCGAAGAGTAGTAATAGTAATAGATGTGCTGAGTTTGGGCTCAAGTTTTGTTAGTTATGATGAGACCTTACCTCCAAACAGTGGCGGATTATCCTTAAGGCAAACTAGGCACGTGCCTAGGGGCACAAGGTTAAAAAGGCGCGCGCGGAAGTTTTTAAACGCAAAAAATCGTCGTATTTGATTACTCCTAAAATAAAATCGCTCTTACTCTCTCATCACATTTTTCATTTATGGCCCCTGTTAATGGTACTCGTATCCTAATTATTTTGCAATTTTGAAACTATATTATAAATTATAATATAGTTTATTTGCAAAATGAGTACATTTAATTTATAATAGATATAATATGGCCCCTAGAGGGGCGCCGATGAGGTACTAGGCTTGCCTAGGGCGCAGTCGACATTTAATCCGCCTCTGCCTCCGGACTTGATAGAGTGACCTGAAAGTGCATTTCGATGAATGCTACTGGAACTCCTCGAAGAGTAGAACTAAGTGTGCCGAGTTTGGCCTCGTTTTGTTAGTTATGATGTGACCTTACCTCCGGACTTGAAAGAGTGATCTGAAGGTGTACTTCGATGACTGCTACTGGAACTCCTCGACGAGTAGTAATAGGTGTGCCGATTTTGGGCTCGTTTTGTTAGTCATGATGAGACCTTACCTCCGGACTTGATAGAGTGATTTGAAGGTGGACTTTGATGACTGCTACTGGAACTCCTCGACGAGGAGAACTAGATGTGCCGTGTTTGGGCTCGTTTTGTTAGTTATGAATAGACCTTACCGCCGGACTTGACGGAGTGACTTGAAAGTGTACTTCAGTGACTGCTACTGGAACTCTTTAACGAATAGAACTACAATTTACATTTTTTTCACTATCATATGAGCATTATGAGTCGTGCACTTTTGGATTTTCCAAACTTTTTTTTAATTGAAGTTTGACATAAAATTATCGAAAAATTGGAAGAATAGTATAAGGTTATTAGTGAAAACTTGTGTGTATTTAAACTACTTGAAAAAATAAAGGTATAATCATGTTATACGTAATTTTTTTAATGCGCTTAAGGCATGCACAATTGGATTTACCTATAGTTTTTATTTAATTGTCAAAGTCTAACAAAATGACGATAGGTACTTACTTACCCATACATTATGCAGAAGATGTGGTAGATCTTCATACCATATCCAAAAATCTAAATGTGCAAAATGTGGATACCCCGCGGCTAAAATGCGTTCATTTCTCTGGTCCGTAAAGACTAAACGCAGGAAGATTACCGGAACTGGTCGCATGCGTCACCTCAAGATTGTAAGAAGACGATTCCGTAATGGATTCAAAGAGGGAAAACCTACACCTTAAAAGCTGTAAGTACCATCTTCGTAGGTTTATTTCGTAATACCAATAAACATAATCTACTAAGAAGTTTAGTATGTATAAGGATAGCTTGCTTATGTATACTTTACGTTGTCGGTCCTTCGAGTTATGCAGCTAACCCATTGCCACTTTAACTTGCTGATACGTTGGGGCATGTCAATTACTGTGGTTCTACTGCGGATATCTTTATTACGAATCTATCTATATCTCACGCAGATATCTATATATCTCACGCAGAGAAATCCCGAGGATAGCCCTCTCCATAGCTCTCATATTTAAGACGCATAACAGCAATATAAAACAACGTATTAGAAATGTTTAAAGAGTAATAATATGCTTAGCATCCACATATTCTACTTGTCACAACAAATATCCCATTGTCTTTAAATTGATGTCAGCTTTGCTTTTCTTAAGAGGCCAACGAAACCAAAAATAATTAAAACTTATTTCCATTATTGGCTAGTATATGCGACTTTTGTATGCTCGTATGTATGACCAGCGGCGCGAATGTGTAACTCTGGTGGGAATCGTTACCGATGAGAATCGCTTCGCATCTGCGTTGTTTTTTTATTAGGTAACACATTGTAACCTAAAAATATATTAATTAAAGATGTTAAAAATTTATTTGCTAATATCCGCGTAATGAAATAAAATGATGTGTCTTACCTAGTTTGAAGAGCACCTCCCGCCATCCCTTAATTGCGTGCACTATCCCTGTCATCACTAATCCCAGCACCACACTACTCCCAACACCACTACACTAGGAAAGACAGACCACCGTCGATAATACGAGACGTGTAAAACAACTTGAATATAATTGATTAGCGCAAAGTAACGCCTGATTCTATATATTAATATTAGAAGACATCGGCTTTTAATTTATAATGAAATAAAATGTCGAAACGAAGCTAACCAAGATTCCCACCAGTTACACATCACTGTTGGTTATTCCGCCATAACACACGCCTCGAGATCGTGCGTGGCTTTTCCTAGTTGACCTTGCGACAGAAACAAAAAATGGAAATTTGATTCTTATATGTCATCATCTTTCACAACGGCTGGCTGTTGGTCAGTGACCTGTATCACTGTTCAAGAACAAAAACTTATATCCTAGCCTTCCTCCGACCTTATCGCAAAAGTGTTACATTGTGACATCCAAGATGGTATGGTAGGTAGTAGTTTAGGACGCCTATGTGTTGTCTGTGTTGTGTATCCTTTTGGCATTATGATATAGAGGTCACCAACATCATGTTTATCTTCTGATTTTATGACTAAAAAAGGATGTGAGGAAATATAGGAGTTACTATATTTCCTCACATCATTTTTTTAATCCTTTGTAATTTATAAAAAAATATGAAAAGACTTCTTAAAAGCGTTTATTGTAATATTTAGATTAAAGGATCTTGTAATATCTTAGATTACTTGAGAAAAGTTATTCTTCTTCTTTATCAACCAGTAATAGTTCACTGATACGCTAAGACAGTGCGATTTATCATCAAGAGCTTCATCACTATTTACCATCAGATGGGATTGTAATTAGATACTGGCTTATGCGCTCTATAGGAATTTCCGTAGCGTCTTTGGCAAGCAGATTGGCGATTGCTGTACTAGATGCCTTGCACCTTTGACGCTGCTCCTCGTTGTAAGTCTGGTTATTTTACGTCTGTCATAATACAAGTTGCTATACTAGCATCTATCGGAGGTCATGAAACATATCTTTCTGGCTTTTTTCATTATCGCCACTCACGATATCCACAGGTCGAAATAGGTTAAGTTCTCGTTACAGAAGTTTTTTTGTTTATTCGGTATGAATTGCATTTAAAATTATTACTATTTATTCATTATTCCATATTAGTCTGGTCAACAATTTGAAAAACGTGAAAGAAAGACATAAAGCTCCTAAAAAAAATGAGCGATAGCTCATTGGATTCGGAATGACCTCTAGAAAAATGTATTCCAAGGGGTTATTAGCATGGAAAAAATTGCAATTGCTATATGGTGTATTATGAAAATGTACAATCAAAAATTAAATTGAAATATATTACCATAATAATAAGATGTTTTTAATATTATTTACCAGTTAAATATTAATATACACTTTTTTAGTAAAAAAACCTTTATACGTAGGTACTGTTAATAACCAAATACTATTAATTTGAAACATACAACAAAATATTAATATAATTATGCAACTTGATGTTCATTTACATGACGAGTTACAGATTTGTCACCATCTTCCAGTTTGTTAACTGTCATCTGAAGTTAAATAAAGTTTGTATTAAAAACAACAAACTACAAATCCACAAAAAATGCAACTCCTTATTTTTCAGGTTTTTTCCTAATACGTTGTTCTTGTCGTTTATACTTGTAAATTCTTAAAACTATTTATGTATATTATCTCAAATTTCTCGCGGGTGTTGTAAGAATCTCATCAGTTAAGGGAACCAATTCATATTTATGTTGAGTGTAAATACATCTCTTGTCTACCGTGTAGTGGTAGTGTATGAATATCGACACCTCACAATTTCCGTGGATGTCGTAAGAGACGACGGAGGAAAATGAAACAGGAGATGGACAGCAGCATCTAATTACTCAAAATAAAAAAAACTTGTGGTTGTCAACCCGCCTGTCGAGTGAGGCAACTAAGGCAATATAAAGTCTCATAGGGGGATCCCTATGAGACAACCTATTGGGGAGGCCTATGTTCAGCAGTGGATTTTTGAAAAGCTGTAATGGTAATGGCATGGTAAAATACACAAACGTGCAAACGGGAATGTCAAAATTGCATGAAATCTTGTACCTACTGCATTCGTTAGTCCATCTGCGAAGTGTTGCGATTATCGTAAATCTAATATATGAAAATTAATGTTTGTTTGTTCGTTTTTTATGCGCTGCCATACCGTTCATCAGATTGCGGTAAATCTTTGCCAACTTATTTTTTGCACTTGCGCCAAGGTAATAGGCATAGTAGACATATCGTAATCGTTATCGAGTTTATTCCGATAAATTGTTTTAGATTAATTTTTATGAGCTTCAATCTATTGTGATTTTTTTTATCTCGTCATTGGTTTGAAGAGTGGATGGAATTGGCTTTAAGATTGGAAGTAGGTTATGATGTAAGAAATATTGGGATAATCATACAACCAGACGTGAAAACAGATAATTTGTGTTTCCCTACATAATATGTTAGCTCCGGCTAAGATTAAAATCCAGACTTAGGGCTTAGTAGGTTACTAAATATAACGGTAATATCAAATTTCGTACAAATTCTCTTTCGTTGCGGTGTTCTGAGATGTATCGGTGTGAGAACGAAGCTTTCAACAGAGACACAGACGATGGTTCTTGTATTACGCGCGTCTTGGGCAGTGACCATTCCTCGTACAGTTCCTGACGTGGACCCAGAGGCAGGTCGGGGTTGGTACGACAGTTCGCTATGATCCACTCCTGTTCTAGTTCGGAAGGATACCTGGAAGTTATAAATAATTGGTGGTAATGGTCATTGTATTTTCCATTTAACATACACAGTGTCATGCCTGTAATCTCCGAAAGAGTAAGAGGCTGTCTAAAAAGCAGGGTAGTTTGGTCAAAAAATATGTGGATGCTGAGGCTCATAGACATCTACATATAACCTCAATACTAAGACTAAGATGGAATGCCTCGTTTCCAATAAAAAGGGTCTCCGGTTCTCTACACTCACCATACGAAACACTGCAGCATTAAGCTGCTATTTTACGCTGTGAGTAGATTGTGAGAGATTATTCCTACCCCGGTCGAGCCGACCCATTCGTGCTATAACTATAATATAGCTGCAGCGTGGCTCTACCACGTACAAAATTTAACCAATACCAATTTTTATTTTAAAATTATCTTGTAATACTCTCCAGTCTGCCAGTACTTTTAAAATTGTGAAAAATGACATACTTAAAAAAAACTCAAGTGTTTGGGCTACTAACACAGGATTGTAAGCGTAACCATTTACAATTATAGTTATAACTCTAGAAACTTGACTAACTAGATATGCCACGCTACGCCTACGCAAAGATCCAGCATTAAATTTACATAAACAATTCAAAAGGCGGAATGTTTTTTTTTTATCTAAAATATAAAGAAATGTAGAAATTATGCAAAGTTCCTTGACAAATTTTTATTTACTAGCCTTTTTTCATCTATCTTTTTGGTGAAAATTCAGGACTTTTTTTTGCTTGATACAATAAAACAAAATAATTATTTAACACTGTCCTACGATGTAAATTCAATCAAAATCAGATCACTAGACCACTTTTGCGTGTTATGAGTAGAAGTAAACAAAGAGACGAATATATTTTAAATTTTTTTTTTTAAATCCCATAATTATCGCCTTAAACATTGCCAGTGTTTTAAATTTAAAATTTTTAATGTGATTGAAATTACACTTTGCTCTAGATTTAAATATAAGTTCGTAATGTGCAGTTGAGTGTGATGGTGATGTAAGAGATTCCATTGCCGATATTCGATTCCTTAATGAAATAATTGGCGATTATGGTAAATGCTAGATAATTCTCATGACTTTATTTACTCGTAGATAACACTACAGCCATCTCGCTTAAGACAGATTTAAACACCCTAAACGACGAAGAGGAGCAGTGTCAAAGGTGCGAGACGTCTCGTATTGCGATCGCCAATTCGCTTGCGATTACGGTCAATCCTTTCATATAACGAGAGAGACCCAATTAATCAGCTCTACGTAAAATCCAACACTCAAATTACAACAAATAAAAAACTTAGTTAAGTCCGGAGATAGAAGAGGGTCGAGTGCTCAAAATAGTTCGTGTAAATATTGATCAGTGCGCGCACGGCCGTTTCGCGAAAACTTGTCCAGACACACTTTTTATATTTAGATTCCAATCTCTTACAGTCTTTCTCTCCATTTTGAAAAGCTTTTGGAGGGTAGAGAAATGGCGTTTTATCTAAATACCTTTTCAGTATATACACATACAATCATTTTATCCTCATTATTACAGCCTTTCAAAAGCTCCGTGCTGAACATAGGCCTCCCATAAGAAATGCCACAAAACAAGGTCCTGAGCAATGAAATAATATCCCAATTGACGTAATATGATTGATTTGAAGTTATATAGCTCGAAGAATCGACAACCTGGGTAAGGAAAGTTTTTGAGTGGCAGCCTCGTGCCGACCAGCAAAATTTAGAGCGGCCCCCTACAGGATGGAGTGAAGACCTGGTAAGACATGCAGGAAGTCAATGGATGCCGGTGGCTTCAGACCGTGTTCAAAGGTAAGGGGAGGCCTACGTTATGCAGTGAACCTGTGAAGTACTGTAATGATGATGGTGATGATGCAACAACAAAAATTCAAAAGTTGGGAAATAAATACCTGACTATAGCGGCAAGGTCGTCTGCCTTATATACCACTTTGGTGTCGGGATCGAAGAAACCATCTCCTGTGTCGTAAAAGCCAATTGGTATCTCCCGTGTTGGTTGGTCAGCCGTCAGGTATGACTCGCCGGCTGGGCGCAAATCCGTATCGTGTTCTATGGTGAATCTAGAAATGAGAAACATAGATAAAATAGACTTGAGATAGGCTTAAATAAAGCTAGAAAGTCACAAACAGCCAGACAAAATCTAGTGTAATCATCACCCGAACCTTCGCTAGATTTGCGTGCGTCGAGGTGAGAAGAACGGTGAGGAAAGTCGCCGTCCTTCCAAAAGAAGAATAAGTCTCGAGTACTACGCCGGGGGGAGGATGTTGTTTTTTTTGCACTTATGACTCTGGATAGGACTCGAAACAATAATGCCAGTAGTCATCTAATCTAGGCTATTTATTCGTCTTTATTAAATAATACTCAAACACAAACATTGCTATGGTTTTGTAGTCGCAATATTGAAGAGACTGTCTCGTTAATTTAGTGTAGTCGTAAACGTACTGATCATTAGATGCCGGGTTCGAAACCCAGGTCGGGCCAAAAGTTAGTTATTGAATTTTTCTCTCAAGAAATCTCAGTAGCTGCACGTAGTAGGAGTGAAATAGAGAGTGTACCTGTGCTTGCGCACACACTTGGGGACAGTAATCCTGTCCTGCGCAGATGACTAGTCTTCGTTCCAACTCCCGCACACCGTGAAGAGGAGGTGGGCAGTGTGCAGGAGTTGATGTGTAGTCTCAAATAAGGCAAATTTTCATCAATTAATTAGAAAAGGTCGTTAAAGTAGGGTCGTTCAAATTTTCTATCCAATGTGGCATGAAGTGAAGATGATGACATTAAGCAACAGTAGTCCGATGGTCAGATAGCAACTTCGACTGCAAATTCAAAAAGTCATGGGTTCAAAACCGCCATTCTACTACTGTCGTAAACCACACCTAGCACAAACACTTTAAGCTTACTTGGAGTGGTTAGCGGAAATCTTAGTAATTGTAATAAAATTGAATCACAAGGTACTTGTTCTTTGTACTCACGCTAAATGTTTTTAATCACTGTTATCGGACATAGGCACGTCATTTATAGCAATAAATTTAAAAAGAAATTTTACCAAAATGTATGAGTGTTCAACTCAAATATCTAAATTCATTTTAAAGGTTACCGACGCCAATAAAAATATGAACAAGAACATACAATGGATGGACCAAACAACACCACTGCTATAAAGACCTTTTGGATTGTAAACCATAATGGTATAGAACCGTCTCGAATCACGCCGCAAATGCCGCAATCCGAATGTACACTTAATTTTGACGACAGACCATCGGAGAAACGAGTCTTTGTATTCCGATACATAAATAACGAAAGAAGACAGACCAATTAGAGGCCGTAAGCACTGCGGTGAGCGTGCCCTGTAATATTTCATACCTGTCCATTTATTTGTCATGTGCCGGGTGAGGAGTAATTTTAAGGTAACATTTTATTTACGTTACAAATGAACGTGTGCCGGGAAACAGATCATTTTATATTTCCTTTCATATTTCAGTACACACCAGAGGCTTCCCGCGGGAGAAGGCTATTTATTTTTGTGACAGCCTCCCGTAGTCCGGGCGAAGTGAACAATGTTCATAATTCAAAAGACTTTATGCAAAGGAGACTGGCGCCTTATGAAAAATGAGGAATCGATAAAAATAGATTTTAATTTTAATTAATTAACTTGTGTCTTTATTTTTTATGTATGTTTGAGGCCGAGAACAGGTATTAAAGTTATAGATTTAAGTGAAGAGCCTTTTTAATGCTATCTATTGATATAATATCTCTACAAAACTGCATAAACTTTTTAATTGTACTGTACTGTGAACTACCCTGCACGTGTTCCGATTTCCTCCGTAACAGAGGTGTAGAAAACTGAAGGACTATTGGCCCAGCAAAGGGACAAATTAGAGTCTTATTAAAATGTGACTATTCGAATTAATATTACGGAATATATACTTTAGAATGCAAATAAAAAAATCTATAAAGTTCGTATTCAAGCGCGAAGCAATTTCCAAATAGAATAAACGGTGGCCAAAACAAATTATTGTTACCGACATTATAATTCTGCTATCACTATTAATATTACCAGTTAACAGGTAATTGTACAAGATATGATTTTTTTTATATACACACAGTCCACGTAAGTGGATACAGGTAAGTGGATATTTATACGTACATAAAAAAATCCCGAAACCGTCGACAAATATGCATGACATATATATTGCGATTACCAAACCGTTAAGCGTAGCGATTAATACTAACACTCTCTACTATGGGACGGGCCCAAGTCAATGTGAGGAGACTATTACGTGCTATTAAAGAGAAAATAAAGAAACAAAATGTAGTCTAAACACGTGTATTTATTTATTCCTTAAATTAAAAGACTTTATACCGAAACTCGTTTATCGCAATGTATTTTATGAAAATGCTACGTTGACTCTGCTACGACATAAAATAGCCCATTAAAACATAATTAACAGAAAATTACACTCTCGCTCTACTCTTTCAAAAGATTAATGGTATGTGTCTATACTTGTATCTTTTTTTGTTTTATTATTATTTTTTATTTTACGTTACCTAAACACTAGAATTTTCTCCTGTATCGTGGGGCAGTTTACATACATAAATTTCACAAGGACAAACATCCGGACCAGGAACAATTATTTGTAGGCCCGTGACAATTATTGGTATAAAAATTGCATAATGTTATGTTCAACGACACATTTGGAATATGGATGTGCAATTGTGAATGATTTCATGATTTGAATAAATTAAGAACTTTAATTTCAATAATCGAAAAACCATTACTAATTAGGATAAATTTGTGAGTTCAGAAACAGGTTCTAATTAAACATTGGGGTCGAGTATAAGCCTAGTCTTTTCGGATAAATATAGTTAATAACTTAAATTTTAAATAAAAAAAAACCCGAAACCAAATGAGCTGATGATCTTCAAACGGCTGAACAGATTTTCTTAAAACGCAGCTAAAAACAGTTTCGATTAAGACACCTTCCAAACGAAAAAAAAAACTTAATCAAAATCGG
Source organism: Parnassius orleans (assembly GCA_029286625.1). Taxonomy (NCBI): domain Eukaryota; kingdom Metazoa; phylum Arthropoda; class Insecta; order Lepidoptera; family Papilionidae; genus Parnassius; species Parnassius orleans. Next base: position 2,016,290 of record JAGSMP010000137.1, read on the forward strand.
TTCATCCGTTCAGGAGCTATGATGCCACAGACAGACACAAAGAAACACAGATACACAGATACGCAGATACACACTACAAACATATAACACCCCTGTGTTTTCGTCAGGGGTTAAAAAGTAGTATTAATGGAAGTTCATGAAAATAAGTAACACCATTAATCTTTCTTGACTTATTGCAATTCAACAAATTAAAAATATTTATCGATCGACCCTGCTCACCTGCGCCCCACTTTTTCTAGTTGTGCGTTTTCTAGAACAGAGCGCCCTCAGGCTTTAGCTTATGAATCCTAAAGAGGTAATTCAAAATATGAATGGAACATCTCTGTGTCAGTATTTTTTTTTCTTTTCAGTTTTTAAAGGAATACACATTTTTTCAGGTTTCATTCTTAGATTAGTTTTTTATTATATAAAATAAGCATAACAAACGAGCACACAGTCCACCTGATGGTAATAGTGGATACAGTGGCCAATAGACATCTATATCTACTCTAAATTAAGAATAAAAATGCAGATGCGTTGTCACCCTTGAGGACTGAGATGGCTCGTTTCCAGTAAAAGGGGCCTCCGGTTCTCTACACTCACCATACGAAACACAGCAGCGTTAAGCTGCTATTTGACGCTGGTATTCTGTGAGAGCGTGGTCCTACCCCGGTCGAGCCAACCCATTCGTGCTCAGAACCTTCACTGTGTCAAAGAAAAAAAAATGTGTTAATTGTAAAAATATAAGTGCCTACAAAAAATGTTCTGTATCAAATAGCAGAACGGCAACACAACAACATTGCCCACTACCACAAAGATGCTGATCTTTGTGGAAAAAAAACCAATTCGTGCTCCTACTATAATATATCTGCATCGAGGCTCTACCACATATAAACCTGGTACTTTTTATTTCATTCTTAGAGTATAGATTCTTGGAATATAGCCTCCATAATATCCCAAGTGCCCAACATTATTGGAAATCAAATTTAGACAATCAACAATTCGATTGTTACGAATAAATGTAATATAAATATACATTCATTATAATATTTTTGATGGTAGTCACTTATAATCATCTCTTATATAAAAAAAATATTTCTTCGCTATCATCATCACAGCTTATTAAAAGTCCACTGCTAAACATAGGGCTCTCCAAGTTGATTTGCCTAGTAGGGAGTCGCGCCATAGTTAACCAAGGTTAGTAAGCGGGTTGGCAATGCAGATTTTAATTATTTTGAGTTGTATTTTATTTCCCTTTGTCGTCTCTTACGGTACCCAAGGGAGGATATTCTTACACCGCCACAACACGGTGCAACGAAATATTTAATAAGTATTATTATAATCGCTCATTGCTTATACTGGCGGTAACATTACTAAATATATATGCTCAAGCCTGGTGAAGCGTTTGCTTCAAAATTAATGTTCAAATTTTTGGTAATTATGAATAGCTACGCTAAAGTACAGGCTCGTAATTGAAATCGCGCAAAAAATAAACATGGTCTACTAGGAGGCATGTTCCACACATGCAATGTGCTGAAATTGCCATATTCAATGCAGGGACAGTGTTCCCGGTCTCAAGAGTAATATAAATATGATATGCGAGTTATTTGTTTTTATGTACTTCCCTTGTAGGGGATTTTGTTTTTATATTTTTATTTAGGTATATTACAACGTTGCAACAATAAGACACTCTTAGTTGAATAAAAAATACATGAAAAAAAAATATAAAACTTCAACGAAGATAATGTAAACAAAAAATAATATAAAAAATAAATTTAGCTACTTTTGTTTATGAATTACGTATGTGTTAAGTAGTACGGTGTATAGAAATCACACAGTGGAAAGGACCAGGGGGAAAAGAAATATTGGCAGGTCGAAAAGACGATGGGCTGATAACGTTGTACAAATAGCGACGTGTGGCCGTGCTGTCGTCGCGCTACAAGCAAAATACATCTTTTTTTTTCGAAGCCTAAATCGCGCTATCAAAGTTCGGAAGTAAAAAGCAGTATATATGGAATAGCTCCGAACTACCACACCTTTTCCTTTCACGGCCACACAAGCAAGGACAAGCGAAAGTGGAAGGAGTTGGAGGTGGCCTTCACCCAAAGAGGGATTCATAAGTCGGATATAAAAGGTAATTAACTATAATAACGATTATAGTAAGCAAACCTACTTACAAAATACTAATTTGGTTTGCAATATATGTATAAGTGATATGGAATAAATGGCTTACATATTATAAGTATACGGAGCTTCTCTATAAATCAATTGCGGTGCGGTGACAATGTCGCTACTTAAGCATCTTAGCAATGCTATAAACATTAGTAAATATTCATGTGAATCAATCCAATCTTAAACGCTTGTGCCAAGAGTAATTGATGATATTAGATTTTTTTATTCATTAAAGTTGACACACAGTCCACTTAATGATAAGTGGATGCTGTGGCCCACAGATATCTACATCTATCCTTGATTAAGAATCAAACTGCAGATGTGTTGTCACCCCTGACGACTAACATGGAATGCCTTGTTTCCAGTAAAAATGGACGTGTTGATGGATTAAAATAAATTATTTCAAAAACGAATTAAAGCTATTATTTTTTATTGAAATAGTTATTTAATGCTTTTTATGCTGTCATCCAATTCTGAGCTTGCAGTGCAGTGTTTTCAAGTCTTGCAGTAGTATGTTTAAAATAATTTTATAATTTGAGAACTTAGTTACAAAATCGTCTAAGACATTTTAGATTAATTAATTTGTAAAATTAAACGACTACACCGAAACTCATTTAACGCGAAATGTGTTATGAAAATGTTACGTTAACACTGCTCTGACATCATATAGCCCATTTACACGTAATTAAAATATTACACTCTACAGCTCTACAATTTTTTTTAAATGGCACATGTTATGTAAACATATGCATTTTATGAAAAAGCTTCTGAAATTGTGTATGAATATTACACGCCTCATTATGTGTAAAAGTAAAGTTCTCATGTGTAAAATATCTTAAATAATGTCAATGTAAATTTGTTTAATTATATTTAGGTGACAAGGAGTAGACTTAAAACCAGTTTGACTTGAGGCTTATATTTTTTCTTTTATTCTGTTACACGGGTTTAAGATTTCCAACCGAAAACGAAATAGCTTAAGTAAAGTTTTCATAAAAAATATTTTCTTTTGAGTATTCTTAGACATGCTAGTTTCCTTATTATTTTTTACTTCACTGCTGAATATTAATACTTTGAATAGTTAAAAAAGTGATGTCGGCGGTGACACTCGTAAAGGTAGGAGTTATGTCTCTGAACTAAGTAATTATGCTCAGATATTTATTTTAAATACCTTTCTTTATATTTGTGACCACTAAATGGATTTTTATAAAATTAGAGTGACAGTTTAATGGGTACTACCAACCAACGAATACCTGCAATCAACCTTAAGCAAAGAACGCTACAGGTGCATTGCCATCTCCGAGGACTAAGATGGAATGCCACACAACTTGTTATACTGTCTCTCCATACCCTTCAAATCGGAACATACGTTGTATGCATTGCTCTTTAGTGGTAAGTAAGAGGTCGTTATACAACTAGGCAGAAAACGATCTCTAAAATCTTTTAGAGTATTAAAATAGGCTCTATTTTTTATTTTATAGAGTAAGGGCTGACAAACGGGCACATAGTCCACCTGATGGTAAGTGGATGCTACGACCCATAGACGTCTACTATAAATGCAGATGCGTTGTCACATCTGAGGACTAAGATGGAATGCCCCGTTTCCAGTAAAAGGTCTCCGGTTCTCTACACTCACCACACGAAACACAGCAGTAATGAGCTGCTATTTTACGCTGATACTCTGAGACAGCGTGGTCCTTCCCCGGTCGAGCGGACCCATTTATGCTACAACCATAATAAGGCTGTAGATGGCTCTACCACGTAAAAAATAACGCCAAATTAGGTCGCTGTAACTGAAATAAAACTTATTTAGTAACAAGTGGACAATAATACCTTCGATCGGGCATCACACAGTATGGCCAATCCTTTACGTCGTATTCCAAGTTGTCAGCGAACGCTAAAGTTTTTTCGCATAATTCACCGCGCGACCATACACCGCGCAATGTGGCGCCGCTCGGATATCGCAACTCCCCTCTTCCGTGGAACATTCCATCCTCGAATTCGCCTTCGTAAATAACCCCTGGCAGGAAAGACCATCATATCAGTATTTTTAATTTATTCAACGGTGTAATAAAACATTGAATAAAAATATAAAAAAGGCATAAATGTCATTGAATCGTCTGTTCAGATACGCAACATAACTTGTTTAAAATCTGTATTTCAATAGATAGGTTTTGTACTTTTTAACAGCATTATGCAATTACGTTTACAAATTAAATATGCTTATTTTTTTTATCGCGTATGCTATTTTATCCAAATAAAGGTGACAAACTAGCATACAGTCCAACTGATGGCAAATAGATGCCGTGACTCGTAAAAACCAAAATACAGACGCGTTGTTATCCCTGAGGACTGAGATGGCTTGTCTCATTACTAGAAAAACGAGATTAAAGGTGGTTGACAACACTTTCAGAGCTAGTAAGCTGAAGTAGAAATTTTGCATCTATTAGATGACGGATAACAGACTTAGTAAGAAAGTTTTGGGAAGGAGACTTATAAAAGTAGGCAAACGTGAGGCGCCCTCTCGGTATATGACATAACGATCTGTGCAAGTTTTGGTTGGAAGAATTGGATCTGTAAGACGTTAGATATGGATTTTATTTATGGTGAGTGTAGAGAACCGGAGACCCTTTTTACTGGAAAAGAGGCATTCCATCTTAGTCCTCAAGGCTGACAACGCATCTGCATTTTGATTCGCAAACGAGGATAGATGTAGATGTATATGGGTCTCAGCAACCACTTACCATCAGGTGGACTGTGTGCTCGTTTGTCACCCTTGTCCTATAAAAAAAATACAAAACCCCTGTTTTGTGGAGGCGTTTTACAGACTACATTTTTGGAGTCATATTAACTAAGAGGTTTATCGTTCGCTGTACATTTTACAGTACGCGAGCAATCCAAGTTCGATCCTCGCTGGCACCAATTAAATTGTTAATTGCAAGTTTAAGTACTGATTTACCACGTGCTCGGTGGTGAAAGAAAACGTGGAAAAGTTCGCCAACACGTTTTCGAGTGGAACGGCGGACCAATAAAAGAGTTTATAAATTAGATAAAACAAATTCCCTTCTAATTCGTATTAAACTAAGGAGAGTTAAATATTCAATTAAGAAAGTACGATGAAGTTTCTAAATATTTTACCCATTCGTAACAAATGGAATGTTCAAAACAGCGTGGGCCCTTTACCGCAACAAATGAGCCCTGGTGAGTTAGTGACGTGTTTCGAACAATTAGTTCAATTACAACACGATAAAGTTACAAAAGGTGCGTCCCATGCGGTTTGGAGAAATTTCCCGTAAAGTTATACATATATATTCTTATTAGATTTGAAAATAGAGAAGTTATATTTTTTTTCAAAAATTCTGCATTTATTTACAATACCTATACAGTATTTTGACAGCGTAGTGGCGGTGTAAGAATATCCACTATCCTATATCGTCCCGTGGCTGTCGTGAGAGAAAACAGAGGGAAATAAACCAAGAGATTGGCAGCATTTTCCTAAAAAATATCTATAAAATAAAAAATGCGGGTGGTAACCCTCCTTTCAAGGGTGGAAACTACAGTAAATATTCTGGCCATCTATGGGGAGGCATATGTTCAGCGGTGGAATTTGATAGGGATAATGAATGAATGAAAATACGTTATAAAAAAATGAAAACTAAAAATTATAATTTCCTACTCGCAGTATATTGCCTAGAATGCTGGCTGTTTTTGAGTGTGTCGCTTTAAACGAGAAAAGAATCAGCCCTCTTGTCATTAGCGGCAACTAGTCGCGTATAGTCTCTCGCGTCGGATCGATAATCTCTAAATCAAACAGCACAAATATGATGTGATCATCTCTGAGACTCATATTTGCGCTATTTACTCAGTTTAGCTACCCCTGATCCGCCCAGAGCCTAAACGAGGTACCTCTGAGACGAGAAGCCGCTAATGTGTTTACGTACCTAACATTTCATACTTGAGTTTTGCCGCCCTCCTAAGGGACCAAACTCATATTCGGGTCTTATATTTTTAGATTAAATTTTACAGTCATGTATTATTTTTAATTTTGTTTTTAATTATATAAAAGAGAATTGGTTAATCTACAAAGCTAAAGAAGACAACAAACAACAATTACTGTAGTTCTTAAATATGTATATCTTGTATTTCTATGGATTCAAAAATGTAAGTAGTTGCACAAATATGTTGCAATTTCTGCAAGTTTTATGCTTATGCTTAAAGTAACTTGAATGAAGGTCTATAATTATTCCAGTAGTAATAACAGTGACCGTCGCTTGTGTATAAGTGTTGATAGTTGCTACATCCAAATTAAACCTTTTTGTTAGATGAAATATTGCATACATTTGTACACATATTGGATTGTGTAAGTGTTAATAGGATTGCCAATTTGTCTCTAATAATATATAATTATGTATGCAGAAGATAAATATTTGCTGTCAGAAATGTATTCAAATTTTAATGACGATTTTGTAAATTGTAAGAATAATATAATTTATAATAAATGCAAATGTAAATAATTAATTAAGTTTACACTCGAGAATTGTTGTATTGGATACGATAACTGCCTCGTTGGTCTAGTGGTTGGAGTAGTGCGACTGCTGATCATGAGGTCCCGGGTTCGAAACCCGGGTCGGGCCAAAAAAAGCTTTAGCTTTTCCATCAAGAAATCCTCAGTAGCTGCCCGGAGTCAGGAAGTTGGCGATGTCTCACCCCCATGTATCGGAAAGCACGTAAAGCCATTGGTCCTGCGCCTGATCTCTCTCCGTTCGTGTCGGTTTACCGTCTCATCTTTCTATGAGAGTGAGGGAATAATGTGTGGCCTGTGCTTGCGCATACACTTGGGCACTATAATCCTGTCCTGCGCCGGTGGCTAGTCTCCGTTGAGGCTGGCGGCCGTGACTTAAATTCGGTCTTGATGATATTATTATTAATGGATACGATATTTGAATGACCAAATTTTGTACATGTGTTCGTACTTTTTTCGTTTTGAATATCTAGCTGGAAGGATTTTCTGTCTGCCTAGGAGTCCGTCTGGGTTGGTACTAACCTCTTACCTATTCTGCTGCCAAATACTAGTGCTGGAATTCCACCTTGGTTCTTAAGAGGTGCCAACTTAGGCATCTTTTTTTGAAATTGGCTGCTGGTATCCATGAATTGCAGTAGCTACATACCAATAATGGTGGACAATATGTAAGTTTGTCACTTCAGTTTAAAAAAAATCTCTTTCACAAGAGTGAATAAAAGAAAGAGGTTGAGTACGCACTGGTATGTCTTCTTATTACTTTCTTAATTCGTAATCATTTCTTGTGTTTACGCGAACACTACACATTGAATGAAACTAGTTTTTGCGGATTTTATCGTGTTTTATTAATTTATTTTTATATTCCCGACGTTTCTAGTACTATACAGCACGGTCACGGGGGGAATGAGGTGTTTGACATCACAATGTCACAGTTAAACCACGGCTACCTTCAGTTTAAAATTATAATTATAACCCGATTTACGTAGAAAGAGCTTATAGTATTAGTCTTGCTTACATTGAAGGAACCGCCGTGCTAAATATAAGTTTCTAGACGCGGTGGTTTGGGCTTGATATTAATAAGACACTGGCGTAGTTACGGAGTTTTCCCAGGGGGCAGCCGGTCAGCTGAGCAGCCACCACAAAGTTTCAATTTCGGTATTGCGTAATTCTAAGTTCAACTAACTTATTATATCATCTTTTTTATCATAACGGCCTTTTACTAGTCCACTGATGAACATAAACTTACCCCAAATAATGTTACATACCCGGTCCTAAGCCACCTGCATCCATCGACTTCCTGCATGTTTCGCCATCTAGTAGGCGGCTGCCCTACACTTTGCTTGGCGGTACGAGATTGCAATTCGAGAACCTTTCTTCCCCATCGGTTGTCGGTTCCTCGAGCTATATGCCGGCCCATTGCCACTTATTATTAATCCGTTGGGCTATGTTGGTTACTTTGGTCCTGCGCTAAATATCACAGTTAAAGATTCAATTACAACGAGAAACTCCGAGCATAGCCCTCTCCATAGCTCGCTGAGGGCTACGTGACGAAGATGTGTCATAATATCCCGGAAGCTGCCCAGCCCAGCTAAACCCGTCAACTCACATTTTGGTCGAAGTTTGACTTACCTATTCGGACAATTTGTCCTAGTTATACATACTAGTCAAAAATTTCGAGCGAATTATTCCCAACAACTACCTGCATAGGTGTGTGACCTAGGCTTGTACATGACCTTTGTCCTCTCCATGTTTCTCTTAAGACCTATCCGTTGGGAGATACTATTGAGGTCATTGAGCCTTGTGCGAAGGTCTTACATCAATTCTGGAATAATGATTATTTATAGCAAATCCAAGGTGAATGATATTTATTCGCCATTGATGCTGATCAAGTATCCAGATCATTACCGAGAAGGGTTTTGGAGATATAATGTCACCCTATCTGACACCTCTCTGCAATTGGATAGGTTTCGTTCTCTGGGCCTGTATCGTAGCCGCACAGTACAAACACTCCAGCACCTCGATATATCAACAGTTAATTTAGTACCGCTGAAGGGACTGCAGTACCAGCGCCTATATTTAGGCGGATAACAAAGAATAAAAAAGTATGAATAATATGAGTTAACCGGTGGCGTGTTTATAAACAGTTATAATTCAGCTTTAATCCTTTCTTATTCGATACTGACACTATATTGATTTCCCTTGATCTTGCTTTACAACCGTCGGTCATTTAAATTATAAAACCTTTTCCTTTTGAATTCTGAATATTAACAGTTCTTACAAAAACCTCACGCGATACTTCAAAGAACGTTAAAATAGTTTCCTTACCGTTAGGAAAAGTGTAGACTCCATACCCGCTCATGCCGAGCACGTCCCAAGTGCCCTCGTACTGGGAGCCAGTTGGAAACTGCTTTGCCGACCGCTGTACTCGGGGAATTTCGACCGACACCGCCCTTATGTAACATTACATTGCATTACTAACTTTCTGGATACTGAGAAGTGTTTTTATAAATATTAGATGTAACCTTCAAAGATATCTTAAAGGGGAATTGCCCGAGCATAAAAATAAAGATCGCAACTTTATTTTATTGATAGTTGTGTATTACTATAGAACGACGCAAAACAAAACGAGAATTGAATAAAATTAGACATTTCGGTCTTCGGTATATAATAAAATGTAATGCGAAACTGCGGTTTCTAATGTTACAAAAATATAATAGTATTTTTATATGGTCTATGACAGCGGTCGTAAGGATCGTAGCAAGTGGAAAGAAGTGGTCTCTGCCTACCCCTACGGAAAAGAGGCGTGATTATATGTATGTATGTATGTATGTATGACAGCGGTCTTTGGGCAAATAGTTCAATTATGGAAAAATCGCTTTAAACTCTGTTGTTTTGCTATTATCTCGAAAACTTTGAAGCATATGGGAAAATATCTATACATTGTATACAACTATACAAATATCTATATATCAAATAAAATTGAAGTGTCAGTCTGAAATGTTGAGCTTAAGAGGTAACTATGAGAGCTAAAGGATAATGCGATAAGATCTTTTTTACGTAAAATAATAGATCTTCAATTTTTATTTGAAACGAGACCCGCCCCGGCTTCGCCTGGGTAGAATATTTAAATTATTTGAATTTAAGATAGTCAAAACCCATTTATTTTATCAATTTTCCTTTTTTTTACCGAATTCAAAAAGAAGGAGGTACTCGATTCGACTGTAGTTTTTTTATGTGTCTTAACTTTTTTATAGGTGAACCGATTTTGATGATTTTTTTATTTGAAAGCTGGTCCTTCTCATGTGATCCCATATAAATTTGATCAAGGTCTGCCCGGTAGTTTTGAGTTATCCTTAATAATTTATATTGATGTCGGTTATAAAAATTTTTAATTTTACCACATGTTTTTAAAAACCTTCAAGCTTACTCTTATTTGTTCTATTTGTTCTTATTTCTTTATTGCTCTTTATTTGTTCGTGAAATTTCACTACGATCGGTTTAGCCATATAAAGATTAGCTCGAGGCTCAATAAAATGCAGTTATTTCGATATTACAGACAGATACTTCAATTTTATTTATAGTATAGATTCTGTAACCTAATGTTAGCAAAAATAATGTAGAATTTGATAATATTAACCTTATCAAAATATATTTAATTACAGGCCGACAGGATTGTGTTAACTTATGAGTTCTGTGAAAAATACGACTACAAATGAAAATAGAAATTGTAAATTTTGTTTCTATTGTAATATCAAAGTGAGTATGAAAATTAACTTCACTTCCTTTGCTTACAAACAATTAATTTTGAGCTCACTTGCATTCTTCTTTGTGTGTTTCGAAAAATTTTCTCATTAAATCCTCCCATTGCGACACTCGCAGCCTGGTGCTGTAGAAATAATATTAATTAAATAAAAATACGTAGCCTTAATAAATTTGAATCGAGAAAATAAACGCACACAGCGCTTCCTCTTCCTTTGTCCGTCGACATTATAAAATGTTCTTTTGATGTAGCAGCTAATTTAACTGCAACAAGTGGTAAAATTAAAAAAATTGTACAACCGACTTCAATATAAATTATTAGGGATAACTCAAAAATTACTGAGTACGTGAGACCTTGATCAAATTTATATGGGACCACACCACAATGTGTTCCCATATAAATTTCGATGATTATTTTTATTTGAAAGCTCATGTCAGCATGAGCTTTCAAATAAAAAAGGATCATCGAAATCGGTTCACATGGAAAAAAATAATGAGGTAACACACATAAAAAAACATACAGTCGAATTGAGTACCTCTTCCTTCCTACTGTCATTATTATATAAGTACTGTAAATACCGATTACCATGTATGACCTGTAAGCATGTCTGTTGGTTTGTATATATTAATGTAATGGAATTTTATAATTCTGTTTTCCCTCAATTCCGGACTTCGAAATAATTTGAAGTACAACCGATGACAATACAATAATTTTAAGATCATTATTCTCACTAGGATTGGAGGATTATTATTCTCTCATTACAGTTCATGATCAATGATTAAGTTTTTTAAGCTCTAATATCGCCGTGTAATCGTAAGGCGTAAGAAACTACTCTTGGGTGTCATACGAGGCGATGAAAGGAAACTGAAATATAACAACTCGAAATAATAAAACAACTGCGGTTGCCAATCCGCCTGCCAAGCGTGACAACTATGGCAAATATCCCCACAGTGAGGCAATCTATGGGGATGTATATCTATAACCTATATATTTATCTATAATCTATTTAGAAGTGGATTCAAAAATTTATCTCATATCAAAGAGAATTGCTCTTTGATAAAAACTTTTAAAATAAATGTTAATCGGACAACAGACCTTGCTCATTTATGCAATTTAGGATTTTAAGGTACATATACGAGTAAGAAAAATGTTTGAATTTTTGTCATAAAGAGAACTCGGTAGAGCAGTCACTAATTATTTGGCTGCGCTACTGAGAGCCATGGATTGGAATCTCACACTAAATAAATAACAGACGTTAAAGTATGAAGTTGTCGTTTTAATGAAGTGACCAATTTGAATTAAAATTAAGGCTGTAAGATTCAAAATTTGTAATTAAAACCTTTTTTACATTAAAACTATAATATTCTTAATTTTGATAATATGGTATTCTATTGTTTGACTTTCAATTGTTTTTACAGTAGTTGAGTTAATACGGAGATCTCAAAATTAGAGTAATTTTAGATTAAGAGTTCGGAAGTGGTACTAACGCAGCAAAGACAGCTCGCAATATCAATGCTGCGTTTGGAGAGGATACGATTAACGAACGCATTGTGCGTTTTTGGTTTAATCGCTTACGTACTGGAAACATCGACTTGAATAATGAACCACAGTAAATAACAATGAATTAAATTGTAATGGTGGAAGCCCATCCTTATCAAACAACTAAGGAATTAGCAACATGGTTTGACTTCAGTTTACTCACAATATTAATGTCTTTTCACAATATTTGCAACAAATTGGTAAAAAACTTAAGAAATTGTTGCCTTATGAATTAGCTGTTTTGCATAAAAAAGGACAAATTTCTGTAAAGAAAAAAAAATTCTTCTCGGGAAGCAGTACAAAATGCCTTCATAGACTTTGTAGAGTCCAGATCCCCAGAATTCTAACGCAAAGGCATAAGTGGTCTTCTTAGATGGCATGTGATGAAAATGTATGTGATGTTAAAGCGTAAAGTATTTCGATTTTTCAATATAAAACGGCAAGTCCATACTAATAAAAAAATACTAACACTTATATTTGTATGGTCTACAAATTATTATTGTACTGGGCGTGCTTGTAATGTGATGAACGTCTACAATATATAAAAAAATCCTCAAGTAAAAAAAAATAGTTTAGGCAAAATAAAATTGCCGCTAGGCATTAAGAATGTTCTGATACACCTTTTAATATACTGATTTGTAGCTTTTTAATACACTTTTTGAAACGATAGAGATTGCATTACTGAAATGTATAAACCGATAGGGAATGATCACGTTCTCACAGAATACCATCATAAAATAGCAGTTTAATGCTGCAGTGTTTCGTATGGTGAATGTAGAGAATCAGGAACCCTTTTTACGAATAACGAGGCAATAAATTTTAGTTGAGTTTTGATTCTTTTTGATGATGTATGTGTTTATCGGCCACAGATAAATTGATCATCAAGTGAAATATATGCTCGTTTGTCATTAACAAGTGGTAAAATTAAAAAATTGTACAACCGACTACAATATAAATTATTAAGGATAGCTCAAAAACTATTGGTCAGGCCTTGATCAAATTTATATGGGACCACATGAGAAGCACTAGCTTTGCAGCAAAAGAATCATCGAAATCGGTCCACCTAGATAAAAGTTATGAGGTAACACACATAAAAAAAACTTACAGTCGAAATGAGTACCTCCTCCTTTTTGAAATCGGTAGAAAAATGAGCTGCAATGCAACTGTGTTAGTCTGGCGAGAATCGTTGCCGGAGGAAATGAGGAGTCATTTTAAACAACGACAACGATTCACTTTAAAACAACTGCGATTTTAATTACTTATGATTAAAATTATGATAACATTTTGTCTAAAATAATACTGATACAAAAATGTACACAATACAATATACAAGGAAATTCTATTCTCATCACTTCGATGGCTGGCGGTCCACTGCTGTGCGATTTCAACGGAATTTTCTGCCTTGCGCGACCAAACTGTGAAATTTACTGTCGGCAGGAAAAGAACCTACTCCTTCCTAAAAGGCCGGCAACGCACCTGAAATTCCCCTGGTATTGCGGATGTTCATGGGCGACGGTGATCACTTACTATCAGGTGAGCCGCATGCGCGTTTGCCTCCTCTTCCATAAAAAAAAACGAAATTAAACGTCAAACGTTAAAACGAAACCTAGCAAGATGTTACGTAATCGTACTAGGTACGGATGGTGTTCAACGTGTTCGTAATTGACCCAATCAACATTCAGTCAGCACATTCCTTCGTAAATCCTTAAGAATTTGGTTAATTTTCATCAAACATAACTTATAAGTACGTGCTTCGCATAAGGTAATAATAAATATTGTAAGCGTTGTATACGCGTAGGAGAAATTATTTGGAATTGTGTCCCGCGATTTTGTATTCATGGCATTGACGGTACGGTCATGGTCAAACAAATCGCCGCATGCATTATTTATATTGAAAGAGTGAAATTTTACTTATGAATGGAATGAAAACAATACATTGAAGTTTCATTATACAGTTCCGGTATTATAATATTAAGGCTCCCTTTTTACCTACGAAGTCATCTCGGTATTACCTTCTACCTATTTCTGCCGTTACGGCGACGTCTCAGTATTTTTTTAACTTTTTTGAACCACTGTAAGTCTATTTAAATGTCATATTTGTGTTAAAACCAATTCACTATAAATATTGATGATATGGACAAGAGTTGTGTGAAGGCAGGAACGCGAACTATCAATAATTGGCTGGATAAAAAAAAATAACGATATCACTGAATTGCAGAGATTGCATAATTAAACCGTGTGAAACATATATCAAATGAAAAGGCTTATTATTTTTTAAGGGAACAATATTTTATTTTTAACATACCGTTTTTATTTTTAACATACGGAAAAATTAAACAAAATCGATCACTTTAAGCGCTAGCAGCCGCCTCGTCCATGTCTGCTATGGATTGAGATTCACTGATATTTTTCTAAAAATTCTTCACGCTGTCGTACTAATTCGCTAGACTATTGTTGGGGGAGCGAGGTAAAGTTTTAATATCTAAATATAGTATTACAAGATAATCTAAGAGTCCGGCGGCGTTTAGTCTATATTAGCGTATGTTTTTGTTTTCTACCCAAATAATGACACTATATAATTTTTTTTACGTCACATAAAAAATAAAAGAATTTTCTTAAATTGCTATCTTGAAAAATGTTAAATGTATAATACATTTAACTTTTTAAACATTATTTTGTCCTTATCTTATTTTAAACCACGCCGAGTGTATAAGGTCAAATTTCATGAGCAAAATTCGACGGTTTTTTTGTAATCGAAAGCAAGCGAGCGGCTAGCGATCCTCCCCGGCTTTGCACGGGTGATTTCTGGATCTCGACAGCGCCATCTACAGGGTCCAATAGAGTTTTTAAACCATCCAGGAACCCACTCAAATACACACAAAAAAATTCATAAAAATTGGTCGAGCCATTTTCGAGTTTTTGGAAAACTAACGGAGAGCAATTGATTTTTATATAATTCTAGAGATTGTTAATATATTAGATCAAGGGGATATAGGACTGACTTAATGCCTCGTGGTATTCTTTACCAGTCGACCCTAGGAGATAGAGATTGTTGTTATATTTACTTTCGAGTTACCGTGTGGTGGGGGTGTAAGAATATCCACTACCCCATATCATCCCGTGGATGTCCTAAGAGGCGACAGAGGGAAAGAAATTACATGGGCAGCAGCATCTCCTTAATAACGACTAAAAATAAAAAAACTGCGGTTGCCAACCCGCTTGCCAAGCGTAGAAACTATGGCAAATATTCCCTCTTCGAGTATGAGGCGATCTATGGGGAGGTCTATGTTCAGCAGTGGTTTTTAATAACCGAGCGAAGCTCGCGTTGCCTTCTAAAGGCGTTAGAATTTTTCATCAATGATGGATAACACGTTTCTTGATAAAATTGGAAACTAAAGTATTATCTTAATACAAAATTTCATTCAAATCGTTAGCGCCGTTTTGGAGAGACCAGTTACATATAATCTCAGACCAACTATTAAAGAAAGACGGGGCGCAGCTTATATTTTAAGTGACGCAGAAACCAAACCAAGACCATGCTCAATTTACTGTAAGAACACGCACTCACGTGCACATATGCGTCTAAAACCACCTGAAACCAACAACATAGTTATAGGTGTATATGTGTAACAAGAAGTTGAGCATGGTTTTTGCGTCACGGAATTTCAAAGCGCTTGATCTGAATTTCATCCTGAAGAAAAGTTCCGAGCATTGACTATAAAAAATAAATTTTTGCCCTGAACCAACTTCACACAAAGAACCCCTGAGACTTTCTTCGCAATTAAGGAAATCATCACGGATTAGATACCAGTTTTACTTACCCTTCAAGTAATCCACTCTGGAACTAAAATGGTAAATGCACCACTTAGAAATAAGGAAAGAGAGCGGTACCTACCCAGACGAACTTCTACGTATAAAAGAGACCAAATTCTGTTTTGTACGGTTTCTTTCCTATTTGAATGTTTAAAAATAACCTATTTTAAGAATCAGTGTAAATTATAAAATAATTTTTCACTAAAAATCTATGACAACGTCATATGTATAATAAATATATTTATTACACACATGACAACGTTAAAAACAATTGCGCTAAAAGGTTTTATTGGGTTTGTTAGTAAAAAGATCATATACAAAGATAGGTTGGATCATAGACTTAGAATATACCATAGATTTAGTAACTAACTAACGTTAGTATATCTATGGAATATACTGGCGTATAGACCACCTGACAGCCCGAAAACGCTTGACCAATTTTGATTTGTCATTGTGTACGTTAGCTAGTGATGTATATTTTACTTAAAAGGACTATCGAAAATGATTGTTAAGGAAGCGGTAAAAAGATTATAAAAAATTGTTTAGTGCATGAAGTCGAATAACTTCAAAAATTAACTGAATTTTACCATGATAGTTCTAAAATAATTAAAAAATATTCATATAACATGTTCCTGGGAATAAGCTGAACCTACCTGCCTTTTGTTGGATTTTAATTCAAAAATGTATAAAATCCCAGGTGACTTTACCGAAAAACTTAAAAAACTCCCCAATAATCAGATCAGAATGTTGTATTTTTTTGTTGTATTTGATCTTTGGAGAAAAATATTTACTGCCGTGTTAATATAAATAGGTAGATACTTAACTAAGTATATACCTATTTATATTTTATAAAATGTTTTGATGGGGAAACAAAAACGGGGACACGGAGTACATAATGGCTGCTTTATTTTTCATATAAGTATTACTTGTGATAATTACAAACATTTAATAATTAATAATTAAATAGATTATAGAAGTTTATTTTAACATTCGACTTAAGTATAAATGTAAACTTAATAATTTAAGGAAGGAAACTTGTAGGAATCAGTTAAATAAGATTGCTCTGTTTAAAGGCCAATATGTTTATGAGGCTTCATCATGCTTCATGTTTATATTCTTTCATCTGTCCCTGAAAAGTATAAAGTAATAATAAACTTATTATCATTTTAGCTGCATGAATTTTAAAAACATAATGATCTTAACACAGTAAAGTGCACTAAGTGTCTGAGGATACAGATGCACTCTCTATTCTCTCAATCTCGGTATGTTAAGAAAATGGTCACTCATTCATGGACTGACCGCGGCAAGTGCAACTTAATTTCGCAGATCTATTGATCTGCGCAGCTATTACTTAACCAGGAGTTCCTCTTCTCTACGAATAACGCTGTAGGGGATGAACCACGCTATTTAAGCCCTCGCGACAATGTCGTCGGCCATCAAGCATAAATCGGGCATTGACCGTTGTGAGTATCAAATACTATGGAATTTATACTATCACGTCTCATGCGCGGTCGTCTAGTAGCGCTTGAGGAGCATTACTAAATATCTATACCTAACTACGCTAAAAGTTTTTTCGTTATGATATGGGAATATAACCCGAAGTTCCGAAGCTCCGCTCAACCCCTTGGCGAAAATAGCATGATGCTATGAATATTGTACTAATGTGACCGTGAGGCTGTGCGGTTGGTTAAGCAAGGTTATATATTTATTTTGGTTGATAAATAGATACTTAGTTGGGTTCATAATGGCTTAAAGATGATAATCTCAAGATTTTTTTTTGTCTTTAATGTACTACAGTTTTATAATGTATGAAAATCTGTCTCTATATTTATCTAAAGTTTTGAAAGTTATATTTTTGAAGTCTTCTTTTTCTAATTATAGAATCCGTAGGGAATCTGTTTGAAAAACGGCAAAATAAAATTACATTTTAGAACGCAAAGCGAGGATTTATTTTCTTGTTGTGTAGGCAAGTCTATCGATTCATTATAAACATTCAAGATAAATATCGACATTAATTTTGATATAGTTGAGTCAATCTCTAGCGTACATGTAAAATATTTTGTATAAAAATGTATTTACCAAATTCATGCAAATTATCAACAACGTGACTTTTTTCTTTGCAAAATATCAAAATGAACAAAATAATTGAATATATTCTATATTTTAAACAGTATTAACATAAATTTTAACCAAAAATAAACGCTTCATAACATTGACGACGTCTTGAGAATTTACCTGTGATATGTGAAATTATCAGGATTATTTCTATTATTTACAGCACAGTCACTCACGGAACAATTAACCATTTTGGAAAAAAGTTACTTACTAAAAATAACCACTATTATACTTTAAAAAATTACAAAATATCTCGGAGCTGTTTCTTGCGTGCCGAATTGTGCCGACCTGTCATTCAAAATCGGTTACAGAGTCATGAGATTTGGTATCCTTTTCTATCTTGCATTTTTGCCATAAGGATGTTTCTTCTCCCTTGCACACTATGTTGGTCTATACCATAGACTTAGAATATACTAGCGTATAGACCACCTGACAGCCCGAAAACGCGTGACCAATTTTGATTTGTAATTGTGTGCGTTAGCTAGTGATGTATATTTTACTTAAAAGGACTATCGAAAATGATTGTTAAGGAAGCGGTAAAAAGATTATAAAAAATTGTTTAGTGCATGAAGTTGAATAACTTCAAAAATTAACTGAATTTTACCATGATAGTTCTAAAATAATTAAAAAATATTCATATAACATGTTTCTGGGAACAAGCTGAACCTACCTGCCTTTTGTTGGATTTTAATTCAAATGTATAAAATCCCAGGTGACTTTACCAAAAAACCTAAAAAAAACTCCCCAATAATCAGATCAGAATGTTGTATTTTCGAGCTATGATCTTTGGAGAAAAATATTTACTGCCGTGGGCAGTTTCCCCGGAATTTATTTTTTAACATATTGTTTATATAAATAAGTAGATACTTAACTAAGTATATACCTATTTATATTTTATATATTTTATAAAATGTTTTGATGGGGAAACAAAAACAGGGACACGGAGTACAACATAATGGCTGCTTTATTTTTCATATAAGTATTACTTGTGATAATTACAAACATTTAATAATTAATAATTAAATAGATTATAGAAGTTTATTTTAACATTCGACTTAAGTATGAATGTAAACTTAATAATTTAAAGAAGAAAACTTGTAGGAATCAGTTAAATAAGATTGCTCTGTTTAAAGGCCAATATGTTTATGAGGCTTCATCATGATTCATGTTTATATTCTTTCATCTGTCCCTGAAAAGTATAAAGTAATAATAAACTTATTATCATTTTAGCTGCATGAATTTTAAAAACATAATGATCTTAACACAGTAAAGTGCACTAAGTGTCTGAGGATACAGATGCACTCTCTATTCTCTCAATCTCGGTATATTGAGAAAATGGTCACTCATTCATGGACTGACCGCGGCAAGTGCAACTTAATTTCGCAGATCTATTGATCTGCGCAGCTATTACTTAACCAGGAGTTCCTCTTCTCTACGAATAACGCTGTAGGGGATAAACCACGCTATTTAAGCCCTCGCGACAATGTCGTCGGCCATCAAGCATAAATCCGGCATTGACCGTTGTGAGTATCAAATACTATGGAATTTATACTATCACGTCTCATGCGCGGTCGTCTAGTAGCGCTTGAGGAGCATTACTAAATATCTATACCTAACTACGCTAAAAGTTTTATCGCTATGATTTGGGAATATAATCCGAAGTTCCGAAGCTCCGCTCAACCCCTTGGGGAAAATAGCATGATGCTATGAATATTGTACTGGTGTGACCGTGAGGCTGTGCGGTTGGTTAAGCTAGGTTATACATTTATTTAGGTTGATAAATAGATACTTAGTTGGGTTCATAATGGCTTAAAGAGGATAATCTCAAGATTTTTTGTCATTAATGTACTATAGTTTTATAATGTATTAAAATCTGTCTCTATATTTATCTAAAGTTTTGAAAGTTATATTTTTGAAGTCTTATTATAACAATATTTTACTTACTGGTACAAATAATGTAGAAATGACTCCTTTTAATAAAATTGTTTTATTCTACTTTTCTTTTATACTTCTCAAGAAAATGTTTGCTGCAAATTGTTGAGTTCTTCTTTGCATTCCAACCAACCCGTCTAATGAACCTTAACCACTTTTTCTAATTATAGAATCCGGAGGAAATCTGTTTGAAAAACGGCAAAATAAAATTACATTTTAGAACGCAAACCGAGGATTTATTTTCTTGTTGTGTAGGCAAGTCTATCGGTTCATTATAAACATTCAAGATAAATATCGACATTAATTTTGATATAGTTGAGTCAATCCTAGCGTACATGTAAAATATTTTGTATAAAATGTATTTACCAAATTCATGCAAATTATCAACAACGTGACTTTTTCTTTGCAAAATATCAAAATTAACAAAATAATTGAATATATTCTATATTTAAAACAGTATGTAACATAAATTTTAACCAAAAATAAACGCGTCATAACATTGACGATGTCTTGAGAATTTACATGTGATATGTGAAATTATCATGATTATTTCTATTATTAACAGCACACTCACTCAATTGTGCCGACCTGTCATTCAAAATCAGTTACAGAGTCATGAGATTTGGTATCCTTTTCTATCTTGCATTTTTGCCATAAGGAATTTTTTTCTCCCTTGCACACTATGTTGGTCTATACGCTAGTATATCCTAAGTCTATGGTCTATACGCTAGTATATTCTAAGTCTATGGGTTGGATGCGGGTGCGCTTCGGTATGATGTCTACATCATCAAGTTCCGATTTAGTGACCATTTGCCATTAATTTAGCTTAAATCGATACTGTATAGAAATGTGTATTGTTGGAGACTGTTTATTGTTTGAAAGATAGTGAACAGTTAAGATTAAATAATAAATTTTCAAGCTATTTTTCTTCAGAGCGTTTTTGGAAAAATTGTACCAAAAAAACCTGATAACTATCACAAGCACGCACGCACGCAGTTAATATAAAGCAAGCACGCTGTTAATATAAAAGGACTATAATAATATTCTTTTTAAAATTGTAATTTATGTAGCGGTCTAAGAATATCTATTTACTGTCTTATTTACCTACTGGAAAAAGCTAAAATAAAATCAATACAAGCTTTATATCTACGACTGTACAATGTGGAACAGTCACCGACTCAACAGAGAATAACTTTTTGATGTAATTATGTATTAAATATTTATGTATTTAACATTTAATATTTTTTATTGCAATAATTTTTAACGTTGCAGAGCCACAATGCAGCACGAATGTGTATGTTCGACAGCGGAAGGATCGAATTAATGCTGCTGTGTATGATGAGTGCAGAGAACCAGAGATCTTTTAAACTGGTAACGAAGCATTCTGTTTGAGTTCTTAAGGATAACTCACAAGTCGGTGTGACCCACAGGCTATAATACACCCACTTACAAGTCAACTGTGGGTGTTACCCTTATTCTATAAATAAGAAAAGCGATGTTGCTACTTGAAATCAAGTTTCGCAATTTTATGTTGTTTCTTTTCTTTGTGGACAGACATGTGTTAAGCTAACAAAGGAGCTTGCATTTGTCACGTTACCATTGGGAGAATTCCGGGTAGCAACAGACGGCGTTGACTCCACAGACAATGTGCATACGGCATTACTAATTATCCACGTTAATTGTTCTCAATTTGTGCCAGAGAAAGTACTTGTTACTATACCAGTTGACAAACTTAACTTTACCGTTTGCTACAATGGTAAAATGTGAAACAATTAGCCTTTAAATCCATACAAATCATTAACAATGTTGCACATCATTTCAAAAACAGACGTAAATTAAAATTGGTTGTTTGCAAGTGATAGTATAGGAGGACAGGTTTGTAGGTGCATGTTACTAAAAATCTATTTCGAACGTAATAAAGTTCCTATTGCAATGTACGTATAATTTGGAGACATGGGCACACAGTGAACCGCTTCTTTTGTTTTGCTATCTCTTGGTGAAAATGTGTTCAGTGGGACAAAGTTTAAATGTTTTATTTCAATCTAAATAGAATTAGTTCAGTACGAGCATATGCATTGTTGTAGAAATGGCCCGTATTAAACTGTAGCGTTTTTGAATAACGTGTATATTTTATAGATATACCGCTATAGCTATTGGGTGTTAGTTAAAGTCGATTTAGAGTTATAAGTAGATTTAGAAAAATGCAAGAACACTCATGGCATTGAGCACGTCGAAAGTATTATGAAAATAGTATTTAATGATACTTTACCAACGGACACCTGTAATCAAGTAAGAGGTAAAATTATAAAATTTTGTACAACCGACTTCAATATAAATAAAATGAGAACATCATCAATGCAGTCGAAGTCAATTAAATACACATTATTGAGGAACTCAAAACTACTGGTAAGTTCTTGATCAAATTTATATGGGACCACATGGCAAGCAACAGCTTTCAAATAAAAAAGAACCTTCAAAATCGGCCCACCAGAAAAAAGTTCTGAGGTAAAACACATTAAAAAAAGTCAAATTGAGAACCTCCTCCTATTTTGTAGTTGGTTGAAAAAATAAAACAACACAATAGATGCACTGTCATTCCAAGGGATTATGATAGAGTACATTTTATTATAATCTGTAATTATATGGACTTTTTTCCTTCAAATTGGAAGCAAGCAGTGGATATTACTGGTGTTTTCAAATTATGAGAAAAATGGATTTTTAGGAGGGAACACGACGACGTTAAACATGACAGGTGACAGAATAGAATAGAGTAGAATATAATAGAATAGAATAAAATATAATGGAATAGAATAGAATAGAATAAAATAGAATAAAATAGAATAGGATAGGATAGGATAGGATAGGATAGGATAGGATAGGATACGATAGGATAGGCTAGGATAGGGTAGAATAGGACAGAATAGAATAGGACAGAATAGAACAGAATAAAACAGAATATAATATAATAGAATAGAATAGAATCGAATCGATTAGAATAGAATAGAATATAATATATTAGAATAGAATAGAATAGAATAGAATAGAGTAGAATAGAATAGAATAGAATATAATATTCATTATTTTCATACAGTCATTTTTTTTATTTACCACTGGTTCGAAAAATACCTCTATCATGGGAAAAACCAGCAAGAAACCCAGCGGTATTATATTTTTAAATCATATTTATATATATCTGTACAATAATTTTGTACCATATTTTATATTAATTTTGATAGAACGAGTATGGTGACGATCACCTCATTCCCAGGGGTTATTTGTATTCCTTGATATTATAATAACCTTTTTTTTCAATTCTTCTTTAATAAAACTTTTAAACTTGTTTATTGACAACTTTTGAACATTTTCTGGCATTTTGCAATACACGGGAAAAATCACCCTTACCACACTCTTTTGTAAAACATGTATTAAACATATGGTTTCAGTGTCAGTCGCGATACTCCATAGTAAAATTCCAAAAGGACATAAGCTATGAAAGTAACTAAAATAAACTAATCTAGCTGTTTCAACATTGGTCAAACTTCTAACCTTTCTTAGAGCACATGCTGCATCACTCACAGACAGTAGACCTATCAGATTCAAATTTATGCTGTAGGCAAATTTTGTGCAAAAACTTAAAAAAGTGTAAGTTTTCGAGTTTGTTTTTAATGTTCCAGAAACTGCACCCTAACCTTCTTAAATTTTATCGCAAAAGCGTTATATTAGACAAGGGTAGGTTAGGATAACATTTTTCGTAAACTATAAACATATAAATGTACTAGCTGTTTCCCGTGACTTCGCCCGCGTGGAATTTACTACGATTTCATGTTTGTTAATTTTTTTGCGCGGAACCCTAATTTTTTTTCTAAAATAAAAGTATCCTAAGTTACTCCTCATAACATCAGCTATCTGCCAGTGAAAGACCCGTCAAAATCGGTCCAGCCGTTTCGGAGATTAGCCGGAACAAACAGACAGACAGACAGACAACATTTTTTAGAAATAGTTGTTTAGTTATTAGTACCGTATATATTTTCATATGCATTTAGTAAAATAACTGTTATTTTAAAATTACAAACAGACACTTTAATTTTATTTATTTGTATAGATTACATCAAAACATTACTGGCGTTATAAGTAAGTCAGATCTATTAACTTTAAATCTCAATTCTCTTTTGGAACAGGGTATCCTAGTTAATAACAATAACTGTATAAATAAAAATGATGATAATAACTGAGCACAATAATATTGTGCTCGGTAAAACATACTACATCAACTAGGATACCCTGTTCCAAAAGAGAATATGTTGAAAGGTGACACCAAATTATTATTCATAGAAAATTGTATACTTGCAGCCTCTTATTGTCGTAAAACCCGTCAAGGCGGTGCCTGTATTTCGATTCACAATCATCGTGAGTTCAAAACCTAAAATTCTATAGAAAATGTGGCGTTTCGGGTATAAGCCATAGAACTTACATTACATGGTTTAATAGTAGTGTGTATTTACAGACCACCTCGAAAAAATACGCAAAATTTTGATCAATGTTATTTTTGCTATATTTAATGACATACTTGCTACATTGTGCTTCACAAGGAAAAAAATAGTTATATGTGGAGATCTCAATATAAACACTTTAAAAAAGAGCAAAGAGGCTAACATGCTAAATCAAACAATTAGTGGCTATAATCTTAAATTGGCCATTAATAAGCCAACGCGCACTGTAAGTGGCTCTTGTTTAGATAACTTTATACATAATATTAGAGGAAGTAAATATAACATTTTTGAATTTGCTCTGTCTGATCACTTAAGCCAAATGTTAAATTGTAGATTCAAAAAAACTTGTTCTCTCTCACATTGGTTAATAAAAAGTAGAGATTACAGTAAAGAAAACATGAAAAAATTCAATTAGTGTTTAAAATCACTTACTTTTAACGAAGTTTACAATACGACTGATCCAAATTATGCATTCGATTATATTCACGAATTATTCTTCTTATTTTATAATCTTTGTTTTCCATTTATATTAATAAAAAGAGCACCTCGAAAAAAGCCTCCGTGGATATCGAAATGTATAAGAATATGTGCAAAACAAAAAAGAAATTTACTTTGGCAATATAGGAAACATCCGACTATACATAACATAAATGTGTTCAAATATTACACAAAACGTTTAAACAAAATAATAAAGTTAACACAAAGGGCACAGAATTACTATAAAATCAAAACAGTTTCAAACAAATCTAAAGTTACTTGGTCAATCATAAATTATAATAAGAGGAACGTAACTAAAGAGGAAATCAGGCATATCAATAATAATGGGGTGATCATTGATAACCCCCAAGATATCGTAGAGTTATTTAAGAATTATTTCATAAGTGGAAATGACAGTAATCTAAGAACAATTAATGTTAACTGCAAAGTACCGAATACTTATAACTCATTAATTATGAACCCAACGACTCCTTCCGAAATTAATAATATAATTAATTTATTAAAGAATACAAATAGCACAGGTTGTGATGATGTTAGCATAAAAGTACCAAAAAGTGTATCAACCATCATCTCACCCGTTTTACCCTACATCGTAAATTTAAGTATAGCCTCTGGAATATTCCCAAATAAATTAAAAAAAAAACGGTGGTTCAACCTGTATTTAAGAAAAATTATAAGAGTGATGTTGCAAATTATAGACCCATAGCACTCATACCGATATTCTCTAAAATTTTTGAGTCAAAACCTTAATGATTTCTTTGAAAAATATAAAATCTTCACAGATAAACAAGTCGGATTTCGAAAGAATAAAAGTATAAATGTAGCTGTCTTTCAATTTCTACGTACTGTAATGTCAAGCCTTAATAATAAGGACTAAGTATCACAGTATCCTCTTAAGTAAATTAGAAACGTACGGATTCCGAGGAAATGTCCTCAATATCCTAAAAACATACCAAATAAATCGACAACAATGTACACAAATTACGCGCATATGTTCAATAACGTACAGACAAATAGTACATTCATCGTCATATCGTAAAGTAACTCAAGGAGTCCCCCAGGGAAGTATTCTTGGTCCATTATTATTCATTGTTTATATAAACGATTTACCAAATTATGTAAACCAAGATATGGTACTATTTGCAGACGATAGCACAGTGATTTTTACAAGTACAAGCAAAAATCAAATGATATCTGACATAAATCAAACACTGGACATAATAATTCAATGGTTATCAAATATATCAAATAATCTATATAAAACAAATTGAATGACATTCAGAAATATGAAAAATAATTTAATAAATCTTAATGTATGCTACAACGGAAAACAAATTAATATAGTCGAAAATGCAAAATTTTTAGGCATCAATCTCGATTTAAACTTAAAATAGAAATCTCAAGTGGAAGATATTTATACTTAACTCAATCAGTTCTCTTATGCACTGTATAGACTTGGAACAATTGTGAATCAATCTGCTGTCATCACTGCGTACCACGGTTATGTAGAATCAGTGCTAAGGTATGGTGTCATCTTTTGGGGTAACTCTGTAGACAATGATATGATATTTAGAGCCCAAAAAAGATGTGTAAGGGCCATTGTGAAGTTAAAACAGACGGATTGTTGTAAACCATTTTTTTATTAGTATACCTGCTAGTAGTTACTGTTAACGCTTCCATGCTTTTATATATATATATATATATATATGAGGTAGCCGTCTTTGTTATTACGCATATTTCTTTATTTGAGTGCCTACACAGTAAACGTAATAATCATAAAATATGTTTTCCATCAAACAAAACAGCGCAATTTAACAACAGTATATTTTGTATGGCCCCTCGAATTTATAACCATTTACCGTTACACATATTGAGATGCTTCAACATAGATAAGTTTAAAATACTATTGAAGCAATTTCTTATTAATAGGGCATACTACAGTGTGAACGAATATCTCGAAGACAAATATGAAATTCAATAATTGACTGTTACATGACTCAGAATAACTAAATTGACTTGACTTATATAATATTATCTAAATTGACTTATCTGTATTATTTTCGATTATGTATCATGGGAACTCCAATTATAACTAGAGCATGTTTAAGTAATTTAATATAAAAGTAATAAAATGTAATGAATATTGCATGCCAAATGGCGGAATATAGCTGTACTAAATGTTTGTTCTATAAGTGATAAACTATATACGAGTAAACACCAACTGTATCAACCTATATTCGCAATAAAATATTTGAATTTGAATTTGATTAATGCTATAAATATATCTAATCAGTTGATAGCTTTTAGGATTCATCATTATCGTCATTACTAGAATCGCCAATCTACTTTGCCTTTATATTTATTAGTGAGCGAGTCATTAAAGTGGATACTCAATATAATTTTAAATTCTCAGTGCATGGTCCTTCCACTGTGCTACACTTCCTGTAATTTTAAATTAACTCACATCTATCTAATTTTATGTTTACACGTAGGTAATGTAACGAGTAAATTTTCATTTTTTAAATTTAAATTGCCAGTCAAAAACTTTAGGTGGCAGTATTCTTTTTCTGCCAATGTATCCGTGTACCCACACGGATACTAAGGATACTAAGGAAGTACCACCTTCTTAGTTACTTTTGCCGCTAAGCTGTAATGCGTGTACTGCTGTGTTCCGGTCTGAAGCTATAGAGAGCCAGAATAATGATAGGCTGGCAGGCATTCTATCTTAGTCCTCAGTGGTGACAACGCATCTGTAGCTTTCTTTGCTTAACGTTGGTTGCAGGTGTCCATAGGCCGCAGTAGCTACACACCAAGTAGACTGTAAAGTCGCTTGTCACTTAAATTTTTATAAAAAAAGGTAAAAGAAATGAATAAAACACAAGATCCTCATCATCTCAATTGTTGGAAATTCATCACATTGTGTAAATTAATGTAGACAACGGTTTTTCCAGACTGTTATAACTTAGGTTATGACCTTTAAGAAAAGAGCCTACTCCTTTCTAAGAAACCGGCAATGCACTTGCGATTCGTATGGTTTTGTGGACATTCAGGCAGCGATCATCATTTATCATCAGGTTAACCGCAAAAGGATGCATTGATAAAGTTTTAAAAGAGAGCGTCGTCTTATTATGATCAAAAAGCTAGTAGGATTCCATCAACACTTTTTTATGAGAACACTACTAGAACTATTTCACAGAAAAGAAACCTTATACAAATGTTACAAACAATGTTGAATATGATCAAAGTCATCATTCTCTCAAGATTTACACGATCTTAATTCTAGAAACAGAATTATATAACTTTTGTTTACCTGAAGATACCTTTTCAATGACATTCTTAAAAATTCTTTCAAAACCGAACATATTATGTGTGCGGCAACATAAACCGCCGTATAGTAGCGACGTAAGAAAACTGAAAATATTATATATTATATATAATACTGTAATGAATGAACGAAAGAATGAACATACATTTTTTACAAAACGATAAAACACTAATAAAAAAACTGATGACTAATTGCGATTTTGGATGTTTTCATGAATAAATAATAATAAAAAAAACAGTTTTTAATTATAATAATGTGTTTGTGTTTTATAAATATTATTGTATTTAAAAATTTAAACATGTTTGATATTAATTATATGTGGGAAAGTTTTTTTTGTGACTGTGTATGTTAAAGAAAAGTTATCCCTCGGAAAATTCTAAATAGTGTTATTTTACGGCATGATAGGGTTACCAAAGCAAACCTACTGATATTACACTCATTTCAATTCTTGGGAACCAACTAATCAACATTTTTTTTATTCACATTAACATATTGAGTTCAACCACAATACTTCAGTTTTCTTGTTACTTCAAAATATTTTTACCAAAACGATAATATTTTTTGTTTTAGCCATTGTAGATGGTACTCACAATTATATAATTTTATATGATACGTGAATAAGATGAAGTAAGAGTCCTTGAATCACTTGCGGATAATTGCTAAAGCACGGTAACCTATATAGATACTTATCAAACATAGCTACGCGGAAAGAAGTCAGTATCGTTGTCGTCACAAATTCTCACTGCTTTTTATGTAGAACAAATTTTAACGAGCTATGAGCTATGGAATCTAAATCCGTATTGTTATAATTGATGAGAAAATTGTAAATATATAATACCGTTTTTTACTTTCCCAACTATAATAATTAATTGATGTACCATTTTAATATACTACAATATAACTTTGTAAATAGTGTTGTTATTGTGTTGCTCAATCTTTAAAAAATAAAACAATAAATTAAATTAAATTAAAAGCAAGGAAGGGAATATTTGTTATAAAATAAAGCAAGTTATTAAAAAACAGTGAAGCACGAGCATGATTCGACTAATACTGTGTAGGTCTTAGTTTGTTTATTGCGTAATTGAAAAATTTGTTTAGATGCTTTACAAAGAAACGAACGAAGGAATAGAAACGTAAGCGACAAAACCCTGGTGACTCAGGGTATGGACTGTGAAATTTAATATCATTCGGTTTCGCTATTCGACCACT
The DNA here is from genome assembly GCA_029286625.1 of Parnassius orleans. Lineage (NCBI taxonomy): Eukaryota > Metazoa > Arthropoda > Insecta > Lepidoptera > Papilionidae > Parnassius > Parnassius orleans. The sequence goes on from JAGSMP010000137.1 coordinate 2,045,638, forward strand.
GTCATGAATCATCCTTAGTATAAGCTCTTGGGCTTAGTTTGAGTGGTTAAAGTATTTAAGGGAGATTAATAGTATTTTTTGTGATTATATTATTTTCATAGTGGTAATCACTTTAATATCTTACATTGTATTATAATTAACAAAAGTAAGTATAAGAATAAAAAAGTTTTCGTTTAGCCCGAGAGATATTTTTGATATGTTATAATGCCAAACGTACGGTCTTAATATCGAAATTTAGATTTTACTTAGGTACTTATGTCTACTTAGGACGCTTTCAGACAAACAACATTTAGTAGACAATGTTAGCTGCGACTGCGACTTACTACTACGAGGCATTCCATCTTAATCCTTACGGGTAACAACGCATCTGCATTTTGATTCGTGATCGAGGATAGATGTAGATGCCAATGGGCCACTGCATACACTTACCATTAATTAGACTGAGTGCTTGCTTGTCACTATAACTTCTATAAAATACGGAAATAACGGAAATGATCTTACGAAAACGCACCGTATGTTTTTGCGGGACTTGACCTTTACGTTAATATTGCCGTCTGTGCAGAGGTGACATGAAGCGTGGTTCAGTAATATGTTTTCAATAATGTACAATGTCGTTCAACTTTGATGAAAACGTAGCGAGATTAATTATTATTACTAGTTCATTACTAGTCGTACTTTAATCCATTCGGAAACGGATGAATTAATGCGAAAGTTACTTTAAACTCCGAGAAAAGTATTTAAAAATGGTTTAAGAGCTCAGTAGAAGTGTTCCAGAAAACATATTATGTTAATGGAGAGCAATAAGACTCCGCTTCTGTTATAACGATTGTAAAATATACTTTGACGATTCGTTTAGTTTTTAATGATTTTATATATATTATGTTTTAATTTATTAAGGATTGGATGTAATGACAATATGGATCTCATTAATTTACCAGATGTAACGCACGTATGTTGCTGCTTCCAGTCAACAGCCTGTTTATATCTGAAATACACGAGATGGTTATACTATCATCTATTGGAGATTATGGGATCTTAATGACCTTTATTTAGGTCCACACTTACAAGAATCAGGAGGAAATGGAACAATGGATAGGTATATATAATTCTTCTGGACGTGTGTATGTGACTGACCTCCTCCTAAACGGCTGGACCAATTTTGATGAAATTTTGTGTGTGTGATTAAGTTGATTTGAGAATGGTTTTGATTTACAATTGGACCCGGTAGGTGGCGCTGTTGTCGAGATCCAGAAATCATCCGTGCGAAGCCAGGGCGGATCGTTATTACTTTTATAAAATTTAACTTAATAAGAAGTGAGAAGGGACATAAAAAAACTAAAAATAATAAAATAATTTCCACTTCGTTTTACCGATTTGATTGGACTGAGCCATCTCATCCTCAAGTAACGACTAGAATGTTGTCGAAATGGTTACAATAAAAACTTCACCCATATTTTTCCTCCTTAGGGGTGGCATTTTTATACAAATTTAAATGAGACCACCCTAGAGATATATTTTTATAGAATAAGCTTGACAAACGAGCGCACAGTTCACCTGATGGTAAGTGGATGCTGTGGTCCATAGACATATCCTCGATTAAGAATCAAAATGCAGATGCGTTGCCACCCCTGAGGACTAAGATGGAATGCCTCGTTTCCAGTAAAAAGGGTCTCCAGTAATAACATCAATAAGAAATTAGAGAAACATAAAATATTTGCATATTTTAATGTCCGAGCGTTTTATTTATTAGATTATGTCTATTTCTATTGTAGCCTGTTCAAAGTAAATAAATTTATTTATTCATTCATTTATTCAGATTTAGAAAAATATGGTTGAATCAATATACATGTAGTGTCACTTTTGTACCCAATTAATTTATACTAGCTTTTTACCCGCGGCTTCGCTCGCGTGAGCTTGAATTTAAAAACATCATTAAATGCTGTTCCGTGCCAAATTTAGCAAAATTCGATCTTTTTTAGAGTCACCTCGGTGTCTGTGTCTCTATGTTTGTCAAAGATTTTTTGGAATTCTAAAAAACTATGAGACGTAGGTGTATGTATCCATAAGAAAGATAAATTGTCTTGAAATGAAAATTCATTATTATTATTTACATTTTACTCTTTACATTCATTCATAATTAAAGTTAATTTAGTTTTGATAAAATAATGATGAATTTCATGGTCTTCTATCAATTTACGGTATGATGTTTATTTGAGATATTTCATTCATAGCATTGGTCCTATTTAATATTGATTAGTACCATAAAATAGATGTAGATATTTTTTTACGTACGAGTAGACTTCAAAATTTCGTAAATGCAGTTCTATAATAATGTATTATCACGTTTAATTTTAATTTTTTTTACGAGGGGTTTTTACGCATCTTCGGATGAAAGTTCCATAAAAACCCGCGTAAAGGAACATATCGTTGATGATGTGAAGCACCGACGACCCGGAAAGTCTAAAGTATGTCATGTCATATGTCAGTGACATGTTTAGTATCGTCCCAACCATTATATCGGATCTGATAGACAATAAATCCTTGCATTAGGACACCGATTCCTACCAATGATGAATCGCGAGGCTATTGAAATTAAAAAACATCGTAATTTTAATAGGGAAGATGGCTGAGTGCTACCATCTGCTAAGGACCCCATAATTAATAAAATTAAATTCAAACCCCAGCATACTACTGCATAATTAATCAGGCGTTACTTTGCGGAAATCCGTTATATTAAAGTTGGTAAAAATTATTGCGTGTGCAAAGTAATTTTTACCACGTTTAATACTACTGCATTTATTCTATTCTATTATATTCTAACTATGACATCAGGTGGTCAAACAACTCAGTCTTCCCGTTACCATGGGTGCTGTAAAGTGCCCAAAACATCGGGAATTAAAAAAGTTAAAATTAAACGCAAAAAATCCTTTAAATTAGTTTTAATCCTTATAAATTTTATTCACAGTGAACGTGGGAAGCACTAAACTCATGGGAGTAGAAAAATGTTCGCCTTGTTGCAGCGGTGAAAGAAAATCCGTCACCTCATACCGTCCTATTGTAAGAGGCGACATAGGAAAACAAACAGCAGATGGGCAGCATCATCTTCCTGACAACAGATCAAAATAATAATAGCTGCGGTTGCCAACCCGCCTACCAAGCGTGGCAACTATAGCATATATCCAGCTACTTGACAATTTATGGGAGAGGCCTATGTTCATTTCAGTGGATTTTTGATAAGCTGACTATAATGAGTGTTCTACTCATCTTTGGAACCTTTTATATTTACGGTAGAGTGAAAACAAAAAAGTAACATACCCGAAAATATGAATGAAATAAAAACTGCATATATTGCCCCATCAAAAGTAAAAAAGTAGCAGCTTACATACATGTTACATCAATCAACAGATTCATATTCGAGGGAATCGTACACGTTTTGCTCCCGTGCCATGATGAAATTTCATGGCGAACTACACAGCCCTCGATATTTGTTTAAATACAATTCATAAAAACTGAAAATAAGCTTTTGCATGATTGTTGACCACATCTACCTAGGTAATTACACATCCAACGATACCACGAACGAATTTTCAATTATTTACATCGTATATTCAGTAGCATTCTATTATTTAATTTTATCAGTGACTAACCATTTTAGTTTATTTAGAAGTAAGTAGATGGCGCCATTATTGGATAAAATAATGAAATCCAAAACTATACTATCTAGTAATATTAGCGATAGAAGAGAACAATATAAAAACCTCTTAGACTATTTATAAGCAAGCTATTATAAATACTCTAAGAAAAACCTTATCAATTTTCATATTTTTGATAGACGTCACTTTTATCTATTGATATTTTCACACTTTTAAAATAAAATAACAAAATAACTACAAAACTAAACGTTAGAATTTTTAAATAATTTTAAAAATCTAATTATTTAAATTTTTTGTAAGTTATTTATATTATTTAATTTATAACTATGTAACTGAAGGCAAAATATATTACTTTTTCCATTTGATGACAGATGGCGCTGTTTTGATAATAAATCTGTAGTTTCAAATTATTTTACCAAGGCTATAACTATATTTTAATCTTTATTTATAAATATGATATTTATTTGAAAAACACCCGTCATACCGCCAATAACTAAGATATAATAGAAAATTAACATCTAAAGAAAGGAAAATACTTAACCTTCTTTTTTCGAAGTTGCGTAATCGGATATAAAGTAGCCTATAAGTTGCACCGGGTTACTAATTACCTACATACAAATTTTCATGTAAATCGGTTTAATAGTTTTTGCGTGAATCCGGAATACACAGACAGACAGACAGACCGACAAAAATTCTAAAAACCACTAATTTGGCTTCAGAACCCCTTAATTAGTCCCCTGGACTTGTTTTTTCAAGAATATATTAGAATTACAGACACGACTTTTCTACAGATTTATTATATGTATAGATGTTAGACATTTTTTTTACGGAATAAATTATAGGGTCGAGTCACTGAGCTAAAGTCCTTTTCAATTTTAGTTCTTTTGTTTACTTTGAAATTTAGTTAAGTTTAAGTACATTTGTTCAATAAAGTTTGCTTCTCTGCTGAATTTTACTTCAAAAGATAAATCTTAGCAAAAATAATCCCCAGAAGATACAAGTTTGCGCGTTTACTGCAAAAAATAACCCTTTTGTCGTATCTCCTTAGTTTCACAGCACTCCTCTTGTTGCCTCAGCCAGTATCTGAATGCCAGCTCCTTCCACTTGATAGCATTCAGCGCAGAGCGGCTCGAATCGTCGACGACTGAGTTCTTTCCGATCGGCTCGATTCACTGGCGCTGCGAAGAGATGTTGCATCCCTTTGCATTTTCTATCGCGTCTATCACGGGGAGTGCTCTGAGAAATTGTTCGGATTAATTCCAGCTGCCAAATTTCACCAATACACATCGCAACAAAACCATCCACATCATATGGATGCTAGGCGGTCCATTATTGAGCAAATTTACTAGGAGTTTTCTTCCTCGCACGGTACTTTGTGGAATCGTTTACCACCGGCGATTTTTCCGGTCCTACGCACTTGCAATTCCCCTGATGTTGCAGTTGTTCATGGGCGGTGGCCGACACTTACCATCAGGTGAGCCGCATGCTCGTTTGCCCCTCTTCTATAAAATACTTACAATTCGTCTAGGTCTAGTTCACTCACTGCTGCATTTTGGTTTGAAGTGTTTGGAAATTAGTATAGTTTGGAGCATTTCATCTTTGCTCTTAAGGTGATACGTTAATTTTATACGTTATTTTTATTACGTGTTTGTAGTTGTTCCCCGACTTCAAAACAAAAGATGCACTCACTGGATTGAGCCGAGTGGTGGGGGCGTAGGAGAATCCACCTCATTTCGACATGTGGATATCGTAAGAAGCGACTGTGAGAAATGCCAGAAAGATCTCATTGCTTTCAATAGCGGTATAAACACCACGCTTACTCCAGATGTGAAACACTCGGATCAGGCAGTTGCGTCAAAAGTGCGAGAAAAAGCTGGGACAAATTGCTGAGATAATAGTTTCCTTAGTGACTGCATTTTGGTATATCATTGTAGTAGGTAATTTCATTAAGATTAGTAATATGTTGCTGACGAACCGTCACCTTCTTTCTGACATTTTTATTTAAGTTTGTTAAGTTCAAAAACATTTAAAGTAATGTTGCCTAAAGTTATTTTATGAACTGATTTTTTTACTATTTTCGGTAATAATTTGAAAAACTATTTACACCATACATAAAATTAAGTCTATTTCTTAAATATGTAGATGTTATTTTACTTATCAGGATCAGCTTCACGAGTTCGATCCTCGCCGACACCATTGAAAATGTTGAGTACAGTTTTATATGTGGTAGCAGAGTAAGTCTCCATGCTACATTTTCCAAGCGGCTATGGGATATGCCAGAAAGATCTCTCGATTTCTGGTAGATGGGAGTAGCATCTTGTTTATGCAAGGCGTAAAATAGATCGGTAACGAAAAGCAGCGTCGAAGGAGCGTGACGATGTCTTGATTTTACGAGACAGTAAAGAAGAAGAAAAGTAGGGAAAATATCGATTCGTCTTCCAAGCGTTGTGATTATTAAAAATCTTTCCTTCAACGGTAGAGGCCTATGACCAACAGTAGATTTTGCCGAGGTGATGATGATGATGAAGATAAATACTGGATTTAACGCAATTAAATCTCATAGAAATTCTAAATATACATATATAGATTTTATAAATCCCATTGATGAACCCTTTAATCCCCAAAAAATATGCCAATAAAGCTTTTAAGTGCTGGAACTGCTATAATATGCAGGCGAGAAGGTAAGTCCAGAGCCGATACTCATTGCAATGGTATCGAATACCGCATTTCATAACCAGTGAGAGAGCGATTAGTTAGAAATATTCAGTAATGTTTTTTAACTGACTTCAAAAAGGAGGTACTCAATTCGACTGTATTTTTATTTTATTTTATTTTTATGTGTATTTTCTCTTAACTTTTTCTAGGGGAATCGATTGTAATGATTCTTCTTTATTTCAAAACTGATGCTTCTCATGTGGTCCAATATAAATTTGATCAAGGTCTGACCAGTAGTTTTTAAGTTATTCTTCATAATTTATATTGAAGTCGGTTGTATAAAATTTTAATTTACCACACTTGTTACTGCAACCGTTCGAAGACACCATGTCTGTCAGTCAGCACACCGAAACATAAATAATATTTTATCTACAATCAAATATTAACTAAAATAAATCATAACTATGCTTCTAATAATATAATAAAAATGTAGATCGTAATACAAAATCATAATCGCTTAATTACTGTTTTTTTAAACTCCTTGTCTACCGTTCAATATCTTACACGTTCAGTCGGTTTTCAACCTAATGTGAATTCATAGATCATCATTCATTCGGCTTAAGAGAATCTATCGCCCAATTTCATTCCATGGGCGTTGTAAGAGGTGATTATGAAATATGCGAAAAAAATCTCATGACAAACCTCACGCTTCCTATAGATAACGATATAATCGTCAGATGTAAAATACCCGATAATACCCAAACATGCGATATGTCAAAGTTGCGAGATGTCTATTTGCCTGCGAAGGGTTTAAGGCAAAGCGTATATCAGAAGAGATCCCGAGAAGCAAGGGAGCTTAACGGGTCTATAAGAAGGAAAAAGATTTTCTGTTACCATAATTACGTTATTATGATTTTATGACTGTTAAAGTTTACTTTAATACAAATATATTTATTTATTTAGAATCTTTATTGCACATAAAGTGTACAGTAGCTTATTGCACATAAAGTTTAAATAATACATACACACATTTTAAGCATACTTACATTCATACAAATAAGATATCAACACACCTACATATATAATTTATAATATCATCATATAAATCAAATGGTGATCATTAAATCATTTTTAAATAATTAAAAATTAAATCGCTGAGCAAAAAATTACAGAATATATTAAATTAACCCTTCATTACGATAATTAATAGAATCAAGCGTTACTATGCATACATTTATTGAGTGATGGTGTAGTAGTGCACACGGTTAATGACTGTGAAAGGGAGGAAAGTGCTCTTAGAATTAGGTTCCATTCCAACCAATTCACTTTTGCACGCGGATCCTTTGCAAATTAATTTTCACATCTTTACTTTATTAAGAGTTTTCATGTCAAAAATTAAGACGCTGTATTAATAATTGGGCTTGTTATCTTTATCGTCAGTTTAATGATGACGACGTTGTTTCAGACTGGATTTACGCCATCATTTTTAGTTTATTACTCAGTTAATTTTAAATAAAACTAGTTTTACGGATTTTATCGCGTATATTAACTTATTTTATATTCCCGACGTTTTGAGTACTTTACAGCACCCATGGTGACGTGGGGGACTGAGGTGTATGACGTCCCAATGTCATAGTTAACCACGGCTACTTCCAGATTAAAAATTATTAATTTTTGTTCCGATCTACGCAGTATGAATTTACAGTATATTAAAGTTGTATGCTTGGGTTGGGATTTAATTTTATTAATTATGGGATCCCAAGCAAATGGTAGCACCCAGCCATCTTCTCTATTGAAATTAGGATGTTTTTTGATTTCAATAGCCTCGCGAATCATCCTTGGAAGGAATCGGTGTTCTTTAGCGAGGTTTTGTGGTGTATCAAATCTAATGTAGTAACGGGGGCGATCCTGTACGTGTTCACAGACTACAGACTTCCCGGAGCGTTGATTCTTCACATCAGCTATGTGTTCTTTAACGCGGGTTTTTATGGATCTTTTAGTTTGTCCTATATAAGAGAGACCACATTCACAATCAAGCTTGTACACTCCTGCATCTTGCAGGGGGACATTACACTTGACTGATGGTAAAACTGACTAATCTTCGGCGGCTTGAAGTATGTTTTAATGGAAGCACGCTTCAAGATGTAGCCAATCTTGTCAGTGACACCTCTGACATATGGCAGTACAGCAGGCACTCGCTCGACTGTGGCTGGCTTCACTCGTTCACTGCGACGTAGGCGCGGGACCCGAAGCTTATTATCGTGCGAAACTTGCTTGACGTGTTGGAGCTCGGCGGCCAGGTGTTTACTGTCACAGATCCCTCGTGCTCTCTGAAACAAAGATTTACCCACGGTAGCTAACTGTGAAGGATGGTGATGAGAATCACCGTTTAAATATCTATCTGTATAGGTCTTTTTTCTATACACAGTGTGTCTCAAGGTGTTATCAGGACGCTTGTAAATTACTCGAAACGTCGGGAATATAAAATAAGTTAATATACGCGATAAAATCCGTAAAACTAGTTTTATTTAAATGTGTAGTGTTCGCGTAAATATAAGAAATCATTATCATTTAATTTTGTTATTATATACATTACTAATCCATATATCCGTATACATAGCCCAAGGGATTAGTAAGCTGAAGTGGCAATGGGCCGGCCATATAGCTCGAACAACCGACAACCGATAGGGAAGAAAGGTTCTCGAGTGGCAGCCTCGTACCGGCAGGCGAAGTGTATGGCGTCCCCCCACTAGATGGAGTGACGACCTGGTAAGACATGCAGGAAGTCAACGGATGCAGATCGCTCAGGATCGTGCTTTGTGGCATTCCTTGGGGGAGGCTTATGTTCAGCAGTGGACTTGTGATGGGCTGTAATGATGATGACGATGATACATTACTAGTGCTTCGCCCCGGCTTCGCATGGGTTATTTCTAGATTCATTGTTATTTTTTCTGGTCCAAATGTAAATCTAAACCATCTAGGGACCCATACAAACACACAAAAATTTCATCAAAATCGGTCAAGCCGTTTTTGAGTTTTAGCGAGACTAACGGACAGCAATTGATTTTTATTTATAGGAATAAGATATATATAAGAATTTGTGGAAGAATGCCGCTTGTAGTGGCGGCCTATGAAAATCTACTAAAAGAGGAAAATTAAATAGGAGATGGGCAGCAGCATCTTCCAAACTGAGATTTTCATACACACATTGGGAAGGCCTGTGTTTTGCAGTGAACTGGGCTGAAATTTTCTCCAAAAGACAACCTCACGTGCACGCACTGTATCTCGCTAACTAACAAAATACACGGACTGCTAATGAGCAGCAAAATTATTAACGCGAAGGTTTTAATTATATTTTATAGAAGTAAGCGTGACAAACGAGCACACAGTCCACCTACTGGTAAGTGAATAATATGTTCGTATACACCTACATCTACCCTTGACTAAGATTCAATACGCAGATGCGATGTCACCCCTGAGGACTAAAATGAAATGCCTCGTTATCGGTTAAAAGAGTCTTCAGTTCAAGTCCCTCGCCATAACAAATACAGCAGCATTTTGCTGCAATTTCACGTTGTTTTCTATGCGAATGTGGTTCTTACCCTGTCAAGCTGAATCATTTGGGTTAGCATACAATAGGCGCATAACAATAGTATGGCTCTACCACGAAAATAATTAAACGTAAAATCTCTCGTAAACGTAAAGCCTCTGGGCTCACCAATTCCCCTGGGCTCACCAATTCCCCTGCCCTGCGTGATGAGTATGGGCAAGTCTTCACATGCCAACAGGCGCATTCTGCCGACAATAAACTTAAGGCTGTTGATTTTATGCGAGAGAAATTGTGAAATAACCATAGTAAAAACATAGTAATTTTTCTTTTTAGTGTTCCAAATCTAATTAGCAAAGCAGACCACTTAATATAAATAGACTAACTGGCTCATCAGACTTTGTTCTTTCTTTTACTGTAGGCGGCGGGGCCGAATTCACTCCGGACTTTTTACGGTGTAAATACAGAAAAAATATTAATACATTACTCGTCCATTCATCGGGTCCAAATTTTGTATTTTTCGTTTTTGGCAGTAAACCAATTTAATGTATTGTGAATATGAGTCAGTTTGGTTCCTAAATATAGAAATTGTCAATAATTTCAGTATAGCGCCACCTACCGGCACTAGCATGGCAATGGACCATTGTCTCGACAAAGCAAATAATATATAGTGTGAATATGATCTCTCGAGTCTTGTTGAGTCTACTAACAGAAGCAACGATTACTTAATATATTTATTGGAACGAAGTTCCTTATCGGACGGTACGAATTTGGCGGATGGGGGCTAGGCGAGAAAAATGTAAGATTTTTCCGTCAAAACCCCTTCTGACGTAGTGTAGACGGCCTTGGCCTATAAGGAAGCGAGGTGGAATAATATCCATCTCCTTCGCACTTTTTCTTATCTTGCCGTGAAAGAAATATTATTGTATTTTAAATGACGCATCATTTTAATAGACGCTAGTAGTTTATTTATTTGTATTTGTTAATCAATAATAATATACTACTAAAGGAACTTCGTTCCAACCGAGTATTCCACGACACTCACGCATGTTTTTTTTATTTATTTATAAACAAGTTACTTTTAAAGTATTATGTAAAAACGTAAAACATAATACGTTTTCCTAGTTTTAATCATTATGAACATAAATTATTAATTTTATCAATGTTATTAATGTAAAGAGGGTTTCACAAACATGTCAAAAACATCGCGTTAAAGCTTCGACCTACAACAAATCATCCAGTCGAGAAAATATTAATTACTTTAAGAACTTTATCAGGGGCTTGTACTGATGGTAAATGAAGCTGTAATATCGATTTGTTTTTGATAAGAATACATGCTTCATTTTGATCTGTAGACATTTTAAGTAATTCCTAGTTGACAATTGACATCGCATTATTCTTTATAGCTTTATCTGCCTGAAACAGTCCACTGCTCGACGACATAGGTCTCTATCACAATGAAGACAATTTGCCACAATTGTCCCACATTACTGGCGTATTGAGGATCGCACTATCAGCCATCTTGCACTTTTCTTGCTTGTCTGGGTATTGTACCACTGTTAATAATAATAATAATGATTTAATTTCAGAGTCAAACTCCATACTTTGTTAGTAATAAAAATAAACTTAAAATTAATGTTAGTACATATACAAATGAAAACAACAATGCTTATTAAATATAAATATTTTTAATATATAATATTATTAATATATTAAACATAAGAGGTCTGGACCCATATGCACAGTGGACAAACAAGCCTTCCCAATACAGTACATACATAGGAGTGCGTTGGCACTGTCTCGCACGCGTACCGCATCAGAGAGGTCACTCTCTTCCGCATTATTGTAAAGCTGTCCGTGTTAGCCTCAGCGAAAAAGTAATGGAGATTGGTATACTGTCATCTATTTTTTTTGCTTATTATAAACCAATGCTTGACTACAATCCACCTGGTGGTCAGTGGTGATAAAGCCTTGGATGATAAATTGCACTGTCTTAGCACAACAAAATCCCTGTTTAATTATCTATCAAGGTTATAGCCTATTAAACCTTAATAAGTGCAGTGCTAAACATAGAGATAATAGTTAGAACCTAAAACTAGTTACAAAAAGTAATCATGAATTGAACAAAAGTTAATCTCAAAATATAACAATTCTTATTCAATAGTGCAGTTCCAAAGGATCGGTCTCGATGATAATGAGTTTCTTAAAATGTTTACAAATTTAACATAAGTAGATTAAATTTAAACTTATTTACATAAAGAAGGTTTGGTGGAAGAAATAACAAAAGTAATTTACAATCATTTGTATTCATGCTAACACTAAATTGAGAGTACAACCTAAGTTATAGGTATTTCGTGTCACAAATAAGTTTAACTTAATAACTGATAACCGTGTGGGATCATAGTTAACGTACCTGTGCTCAGAGTCGTGGTTCATAGGTTGAAATGCCGACCAAAGATTCGGAACACTAAAATATACTAGTAAAAGCCGGCGAGATGAAAAGCCGTCAGTCTATTGCTTTATAAGAGTGTCGTAGATTGTCATAAAATATGTAAAGGAAATTATACCCACCACACCACACATAAACGAAAATAAGCTTGCGAATTGGCGACTGGTGGAGATCTTATTAGGCCCTCCTTAACTAGTAATAACTCAGGTCAAGGCGGCGGTACTGTGTGTACCCCTACACATACCAACTATTTCTCCGAAAGTTAACGCATTATAAACGGATACGAGACCTCAGCTCCTCGAGTTACCACTGCAATTACAATACAATTAAAAGTGTTTCCGTAGTTGAGGAATATGGCAAGACTATGGGATTTTTGCCGGTAAAGGTTCCGCCTTAACTCATCCAATTCCCTTGCGTCGGAATGGCAACCAATAAGGAATTTCTTAGAATGAAATAAAATTTTACAGCATACGATACTTACATAATATCCGATCCAATACATTGAAATTGCAGCGATGAACGAGTTAACCAAACAAAAAAGATGATAAACTATTGATGATGATAATTATGATTACATGTATAGGTACTAAATTAAAATTATTAATTATCGTAATGAGCTAAGCCACTGCGCCACGGAGCCGTCAATTCCTTCAACGAACTAAAAATAATAAAATAATTTTACGTTCCGTGGTAGCTCAGATGGTTAGCGCTCGCTGTTAATTTCACAGTACGTGAGCAACCCGGGTTCGAACCCCGCCGGCACCAATGAAATTATTAATTGCAATTTTAATTGCTGATTTACCACGTGCTCGGCGGTGAAGGAAAACATCGTGAGGAAAACTGCGTGTCTGAGAAATAAGAAAAAAAAATATTTCGAAGACATGTGAAATTCGCCAACACGCTCTGGGGCGGACAATTCCTTACCCTAAACCCCTCTTAGAAATGAGAGGAGGCCTGTGCCCAGCAGTGAGACGTATATTGGCTGTAACTTTTAATTTTACGTTCCGAAGTCGGTGTTAAGACGTAGAACAATTAAAGCCACGACTTCAGAAGGTGAAATTATTTTAAACTCATTAGTTCACTAGAATCGTTTTTTTACATTGTTTTATTTAGTAACGAGGCTGGATAAAATTATCCCGGCCGGAGTGACCCAAAAAATGACCCTACATTACAGGAAGGATGTGAAAGAATGCGTGCGCACTCATCTAGACTTATGCTGATCTGCCTCGTGTTTCAAGGGCTGCAGCCACGATGATGCGGCGCCAGCTGTCTTCACACACATAAACTTCACAGATAATCGCGAAATATTGCGTTATTGTAAATTTCTATACACTTTACGATATTTTTGTATAGTTTAATATCTGAATTACACAAAGGCGGGAGCGATGACGCGAGATTGCAGCAGTGAGGTTGGTTTCGTGTCTTCTGAACTTGTGAGAACCCCGTTAACACAAGAGTGCACACGCTAAAGGAATAAAAGACGGTAAATAGGAAACCCGGAATCTCATAAGCGTTTGACGGTAGTGCAAAGTGGCGTGAACAGAGGCATTCTATCTTAGTCTTCAGGTGTGGAAACTGCAATTTGATTCTTAATCGAAGATAGATGTAGGTGTATTTGAGCTACAGCATGTTTTCAGGTCAGGATCTTTTTAGGTTGCTCGTATGTCACTAATTTTATAAAAAATTAAGAAGTTTAAAAAAGAGCACTAGTTAAAATAATTAAATTCCAAAAAAAAAAAATGAACACATTCGAATTGTATGTAGTCGTTTAATACTATTCAGAATAAACTATATTATGCTAATACAGTTTAAGCAAACTGGAATGGAGCCAAATTTTAACCAGTACGGTTCATTACGTCCGCTTGAAGATGAAAACAAATGTACTGACAAGGTAATGTATTTAATAGGCGCTTTATATCTGTCGTAGTAACTTAGTGATCGGAGTTTCAACTACTGAAGCTACGTGCAAAAATACATTATTGAATTCGTAATTGGTCTTTTTTATGATTGAATATTTTATTACCCTTGACATCTTATACGTGGTAGAGCCATGCTGCAGCTATATTAGCAGTATAGTTGTAGTACGAATGGGTCGGCTCGACCGGGGAAGGACCACGCTCTCACAGAATACCAGCGTAAAATAGCAGCTTAACACTGCTGTGTTTCGTATGGTCAGTGTAAATAACCGGAGACCCTTTTTACTGGAAAAGTGAAAAAAAATCTTAGTCCTCACGGGTGACAACGCATCTGCATTTTGATTCTTTATTGAAGGTAGATATAGATGTCTATGGGTCACAGCAACCGCTTACCATCAGGTGGACTGTGTGCTCGTTTGTCACCATATCCTATAAAAAAAAAAACTAAATACGGAGGGGTTAGTATACGTGAATGCTCTTCTCTTTTCACGTACACTTCTTCTCTATCAGGCTTTCGGCTATAGACTGTAGAATTAAGGAATTTCAGATAAATTTTCCGTCATTACTTGGTTGCCAGTCTCAAGCGTTTACCACTAGGAAGCATCACACTGGAGTGATATAGGTAATACGGTTCCTATTGAAATAGGTAGTGTAGTACCTACCTATACCTACCTATATGTATTGAGGTTGACACTTAAATAAATAAAATATTCCTTGCACCATGACTAAAGCATAAGCGTCACGATGTTTAAAAAGAAATGCAGGTGCTAAGACATTTAAAAAATAAGTATTTAACAGATCTATTGCTGTCGCGCTGTGCCCTGTATGTGAGTGTTATGTATAAGCACAGAATAGATAATAGTACAAGTAGTGTAAGAGAGACAGTTGCAGCTGACTGCTTATACCTAGACAAAATCATCACCTCATATTCTCTTTTTCTTCATATCTGTTCTCCACTCAAAAACTGAACCGTTTGTATTTTAATAATAATTAAAATGGCTTGTGGATATGTCTACATGTTTTGCTTACAATTACTTCCCGGGTGTTTGATAACGACGGTATAACAAGGCTATTTTAGTATTTTTTAAATAATTAATTTGTGAAAAAAAAAACCACATGAACATGGCAGTAGTAACAAAAATTGTCCCACTGCTGGGCACAGGCCTCCTCTCATTTCTAAGAAGGTTTTAGGGCAAGGGATTGTCCGACGCGCTGCCCCAATGCGTATTGGTGAACTTCACATGTCATCGAAATATTTTTTCTTATTTCTCAGACATGCAGGTTTTCTCACGATGTTTTCCTTCACCGCCGAGCAGGTGGTAAGTCAGCACTTAAAATAGCCACTAACAATTTCATTGGTGCCGGCGGGGATCGAACCCTGTGTTGCTGTAAATTTACAGCGAAATCGTACTGTGAAATTTACAGCGAGCTCTTAGCCCCTGAGCTACAACAATACGACTTCTTTTTAACCGACTTCAAAAAGAGGAGGTACTCAATTCGACTGTATGTTTTTTTTTATGTGTGTTACCTTATTACTTTTTTCTACGTGAACCGATTTCCATGATTCTTTTTATTTGAAAGCTGGTGCTTTTCATGTGGTCCAATATAAATTTGATCAAGGTATGACCAGTAGTTTTGGGTTATTCTTAATAATTTATATTGAAGTCGGTTGTACAAATTTTTAATTTTACCACTTGTATTAACATTAAGTAATAGAGAACAAAATACATAAGATACATGAAAAATAAAAAAAATATTTTAATCCTTACATCGTATTTTCAAACGAGTTAAATTAACGATTACAGTTTTATTTATTTTATAAGGCAAAAAAAGTTATCGGTGCCCGTCGGACCCTTTAATCAAATGGGTCGCGAAGCGTGGTGTTACGGTACCGCAGTTCTGTCGACCGCTAAGTTTAGACGACGCTGAGGGAAAAAAACGAACGATCAATCGAACTAAAGTTTAGTGGTCAGGTCCCGTAAGTCATGTTTCACACCGCGGTGTAAACTTCCGAAGTAATGACTTGGTATAAAAAGTGTACTGCCAGAATTTTTACACTGTTCCGTAGGATATTGTTACTGGAAATATTTAAAATTTTATTGATACATGAATAAGCTCAACCTATTTCAAAAACTTTTAATGAATTTCACTTAACAGCTCCGTAGCACAGTGACTTTAAGCATTTTGCTTCGGGTTTGCATACCGCTGGCAATAACCCACAAATAACTGTGCCGTGTTTAAGATCTGCGTGAGAAATAAAAATGATATATCTTACTTAGCTTGAAGAGTACCTCCCTTATTCAATTTGTTATTTTATTTTTCATTCAATTCATAATAATTTTAACATATTTAACTTAACATAAAAATAAAACTTGTACTAAAATTTTATTATTCTATGTAATCAGATAAGTTTATGGCCTGAGTTTGTATCTTTTGTAAATGCATTATAAGCTTAAATGGCAAACTTTGGAACATTTCACAGCACCGCAAACCTCCCAAAGATTAAGACACAGAGGTAAATTTTATTAGATCTTTTCTCTAAGTATTTAAATATGGAAAATTTGTTGAGTGTTTTGAAAGCGAATGCGAATGAATTATAATACAGTGATTATTTTTTTAAATGTTTATGGTCATTAGCTATTGGTAAGTCGGAGATGCAATGCTTAAATTTTAGAATATGAACGCACAATTTCCAACCACGGGTACAGCACTACTGAAAATACAATATAACTTTTATGTGTTACTTAACCATTTCACTGTCCCGTGAGTCATATATCAACATTTCAATTGTTTAACTATTCTGTCTATTTCTCGGACAGGGAAGTTGTTAATTAACCACCGCTCGGCTAATGAAAACCTGAAACAATAAAGAAACGTTTCTTGTAAAAAAAATAAAGTGACAATCGAGACATATACCTAATGGTAAGTAGAGTTGCTACAGCCCATGGAAAATTGTAACCGAATTATAACATTTTTGCGGAAAAAATGGTTAAAAATCTCTCTCACCTGTCTCTATTGTTATGAGTATTAATATGTTGAAGGCTTGTGGTTATGGAACATTAATTGTGGATAGCATGCTTTTGACCAATTTTACAATATTTTATGTTATTTTTTTTATTTCTTACTATATGAGGATTCTTAACGAGCTATGGAGAGGGCTATGCTCAGAGCTTTTGCTTGTGAAAGAATCTTAACGATGATATCCGTAGCAGAACCAAAGTAACCAATGTAGCCCAATAGATCCATTACGGGTCGGATCAAATAATCTATTAGCTTTTTCTGACAAGAAAATCTCAATTCCTCTTTTGAAAACAGGAAGTTGGCGGTATTTCACCATTGTGCCTCGGAAAGCTTGTAAAGCCGTTCAGCGCCTGAACTCTGGTCGTGTCGGATTGCCGTCCCATCGAACTATATGAGTGAGTGATTATATATCGGAGTTATCTTGCGCAGGTGGCGAATGCCTCCGTTGAAACTCTCCGTCATGACCGAAATCCGTAATAGCCTAGGTAACATTATATAACAATATGGAGTCACATTGTTCGTTAGTGATGTCGATAATAAATTATTTTGTCAACTACATACTATACGCAGGATACCGTTGCCAATATACGAGTTATGACTTGCTACTGATTGTTTGGCACTATCGTTACTACTTGGATGATGTCATGCATATCAATGACTAGACGATCGTAGTACAATACACAGGCACAGCTTGAAACCATCTATTGTGAATTAAAGCTGCCATCTATGGGCGCTGTAAATTTTCATACTAATTGTATTTAATTTTATTTTCAGAAGTATTACATGTTATTAAATTTAAAAAAATAATCTTTATTTCTATATTTTGAATACGTTAATTGCGTGTTGTGGTTGAGTAACAATATCCACTACCCCATATCGTCTAGTGGGTGTCGCAGGAGGCGACAGAAGGAAACAAACCAGAAGATGGGCAGCAGCGTTTTCCTAAAAAAAACTAGAAAATTAAAAATTGCTAACTCGCCTGCAAAGCATGGCAACTATGGCAAATATCCCCCTTGAAATAATCTATGTTCAGCACTGGGCTTTTGATAGGCTGTAATGATGATGTAATATATATGAACTGAATAAACATGAACTAAAATTGATGTTTTTATTTTAATCTTAATTTAAAATTATGACTAATGTGTGTAAGGGCTGCTTTTATAGGTAAATGCTAATCTTAATATACATACAATCACTGCTGTGTAGCTTTGAAGGGTAAGACACTAGTAAAATAAAAGGCTGTGAGATATCTCCTTTTAACCATCAGAGTGACAACACTTCAACGTGGTAGTGCCACGCTGCAGCTATATTATGGTTGTAGGATGAATGGGTTGGCTCGACCGGGGCAGGACCACGCTCTCACAGAATACCAGCGTAAAATTGCAGTTTAATGCTGCTGTGTTTCGTATGGTGAGTGTAAAGAACCGGAGACTTTTACTGAAAACGAGGCATTCCATCTTAGTTCTCATGGGTGACAACGCATCTGCATTTTGATTCTTAATCGAGGATCAATGTAGATGTCTATGGGCCACAGCATCCACTTACCATCAAGTGGACAGTGTGCTCGTTTGTCACCCTTATTTTATATAAAAAAAACAATACTGAGACTTTCTTCATTTAAATTTATTTGCATCTTTGTCCTCAATGGTAACAACGCATCTGTAGCCTTTTTTGTCGCATTTTGGTTGCAGGTATCTATGGGCTGCAGTTGCTTCATACTTAGATGGACTGTTAGCTCTTAGTTACTTATGGTTACGCTAAAATAGTGCGATTCAACATCTAGCGTTTCATCAGCACTTCCTTCCACTTGACCGCATCCAACGAGGAGCGGCTCAAATCGTCGAAAACCGAGTTCTTTCTGATTGGCTCGATTTACTGGCAATGCGAAGAGATGTTGCATCCCTTTGCGTGATTTCTCTTGTGGAATCATTAGCCACCGGCGATTTTTCTGGACCGATATGACTTAGGAACCTTCAAGAAACGGGCGTTCTCCTTTTAATAAAGCCGGCTATTCACTTATAATTCCCCTAGTGTTGCTGTTGTTCGTGGGCAGCGGTCGGCACTTTAAATCAGGCGAGCCGCATGCTCGCCTGATTTAAAGTGCCCGTAAAAGAAAAAAAACTATCAGGTGGGATTGTATTCAAGTACTGGCTTATAATAAGTTAAAGAAATTTATACATAAAAATTAATTAAAATATAAAACTTTATTTAACTATGTTGTATAATTTTTTTAAACTTTTTAAGTATTCTGTGTAAGAAAACGGAACTCTAACGGAGATTACAAAATAAAGGACTCCCGTTGAAGCGCTTAATTTCCCAGGTTACCGGACGTGACTGGCTCAAGCGGATCGAGCCAGAAACACCTAAATTACTTTTAATGCCTCCAACTCGATGATATAGCGCTACTTTTGGTTTGATAAGATATTAGATATTGTAGTTAGAAAAGTTATTATTGTCATGGTGGGTTTTGTTATGAAATTTAATTTAGTAATGAAAATTATACAGATTAAAAGAGTTTATGTAAAGTATTGTTTTATTTTCGATCCCTAATTGATGCCAGGTCAATAAAATTGGTATTATCATCATCATCATTACAGCCCTTCACAAGTCCACTGCTCAACATCCCCCAAGGAATGTCACAAAACATGGTTCTGAGCCAACTGCATCAATCGACTTCTTGCATGTCTTACCAGGTCGTCACTCCATGTAGTGGGGGGCCGCCCTACACTTCACCTACCTACGTGAAATTGCTGATTGCAATTTAATTGGTGATTTATCACGTGCTTGGCGGTTAAGTTAAACATGTCGATGAATGAAATATTTCCAGGGTATATAAAATCCACCGACACGCACTGGAGCAACGTGGTGGTCTACTAGTATATACTCCATAACTCTCAGATATGAGAGGAGGGATGTATGGTCGTAACTTTAATAATATAAACAAATAAGAATATTCAGGGGATAGATGTGGATGAGTGCAGAAGTAGTTATGTTGTAAAAAAGATAGGTATAAAGGGAGCTTAATAGAATAGAAAATATTTGATTTTTTTATTCATTACAGATTGTGAATAACACTTATCGAATGCCATTTACGCTTTTACCACTGGTACCGATAAAATCTGCAAAGTATCATTGAGTTGTTACAATTCATCTCGCTGAACTACATACGCACACACACACACAGACACACGCACACAACACGGCGCATTCGGTTGCAAAATAAAATATCTTTTTATCTTTTATCTTTTATACAATATCAGTTACAATGTACAATAAATAGACAATTATTATTCATATTTTTAACCCGCGACGAAAAATAGGAGTGTTATACGTTTAACGTGTGTATCTGTGTCTGTCTGTGGCATCGTACCGATTAAGATTTCGTTTTTTTTTTAAATTTGAAAAGTGTCTTGATTGAGAGTGTTCTTTGATTCAAGAAAATCTTCGGAGGTTTTTAAATTTTTAATTTAAGTTGTAAAGAACATTGTTCGATTCATTGAACATGTTTCGAACATGTTTTCTACTTACTTGTTGCTCCTTTGTCAGCACGTAACAGTTCATTACTGGGCGTATTCTATTGTAAGAATAGAAGAGGCCTAGGCCCAGCCTCTTTCATTTTCGTCAATCTTGGCAGACGGATTATCGATCGCAGTACCACACGTGTTGCACTTATCTTTGTCGTGGTGTTCTCTTTGTCACTAGTGGATGACATAAGGCTATCTATCAGAGATCATAAGGTTTTTCTGGGATTTACCAGAGTCGTCTCTTTCGACACGTGGGACGAAATGGAACGGATTGATCTCTGACGCCATCGCCACACGGCACTCTTTATCTGTACGTAGTAAATAATAACTTGACCATTCAAAAATATGATTTTTATAAGTATAGAATAACGAGCCCCAAATATTTACATTACGTACTCGTACATATGTATGTGTTTGCTATTATTCCATTCAAACTTACGGTGACCGCGAAATTTACTGTAAGTGTGGCTTTGCGCAGGTACAGACAGTTAACAAAACAACTGAACAATAGAGTAATTTTTATTCAATATAGATTAAAAATTATTGTTATTAAGTAATTTTTTACTTTTACCATTTGAATGAACCATACAAACATATACAGGGTTATTTTTCAAAGAGTAGCCAAATTTTAAACTTAAGTTCAAATATATAAATAATGATATACCGTTATTGTAGTTTTTGAAAATACGAGTAAATAAGGCTACTTTTATTTGAAATTATCCCAAATTGAATGTGATTTATGGGCAACAACCGATCAACCCTCACAAATATGTGCGCGGGTACTAAAATAGTGGGCGTTAGATATTTATGAATGACAATCTCTTAAAATAATGCATTACCACGCATTTTGAATTTAAAAGATAAAAAGGACAGAATGTTTGAGATTTTTTTTGATTAATTTTTCTTCACCATTCGCCTTTATTACTTATTCTGAACCTTATCTGCAAATTTCACTGTACAGACTTCTCTAACATCCGTAACGTACTAACGTTAGTTAATCTCTAATAGGTAAATTATAGACACAGTTATTGTTATAGAATGATGTGTTCTCTTTTAATTGGTAGTAAATAATAATTTGTAGGTGTAAGTTAATATGTACAACTGTTACATAAATTAATAAATAAACGTCAGTACTAACAAATTAATTAATTATCTTATATGCTCAATTGCGTCGCAACTGGTCTAGTTGAAGTGGAAGTTATGATTTAAGGACTGCATATTAAAATTTTAGATTTATAGCATAAAAATATCACGCATTTTGAAGCATTACGAGCAAACGACTTATTCCAAAAGGACTTGAAGTCATTGTATGTCGAAAGTATGCCATTTGAACCAGGAACAGTTTCCGAAAGACCTTTAATTCGATATAATTGCAAGTTATGTCGTGTTACGCGCTCAGAATACAGCCGTGATCGATGGTTACTGTACTGAATAACAGTTGCTCTTTTTAAATGCGAGTGCATAACTGTACCGTTATATCTGTCTTGACTACAAAGGTTACATCACGATCATGCCAAGCTTTTAATTAACCATTGTGGTGACCTGATGTAATATTGCATCATGACCAACATTTTGAAAGCCATTCATTAAGGTTTCTTTAAGCTACTTTTATTGACAGATACAACACAATAGCTTTATATGTGGTAGATTCATACTGCAGTTATATATATGTATGTAGGACAAATGGGTCAGCTCGACCGAGAAGTGATCACGCTATAACAAAATACCATCTTTAAATAATTTCGTATAGTGGTGTATGGACCCTTTTTAAAACGGGGCATTACATCTTAATCCTCAGGGGCGACAACATATCTGCATTTTGAATTTTTATCGAGGTTAGATGTAAATAATATCTATATCACACAGCACCCACTTAATACCAGGTAGACTGTGTGCTTGTTTGTCACCCTTATTATTTAAAATAACTAAATATACACGTGTAACAGTTGTCGAAGAAGTGGTCGATTTATCAAGTAGTTGCAGTAATACTCGTACTTATAATGTTCTCTAGACCGAATTTCGGTTACGGCTACCAGTCTCAACGGAGACTAGCCATCTGCGCAGAAAAGGATTATAGTACCTAAGTGTATGCGCAAGCACAAGTGCACTCTCTGTTTCCTCACTCTCATAGTCCGATGGGAAGGTAATCCGACACGACCGGAGAGAGATTAGGCGCAGGGCCAACAACGGTTTTACGTATTAATACTCATATATAATATCACTAGCGATCCGCCCCGGCTTCGCACGGGTGCTTTCTGGATCTTGACAACAGCGCCACCTACCGGGTCTAATTGTGAATCGTTCTAAATCATCCAGGGACCCACTCAAATACACACAAAAAATTTCATCAAAATTGATCTAGCCGTTTTCAAGTTTTAGCGAGACTAAAGGATCTATACAGTTTAAATTTTTTTTTAACGCCACCGCACTGCCCTTTGTGGGTGGAATTTCAAATCAAATCCTTTCTTGGTAATTTTTAACATGCCAAAAAGAATATTCTGGCCAAGTTTTATACCTATAATTTATATAGTATAAGTTTAATACATATAATATTAGTTTGAAAATGTGTTTTTTTTTAAATTAACGCCTCCGCAACCCCCCCCCCTCCCCTTGCGGGTGGAATTTCGTAAAATCCGTTCTTAGCTGATCTCTACTCGGGTACTCGGTGAAAGGAATATTCCTACCAAAAATCAAGTCTCTAGTCCTTATGGTTCGAGAGATATCGTGATGAGACAGTGCATAGGTGGAAATCTCTTACATATATAGATAGATAAGGCGTAAAATTTATCTTAAAATGAGTAAGGTAGAGTAACATCCTATATATTATGACCCTGCTGGTCACAAGCTTCCTCTTTTTTGAAGCAGATTTCATATAACCTTTAGTTTCTCGGGCTTGCAGGGTTTCTCATGATCAAGCTAAGAAAAAAAAATTGCGCTAATGGGTATCGAACTCAGTTTGCTTACATACTATTAAATTGTGCGTCAAGGAATATCTCTGAACTACAGGCTCTTCTTTAATTTAGCTACCATAAACATAAATATATGTGAGTAACCGTATCGGCATGTATAACTGTAGATTAGTCATTTTGTTCAGGAGCTCCGATAACAGGGTTATCTTAAGGTGAATCTGTGTGGGTTGTACATTTATAGACTTATTATTACGCTAGTCATTAAGAGACGATATTGCTCTTATTTATTATGTCTCATAAACAACGTTTCCTTACGAGTGCTGCTCTGAATAGGGGTCAAAAATATAGCAAATAAATAATTAAAAAGTTTGTGCCCAGCAGTGGGACGTATACAAGGTATTACTTTACTATTATAAGTTTTAATAGAGTAAAACTATTAAAAAATTATAGAATTAAAATTCGTTGACAATAGCATCTTACAGACGTATTTTTTATAGAAGTAAGGTTGACGGTTGTACTGTCTGCGTACTCGAGACAGTACAATAGAAGAGTACACAGAACGAATGACAGTTGCTACATCTACGTTAAGTACCCACCACTCCATCGGTTGTCTCATGAGACATTCTCTACCAATGCCATGGCATTAAGTTCGCACTTTGTATTCTTTTGTAATAAGGAACGCAATAAAGAATAAATAAATAAAATAAACAGTCCACCCTGTGGAAAGCGGTTGCTGTAACCCAGGTGTGCACTTTACGCAAAAGAAATATGGAAAATAATTTTTATAAAGGCACTGATTATTATATATTTTCGATTTGGAGAACATCAAATGTATATTTTATTTAATGTCTTCCAGAGTGAATTTCGGTCACGGCGGCAAGTCTTAACTTGCAACTAACATCTGAGTAGGGCAGGATTATAATGCACAAGTGTATCCGTAAACATAGGTGCACTCTCTATTCCCTCTCTCTCATAGTCCGACTGGACGGTATCCAGGACGACCGGAAAGAGATCAGCCGCAGGACCAACGGCTTTACGTGATTTCCGAGGCATGGGGTTGAAACACCGCCAACTTTCTGTCTCCGGGATGCTACTGGGAATTTCTAAACAGAAAAACCCAATAAATGATTCTAGCCCTACCCGAGATTCGAATCCGGGACCTCATGTTATCATGCAATCAAAAATAACAATCGGGTTTACAACCACTAGATCAACGAGACAGTATAGTATAGTAATATAGTGGTAGCATAATGGAATTTACTGAACTTTGTCGTATAAACAGGTAATTAAAATCTTTAGTTTAGTAACGAGCCAATCGACAATGATCCTGCAGGCCGTATGATTAATATGGCTACAGTAACCTCTATAAACCCACATCCAGTCTCGAATCCAAAATGCATATTTGTGGAGATGAAGATCAAGATGGAATGTCTTGCTACCCGTAAAAAGGGTCTCGGCTCTCACCATACGAAACGCAGTAGTACTATGATGCTATTCTACGCTGGTATTCTGTGAGAGCGTAGTTTTTCCCCGGTCGAGCCAACCCAATCGTGCTGTAGTCATATTAAGTCACAGAGTGGCTTTATCATGTAGGCAAAAGCACGCTTTTGTCTTCCAGTGTCTGAGGAGCGATCACCGTAATTGTGTGAGCCCTCCACTTACGCCGTAAGGACAAAGTATTTCAGTTCTTGATATACTCACACTATCACTATCACTATAGTCAGTCACAAATCCACTGCCCAAAATAGATTGCCACAAAGAACGGTTCTGTGCCACCTGCATCCATCGACTACTTGTGTGTTTCATCAGGTCGTCACTCCATCTAGTGGTCTTCCAGGTCAATCGAGAACCTTTTTGCCAAATCGGTTGTTGGTTCTTTAAGCTATATAGCTCCATTGCCACTTCAACTAAATGATCCGCTGGGCTATGTCAGTTACTCTTGTTTTCTGCGGATAGGGATTCGTCGTAATGGCTTTTATCCTGCAGTGGATTTACGAACATACCCTTTCCATTGTACACGGAGTGATTTTGAACTTTCTCAACACACACTGATTGTAAATTCGTCTTAAGATTCTGAGGAATACCAGACAAGAAGAGATTTGTCGAAGATTCCCAAACTCGACTGGAGTTTGAGTCCTTGATCGTAGTTGATCTTACCTAATCATTTTGTCTTAGGTACACATACTCGTCAACAATTTCGAGCATAGTGTTCCCAACAACCAACGTAACTTGATAAATTCACTAGTGAATAAAACGTAAAGCACACGTTGTGCTCATCGTACGTGGTAGAGCCAAGCTACAGCGAAAATGTACGTAGAACGCTTCGCCCTGCTGTACACTACTATTGTCACTCGTTTTCTTTATTAAATGTAACTCTTCATGTCATGTCACTAAAGTAGGTAGATATTTTAAGAGTAGCCGAGTAAAATTGTGTTTTTTTTATAGAATAAGGGTGACAAACAAGTACACAGTCCACCTGATGGTAAGTGGATGCTGTGGCCCTTAGACATCTACATTTATCCTCAATTAAGAATCAAAATCTAGATGCGTTGTCACTCCTGAGGACTAAGAGGGAATACCTCTTTTCCAGTAAAAAGGGTCTCCAGTTCATACACTAACCATACGAAACACAACAGCATCAAGCTGCTATTTTACGCTGGTATTCTGTGAGAGCGTGGTCCCTCCCCGGTCGAGCCGACCCATTCGTGCTACAACCATAATATACATAGCTGTAGCGTGGCTCTCACACTCAAACAAAGTTAAAATACCAAACAAGTCATCGTTCGTCATCAACATTACAGCCTATTACGATATTACTGATAAACATAGGTGTCTAACATAGATAACCCTGTTATGGGTGATTGATTGATTTGTTTTAGTTTCCACGCTATTCTAGCGAATCGGTGACCGCGTTTTCTCTATATTTTTTGTTGTTATCAAGAAGATGCTGCTGACTATTTGTTTTATTTCCCTCTGTCGCCTCTTACGACACCAACGGGATGATATGGATATTTTTTTAAGCCGCCACTACACGGCCAACCAAATATATCACATGTTATATAGGGCCTCTCTCATTTTTGAGATTGTTATGAAGCCATTAGTCCGCTACCCTGTCTTGTTTGTTGGCCGACTTCACATGTCTTTGAAATATTTGAAACCTGACATGCAGATTTCCTCACGATGTTTTCCTTCATGTCAGAGCACATGGTAAATATATTATATTATGAAAATTTACAATGTAGTGGCGTTGGAAGAATATCCACTACCCCATATCATCCCGTGGGTGTTGTAAGAGGCGACAGAGGGAAACTAATCAGGAGATAGGCAGCAGCGTCTTCCTAATAACGACTAAAAATAAAAAATTGCGGTTGCCAACCCATTTGCCAAGCGTAGCAACTATGGCAAATATCGCCCCTATGAGGCAGTCTATAGGGGAGGCCTATGTTCAGTAGCGGACTTTAATAGGCTGTAACGGTAATGGAATGAAAATTTACATGTAAGTATATATACATATATATACTTCTACATAAACACTGACATATATACACATAATACTAACATATATAAACATATATACTTTTTTACGTGGTAGAGCCATGCTGCAGCTATATTAATAGTATAGTAGCACGAATGGGTCGGCTCGACCGGGGAAGGACCACGCTCTCACAGAATACCAGCGTAAAACCATTAATACCACCATAATAAACCTTTGAAGTTTGAACCGGATTGAAATAAAACGAGTAAACATTATTCTCCGTGGTTTGTCTTGTCACTGTCATTCACTCAAACGGGGGAATCCCGCAATAACTGATGTATGCTGACACGCGTCGCGGATTTAGTAATCTGTGATCGCGGATCAATCGTAAGGTGTTCTGTGCTGCCAACTTTTGGGCGCCCGCTTAACCCGTAAAAAAAGAAAGAGATTTTTGACTTTCGTAATTTTTGAAGTGAAAATTTCTTTAGGCACGTTGGACACTTTTTAACACGCTTTTATTAGCTTGGTATATATCTATGTATTTATGTAACGAAATTTTTGAATGCGATTTTCATCCCCTTCAAAACGTAGGATTGATTTGAAATTTTGCACACTTATCAAGGACCGATGACAATGCAATAATTTAAATAGTTTGTACCATTATCCTTGCCAGGGTCTGCAGGATTTGCGAATAATTCATAAAACAACTACGATTTCTGCCAATTCAATCTACAATGAACCGCGTAAAAGAACTTCGTTCCAAAAAAAGCACGCTTTTGTAGTTAGCCGCACTAAAAATAGAAAATAAATAATAGTTAAAAACTAAAAAAAACACGCTTTTGTAGATAACTGAACTAAACAGTAGAATATAAATTTCAATAAGCGTAAAATAAGAAAATAGAGATTTACATAAAAAAATCATTTTATTGTAAAAAAGCGTGGGGTGCTTGATGTCATTTGTTGTAAATATTTTTGTAGATATTTGTAAAATTAAGGTCATCATAAAAATATCTGAAAAAGCAACCCACGCTTTTTTACAATAAAAATGTTAAGAGCTTACCCTCGGTTTCAGAGCCTTGTGGAATATTTAGAGACGATGGCAGGAGACCCGACGGTATGACATCGGTCCCTTGGGAGAGAGGTAAAGCCCTAGTGTGGGTTGCTACTTGCGTACAAACTTTGGCAGCCTCTTATCTCAAGGGTACCTCGCTTAGAGCCGGGGTAGCATCAGAGGCAGCTGAACTGAGTAAGTGGCACAAATATGCGTCGCTGAGCGATGACTACATATTTGTGCCATTTGCTGTAGAGACTACCGGTCCGAGGGGTCCACGTACGTAAAGTTCCTAAAGGAACTCTATCCGCGGCTGGTAGTTGCTGCTGGGGATAAGAGGGCTGGTTCTTTTCTTGCTCAAAGGCTAAGTATAGCCATTCACGGAGGAAACGCAGCCAGCGTTCTTGGCGCGATACCACGGGGAGTAGGGCTGTATGATAATTAAGTTATTAGTTTTTTTTTATTATAGTTTTTTTAATATTGTATATCATAAAATATTGTAGGTATATTACGTTATGTAAATAAATAAAATAAATTTTTATGTTAATCAATATTTTCTTATTTTAAACTTATTGAAAATTATTTTCCACTTTTTAGTTCGGTTATCTACAAAAGCGTGTTTTTTTAGTTTTATTTATTTATAATATGATTTTTTCCTCAGGAAGTACGGCCTAAGAGTTTAAGTAAGATTGGGGATAACATTTTACGAATGTTTGCTTACACGCGTTCGGGGCCCATGTAGCCCGGGGGCCCCGTATCATTGATACTTTGGTAGCTACGCCCCTGGTGTAGAGCCTCATTTACTCTATTTCCTGCGTTTTACTTTCTTCTCTTTCAAAAACCATAACTTTCGTCTTACTTGCGTTCATTTTCATTCCCCTTTCTTTTAATGACCTGTTCATTAATGTAACCATCATTTGCAACTCGGCCGCCGACGACGCAAATATGACTTGATCATCGGCGTACAAAAGGCATTTGACGGTTAACTCACGCATTCTTAACCCGCATTCTTCAACTTTCAAAGTTTGCAAACAACTGTCCATAAATACGTTGAAAAGACACTGAGAAGCCACACAGCCCTGTCTGACACCTTAATGTATGCCAAACCAGTCCGAGTAGACCCCTTTGATCAGTGTTTGCCATAACACATTCCTGTGCACTCTGTCATAAGCCTTTTCCAAGTCCATGATTTTGGTGTTTGACCAAAAACTTCTCCGCGATCATGCGCATGGAAAAGACTTGATCCGTACACCCCATTCCCTTAATAGACATTAATTCGGCATAAGACCAAGTAATGACCACTGCGCTCCTCAGTCTTTCCCCATAGCAAAATCCCATAAGACATTATGCTCTGGGAATAACTGAAATAAACTAATCTAGCTGTCTCGACACTAGTGAGATCTCTAATCTTTTTTACAGCATAAGCTGCAGAGCATAATCTGCTTGTTAGTTTGGATATATGGGGGCTCCACTGAAGCTTTCATTTTGATTCAACAGGGCTCAGTTCTTCCCCATTTAAAAACACATTGGTATTGAGATTTTTAACATTCCTTTTCGTTCGTTTTAACAGGGTGACTAACGAGCACACAGTCCGCCTGATGGTAAGTGGTTGCTGTGATCTATAGATATCTACATCTACATCTATCCTCAATAAAGACATCTACATCTATCCTCAATAAGGACATCTACATCTATCCTCAATAAAGAATCAAAATGCAGATGCGTTGTTACCCGTGAGGACTAAGATGGAATGCCTCTTTTCCAGTAAAATGGGTCTCCGGTTCTCTACACTCACCATACGAAACACAGCAGTGTTAAGTTGTTATTTTACGCTGGTATTCTGTGAGAGCGTGGTCCTTCCCCGGTCGAGCCTAATATAGTTGTACTAATATAGTTACTAATATAGCTGCAGCATGGTTCTACCACGTACGAATATTAAATAATGCTCCATACAAATAATCAGCACTATTTTTAAATGAAAAGTCCTTTTACTATGTTACTTCTAAACCTCTCCAAACGATGTTCATTTAGTGGAACAAACACAACTTTCTCATTTTTCTGTTTTTGGTGTATGTAAGAAAATGAGACCAACTGTCCACAGTGATCTGAACTTAAATTTTGAATGATTGATTTATGCAAGGGCTTATCATCTGTAAAAATGTTATCTATACAGGTCGCACTAGGCCCAGCAATACGTGTCAGTTCTAAGAATAAATTAACAAGATTATACGATTTAAATAATGAGCTAAACTTAATACTAATGGAAGAAGTTTCAAGGAGATTGATGTTAAAGTCTCCACATATTGCAACAGACTTGTTCTGTTTACTAAGTTTGAGCAAAACTTCTTCCACAATCTTTTCAAAATATTCCTAAGTAGCACATGGTGATCTGTAAACACTTACAACAATGAGGTGCTCGAGTACGACACAAACCATTTCTGCAGTTCGCACAACAGAGAGGCTCACACGTTCTTTTTATAATAATGATTTATTTGCTAATATTAAGGAGCCACCACGTAAACTTTTTTGCTCTATTGAAGTCTTGGGCTTACACATTCATACTCTTTCACACATTGAACCATTCTTTCTGAAAGGATGATACCGACCCCCATGGTATGCCCGCTCGGTCTCGTCTACACCAGACCAGTACGCGGTATATATGCCATGTGTAGTGGCATCCTTTCCCTTCCGTTTCGTCTCATTTACACATAACACATCTATTCCTCCATCATACATCATATCGCATACTTCATCCATTTTATCATTCATTGCTCCACATACATTCAGCGTAGCCAGACGGGCTTCCGCAATCCACTTTTCGACCCTCCGGGATATATACTTTTATATTAATAAAAAAAAAAAAAAAACAAAAATTCACATAGCTTCATAAAAATTACATTAAGTTCTAAGTTTAAATTGACCACAATACGGTACCTTGATACTACATCTACAAGTAACTGACCGTTTCCGTCCACTAACTGCAGTGATGATCCGACCGTTACTTTATTCTGATAGTCAAGTTCATAAAGATACTATGGGTGGAACCTGTCACTATTATAATAAATTAGTAAATTATAGAGGCTTAGGAAAGTACATTGGCAGTGAATTCTCTCATTTGCATATTTTTTAGCCCATCTCTTACGGCGCTACGTTAAAATGCCGATAGTTAGTTATACAGGCCTCCCCTTAGATTGCCTCATAGGCGGATATTTGCCATAGTTGCCACGCTTCGCAGGTGGGTTGGCAACCGCAGTTTATTTTATTTTTAGTTGTTATTAGGAAGACGCTGCTACCTATCTCCTGGTTTGCTATTTTAACGTATAAGCAGATAAAGAATGCATTTTCGCCTACAGCGCTTCTCAAATTGTGAATAAAAATATCCGTTTGCGAGTAAAAAATATGAAAAAATATAATCTTAAATATGTAATCCGTGGCGCAGTGGTTTAGCAATGAGTTACAGCGCTAAGGGTCATGGGTTTCATCCTGCACGGAACAAATATTTGTATGGCCTACAAATAATTGTTCCTGGTCTGCATGTTTGTTCGTGTGAAATTTATGTATGTAAACAGCCTCCACGATATAGGAGAAAATTTTAGTGTGGAGGTAACGTTTTCTTAAAAATTAATAAAAAATAAAAAATAAATATTGTAGAATTTTTGTTAATACTTTATTAAAATAAAATTTACAGTTAAAATAAAAACTATTCAAAGTTTCAAGGGGTAAATGATAACAATGTGAGATAGTACTCAAAGTACTCGTACTACGCCAATTGTGAACAATGGCCGACGGCACTCCGCCGTCATGCCGATCGTAAAATATTGTAAATAAATGTTGCATTCAGTACGGGTTAAATTTTTCTTTTTTTTAAAGTGTCAGTGTATTGTTTTTTTAATTTAAAAAAATTGTATGTATTTGCTAATTGACCCCAATTAAAGTATAATGAACCCTGAAAATGAAATTAGCGATAAACATCCACTACCCCATATCATCCCGTGGGTGTAGTAAGAGGCGACAGAGGGAAAAAACCAGATGGGCAGCAGCGTCTTCTTAACATCTAAAAAATAAAAAGCAGTGGCTGCTAAACTGACTACCAAGCGTGGCAACTATGGCAAATATCCCCTCCTATGAGGCAATCTACCGGGAAAGACTATATTTAGCAGTGGACTTTGATATGCTGTAAGAATTAAACGTTAGTAGCCGACGTGACAGTACTTTGTTTGACAGTACGTGTCAGTATTTCGTTACGGGGTTTAAGTTACAGTGAAATATAACGAAAAATACAAATAGAAAAGGAAAACAAAGTTATAGCCTCTATACGTCTCCAGCTGGGCACAGGCCTCCTCTCATTTCTAAGAAGATTATAGATAATGAGGATTATAGATAATGAGGGTTATAAGTAATTAGTCCGCCACGCTGCCGCAGTGCGTGTTTAATGACATGCAAGTTTCCTCAGGATTTACTTGTGTTTACTTGGTAATAGGACTCCTTTACTTACTAGGAAATCTTCTGGGTAGGTTATTACTATTAATCTCTTACCTATTCCCGCCGCCAAGCAATGGTGCGTGTACTGCTGTTCTGGCCTGAAAACTATAGAGAACCAGTATAATTACTCTTTATGAGTCATTATTTCTTGGTTCACAGAGGCGATTTGAGGTTGGTTGCAGACGTTATAAGTGTCCATGGACTGCAGGTATGTAACATCAGGTGGACTGTTATAGTCTTTGCGTTATAGCATGGTGCGGGTGACAGCTTACACTAGTTACATAATAGCTGTTCCCGGACCTCGCCCGCTTGGTATTTATTACGATTGAATTTCATGGGTTTTAATTTTTTTGCGCAGAATCCTAATTTTTTTTCTAAAATAAAATTAGGCTATGTTACTCCTTATAACATCAGCCAAAAAATATAAAGTAAGACAAACATTTTAAAACTTGTTTTTGTCTTTTTGTTATAAATACCGTATATATTTTCATATGTATTTAGTAAAAGGCTGTTATTTTGATATTACAAACAGACACTTCAATCTATAGATTATATTATGTATTAATTTCAAAATAAAAATCATCTTCAATTTTAAGTTGATTGCAACATTCATATTGACATTTAAACAAATAAAATGGCTGCCAGCATCTGTAATTTTCAGTACGGCGTAGACTGCACCGGCAGCTTTTCAAAGTGCCTTTTGCTATATTATGTGTATTAGTTTTGCCAGGTCCAATTGGCCAAATATCGGGACAGAAGGTAAAAATAATCGAGCATTTGGTTTATAAATCTAATGAAAATATAGGTTTTTTGTAGCCATTTTGAGACTTCATCATGAGTTATGATAAAGTCTTTTTGACACAATGCGTAATTTGCTTTATAATATTTTTTTTTGCCTGAGCTGACCAACGAATAATTTATCGTCCATGGATCGGAAACACTGCATATTCGTCTATGTGAGTTGTTTCCGTAAATCAGAATTTATTGAACGATTAGTTCCAATTCCAATACATATTTACGTGATTTTTATATATTCGATTTATTTCAAAACCGATTTTTGATAGTATGTGGTTGTTCGTTATGGCATGGCATAGTTTAGCGTGGCACATCACTGTCGTAAGTGGGCGATACCCATCCATGAAGTACAACAATATCTGTATGACAGTTTATCTAAAAAAATACGAAACTTCATAGGCGTGAGCTGTCACCCGCACCATGCTATAACGCAAAGACTATAGTTACATAACACCTTGACCCATACTGTGTATAAATAAAACCGGCCAAGTGCGAGACGGACTCGCGCATGAAGAGTTCTGTACCGTCGTCCAAGATTTAATACTAAGGATGCAAAAAAAACACGTTTCTAGTAGGGGAGGCTCCCTTTAATTTAATATTCATTTTTATTTTTATTGTTTGTTATTAAAGCGGCAACACATTACACATATTCTGTGAAAACTTCAACTGTCTACCTATTACGGATCATGAGATACAGCCCGCTGACAGACAGACGGACGGACAGCGGAGGCTTAGTAATAGGGTCCCGTTGGTTACCCTTCAGGTACGGAACCCTAAAAAAGACCCATACAGATAGATATGTAAACGGTGATTCTCACCACTATCCTTCACAGTTAGCTACCATGGGTAAATCTATGTTTCAGAGAGCACGAGGGATCTGTGACAGTAAACACCTAGCCGCCGAGCTCCAACACGTCAAGCAAGTTTTACTCGATAACAAGCTTCGGGTCCCGCGCCTACGTCATAGTGAACGAATGAAGCCGGCCATACTCGAGTGTGTGCCTGTTGTACTGCCATATCATGCCATATCAGAGGTGTCACTGACAAGATTGGCTATATCTTGAAGCGTGCTTCCATTAAAACATATAAACATATTTCAAGCCGCCGAAGAAGATTAGTCAATTTTTACCATCATTCAAGTGTGATGTCTATCTGCAAGATGCAGGAGTGTACAAGCTTGATTGTGAATGTGGTCTCTCTTACATAGGACAAACCAATAGAAATTCGCGTTAAAGAACATATAGCTGATGTGAAGAATGGACGCTCCGGGAAGTCCGCAGTCTGTGAACACGTACAGGATTACTAAATCAGATTTGATAGACCACAAGTTAGCCATGGTTAACTATGACATTGGGACGTCGAACACCTCACTCCTCCCTGTAACCATGGGTGCCGTAAAGTGCTCGAAACGTCGGAAACATAAAATAAGTTCATATACGCGATAAAATCCGTAAAAACTAGTTTTATTTAAATGGCCTGTAAGTCTAATTGTCACATCAACTTTCTTTCACCGCCGAGCATGTAGTAAATCAGCACTTATAATTGCAATTAACAATTTCTTTGGTGGTAACGGGGATCGAAACCGAATTGCTCGCGTTCTATGAAAATTACGGCGAGTGCTTAGACCCTGGGCGGCTTGGAAATACAACTAAATTAATTTTGCAGATGAATAATATGTTAATAACGTGACCAGCGTTTCTGACACCATTTTAATTTTCTGTTAAAATGAAATTATCACATGTATCATCAAAAACAATAAAACCACATTTACACGAAAAGAGATGTTATAGTTTTTATAAATGTATTTTTTTAAACTATATATACAAGTGCTTGACTACTTTTCCACCTCATGATAAGTGGTGACGTAGCCGAAGATGGTGAAGCGCACTGACTTAGGTCAACAAATCCTATTCATATTTGCCTTGAAGATACCCACATTATATTCGGGTGAAATGACATGCTGGTAAATTATTCAACTCTTTTGCTGTTCGCATTATGAACGACAAAGCAAACCGTTTGATTTGAGAGACATTAGATACAATGGAGATGTTTTTGAATCTGTATTGTTCAATTTTATAAGAACAGTAACTGAAGGAGATACTCCTTATCTAATATTTCATCGTGGAGCACATTGCACATTGTGGTAGAGCCATGTTGCAGCTATATTATGGTTGTTGTAGCACAAATGGGTCGACCGGGGAGGGACGACGCTCTCACAGAATAATATCGTAAAATAGCATTTAAATGCTGCTGGTGTTTCCTGTGGTGAGTGTAGAGAACCGGAGACCCTTTTTACTGGATACGAGGCATTCCATCTTAGTCCTCAGGGGTGACGACGCATCTGTATTTTGATTCTTATTTGAGGATAGGTATAGACGGCCACAGCATCCACTTACCGTTAGGTGGGCTGTGTGCCAGCTTATCACCCTTATTCTATTTAAAAAAAAATGAAGATTTGTTGGATACGGATGGCGAAGAATGGGTGTTACGAACTTGTTTTTTTTTTTAAATTGATGTAGAGTGTACGGAATTATTATCATTAATTCTGGTCTATTGTAAAAAATTAACAACATTCAAAGTCAAAGTCAAATATTTTTATATAAAATTGGCTTTTTCAAAACACTTTATGAAAACAAAAAACTAAAACATCGCGCTAGCTAGTTAATGAGAGTCGTGGTAGCTTAGGGGCTAAAGCCCAACGGGTTCCCGCCTTGTCGTGGCCGTGGCTTGGCCACCCGCGGTGAACTAAGAACAACCCACATGACTGGCCCGAGGTGAAGGGCCGACTCGAGGTGGCCACTCCGAGTGGGCTTGGCGAGCCACTTCTGATGTGTGTTTGCGAGCTGCGGAGTCGCGGAGGAAGAGGAGTATTGGTATGACGATGCGTCACTCCCCCTATCCTCCGCGACTCTGAGGGGGCCGCACCGTTGATGTGGTGGTGGTCGGGCTGCGGGGGGAGAGGAGTGTCGGTATTGCGAAGCGCCGCTCTCTCTACTCCGCAGCCGAATCTTAGTTGGCGGCGGAACCATAGACCAGATCCGCCGCTGGGGTCGGGAAGGCTAGTGCTTCTGAGCCTCGTTTTTCCCGGCCCCATGGCCTTCGCGCATCGGACACGGGGGTGTCCGTTGCGCAGGTAAAGTTGGAGGCCGCGGAGGAAGGCGCGCTATGTGTTATGGTGCGCCTTACCTGAGAAGAAGATGGGGAGGAATAGTCCTCTTCCGAGGAGGGGCCGCCATAGGGCAGCCGGCGCTGGTGCGTGGCGGATGTGTGCGAAAGCGTTCCTGTGGCCCTGCCAATTTGTGTTGCCCAAAATTAGACTTGGTCTTGCAGTCTTGGTCTTGTTCTTGCATTTTTGCAAGACCAAGACCAAGAAGAAGACCGCCTAATTTTAGCAAGACCAAGACCAAGATTGACCGTACAAGATTTGCGCAAGAACAAGACTGTGCTTGCGAGACTCTTGCGTCTTGCAGTTAGGACCGAGTGTCGTTTCAGGGCGTATAGGAGTTCGCGTATATGCTTAGGGACTCTATGAGACGCAAAATATATAATAAAACAAATTGTAAAATTGGACTTATGCGCATTACGAATATACCATAAACATACATAGCGAATGAAAATATCCATTAAAAGAAAAAAGAGTGCATCCCTAGTTTTGACCATCGGCACTTTGATAGTGCGCGGCGTCTTGTTGTCGGCGTCATCAAAGGTCGGATACTGACCTGTCAAAGAAATTTTGCAGCTATTCGAAAGTACAAGGTCAAGATACACGCGCCGGCGGCTACTACTGATATCGCATACAATCGTCGCCGCCGCGCCGCACTATTTATTTAAAACATAAAAGATTTTAATATTGATATGGTCACTATAAGATGTTGTTAGGTTAGCTAATTACGTAATAACTTAAGACAGAAGGACCCTTAAGTGGGGACTGAATAAATTAACTGACTTGGTATTACATGGATCTCACAACTTTTACGGTAGAAGAACTGAGTTTGTTTTACAAGTTATGTTTTTGATGGCAGACATTATGCTGATCTCGCAAGGAATTTTGTAATTAGATAATGGTAAGGATAGGCAGATATCATAATAATTTATTCTAGTAAGTAATTATTATAACATTAACTATATGGGTTTATAATAATTACCTACTATTATTATTATTACCTAATAGATAAACATGTTCAATAAGTTCACTGCAAATCTCGATTTTGGAAATGTGTTTTAAAACACAAAGTGCTCGAATATGTCGTCACTCATTTGATAGATATTGTAGACACATTTAACACACTTGAAACGTGTAAAATGGATCTGGATCTGTCTTCAAGGCTTAGTTATTAACGAGTTGGAGGAGTACCTATAAACCCAGAGCCGCCAGCTCATAAGACATTTTAGAGTGGTGGAGGACGCATGAGACAGAATATCCGACTTTATCGAAGATGGCTCGTGATTTTCTTTCAATACCTGCAACTTCAGTACCTGCTGAGAGATTATTTTCTGAAGCATCATTAGTAATTAGAAAACATAGAAATAAGTTAGTGATGAGTCAGCCAGATGGTTACTTTGTATTAATGCTTGGTCAAAAGAATTAATATAAAGTAACTGTAATGTCAAAGCTCAAAGCTATTGTGTACTGTAAGTAATTTAATTTGTATCGTATTTTATTTTTTATTTAAATAAATGGAATATCGTATAACTCTTTATTCCATTTTATATATGGTGAGGTCTATCAATCCCTTTCTAGACAGATAATGTTCTTTAAAATACAGTCAAGTTAATGCCATTAATTTGTTTTTTTATATGTTTTAACCATGTTTTAGCACATGTAAGCTTATTAAATGTAAACGTTTATTAAGAAACAGACTGACGGTAGACGGTAACAGTTGGTTAGAGCATCGGCACGGATCGCTTAGGTCGTGGGTTCAAACCCCACCCGGTGTCAGTTGATTTTTCGAATTTCTCATTAAATGTTTAGACATTTATTAATTTGGTTGGTCTTTACTATGGCTATGTTAATTCAAGCTCAAAATGTACCTACTCTGTTAAGTTGTTCTAAGATCTAAAGTAACGTTTAATAAATAGTAATAGGCTAATAGGTAATTGCGAGACTTGCGAGACTCTTGCTGCAAGACCAAGACCAAGACTGGGAGCGCAATACCAAGACCAAGACCAAGACCAGGTGTATTGGCGCAAGACCAAGACCAAGACTGGCTAAGTCTCGTCTTTTTCTTGCATTTGGGCAACACTACTGCCAATATGCGATGAAGGTGGAACACCATGGGGTTTTAGTCGGTGCGAGTCCGACATAACACGTACTTGCCCCGCGAGGCGGGTATGCGTAGGCATTTCCTCATGTAAAAGACAAAAAAACAAAAGAAAAAAGGGCTAAGCGCTGCCGTAAATTCACAGTACTTGAGCAGTGCAGATTCAATCTCCGCCAATCAAACCCATAAAATTGTTAATTGCAATTTTAAAGTGTTAATTTCCTTTTCCAATGTTAAAGGCTCCGAGATTTACAATAAACAGGCAGCAGTCAAAAGTAAAAGATATGTACCGGGTACACTTAGTAAAACGATGTTACTGTAATGGCCTACTATGTGTTGCATGTTCGCGTGTGTCGAATGCGCAAACACTTCATGTCTTAGCGCTTGTTGAATGGACCTGCAACGTTCTACCTAGGAGCGTTCTATTATCTATGTAGTAGCGTTCTAAAAATAGAGCCTAGTTCTGCAATTACGTTCGGTGTCTATGCACCTACAGTCAATACTTCATGATTTTTTTAACCACTCGTGCTAAGTGCGAGTAGTACTTAATTAGTAAGTACCACTAGTATTTAACTATATATACTATTAGTAAGATAATTTAAAATTAAAAATTTTGTACAACCGACTTCAATATAAATTATTAAGAATAACTCAAAAACTATTGGTCAAACCTTGATCAAATTTATATGGGACCACATGTGAAGTACCAGCTTTCAAATTAAAAAAGAATCATCAAAATCAGTTCACCCAGAAGAAAGTTATGACGTAACACACATAAAAAAATATACAGTCGAATTGAGTACCTCCTCCTGTTTGAAGTCGGTAGAAAAAACGGAAAAGGATCCAATGTCATATGAATTTCATATAAATTACAACATTACAATGTACATACATAAACACTCACGCCTGTCACCCAGAGGGGTAGGCAGAGACTACGGACTTCCATTTGGCACGACTATTACACACCTCTCTCGCCTCCCTTACATCCATATATCTACGCATACACGCTCGTCGGTTAAGGGTACTCCTAATCTGGCCCATTTTCAATATAAAGCCAATTTGGTCGATAAAAGAAAACATTATATAATGTAGAACCCAACTAGGCAAGTTTACCTTGACCGTTACAGTCTACAGGTAGGTCTACCCCATAGATTGCATCTTAAGGGCGATATTTTGCCATAGTTACCAAACTTGACAGACGGACTGGCAACCGCAGTTTTTTAGTTTTTGGTTGTTATTACGAAGACGCTAGTGCCCATCTTCTGGTATGTTTATCTCCGTCACCTATTTCGACACCCACAGGACGATATGGGATAGTGGATATTCTTACACCACCACTACACGGCTTAGAAAAATTTAACTTTTGAGCAACAGTGTGTGAAAATTATTATGAAAATTTTTTGATTATGAACTTTAATTGTATATATAAATTACAGTTATATTTACAAATAAAAAAATACAATATATATTTTGAGAATAGAACAAGTTATCTCCAATAGTCTTATAATTATTTCAGTCTGGTACCTAAGTAATAAATTATAATATTCCTCTCTTGTACGCACTAATGGATTTACTTCGCAAATTATTAGTGTCACTCAGTATTTTTAATTCATAAATTAATCGTAGCTTCGTCAAAAATTTTTATTATTTTAAATAGAGTTAAAAGATGTTTATGATATTTTAAATTATCGCAAATATAGAAAAGTTATTTATTAAACCTTTTTGGCCTCTATCTTTTTTGATCAACAATGACTACAAGATGATGAGATGGTCACCATACGTATAAACTACCTACCTCTGTTAAGAGCATCCCTCTCATGGCGAGTCGATTTTAATAATCATGAGAGAGAGATGGGTAATTAGGGATCATAATGGTACTCGTAAATATCTCGAACTCTTCTAAGTGTGAGCGTTCGAGATGGTTTTTTAAAAATTTCCTGCAGAAGATTTTCTGTAAAATTGATGATTCTCTTATGCCATCGCCAACTTTAAATTACTAATAGGCTATTATATTAAGTTTTTGTCCTACTAATAAAGTCCTGCTTGCATTAAGTCTCTTAACACCCGAGCAACTTAAGTTTGATCCCGTTGGCATCACAAAAGTTAATGATTAAAAGGGGACACCAAAAATTGCAAGTGGTTCTGTGCCTCCGTTACCATGGGTGCTTAGTTTTTTTTAATGTTTAATGTAAATACACGAGATCATTAAAAAGGAAAACGTAGTATTTTTTGTTGGTGATGATGTCAGCGTAAAGGGACGGATACACCTATCCGTTTCGTTGTGGTTGTTAGAAGAGGTGACTATGGGAAAAGGTAGAAGAATCTCATGGTCTCCGATAAATGGTGGTATTACAATTAAGTATAGGCTGACGTAAAAGTGTATTTTAGACACAGATCAGGTGTCTTCCACCTTTAAGGCTGCTTCCCGTCGCTGTTACGTGTATTTTACGTCTGGCGTAAGACTAGCCATAGATTTTCTCTTACGACATGAAGATGAAATGGATTATAGTTGCCACGCTTGGCAGGTAATTTTGATATTGCAGGTTTATCCCTCTCACCTCCTACGATACCCATGGGCCGATATGGGGTAGTGGATATTCTTACTCCGCCACTATATTTACAATTTTATGATGTACAAATATAATTATGATTTATTTTCTCTTTATTTATTTAGGGGCTTTTATCACGAACAGATATGTCAGCCCCATCATACCCTTATCTTATCGACACATAGTTGAAAAGAAAACTTTGTTGAGAAGAACTAGAATTAGTGGCGTTTCATAACCATAAAAACCAAAAAAATTTGCAGCATCCGACAGTGATATATGATTTACAAATTTATGATGTCTTCACTTATGATTGATAAGTTTTATATATATTATATGATTTACAAATTTATGATTGTTAAGTTTTAATCGCTGAACATCTTTCAATATTTGATGTGACGCCTTAAGCATAAGGTGAAGAAAGAGTCTGATTTTAGCATTCACAGTACACCCATAATTGAAAAGATTTTATAATGTTATTGCATAAACAATATTAGCCTTTCGGGGCCGATAAATATTATTAGTCTTTGTCCAGAATTCAGAATAAGGGCCGAATCGCTGAAGTGCGTGACTATTGCGTGAATAATATCTATCATTATGGCAGTGTTTGCATCTAAGAATAAAATAATATAACTACTGTTTTTACGGCGGCGGCTCGCCCATCACCCCATACTGTCCCGTGGATTTTGGGACAAATTTTTTGTAGAGATGAAAATGACAGAAAGATCTGAGGCGTCCAATCTCAGACCAACAAAGAAAGGAAGACGGAGCGCTGCGCATATTTCAAGTCATGCAAAAACCAAGCCAAAACCATGCTCAACTTATTGCGAGAACACGCACTCACGTAGACTTATTGCAACCTACAACATAGTTTTAGTATCATATGTGTGCATCCAGCAGTGAACTTTAATGGGCTGATAAAGAAAGGAAGAGGAAAGATGTGTGCGTGTGTGTCAAGAAGTGGAGCATAGTTTCCTCACTTAAAATGTACGCAGAGCTCCGTCTATCTTTTTTTGTTAGTCTTAGGCTTTAACTATATACATACACAGAATTATATATAATTTAACTATGATATGTCTTTGCAAAAAGAATAAAAATATATCTATATAAATTAGTGCCGTGTAGTAGCGGTGTATCTACTACCCCATATCATCCCGTGGGTGTCGTAAGAGGCGACAGAGGGAAACAAATCAGGAGATGGGCAGCAGCGTCTTCCTAATAACGACTAAAAATAAAAATAAAATGCGCTTGCCAACCCGTTTGCCAAGCGTGGCAACTATGGCAAATATCCCCCCTATGAGGCAATCTAGGGGGAGGCCTATGTTCAGCAGTAGACTTTAATAGGCTGTAATGGTAACGGTATATAAATGACTATTTGCATGGAGCCATGCATCTGTAGTATGGCTGCAGTACGAATGGCCCGTTTTGACCGGTCGAGATATTCAGCATGGTTTCGGCATCACTTGAAATATGCGCAGAGCTTCATCTATCTTTCTGGTCTGAGCCTGTGGTAGATAGCTGTATAATCTTAGAGTATATATAAGCATAGCTTGCTTATGAGCTTGCTTATGTATACTCTAAGTGTATAACCATGTGGGATATACCACATACCTAGTTTTAGCAGCGTCGTAGGTGGTAGGTCTCCTCTACCTAGAAGACCGTCTCGTTACGTACTGCGCTCTTACTAATTTCTGCCACCAAGTACAGAAGGATAATATACATATTCAGTATAACGACAGGCCGAAAGCACTCCATCTTATTCCCAGTTCTCATTCGTTCAAGGTGTTCATGGGCTG
This sequence comes from Parnassius orleans, assembly GCA_029286625.1. NCBI lineage: Eukaryota > Metazoa > Arthropoda > Insecta > Lepidoptera > Papilionidae > Parnassius > Parnassius orleans. Next base: position 2,088,718 of record JAGSMP010000137.1, read on the forward strand.
CAACAGCCACTTACTATCAGGTGGACTGCTAGTTCACTTGTCACCTCAATTTTATTTAAAAAAAAGTTCATACCGATAGTAATTTACTGGGGTAAATTATGTCAATGAGGTTTGATGAGTTGATTGATGTCGTGATGTCAATCACCTGAGTCCTTCATGACCATGGGTGCTGCAAAACACCCGAAACGTCGGGGATTAAAAATAAATAGTATTAAACGCGATAAAATCCGTAAAAATAGTTTTGTTCAAAAATATTTTCTGCAAATTTTACGCTATAAATAAAGAAAGAAACAGTGTTAGCGTTAGCAACGCGCATACATATTTAATTCAACAAATACACCGTCTTGAAGCCAGTCGAAGTAAGCTGGTCAAATGCATGCGCCCTATTGAACGACTCTCGGCGTCCGATGGATCGAGGTACCCATACAAATGTGGCACTATGCCATCGACTGTTCATTTAGGATGTATTCAGGCTGCTCCATTAGGAGAAATTTACTTTCTTCTTTAAAAGTCCTTTAATTTAATAATAGAAGATCAGGAAATTCAGCTTCTATTGTTTCTATAATATTCTATTGTTTACAATATATTTATAAACATAGTCGAGTGATGTTTCTATTTTTTTTTAAATAATATTTAAAGATACATAATTGAATATCACTTCGTAATTTCATTATAAATATTTAAAAAGTATAAAATTAGTTGCTTTAAGTTTTTTTATTTCCGCAAAGGCTTAAAAATTAAAATATCTTTATTTACGTAAACACAAAAATGCCTTTTAACTAATCACTGTAGTCTCCTTTTAAGCATATAAATGTCTGTGCTAGGAAACACTACTGTTCCATCGCTAATAGTTTACTATTTTTGACTGTGAAAATATAGATAAAATTAAATACATATTAAATAAGTAAATTTTTTCATTTTAAAAATTCTAACTATCCGATATTTTTGGCCATTAAAATAAAAATATTTTTTTTATTGATAAATAAAATTTAAAATATATTTTCAACTACCGTTTCAAATTGAGATTTTTCTAACCGTAGAAAGAATTTTATATTCTATTATTTATTAGATAAGTTTCAATATGTAACTTTTGTTACCCTTGGGCTTTGTCCAGTTCTATCATTTTCAAATCCATCTATCTAATTATTTAAGTTATATCATTGTCTCTACCATATAAAAACTCAATGCCTGTTTATTTATTCGCTTTAATAATTATTTGAGTCATTATTCGGTTGACCACAATAAGGGTTGTGAAAAATCTAAGTAAAGCCTCAAAACAGCCTGAATAGTCCGGGATCTAACATAGATACGACATGATATATTAATCTTAGTCACGGGGATGGCGAGAGAATAACCGAAAGTGGAGTGATAGCAGGAGGGGGCCCGGCACTCAGTTCCTCTCTCGCAGTCAGTTGCCGCCAACATACGTCGAAGCTCGCGTGCGACCTCTCAAGCCTCCGTTCGCGGTACGAAACGCGATACTTTAAAACTACATAAATAAATCGTAAAGTTACACATATCGTGTTTAACGGCTGATTGAATATGCTTATTTGATCCCTGCATGGTCAACTTAGAAATCGATGTCAACAAATTGGTAAGTGCTTGTTTTATTTTGATTTTCAGCTGAATTTTTTTTTTATTAAAAGGCATTGTTATTGTCTACATAATTTTTATAATTTCATGTTTTAGTTTTAATTAATTAGTTACTGCAAGGGTGTTTTAATTATATCTAATAATATTTTTATTAAGTAAACCAGACATTTCTTTTACTAGGGATCATAACGCATTAGTTTTTATATATAAATGAGATTATAAAACAAAGCTTTCCAACGTTTCTATCACAGAGCATATGTTTATCATCATCATTAATCATGACAGCCTATTAAAAATCCACTGCTGAACGCAGGCCCACTTAGATTGTAACACTTGGCAACTTGGGAGGGGGGGGGGGGGTTGAAACTGCAATTTTTATTACTTTGAGTTGTTATCTAGAAGATGCTGCTGCCCATCTCTAGTTTTTACGACAATTACGGTATGATATAGGGTAGTATACGCCGTCATTTCAAGGTGAATAGGTATATTACTTTGTTTTAATTAAGAATAACACATATATTCGCATTTACCACGGGAGTGCTTTCGCATTTACCACGGGAGTGCTTTCGCATTTACCACGGGAGTGCTTTCGCATTTACCACGGGAGTGCTCTGAGGAATTGTTCGGATTAATCCCAGCCGCCACATTTCACGAACGCACATCGCGGCAGAACTCCCGATACCATCCACACCATCTGGATGATTGGCGGTCCACCACTGTGCGATTTAGAAGATGTTTTCTTCCTCGCACAACTTCCTTGTGAAATAGTTTACCACCAGCGATTTTTCCGGACCGATACGACTTAGGGACCTTCAAGAAAAGAGCCTACTCCTTTTTAAAAGGCCGGCAACGCATCTGCAATTCCTCTGGTTCCCCTGGTGTTGCAGTTGTTCATGGGCGGCGGTAGTCACTTACCATCAGGTGAGCCGCATGCTCGTTTGCCCCTATCCTATAAAAAATATATATATTACTAAATATGTTTTCATAATATAAATTAACCTTTTAAAGCAAAACCATAATAACTCGTAGCGTTATTATGGTTTTATTATCCTCCATTACCTTATTTTCACGGGTGTGTACTTTGTGTGTGCTATTATTTGCAGAGAGAAGTTACTGGCCGTCGTGAATTCCAAGTTCATATTTGTACATTATAAACCTGATTGCACTCAGCAAGTAATAAATATTATTTTCTGCGACTGATGAAATTGATAGATCGATATTATAGCATAAAGAAAAGTAACAACAACAAATTAATTATAATGAGTGAGAGTAAATAGCTTAAATTAAAAGTTATTTCAATAAATCTATTACCGTAATAATTATCTATTTTTTACAGTGTTTTAATCATTTTCATATTTGGATCTAATCGCCATCTATTTTTAAATATTATAGCGTTTTATACTTTTTACAAAACTAATTTCATATACATAAATATGGGTTGTTTTTTTTATATCACAGGGGGCAAATGAGCATGCGGCGTTAAACGATCTACGTTAGTCCTTTTTATATTTTTTATTGTGGTCGACAAACTTGTATGCGCCGTGCCAGCATTAGTATAATATGTGGCCGGGTTAACAAGTTATTCCGGTGTACTACTACACTCTTACGAGTATGCGAGGCTTTTTGCCGCGAGCCTTAGAACCGTACTAGGTTTTAATTTCTTTGATGGTATTACGCGTTAAAGCTAAAATTATTCGAATGTTCTGCTGACAAATATATTTATTTTACAATATCATTAAATCTTTTTAGATCGAATTTAATTTCAACACTTTAACCATTAACAATATTTATCATGTTAGTAGTGTACTATGTTAGTAGTTAGTGCTAGTAATTTATTATGTTGCACTACTTTGTGCATTCTCTCGCTATACAGACTAAGTTCGTATACCTACGATTAATATGCGAAAGCAAAATTTTGATTGGGTTCAATGTTTATATTGTTATAACTTGTATCGAAATTACATTATTGGATGTAGCAGAAACGTAATGTTATTATGGCGGATTTGATTACGCTGACTGCAAAATATTATTTTGTATTTAATTTATTAGGCCTGGTATGTTTTTCAGAAATAAAATTAATTGAATTTTTTTTTCAGACAATTAATTCTTAGTTGTGTTATGTTTAATGAAGTAAAATATTTTAATTTAAACGCTGTTAACACTACTTTATTTTTTCGACGAAAAGAATAAAAATAAAATTTTATCAATAATGACTGATTTTTCAATACATTCAGATATAAGATATGAAGTACCTATAATATAAAATATAATATAAAATGAATAAGATAAAATACAAAATAAACAAAATCAAACGTCACTTACTAAGAGAACAAAAATACTGTCATAATCGGATTATATTTACCTAATTGCAGAACCGCCCTGTAAATACTTAAACTAAATAAAAATTGCTATAAAGTAGGTGGGGAAACAACTTATATAAGAAGTTAGGCTTGTTAAAATCAATATTATTTTATACTTTATGTTACTTATATAAATTTTACGTTGTAATAATTATTAAAAAAAATATAAAAAGTAAATAGATAATGGTTATATATATATATATATATATATATATATATATTTCATTACTCATTTGAACTGGTTAATACTCGGGAATCATGTGAAAAGTTGTGATTAAATGCAATATTAGAGCAGGGATGCGCGCGTACTGTACTGCTCATATGTTGGCTCATATCTTGGGCGCTGGCAGAATAACAGCGTTGTAGGCAAACTGCAACATTTATGCTGAGCTAGAACCCATTCATTCCTACACTATGTAATTCCTGTCATTTCTATGTGTACTACTCATTTAATTGTATTCGTGGTAATGCATAAATGTTTATTATTATTATTATATTATTATTATTATAAATTAAAAATAACAATGATGTGAATAAAATTGTTCAATTGTTTTACTTTTATATTCATTCAGGTTATAATGAGCTCTAATAAGTATAATTAATAGTTATTACCAATTGTATTTATATTTTTAGCTATTTTTGTCGCTAAGCAGCAGTGCATTCATTGTTGTGTTCCGGTTGAAAAGATGTAGGGTATTATATACATAGTAAGGCATTCCATCTTAGTCCTAAGAGGTGATAGTAAATAAATAAAACCTTAATTTGAATTACTGCAGACGTTGATGGGCTGTGGTGACCAATCTCCATATATAAAAATCAATTGCTGTCCGTTAGTCTCGCAAAAATTCGAAATTGGCTGAACCGATTTTGATGAATTTTTTTTTGTGTGTGTTTAAGTGGGTGTCTGAATGGCTTACATTCACAATTGGACCCGGTAGACGCTGTTGTCGAGATCCAGAAATCACCTATTCGAAGCCGAGGTGGATCGCTAGTTATCAATGAAGAAACTGACTCATTTTTAATTATTATATTTTTACAATACTAAAAAAAAACTCGAATAGTACGTAACCGTAAAATTTAAATTGAACAAAAATGTTATGTTTTTCATTCGGGTTATATAAAATGTTCAGGAATGAGTATTTATTATTAGATATTTATTTAAGCTTTATTTGCACAGATAATATGAACAAAAAGGCTGAATACCATTAGGCATTCTCTGCCAGTCTACCTATGGGTTAGTTTTGGTATTTCATCACCCCGTATATGTTACCTAATGTTTCCATTTCGTCCCGGGGTGTCATAAGAGGCAACTATGAAATAAAATATCTAGACCGGTGACAGGGAATAGCGTCCAAGGTGGAGGACATCTAGTGTTGCGATCGCCAATCTGTCTGCGGCGATTAAGGCAAATACTCTCTACAAAAGGAGGGTACCATGATCATTACAGCCTTTCACAAGTCCACTACTCAGTAAAGGCCGCCTCAAGGAATGCCACAAAACACGATCCTGAGCCACCTGGATCTGGACTTCCTATATGTCTTACCAGGTCGTCACTTCATCTAGTGGAAAGCTGCCTCGCACTCTTCGCTAATCGGTATGAGGCTGCCACTTACGAATCTTTCACTTTAGTTGGTGACCCATTGATACTTTAGCTTACTCGTCTGCTATACATTTTATTTTTAAATAAAGTAGAAAAAAACATCGTACCTACATTGTTGAATACGATTTCGTAAGAATGATGAGGAGAAATATTTTTACGTACTTACCAGGTTACTAGTTAAAAAAAAAACTGCTGTGATAAACGAATTCACAGTCCACTTGAGTAGCTACTGTAGCCCATAGACGTTGCAACTAACTTCAAACACAGAGGTTACAGATGCGTTGTCACCTCTGAGGACGAAGATGAAATACCTCACAGTCTGTAATCGTACTGGCTCTCTATCCCCTTCAGACCGGAACATAGCAGTGCACGCACTGCAGCTTGGCGGTAGATATAGCTATTAGGATGGCACCTAACCAGACAGACTCTTAGGCCAAAAAATAATCTCTCCACTTAGTATGCTCCGAGCTGATTATAACTTGCTTGTCATTCATCATCCTTATCATCAATATTACAGAATATTACAAGTCCACTGCTAGATATAAGTCTCCCTAGATAGATTGCCACAAAGCAAAGATCTAAACCACGTACCTGCCAACACTGCGCTTATTAATAGGTGTTTGTCAATTAAGAACCTTTTCTCCACCTCGTTTGTCATAAAAGTAACACAATGGAAATAAAAACTGTCGATTAACTTCGAATTCTACATTTTATCGAAGTAGACTTATGAACATTTTTATTATCTTAATAAACATAAAATGACTTGTAAATTAGCCTTTAAATTAATTTAGTAGATATACTTTGAAGAACTAAACAAGAACTTTTGCAACTAATTACGAATCTACCGCTATAACGTTTCAAGTTTTGCTATGAAAACGTGATTAAAGTTCTTAAATAACTTAAATTTTAAAAGTTCGTTAGTCTAATGTCTTGCAAAAACAAACTTCGATATTTCTTATTTGCGAAAAGCGGAACTACGTTACTATTAATTTTGATGATGTAAATAATTTGAGACGAATTATTTACTCTTCTATCCCTTTGAATTATATACTCGTATCTTATAAAGCTGTAGTAGCTCAGGGGCTAAGCGCTCTCCATAAATTATAATTTATTGAGACATATGTAATATGTATACATAACAGTAAGATTAGCCCCGGTTCGATCCCCGCTGGCAACAATGTAATTGTTAATTGCAGTATGAAGCACGTGTTCGGCAGTGAAAGAAAACATAGTGTGGAAATATGTCAAACATTTTTTTTGGAAGTTAACTTTTTAGTAGCTTTTGATATTTTAACTAAAATGTGACTTTCTCTTTCAAAAACTAAAATATAATTTTTAAACTCTTCTAAATGAAAACAGCAATATTGCTTTAAGTATTAAATTCATAAAAACCTTTTAACCCGGTAGTACTTTTTTTAAGTAGATACTAGCAATCCCCGGGTGATTTCTAGATCTCGACAACAGCGCCACTTACCGGGTCCAAATATGAATCTAAGCCATCTAGGTTCTCATTCAAACACACAAAAAAAATCATCAAAATCGGTCGAACCGTTTTTGATTTTTAGCGAGATTAACGGGCAGCAATTAATTTCTATATATAGAGATATGTGACACATAGACACCTTTTTACATTTATTATCAATTAAGAATCAAAATGCAGATGCGTTGTAACCCCTGAGTACTAAGATGGAATGTCTCATTACCAGTAAAAAGAGTCTTCGGTTCTCTGCATTCACCATATAATATAGCATCATTTTGCTGCCATTTAACGCTGGTAAAGTAAAGTAAAGAACGTGGTCCCTCCTGGTCGAGCTGATCCATTCCTGTACCACGTATGAAAATCTAAGCTCTACTCAGAAGTCTGCCAAGACTTTGCTTGTCTGAGGGAGAGGCTTTAGACTGCCAGTATTAACGAGAAAGAAGAAAATTTAAAAATAAATTAAGGAGAATAATCGCAGTACAAGTTTTATAATCCATAACATAAAACATCGACACTTTAATAGCATTTAAGAGAAATTGCCGTCGGTACGTTCTTTTAACGCCCAGTAGCAACAAGAGGTAATAATATTATTTTGCTGTCGTAAGTTTTTCCAGTGTTAAATTTATAGAAGCGAGCGGGTGCATTACTGCAATGCAGTTCATAGGAAAAATTAGGTCAACTTGCCTAACGGGATGTTGAGTTTGGAGGTTTGTCAAGCTTCCTATATAATAGGTTATTCGATAATTGTTCATTGCGCTTGAAATTATTAAGTGTTATTCAGATAATATTCCAAGGAGCAGGAGAGTTGAGATAGGCGATTCATTGAACATACTACTGTAAGTTTTCTCAATAAAATGTTGTTTTATTTTATTTCACAGTTAATCTTGTACAAAAAAGTATCTTTTTTAATCGCCTAAATATGATGCCAAAAGAGAATCTATCACACAATCTCGATCTCATCAGGAATTAAAATTCTGAGGCATCATGTCTTATAATATAATTATTTAATAATATGATTGATTTTACCATATAATTAACATTTTAATGTATATTTAAAATGTTAGGCCTAATTTTGATAATCACGACAAGCATCCATCAGTTTTTATTAAATTCAATAAAGTCAATCAGTTTTTATTAAATTGTAAGAAAATGTTCTGACTCCGCTCTATTTTCTATTGCATTATTTGATTTGTGTAGCATCCACTAATTAACGTAATAAGTAATAGAAAACTCTCATCAAATACGTATGTGTATGTTTTAACAAAATTTCACAAAGCGAACGAAAAAATGACGAAACAAGGTGTTGTTTATGAAAAATAATATATATTTTGCTTTGTCCAACGTTGAACAAACCACTATTTTAGCTTTTGTCGATGAAAATGAAATATAAACTACCATTCGCATAAAGGTGTGTACACTGTACATAGGCAATAATTAAAGTTGTATATTCATCATGGCTCGCCCGTGCGTGCTTCCATTAATAAATGTACAAACGTTTGTTTGTTCAAGCGTTGTTTCTAGTAATTGAACCATTACTGTTATAAAAACCTTCGATCAAGCTCACTTCCCTACCAAGAAAATCAAAGCGAATTGAACTCAGGTATTTTTATTTGAAAAATGGAAATTTATATTTGCTGCAGCCAGAGGGAGTAGAAACGGGGAACTAATGAATTTATCGGCTTTTACAGGATAAATGATTGGTGAAAAGAAACGGACAAAGTGGCTTATACCGTTTTAAAGGTAGAATGTAAAGTGATAAAAATGTGTTAAAATAGAGAATTTGCATCGCTTCAATTGTTTCATTCACTTTAGGCTAATAAACTCGTTCGATTATAGAGTTTTATTGTGGACTAATGAGGAAGCCGCCCAATACTGCGCTAACTGGTATGAGACCACTCGTTTTTTTTTCTATAACTATGTAGTCGGCCCATGGCGATTTCAGTTTATTAATCCGTTTAAACATAACGAATGGCGATTTAAAAAAACTGGTAGTAGTAGTTATTTTTTTACGTGGTAGAGCCATGCTGCAGCTATATTTGTAGTAAATATAGTTATAGCACGACTGGGTCGGCTCGATCGAGGAAGGACTACACTCTCACAGAATGCCAGCCTAAAATAGCAGCTTAACGCTGCTTCCTTTTACTGGAAACGAGGCTTTCCATCTTAGTTCTCACGGGTGACAACGATGTAGGTGTCGATCTAGATGTCTATGGGTTACAGCTACCACTTACCATCAGGTGGACTGTGTGCTCGTGTGTAACCCTTATCCTATTAAGTAGATACTAGGTGGTGGGAATCATTTTCTGCTTAACTGTCTGTTTGAGTAAATGAAGAATCCACCTGGGTAGTTACCATTCTCTGTCGGTTTCTACTGTCGAACAGTAGTTGTACCCTTGAGGACTTAGATAAAATGCCTAATTACCAGTAAAAAGAGTCTTTGTTTCACCATATCATCATCATTACAGCCCATCACAAGTCCACTGCTGAACATAGGCCTCCCCCAAGGAATGCCACAAATAACGGTCCTGAGCCACCTGCATCCATCGACTTCCTGCATGTCACCAGGTAAGTGGTGTGGTAAGACACCAGGTCGTCACTCCATCTAGTTGGGGGACGCCCTACACTTCGTCCGCCGGTACGAGGCCGCCACTCGAGAACCTTTTTTCCCCATCGGTTATCGGTTCTTCGAGCTATATGGCCGGCCCATTGCCACTTCAGCTTACTAATCCGTTGGGCTATGTCGGTCACTCTGGTTCTACTGCGGATATCCTCGTTTCGAAGTTTATCACGCAGAGAAACCCCGAGCATAGCCCTCTCCATAGCTCGCTGAGCGACCTTGAGCTTTGAACGACCATATAAAAATAATCATTTTGCTCCTGTTTTACGCTGGTATTCTTTCATTCCATGTTTTCACAGAGTCATTACAGCCCTTCACAAGTCCACTGCTGAACATAGGCCTCCCCCACGGAATGCCACAAAGCACGGTCCCGAGCCACCTGCATCCATTGACTTCCTGCATGTGTCACAGAGTAACAGTTAAAAATAGCAGTTTAACGCTTCTGTGTTTCGTATGGTATGTGTAGAGACCGGAGATCCTTTTTACTGGGAACAAGGTCTATTTTAGTACTCAGGGGTCACAATGCATCTACTTTTTGATTCTTAATCTAAGATCAGGTGGATTTGTCACCCTTATTCTATAAAAAATGATAAATGTGTTTACCTTAGCGGCAGTGGTTACTATATAATGCTATTTGCCATTTTATATTATATCTTGGGCATCTCCCAATTAAATAGTACACGAGCAATCCGGGTTCGATCCCCGCTGGCACCAATGAAGTTTTTATTTGTAATTTTAAGTGTATATTTATTACGTGCTCGGCGGTAAGGTAATCGTGAGGAAACCAACATGTCTGAGGAATTAAAATATTTAGAGGGTATATGAAATCCGAGCACTAGAGCAACGCGGCTGACTAATTACTCCACATTAGAAAAGGCCCGTGCCCAGCTGTGGGACGTATTCAGGCTGTAACTTTGTTTTAGGGCATCTAAATACTGAGCATATTATATTCCTCTCTGCAATGATGTTTCCTATGAACCTCCAATACCCTCAATCTGTCACAACTATATTTTTCAATTTGACGCTTGTTTAAAAGTTTTTTAATGTGTATTCCTTAGCTTTTCCCCAAGGCTTTGCCCTCGTGATGTATAGAAAACGTCACTATTGCGGAAAATTACAACTAATGTGATAATCCAAGACTTAAGATAACATATTTAAGTTGTCTTAGGTCAAAGTTAACCCTCCAGATTTGTCCCACAGAAACCGTGCATTTTTCGGGATAAAAAGTAGCCTATGTCACTTCCGGCAAAAAGGGTTGGCCCTTTACAAAAAACAAATTGACTCGTTGACCTGTTTTTGCGTGAAAGATGGACATACTAACAAACAAATTTTTGCAATTATGATATTAAAAGTAGGAATACAAACGTTGGTGCGTCGGTTAGTGATCGTGACCGATTTCATCTATTAAGGTTACGTTTACACTATTTGTTTTGTCGAGCCGATGGTTCATAGCTATGCTGGGATAGAGCTACGCTGCAGCTATATTTTGATTGTAGCACGAATGGGTCGGCCAGGATCTTTCACGCTCTCACAGAATACCAGCGTAAAATAGCAGCTTGATGCTGCTGTACTTCGTATGGTGAGTGTAGAGAACCGGAGACCCTTTTTGCTGGAGACGAGGCATCCATCCTAGTCCTTAGGGGTGACAACGCATCTGCATTTAGATTCTTAATAGATGTAGATATTTGTCACCCTTATTCTATAAAAAAAAATTATATCTATAATATAGGTTGGTAAGTGCAAAAAAGAAAATCACAACTAATTTTGTACATGGATATTAATAATTTACATTTATAATGTAAGAACTCCGTGACTTAAAACTCATCTCGTTACTTAAAGGAAAGGGTAGAACAACGTCTGCCGGTACCGGTTAAAAGGCGTTCAGCGCTTCATTTTCTGCATGCCTGTTTGTACAGCACGAAGTAAACGTGCAACATTCAGTGGACAAAAAGTTACATTATTTAAAACGTTTTGCTTATTATCAGAAAATAAACAACCTAAGGTTCTACTTAGATTCTTTATTGAGATTCTATGTTTATTATGTAGCCAATTAAGAATCTATTATTTTTTTATAGGATAAGGGTGACAAACGAGCACACAGTCCACCTGATGGTAAGTGGTTGCTGCGTCCCATAGATATCTACATCTATCCTCGATTACGAATCAAAATGCAGATGCGTTGTCACCCGTGAGGGCTAAGATGGAATGCCTCGTTTCCAGTAAAAGGGGTCTCCGGTTCTCTACACTCACCATACGAAACATAGCAACGTTAAGCTGCTATTTCACGTTGGTGTTATGTGAGAGAGTGATCCTTCCCCGGTCGAGCCGACCCATTCGAGCTACAACTATACTACTAATATAGCTACAGCATGGCTCTACCACGTAAGATCTAATTCAATAACATGCCTTTCATATCATCGAAAAATGTTTTATGGTTATCGTTTAAAAAAAAAACGAAAATTGGAACGACAAAGTTTTTTCCTGCCGATCAAATTGTAATTTGTTTATCGACTAATTTTTATTTTATGATGAGTACGACGTAAGCTCGTGCCTGTAAGAGAAATCAAAAATAACTCTTATTTAGATATTATTAGCCAGCCTTTGTCTCCTATATTTATAAGAGAACGCCGCTCATAGAAAAACAAAAATATTTAACGATGACTAAACGCTTTATTTTTACAGTTTTCTATTAACGCTAACGATAGTAGAAAGTCGACTTGGCTAACCCCGGATTAGGGATCATAACGCATCAGTAGCTCAAATAAGCATCAACCTATATTGGTATCCCCGCTGATCCGATGTGAAACGTTTTTATCCGTCTGTGGATATTCCTGTTACGGAGAATCCGTATCAAGGATATATCTTGAAAGGAAACTCCACGTGTAGTACTCTTCAATACATAATAAATCTATTATACATTTATCCGCGTCCACGCAATTGTATTGATACTCGTAATTCATAAATTTGAAGAAAAACTTTTTACTATGACTTCATTAATAACCTTCCGTTTACAGACGAGCATCAGAAGCTTTCTGATTATTACAGTAATAAATGAAGCCATAATTTAAGCGTATAATATTTTGTTGCGTTGACGAATTGTATTATTTGTTTGCTTGTTCATCGAAATTAAGCACAACGTTACAAGTTAAATTGCGAACAGTAAAACAGTCATAAAAGCGTTCTGGTTGGTCCTGATATAAAAACAGAATGAGTAAAAATGTATATCTATGTTTTTATTGTCTGTGCACGCTTCACTGTATAATGCTTTCAAAAATATAAAGCGAGTTCCGTAGATATGCCAGAAAAAAATGTAATTTCATATTATAACCTCTAGTTACGTTTTCATGTTATGTAGTATATGGCGATGGTTAATCTAGAAGTTATTAAATTTTTATAGTTTTAAATTAATTCTAATAGTATAGCGATAATTAATTATTTTAAAGATGTTGAGTTATATCACCTTACATATAATTGAGACACATAATGATTTCTTATATTTCATGAATACTACCCATTGCATAGAACTAATTTTACGGATTTTATCGCGTTTAAATTTTACTTTTTTAAGGCACATATAGACAGCTAGAAAATAATTTAAAGTATAATATATTTACATTTTAGACGCATGTGTTTTAATATGAAAAACATAAACTGAAATTAAGTTAAATATTGTGATATCAACCGATATTTAAACACGTCGAAAAAGACAGATACAACTTTTGAGGTGATAGGTATGTTCATCATTTTCGAAAACATTATTGAAAAATAATCGAATGATTTTTTCCAATGGCGAGTTAAAGAGTAGTATTGAAGAATGCACTCATAAGTAATAAACGGTCGATCATGAGTGGTCCCTCCGGTTCGACGATCGTGGTAATCGAATCACGAATGCGTCTTTTTTTTTTTGCTTTCTCACTTATATCGGTACGAGATAAAGGAACAGAGTTCCTTAACACCGATGTTAAATAATTGAGGCGAGTTTTTTTTGTTTTCTGAGCGGCGCGGACGCATTATCGGTTCGTGCGACACCGGCTTTTTGTCATTAACGGGTACCGTTACTTTTCAATACCTCCTTAACCTGTTAATACCGTGCGTTACTTTCGCTCGCATCTAAAATAAAAAAAAAACAAGTTCATTATTACAATGCCAGGCAGGTTCTGATACGATTCAAGATGGAGGCGGCGTCGGATTTAGATCCGTCCTCTCTGAAGACGTATTACATAATTTATATCTGGAACACCTGGAATGGGTAATTCAAAGCCGCGTCGGCGTTAAGAAGGAATTATCAAAATGGCTGCGCGAACGAACGCCAGTCGAATTTTAACGCATTTGTTTACGAGTCTGTTTATATTTGGTTCGAAATAAGCAATAACGATGCGGTTGTTAAAATGAAAATAAAAGTTTACAATATAGAAGCAGCAGTTTCAAATTATATAACATTGACATTGATAGTAAAATTTATCACCCATAGATTGCCACAGAGCCACCTGGATCCATCGACTACCAGCATGTCCATTCTTCCCTGTCGTTATCCGGTTCTTAGAGCCTGGTCACCCTATTGCCACTTATGCCCAATGATAAGCTGGACTATGTCAGATACTACTTGCGTGTTTCATCAGTTTGTCACTCCATCTAGTAGGAGGTCGCCCAACACTTGTCAACAACTACGCCCGAAGTTCGAGTGTGCACGCCGCATGTGACAAAATTTCCTTTTAGGTATGTCCAGCTTCGATCAAGGTGTCAAGCGACGTATCCAAATCGGCTGGGCTGAGTTCGAGAAACTGCGACTGATCTTTTGTCCAATATTCCTCTGAACCTTAAGACGAAAGCATAAAACCATGCATGTTGTCAGTGGTGATTTACGGAACTGAAACGTGGCCCTTCATTGCTAGCCGTATGAGGAGCTCAGAATTTATTATGCCCTAGTTTAAATATAATATGCATTCTTAATCATAACTTGGTTCTGGTGATATTTTTTATTAGGTGACTACGCCTTTAGATTTCTAACTAAATTTAAATGCTAATGTATTTAAGAATCTTACATCACAACAATAATTTAATTACTCCCAGCGTAGCTGAATATTTGGGGTTAGTTAAATAATAAACACTTACTAGCATTTGTGAGAATTCATTTTTTTATAGAATAAAGGTGACAAATGAACATACAGTTATGATGTTAAGTAATAAGTAATAAAGTTTATTCCTTTCTCTCACAAATTTAGTAATTAACATAAACATACAACTTAATATTAATATGCTACAATCAATCTCCAATCAATGCTACAATCAATGCCTCGTTTACAGTAAAAAGGATCTTCGGTTCTCTACTCTCACCATACGAATCCCAGCAGTATTTACCTGCTATTTTACGCTGATATTCTGTGAGAGCATAGCCCTTCCCCGGTCGAGCCAACTTATTTATTTTACAGCCATAATATAGCCAGGCGTGGCTCTACCACGTAATATCGTCGTTAATAATAAAATTGAAGTGGATAAAAAATATGAGAAACAATAGAATTAATAGAATATATAGATATAAATGGGTTAATATAATATTTTATATATATACTATACCATACTATACTATACTAAAAAAATCTACTTCCATAAAGGAGTCATAAATTTTACTTCTAGACTACTGTTCCATGAGTTGCACTACTGTGCTGCATTATTAATATTAAAATAAAATACTAATGTAATGAAACTAATACCTAGTACCTACTCTTTTTTGTTAAAGTATGAAAATAAAATTAGTCAAACATCATTAGGTAATGATGTTTTATAAATAACTACAGTTTGCAAATAACAATTCTCTAACAGGAGAAGAAACTTCGTAAATACCAATCCTCGTTTTTTAAGTACATTAAATTATCTATTAAAACTTAAATTGTATAAACGCATATCTATACCGCCGAAGCATGGATAATACAAATTTTTGTATGCCAAGCGAAAATTATCAATAGCTAAAATATTTTAGTGTCTGTGTAAAGAAGGGGCATTTTTACTTATCTTTTCCTTCGAATATCTGATGATAGAAAAAGAAAGAGAGAGAGTGAAAGAGGCAGAGAGGAGAGAGAAAGAGAGAGAGAGAAAGAGATATTCGAGAGAGAGAGAGTGAGTAATTTCTTAGTGAAAAGAGAAATATTATTGATGGTGGATATCATTATAGTAAACATCCATGAAACGCACTGCACATATTTGTCGACTTCTAAAGGAATGTAAATAAAATGCAATACCAACAGAGAAAATTTTAGATCCAGCAAACATACACGTACCGAGGGGAATTTTCGAAGCGTTTCCATTCCATGTATGCCAATTTGAATATTTCACTGAGCAGAACCTGAAATTTTGCTCAGAACTTTTTGTAGAAATAAATCTTTTTCTGTTTTCGTCGAGATGAAGTCTGGTTTGTATTTACTGTTGTTCAAATAAGAAAACATAATTGGACGTTTCGCTAAGGGCATTCGACCTCTGTACTCTTAATTAGATTTCGTGCTTATACCATTCGTCTTAGTTTGGTCTTCTTTCCTATTTGATTATATCTGAAGTTTTTTGCGCAGTTTAACGCGCTCATTGATCAGTTCTTACTTTTGTAGGTAAAATTAAAACCATAACGCAAAAATAATGTATTTTTCTCTTATTTAATAGCCAGTATATCCGTGTAGTGGCGGCATAAGAATATCCACTACCCCATATCATCTCGTGGGTGTTGTAAGAGACGATAGAAGGAAACCATTCAGGAGAAGGGCACATCGTCTCCCTAATAACGACTAAAAATAAAAATGCGGGTAGGCGCTTGCCAAGCGTGGCAACTTTGGAAAATATCCCCCCTATGAGGCAATTTATGGCGGAGGCCTATGTTCAGCAGTGAACTTTAATAGGCTGTAACGGTAAAGCCAGTAAAAGTTCACTATTAGACTGGAATGGAATTTATTTAAAAAAAATTTATAGTATAGGGTGACAAACGAGCACACAGTCCACCTGATGGTAAGTGGTTGCTGTGACTCATAGATATCTACATCTATTCTCAATAAAGACTCAAAATGCAGATGCGTTATCACCCGTGAGGACTAAGATGGAATGCCTCTTTTCCAGTAAAAAGGGTCTCCGGTTCTCTACACTCACCATACGAAACACAGCAGTGTTAAGCTGCTATTTTACGTTGGTATTCTGTGAGAGCGTGGTCCTTCCCCGGTCGAGCCGACCCATTCGTGTTACAACTATACTACTAATATCTATTTTATATATACGCATATTTGAATGAAAATATAATGATACCACGTAGAGGATTGTAATGGTGAAGCGAAGCGAAAAACCAAAAAATCTAAAGCGAGTTTACTGCTGACTCGCGGAGTTTCTTGTAAATGTTTCTTGTGTGTAGATGCTATTAATAAGAAATGATAATAATATGCGTACTGTAATATACCATGTGTTGTATGTTTTTATTGTTGTTGCTGTACGTAATAATGTCCTTTCTTGGAACAGAAGGCCTTGGTAGGCGTATGTTTTTGTGAATGTCCCGTATTCTATCTCGTAAAGCGTTACCGTTACCGTTACAGCCTATTAAAGTCCAGTGCTGAACATAGGCCTCCTCCATAGATTACCACATAGGAGGATATTTGCCATAATTGCCACGCTTGACAAGCGGGTTGGCAACCGCAGTTTTTTATTTTTAGTCGTTATTAGGAAGACCCTGCTATTCATCTCCTGATTTGTTTCTCTCTCTCGCCTCCTACGACACCCGTGGGATGATATGGGGTAGTGGATATTCTTACACCGCCATTGCTCGGTAATGTAGTGGCGGTGTAATAATATACCATTTAACTGGTAACTAATTTTAGTCTGTATTTCTTTTACAAAAGTGATGTGACAAACGAACTAACAGTTTACGTGATGAAAAGTGGCTACTGCAATCCATGGACACCATCAGCCAGCAAACAAGGGTACAGATGCGTTGTCACCTCTGAGGACTAACCTGGAATTCCCCACGGTCTGTAATTATACTGACTCTCTATAGACTTCAGACCGGAACGCACTGCTATTTGGGGGCAGAAATAGGTAAATAGGTGGTACGTACCTGGGTACGTACCTGGCTTCTGTCTGGACAGAAGACCTACAAGTCTCTGTAGGTTTAGTAAAAAGTTTTTATATATATTGCAGCCTTTAAGGGAATGGTGTCTGATCACTACCTTTCTTCTTCCAACAGCTAACTTTGTTATCTAAATGTTTCTGCTTATATATGGCTCGATATTATAAATTATTTAAGTTGTTTTGTATAATATGTTCGTATGTAGGTATGCTTAAAATGTATGTATTATGTATTATTTAAAAATTATGTATGTTATGTATCAGGTATAGAGTATATTATTTAGGTTATTTGTAGTTATATATTTTTGTATATATTTTTTACGAGCGTGTATGCGTAGATATGTGGATGTAAAGGAGGCGAGAGAGGTGTGCCAGGATCGTGCCAAATGGAAGTCCGTAGTCTCTGCCTACCCCTCTGGGTGACAGGCGTGAGTGTTTATGTTTATGTTATATATTTTTGTATTTACACGTATGGTATGTATGTTTTTATATTTACATCCACGTATAGATATTCTCATGTTTCTTTGGCACCTGCTTATGTTTCTCTGCTTAGTGGTTGACTGGTAGAGAATGCCTAAAGGCATTCTCTACCAGTTAACTGCAATAAAGTTTTTTAAACTCATTTGGGTTGAGCGCTGGGTTGATACAGGCATTGAAGTCTCTGTATAGGGACTCCAGTGCTTGTGTCAGGATCAACGGGGCCTACTCGGACTGGTTTGGCATCCATATAGGTGTTAGACAGGGCTGTGTAGCTTCCCCGTGGCTGTTCAACATATTTATGGACCGTTGTTTGGAAAACTTGAAAGTTGGAGAATGCGGGTTAAGAATGAGTGAGTTAACCGTCAAATTCCTTTTGTACGCCGATGATCAAATTATATTTGCGTCGTCGGCGGCCGAGTTGCAAATGATGGTTACATTAATGAACAGGTCATTAAAAAAAAGGGGAATTAAAGTGGACGCAAGTAAGACGAAGGTTATGGTTTTTGAAAGAGAAGAGGTAAAACGATATGTGATATAAGAATAGAAGGGTTCGAGCAATTAGATGAGTTTGTGTATTTAGGATGTATATTAAGCAGGGATGGTAGATATGATAAGGATATAGACTGACGAGTGAACGCAGGAAAAAGAGTAAATGGGGCTCTACACACTATTGTGGAAAGTCAGAATGTGTCCAAAAGGCACGTATGGCAATTCACAATGCTGTGTTAGTCCCTACTTTAATGTATGGTAGTGAAAGTTGGGTGTGGCAGAAGAAGCACGAGAGTGGAATAAATGCTGTAGAAATGCGGTCATTAAGGAGTATGTTAGGGCTGAATATAAATGACAGGGTGAGAAACTGTATGATAAGAGAAAAGTGTGATTTGCAAGATGATGTTATGACCAGGATTAAGAAAGCAATGCTTCGGTGGTTTGATCATGTAGAAAAATGAATGAGGAAAGAGTGACAAAGCAAATTTATGTTGCAGAATTGAACGGCAGAGTCGGGAAGGATGCCCTAGGCGAAAGTTTATCGACCAAATTGGCGATATATTGAAAATGGGTCAAATTAAGAGTACCCTTAACCGACGAGCGTGTATGCGTAGGTATATGGATGTGGAGGATGCGAGAGGTGTGTCAGGATCGTGCCAAATGGAAGTCCATAGTCTCTGCCTACCCCTCTGGGTGACAGGAGTGAGTGTTTATGTAAAGCTTTTTAAATAAAAAAAAATATTTCACTAATATAGATTAAAGTCCAGAAGTGAAAGAAATTATTATTGGATAAAAGAATTAAAGAAGTTTTCACTTTATTATGGAACAATATTTATTTAAGATAAGAACGCTTCGATTTTGATTTTAAAGGAGATTTCGGCTTGGAATATTAAATTCTTACAAGCTGTATTATTCGTGAACAGTTAATAAAATGAAAATATTCGGCTTGACAATAAAGTAGTGGCATAAAATGTGTACCTCACCTGCGATTACTGCCACTCGGTAAAACCCCATCATTATTTACCACAGGATTAAATTATTATTTATAACTATTGATGCCATACGAAGAAAACGGTAGGTTTAAAATAAGTACTCGTGTTAATCCTATTTTCAATATCAAATGTGACTTGCTCTTAAACCGAGCCCTTATATTATTGCTTGTAATTTTTTATAATATAATATTTCATATTTCATTAAATTTGAATTAAAAGCAGGAAGGTAAACTTACAGCCATGGTTAGGTCATTTTTGTCTGAATCACCAATTTAAATGTACAACAGTAAAATATTTATTACCTAAATTAAAATTTTAAAATTCGCAAAAAAATATAAAATATATGGCATGACCTGGATAGCTATCATAGGAACAAACTTAGGAACTAGTGATAAAGCACGCGCAGTAAAGTTATATGACTCTACTTCATCAAGATAACTTACAAGAGGAGCGAAGCTATCTAAAGTATCTCAACGACACCTTTATATTATGTGGATGTATATTATGCACTTAAAAATTGTCGTTTTATTAAGTATATAAATTTAACGCTACTTCATGTCAGTGTTTATTAACTGTGTTGCTACCGCCCGCTTCGCTGCGCGTGAATAAAACTCTAGTCATTTAAAATTAAAATTTCTTTTTATTTTGGAATAAAATTCTACAAAAACAAATCTATTGCTGAACATTGGCTTCTCCCATAGATTTCCACAAAATAAAGCCCCCAGCCACCTGCATCCATCGACTACCTACGTGTTTTACCAGATCGTTAGCACTAGGACGTCTATTTATAATAACTGTGCCCTCCAGACCGAATTTGGTCACGGCGGGCGGACAGTCTAGTAGTCTGCGCATGACATGATTGTTTGTATATATGTAGTTCACGAGTGTTCGCAAGCATAGGTGCACTCCCTATTCTTCCACTCTCATAGTGTGATGGGACGATAATCCAACATGACAAAAGAACGGGGATGAAATACAGCCAACTTCCTTACTCTAGGCTGCGACTGAGAATTTTTTGACATTGAAACCCAATATCTGATTCTGGCCCGACCTGGGATTCGACAACTCAACCAATAAGGCGGTCATTCATGTTATAATGTTGCTAACAATATAGTTAGCTTCAAACCTTATCTCATATTTATTATTCAATACTTCATCAATTTAAAATTAAATGAGAATTTGCAATGAAAATATCATTAATACAATAATTTCAGCATTAACAAATTTATAAGTATTTGTTCCTTCTTATTCGATTAGTTAATTCTGTATTTACAATTTATTACCGAATCTAATGTTACTTGATTATTCTTCAACGCACGTTTTTCTTAAAGCAATAAGCATTGATCGGATTCAACGTTGCTTTGCAGCCATTAGTTGAATGTGAATTTATGCGATCCCTTACAACATAAAGAATTCTTAACGACTCGTTATTGTGTATAATTGTATGCCGCAAAAACAAAAATAATTACAAATGTACGTATAAAACAATTAAATTAATCGTGTGTGAACATTATTTTAGATATTAAGCCTCTTATGTGCAATCTAAAAGCCATTGAGCTTGCACTACAATGTCTCGCATGATTTTCGAAGATTTTTCAAATAATTTCTCCTAGTTTCTGATGTTTTGAAATTGAGAAGATAGGAGAGGCCGTTATCAAATTTGAAAACATAATTATCAAAATCAAGCTAGTGCAAACATATAAATTTATCCAATTTCGACAACGACGTTTTATCCTTTTTTAAGCCTTTTAAGGGGTGTTATAAGTTTGTAGTGAGTATCTGCTTATCTGTGTGTCTGTGGCATCATAGTTCCTGAACGGATGAACCGATTTTTATTAAGTCTTTTTCGTTTGATAGATATCTTAATTGAGAGTGTTCTTAGTGATGTTTCAAGAAAATTTATTTAGCCGTTTGAAGATCATCAGCTCTTTTTGTTTCGGGGGGTTTTAAATATTTAAATTTAAGTTATAGAATATTTTGGTCAGATATGCATCCACTAAGAGTACAATAAAAGAAAATCTGTTAATTGAAATTAAATGTGTATGTATTTATTTGTTCATGGATTGTATTGTATAGCGTATCGCTCTCCTCTCTTTTCAAATCATACAGCAACTAAACATGTGCGTTATTCCAGGAAAAGTTTCCTTAAAGGTTGTGAGTTATTATCTTTATTACATATGAAACTATAAAAAGTTCATTCATATTGCTTTTAGATCCTGACTCGAAAGACGTACCCTTGTGATCAAAGTGCTACGTCATGGGTCGTTATTTAAAGGCTCTCTCGCCGACGGGCGGGAAACGTACACGCATCACGGTAAAAAACGGGTTATTTCGGACTCATACTGAGTAAAACCCCTTTTTGTTCAATCTATGCTATTTTTTTTATTTCAAAGTCCATCAGCGTCCCTTCCTCCTATCTAACATTAAAAAAAATCAAGGACATCTTCTGTCCTATTCCTGTTTCCCCTGATACTAGATGCATCACGCATCCTGGATTCAAATAACAACTGATGATAACATTTGTGAAAAAAACCAAAGAGTTGGTTTGCAAGGTTGGTTGTGCTGTGATTGTCCCTGCATATTTTATCGTTATGCCTTAACTCGGGCACGAGTATGTTGAGGCATAACATCTCCTTGACAGCTTCGAATAATCTTCGAAAGGTGTCGCCATGATCAAAATCAGGCATGAGGTGGATCATCTTAACCATCATTATTAAAAACCTATTTGTAACGCAGTTTCGAGTTGAAAACCAAAATTCCAATATATTTGTTCCCTTCCCTACTCCAAAATTAATTAAAACTGAATCTGGCAGCACTAATTGTAACTTATATTTTTTTCTGCTAATTATTGAAAATGGTTAATATTTTGGCTGTTGTTATCTATAAAAAATATTTGTTTGCAATTTGTTATTTACTGTGTATTCCTTTCCGACTTAGAAAGATATCGGAGAAATATAATATTTACATTGATTCTCTCGTAGTTCGAATCGAATAGCGAAAGAATCAATAGCGTCTAAATAAGTTACCAAGCATTGATCACAAATGCTTGGTAACTTATTTAGACGCTATTTGTTATTTAACTTTAATTGGTACACTTAAATAAAGTTACAATTTAAATTCTTAGTAAATTGATCGTTCTTCATTCAGAGCCTTAAGCTATTACATTGATATAACTATGGGTTGTAACGATGATAAATAATCAATCTAATGATATTCAATCAAAATAGATTGAGTCTTGACAAAATATTAGTTTTGAACGAAATTAATTACACCGCAGCATTGATACAAATGATGGAGTCAACTATAAAGCAAATTAATTCATCAAATCTAGGTGGCACGGCTCCTCTTTTAGTTGAAAATCTCTCTGAGTGTCATCGTATTGTCCGTTTCTACCATCAAATACCAGTGCATTTACATTTCTGTTCTCGTTTGGATGGTATCAAGAGCCAATAGTATTATAGGTTTTTAGATTCATTGAATTTATGACCTCAGAGGCGATTAATCCTATTAGCCTTTTATGTATGGATGCAGTTGTACATGAGCCAGTAGCAGCAACTTGCCAACAGGTGGCCTATTAACTCGTTTGTCACTTTAATATTATGGTAGGCCACGTCAGTGCATAAAACGATTTTGAGCTGTATTTTTTTAAGAAAAATTGTTACAATCGTCAGAAAATTCGATCAGAATTTTTAGTGTCAGTTTTGAGTATTTAATATCTGTATGTATCTATCTGTAATATATGATATAGCTGTACCGTCATCTATACGTATATATATCAGTATAATATCCAAATAAATTTTATTGATTAGAACGAAATGACGGCTATAACTCTCAAAATAATTGTGAAGATTCATTCTCAGTTCGTTACAACAATTTGGTTCTATCCAAATTGCTGACTTGTCGTGGGAACTGCGTCGACCGCTCCATTATGATGCGCACTACCGACTAACACAGTTATGTGTGAAACAGTAACTGTTATTCGATTAATTAATTCACATGGACCATGCCCTCGATCTCAAGCATTATTAAAGTAATTTAAGAAATATATTAATTTAATTGTAAAGATTTGTAGACTTCATTAACTTATTACATCTCATCAAAGTCCACAGCTGAATGAACATGGGCCTTCCCATAGACTGCCCCATAAGTAGATAGTTGCCATGTTGCCACGCTTGGAGGCGGATTGGCAACGGATTTTTTTTATTTTCTAGTTGTTATTATAAAGACGCTGCTGCCCATCTCCTGGTTTGTTTACCTCTCTCGGCTCTTACGACACCCACGGGACTTTATGAGGTAGCGGATATTTCTATATCGCCACTACACTGTCATAAGGTCGATCGGTTTTATAGATAAAAAAGAAAAATGTTTTAACATTTCTTAATTTTGTTCCTTTGTTTAGTATTTGTAATAAGTAGCAGTACCTCAGGGACGTCGCATTCCCTTGAAATGTTAAAATATGGCGAGTAAACTGGGTACGATCACAGTAATAATTGAAATTATTAATCGCAATTCAACTTGCAACTCTATATCTTCAACTTTATTTCTTTGCAACTCTATTCATTTTTGCTATTAATTACTTAAATTAAAGAAAAAAGTTTTAATAGTCCAAAATTCAATGTAAAATATGTGTTAATAACTCTTCCTAAGTTTAGATTTAAAAGGTCTCCGGTTTTTATCAATCATTCTACAAAACATGAGTACGCTGCTATTTGATTGATATTTTTGAAAGCGTGGTCTTCCTTCAGTAGAACAGAATTATTGGTGTTGCACCCATAGTGCAGCTACAACGTGGCTTTACAACGGATGAAAGTAAATAATTTTGATTATCTATTTTCATGGACCTTGCTTTGTGGCAATTTTTGGCGCAGGCCTATATTCAGCAGTGAACTTGCGATTTGCTATAATGATAATGATGAATATATTTTCATTTACTAAATGATATTAATGGTAACTTTAATGATAACCGTGCCGTGTAGTGGCGGTGTAAGGATATCTACTACCCCATATCATCCCGTGGGTGTCGTAAAAGGCGACAGAGGGACACAAATCAGGAGATGGACAGCAGCGTCTTCCTAATAACGACCCGGTTGCCAAGAGTCGCAACTATGGAAAATATCCCCCCTATAAGGCGATCTGTGGGGGAGGCCTATGTTCAGCAGTGGACTTTAATAGGCTGTAACGGTAACGGTAATGATAACGTAAAATATATCTGTTATAAAACGATAGCATGCCGGAATTGATTGAAAATAGGAAACCTTTATCAATCCTAGCTCGAGGCGTTATTGAACCTCCACGGGGTCGGTGAGTTAGTGGCGTACTGAAAATTCATATTTCCGTTGCCCAAAGTTTCGCTACATGGAACTTTCGAAATATTATATATAAATACTAGCGATCCGCCCGGCTTCACACGGGTGATTTCTGGATTTTGACAACAGGGTCACCTACTGGGTCCAAAAATAGCTAAGAACTATCCAGGTGACCCCAATAGAATCCCAAATTATATATATTACCCTAGTTTAGGCTCCAGTCCGCCGCAAAAACATCACAACATTTTATGTTTTTGTTAAGTTTGTTAGTAGTATCTTTATGCATTTGTGGCGGAGAAATTTAAATAATTTTAATTTTAATTTTTTCATTTAATTTTCATTGAATAAAATTTCATCAAAATCGGTTTCATCAAATTTAGGAGAAGAACACCGGAATTATATATATAAAGAGATAATATTATTATATATAAACTTAAGAAATCTATTCATGAACGGTTATTTCTGTACATTTAATGGTCGATGGACTATGGCTGACACCTGCGTCGTGCTTGGAACAGATGTCGCAGATAGGGTTAGGCTCCATCTATTGGGCTCACTTCATTTTGCGTCTAGTTTTATTTTTTATCACGGAACGTGCGTAAGTTACTAATGACCGAATATTTTTTTAATTATTTTTGTATTTTTCATGTTAAAATGACAATAAAGACGTATGCGTAGTTTCTTTTGTCTTTTTTTTCCATTATGTTACCGCATTTGAAACGATAGTCATAGATTTAAAAATAATATTTGACAAACTAAATTTGAATCTATTTCGTTGAAAATAAAGAGATATAATTTATTTACAGTGATATAATTCAAAAAATATTTCTTTTGAGAAATAACGTAATTCTTTTGAGAAAAATAAAGTTTTCTTCACCATAAAGTAAAGAGATTTCATTTACTTTTCCAGATATTGTCTAGTGGGAAAAACTCTATGTCGGTCTTACCAAAATACTTGTTAAAATATGCAACAAGATGATACGAGGAGGAGGTGGCAGTGTTAGAGACACGGGGACAAACACAAACCATCCAAACGTAAAACTTATTTTTATACATGTAAACACAGTAAATAGTTTTATTTAATGTTTCTGTTAACTTTATTAACTATTTTAGATGAATTGTTATGTTATTGTCCAGGGTTATAAGAAATAAATTTTAGATAACATCTTTTTGAAGTTTATTTTAAATATAGGTAACATAATTTTATTGCAAATATATTATATAATATATTATATATTATATAAATATATTATTTTTCGTATAATGAACTTAAGCATCAAAATGTATCTTAATTCGTGCGTAGCCTGAATTGCAGACTATATTACTGTGCTGAAAGAATAACGGCAAATGTATTTTGAGATTATTTATATTGTGGGTTTGCTCAATTTTAGCAAGCCGCTCTTTACTGTTTATCTTCACATCTTCTTATTTTTCTTTTCGAAATTTCTTATTTCGGCTTAGAGTTGTCTCGGATGGAGCTACGGGAACGTAGCTTATGACAATCTCACATTTATCTCCAAGTATAAACATGATTTTCGCCAAAGTATGACTTTTCTTTTTTTGCTTATTATAAGCCAACGCTTGACCACAATAATGTCGTACTTAAATGTTATACATTTCCAGCTGTATATTTAAATGCTATACCAGCATATACATATATTTTATATTTATAATTATAATAATGCTATTTATGATAATCGACACATATTATTGTAATTATATTTTAATTATTAATCTAATATGTTCTTTATCTTTATCAATCTAAAAGTTCACATCTGGACTTAGGCCTTTCCAGTTGTAGGGAGGATTTGCCTTGATCATCACGTTTGACCGTCGGATTGATGATTATAGTACCAGACGTTTCGCGCCTGTGACGCTGTTTCCTGTAGCCGGTCTAGAAATTATACGATTGGCTTAACTAAGTGATTATACTGCAAATTATTGGAGGCCATGAGATCTTTTTCAGTAGTATTTTTAGTATCTTTAGTAGATCTTAGAAAAAATATAATTCTTGCAAAAGTATTTATATTATATAGTACGTGAGGGTAATATTATCATCCGGTTAATATGGTCACTGTCTTATTACTCAAAAACTACTGTCTTGTTTGCATAGATGGTTCTGTGATACGATAGCTCTTCATCAGTCTATCAAATAATAAAAGGTCAAAAGGGCGCTGCTTCATTAACACCATTTTGACAGTTGACAGTATCTATAACAAATATAGTTATTAGCTGTTTTTTTTTCAAAGTTGATTTTTCGAAGTGTTCCTAATTATTGCTTAAGCTTGTTTGCTATTTTTTCCTTAATATATTAGTTATAGTATACGAGATTGTGTTCTCTTTCCTTCTCCTAGTTTTGATTTCATATGGAAACAAAACTTAAGGTGACCATATTACCATCACGTACCTTACGCTTCAAGAAATGTACCAGCTATATATTTTTTTAAAGGATAAGGGTAACAAACGAGCACACAGTCCACCTGA
Organism: Parnassius orleans; assembly: GCA_029286625.1. Lineage (NCBI taxonomy): Eukaryota > Metazoa > Arthropoda > Insecta > Lepidoptera > Papilionidae > Parnassius > Parnassius orleans. Next base: position 2,116,207 of record JAGSMP010000137.1, read on the forward strand.
TGGTAAGTGATTGCTGAGGTCCATAGACATCTACATCTATCCTCGATTACGAATCAAAATGCAGATGCGTTGCCACCATTGAGGACTAAGATGAAATGCCTCGTTTCCAATAAAAAGGGTCTTCGGTTCTCTATACTTACCATATGAAACACAGCAGCGTTAAGCTGCTATTTTACGCTGGTATTCTGTGAGAGCGTAGTCAATTCATCAATCAAGCCGACCCATTCGTGCTACAACTATACCAGTACCAGCAGCATGGATCTACCACGTAAAAAATAATTTTAAATATTAGATGACGAAATCAAAATTGATAAGAATCGTAATATATTATAGAACTAAGAAATGTATGCTAAAATGACCAACATTTAAAAAACAAATTTAAGACCTAAAAAGAATAAAAATGAGCCCTGCCTAAAACAAAACTTAATTATGACCAATTGTATGGATCTACAAAGGTACATAATTGAAGCGGTGGTGGAGTACGAGAATAAAACTCTCGAGTCCTCTTCAGCCGTAAAACTATACGCTACCTACTTTCATAATTAACTGCTTTCTTTGCATGAGAAAGGGGTAAAGTGATATTATCCATTATGCTTCTGACTAAGTTCCCGAGACCTGTGTAAAATGAAACCAAAGAATTGTTTCATTTTACACAGGCGATCTCCGCATTTAATTATGCAATTATAACTTTTGTGAATGTTGTGATATATGTAGGAAAGGTCTTGTGAATTAGGAGACGTGTTGATGCTTCTATAACTTTAATTATACTGATCCTTATTCTACCTTAACACTAATATATATTGTCGTGGGGCTACACTACACCTCCACCGACAAAAAATATAAATAAGAGATTAATACATTTTTAAAAAATTATATATATAAATAAAAAGTTAGGACTATTATGAACATAAATTACAAAATAAAATAGATAGTATATTCTATGGGCAAGTCGGTGTCCAGATCCCTTGTCCCATATTAATGTCGGGGTCATAATCTTGTACATAGTTTCGTCACAGTCTATTAATGTTTAACGTTTACATACGCTTACAAATTTTCTGATTTTTTCACAATTAAGTTGTAGTGCATTTTAACTCAGTCACTTAGGTATTAAGTCATTGAGTCACTTAAATCATTTTGTCATTATACGACTTTTCTACTCCGAACAATAATAATACTTTTCATTTTCTTAGATTGTTTCACATTTCAATATTTCATTTTACTTCATGTATTTACTTATTCTTTGTTAACCATTACTTATTTTCCATTTTTCTTTTCTGCATTTTAGCTATTCATTAAATATTTGTGTCATTTCTTTCACGTACACGGCTCGCGTACATACATGATCAAGACAATGACCAATATTATTTAATTCACTTCTTTACATTTATAACATTTCAGCTCATAATAATCATTATTTAATTATACCATAACTTTCACGTACACGACTCGCGTACATACATGATCAAGATAATGGACAATATTCCCATACAATTCTTGATAAATTCTTATTTCACTCAATAACAATAGTTAGAACTCATTCTGGTTTTTATCGAATCCTGTTCGGATTTAAAAAGTGTTTAAAAATTAATCGGTTATTAGGTTTTCCAAACTCTCAGCTGATCAGGCCGATTGTATGTGGATATGCTAACCTCCGATAATTTTCTTTACCTTACTCTCACAACTACACACTATTAATATTTTTGATTTATAATTCCGTATTTCGTAACTTAGCCATAAATCTACTCACATCTTTTACAAATTTATATTATACAGTCTCCTATAATATTTAGGTATATCATTGTCAGTCAGGTTGAGGCTCACAATATGGGCACAACAAAATTGAAATTAATTAATTGTATACATAATATAATTGAGTTTCTAAATCGTTTTGAACAAGTTATTATTTTCATAATCCACATAAGTAAGTTAGATATTCAAACTGTTATCTTATGATTTAAAAGTTTAATCAATATTAAACCAAAAATAAATTATTGCATTTCATATTAAGATACAGAACAAAGAAGTCAAAGCAACGTAATCATTTTCAGTAACAATAACATAATCACATAACAAGAGACAGATCAAAATACAAATTGCAATCCCACTCCTAGCAGCGCAAGCGATTTGAGACACCTTTGTTTTAATTACTAAAGTATGTATATGGAAACGTTTGCGATTACATAGAACTATGACCACACAGTGTGATTAACACCTAATTTTAAGATAACTTGTACAAACTGTTATAATATGAATGCAAGTAAAGTAAAATGTACCTTAAAGTGATAGTTTTAAATATTTTTGAATTTATACAGAAGTTAAAAAAATACATTAGCTTTTTTTATTTTTATAAATTACTTTTGCAAGAAATATGATGTTTATTTTTCGTATACACAACATTATTGAAAAATTACTACAACTACTATCAAGTTTATATAACAAAACATTAATTTATTTTAACATTTAAAAGAACAATTTTAATTTTTGTAGGTTAGCATATAAATTTAAGGTTTATTGCCTTTAGAGAAGAAAAAAACTTAACAATAGCGAATGTTTAAAACCCTTTTCAAAATTGAATACTACCATTTAAATAAAATTTACTACAGAAAAAAATAACAGCGAAATATATCATAGTATTATTTTAACTATACGAAAAATTAATTGATGATAAACCATGGTAAATTTAAGTACGTAAAATGTAATCTACTATATTATTTCATTCGGTTTGCAGGACACAGTAATAAAAAGAATATATAACAATAAACAATAACTGTATAAAATTGAATATAAAATCGTCTTGTGCCAACATACAAGAGAGCTTAAAAAGTAACTTAATTTTTAATATTGCATTATGATTTTTTTAGCAGGTGCACTAATAAATATATTAAGGTATCAATTAAATCGTGAGTATCTGATTAATAAACTCAACTTTATCATATTATATTAAATACAAAATTTTAAAAACATAACTTTTTTATAATAATTAAAACTTTTTAAGAAATGTTAAAAGAAATGACGAAAAATATGCTGATTCGATGTTACCTCAAATTTTCTTCTTTTTCTTTGTGGCTCAATTTTCATATTCTTCTGGACGAAGCTTGCAAAAGTACAACTGTTACTTCCTTTTAAAATTAATCTGCCGTTTCTTGAATTTTGAACTTTGGTCATCATATTTTAATTTTAGTTAGTTCCTATACAATTATTATTGTGGCCTCTTCTTGTATTCATATTTATTTGTTTTTCGTCACATCCGGTATTGCGTCCATTCCGTTATAATATATTTTTCCATGATGATTTCCATTATTTTATTTTTAATTTTTCTCTCTTTATATGGCCCGGCGGTGCGCGTACATTGTAGCAGCGCACCGCCTGGCAGGGTCGCCATGTGATATATGTAGGAAAGGTCTTGTGTGAATTAGGAGACGTGTTGATGCTTCTATAACTTTAATTATACTGATCCTTATTCTACCTTAACACTAATATATATTGTCGTGGGGCTACACTACAATGTAACGCTGCTGTGTTTCGTATGGTGAATGTAGAGAACCGGTGAGTATAGACAACGCATCTGCATTTTGATTCGTAATCGAGGATAGATGTAGATGTCTATGGGCCAAAGCAACCACTTACCATCAGGTGGACTGTGTGCTCGTTTGTTACCCTTATACTATAAAAAAATGTTTGTTTGTTCGTATTTCATGCGTAGTATAGTACAATTAACTTACACTAGGTGATGCGCATATCGTACCGACAAATTTATTTGAAAGTTATATCATTCATTCAACTTTAATGAATGTATTATATACAATTCCTAATTAAACTATATAACTCTTTCTAATTTAAAACAATATTTAATAATAATATTCATATATTCATATTTAATAATAATTATTCCAGAATTATTTCTTCTGCGGCAGCAACGCGCCGGGTACCAGCTAGTTTTTAATAAAATCTATAAATATGCATCTTTTAAAATGGACGAATCTGCTGTACACGATGCATGACTCGAAATTGTACTAATTATGTCCTCGTACTGGCTCGCTTTCGTAGTCTCCTGTACGGAGGGAATTGGATTTATATATTATTTTACACCACAAATAAATAGTTAAATTCTTGGCGTTAACTAAAAACGTAAGCGAAGGTATACTCGTAATTATATTTCGTGTCTATGAACTTACGGAATAAATTATTATTCAAAGGAACCCTTGTAGTTCATTACGCTCAGGATAACACTACGCGTTCCAAATATGTACATGAATTTATAAATCTACTTTCGTTATAACGCTTATAATAATAAAAATTGCAATATTTTTTTAATATTTATTTTACCGCGTTTTTATTAAGTCACTTTCTTGTTTGTCTGTCTGTATGTCGTTCCGGGTGGAATTTAGTAATTAATTTTAAACTACCTTCTCGATGAGCTAGCTTGAAACTTGAAATTTTGAATATAGCTCAAATTCGGATGACAATATGATAAAAAACAGTGGTTAAAAAGTTAAAAGAAAAATTCACTTGTTTATCATATTTCATCCATATACAGGGTTATTTTTCAATGAGTAGCCAAATTTCTAAGTTCTAATATATAAATAATGATATACCATTATTACAGTTTTTGAAAATACGAGTAAATAAGGCGACTTTTATTTGAAATTATCCCAAATTGAATGTGATTTATGGGCAACAACGTTTTTGCCTACCGATTGATCCTTACGAATGTGTGCATGCGGAGTAAAATCAGTTAAATTACCACGCATTTCGAATTTAAAAGATAAAAAGGACAGAATATTTGAGAATTAACTTTTCTTCACCATTTGCCTATATTACTTATTCTGAACCTTCTCTGCAAATTTGGCCGGTTATTGCAATTTAACCCTGTATATGTACATCATATGTATTTGCATGTTTTCCAAACAGAAAATACAAAATTTCACAAAATATTACATAATACATACATAAACATGCACACCTGTTACTCAGAGGGTTAGGCAGAGACTACGGACTTTGGCACGACTACCGCCTCCTTCACTACTCTTACATTGGTCTATATTCAATATATCGCCAATTTGGTCGATAAACTTCCGACTAAGGCGTCGCTTGCCAACTTTGCTATTCACTTCTGCAACATAAAGTTCTTTGTCATTATTTCCTCATTCATTATTTCTATAACCACCGAAGCATTCCTTCCACCATTTAGAGTCGGCTCTTAGCCGTGTAGCAGCGGCGTAAATGTTTCGCGCCATGAGTCAAAAACTAAATAATAATAATATTTTTTTATGAAAGAGTGGACTCTGCTGTCTTTGGTCGATTTATCGATTGATTCGTTTAAAGACGTGTGAAGCGATGAGTCGATCAAAGGCATAATAACTTATTTTTATTATTTTTTATACTGTTGTATTTTATTACTAACATAGATGTAAACCCCGTATGTTAGTAATTGAGGGTGGATTGTAAGTTCGTTTGTTACTTCAGATTAAAAAAATACAACACAAACGTAAATGTCAAACTCTGTGCAGCGCCAAAGTAAATTAGCTAGTTTGTGTCAGATGACACTTTGAATGACTAAGTATTTACAGTGACTTTAGCCAAATGGTTAAAGGTATGGATTACGACACAAAGAGGTCGCACTTAATTACTGTAGTTAGAGCCGTTGCCACTAACGTGAGAGTAGCTCGAATAGTTGCGAGTTGTTACGTGTATTAATAATGTTAATAGCATTGATAGTGTTATTTTTATTAAAGAAAGGATACCTTTAACCATCATTGAACTGGTGTTAATGTTTTATTTATTTCTTAGTCTCCTAAAGGTTACTCTAAATCCAGCACTGAATACTTCTGAATGTTGCAATTGGTTTTACATCTATATAAATAAATAAAATTGAAGTGTCTGTTTGTAATGTCAAAATTACAGATTTTTACTAAATGCATATGAAAGTATATTACAAACAGATTAAAGTATATTTACTTATAAAAAAAGTACAATTTTTAACATTTTGTCTGTCTGTCTGTCTGTTTGGTCCGGCTAATCTCCGAAACGGCTGGACCGATTTTGACGGGACTTTCACTGGCAGATAGCTGATGTCATAAGGAGTAACTTAGATTACTTTTATTTTAGGAAAATAATTAGGGTACCGCACAAAAAATTAAAATCCTAAATAACACGCGGGCGTAACATAAGAATAATAAATCTACGTGTCTCTGTTCTTACTCAATCTAAATAGCTTTGAACTTTTTAATATGACAGTAAATTTTCACGCGTAGCTAACGACTGTAAATTTGTTTTTCATCATCACCATCATCATTACTACCTATCAAAAATCCACTGCTGAAAATAATATACTCCTTATGGTTTACGTGGTAGAGCCATGCTGCAGCTATATTCGATTCGGCTCGATTCGGGTCGGCTCGACCGGGGAAGGACCACGCTCTCACAGAATACCAGCGTAAAATAGCAGCTTAATGCTGCTGTGTTTCGTATGGTGAGTGTAGAGAACCGGAGACCATTTTTACTGGAAAAGAGGCTTTCTATCTTAGTCCTCAGGGCTGACAACGCATCTGCATTTAAATTCGCAAACGAAGATAGATGTAGATGTCTATGTGCCACAGCAACCACTTACCTTCAGGTGAACTGTGTGCTCGTTTGTCACCCTTATTCTATAAAAAAAAAAAATCCTTCATAGATTGCCTCCCAGGGGACATAATATGTATTTGTTATAGTTGCCACGCTTTGTAGGCAGGTTGACAACCGCAGTTTTCTATTATTTTCAGTTGTTATCAGGACGATTCTGCTGCCATATCCTTTTTGTTCTTTTCTCTCTTAAAACACCCACATAATGATACGGGGTAGCCACTATACGGCTCTTTGTTTTTAATTAATATAAATAATGTAAAATGAAAATTGCCGTGTACCTTTAATTATAAACTGTATTTCTTGTTATATAATGTCGAGTCGCTCATTAGAGCGTCTGCGGCAGAGCCTTCCAGCTCATGAACTTGCGCCTGACACTCGTGGACCACACCCGGCGTTTAACGACCGCTCGGCTATCTGCCGCGGTAGAAATAAAACCACACCGTTGCTTAGCACTCTTTGAATACGCTCCGAGCTCAGCGTTTATGACTTTTGTGTTTTGTTTTCTATTACTCGTAAATGGATACTTTGTAGTTCTTTTAGAAGAGAATTGCTCTCTGTTTTTGTCAGTTAAATATTGTCGGACCTTGATGGCGTTATGTTTTACGCATGTTATGTTTTTCAATGTTTTTTTTCCCTTGAAATTTGCATAAGATGACAAATGCGATGAGCGTGAGTGTTGGAAGGTAATGTTTCAAACCGTTTACCGTTACCGTTAACGTTACAGTCTATTAAAGTCCACTGCTGAACATAGGCCTCCCCCATTGATTGCATCATAGTGGGTAATATTTGCCATTTTCTGCCATTCTTCTGATTTGTTCCCCTCTGTCGCCTCTTACGAAACCAACGGGATGATATGGCGTAGTGGATATTCTTACACCGCCACTACACGTTAATGTAGTGGCGGTGTAAGAATATACCATTTAACTGGTATTTAACTAATTTTAATCTGTATGAAATTATAATATAAGTGTTTTAAGTTAACACCAAGCTTGCGATTAAATGAAATAAGGGTAGGAGTTGATAGTAGATACAAGTATAAATTAAAGAAAATAAATATAAAACAAATAAAAACACAACTCATACATACATAGAATATATAGATTATGAAAATATATAATGTCTATATAATATAATAAATAAATGTAGTATAAACATTTTTATGTAAATAAATATGAATAAGCTACTTATAAGATGATTCTGCAAGATTATTTAAAAAAAAATCAGTAACTTTGTTGCATGAATAACGATTGTTAGCCGTACTCATTTTAAGACCAGAGAAGAACTGACTGTTAAATCAGTAAAGAATGGATGCAGAAAACCACAGCTAAGAGTGGGGCACTTAAGTTAAAGGTTATTGAAGAACGTAGGTTCTTTTTTATCAGATGCATGATATGATTATTCGAACAGGATACGTTACGGAAGCTTAAGACTCAATATAATATAAAAGCGTACACTGAGTATATCTTATGTCCATGTTGTCGGATTAAAGATATTTTTGATTTTTTCTAATTTCCCAGATATGCAGGTTTTGTCATGATATTTCACTTTATCACCTATCACGTAGTAAAACAGCATTTAAAATTGTAACTGACAATTTTATTAGTTCTGATCTGAATCAAACGGTTTGCACGTGTCAGCACGTTTGAACTGTGTGAAATTTTAATGCTCATAATTATTTTAATATTTTTTTTTTTACTTTTTATAAGCCAGTGCTTGACCACAATCCCACCTGGTGGTAAGTGGCGATGCAGCCCTAGATGGTAAATCGCACTATATTAGCGTAACAAAAGCCTATTCACTCTTGCCTTTAAGACGCCCAGATTGTATTCGGACGGAGATAGACGCCGGCAAATTATTTCATTCCTTTGTTGTACGCATTACAAAAGTCGAAGCAAACCGTTTGGTTCTAATGCGTGGAATATCGGCAACAAAGTGGTGAAGACCCGCCGACCTAATCTACCACGAGAGCTATGGTTTTAATTTTTTAATGTTAACTAGACTAATATGCACAGTAATATGCAATTGTAGGACGCTTGACTTGTTACTATACCGCTTTGACATAATTGAAGTCTAATTAATATATTTAATTTAATTACTATAATAAAACTTTAACACGACGTCTGTTTGAACACGCATCACGCAAAAATCTGTGAACCGATTAGGATGGGACTTTCACTGGCAGATAGCTGATGTTATAAGAAGTAACTTAGGCTACTTTTATTTTAGGGTTCCGCGCAAAAAAATTCCACGCGAGCGTAGTCGCGGAGAACAGCTAGTTTAATAATACGATCGTTCAATTATTATCACTAAAAATCAATTGCTTTCCGTTAGTCTCGCTAAAACTCGAAAACGGCTCGAACGATTTTGATGAAATTTCTTTGCTTGTGTTTGAGTGGGTTTGCGGATGACTAAGGTTCACAATTGGACCCGGTAGGTGGCGCTGTTGTCGAGATCCAGAAATCACCCGTGCAAAGCCGGGACGGATCGCTAGTTTATTATATACCTATCCGAAAGAAATTTAATTTAAGACGATGAAAATTTAATTATGATTCGGAAGTGTATTTTGAAATGTGGGAAAAATATGCAACCTAATCTGTCATTAACGGGGTTACAATGTATGTCTAAATATATCAGACTGAAATACCAGTAACTAGTAATTAAGAGAACAAACACTATTACCTCTGCGTTCACCAACTCGTATGCGCAAATTGGAAGAAGTTTATTGATTAGAAAAATGAACAGAGAAATACCCCATAGATTATTACAAAGTCAGGCCCTGAGTCATCTGCATTCATCGACTACTTGCATGTTTCATTAAGTCTTTTAAAAATAAATAATACACCCATGCTAGGATTTTCTCGTGTATCGTGGAGGTAGTTTACAAACAATTATTTGTAGGCCATACAGATACTTATTCCGTGCGGTATTCGAACCCGCGGCCCTCAGCGCCGCAACTCAAAGCCAGTTCAGGAGCCGTCCTTCCATCGTCACTCTATCTAATGGGTCAGTCCATTGCTACTTCAGCCTACTGATACGTTGAGCTATGTTAGTTACTCTTTTTCTTCTACAGATATATCTACGTAAAGCATTATTACTACTATTTATATTATTACACAGAGAACTTTCGAATATAGCCCTCACAATCGTTTCGTTAGTATATTTAATTAATTAAATATGAAACGGAAAAATTTGTTCTTATTTGAAACGACTTCAAAAAGGAGGAGGTACTCAATTCGACTGTATGTTTTTTTTATGTGTGTTACTTCATAACTTTTTTCTGAGTGCACCGATTTCGATGATTCTTTTTTTTATTTGAAAGCTGGCTTCTCATGTGGTCCCATATAAATTTGATCAAGGTTTGACCAATTGTTTTTGAGTTATTCTTAATAATTTAAATTGAAGTCGGTTGTACAAAATTTTTAATTTTAAATTATTCGTGTCTTTCATCCAAGTCATGGCAAGAATTTATCTCAAACAAGCTAAATGCTACGAACTTATTAAAGTTTCCAAAGAGCGGATGAATTACATCTTGTAAGAGAAGTTTCAAAGAGATGCGGAGTTAAGGCCCAAGTTGTGTAATCGCCTTTAATCTCTAGAAATTCTAATTGACAGGATTAATTCTTAACGAGCGCAATTCAATAGTTTGTTGAACAACGCCCTGAAACTAAGACTAGATTTAAGGCGTAAGTTATATTGTCACCAGTTAGTGCTGGTAGTTATTCTTAAAAATAATTATAAGCAAAAACAGTAAAGTTACAGCCTATATACGTGCCACAGCTGCGCACAGACCTCTCATTTCTGAATGCGCGTTGCGCTTCCTCAATGCGTGTTGGCGAACTTCACATGTCTTCCAAAAAATTTTTTTTTAATTTCTTAGACATGCTGGTTTCTTCAAGACGTTTTCGTTTATCGCTGAGTGAAAACACAGTAAACCAGCACTTTGATTGGTGCCGCCTAACAATTTCATTAGTGCCGTTGAGGCTTGAACCCGGGTTGCTCGCATACTGAAAAATTTACAACGAGCGCTTAGCCCTGAGCTACCACGGATCTCGTAAAAATAAGTGACGACATTTATTTCTTTAAACCGATGATTTATTATAAAACTACACTATTTTAGCGTTTCTATACAACTAGCCTGGGCCCGGGGCTTCGCAAGGATACAGCTTCATGTTTATTTTCGCAGTAAAATCAGAGTAACCGACATATCCCAACCATAGGATTAGTAAGCTGAAGTGGCAATTGGCCGACCATATAGCTCGTCGAACAGACAACTTTTTTACGATTGCGCAAGAAAGGTTCGAAAGGGGCAGGCTCGTACCGGTAAGTGAAGTGTAGGGCGGCCCAGCGGTATGCAGGAAGTTGATGAATTCAGGCTCAGCACCGTGCATTGTGACATTTTTTGGGGGAGGCCTATGTTCAGCGGTGGACTTGTGATGAGCTGTAATGATGATGATGATATCTCATAGACTTAGGGTTAAGCATATCTCAGTAGAACCGGAGTACCCAACATAGCGCAACGGATCAGTAAGATGTAGTGGTAATGGGCCGGCCGTATAGCTCGACGAACCGACGATCGATGGGGAAGAAAGGTTCTCGAGATTCAGTCTCGTACCGGTAAGCGAAGTGTTGGGCGCCCACGATATGAAGTGATGGTGACTTGATAAGACAACAGGAAGTCGATGGATGCAGGCTCAAGACAGTGCATTATGGCATTCTTTGGCCTATGTTCGGGGGTAGACTTGTGTTGGGCTGTAATGATGATGGTGATGATGAATATTGTTAAATAAAAATAACAATATAGACAACAGTTATTTGATATGAATTTATGGTACATTTATACAATTTGGGCACCTTTATATTTAGCAGTGGACTTCTGAAAGAATATAATGATGATGATGATGATGATGATGATATATTAATAGAATATATTATAACCAAATGACAATTGATCGTAAAATGTTGCCAGAAAACTGATAAATAAACCACATATTTAGTAAATAAAGTTTTTTATTGCTAACATTTTTAATGAAGCCAGTTCCGTAACACAGCTCGCAGATTCAAAACCCTCGGCACGTCACTCAGCTTAGCCCATTACGCAGTTTTATGTTGCAGTGCAGATTATATATTTTTTATTATTTATAATTTGTTTAGGTTTTATTAAGGTTTAATTATTTTTATGCTTGGATTATATGCTTTGCGCTTAGAGCTCGAACAACCATGTTTTTTTATTTCTTTAATTATGCTTAAACAAGGTTAATCTGCTTTATTTATGATCCTTATAAAATGTTATAATGCAGCTTGCTTAACTAGATCTCGTGGAATGAAAATACGAGAAAAAATCAAGCATTTTGCATGAGTTAACTGGTAACACTGGATTTTTTACCGAAGCAGACATTCCTTTTTAATTAATTATACCGATGTTTTCTCGTCAGTATAAATTGCTAATTATTATGCTTTTCATGTCGAGACCAGACTACAAGTGAGGATGATAAAACACACAGTCCACTTGATGGTGTGTGCATACTGTAGCCCATAGACACCTACATTTATCCTCCAATAAGAATCACAATGACGATGCGTTGTCACCACGGAAGAACTCAAATGAAATGCCTCGTTACAATTATAAAAACCGTGTAGCCGTAGCTCAGGGGCAAAGCGCTTTTCTTTTGCAATACGCGATTCATTAAGTGGTGATTTTCCGCGTGCTCGGCGGTGAAGAAAAACGTCGGGAGGATATCCGCATATCTGAGAAATTAAAAAAAAAATTGAAGAAATGTAGTGCGGTGTTCACTTCCTTATCACTTTCATGGGCACTTCAGCTGTAGCGTCACTTTACCACGAAAAGACTCATTGATACATACTACACATTGTGTGCCCTGCATCTTAATAGAGCTATAGGACACGTATTATTAGTATATAATACGTATTAACGAGTATCTTGAAACTACGAAAGGTCGGAGATGAATCTTCTTAAGATAATACGACAGCAATAAACAATGGAGTTTAAGAGATAACCCGTAAATTTATGTGTTTCCTTCCACCCTTACTTTATTGTCATTAGTATTTTACTACTGTCCGCTGGTCCAATTATAATTTAGAATTCATATATAATATAGACATATAAAATTCGAATAATTTCAACAGCTTAAAGATAACTAATAGATATTGCGAAACTTGTTAAATTGATATATTTGATTTCTCTTAAATGTAGGTTTGAAGATGATTTTGTGATTTATTGATTTACAATGATACATTTTAAGCTAGTCGTTGAGGGTACCTCTGTACTGGGTACAACGCTCATCCACAAAGACAATACAATTAAATTTAAATTTAAATTAATGAGTAAATAATAAAAGGCAAAAGCTAGCATTCGGTAGGAAAAGTAAAAATTAGGAAGTAATAGGTATCTGTTCATGTAAAAAAAATGTACTAAAGGTACAAAAGGCGAACTTAAAGCGAAATGTTATTTTCTACCAGCCAAATGAATATACCACGAACAACCGGGTGCAGTATAAGAGAGAATATGTTTTTTTTTTGTAAATGTCAAACTAACCTAAACTCAATAACATTAATGACTGATAAACGAGACTCTGGCGACTGGTGGTGGAAACGACCAAACTGGAGCACCATTATTAGTGCAAAGGAGCCGAATGATAGTCGGATGATGGCTTGATGGGTATACTCAAATCTTTCTATAAAAAAGCATAGGTACTGCTTCTTGAAAAGGCGTATGTCTAAAAGTGATTTTGAATAACACACACACGCACATACACATACGAACGCACACACACACACACGCACGGCCGTACGCACTCTCTCGCGCACTTGCGCACGTACGCATACACACATACATGCACAGACATACATCCTACTGGGGCGATAACATTTTTAAAATACTAATTATAAAAATGCGTATGTAAAAATAATACAGTGCCACAAGAATTATTTTCAAGCAAAACATTACTCTGCCTACCCCTCTGGGTGACAGGCGTGAGTGTTTATGTATGTACTCAATTTTAAGATGCCGTTAAGTCTCATGGTGTCACAGTCACTTTGACTTAAAGTGAATCAGACAGCACGAGAATTAACGTCGTCTTAAAACTGAGTAGCGTTTGAGTAATTGCGCATATTTTAGTAAAATGTGTTAGTTTTTGGCTGTGACCAGAACCTAGAAGCGATGTGTCAGCAGACAATAATCATCTGAGTTAAGTTATGAGCAGAGGCGTCGACGTAATTAAATGTTTATGATTCATTTCAACTTTACGCAGCAAAGTTGTTAAAATTATTATACTTATTAAAACATTAAAATACAACTCTCTTAACAGGAGCGCGGAGAATGGAAATAAATCTTAAACTTTCCAAGTAGGATAAGTAGTGAGGTGGCCAGATTGTTTTACTGTGCCATAAATTCTTGCAGCTGTTGTATTTATTATTATTTACACTATGCACAATATTCATCATCATCACTGTAGCCTATCACAACAAATCTGCTGAACAATGACCTCCACAAGGAATGCCACAAAATATGGTCCTGAGCTACCTGCGTGCCACCTTAATATGTGTTAAAATCATGCTACAGCTATATCATAGTTGTAGCACGAATGGGTCGGCTCGACCGGGAAGGATCACGCTTTCACAGAATACCAGCGGAAAACAGCAGCTCAATGCTGTTCTGTTTCGTATTGTGTGTGTAGAGAACCGGAGACCCTTTCTACTGGAAACGAGGCATTCCCTCTTAGTCCTCAGGGGTGACAACGCATATGAATTTTCACTCTTTATCGAGTCTATATCTAGATGTCTATGGGCCTTAGCATCCACATACCATCAGGTGGACAGCGTTTGTCACCCATATTCTAGAAAACCTACATCCATTGAATTCCTGCATTTCTTACCAGGACACTACATCTAGTGGGGGTCGCCCTCTTCCCTTTTGAGTTGATAAAGTACTATATTATACAAAAATCAACGTAAGAGAGTCCACTATCCCATTTCATTCCGTGGGTATCGTGAGGTGACAGAGGGAAACAAAATAGAAAATGGACAACAGCATCTATTAAGCAGTTTAGGGGAGGCTTATGTTCAGCAGTGGACTTTTGTTGGGCTGTGACGAAAAGTTTTTTAATATCACAGCAAATCTCTAGTACCTCCTGACCGAAACACAGCAGTGCGCATTGCTGCCTGGCGGCCTTCCTTTTAAAAGAGGCTATTAATTAAGAGTTATTAATCAGTAAAAGCAACGGCATTCATAACTCATCTGCATCAGTTAGGCATGCTCAGAATGAGGTTGTCAATATCCTGTTGAGGAATATTGTCCCAGGACACACTGAGATGCATAAGAAGTTGTTCTTCTCTAACCAGATTTTCAATAAAATTCCTTAGAGCTCTTCTTTGAAGCATGTGCCAAACATGCTCAATGGGTTTTAAATCTGAGGATTGTCCATTCTAGGGCCGTGACATCGCCTTCGTGTAACCAGGCTATTACCACCCTGGCCGTATGTGAACAGCCATTGTTGTGCATAACCAGGAAATTTTGACCCATTAATGTTCGGTGCGTCAATACTATTGGTTCCAGTACCTCATTCCGGTATTTTTAGCCGTCATAGTGCCCTTTATCCAAACGGGGTTCGTTCTTCCATCAAAAGAATTCCTACCCTCACCATAATTGTACCACCTTGGTATGGATGAACTTCTTGAGAGTGATGAAGCCGGCTTGTACGACCAGGAACTCTCCAACTACGTACTCTCCTTGAATCAGGATGAAAACCAAATCGGGATTCATCAGTGAAAAGCATCAACGACCATTTATGAGGTTCCCAGTTCACATGTTCTCTAGCCCATTGCAGTCTTCGTCCATGATTTCCTCTTCTTAGAGCTGGAACCCGAAGTGGTCTACGAGCATGAAGGTTGGCTTCGTATGGTCTCCTCCTCACAGTTTGGTCACTCACAAGGACCTATTGTTTATATCCTTTGAACCAAATGCACCGCCGCAACATTTGTTTGCCTTCTCGTAGCAATTTGCATAAAACGGTCTTGTCTGGATGTAGTAATGCGGCTTGGTCCTGGATGTCTTTCCGCGACCGCCCCCGTGGCACGATAGCGTGACCACAACTTCGAAATCACGTGTTACATAGTGGCTATTGCCGCAGCGACATCACGTTGAAAAGCACCAGCCTGCAGCATTCCCACTACTCTACCGCTCTTAACATCTCTTTTCCAGTTAAATGTCGACGTTGCATTGCAATAAAATGTAAAATTATCACAATCAACTCAAGTTGAATCAAAAAGATGTTTAAATAGCGGTTTTCAACAAAAAAAGCAACTCTGAGTTTCAAATTTGCTCCCTCGAGTTCAACTCAATTTTTATCGCCGACACATTTAATTTTTTCTTTTATTTAAATTTAGAATAAATCTGGAATAAATGACGAACAATTTGATATTAAAAACATTTTAAAGTGGCCAGTACTTTTTTAGATGGTTAATGTTATATTAAAATATCCCTATACCGTGTTAATATGTTTATGTTCACTTTATTTCACACAGTATATTTGGAATAATGATATATATGATACACACGGTGTGTTCTCGTACAATATCTCATATAAATCATAAAAGTTACCTGGGCGACCGAATTTAACTCGGCGTTAGAAAAAAAATTCTCAGGGATGATTCGTATCTAGATAAATTTGGAAAGTAAAATATTATCTTAATACAAAATTTCATCCAAATCGCTAAAACCGTTTTCGAGAAACTAATACATATATATTACTATTAATAATTTTTCATCTTATTAATAGCATAGAAATGTATGTTATAATTTTTTTTATGCACACTTAGATATATATTTCAACACATCACGCATATACGCATTTTTTATGATAGGGAAGTATATGACACCGATTGAGAGCTTTACGGTTTTTATGATATTTTTTTACCTTGTAAAACAGAAATGAATGAAAAAATAATTGGCATAAAATTTTATGAAACTTTTATAACAAGGCCATTCTTTATAATAAAAAAGGTGAAATCAACAAAAGAAGAAAATTAAAATTCTTTTTTTATTTGAGAAGAATAAAAATACAAACTTATTACAACAACAAAAAGTATAATAAAATGTCAGTTTTCCCCACTTCAATATTTTCACATTAATTTTGACGTATACTTTGAACAGAGAAACAACAGAAAAACAAATTTGCAAGTCAAATCTTCTCGCCAACTTTATCTAGTAACGAATGTTTGCAGCATTCGATTACTTGCCAGGGATCTGTAATTATTTATTCATACAAGATTGCCCTTAGTAACCTATTCTTTCTCCATTTTATTACCAAGGAATAAAAAATAAAGGTATAATAATAATACAAATATACAAATATTGAATTTCTAACTGCGGAATTGTTTCCTCAAATAATCATTCTCTTCTTTATACTATGAATATCTCGTTAGTCTAGTGGTCGAAACGACTGCTGATTATGAGATTCTGGATTCTAATCCCCGGGTCGGACCAAAAGTTATTGGGCTCTTCTATCAAGCAATTCTCATTATCAGTCCAAAGCTAGAAAGTTGGCGGTGTTTCACCCCCGTACCTCGAATAAAGCACGTAAAGCGTATAGCCATGCTGCAGCTATATTGTGGTTGTAGCACGAATGGGTCGGCTCGACCGCGGTAGAACCACACTCTCACAGAATACCAGTGTAAAACAGCAGCTTTTTGCTACTGTGTGTCATATGGTGAGTGAACAGAACGAGGAGACCCTTTTTGCTGGAAATTAGGCATTCCATCTTAGTCCTCAGGGGTGACAAAACATCTGCATTTTGATTCTTAACCGAGAATAGATGTAGATGTCTATGGGCCACAACATCCACTTACCATGAGGTGGGATGTGTGCTCGATTGTCGCCCTTATTCTTTATTAAATAAAAGCTGTTCATCCTGCATCTGACCTCTCTTCGGTCGTGTAGATTTTTTCTAATCGGACTATGAGAATGAGGGAATAGAGAGTGCATTCTATGCTTACACACACACTCGTGCACTATAATCCTACCCCGCGCAGATGGGTAGTCTCAGATGAGACTGGGCGCCGTGGCCGAAATTCAGTCTGGCGAACATTATATTTTTATCAGTCCTTAACATTCAATTGTTGGATATGGGCGTCTTCCATTTTAGGGAGTATTTGCTTCAATCGCCACACATGCTAGGTATAGTGATCGCAGTTCCAGATATTTTGGACCTTAAACGCTGCTAATCGCCGGTCTAAATATTTTACACCTTGCAATTACGAGATCGCTATACTTCCTTGGTCTTTCTGACGTTTTTCATGTTTTCTTTTCCTGTGACGTTAACTGGAGGAAATGGAGTGATGGACTCTTTACGCCGTTACCACACGGCATCTTCATCATCATCACTTGATTATTGAGTTCTGGTAGATGGATAAACAATTATGCTATTAAAAGTCACACATCTTAGTCGACAGTCTAGAATCGAAAGTTTAGATCTAGATATTTGACGTGAGATCAGAAAAATAAGAAAATGCTGCATCAGCTTATAACTAAATGAGTTTTGAGGTGATGTTGACGGCGTAAGTACCCTTACAACACGACTAAATGCACAATTTCTTTATTACATTTTCGGTATGTTGTCGTATATTCTGTTGCAAAATAACAAATTGCATCATTTAAATGTTGCAAAATACGTCAAGATGTATTGTGTTAGAATATTATGTATTGTGTTTTAGTTGTATGCCAGATGCGTAACTGTATTTGACTTTACATCATGGTTTCCAAGGTTTGATTGACAGGAGCTTTGATTGTGTTTTCTATAATAGTTGAATCGTGTTATCAGTGCTTATTGTACTAGCACTATGTCAGCATTTATGCTTTAGTACATGATCAGTGAATATACTGTTTACTAATGTCTCTTGTATGATTTGCAGTGCCGTCGTAAATAATGATCTGGGTTTGTAAATGAACAAGTGTGATTTTATGATCAACTAGCGACCGCCCTGGCATCGCCTGGGTAGGATCTATTAATGTGGCGTTATTTGGATTTAAGATTTATATGAAATACAATTTATTTTGAACAATTTTTCGTTTTTTATATATAAAATATAGCCTAAATTATTTCTGACATTGCGCTCTTGAAGTAACATTGCGATCCGAAGATTAGCTCGGACAGACAGACAAAAAATTTATAAATGTTTATTCATGTTGTAATGGCATGCAAATTACACCCAGCTCAATATAAGGCAGTACGTAAGCTAAAGTAACTTTATAAAATATTTAAGAGTCCATGTTCAACCAAGGACCCATTGAATTAAAACAACTAAGTAGACTTAATTAAAACCTTTTTGCATTTATATTCGTAATCTATAAAAATATAATTTTTTAATATTTATTATCTGAGACGATTTGATAAAAAAATCCAAGGTCCATTTGTTTAAATAATTGATTAAGGAAAAAGTTTTAAACTTACTGATTGGAATATGCATATTATATAATCGATTAATATCACGACATAGTTTAAGAGATAAAACGCAACTTAAAGAGGGAATAAAATATCTCAAGCATATAAACTACTATCGTGCAAGGATCAGCAAGGAATGGCCTGTTGGAACGTATGAAAGTAGCTATAAACATTTCCGTAAACGTATGTGCCGAGATAGACGTCCATAAACGTAATCGACGTGCTTTCACGGTTCGGGCAAAGCGCAGCGTTGCCTTGGTATTGTTTTTTTCTTTTTCTATTATTGTAAATAATTGTGAATCATAAGAAAGTTGTTGTAGCTCAAGGGTTAAGCGCTCGCTGTATTTTTCAGTAATATAGGTTCGATCCCTGCCGGCACTAATGAAATTGTTAAATGCAATTTTTAGTGAGGCTATCTACAGCATCTCAACGACACCTTTATATTACGTGAATCATGCACTTAAATACTGTTGTTTTTTTATAATACTAGCTACCCGCCCGGCTTCGCCTAGGTGGTCAGTCATGTTAACCAGTAAAAATTATTCAAACCATATAAAGTACAAGTACTTGTTAGGCGGCAAAATTAAAAATAGCTGATTTTTGTAATAAACTATTGTCAGACATTTCTAACATAAAAGAAATCGAGTGGATTAAAGTATAGAATTATTTTTAATATTTTCGTTTGCCAATGTTCGCAATTCGTTCTGGATACAAATATACGAATTATAAAATATTAACAGCGAACCTTTGAGAGTAAAAAGCTATCGCTAAAAGCTTTCACACAAAATATTACCACTGCAAACGTTCTCTCTAGGTTTGATTTAAAATTGTTATCTCTTCACAACGCTATATCTACATCACAATTCAGTATCATCACTAATGCAGATTATTATTATTGGCATTCTAATCGATATAGGAGCTATATATTGTGTTTTTAAACTTATGGTAATAAGGTCATGTGAAAAATTTTAGAGTGTACTCTGGCTTCAATAGGTGCATTACGTGAGTGAATTGACCAGAATTGGTTTGCGGTTTCCGTGATCCAATTTGCTCCACTCCAGAGGAATACCACCGGAATATATCTCGAGTGAAATAATAGATTGCTCTGTCACTGTTACATTTAAATAACATGGCCGCTTGTTAAATTACTACACGCACTGAAGCTGAATTTGCTCCGGGATATATTTATAATTCGTTGAATAATTATATAAAGCCGTAAAATATTTTGTATCTTTGTAGTGTTCCTGTTATTATTTCATATGCGTTGAAATGTAGGAAACATCACCGGTAAAATAAAATGAAATATCAGTAATTATTTATCGCGAATATTTGTAAAATTGCCTCACAAAAGCATTTTATTTCGTGTATTAAATTGCATGCTTTAAAATAAATTTATAAGAAAATAAAAAAAAGAAACCACTAATCATGATGTGGTTTTCAAATCGCTTTAAAGACAGCAACATTTAATAGTAAGTATATGTTTTAAGCAACATTTTGTTTATAATAATTCGAATTCCGGAAGGTATCTTATAAAAATAGATTTGTAAAATCATGCTATTTTAAGTCTTAGATCGTTATTCTGCAACTGTTTAACATCTATTTCTATAATGTTGTTAGTGTATTCCATAAGGCAAATAATAAATAAAGTTTGAGTATAGCGACTGTGAACGCTCTGTAAGTGTGCTTGATTATTAACTAGTGTGTAGAGGCAGTGAAGGTGCATAGTAATAGTTCGTAAAATTGGAGGTTCATAGTAGGTATCTTCTTTTTCTAAATGATTGTTAAATAAGAATATAATTTCATGCCTTCACATCCGAGGTTTACAGCTTTTTCTAATATTTATCTATTGCAGATATAATATATAAAGCGTGGATATTTAAATTTATGTTTTTAAATTAAAATTCGATAAATCTAAATATAATTTTTGTTTTTTCCCTAATAGATATCATTAATTTAATCGAAACTAGGTAGAAAGATATTATGTGATATCTAATATAACGGCTAAATTAAATAAGCCTCTTGTTAAAAATATCGAGGTCAATTTGTTTTCAGTGTTTCGTGTTTCTTCTCAGATTCAACAAAACGTAATGTTTTAGTTATTTTATTCACCCCGGTGTCTGTCTATCTGACTGACACAGAAGTTTTCTAAATGAAGTTAATAACTTAATTATATTTAAGTTAATAACTTTAGAGATTAGTTTTGTTTGCTTTAAAAGTAATTAGATTTTGTTTTTACAGCACCATGTAGTTAAAAGCTTTTGAAGCACTATTTTGTAAATGAATACTTTATTATATTTTGACATATTTCCTAATTAAAAATTCAAAATTGATTGTCTCCATGATTTATCTCCAATAATATCGCCCAAAACCAGAAATCATGAATATAGGTAGGGAGTAAGTCAGCTTAGCAAAGGATGCCGAAAAATTGTTGTCCTAGATTGGTATGAACAACGTTAGAATAGATTGGAAATGCAAAAGAGAAAGAGCATAATTTACGCGTATGTTAGAGCGAGAAAGATAGACTAGACCATTCACGTACACGCTATCAGCCTATATCAGCCTGGTGTCATTCGTGTACAAAATAAATCCCGCTCGTATTTGCAAAATTGAAAATTTGTGTTTAATAGACGTAGTTAATTATGACTAGGTGCGTAGTACCTAAATATAACTCACCTCAGAAAGAAACACCACGTTATTATACATTTTACTCGTAGGTACGATTGAAATGTTTAGCTGTCTAAATGCTCTCTTTTAGAGCAGGTACAAACAATTTGTACTTCAATGGATAGGAAATATCATCACATTTTATAATAAGAATCATATGAATGCAGAGCAATTGAAATTAAAATAATTACAAATACATGAAATTCTGTTAATTTTAACCTCACTTTTGTAGAGATTGACATTATCGATAATATCTTATCGAAATGTTCTTAACAAGCAAAGGTATATACTTGCATGCAGCCTTATTCAACTTAGTAATATTTTATTTTTTATATTTAAGTTACCATAGCTAAATATTTTTCTAAACGTATGAAAAATTATTTTTTAATAGAATTAGGGTGACAAACGAGCACACAGTTCACCTGATAGTAAGTGAATGCTGTGACAGATTTTCACAAAATATTGATATTCGACAAAAATGGTTGAAAATAATAAATAGAGAAGAATTGGTTCCCAAAAGCAAATAGTCGACTATATGAAGCAAGTACTTTGAAGAAATTTTTTTTCTTATAGAGGTGTCCACTGTGTAGTGGCGGTGTAAGAATATATCCACTACCCCATATCATCCCGTGGGTGTCGTAAGAGGCGACAGAGGGAAACAAATCAGGAGATGGGCAGCAGCGGCTTCCTTATAACGACCAAAAATACAAAAATTGCGGTTGCCAACCCGCTTGCCAAGCGTAGCAACTATGGTCGATCTATGGAGGAGGCCTATGTTCAGCAGTGCACTTTAATAGGTAACAGTAACATAGAGGTGCATTAAGGGAAAAACTATAACACATCCAATCATAAACACTTATTAGTAAAATTACATATTACTGAAGCTTATTTTATTATTAGAATATATAAATAATTTATTTATTATAGATATGTACCTGAATAGCAATAGGTATCTGAATATGTATATATTCTAAAAATTAACATCGTAGTCTTGTTTAATACCTTTTTAGTATACATTTTCTATCGCAATTTATTAGTTACTAACTTTTAAATTATGTACACATCATAAAAGCGAAAGAACAGCGTTTCTTTCAGTGAATTTATATTAACAATTTTTAAAATTTATGTATAAACTAAGTGGTACGGACCCCATTTCTGTCTGGGAGGTTGTCTGGGTAGGTATTACCCTCTTATCTAGTACCGGTATAAATACAGGCTGTAAGGCATTCCATCTCAGTCCGTATTGGTAACAACGACCTTCTTAGTTTGAAGTTAGCTGCAAGTTTCCATGGGCTGCAGTAGCCACTTACCATCCTCAGGTGGACTGTAAGTGCGTTGGATACTTCAGTTTTATAAAAATATTTTAACTTATAAATCCTAATAAATATAATATTTGTTATAACATGTATTTTCGGAACGTCGAGAATATTCTAAATTACACCTTTTATTGGATCGCAGACACGATATTTCAATATTTATTTAATTAGTGTAGCCATTCAGCGAGGAAACGCAGTCAGCGTTCTTGGGACAATACCACAAGGAGTAGGACTGTATGATAATTTAAGTTTTCATTTTGTATGTATTTCAATGTTTCATTATGTCCACAATAAGTCGCCATGTTAGTTTTTATGTGACTTCATGTAGCTTAAAACCCGCAAAAGGGCACAATGCTTTTAAAGATATCTAATTTGTCAATATACGATGAGTAGTTTAGAAGATCTGAGGGAACAGATGAAGATACATACATACATAGCGTTCTATAATTGTAACTATCCTTTTGGCTTCGCCGTAGTTGGGTAAAAATATTCAATTACATCATCTGCGTTAAATCAGAAGATACGAATAGACTGCAACCGGTATCGATAATTATAGTGAGGCAGGCAATGCATGGTGTAGCACTATTTGTCACTCAAACATGCACATTACACGCACACTTGTGTCTTTTGATTTTGGTCTCGCCCTAATCACTCAATTGCCAATCTATACTATACTATATCTATGCTATATCTATGGAACAATCTGACCATATATTTTAGGAGAGGGGAGACTGGCTGCACGCTAATTGTGCACAGCATGCACTTGACCGGTTTTCTTGAGTAACACACTGCCTGTGAACTCGTTGTTATGTAAATTAGGATGGAATGTCTAAAGAAGAACAAAAGAAGTTTCGTTGAAACGTGAAAAAAAAATTAAAAGGCGGCTTAATACAACTATGAAATTATTTGCGACACTATGCACGATATGCGGAATTGTTGGAATATTAAAGTCATAATATGAAGGTTATTACATAATCGTATTATTTAAAACAATAACTACACGACAACGTCTTAAAAATTGTTGTGGCAAAAGATTATGTTACACTATCAAAGAGTTCCCATCCCATTATGGAATGCTTGATGCAATATTATACTGGAAATTAGGTGAAATAAGTTTATATAAAGATTTTAAGTATCGTAATGATGAAAGAGAAATGTTTTTCTAATTAAAATAAGGTAGTAAGGATTAGATGATGATTTTAATGATTACAGATGGGTTGTCATCCTTAAGAACTAAGATTAACTGTCTTGTTACTAGTAAAATTTAGGGTATTCGACTCTCTTCACTCAACCTACGAACACAATTCTCCACAAAATTTTATTTTGTGGAGAATTGTGTGGAGAATTTTCGTGTAAGCGTGGCCAATTCCCGATCGAGCTGGCTCAATCGTGTTGCAGCCATAACATGTAGCATCGTGGCTCTACACCGCAAATAAAACTCAAAGAGGGAAAAAAGAAAGGAGTTGATAATAAATGAAATACTGTAATAATAATATTTTTTGTACGAGCAGCTATGAAACATGAAAAAAGCCTACACTCTTTTAAAAGGCCGACAACGCACTTGCTTTTGTTCATGGGTGGTGGTAGTCGCTTACCATTAGACTAGCCGCATGCTCTTTTGTGCTCCCACTTATATAAAATAAAACAGGCTTAATAAAACCAGTATCACTGCGACTAGTATGATCTATTGTAAGTGCTGCTGTAGCTAAACTTCACTGCTAAGTCTTTGAAGTAGTTGCTTAGCTGTGAGCATTTTCAGATCTTTTGGGCTAAGTACGTAGTTTTCCAGATAAGTGTTACGTTTGTGAACAGAGAGAGCCCACGATCAGTTAGGATGTGCAGAGGTATTTCTTCCGTTAAGGACCAGAATCGTCAAATCCTTGAGTTGGTTAGTTTCAAGATAGTCATGTGCCATTGAAAACAAAATGTCCAGTCCGGGCTCTTTCGAAAATACGCAGTTTATTTAAAATTTATCCCAGGACTTCTGAAGCGAATTTACGATCATGTTATGCCCGGATTAAGGTTTTGGAACAATTTAAACCTGGCCTGTCAGATCAGATCTTAAATTATTTGTTTATGGTTACGAGTTTGAAGGGTCAATCGGCCCAGGTTTTTGAGATTCCACAAAATAGCTCAGGCCCAAATTGTGTACTCTTTGACCCCTCCCGTTCGAGACTGTTGGCTTTTTCATTGCCCATAATGCTGTCATGCAGGTATCTGCATGACGCGTTGACGGATGTTTGAACGGTTCACGCAGTCACCCACTAGCTTTGAGGTCACTAAGTTTGATCTCAGTGCTAGCAATGCTGTTGACTATCAGAATTTACATTTTTATGTTTGACGTAGTATTTTTGCACAATGACCAATAATATTGTATTAAATTCATTAATAATATATAATATTATATAAATTTGTATTTTATAACAATATTATTTTAATTCAAAGTATTTTGTGGATAACCTCAACCTCAACCTATCCTTTGCGTGATAAGTTATTCGACTTTGTAACGCTATACTAATATAATATGTAACGTTATTATTTTTATCTTAACGTTTAATTATATAATGATTTTCTTTTATTTTGTGGAGAATTTTTGATGAAAAACAATATATGGAAATCTGCATACTTTAGAATAATAAAATTAGAAAGCATAGGAAAGCTGATCTTCCAGCAATCAACCTAATAATTATGTTTATAATTTGAGTTCAATTTCATATAATAACAAGTAAACATATAATACATACATATCGTAAAATAACGTTAATGCACCGTAAAAGATTGTAATCTGTTCACAGCGAAATTAGAAATATCGAACCTTTCATAAATGTAATTTCGCGTGAAAATCGTGAGGGATAAATTGGGTCACTGTGGCAATCTGTTGGATATACAGAAACGTTTGGTTACTGTCGTAAAACGTTTAAAACCCATTAAAAGCGAGATAAGTCCCCATCATCGCAACAACTCCGCTGCAAATCCTAGTTTGAGATTTATAGCTTTGAAACTCAAATCATGTTTATGTTTTAGCTACTTACAGGTATATTAAAAGATTTGTTTTTATATATAATGTTTACCCAAGTTCGAAAAACGGGAAGATTCTATAGTTGTCGCGCGTGTTTTAATCGTATGTTCAGCGATTACTCGGAAACGGCTGAATTGATTTAAATTATTTTTTATCATTTCACAATATGGTATACACTTTTTTATAATCTTTTTAAAATATCTCTTATTTCATTAGTTCGTAAAAAGTCCATAGTAGAAAAGAGGATTTGTTGTAATCACCACGCTTAACTTTTATCATAGAATAAGGGTAAAAAACGAGCATGCAGTTCACCTGATGGTAAATGGATGTTGTGGCCCATAGACATCTACTACTGTCCTCGATTAAAAATCAAAATGCAAATGCGTTACTAGCCCTGAGGACTAAAATGGAATGCCTTGTTTCCAGTAGAAAGGGTTTCCATTTCTCTCCTTTTTACCATACAAAGCACAGCAGCATTAAGCTTCTATTTGACGCTGGCGTCTGTGAGAGCGTGGTCCTTCTCCGGTAGAGCTAATATAGCTGCAGTATGGCTCTACCACGTATGACGCTAGACGCTTGGCCTGGCTAATGGTTATAGTTCGTCACAAATATAAACATTTACATCTGCCATATACGACATCCCTGCACCGCCATTTTTAGGAAACTACAAGAATTTACAGAAATTTTTCTCATTTGAAAAAGTATTTTATTTTCTACCGACTTCAAAAAGGAGGAGGTACTCAATTCGACTGTTTTTTATGTGTGTTACTTCATAACTTTTTTCTGGGCGAACCGATTTCCATTATTATTTTTATTTGAAAGCTGGTGCTTCTCATGGTCCCATATAAATTTGATCAAGGTCTGACCAATAGTTTTTGAGTTATTCATAATAATTTATATTGAAGTCAGTTGTACAAAATTTTTAATTTTATTTATCGTAACATCATGGCGTGGGTGTCGTAAGAGGTGATTGAGAGAAACAAATCAAGAGATGGGCAGCAGCGTCTTCCTATTAACGACTAAAAATATTGCCAATACCCGCTTGCCAAGCGTAACAACAATGGCAAATATCTTCCCTATGAGGCAATCTATGGAGGAGGCCTATTTTAAGCAGTGGCTGTTAAGGCTGTAACGGTAAGGGTAACTTTCCTATTTATTTGATGATTTTTTTTTACAGACGAACGAAATTTATAAGACGCAATGTGCGTTTATCTCAATGGAAATGACAACGCCAAACTGTTGTTCAATAACGGTTTTTTTATAGGATAAAGGTGACAAGCGAGTACACAGTCCACCTGATGGTAAGTGGTTGCTGTGACCCATAGACATCTACATTCATCCTCGTTAGCGAATAAAATGCAGATGCGTTATCAGCCGTGAGGACTAAGATGGAATGCCTCTTTTCCTGTAAAAAAGGTCTCCGGTTCTCTACACTCACCAAACGCAACACAGCAGCATTAAGCTGCTATTTTACGCTGGTATTCTGTGAGAGCGTGGTCCTTCCCCGGTCGAGCCGACCCATTCGTGCTACAACTATACTATTAATATAGCTGTAGCATGGCTCTACCACGTATAAATTTTCTGCTATTGCTGTTGTTTAAAGCTGACTAATAATAAGCTGTTCAATGCTCGGAATGCTTAATATATTTGTTAAAGTTAAAGTTACAGCCTATATACGTCCCACTGCTGGGCACAGGCCTCTTCTCATTTTTGCGAGGGTTTTAGGGAAAGAAAATGTTCGTTGCGCTGCCCCTATTTTTTTTCTTATTTCTCAGACGTGTCCTCACGAAGTTTTACTTCGCCACCGAGCACGTGGTAAATCAGCACTTAAAATTGCAATTAACATTTTCATTTGTGCCGGCGGGTATCGAACCGGGTTGCTCGCGTACTCTGAAAACGAGCACACGGTTCAATTTACAGCGACCACTTATATCCCCTGAGCTACCACGGCTCAATGGCTAATATATTTGTTTTCATTGTAGTCATTAATGGATATGTGTTTAGTTATCTCAAATTGTGTAATATCAATTAAGGAACAATTTTTATTACTATTTGTATTTGTTAAACAATTACAAGTTTAATCTAAATAATTTGTAATTTAAAAATATTTTATTAAAATATTTTTTTATTCTTTTCTATTCTAAGCCAGCGCTTGAATACGATCCCACCTGATAGTAAATGGTGGTGCAGCTAAAGATGGTGAAGCGCGCTGACTTTACAAAAGCCTATTCACTCTTGCCTTCAAGACACCCATATTGTAATCGGATGGAAAGACAGATGCTGGCAACTTATTCCACTCCTTTGCTGTACATAATATTTGTTTTTTTAAATTAGAAATAACATATTCTATAGTTTCTTGAGACTAACAACAGAGGATGCTCTCTGCCTCTAGAATCCTCCATGCATCTCTCCCTCCTCTCTGCATCTCTACTGCCACTAGATAAACTTCATGCATTACAAATGGATATCTTTATATTATATATTATTCTAAATAGTCGTTGGCACGTCTGTTAGTGATTGCACTAATGGAAATGTAGTTTGCTCGATGTCTCTGCTGCCACTAGGTAAGCTTCATGCATTAGAAATAAATATCTTTTAAACTATATAATCGTTGGTACGTGTGTTAGTGATCGTGTAACATCTGAACGATTTGACCGATTGAGGTTATATTTAATCATCTAATATATAAAAATTAATATTTCTCTGTTCGCATTTTATGCGCTGCCATACCGTTCATCGGATAGCAGTAAAACTTTGTCAACTTATTGCTTGCACTTCAGCGAAGGTTATAGGCGTAGTACAATTAACTTACAGTAGGTGGCGTGCGTATCGTACCGACAATTTGAAAGTTAGGTATGTTATGTATGTTATAATGAATTATCATTTCTAATTAAACAATATAACTCTTCCAAATTTAAAACGATATTTCCACAATTTTTTTTTTTTGAGGCAGCAATGCGCCGGGTACAAGCTAGTTACCTATATTTATTTTGGCGATGTTTTCGTAAGCTATGCTAAGATCCGATTGTTGGCGCTGTAGTCTATTAACAAATTATATATATATATATATATTATTTATTTTAACTCTATTATATTATATTATATGTAATTCTATGTATTTATATATGTAAAGCATAATAAATTAGTACAGAAATTGCCAAACAATGCTTCAGTAATACAAGCAGTGAGTTCATGAGCAATTTACAGTTCTTTATAAGCGTTGGCCTTTGTTGCGGATTACCGGTATTATCTCAGAGAGCGACACAATTTCCGGTGAAAATGTACCGTTTATAAATTTGTGGGTTCTCACTATTTTTATGTGTAAAGAAAAATGGTTTTTAAAAGGAGGTAGGAAATGAAATTGGATTTTTGGTTCCATTAAAAAAAGAAAGGACACACAGTTCTTTTACGCCGTCATTTTTTTCTTGATTTAATGGTATCTTCTATAGGAGTCGGTGATTACTAGCCTTTACCTTATAATATAAAATAATAACTGATTCATGTAGCACTCAGCTAAAACTCATTCACCTGGGACTAAGAAATTAAAGGTAGATGCGAGGGAGGAACATTATTTTTCATTTCCTTAACAACCTCTGGTAATCGTTATTAATTGTTGTACTATTTTCCAAATGATAGTATTATATGTTGAGAGAACTAAGATGAAATTAGTTCTTATCATAAAAAGGGCCTCCAGTTCTTGTTACTCATGATATGAAAGACGACAGCAGTATGCGCTATTTTACACCGGTATCCCTTGCGAGTGCGATGTTTTTATGGTTGAGCTGATCTGTTCGTGCATAATACAGCTACAGCAGGTCTCTGCCACGCAAATATCGTGTATAAAACGCACATCTGAGATATTAAATAAAGATATTTCAAGGACGTGTGAAGTGGGCAAGATGCATTGGAGTAAAGTGGCCGATTCCACCGTTTCTATACATCAGAGAAGACCTGTGTCCAGCAGGAGTACATACACCGATATGTGACTTTTAGTTCCTTATTACGATACTGTATTGTCGTCTCTGAGCTCTGACGATACATGTATTCATAAACATTTAAATTGAAATGTAATAGAATGCATTTCAAATACAATGATTTTCGAATACACTTTGCACATAACATTATGTAGTTCTATTCTGTTAGGCCGGAGATTCATCATCGGAAGACTACGGGGCATTTCTGGAACAATATCACGTGATATATTTTGTCATACTGCTGCCTGGATTTAGGAATGATACCTAACATTTTAATATTAACAAAAAAATATTTCCCAGCCAACGCCCGGCTTTAAACTTTCGACCTCGTTTTTCTATTGCTACGTATTGTTAATTCTCATAGTAAAAGCACAAAAATGTAATTATCGTTATAGAAATAAGGCACACAAAGTGTAAACCGTTATAAAAGAAAAATAAAAACGACCCGATTAGGAATCACGACTCAATTTCGTTCTCTCACAAGTTGCGACGCTGTGAGAAAGGAATTAGTCTCGTCGGTGTCGTCAAAACTCGATCTTTTGTTCTGAATGTGGGCCACTGGACTATGTTACGAGGGGCAGGTTGTTTAGAGTAAGAATAATAGAAATGCTAACTTATTTCTATATTTTTCTTTTAAAAACAAACATATTTCTTGATTTGAGAGTTGTGACTGGCTGTAATGATGATGCTGATGATTAAACACATTTCACAATTAAACATTTTTTAATTATTATAAGTCAGTGATTGACTACTATCCCACTTGATGGTAAGTAGTGATGTAGCCAAGGATAGTAAAGAAAACGTGGGTGTCTTGTAATCGGATGTAAAGCCAGATGTCGGCGGAAGATTTATTTATTATTACACTCCTTTGCTGTACACATTACGAACGACGGAGCCACGGAGCTAATCGTTTGGTTCGAGTGTGAGGTATGTCGAGTGGCTTTTTAATAAAACATAGTTCTACTCCTTTAAACTCATTCTTTAAGATATTACTTTTCTATTTTAATCGATAGAAAGTTTATGGAATTCTTTCTATCGTTATAGATTCATTTACACTTAAATTAATTTTAGTAGTAGACCCAGGCTATATGGCGGCTGCACGAATTGGTCAGTTCGACTGAGGTATGTCCACACTCTCACAGAATACCAGAGTGAAACAGCAGCATAATATAGCTGTGTTTTATATAGTGAGTGTAGAGAACCGCAGACCTTAGTTCTTAGGGGTAACAACATCTGCATTTTCATTCATAATCGAGGATAGATGTATATGTTTATAGGCCACGGCATCTATTTACCATCAGGTGGACTGTGTAACAGAAACAGAAACAGAAACTTTTTTATTCAATATAGATTATAAATAATACTTATTGAAAGTCACTCTTTTGTTTAATTACCACTGGTTCGAAAAAAACCTCTGTCCTGGGAAGAACCAGCAAGAAACCCAGGGACTTTTTTAAATAACAGCTTACAATCATGTATGTTACACAATTAACCACACAAAACAAATTAGAAATAGCTTGGTAGCGAACACTTCATTCCCAGGGGTTATTATCATCCATAAATTCCTTAATATTATAATAACCCTTTTTATACAAACTATGTTTAATAAAGTTTTTGAATTTTGAGCAGGTCGAATTTTGTATGCTCGCTTCTTACCTTATTCTATAAAAAAAACTTTCGTCGTTATTATAATACAATGTGTCTCATGTCTATTCCACAACATAATCGACATCCATACTAAATTTCATTGATCATCAATCCGTGCAGCCGTTTTAGCTTGAGTGATGGACAAAACTCCATTCTTTCATATTAATAATATTAGTACGAAAGTACTCTATTATATAAACGTTTACTTATTTTAATGGGAATATTGTCCGTTTTTTATAATAAAGATTAATCTTAAGCCTCTATCTATCAACACGTCACTCTAAGCGAATATAATGAACATTAATGGTGTTCACACTTCCACTCCCGCTGGGATTTACGAGGCAGTCGCAAATACCTCGTTTAGATTTTCAAATACCCTTTTTAAAGTTAATTTGGATTGATGGTTTAATGTGAACAGCGTTTAAGAAAGTTTTTACTTTGCTCTAACATTTGTTTTATTTAATGTATATTAATACCGTGTAGTGGCGGTGTAAGATTATCTACTACCACATATCATCCCGTGGATGTCGTAAGAGGCGACAGAGGGAAACAAATCAGGAGATGGGCAACAGCGTCTTCCTAATAACGACTAAAAATAAAAATAAAATGCGGTTGCCAACCCGTTTGCCAAGCGTGGCAACTATGGCAAATATCCCCCCTATGAGGCAATCTATGGGGGAGGCCTATGTTCTGCAGTGGACCTTTATAGGCTGTGGATGGATGGATAAATATATTGTAGTGATAACGCTATTTCTAATATATAAAATTAATATTTCTCTGTTCGCATTTTATGCGCTGCCATACCGTTCATCGGATAGCAGTAAAACTTTGTCAACTTATTGCTTGCACTTCAGCGAAGGTTATAGGCGTAGTACAATTAACACAGTAGGTGGCGTGCGTATCGTACCGACAATTTGAAAGTTAGGTATGTTATGTATGTTATAATGAATTATCATTTCTAATAAACAATATAACTCTTCCAATTTAAAACGATATTTCCACAATTTTTTTTTTTGAGGCAGCAATGCGCCGGGTACAAGCTAGTTACCTATATTTATTTTGGCGATGTTTTCGTAAGCTATGCTAAGATCCGATTGTTGGCGCTGTAGTCTATTAACAAATTATATATATATATATATATTATTTATTTTAACTCTATTATATTATATTATATGTAATTCTATGTATTTATATATGTAAAGCATAATAAATTAGTACAGAAATTGCCAAACAATGCTTCAGTAATACAAGCAGTGAGTTCATGAGCAATTTACAGTTCTTGCTATAAGCGTTGGCCTTTGTTGCGGATTACCGGTATTATCTCAGAGAGCGACACAATTTCCGGTGAAAATGTACCGTTTATAAATTTGTGGGTTCTCACTATTTTTGTGTGTAAAGAAAAATGGTTCTTAAAAGGAGGTAAGAAATGAAATTGGGTTTTCGGTTCCATTAAAAAAGAAAGGACACACAGTTATTTTACGCCGTCATTTTTTTCTTGATCTAATGGTATCTTCTATAGGAGTCGGTGATTACTAGCCTTTACCTTATAATATAAAATAATAACTGATTCATGTAGCACTCAGCTAAAACTCATTCACCTGGGACTAAGAAATTAAAAGTTGTGCGAGGAGGAACATTATTTTCATTTCCTTAACAACCTCTGGTAATCGTTATTAATTGTTGTACTATTTTCCAAATGATAGTATTATATGTTGAGAGAACTAACATGAAATTAGTTCTTATCATAAAAGGCCTCAGTTCTTGTTACTCATGATATGAAAGACGACAGCAGTATACGCTATTTTACCGGTATCCCTTGCGAGTGCGATGTTTTTATGGTTGAGCTGATCTGTTCGTGCATAATACAGCTACAGCAGGTCTCTGCCACGCAAATATCGTGTAGAAAACGCACGTCTGAGATATTAAATAAAGATATTTCAAGGACGTGTGAAGTGGGCAAGATGCATTGAGTAAAGTGGCCGATTCCACCGTTTCTATACATCAGAGAAGACCTGTGTCCAGCAGGAGTACATACACCGATATGTGACTTTTGGTTCCTTATTACGATATTGTATTGTCGTCTCTGAGCTTTGACGATACATGTATTCATAAACATTTAAATTGAAATGTAATAGAATGCATTTCAAATACAATGATTTTCGAATACACTTTGCATAACATTATGTAGTTCTATTCTGTTAGGCGGAGATTCATCATCGGAAGACTACAGGGCATTTCTGGAACAATATCACGTGATATATTTTGTCATACTGCTGCTGTATTTAGGAATGATACCTAACATTTTAATATTAACAAAAAATATTTCCCAGCCAACGCCCGGCTTTAAACTTTCGACCTCATTTTTCTATTGCTACGTTTTGTTAATTCTCATAGTAAAAGCACAAAAATGTAATTATCGTTATAGAAATAAGGCACACAAAGTGTAAACCGTTATAAAAGAAAAATAAAAACGACCCGATTAGGAATCACGACTCAATTTCGTTCTCTCACAAGTTGCGACGCTGTGAGAAAGGAATTAGTCTCGTCGGTGTCGTCAAAACTCGATCTTTTGTTCTGAATGTGGGCCACTGGACTATGTTACGAGGGGCAGGTTGTTTAGAGTAAGAATAATAGAAATGCTAACTTATTTCTATATTTTTCTTTTAAAAACAAACATATTTCTTGATTTGAGAGTTGTGACTGGCTGTAATGATGATGATGATTAAACACATTTCACAATTAAACATTTTTAATTATTATAAGTCAGTGATTGACTACTATCACTTGATGGTAGTAGTGATGTAGCCAAGGATAGTAAAGAAGACGTGGGTGTCTTGTAATCGGATGTAAAGCCAGATGTCGGCGAATGATTATTACACTCCTTTGCTGTACACATTACGAACGACGGACCACGAAGCTAATAGTTTGGTTCGAGTGCGAGGTATGTCAGTGGCTTTTAATAAAACATAGTTATAATCCTTTAAACTCATTCTTTAAGCTATTACTTTTCTATTTTAATCGATAGAAAGTTTATGGAATTCTTTCTATCGTTATAGATTCATTACACTTAAATTAATTTTAGTAGTAGACCCAGGCTATATGGCGGCTGCAGAATTGGTCAGTTCGACTGGTATGTCCACTCTCACAGAATACCAGAGTGAAACAGCAGCATAATATAGCTGTGTTTTATATAGTGAGTGTAGAGAACCCAGACCTTAGTTCTTAGGGTAACAACATCTGCATTTTCATTCATAATCGAGGATAGATGTATATGTTTATAGGCCACATCTATTTACCATCAGGTGGACTGTGTAACAGAAACAGAAACTTTTATTCAATATAGATTATAAATAATACTTATTGAAAGTCACTCTTTGTTTAATTACCACTGGTTCGAAAAACCTCTGTCCTGGGAAGAACCAGCAAGAAACCCAGCGGGACTTTTTTAAATAACAGCTTACAATCATGTATGTTACACATTAACCACACAAAACAAATTAGAAATAGCTTGGTAGCGAACACTTCATTCCAGGGTTATTATCATCCATAAATTCCTTAATATTGTAATAACCCTTTTATACAAACTATGTTTAATAAAGTTTTTGAATTTTGAGCAGGTCGAATTTTGTATGCTCCTTCTTACCTTATTCTATAAAAACTTTCGTCGTTATTATAATACAATGTGTCTCATGTCTATTCCAACATAATCGACATCCATACTAAATTTCATTGATCATCAATCCGTGCAGCCGTTTTAGCTTGAGTGATGGACAAAACTCCATTCTTTCATATTAATAATATTAGTACAGTACTCTATTATATAAACGTTTACTTATTTTAATGGGAATATTGTCCGTTTTTATAATAAAGATTAATCTTAATAAGCCTCTCTCTATCAACACGTCACTCTAAGCGAATATAATGAACATTAATGGTGTTCACACTTCCACTCCCGCTGGGATTTACGAGGCAGTCGCAAATACCTCGTTTAGATTTTCAAATACCCTTTTTAAAGTTAATTTGGATTGATGGTTTAATGTGAACAACGTTTAAGAAAGTTATTATTATACATTAAATAAAACATTTGTTTTATTTAATGTATAATAATACCGTGTTGTGGCGGTGTAAGATTATCTACTACCCCATATCATCCCGTGAGTGTCGTAAGAGGCGACAGAGGGAAACAAATCAGGAGATGGGCAACAGCGTCTTCCTAATAACGACTAAAAATAAAAATAAAATGCGGTTGCCAACCCGTTTGCCAAGCGTGGCAACTATGGCAAATATCCCCCCTATGAGGCAATCTATGGGGGAGGCCTATGTTCTGCAGTGGACCTTTATAGGCTGTGGATGGATGGATAAATATATTGTAGTGATAACGCTATTTCTAATATATAATAAAAATAAATCAGAATATTACCCATAATCGACCCTTATGACATCCAAGGTGATGAATTCTCTCCCATCGCCACCACACGGCGATTCACTCTTGCAGTTTGGGAAATTGAAATATTGACTTCGGTAAAGAGTTTTTTAATACAATCAAGGGTAACTCTAAAATGAGCACACAATCTACCTAATTGGAATTGGATCCTGCCGTCCATTGACACCTACATCTATCCTTGATTAGGAATCAAAATGCAAATGTCTTGTCACCCTTGACGATTAAGATTGAATGCCTCGTTATCAGGTAAGGGTTTGAATAATTCTTATTTGCTATGACGTACGAAAAATAACTTGCAAATCGTTATGTGAGAATTCGGAAACATTGTGTTTGTAATATTACAATATATTTGTTTTTAAAAGGTTGTGTATAATTAAGTAGTTTTCTTATTACATTCTCATACTAACTTCAAAGGAAATGGTTCGTAGATTTTGCAATCCTGCATTATTCATACGTTGTCAATATTATGCACGACCCATTTTGATTTCCAAATCAAAGGCAGCGCTTCTTGTAGTAATGGACAGTAATTTATATCCCTCGCACTAGCATGTTCATCATTACCAGTCTTTGAAATTTGAATCACCGTTTTTGGATGAAGTTCCATCACAATTATATGTGGAAGAGCCATGATGCAGCTATATTAAAGTTGTAGCACGAATGGGCAGCTCGACCGGATAGGACCATGCTCTCACAAAATATCAGCATAAATATAACAGCTTATTACTACTGTGTGTTGTGTGGTGAGTGTAAAGAACCGGAGACCTTTTTTACTGGAAACGAGACATTCCATCTTAGTTCTCAAGGCTGACAACGATTTGCGTTTTGACTCTTAATTGAGGATAGATGAAGATGTCTAGGGGTCACAGCATCGACTTACTACCAGGTGGATCGTGTGCTTGTTTGTAACCGTTATTATTTAAAAATTCAATTACCAGGAGTCCATCAATCAGCAGCAAGCACTAAGTTGAGGTTTTTAAGGTTGATTAATAATAATTAATAATTATATCCCTGATATAATCATAACTTCATTCTTATAACTCCGACTGCTTTAGGAAAACTGCGACAACTCTTTTTGTCTAATATTTCTCAGAGACTTAAGCCGAGAGTGTACATCCAAGTGTGTTGCCAACGATAACTTACGGAACCGAAACGTGGTATTTTACTGCTAGCCGTATGAGGAAACTCAAAGTCACTCAGCGTGCGTGGAAAATTGTTCTTTATACTATTCTCCAAGACTTTCTGTGGGGTAAAATCCGTCAGGAGGTTATCGGCCGAAGAACAAGTTACTAACATAGCCCAACATATCAGTAAGCTGAAGTGGCAATGGGCCAGGCCGTCCCTTGAAGCTCGAAGAAGCTCGGGCCGCGGGACAATATTGAGTAGTGGATATTCTTACTCCGCCACTACACGGTTTATGAAGTTACATTACTTAATATTTATCACGGTTCCTAGATTACATTTTAACCCTTGTAACGTGAATTGTAATATAAAATTCGATAACATCGGCGAGATAGTTCTTACAATATGTCCAGCCGAATAACTGGAGTTTTTAACTTGTTCGAAACCAAGACATGTATTACATAGATTTGTTCCGTTTCTTATGACTATATTTCTTCTCTGAGTGTTTATATATTTGTCGCAATATCACTTAAATTTATAGGTAATTATATATAATAGTTATCCATAAAACATCAGATTCAGTTTACTACCGCAAGATGTCGCTGTGACACAAAGCGGCCAAGAGGACATACTGTATTAAATTATTAAACGTACAAGAACTCATAATTCACTCTGAAAATACGATCAAAAGGTGAAATCAGGTTGAAGTGAAGTACATCGACCTTTCCTATAGCACTGTGTGAGAGTGCTTAATATTAAGGATAAGATATTGAAAATAAATGCATTCGCAGAAGTAATTTTAACTTTCCCTACTTTTTAGAGTCAGTCAGTTAATTGGCATCAACATTAATTCGCCTAACACCTTTCCTAAATTAATTATCAGCAACCTAGACAGCCTGAGTTTGATTTTTCTCATATCAGTTATTACGTCTATTTTCTTTTAGTTTCTTATAATATATTTAGTTGGGTTAGATTATGATAATTGTGAAATTTGGTTGTAATTTTAATTGAAAAACTAATTATTAGTTTGATTAAATCTCTTTTGAAACTGTTTAAATTGATAAGGTTTTACAGGCTTTTACCAAAATTACTAATGTATTTTTTTTGTTTGTTTCTGGTTTTGGTTTGTTTCTGTTATTAACTCACTTTCAGATTTATACAGTAATACTAGCAAAAATAGCATGTAGTGTTTACCTTTAAATGATTTTACATACTCTGTGCAAGTAATATAGTAATAATACTTTAAGAAATGTATGTAACGTATGTATTCTAAAATCGCTGGTAGACCCAATGAATAAATAAAGAAATAAATAAATACTAGTGATCCGCCCTGGCTTCACCTGAGTGAGATCTATTAATATGGCGATATTTTGATTTTTTAAATAATCATCAATGAACATTTATTTTACCAATTTTTTCATTTCACACAAAAAAAAATCTAAGTTATCGGATAAAATATAGCTTTATTAAAATATACAAAATTCGACCTGCTCAAAATTCAAAAACTTTATTAAACATAGATTGTATAAAAAGGGTTATTATAATATTAAGGAATGTATGGGTGATAATAACCCCTGGGAATGAGTTCGCTACCAAGCTATTTCTAATTTGTTTTGTGTGGTTAATTGTGTAACATACATGATTGTAAGCTGTTATTTAATAAAAAGTCCTGCTGGGTTTCTTGCTGGTTCTTCCCAGGACAGAGGTTTTTTTCGAACCAGTGGTAATTAAACAAAAGAGTGACTTTCAATAAGTATTATTTATAATCTATATTGAATAAAAAAGTTTCTGTTTCTGTTTCTGTTTCTTTGATCGCTCCTGGCATTGCTCTCCGTGTTTCATCACAATCTGTTCAGCCGGCCTTTCCAAAAATTAGTTCGGTTAGACAGACATCTAGACACAAATGTTATAAATTCATGTCGTAATGACATCCAAATAACCCCCTGAGCTTGACAAATGGCAGTTATAATATATCCTTGATATTACAGACTGACACTTCAGTTTTATTTATATGTAAAGTTATTGTTAAATCATTTTGCATGCAAATTAAATATTGACTATTAGTCACGGAAGTATAACTTCTAACGCGCGTACATAAAGCACCATGCGTACCATTTTTTCATAAAAGTAAGAGTGGGGATTAAAATGTTTTGATAGCGTGAAGTCCGCTAACACGCACTCTGGCAGCGCGTATGACTAACCGATCCATGACTCTCTCAGAAATAAGAGGAGGCCTGTGCCTAGGAGTAGAAAGTCTATAGCCTGTATCTTTGGGTGAGAAGCGAGCACATATACCACTTAATAGCAAATAGATGCTGGGGCATTTAGACCCTACGTCAGTCAATCCTCGATAAAAAAAAGTAAAAGTTAAAGTTACAGCCTATATACGTCCCACTGCTGGGTACAGGCCTCCTCTCATTTTTGAGAGGGTTTTTGGGCAAGTAAATGTCTGCCACGGTGCCCTAATGCGTGTTAGCGAACTTCACATGTCTTCGAAATATTATTTTTTTCTCATTTCTCAGACATGCAGGTTTCCTCAAGATGTTCTCCTTCACCGCCAAGCACTTGGTCCTCGATTAAGAATCAAAACTCAAAATTTTCTGAGGATACTGAAGAGTCGGGAAGGGATGCCCTAGGCGAAAATTTATCGACCAAATTAGCGATATATTGAAAATGGGCCAAATTAAGAGTACCCTTAACCGACGAGCGTGTATGCGTAGGTATATGGATGTGGAGGAGGCGAGAGAGGTGTGTCAGGATCGTGCCAAATGGAAGTCCATAGTCTCTGCCTACCCCTCTGGGTGACAGGCGTGAGTGTTTATGTTTATGTGTTTAATCTTCTTATTTAAAATCAAATTTATATTTGTAACTTTGTTTTCAACGTTGTCGTAAATGATTGAAACTAGCGATTCCGTTTCAATGTAATGTTTGTAGCTACTCTGTGTAATCACAAGGCAGGGCGGCAATGTCACGCTGAAGGAAAATCGGGCGCTTGTTGGAAATTAAATAAAAGAAAAATTAATAGAATCAGGCGTTACTTTGCGGAAATCCATTATATTAAAGTTAGTAAAAATTACTTTGTGAAATTATCCTTAATGAAATAAAATGATGTCTTACCTAGTTTTAAGAGCACCTCCCGCCCTCCCTCCATTATCCACTATCCCCG
The DNA here is from genome assembly GCA_029286625.1 of Parnassius orleans. NCBI lineage: Eukaryota > Metazoa > Arthropoda > Insecta > Lepidoptera > Papilionidae > Parnassius > Parnassius orleans. The sequence goes on from JAGSMP010000137.1 coordinate 2,156,635, forward strand.
TCACCACTAATCCCAGCACCACTACTCCCAACACCACTACACTAGAAAAGACACACCACCGACGATAATACATATGTACTATTATTTGGTTATTATATTAAAAATTACGTTGATTGGTTTTTACCGTGTTATTAGGCTTAAGAATACCTACGACTCCATTTTCTTCGGTACGTGTCGTAAGACGCGACTATGGGAACTGTATTTTATTTAATTATTTCAACACTTACAACTATCTTTACAGGTTATCCTAATACGATAGTGTAATTATTATATATATGTAGAACTGTCTTATGTTTACCGATAGATGGCGGTGTAACCACCTCGTTAACCCCAGATTTTTAATATCCAGACCGGCGACAAGGACCAGCGTCAAAGATGCTATACGTCTGGTGCTAAAACTACAATCCGCCCGCCAAGCGTGATGATTAAAGCAAAATCCTTATTAACGGAAGAGGTTTACGTTCAATGGTGTAATTTTACGGGCTCATGAATAATAAGAAGAAGATTGGTCTGGTATATGTCACTTTCAACAATTCGTAAAACGTATCAGGTACTAATGTAAATCTTATACCAAAATTAAATTCTTGTTTTATAGTCTATACAAAAAGGAAAAGAAATAATCAGCGATGAATTCTGTAATTAATAACGTAACAGGTATCTTCAAAAAGTTGAAGAGCACTCAGGAGTCAGTCCTAACAAGGTAGGGTACGATCCTTATCGTCATGATATCTTGAAGATGTGCTTGATCAGGGATAATATCGTTACTCTTGAAGATGAGTGTAGGTACTCAAGATAGACTGTTTTAGGTACAATTCCTCAATATCATAATTTTTACACAAAATTATCAAATGTATTTTATGAAAATGTTATTGTGCGATATGGTTATGATTGTCTTCTTTCTAAAATAAGTCTTTGAGACGTTTAGAGTAATCTGTCCCAATTCTTCGTTCTTCGAAGAAGAAGTGGGGCAGATGTAGATGTCTATAGGTCACACATAGACATCTACATCTATTTTGGATTAAGAATTTAAAAAGCAGGTATCTTGTCACCTCTGAGGACTAAGCTGGAAAGCTTCGTTTCCAGTAACAACTGGCCAAGTGCATGTCGGGCCACGCACAATGTAGAGGTAGGGTTCCGTAATTGTCCGTCACAATACGTGGGCTTCCTTGATAATGAGCATAATAAGTGAGTTCGTGGTTTGATCGCTATAACGACTAAAAATGGGCTCAAATAGGAAGATCGTAACTGAAGGACTTATTTTCAAATCAGTCTCATAGGGAGTGGTATCCAAAAACGATTAAAAACACTTTTTGATTTTGATAATAATACCCTATCTATCCCGCAAATGAAAAAGTAAAGCTAATAGTAGTAATGCATATAAGTCGTTTTCTTCATATAATGTTTATTTTTAACAGTTTACAATAACATTACAAAGTTATTAACGCAGCTAGTTTTAGGTCATTTTCTATGGAGTTGTAACGAAATTTTTAATAATCCAAGTGCATTTTATAAGTTGGTCGACTATTACTCGTTAACTTCTTAATTCTACTTAGCTGTGATATTTTTCTTTTTAACTTCATTATATATACTACTATTGTGTATACTTGTAGTATTATTTGTTGTTACTATTGTATCTACATAGCCTATATTTATCACCCGTTGACGCAAATGAATTGAAAAAAATAGTCATAAACCTCAAAAATAAAAGAGTTGTGGCTACGACAATATATCGATCCAAATTATTAAAAATCCATAGAGTATATTAGTGAGCCGCTTGTTTATTTACTTAATTTAATGATAGAAACTGGTACCTTTCCACATCAATTAAAACAGCAAAATCAAACCTTTGTTCAAAAAGGTTCAAAATGTAATATTAAGACTATAGGCCCATATCTCTTTTATCCAACTTCTCAAAATATTTGAAAGAATCATCTACAATAGGCTTATAGAGTTTTTCAAAAATATAGCATATTAAATAAAAATCAATTTGGTTTTCAGAAAAATAAATCTACTACACTTGCAATGTATGAAATACTTAAGGAAATTTGGGAATCTTTAAATAATAAAACTTCTTGTGTAGGTTTGTTTTAGATATGTCAAAACATTTGACTGTGTAATATACGATGTACTATTAAATAAACTTGAAAGATTAGGTATACGTGGTTTGGCATTAAAACTGTTAAGCTATTTAAAGATAGAGAACAACTCACAGCTATTGAAAAATTTGACAAAATCGGTAAAACTTTCGAAGAAGTACAGTCTACGCCAGTTAAAATGACACTAGGTTTGCCACAAGGGAGTATTTTGGGCCCCTGTTATTTTTAATTTATGTGAATGACTTGCCAAATGTCACTGACAATAGATGTGTTATGTTTGCTGATGATGCTACTATCTTTATACCCGATACTCAAATGAATTTTGAAAATAACATAAATAAAACCTTAAAATAGCAGTCGAATGGCTTAATAAAATTAATTTAAACGTGAATCTAACAAAACCAAAATTATTCAATTCAGAATTACAAAACAAAATCTTTAAATTTAAATATTGCAGATAAAGACACCCAAATAGAAACAGTTGATAACATTAATTTTCTTGGAGTCACCATAGACTGTCATTTAAACTGGAAATCCCATTGAGAAAATAAACAAAAAATATCTAGCTACAGTTACGCATTATCCATATTAGCAGAAACAACTTCCGTTGACGTATCAAGGGCTGCATATTTCGGACAGGTATACCCTCTATTAGTTTACGGCATTATTTTCTGGGGTAATTCTACAAACGTGCAGTCAACATTTATTCTACAAAAGCGATGTCTGCGGATCATTTATAATATGTACGCAGACGAAACTCTAAGAAATGTATTCAAAGAAAAGGCTATCTCACTCTTACTAATATTTACATCTTAGAAATTTCAATTTTTATCAAACAGAATAACAACCATTTTCAGATTAAATCTAACTTGAATTCACGTCCAATGCGTAGTCAATATAAGAACAATTTATGTACACCTAAAATTAATAATTACATGTATTATAAGAGCACTTTTTGTACAGGTATTAAAATATTCAATCATCTGCCACCTGATATAAAACTATGGACTTGCCAAGATTTAAAATACACCTCAAAAAGTGGTTAATATGTAATGTGTTTTATAATTTAAATGAATATTTTAATACAAACATTAATTTATATAAGTTTTATTTCTTAATTATTGCATACCCGATATGGGTAAACTGTGTTACATTTAATTGCAATGTCACCCGCAAATTGTACATACACAGCTTATTGGCAATAAATATTCTGATTCTGATTCTGATTCTGATTCTTGCACATTTCCAAAAGTAGCGGTTTAGTTGGTAGAGGGGGGAGGGGCATATGACTCTAATGAAAAATACCACTTTAAAGCTAAATATTTCGCAAACAGACCCCTAAATCGGAAAGAGTTCCACAGCCCCAATGTTTTTGAAAGACCTATCCAACAATATCCTACATGATGGAATGGACGGGTAAAAAAATCATCCTCCATTAACTTGTATGGGAAGTACCCAAAATAAAAATGTTTTTTAAGATTTTATTTCACAGTTTTCTAGGCGTGATTAATATCTATAACTATGCCAAATTCCAGATTTTTAGCACCTAGGGTCTCTGAACAAAACCGCGGACGGACATGGCGAAACTATAAGGGTTCCTTGTTGTGTAACTACGGAACCCTAAAAATGGTCTCCGGTTCTCTACACTTACCTTACGAAACACAGCAGTATTGAACTGATATTTGACGCTGGTGTTCTGTGCGATCGTCCTTTCCCTGGTCGAGCCGACCCATTTGTGCTACAATCATAATATAGCTTCTGCACACAACAAAGCACCTACTTTTTTGCTCTATATCTTCGTTAATCTTATAAGTGAGATAAAAAAATATCTCGAAGGGCAGCCTCGTGCCGTCAAATCCTCCATTTGATGGAGTAACATTGGCCTATTTTTAGTAATGAAATGAGATGGGCTACATGATGATGACGATAAAGAGACTATGGCTTGTGCCCTCCAGGATTTTTTTTTATAAAATTGTGAATAAAGTGACAAAGGTACATAAATCTACTTAATGGTAAGTGGCTATTGCTGTCCACGGACACTTGCAGTTAGCTTCTAACAAAGAAAGCCACAGATGCATTTTCACTTCTTAGTGTTGAAATGGAATACCTCACAGTCTGTTTTAATGGCTTTCTACATCCTTTAGCAACATCCATTTACATCCATTGCAACCACGGCTATTTGGCAGGAATAGGTAAGAGGGGTGTTAGCTACCTAGACGTACTTCTAGGCAGAAATAAAGATCTACAGCCTAGTAATGCGTTGAAATTTTCCTAAGTCCAGTTAAAGATACTGTATTTTCTATTCTTAACAAATGGAACTCAAGATAACAAAGATTGGACTTGATAGTTCTTAAATCAAGCTTTAACAACTACAGTATTGTGTTTTCTAAGTCGATAAAATAGATATAATTTATTGATGAAAGTTGCTACGATTGTGGTTTAATTGGAATCACTATTATAATCGGAATTTACGATACTTAGCGATAACAAGCTTTCGTCGATTAACAGTATCAATATTATCTCCTAAAGCTAATACAATAACGGAATGAGTTAGTATTTTATAGTAGAAAGCTTAGGATCATTTAAAAAAATACTTTTGCTTGATTAAATTTGCAGAAAAAAAGAAAGAAAAACGAATGACTTGTAACCGACAAATGGATTAACGAGCTCAGTGGCAGCTCTCCCACCTTTCACATTATTTCCTAATGCAAAATGTAAATACTGTATGCCATATATCGGAAGCCAGAATATCCTGCCTTAGTATTACTTCGCGAATATATGTCGATTAGTCATCGTATTTGAAAATTAAATCTAGATAAAATTCCGAGTCTTATTTATTACCGTTTATTAAACAATTTTATAATGGAAAAACAATTTGTTATAAATAATTTAAATTTCTTACTTACTTCTTAAAAGTAGCAATTTAGCTATTTTTGAGTTTAATATTTTATGCACTTACACATTATTTTTAGAACTGTGGTAGCTCAAGAGCTAAGAGTTGGATTTGACAGTACGCGAGCAAATTGGGTTTGATCCGCGCCGGCAATAATGAACTTGTTAATGATAATTGGAAAAATTTAGAGTAGTGCGGCAAAAATTAAACTTTGGAGCAGTCGAACGGACTTTACATGTTAATAATTATCTACTTCGCGGTAGGAAACCAAGGAGTCCGTCTGGGTGGCTTCCACCCAGTTATTTACTTCCGACGTCGAGTAATAGTGCATCAATTACGAGATTAAGACGGAGGTGACAACGCATCTATAGCCTTCTATGTTTGAAGTTGGTTGCAGATATGCAGGTGTATATGGGCTGCCGTAACAATTTACCATCAGATGTAATAGATGCTATATGATAGAGCCATGCTGCAGCTATATTAGTAGTATAGTTGTAGCATGAATGGGTCGGCTCGACCGGGGAAGGACCACGCTCTCACAGAATACCAGTATAAAATAGCAGCTTAACGCTGCTGTGTTTCGTATGGTGAGTGTAGAGAACCGGAGACCCTTTTTACTGGAAACGAGGCATTCCATCTTAGTCCTCACGGGTGACAACGCATCTGCATTTTGATTCGTAATCGAGGATAGATGTAGAAATGTCTATGGGCCGCAGCAACCACTTACCATCAGGTGGACTGTGTGCTCGCTTGTCACCCTTATCCTATAAAAAAATGCTATAGCTGTTAGGACTACTATTCTGAGTGAGTGTTCATCAGTGTAGGTATCAACCACATACCTGTTTGAGCTTACACACCTTACACAGCTATTTGGCAGGTTTCCGATCTAAAGGGCAAAGAGAACTAGTATAACTACAGTCTGTGAAGCATTCCATCTTAGTCCTCAGAAGTGACAACGCATCTGTATCTTTCTTTGAAGTTTACTGCAAGTGTCCATGGACTGCAGTAGTCACTTACCATCAGGTGTACTGTAAGTTGGTTTGTCACTACAATTTAATAAGAAAAGATGGTCGTCGTTCATCATGCGTACAGCAAAGGAGTGGAATAAGTTGCCAGCATCTGTCTTTCCATCCGATTACAGTGTGGGTGTCTTCAAGGCAAGAGTGAATAGGCTTTTGTTAAGTCAGTGCGCTTCACCATCTTAGGTTACATCACCATTTACCATCAGGTGGGATTGTAGATAAGCGCTGGCTTAGTAGAATATAAAAAAAGATGAACTGTTAGCATGAAAAGATAAATTAAGTTGAATATCATTCATAGGCAACGATCGACACTTACCATCAGGTGAGCTGTATGATCGTTTGCCCCTTCTTCTATAAAAAAATATTTAATTTCGATTGATATAATTAAGTTATTGATTCAAGTGAATTATTTCATAAACAAACAGCAGCTGAACTGAGTAAGTGGCGCAAATATGAGTCTCTGAGAGATAACTACGTGGGGTCCACGTGCGGTGAAGTTCCTAAAGGATCTCTACCCGCGACTGGTCGTTGCTGCCGGTGATAAGAGGGCTTGTTATTTTCTCGCTCAAAGGCTAAGTATAGCCATTAAGCGAGGAAACGCAGCCAGCGTTCTTAGCACGTTACCACGGAGAGTAGGACTGTATGATATTTAAGTTATTACATTAAGTTTTTTCTTATTATAGTTTTTTAATATTGTATATATTTATTTTATAAAAAGATATTCCAAAGACTTTTTCCCCATTATTTCATAAAGTTTGAAAATATGTACATAAACAGTGAAGCATTGGCGGCAATCCAGCGCACGGAAATTGCAAATCTTGAAATATTAGTTTCCCGACGGAGGCGTGCTCGTGCCGCTCGGATCCTCCGTTGCATGATGAATACAGATCCCCTCAAGCACAGAGCCTCACGTACAGAACTTCATAATATAATAATACCCCCGCAAAGCACAAATAATCTTGCTTACTCATACTGTTTTTAGATGTTAGGTATTTACGATATTTGTAGACAATGAATTGTAGTTTCATTAAAAATTAAAGAATACGTTATTTAGGAAACAAACACGAGTTCATAATTATGTCACTTATTGTGGAGACGTACACTATGCGTTTAATTGAAATATTCATTCATGTTTTCTAATGGTGTAAAAAAATAGATTTATTTAATGAAAATAAATATTTACATAAGAGAGATAAATTATTATTTATTAATATTAATATTAATAAGTTTCACTTCAAACGCACGTTAAGGTTACACGAACTCATTTTTCGGGTTCCGTACCTCCGAAGGAAAAAACAGAACCCATAAACAATCACTTTGTTGTACGTCCGTCCTTCTGACAGTCCGTCTTTCAAGGCAATTTTTGCTAGATCACGTAGTACCTCTAAGTTACTTTTTAATAATAAGTTAAGTTAAAATTATTATTAAAAAGTAAGGTCTACGGTCACCTTGAGGTGTAAAAATATCAATATTTTAAGTCAGCGCATTGAAAAGATACGGCCATTTATGTTACATATGATGATAGTCGTAAACTCACTCGTTAAAACCTATAGGTACTTCCTCTTGACATAGATTCATGCAATTTGGCAAGAACCAAGTTTTTACAGCACAAGTAAAAGAAAAGTTACAAAAATCGTTGATTTGTAGTTTTATTTTATCACATAAAATTATATTTTGCGATCTCAAACTTAAATTTGCAATTGGAGCGTCGATCGTAATCGAATGGTCTAACATTGTATGCGACAACAATTTTTTCTCTAAAAGTTTGAGATTCTCGTTTAATCCAACAAACCTTTTCGTTAGGGCAATGTTCGGTGCTTACTTTGCCTATAATTCCCGGGATGCATGACCTATGGTTTATTCAGAACCCTCAGGGCGTAAGTCTTACTAGCTCTTGTCCAGTTTTCTTTATAGGAGAAGGGTTAAAAGAACATGCGGCTCACTTGATGGTAAGGTATCACCGATTAATTTAAAAATAAAATACGTAACGTATTAACTGTACTTGTACTCGTTATATATTAAAATTATAAACACCGAGCATTCTGACAGACACGCTGCAAAATATCAGTCGTACAATATTGAAGACTCCCGTTTCTTCCTATATTTTCTTCTATTCTATGACGACCATCGCCTATACAATCACAAACCTAATATCCCTTTGCTTTTAAATAATTGCCTTTCACGAGATGCTAGGAAAGTAACACACATATAAGCATGAGACCTATAAGACCCGGACCAAATTGTTTTTTTTATTTAATAATTTATATAAAAAGTTTAAAACACTATTAAGTAATGTAATGGAAAAATACAATCTTAGTATAAAATGAGCAATAAAATGTTAACGCAGCAGCTTTTAAAATTCAGACTACGGTAAATAAGCTCGGAAAACGGTACATCATCTTGTTACATTTATTCCCAAGCTATTACTTAAAGTAACTGTAGCTCTCAGAACTCACAGAATTATTTTTTATCTGGCTTCCATTGTTTATCAAATTTCGTTGTAGATTTAATTGAAAGAGGGAAATTTAGTAGCACGTTTATTAACACAGAAATTATTAAGTAAATAAACTCGGCATTTTCTGACTGAAATGATTTGTCGACAACAGTTAATAAATATTATATTTCATATAAAAATTATATTTATTTGAAATTAGCGATCCGCGCTGGCTTCGCACGTGTGATTTCTGCATCTCGACAACAGTGCTACCTACCGGCTCCAAATGAAAAGAGATACAGATAAGAATCTAAACCATTTAGAGACCCATTCAAACACACACAAAAAGTTTAATCAAAATCGGTCGAGCAATTTTTGAGTTTAGCGAGACTAACGGAGAGCAATTTATTTTTATATATAGATATTTGACAATATAGATATCTCTATATAGATATATAGAGATTTGATTATATAGAGATATAGAGACTTATCATTATGTTTTTGGAAATGAGTTTGATGAATTTCTTTTCTGTCTAGGAATCCGTCTGGGTAAGTACCACACGGATTCATATTCCTACTACCAAATAGCAGTGTTTACATTGATGTGTTGCGTTCTGAGGGGTAAATAGAGCCAGAGGTGACATCGCACCTGTAGCCGTCTTTGCATAAAGTTGGCTGCAGGTGTCCATTGACTGCAGCAGCCTCTTACCATTAGGTGGACGTAAATTCGTTTGTCTCTTCAGTTATATAAAAAAAAATAGACAAAATATTGCCCCCAGCCTGCCGAACCTATTGCTGTCGGCCGTAGTCGTGTAAAAATATTTAAGAAGGTGTTTTGGACAGTTTTGTAATTAATGTGTTCTTTTCTATGTTCAATTATTCACAGACACTATAGACCTATTCTTTATTTATATCTGCACATCAATAAGAACTCTGTAGTCAGCGATTAGATTCGAAATTGTCCCCAAAAAGCCCTAGCCAAAAACAACAACAAAACTGACGTCATTGATACGCTATTTAAAAATAAGTTCTAATTTAATATTATGGTGACAAATCTAAAAAAGTATTAACAATATAACAAACATTTGAAATAAATTCAGCACAATTCTCACAGTATACTAGCTTAAAATAGAAGCTTGATGCTGCTGTGTTTCATAAGGTGAGTGTAGAGAACCCGAGACCCTTTTTACTGGATACGAGGCATTCCATCTTAGTCCTCAGGGGTGACAACGCATCTGCATTTGCATTCTTAATCGAGGATAGATGTAGATGTCTATGGACCACAGAATCCACTTACCAACATGTGGGCTGTGAGCTCGCTTGTCACCCTTATTCTATAAAAAAGAAATTGTATTGAACATCAAAAACTTTGACAGCTGATTGAGCTTTAAATCGCTTGATGTCGGATTTCATTGAAACTTTGTACCTCGATTTCACTTTGAAAGTATCGCACAAGATACCTGTTATTTTGTAGCATCGAATAAAATTATGAAATAACACTGAGAAATAGCTTTTCCTTCAATTCTTTAAGTTAAAGTACGTCAAACTTTTATTAACTTGAATTGAGTTTTTAATAACTGATGTTCAAAAAGTTCTCAGGTAATACGAAATGATGGAAAACGCTCCAACTTTACTACTTTATTAACAAGAGGAGATCTTAACTTAAGTTTTAATAATATGCGTCGTATAAGATTTTATTTCATAAAACTTATTTTATAACCGCAATATAGTAAGCCTATGTAAAAGAACATTAGCCTCTTATACAAAAAGGATATTTTTTTACATAGAGATTACTAAAGTCATGTTAAATTTTCCGCTTATATACGTCCCACAGCTGGGCACAGGCCTTGTCTCAGTTCTGTGAAGGTTTCAGGTCCAGGGTGAGTTTCTGCCGCACTGCGCCAATGCGTGTTGGCAGACAGTACATGTCATCGAAATATTTTTTAATTTCTCAGACATGCGGGTTTCCTCATTTTTTTTTCTTTATCGCTCAGCACGTGGTAAATAAATACTAAAAAATTTCAATTAACAAATTTATAGATTTCGATTTCGAATTAAAATCGAACTCGGGTTGCTCGTACCGTGGAATTTATAACGAGCGCTTAGCCCTTGAGCAACCACGATTCATAAAGACAATAGCTTAACTCTTATTCTATTAACCTTAATTAAAAGGAGAAAAAGACGGTTGGCTAAATTCTATAAACCCAATATGGTATTTATTAAATTAGATGCATTTTGAGGCAGTATGGCGATTTATATTTAAGTATCTTGATTTTTTTTTTGCTTGAGATATATTTCTACTATTTGGTTAAAGGTATTACAAAGGAGGTGTCTTTAATGCAAGAGTGAATATGCTTTTGTTACGCTGAGATAGTGCAATTTTATCACCATTTACCACCAGGTTATAGTTAATCATAGTCCTATAATATTTTTTTTTAATTCTCACATATGGATGTTTTCTCACGATGAAATTTGAGTCAAGACTTCTTGGATGGATATTTCGGCATTAATCGGTCGTCAGCATTTCATTAGTTAACATCAGTATTTCAGCCAGTTGTTATTTTAATCTTCTGAAGTTTATTTTTTATTTTGTAGTTTTTTTATCCCTTTCGTTGAAAAATAAGCAGCGTACTTTCTGGCAAAAGCTAAAGGATGAACAAGGAACTGTGATTTTTCTAAATGATGTCATTTTGAGTCCTAAATGCGGGCAAAGACACAGGCAAAAGCTAGTTAGTTAATAAGTAGAGTGCACCACGTACAGGTGAGGTTAACACTTGGAGGATAATGAATACAATTAAAGTATAATAAAAAATTGTAACTTAAACAACACAATTTTTTTTTAAAGTATAAGGTTGACAAACGAGCACACAGTCCACCTGATGGTAAGTAGTTGCTGTGGCCCATAGACATCTACATCTATCCTCGACTACGAATAAAAATGCAGATGCGTTATCACCCGTGAGGACTAAGAGGACTGGGATATTCACAGGTCATTGATCATGACCTGTGAATATCGCAGGGAGAATACTAGGTCATGGCTATGAAATTATTGTGTTGTAATCGGTTCCTAATTTGTGTGCAAAATTTAAGGTTATTTAGACGTCCGCAACTAGATGAAAACTGATTTATACATAAATAAAATTCAATCCAAAAGAAGCGTGTTAAAAATACATAGCTTTCTTTTGTATTATATTAAAAAGTCACGCGTTTTAATAAAAATCATTTTAGACATGTTCAGTTACGATAATTTTGTAAATTAAATTTTATTTGTAATAATACTAGGTAGTAGGGTAGGGGTACTTTTCCTCTAAAATCAAAACAAAAAGAGAAATGATGAAAAATGAGCACACATTTCACCTGATAGTAAATGAATGCTTTCGCTAATAGAAACAACTTCATCTATGATCGATTAAGGATTTATTAGTAAAAAGAGACTCCAGTTCACTCACTCACCACACGAAACACATCACATGGAATTATGCTGCAATCTCGCGCTGGTTTTCAGTACAAGAGTGGTTTTTCTCCGGTCGAGCCGACAGATTCGTGCTGCAACCATAATAGGCGGCTCCACCGCGTACTACACCACAACAAAAATATTGTATTAATATTTCTTACTTCAATTCCATGCCATCCATACGCATATTAGTTTTAAATCGTAGCCTTTTATAACTTAATATACATAATAAGAGCAATTATAAATTTTCTGTAAATACGGAGAGCACACTGTAGTTCGTCGACCTGCGGTGTCGCGAAGACAGTTGGTATCATGTACCGTTACGGCTGTTTTGTGTTTACTTTCAACTAGAATTGAATGAGATGAGGAATTTTCGTATTGTTGCTTTTTTAATTAGAATAACGGATATTCGGTTCGATCACACTATTTACCGTAAAGAAATATTTTTTTATGTTACAAATTCAATGGTTGCTACTTTTGTTTGCGATTGTACTGGAGGTTTATTTCCCTTTGAGGTGATGTATTAATTTTATGCATATATAGTTGCCACGCTGCAACTATATTATGGCAGTACGAATAGGGTCGGTTCGACCAGGGTAGGACCACGCTCTCACAGAAAATCTGCGTGAAACAACAGAATAATGCTGTTGTGTTTTGTATGGTGAGTGAGAACCGGAGACCATTTTTACCGGTAATGAGGCATTCCATCTTAGTCCTCAGGGGTGACAAATTATTTTGGTCAAGAATAGATCTGTCTATAGGCCATAGTACCCACTTACAATCAGGTGGACTGTCTGCGCGCTTTTCACCCTTATTCTATAAAAAAAATGCTGACTGTCACTTAAATGTGAAATTTTCGTTTGGTTTTGTTCAATAAGTATCAGTTCGATAAATGTTTACCATCTATACGGTTGTTTAAGTTAACAAATAATTAGTTATTATTTTTGTATCCGATAATGCCGGAGGTTGATTTAGCTTTGAGATGAGGTGGTCAGATTTTGACGGCTCGTAGCGAAGTGGATAAACGTTTGGTCTCAGCGCTGTGTGCCGCGGAGTCGTATCCCGCCCAAGTATTTTGAATTCCTACAAGTAATTGTACCGGTTCTGGATGTTCTTTCATGGGCAATATATCTGTTTAAAAGATACAGAATAAAATCCAGGTGTGAGTGTAACGCTTAATAAAGAAACCGAAGATTTATTTCGTTTTAAGGTGATGTATTTTGAATTTGTTGGTAATTATGCTTTATTTATCTACCTTTTAATCAGCTGGCTTTACGATCTAATGTATTAGTCAAAGTTTCTGGACACCATAATGAGTTGAGGGTTAGAATCTTAGCCGAAGCTAAAATTATTGCAAAACTACAATTAATTTGTATTTTGGTTTTGATCTGCAATGACTATACGAGTCTCTTTGTCCAGTCTACTTTTGGTTTGAGGTAAGTTAGAACGAGTGAGATGAGTGAGTATCTCAGTGGTACGCTTACATAATTATAACCTAATATATTAAAACCTAACACTTCCTGCGACTATGGTCAGATGTTGGTCAGGGATACATCATTCATATGTGGTAAAGGAGCACTACATAGATTAAAAGAGATGGCATGACCAGATTCGTACACAATAATAGAGTATAAAATAGTAAATAATGCTACTGAGTCACGTATGGTCAGGAAAAGGAACCAATAATAATTTTCATAATTAACGAGGCATTCAATCTTAGTCCTCGGAGATGACAAAGCATCTAAATATTGACCAATAGGTGACTATGGGTTTATTTACTTATTTATGAGTCTAAGCTTTAAATAGAATCTGTTTCAATAAAGAAGTCCCGCGGAAAATATACAATAAAAATGTAAAGTATGGGATTCGACAGCAAATGATAAACACAACCATTTTACTGAAACCAGAGCTCTGTTGAAACGCTACAATTTTAAGTTTTCGTACCTGCTATTGGTTTTGTAACGAAATTTTGCTTTTTATTTTTTTTTAAAGTAGAATTATAATTTAAGTATCGATAAAAAAAAATATGTGCAAAAGTACGTAGGTTATCTGACGAAATATCTGCGATAGTCTACGAATCCAGTAACGTTTCTCGTGTAAGCATCTCGTAACTATTATCTCGGTTAGCGTGCAACCAACAGTACAACGTCACGAACGGGGCAGAATTCGTATCGACGATCTAGCAAAGCATTGTAGCATTATGTTCAGTATACACAGTGTTACTCCTTTGTTGTTTTGTAGCTTCCCCGTTTTCCTTTTATTGACTGTAAGTCTGGCATTCACAGACAATCCCTTAAGCCTTAAGCTAAATACTCAAACTTGATATTGTTGCAATTTGCTTCTAGACCATAATGTTACACTTTTTTGTCCTGTATTTATAGAATTTTAATTGTCATGTTCGTGGTGTAGTAATTTTTACAAACACTATAATTATTTTCTGTTACTTTATTAGGCGACTTAAAAAAGGAGAAGGTTTTCAATTTGCTAATATTTTTAGTATGTATGTTAAGCGGTACTTCGTCAGTTGTGAACCGATATTAATGATTATTTTTTTATTAAATTGGTTACATCTATTATAGGATATATTTATACCCTTTCATAGGTACCCATACCCCTTCAGGGGTGGTACAAATATAAATTTATAGCTAAAATTCCACTTCAAGAGGTGGGAAAATAGGGATTAACTTTTTAATGTAAATATTAGTCCTTTAGCTCCTTAATCTACTCAAAAGGGTAAAAAAATAATTTTTAATAACAAGTAAAAGCCAATTTTAAAGCACTAAGAAGAATAAAATTATTTCTCACTTTGAATTCGAGGTATTAAATGTTCTATACACTATGTCTTAAATCTACTACTGTTCCGAAATGTGATCTCTAAGATCAGGAAAGAAACGGCGAAAGAAACTGCTGAACTGCCCACTGAACAATAAACTCGTATATTTGTTTTTAGTCACAGATTTGTATTATATTTTTAGTCTGTTGTTGACCTTTTTAAGCATCAAAAATAAATAATAAATTAAATAATGGTTTTATTAGAATAGCTTACAAATTGCCGTCGTCAAATACACGTTCCAAATTTTGGACGACATAAATTAAATGAAGTTTGAAACGCAATTTAAAATTTCCTTGCTTTCCTTTACCTTGAATTTTTTTAAATGTCTGGTTTCTTTTAAAATAAATTTTATCTTGGAAGAACTATTGCGTGTTGTTAGCGACTGCTAAAATCTACTAATCTTTGCAATCTTGTCGTGAGCTTTCAGTGAAGTAATGCACCGTGTACGCTCCGCGTTACATCGCGATGTCATTTCGCATAACACGCGACAACGATTGTGAGAGCTTTTTACGTGATTTTCTATGTAACAATTTGTTCCGTTGTTGCATAACAGCAATTTAGATTTATTATATTCCTGCTCGTCTTAACGTTTCTTCTTTTTATTATTTTTATTAGTTTTTACAAAGCTATTCGTCCAGAATTTAATTGTAATTGGGAGTGGAATTAGAAAGTTTTGAATTAACAGACACATATTTTAGCTTTTTTGGATTATTAAAATAAAATAAAATAATAAAGTGATAGTGGCTTCTCTTTCGCCACCTTGTAATGGCGACACATGAATCTTTCTGTTAACAACTCAAAATAATAAAAAAATACTACGGTGAGCTTAGGAACTATGGCAGATATTCCCACTTTGAGACAATTTATATGTAAGGCTTATGTTCAGCAGTGGGTTTTTGATAGGCTGTACTGAATGAAATTTAAAATATAAATTATAAATTATATTTAAAATATAAGTCATTATAACAGAATTGCTGGAAACCTTAGCACTACGCTCAATGATCTAAATAATGTCTTAAGATGATCACAGATAAGACAAAAGTCAAGTGTAAAAAAGGACGATTAAAAATTTGGAGCTTATCAGCGTATAGCAAGCAGATCCAATTCGACTAGGCAACTTAAGGGAGATTGCGACAATTCTTCTCGTAACGTCAAGCTCAAAGATAAGAGATTTACATACTCCATTATAACCTGAAGTATATGACGACATTTAAGTTTCAGTATATAAACATACATTATCATAAATTTATTTATATTACGAGTATATAACTAGCTGGGACCCGGCGCGTTGCTGCCACAGAAGAAATAAATGTGGAAATATCGTTTTAAATTTGGGAGAGTTATATTGTTTGATTAGGAATGATAATTCATTGCAGTTGAATGATACATGACATTCAAATAAATTTGTCGGTGCGGTACGCGCGCCACCTACTGTAAGTTAATTTTACTATGCCTATAACCTTCGCGCAAGTGCAAACAAAAAGTTGACAAAGTTTTACAAACAAACATTAATTTTTATATATTAGATTGAAAAAAACTTCGTTCGTTTTCTTTTCAAGTAATAAGTATGACTGAATTTAATCCTCTAATGCGAACATGTTCTGGACCGAGTTTTCGTTGCTGGGTGTTTGCTTATGTTAAGCTTGTTACTCTAGGACTTAGACATCATTTCTCCTTATGAAACGCTTTGTTGTTAGAGCTGTTCGGTGCTTAGCAGGCGAAATGGTTCCGAGGGCTTTACATATTTACGCTTAATTCAGAAATACATACATTCCTCGTTGATGCAATCCACTCGTAGGCATCAAAGACAAAATAACGATTTTAAGTCAATTAGAAAAACTTGTTAGAAAATGAGGTTTGTCTCTTTTTAATACAATATTTAATTTGTATTTTACAGAAAAAATACAGATATTTTTTATTTAATGTAATCACCCCAATAAAGTAAATTTCGCCAATACCATTCGAATAAATTATAATTCGAATTAATATTTTTTTATTATATGTAATATTATATTTTAAGAAATTTCGCCATGCAATAGCGGCGTAAGATAATCCACTACCCCATATCATTCCATGGGTGCCTGTCCTAAGAGATGACAGAGGAAAATGATACAGTGGATGGTCAGGAGCATTTTTCTAACAATTATACGTGGCAACTATGGCAAATGTTTTCCCTATGAGACAATCATAGATTAATATATATATATATATATATATATATATATATATATATAAGTTAAAACCATTTATTAAAGGTTTAAAATACTTGGAACTGGTAGTTTAAATTCCTTTTCTCGAAAATTCTAGTATTACGAAACGACCAATTTTCATCAAGCGTTATAGTGAGGTCGTAAAAAATCTAACATTCCCGTTTATTGTAAATGTTTACCGCATCTTGCGAGGTATAAAACTGAAGAATTATCTTTCAAACAACGCCATGTTTTATGGGTCTTTGTTAAAATTTGACTGTTTTTGAATATTCATGAGGCTGTAAATGAAAGAAAAACCTTTGCGAAGTAAAGTTGAGAATGTGTACTGACTATACTGTAGGGTTTTTATTGGTTTGTACTTATCTACATTCTTATTTAAAACTAAGTGCATACAAATAATGGTGTTCAAAGTTAGCACATATAAAATTTCTTTTAAAGGCGAAATCGGTCAAGTCATTAATGAAGTAAATATTTAAAACTGTTTGTGTATAAGTTTCAATAATCCAAGTGTAAAATACTATCCATTACTTTTTGTATTGAACTAGTTTTAAGCCGACTTTAAAAAAAAATTGAGGAGGTTCACAATTAAATTGTATGTTTTTTTTTGTATCTATGTTAAGCGATGTCTTCGTCAATTGCGATGAAGTTTTTCACATTACTGTTAAGGCAACATAGAGATAGTGATATTTCTTAGTCTATTTCAAAAGGGTTAAATAAATATTTTTCTTGTGCATAAAAAGTAAAAGCCGACTTCAAAAACTAAAAAGAATAAAATAATTTCACATTCTTTTTTTATAGAATGTGGGTGACAAACGACCACCCAGTCCACCTGATGGTAAGTGGATGCTGTGGCCCATAGACATCTACATATATCCTAAATTATGAATCAAAATGCACATGCGTTGTCACCTCTGAGGACTGAGATGGAATGCCTCGTTTCCAGTAAAAAGGGTCTCCGTTTCGCTACACTCACCATACGAAACACAGCAGCATTAAGCTGCTATTTTACGCTAATATTCTGTGAGAGCGTGGTCCTACCTCGGACGAGCCGACCCATTCGTGCTGCAACCACAATATAGCTGCAGCATGGCTCTACCACGTAAAGTCGAGCCTTTAACTCTTTTATACGCTATGTCTTACGTCTACCTCAGAATGTGTAAATATTTTATTCATTTTAATTATTGGCTTTACTTTTTGTTAAAAGTTAAGTTGAGTTAAGTTGTTACAAAATAATAAATATAAAAAAAATGTTCTAATAATTTCACATTAGACCCTTTTTTAAATATGCAATAGTCTACGGCTTACGCTACAATGTCGATTCGCACTAAATGGATTAGGTACAGAAAATCTCTTCTAGTTCCGTATTTACATTGCAGCATTATAGGATTATTTGGAAACAATAACTTTACTGGCTGCAACCACGTTGTGAAGAGGACCTATATAATATTTTGTGAATGTGTGTGGAAATACTTTGAATTTTAGGTGTAATATTAGATAACTATGTTTTACAAAAGTTTAAAATTAATTAAATATAATGGTGCACCTATTAATCTATATTCTAATGTCTAATCTATTTATTAAGATATTTGTGGTCAGATCAGACTACTACGTCACAATTCCTGGATTTGAATATCTTTATAAGATTACTTCCCTTTATAAGATTATACCCTTTTTACTGGTAAAGAGGCATTCTATCTTAGTCATCAGTCCTCATTTTTTCTGTGGTTGAAAACTAAGTCAAATGGGCAAAATAGCATAAACTTTGCCATCTACTAGAGGTAAATACTTCCATCCATCATCCATTCATTACAGCTTTTTAAAAGCTTTGGTTGCCACGCTTAGCAACCAGGTTGGCAACTCAGGTTGGCAATCAGGAAGATGTTGCTGCCTATCTCCTATCATTTCTCTTTGGCCTTTCCTCTTTTGATCTCTATTGACATCCACAGGATTATATGTCACACACAGGACTATTTTTTAGTATTTATTATATAAGGATAGGAATGAAACTTATAATATATTCAAAAGATACTGAGTCGAGATTTGCACAAAAAATAAATTCATTTGTGTATGTGTGTGTGTTGCCCTTAAGGTAGGTAAAATAAAGTGAATACACACATGATTTTTCCGTACCAAAGACCAACCAATTATATGAGAACATTTTGATTACGCTAATGGCTATATATATGCTAAGATCCCTTTTCCTTCCCTACACTGGAAAATATTACAAAAGTTTTGCAAACAAATACTTAGCGTTGTTTCCATTCAATTGCTCAAATTTCGAATTTTGACAAAGAAAGTTTGTAGAGGGGCGGCAATAAAAATATCTAACGACTGAGAAAAAGGTCTCGATGAATTACTTGCAAGTTTTCCCCGTAAACTTCAGGCTAATATTTCCAAACGTTGACTTTCTTGGAATGGGTAGTTTTTTTACTGTCGACCAAAATAACTTTCTTAAATATTATACCAAATTCTATTGCAATGATTAAAAGTTGCTGATAATAATCACCAATGATGATCATTAAACGTTGTTGTATGTGGTAGAGTCATGCTACAGCTGTAGTTTGGCTGCACGACCGGGGAAGGACCGCGAATTCACAGAACACCAGCGTGAAATAGCTATATGATAATGCTGTTTCCTATGGTGAGAACCGTAGATCCTTTTTACCCATAGCAAGGCATTCCGTCTTAGTCCTCAGAGGTGACAACGCATCTAAATTTTGATTCTTAATTGAGGATTAATGTAGATGTCTCTGACTCAAACCTAGGACAATTATTTGATAGCGAACGGATACGTGAAATCAAACAATCTGATAACTGTTCTGAATTTAAAAAAAAATCTTTTGTACGTAATTTTTGATCGGTTTCAAGATCTTTGCAAGCAAGTATGATATTTAAGTATCGTAAAGGTATAATATAAATAAATGACACCGGTGCTGTCAGGTAAATAACATCCCAACGGACCGCAGTATACTGAATAACGGTAAAGCGCTCAAGTGTTATGATCGCTTTATAATGCATCGATGCAACACTTAAAAGGAATTTTAAAATTATGTAACACTAGATCAGCTATAGAAGACTTTATAACGTTTTTTTTATTAATAGCTTTATTATATATCATCATCATCATCATCAATATAGCCCATAAGTCCACTGCCGAACAAAAACCTCCCCTACTGCTAAGCCACCTACCAGATCGTCACTCAATTGGGAGAAGCCCTTTACTTCAATGATGATGATGATGAATAGTATAATAACATTTTACGTGGAAGAGCCAAATCGAAGCTCTATACAGGATTTAGCATGAATGGGTTGACTCGACCCAGGAAGGACTACGCACTCCCACGATAGAAACGTTGTATGGCATAATACGGTCTTGTTTCGCATTGTGAATGCCGAGAACTGGAGGCTCCTTTTACTTGTAACAGGGCAGGGTCTCCTCTCTCACAACACAAACGCCATACTGCGCAAAGTGCGATGCGACTGTCAATTAGCACATACTTTAATTGGAGCATACACGACTTTTCTATCGACTTCAAAAAGGAGGAGGTACTCAATTCGACTGTATGTTTTTTTTATGTATGTTACCTTATAACTTTTTTCTGGGTGCACCGATTTCGATGATACTTTTTTTATTTGAAAGCATATGAATTTGATCAAGGTCTGATCAATAGTTTTTGAGTTATTCTTAATAATATATATTGAAATCGGAAGTACAAAATTTTTAATTTTTAATTATTCAGCTACCAGGGCGGCGCCAATTAGGAACGAGGTGAAATATTTGATAGATTACATAGCGAGGGAAGTCAGTTTGTTAGAAAAGTCCTAAAATATTTGTTATATTTTATATTAATTAAATTAGAAATGGATAAACCAAACTACGGATATTCTAACAGTAGAATAATTAAAAAAGTTAAAAATCTGTAAAAAAATTAAAGAATACGGCATTGAGGCATTGTTTTGTGTATTTCATACACTAAAAACTGCAAGACTTTTATTTAAATCACAACTTTTCAATGATAATGACACTGTGTGACTATGCGTAACAATTATGTTCACCTTACTCCTTACTAGCGACATCTAGTGAGCATAAGATTATTATTATTCGGGATATTTATAAAGTATTCTCATTTGGTTGGGCTGAATAAATATAAAAAAAAATATAGTAAATAAAATACATAAATATATGTATATATATTAAATATACTAACACAAATAATACATAAATAAATAAAACCCAACCAAATGGAAGCCCTCGGCAGAAGGAGACCAAACAGCCGAGGGTTGGGGAAAGGAAAACCGGCGGACGATGCGGGCGGTGTCGAGGAGCACCGCCTTCTGCATTTGAGCACGGAGCGGTCCGTCACGGAGTCCCAGTCGCCTCAGATGACCCGAGAGGCTGACCGGGATTAGCCCGTTCGCAGAAACGACCACAGGAATAATTTCGGTCGGCAGACCACCCACATGTCGGTCACCTCGTGAGCCAGGTCTAGATATTTTGTCAGCTTATCTGTTTCGGCTTTCACGAGGTTCTCGTCATAAGGAATGGTAATATCGACCAAAATATCCTTGACTGTGCCCGGTCCATCAGCACAATATCAGGCTTATTCGCAGAATAGTCCTGTCTGTGATGATGGCCCGGTCTGATGAGCCTGGCGCGGTCATTTTCGAGCACGGCTTCCGGCAATACTTATAATATGGCATTTTCCTATCCACGAGACCGTATTTCAGAGCGAGCTCCTGGTGTAGAATCCTGGCTACTAGGTTGTGTCTGTGCAAATACTCAGTGTTAAAGCGCCGAACAACCGGAGATGACATGCCTAAGTGACTCGCCGGGATGGCGACAAGCTCGACAGATGTCGACGGCGCCATCCTTTAGGATGTATCTCCGATAATTGTTGGTCTTAATAACCTGATCCTGTATCGCACAGACAAACCTCGGTTTCCCAAAGAGGTCTCGAAACGTAGCCAGTGGAGGAGGCGACTGTGTCTACGAAAGGCTCATGTAGAGCCTTAGAACCTCCGTGGAGCTCCTTCTCCTACCATACGGTCTCCCGGTCGGAAATGCACTGTACTGCTGGGTCTTGCTATTGCTCGTTGGCTAAGGATAGAGGAGTAAGCCCTTTATCACACGAAATGACGTCCCTGTAGAATGGATCATCCGATCTCGCCAGAAAGTAATTACGGGCTGCACTTCGCGATTATGCATGGTGAGAGCGCTCAAAAAGCCGCGCCCACCATGTTTCCGCGGCAAGTACAGCCTCATTACTGACGATCTCGGGTGATGCATCCTGTGTGACGTCATAATAGTGCGGACTTTTCTATCCAGAGCGTTCAGTTCGGTCTGAGTCCACCTGAGCATGCCGAAGGTATATATGAGGACAGGCATGACCCAACCGTTATATGCGTGTGTCTTATTCACCCGACAAAAGACTGTTGAGCACTTTTGTCAAGCGTGCATAAAACACATCGCAAACTGACTGTTTCATATCCGCCTCATCGATACCTATGTTCTGTGACATACCCAGGTATCGATATGTTTCAACCTGGGAAAGGGTCCTTATGTTGATGGGCATAGATAAATCTATGCCCTCAGAGTTAGCAACCTTACCCCTTTCGACATGGAGGACCGCACACTTATCCGTCCCCAGCTCCATTCTAATAGAATTGCTAAAATCACAAGTGATGTTTAGCAATTCCACAAGATGTGAGCGACTGGAGGCGAATAACTTGAGATCATCCATATAGAAAAGGTGAGTCACTTTTGTACCTCCTTTCCGAAGCTGAAATCCCCTCCCAGAACCCTCCAGTAAGGTACTGAGAGGGTTTAGAGAGAGGCAGAACCAGATTGGACTCAGACAATCGCCCTGGAAGATACCCCTTCTTATCCTTATGTGGTTCTCCGCAGCCGTCATCCGCTCGCCTAGATGACAAAGGATCGTACTCCACTGCTCCATACACTGCCCGAGGAAGTCTCTAACTGTACAGTCAACCTTGTACAGCTCGAGGACCCTCTTCAGCCATGTATGAGGCACCGAGTCGAATGCCTTTTTGTAGTCTATCCAGGCGGCGGAGAGGTTCCGACGGTTGCGTTTAACCACCTTGCCAATGACCGCGTCAATGAGGAGTGGTTCCTTGGTTCCACGACCACCGCCCCGACATCCATTTTGAGCGCGCGACATCACCTGATTTGCGTTCAGGTGACGAGTGATTCTCGCGCTCAAAATGGATGTTAGTGTCTTGTATATGGTAGGTAGACACGTTATGGGGCGGTATTTGCTCGGGTCTGTGGAATCCCGGTCTTTAGGAACCAAATGGTGATCCCAGTAGTGAAGAGGCTGGGGTGACTTTTGGTCGAGCCTCTTGAAACTGTCGGGCGAGCACAGCGTGACACACCACGAACCCCTTCAGCCAGTAGTGATGCAGTCCGTCGAGTCCCGGACTTTTCCAGTTCGGGGCCCTACGGACCGCCTCAGCTACGTCATCCGGCGTTATGATGACGGGGTCCATGGGCGTAACACTCGCACACTGACTCGCCACAACTTCCGTCAAGGGCCCTCGCTGTGGTTTACGGGCTCTGACCACAGGCCGCGCCAGAATGCGATAGTGTCGGCCTGATTCGGTGCTGAGCCCGTTCCACGTACCATCGGCCGCTCAATGATTATTGATATATTGATATATGATATTATTAATAATAATAATAATATTTGTTTATTTCAGAATTAAAAGATCAATAAGTTGTTACTATGACTTAGATTAGGTTAGTAATTGAGAACTGTCAAAATTAAATTAAATTAAATACAATCAAACAAAAAAATCAAATAAAAATCAATCGAAATCAAATAATGTCAACTAAATTAAATTAAATTAAATACAATCAAAGTAAAATAAAATATCAAAATAAAATCAAATTAAGTCAATTTGGATTTAATTTAAATAACAGTGTTTTAAAATAACCCTCTTCACAAAGCAGGCCCGAAGCAGAGACGTGTACTTACACGTCTTCGCTTCGGGCCTGGCAGATACCTATCTGCCAGGGTTTGCATCTATTGCGAATGCTATTGGGACTGCCACGCGCCCTAAACATCAGCGATGTGGTTTTTTTGCGAATAATCGCTGCAAGGCCGTCAACTTGGTATTCTGCAAGCATCGCTGATGCACAACAGAAACGAGGCAATCCCAACAACATCCTGAACACATTATTATATTATTATATCGTAGGATGTCCAGCGACTTCTTGGTATAGCTGGCCCACAGATTTCCCGTGTACATGTTTTGGCAATACGCTTTAAAAAGGGTCACCTTTACATATTCGCTACAACGATAGAATCTGCGAGCCAGACGAGAGCCCTACGGTCCCTTTCTATATCAGCATCGTCTTTAAGGGCATCAGTAATTATATGTCCCAGATATAAATAATAATTTATTAGCCCTCATTGAAAAAATATTATTAATGCGAAGAAAGCTCCACCTGCGGAAATCCTCGTTACTGATTTTATATCGCAGATTTTACTATACTATTACATAAACATGATATTGTTACTTTAAATTAACAGGTGTTCGCATGATAGTGCTCCATGATTAGAATTTCGGCATCACGATTATTGCGATGTATATCACTTTAAATCACGATCTATAGCACTTTCTGTATGGTGTGCGTCCGCTCTTAATATTTTGATGTTACTAGAATACATTCATGTCATAGAAATATTAATCGCCGTGTAAGAACGGCGTAAGAGACGACGCTACGCCATGTTTACCAGCGTAAAATAGTAGCTTAATGCTGCTGTGTTTCGTATGGTGAGTGTAGAGAACCGGAGACCCTTTTTACTGGAAACGAGGCATTCCATCTTAGTCCTCACAGGTGACAACGCATCTGCATTTTGATTCCTAATCGAGGATAATAAATGTAGTTGTCTTTGGGTCACAGCATCGACTTAAAAAACGAAATTAATAAAATTTTGTAAATGTGTATTGCTTGCTCCAACTTAAGAGATAGGGTTGTTTTATCCCGATAAGTGACTCTCAATATTTTTATTGCGAATTTAAAAAGTTCTTAAGGATATTTTATAGGACAAAGGGACTTTGGAATGAATAACATAACAGAATAACATCTGCCTTGGCCAGCTAGTAGAACTATAAATAGTATGGATTAAATTCATCCATCATCAAAAATATTCCCCCTATGAGGAAAGATATGGGCGAAGCCTTCGTTCAACAGTGGACTTGTATGTGGTGCTGTAATGAATTAATGAATGAATCAGAGAAGTGTTTTGCAAACAACGGACGAATAAAATATATAACGTAGTAGTATAAAAATACATAAGGTAGAGGTATATGTTAAACAGCCTATAAAAATCCCGCTGCGGTCAAAAACCTGCTTGCCAAATTATTTACCCGATTCCGCGACGCAAAGCATGGTAATGTGCTTAACAGCCTATATATGTATGTATGTTCCTTAGTGGCGTTCTAGAGACCAAACGCGTGGGCCGATCTTGATGATTATTATATTAGTCGATTTGTCTTTATTTTGTGAGTGTCACTAAAACGTGACAGTAATCCAAAATCTATATGGCTACAAACAGATGCCATATTGTAAAAAAGAAAAAATGTAAGTCGGCAAATTATTTCAAGTGGGGTATCATTAAATAGGTCTTTGTTTCTCTAATCATTTTTCATTTTGAACGAACCTTTAGGATCTATAACGATTAAACGGTTAGGAAACATTCTCATTTCAATTTTCAAAACTTATGATAAAGGTGTTATCAAATTCTTATATAATAGTAAAATAGATCTTATTAGAATTTTTTTGCGCAGTCGGATTTTTTTAAACAGTATTTAACCATTATGCTCACTTTGGAAATACCTGTGTCTAGGACAGACTTAAAAGGCCGTTGATATTGACGTTGGTGACAAATAAAATTTAAGAGTACTTATTCTATTAAAGAAAAAAAAAACAACTCGGGATCGAAGAAGCAAATTGAAAAATATATTTTGGTCATGTTCGACATCAAAAACAACGAATTTCTATAATCGACGCTTATGTATTTTTAAATGTATTTGCACCGATTTCTCGGAAACGGCTAAACCGATTTACTGAATTGATTATTTTTTATTTTATAGGTTGTTTCGGGGGATGGTCTTATATAAATTAAAAGAAAAAAAATCCGTCTATAAGGGTGAAAAAATAGGGCCTGAAGATTTTAATGTTCCCTATTTAAACGACATTCTCATTGTTACCTTGTGTATTCCTTAGAACGCTCAAAAGATTACGATAAACAATCTTTTGATTAAAAGTGTTTTAACATTAATAAATTTAAAAAAAATCACATAATAGCTTCGAAGTCTGTGCTAAGACATAGTGTATCGAAGAATTACGAATGAAACCCCAATTACTTATTGAAAGTTAAATTATTGAATAAGATTTAATTAGTTTACAAATAACATAAAACACATTTGATAAAAAGGTATGTAACATATCATCTATGCACTGGTTTATTTCTAAATTAAATATAATATAAATAGGAGGTCATACACAAGAGATATATTTGGAGTAGACTGCAGAATTTTGTAGTTATCTCATAAAATTGTATATTTTAGCACTATGCGGGCGAGTTGAGTGACCAGTATATAAGCGTTTCTGGCATCAAGTATTTCTCACAAATTACCTCTACAAACAACATGTCAAAATACAACGGAACTCCTTCGCAATGGAGGCTAGAGGTCAAAGAAATGTTTCTTTACACACACAAACACACTTAGCACGGAATATCACAATATTAACTTTTTTAAAAGGTAATTTGTGTCACAGCGTCTTCAGAATGGAATAGACAAAGGCTATGACTATTTCCAACGTGATGTAAAATGTTATCTTGTGTTTGTTAAAAAATTAATGTCCGCTATTGTTCATTGTTGCAGATTTAAAGATAATTTAAAACATATTCGTAAATTTTATTTTACAGGGTTAGTGTCACAAATTGATTTATCGTCATTATAATCATTATAGCCTTTCACAAATCAACTGCTAAACATAGGCCTACTCCAAGGAATGCCACGGAACACGGTTCTGAACCAGCTGCGTCCGTTGACATCGACACATCGATTGTATATATGTACTATGTACTTTCATTATATATGTACTAGCACGTGGTCGGAGGTAAAGGTAAACATCGTGTAACCTAAAGTTTTAAGCAATTAAGAATATTTCAAAGATGTTTGAAGTCCTGAATATTATTTTACGGAGTAGAGCCGCTCTGCAACTATTTTATCGTTGTAGCACGAATGGGTCGGCTCGACCGGGGTAGGACCACGCTCTCACAGAATACCAGCGTAAAATAGCAGCTTAATACTGCTGTGTTTCTTAATACTGCTGTGTTTCGTATGGTGAGTGTAGAGAATCGGAGACCCTTCTTAATGGAAACGAGGCGTTCCATCTTAGTCCTCACGGTTGACAACGCATCTGCATTTTGATTCTTAATGTTATCTGAGATGTCTATGGGCCAAAGAATCCACTTATCATCAGGTGGACTGTGTGCTCGTTTGTCACCCCCATTCTATAAAAAAAAAATCGTATTAGAGCAGTACGGTGCATTCTTTCCTACTCCAAAACCACCTGAAAAGAGATCTGTGCTCAGCAGTAAATTGTATTGTGCTATTTTTATTTATGTATTTAATCTCTATTACACTTCATCGGTATCCCTGTTATTTAATAAAAGTGCTGATAGGCCGTCCCGTCAAGTTCCTATAAATGTTCCTTCGTTTAGAGGTGCGTGGAATATTTAGAGATGATGACAATCGATCCAACGTACAATACTACAACTAATTAAGTGTAGTACACTACTGCCGTAGACACTGTGGCGGGCTCTTCTCACTTTAGAAGTATCGCGTATAATGCTGGGCCAGCATCAGAGGCGGCTGAACTGAATAAGTGGCGCAAATATGAGTCTCATCATCACTGAGACTTATATTTGCTATCTGTTACTATATGTTATTTGTTTTGAACATAATTATCGCTTAAACCCAGAACTGATGTAGGATGTGTGGTTATGCTTGTTCGCACTCCTAACTTATCTAGAAGATTTTGGAATCTACATAATCTCAAGTAGGTTGACACTGAATAAGGACAAAATAAATTATTTTGAAGGGCAGGAAGTTGTTAAGATAACCAAGGGTAATAGGTAAAGGTAATAACTTTACGGTTTATTTCAGCAACTTGAACTCGAGCTTCAGGTATGGTCCACATAAAAGCCAAAAATTTTTAACACGGTTACAAAACGACAAGACAGTTCTATTGCCAATTACTTCAAACTACATTGATAAATTAAAAAAAAAACCTTTTCAAGTGGTTGGACAGCTCAAATTTTGCCTAATGAATGACAAGCCTCACACTAAATTTTGGGATAGGACAATCGGTACGCTCCGAACTCCATTTAATAAGGAAGCTAGTTTTTAGCGCCTGGTGGCGTAAATCTTATTAGTGCTCTTGTGATCTTAGTAGTGATCTTATTAGTACTGTTGTCAGTACATTACAGGAGAAAGCTTAACATAATCAATCTTAATCAAGCTTTACTTTAATTCAATTTACTATTGCGATATGATTGGTATTTTCTTTTTTATTATTGTCAAAAAACAATTTCTTCATGTATGTTTGTGTGTTACTTCTTGATCTTCGTGAAACGCGTTGCCGGATTTTGGAGTGCGCGGTGCTATTATATTTGTCTCTATTACCAAAGAATTTAAGCTATACAGAGATATTTTTCAAAGAGTAGCCAAATTTTAATCTTAAGTTCAAATATATAAATAATGATATAACGTTATTGCAGTTTTTGAAACAACGACTAAATAAGGCTTCTAATTTTATTTCAAATTATCCCAAATTAAATGTGATTTATGGGCATCAACTACGCGTACGCGTGCTTCTTTGTGTGCGATTCAATTCACAACGTTTTTGCCGAACGATCGACCCTTACGAATGTTTACGATATTCGACGACGATGACGACGATATTTATGAATGACAATCAGTTAAAATAATGCATTACCACGCATTTTTTTAATTTAAAAGATAAAAAGGGCAGAATGTTTGAGATTTTTTTTCATCAATTTTTCTTAATTATTTGCCTATATTACTTATTCTGAACCTACTCTGCAAATTTGGGCGGTTATTTTTATATTTTTGGTTAAAATACTAATACGACGATCGTATAGCGCTATAAGGTACGTGGTACGTCTTACGTGAATCGCATTCTCACAAACGTATCATTTTAATTGTTATAGTTTTTATTATTTAACTAGCGACCCGCCCTGGCTTTGCTTGGATAAGTATCTGCTAATGTGGTGTAATTTAGATTTTAGACAATCAAACACCATTTATTTTATCAATTATTGTTTTTTTCGCAAGTTTTTTACCAAAATATAGCCTAGACTTGACCACTTCTAACGTTGATCTGTATATGTTTGTGAAGTTTCATTACAATTGGCTTAGCCATTTCGAAGATTAGCCTGGACAAACAGACAGTCAGACAGACAGAAATTTAAAGTGAAATAAAAAAATTATTTATTTAAAATTTAATATACCACGTTAGTTTTTCATATTCTTACATTGTCATCCGATTCTGAGCTATGTTCAAAATTTCAAGTCTCTTAGCTCATCGGTAAGCTAATCTATACAAATAAATAAAATTGAAGTGTCTGTTTGTAATGTCAAACTAACAGCTTTTACTAAATTCATATGAAAGTATATAAGGTACTTATAACAAAAAAAAAAACAATTTTGAAATATTTGTCTGTCTGTCTATCTCTTTGTTCCGGCTAATCTCCGAAATGGCTGGACCGATTTTGAGGGACTTTCACTGGCAGATAGCTGATGTTATAAGGAATACCTTAGGCTACTTTTATTTTAGAACTAGCTTTTTACCCGCGGCTTCGCTCGCGTGGTCTTCAATTTAGAAACATCATTAAATGTTATTCCGTGCCAAATTTAGGAAAATTTGATCACTTTTAGAGTCACTTCGGTGTCTGTGTCTCTATGTCAGTTTGTCAAAGAATTTTTTTGAATTCCCAAAGACTATTGGACCTAGATTATTGATATTTGGCACATATATAACATGCTACAGGAACACGTGAATAAATAAGTTTTTCAGAATTGCATTAATATCATATGTCTAGAAACATCTACAATTTTTTATATTGGGCGTGTCTTCCGATATATCCATAAGAAAATTTATTATTATTATTTACTCTTTACATTCATTCATATTAAAGTTAATTTAGTTTTAACAAAATAATGATGATTTCATGGTCTTATATGCGATATTTGATTCATATCATTGGCCCCATTTAATATTGATTGCACCATAAAATAGATTCTGATATTTTTCTACGTTCGAGTAGACTTCAAAATTTCATAAATGCAGTTCTATAATGATCAATATTACACATGTAATAAAACAAATTTTAATAAATCTCGTTATATTTTAACTTTTATTTAAGCGGGATGTACAAAACACATATTTGGAAGAAAGTTTTATAAAATTTGCGTAAAAGAACATATTGCTGATGTGAAGCACCGACGCTCCGAAGTCTGAAGTATGTCAACATGTTCAGTATCGTCCCAACAATTATACCCGATTCTGATAGACAACAAATCCTCGCAATAGAACACCGATTTCTAATAAGGATGATTCGCGAAGCTATTGAAATTAAAAATATCCTAACTTCAATAGAGAAGATGACTGGGTGCTACCATCTACTTGGGATCCCATAACTAATAAAATTTAATCCAAACCCAAGCATTCTACTGCAAGACTTCAAGGTACTGTAAGCTCGTCCTGCGTAGATCGGACCAAAGATTATTAGTTGAAAGTTGATTGAAGTCTTCGTAAACTATGACATCAGGACGTCAAACAACTCAGCCCCCTCCCCGTCTCCATGGGTTCTTTAAAGTGCCCGAAATGTCAGGAACGAAAAAGTTAAAATTAAACACGATAAAATCCTTAAGATTACTTTTATTGTAAATGAAGTTCTATTCGCAGTGAACGTGAGTAGAACTACACTCATGATTGGAAGCAGAAAAATGTTCGCCTTAATGTGGCGGGAATATGTATTCAATAGCATTCTAAAATTAATTTTATCAGTTACTTATCATTAGTTTATTTAACAGAAAGTAGAGGGCGCTATATTACATTAAAACTATGAATGTCAAAGTGTAGAAGGTTGGAGTGCGACTGGCTCAAAAGCCACCCCAAAGCCGCGAACATTTATTTATTATATAAAAAAGACATAAAGTGATGTTGATTCTGTTAAAAATCTGTTTCTGTTAGAAAACACGCTATCAGCGCCGCTAGCGGTGAAAATATTTGACGATATGACCATATTATCATGAAATAGCAATGTTGTGTTTAGTTATTAATATCGTTAAACGATCTCTATTCATTGATTTGGCTAAGCTATATCATGACATAGTCAACAAACAGTGATAAATATCATGAAATGACACCATTTCACGAAATAATGATTTAATGAGAATTTTGCAATAATTGCAGGCAGACCAGTTTTAATCAGTTTACATACAGATATAGTATCAAACGTATGAAAATTGATATGTTTTAGTTCAAAAATATATCAATTTTCATTCGTTTGATATATGCCACTATTATCTATTATTTTTAAATTTTAATTATTACACTTTTAAAATGAAATAACGAAAAACTAAAAAATTAAACGTTAGGATTTTTAAATAATTTTATAAATTTAAACGTATAAATTTAAGTTATTTATATTATTTAATTTATTAGTTATTAGACGATAGATGGCACTGTTTTGATAATTGAAACGTATATCGTCAGCGGAGTTTCAACTTGTTATGCAAAGGTTAAAACTAATTTTAAACTTTATTTACAAATGTGATATTTATTTGAAAAAAACACCTGTCATCTCGCCTATTAACTAACATAATCATATATAATAGAAAATTAACATCTAAAGGAAGAAAAATACAGCTAGTTTATAATAAATTCTTATATTCCACCCAAACAAAATATAACAGACAGACATTTCAATTTGTTTTTTAAAATTTTAGATGACAGGTTTTTGTAAACATACATTTTTACTATATTTAACTTCGTTATTATAATTATTATGAAGGAGGCTTCATCATAGATTTCCATTAAGCACAGTACTTTTTTAATCTTATAATCTTGTTGTAGGACCCAACTTAATGGAGTTACCGCGTATCTATGCTCGCATAAAAAGATTTTTCTTTGAAACAATAAATCGATTAGCGATTGAGTTCATTTCTTAGTAATTATGAACTTTATTTCATTTATTAGTAAATATGAGTTTTATCTACTTATTTTTTTATTAATTCGATGGCAGATATACAGATAACGACGACGTTGATTGGTAGCGTAGTTTACTACGATTTTACCTTTTATTTTCGTATATAAGAAACTAAATTTTCAAACATAGTTTCTTATATACGAATATAATATATGTAATAATCTAATTAAGTTTGTTTCGTAAAAAAAATCAGTAATTTCTTTACCTGTATCATCTGAACAATTAAATGAAATCATCACATCAATAAATATTTGTTAGATAGTACAAATTATGACTGCCTCGTTGGTCTAGTGGTCGTTAGCCCGACTGCTAAACATGTGGTCTCGGGTACGAATCCCGGGTTGGGTCAAAATGGGTTGTTGGGTTTTTATTGGGTATAAATTAACAACCCGGAGTCAGATCAAAGTAGGAGTTGCTTTTGTGACGGATTGCCATCCCACCGGATTAGAGAGGAATAGGGAGCGCACCTGTGCTTGCACATACTGGTGTACAGTAATCCTG
Source organism: Parnassius orleans (assembly GCA_029286625.1). Classification (NCBI taxonomy): domain Eukaryota; kingdom Metazoa; phylum Arthropoda; class Insecta; order Lepidoptera; family Papilionidae; genus Parnassius; species Parnassius orleans. The sequence continues at coordinate 2,189,413 of JAGSMP010000137.1, forward strand.
TCCTGCACAAACAGCTAGTCTCCGTTTATACTGGCCATCATGATGGAAATTCAGTCTAGAGGACATTATCAATACTATTATTTAGTAAAAGTAAACGTTTTTCCAATCGTTTATTTTTTATTGTTAACAATTAAAATGGAAACTGCAAAGATAGCTCGCAGAAAAAAGAAAGCATCAGATGTTGTCAGACGTCGATACGATCAAGTAGTTCAGGTTCTAGTGACAATGACCGCCACTTTACCAGTTTAGCGAGTTTATTACACTTTACCGTTTACGGTCCGCGGTTTTTATGGTCGTAATACTTTAGCGTGAAGTTCATAATAGTTTGTATTAAATAATAGCAACTAATAATAATTCTATTATCTTAATGACTATTTTTTGTATAATTTAATACAAATAATTATTATTTATTTAAGTCTTACAACTACTTTTGCATCGTAAATCCGCGATTAAAATGCATAGTCTTAGTTTTAATTTAGTATTAAAAGAAAAAGAGAAACAATAAAATTTTGTAATAATAAAACGGGGCATTACTAATAACTAAAACGTGTTGAGTTTAGCATAAATATTGGTAGATAATAAAGTTTCCTTTCGTTCGAACAGACCAGAAAAAACTCTTGGGGTGCCAATATTCCTGTATCTTTCTTTGGGAAATGACTGCTTTTTTAATTAAACTGCTTTTATATGGCCTGCAGTGGCCATTTACTATTTGATGGATTTCGAATTCTTTAGTACTTTTAAAGTCGAAGAAATTCTTTTTATTTTGCTAAATGGTAGTTCTCCGTTGCTAATAACTCTTCAAAATATTTAAAGTCTAGCTATAGCATTTGATCTTTAAACCGTGTTTAACAGATTTGAGCCGTGTTAGCTCTAGGCGCTCCCTGCAAATTTCACAGTACGCGAGCACCCCAGGTTCGATCCCCGTCAGTACCAATGATCTGATTGAAAAATGAATCAATTTGTTGATTGCAATTTTATGTGCTGATATACCACGTGTTTGGAGGTGAAAGAAAACCTGCATGTCTGAAAAATAAAAAAAATATAGGGGCGATAGGCAGGCGAATTAACTATTGCAGTACCAGTAGATATCTTTGACTCTGCTGCCCGTCACTGGCTTGAATTTAATACAACGAAATTATATTGGGTTGTAAGAAGGAATATGCTGATTTTTTCTACAAAAGTCAATTCCACCTAAGCACTGTGGCCGCATGATACAGAGGTATTGACGGGAAAGGTGCTGGCGATCGACAGATTACGTAAAATCTACATAAAATCACTGAGCCTACATTTGACAGACTGGTGATGTGGAGTAGCATTGCCAATGCGAGGGTCTGACAAGGGTATTGAGTCTGTGTCACCAACTTGCCGGCCCAGTGTGCTGAGTATGTGTAGGAAAATGTTCCAAGATATGCAGCATGCAAGTGGTGCTTCTTTGGATATTGTTTTTTTTTATAGAATAATAGTGACAAACGAGCACACAGTCAACCTGATGGTAAGTAGATGATGTGGCCCATAAACATCTACATTTATCCTCGATTAAGAATCCAAATGCAGATGCGTTGTCACCCCTGAGGACTATGATGGAATGCCTCGTGTCCAGTAAAAGGGTCACAAGGGTCGGTTCTCTACACTCACCATACGAAACACAGCAGCATTGAGCTGCTATTTTAGAAATATAAAATAACATTTAATATTTATGATGATGATGACATCATTCATCATCATAAACATAATCAATAAAACAAGTCACGAACGGCATAATTATTTGAATCGCTCACAAATTAGAGAAATTCCCATTGAAGATGGCTCCGTGGCGCAGTGGCTTAGCAATGAGTTATTGCGCTGGGGGCCGCGGGTTCGAATCCCGCACAGAACAAGTATTTGTATGGCCTACAAATAATTGTTCCGGGTCTGGATGTTTGTCCTCGTGCAATTTATGTTTGTAAACTGCCTCCACGATACAGGAGAAAATCCTAGTGTGGGGGTAACGTTTTTTAAATAAAAAAAGACATGTCGTTTTCTTTAAAAAATATAACATTTGATCAATTATATTCACTTTTAATATGCAGCGGCTTATTGTTGTTATTTTCTGGCTATGACGGTAGGAGGCCAAAGTTTATAAGGTCAACAAAAATTTTCTCCGATATACATACATATCATAATATTAAATTTAATGGACTGCAGTCCAAATAAAATAAAACCATGAACACACATACCGTACGCCTAACAAAGTTTAACAAGAAGTGACAGCTCAAGAAATTTTAGGTCGCTGAGAAACGTTTGAACTCGTGACTTGCACGTAGCTCGCTTGTGTTCACGTCATTGGGTCAGACTGATGCATTATTGCATGTTACTTCTTTTGGTTTAACTACTTTCATAAACAACATCCTTATAAATATCACAAATAACAATGAAAATGTACGAAAGGAGACCGAATGAACTTATTATGGAAACGGAAATCAACCTATAAAATAAATTACTTGCTTTAAACTTCATATAACAACAGTCGCGCTAATAAATGGAGTTCGACTTGATCTCCGTCGTTTACCATTTAAAGCCTACGAATGTCCACTGCTGAGCATAGGCCTCTCTCACAGATTGCCTCGTAGGGGAGACATTTGCACAGTTACCACGTTCGGCAGGCGGGTTGGCAACGCAGTTTTTTTATTTTTAGTTGTGATTAGGAAGACGCTACTGCATCTCTTGGTGTTTTCCCTGTGCCGCTAATGACACTCACGGGATGACATAGGGTAGTGGATATTCTTACACCGTCACTATACGGCTGAAACGTGGCATGTACGAGGAATTAAATCAAGTAATTCCTCTTCTAAGCATACTCTCCGAAATATATCCTATAGATTACCGTCAGCCTGGCTTCTCTGTGCCTGTACTCGAGGCTGACTGAAGTTTGGTTTCAACCAAATCAAATTTTTTTTTTATATAGAATAAGGGTGACAAACGAGCACACACTCCACCTGATGGTAAGTGATTGGCCCATAGACACCTACATCTATCTTCGTTTGCGAATTAAAATGCAGATGCCTTGTCAGCCGTGAGGACTAAGATAGATGCCTCTTTTCAAGTAAAAAGTGTCTCCGGTTCTCTACACTCACCGTACGAAACACAGCAGCATTAAGCTGCTATTTTGCGCTGGTATTCTGTGAGAACGTGGTCCATCCCCGGGCCGTGCCGATTCATTCGTGCTACAACTATACTATTAATATAGCTGCAGCATGGCTCTACCACGTATAAAACCGATCACCAATAAGCCTCTTAGCACGCCTCTCCACTGAGAGAAAATTTACACTTTTTACATATTACCTATGTGAACCAAGTCTGGTACCATATACCTGTTTAAACCATCAGGAATTTTTTTTTATAACAACATATTCACTTATTTGAGTTATTCTGCAGTTTCAGGTGTCAAGGAAGTGTATGGGCGGGCAAAATGGAAGTGATATTGTGGGTTCTGCTCACTGCTGCGACCGTGTTCGCTGATGAAAGTCAAGAAAGGTGAGATATAATATTTTATATAACATTTAGAGTGACAAACGACAGTCCACCGGTTGGTAAGTGGCTAGCAAAAAATGCTATAGACGCAATTTCATACCCGAGGACTATAATGCTTGGACTGGAATGCCTGATAGCATGCGATTATTAGACAGACTTCTTGGCAGAAAAGAACTTCCACTTTGTGAAATTTAAGAATCATTATAGAGATGAACTCTAGCAAAAAAAATGTTAATATGTTATTGTAGATTTATTATTGATAAATCAAATTCGTAATCGTAGATTTATTATTGATAAATCAAATTCGTAATCGCTGTGTTGGAGTACACATTGTCAATTTTTTTTAAGTGCAATAAAAATGGTATGGAAAATCACAAACTTGATAATGACTCGATACCCATAAAAATGAAAATATTTTAATAAAATTGATTTAGCATCCCGAATTACATCCCACCAGTGAGAACGAAAACATCCTACGGAAATTTTAATGTCAAAGAAGTTGAATTTATTTTAAGGATATGTGAAAAAAATACTTAATGGAGAAGCAGACTCTTTTTTGTTTCAAAACCCCTTTATGCCATCCATATTTGCATCAAGTGATATAGCCTGCTATTGAATGGATGTATAATACATTTAATTGAATATAAATACATTTATTTGCCTTAATAGGTCGATTGTAATTGGATACTTCTGGTATTTCCTTTTATCAACTCGGATGACATGGGTGAAATTTTCTCATTAGCAGAGATTATGGACCGATATTTATATTTTTTGTCTTACTTGATTATTTTTTATAGCAAGAAAAAAAAACGAAAAAGCACATGCAAACAAAACAAGGTTATTAGGTTATTAGTCTATTCCATTAAAAAAATATTTTATGAATCAAAAACCAAATTATATACCTAAATGATATATATATATTATGGTTGTAACACGAGTCCGTCGGCTCGACCGGGGAAGGACTACGCTCTCATAGAATACTAGCGTAAAATAGTAGCTTAATGCGGGATGCCCGTTTTACTGGTAACGAGGCATTCCATCTTAGTCCTTAGGCGTGAGATCGCATCTGCATTTTCATTCCGAATTGAGAGTAGACTTAAATGTCTATGTGCCACAGCATTCACTTATATTATAAAAATCTTGTCATCTCTAATTAAAATCTAAATGATTTATAAAATTTAATTCGCTAAATAATATGTTTCAGGCGCTCGAAGCTCCCGTACGTAGCTGATGCTCTTGGAAACACCTTACCTCCACCATCAAATTTACCAGCAACGGTTGGAAGTCCTGTTAACTTATTGACACCAGATAGATATGAATTTTATACCTTCGATGAATCAGGAGAACTAGTTAAGAGGTTAATGACTTTGGAAGAAATTCAGGCAATCGTGGCAGCTGGCGAAGAGACTGAAGGCTTAGTGACATTTGCAAATGACAATCAACCAACTATTGCTTTTAATTTTAGTCAACCACCATATACAAAAGTACACAACGTTGTAACTAATGTTCAGAATGTATTAAAAGCTCAAATGGAAGCACACAAAAATAAACCACACACGCAGCCTACTTTAGACACACCTGATGTTTCGGACTCATGGAGTTTAATTTTACCATCAATATTTGGAAATACTGGGGTAGATATTACTCCTGATAAAACAATGGGATCATATATTACTCCAGAAACTGATACTATTGATATTAATCAACCAGAAGAGGATGAAAATGCATTAAGCAAAGAAGCACAAATATTAGTGGACACAATGGATAGAGATGAAAATAAGTTCGAAACGTCAAGCACAAAGACATCAACAATTACTACACCTAGACCAACTACAACAACGAAGCGTATTACAAAGCCTCCTTCAAGTACAACTAAAATTACTACCACTAAATTTACCACCACTAAAACTACTATTCGACCAAAGACAACGACCAGCACCACCACTACAAGCAGACCTATTACGAAACCTATCTTACTTCCCTCAAGTAACGTTACACACAAAGGACATCCAACGTATACTTCAACAACAATGATTTCAGCTTCGAAACCATCTTCAACGTCGAAAAAGCCCGTTTCTGCGACTACTAAACCGATAACTTCAACAAAAGTTTCAGAAAATATAGAAATAACAAACGACCGAATACACTCTTTTACTCATTTAGCGCCAACTACTGAAAGAGGTGATATTCAGTACGAAATGGTAAGCACATATATTCCAGTTTCTACAGTTACCTATTTATCGGAAAAGATAACAAATAAACCTAAAGATACAACGAAGATTACCTCAACTTCAGAAAATAGTGACAGAAACTCTATCACATCTTATATTAATTCACCTACTGCTTGGATGATAAACTCACAAACAGATATGACTACAAATAAAATGAAAGAAACTACAGACAATGTAGTGTATCTGTCTCATGATCAAGACTTTGAGAAAATTAATTCTACGACTATTACTACACAGTCTGTGTCGCCTTCGACTACTGCAACATCTACTGAGTTCATTCCGCTTGAAAATTCATTGCATCAAAATGGTTCGAAAGATAACGAGATAGGTGCAAACGCAAACATTACTAATAATATTAAGGAAAACGACCCCACATTGTCCTTGTTTGATGTTGCTCAGAGTTTAAGCCAAATAGCTTCTGATCTAGGAGGTACATATAGACCTATAGAAACATCCAACAACGTTTTAGAGAGTACAAAAATAACCAGTGTAGATTTGGAGAGCAAGGAAAATTTGGAAATGGAAATACCACCTGAAACTGAAAATAGTAATGACATTAAAACTGAAATAAATAATAAAACCGACAATTTTGTTAAAATTTCGACAATTGAGCCTCACGGTAATAATGAAAATACGATGTCTGTTATTGAAGAAAATAAAAGTATTGCTCCAAATAATACACAGTTAGTAGCAGATGTAGTTACTAATTTAGATCCTGTTTTATCTGAATCTATGGGTGATTTGCTATCTCAAGTAGTAAATGAAAAACCTGATAGTGACCAAAATATTGAAGAGCTATTAGAAAAAGAAACCGATATAACCACAACTGAATTAACTACAGAAGCCACAACTGAGTATAATACGGCTTATACAGAAGCAACAACTGAAGTTATTTTCATAGAAAAAAATATTCATACGAATAATGACATAAATTCTGGGCTGAATTTAATAAAATTGGAGAATAAAAATAAAGAAAACATTTTGAGTATCGAAAATAATACAAATTGCACTATAATTAAAAATAGCTCAAAACCACTAGATATATCTAGTGAAATTAATGATAAAAATGAAGAAATTGTGAAAATTAATGGACCTGATGAACAATATATGTCACTAAATTCATCAACAGAAATAAACGAAGATATAAAAATAGAAAATGAAAAAAGTGTAGAATCTGCAATAGATATTACTAAGAAAAATGATAGCCAACAGATATTAAAGTTGAAAAATGATGATAAAACTGTAAATTCCACTTTACCTTCTTACAAGTCCGATATTGAAACCAATATAAATAATGACTCTGAAAAAAGTGATTACTTAAAAAATCAAACAGATTCATTGGAAAAAAAGGATTATTATAATACAAATCAACAAGAAGAAGTCCAAGAACTCTCACCAAAGGTGGAAGAATTTAAGAAAAAAATTCAAAAAGTTAATATCGATGATAAAGAATTGGGAAATGATCGAAATAATTCATGGAAGTTAATACCTACTGTATCACCACCTAAAACTCATGAAATCACTAAATTTACTAAAAACAAACCTAAACCAGATGGTTACAACAACAATGAAAATATTGATGATAAAAATATAGTTTTAGATGTTTCAAATGAAAACCAGGGATTAGAATTAACTACTAAAGATTTAGGAGACGATATTGCAGAGTTTACTGAATTGTGTAATGAATTAGCATTTCGTTATTGGAACGACATGATTGAAACTATTGACAAAAAGAGAAGCTTCGTTTTTTCTCCTTATTCTATAACGTCTATGCTAGCTATGATGTTTATGGGGGCTAAAGGCGCAACATCAGGCGAAATGAATGATATACTAAAATTGGACGATATGGTCACTTTCAATCCACATTTTACATTAAAAAATATTTCTGATTCAATTGAAACAACTCCAGCTGCAGGCGTTGTAGTCTCCGCATTTATCAGAGAGTTATATAGTGATAGAAATAAAGGTAAAATTTTAACATTTTACAAAGAAAGAGCCCAACATTTTTACAATGGTCACGTCGAAGAGGTGAACTTTAAACTTATCAGTGACATAATACGAAGACGTACAAATTTACTAGTTAAGAGGTACACCTGGGGTAAAATTATGGAATATATGAAAACAAACACCATTGTGATGCAACCTCCCTTAGCGGCTTTTTCAGCTAATATTTTCCAAGTAAGTTTTTTTTAATATTATTTTGAGTATTTCGTACTGAGTCTGTATATACGTATAATAAAAAAGGAAGATTGTTGTAATTTATTTACCGTTACACCGCTAAAGCTTATTAAAGTCCACTGCTGAATATAGGCCTCTCCCATAGATTGCCTCATAGGTGGGCATATTTGCCATAGTTGCCACGCTTGGCAAGGTTCCCCTACCAAGGGTTGGCAACCACAGTTTATTTTTATTTTTAGTCGTTATTAGGAAGACGCTTCTGTCCATCTCCTGATTTATTTCTCTCTGTTGCCTCTTACGACACCCACGGGATGATATGGGGTAGTGGATGTTTTTACACCGCTACTACACAGTATTTTATTTTCCGAAAAAAACAAAAGACCTGAAAAATATTTTAGTAATTAAAAACCATTAAAAAGTATCCTAAAACAGTTTCTGATTTTACTTAATATTACATTGAAATTTATTTTCGAGTGTTCTTAATTGTACTAATTTAACTTTAGTTTTAGGTAGTATTAAAATATTACCAGTATTTCATGACTTAATATAAGTGAAAAATTGCGTTATTTTTCCTGACCAATTTTTATTTAACACTTCCTCATCACGAAGTGCCACTAATGTACGGGCAAAACAAATAAATATTCACTCGTAGTAACATACTCGTTCTCGATGCTGATGATATGTTGCTGGTCACCAGCAGCTCACCGAGCTTGAGACGGAACATGTCGTCGCTAAAATCCACCAGTTGGGATTTGAATATATATAAATATAAACACTCACGCCTGTCACCCAGAGGGGTAGGCAGAGACTATGGACGTCCATTTGGCACGATCCTGACACACCTCTCTCGCCTCCTCCACATCCATATACCTACACATACACGCTCGTCGGTTAAGGGTACTCTTAATTTGGCCCATTTTCAATATATCGCCAATTTGGTTGATAAACTTTAGATTGTTTTGAACTTGGGATTTGAAATAGCACCTTATAAGACCGAGGCCCAAAGATTTAACAAATTATCACGGTGCAGGGAACCATCTAACCAGTGCGTCTCCGTGGGTGGATCTGAAGTTAGAGTTGGGTGGTACATGAAGTACCTAGGCCTCCACTCGGACAATCGCTGGATCTCAGAAGAGCACTTTGAACTCTTACTCCCCCGAACAGAGAGGGTAGCGAGTTTTATGCATAGCATGCTGCTCAATCTTTGGGACCGAGGAAAAAAGTGCATAGATAGCTAGCCAACTTTTAAATCCATTTAAACCAAAGATACTGTGTCTTTGGTTATAGAGTATTCTCATCTGGTTGGGCTGAATAAATATATAAAAGCAAATGAATATACATAAATATAGTAAAATAAATAAATAAATAATACATAAATAAATAAAAACCCAACCAGATGGAATTCATCGGTAGGGGAGACCAAACGGCCGAGGGTTAGTTTGAAAGGGAATGAAACCCGCGGACGATGCGGGCGGTATCGAGGAGCACCGCTTTCTGCATTTAAGGCCGGAGCGGTCCGTCACGGAGTCCCAGTCGCCTCAGATGACCTGAGAGGCTGACCGGGATTAGCCCGTTGGCAGAAACGACTACAGGAATAATTTTGTTCAGCACACCACCTCACAGTGTCGACAATGATTGTATAGGTGAAAAAGCTAGCCACCCATCACTGTAGATCAAAAATATACAGAAGAAGATGACCATACGGATCGCACGATCCTCCTTGCCTAGCCATCATTTTAGGCGGCAACAATCATGACTCGCTTTCTAGCTTTGGATATATTGGTGGCACAAAAGTGAGGGCACACGTCCAGATCCATGTCCTCCGCCAGAGGGCTAGTAGCTTACATAGCGGAAGCTTGATAAGGCGTTAGAGTCAATTAAATGGCAAGAACGGCAGAACGCTATGGGGACATGACGCATTCGAACCTAGGAAGAGCGCTATGCACGCAAATGCGTCATTGGAGGAATCTTGTCGCTCTTTGAAGTCTGGATGTATCGACGAGTGAAAAGATTTACAGACCTAAGTAGATAATTACTGAGCACAACTGATTTGGTAATTCTCTGTGCAAGATTGGACGCGAAGTAACGGCTAACTGCTTCCACTTTGGTGAGCGAGAGCAGGAATTTGAGTCCAAAAAATCGCGATATGCCCAGCGGTGAAACGGGTGTGGAGGTGCCTTGTTGGCGTTGCTGAGGAGAGACTTGGTGTGGAGTGCCGTAACTACCTTTTGGGTTCGTAATGGTTCAGAAGGAGGCTGCTGAGCTAGATCGGCAGAGGACAGATCCCACTCGGAGACGATGCCACCAAGACGTTCGTCACGGTCCTCCCCTTGATGATGGAACAGACCCCCCCCCCTGTCCTTGCGGACGATCAATGTCCGGAACGCTTAATTATGTTATCCCCGAGGTGAACGATGATTCGCAAGGTCTTAAAACATCGTGATGGCACTGCGAGGGTGCAGGGCAGCTAATTTATCTCTGGGACGTGCTTCTAGCAAATCATAGCAGTTAATAGGTGCCGGTTGCGTTCCGAACTAAGATCCTAGGATTACTTGTCTATGCTAATGGTGACCACTATAGATTGAAGCCAGTTTTTAGTTTAAATAAATGTTTTCATTGCCCCGGTAGAGAATGGTATCCATGACGATTTCCCCACGTTAGTAAAAAGAGGTTAGATTACATCAATGTAATTACATTAGTAGAACTACAAGTATCACTGAACTTTGGCGCTCCAAGTCAGCAATACATTAACCAAAATCAACTTTATAATTCCCTTACCAAGCCGGTCGTAGATCGAGCTAATATAAATGTTTAAGATTTAAGGGTTAAATTAATATGTTTTTGCACAATAAATCATTAAAGCTGGAATTAGAGGCTAAAACCAGTAATGACCATTAAAATTGAGTCATAATGTCATGTCGTCATCGGTTATTTATTATGTAATTGAATGTCTAAAATATAATAATTATTTTAATTTCTTATACATATATTTACCAATTATTTTTGACATTTCAGACGGACTGTTCGAGGACTTCAGTAGATGGAAGGGATGGAGAAATGTACTTCGTTGTGTCACCGAATGTGCGTCAAAGAAGACTAGTGCCGGTTCCTGCTGTAGTTTATAAAAATAACTTCTTAGCCGGCTACGACCCAGTACTTGATGCAACTGCTGCGGCTTTAGGAAATGTCAATTCCGTTGTCAGTACATTATTCGTTATGCCTGGGCAACAAGGTAACATTGTTCATGCAGAAGATCTAGAAGATCTCGAAAAACGTTTATTAAATTCAAATCCAAGTACTCCAGCGTGGAATCGATTGCTACGCACTTTACTTCCACGAGTTGGATTGGAACTACAAATTCCCAGATTTTCTCACAAATCTGTATTTAACATTTCTTCAACTTTAAAACGAATGGGTCTAAAGGAATTATTTGACGCTAACCATGCTGATTTGGGTGGATTAAATGGACCATCAAAGGATCTCTATTTATCAGATATGATCCAACACTCAACATTTACAACTTGCGGGGAAGGTGTGATTGGGGAGCAACATCATATTGAAGATTATCCAGAGATATTAGATGTACATAAAAGTCGTTCTGCCAGATGGATTACTGGTTGGGATGAACCGAGAGATTACCAGAGAGCTTTCCATGATCCGCACGATGTTGGAGAGGCTATGCATTTACCTTTGCACCTTAGACCACGACAAGCGCGACTTCCAGCAAGAAATGCACAGCCGGCAAGATTAAAATTTGACAGACCATTCCTGTTCTTCGTGAGACATAATCCATCCGGCATGATTCTGTATGTCGGCAGATACAATCCGAGGCTTTTGCCATGAAGTTGCCAGTAAAGACTGTTAGTATAGTGTAGTTAATAATAATAATTATTCCTCTAAGGAAAGTGATGAGGTAATTATGCTGGCGCGTGTGATATACGAATGATGTTATTCAATGAGCATTTACGTGACAGTATTACTTATTAGTGTATTTGTATGCAATTTGCTACATACTTCTGTACTAATTATAAATGTGTAAAAGGATGCTATGGATAATAATTGCGAATGTTTGTATTAATTTTAGTGTAGTTAAATTGCATGAAGAGCCATGTCATCTCATTATCATTTTACATTCCATTTAAAATAAATAAAATGATTCGTAAATAGTTCTTCATATAGTTTTTTATCAGTTTTAGCCTTCAGCCTCCAAATTATTAGATTGAACACATCGATTAATAGCTTTAGTAGAATTTTCCAGTGCTGCTAATTTTAACTCTTTAATTTGTACATATTTCTCAATGTATTTTTTTTTAGATTTAACTAAAAGATACTCCCGATGAGGCATACGAGTATAAATACGTGGTAGAGTCGCGCTACAGCTATATCATGGTTGCAGCACGAATGGGTCGGCTCGACCGTGGTAGTACCACGCTCTCACAGAATACCAGCGTATAATAGGAGCTTAATGCTGCTGTGTTTCGTATGGTGAGTGTAGAGAACAGGAGACCCCTTTTACTGAAAACGAGGCATTTCATCTTAGTCCTCAGGGGTGACAACGCATCTGTATTTTGATTTTTAATTGAGGATAAATATAGATGTCTATGGCTCACAGTATCTACTTACCATCTGGTGGACTGTGTGCTCGTTTGTCACCCTATGCTATAAAAAATAACATCAAATTTCAAGTGATTTTTTCCAAAAACGCATGAATAAAAGGCAAAATTTAAAAAGTGACAGTAAGTATATTCACCAACCTATTCGTCCCTTGGGTGTTGAAGAGGCCAGGCCCATGAACTTTTGACGAATAGGCTGCTTTGAACGATAGAGTAATAATATGTGGTTATTCTTACGTGACCCGAAAATAAATCATATAAAGATATTTAGCAGGCGTTTACAACATATTTTAAAGATTTGGTATATATTATATAGGTGCGAGTTAACTTATTATAAAATATATTACCAGCTTTCAATATGTTCCTCAATCTTATACGCAATGTTTTAAATTTTATAAAATTTAAAACATTGCGTATTTTGTACTGTCGTAATAAGTAGGGGAGAATATTTTGTAAACATTTTTACAAAATTTCAACCTATAATGTGCACAAAAGTGGTTGACAGATTAGCACCTGTTTTTTATAGGATATTGTGACAAACCAGCACATAGTCCACCTGATGGTAAGTGGTTGCTGTGACCCATAGACATCTACATCTATCTTCAATAAAGAATCAAAATGCAGATGCGTTGTCACCCGTGAGGACTAAGATGGAATGCCTTCTTTTCCAGTAAAAGTATCTCCGGTTCTCTACACTAAACGTACGAAACACAGCAGTGTTAAGCTGCTTTTTTACGCTCGATTTTTCCCCGGTCGAGCCGACCCATTCGTGCTACAACTATACTACTAATAGAGCTGCAGCATGGCTCTACCAAGTTAAAAAAACAACTTATGGTGGATAATCCACATGAAAACGCGAAATCTAAGTTTCAGACTGTATATGACGCTCACAATCTACCTGCTGGACAGCCAGCCCAATCTCGAAAAGGTTTCTACCCGAAATTAGATATTTGAATGTCTCAAAATTACATTTATTACTTAATTTTAACAAGCATGGTATGAAACAGAAAGAAATTTTGGTATCTTCTATTTCACGAAACCTACTAATTTAAAAACCGTGTAGAGGCGTCTCATAAGAAGCAACAGAGGGAAACAAGCCAAGAGACGGACAGCATTATTTTTTTATAGAATATATGTGACATACGAGCACACAGTCCACCTGCTGGTAAGTGGATGCTGTGGCCCATAGACATCTACACTTATCCTCGATTAAGAATCAAAATGCAGATGCGTTGTCACCTTTGAGGACTAAAATTGAATGTCTCGTTTCCAATAAAAATTATTTTCGGTTCTCTAAACTCATCATACGAAACACAGTTGCACTAAGCTGCTATTTTACGGTAGTATTCTGTGAGAGCGTGGTCCTATTCCGGTCGAACCGAGCCATTCGTGCTGCAGCCGTAATATATAGCTGCAACCTGGCTCTACAACGTGTTCAAGTTAGCCTTCACACTTATAACTTTGTCTTGATTATTGTCTGTATTACTTGGTTGTTAATTGTTGTGTCTTCCTTGTGTATATGTAGTGGCGGTGTAATTAAATTCTCTGCCCCATGTCTTCCCGCAGGTAACTGATACAGAAGATGGGCAGCATCTTCCTGACCCAATAAACTAAAAATGCGATTGCCAGTTTGGCTTCCAAGCACAGAAGCTATGGCAAATATCCCGCCTTTGAGTGAACCTTTGATTTGATGCAAAAATAAAAAAATTAATTGTGTCTTTTAAATAAAAGCATTTGTATCTGCTAGTGCTATTATGGTTGGGACCATTCATTTATCTATTCAAACATCGTGATTAATCTATGCTTTAACAATTGCTACACTTTTTAACTAACTACAAAACCTCGTAATAACAAAGTAACATAGCTATTTTCTGTGATCTCATTTTTGTTAGCCAGTGGGATTTTACAGTTTTATGGGACTTAGGGTTATATTGGATATTGACAAGCTATATATGGCCGTGAGCTTTATGATGCCGCGGAATTTAAGCATTAACGTGTGATTTTTAATTTATTTAAAAAAATATATGCCAATAATATATTACACAAATTTGAAAATGATAAATGTACAAATACGTACACGTGAGGCACTACAATTTTTCTTACGTATTTTATATTATTGTAGTTTATTAGCTTTAGTCAACATTTTTAAATTTGTTGCCGTATTCGAAATTGGATGTCGTCTCTCACAACACGAAATAGTAGCATTACTCTGCTATTTTACGATGGAATTTTGTGCGAGTTCTAGCACCTTGTCACCACGTCGATATCAAATTGGTAATCTAATTAAATACCAAATATTTTGGTTATTTATTTTATTATACCATTATAATATATTTACAAATTTATAGCATTTTATTAACATAAATGGTATAAGCTATTATAATAAATAAGGTGATGGCTACATTTTATTGCCGCCAATTTTTGAATAATTCTTGTTTATTTAATGAGGGAAATATTTTTCGCATGTGTCGATTTGATTTTTGAGTGCCCTGCAGTCTTCTAGTTCGTTTTTCCATTTGGGACATTCCTGAAAAAATAATGAATTTGTTTCATCAAAATTAACATATTGTTATAGAAACAAAAAGGATTAATTACAGCCTCTACTAATGGAAACACAAAATCCTCAATTTAAAAAAATATTAATGCCTCCTTATGTCTCCTTAACAATAAAAGGAATTTCGGACTATCGTTAACAGCAACCTTACCGAACAAAGCAGCATCATACTGTTATTCTACGCTGATATTTTGTGATTGAGGCGCTTCTTCGGCCGAACCGACTCATTAGTTCTGCAGTCGAAGTTGCTCTCACACAATATAATACACGTAAATAAATATTTAATACTTGGACAAGAGTCTTAGTTAGGATAAAAGTCCACTGATGAACATAGGAGTCCCCCATAGATTGCTTCATAGGGAGGCTATTGTTACTATAATATATAGATATTTATAGTTGCCACGCTTGGTAGGCAGGTTGGCAATCGCATATCCCCTGTTTAAGTTTTCCTCTATCACCTCTTACGACACCCACGAAATGAATATGGGATAGTGTATATTAGATATCGCCACCACACGGTTAGTGATATCCACTAGACAAATTCTTGATGTTTAAACGCCTAATTTAAGTATGCAATCATATTTATATTTGAAATAAAAATGTAGGCATTAAATCTGTACATTTATATTTTAGGTTAAGGTTTTAAAAATCTAAATTAAAAACAATTAAAAATAAATTTTCATCTTACCGTAAATAGGATGGAACTAATGCAAAACACCATTTTATTAGCGTCACAAATTTCTGGAGGGCCTGGAAGCTCCCCGCCTAGACATTTTGCCTTAGCTGATTCCACTGTCGGATTGAACTCCGGGTAAGGTTCAGCCCATGTATCCATGAATTTCGAAACTGCTTCTCGATCAACTGTGTCATCGTCTTTCACGAGGTTGCGTGTCTTTAGTAAGCATATTTGTTTGGAACACTGAAATGTTAAAGCTTGAAATTATTTATGCTATAATAAATAATACCGTTTCACTAAAATATCTACTTAGAACCATTATTAAACCAAGAATCAATGCGAGAATAAAAAATACTCTTTCTACACTAACTTTCGGGTATGTTTCCAGTATCGTGGAGGCGTTCTACATATACGTTAATTCGACAAGGACTTCTAGATGGTAGGAGTCCATCTACGCCTAGGAGACCATCTGGGCAGGTATAGTTATTCTATTTCACGATGAAGGTTTGACTTTAGTTGTTATTAGCCGTGCACATACACATTGTGCTAGTGTGCGTAGGCCTCGGGAGTGCTACCGAGGCCTACGCACCGAAGTCAAACCTTCAGCGTGAAATAGAATAACTATACCATCCTCCTTCTTTACCTATTTCTGCCACAAAATAGCAGAGCTTGCACTGCTGTGTTCCGGTCTGAAGGTATAGAGAGCCAGTAGAATTGCAGGCTGTAAGGCATTCAATCTTAGTCCTTAGAGGTGACAAGGCATCTATAGTCTTCTTTGTTTGAAGTTAGTTGCAGGTGTCCAGTACTGCAGTAGCCACTTACCATCAGATGGGCTGTAATTTTGTTTGTTACTTTAATTTTATAATAATATCGAATAAACATCCAACCAGGAAAAGTTTTTGTAGGCCGCAGCACATGAGTAACGAAATACGGTTTTTTACTCATGTGGCCGCAGTCTCTACAGCCTAAGCCAATATAAGGAAACCATAAAGCTTTTGTTACGCTAAGACAGTGCGATTTATCATCTAAGGCTGCATCACCACCTACCACCAGGTGCGATTGTGGTCAAGCACTGGCTTGAAATAGGTAAAAAAAAGTTTTTTTCTAGAATTTACATTCACGGAACGATATGCGTGATGGATTCTGTTACGCTACCATGCCACAGAACTAAATGTACACACATAGGCTTTTTGCGATTTGCTGACTGAAACATGATTTTGAGTTATGCGTTTATAAAATGATGTAAATGTTTAATTGTAGTATTAATTGAATTATGAAAATGAAACTTTTAATAAAAAGTAAAAATTAAACTTTTGATAATAGTAAGCTATTTCAGAGAATTAAAATTAACAGCTTCAGAAGTCGGTGCTGAAATAGTGTATGGAAGAATTTAAGCGCCGACTTCAGAAGCTATGTGAAAATGACTTTATTCTCTTTAGTTCTATGAAGTCGGGTTTTCTTTTTATTAAAAGTTTGGTTTTTTTACCCTTTTCAATGGACTAAGGAATATAACAAGGTAAAGGTCACAGAATATCGTGTTGTCGGTCGGAAGTCGTCTACTGTGAAGTGAAGCCTACCGTGAAGTGCTACCTAAATACCTTTTAGATATTGGATAGCAAATTGGTTAAAGAAGTAGCCTTATATTGTTATTTAAAATAAGTTGAGTAATTTTGATATTCTCTGTTATCAAGTCCTAGGATTATTTAAGAACGATATGACGTATTTAATGAGTCGTGATTTTTTTGTTTTTATAGAATAAGGTTGACAAACGAGCACACAGTCCACCTAATAGTAAGTGGATTTTGTGGCCTATATACATCTACATTTATCCTCAATTAAGTATCAAAATGCAGATGCGTTGTCACCCCTGAGGACTGAGATGGAATGCCTCGATTCCAGTAAAAAGGGTCTCCGGTTCTCTACACTCACCATACACAGCAGCATTAAGGTGCTATTTTACGCTAGTATTCAAATGGAGGATGTACAAATTCTGTTACCGAATCGTGGCGATGTAAGAATATCTACTACCTGATATATCCCATGGGTGCCGTAAGAAGCGACAGAGGGAAATCAGGAAATGGGCTGCCCATTTCATTCCACCAGCGTCTCCCTAATAACGACTAATAATAAAAAAAACTGCGGTTGCCAACCCGCTTACCAGGCGTGGGAACTATGGCAAATATCCCCGCTATGAGGCAATCTATGGGGGAGGCCTATGTTCAGCAATGGACTTTAATAGACTGTAACGGTAACGGTAATGGTAAACTCTGTTAAGGACAGTATATTTTAACTGAATGCGGAACCCGACTGCGCAAAGGTAGATCTGAGGGATAACGTACTAAGCGTAGCGGAAGTGAAAGTCCTTTAGTGAACTTTATTGACAGTGCCGATCACAAAATAGTCTCAGTGATACTGGTTTTTTGAAACCTGAATACTGTATTGCACATAAAAGAAATAACTATGTGAGGGATAAATAAAGCAATAATATGTTTGTGAGCGTAATCACAAAGATTTTAATTATTGAAATTGTATTCCGTTTCGCCTATTTGGTTGGAGTTAAGTTATACCTACTGCTATAAAATATTATAGCTATATTTTATAGCTATATACTACAGATATATAATATGTTTCATATGACTAATGTATTAATTAAAGACTTTGTTATTAGCGACTGGCATCTTTTCTGCTTATAAATAGATCATGGGTTCAAACCCTGTTATTTTAAACCAGATGTCGATAGTCGAAATGTAAATTTAAAATCATATTTTCGACAATTTTAATAACAATCAAAGATAACATTAGTTATTTAAGTTTAATGAGACAAAAGTGCACGTTGTTCGTGTACAATTCGGCTATTTTTTGTTAGTTTTGACGTGACAACGTCTTATAAATTGGTTTGCCGGGTGACACTTCAAGAAACTGCGTTACGCTCCGCTCACGTTATGCGCTCACAATGAGAGCGAGTGAGAGGCACGCGTCCCTTCCACTCGGGCATGGTTAGCCCGCCTAAGAGCGAGAGAGACAGACATAATAAAATTATTTTACCGACAACGACTTTTGTCACGTAAAACTTTCGCCCGTATACCGACTTTACAGGCAACCAATTTTTTTTTTCTAGATATTTCGTTTATCCTTTACTTTTAGTCAAGGGCGCACCTATTCAGGCAACCTCATTTCCCCTTTGGAGTACACTTATCAATAATTAGGAAACGCTATCCTAAGCCATCTTAATGCAATTAATTTATGTATATGTGGTTTCCATTGTAGGAAGAATTTTCCTTAATCGCCACATTTTTTTCCACCTGATGGTTAGTGGATGCCGTAGCCCATAGTCATCTACAACTATCCCTTATTGGAAATCAAAATTCAAATGCATTGTCAGCCCCTTAACGGTCTATGGTTCTCTACACTCACTATACGAAACACAGCAGCATTAAACTGCTCTTTCACGCAGATGTTTTGTGAAAACGTGGTCCTTCCCCGGTCGAGCCGACCAATTTGTGCTACAATCATAGTATAGCTGCAGTATGGCTCTTGCACGTTATTAAAGCAATGCTATATTGTTACCTATTTAAGCTTAGTCATTTTTTTATTTTAAAATTGTTTGAAACTTACGTCAGGTGGTCCTCGCGGAACATCAGGCATTCCCTCGTCAACTTTTTTAAAACCACACCCTTGGAAGTCCTCTTCTTTGAAGATTGGCGGAATATCGCAGCACTTTCGTGGGTTATCCTTTAAATATAAATTAACTACTGTAGAATAATTTTCATATACAAACACTATTCACAATTATGGTTTTATAAGTATAAAGTACGATTAATAATCCCTAGCGATGATATCCGTAACAGAACAATAACATATGACGTAAATAAAAAGTTTAGATACCCAAATTTCTGTAGATCGTCCATATAATACAATAAAACGACAACCGATGGAAATGGTTATCGAGTGAGAGCCTCTTGCCCACAAATGCAGTATGGCCGACCTCCATCTAGATGAAGTGACGACCGACGCGACGGCGCGACTAGACAAGTTCATCGGCCACATCACCACTTCTCTTCAGGTGGGATAGCAGACAAGCACTGGCTTATAATGATTAAAGAAGCATGAAGTTGATGGAGTGATCTATGTTCAGTAGGGAAATGATGCAGTGATGTGACTTTTTTGATAAAACAAACTAGTAACGTTAATAATATAACTATTACTTTCGCAAACCACTTCAAGAAAGCTTAAAATGTTCGTGTGAGGAGTGGGCCAACACAATAGTCGTATGACGGATTCGAACCAACGACTTTCTGAGTTTGCAGCTGCACCCTACCATTGGGCTACCGCTTTTTATTTATCAACACACCACCTTATTAAGTATTATTCAATAAATTTAATATGAGGCCAAGCTATTATTTATAGAAAGTACAAAATAAATTATTGGTATTTACAGAAGATAATGAACATTATCCTACCAGGCCATTGTATTGCAGTGACACACCTAGAAAATATTTTAATTTCCCGAACATGCATGTTTCCTCACGATGAATTTCATCAGTATTGTAGGAAAAATTTAACTTAATAACATAAGGATAGGTAATAATAATAACAACTTACAACAGGAGGAGGCTGTAAACATTCTTTGGGTAGATTTGGAGGTAAAGGCGGTGGACCTTGGGAAGTCGAAATCTGAAAAGAAACCATCACAATTGATTATATTGAACAGTCAATGTCAAATATTTAATTTAAGATTTGTTTATTAATTAAAAACAAAACAAAAAATGAGCCTTGTTATTTAATTAAATGGTAGAATTAATTGGTAGCAATAATGAATACGTTATTTACCTGAAAAACAGCAACAAATATTAATAAAGTTCTATGTGCAAGCATGGTGATAATTGTTTAAGGCACCGAGATGAAGTGATGGTTTGCATCAGGACACAATAGGTTTTTATAGCTTGAAGCCGGTGACCGTGACTATTGTGAGACTCGGGAACTAATCAAGGTGTGCACGTCATAGATTAAGCAACGTTTAGATGGGTAATAGCTTAAAATATTTAGTTTTTCTCGAACCAGACAAAATTAAAATATTTATGCCTGTATATAATAATTAATCATGTTATTACTTACATACTCGTATCCATAACTGAATTTTAATAATCTATTTAGTACAAAAATGTAACGACTTGTTTCGTCTCAAAGTCAGTTAACCAATACTGATTTAGTTATTAAAGAATCTGTCGCTTATTTAAAGAAAAAGCATTTAAAAGAATCATTCTGATTCTGGACATCGGCGTTTTTTTACATGAGATAGAAAATTTTCTTTAATAAGTCGACACCCACCAGTGACCCTGCTCATATAATAATTTATGATCTATTTATTTATTTATTATATAATAGGTTCACAAGCAGTATTTACATCAAGACTTTAATCAAGAAGAAAAAAAATCTATCTACAAACTACATATTTAAACGCAGAACATTAAAGGAGTTGAATCAATATGCAATGATTTTTTCTGTATTTAAGTTACATCCAAAGATAAAACAGTGTCTAACAGTCCACCTGATGGTAAAGTGCCTACTGCAACCAAATTCAAATAAATAATGCTACATGTGTGTTTCACCCCTGACGAATAAATAAGATGGAATTGGCCATAGCCTTTAGTTATACTGGCTATTTTACTCTTTAACCCGGAACAAATCAGTGATAGCACTTACCCGGACGGACTCTGTTTGTAAATATTTCTGCATCAGCTGCTATGGCTTTTTACCCACGAGTTCATCTTAATTGGTATCAAGCTCTTAGGTATTACTACTGAAAAAACCGGCTAAGTGCGAATCGGACTCGCGCATGAAGCGTTCCTTACCATCGTAATACAGGTTTCTTGTAGGGGAGCCCCTTTTAATTATTAATTTATTTTAATTTTTATTATTTGTTATTATAACGGCAACAGAAATACACATTCTGTGAAAATTTCAACTCTCTACCTATTACGGATCATGAGATACAGCCCGCTGACAGACAGACGGACGGACGTACGGACGTACGGACGGACAGCGGAGGCTTAGTAATAGAGTCCCGTTGGTTACCCTTTGGGTACGGAACCGTAAAAAGAAGCACACCCATTAGTGTGTTAAGGTTTAAAGGATGGAGTTATTTATAGAATATTGAACAAGCTCCTGCAGCCTTCTTTATTTGCCATTGTCTGAAACTTGCATTGGTTGCTTACACAGGTAAAATGATCAATTCACTACTTGACTTACTTGTTATTCTACTTCCTTGGCTACACTTGGCAACAATTTAGTACTTATCGTGGATTTCTACTGGTTTATTATTGGCCGAAATGTTCGTATTTTTTTAACGAATGAGGGCATCCACGACTTTTTCTCCACCAGGGCGGCGCCACTTTGGAGTGAGGTGAAATATTTAACAGATTTCATAGCGGGGAATTATTTTGTTAGGAATATTTAAGGGTTAATGCTTATTTCTGTTTTATTTGTTATATTTTATAATATTTAGATTATAAATGAATAAACCAAATCACAAATATTCCTAAAAGTTGAAAAATTAAACAGCAAACCACTGAGGCATTGTTTTGTGTATTAATATAATACTCTAGAGACTTATAAACTTTTACTTAAAACTAACTTCTTAATTAAATGATATTGTGTAACAGAAAACTTCACCTCAGTCTCAACTAGCGACATCTAGTGAGCATAAGATTTCATTGTCCACGATCACCCACCTACAACTAACTATAGTTTCTCACCAATCTGTTTATTTTTCATCAGTTAGAGGTGACGATTTCGCCATTTGTATATATATGATTTTTTAAATTTGCTAATCTATGTTTCTATTTGGCAGTAATATTATTAGTTTTCGGCAAATATTTGATCTAGTATTCTAATTTATATTGATATGCATTATACATTTATTCAGTGACTTCGTCTAATTAATGAATTTAAAAATTAATTAATTCTTGATTGTGACAGAATTGTGTTTTTGATTGTGATTCTTTTACGTGCACACTGAATCTTGACATATAAATATGTGTGCTATTTATTTTTGGTTGATATATACATATGTCGCAGCTAACTAGCTTGGTTAGCCTTTTTATTAAACAGCGCCGTTCAACTACCGGCCTGAATGATATTCAGTCGATGCGTCTAATACAACATTGCACCTATCTTGTAATATCAGCGCCAGTAGGTTATGGTGTGGCTGGTGTGGCCCTTGGGCCACTCTAAAGCCTATAATAATATAGCACATAGCGCAAAATTAGGCACAGACTAGCCACTATACGTGGCATGGTCACCTTATTAATTTCATTCAACGGACGGTTTAGTTTAACGGCGGCGTTTAGTATAAAGCCTGGGCTGTTAACTGAAAGGCTAATTAAGCTACTTGGCTGCTACATATACAATTTATGAACAAACATTAAAATTTTCTGATTTTGGCTACGAAGCTCCGTACGGAGAGTAAAGATATCTATATTATTCTTGTCATTACACAAGATAAAAACATAATATGGAAAATTATTTATAAATCTATTTTTATAATGATCATTAAACAAAAAGAAAAAAATTCGCTTAATTAAATCTGCACGTAAATATTTAAATATTGTAAATTAGTTTTTTGCGTCAAGTTTATGAATCAACTAAAATAATCTTATTATACATTACCTGGTAGAACAACATTTAATGAAACTTGTCTGCTGTAAGTTTAAACATTAGCTAATAAGTAAGAAACTTGGCAAATCGTTGCATGGCTCTACCACATTTATACGTGGTAAAGCATTGCTGCAGCTATATTAGTAGTGTAGTTGTAGCACGAATAGGTCGGCTCGACCGGGAAAGGACCACGCTCTCACAGAATACCAGCGTAAAATAGCAGCTTAACGCTGCTGTGTTTCGTATGGTGAGTGTAGAGAACCAGAGACCCTTTTAACTGGAAACGAGGCATTCCATTTTAGTCCTTAGGGGTGACAACGCATCTACATTTTTATTCTTAATCGAGGATTAGATGCCATAGAAACCACTTACCATCAGGTGGACTGTGTGCTCGTTTATCATGCTTACCCTATAAAAAAAATCGTTGCAACTGATAGGATTGTCTGTTGTTAATTTAATTTTCTAGGTGGTAAGACTTTATTTCTGTTTAGGAGTCAGACTGAGTAAATACCACACACTGATGTGTCCCATTCTGAAGGGTATATGAGGTCAGTATAACAGACTGTGAGGCATTCCATTTTAGTTCTCAGAGGTGACAGTGCAGACAGTTTAGCCTTCCTTGGTGTGAAATTGGCTGCACGTGTCTATGGGATGCAGTAGCCACTTACTCTCAGGTAGATTGTTACTTTGTTAGTTACGTAACTAAGTCTTTCCGTCAAATGCGATGTGCATTTGACGGAAAGACTGATGCTGGCAAATCATTCCAACCTAAAGGCTTGTTTGTTAATAATTTGATTTTAAAAACATGTAAAAAACCGAAAACAATTTACTCCTATAATTTTTTCTAATAAATCACAAACATAAATGAGATATTATGTATAATATTTTTTTTTATTATAAATTAATTCTTTAGTTTACATAATGATTTATTATATTTACGCGAACACTACACATTGAATAAAACTATTTTTACGGATTTTATCGCGTTTAATTTTTTTTTTTAATTCTTTAGTTTCGATAATTGCCTTGTTGTGATGATTCCTTTTATTTACACAAATACTACACTTTGAATTGAACTATTTTTACGGTTTTTTTTTCGCGTTTGATTTAATTTATTTTTACTTATTTTAATTCCCGACGTTTCGGGTGCCATAATTTAATATACAAACTAAAAAAAAAATGTTCAAAAGATGAAGGTAACCCAGGATAACTATGTCATCAGGACTTCAAGCATCTCAGTCTTCCGTGAACATGGGTGCTGTAAAGCACCCAAATATTCGGGAGTTAAAATGAGTCAAATAAAACGCGTTAAATCCGTAAAATTTTATTCGATTGCCTTGTCATGTTACTGTGATTAACATGCCTCTTCACAAGCATTGCAATATATTCATAGGAATTACTGTATTAAAACTTTTACTGATTTTTTTTCAGCTCTGCTCTTTTTGAATATTAAAAGCTAATCATTATCACAAATTGCTTGATTAGGATCTCCATCAACGTTGTCTGTCCGTTGAAAATAACAGTTTATTATACGTAAATTACCTCATTTTCAACTGCAACAATGTGAGGTATCATTAATAGTGTGATAATGATTCTTGTTTCCGTTTTTTTCTTCATTTATATATTATTTTATAATTTGAACTAAATGCTGTTGTTTCGTATGGTGAGTATAGGTAACGAAAGACCTTTTTAATGGAAACGAGGCATTCCATTTTAGACCTCTGGGGTGAAAATGCATCAGCATTTTGATTCTTAATCGAGGATAGATGTAGATGTCTATAGGCCACAGCATCCACTTACCATCCGGTGGACTGTGTGCTCATTTGTCAGACTTATTCTATGAAAAAATGTACTCGACTCAGTACGGTGTCCACTCCTTTACGCCGTACTGGTTTACTTATCTAACAAGCAAGCAACTTAAGATTACCCGAAGAACGGAGAGGACAATTATGAGAATCTCCCAGGTATTGAAATTTGGATTTCAGACACTCAAGAGCTCATGGATCGTGTAGGATTGAGAAAAGAGTGCAGAGTGTTCTAACATATCTGCGCTGACGGATAGGCAATAAGGCAGCCAATTTAGCTAAGTACTAAAAGAAGATACATGTTCGTGTTTACGAAGAACGTATATGTATCTGATGCAGTTGTTATGCAGACGATCCAATGCATTAAGATGATATTGAGACAGGTCTGGGCAACACACATTGACACAATCAATAATCGGTAGGATAAGTGACTGGACATGTAGCATCTTAGCGTTCATGGGAAGATAGTTTTATAATCAAATCTCTACTATGGAGGAGTCCATAAAAAAACAGGATGGTGCCATCAGGGATTTGGAGACCAAAAACCAAGACCTAGTTAACAAAAATAAAAATCTAGAACTGAGAGTATCTGCGATGGAACAAGAGATGAATAATTACGAACAAAAAAGTCTTGCATCTACTCTAGAAATAGCTGGTTTACCCGATACACCTTCAAAATATATACCAGAAGTACTTGCCACGATAGCTGTTAAACTCGAATTAAACAAAGATGACATCCAATCCTCGTCACGCCTACCCGGATCAAAAAATAAACCTGGCCCGATTCTCGTCGAAATGAAGAATAAAGCTATCCGTAGCCGATGGATTGAAGTCAGCAAAAGAAGAACACTCACAGCTGGAGCTCTAATATCCAACACCCCCCAGGATTCCGTCGAAAACCGTGTATACTTCAGGGAAGCACTTACGAAATTGAATAAAACACTATTGTATACAGCAAAATCCCAACTAGGTAAATCTTATCAATTTATATGGTGCAAAGATGGAAAAGTGTGTGTTCGAAAAAATAGCAATAGTAGAATCTTTTATATCCGATCTATTTATGATATTAATCGTATACAAAACAGCCGGAAGGCTCTGTGATTCTAAATTAGTCACTCACTTTCAAATCACAGCTCTCGTAATTAAAAACAGTTGTAATAGTATGTCAGAACAAATAAATCAATTAACAAATTGTTCTTCAACAAACTCGTTTTTCAAACAGCTACCTAGTAACTGTCATTTAAATATTTCTTGTTTGCACGTTAACATAAGATCTATGATAAAAAACTTTACGAAATTACAACAAGTAATTCACAACTGCACGTTCCCTGTAGACATAATAGTTGTAACAGAGGCCGGTATTTCAATAGTATTGTAAATCTATATAACTTGACGGGCTATAACATGTACCCACAACTACGGTCTAATAAAAGAGGGGGTGGCATTATTGTATACATCAAAAATTACCTTAAATTCACCTTAATACAACAGCAAACAAAAACATTTGAAAACATAATAGGTACTATTAAACTTAACTCAAATCAAGATATAGTTTTGTATGCAGTATATAGGCCAAAAACAAATAGGTATATTTTTGTGAAGGAGTTGAGCAAATGCATGTCCACGTTTTACGGTAAAAGAAATCTAATCTTGATAGGTGATACCAATATTGACCTGAAAAGTGCCTCATCACTTACAGACTCATACCTAGAAATGCTCAGCGAGTACGGATTAATGTGTGGAATATCTGACTACACAAGGATAGAAAAAAAACTAAATGTTATCACAAAGTCCTGCATTGACCACATATTTGCACGTCTCCCATTTAATCCGTACGCCGCGGTGTTAGATGTTACACTGGCAGATCACCGAGCAATCATGCTCGCTTGCATGGGCGATTCAGTTAGTGTTGACACACGGGAGGTTTTTTAAACAAGTCATTGATTATGATATCCTTTACAAAGAATTAAAAAACGTAAAATGGCTTCAAACAAACTCTACGAAATCACCTGTTGAGATTTTTAATTTCATTAAACGATCTTTTCAAAATGCTAAAAAAGCAGCTACGAGTATTATTAAACTTAAGTTTAACAAACAAAATACCACTAATCAATTAAAACTACCATGGATCGATGATAACGTCAATCGATTATGCGAAAAACGTGACAAACTGTTCCGTTCTTGGAAACGAAATCCACTCGATTCAAAATTAAGATTAGAATACAATACAATAAGAAATAAAGTTCATAAAGTATTAGAGAATAAACGAAATAGATACTATATTCAAAACATTCAACAGAATTTCAAAAATACAAGAAAAATTTATCAAATAATCAACAAAATGCTTGGGCGTGTAACATCATCAGTGGATGAGGCGGTTTTAAAAGCCTTTGAAGGGCAGACTACCAAAGATATCGTAAATAACTTTGCGATAGGATTTGATAACACTGTAAAAAAACATAATTCAAACCTGTAACTCGAATTTGTTAAGTCCCAGTAAGTATTCTCGGCTAAATAATTCTAGTATATACTTTCAAAAAGCTACCAGTGACAAGGTAAATAAAATAATCAAAAAACTTAGCTCTAAAAAGGCACCAGGCTCTGATAATATTGGGGTTTCTGATATAAAATGTATGGACACAGAAGGGGCCACGGCCATTGCCAACCTAATTAATACAAGTGTTGAAACTGGCATTTATCCCGACGAACTAAAGATAGGATGTTAGACCAATATACAAAAAGGAAGACGGATGATTTCTGAACTATCGACCAATCACCTTATTGTCTTCAGTAAACAAGATTGTAGAAAAGTATGTGTGTGAACAAATTTATGAATTCTACAATACGCACGATAATATATGAAAATCAGTTTGGCTTTCAAGCTGGAAGGGTTCAAATGATCTTTTGATGAAGTTAACAGATGAAGTTAATGAGTATCTAAATAAAAAACCATGTACTCGTCCTATTTATAGACTTTTCACGGGCATTCGACACTCTTGATCATAAAAAATCGTCACTAAATTGGACGATTGTGGAATACGGGGACCTCTTCTGAGATGGTGTACAAATTATCTTAAAATAGGAAATTCTCTGAGAATAAATGACACACAGCGACCCGGTGACTGTAACTGAAGCCACAGCACAGGGATCTGTGCTTGGCCCCTCCATTTTCTGTCATATAAACGACATGCGCTTACATAAATCACTGTTCATGCTACCAGTTTGCAGATGACACATGTTTGCTAGTCGCCGATAAAGATCCTGATATAGCATGTGACCTGTTACAGTCTGATTTTAATATGCTTGCAAAATGGTGTCATGATGCCGGATTGGTTCTGAACTCCACTAAAACCAAGCTATTACACATAAAGTCTCCTTATATCAAGTGTACTTTATCCAAGCACATTGTTGCTCACGATCATAGTTGCCTTCACTGTCTTGTAAAACACTTGTAGTTGCCCTCTATAGAACTCGTCAATACCCAGACATATCTCGGAATGCAGATCGATAGTAAGTTTACGTGGCATAGCCACATCGAGTATGTTTGTAACAAGTTAAGACAATTTTAGCTAATATTATAATACTGAAAACAGAATTCCGTTCCCAGTTAAGATGATGTTATATAACTCTCTGGCAGAATCTTATATACAGTATGGTTTAGGTAGCTATGGTCGTACATTTAATACTTATTTAAACAAAATATATAACCTCCAGATAAGAATCCTTAAAAACATTGTAACAGACAAAATTCGACGTCAATTTCATGATGACGATAGTATGCTCTTAAGCACTGCAATATACTACCAGTTCATACGCAAGTCAAGTATTTACTTTTAAAAAAACACTTTTTTAATGAAGACTTAAAATTAGAAATCAAGCACCCCGTGTGTACGCGCGCCGTAAGCAGCCGCAAGCTGCAAACGAGCCGTGCAAACAATATGTACGGGGAACGAACGGCAAGTTACATTGTTCCACGACTTATAAACAACCTACCCCCAGAATTCCGCGATAACTTAAATATAAAAAACATTAAAAAAAAACTTAAAATGTACTTTTTGGGTAATTCATAAAAAAAGAAAATGTTACTACTTAAAACAGCGTATATGCGTTTGCTCAGGTCCTAATTAGGCTGTAATGTTTTCTTTTTACAAACTAAATTAATTATACTTTAATATAACGTCGACTCAGGTCGCGTCATCACAAACCTTAGTGGTTTTCTGTATGCGACTTTTTAGGATAGTTTTTTTGTAATGCTTTTTAATATGGTAAATAAATTTAAAAAAAAAATCGATATAGAGATCGCAAAGTTCCAGTAGTTTTGCGACTCAACTCTTCTATATGTTTGTTCCATGTTAACCAACCAACAACATACAGACCAAGGTTTTTACATGGAGAGAGAATGGTATGACATTATTATTAAACATAAATGATGGTAAGATGGGAATATCTAATTTAGATAATAATCTTGGCCTACCTAAAATAATCATTTGGCATTTAGACGGGTTCACGTTTATGCCATACACAGTGGACCTTTCAGAGATATATTTCAAGTCATCATTTAATAATGAGATAGCATTAAAGATATTTGAAGGTAAGAGCACTTGAGATTTAATGTGATGAGATTGATAAAATGGAAAACAGAAGAGGAGATATAATACCGCCTTGAGGGACGCCAGTAGACACATCACACCAGTTAGATAGTTTATGTCCAGTACGCATGGCCTGTTGGCGCTCTCGAAGATATTATGAGAACTATTCCTGAGCTGAAGACGAGATATTCAAGTGAGAAAGAAGAGCTAACAAGATATCGCGGTCAACAGAATTAAATGCGTTAGAAAAATCTATTAATATGAGAACGGTCAGTTTAGATTTTCCATCCCCTCACGGATGTCTTTCGTCACCTTGAGAAGAGCAATAGTTGTTGAATGACCCGGGCGGAAACCCGACTGATAAAAAGAAAGAATACTCTTTGAGAAAACAAAAGAAGATATCAGTTTATGGACAACAGCTTCCAGAACCTTAGAGAGAAAAGGCAGGATAGAAATTGGTCTGAAATTAGATATAGCGCTGCAATCGGTGGATTTACGAATGGGAATAATAAAGGCTTTACCCCAGAGAGTCGGGATAGCACCATTCGTCAGCTAAAAGTTAATGATATGTGTTATCACAGGTAAAACAGTCTCTAAGACTTGCAAAACCATTACCCTACTCACATCATCACAACCAATGGCTTTCGACTTAATAGAAGAAAGTTCTTTGAGTACATCGTCTTCGTCTACAGGAAAAAAGTGAAAGTTTCAAGTGAATAAGGAGGCATGGAACATATAAATGAGATATCATTAGCTCTAGAATTATCAGAAACTATTTGAGAAGACAGAAAATGACGATTAAAATCGTTACAAGAAAAGGTGATGCTATTATTGTCAAATTGCGATTTTCCATTTCCAAGCGTATTGAGAAACTTCCATATATCAGTCGAACATTTTTATATTATTAAAATTATCATTAAATACTTGTTCGTGGATTTACCAATCGGCGTTTAGCAGCTCTCACCATGTGGTAACATCGATTTCTCGAAGCTTTATATGCATGACACTTTATATTAGTGTGATTCTTCTTAAAAGCACGAAACGTTCTATCGCGTTTTACTATAATAGCCATTCTTGACCCAGTCGTGATCCACGGAACAGGAGGACGCTTAATTGGAACGACACGCTTAGGAGCATGTTCATTATACAGTCCTACGACGTTGCTGTTAAAGATGTCGAATTTTTCATAAACTGTAGAAGCAGTATATACAGATGATCAGTTAATAGCATCCGCATCACGCTTAAACTTGTCTATAGAATAGAATAGAATAGAATAATTTTTTATTCAATATTGATTACAAGTAATTCTTATTGAAAGTCATTTTTTTACTTTACCACTGGTTCGAAAAAAATCCTTTGTCCTGGGAAGAACCAGCAAGAAACCCAGCGGGACTTTTTAAAAATATTTTTTACAATATAAATGATTACAAACTATTTACAAAATTTAATATATATCTAGTCTGGCAAGACTTCGAATAGAGATAGACACGGATAAAGGCTTGGGAGACTTTAATTTACATGACAGGAAAAGCAGGTCATGTCGTGAAAATCCAGAAGCAGGAATTGTCTATAAGTGACAACGTGCTCAACGGAGGAGGCGGCCATAAGTGCGATCCAGGTATCTGCAGAGATGAAGTTGTGTTGTGTTGCATTTAGAGGCAAAACAATGAGATTATGCGACATCATGATCGACTTCAATTTTCTAGATTTGAGATAAAATCTCCCCCACGATAATGTGTGTAGGCAGAACAGAAAGGCAACAAATTTTATTCCAAATCGGAGACGTAGTCCACTTGAGGTGGACAGTAATTGTGAAGTTAATTAATTAATTCATTACAGCCCATCGAAAGTCCACTGCTGAACAAAGGCCTTTCCCATAGACTGTTCATAGAGAGGCAATGTAAGGTATAAGTGCTTACATATAATTCACAACACGCAGGCAAACCAAATTTCATCTGTACCGGTAGCAATGAAATTGTTAATTACGATTTTAAGTATTATTTTATTACGTGTGAAGAGAAACATTATTAGGAACTATATGTATATGCAGAACAATTAAATTTATTTAAATTCGAGGTCATGTGAAATCCGCAACCCACGCATTAGGGTAATAAGGCGGAGTCTTTCTAGCCACAATAATCCAGTACTTCAGAATATTTTCGTTACTCCATATGAGAATACAATTGGCAAAAGAGATTTGTACAATATAGATGATTATTTCCAACGATCTGCGAACGTGCCTTTTCTTCGAAGAACTGGATTATTTTGAGCCAAAAGGAATGTAAAAGACGTTAAATAATGCTAAATTCATTGATTTTATTATGTTTAACGTATTTTAAATTCCCGTGTTCCGAATGCTTACAGTCCTTATGGTAAAAGGTCTTGAAACCTAAGTAATTTAAAATAACTTTAAATTAAATTTGATAAAATAATATATAAAATCAATTGTATTTCATGTGCTATTTTCGCATTTATTCATTATATAGAAAAACGTACTTTACTGTAATCATGCAAGAATGCAACACACAATTAAAATAAATCTACTCCATTTTAATTTCCTGTGTCTACATACATTTTTAAATGAATGTAGTATGTTAAAAGAGATCCTGGGTTTGAAACAAACAATAGAAATAAAGTAATAAAATAGTATTATGTGATTGACTTCGTGTCCCTGATTCTGCATCAATTCCTTCGTTCGACGACGGACGAGCATATGGGACTGCAATGAACGTAGTCTCTCAAAACATTTTCATTATGTGGCCTATTTGCCATAGTTGGCACACTTGACAGGTGGGTTGGCTACCATATTTTTTATTATTTTGAATTGATATCAGAAAGATGCTGATGTCCATCTTTTGTTTCATTTTCCTCTGTCTCCTCATTCGACATAATATACAGGAAGATATGGGTAGTGGCAATTCTTACGCCGCCACTATACGACAGAACTACTGCTAGTGTGTTCAGTATAATTAACAGTTTTCATAGCTATATATTTAGGCACCGCGACGTAAATTTCTGCACATAATCCTTTTTCATACGGTATAACGAAATATGTTATGGTATTCCCTTGCAATCTGTATCTGTATATATGTATAATAAATCTGTAGAAAAGTCGTGTCTGTAATCTATACATATAATAAATCTGTATAGAAAAGTCGTGTCTGTATTTCTAATATTTTACTACTAAACTAAATAAAGGGCAATGACGCCAAATTTGTAGTTTTAAGAATTTTTGTCTGTCTATCTGTCTGTGTATTCCCGATTCACGCAAAAACTACTGGACAGATTTCCATAAAATTTTGTGTGTAGATAGTTAGGGACCCGGGGCAACTTATAGGCTATTTTATCAGATTGCGGAACTTCAAACAAGGAGGGTTAAGTATTTTCCTTCCTCAAGATGTTAATTTCTATTTTATATTATTAATATTGATTATTGATGTGTTTTTTTTAAGTAAATAACATATTTATAAATAGAGCCTAAAATTAGTTTTAACCGTTGCGTAATAATTTGAACTATGTCGACATAGTAAGTTTCACTTTATGAAAACAGTGCCATCTAACGTGAAATTCAAAAAGTTACTAATAAATAAAATAAAAATAAATAACTTACATTTATATTTATTTTTTATTTTTTATTTATTTATTTATTTATTTCAGGCAGAGCCCATATGAGTTTTTAACAAATTGAAATTATAACTAGAGTTATTAAAAAATACATTAAAAAAATCTATAAAAACAACAGAAAAATTCAAACAGTTGTGAGATAGATCCACACAATAACATAATACACTTTTATGTTTCTGTGTGGACCCATGCTTGTAGAAGTAGCAAGTCCCACCGATCAATGAATACCCGAAGGATACTGTTGGTGCTGTTCCGCAAACGGGTCAGCGTGGAGGCACACCGCCTCCTGACTATCGCGGCTAAGCCGTCAATACGGCTCTCAGCAAACATACCTGAGGCGCTGCATCGCCATGGCAGCCCCAACAGTAACCTTAAGGCATTGTTGTATTGGACACGTAGATCGCTGCCTGCTCGCTTGGTATAGCTCACCCACAGGCTGCAACAGTAGGACGATTGACAGAAAGCTTTAAAAAGCGTTACTTTGACCTGCCTACTACAACGCGCAAACCTGCGAGCCAGCATATTACAACGAACCGCCAATGATCTACGCTCCCTCTCCATGTCCAAATCGTCTTTCAAATCAACTGTAACCCAGTGGCCCAGGTATTTAAAACTCGCAACCCGCTTCAAAGGTTTCCCATACAATGTAATTTCCGGAAGTACAGTGTAGTTAATTGAACCGACTTAAATAGAATCCACTCACTTTACTTGTGTTGTACTTAAGTCCGTGAGCCGCTGCGTAGTCCTCACAAATAGACAAAAGTCGTCTCATGCCGCTAATAGATGGACTCAACAGCACCATATCATCAGCGTAGCTGATATTATTACAAAATACCATCAACGTAACAGCCAACGTTGGCACTGTTGAGTCGACCCATCAGCTGATTTACATAGAGGTTGAACAGTCTTGGAGAGCTTAATCCACCCTGTCTCACGCCACATTGTAACCCATATACTTCGGAATAAGAGCTATCCCATTTCACAACATTTTTCTGGTGCCCGTACCAGTATTGGAATAACGATATAATTTCCCTGGGTACACTAGTCTCATCATATAGCTTCTGCCACAATATACCATATTTTACAAGGTCAAAAGCCCTAGATAAATTCAAAAAACATGCGAATACAGGCGTTTTTCTGGCAGTGTAGTATTGGACAGTCTGTTTAAGGGACAAAATAGCGTGTTCGGTCGACAAACCGGGCCTAAATCCAAATTGGTTATCATTTAGTTGTACATGCTCCGCTAATATGTTATCAAGCAGACTGTCCAGTACTTTCGATAATAGTAGCCAAGGATATTGGCCTATAATTTGTAATATCAGAGCATCCCCGTCTTATTTTTAATAATAGGCACTACAACGGTTTTAGTAAGCTCAGCCGGTAAGTAACTATGACTTACATAAACTATAAAACATAGCAAGTACTCGAGGTAAGTGAACACCAGCATATTTCAAGTGTTCAATGCTTGCCATCATAACCAGGTGATTTACCTCTAACCATCCGTTGAATAGTGTCTCTAATGATCTTAGCCGAGAATCCGATCTGGGAACCACGCGGATAAGTGGAGCGAGCATTGCTCACCTGCTCAATACTAACTACTGGAGGCTCGACTATAAAATGCTTACGAAATGCATTAGCGATTTCAGATGGCCCGTACACCCCTGCCACGCTCACAGGGAGGCTCGTCTTATGATTGAAATTTTTAGTATATTTCCAGAATTTACTGAACTGTTTTCCCGAATGACACTGAGCAATTTTGTCCATTTTTATTTGTAGTTGACTGTCCTTTAAGGATTTTAATTTATTTTTAAAGATATTTCTTGAAATACTCATTTTTTCATATGCATAACCAGATCTCAGTTTACCATATAATATCCAATTTTTATAATGTAATCGAGCCTCACAGTGAGCCTGACGTACGTACTTATTCCAACCCGGTATGTATTTTTGTTTCTACATTTTTTATTTCCTTTAAAAATATACGAATATTCTGCACCTTCTTTAAGTATATATATTATCTCTCGATACATTTTGTCTAATAGCAAAAAGTGTTCAGTATTGTTACAAAAATCATGCGCACAGTCACGACATTCGGTAGGGAAATCAACTTGACGTAATTTAGAATTACAATAATCTAGGTATTGTTTTATTTGTTGTTCGTCTCTTACACCCCAATATACGTTGTTACTATAGACAGGTGAGGTAACGATCTTAGGTCTAATTAAACTAATATTACACTCAATAAACATAGGAATGTGGTCCGACAGATATACACCATACAATACCGAGGCCTTAACTACTAAGGGCTTAGCCGCACAGGTCACAACACAGTGATCTAACCATCTTAGAGACCCATTAGCTGAGCTAGTAAATGTGAGTATCAGTGGGTAAAGTTCCATATCAATGCAAGACCATAACTGATCAGTACAAACAGTAAGCAACTCACTTCAAAATCTGGTACCTGGATGAGCGTTAAAGTCTCCCAGCATAAAAACATTTTCCACTCCATTACTCTCAATAATAGAAACAATCTCACTGAGACACTCCGTGAATTCTACGAGGTTATCAACACTATCTGTAGGCATATATACCGAAAAAATAAGTAAATTACGATGGTCAATTTCAATCTTGATACACACTATGCGATCACTGCGACAGTTTATAATAGAAACCGAATGAAAAACTGATTTTTTCCACAAAAGTGCCACTCCACCGTATGGTTTTCCCCTCAATATACTTGTAGACGTGTCGACGGCAGATTTCCCGGCATACCCGAAGTCTCCGTCGATGCATCCAAGGTAAGGCACGTCGTGAGGAAGGAGCCAGGTCTCCTGTAGGGCTATGACGTCAGTATCCGCACATAGTTTTCTTACGCAGTCGATTGAACGTACAACGCTTTTACAGTTGAAGGTTGCAAAGGTAACGTATTTAAGACTGTAGTCCATTTAAGTGTTGGAGATTTTATCACCACCGAGCAGAGACTTAACGCTGTCACTATTTTTCTTAAAATAAATAAAACGTCTAAACCTGATGCCTTCCGGCCATAGCTTATCATCTAAGAACATACTCATTTTATGTTTTGCAACAAATACCTTAAATGAATTATAAGGCCTTTCTAGTTTCATATTGATTATTTTCAATTGTACCTTTAGATTTGTCATTCTTTGAATATAACCACAAATATCATTCTCAGTAGTCTCTTTGTTTACATTAGATATAAAAAGTGGAATTTCAGTTTCCGCCGCTTTAAAATTCCCAGATCCGGTAGACGTTGCAGTCCCGGTTTTACCGTTAAAACGATTAGTGAACTTTTTACGTTGCACTAAAATCCAGTCATTTCTTGGGTTATTTTTATTCTCAAGCCACTCGCCCTGTTTAAGAACATCTGCCATTGAAGCTTTACGCAACTGTTTCCCTGACGAGCGAACAGTCAAGCCATCTTGGTTTTCCAGTACAGTTGAGTTAACAGGTGTAACTGCGACACTATTACTGCTTGGAGCGTTGTGAGTCCCTGAGTAAATGAGGGAGCGACATCTCGGTGCAATATCATCGTCACTGTGCGACACCGTGTCGCTTTGTGTTTCTTTTTCTGGCGACAACGGTTCCAAATGAAATGGCCCACTGTCCGCAGTATACCCTCCTCTAATTTCGTTCATATTTTGGTTAGATATTTGATTTGGTAATTGATCTGCTACCGTTTTCATGGATGTTTCTAGATGTTCTTTAGTCACATAATCGTTTTTAATCTCCGTTATTTGAGCACGTAGAACCAAAATATCTTTTAACAATTTGGTCACATCGACGTGATCAAAGCTTATAGGTGGTAACTTATGCAAATCATAAGCTACAAACACTGGTAATTGATCAGGATCAGTTGTTTTAAACACAGATATCATGTCTTCCAGGTCTTTTTGTCTTTTCTTCTTGAAATTATTTTTCGATTCGTCTTAGTCGAGTCAAACAATAACTTCTTGGCTTCATCGATCTCCTCTTCAGAGAATGCCGACACACATAATCTTATTAAGCTTTCATTGTCCATAACATCATGTCTGCTTCTAATGAACGCAAGAAATTCCGAAATTACAACATTGCAATTAGCACATTTTATTGTATTAATACATTTCACTGTATTAACAGCCATATTTTATAAATATAAACCAATTTTGTAAATTAATTTAATTTATAAATATATTGTTGTCATGACAGTTTGACAGTTTATATGTTTAAATAATTAAAAAAAATTATTTAAACATATAAATCCTTTATATGTTTAAATAATTTAAATCATAATTATTTGAAAATTCTAACGTTAATTTCTCAGTTCTTTCATTATTTCATTTTAGTGGGAATTAATAAAGTTTGTAGTAAGTAATTACTACTTAAATAGTAGATAATAGTGACATCTATCTAAAATCATAAAATGTGAGATGTTTCTAAGTTTAATTTCTAATCTATAAAAAAGTTTTGTTTATCTATAAATAAACTGATAAAAACTGTAAATATTGCCAAACTCTCACTATCCATATAGTTTAAATAAAGATATTTTTGATTTCTTATATTTACGCGAACACTACACATTGAATAAAACTAATTTTACGGATTATATCGCGTTTAATCAACTTATTTTTATTAATTCATGACGTTTCGGGTGCTTTACAGCACCCATGGTCACGGGGGACTGAGGTGATTGACGTCCCGATGTCAGAGTTAATCCGGAGTACCTTCAGCTTTTTAATTATTAATTTTGGTCCGATCTACGCAGAATGAACTAACTGTGTCTTGAAGTACTGCAGTGGTATGCTTGGGTTTAGTTTTAATTTTATTAATTACAGGATCCCAAGCAGGTGGTAGTACCCAGCCTCCTCTATTGAAATTAGATGTTTTTAATTTCAATAGCCTCACGTATCATCCTTGGCAGGAATCGATGTTCTTCGCGAGAATTTGTGGTTTATCAAATCTAATGTAATGGCGGGGGCCGTCTAGGATATGATCACAAACTGCAGACTTCCCGGAACGTTGGTGCTTCACGTCAGCTATGTGTTCTTTTACGCGGGTTTTAATAGATCGTTTTGTTTGCCCTATATATGAGAGACCACATTCACAATCAAGCTTGTACACTCCTGCATCTTGTAGAGGAATATTGCACTTGACGGATGGTAAGAACTGACTAATCTTCTTCGGCGGCTTGAAGAATGTTCTAATAGAAGCTCGCTTCAAGATGTAGCCAATCTTGTCTGTGACACATCTGACATAAGGTAGTACAGCAGGCACACGCTCGACTGTGGCCGGCTTCACTCGGTCACTGTGACGTAGGCGCGGGACCCGAAGCTTTTTGTCGTAGAACCTGCTTGACGTGCTGAAGCTCGGCGGCCAGGTGTTTGCTGTCACAGATCCCTCGTGCTCTCTGTAACAAAGATTTGCCCACGGTAGCTAATTGCGAAGGATGATGGTGGATTCACCATTTAAATATCGGTTTGTATGGGTCTTTTTTCTATACACAGTGTGACCTATGGTGTTGTTAGGATTTCGAATGACTAACACATCTAGGAAAGCTAAAGAATTATTTGCCTCTAACTCCATAGTAAATTGAATTTTAGAGTTTATGGAATTAAGATGTTCTAAAAATGCAGTTACTTTGTCTGATGGTAAAATTGTGAAAGTATCGTCTACGTACCGCTTGTAGAACCTTGGAGTTACTGGTGCAGTAAGCAGGGCTTTCTCCTCAAAGTCCTCCATGAAAATATCGGTGACAATAGGAGATACCGGTGAGCCCATTGCAACACCATCTACTTGCTTGTAAAACTCTTCATTCCACAATAGATAGCCAGATGTAAGGCAATGTCTAAGTAACACTGCATATTCTAAATACTCAACTTCTGAAGACTGCATCTCAATTGTAACTAGGAAACTAGAGGAAAACCAGCAAAAAGTTGAAACGTCGGGAAGTAAAATTAGTTTTATTCAAAGATATTTTTATTGGCCAGATCTTAGAATTAGTAATATCAATAAGTAGTCGATTATGGCACGAAATGGTGGCATTTAATTAAATTTAACATTGTTTATTGACTATATCATGATATAGCTTGACCAAATCAATGAATAGAGATCGTTTGGCGATATTAACAACTAAACACAACAAAGCTAATTCTTCATATTGTTTGTCGTAAAATAATTTCATTACACACCGCTAGCAGCGCTGATAGCGTATTTTTGACAGAAGCAGAATTTTTAATAGAGTCTATATCACTTTATGCCTAATTTATGTATCATATAAATTAATGTTAGCGGCTTTGTTGTGTGATTGAGCCACCCCAGTCGCACCTCAACTTATTTTCGCTGAGTAATAGAGGGTACAGTGTTTGTTTTCATAGTTTTAATCTCATAATAGCGCCGTCTACTTATTTAAAATTAAAGAGAATTCTATTGAATACTTATTCTTCCAGAATCAAAAATTGTCAGACTTAAAATATCCAAACCGGTATCGGGTTATCGTTATTGTCACTTTTAGCAAAATGACTAAGAGAACTGTGTACACAAAACTGTGATTAAGACAGAACGTCTTTAGTTGAATATGTTGGGTGTCTATCAGCATAGCAATATTTCACCAACTTCTTTTTGTATCTAGCTCTATGTAAGTAATTGAAAATTAAGTGGACTGTAAGATTTTCATCTCTAAATGATGGAATCGTTTGAATGACTAATTACATGGTAGATGAGGTCCACAATACTGCAAAAGCTTCTTTTCAGTTTTTTATGAGTTTTATTTGAGCAAATACGAGAGCCGTGTAGCTCGCCGTAAGATTTCAAAGCACAGGAACAAAAGTGTTCGATTCCCGCGAGAACCAATGAAACTGGTAAGGATATTTTATTTGCTTATTTTCCACGTGCTCAGTGAAGTTCTAAGTAGTTTTAAAAAAAATTGTGGACATGTGGAACCACTATTTTTCACATGGGTAATTAGCAGTCCTGTGCACAGTCGTAAGACGTATGTAAGCTGCTTCTTTACTTTTTTACTTTTAATGAGACTTATAAAACAGGTTGTCATATATTAAGATAGTTTTCATGTTTTTAGACATACCTACCTATTGAGATTTTTGTGACAGTCTCGGTTTCATAGCTGACATGAGTAAATGAACAGGCTCTTGCAAAAAGTACTTTAAATATCAAACACAGCAAATTTTAAATGCATGTTATTTTCTACCGACTTCAAAAAGGAGAACGTACTCTATTCGATTCTGTATGTTTTTTTTTGTGTGTTACCTTATAATTTTTTCTGGGTGAAACGATTTCGATGATTCTGTTTTTATTTGAAATCTGGTGCTTCTCATGTGGTGCCATATAAATTTGATCAAGGTCTGACCAATAGTTTTTGAGTTATTCTTATAACTAATAATTTATATTGAAGTCGGTTATGCAAAATTTTTTATTTTAAATTATTATTTTAACTATGAGTAAAACTGCATTGATAGAATCTTGAAAGTTATCCGGTAATCAAGCCAAACGTAAATTTCATAGCACGTAAGCAACCCAAATTCGATCAGCACCGACACCACTCATATTTTAATTGCAATTTGAAGTTTAGATTTACCACATT
This sequence comes from Parnassius orleans, assembly GCA_029286625.1. NCBI lineage: Eukaryota > Metazoa > Arthropoda > Insecta > Lepidoptera > Papilionidae > Parnassius > Parnassius orleans. The sequence continues at coordinate 2,230,443 of JAGSMP010000137.1, forward strand.
TTTGGTGGTGAAGGAAAATATCGCGAGAAAACCTGCATATTTGAGAAGTTAAAAAAATATTTCGGAAATCAATTTTAGGTATTCTTATGTGAAGTCGGTCAACCCGTGTTGGAATCAACTCAATCAATTCTTTTGTGTCCTAAAACTGGCTGCGGCCTGTCCCCAGTAGTGGGATATGTAGGCCGCTACTTTTTTTACTTTTAATAGGTTGCTGATCATAGGCTTCTCCCATTGTTTGTCAAATTGGCCGGATATTTGCAGTAGTATCCACGCTTGGCAAGTGGGTTGACAACCGCAGCTTTTTATTACTCTGCACTGTTATCAGGAAGATGCTGCCACCCATCTCCTGTTTCAGTTTCCCTTCTGTCGCCTCTTACGACACCCACGAGACGAAATGAGGTGTTGGTTTCTATTTCGCCGCATCTAAATTTCTAATATATTTCTACCCCCGTTCATCATTTTGATTCCCCCTATTATTATTAGCTGTTGTTGCCACGCTTGGCAGGCGGGTTGTCAACTGCATCTTTTTATTATTTTGAGCCCTGACTCTGCTGCCCATCTTCTCTATATTTCAACTCCCGTTCATGAATATAGTTCCTCTCACACGTTCATCGTGAATATAACTACATTTATGATATTTTAACTTTAATTGGAGTAGTATTAATGATATTTCTAAATTGAAGCCAACGCGAGCGAAGCCGCGGGTAAAAAGCTAGTACTAAATAATTGTCTGTAATAATTTATTTCTAGCTTCGTCTTTACTTTGCTTACTTTGTTATTTTTAGATTAAAATCTACGTCATCGGTCTAGCGGTCGTAAGCGCGGTTGCTGATCACGAGCTCCCGGGTTCTAATCCCGGATCGGTCCAAAATCATTTGTTGAGTTTTCTGTCAAGAAATTTCTAACTAACTAGCAGCCCAGAGTTAATAAGTTGGTGGTGTTTCACCCCCGTGACTCGGAAAACACGTAAAGGCGTTGGTCCTTCACCTGATCTCTCTCCTGTCGTGCCAAATTTCCGTCCCATCGGATTATGCGAGTGAGTTAATAGAGAGAGTCCAACTTTGCTTGTGTATACACTTGGACACTATAATCCTGAGACTGGCCGCCGCCGTGACTGATATTCGACACAATTCGGGCATTTTATTATATTATTATTATTATTACTTACTTTGTTGTTGAAACTGGTGTAAAATGTGTTGCAAGGCGCGCTGAAAATTTCAATATTAGATAAATCAAGAGTAGTACGCGATATCGACATCGGTAAGAAGACAACAAAGCAAACCTTGTGACACTGTCATATCGACTTATCAAGAAATTGCTTTTAGTAAAGTTAAAAATCATTCATCGTACTTTTATTATTAAAAACTTTTCCAACGCGTCAAAAATTTTAAAGTTTATTCTGTGAAACTGAGCTTCTTTTCTAATGACTACATAAATTGTGAAAATAGGGTAATTTAAAACCAAACAGCCTACTCTGGGACTATAATAGGCTGAGGAGATTTAAGACTTGATCAAGAAATATCTCAAATAGATTTTATTTTAACATCCTAATGGTGAAACACAAAATTAAAATGTATTTAATTATCATCACTATCTTTCATTTTCTACTCAGCCCATAAATAAGCGCAGTACACATTAAAAGCGTGAACTATACGAGATTAACAAAGCAAAAGTTTCAGGCAATATTAGTTTCAGGAACGTAGTTCTTAAACACTTATTACGTTCGCTGCTTTTAACGTAACTACTCGTATGAAACATACAGGGCCCTACTAATAAAAATCGTGGTCAATTAAAGAAATGCTTAAAGTTGCTTTCTCTCTTTTAAATGACAATAGAAAGAGACACATATAGATTTAATTGATACTTACTTTAAATAAGCTATAATCAGTGATTATAAGGAAGGCCAACAGTCATTATTCAAACAATACAATGTCATTACATGAGTATGTTTACTGATGCGTACCTTGTAATGTAAATCTTACTTTTATTAATTTTATTAACATAAAATTAATTTTATTGATACCAAAAGTAATTTTTACTGCCTCCACCTATATAATACCTTAACATCATTATTTTTTAAACGGTTTTAAAAAAGTCTTGAATTTAGCCGCCGTGACCGAAATTCGGTCTGGAGGACATTATTTAACGGTCTTATTGTGATCGAACGGCAGATGAGTTTTCGTACAATTCATTACACAAAATTTTAATAACAAATTCCTGTATGTTTACCTACAATGTTAGTGCGATATGTTTGCGTTATTATTCGCGATACGCCTTACCATATTAAAAGTCATACTGTGACAGATTATCTCAGTAGCATAATGTGTTTGCCCGACGTATGAATCTTAATACGAATCGCTTTTATGCAAACTACACGGATCGTCAAACCCCCCAACACTACACGTGCGGAAAAGGTAGTTCGCATCACATGATGACTGTGTGTCAGAGCTCTAGCTCAATTTACAGTACCTTACATTTTGCAATGGTATAGTTACTTTCATAATATCTTTTAATAAATAAAATCGCAAGTAAAACTTGTAAACAGACGGACTTTTCATATTAATATAGCTTATTGTTAAAATGTTTATAGTTCTCATAAGCAATCTTTCGGTTTTTGTGTGCAGGTTTTAATGAAATTACTTTTAAATAGTTATAATATACATAATGAAACTGCCAACAATGTCCAGGACTCATCAAACGTAACGCATCCTCCAAGGGACAGGGAACTTGGGCACGGAATTCATTTTATTGAGTACAGTACCGTTATACAGTACCGCTTGCAGTACCAAGCCACCTCCTCTGCTATAATTACGATGTTTTTCAATTTCATTAGCCTTATTGTCATCCAAGAATGAGTCTTGAAGCTCTTTAAATTTAAGTACTATTAAACTTAATGATGTGTTTAGTTTTTTTAAGATACAATAAGCTCATTCTGAATAGATCGAACCTGAAATTTGCAACTAAAGGCTGAAGGATGGCCCGTTTTAAGGATTCCATCAACTCTTCAAATACACACACACACGTTACCGTGGGTGCTGCAACTAAAACGTCAAGAACGATAAGTGAAAATGACACGCGTAAATATAAGAAATCATTATGTAAAGTACAGTTAAATAACATAATACGCAGTAAAGCTGATTCTGGATTCGAATTCCAGTCGAAGTAGACAACTGTGCAAGCACAATAAAGAAAACATCCCTCTTCAAGCTATCCATACCAATTTACTTTATTTTATACCAATTTATCAAGGTGGACGTGTGGTCCACCATGTCTTACCTCTTGAAGCGAGTATTCCAAGCTTAATCCCCGCCGACACCAATAAAATTGTTAACTGAAATTTTGATTGGTGATATACCACGTTCTTAGCGGTGAAGTAAATTTCGTAAGGAAACCTGCAACCCTGAGGAATAAAATATTTCCGCCATCAAGCAGCCTGGAGCAGCCCAGTGAACTAAAGTGGCTCCATAACCCTATTGGATATGAGAGGAGCTCTGTGCCCAGCAAGACACGTATTAAGCCTGTAACTTTGAAATTTACACGTGAATCATAGTTAATATTTTTTTACTTTAATATTATGTATTTATGCAAAGTAACGTCTGATTCTATGTATTATTGCATCATGTTATGGCTATAACTTACGTCTTACTTGAACGTACTCGTAAACTAGCCAAGTAGTGAATCGGATGTCCTCAAGGCGTCATCATCACGGCGTCGTGCGAATCAGAGTCAAGTACTGTTAAGACCTTGGGCATTATGCCGACGTATTATTACGCGAGGACAATGAACTGTGCTTAACTACGCACGGTGAATGTAATTTAATAATCACTATAGAGACATTAATTAGCATTTATGATTTAGTAAACGATTGTTCAATTATAATGATAGAAAAATCACACATGTGTTTTTTAAGTTTTGTACGTGGTAGAGCCATGCTGCAGAACCACGCTCTTACAGAATACCAGCGTAAAATAGCAGCTTAATGCTGCTGTGTTTCGTATGGTGAGTGTAGAGAACCGGAAACCCTTTTTACTGGAAACGAGACATTCCATCTTAGTGCTCAGGCGTGATAACGCATTTGCATTTTGATTCTTAATCGAGGATAAATATAGATGTCCATGGGCTACAGCATCCACTTACCATCAGGACTATGTGCTCGTTTGTCACCCTTATTCTATAAGAAAATGCTCCGTGACGCAGCGGATAAGCATTTAGTTGCGGCTCTGAGGGCTGCGGATTCGAATACCATACAGAATAGTGTTTGTATGAACTACATATTATTGTTCGGTCTGGATGTCTGGATAACCTTGTATAATTTATGTATGTAAAACGTCGCTACGATACAGAAGAAGATCCATAAATGGAATAACGATATAATTGAACAATCGTTTACTTTTAGCGCTATATTTATATTTTTTATACAGTTTTTCATGAATTTCCTTACAGGAAGAATAATTGCCATAATTGCCACTGACTGGATTTCATGGGTTATAATTATTGTGAGGAATCCTACTTCTGTTTCAAAAATAAAATTTGCTTAAGTTACTCCTTATAACATCAGCCAGTGAATATCCCATCAAAATCTGTCCAGCCATTTTGGAGATTAGCCGGAACAGAGAGACAGACAAAAATTTCAAAAATTGTTTTTTTGTTATAAGTACCTTACCTTATATACTTTCATATGCATTTAGTAAAAAGCTGTTATTTTGACATCACAAGCAGACACTTAATTTTAATTATTTGTATAGATTTATATTTTTTGAAATAATCATCTATGACCAATTATTTTATCAATTTATCGTTTTTACAAAAAATCTTCAAGTTTTGAGTTTAAAATATAACTTAGATCACTCCTTGCATTGCTCTCTATCTGATCGTGAAGTTTTATTAAAATATACTTACAAAATGGAAAAGACGTGATGATGTGCCTAGTAGATTTTCATTCAGTGGTATCTCTTTTTAGTAATAAATACATAATATACAAATACGTTTATGTATTTAATAAGTTATCTTTGTAAAGAAATATTTTTCTTTTTATAAAAACTGTAAAAATTATTCATTATACGCATTTTTTTCCCATAACGAATATCAAAACAACTCTTTTTTTTTTTCAGATTTCTTGATTCCATTTAGATTTTCATAAAATCTTTAGGCCATTTGCTATAATAAATTGGTATCTTTTTTTGTGTAATACCATTAGTATTCATTAAAATTTCTAGTGGGCCCAAAAACGATTGTTTCCTTTAATGAAGAATTGATTAATCGTAATCTCATTTAAATCTCAAGCAGCTATACGTAATTATAATACTAAATGATGACTTCCGTGTACCTTGGTGTTGGATTGTATCTTTAATTAGAAAAAGGACGCTATCGTTGTCCTTCTTTATTGTTTTTTAATTATAAAAGTACTTCGGACACAATAAAGCAATTATCGTTTTACGAAATACGGAAACCCTGCAAATTTAAATGATTGTGAAACAGTTTGTTTTGTCTATAAACAAAGTAACAAATGAGTTATAATAGTTTACCTAATGGCAAGGGGCTAATGCAGCCAATGGCTATGAATATCTAACTGCAACTATATTATAGCTGCAGAACGAATGGATCGGCTCGACCGTGGTAGGACCGCGCTCTCACAAAATACCAGCGTGAAATAGCAGCTTAATGCTGCTGTGTTTCTGGTGAGTGTAAAAACTGGAGACAACGCATCAGCATTTTGATTCTTAATCAAGGATAAATGTAGATGTCTATGGGCCACATCATCCACTTATCATCAGGCGGACTGTGTGCTCGCATGTCACCATTATTCTACATAAAAAAAAAAAACTCCAGAAAGGAGACTACAGATGCATTGTCACTTTTGAGAACTAAAGTAGAATGTTGCACAGCTTGTAAATATTTTCGCTCCACATATAATTCACACAGGAACACAGCAATGGATGCACACCTGCTTAGAGTGTGTTACTCAACCACCTGTACTGTTAGGCATAAAAATAATTCTTCCTCTTAGTAATTATATTATTCACTCATTTATGCCTATTAAAAGTTCATGGATGAATATAGGCCCCCATAAATTGCCTTATAAGGGGGATATTTGCCATAGTTCTTACGTTTGGCAGGCGGATTGGCAACCACCGTTTTTTAAATAGTTTGAGTTGTTATCAGAAAGATGCCTATCTACTGTATTATATTACTCTGTGACCTCTATTGACATCCTTGGGATGATGACAAGACGTAACGAATTCTCTTAAACCGCCACTACACAACAAAAATGTTGTTGTTTATATCGTAATAATACTTACTATACTGCTTCCACTATGTTATTGTATTCTAGACAACCCACACAGAGTAGTCGACTTAACTTTGTCCTAGCGTCTGCGAATATAACTCCAACCAAAAAAATAGGCGACAATCCGTCATGTTTATTGACAAGGTCACATAAGCCAGAAAGCAATTTCAGGGATGTAGTAAGGCGATAAATGAAAATCGATGATTTTTTTTGTGCAATTCTTAATAATTACATACATACATACGCTCACGATTGTAATCCTTTCGTAGTACACGAAAAACCTTGCAATATTGTTTATTATCATTTTAAAAATTTAGGGTACATATTACAATTCTATGTAGAAAGTTTAAAATAAATTTGGTGGGCATTATTTTGGAAATCGAAAATTATACAATCAAATAAATATTTAAAAGTTTATTTTTACAAAATTATTCATCATCTACTGACATACTCTCTACGTCTGATGACGAATCTTCACCGACATGGATAATTAAGGATTGTTCTCTTATATTATCGAAAGCGATATCTCGTTCATAATTTTTTATATAGTAGCATAATTTTATATATATTAATAATTTTAACAGTGGTAGAGCCACGCGGCAACTTTTGCTGTCGCACGGATGAGCCGGCTCGAACCGGGGTGGTACCACGACCTCACAGAATACCAGCGTGAAGTAGAAGTTTACTTCTGCATTTCGCCTGGTGAGTGCAGGTGGCCGGAGGCCCAATTCCCCTCCCCCCATCAACATGGTAGCGGAATTAAATTGGGAAGACTACCCCAAGAGGGTACCAGCATCCCTGGAGAATCCCTCGCTGAGCATCCACGCCCAAGCTACCCTACTTCTTCCGAGCGTGGGTGCTCAGGCTGCTCCGCGTATTCTGGGGGGGGGGGAAATTCCGCTCAAGACAAAACCTGCTCGGGGCAAGCGGAGCAAAAAGACAAAGGCGACCCCTGCCACGCTTTCCGTGAATTTCTGCAATATCAGGGGACTTCATTCAAACCTTAACGCCGTCCACTACCCTCTGGAGACGGCAAAGCCGGCCTTGCTCTTTCTAACCGAGACGCAGGTGTCCTCTCCGGCTGATACTTCGTATCTCTCCTACCCGTGGTACAAATTAGAACACTCCTTTGTGCCCCGGGCTGGAGTTTGCGTGTACGTCAGAGAGGACATCTGTTCTCGACGTCTCGACAGTCTTGAAGGTACGGACCTGTCCATCCTACGGCTGCGCGTAGACAGCGACGACCATCCCCGCCTCTACGGGTGCCTCTATAGGTCCCATAGCGGTAATACCGACACAGACCGACTCATCGACCACGTCCAAATGGCTGCAGACTCCGTGCTACAACAGGTCCCATCCGCAGAGATCGTGATACTCGGGTGATTTTAACGCCCACCACGCCGAATGGCTTGGTTCCCGTTTAACCGATCATGCGGGTAGGTCTGTTTATGACTTTGCCTTGGCATATGATTTGACACAACAGGTTACTTCGCCTACGCGGATCCCAGATGTGGTGGATCATGTACCTTCCCTGTTGGACCTTCTGCTGACCTCTCATCCGGACGGATATCAGGTCTCCGTCGATGCCCCACTTGGCTCTTCGGACCATTGTCTGATCCGGAGTACGGTGCCACTCACGCTCACATCGCAGTTGCGATCTGCTGCTCGCCGCCGAGTTTGGCACTAAAGGTCGGCCGATTGGGACGGGATGCGGCCTTTTTTTGCATCCTACCCTTGGGGGCAAATTTGCTTCTCGCCAGATGATCCCAACGTTGTTGCTGATTCTGTCGCTGATGTGGTGCTTCAGGGAATGGAATTATTTATTCCATCATCTGTGGTGCCTATCGGAGGCAGAACTCAGCCATGGCTTGGTCACTCCTGTAAAATCGCATCACGCTAAAATGCTACCGGGCCTGGGCTGACGCATCAATGTCCCGGGATGTAAACACCAGCGCTCTTAAAAAGAAGTATAATTCAGCCTCCAGGTCCTTCAAAAGCGTCATTGCCAAGGCAAAGTAAGAGCACATCGGCAGAATTGGCGAGAAACTAGTTCGCCTCCCTTCGGGAACACGTGCATTCTGGTCTCTCGCCAAGGCTGTCCAAGGGAACTTCTGACAGCCATCTCTGCCATCTCTGCACAGGGTGGACGACTCGCTATCGCTATCACCTCCTTGTTCTCCAAAGTAATGGAAACTATTATTAACTGCCAGCTCATGCGGTACCTTGAGGATCAACAGCTGATTAGTGACCGCCAGTACGGTTTCCGTCGAGGTCGCTCAGCTGGTGATCTTCTAGGTTACCTAAATCATAGATGGGCGGAGGCAGTAGAGTCCAAGAGGGAGGCGTTGGCCGTTAGTTTGGACATAGTGAAGGCCTTCGATCGGGTTTGGGACAAAGCGCTTCTTTCGAAGCTCCCTTCCTATGGGCTTCCCTAGAAATTGTGCAATTGGATCACCAGCTTTCTTGCAGATCGGATCATCAAGGCCGTAGTAGACGGTGCATGCTCCGATTACAAGCCCATTAACGCTGATGTTCCACAAGGCTGCGTGCTATCACCAACGCTGTTTCTTCTGCATATCAATGATATGTTGCAAACCGGTAACATTCATTGCTATGCAGACGACAGCACTGGTGATGCTTTATACACCGGCCGTGCCAATATTTCTCGAGAAAACGTCGCCGAGTACCGGAACAAACTTGTGTCTGAAGTCGAGACTTTGTTGAACAAAGTCTCAGACTGGGGGCGACTAAATCTAGTCCAGTTCAATCCCCAGAAGACACAAGTTTGCGCGTTTACCGCTAAAAGAACCCCTTTGTCATATCTCCTCAGTTTCAAGGCACTCCCCTTGTTGCCTCAGCCAGTATCGGAATCCTCGGTGTCGACATATCGAGTGACGTGCAGTTTCGTGGTCACTTGGAAGAGAAGGCCAAATTGGCCTCTAAAAAGCTTGGCGTGCTCAGCAAAGCGGGACAGTATTTCATGCCGGCACACCGCTTGCAACTGTACAAGGCGCAGGTTCGGCCCCACATGGAATACTGTTCCCATCTCTGGGCAGGAGCTCCCCAGTGCCAGCTCCTTCCACTTGACTGCATCCAGCACAGAGCGGCTCGAATCGTTGACGACCGAGTTCTTTCCGATCGGCTGGACTCACTGGCACTGCGTGGAGATGTTGCATCTCTTTGCGTATTCTATCGCATCTATCACGGGGAGTGCTCTGAGGAATTGTTCGGACTAATTCCAGTCGCTCAATTTCACCATCGCACATCGCGACAACACTCGCGATACCATCCATACCATCTGGATGATTGGCGGTCCACCACTGTGCGATTTAGAAGAAGTTTTCTTCCTCGCATAACTTCCTTGTGGAATCGATTACCACCAGCGATTTTTCGGACCGATACGACTTAGGGACATTCAAGAAAAGAGCCTACTCCTTTTTAAGGCCGGCAACGCATCTGCAATTCCCCTGGTGTTGCAGTTGTTCATGGGCGGCGGTAGTCACTTACCATCAGGTGAGCCGCATGCTCGTTTGCCCGCTCTCCTATAAAAAAAAATTGCCCATATTAATTCAAAGGCATTGTACTGACAGTGGTACGGCGGTAGTCTTACAACTGTGTGCTTATATTCTGCTGCAAGTTCGTCCACAATGTATCTTAGTGGTTGTCGATTTTGTTTTAATATACGGAACAACTCACATTTTAACATAGACTCGTCTACTTTGTGGTCATGATCACGAAGTTCATAATGTTGGATTCTTTGTTGGCTTGAGTAGGTATTTTATTTATTATCCGAGAGTGATATGGTGTGTTATCCATAATAATCACTGATGGTTCCTCCAGCTTGCTCAATAAATCTTCAAATCATCTTTCAAACACTTCTGAATCCATCTCCTCGTGATAATCTTTGGTTTTTTTAGATTTAAAAGACAACAAAGCTCCTTCGATAAATCCTTTCATAGTTCCCGCGTGACAAATAATCAGTCTTTCTCCTTTTCCTATAGGCACTATCGAGGTCGACACTGCAGTGTCATCCGTCCAGCCCCTTGATACAGTGTGGTTGGCATTAAGCCACGTTTCATCTGTAAATATTACGTTTCCCCAGTCCCCAATTTGCTTAGCTTGCCTCAAAAAGTTACACAGCGCTAGAACAATGTCTGTGCGTTCCATCAATACTTTTCTTTTGTCCGCTTTTTTAAATGCGAATCCTATTTTCTTCAATACTTTCGCCAGCGAAGACTTCTGCCCACGGAACAAGCCACAGTCGTGAAGTGAAATGGTTAACTTCCTTAATGTATGGAATTCATTTCTCAAATAATCAAATTCAACAAATTCTTGGCTTTTATTAACGACATCACCACAGAAATCAAAAATTGTCGTTGCTCGTTATTTGCTGATTATTTAAAAATTTAGAAACCAGTAAAATCAGTAGAGGATATAAAGCTCATACAGGATTATCTGAATAGAATATCTCATTGGTGTGAGGTCATTAGTATGCTCAATTGATAATGTAGTTTTGCAAGAAAAAAGAAAGCTAACCTTTAAATCTCATATAAACATTATTTTTAATAAAGCCGCGAAGTTCTTAGGATTTATTAAACGTGATACAAAGGGGTTTTCTTCTAGCTCTAAAATTATTTTATATAATGCTTTTGTAAGAAGTCACCTTGAATTCGCTAGTGTCATATGGAGTCCATCTTTTAGTGTGCACTCCCAACGCGTTGAAAGTGTACAGCGTGCCTTCACTCGACATCTTGCCTTCCATGCCAGTGGTATCCCACATAGGCAGCCTTACTATCAGCGACTGGCAAGTTTAAGATGATGTCTCTCCGAAACATTCTAGATCTGTCTTTTCTACATAAAATAGTACACAATAAAGTAAAGTGCAGTAACCTTCTTGATTGCATATTGTTAGCTATTCCGCGTAAATATCACCGTTGTCACATCTTAAAAACATTTAATATTCCTTTCGCGAAATCTCATCTCGGGAATCATGCTCCTATTGTTCGTATATGTGGCAAAATAACGAAATATCTAAAACCATACCTAGCATCGATATATTTCACGACTCTTATGACTTTCAAAATTAAACTTACTAATAATTTATCGTCTAGTTCCTGTTAAAATTATATTTTGAATAGAATCTATTTTATACTTAAATTAAAAATGTGCATACTTCTAAAGAGAGTACAATATCTGCCATTTTATTTCCCAATAATTGAACCCGATTTTTTTTCCAATAGATTTTTTTTCCTATTTAGGTACTTAATTTACTTAAATTATTTCTCATTTTTTTGATTTGATTGGATGTTTTTCGTACTCCAAATTAATCCTAAATTAAGTTGCACGACTCAATCTGTGAATGTTAAGTACACTTGTTATTGATATGCATATCAGAAAATATAAAAGTGTGTATGTTTTTGTGATAATGTTATATATATGTATATTGTAAGTGTACTTGTTAAATAAATAAATAAAAATAATAGTCATATATTCGACGTCGTATTGCGTCAGCATCAAATTCGTCCACATTAGTTATTACGAAAGGTCTCCTTTTCTATCTTGGCTTTGAGGCATATTTCTTTCGGAACCGCTTTTTCCATAGACTTCTTTAGTTATATTTGTCACAGAATCGACGCTGATACCTACTGTTTTCGCAAAACGCTCACGCACACTTTCCAATGGCAAAAGGGGTCCACAATTTTGATATTCCCTTTCAAAATAATCACGCAGGCGTACCACCAACTCGAGGCATGTTTAGTTCAGTTCTATGTAATCAATTTTTAAGACGGAATGGTCGGAAGAATACATTCAACATTCATTAAACAGAAAAGTGGTGATTTATTTATTTAAACTTTTATGCTCAAAAGAAAAATCGTACATATGGCGGACTTAATGCCTTAAGGCATTCTCTCCCAGTTGTGATCAACACAGGCTTCTCGTTGCGAGTGTTTAATAGACAACTTGGTGGCGGTAGCATCACATCAGTGTGGCCAGAACATGGATTTGCTACCATAAACAAGTTGACTGTGTTTTTATTCTAATAAATTAAAACTAATTAAATGTTAATAAAAAACGACGAGTAACGTAATAAATATCATATTTATTTAGTAAACAAAATAATCGGTAATATTTTATTTTTTAATCAATATTTTAATATTTTCTTACAATCACTTGTTTCAACTGTCTAGAATACAATAACATAGTGGAAAGAGTATAAACATGTTTTTTTTCCTTATTAATTACTTTTATCCTGTACAAAGAAGTGGTGGTAACCTTCGTCATCTATCTAGGTACTAATAATCTATTCAAAACTTTTATTGCAATATAAATATGAATTGGATTTCGTATTGTGAGTGAAGAGAACCGGAGACCCCTTACTGGAAACGAGGTATTCTTGAGGGTGACGACGTATCTGCATTTTGATTGTGAATCGGGGATAGATGTAGATGAATATGGGCCATAGCATCCACTAAGCATAAGGTGGACTGCAGGGGAGGCCTACGTCCAGTAGTAGCTTTTTATTGGCCTTTTATTGGGCGATAAAGAAGAGAAAGATGAAGAAACACAGATGAACTGCAATTATTTGTAATATTTAACCGATAAATAATAAAGAATTTGTTTCTAAATTGCATTAATTCTTTAAAATATTAAATGATGCATTTTTATCAGAGACTGCACACGAGCAAATTTTTGAAAATACACAGATGAGTCCTTTTTATAACAGCAGTATTTTCGTGCCTTAATTCTAGATTTGATCCAAGCTCCGTCCTTCTAGGACGTCTGGGTAGATTCCGACCTATTTGTCACCCTGGACTTCTTTATCAAATCTGTAACAATTATCACGCTTGGCGGGACGGGCACGGACTTTCTACAAGAAATCTCGCACTATTAACGCTGATCTCCGTCACTGGTCTGTGTATTTTAGAAATAAAGTAAATAAGAGAGACAGCCATCATCATAGCCATCTATCGGAAGCAGTAAGAACTTTCTGGAATTTCCTTTAGATGCCTCTTGCTACACCAACAGAAGGAATGGGGCGATAGATTTTCTTTCGTCGACACCACACGAAATTTACTTCATTGACATAAAAAAATATTTTAAATTAATCACGTGGTATATCTTTATTTTAAAAATGCAGTTAACAAATTTCATTCGTGTCGACGGAATCGAACTCTGTACTGCGGAGTACTAAGAATGTTTTTGATGAGTGCTCTATAAGGGAGCGCTGTGTTGCCACGGCATAAGTGATATAAATATTTTTTTAGATGTCACGCTGCAATCGATAAAAGTAAGTACATTAACAATGAAAATTAAAAAAAAAACAACATTGATAAAATAACCAACCAACAGTAGGAAAATATTAACTCTGTAAATTAAAAAGAAATTTAAATAAAACAACGCATTTTGTCCGTATGTCTTTTATTGTATTTTTAAATTTAATTATTTTCTTCAAGATTACCGTTAAATATTTTCGGTCAGCATTTCCAATAATCCTTTGGGCATTTCTGAAAATAAAAATCACTAAGTTGTTAAAAGTAATCAGTTCGTATTTATTGAATATAATTTTTGTGGAGTTCTTGATATATAGCATAATTAAATTATCGAAATTAAATTAAGTAATACTCTGTAGAATGACGACATATCATGAATTTGCGTAACTATTGTAAGCATGAATTACAACTTGGAAGCAATTAATTTTTGCCGGTATAGATGACAATTTTAAGAAGTGAATGCAGCTGTTTGATGGCGGCGTAATATAATTCATCATCCTATTTCGTTTTGTAGGTAAGAGGTAACTACGAGAAAAGCCAGAAAAATCTTATAGTTAAACCATCTCCTTTATGCTAAACGTAAAATATCCAGACAGGCGATGAGGGCAGTGTGAAAGGGTGTTTGGTACTGCGTACTGCGTCCATAAATCTGCCAGCCAAGCGTTACGATGAAGGCAAATCCACCTGCAACGACAGAGGCCCATATCCAGTAGCAAATTTCATGAGCTGATGAAGATGAAGAATTCGATGGCGATGGTGAAATTTACACAAAACGAAATACAATTTTTTCAATCTCGTGTTTAATAGTAACTTGGGATACAACTGTATTTAAAAATTGAAGCACGTTTATCTATTTAATGATTTGGCGGATTTTATCGCGTTAAATCAACTAATTTTAATATATTCCCGGCGACGCGACGTCCTGATTGGGGGGTCAGCAGTCGCCCCGGCAATATAAAATAAGTTGATTAAACGCGATAAAATCTGTAAAAATCACACTTATATTCTTCCATCCATCCATACTATGAAATTCCATAGCCCTCGCCCACAGATTACCTCATAGGGATGATTTTTCCATAGTTGCCACGCTTGACAGGCGGGTCTATTATATATTCCGGAACAAGTCTCACGAACAAATGTAGAGCCGTAAACCTACTGTCAGCGTTGTATTAAATCATATTCTGTTCTAAAATTGTATATGTAATTGTCAGAGTTAGTAGACGTTGGTTTCATTTTGAATTTCGAAACAAAACAAGCTATGTATATTTATTTTTTTATAATTTAGTTCACTTCGACGCTGCATACGAACTAACGAACTCTTAAATACTACACGTACCTAATAATATACTTGTAACTTTGTTTTCATTGTTAAACTGTAGCATATGTTTGCTTGTTTTGATAATAGTCTGTCTACATTTGTGATTCCTCTAGCTTTGCTTAATCAAAATATTCTGAGATCTAGCAAATATTTTGTCAGAATAATAAATGATAAATACAGCAAGGAAGAATTACTTATTTTCAAAGTGACACGAAATAAAAAGGGACAACAAGCAGCACAATTTGAATATGGATGGATGATTAATTGTGTTTCTTTGTTAATATTAGTTTTTCTCTTGTATCGTTTAAGCGGTTTACATACAATAAATTTGTATATGAACCAATATCCAGATCAAGAACAATAATTTGTAGGCCATACAAACACTACGTGCAGGATTCGGACTCGCGGCCTGCAGCAAAGCATTCAGTTGATTAACCCCAGCTACCAAGGCGTCATTAAAATAATGCCCTTTATAAATTTATCATTATTATATCTTGCTTTAATATTGCAAACATAGAAATTTATGTGGCTTAATTACGTGAAGTATCAACCTTTAAAGGTCCCAATGCTGGCCACAGGCGACCTCTTATTCCTTATAAATATGCTTGGTGATGGGTTCGCACAAACTAGAAATGAACTGAAAATATAATTCTTGGATTATGGGTCCCAAGTTGGAAACCCAAGCAATGTCAAATATGAAGTAAAACTGTATTATTGATTTCTGGTCTAAATGTATAGTTTAAAACTGACAACGTGTTTTTGATATTACAGACAAGACTGTTACAGCGCCATCTATGAACTAACAAGCAAATATGTGAGTTACTGCAGTTATATCTTCTTTATTAAGTATATTATTCTTTTTAAATTTAATATTTATGTTATTGGTTATTTTGGTTATTTTTCGTTTATGTTATTTACTTTGTTTTATGCAGAAAAGTTTATTGTTAATTTAATAAACCCAACGTAATCGTCTTTTTTCCTTATTAATTTTCTTAATAAACATGGTTAAATTGTACATATATTTAGAAATTTCGTTTAAATTCACTTATTAAGTCTTTCGTGGATTCGGGCCAATGTGTTTAGCAGCTTCTGCTGGCTTCTTCATCATCAGACCGTAAAAGTTCACCGCTGAACATAGTATTATTCCGTTGCGGGAAAATTTGCCTTTTCACTAAATGACAATAGAAAGAGACACATCATCATCATCATCATTAAAGCCCTTCACAAGGCCACAGCTGGGCATAGGCTTCCCCCAAGGAATACCACAAAGCACGATCCTGAGCCACCTGCATCCATCGACTACCTGCATGATTTTCCAGGTCGTCACATTGGGGGGGGGGATGGATGGGGAATGGTAGGCGAAGTGTAGGGTGACCCCCCCACCCTACACTTCGCCTACCGGTACGAGGCTGCCACTAGAGAACCTTTCTCGAGAACGTTCGCAGTACCGGAAGATAATTCTATAAATCTGCTGGCGAAGGTAGATTGATTCTTTATTGTTTTCGACTTATAACTGACTGTCGCCAATTTAATGCCAACGGCATTCCGTACCATTGCCAACGACCAGAGCTGGTCAACCCTGACTTTAACTAAAGTTCAACCTATTTTCGTCCAACTGCTTGCCACAAACCTTCTCTCATTTTTTGAGCAGTTAGTCCGCTGTGCTGGTCCAGTGCGTATTGCGAACTTTACATTATACCTCGAAATATTTTGTTTCTCAGATATGCACGTTCTAGATATTTTCCTTCATCGCCAAGCATATGATTAAAAAACAACGTTATTAAAATAACATGATTATTTGAATAAAATAAAGAAATATAGATAAATAAGGTAGAGATAAGAATAAAGGAAGAATTTTAATTATTGCCTTTATCTTGAAACTATGAAACCTGTAGCGTGGGCGTGACGCCGTCAACTGTGACGCCGTTTTCATATGCCAAGGATATTAATACTTATGCTTGTACATATAAGTAAGTTATGTTTCATCTACCAACTTCCTTGAAACAATAGGACTGAATAAGGAAATCAGTCAAAAACTAGAGTAATTTTTTTTAACTCACTGTTAGAAAAAGAGCCGTGGTAGCTTATGGGTTACGTACTAAATAAATTTAGTACGCTAAACACCCGAGTTCGATTCCCGCCAATTAATAACAAATTGCTTTTTGCAATTTCACACATTGATCACGTACTCGACAGTGAAAAAACAGTTCGCGAGGAAACCTGCATATCTGAGAAATAAAATACTATTTCGTGAACATGTGAAGTCCACCAAGAAATACTTGTGCAGCGTGGCGGTGGACTAATCCCTCTCCATGACCTTCTCAGAAATGAGAGAAGGTACCCATCAGTAGGTCGTATAATATAGGACGTACTTTTAATTTTTTAATTTTTTGTAACTTTTAATTTTTTTCAAGGACGGTAAAAGAACAACCACTACTTTACACTCGTTTACTTGACCTCGTTCGCATATTTTCGAAAATATCAGAAATTATTTTTTATAAATACATTTTATTAAGGTTTCTCTCTATGTGATGTTTCATAATTAAATAGGGATATGCATTTATAATCATCATAAAATTGCAATTAATAAATCCAATGCAGTGAAAATGGATACATTATTATCGATGACTGACATTTAAGTCGAATGCTTTGTTCATGAGCTACCACAACACTTTGTATATTTCATTAATATTTCATTGTTGTCAAATATAATAATACCTTTAACATTGCAATTCCAGTGCAAGTGAACACATCATACGCTTTGCAGGGATAATCAAGATACTGCCTCAAATCTTTGTCCACACAGTCGGTGATCGCCTTTTCAACTGCTGCGCTCCAGCCTTTATGCTCTTCTAACCATCGCTGGAGGTGTTTCTTATACGCTTCTTTGTTCAAAGTCTGTTTGTCTGTTAGGAATCCTGACTTCTCAAATACACACTGAACGTCGTTACACTGCAAAAAATTAAAAATAGAAGCTATACTATAGAGGGGTTATTAATATGCTTTATGACATGAATAACTATTAAAAAAAATGTCTGTTCGTCTGTTCGGGCTAATCTTCGAAATGGCTGAACTGAGTGGAAGAAAACTACGCGAACAGATAGAGAACATTTCCAGGAGGCTATATTTTATCAGAAAAACCTTTTTTTATTATTATCTCAAATCTAAATATCACCACGTTAATAGATCATACCGAGGTGAGGTCACCAGTTGATGTTAAAGTTACAGCCTATAATACGTCCCACCGCTGGGCACTGGCCTCCTCTCATTTCTGAGAGTGTTTTAGGGCAAGGAAATGTCCACCGCGCTGCCCTACGTGTTGGCGGACTTCACATGTCTTCGAAATATATTTTTTCTTATTTCTCAAACATGCAGGTTTCCTCACGATGTTTTCCTTCAACGCCGAGCACGTGGTAAATCAGCACATAAAATTGCAACTAATTTCATTTATACTTGCGTACTGATAACAGCGAGCGCTTAGCCCCTGAGCTACCAGATGTCACCAGTATTAAATAAAAATATACATAATTTAAAATGGATGTAATTATGCATTACATCCATTTAAAATTTCATTCATAATTTCTGTGTTAAAAAGAAAAGCATAAGTATAAGTATTTTAATTAAGAACTGTCTTTGTTTTAATTAAGAAAAAAAGTTATCAATATTAAATATCCTAAAAGTAGTTTAGCTTGACGAAATCCAATAGTTTCACGAGTTTTAATAACACAAAGTAACAACCGTATCATATAACGTGGTATTTAAAGGTTAAAGCTAATGAATTATTTCATAATCATTTGCGTAATAATTTTTTTAAGGAATTTATTATTATTTTGTGAGAATAATTACATCTTAAATTTTTTGTGTACATTAATTTAAAAATTTAAAACACTAATTTATTTATTAAACATAAAACATTTTTTAAATTAATGTTTTTAATAAATATAACTTAAATGAAACAAACTGTATATCCCGTACAATGACGCATATGAATTTTTATTATATTATGATGTGTTAGTATTAAAATTGCAATTTTTGGTTAACATATTTAATTAATTTTTTTACATGTTTTCTTAACAATTTTTTATAGAATGGGGTGACAAACGAGCACACAGTCTACCTGATGGTAAGTGGATGCAGTGGCCCATAGACATCTACATTTATCTTCGATTAAGAACCAAAATGCAAATGCGTTGTCACCCCTGAGGACTACGATGGAATGCCTCGTTTCCAGTAAAATGGGTCTCCGGTTCTCTATACTCACCATACGAAACACAGCAGCATTAAGCTGCTATTTTACGCCGGTATTCTGTGAGAGCGTGGTCCTTCCCCGGTCGAGCCGACCCATTCGTGCTACAACCATAATATAGCTGCAGCAAGGCAATAATGTAAAGGAAACAAAAATACCTACAATGACGTTAAACTGAAATACCTGGGCATATATTCTTTAATTAACATAGAAAATGAAGGTTTTTGTTTTGTTTTATTTATTTTTCAACTTGTTAGTATAATGTCATTTCTATATTTATATCATAACCAAACTGTTAGAGTAATTCTAACGACATGCAACTGGCAAAATAAAATAGCTGACATTGCTTCCAGCTATAATTATTATTATAGTAGCTTTTAGTATTTTTATTATATTATGGTGCAATAAAGAATATAAATAAATAAGTATTAATTTAATAATAAATATAATAATGATTTTAATCAAAAATAATGTATATAATATAATGTAATAAAATCATTATTTTTGTCTTTGCACTATTATTATTTCTCAGACATGCAGGTTTCCTCACGATGTTTTCCTTCACCGCCAAGCACGTGGTAAATCAGCACTTAAAATTGCAATTAACAATTTCATTGGTGCCGGCGGGGATCGATCCCGGGTTACTCGCGTACTGTGTAACTTACAGCGAGCGCTAACCATCTGAGCTACCACCGCTCTCTAAAAAAAAAAAATATTTTGAAAACATGTGAAGTTCGCCAACACGCATTGGGTCAGTGCGGCGGACATTTCCTTGCCCTAAAACCCACTCAGAAATGAGAGGAGGCCTGTGCCCCCAGCAGTGAGACGTATAGAGGCTGTAACTTTACTTTTTTTTACTATTATTATGGAAAATACTTACCGGGCCCATGGGTCTCGGATTGGAGCATTCGGATAAGGGTTTTGGATCTCCTAACTCGGGAATTTCACAACACGCTGATATGGGTTTCTGAAATCACAGAAAAAAAAACAATACAATTTTAAAAACTTGTGTAACAAAGGTCAACTGCGCAAAGGTTTTGTAACTCAATATCTCGTCTTTTCACGTACTGCAGAATATTGGTAAATCTTCCAAGAAAGTCATCGGATTTGACGCATTATTGTATGAGTCTATATCCAGAAGTTAATTAAAAATAAAAGAACAGAAGATACTCGTAATGGTTATATACACACAGTTTTACGCATAACTATATAAAAAATATAATACAGACTAGAAAGCTTATCCTTTTGGTGGACACGTAAGAAATTCCATTGTCCTATTTCGTCCCGTGGGTATCGTAAAAGGCGACTATAGGAAATGCCAGAAAAATCTTATGGCTTTCGATACATAGCGGTATCTCGTTTACACCAGATGTAAAATAATCAGATCGGCGACAAGCATTAGTATCGAAGATGCAAGACGTCTAGTACTGCGGTCGTAAATCCTCCTGTCCAGCGTAACGATTAAGCCAAATTCTCCCTACAACGGGAGATGCCCATGTCCTCATGGACTTTTACGGCATGAAGAAGAAGAAAGCTTAAGTGCCTGCTTTTTTTGTAAGCAAGTTCCCATCGTAAAGCAATAGTATTACTCATGCTATGATCTTTAATTAGTGTCGGAAGTTTTATTGGAATTTAGAAAACTGGACAAATTAAGTTCATTACAAATTACAAAAGTATGTTGAAAATGATTTAAGCCTATCACTTCTTTTATTCAAATAAGAGTGATAATTATTAAATATCTAGAAAACTGGAGAAATAAGGGCCATTACAATTTACAAAAGTATTTTCAAAATGGTCTTTAGTTGTCACTTCTTTAATTCAAATAAGGGTAATATTTACAACTCACCTAATGGTAGATGGATTTTTTATATAATAATAAATGAACTCACAGTCCACCTAGTAAGTGGATGCTGTGACTCCTACACTGTCCTCGATTCAGATTCAAAATGTAGATGCGTTGTCACCCCTGAGAGATAAGATTTTTTTTTATAGGAGCCGGATGCTTGTTTGCCCCCTGCAAACGAGCATCCGGCTCATCTGATGGTAAGTGACTACCGCCGCCCATGAACAACTGCAACACCAAGGGAATTGCAGGTGCGTTGCCGGTCTTTTAAAAAGGAGTAAGCTCTTTTCTTGAAGGTCCCTAAGTCGTATCGGTCCGGAAAAATCGCCGATGGTAAATTATTCCACAGAGAGGTCGTACGCGGAAGAAAACTCCTAGTGAAACGTACAGTGGTGGACCGCCATGCATCCAGATGGTGTGGATGGTATCGGGAGTTTTGCCGCGATGTGCGTTCGTGAAATTTGGCGGCTGGGATTAATCCGAACAATTCCTCAGAACACTCCCCGTGGTAAATGCGAAAGAAAATGCAAAGGAATGCAACATCTCTTCGCAGCGCCAGAGAATCGAGCAGATCGGTAAGGACTCGGTCGTCGACGATTCGAGCCGCTCTGCGCTGTATGCGGTCAAGTGGAAGGAGCTGGCACTGGGGAGCCCCTGCCCAGAGATGAGAACAGTATTCCAAGTGAGGCCGAACCTGCGCCTTATAAAGTTGCAGGCGGTGTCCCGGCATGAAATACTGTCCCGCTTTGCTGAGCATGCCAAGTTTTTTAGAGGCCAATTGGGCCTTCTCTTCCAAGTGACCACGAATCTGCACGTCACTCGATATGTCGACGCCGAGGATTCCAATACTGGCTGAGGCAACAAGGGGAGTGCCTTGAAACTGAGGAGATACGACAAAGGGGATCTTTTTAGCGGTAAACGCGCAAACTTGTGTCTTCTGAGGATTAAGCTGGACTAGATTTAGTCGCCCCCAATCCGAGACTTTGTTCAGCAAAGATTCGACTTCAGACACAAGTTTGTTCCGGTACTTGGCGACGTTTTCCCGAGAAATATTGGCACGACTGGTGTTTAGAGCATCACCAGTGCTGCCATCCGCATAGCAATGAATGTTACCGCTTCGCAACATATCATTGATATGCAGAAGAAACAGTGTTGGTGATAGCACGCAGCCTTGTAAAACACCAGCATTAATAGGCTTGTAGTCGGAGCATGCACCGTCTACAACGACCTTGATGATCCGATCTGCAAGAAATCTGGTGATCCAATTGCACAATTTTTCGGGAAGCCCATAGGAAGGGAGCTTCGAAAGAAGCGCTTTGTGCCAAACGCGATCGAAGGCCTTCGCAATGTCCAAACTAACGGTCAATACCTCCCCCTTGGACTCTACTGCCTTCGTCCGTCTATGAGTCAGGTAGACCAGAAGATCACCAGCTGATCGAACCTGACGAAAACCGTATTGGCGGTCACTAATCAGCTGGTGATCCTCAAGGTGAGCTGGCAGTTTATAACGGATTCCATTATTTTGGAGAACAAGGAGGTGATGGCGATAGGCCTTTAGTTAAACAGGTCTGAGCGGTCGCCTTTTTTAGGGATCGGGTGGACAAAAGCCGTCTTCCATGTTTTCGGAACTACGCCTAGGGAGTAGGAGTACCGGAAAAGACGCGTTAGAACCGGTGCCAACTCCGGAGCACACGTCCTCAGCACAATTGGGGGGATTCCGTCAGGCCCACTCGACTTGTGGATGTCCAGGGAGAGGAGTGATTTGCGAACCGAGCGCTGTGTGAACCGCACATCCGGCATGGAGCACTCACATCGCGGGATGGTCGGCGGTGTGTTCCCCCCGTCATCGAGAGTCGAGTTGGACATAAATAAAGGGCCTAGCAGATCGGCTTCCTCCTTTGCGGCATGGGCCAGTGCGTCGTCCTCCCTGTGCAGAGATGGAAGAGATAGCTGACAGAAGTTCCCTTGGACAGCCTTGGCGAGAGACCAGAATGCCCGGGTTCCCGAAGGAAGGCGAACTAGTTTCTCGCCAATTCTGCCTCTGTGCTATGACATAAGATTTCGTCTTCCCTCGTTTCCAGTAAAAAGGATCTCGAGTTCATTTTCCGATGAATCAGATTGTTTATGGCATTTTAAGCTACTATTTCACGCTGGTATTCTGTGAAAGCGTGGTCCTCCCCCGGTCAAGCTAACCCATTTATCCTACAATCAGATTGATGATGTGAACTATAGATACCTACATAGATCATCAATTAAAACTTAATAGTAAATGTGTGTCCCTGACGACTAAAATGAAATACAACAGAATATGTTCTATTTGCTGGTATACCACCGAGCAATGATAGCCAAAATATCTCGTATATCCTCGTCCTTATTACACACATGTGGTACCTATGAACTTTTTCCATAGTAATATCCATAGTAATTCCATCTACGAAACATAGCGATTACAATAAGTAATCGCTATGTTTCGTAGATGGAATGGCTATTGGTGATCGCAGTACCAGACGTCCCGGCTCTTTGACGCTGCTTTCCTTAGCTGTTCTGGCGATTTTATTTCTGATATAAAGGGGAAGTGTACTGTTGTGCTTTGAATATGGCAGACCTAAAATACTGACTGATGAATTGGATGATCGTAACAATAATAATATCATATTGGGAAGACTGAAGAAACTAGAAGAACCGACAACCAATGGGGAAGAGAGGTTTTTGAGTGGCCTCGTACCGATAAGCGAAGTGTAAGGCGGTTCCCCACTAGATGGAGTGACGACCTGGTAAGATATGCAGGAAGTGTTTAGATTCAGGTGGCTCAGAACCATGCTTTGTGGCATTTCTTGAGGGAGGCCTATGTTCAGCAGTAGACTTGTGATGTGCTGAAATTACTATATTGATTTAATTTATCACATTTACAAAAATGTGTTAAATGTCGTAAGTTTCTATATCCCTTGGTGCCTTTAAAACTGACGTACGCAAACGTCGAGGTACGACGAAAGACAAAATATTTTATTCAGAGACGCTTTCATAAACGTTTGAAAGTATCAGAGCTCGTTTGTCAAGTAAAGAAAAAGACATCTAAAAACTTACGTTTTTTGTTTATTACTAATTGATCATTTTAAAACTGTCGTTGTAAGCTAACAAAGCTATTAAGTGTTTAGTAAGCTTCAATATTATTATAAGCGTGTTTGTACAATCCTCAAACATATCTTTTTTGTAACATAGTCATTCTAAGCATTGTAATGACATACGTATTATCATTGACGCTAATGACTATTTGATATTTTCCGCCAACAGGAAATAAATTATAAAAATAAAGTAATTGTTCTTAGCTTTCGGTTTTCAATATTTTCTTTTACGATTTCCGGTACGATTCGAGGAAGGTCTGAATTAGCTGTCAGAAACTGCGAGGTATATGCAATAACTAATATGTTTTAGTTTCATTCAGAAATATTATTTCCTGGACTTACAATTTAGTACGTACAGTCATTAAAATTTTTGAAGTCATTAAAATGTCTCACATATGAGAAAGGACATTGTTTGTAGTAAATTAATAAATTATGATAAAAATACTGTAGTAACTTAGATAAAGAGATATATTTTCTCCGCTCCGGTAGACAGCACTTGTTAAGTTATTTCTGTCAATAAAATGTAAACCAGTACCTATAATAACAGGCATTTATAAGACATTACAGGCAATTATAAGTTATACAGTTGTAAATGGGCTGCAGAGTTCACTTAATATTAGATGGAATGGTATGCGTCCTCTGCAGATTGATGGCAGATGGGAGATAGATGGGAGATTTATTTTCACTCTTATGTTAAAAAAAAAAAAAAATGATCTACAGGCCATATTTGAAATTAAAATTGAAGGTTGTGATTTGTGACAGACACTCTCCAAGGTACAGCGAATAATAGATATAGCTGTCTGTGGGCCGATGCATCCACTTGCCACCAAGTAGACTGTGTGCTTATTTGTCACGCTTATATCTATTAAAAATTAGTTGTCGACATTGCAAAATATTTATCATTGCCGATAATGTATTCTATGTATAAATATACAGAATATCAATAGAACTCTAGTAAATTGACTTCACCTTCCCATGTCCATTCGAAAAAGAACTATTGGATGTTCAGTGGAACATTAAAAAAAATTGTGCGTGTTATTGTGTACACACGTACGAATTGAAACTTCTTTACGACATATCATTATTTTATATTGTACATAAGTAGGTTATACTCATGCAGCCCCGGCGGTGATACGTTACGAGAAAACGTGACGTTCTTTTTTTTATGCCGTACTAAATTTCGCCACTACGTCGATAAAGAAGTTTCACTTCAAAAATCAGGTCAGAGGGTTAATTTGCGTTTTCTACAAATACGATAAATATTTCTTTTATTTTTTGTTACATTCATATTTACTTTTTATTTTAAAACGAGGCCTAGATAAAAAAGATAAAGAAATTAACTTGAATCATACAAGAAGGAATGCGAACTACCCTACCCCGCTGGTTGACAGGCGTGAGAATTTATGTTGCGTTATATTTTTTTAATTAAACTTGTACTTACAAGAGTTGCTCCTCTGCTTCGCTCTTTAGTAAGCACATCAGCGTCCGTCGCCTGCAATTTAAGCAAATGCAAAGTCACATAAATACAATAGGACTAATAAAACCATAATATATTACAATTTATTTTGTACTAATTAAAAATGATACTTCTATACGTGTTGATAAATTATACACTTCAGATAAATTACAAACAATAATAATAAACATAAAATCTTTAATTATTATACCTGACTGCTATTTATGTAATTAAGTTAAATTAAACAAGTATTGAAATTTCTTGTTGATAATCAACGATAATACTTTATTAATTTCATTTTGCTACCATTGTACAAAACGTAGAAAATAAAATTAAAAAACACATTTTACCTTTTCGCACCGCCACTTACCAAAACAAATAGAGTAAAGAACACAAATAATCGAATCATTTTGCTCTTCTGTCCTCTTTCAACAGCACTGCCCGCAAGTTTGTCTTTGTTTTAATCAAGAGACAGAACTCTTACTCTAGAATTATAAACAAAAGATATTTATTTATAAAGGCAAAACATTCTTTTACATCTATATATGGAAATCAACTCGTCTGGTTGTCGTAAATATAAACTGCCTTCAAAAAAGAAAGAGGCTATCAGTTCGACTGTTTTTTTTTTAAATTACCGAACACGATAATAGTATATCCGAAATTATTAAAAGTCCACTGCTGAACATAGGCCTCCCCCATAGATTGCCTTATAGCTGCCACACTTGGCAGGCAGTTTACTAACCGCGGTTTTTATTATTATTTTTGAGTTGCAGTGATGAAGATGCTGTTTCTCATCTTCTATTTTCGTCTGTCGCCTCTTACGACTGCTGTAGCAGCAGTAGCAGTTAGCAGTAGCACCAGCACCAGATTTTTATACAAGTTTAAAAACGAGCACACAGTTCATCTGATAGTAAGTAGATCACCTAACCATATATGAGAAACAACCAGGTTTTCGTCACTCACCTTAGGAAACACAGTCAGCATGATGCTGCAATTTTACGCTGATATGGTGCATGCATAGTTCTTTTCCGGCCGAGCTGACCTACTTATGCTGGTCGTTCTAAACATTACTTACCACTTTAAAAACATACGCATTATTAGCTGCCTACATAGAATAGCAATTAAATTGCGATGCTTATCATTATCACATTAAACAAATATTTGATTGTGCCCGAATCCACGAAAAAAACTTGTAATCATTACAAATAACGCTATCTTTTAGCGTGGTGTTCTTGGAATATATAACTGACATTCACTATGACCCGAATGTTGAACTTTGTAATCATTTAATTTATTATTGGAATTAAAACCGATCAGCTTTCATCAGAAACATAATATAGTTGTTGTTTTGTCGTAGATAGCCTGGATACTTTGTGAGATATGTTTATACACATGGCTTTTAAAACATTAAATGTGGTGTAATTTGTAACATGAAAATGTAATTATATAAAAAAAAATCAGCCACAAACTGTTGTACATTCTTTGATACATTATAAAAGACAATGTTTGTATGCTTTCTGTACAAATTAATTAATTTATTTTTTATTGAATTCCTTACAAGAAAAGAATACAAAGGGCGGACTTAATGCCTAGAGGCATTCTCTACCAGTCAACCTATGGAGTGAGTGGTGAGAATTTCACGTAGGTATAGCAATATAGAATAAAAACAAAATGAAAATGATAATTAACTACATAAGTAATATATACATTTTACTAATAAATAAACTATATCTATACATATTATATAATTTTTCTACTTGTAATATGATTAAATGTTATCATATAAAAACAGTGTAGTGGCAGTGCAAGATTATTCACTACCCCATATCTTCCCGTGGGTGTCGTAAGACGTCACAGACAGAAACGAACCAGAATATGGGCAGCAGCGTCTTCCTAATAACAACAAAAAAGTGCGGTTGCCAAGCCACCTGCCAAACGTGGCAACTATGGCAAATATTCCTCCTATGTGGGGATCTGTAGGCTTTGAAACTGTAACGGTAACGGTATGTAAAAACATTGTCTACCATAAACTGTTACACATTCTTAGGTACTTTATAAAGAAAATGAAACCGTTACCGTTACAGCACCAAGACCACTGCTGAACATAGGCCATAAATAAGCGTGGCAACTATGGCAAATATGGGATATTTGCCATAGTTGCCACGCTTGGCAAGCGAGTTGGCAATTACAATTTATTTTATTTTTAGTTGTTTTTAGGAAGATGCTGCAGCCCATCTCCTGATTTGTTTCCCTCTGTCACCTCTTAGGACACCCACTGGATGTTATGGGGTACTGGATATTCTTACACCGCCACCACACGGTTTTTTTACAAAATTTTAAAACGTCATAAATTAACTGATTTTTATTACACAAGTGATTGCATTAAAATGACTCAATATAATTAAAATTACAAGTCTAAACAACAATTTACAGAAATTTCCTAAAAGAAAATGTCTTACATTAACCGGGAACCTACCAATATATGCCGACAAAAATGACAACGTGTATATTACATCCCTTTCATTGGCGTGTTACTAACAATGATGTTTTAAAAAATTTTATTTATGTAATATAAGCCAGTACTAGAACAACAACCTTTATACGTGGTAGAGCCATGCTGCAGCTATATAAATAGTATAGTTGTAGCACGAATAGGTCGGCCCGACCAGGGAAGGACCACAATATCACAGAATACCACTGTAAAATAGCAGCTTAACGCTGCTGTGTTTCGTATGGTGAGTGTAGAGGACCGGAGACCCCTTTTACTGGAAACGAGGCATTCTACCTTAGTCCTCACTGGTGACAACGCATCTGGTGGATGTAGATGTCTATGTGCCACAGCAACTACTTACCATGAGTTGGACAGTGTGCTCGTTTGTCATCCTTAACCTATGAAAAAAAAAACCTCCTGGTGGTAAGTGGTAGATTACACTGCATTAGGATTAGAAATGCATATAAATTTTTCGCACGTAATAATCGGAGGGAAAGACAGACACTGGCAAATTATTTTACTCCTTTGCTATATATTTTTCATTACGAAATGTGAAGCAAACCGTTTAGTTTGAACGCGTGGAATGTTGACAACAAAGGAGTGGAGACTCGCCGAGCGTCTGGTTGTCCGATGGTGGAAGGGGGAGGGAGGAATTAAGTCATGTAATTTCTGCTTACATTTTCCGGGATATATTCTGTAAAATACCGAGAAGCAACTTTGCGCTTATGCTTGAGACGGACAAGATTAGTTTCCAACTAATGAAATTACCAGTAACCAACTCTCTTAAAATGTCGTTCACTGAGTCCAAGCTTTTGCAGCACCAGCCTAAATGTGGCTTCTCAGCCACATCTCCATGCACGAAGCCTGTTTTGCGGCTGCTTTGGCATTGGACTCAATAAATCGCCAAAAGTTAAGGTTGAAAGAAATTTCAATTCTTAATAAATAAAGGTAAATACAACTCGAAAAGCAGGTGAGGGTCCTTTTAGAGGTAAATAAACATACTTGTGTTATGGTGGCTTGGCGTCCCACAAAATTGGCATCGTCCTATCTAGAGACTCTCAGCAATGAGGGGTTCTTACGCTCTACCATGTCTTCTACTTCCGTCTAAATTTGCTTTTGAATGGTCCGAGATCGTAGCTGGTATCTCTCCACAATTGTTCTGCCGTCTGTATACTCATAGATACCGAGTATAGGCAGATCATTAATATGTAGGAGGGAAAGAATTGTGGAGCGAACGGACCCCGTGAAACTTAGTGGCGTTAGATTGTAAAGAGTAATTTTAGTGAGTTTTTTCAATTGGTAAAGTTTGGTTGGCAACATAATACTTCTTATTCGCTTATTTATACGGTCCAAAATGGCATGCATAGAGTATTATAAAGCTTAGCTTAAAATCTGTATCTTGTATGAGGTATCTACCCTTTTTTACACCGACAGCGCATATTTGGCCCCTTACCCATAAAATTGACATAGACATAGACATATGTTTTATTAGCATCAATACACTCACAAAATATACATTTAGAAGTGAATAAAACATAAAAACATACAAGGTAGGTGGAAAACATAAAAATAAATGAAAATAAATCTCAGCAAAGTTAGTGATGTGATGCCAAAAAGGATTCCGTCTCAGCATATGCTACCGCAGGTACTGCAGCAGCGCTGATTTTCAGCGGAGCCCTGATAAATATTGATTCTGTATTGCACCCGCGCCGATATTGGTGCTACCATAAACGAAAAATAATGAATCTATCATTCACTCAAAGTAAACATTTCCAAGTATTTACATAAAAGTATTGTATATTATATTAAATTAAATACACACATACACACATATATATATATATATATATATATATATATATATATATATATATATATATATATATATTTTATTATATATTATATACACATTAACTATCCATATAATATGTTTGTTAAATCGTATTTATGAAATAACCTGCCACTACACGTGAAATAATGATTTTTGAGATGCTAAAAGGTGTATTTTTAATTGAGCTTTAAAACCGTTTACAGATTTAGTTTCCCGTATAGGTGGTGGTAAATTGTTCCAACATTTAGTGGTCATGTATCTAAAACTGCGAAACGCGTCTGTTCGATGATATGGGGTTGCCAGTATTGGGGTAACCGTTCTAATGCTTCAACCATCATCTGCTCTTTTCCATTTTAATTTCTGAAAGAGGTATTCCGGTCTTTCTGATTTTATGCATCCGAAAAGAAGCCTAGCTAAATGTGAATCTCATCCTTAATGTGTCCGACTTATTAATATGTCCGACTTATTAAGATACAGATGTACATGATGATATCGAGGTATATGTAAGATGTACCTTGCACATGCGTTTTGGACCCTTTGTATTGACATATTTGTTTTAGCAAATAACCTAGGACCATACATAGTATCTGCATACCCAAGCCTTGAAAGTACGAGTGACTCACATAGGCGTAGGCAAACACTCTCACTGAGATAATCACGCAATTGGTACAGTACTTTGAGCCTATAAAAACAGTTGCGTGTGATCTCAAGTACATGATTCTCAAAGCGAAGACCCTGGTCCATCAGCAATCCTAGATTACGAGTCTCACTTACACGTTCCACAGGTTCTCCACGAATGCTTATAACAAATTTCGTTTTCATTATACGGTCGATCTGTCCCTTTGACCCTAACAGCATGAATTTGGATTTGCATGGGTTAAGCACAAGTGTATTTGCTTCTGACCATAATGAGATGTGATGCAAATCCTCATTTATTTTTGCTACTGCATATCTGTATATCGTAAGCGTATAGGTGAAACTTGCAGTGCCTTATATGGCGACATACGTCTGCTGTATATAAAATAAAAATAAGTGGACCAAGTATAGAACCTTGAGGTACTCCCCTAGTTACAAGGCATGTAGACGAGCACAGCTGAGTACCATCGTCCTTGTTAATTGTTACTATCTGTGTCCGATTGGATAAATAGCTGTCGAAACTTTTGACCAATTGACATGTTTCCTCTAAAAATTATCTTATTAGTAATCAATAGTAAATATCTAATTATAATAAATAAATAAATTAATTAATAGTAATCGATTCTAGGTGAAGCTCCTATTTAGGCGACTGTCCGTTGACACCTGCAGTCAACTTATTACAAAGACGGCTACAGATATGCGGTCACCTCGGAGAACTAAGAAAATTTATCTCACCACCCGTAACCGTACCGTCTCTATATACCCTTTGGACCGGAACGGAACAATGCAAAAACTGCTGGTTGGCGGCAAAAATTGGTGGATGGTGGACCTATTCAGACGGCCTACCTGACAGACAAAAAGTCCTAGCACCTATTAAATGATAACAGCGTTTAGTCTGTGTCGTTATCGTAGAGAAGTTATGGAATATTCCAAATAAAAACTATCGCCTTCTTAAAATCAAAATTCTCCATCATCGATTTAGAGTAACCGATAATCATACAGAAAATACACTGTCATCACAAAAACAATTCGTTTTAGTTTCTTACCATCCGTTACAGCCTATAAAAGTCTACTGCTGAACATAGGTCTTCCCAATATATTGCCTTATAGGTGGGACTTTGATATAGTTTCCGCGTTTGGCAGGCAGGTTGGCAACAGCATTTTGACGTGACAACGTCTTATAAATTGGTTTGCCGGGTGACACTTCAAGAAACTGCGTTACGCTCCGCTCACGTTATGCGCTCACAATGAGAGCGAGTGAGAGGCACGCGTCCCTTCCACTCGGGCATGGTTAGCCCGCCTAAGAGCGAGAGAGACAGACATAATAAAATTATTTTACCACTCAAAGTCGTTGTCACGTAAAACTTTCGCCCGTATACCGACTTTACAGGCAACCAATTTTTTTATGTTGATTTGTTATCAGGGAGATGCTAAGCACATATCCTGTTTTAGTTGCCCTCTGTCGCCTCTTATGACACCCACGGGACGATATGGGGTAGTGGATATTCTTATATAGTCAGTACACGGTTAATCGTACCATAATTATAATTAAATAAGAGCTAGACATCAGGATCATAGAAACTATGACGTCAGAAAGGGCAGCAGAATTTTCTCGATAACAACATTAAGTATAACAATATTATCACGTGGGTATCGTAAAAGGCGACAGAGGGAAATAAAACAGGAGATGAGTAACTGCATCCTCCCCTAAGAGGCAATCTACGAGCAGTGGACTTTGATGGACTGTAATGAATGGAATTAATGAAAAAACTACATAAAATATTTTTTACTGTG
Organism: Parnassius orleans; assembly: GCA_029286625.1. Classification (NCBI taxonomy): domain Eukaryota; kingdom Metazoa; phylum Arthropoda; class Insecta; order Lepidoptera; family Papilionidae; genus Parnassius; species Parnassius orleans. The sequence goes on from JAGSMP010000137.1 coordinate 2,262,737, forward strand.
TGGTGGCGGTGCAAGAGAATTTACAAGCCCATTTCGTCTTGTAGGTGTCACAGGTGTCGCAACTATTGAAAAGCTAGAAAAATCAATTTGGTATACCATCTCATTTACGCCAGACGTAAAATACTCAGACCTGCAACGGGCGGCACCGTCAAACGTACGAGACGTCTAGTACTGCAGTCATTAATTCTTCTGCCAAGCATGACGATTAAAGCTGATTCCCTTGATAACAAAAGAGGCTGAGTAACAAAAGAGCTGTGGATATTTACGGGCCGCTGATGACATTTTTCCCGGAAAAGTCACACACAAAGTCAAGGTACTTCTGTACCTTTATAATGCTTTTCATAACTTTGCAAAAGTTTTCATCATCAACCAGCTGCTGTTTACTGCCGATTTTTTTTTGATGATGATGGGATTAGTTCTCTTATGAGAGGTTCTATTTAACCCAGTCCCTCTTTCATGGAACAGATTGTTGTAGCTTACAATTTAAGTAAATAGTCACTTATTTTAGCCAATGAGTTCCTTCACCAATTTTTTTAATATCGCAGTCCCGTTACATTACGTTATTGCAAATCTCTTTAATAAAAAGGTCTTCCAGAACGAATTTCGGTCACGGCGGTCAGTCTTAACGGAGAGAGATTAGATGCAGGACCAATAGATTTATGTTTTTTTCGTGTAACGAGGGTGAAGACCACCAACATCCTGACTCTGAGCTGTTATTGAATACTTCTTAATCGAAAACCCCGAAAAATAACTCATTAAAAAGATATATAAAAATGTTTAAAAAGATATATTGTTTATTATTCAATATATTAGTCACGTTCTGAATACATGACTTTGCTCCAGCGATAAGGCAGAGATGAATTCACTGACGATAAAAATTCTCACTTTTGACTGAAGTAATACGTTCAGGTTCTCTTCAATGTTCGTAAAAAGTTCAATTTTTTTTTATCTGAATATATTTCACAAACTAAATAATTTAAAACAAAATTAATACTTATGCTATTTAGCTCTGGTTTGTTCGCTTCCCGCATGGTTGTATGACCCAAAAAATTTAATGATTATCGTTCGCGGTATGAGTGTTTGTCCGTTTTGGGAACGCTAGAAGAATATTATTATCGTCATCACCATGTCTAGTTAAAGGAATCTGAAGAGAAAGTTAAGCGGAGAAAAAGTTTTCGAGCCTCCGTAGAGAATTTTAGTGAGTTAATACACGCTCATTTGAGTAAACCCAGAGTACGTAATACTTAAGTCATGTATTCTGAAGCATAAAAAATATGTTGTGAGGATTCATATACCTTAAATTTTAAAAAAATGTTTGGTATTTCATAAAATAAAATGTTAGTTCCTACAATAGCCAATGGTCTGGGAATCCGTTTTCTAACGACCTGTACCGGCAACTATTATTCAAACTACTTTATTACGCCTGTTTCTATCTCCTTCGTCGAGATAAATTTATTACTTGAAGATAATCAGCAGTTAAGAACTGGTCATATTTCTTAAGCAGTACTACTTAAGTTGTGAAATTTATTTTAGGTCGGAATATTATATTTAAAAAAATCGATAGGAATGGTACATTCAAAAATTTAATATTTTTCTGCCTCGAAATATATATTTAGTATAGAACAAGAGTGAAAAACGAGCATATAGTCCACCTGATGGTAAGTGGATGCTGTGGCCGATTGACATTCATCTATTCTCGATTAAGAATCAAAATGCAGATGCGTTGTCACCACTGAATACTAGATAGAATGCTACTTTTCCACTAAAAAAGGTCTCCGGTTCTCTACACTCACCATACGAAATGCATCAGTCAGTATTAAGCTGCTATTTAACTCTTCTATTCTGTGAGAGCGTGGTCATTACCAGGTCGAGCTGATCCATTCACGCTACAGTCAAAATATAGCTGCACCTTGGCTCTACCATATAATGACACTACTTTAATTAATGCTTGCCTGTCTTCTGAGTCATGGTTTATGGGTACTAGTACTAAATATACAAATTAATTGTTTTCGAAGGGTATATATTATGTCTTTTAATCGCATTCGCATCTACAAAAATATCGTATCAGTCGAATTATAATTCAACGAAGAAACGCAGCTAGTGTTCCTCGCTCTATAGCATAAGGAGTAGGACTGATTGATAATTTTTGTTTTTAGTCTTTCATAGTCTTTTATTTAAATAAATATTGTATATTATTATTATCCATACTCCATCGATTTTCACTTCATTGTGCCATACGGCTATGCCAATTTCAACTTTTGCCTACTGATCAGAAGGGCTATGTTAGTTAATCAGTTATCCTTGTTTTTCTGTAGATATTATAAATACGGATTATATAACGCAGAGGAACTCCAAGCATAGCCATCTTCATATCTCGCTGGGTGATATTAAAAGCCTGCACTTACAGACGGCACGGCATGGCACGGCATGGGTTACGTTAACATTACGTTACGTTAACGCATAGATTACTTCATGTTGTTAAAGGAATGTGACTGCTAAGTAATTGAAACAAGGTTGAATCTAGCCCGTTGCGGCGGCAATCTCAGCGACTCGCGCGAGCGTCCGGTACACGAGCGCGTTTTGACTTGTACACTTGGCATGCCGAAGTGTGCCTTACCACGCCATGCCATGCCGTGCCATCTGTGAGCGCAGGCCCTAAGTTTCTTCATACGCCTAGCAGTAAAATATAGTGATACATAATTTGGATTAATTTTAGGGCTGATCTTTCAATAGTCTGGCTGAAGTGATACAGTGGAACTATGTTATTCATACAACTGTAATTATAATTTGTTTCTGTGTATAAAACAATTTATACACTGGTCATACAGCTTTGACGATGTTTTAAACAGCTTTGGCGGTGCCTGTAACGTGGTAGAGCCATGCTTCGGTTATATTATAGTTGCTGTTCGAATGGGTCTGCTCGACCGCGGAAGTATCACCCTCACACAATACTAGCAGCAGGTGTAATAGCAGCTGACATTGCTGCTGCTGCCTTATGGTAAGCATATAGAACCGGATACCGTTTTAACTGGTAAAGAGGCGTTCTATCTTAGTCCTCATAAATTAATGAATGATTTATTCGTCACACACAACATAACGTACCAAGACATTAAAATAACAAACAAAGCAAAGAGAACAATAAACACACATAAATTGGGTTGCAGCAACGATAATTTAAAATTAAAAATTTTGTACAACCGACTTTAACTTACGTGCCGCGATTTGTAGCAGTATTGCTGCCATAGCCATAGCCACAGCGTTATATTACCGTTTATTGCGTCAGTGTCATATTTATCGAGCATTTAAATTCTTAATCAAATATAGATGTTGGTGTCTATGGGTCACACCATCCACGTACGATCAGGTGGAATTAGACTGTGTGCTCGTTTGTCACCCTTATTCTTTGGAAAAAAGTTTCTTATGCTAAACATATATTTTTAAAATATGTTTATTTTAATATTATGTTAAGAGCATAAGAAAAAAAAAGTGTGTGTATAAAAAAGTGTACATGGATTGTACATATTAAACAAAATTTTTCATTTCACTGTTGCTGTTTACGATTTAAAAAATCAAAACACTTGCAAAAGCATAGTTTGAAATAAAATGGTTCCTTTATGGAGTTTCAAGCAAGGAACTCTGGATTTTATGATACAAATAAGCGGGTTTTTCCAACTAAAACTTTCTCTTAGTATTTTCTACACAGAGAATGCAAGTGTTCGTGCAAATGGCTACAGTGCACGGGTGCAAGGAAGTTTTAACAGGCCGATACTTATTCCGTATTCCAACGCTAATTTACAAAAGTAATTGTGAGGAGTTAAGACCAAGAAAACGGTATAATACTCGGTATTATTTGCGTAATAAAAATGAGTAAGTAAGCAGTGAAAATTAAAAGCAAATCGTAATGTTTCAAGAGTGTGCATGCACTTTAACATGTGTAAAATTCGCTCTAGATTTCTTGCTGTAGTCCATTATATGACTATTCGTTTTTCAAAGCAAGTGATAATGGCAAGAAGCAGGTATTTGGACGTAACACTAAACTTTACGTTTATTTATTTACTTGTTGGAATAAGCAATGAATAAAAATAACAAATGAAATAAACAAAAACAAAACAAATATTAACTAATTTTGCAGTGGTTCAATAGTATTATTTATTAATACATGTGTAATTTCAGTACAAATATTCTACTATCCTCTTAATAATCTTTATATATTTAGCACAATCGATGAAGCGTCTGTTAGTGATGGATTGTGTTCATTTGTCACACTTATGCTATAAAAAAAAGAAATAATTATTTTATAATTAACTCAAGGATCCTTTTATTAAAAACACACATAATTACATCTTTAAACAATGTTGTATTATTTTAATTTAAATATTAATAAAGTTTAGTGACACCTTTATAAAACAATCAGAAGAAATTCCTAAGAAAATATTTTGCTAAGCTCTATTTGTAATAGATGGAGTATTTGGATAATAGATGGAGTACATTTTATTTATTGATTTATTAACGTGGTAGAACCATGCTGCAGTTAAATTAGTAGTATGGTTGTAGCACAAACGACCGGGGAAGCACCACGCTCTCAAAGAATACCAGCATAAAATAGCAGCTTAACGCTGCTGTGTTTCGTATTGTGAGTGTAGAGAACCGGAGACCCTTTTTACTGGGAATGAGGCATTCCATCTTAGTCCTCACGGGTGACAACGCATCTGCATTTTGATTCGTAATCGAGGATAGATGTAGATGTCTATGGGCTGCAGCAACCACTTACCATCAGGTGGACTGTGTACTCGTTCGTCACCCTTATCCTATAAAGAAAAGATCTCCCCGCATAATCGGTTAAACGTGAACCCAGCCTTTCGGCGTGGTGGGCGTTAAAATCGCCAAGTATCACGATCTCTACGGATGGGGTCTGTTGTAGCACGAAATCTGTTGCCATTTGGACGTGGTCGATTAGTCGGTGTGTGTCGGCATTACCGCTATGGGAGCTATAGAGGCACCAAGATAGTCGTCGCTGTCTACGCGCAGCCAAACAGAAACAGAAACAGAAACTTTTTTTATTCAATGTAGATTATAAATAATACTTATTAAAAGTCATTTTTTTGTTTAACTACCACTGGTTCGAAAAAAAACCTCTGACAAGACAAAACAAATTAGAAATAGCTTGGTAGCTATCACATCATTCCCAGTGGTTATTATCATCCATAAATTCCTTAATATTATAATAACCCTTTTTATACAAACTTAGTTTAATAAAGTTTTTGAACTTTGAGCAGGTCAAATTGTGTATATTTTCTGGAATTTTGTTGTAAAAGCGTATACATCGCCCCAAGAATGAATTACTGACTCGGTGGAGTCGAGTAACTGGTACTACTAACTTGTGTCTGTTCCTAGTATTTACAGAATAAATATCACTTATTTTTGTAAAACTACTTTTATTTTTGTGTACGTAAATTACATTTTCATAAATGTATTGAGAGGCCAATGTTAATGTATTAATTTCCTTAAATTTTTTTCGCAGCGACTCTTTAGGCTAAAATCATAAATTGTTCTTATGGCCTTCTTCTGTAAAACAAATATAATTTCAGTGTCAGCAGCGTGTCCCCATAGCAAAATACCATACGACATTATGCTATGGAATTAGCTAAAGTAGACTAGTCTAGCTGTTTCAACACTGGTAAGATTTCTAATCTTTTTTACAGCATATGCTGCAGAACTAAGTCTGCTTGCTAGTTTTGATATATGGGGGCTCCATTGAAGCTTCGCGTCTAGTGTGATTCCAAGAAAAATGGTGATATCGACAAGACTCAGTTCCTCCCCATTTAAAATTACATTAGTATAATTTGATTGTTTGACATTTGGAGTCATGAATTTCATACATTTCATTTTAGTGCCATTTAAATGAAAATTATTAACATTGAACCAATTTACTAATTAAGATATAGCATTATTTACTTCTTCGTATTTTAGTAATTGTCGTCTTAATTTGAAAATTAAAGAAGTTTCATCAGCAAATAATACTATATCATGGTTATTCCCTACTATGTAAGGTAAGTTATTAATGTATACAAGAAACAAAAAGGGACCGAGAATTGAGCCTTGAGGCACGCCCATTTGTACCATCGACCCGGAAGAGCTCATACTGTTAATGACAACGTTCTATTACTTAAATATGAAATAATTAATTTAAGAGCATCACTTCTTACACCATAGTGTTGAAATTTCCTGATTAATGTTTCATGGTGAATACAATCGAAGGCCTTGGATAGGTCACAGAATATACCCAAAGCATTTTGTGAATTCTCCCATGCATTAAATATATATTTAATCAGCTCAACACCGGCATCAGTTGTAGAGTGACCCCTTGTGAAACCAAATAGATATTTATGAATTAAATTATTATTTATATTAAAGAAATTTAACATTTGATCAAGAATAATTTTTTCAAAAATCTTACTAAGTGTTGGTAGTACAGAAATAGGTCTAAAATTGGCGGGGTCTAATGTACTACCAGATTTAAATAAAGGTATTACTTTAATATGCTTCATTAAATCAGGAAATACACCAGATTCGATACTGGTATTAAAAATAATAGCTAGATAAGGCGCGATTGTATCTATTATAGACTCAATAACTTTATAAGTTTTAAAATATTTTACAATATCTTTTGATGATACTTTATGAAATGTACAATTTTTTGTCCACGCATTTACATTTTGTTTAAGTAATAGTTCAGCAACGGCAGGAGAAGAATTCAGTAACTTAGTGGTTAAGATCGGAATATCTGTAAAATATTTATCAAAAACCATTGCAACGTCATGATCTGATTCAGTTAATTTGTTGTTAAAACTTAACTGGTAGTTTGAATTGCGAGAGTTGATCTTACCAGTTTCGCTGTTAATTATACTCCATGTCATTTTAATTTTATTAGAAGCCGTCTTAATTTTGTTGCTCAAATGCAAAGACTTGGCTGTGGAGCACACTCTTTTAAATATTATAGAATATTTTTTACATATTCCCTAAATTCGATGCTAGGATTATATGACCTTTCATGGTAAAGATCATATAACCTTTGTCTGCTCTTATGGACTCCTTCTGTCGTCCATTCATTGAATGCCTTCCGACTGTTCAAGGAGAATGTTTTATAAGTAAATGTATTATTAAAATCATTGCAAATAAGCTTAAACAATTTCTGACGAGGCGTCGAGAACAGATATCCTCTCTGACGTATACGCAAACTCCAGCCCGGGGCACAAAAAAGTTTCAAAGTGTTCTAATTTGTACCCCGGGTAGGACAGTTTTGACGGCTCCGTGGCGCAGTGGCTTAGCAATGAGTTGCAGCGCTGAGGGCCGCGGGTTCGAATCCCGCACGGAACAAGTATTTCTATGGCCTAAAAATAATTGTTCCGGGTCTGGATGTTTGTCCTTGTGCAATTTATGTGTGTTAACTGCCTCAACGATACAGGAGAAAATCCTAGTGTGGGGGTTACGTTATTTAAAAAAAATAACAAAAAAATAGTTACGAAGTATCAGCCGGAGAGGACACCTGCGTCTCGGTCAAAAACAGCAAGGCTGGCTTGGCTATCTCCAGATGGTAGTGGACGGCGTTAAGGTTCGAGTGAAGTCCCCTGATGTTGCAGAATTCCACGGAGAGCGTGGCAGGGGTCGCCATGGTTTCATTGCCCAGTTTGCCCTGTGCAGTTTTTGTAGTGAGCGGGATTTTGCCCCCCCCATAATACACCTCAACCTACAGCAACAGCCTGAGCACCCACGCTCAGGAAGAAGAGGGTAGCTCAGTGAGGGATTCTTCATTACTAGGGGGGTGCTGGTACCCTCCTGGGTTAGTCTTTTCTTTTAAAAGCAGCAGTGGACTTGTGAAGGGCTGTATTAATGATGACGATACAGTGCTACGGACTGTTTTGCTCTATTTACAGAATGGCCCAAAAGTCACTACACCTTTTAGAAATGAGTAACTTTTTAATTTCTTCATAATTTACATATATTCTTTCATAAACAAAACACACTTGTTGGAAATAAATTTCATATCGTTTTGAAAATAACATCCTTTAAATAACTACCATTTTGCTCTTCACACTGGCGCGCTCTTTCTATGGCGTGATTCATCAACTGTCGTAATGTTTCTTGACTTATCCCTCCAATTTCTTGACGGATGTTGGCCTTCAATTGCTAAAGGGTTCGAGAATTAATATTTTTCATACACCCCCACAGAAAGAAATCTAGACATTTAAGTCGGGCGAGCGTAGCGGCAAGTTAAGGCTCGTCGCCCATAATGAGATTTTGAATCAAATCTTCTTCTTGCCTTGCCTTGCAATGATGATCTGAACCGCATACTGCAGTTGAATCTGATAATCAGCTGGCTTCAGTTACTGTATCTGTATTAGCTGTATTTTACACGGAAGACATGCAAAATCCGTTAAATCTTCTGGGGGGAAGTTCGGGACATTCCAACTGCTGGCACCGCCTTCGAGTTGACATTAAAGGCTCTTCTGCAATGCTTCGGCGTACACGCTGAATAGCCAGCCCAGCACGTTGTAAATCACTCACAGAGCCCTGAATTTGAAACCTTCGGAATAAATTAAGTATTGTCAGAAACTATTCCACTTCTGATGTTAGAAATTATTCTCAAAAGTATTTAAATAAAAGAACACTACTTGGTAACAAAATCTGCTTACTATCAGGACCCCAATTACATGATAACACCAAAGTATGCAAAACAACAGCATCACTACCCATCTCAATACAACACAAGTGAGCCTCTCAGCAACACAACCTTCCTTGCCTACACTAGTAGAATACCCCAACTGGCATAGTAACGACAGTGGGATTCTTAGAATTACAGACTGATGCCTCTTAGTTGCCTGTGCGATACTTTATACTGCTAAAACAAGTGAGATTACCATTCTACCTTCATTTGTTCTATTTCATTTTATTTTTACCCTCATTCCCAACAGTATAGTTTGTTTAAATGGCCGTCATCTTGTTTCGGAAAACAAAATGACGGCTATAGGCTCTTTGCGTTAACACAATTGACCGTTTGTTTTCTATATAGAAGTCGATTATTTTAACACGTTGCTCAGTCGTGAATTTCTCCATAATTAATTTCCAAGGATAATGTTTTAATAATTTAAAATCAAATAAAAAAAAATACAAAACTGTAAAACGTTTTTTGAATTTTAAATGGTGTTGTGACTTTTGGGCCACTTGGTATAAATAAAACAGACCACGTTGTATGCTGAAGATACAATGATTTATTAAATCTCCGTGTGATAGCGTGCATGTGTACTTTAGCAACCTACACATACGAGGAGTGATCCAAAAGTAATGATAATGAAAATAAAACACGGTAATTAAAGTTAAAATAATAATTTATTTTTCTACATAGTCTCCTAACAAATCAATACATTTAGTCAATTTTTTTCTAAACCCAGGATTCCCTTTGAAAAAATTCTTTGTCTTGACCTCCCAAAACGCTTCAACAGCGGCCATTATCGCTATCGTCTTCGAATTTCTTGCCTCAGGCGTTCCTTGAGCCGAGGAAAGAGGTAAAATCACTAGGAGCTAGATCTGGCGAATAGGAGGATGTTCGAGCAGTTCGAATCCCGTTTCTTGAATGGCAGCCATCGCAACTGCGGCTTTGTGAGCCGGTGCGTTGTCTTGGTGAAACAGCACTCCAGCTCGCAGTTTGCCGCGTCTTTTTCATAATGGCCTCCCGTAATCTTCTTATTTGGTCTGCGTAGTAAGAGCCCGTAATAGTGGCTCCTTTTCCAAATATTCCACCATAATTATGCCTTGAGCGTCCCAAAACAGATGCCATAACCTTTCCCGCCGAACTTGAAACTTTGAATTTCTTTGGCGTCGGTGAGGAGGCTCGCCCAAGTCATCGATTGTTGTTTCGTTTCAGGATCAAAATGGTGGATCCAGGTCTCGTCCATAGTCACAAAACGGAACAAAAATTTTCTTGATCTGCTTGGAACTTTCGAGATTGACCCCTGAAATGTCAACTCAACTCGATTTTCTTTTGCTCGTCGGTTAACATTCTGGGTACCCAACGCGCAGAGACCCTTTTCATATGCAACTCGTTCGCAAGGATTCTTTGAACGCTGCCATATGAGATCCCTGTGACCTCAGCTACATGCCTGATGGTCACTCTTCGATCTGCCAACACAACATCTTCGACTTTTCACGTTGTCTTCAGTGAGGGACGTGGATGGGCGTCCTTCGCGATGTTCATCTTCAGTGGATGTTCTGCCCAGTTTAAACTCCTTAGCCCAGCGTGCAACTGTAGAATATGGAGGAGCAGAGTCCCCCAATGTTTCCACTAAGTCACTGTGTATGTCTTTTGAAGACATTTTTTCAAACAGAGGTACTTGATGACAGCTCTAATTTCGTTTTTCCATGTTGATGTTATCTCTTTGACAGTTCGTATTCAAATGAATGTATCTCCGGAAATCGTGATCTATTTATATGGTTTTTAGGCTGACGTAGTAGTATATAAGCAAGCAAAAATATTTTTTTTTGGATTTTATGCGGACCTGAAGGAACCGATTATCATTACTTTGGATCACCCTCGTACAAAGTAATGGTATAGGTATACATATATTTACGGCAGTTCGTACAGACTCCTACTAGAATTCACTTATATGGTAGCATGTATGTTTTATAGAATAAGTGTGAGAAACGAGTGCACAGTCCACCCGACGGTAAGTGGATGCTGTGGCCTATAGACATCAACATCTATTCTCGATTAATAATCAACATGAAGATGTTTTGTCACCCTTGAGGGCTAAAATGGAATTATTTATTTCCAGTAAAAAGGGTCTCTGCTTTTCTACACTTACCGTACGAATTGAAGCAGCATTTAGCTGCTTTTCGCTGGTATTCTGTGAGAGCATCGATATATGTGTACGACGTACTAGATTTGGCATTCGAACATTCACTATGTTCAAATGAACTGTACTGCAATCCGTACACCTTTAGTGTCATTTAGTGTGGCTTCAATATTCATAGAGTGTGGAGCTGCGCTAATAATACGAATTCAAATTAAAGTTTAAACCTGAACGTAATTAATAATTCAGTAATCAAATAAGTAAAATTATCTGTTGTTCAAGTGAATAAATAGGTAATAATATTACAATAGAAAAATAAATTTCTTCATTTATATGCCACGCGATTTACAATCATAGACTAAAATCATATACTATAGATAGTTATATCCCGCGCATGCGCAAAACGAAGTAGTGCATTTTTGTTTGGAATAGCTTCTCTAGTACGTAGTACATAGAACTCAATGTGTGAGAGCACGAACCGTCCTCGGTGTAACCAACTATTTTTTTTTTAAAAACGTTACCTCCACGCTAGGATTTTCTTCTGTATCTGGGCAGTTTCCGTTTTATATAAATTGCAAAAGGACAAACAGCCATACCCGGAAAAATTATTATACAAATACTTGTTCCGTGCTCGATTCAAACCCGCGGCCCTTAGCGCTACAACTCATTGCTAAGTAACTGCGTCCGGAGCCGTCAATTCGTGACACAACCATGACATTGCTGTAGCATAACTCTCCTACGTACAAAACATGAGTACATTAAGCGTTTCATGTATATCATTATAAACATAATATTAGAAGAAGACATCACTTCGTCTCGATGTTCATTATATTTGGAGCATGGAATGACACTGCAATATTTTACCCAAAATTTTCTCTACACGTCTTGAGCATAATCCAATCCTCAGTAAGAACAATGTCTTTGATATATGATCGCAGAAAATTCATTACAATGTAATTTAACTCGTCTGAGAGGGTTATCCTACGTCATAATGTAGAAATACATTTCTACTAGATTAACTAAACCTTAATTGGTAACTACCTACTGGAAAAGTTAAGGACAAATTATACACTGATAGAATAACTAGTCATTGTAAGGATGAGGACTTTGTGTTTAAAGGATTTTTTTCCTGTATTGTAACTAAATTTTTGTAGTTGATGATTACGCATGTGATTAATGAATTTTTGTTTTAAAATGTCGAGTGGAGTAGATTGTCTACGTTTTCATACACGATATTTAGAGTGACAAACGAGCACACAGTCCATCTGATGGTAAGTGGACGCTGTGACCCATCTACATCTATTCTCAAATAAAAAAATGCAGATGCGTTGTCACCTCTGAGGACTGAGATGGAATGCCTCGTTTCTTTTAAAAGAATATCCGGTTCTCTACACATGCACATATATTTAAACACATGCATTAAGTTATTTGCATGTACAAAGCATTAAACTGCTATTTAACACTAATATTCTGTGAGAACGTGTTTTTCACCGGTACCAGCCAACCCATTCGTGTTGCAACCATAATATAGCTATAGCGTGGCTCTACCGTTAACGATTTTAGTCAAGTACAATATTAGTCATCATATCGCCCGTCGCCATAATAATATAGAAAGCTATTAAATTCTGACGGTTCCTGGCACCTGCGGATGAGCTGAATTGACATTTAAGCTATATCTTTATCGGTCTGTGCGACAGTGAGGAAATTTCCACATCGTCCCGGTCTTCACAATATCTAAGGTTGTGATTTTTACTTTTACTATAGACATCAACACGAAGAAAAAAATCATTACGGACAACTTATATTATTACAGTAGAATATTTTGACAAAAATCGTACGTTAATGCGACAAAGCAGGTTAGGTTAGAGCCACGCTACAGCTAGCTATATTATGGTTGTAGCATCAATGTGTCGGTTCGACCGGGGTAGGACCACGCTCTCACATAATATCAGCAGAATAATAAATAGCAGCTTAACGCTGCTGTGTTTCGTATAGTGAGTGTAGAGAACCGGAGACCCTTTTTACTGGAAATGAGGCATTCCATCTTAGTCCTCAGGATTGATAACGCATCTGCATTTTTCTTAATCGAAGATAAATGTAGATGTCTATGGGCCACAGCATCCACTTACCACCAGGTTAACTGTGTGCTCGTTTGTCACCTTTATTCTATAAAAAAATAGGTGCATCTTATTGCTGTCCCATCACATTGAATAATGAATAAATCTCTATTGTTTATTAGCCGCTAAATATTAGTTCGATACGCTTAACTGTCGTGTTGATCTAGTGGTTGTAAACATGAATACTGTTCATGTGGTCCCGGGTTCGTGCCGATCTGACCGGCCGAAATTCGGTCTGAAGGAGATTATTATACTGCAGTCGTAAAGACCAAAAAAGAAGCGACCTTGCACGTTCGATTCTAGTAGTGTGGATAGGAATTGCGTAGAAGTTCAGTTCGTGAAAAACAAGCGGAAACACTTAGCGTAAACGGTAGCTTAAATATGTAACGATTTAGATATATCTACCACGGGACAGATATACGTCCAGCAGGGGTTCGTTAACAGATGGATATGATATGATTAGCTACGATTATTTTACAATACTCCTTAAATAGTGGCGGTGTAAGATTATCCGCTACCCCCTATCATCCCGTGGGTATCGTAAGAGGCGACAGACGGGAACAAATCAGGAGATGGGCAGCTGCGACTAAAAATAAAAAAAACGCTTTTGCCAACTCGCTTGCCACGTGGCAACTATAGCCAATATGGGGATATTAATAAGAAATATATAAGGCAATCTATAGAGGAGACCTATGTTCAGCAGTGGACTTTAATAGACTGTAACGGTAACGGTAACGGAGTATAACAAATTACTTTGTTCTTGTTAATAGGTACAAATTCCCAGTGATTCGATTGTCACAGTGTCTGCTTAATGTTGCTCGTCGAAATTGATAATTTCAGCGCCTCCATTATATGTGTTTCGTTTGATGAGTCGCAAACCTTGAATGATAAAAGAAATAGAAAAGTGTACTAGAGAATTTTATATTCCATTAATGTTCTTACGACGTGCCATTAAGAGGTCTACGAGTACATATTAATTTCATATGGGCATATTTCGTTGGTTTGGGACTTTCATATTCGTTCTTCATTCATTTTATTGGCTTTTTATAATTATATTTCAACTTTTTATTATATCCTCCTATAAAATAGGAGTTTTGAGTCAACGGATTTTTTTTAAAGAATTATGTTAAACTGTACTCATTTTTGATCAATCTCTCGTAATTTACTTTAAAATTTTATGACGACGTTGTTCACAACAGTTGTTATTGTGAGAGTTAATCAACGGTCTACGGCGAATAATAAAATTTAATACCTAAACATTAAGTATTAATATTTATTTCTACATTTGTAACCACTTTCGTCTCTCGATACCGACGCCATCAACTTGTTGAGCTTCACAGCCAGACATTAACTTTTTACAAGTTGTGAGGTTCCATCTACATTATAATACGAACGATTGCATTTTATTAACCATAGATAAGCGCTTGCCTATTTCAATTTCATAGTATACGAGACATTTTTTTCTAGTCTTCTGTTTGAGATATAAAAATAAAATATGAGAAAATAAATAAAATATATACAATATAATTAATATACCTAGATAAATATATAAGTAAAGCCCAACCCGAAGATAAAAGGCCAAAAGGTTGGGACGATAGGGAAAAACAATTTCCATTATTATTTTTTTACATTATCAGGTAAGCAGTTGAGACTAGTGCCTGTATCCCGCTAGTTTATTTCTCAATAGTTTTTATTTTAGTAGTTTGAAAAATGTTTATAAAGTTAGTTTTTAAACTACCTAACATTTTTGGCTGAAACTTTTGACTGCATCTTGAGGGTGGCATCAAAAGAATATTCAATCACAAATTTAAGTGCAATTTACAGCATACTTGGCGCTGCAGAACAACACCGTAAGGAAATCGTATACTTGTAGTGAAGTTGTAGCACGAATGGGTCAGCTCTACCTGGGTAGGACCACGCTCTCACAGAATACCAGCGTAAAATACTGTGTTTCGTATGGTGAGTGTAGAGAACCGGAGACCGTTTTTACTGAAAACGATGCTTTCTATCTTAGTCCTCAGGAAGACAACGCATCTGCATTTTGATTCTTAATCGAAGATGGATGTGGACGTCTATGGGCCGCAGCATGCAGTCACCATAAGGTGGACTGCGAGCTTGTTTGTCACCCTTATTCTATAAAAAATACCTACATAACTGAAAAATCATGCATACTTCGCACTTTCTTCAATACGTTCTCACAATGAATGTTCAGTAGAGTCTATGTATGAGTTTATGTATTACATATATAGACTCTCTGCTGCCAGATTGTTACTTTTTATTTTTTGCATATGGAACTTTGCCATTTTTCATTACTCGCAATTTCGCAGTAAAAATTGTGGTGCGAGGAGAAATGGGCGGGAAATACATGAGACGTTAAATAAATACAAATGACATTATTTGAAATTCATGGTTAATAAATAAATAAATCTTATATACAGGTTTATTTTGCAATAACCGGCCAAATTTACAGAGAAGGTTCAGAATAAGTACTATAGGCAAACGGTGAAGAAAAATTAATTTAAAAAATTCTGTCCTTTTAATCTTTTAAATTCAAAATGCTTGGTAATGTATTATTTTAACTGATTTTACTGCGCACGGACACATTCGTAGAAGTCGATCGGTAGGCAAAAACGTTGTTGCCCATAAATCACATTCAATTTGGGATTATTTCAAATAAAAGTATAAGCCTCATTTACTCGTATTTTCAAAAACTGCAATAACTGTATATCATTATTTATATATTTGAACTTAAGTTTAAAGTTTGGCTACTCTTTGAAAAATAACCCTGTATCGTAAATATCGTTATGTAAAAATTTGAAATTATAGTATCTCTAAGTGGAAAGAAGTAGAGAAGAAAGAAAGAGAGTCTACTTCTTTCCACTTCAGTGCTAGCAGGGAGGAGAGGAGTTATTTAAATATTACAGTAGATACAGCATCAAATGCCATAGAATGCTTCAGTGGAAAAACCCTATATCTTTACACAGCTCCAGACTTCTTGACTTTGTTTATGTGTGAGTGCATTCTAAGTTCGCCAGATCACAAAAAATCTCATTTCATAAGAGAAGATGCAGAAATGTAAAAATTTTAATGGCGTCTTTCTAATAAAACTTAAAATGTGTTTAAGATTAAAGCTTTCTCAAATCTTGTAAATAGCTTTGAAACCATCGAACTTTTCTTAGTAAGAAAACAATGTGGTAAGTGCGAAAGCGAATGACGTGTTCCTTTAGTATAGATGTAAAATGTTGTATAAGTAGAAACTAAAAGTTAAGGGCTTATTTGAATGCAATTGAGTAAAAATTATATTTTTTTTATATAATAAAAGGATTGTGATATTCTGTAATGCTATTGCGCCGCACATGCCTGATTCCATTTTTAGGAAGAAAATAGAAAACACAGACCACCGACTCCGTAATATGTAATAGTGGGCTGAATCACATGTTGTTGAAATAGATTTTTTTCAGAGTTACCATTTCTGTCTCGCAGTATCAACCAAAACAAAATTGAATTTAATATAAAGAAACTTTTATGTTAGTCTTTTTTAGATATGTTGTGAATATAAATTTCTTTTAAGCTTAATAATATATTTTGTTATGTATAAGCTGGTACTCGTCGCGTTGCTGCTTGCAGAAGAAATAATTGTGGAAATATCGTTTTAAATTTAGAATAGTTATATTGTTTAATTAGGAATGATGATACATTCATTGAAATTTAATGTTATTTAACTATAAAATAATAGTTTTGTTGCGATACGCGCGCCACCTACCATAAGTTAATTGTACTATGCCTATAAAATTTGCCCAAGTGCAAGCAATAAGTTGACAAAGTTTTACCGCAATCTGATGAACGGTATGGCAGCGCATAAAATACGAACAAAAAAAATTGTATATTAGATTTTATGAAACAAAAATTCATTTATTTTTCGTTTTTCTTTATTCTTTCTTTGTGATACTCTATCAGTGTCAGCAAATAAGCGCATTGAAGAAGAAAAAAGAAAAAAGAATTACACATGTCATTTATTTATTTTCAGATAATGATGTCGTAACAGAGTTTTAATACATTGTTAATGCTATGTTTTCTACGTAGTAGAGCCACGCGGCAACTATATTATGGTTGTCGCACGAATGGGTCGGCTCGACCGAGGTAGGAGCATGCTCTCATATACATTTGTATTCTTAATTGAGGATAAATGTAGATGTCTATGGGCCACAGCATCCACTTACCATCAGGTGGACTGTATGCTCGTTTGTCACCCTATACTATGAAAAATGCGTATTTATTTGCTAATATATTTTTAGCGAACAGCATTAATTTACAGTAAATGAACGGCACACAAATCGCAGCCTTATTATTGATCGTTTACATCGCTTTTACGTTCTCAATACTTAAGATGTGAAGTGATTACGGATATTGGCACAGCTCACATTCAGTTTATGCCTCGTAAACCAGTCCTTAACCAAATCGGAGCAAATGAATCGAGTGACATTAAGTGTTACGTATTTTATAGTATTTAACAAGACTGTTTGTTGATGCGATAGGAATAGTTTTACATAATAACTAGCTTTTTTCAGTAACTTCATTGTTGGCACGGAGTTCCATTACTATTACCACTACAGCATATTAAAGTCCGCTGCTGAACATAGATCTCCCCCATAGATTGTCGCATAGGGGGGATATTTGCCATAGTTGCCACGCTTGGCTAGCGGGTTGGCAACCGTAGTTTTTTTTATTTTTCGACGTTATCAGAAAGACGCTGCTGAACATCTCCTGATTTGTTTCCCTCTGTCGCCTCTTACGATACCTACGGTATGATATGGGGTAGTGGATATTCTTACACCGCCATTACAGGGTAAAGCCTGGAGTTCAGTTTTGCAATATTAAAAATTATAACATTATAACTGCAAATTTATCGACTAGTCGTGGCTATTAATATATTATCCTGATGTATTCTGTAGCAATTCATTTAAATATATTAGTTATTATTTTTGAAGTTATACTTCTTTTGGGGCGTTTGGGAAAAATGATGAGAGTGAATTTTACGACGCGCGCGCACACCGACACCTAAAACTCTAAAAACGACACCATGAAGTTGTTACGATGCGCGCACACTGACACCACAAAGCGACAACTTCAGTGGGTAATACCTTGCTTAGAATAAAATTATAAACTGTAAACAATTCGAATTTCAAAAATAAAAGTACCTCACAGTTACTTGCAAAATTTACTAACGAAGTCAACTTGCACCTAAATGAGAGGAGACATGTTATTGCTATCTTTATTGATTTTAGTAAGGCATTTGATGTTTTAAATTATAATATACTTTTTTCAAAATTAGAACAAAACGGAATTCAGGGTCCGGCCCTGAATTGGTTCAAAAACTATCACACAAACCGTCATACAGTAGTAAAGGTCGCAGGTGAATATAGTAATAAAATATCTACTACTCAGGGTACAGCCCAGGGCTCCATTATTGGTCCGTCTGAATACTTGTTATATGTGAATGATATGTGTAATATCTTTAAAGATTGCTCCATTTACCAGTTCGCAGACGACACATGTCTAATAGCTGCACATAACAACCTATTTAAAGCACAAGAATTGATGCAACATAACTATGATCAGCTGTGCAAATAGGCACATGATGTTGGGCTGGTAATCAATGCTCAAAAAGCTACTAAATATATGCATATACACTCAAGCTACATAAAATATGATACACAGCCCACTATCATTGCACATGAACACAGCTGTCTGCATCAACAAAACACCAAATGCAACTGTAACTCCCTGAAAATGGTTGATCAGCAAATGTATCTAGGCCTAATAATAGGTAGTAAATTTAACTGAAGACTACATGTTATTCACATTTGTAACAAACTAAGAGGAATACTTTGTAACTTAACAATACTTAGGCATAAAATTCCTTACCAAACTCTGAGACTTTTATATTTGGCGTTAGCAAATTCAATAATAAATTTTGGACTGAGTAGCTATGGCAGAACCTATAAAACTTATATACAAGAAATATCTTAAAAGCCTAACTATGTTAAGCAACTGTACAGCCATGATGATTCAAACTTGTTTAAATATTGTAAAACGTTAAATGTATATGAAGAAATTGAATTGGCATTGTCCTATGTGAAGAGTGGAATAGTTGAGTAAATAAAAAATATAGTAGACCTGAAACGCTACGTAAGTTGAACAGGTTACCGACATTTAAGCTTCCAACTTACAAAATGCCATAAATAGGCAAGCGCACATGGGAATACCTGCTCCCTCTTTACTCAATGAACTCCCACTCACTTTTTAAATAAAGTAAAATATTATAAAGTAAAAATAGCTAAAAGAATACTTAAAAAGTTTCTAATCAAATAACTAGATGTTCGGTATGGTATGTTATGTGTATGTAGTATTATTATAAGTTAGTATAATATATTATATAATAGTATCTTAAATATATTATATAATAATGTAAGTTGCCTGATCTGATGTGTTTATACCTGATTTATCTCCAATTTACATATTTATTAATTTACTTAGTGATTAGCTGATTAGTTAATAAATATATAAATGTACCATTATTATCAATAATAGTTTTATATAAGATAATAGTTTATAGTTAATAGACCACAGCAACTAAACCGTGTGTGGTTTCTGCTGTGGGGCTAGAAAAATTACACTTTGTGTGCCAGTTTGTTTCTTATATTTTAAATAAAGAAAAAACTGTCTCCCAAGTTTTCGTGGGAACTGATAACTATATTTAAGGTAGTTATTTGTAGTTATTCTTGTTTTGTTACCCTAAAGAAGTATAACTTCCTACGTGCGTACATAAGTACACACACACGTTTTTTATTATTATTACGCGAAAATATTTGGTTCAAATTATTTGATTAGACGATGATTTTAATACAGACTGCTTTTCGCCTACCTTACATGATTGCAAATTCTAACGGCGTTTTTGCCAATGGACACAATACACTTAATCGAATTATGAAAGAGTTCGTTTTAAACGACAAAATGTTTACACTATTTTATTTATTATTATGACAATCCGGAATTTCGGTAATATTGAGATTTTACTTGATTTTATTTTAGGCAAAAGAGCACCACACATGAAAAGTTTCTCACTTATCCAGATAAGCGGTTCGCCAGTGAATAAGTCATACCACCTACTGGATAGTTAAAAATAATATGTTCTTCTACGGAGGAAATGAAACAGGAGGTGGTACAACAGCATCTTTCTTATTACTACACAAAATAATACAAATCTACGGTTGACAACCCGCCCTCCAAGCGTGGCCACATGGTCACAGATGTCTTCAATAGATTGCCTTATAGGGCAAAAAGGTAAAAGCTGAACATGAGCCTCTCCCGTTGTAGAAAGGATTTACCTCAATCGTCACACTTGACATATTCACAACATGTTTTAGAGAAAGAAAATTATTTATTACGACAAACACCAACACACATGTTACAAAAGAAAAGGGTAAATTAGAAATGAGCTTAAATTTCTCTTATGACGTGTTTATTCAATTATAGATTTAAAGTTTTTTTTTTTTCCAAATAAAAGCGTTCCAAATAAAAACGAAACGCTGTGAGCTCGAGAGTTCACAGCGTTTCGCTTTATTTCCCATTACGCCGAGCCCAGAACCCCGAGTGGTTCACACTGAAATAATTTACCACATAAAATTAAAAGCGATTCTACACAAAAGGTATAAATCAAATGGGTCAGCGGAAGACTACTGTGAATACTCGCATTGTAGAACGAGAGTTAAAAGATGATAGATCTTGAGAAGATACTTTACCAGCACCGCGTCCAAAATCACCTACATAAAGAACTAAACACATTTTGGAACTATATGAAATCTCAACACAGACACTCACAGTCAATATTACAGAATGGATCTCTCCATCGACATCGGACGTTAACGGGTGAAGAAAGTGTAGAAAAATTCGCGAAGTATTTCCACTCGGTGCATAGTACGAAACAGGCAAATTTAGAATTGAACGCGAGTATCATTAATGCTGGTGTAGTTAATGGTGGTGCGCGCGTGCATTTAGACCGTTTAAAATTGAAAAAAGTTAGAGGTGCACGAATGGGTCGGCTCGACCGGGAAAGACCACAGAATATCAGCTTAAAATAGCAACTTAACGCTGCTGTGTTTCATATGGTGAGTGTTGAGAATCAGAGACCCTTTTACTGGAAACGAGGCATTCCGTCTTAGTCCTCACGGGTGACAACGCATCTGCGTTTTGATACTCAATCGAGGATAGATGTAGATATCTATGGGCCACAGCAACTACTTACAATCATGTGGACTGTGTGCTCGTTTGTCACCCTATTCCTAAAAAAGTGTTAGCTGAGCCTCTACTTCACATATATAACCTTTGCATTAAGTCGGCGGTAAGACCCAAGAGTTGGAAAATAATACGTATCGTGCCGGTGCCTAAGAATGTTTATCAACTAAAGTAGATGGGTTCAGACATGTAGCTGTCCTGTCAACACCGGCGAAAGTGTTGGAGTCTGCTATCCATAAGAGTATACTCACAGGTAAGCGCGCAGCTGAGAGATGCTCAGCATGGCTTTCGACTAGAACGGAGTATCGCAAGCAATCTCGTTTTGAACTACATGGCCGATATCGTGCTGGTAGTGGACAGTGAAGTGCAAATAGACGTTACTTATTTTGATTTCAAACAAGCCTTCGATCTGGTCGATAAAGACGTACTGCTTAAAAGTGATCAATCCTTGGTTTTACTCTACACTTATTATAATTATTTACCAGTTACGTGAGAAACAGACAGCAATATGTGGAATACGCTGGTTTCGAATCGAAACCCTATTACACTGGATCTGGTGGGTGTCTTTTGCCTCTCGAGTTTATATTAATGGTAAACAATCTGCCGAGTGTTGTGATTGACGCTAAATGCTTACTGTTCGCTAACGACCTTAAGCTGTATCTGCCGTTCAGGAACGGGAGAACCGTGAGAGATTACAACGCGATATTGACAGAGTGGTGTGAGCATAATAAGTTGCAGTTTAATACAGTTAAGTATGTAACACTAACTTTTCTCACGCACGCAATCTAGTGCTCTATAGCTAGTATACGCTGGATGGAGTAGCTATGGCTCGAGTGAACGAGGTTAAGGATTTGGGTGTTCGTTTCACCTTAGGACTTAATTTTCAAAATCATATCGCTGACATCTGCTAGTAAGCGTATCCAACTTGGTTTTATTTTAAAGCCTGAATTGAAAATAAATCTTGTTTACCCCGGAGAAAAGTTTTCTTAACTCCCAGAAGACGTACAGGCGTCGGTTAACTACACCTGGACTATTTCGATGCTTGCTTTCTACATTTCGTTCGCTAGTGAAAGCATTTGCTACTGCTCTATAAAATACATAAGGAATCGTAAAATATTTCGTAAAATATTTTATTTTGTTAACAGTTTGGTAAGCTATATATTGATTAAAATTATGAAATATAATTCTAAAATTTTTTCAACCTCTTTGAATTAAAAAACATTGACTTTCGAAAAAAAAATTGATTTAAAGCGTATTGCTTAGGTATAATTAGTTTAATTTTAAACCAGTAAGGCATTTTCTAAACGTCCAAGCGAAAATAATTACCTAAGTATTTTTTATTTTACTATATCTAAAAGGTAGCCTTAGTTAACAATTATACAATAATTAATAATGGGGGCTAGCCCCTATGTCAGTTTTCGTTCGTTCTTCTTCCTCAGTTCGTTTTTCTTCTTTCACTTTGTCACCATGGGTGCTATAAAGTGCCCGAAAAGTCGGGACTTTAAAAAAAACGCGATAAAATCCATAAAATTAGTTTTATTCAATATACCTACATAATATATGATATCTACTGTCTAAAAAAGATTAAGTTTATCAATCAATTCAATCTCATTTATTTTGGTATCAGAGAAAAATTTAGGTTCTATTCTATCTAGACATAAAGATGTAGATATAAAAATCACGAGGCACTAGCTACGAAGGTCTATCGGCACATCTCGTCGGTTTATCGCCCTTAAACATTTACATGTAACCACTACGTCTCTGGCGACAACCCTCGCACTCGTCTCCAAT
Organism: Parnassius orleans; assembly: GCA_029286625.1. Lineage (NCBI taxonomy): Eukaryota > Metazoa > Arthropoda > Insecta > Lepidoptera > Papilionidae > Parnassius > Parnassius orleans. Next base: position 2,285,787 of record JAGSMP010000137.1, read on the forward strand.
TTTATTACTATTTATCGTACCCATCCACTTTACAGCCAATAACTTATCTGCATCTAGCTTTGCATTCGTGATGTCATCAAAAGGGTTAACGCCGCTATGAAAATTCTGTAACGTTGTTGCCTCAATTACTTACAGCTTTTTATTTGTCGACTGCTCGGATTAAAATAAAAATATTACTTTAGTAAGAATTACATAAAGAGACTAGTTTTTTTTTAATCAACAAGTTGAAAATCTTATTCTCTTTCACTAGTCCGTAGAATAGATGAATATGAATTTTCTTCAATTAGTCAGCCGCCAGTCTTGTTTGGTAAACCTTTTTACTAGTCGGATGGTTCCTTTACTGCCTAGGAGTTGGAGAGAAGGTTACAGATGCGTTGTCGCCTCTGAGGACTTAGAGGGAATGCCACACTGTCTGATATCACACTATTGGTGTACTGCTGCTTGACGCCAGAGAGACTCTCCTGGTGGGTATCTACTACAATCAAGAATTTAAGGAATAAAGGAGCCATCACGACTAGTTAAAAAATTGCATATTTTCTCTTTTATGAAAAACTCTATTACTCTCGTAATATAGTGAATATTATTTTAATTTCTTAATTTGACTGTCCATACACTGTCTAATATTGTGGTAACTACTCTCTAAAATCTGTCAATGGTCGGTAAAGTTTTGTTACGACGGCTTAGAGCTGTTTAATGGCCGCTAACGAGTTTGATTACGCGATAAAAGCCAAAACAGTCGTCGTGTTTCAGTCTATCGTTTGTAAAAGTTTAATAAGTTCGTCATTAAATCCTAATATTAATATTACAAAAGCTATATTTTGGGGAACCCGCATTGTAACTTCCTTATTACATCTTTTTTTAATATTTGTGTCTTGACTCAATGAAGTAGTTTTAATAAATAATTTAACTTATCAAACAACTGTTTATTTGAAAAATAGGTTAAACCTTTTTTCATTTATTTCTTCCCATTTCATGTCTTTTCATTTTATTAATACACCAATAACCCGGGTTCCCCACCAATGAAATTTTGAATTGCTAATTTAAGGGCTGCTTTAACACATGCTCGTCAGTGAAAGAAAACATCGCAAGGAAACTTACATGTATGAGGAATATAAATGGCATGTGAAGTCCACAAATACGCATTGGGGAACACTTCTTTGCCCTAAATCTCTCTCAAAATAAGAGCGGGCCTGTGCTCAGCCGTAGGATATACATAATATAATAAAGCACTATCACGCCGCAAGCTACCAAACTTTTACGGATTCTAATTCACTCTTATTCGATCACTATTCCTAAATATTTACGGTGTTTTAAATTAAAAACTGATGTAGATGTGTCGTTTTAATTCTGAACTAAAAAATCTATTCGTTTCAACAGTCGAATAAAATGTAAACGTTATCGGTCCATATTGAAAAAAAAAGCTTTCGAAGGAAGAATATTAAAATCTGCTACATAGGAAATACCTAAGTTACTATTAATTTAAAATAAATATTACATAAGATCATCCTATTCGATACAGGTATTAATTTAGTGTTAAAATGGTGTAGATATTTATTACATTTTTGTACCAAATTAAAATCATCAAACAAATTAATCGTAACTATTTTAAGACATATATAAAAGTATCTTCCACATGAACCAATTAGTATCAAATCTTCCAAAGTACACAAATCGAAATCTTCGGTGACCTTAATCCGGTACTTCAGCAACTACAGTTACTCGATACCTTGTACTAGGGCGCTGTTAGCAACGTGGGCGACTATCTGAGGCGTCCCGCTCCAATCATATTTCCTTTTGTTTACACACAGTCTCCTCATAGTCGGCCGACGCCTTTGTTAGTCGAGAAAAAACATGTTTGATTAGGGCTGCGAAAATATCTTTCAGAACATTAAGATATTTTACAGTTTATTTGTTTTAAATTAATTATAATTAAAGATATTCTGACCAATGATGGCCGTGAGAAATTTCATAGCGACCGAGTAAATCGAATGCTACCACTACGTTTCATGTTAGGCGGTATAGAAAATATCGTTAGCATAATCGATGTTTCTGAACTACTCAGTTTCCGTTCTCTCTCGTTTTTATTCTACGGTTAAACATCTTGCATAAGATATTTAAATATATATATATATATATATATATATATATATATATATATATATATATATATATATATATATATATATATATATAAGGGCTTAGGTTTTTTGTACGTATTTTGGTATAATTTATAATCATTTTTACTTGTTAAATAAATGTTTTTTATAGAAGTTAGGTTGGACGAGCATCGCAATCGAACTCGCATAGGTATGGTCATTCCCCAGTTGAGTCGTCCATTTGAGCTGCAGCCAGAACACTTACTTCACTGCCCGTATCGTCCCGTAGGTATCGTAAAAGAACTGTTAGCTTATTTGTCACTCTAGTATTATAAAACCTACCTCTAATGATGACAGCTTAGAATGAATAACATTACCGTGTAATGGCGGTGTAAGAATATCCACTATCTCATATCATCCCGTGGGTGTCGTAAGAGGCGACAGAGGGAAACAAATCAGGAGATGGGCAGCAGCATCTTCCTGAGAACAGCTGAATAAAAAAAATTATGGTTGCCAACCGTGTGGCGAATATCCCCCTATGCGCAATCTATGGGAGGCCTATGTTTACAGTGGACTTTAATAGGCTGTAACGGAATTACATTAGAATTTCTTTATTTTTTCATCAATCTCATTTCAAATTTTGAGATCTAGAATATTTTACAGTGAAAGCTTTCTTTAAAGACAAATGTTTCAGGGAAACAATCATAAATGGAAACAGTTGCGGTCATCGCATGCTAAGTGATTTGCGGTAAGGCTCAGCCCTATCACTCTGGTAACAATCTCGTGGACGACGTAAGTGGGATAGATGTTAAATGTGTCGCCTTTTTATTTACAAATAGAACCAATTTCAATTGAACACGATGCCTCAGAGCTTAACTCTTTAAAAATATATAAATGTGTCCTTTTACGTTTTTAATTCATAAACAGAAACTATTTTAATGAATCACAATGTTACAGAATTAAACTCTTTAAAAATAAATATCTTTTATTTATTTATACTGTTCTTATTTTTAAAATGTTTTCACTGTGAGAAAATTATTTTCATTATATTTCTACAAATTTTTTCTGCTCTTTATACCAATTATAGATGTGACTTCTAAACATATTATGATATAACATTTTAGAACAAGAAAACATTTCGTTATTGTTGAATCTTATTTTTCTATAAGTGACATGAGGTTCTTCTTTCTTTCTAGAAAATGGGTCTAGGTTTTAAAACTAACGATTATAGTCAAACAAAAGGGCTGACATCTTGTGTACACACCGCTTAAAATTTAGTTAACATTACCTTTTCATATAAAACTAGCGATCCGCCCCGGCTTCGCACGGGTGATTTCTGGATCTTGATAACATTGTCATCTACCGGGTCCAATTGTAAATGTAAACCATCCAGAGACGCACTCAAACACACACAAAAAATAGGTGATAAACGAGCATAACTCACACACCTGATGGTAAATAGTGAGTGTTAATAATTTCACTGCTTCTGGTGGGAATCAAGCTTGGGCGGATCACTAACTATGCGGGCACTTATCCCCTGAGCTACTACCAATTTCCTTACTTAATTAATGTGTAATCGCTATGCCGTGTATGCCGGTGGCGTAAGAAAATCCACTATTATCCTGTGGGTGTCGTAAGAGACGACAGAGGGAAATGAAGCAGGATGGGCAGCAACACCTTCCTGATAACAACTCAAACTTATAAATAACTGCGGTTGCCAACCCGTTTACCGAGCGTGGCATTCTACGACTAATTTGTGTCAATCTATATGAGTCAATCTACATGAGTATAATAATAATTGTAGTCGCTATTGTCTCGACGAATATTTTTTTTTTCTAATTTGGAAGGTTATTTTATATGACTCAATCGCGTTAATTTAAAAACTTTATTTTAAAAACTGGTGTTAGTGGCGTTATCTCTCTCTTTAGAGACAAAATAAGGAGATTTTATTGTTTAATTACTAACCTTTTTTATACCTAATAACTAATATGGTTGTAGATGATTGTTGTTTCTCCTCTCAAATATTTAAAAACTGACAAACTGAACATCTAATTTGAATAATGCTTTTATATGCATAAATTACTTTGAAATGTCTGACTTTTATTATTAAACGAAAGAAGATATTAAAATTTAGATGTAGATTTAATTTTAGCATTAATCGACAGATGTCATTGTTCGCTGATAATTGTTTTTAAAAAAATCCTCCAAATCTTTTTAATGGTATTCAGCTTAATTAACTTGCTTTTTAAAGGAACTTGGTAGATGTAGAGATCACCACCGATTGTCAAGTGGGTTAAAGGGGTTTTGTTTCATCACTTACAGGAGAATAAGTTGAAAAAACAACAATAAATATCTTAACTTCTAATAATTACCCGTTCGATTTAAACGAATACAAGTGTTAGTTTTTTTTCTTTGCGAAGATAATATATCACTAGCAATAAGAGATTTTCTCACTTGGTCAAATCTCCGTGGCGCTGCCTCGTGTCCCATTTTTTATCAAGACAAAACAAAATTTTCAGCACTCCTTCTAAAGAGGCCTTTTTTAAAACAACGTTATGTATAGGTTTGTTACGGTTCTGTACTTAAAAAGTCCAAACAAAAATGTGTCAATATTCTATTGTCTATATATTGACTTCATATTTGGCATAATTTTAGAATTTATTTGCCAGTTTTTAGTTATATTTGGTGAGAGAATTTCGGATTCTTTATTTTATTAACATATGGCCATCGAAAATAATTGCTTGCTCAAAAGTTTCAAAAAATACATTTCTTCAAAATTTTTTGTTATTTAACTTTATGACTTTAAAAATATCAAGTTTCCTTCTTATCATCAATTCTGCAATCCGAGAAGCTCTGTACGGACGGTCCAGTGAACTAACTGTACCCATTGAGTTCTATGTACTACGTACTAGAGAAGCTATTCCAAACAAAAAATGTGCACTACTCTGTTTTCGCGCATGCGCGGCAGATAGTAGATTTTAGTCTATGATTGTAGATAGCGTGGCATATAAATGAAGAAATTTATTTTTTCTATTGTAATATTATTACCTATTTATTCCCTTCAACAACAAATAATTTTACTTATTTGACTACTGAATTATTAAGACTTGCATGGGACTATCCTCAGAATTTCTAAGAGAATTACTCTGCGGTATAAAATCTCCATTATGAGAATATCAACAGAAAAACCAGGATAACAGACATAGCCCAGCGGATCAGTAAGCTGAAGTGGTAATTGGCAGGCCGTCCATATACCCCCAAGAACCGACTTCAATATAAATTATTAAGGATAACTCAATAACTATTGGTCAGACCTTGATCAAATTTATAGGGGCCACATGAGAAGCACCAGCTTTTAAATAAAAAAAGAATCATCGAAACCGGTTCAACTAGAAAACAGTTATGCGGTTACACCTCCTCCTTTTTGAAGTCAGTTAAAAAGATTCTCAATTGGCGTTGGCGATGGGCGACCCCACTAGCTAGCACTAGTTTTTATTGTTATTGCCACAAAATTTGTGGCAATCTTTGGGGGAGGCCTACGTTCAACAATGGGATTGTGGTAGTGAAATGTAGTGTTTAAGACTTGCATAATTCTTCACGATTTTTGCTTTATTGACTTCACCAAGGTTCTCGAGCGGCAGGCTGGTACCGGCAAGCGAAGTGTAGGGCAGCTTTAACTAGATGGAGTGGCAACCTGGTAAGAGATGCAGGAAGTCGATGGATGCAAGTGGGTCAGGATCGGTGCTTAGTGGGATTCCTTGGGAGATGCATATGTTTAGCAGTGGAGTGGTGATTGTCGTATTATTATTTGTATACAGGTAGAATAAGAAAGCAATAAAGCGGGCAGTTCACAATCTAGCCGTTGTCTTATTTGCACGCGTCCCCTGTTATATGATATGGCGCAGTTGGTAGGATTGGTGATGGGCTGTATCATCATCATCCTCACAAACCGCGTAGAAAGTAAACAATATTTCAATGAATTTCAATTTCAAAATTTGGGAACATCAGTAATTTTAAGGGTTAGTTATGTTTCTATTATCGTATTCGAAAGAAATACCACAAAACATACTGAAACCTGTTTTCGTTGTTTTATATTTACAGTATTAATACTTTTTTAGGCGTAGACATGAAATTCCATAACACAAAAATGTGTGCCGCTTATTAAATCCCAATCTTTGGAGAAATTTTAGTTATTTCTTTATATCTTCGTCAAAAAATAACATAAAGGGTTGAAAGTCATAATAGAGCTTTTCAGAGCTATTAAAACAAAATTTTCTATAGAAACCGTCTAGTTTTACAAATAAATGACATGGTTTCTAGTGGTCAAATAAATATGTTTGTGTAAATAGACCGTGGTGGTAGGGTTACGCGCCCGCTGTAAATTTCAGTGCGGTACCAGCCGAGGTGCGACACCAATGAAATTGTTAATTGCAACTTTTATTCCTAATTTGCCACATGCTCAATAGTGAGAAAAACATCGTAAGGATTTCCTTACTTATTTTATTATTCAGATATGGAGAAATCTGCAGATTCTTTGGGTGCAGGAAATTTTACAATGTAAATATTCTGCATATTTGCGTAGTAAAATATTTTGAAGACATGTGAAGTCTGCGAACACGCACTGGGGCCGCGGACTAACTTTTCTATAACCCTTTCAGAAAGAAGAGGAGGAGGAGGCCTGTGCCCAGTTATGGGACATATATAACATTGTTACTTTACTTTAATGTTTTGTGTAGTGACTCCCAATTAAGCTGTGGTAATCTTAATTATTAAGCCGTGGTAGCTCAGAGGCTAAATGCTCGCTGTAAATTTCACATTACGCGAGCAACCCTGTTTCGATCCCCGCTGGTACCTACGAAATTGTTAAATGCAATTTTAAGTGTGTAGTATTCTGCATGTCTGAAAAATAAAAAATAATATGTGAAGTTCACCAAACACGCTTTGGTTCAGCGCTATGAACACTTCCTTGCCCTAAAACCTCCTCAAAAATGAGAGGTCTTTGCCCAAGAGTGGAACGAATATAAGCTGTAAGTTTACTACTCATAATTATTGATAAATATAAAAAATTTAAACGGAAAATTGCCCAAGACACTGCGAAAATGTACCCATTTCAATTATATAATTTAAATGTGCTTACCCTTCTTTCTAGCCTTTGTAACATTATGTGTATTAATAATAACTTTTTATAAGCTGTTTTACTCATTATTAATTTTAAATAAAAAATATTTTCTTCGTTTCTATTAGCTCGTAAAAATAACATGCTCTAGGGAAAAAAATCCATTACGCAACCCATGTCAGGCGAATTGGCGATAGCAGTATGCATGATATCTGAGGCCATCTTTAGGAGGCCAATGGTCTTTCTGGCATTTCTTATAAATGTCTCTTATAATACCCATGACGAAATGGGTTGACCCCTTACCATCACAACACGGCATACAACACTTACGAGAACGTTTTCATCTGGTTAAAAATATAAACTCTAAAATCTGTTCACGTATGAAAAACTTTATTACTTAGAAACCTTAGATAAATTATTGTTTTTCAGTTTTAAATAATTTAATTACACCACATTTCTGTCTTTACAAAGCACACGTGTAAACCGAAATGCCGAATCAGCGCCGAAATTGCTAATTTTGATTCCTTAAATTGAAATGCAAACTATGTTAGTAGCATTCCCTTGATGATTAGGGCGGTGGGCGGCGCAAAGCGGCACCCACCGTGTGCTATATAAGCGAAGGCTTGGGCGGGCGGCGGCACAACACCACTTGTTGCGAACGCTCTCGCCTGGTTGCCGCTGAAGCCTCAGTAACTTAACACGTTCCAGGTAAGTGACTTTATCTATGCAATTAATTCGTAGGAAATTGTAGGAATCACAAGGGAGGCATGAGGATAGAGTTCGTAATTTGAAAAAATGGGGATAATAATATTTTTATGACTATATCAGTAATTTTATAGTTACTAATAAATTACAAAAAGCATTAAAAAATCTCGAAAGTAATTTTTCGAACCAATCAATATTATTTATCAGGCTTCAAGTGAGTAAAGAAAGTGCAAATAAAATTATCACGTAAGTTAGCATATTTTCAAGTGAAAGAAATAAATATACATAATATACATAAACTGAAAAATTGTATTAATATCCCGTATTAATTTTAATAGCAAAAGATTACTTACATCAAAATATTAATAATCGTGCTTTAAAACTCAAAAATGTTTCAGAATTATCGTACTTTTTATATATCGACGACGGCGAAGAGCTTTATGCATTTTTTTTTAATAATTTGACAAAGTGATTTAAAGAAATTATAAAGAAAGAGGCTAAAATAATTATTTTGCAGTAAGTATAATAGTTATATTTCGCTTACGGTCATCTTAAACGACGTTAATTTAAAAGGTGTTTTAATAATTATTACTTTTTATTTTATTTCGTTAAGGTATATATATTTTATTTTCGGCCAGTGAAGAGTTATTTCATTGGAGTTTTTTGCTTTTTTGTGTGTTAAATAAAATATTAAATGAAAATTTCATTAAAATATACTAGCGTTTATTTAAAACTCAAATATGAGTTCACCTTTTCGTCACGACGGTTCTCTTTACGAATAGACTCTATATATACCTATATAATATTAAAACTGTTATATATTACATTATATTGAAAAAGTAACACTAGCTGTACTGGCAGACGTTGTTCTGCCCTTTCTGCGCGATTATTTTCATTCCAGACTTTTTACAGTGTAAATATAAAATTTATTAATAACTCAATCACAGCGCGTGCCACCTATCGGCTCCAGATTTAGGATTTCCTTTTTTGACACTAAGCCAATAATATATTAAGAAAATTTGTAATTTTGGTCAATAAGTATAGAAATTGTTGCAGTATAGAACTTGACTACAGCCCCAAATATCAAATCCTAGCATAGCTTTGAACCATCGAAACAAATATACTGTGTAAATATAAAATAAATAAACTGCAATCGTTCAAGTTGTTCATAAATATATATTCCCGTTTATCACTCCAAGTAAGCTTAAAATGCTTGTATTAGGAGTGATTCACAACAGTAGTCAAATGGCGGTTTAAAATTCACAGCTTTTGGGCTTGAACAAAAATTTATTAATTATCAAAGACATGAAATTCGCCCACACAAACTGGGGCAGCGTGGCGGACATTTCCTTGCCTTTAAACCCTCTCTCAAATGAGAGGATGGATGTGCCTAGCAGTGGAACGTATATAGGCTGTTACTTTACTGGAATAAATAATTTTTGTTTTGGGAAAGTTTATGATTAAAGAAAGTTTATACTTAGTTATGATTAAAGTAAATTTGAGATTGAGTTTTGACACAATGGTATCGGAATACTTTTTATTATCTACCAAATCAAACATTTCTAGGAGAATAAAGTGCAATGACGTCGTAATTTTTGTAGTCAGTTTATCACCTTATTTATATATTTTTAAATGACAAAAATATAATTTAACTTCAAATAGAAAATAAACCAAATTTTAAGATACCTCTAAAAGTAATAAAATTATACGTTTTAAGTTATACGTTGTAGTTATTTATTAACGGTGATGTCAGCACATATTACACCTGATGGTAAGTGGCTATAGTGGCCTATAGGCAGGCCGTCCATATAGCCCCAAGAACCGACTTCAATATAAATTATTAAGGATAACTCAATAACTATTAGTCAGACCTTGATCAAATTTATATGGGGCCACATGAGAAGCACCAGCTTTTAAATAAAAAAAGAATCATCGAAACCGGTTCAACTAGAAAAAGTTATGCGGTTACACACATAAAAAAACAAACAGTTGCATTGAGTACCTCCTCCTTTTTGAAGTCAGTTAAAAAGATTCTCAATTGGCGTTGGCGATGGGCGACCTCCACTAGCTAGCACTAGCACGTGGCTCAGGACCGTACTTTGTGGCAATCTTTGGGGAGGCCTACGTTCAACAATGGCCTTGTGATAGTAAAATGTAGTGTTTAAGACTTGCATAATTCTTCACGATTTTTGCTTTATTGACATAACCAAGGTTCTCGAGTGGCAGGCTGGTACCGGCAAGCGAAGTGTAGGGCAGCCTTAACTAGATGGAGTGGCAACCTGCTAAGAGATGCAGGAAGTCGATGGATGCAAGTGAGTCAGGGTCGTGCTTAGTGGCATTCCTTGGGAGATGCATATGTTCAGCAGTGGAGTGGTGATTGTCATATTATTAATTGTATGCAGGTAGAATAAGAAAGCAATAAAGCGGGCAGTTCACAATCTAGCCGTTGTCTTATTTGCACGCGTCCCCTGTTATATGATGTGGTGCAGTTGGTAGGATTGGTGATGGGCTGTATCATCATCATCCTCACAAACCGCGTAGAAAGTGAACAATATTTCAATGAATTTCAATTTCAAAATTTGGGAACATCAGTAATTTTAAGGGTTAGTTATGTTTTTATTATCGTATTCGAAAGAAATACCACAAAACATACAGAAACCTATTTTCGTTGTTTTATATTTACAGTATTAATACTTTTTTACGCGTAGACATGAAATTCCATAACACAAAAATGTGTGCCGCTTATTAAATCCCAATCTTTGGAGAAATTTTAGTTATTTCTTTATATCTTCGTCAAAAAATAACATAAAGGGTTGAAAGTCATAATAGAGTTTTTCAGAGCTATTAAAACGAAATTTTCTATATAAATCGTCTAGTTTTACAAATAAATGACATAGTTTCTTGTGGTCAAATAAATATGTTTGTGTAAATAGACCGTGGTGGTAGAGTTACGCGCCCGCTGTAAATTTCAGTGCGCTACCAGCCGAGGTGCGACACCAATGAAATTGTTAATTGTAACTTTTATTCCTAATTTGCCACATGCTCAATAGTGAGAAAAACATCGTAAGGATTTCCTTACTTATTTTATTATTCAGATATGCAGAAATCTGCAGATTCTTTGGATGCAGGAAATTTTACAGTGTATTCAAAATATTTTATATTTTGAAGACATGTGAAGTCTGCGAACACGCACTGGGGCCGCGGACTAACTTTTCTATAACCCTTCTAGAAAGAAGAGGAGGTCTGTGCCCAGTTATGGGACATATATAACATTGTTACTTTACTTTAATGTTTTGTGTAGTGACTCCCAATTAAGCTGTGGTAATCTTAATCATTAAGCCGTGGTAGCTCAGAGGCTAAACGCTCGCTATAAATTTCACATTACGCGAGCAACCCTGTTTCGACCCCCGCTGGTACCTATGAAATTGTTAAATGCAATTTTAAGTGTGTAGTATTCTGCATGTCTGAGAAATAAAAAATAATATTTTGAAGACATGTGAAGTTCACCAAACACGCTTTGGGGCAGCGCTATGAACACTTCCTTGCCCTAAAACCTCCTCAAAAATGAGAGGAGGTCTTTGCCCAAGAGTGGAACGAATATAAGCTGTAAGTTTATTACTCATAATTATTAATAAATATAAAAAATTTAAACGGAACATTGCCCAAGACACTGCGAAAATGTACCCATTTCAATTATATAATTTAAATGTGCTTACCCTTCTTTCTAGCCTTTGTAACATTATGTGTATTAATAATAACTTTTTATAAGCTGTTTTACTCATTATTAATTTTAAATAAAATATATTTACTTCGTTTCTATTAGCTCTTAAAAATAACATGCTCTAGGAAAAAAATCCATTACGCAACGCTTGTCAGGCGAATTAGCGATAGCAGTATGCATGATATCTGAGGCCATCTTTAGGAGGCCAATCGTCTTTCTGGCATTTCCTATTGATGTCTCTTATGATACCCACATGACGAAATGGGTTGACCCCCTTACTACATCACAACACGGCATACAACACTTACGAGAACGTTTTCATCTGGTTAAAAAATATAAACTCTAAAATCTGTTCACGTATGAAAAACTTTATTACTTAGAAACCTTAGATAAATTATTCTTTTTCAGTTTTAAATAATTTAATTACACCACATTTCTGTCTTTACAAAGCACACGTGTAAACCGAAATGCCGAATCAGCGCCGAAATTGCTAATTTTGATTCCTTAAATTGAAATGCAAACTATGTTAGTAGCATTCCCTTGATGATTAGGGCGGTGGGCGGCGCAAAGCGGCACCCACCGTGTGCTATATAAGCGAAGGCTTGGGCGGGCGGCGGCACAACACCACTTGTTGCGAACGCTCTCGCCTGGTTGCCGCTGAAGCCTCAGTAACTTAACACGTTCCAGGTAAGTGACTTTATCTATGCAATTAATTCGTAGGAAATTGTAAGAATCACAAGGGAGGATAGAGTTCGTAATTTGAAAAAATGGGGATAATAATATTTTTATGACTATGTCAGTAATTTTATAGTTACTAATAAATTACAAAAAGCATTAAAAAATCTCGAAAGTAATTTTTCGAACCAATCAATATTATTTATCAGGCAACGTAAGTTAGCATATTTTTAAGTGAAAGTAATAAATATACATTAGATCGATATGAGGCTCAAAAAATTTGGAAACTGAAAAATTGTATCAATATCCCGTATTTATTTTAATAGCAAAAGATTACTTACTTAAAAATATTAACAATCGTGCTTTAAAAACTCTACTTTTTTATATATCGACGACGGCGAAGAGCTTTATGCATTTTTTAATAATAATACAAAGTGATTTAAAGAAATTATAAAGAAAGAGGCTAAAATAATTATTTTGCAGTAAGTATAATAGTTATATTTCGCTTACGGTCATCTTAAACGACGTTAATTTAAAAGGTGTTTTAATAATTATTACTTTTTATTTTATTTCGTTAAGGTATATATTTTATTTTCGGCCAGTGAAGAGTTATTTCATTGGAGTTTTTTTGCTTTTTTGTGTTACCTTCTTATTTTGTGTTAAATAAAATATTGAATGAAAATTTCATTAAAATATACTTGCGTTTATTTAAAACTCAAATGTGAGTTCACCTTTTCGTCACGACGGTTCTCTTTACGAATAGACTCTGTATATATAATATTAAAACTGTTATATATTACATTATATTGAAAAAGTAACACTAGCTGTACTGACAGACGTTGTTCTACCCTTTCTGCGCGATAATTTTCATTCCAGACTTTTTACAGTGTAAATATAAAATTTATTAATAACTCAATCACAGCGCGTGCCACCTATCGGCTCCAGATTTAGGATTTCCTTTTTTGACACTAAGCCAATAATATATTTTGAAAATTTGTAATTTTGGTCAATAAGTATAGAAATTGTTGCAGTATAGAACTTGACTACAGCCCCAAATATCAAATCCTAGCATAGCTTTGAACCATCGAAACAAATATACTGTGTAAATATAAAATAAATAAACTGCAATCGTTCAAGTTGTTCATAAATATATATTCCCGTTTATCACTCCAAGTAAGCTTAAAATGCTTGTATTATGAGTGATTCACAACAGTAGTCAAATGGCGGTTTAGAATTCACAGCTTTTGGGCTTGAACAAAAATTTATTAATTATCAAAGACATGAAATTCGCCCACACAAACTGGGGCAGTGCCTTTAAATCCTCTCTCAAATGAGAGGATGGATGTGCCTAGCAGTGGGATGTATATAGGCTGTTACTTTACTGGAATAAATAATTTTTGTTTTGGGAAAGTTTATGATTAAAGAAAGTTTATACTTAGTTATGATTAAAGTAAATTTGAGATTGAGTTTTGACACAATGGTATCGGAATACTTTTTATTATCTACCAAATCAAACATTTCTAGGAGAATAAAGTGCAATGACGTCGTAATTTTTGTAGTCAGTTTATCACCTTATTTATATATTTTTAAATGACAAAAATATAATTTAACTTCAAATAGAAAATAAACCAAATTTTAAGATACCTCTAAAAGTAATAAAATTATACGTTTTAAGTTATACGTTGTAGTTATTTATTAACGGTGATGTCAGCACATATTACACCTGATGGTAAGTGGCTGTAGTGGCCTATAGGCACAACATCTATCAAAATGCTGATGCGTTTTCGCCTCTGAGGTCTAAAATGGAATGCTTCACAGGTTGTAATCATACTAGCTCCCTATACCCTTCTTATTATTATGATGCCACACGTTTTACGTATAAGTATTATATAATTATGTCTCATAACTATGCAGTAGTACTATTTTATGATGATTTCCCCGTTCGGACTTAAGTTCGAGCACTAATAGCATAAGTTAAAACGGATAAATTTTACGTTCAGAATTTAATTTCCATGCAGTCTTAGAACTTCATAAGGCACATAAATTGATTAAAATCGTAAATAAGTTCTTTATATATTTCTCGCTAAGTTTCCAAGTTAACAGAACGCAATAAAAACTATAGGTTAATCAAGTAATTAGAATATTATGAAATATTGATGAAATTGAATCGGAGCGAATATTTAGGAATTTTATCACACTGAAATTTTATTTCGATTACTATTATATTTTCGTCATCATTATAATCATCATTACAGCCCATCACAAGTCGCTCAGGGCTGATATCATATGAGGCTCTGGCCTTATAATATGGAATATTATATAAAAATATATGTGTAAATTATTATTAATATAATTATTAACAATGTTTATAATATTATTAACAATAAATTTAATTAGTATTTTAATAGAGTAAATCTACTTTGATTTTACTATTTTGAATTTCGTTTATTATGTGAGAGCTAAATAATTTAAATAAATTTGTCAGAATACGACTGTAATGCTTGACTTTTTTTTTATTTACCGTTGAAATGGCGAACAACACAGCGAAATAATTAACATCAGCAAAATTTACAAAACAGAGGAATAAAATGTTTTAAACTAGTGTCTGTTGCGTATACAGAGGACGGTTGTAAACTTAACGTATTATTTGGAAGCTATAATCGAATATGACCAGGAGCATATGATCATTATGATCAAGTTTACTGATAGTCACATTAAAGTACATCCATACATAACTTTCAACGCTGAAATCATGAGGCACATTTCATTTTTTTTATTAAAGTAAAGGCAGCAAATCTAAACTTCGTCCACCTGTAAGTTAATGCTGTGTTTACCTTGTATTGAGAATAAATTATTTTGCACGTTTTTTAATAGAAAAAGGGTAACAAACGAGCACAGTCCGCCTGATGGTAAGTGCATGCTGTGGCCCATAGACATGTATGTACATCTATCCTCTATTAAGAATAAAAATGCAAACGCGTTGTCGCCCCTGAGGAATAAGATAGAATGTCTCCTTACCAGTTAAAAGGTTTCCGGTTTTCGTCAGCCCCCCCCCCCCCCAGTCGAGCCAACCTATTCGTGCTGTAGCAAACAATATAGCTGCAGCGTGGCCTCGTACAAGTATATCTAAAGTGAAAATGAATTGTGTAATTCAAAAACTTTGTTATACAAGCCATTATTAGCCTGGAAAGTTTCAAAGGCCTTTTATAACTCTTGATATCTTATTCTTATAAGGAAATGTTATAAAGCGAGCAGATCGCTTTATTTAAATACGGATTAACTTTAACATGCGTTACTGTCGTAACTGGTTAACTTTTTAGCCAATTTTAACATGAAACTTCGAAGCAATTTAAACTGTACTTTTTTGGATATTTCACATTATGTTTATTATTAGGTTTAATAATCTAATTACAATACTGTTACTATACTTTCATAAATTCATTATCTCTAAATGTTATCCGAAAGAAGCGTTATCTATTAAATGATATTTTTAATATAAAACAGAGCATTTTATATATTATGTAAGTGTAGTTTGCTACATGACACATAAATAATTTTGACCTAAGATTATAATTCATTAATTTATTACAGCTTATCAAAGTCCACTGCTGAACTATAGGCCTCCCCATAGATTTCCTAGTATGGGGGCATATTTTTCATAGTTGCCACACTTCGCATGAGGCTTGGCAACCGAAATTGTAATTTTTTATTAGTTTGCCATGTTTCTTTCTGTCGCCTTTTAAGTCACCCATGACGATTTGGGGTAGTGAATATTCTTACATTGCCACTACACGGTACACGGGTAAGGGATTATAATATGGTGTCTGAAATTGATTTTATTTACTTACATGTATATATGTAGTACTTTATTTTGTAGAGAAATCTAGATTATTTACAAAGAATATTATTTTTTATATATCCATGTATTAATTAATATTGTTACTTTATTTATTTATATCGCCTCTCAATTACAAATATCACACTTAATACCAATCAGCTTTTAAGATCTATTTGAATATAACGGAACAAAATCTTACCTACTTATGCCTCTGATAAAATGCAAATTATAAAATGTAAATTACATTAACAAAATAACCTAGCAGAATAAGGTGACCATTAATTGGGGGCCCAAAACATATTACGAAATAAAGGCACGACGTTTTGACCATAAAATTTAATCATTTTAATTGAGGCTTTTCATGTTAATGACGTTTATTCATCATATAATAACAATATACAGTTCGTCTATCAGTGACAAATACTTAAAACAAATAACATACACAAGGGTGGACAAAAACGAGCGCGCTTTACCATTAACATTGGCTGCATCACCACTTACCATCAGGTTGGACAGTAGTCAACCACTGGCTATAATAATAAAAAGGAAACGATTAGAAACTAGGATAAGTGTTTTATCAAGCATTTTCAACCAACTTCAAAAAAGAGGACGTTCTCAATTCGTCGGAATTTTTTATTTTTTTATGTATGTTCACCGATTACTCGAAGACGCCTGAACTGATGTGGAAAATTCTTTTTTGTTTCAAACGGTATACTTCCCAGGTGGTCCCTTATAAATTTGATTAAGGTTTGACCAGTAGTTTTTGAGTTATCCTTAATAATTTATATTGAAGTCGGTTGTACATTTTTAATTTTACCACTTGTATGTTTTATAGTATTGAATAATTTAGAAACAGTGGCGGTCTTTATCAAAGAAAAAATATTGCAAGTGGATCTGAATTCCACAAATTCGCTTAGGTGTAAGTAAAGAAAAAAAAATCTAATATTAGTCGCAGTTATTAAGGAGCTTTAAACTAATTCCCTAACCTTATCTCATGCCTCATCTTGGATCAATTTGGAAGAGAAGGTGATATTTGTAGAATATTTAGGACTGCTACCAATGAATTTGTCTGACCGAGGTTTACAAACAGTCCGTCAAGCCATTGCGAATCCCTCGCGCCTCGTTACCCGATTATATACTCGTAGTTAGCCATACCCAACATTTATGTAACTTAAGTGAGTTCACAGAATTACAGGTGGGCAGGAGAATAGACGCAAGTACAATTCGACCCCAATTTATATTATTGCTGTAATAATGGATTATTTTATTAACAGTTTTAACACACTTGCAGTTTTATATAAAGAAATAAGCTAAGAAATTGTTTCTTTTCAAATAAATTACTGTCCATATTGCTGATGTCATTATTACAAAGAACTGGTAATAAACTTTAATCACGTTATACTGAATACATAAGCGCTGTAGTATTGGCAATTTTTTTTTTAAATTTATGTAACGATCTTGAAAAGTTCTTGTGATTTCAAAGATCCAAAATTTATTATACAACATGAAACAAAAACCCTTTGGTTCCCGTTAGGTGTGTTATCAGAATCATTATTCAAATGTATAGAAATATTTTTTCAGAAAATTCGATCTTTAAAATTTAATTTAATTAATTTTTTTTTAATAAAAATATTCATACATAAATATCACAATTTAATTTTTAAATATAGATGTATCATTTATAAAGCGAACTTACAAATATAATTTAAGTAATTCTTGCGATTATGAACAATAGAAATAATATTCTGAAAATTATTTTATTAATACTATACGTAGTAAGTATTATAAATAATTTAAAATATATCATAATCGAACTTTATACATAAATCTATACATTTGAATAAAATTGAAGTGTCTGTCTGTAATATCGAAAGAAGTGAATAGGTTTTTACGCTAAGACAGTGCGATACCATCAAGGGCTTCATCAGCACTTACCACCATATGGGATTGTGGTCAAGCACTGGCTGTTAATAAGTAAAAAAAACTGCCCGATAAGATCAGGGGGTTTCATGCTATTAAGACATGTATAACTTTTTTTTTTAATTTTGTCTATTTGTCTATCTGTCTGGGCTAATCTTTGGAATGGCTGAAAAGATTTTGATGAAACTTCACGAACAGATAGATACCAATAACAAGATACCTATAATGCCAGGAGTAGCGAAATACTGGCTGAAACGAAATATGTAATAACGTACTTCTTTTTTTAAATAAATATTTTCTGTAATCAGACAATGCAATAAAGGGGAAAATTGGTCAACAGTGATAAGCGAAAAAGTTATTTTCAGTGGTTCGGCAAGATTCCCTCACGGGAATATAATGTTTAACGGATCCTTACTGGCAAAGGTGGATCAATTCAAAACGTATTTCAAAGGCGATGTTATTGAAATTGGTTTCGATCGACGGTTTTGAACGGTAGAAACGGATTTGTGAGCGGTCCAATCTGAAATTCAGTATATTGGGCTTTGAGCACGGGAGTTAGCTATTTACCACGTTATTTGATGTTAGAATTGCTGTCATTTTGTAAAATTACAAATACAGATTTACAGACTTGACATTTACCTTTCAGTCGGAGAGTTGTACTTTTATATTAAAATGTATTCCTTATATTTGATCATTTGTACATATTATGGTGATAATAACATAATGATAATAATAATATGTTTTCATACGTGGTAGAGCCATGCTGCATCTATACAGTTGTAGCACGAATGGGTCGGCTCGATCGGGGAATTACCACTCTCTCTCATAATATCAGCGTAAAATAACAGCTTACTAGCGGTGATATGTCTTTTTGAACAATATTAAGTCACATTTTTGCCTCTTCTTTAGCGTCAATCGTATCTGCGATACTTACGTCTTTTTTTAACTTCCTAAAATAGTCGGCAGGATGAAAATGAATTAGCCTAGCCCTCTATATCGTTAAACTTAATCGCAATTGTGGGAAAACTGTTGCTTATCTTGAAACAAAAATTTAAACTTAATTAAGCTTGCCTACCAAAACGGATAACGGATCAGCAGGACAGACATGAAGCCCCGCCATTTCTTGTTACAGTACCCATTAGAATTGTTTAAATTAAAGAATATACTCCAAGCGCGTATTTATTTTTATTCACGTAATTACCGTGCCGTGCACTTGATGTCACAATTAACCAAGGACTAGAATTCTAAGCTCGAATATTGCACACGTGAAATTGACGCGCCCCGTGGCCTGTCGCTTGCACCATATGCGTCAGAGTTTCCGTGTTGCACGGTAATATATTTCCAATTAGAATAATCAAGCCATCACCGGCTAACTAGATGGTCACGTAATCAATCTAGATTTCCAATGATTTCTTTTGACCTAACTTGTATATTAAATGTAAAAGACTTTGTTATACAATGACTATGGCATAGCATCATTAAAATTAAATTAGCATTCTACAACCATTTTAAAATACATTTATTCATAAACTCCCACGCTGCCAGAGGGGTAGACAGAGACTACGGATCTCCATTTGCCACGATCCCGACACACCTCTCTTGCTTCTTTCGCGTTCATATACTCGTAACTAAGCATACATGCTTGTCGGTTAAGGATACTTTTAATTTGGCCAATCTTCAATATATCACCAATTTGGTCGATGAGTTTCCGTCTAGGGCGTCCCTTGCCGACTCTGCCACTCACTTCTGCAACATAAATTTGTTTTGTCACTCTTTTCTCATTCATTCTTTTTACGTGTCCAAATAACCGAATAATTCCTTTCTTAATCCTAGTCACAAGATCTTCTTGTAAACTACACTTGTCTCTTATTACAGACACTATCATTCAGAGTCAGCTCAGAGCATAATGAAAGCATTTTCAGAGCATTAATTTTACTTTCATGCTTCTTATGCAATACCGAACTTTTACTACCTTATATTAAAGTGAAGATTAATACAGCATTGTGCATTGCCATACAACCATTTTCTTTCCAAAAATACCAGGTTTTTCCTAATACGTATCTGGTTCTCATTATTTACAAAATGAATTTAGACGTTAAGAACAAATAATATGCCAATATATTTATCATCCGCCTTTACCTTACCCTCTCTAATAGTATTTTTATTTTTAGGCGTAGATTGTCAAGAGCGAGCGAACATAGCGGGCCTCCTTTTTACAATTTTTAAGATCACGGTCCGTACTCTTAAGGATTAGGTTAATGTCACTTAAGCCTAAACACAATTATAATAAAGAGCGTTTACTTTCATGTAGCGTTGTAAAAATATCCCCTACCCCATATCATACCGTGGTTGTCTTAAGAGACGACAGAGAAAAACAAACTAGGAGATGGGCAACAGTGTCTTGATAATAACAACTAAAAAATTAAATCTGTGGTTGCTAACTCACCTGCCAATTTTTTATATGTCGTTTATAAGATATTTGTGTTTTAGTGTGCATTTGAAAGTGAAATATAGCTTACTTAATGTACAAACGTAAAAATGTAATAAATTACGATAGAGTGTCGACTACTAGGCGAACACTAGTTAACATTAATGCCCAAATTTTCAATTCGCACATAAAATTTATTCAAATACGCAATGAATAAAATAGTTCAATAGTTTCACTTTTATATACAGATTTATATAATGGATAACTTTTATCTGACGATATAAAAATCAGCCCAATGCTAAGAGGCGTGCTAACAGGCTTATTGGTTAAATCCAATCTTACCAGCCTCGAACACAGGCGCAAAGTAGCCAGCCTTTCAGTTTTCTACAGGATGCATTTCGGAGAGTGTGCGCAGGAATTGCAAAATTTAATTCCTCCCTCTCCCTTCCACCATTGGAAAACCCACGCATTCGAACCAAACGGTTTGCTGCATCATTCGTCATGCATGCAGCAAAGGAGTGGAATAAGTTGCCAGCATCTGTCTTTCCATCCAATTACAATGTGTGTGATCATTTAAATGTCCGAAGATTATTATCAGATAAGGCTTCGGAAATGCTATGCTCAGAGTTTCTCTGAAGTGTAGGGAGGCCCCTCACTAAATAAAGTAACGACCTGGTAAGAGCACGAAGTCGCTGGATACAGATGGCTCAGCACCGCGCTTTGTGGCATTTCGTGGGGGAAGCCTATATTCAGCTTCAGCAGTGGACTATGAAGGCTTTACTTATTCATGTATTGTACTCTATCAGAAGTCCACTGCTGAATATAAACTATAGGTTACCTCAAAGAGATGAGGGGGAGGGTATTTGCCTGGTCGTCAGACTTTATTACTGTGCATATCACTCAGAGCAAAAAGACACAAAACATTCTCACATTTCCTTGATAATTACTTACATTAACGCTATCATATTTCAAATAGTTTACTTTATTTTGGAAATATTTTTATGTCGGAAAAAGTTTCCTTTGTGAAACACAAAAACCTTCGAGTAAAAACTTTTCTAATATAATAAAATACACAAATCGGGCCATCTTGTACGTCTTCCGATTTAAATTATTTTAACATTTTGACTGAACGGATGTGACGTATTTTTGAAGTAATTGCGGTGCTTAATTCTAGTACAAAGAAGAAATTATGCAACTTTAAAAGAAATTGTATTTTAATTTTATTTTACTTTTTATATAATTTGATATGGAAATGAAAACTCTTATAT
The DNA here is from genome assembly GCA_029286625.1 of Parnassius orleans. Taxonomy (NCBI): domain Eukaryota; kingdom Metazoa; phylum Arthropoda; class Insecta; order Lepidoptera; family Papilionidae; genus Parnassius; species Parnassius orleans. Next base: position 2,307,554 of record JAGSMP010000137.1, read on the forward strand.
TGAATTTGATAAGTATGGATGGCCTGCCGCTAAGAGAAATCTATTATCACATTTTATACCCTGGTTGTCATATGAGGCAACTTTGGGATATGCCAGAACCACGGAGACAGCATTTTTTGTAAAATAAGGGTGACAAATTAGCACACAGTCCACCTGATGGTAAGTGGATGCTGTGGCCCAGAGAGATCTACATCTATTACCAACTAAGAATCAAAATGCAGATGCGTACCACCCCTGAGGACTAAGATGGAATGCTTCGTTTACAGTAAAAAGGGTCTCCGGTTCTCTACACTCACCATACGAAACACAGCAGCTTTGAGTTGCTATTTTACGCTGGTATTCTGTGAGAGCGTGGTCCTTCCTCAGTCGAGCCGACCCATTCGTGCTACAACCATAATATAGCTGCAGCACGGCTCTACCACGTAAGAATATGATGGCATAACCACCTTTTTGACGCCAGACGTTAAGTACAGAGACCTTAGACGGGCAACAGCATGAAACGTGCTAAATGACGTACTGGGATTGTCTACCATCTGCAAAACGTGACGATTAGTGCAAGTCCTCCTTACAATTGGAGCAATTTTACAGACTGGTTAAGAAGAAGAATGTAATAATAATAAAAATATTTGTTGTCACACAATAATAAGTTCACAAATTAAAACTAAGTATACACATAAATATAGACTTAAAAAAATCGATAAAATATTAACATTTAAAATTAACAAATTAACTACTATTACTAATGTGAGTCAACGGGAACAGGCTCAATATTCGCTGGGCATTAAGCTCTGCACTGGTTTGCCAGTCCCTGTTGTTTTGGGTATGTTTTTGGTAGCACGCACACCGTACTTAATTATGTTTTAGTGGTAACCCGCATTACATTTCATATTTTCTAAAAAGAATTTTGTTTATGAAATAACTTATTTTTAACCTTTTTTTTAAATGTTGCATATTTAGTATTAAAATTTTCTTATAACATCCATAAGGACGGTGGCAAATCATTCCATATTTTTGCGGCCGAATATTTAAAACATCCCTTGAAGTTGATTGTCTTATGGCATGGAATATTCATCATGTTTGAGGCTCTTTTACGTGTATTTACTTCATGGGAATTCTTAATCCAATCTAATTTATTATATAAATAAAGTGGATTTTTATAACTAATAATTCTGCGAACTAATCATACAAATTGGAGCTTCCTACGTGCGTCCATTTTTAAAATATTTTTTTCATTAAGATATGGAGTAATATGTATAGTTTATTCATTAGTAAAATGTATACATTGCATACGCAGTTTATTATCATTTTTATTTTTTTTTTTTTTAATTCTATATTGCTACACCTACGTCACATTCTCACCACTCCATGGTAGAGAATGCCTCAAGGCATTAATTCCGCCATTTGTATTCTTTTGTTTTAAGGAATGCAATAAAGAAAAAATAAATAAATTAATAAAGAAGTATAATATATCCTAGAGCTATTCACATAGTTAAAGCTTTAAGCGAATACACCACAGTGAGCTTCACAGAGCTTTTGTAGGTGGTAGGACTCCTTTTCTGCCTAGGGTCTGTCTGGATAAGAACCATCCTCTCACCTATTTCTACCGCCAAAGGTTATAAAAAGCCAGTTTAATTACAAACTGTGAGGCATTCCATCTAAGTCCTCATATGTGACAACGCATCTGCAACTTTCTTGTATAAAGTTGGGTGAAGGTGTCCATGGACTGCAGTAGCCACTTACCACCAGGTAGACTGTAAGTTCGTTTGTCACTTCAGTTTTATGAAAAAAAAAGTTTCATCATAATATTTTCATTATCATGCTAATGAATGAAAAGAAAGTTTAATTATGTTCAATCCTTGAAGCGGTAAGTAATTATTTTTATGTTTATTTTTTATGAGAATTTCGTAGGATACAGACGTTATAAGAGTTATCGTTAAAAATTTCAAGACAAATAAAATAACACGATACTAATGTTTGCAGCACAAGCAATTTTTGATTTCAAATAATGTGTAATACCCGAACAGTGAAACTACGAGTTGTATTAAAATTCATAGCACATACATACATATTCTACGGTATACGAAAATAAATTTGTACATGTTTTAGAACAAAAGACGTGATATTTTTTTCTTAATTCAGAAGTAAGTATTACAGTAGCGACGCGTTAAAGAACTGGTGCAAATGTAAAAATAAAAATATTCATGAAAATATCATATGTTAATAAGTTTTTTAAAGAAGTCCGGAGCTTTGAATTATTTTAATATTAATCAGTTATATAAAACCTTTAAATAGAAAAATATTTTGTTTTCTAATTATTTCCAAATTCCTTTTAATAATCTTATAAGATTTGTTATGAATGACCTTACAACGTTACGTTTGCATTATTAACATTAAGCTTTCAATTTAATAAAGTTCACTATTAAATTTTAAATAACAACAGATTTAAGAATTTTGTACGTGGTAGATCCATGCTGCAGCTATATTGTCGTTGCAGCACGAATGGGTCGGCTCGACCAGGGTAGGACCACGCTCTCACAGAATACCAGCGTAAAATAGCCACTTAATGCTGCTATGTTTCGTATGGTGAGTGTAGAGAACCGGAGACCCTTTTTACTGGAAACGAGTGACAACGCATCGCATCTGCATTTTAATTTTTAATTGAGGATAAATGTAGATGTTTATAGGCCACAGCATCCATTTACTCATCAGTGTGTGCTCCTTTGTCACCCTTATTCTATAAAAAAAGAATCTTTTGGATTTTGACCCGACATGGGATTCAAACACGAGACCTCATGATCAGCAGCCGCGCTTTTTTTTTTATAGGAGAGGGGGCAAACGAGCATGCGGTTCACCTGATGGTAAGTGACTACCGCCGCCCAAGAACAACTGCAATACCAGGGGAACCAGGGGAATTGCAGATGCGTTGCCGGCCTTTTAAAAAGGAGTAGGCTCTTTTCTTGAAGGTCCCTAAGTCGAATCGGTCTGGGAAAATCGCTGATGGTAATCGATTCCACAAGGAAGTTGTGCGAGGAAGAAAATATCTTCTAAATCGCACAGTGGTGGACCGCCAATCATCCAGATGGTGTGGATGATATCGGGAGTTCTGCCGCGATGTGTGTTCGTGAAATTAAAAAGAAAAGGGATGCAACATCTCTTCGCAGCGTTAGTGAATCGAGCCGATCGGAATGGACTCGGTCGTCGACGATTCGAGCCGCTCTGCGCTGGATGCGGTCAAGTGGAAGGAGCTGGCACTGGGGAGCCCCAGCCCAGAGATGGGAACAGTATTCGATGTGCAAACCTGCGCATGTGCGAACTTGTAAAGTTGCAGGCGTTCTGCCGGCATGAAATACTGTCCCGCTCTGCTGAGCACGCCAAGCTTTTTAGAGGCCAATTCGGGCTTCTCTTCCAAGTGACCACGAAACTGCACGTCACTCGATATGTTGACGCCGAGGATACCGATACTGGCTGAGGCAACAAGGGGAGTGCCTTGAAACTGAGGAGATACGACAAAGGAGATTCTTTTTAGCGGTAGCTTACGACCGTTAGACTAACAAGGCTGTCAAGCTAGATTAACAGTTATATATAATATATAATAATAATGTATTATGACATAATACATTTTGATCAAGAATAAAGTTTCAAATTCAAGTAAAACATTCAAAAATATAACGTGAACACAGTTCGAACAAATAAAACTTGGACTCCCTGAAGGAGTTCGTCGCCTTAGATTAAAACAAGCATGATGAAACCGTGGCCTATTATTCCACAGGGAAAAGCACCGGTATGATTTTTGAACTGCAAACATTCTTTGCGTGACAATATTATGACTTATAACTTCAAAATTATAAATGTACTTGGAAGTAGATAAACATAAGTAAAGATTTAATGATTTAAAAATATCAGAAAATAAAAATTTATGCATTCAATGATTTTAAAATGTCTTAATAAACACAAATTATTTAATACAGTATCAATGGCATCAGTAATCAAGTTTAAAATATTTATATTGATAGTAATACAAAAACCATCATCCCGAATTTAATCTTGATATAAAATGACACCATGAATAAACAGAAAACAAGACATAAACAATTGACACAATTGCGTAATATTTACGTTCCACGCATTTTTATCGTGTAATATGTTGAACACGAGTATCAGTGAGACCAAAACCAAATTTATTTTGAATTAGATTATGTTCGCGAGATTTTCCAATTTCCTGTTCAGAATATTTTGTACTACATTCTTTTCATATTAATCATTGTGTGTTATTGTATTATACAGGATGACAGGTTAAAATGGGGTAGTATAAAGATAATCTCGGGTTTAAATTATGGTTTAGGAAGAGCATTTTTCAAGAAAAAAGTCCCTTAGCCGCAATGCTACACTTTTTGCGAAAATTTACATGCTCTCAAATTCTATAGATGCTTTACATTTCAGTTCGCTTATTTTTCCGGGACTTATTTTAAAGTAGGAACTCTTTACAATAGGTCAGTTAAAGTTAGAAAAAATTTGTTCAAGGACTCCAGTTACCGATTTTGTTTAAATAATACTATATTATAAGCAGTGAACAATCTTTGAAGCACCAGTACAATTTTACACACGCAAATACATCAAGATCCGACAATCGGTGCCTGACTAAAATTCATATACTCTTTTCCAGTAAAAAGGGACTAAAAGCTTAAACAAAAACCTTAAATATTTACAGAATATAAATTACTGGGAGTTTTTTTGCTTTACAACAATAACATGGATCTGTCTTGTCAGCGATTATCTTAAAAACGTACTCTAAAGAGAATTTTCCCTAACACTCATTACTACTTTCCTCGAATCTCCATTTATCAAGCCGTCACTTGCCTTAAGCTGAATTCAAGTACTTAGTCTATTAATTTTATCTTTTTCTGTGTTTACATATATTTAAATAAATAAAAAATATAGTACATATTTCTTATTTCAAGGCAGATTATTTAGTTAGGTATTGCAAATTAGTTAAACAGGTTAGATATGTAAACCTTAAAAATATGAGTATCCGGATTTATAAATAAATATAACCCAATTAAAAATAGCCACACGATTGTAAATATTCCAGACTCTTCAAAGCTCTAATTTCCAGCTAAGTGAATACGTAAACATTCATCATTATAATCATCTGATAAATTTCGAATTGCCATCATCATTAACAGCCTTTTTGATTGACAGACCACAGATATACGGCTTTCCAAGAATGTACTAGCTGACAAGCATTTCTTGCGAGATTAGCCCATTCTTTTCATGCTGCGCAGGCGGATTGCTGAGTGTAGGACTGATATCCTCGCAACTAGTACTGCTGCTGTCTTGTCGTTCTTACAACTAATTTGTTAAGTTTGGTTGGATTTTCTGTCGTCATTCAGAAACATTTGGGAACGAAATTGTTATAAATCCTACTAAAACCTTACCGACTCAATCGTGGACAATCGAAATTGATTAATCTGTTGATGCTGCTTCCTGTATGTGTACAGATTTTTTGTCGATAGCGACAAAAGGTTTAATATCAATCATCGTTATACGTAAAGCTTTTGAAATTAATTATTCGTCATTTATTTTTATAATATTAATTAATTTAGTTCCCAAAGTTTAATCTTAATTTAATTTTTAATTATAAATTGTTATTATTATAAGATTGTAGTTGATAAAATTATACCAAATTTAATTAAGATACAGATGCTCCGCTAGTATCTGCTAATATTTGCGTTTCATTGCCAGCTTCTGTTACTCGAAGGGAACGAGTTCTTTTTACTTAGAAAAGGGACTAGTACCTATATACTTTATTAAATGAATTTATAGGCCCCGTTGATATGAAAATTCCAATATTTATTTTTTTGATGAATTCATTCAATGTTAACCATTTTTTTATTGCACGAGAAGGAGAAACTTAAGGATAAAAAATGTGTGTAATATACCTGAAAATATTTAGTTATGTTCTTGGAATCCTTTGAGTCTACTTTCACTTAATGATAGGGCTCCTTTTTGTCTGGGTGTCCGGGTTAATACCAACATCTCAACTCTTTCTACCGCCAACCATTACTATATTCACTGCTGTGTTCCAGTTTAAAAAGTAAATGCCAGTATAATTATATATTGTAAAGGTTTTGATTCAGACAATTTAAATATTATTATTAAATGTAATATAATGTCAAATTTTGATTTTCATTATCATCATTATCACAGATCACTACAGATCCACTGCCGAACATAGACCTCCACCATAAATTGTAACAAAACTCGGTTATGTGTCACCTGCATCTTTTCATTGAGTTCCTGCATTTTTTTTCTGGTCATCGTCCCATCTACTGAAAGAAAAATATTATACTTGCCAGTATAACATAGACTGCCACTCAAAAACTGGTTTTCTTCTCCTATCGGTAATTGGTTTCTGGACCTTTGCGACTTCGGCTTACCGATCCGTTGTCATTTACCTTTCATCTGCTGCGGATATCCTCGTTATCGATTTTATTTTATTTAATACGCACTGGTATTCTGCAAGAGAAGTTTATTCGTAATTTCCCGAACGCAAACCAATAGAGTTGAGATTTATCAATCGGAGATTTTGTCCCAGGTATACATGTTCGTAAGCAACTTTGAACACACGTATTCATCGCACACAAACACATAACATTTTTATTTCAATCTAGCCAATTCGTCGTTAAAGTTATTTTCAGATACTTTAATTTATACTAAACACAAATATATTTTCAGTCATGTTTTGTTACGAAAAATGACATTACCAAATATACAATGCATTATGTCATATTATTTAGAAAAAATAAAAATACTTTTTAAAGCAAGTCCACCGTATTGCGCGCGTAATCTTCCAACGTTAAACAATGTTACGGACATTTTTCGTAATTTCCTCGAAAGTTAATATGAAGATGAAATTTTTTAAATACAATTACATCTCATAAAATAGCCGAGCAACGTTTATAAATAAGCCGAATCACTTTAATTTTTATTTTTTACTAAATGAGATTTGCATTAAACTGATTTACACTTGAAATAACATGTAACATAAATATTTAAGACAAACGATATTATATCTAAATATTATATTATCGTCATTTTTAACTATTAAACCTTTGAAGTAACTAACGAACGCCTTACTAAGGCGTAAGGCGTTCGTTAGTAACTTCAAAGGTTGATGATAAGTGTCTACAGACAACAACATTTACACAGCAAGTTAAAAACAATTTATAGCAACTATTGTAAGTTATATGTTATTTGCCAGTATAACATAGACTGCCACTCAAAAACTGTTTTCTTCCCTATCGGTTATTGTCTTCTGGACCATTGTGACTTCGGCTTACTAATCCGTTGGTGGTAACTTTTACTTTTCATCTGCTACGAATATTATTAAAAAAACAAATATAGGATTGCTGCACGTGGAGAGGTAATTAAGGCGCGTGTCGATAATTTTTAATTATTTCGCGACCTTAAGAGAGCAACGGAGTGAGAAGCTGTTAGCGTCGGTAAACGAGCTCCAATTCTCCTTATTAGATCACCAGCGTGCCGAGCGGGCTTTTAACTGCGCTACTTTGGTATGTTTTAACGTTTTAAAATCAATTATAGTAGCGTTTTTTAATTTTTGCTTTATACATATAATATCGAATATAGCATATATAAGAATATATAAGAGATATGAAGAGGGCTATGCTCGGGGGTTTCTCTGCGTGATAGACTTATAGAAATGAGAATATCCGCAGTAGAACCAGAGTAACCGACATAGCCTAACAGATTAATAAGCTGAAGTGGCAATGGGTCGGCCATATAGCTTGAAGAACCGACAATCGATGGGGAAGAAAGGTTCTTGAGTGGCAGCCTCGTACCGGTGGGCAATGTGTTGGGCGGCCCTACACTAGATGCCGTACATAAGACATGCAGGAAGTCGATAGTTCAGGACCGTTCTATGTAGCATTCTTTGGGGGAGGCCTGTGTTCAGCAGTGGACTTGTGAAGGGATGTAATGAATGAATGAATGAATATAAAGTACGTGAGGGTAATATGGCTTAAGCTTTACCGCCCTATAAAACCAAAACTAGGAGGAGAACAGAGACAAAAACACGAAGTCGTATACTATACAAAATCACTATACAAAAATCGACTAAAATATTTAATATAATGTCAACTGTCAAAATGGCGTCGATAAAGCAGCGCCCTTTGACCCTTTATTATTTGACTGACTGATGAAGAGCTATCGTATCACAGAGCCATCCATGCAAACAAGGCTGTAGTTTTTGGGTTATAAGAAAGTGACCATATTAACCGGATGACCATATTACCATATTAACCGGATGACCATATTACCCTCACGTATGTAAGAAATTTTTTTGGTATATTTGTTAATACCAATGAAAAATTAAGTCGTCATCATTACAGCTCTTCACAAGTCCACTGTAAAACCTCAGCATCCCCCAAGAAAATGCACAAATCACGGTCCTGTGCCACCTGCACCCATGGACTTTCTGCATCGCTTACCAAAATTTCACTCCATGTATTAGACCCCGCAACTCTAATATCGTCATATACTACGTTTTTTTTTTATTTATTTATCAGATCAAAAAATTCAGATATAGGTCTAATTAACATCCAAAAAACCACGAAGGTTTGACTTGATGCTAAATAATTATTTTAAGTCAGCGTATTATGTAACAAACACAGTCTAAGTAAATATTTAGGTATGTGAGTAGGTAGTAGGTATAGTAAGAATATAAAGACTAAGAAGGTAAGTTAACAACTTAGTTAAAGTCAGTAGTTGTAAATAAAATTAAAATAAAAAGTCTGTAGTAGCAAGGTAAAAGTAAGAACTAGGCATCTAGGTACGTAATTGTTAAGTAAGTAGATATAGTAGGTAATTATAATTTATATAGGAAAAAGCTATATGCATATATTATATTTTACACTTAATATAAAGAAGGCTGAAGCTTACATCAAGTTATGAATTTCAGTTGGAACTTCTACAGTATAAAATATTTTACCTTTTATATTTTAGCACAAACGAGAAATTTTACAAGCGCAAAACTAAAATATACATTCAAAATCGCTTGAAACATTTTCTAAAATAACACTAGGAATCAATTTTCCACCTGAATGTCTCTTAAAATAGCGGCAGTGAAAACTTCATAAAATGAAAATGCTTTTACTAGTGACTTTACATAAAAGTTATAGTATAGATAAGGTATTGTCTAATTCTATCTTGTGCCATTGAGTATTTTGTGGTAGAATTTGATTATTATGGTTATTTGAAAACGTTGTGGCACGGATTATCGACTTTTTTGTTAATACAGCTAAATTTAAATCATCATTCATAAACTCCCATGCCTGTCACCAAGAGGGTAGGCAGACACCACGGACTCTCATATAGCACGATCATGACAGACCTGTCTCATTTCTTTCGAATATATAATATATTTATATTTTTATATATATTTATCTAAATATATATAGGTAGGAAACGGGGAGCTGCAGTATGCTAATATAAGCATACGTGCGCGTCGTAGTGATCGTACGAGTATACACGGCTAATACAGCGTATAATAACGCATTTAAATTCTAAATTTACTTGGTTATGTGGTTGGCAATCTCACCCTTGCAAACCTGTTTGCTAAAGGTACTGTGCATTAGAATGAGAATTCCAAATTTAAGCGGTTTACGTTTACAGTAATAAAGTTTACTATGTAACAGCAAATATTCATACATATATGTACTTTATAGAAGTAATAAACGCACATCTTTTAATGCAGCTAAGAAATGTTAAATTAGTTTGAATTCCAAAGAAATTTACACATGAGATAGCCATACGGCAGCTATATTATAGTGGTAGCACGAATGGGTCGACTCGACCGGGGAAGAACCACGCCCTCACAGAATACCAGCGTAAAATAGCAACTCAATGCTGCTGTGTTTCGTTTGGTGAGTGTAGAGAATCGGAGACCCTTTTTACTGGAAACGAGGCATTCCGTCCTAGTCCTCAAGAGTGGCAACGCATCTGCATTTTGATTCTTAATCGAGGATAGATGTGTAGATGTCTATGGGCTACAGCATCCACTTATCATCTGGTGGACTGTGTGCTCGTTTGTCACCCTTATTCCATATTAAAAAACAACTTTATTATTAATATAATTTTTCGTTATTTTTGTATACTTTTTCCTATATAAATACCTATATAGAAAAACATATGCACGTTATTTTTAACTGACTTCAAAAAGGAGAAGGTTCTCAATTCGAGTCTTTTTTTTTTTGTATATATGTTACGCGATATCTTCGCAGATTGTGAACCAATTTTGATGATTCTTTTTTTATTAAATATGCTTTACTTAAATGGTGCTCCCATATAAATTTGGAGAAAAAATTTCATCCCTAAGGGTAGCAAATGAATAACTTACTTTTTAGCAATTTGAAGTCGGTTTTTACTTTTTGTTAAAAGTTATAACTAATATTTAATTGTTGAGAGTACTATTTTACTTAATAATATTAAATTATAAACTTTCGAGATACCTCGTTTAAAAAATTGAAAATGTCAAGCAAATTTAGATGGTCGTAGGAAAATTATTTAGGAAAATGTTTATCATGGCAATTAACTCGAACGCAACGAGGTCGTCCGAATAAATATCGTGCTGGCAGACTGATAAATTATTCTACAGCCTGTAAAAAAAAATATGAGCTAGAAAAGATCTTAACAGTCTGACATTAAGGATAGTTATTATTGTTAGTGCTAAGAACTAAAGGTTACACTTTTATTCAAGTCAGAAATATAGATTGCTTGTGTAATTTTTTAAGAGTAAATTTTTCGAATATCGATTCAAGCGTCACATCAGTTATACAAAACGAAATAGATTGTTTTCTGTTTAAATAAGGCTAGCCAATTTTTGCGAAAAAGGCTCCATAAATAGTTTTTATTTTTTATTATAAGGCCAGGTACACTCAAATTTTTATGCTGATCCAGTTGCAAAACGCACCAACATGAGACGTGCCTTTTTCATTAACAGATTGACTGACTAATGGTAGAAAAATCATCATTTTAATAAGATTTACATTCTTGAAAAGGCATAATTATGCCGTATAATATGCTCAGTAGTGGTAAAAAAGGACTGAAAAAAGATAGTTGAAGAAGATTATATATTTAATATAAATATAATTATTATTATTATATTAATAATATTATAAGATATAAATTTTATACATTTTCATTTTCCTCTAATATTTTCAAAGCGTTCCGGCATTCGGCATTGTGTTTACTTATTATTTGTGATAGCATAATTCTATATAAAACTTAACCTTGCAAATAAAGATAAGTCTTAGTGACTGAAAATAAATGCAGAACAAAGGTAAATTCCGATTCCGAAGGAGAATTCTCTGTCTCACGAAATGCTTTGTATAAAAACAATCATGATGCAGGGAGTCATTCTCTTAACATCTTTGTGATGATATCAGTTGTTTCACAGACAATGGAAAACAAGACCTTTATCATATAATTTAATAAGCACTGCTTTTGTTAGTACAATGGATTAGCAGCTTTTATTTTATATATCATATTTGTATTAATAAATCAATACACAGAGCTCTAAAACGATTAGCGAAGCCTTCTCTCGTTACTGAGAGAGTTATTATATCTCGGTATTAGCGCTGAATTTATATGCTAAATTTCATTTACGTGAGGCAACCAAGTTCAATCCCCAAGGAAAAATTTTCAATGATCGTTAAGTACTGATTTACAACGTGCGCGGCGGTGTATGAAAACATTGTGAGGAAGTTTAAATGTTTCTGTGTGTGTGTGACTAATTAAAAATATTACGAGGACTCTCAACACGAATTGGAACAGAACGACGGATTCTTCCTTGCTAGGACAAGCCCTTTTATTAAATTCAAGAGACATATTAATAATGATGTCAGATGCATAACATATTTTAAGGGGTCAAACTCAAATTTCAGTATATTTTAACAAAAAATGCTGTCCAGATAGTTAAGTGTAGCTGCAACACTCCTAGTCGCAGGATGGTGCACGGTGCAAGTATTTGTGTTATCTACAATATGTTTCTTTCAGTCTGAATATTTGACAAAGAAGAAAATCCTATAGGATGGAACTTTTCTTTTATCAAAATGAAGTGACAAACACATTTACAGTACGCCTAATGGTAAGCGGCTACTGAAACCTATAGACACCTGCAGCCAACTTAAAATAAAAAAGGTTAGAGATGCGTTGTAACCTCTAAGAACTAAGATGCAATGCCTCACATCCTGTAACTGTACTAGCTCTATACCATTTAGAGCGGAACACTGCAGTACACAGAATGCTATTTGGCGGTAGAATTATTATGTAAAAGGGTGGTGTATAAAATGAAATAAAATAGTACATAATAATATTTGTATCTTGTACACAATACTGAAATACCCAAATTTTATTCACATTCAAAACCCACGACTCTTTACGCTGACATTGATAATATATGCATGGACATTCTATCCAAAGGGCGTTGTTATTTCATTAAAACGTCGGTGTCAAATAACTTGACATTAGCAAATTTGCCGATATTTATTGAACACACGTAGTTTCTACAGCACTAAACAAACGCTTTGGCTGTTAATCAATTATAATTAAAATTGAATTCTTGAAAACTGTTCTAAAATATACAGTTCGCTTTTTGAACTAAGGAACTGAAAGCGATAAGATGGTTCTGGCTATCTATAAAGCCGAGTTTCAACAATTTGTTTCCATTTTTTAGTATTAAATTTAACAAAATAAAATATAAGTTTTTATTAAATCCAATTAATGTATTATTAATTATATACTATACGACTATTTAACAATACTGTTGCAAGATGCTCACAAACCATCTTTTTTAAGGGGTATTTTCTATGTATCATCTATATTGAATTAAACGTTGCTATTCGTTATAAACTGTTACAAAAGTTACGAAACATTATAATAATTTGGTATTGAAATGGATATTATACCTATATATATATATACATATATATATATATATATATATATATATATATATATATATATATATATATATATATATCTTCTGAGCCGCGTCTACGTGCTGTTTTCGAGAGTCATTACGAATCGTCTCGCACGCAGACTCTACGATACGGTATTAACATCAATGGCGAGTACATCACTCACCTTCGATTTGCCGACGATATAGTTCTTATGGCAGAATCGCTGGTGGACCTAAGCACTATGCTCAATGACCTCAATAGTGCCTCCCAACGGATAGGTCTTAAGATGAACATGAACAAAACAAAGATCATGTATAACGTCCATATCACACCTATGCCGGTAGTTATTGGGAGCACTAAGATCGAAGTTGTTGACGAATTTGTTTACCTGGGACAAATAGTCCGACTAGGTAAGTCCAACTTCGACCGAGAGGTCAATCGACGGATTCAACTCGGCTGGGCAGCGTTCGGGAAATTACGGCACATCTTCTCGTCAGGTATACCTCAAAACTTGAAAACGAGACTGTACAACCAGTGCGTGTTGCCATGGAACTGAGACGTGGTCCTTCACTGCTGGCCGTATGAGGAAGCTTAAAGTCGCTCAGCGAGCTATGGAGAGGGCTATGCTCGAGGTTACTCTGCGTGATAAACTTAGAAATGAGGATATCCGCAGTAGAACCAGAGTGACCGACATCGCCCAATGGATTAGTAAGCTGAAGTGGCAATGGGCTGGCCATATAGCTCGAAGAACCGACAACCGATGGGGTAAAAGCTTCTCGAGTGGCGGCCTCGTACCGGTGGACGAAGTGTAGGGTGTCCCCCCACTAGATGGAGTGACGACCTGGTAAGACATGCAGGAAGTCGATGGATGCAGGTGGCTCAGGACCGTGCTTTGTGGGACATTCCTTGGGGGAGGCCTATGTTCAGCAGTGGAATTATGAAGGGCTGTAATGATCATGATATATATATATATGCAAGGAAAAAGAATTTCCTAGCTCTATCTTGTTCTTTATAATCCCGAAGTCGTGTTTTTTAAATTACCTACACGAAACGTTGGAAATAAAAAATAAGTTAATTAAACGCGTTATATCCGTAAAAACTACTTTCATTCAATATTTAGTGTTTAGGTAAATATATGATATCATTATAATATATACTCCAAAATTACCAAATCATTACGGACATTTGAAATTGCCAAATAAGTAAATGTACTATATCATACGTCATGTGTCAGAAAAATTGTTAACCCGTAATTTTACAAAAAATATTCCCAATTTCATTTTTACCTTTTTTTTATTTGTTTAATGTCGTAATAAAATAGTTAGATGTGGAATTGATTACGAGCTCGTATGTATATGATAGTTGTGACGTCATCAGGAGTGATTTATGGGGCAATGAGGTTGTATTCAAAATATTCGTCTAATATAAGCCAAGAACGTGATGCCAACGTTTTATGAGTCGACGCCTTGACTACGCATCATGTCAGGCGTAGAAAGTAAAAGGGCTGTTATGTGGCTGTATTACTTTTACGGGCGTTATTGTCGTGGTTTTAGCACAACTGAATGCAAATAGGTATATGTCTTAACAAATACTAATCTTTATCTTTATATAATCCTTCTGTCCGTGTGTATGTGGCTGAACTGCTCCTAAACGGCTGGACCGATTTTGATGAAATTTTGTTCGTGTGATTAAGTCGATTCGAGAATGGTTTAGATTCACAATAGGACTCGGTAGGTGGCGGTGTTGTCGAGATCCAGAAATCACCAGTGCGGAGCATCTATTTTCTGTAATGTTGGTGCTGTTAGCCTATACGGCTCTTACACCTTCATCTGACAAGCTATTTAAAACAAGGGAAAGGCAATGAAGATGAGGATGATGATGATGGTTTATGATTTGGTATTATTACCAATCATCATGTCCCCTTTGTGAAGGTTTTGGAGCTATCTAACCGCTATCCGAGTGGGGGGTGTGCCTCTGACTGTTTAGCTCGTGTCGGTCGATGTTCTGGCATGAGAGCCGCTCAGGTATGCGGGTTTACGGTGTGTAAGCGGTGTGTGCTGGAATGCGTCGTGCCCGCCTACGGGTGCGACGTGCCCCATCTGTTATCCTACTTGTGCTAGTCCCATTTGGTGATGGTGTAGTGTCAAAACCCGTGCGAAGCCGGGGCGGATCGCTAGTATATGTATAGTTTAGTAAGCTAGTGGTATGTTAAAAATAGTCTCGCCACTTAAAATTTTTAATTTCTTTTTAATTTCAAAACGATTATGATAAAGCAATTGTGCTCAATATCCTACTGTATAGTTTTAATTTATCATTTTTACAATTAAACATTTTTTCTTTTCAATATTAGAAGTAAAAAATAGTTTTCAAATTTATTTATTTTTAATCTCTCACTCCCACTAAACTCCCACTAATTCGAGCAATCAAAGTATGCCGCAGTCATAAAGCTCTCATTTATCATTGATTTGCCTACTCTATCTATTTTTATATATTCTTGTAACTGCTTACTCTGTTCAATGAATATTTTAAATAATATTGAGAGTAATTACTTACATCAGAGTGGAATTAATTCCCTTTTAAAAATATGTTATAAAAAGAGACCTGTTATCGCTCACATGAATCTAAAATGATTAGGAATGTATTTAGTTGGCCTTTTGAACGACTGTAATACATACATCTTATGTTAATTCCTTTATTACCCGGCTAAGCCAAGCTAAGAGGAAAGTTATGGTTTTAGAATGCTATGTTTATATGTGTATGTATGTATGTATGTATGTTCATCTGTTCCGTCAGATATCCTAAATTACTCCTCGTATTTTGAAAAATGAGGTATCGTTGGAAGCGTCGCTCTCTTCCACGGTTTATAGGCCATATGACGTCACATAAAGTCCAACATGGCGGCTTATTGCGGACATAAAGTGCAACCAAAAAAATAGTAAAGATTAACACATGGTGTTTAGTATCTAATAAAGAAAGATAACAAACACTATAATTAACTGATGAAAGTTTTAAATGATTACATTCTGAAAATGTAAAAGAATGTAATCATGAAAGTTTTAAATGATTACATTCTGAAAAAATAGGAGCCGTTGTAGCTCAGATGGTTAGCGCTCGCTGTAAGTTTCACAGTACGCGAGCAACCCGGGTTCGATCCCCGCCGGCATCAATGAAATTGTTAATTGCAATTTTAAGTGCTGATTTACCACGTGCTCGGCAGTGAAGGAAAACATCGTGAGGAAACCTGCATGTCTGAGAAATCAAAAAAAAAATATTTCGAAGGCATGTGAAGTTCGCCAACACGCATTGGGGCAGCGCGGCGGACATTTCCTTGCCCTAAAACCCTCTCAGAAAAGAGAGGAGGCCTGTGCCCAGCAGTGCGACGTATATAGGCTGTAACTTTACTTTACTTTTTACTTTATTCTGAAAATGTAAAGATCATCCATAAGTATATATATACAAACACCGTAAAAATTTATTGAAAATCCAATAATTCCTACACTGAAACAGGCAAAAAGAGCTAATTAGGTACATACCCCAACGATACGCAACCGTTGAAACAAAAAGAAATTTAATAACTAAAACGGTTTTACTACGTTGAATATACTAAAATACAATCTAAGTCAGTTAATAATTGCAAAGGCAATCTAAATTATGAGGACACCATTTACACAGCCAATTAAATGAACTCAACAAATAAAAGAGAAGTTTATAAAATAATTAGGTGAGAAAACAACTGCCCGTGCAAAACTTTTAAAATAGAACAAATTTCTAACAACTAAACTGTGTTTGTTCGCGTAATGAAATTTTCGCAATCGAATCAGCGAGTCCTAAGCTAACATGTGATTTGTCGTCATAGAACTCCTTTCCTCAACAGGTACAGTTTAATTTTGAAATATTACGATGCTTACACAAAATATGGAACTTAAACGCCATCTCAGTGATTGCAGTGTTAGACACACAGCAGTACTATATCAGCCAAATTTGAACGAGAAAATAAAATGGCGACGCACTGGCAGTGTGTTTATTTACACAAACCATTTCGAGCCTCTTTGGAACCTAGAAAATGGCGACGCACTGACAGTGTGTATATTTACACAAACCATTTCGAGCCTCTTTGGAACCTCCATCACTCATACACTATAAGACTAAAACATTTGTAAAATTGCACGTTTAATTGTCCTATTTAGATATGTATACTTTACAAATGTTTTCTAATGTTTATGAATTCCTAGAATCCCAAATTTTTTGAATAAACCTATATTAGATCTTGGGTTGTTAAGGTCTGAAATATGCCATTTTTATTACTCAATGATTCACTCATCAGCAACTAAGGCCACTTCTGTGTTATTTAGACATGAAATTTGGCATGAAGGTAGATCATAAAGCGTGTGCAAAGAAAAATATTGAAAACTACAAATTATCGACTACAATATACCGAGTATATTCACGGATGTTGACAAAGTTTATACGTGGTAGAGCCATGCTGCAGCTATATTAGTACGCTCTCACAGAATACCAGCGTATAATAGCAGCTTAACACTGCTGTGTTTCGTATGGTGAGTGTAGAGAACCGGAGACCCTTTTTACTGGAAAAGAGGCATTCCATCTTGGTACTCACGGGTGACAACGCATCTGCATTTTGAGTCTTTATTGAGGATAGATGTAGATGTCTATGGGTCACAGCAACCACTTACCATCAGTTGGACTGTGTGCTCGTTTGTCACCCTATACTATAAAAAGTTATTTATGCGGTTTGAACTACAGTAGGTACTTGAATCTAACGGCGACAATAACTTTGTTGACATTTAATTATAATAGAAAAAATAGAATACAATTTAAAAAATAGTAAAACGTGAGGCGTTAACGCAAAAAAAAACGTTGAAGGTCAAGAATTTACTTAGATCATTAAAAAGATAAAACTTTTTTCAGAAATTAATGGTATTTTACCAAAAACATAAATGTGAAAAGGACCAAGTTTGATTCAAGCGACGTTGGTGGTAGCAGGTAGGTAGGTAATAGCAGACTATTAAAGGGTTGAGTTCCAAAAATGTTGTACATTTCTATAGATCATAACATGACTTAAACAACTGCTATAGAGTATGAAATCAGTTGCGTGGTTAGTTTAACTTACGTGTTTAAAATTAATACATTTTAATACTAATAAGGGCAGCAATGGCCACAATTAAAATTGACTATAGTCACGTGTCTACTAAATTTCAATAAACACTGTTAATTGATATAAATAGACCTTTTACGTACGTAGGTACAAAATTCAAGACAAGACAGTGAAGCAATAAAGGACATATTGCCCTAATAAAAGTCTAAGCACTGATTATGTTGTTTTCTTTTTCAATAAAAATATCTATCACGCTAATAAAATTCTCATCGTAAAGGTTTACAACTCCTGTTATAAATTGGGCAATATTTTTTAACGTTACCTGTAATAATTTTTCTGTTGATTAAGTTATTTTCATATTGATTTCTTTTTCTCCGGAGTATCGTTATATTAAAAATTAAAATCCATTGCCGTCAAACAAAATAAACAATAACAAAGAATGATAATTTGTTCCTTTTTGGGATTATTCTAATTTTTAAAAATAATTGACACTTAAGTTTCTAATTGAAAATACTTATTAATTTTTTCATAAGTTCATAAAATTTACTTTTCTTACCATATAGGTATTTCACTATTAAATATAATATACGCAAGGATCAAAATATATAAATTAAATATCAACGTAAGCGGGCACGAGTCATTTTTCATCTTGGTGAATACTGTGAAAATATAGTATAAATAAAGTAGAATCTGTCACCAATTTAATCCGTTCACACACACCCGTGCTCTGGAAAGTCTGCAGTCTGTAAACATGTTCAGGAGCATCCCATCATATTTATTAACCACAAATCCTCGCAAGAGAATACCCATTCCTACCAAAGATCCTTCGTGAGACTATTTAAATTAGTTTTTTTTTAAACGTTATCCCACACTAGGATTTTCTCCTGTATCGTAGAAGCAGTTTACAAACATAAATTGCACGAGGACATACATCCAGACCCGGATCAATTATTTGTAGGCCATACAAATACTTGTTCGGTGCGGATTCGAACCCGCGGCCCCCAGCGCAACAACTCATTGCTAAGCCACTGCGCCACAGAGCCGTTTTTAAAAGCCGAATTTAAAAGAAAACCTGCCAGCTATCATCTGAAATTCGTAAGGTTGGCAAATTTCAAATTTCAGAATTTTACTGGGTGCTTCCATCTGCTGTGGATTCACTAATTTATATAATTAAATCCAAACTTAAGTATACCACTGCAAGACTTTAAAATACTTTCAACTCGTTCTGTGTTGACTGGACCAAAATAGTTAATATTTAAATGTTGTAGGCATCCCTGGTTAACCATGACTTTAGGCTGTCAAATACCAGTCTCCTCATGCTCTAAAACACCTGAAACGTAGTAATAAATAGAATTAATGAATTAATTCAACTAAGAACGATAACGAATTTGAAGTCTTGGGTTAGGAAAAGTCATTAGACTACTTTTTTATAAAATTGAACCGAAAAACGAACTTACCTTTATTAAAGTCCACCTTACGGTTGGTGGATATTACAATCCATGGATGCCTGCAACTAACTTTAAATAAAGAATAAAGAATCAATTATTTAATACTGGTTCGGAAAATAATTCTGTCCTGGGAAGAACCAGCAAGAAACCCAACGGGATTTAGATATAAAATTTTACAATGTTAAATGATTTTTCACGATTCATGTTAAACAGAAAAACCCATCATGAATCTAACGGTTAAAAAACTTGTTATTTTTAACGTATTAAATTGTCAACATGAAATATTCAAAAGTTTTAGAAAATAACTCCGGACACTACTTATTTATTACATACACTATTATTATTTAGGATTGACTCTGTAAATAAATCCAAAAATTCACAAGGAAGTCGCCACCACAGCCAGCTTCTTAAAAATAATTAAAATTTTTGTTTAACGCTATCATAAAGATACTTGTCATGCTCTTCAACTATCTTTCGACTGCTACTTTGCAAAATATTTACCTGACTAAGTGCATTCAAATGTAGCATCTATCGTTAAGCAACACAAATAAAGCAAGTACTTGAATATTTATGAAAGCTTTAAGACAAATTAGATCAGAATTAAGGTATTTAAATTCTAAGAACTAACTTTCCATTGAGTTACAATGTTTATTGGGGACTTTCGATAGAATGATTTGAAAAGGGTTTATCATAATATACCATTATAGCCTATCAAAAGTCCACTGCCGAACAAAGACCTCGCCCATAGATTGTGCCATATTGGGGAGTTATTGCCATAGTTGCCACGCTTGGCTGTCAGGTTGGCAACCGCGCTAATAATATTGCGTTGTTATCAGGAAGATGCTGCTGCCCATCTACTGTTTCATTTCTCTCAGTTGCCCCTTACGACAGCCACGGGAT
Organism: Parnassius orleans; assembly: GCA_029286625.1. Taxonomy (NCBI): domain Eukaryota; kingdom Metazoa; phylum Arthropoda; class Insecta; order Lepidoptera; family Papilionidae; genus Parnassius; species Parnassius orleans. The sequence goes on from JAGSMP010000137.1 coordinate 2,327,995, forward strand.
AATATGGGCTAGTGGACGTTTTTATACCACCACTACTACCTGGAAGAGGTATACTACCGGGTAATTCTAAAACGAAGCCTTTTAGATATTTTTTTTGTGTTTCCAAGTGGGAAAATTTATAAATGTCTTACTGCGGAGACTTTTCCATGTTATCTGTCTGGCTGTGGGTGTGTAAGGTAGGGTGTGTTCATTTTTCGTGCAAATCTCAAATCAAATCTTTAAAAAATGCAAGCAGTACCAGCAGGCGCGCTTCTGTAAGAACCTATATATCTATGTCTTATGGGCTGAAGAAGATTTTTGTTAATGCTGACAATATTTTTGGATCAGAGATATGATTTTGTTCTGGAAGAAGAAAATAATAAAATTATTCTTCTAGGCTTTATAGCCTGTAGTTCTTGACCTTGTAAAAGAATCCCTAACTACCAGATAATCGGTTTGCAATACGAGACACATAATGGTCTAATAATTAATATGCATGTACAAAGTGTGGCGACCTGAGAGATGCAGAAAGTCGTTGGATGCAAGTGGCTTAGCGCCGTTATTTGTGGTATTTCTTGGGTGAGACCTATATTCTACAGCAGACTTGTGATAGGGTGTGATGATTATGATTATGACGACGGTGTACCTACGAAATTTAGTAGACTACACATTCAATGTTACTAAAGCTTTTGGAACGAAGTTCCTTATCGGACGGTACGAATTTGACGGATGGGAACTGGGCGTAAAAAGTGTAAGATTTTTCCGTCACGATCGCTTCTGACGTAGTGTAGACGGTCTTGGCGGCTATAAGGAAACTAGATAGAATAATATCCATCTCCCTCGCACTTTTTCTTATCTTGCCATGAAAGAAATAATATTTTATTTTAAATGACGCTTCATTTTAATAGACGCTAGTAATTCATTTACTTGTATTTGTTGATCAATAATATAATACGTTTATCAACAATAATATACTACGAAAGGAACTTCGTCCTAACCGAGTATTCCACGACACGCACGCATGTTTTTTTTTATTCATAAGCAGGTGCGATAAAAGCAAAGAAAGCGTTAATCAATCAAGTTTAAACGTTGATGGATCGGCTCATACGGACAGAAGAGTTTGCTTACTAACTTTTCGATTTGTTGATGAGTCTAAAATTGTTAATGACGTAGAATTTTATTTCATACCAATATAATTTGATAATATTAAATTATGATATTTTTAAAATATTATTGATATTGAGCGAAGATTTGTATTTTTTTTTATTAACTTTGAGAATAACTTTTCTACTTAAGTCAACTTTGAGAACAATTACATCTCTGCCAAAGCAAAAATCTGGGATACTGGTGATGGAGAGCAATGTTAACAGTAAGAGGGAATTGTCCCTGCTTTCACCAATTCCCCTTTCTAGCATGATTAATGCGAGCAAAGCTTTCATGAAATGCTTGCTATTGCTACGTAGTGGTTGCAGGCAGTATCATCCCGATGGTGTCGTAAGAGACGATAAATGAAATGAAAATATTATGGAAATCATGTGGAGTAGCACCTTCCTGATAACAACTTTATAGTAATTAAAAACCGCGTTTCCCAAGCCGGCCATCTATTGGGGAGGCATAAGTTCAACGGTGGACTTTTCATGGGTTGTAATGGATGGATGAATGAAACCTGGAACATTCGAGAAAATGTCGATCTCCATCAGTCAACTTAATAGGCTGAAAATATAATTAAACAACACTTTATTAAAATAGTTTTCACTCTGTTAGTAAGACAATAATAATTCACGTTAACACAATTTTAACTTCTTCATTTTCTTAACAGTAAACGTCAAACTTGAGTAATATCAAGCAATTAACCAAGTCTCGGTCGTAATAAAGAAACGTCACAAAAGGAAAATAAACGTTTGTCTGAACTGACAAAGAACAATTCTTTACAGTGCTCTTTAAAGTAGAAAGAAAACAATGCTTTTGAAAAAAAATTACTAGCAACTATTTTCAATGATTCTATTCAAGCTTTAGCGAAGAGCGAATGCACTTTACGAAGCAGTTCTAAAGTCAACAAGATTAACGGTGAAATGCAAACTTAGGATAACATTGTCACTTAAGTTAAAGCAGCAACTTGATGTGTATGTTACAAAGTTTGCAGCGTGTAGATACGACATTAAATGTTAAAATGTTTCTGCACGTTCGATTTTTAAGAATGTTCTGCTGCTAGAGAGTGTATTACATTATACACTAGCAGTAAAGAGTTGCGTTGGTCAACGAACTACCACTGCTATTTTATATTGATAATACATGCATGTTTTTTACTACAACTTTACGTGGTAGAGCCATGCTGCAGCTATATTGTGGTTGCAGCACGAATGGGTCGGCTGGACCGGGGTAGGACCACGCTCTCACAGAATAGCAGTGTCAAATAGCAGTTTAATGCTGCTGTGTTTCGTATGGTGAGTGTAGAGTACCGGAGACCCTTTTACTGGAAAAGAGGCATTCTGTCTTAGTCCTCACGGCTGACAACGCATCTGCATTTAAATTCGCAAACGAAGATAGATGTAGATGTCTATGGGCCACAGTAACCACTTACCATCAGGTGGACTGTGTGCTCGTTTGTGACCCCTATTCTATAAAAAAAGGACTCTTTTTCTGCCTAGAAGTCCGTCTGGGTAGGTACCACTCTTACCTAATTCTACCGCCAAAAAGGAGTGCGTGCGCTCCAGCTGTAATCTGGTCTGAAGGGTATAGTGAGCCAGTGTATTCACAGACTGTGAGGCATTTCAGTTTAGTATTCAGAGGTGACAACGCATCTGCAGCCTTCTTTTTTGAAGTGGCTGAAGGTGTGCATGGACTGCAGTATCTACTTACCATCAAGTGGACTGTTAGTTCGTTTGTAACTTCACTTTTAAATAAAAAAAAACCGTCTTCGTTCAAATTTTTCGCAAGTGTCCGTGGACTACAGAAGCCACTCACCATCAGGTGGACTGTACGTTCATTTGTTACTTTAGCTTTACAAAAAAAAAATTAAAGTTCTACTATCTAACGTCAAGGTGAACGCATGAATTTCTTATGTGCACCAAACGTATTAAAACTATTTTAGTTTGTTATTTGCTATTTTCGTATATTACAATTATTTGTCTTGTTTTCCAAGCCATTAATAAATGAACCTCTTGAATTCCAGTGTAAAAATCTTTTTTGAACTATAATAAATACGTTAGTGGCAACGTCTCCACTTTTCGCTGCATTTGGTTCCATCTCTAATGTTCAAACGTTATATACGCAAGCAATGAAAATTGAAAAAACAACTCGTCCCAGAATTTTTGCTAATGTTCCTTTTCTTTTTAAATTATAGGTCTGCTATTGTACTCGTGGATCACGTAATTCCTTAACGTTCAACTTTTTAATATATTGCGATAAACAAAGGCTAAGTTAGGCTTTAAGTTACTAGCTATAAAAAATAAGGGCCCATAAATGTCGCACTACAGGGCACGGGCCTCGTTTTATTTTTGCGAGGGTAAAAGGTATAGTGAGAAACTGCCACGGCACTCTTAGGGCGAGTTTCCACTAAAGCGGATTGTAGAATATATTATGCGAAATAAAGAAACCTAATGTAATGTCCCAGTTCACATGCTTCCTCTCATTTTTGGAAGGGTCTCACTGCGCCGTCCCAAAACACGATGGTGATCTTCACCTCCTTCGAAATATTCTTCTATATATTTCTTTCTTCGATATATTTTCAGCCATACAGGTTTTGTATGTGATAAAACCTAGTTGGTCTTAGACTTACTCTTATATGTCCTAAGTTTATGCAGGACTTATTGAAAAGTACAGTAGAACGCCGATTATCCGAACGCCGATTAACCGAATCGCCAATTATCCGAATCGGTCCTAAGCGTAATATAAAAAATTAAAACCAAGTACTGTAAGTAAGTAATGTAATTTTTGTTTTGTTTTGTTGTAACAAGTTGGAACTCGCTGGAGTCCAGATATATTTCAACTGTTATGGTTGATTGATGCTCTCTCCCTCTCTCTCTCTCTCTCTCTCTAGTGCACTACTTACGTATTGTAGATCTGTGTTTGTTAAACTTAATAAAGTTTATTCTATGTGTGACAGTTCCTTTTTCTTTATTACCAGTCTATATCCGAATATCCGAATTTTCGATTATCCGAATCGACCCCGGTCCCATTTAATTCGGATAATCGGCGTTCTACTGTATGTGTAGTTTTTGGGTTTGTAATTGTGTAGGCGATGCGCTAGCCACCTATGACTTCTATTTTGGCTAGTCGTGGGCCAATTAGCTCACTTCCATTTGGACTCTGCCTACCTTCTCAAAGATTACACACTTGACGCTATGTAAGCAAATATTTGCTCGCGTACTTTTAAAATTTAAAGCAAGCGTTTGCCCGTGGTGCTACCACAGCTGGGGAGATATTTTCTCATACAAATGACAGACGAAACGGACTGGAGCGGGCATTGCTGTTTCTGAGGAAAACGCCAATACATTATACGAATTTTTTTTTTTGATTTTTTTATGATTTTTCATTTCACCTTCGATAACTTGAAAATCGATTCAAAATATTAATAATAAAACTGATTTTATATCAGAGACTCTCGTAGTTAGTTATTGTAATGACGTTTTTATCTAAATATACGTAGAAGAAATAACAACAGAATTAACCAATTTTACACATTATAGATGACTAGATATTTATGTTTGATACCCAACAACACCACAACCACAAAAACGATTGAAAACACGATATAATCTGTAAAATTAGAAACTTATTAAATGTCTAGTATTCGAGTAAAAATAATTTATCGTTAAATGTGTCTAATGGAATACGCAAGCGGAAAACAAAGAATTTAAAAGTCGCACAAATCAAACCTGTTTAATTTATTTGTATTGATACATTTTCGCGTAAATACAATTTATCATTAAATGTGTCTAAGTGAATACGCAAGCGAAAAACAATGAATTTAAAAGCCGAACAAATCAAATCTGTTTAATTTATGTGCATTGATAAAATACTAACTAGTTATAGACAAGATAAACACCTATATATATGTATATATACATACACGATAATTGCATCAAAAATGATATTTACATTATCACAAGCGTTAGTTGACACAACAAGTGTATACTCCAAAAAGATAATAAATCCAATTATACTGAATAGGTTGATAAAGAGATATGACGATGAAATGTTAATAATTGTAAGAGGAAATAATTTAGTAATACACTAGATCATAACGCTTCTTTCCAAGTTGTCACTTTTTAAAACTACAGTATACTTATAAATCTAATATATAAAAAATAACTTTTGTTTCTTCATACTGTATCAACTTATTGTTTGCACTTCCGCAAAGGTTATAGGCATAATAGAATTAACTTACAGTAGGTGGGGCGCGTGTTAAAAGTTACAGCCTATATACGTCCCACTGCTGGGCACAGGCCTCCTCTCATTTCTGGGAGGGTTTTAGGGCAAGAAAATGTACGCCGCGTTGCCCCAATGCGTGTTGGCGAACTTCACATGTCTTTGAAATATTTTTTTTCTTATTTCTCAGACATGTGCGTGTCGTACCGACAAATTTATTAGAACTTGTATTATCATTCCCAATTAAACAATATTAAAACGATATTTCCGTAATTATTTCTTCTGCGGCAGAAACGCGCCGGGTAGCAGCTAGTATTACATAAAATAAATGGTATAATAGACGGCAAGTCATTTTCACTTCCTCCCGTTTCTAACTGTCCTATCAAGATGTTCATCGACAGTTTGCAATGCTTAATGATATCTAGGCAAATGGTGAAGCAATTGCACTTTAAATAAAGACATATAAAACCAATTAGCCTCTCTAATAAATACATTTCGCATTCAATGGATCACTCTTTGTACTGAGTGAATGCTAATTCGATACTAAGCGCTCTAAAATGTTCTAATAGGATTGCATTAATATTCATTGCTACTTAATTTCTTTCTCTAAGGTACATATTAAGGCTTAATGTGTGTTTTATAGTTATATACCTTCACTTCCATTGACTAATAAGATAATAAGAGAAGTGATTTGTTATCTAAATTGTGCCTAAATATTAAAACTTTGGAAAAGTGAATCACAAAAATTCGGCCCATTGCACGCCTCATAACGCCAAGCAATTTTGTGTTCTTAAAATCCTACCATAATCATATTGCACTTATACGATAATATGTAGCCGTATATCAAGAAAACACTCTAATTAATCCATCTTATACTTTCTAAAAAATAATTTTATATTGCTACTTTAATAAAAAACTGTTTTAAAAAAAAGCGTTTGTTGTGTTTTAAAAATACGTGGACGTCCGGATGTTGATTTTGTATGTGGTCACGATAATTACCAAAAAAATTGACGTATCGAGACCGGTTTTATTTATTAGCTTCAGAATTACATCAACTGGTTCCCTATTTCATATCAATAGCCTAGTACGCGTCGTTTGTTAATAAAATGATTTTCAAATTTTATTACTATTAAAAATTTAAAGGCGCTTTCATATTTTTCTTTAGCCCTTGATAGACAAAAGACAAATGATATACATATACATACAGCCTATATCGATTTTTCTTTATATTTTTTTTATAGCATAGGGTGACAAACGAGCACACAGTCCACCTGATGGTAAGTGGGTACTGTGGCCCATAGACATCTACATTTATCCTCAATTAAGAATCAAAATACAGATGCGTTGTCACCCCTGAGGACTAAGATGGAATGCCTCCATAATCCAGTAAAAAGGGTCTCCGGTTCTCTACACTCACCATGCGAAACACAGCAGCATTAAGCTGCTATTTTACGCTGGTATTCTGTGAGAGCGTGGTCCTACCCCGGTCGAGCCGACCCATTCGCGCTACAATCTTAATATAGTTGCAGCGTGGCTCTATCACGTATACTTTGTGTAATCGATTTATATTGGTAAACATTTTTTTCCCCTGTAACACTACCTGTTAAAATAATAGAGCGCTAAATTTAATACACGTAAATAATATATTTTAAAAGTCAGGAATACAATTTATTTTTTCATCAAAATTAAATGAAATGCTTATGAGGCGTGCACTTTTGGATTTTCCAAATTTTTTTTTTAATTACTCGTAAATTATTTTGAATTGATTTTTATATGCCTGATACAAAATAAATGCGCGATAAAACGAGTAAACCGATAAATAAACTGCTTTCAATATTTGCAAAATAAGACGTGTCGTAGCTGTCAGGTAAGAGTAAAGGCTTTTGTAGTTATAAAAAAAGGACAAGGGATGGGGGGAATTTTTACAATTATATTTTATCGATATTGAATGTTCTATGCCAGTGGTTTTCAATAAATTTTTCCTGTATATAACTTCGAGAAAGATCTCAAGCCCTCGTTCAACTTAGCTGAAAACCGATATTATAAATAAAATATAAAATCATTGTATCTTCTTCATTTATTAACTTGTCAACTATTTTGATAATAATGAAAATCACATCGGTTATTTTAAGTTTATAGGGGCATACATGTACTCGGTGTTTGTAATTTCTTGCCCTTAGTTTTACTCTTAGATCGTACCTTAGTCAGGGCGTACCCCTACATGCAATCTCACGTACCCTTGGGGGCACGCGTACCACTAATTGGGTACGTGTAAGTGTTCTAGACTTACGGTTTAGGAATAACACTTAAACGTCCATACAACTGGCTATAGCATTTTTATTGTAACAAATCATAATTGTTGCACTGTATGATATTATGTAATTTGATCGGAAACATTATGCCACTTTTTTATTTATAAGCCCACTCCACTTTCACCTGATGTGCTGGTTGATGGGTGAGGCTCCAAAGACGACTATAAGACGTCTAGAGATGACGGAAAAACCATCCAACAATGCTGAACAAAAAATTTACTGACTCGTGATGTTCCAAACCGGCAACCGTTGGGGAAAAATGGTTCTCGAATGACAAGCTCAGTATAAGGCAACGACTGCCTCGCATTGACGCGATGGATAGACATAGCTGGGTACCATGCTTTAAAACAATTCGCGGAGAGGAATATGTTGCAATGTAGTTCGTCAGTACAAAGAACAGATATTAGACCATTCAAATAGAGATCTGTTAACTTAATAGACATATACGAATTCTTGAGAGACGATGGATATTCAAAGGACAGCTACCAGGTAAAAAGTATTCGTATGAAAAATGAATGTTACTGTTATGTTATGATGAATGCGTAAATTATTCATTGTGATGCCGCCGTCCGCATATCAGACCTACCCGCCTATCATTCATGCTTCATTAATATAAGCAGTAATAGATGAATTCATGTGAATATTTGCGGCACGTTAACACACACTACACCTTTATGTTTTATTTAAATTAAAAATGTGAATGATATCTATTTAGTACAATTATTAAATTCATTTAAAATATATAAGAACATTATATTGTACTTACTAGAAATGAAGTTTAGTTATTTGTTATATTGATTTTTTGGCTTCTAAAAACGAACCATTTATTATATAGTTATGTCATTTATAATTTATTTATTATATAGTAATCGAATTAGAATAATTATTGCTATTTAACAAAAGCTGATAACCAATTTTCTTCTCCTCGTTTATTCACTATCTTGCTCTTTCTGTTTTACTCCCTTTCTCACTTATTCTATAAGAGAAGCCATGATCAATATTTATAATTAAAAGATTGTATCAGAAATGAAATAAGATGGTTATAGAAATTAAACACGGTAAATATATTTGGAAATATAAGCAAGATGATATTAAAGTAATGAAAATGGAAAATACTGTTACATATAATAATTTGAATATTTCTTTTGATTTATAATAAATATGATTGGATAACACACAGTACGGAAATCTGTGATAGTCAAGTACCCTTAGATAAACAATGTGATCCCATTAGCTAAACTATGGACAACAGTCACTACCATTAGAAATTTAAAACTATGTTAGATTTTATTTAAACGCTATGTCAATGAGGGCACGAATTATTCTGCCACCATGGCGGCACGGCGCCACTTTCGAATGAAGTGAAATATTTGACAGATTTCATAGCGGGGAAGTTAATTTATTAGAAAATGTAAAGGTTAATGTTAATTTCTGTAACATTAGTTATATTTTATAATAATTACATTAGTAAGGTATAAACCAAATTACGGATACCCCAAAAAGGAAAAAAATTTTTAAAAAATTAAAAATGTGCGAAAAAAGTATACAGTAAGGCATTTTTTTGTGTATATAATACTTTAGAAACTGATAAACATATATTTAAAACTAACTTCTCAATTAAATGACAATGCGTACAAAAAAACTTCACCTCAATCCCAAACAGCGACATCTCGTGAGCGGAAAATTATAAGCCCTCATTGTTAATATATCTTGTGAAACACGGAATCGATGAATATATTAATGACATGTATTCTATGAAGATAAGTTTATACACACAGACACAAGCCTCCTCTCGTTAATGATAGCGCAAGGAAAAGTTCACTGCGCTGCCCCAACGATGTTGACCAACTATCCATGTTCTCGAAATGTATTTTTCTTTTTCTGATAAGCAGGTCCTTCGTGATGTTTACCTTCACGGATGAGCGCATGAATCACTTAAAATTGCAATTAACAATTTGAGTGATGTCGGCTCGGGATCTAACTGAGTCGCTCGCGTATTTTAAAAGCTTAAGGCGACTCCCGGAACTTATGAATTAAAAATGTATTTCATTACTTTAATAAAAAAAATATGCGTGAATGTCGTGGAACACTCGGTTGAAACGAAGTTTCTTTCGTAGTATATTATTATTGATAAACGTATTATATTATTCATTAACAAATACAAATAAATTAATTACTAGCGTCTATTAAAATGAAGCGTCATTTAAAATAATATTTCTTTCATGGCAAGATAAGAAAAAGTGCGATGAAGATGGATATTATTCCATCTCGCTCGCACTATAGAAAGGGGGTCGTGACGGAGAAATCTTACACTTTTTCTCGCCTAGCCCCCATCCGCCAAATTCGTATCGTGCAATAAGGAACTTCGTTCCAATAATAAAAGTTTAAACATAGGATCTAAACCATAGCACACTATCTATTAAAAAGTGTCAATCTAACAGCACTTAACACTTTAGCGGGAAAAGCTCGGTGAGCTTTATTTGATTCTAAACCAACGATATAAACTTGGTGTTACTCTTGCATTACCCATTTAGCCATCTTTATTCTTATTAAAATTGAATTAAGTCTTAATACCAATCTTATCTGAGTTAAAAATAACAAATATAGTTCAGTTTGAAATACAAAGCTCAATTTTTTTTTATAGGATAGGGTGATAAACGAGCACACAGTCCACCTGATGGTAAGTGGTTGCTGCGGCCCATAGACATCTACATCTATCCACGTTTGCGAATCAAAATGCAGATGCGTTGTCACCCGTCAGGACTAAGATGGAACGCCTCTTTTCCAGTAAAAAGGGTCTCCGGTTCTCTACACTCACCATACGAAACACAGCAGCGTTCAGCTGCTATTTTACGCTGGTATTCTGTGAGAGCGTGGTCCTTCCCCGGTCGAGCCGACCCATTCGTGCTACAACTATACTACTAATATAGCTGCAGCATGGTTATACCACGTATAAAAGTAATTAAGTAAAAAGTGTCAATCTAACAACACTTAACGCTTTAATGTGAAATACTCGGTGAGCTTTATTTAATTCTAAACCAAATATATATTTTTTTTATTTATTCTTAGAAAGAGTGTACATTATTTACTTTTTAAATTTTGCCAAACTGTAAGCCAGTTTGTCGGCAACGAAACAGTTTATCGTTTCAAACTCCTTAATGAAAATATCTGGTACTTATAAATAGTTAAATTAACACATAAATGATTAAAGAAACATTTACCATTATGGACACAACGACAGATAATGTTTCCTCAAGATGGTTTTGAGCTGCGACTTAGTTACGCTTTCGTCATATATTATATTCGCCACCTCATTACACAAGGTCGGAGTTATCCATTGCCTTTGTACGCTGTCCAAAGTAATTATCAACCCTAGGTATGAGATATTGGTGTTACTATTGCATTAATCATTTAGCCGTCTTTATTCTTATTAAAATTTAACTTAATACCAATCCCATCTGAGTTAATAATGACTTATATGGTTCAGTTTGAAATATAAAGTACCAATAATTTTATAAATTAAACGTCAAGCTTCTTCTTCCTCATAAGCCCATAAAGCTCGCCTTAGAACCCTTCTGATTAACTTATTCTTGATTAACCGTAATCACCACGCTTGGTAGAAAGATCTCAGTAACTCGCGTCTCGCACCCTTGATGATATTCCATGGTCTGGGTATTTTAAACAGGATGTTTACAATGTCATCGTCCGGAAGACATGAGACCTCTTTTTTTTTTTTTATAGAATAAGTGTGACAAACGAGCACACAGTCCACCTGATGGTAAGTGGTTGCTGTGGCCCATAGACATCTACATCTATCTTCGTTTGCGAATTAAAATGCAGATACGTTGTCAGCCGTGAGGACTAAGATAGAATGCCTCTTTTCCAGTAAAAAGGGTCGCCGGTTCTCTACACTCACCATACGAAACACAGCAGCATTAAGCTGCTATTTTACGCTAGTATTCTGCGAGAGCGTGGTCCTTCCCCGGTCGAGCCGACCCATTCGTGCTACAACTATACTATTAAATATAGCTGCACTACTACTACTACTATATTTTTCTCAGAGTTAAATAAAACACCCATGCAGCACCCATGGTTAGGGAGGGGTGCGTGACCATAGATGCTCCGGGTTTCCCCTGTGACCATCGGTGCTGCAAAGCATCCGAAACGTCGGGAATTAAAAATAATATAACGTAAACGCGATTAAATCCGTAAATTGTTTAATTCAATGTGTAGTGTTCGCATAAATATAAGAAATCATTATTTTCGCATAGTTGATTCTTACGACACCCACGGAACTGTTATATTCTCATTAGAGACTCTAAAATGGAGAACAGAAATAGAAAAACATTTCAGCGACAATTAACATCGTACGCAACTCCGGATGCAAATTATTTTCGGTGTAAAGTATTAAAAGGTTAAAATTGTGGGCGTTACGGCATTCATAAAACGGCCTAATAGAAAATAATATTCATAAAATGGCCAATAAAACCGGGATTCGTGTTCTCGAGTTACACTTTATATAAACTAGCCACACATTACGAGTACACTTTCGTGTAATGAATCAAACATACTGCCACTAACGTATAATTACACATATTATGTTGATGTTGACGCCAATTTCCCAGTAAGTACAAGCATATTAAGTATTATGTTTATTACTCTAACGCCAATGTGAGCCAATATTAAACACTTAATATTCTGTGGTCAAATAGATGCACAGAGATTGTTGCCAAAGAGTCTTAAAATGTTGCCTACAAATAATTACTTACAGATCGACTGAATAAGCTGTGTTTCTTTGTAATTTTGTTTGATTTCAACAGTAGTGTGTGAAGTGTATGTCAAGGCAAAAAAAGCGTTTATTTTATATTTTTTTATATTAGATATACGTGTTTTATATATTAATGTTCAGTTGAAAGTAAAATTCAGCTTGAAAACGTTAACAAAATAAATTATAAACTTTTTGGTAATAATATTTAAACGTCAATATCATACATCGTCAGATGTTCCAAAATAATTAATTTCATGCAAATAGCTCGATAAATTAACCCGTTCAATGCATCGTGCAATATTCAGTGACAAAACCAATTAATATCCGCATAATGTCTATAATTGCATTTCATTACAAATAATGAGTAGCCGCGCGTGGCTCTACAATGTTTCCATATAATCGTAAACGTCATAATGATAATTTCATTCTCGGTTCACCATTCGGCCTCTAGTAATGCGGATAATTTCACGTAAATGTGATTGAATGTGCTCCTTTTTTTAACAAGGCGGCTACAGCCAAATAGTGAAATTCTATACTGTTGACAGTTTTTTTTTTAAACTGTGATAGCATACATTTAAAGTAAAAGTAACAGCCTATACACTGCTGGACACAGGCCTCCTTTCATTTTTAAAAGGGTTTTAGGGCAAGGAAATGTCCGCCGCGCTGCCCCAATGCGTGTTAGCGAACTTCACATGCGATCGAAATAATTTTTTTTCTTATTTCTCAGACATGCAGGTTTCCTCACGATGTTTTCCTTCACCGCCAAGCACGATGTAATTAGTGTAAGCATAGTTTCATTTTAATCGGGCCTCGGGCCTCGTTTCTTTGTACCAATTTATATGTAAAATTAAGAGGTAAATATAGAGAAGGAATTAGGAATCTCTTAGTTCACAGCACAGCACACAGTCCACCTATTACAAAGTGAATGCTGTGGCCCATATATACCTAAATCTTTTATCGATTGAGGATAAAAATGCAAAATTTCTATCAGCCTAAAACTCCGCCTGGGTAGGTACAATCCAAATACCTATTTCTGTCGTTAAATAGCAGTGCTTGCACTAAAGAGAACCAGTATGATTACAGGTTGTGAGATATTCTATCTTGATCCTTAGAAATAACAACAAATTTATAGCCTTCTGAAGTTTACTGCAGGTGTCCAAGGACTACCACAGAGTTGTAATTGCTCAACTTCTTAATACGCACTCACGCCCCCCCCCCCCATTCGCATCTTTCTTCTTTCTTTCTTTGTCAGTTGTTGATTGTCAATGATTTTAGGTGCATATGTGCACTTGTTGAGTGCATTCTAACGTGGTTTTGGCAACTTGAAATGTATACTGTATGCAGCGCGCATTTTTGAAGTGAAACTTCTTTATTGACGTACTAAGAAATTTAGTACGGTTTAAAAAATCATATAGAATAAAAGAAGAATGATATTTCTTAAAGAGGTTTCACTATTATTTTTACTAAGATTTTGCGTGTAATAAATAAATATTATTATTTATTTATTACACGCAAAATCTTTTATTTCTTGGTTGGTTCTGAGCCTTATGATCATATACACATTTTAAATGTGTTTCCCTTCTTTATTTATTCTAAATAATATAAAAAATATATAAAATACTGTGCACGGACAACCCAGTGCCTCTTTACGACTTTATAACAAATAAATGGCAGACGGATAACGACGTGTCACATAACGTTGTAGTCCTTTTATCCATTGGTGCGTGACGTGATGGACTGGAGAATCACCTTTCCCTCGCAGCGACGTAGCTACGGAGGGCAGCTATAATTAGGTTGCACTTTTTATAATAAACATTTCAACTCTTTTATTTTAAACATATTTCTATAAAATATAAATGAAATCTTTAAATTGTATATGCCATTCATATTTTAGTACTAAAAGACTCATTATAGAATAGAATAGAACAGAAGGGAATAATTTTTATTCAATATATATTACAACAAATACTTATTTGAAACTTATTTATGCTTTTACCACTAGTTCGGATAAAACTCTTGTTCTGGGAAGAACCAGCAAGAAACCCAGCGGGACATTTTTAATACAATAATTTACAATATAATAATATTATGCCGTACAATTTTATATAAAAACATTTAGCGACAGCGCAGTAGCGATCGCCTAAATTACAGGTGCTAGTTATTACCAATCGTGTATATATTTTTTTATTTTTTATAGAATAAGGGTGACAAACGAGTACACAGACCACCTGATGGTAAGTGGTGGCTGTGGCCCATAGACATCCACGATCTATCCTGCCGAATCAAAAGTCGAGATCCAAAAATCACCCGTGCGAAGCCGGAGCGGATCGCTGGGACATAACATTCATGTGTTATACATATAAACCTTCGCCTTAAATCTTTCTGTCTATTGATGGAAACCGTATCAAAATCGCATGCGTAGTTTAAAAGATCTAAGCATACAGACGGCGGGAAGCGACTGTTTTATACTGTGTAGAGAATAAACACGCAACGAAGTTAACCAAATAAAAAGAATGTAAATTGTGTGACGTAATCAAGAAATCCCAAAGTAAATTAAAAAACATACTAATTTTACTCACTATAACCTTTAAATTAATACATAAATATTATTACAAGTACATACAATAAACACAATGATAATAACTGCTCTTTATGTAATCTTTCTGTACAAGAATTGTGAAATCAAAGTAGAAGAAACATTTTAATTCCTAAGAGATTTCGTTCAAAGTTACTGTTGTAACTAAATTGGCCAACTTAACTCTTCAGAGCTGCTTGAGTGACCAATAAGATCAAATGAAATCGCCGAATAAGCAGTACGGTCCCCATCTAAATCGCTCAACGTCAGACCTCAGTTTCTTTTGCGTATTACTCACGGCAAATTGATTGCGTATACTTTACAAATGTTTGTAGATTTGGATTTAGCTTTATGTTTGCTTTAGAGATTTTTAAGTGGCACCTATGTGATACCTTGATATTGGTAGCCGAATTTGTGTTTCGTTCAATTACTTCTGTAAGCGTGCATTCTTATCGTTACAAAGGGCATTTTTATATTAAAATTTGCTGAAGCATTTTATCATTAGCTTTAGCCAGCTGCGAGGTTTTGTTCAATATAATCGACAGGCTCAAGTTGACTTTTTGGTCACCTCGTGATGAAGGGCAAATGAAATAATGTATACATACATATATATAAAAGGGTGATAAACGAGCCCACAGTCCACCTGATGGTAAGTGGACGCTGTAGCCCATAGACGCCTACATATATCCTGCATTAAAAATCAAAACGAGAAACATGTTGTCACGCCTGAGAACTAAGATAAAATGCCTCGCAACCAGTAAAAAAGGGGTCGCCGGTTCTCTATACTCTATTTTTTTACGCTAGTATTTTCGTGGTCCTTTTCCGGTTGACTCGACCCATTCGTGTTGCAACCATAATATAGCTGTAGTGTGGCTCTACCACGTAAAACGTTTGGTGCTAAAAAAGTAGAAACAAGGAAAGACAAAAATGTAAAATAATATTGCATAGTATACTAAGAGGAACTGATAAATTAACAGCCCCATTCAAATTGTGACTACAAGTACATCATTAATACTGCCTCTGTTTACGCTTTCGCTAAAACAAAATCGTAGTTATACTGTTGCTTAGAAATGTGAAAGAGCCTAGTACCTTTCCCTTTTTTTTAAAGTTACTGCAATACTAGGATTTTCTCCTGCGTCGTGGAGGCAGTTAACATACATAAATTTCACAAGGACAAACATCGATACCCGGAACAATAATTTGTAGGCCATACAAATACTTGTTTGTTGGATTCAAACCCGGCCCTCAGCGCCGTAACTCATTGCTAAGCCATTGCGCCACGCAGCCGTCAACCATCTAACGTGATAGAGCCATGCTGCATCTACCTATATTATGGTTGCAACATGGTTAAAGCACGTTCTGAAAGAATACGAGCGTATAATAGCAGTTTAATAATGCTGTGATTTGTATGGTGAATGAAGAGAACCAGATACCTTCTTCACTTCTACAAGGCATTCCATATTAGTCCTCAAGGGTACATACATTTTGATTCCAAGTCGCGAATAGGTGCCTATGAGCCACAATATCAACTTACCATCAGGTGGATTGTGTGCCTGTGACACCATTATTCTATAAAAAAAAACCTACACGACCGACTCCTAATAACCCAACAATTGTTTATTGTTTAGGAATGTTTTTGGAATTACTGTGTTAAAAGTATATTTTGTATAGTTAAATAATTAATTTAGTTAAATTCTACCAGACACATATAGTGAATCTTCTCACCTTGGGATAAGTGGTTATTACTTGTTATTTTTAATAACAACTTACCTCAAGACGAAGACATCGTGAGATAATTTACATTTATAAATATTTCTTTAACGAAATACATTATTGTTGTCTGCCTTTATTTACATTTATAATAATGAAGAGTCTTTAACAACTGTTAATTTAAAATTCTAATGAAACAAACGAAATGTAAAAGCCATTGTTGTGACACTTTTTGTATTGTAATAAAAACGGATATAGCCAAAAAAGGAACGTAGCCACAACGTTTACTTTGCATTCAGCTCGGTTCGTTTGTATTATCCCGATTTCATAAGCACGTGTACTACTTCGAAGAACTTTATACTTTTGTATCACTAACAAGCTACGAGTTTCGAATAATTTTCCACCCGAACATTTCCTGCGTTCGTTCTACAAACGAAACTTTCGTTCCTAAGCGATTCTTGAATATTACGTTTCAGAGTTAACACTCGAGTTAAATTCTTTTTGTAAACTTTTTCCATTAAAGTCTTTAAGAGGTGGTTTTAAATTATTTTTTGCATCTGCATACTTAAAAAGAACAATAGAATTAAGAATAAATTTTCATAATAAAATTGTTATTTGTAATTTAACTTATTGCATGTACAAGATAAAAGTTATTTCACCTTTTTTGCCATCAGCATATCAGCGCGGATTGGAAATATTCATAAATCTCAAACCAGCCAAATCGATTAACTAACCTTGAAAATATCATGTCCCACAATAAAAATACAATCTAACTAATAAACCCCTGTTTTTAAAGTCGGTTAAACGAATACTATTTCCAAAAACGTGGTTCGCAAAAGATATGGTATATAAATTGTTAAAACAAATATTTAAGAGTTGTAATAATAACATTAGTAAGTGCAAGTGGCAGCTTCGCCAATGCAGTGCCTAACATTAACCGAAGCGATAGCGGCTACAAAATTAAATTCACAAAGTAATAACGGTACGTTGTAAGGAGGAACAATAATCGTTACCATTCTGAATAAACTAAAGAAATGTCTAATATACTAACCATTTGTAATTTTTAAAATTAAATTTTATAATGGTGTATTAGATATTATAGCGGTTTTACAAAAAAAAAACGGTGGAATCCGTTCTGCGATACGGACTCATTATATGGGGTAATAGCACAGATGCAAAAAAGGCATTCATTTTCAAAAAAAAATTATTAGAGCAATATGTGGCACTGCACCCGAGAGCCTTGCAGGTCGCTATTTATATCTCTGAAAATTCTACCCCTCCCATGCCTGTACATTTTTGAAATTGCAAAGTTTGTAAAACAAAACATGTATTATTTCAGACAAGCGAAAAAGATTTACACACGAAATACCAGAAATGGCAATAGACTTGCTGCTGAAATAATACCCAAGAGTGCTCGAATTAAAAAAAACTGCTACTGGATGTGTATTCTCATATTTAATAAAATGCCCCAAAATATAAAAGACTTACCCCTTAGTAGATTTAAAGGCGCCCTTTACAGGTGGCTAAATGAACATTGTTTTTATAATGTGAATGACTACTTAAATTTGACATGGTGAGACACAACATTAATTATATATTTTTTATTGAATTTTAATCTTAATTATATTTAAATTTGTAAGTATTTGTATTAGTATTGCTAATTTGTAAACGATGACATGCCGATAAATATTTTAATTGAATTTTGTATTGTAATATAGTAAACTGAATTATAAAAAATGTATTTGTATGCTATTATAGATGGCTGAAAAAGCTGAACTACAATTTATAATAACCACCTAAATTTACACCTTTTTCTAAGCAAATAAATCTTCATTTCATTTCATAAATAAATAAATAAAACAAAAAAGAGCCGTGGTAGCTCAGATGGTTAGCGCTCGCTGTAAATTTCACAGTATGCGAGCAAACCGGGTTCGATCCCCGCCGAAACCAATGAAATTGTTAATTGCAATTTTAAGTGCTGATTTACCACGTGCTCGGCGGTGAAGAAAACGTCGTGAGGAAACCTGCATGTCTGAGAAATAAGAAAAAAAATATTTCAAAGACACGTGAAGTTCGCCAACACGCATTGGGGCAGCACGGCGGACACTTCCTTGCCCTAAAACCCTTTCAGAAATGAGGGGAGGCCTGTGCCCAGCAGTGGGACGTATATAGGCTGTAACTTTTTTTTTAAACAAAAAAATATTTTTTATTAAGTTTTCACAGTGTCTCTGTGACATTTACTTACAATACCTTATTTTTATAGCATTTATATAAACCTCTATTGACGATTACGCGTTAAATTATTTTTCAAATAATGTTCAAATGTAGGAAAAATCAAAAAAGATTTTTAAGCTTTCACAGTTTCTCTATGACCCAATTTACAATATCTTATTTTTATAACATTCTTATGTAAGCCACCAGTGGTTATTATAAAACGAAGTTTAATGTTTTGTCAAGCTTTAATAGTTTTTATAATACTTTCGTTTTACAAATTTCATTTTTAAGTCACTGGTGGTGATCATAAAACCTTCCCATTAAGACGCTGGTTCTGAGCTCAAATCTTCATTTTTATGAAAACATAAATTCTTCGTTGTTAAACATATGCAGACCGCATTTATAATATATGTCAAAAAATATGTACCGCAATGTTCATAGTTTCAGGTGGTATAATTTCTAAGTTGTCACCGTGGTCGAAATCAGCAAACAAAACTTTTAATTACACGATCTTATCTTTTCGTTATATACATCCACAAAAGCGTATAACATATTCTTTAACGTAGATCTTTTGCACTTAACATCTGTAGTAATATTGTTGAATTGTGTTGGTTTTTTGTTGGCATCTGCAAGATTGCTGTAGTAAATAATGTGAATAATTCAAGCAATTCCTCGTAATAGAGTAAGTGAATGAATTTCAAATCAATCTCGCTACCAATTTAGATTGCGGAAGAAAACCGCATTGGCAAGGCAAGTAGAGTATTAACTTTGTAACATGATTGCACGAGAGATTCACTTTGTTGTTCCTTTTGACCCTTAGTTTTATTACGTCTATTTTTTTGTTACGTAATGAGTCTATGGTTTTCCGTCCCGTTGTACATAGAGAAAACGATATTTAATTAATGGTTGGTCTATATACGATCTGTAAATAAATTAATTAAAGTGTTTCTTTCCTTTTGAATTTCCATTTTAGTACTTATTTGTACAGATTCTAGAGTTAATAATTCGTAAATAGTTCTGCACCGTCTGAAGTCAAGCTTGTACAAACATTTAAGTTATTTATTAAAGGATTTTGTTTATGTTTAATTAGTGCTGGCTGGCACCGACTTCAAAAATAGTCATTGAATGTCAATAATATATTTCATTCACTTAATTAAAAAAAATATCCATAACCATTTTAGTTTTTGCTTAAATTCTAAATCAATGTTTTTTTTTTATTTAGACAGGCTGTAGGCATAGTCAATGTAAATTAAATATTATTTCAGTTCGGTTCTTTGAAGGCAAATCTTTTTCTTTTCTTTGGAGAAAATTAACACCGACTTTTAAGTCAGTATTTTTTTCCTTTTTATTTCGTTTTTATTCACTTAAAACGAGCTTTAATGTTAGTTCTCAGGAGTTGACAATGCAACTGCGTTTCTATTCTTAATCAAGGATAATATTTACTGAAGGGGTCTATGGGTCCATTATTCACTGGCCATCAGATGGACTGTGTTCGTATTTGATTACATAAAGGTTGTATATATATATATTTTATTTAGCAATACGAAAATAATTTTATTTAGAATTAAATTACGTGAACATTGTTAGTTTTGACCAAAAGGATGTTTCAAATTGTTGCTTTCGGTGAGCATCAAAGGATGCATGCCTTGATATTACGGATAACATATTTATTCCTATTTATATATATACTTGAGTCCTGTCCTCCAGCACAGAAACTCAGTACTGTATTATTATTATTATTTAAAAAAAGGTTACCTCCACACTAGTATATTCTACTGTATTGTGCAGGGACAGTTTAACTACAAAAATTTCACAAGGACAAGCATCCAGACCCGGTACATTTATTTGTAGGTCATACAAATACTTGTTCCGTGCGGGATTCGAACCTCTTAGCGCTACAACTCATTGCTAAGCCACTGCGGCATGGAGCCGTTCACTTGCTATCAGGTGGACTGTGTGCCAGTTTGTCACCCTTATTCTATAAAAAAATGTGTATGATGTATGTCTTATGTAAACAGGATGGTATTAACGCTATGTACTGGAAACCATAAGGTTTTTCATATATTTCCTATAGTATTTACGTCTCCCTCGGGACAGAAAGGGTCGGACGGTAAATTCCAATGTATGGATTTTCGGCAAAATAGTTAAATATTGGATAGCCATAGAACTTTCTTATAAAGTACTTATTATGAACACTTATAACATGCGTAAGGAAAGGGAGAGAAAACTAGAAGAGTCCTTCTTTTGACTTTTTACCTCTAAAGACTAAGATGGAATGCTTCATAGCCTGTACATATACTAGCTCTTGACACGCTTCAAACCGTAACGCAGATGTGCAGGTACTAGTATTTGGTGAAAAAAAGAGCTAAAAGGGTAGTACCTCCCTACCCTCTTGCCACGTCGTGGTACTACCCTCTTGTGGCACACAAATGGACTTTAAGGCAGAAAAGAAGTCCTGACACCTAGTAAAAGTATTTTCTAATGAAGATCTTTATAATAACAAAATCTTCCGAATCATTTTCGACCAAATACATTGCTATTTTGTGAGTTCTTGTGGTACATAATAAATAATACCAACTGCAGTCTTCATAGAGCTTCAATTCAATGTACTTCAGTATCCATAAATTATGCATTCATCTTTTTTAATTAATTTTTATTTAACCTTTTTTTTTTTAATTGTATGTGTTAATACTTTAGTTTTTTTTTTATAAAACAAGGGTAACAAACGAGCACACAGTTCACCTGATGATAAATGGACGCTATGGCCCATAGACATCTACTTCTATACTCGATTAAGGATTAAAATGCAGATGCGTTATCACCCTGAGGACTGAGATGGAATGGCTCGTTTCCAGTAAATAGGGTCTCCGGATTTCTACACTCACCATACAAAACACAGCAGCATAGGATTTTACGTAGGCTAGGCTATAGGAATTGCATGCTTTAATTACTCTTTCTGCTTCCCAGCATCGGACAACCGGGTTAGGTTGGTGGAATTCGACGCCTTAGTTGTCGTATTGGAATCGTAAAGAAATAACTTGCTTCATCTTTCTAATGTGTACAGCAAAAAGGAGTGGAATATGAATTTATGAATTTGCCGGCGTCTGCCTTTTCGTCCGATGACAATCTGGGTGTATTCAAGATAATAATGATTAGTCTTTTGTTTTGTTAACAAAGTGCAATTATGGGCTACTTTACCGGTAACAATCAGGTGGGATTAAAGTCAAGCACTAGCTTATATTAATTTAATGTTTCGTGTGGTGAGTGTAAAGAACCGCAGACCCTTTTTACTAGAAACGAGGCATTCTATCTTAGTCCTCAGGGGTGACAATGCATCTGCATTTTGATTCTTAATCGAGTATAAATGTAGATCTATGGGCTACAGCATCCACTTACCATCAGGTGGACTTTGTGCCCGTTTGTCACCCTTGTTCTTTAAAAAAATATATGGGTCACTGTCATTGTTACCACTTAGAGAACCTTAAATTTAGAATAGTGCTTATGCATTTTTTATGTGCTATTAGTTGCTGGTTTCCGCTGGAATTTCAACGAAAACCTGCCACTTAAAGCATTGCATCACTAGAAAGAGCAGTCGATATTAGTTTTTGATTGAAAATTGGCTTCTCCAGTGACCCACATTTAAATTAAAGGAAAGTAATTAGGTTACTACTATATTACGTGTCGTGTAGTGGTGGCGTAAAGTAATCCACTATCTCATATCATTCCGTGGGTGCCCTAATAAGTGATCAAGGTACACTGAATCAGGAGATGAGCAGTAGCATTTTTCTAAAACGACTCTATAATGATTTTAAAAAAATGCGGTTAAAAAAGCAAACATGACAAATATATTTGAGGGAATATATGGGGGAGACCTATATTTTGCAGTGGACATTTGATGGGATTGTGGCGACAAAAATAGTTTATATCAAAACAAGTGTATCAGGTATCAACAATTTACTATTTTTTTTTTCAGAAATGAAAGCCAAAGACTATTTTTCCAAAAGTTCAAATAATTCAATAATATTAAATGCAGACCTGTAACTATTAAGTTCATCAGTCCTCTCACAATTCATTTACTCAATGTAGAGACATGTTATTGGAACGAAAGAAATAAGAAACTCAATTGATATCGGTCAACAAACAACAAATCAAATGTACAATTATTTCGACATTTACTGATCGAAACTAATTCGTACTTTCTTTTTAGAAATGTTATTATATTTTTGTTCCAAGTAAAAACTCGAAATTCTTATTGATTTTAGTTTTATATTGGTACAGTTTTTAGCTTCTAGGTAAAATTCGTTCTAGATCGATAATTTCTTTAAAAATGATTTCAAATATTTCTAAACCATAGAATCAAATATAATAGAACAATCTTATTATAAAGAAAGCACACTTATTATGATATTAACATTTACTTGCGACAAATATTCTATTTTTTTTAGAATCGGATACATTCGAGCATGCACTCGATCTAATGATACGTGTTCATCGTGGCCCACAGCTATACTCGTATTAACATCCCGGATAAAGATTGAATCATATCGTTGCGTTTTCATACCTGAGAACCAAAGACTTTCACTTAGACTTACTAAAATATGGCCTCCTTAAAATAAAATCTATTTTCGAAACATACGTCCTAAAAATATAATATTTGTGATTCGAGCAAAAACACGTGACCATCCAATTCAATTAACGATATTCTATAAAACCGGGTCCAAAATTTTAGTTTTTGTCTTTATGAATTACGTTATGTAAGCATTTTTATTATAAATAATTGGAAATCACTACTAAGTGCAAAGAAATTCTGCATAAGCTCGACCGGAGTAGGATCATGCTCTCACAGAATACCGGCGTAAAATAGCGGCTTAATACTGCTGTGTTCCGTTTATTCAGTGTAGAAAACCAGAGACCCTTTTTAATGGAAACCGAGCATTCCTTCTTAGTCCTTAAGGATCAAGGGTGACAATGCATCTGCATTTTGATTCTTAATCAAGGACAGATGTAGATGTCAATGGACTACAACATCCACTTACCGTAAGGTTGAATGTGTGGCCGTTTGTCAGTCTATTTCTGTAATAACTTCATTTTAGTATGTATTAAAATATTATTTGAATCAATGTTTACATTTCCCATTTATCCGCACAGTAAGAAATTTTTCTGTATCATGGAGATATTTCACATGTATAACACATGGATAAACTTAATGACCCGGAAAATTATTGGTAGATGAAACATACAAATGTTTGTTACATGCGGGAATCGAACACGCAACTAGCTAAATGCTAATCCACTGTCATATTCTTATCTCATAATTTTACGTCAAATTGTTACCCCACTAATAAAATATCCTGATTTGAATGGCGTTCATATATGTTACATTATTACGTTTAAAAGTGTAACACTTATTTTTACTAGGTTTGAAAATATTTACAACAATAGACGATTTTAAGCAACCTCACTCAAATATTTTCAACAATCCTGCAACGAAATATTCATATATCACATGTATTTTTAAATAGAACTCGAATTTAAAATTATTCTTGGAGCTACCGCATTTTTTCAGCAACTTGTTGTGTCCAGAAAACAGACAAAAATGTATTGACGTTAGTATTATACGAGTATATAAAACACGATTTACCTTTGTTTCCTGCCTCCTTATTAGTTTTCATTGCCAATTTAGAAAGCAATCAGTTAGACATGTCGGCTTTCCACAAACGCAAATGTCACCAAGCTTTGTATTTACTGATTTACTTACTGTTTTCAACGTGTGAACTAAACTTAAAAATCAAAAGTAAGATGCGCTGTTACCCCTGAAGACTTTGATAAAATGCGCAATTACCAAAAAAAGGGTCAAATCTCTATTTGGTCAGCTACTATTATACGCTCATATTCTGTGAGAGCATGGGCCCTCGCCATAATAAAGAGGCAGTCAAGCTTTACCATAACAAACATTATTTTTATTTTAACAATTTTTTTAAAATACTGATAGTTTAAATAAATAAAATGTTTTTAACTTTAATATCATCCGTTATTTTCTAACTCACACTTCCACCATAAATTATTTAAAAAAAAATTAGAAAAATATTTTAGTCGTTCTACCACCACCTGAGCACTGAAATCGTTATAATCCTTCAAAGAATATGTTCGAGATACATTAGTAAATACAACCACTACTATGACTTTACAAATAACTATTAGGGTGGGCAAATAATATTCAATATTGACTTTAGTTGGATGGACGATAGATTCACAAATATCGAGCTCTCTTTTATGACCACTTAATAATAACGTTCGTTATATCTAAAAGTTTGCTTTTAAAGCTTTGTTTGGTAGCTTTACTGAAATAACAAGTGTAGTTTTTAGTTTTTCAATTTATTTATAATCCAATACTTAGAGCATTAGAAAAGTAGCGAGCGTAGAAGCAGGAGTGCACAACATTTAATTTCATTGTTCAAATATTTTTAAATGAAAAGTTATTTTATTAATTTTTTTAACATAACTGAGATATATTTATTATTATTTTAACATAGTACTGTTCTTAACTTACCCAAGGCTGATAAAATTTTCGTTTTTATAGAATAATTATCGTGTAGAGAATAATTTCATACTTCAAATTTTAAATAAAATGCATCACCACTTACCTTACTTCATCAGGTGGGATTGTAGTCAAGCAAGTCAAAATTTTAGGCATTTCTATTGATCTAATTTTTCCTGTAATAGAATTGAAAAACGTAACGGAAATAAAAAAAATAACAACAGTAGTATTTTATTTTAATTTTTTAGGAGATTACGTTCAATCTTTAAAGAACGAAACTACTTTTGTTAAGTTAAAGAACAACAGCAGAATGAAGATTATTACATAGAGATATAAGTATAATCCCAATACACTTGTCATAAACAGATTTTCCTCTGTTCTTTGTACCAAGCTTTGGGAACTGAATATTCCGAGAAAATAGAAAAACATAATTTATGTATTATGAATCAAGCAAAAGATTTATAATTATGTAAGCCATATCGTTCCGTAGGATGTGTCGTAAGAGGCGACAAGAGACTCAAACAGAATTTGGGAAGCAGCACCTTCATAATAATAACTCAAAATAATAAAACTTAGGTTACCGACCGGCCTGCCTAGAGTGGCAATTATAGCAAAATACCCCTACGAGGCAATTCATGGGAGAGGCCTATGTTCAATAGTTGACTTTTATAGACTATAATGGGTGGGTGGATGGATGGATGTATATATATATTGTGTGTGTGTGTGTGTGTGTGTGTGTATGCGTGCGTGTGTGTGTGCGTGTGCGTGTGTGTGTGTGTATATAATAGTAGGTAGCAAATAAAAATACGACGTCTAAGTTATGAGGCATTTTCTTAATAAGTGAGGCTGGACTGATTATAATTATATTTTTACAATAATAAAATAAGCTCTGGTGTATTTTAGTTGTATGTAATGATATTTAAATAGTATTGTTTTCACGGTTTGTGGAAATTTACAACAATAGACGATGTATCTGTAATAGTGCCCTGATGGGTATCGGCTTCGGGGTGTTCCCCAGGACTTCCTTTCGGAGGAGGCACTACTCCCCCGGTCTTTGGTGCCTTAGTAGTTCAAAACATGCATTATTAAAAAAAGTACTCGAATTTAAAAGTAACCTTATAGAAAACAACCGCATTTCATAATCAGCAACTTGTAAAAGGTCCCGAAAACCGGAAAAAAGTGGACAAATGATAATTTTCTATATAAAAGACAATTTGGCTTTGTTCACCCGGTCCTTGTTTGTTTTCATTGTCAATTTAGACGGAAATCAGCAAACATGCCGGCTTACCACACCCGCTAATGTTTCCCAAACCACGAAGCCCTCAACGTTAATACCTATTGTTTTTAACAAATTTTCTTCGGCTTTCTTCCCGTTTCCACAGAATTCATGTCACCAGAGATTTGACATTAATCAAGTGAGTTTCATTTACTGTTCGTAAGACTTTTTCTTTATTGTTGAAATAACTGTTTCTGAAATTGACAAAGTTTTATTTTATGTAATAAAGTGAAATGAATTATTTTTATATTTTTATTTTTTTAATGCGCCGCTTCTATTGCATCCAGAAGTGCCTTAACCTGGTCATATGGATATTCAAAATATTTGTTAACGCCTAGCGCGTGGTAAATCGGTATTTAATCTACATCTACATGCATATAAGTAAAAGTCGCTAGTTATTATTAAAATTGTGATTAACAATTTCATTGCTGACAGCGAGAATCAATGTGTTGCTCGTATACTGTGAAATTAACAATTTCATTGCTGACAGCGAGAATCAATGGGTTGCTCGTGTACTGTGAAATTAACAATTTCATTGCTGACAGCGAGAATCAATGGGTTGCTCGTGTACTGTGAAAGTAACAATTTCATTGCTGACAGCGAGAATCAATGTGTTGCTCGTGTAATGTGGAATTCAAAGCGAGCTCTTAATCCCTGAGCTACCACAGATCTGGGTGGTGAAGAAAATCTGCACGTCTCATTAATCAATTCATCTATTAAAGACTGTCAAACGTTCTTTGACGAATAAAGCCCGTCCCCGTAGATTGGCAGGCGGGTTGGCAAAGGCAGTTTTTTTTATTATTTTGAGCTTTCCCTTTGGACATGTTTTTTTTTAAATAAACGTTACCCCCACACTAGGATTTTCTCCTGTATTGTGGAGGCAGTTTACAAACACAAATTGCACAAGGACAAACATCAGACCCGGAACAATTATTTGTAGGCCATACAAATATTTGTTCCGTGCGGGATTCGAACCCGCGGCCACCAGCGCAACAACTCATTGCTAAGTCACTGCGCCACGGAGCATTGGAGCAACGCGGAGAATTAATTGCTTTCTAACTCTATCACAAGTGAGAGGAGGCCTGTGCTCATCAGTGGGAAGAATATAGATTGTAAGTTTACTAATTTTAGGTAGTTGTCTGGAAATATTATGATAAATTTAACTGCAGTTGATATATGCATTATATATAATTTATGATATAACAAATGAAATTTTAGCTGTTAAACAAACCCATACATTTTTTTTTAATTATATTTAATTACTAAAATCAAACATTTATTGCCAAATGAAAGCCAAAATTTCCACATAATAGCTTCAGAAGTCGACGCTATGACATAGTGTAAAGAAGAATTAAAGGATCGACTTCAGAAGCTTTATTGTGGAAATTATTGTATTTTCTTAATTCTTTGAAGTCGGATTTAACAGTGTATTAAACTTTGACACTTGAATTTACTAAAGAATATCACAAACTCAAGGAAACAAATAGAACGTGGTCTAAACAGTTACATTAAAATTTCATTCACATTTTTCAACCCTAGAGGTGGAACTTTTCTCCAAACTTATATTTCTGCCACCGCCTTTAAAGTATAACCTATTGAATAAAAAAAATATCATCAAAATTAGTTCACCATTGGCGATAATAATCTCGTATAAAATATTTACAAAAAAAACATACAGTCGAATTGAAATACCTCCTTTTTGAAGTCAGCTAAAATAGATTTAAAATGTCACTCATGAATAAATATGCATTACCTTATTTAATAAATACAAATAAATACGAAACATAATAAAATCGACCTTTCAAATGTCATCATGTGACATTTGTGGCTACTTAAACTTTATAGTTTCAGGATGCGTTAAAACTAAATTAGTAGTATTTATAGAACAAGTATATTTTAAATAGCGACAGAATCCTAATGGTACGGTTCGGACTGCAAACTCAGAAAGTCGTGGGCTCGAATCCGCCATTCGACTGTCGTGAACCACTCTTAACACAAGCGTTTTAAGCTTACTTAGAGTGGTTAACGGTTTTTATAGCATTGCTAGTGTGCTTTGAAAAAATTACAGTCTGAAGACATTTCATCTTTAGTTTCCATTACTTTGGTTATATATGTCCGTGGGCCGCAGCCATGAGGTGAACTATAATATCGATTATAACTTTTATTAAAAAAAATTCAACAACGTAAATGCGTGCTGCATGCAACACTGATTAAATTTTATTTCAAAATTGAGAAGTTATAAATTGCTTGCAAATAATATTAATTGTAACATCGGTTTTGTTCTTCTCGAAATATTCTCATTTATGAGCTTTTCTTTTTCGACTATTAGACATACACCATCAGTGTGCTGTGTAACTCCAGTGGGAATCGTGATTGGTTTCGTTTTGACGTTTTTAAATCGATCAGCGTCGATTATAAGCCGATGTCTGTTTTATAATATACTTTTACTTGCAGCTTAACGCTGCTGTGTTTCATAGCAGCATTAGGCTGCAACATTAAAGACCGGAGACCCTTTTTACCGGAAAGAGACATTCCATTGATTGATTTTGATGCTTAATCTCTATATATAAAAATCAAATGCTGTCCTTCAGTCTCGCTAAAACTAGAAATGGCTTTACCGATTCTGATGAATTTTTGTGTGTATTTGAGTAGGTCCATAGATGGCTTAGATTTACAATTGGACTCGGTAGGTGGCGCTGTTGTCAAGATCCATAAATCATCCGTGCGAAGCCGGGGCGGTCGCTAGTAGAGGATAAATGTAGATGTCTATGGGCCACAGCATCCAATCACCATCAGGTGGACTGTATGCACGTTTGTCACTCTTATTCTATACAATACATATATAAAAATGTAAATGACCATGATGGTGAATCGTCTACGATATATAACTATAATGTTAAAATTGTTGAAGAAGAAAAATCACCAATCCCCTCCCGCAGTCGCTTACGTACAATAAGCAGGATAAATAAAATTCATCTATCAAGGAGTGGAGGCTTGTTATTTTGCAAATCCTTCAAATAGGCTCACAACGTTTTTGTGAGTTGCTCCTTTAATAAACATTTATAACCATGTTTGACTGAACACAAATACTAAGTACGTTATAAGATTTTCGATATTTATAAGGTCTAACTAAACATTCTTGATAGATAATAACTTTAGAAAACAATATATTTCACTCCTTGGGAATATATTTACTGATAAAAATAATTAGATAACGAATTCGATACCTTCAATCAGTAAATGTCGATATCGGGTCGAGATACATAGTAAAAGAAACTGCTTCTATTTGAAATAGGACCTTATCACCCAGATCGCTATCGCAACAGGAGACCCGTTTCTACACTTAGAACAACTGCAGAAACAAAGTGACGACCGCGCGAGGGGGAGAGTTCTCAAGCCTGACAAATACACGGTCTTGAATTGCAATGATTTGCAGCCACTTTAGGTTATGTATATCGGTCACGAGCCCTTTGAATGCTCCGTTCAGACTTTAACCTTAAGCACATTTCGCTACGCTTTTTCAATTAAATTCACAAAATGAGTTTAAATTTTGTCAGCTTGTGGCAGATAGATGAAACACAGACTCCTCCTGGGGTATATCAGCTAAGCCCGATATTTGGCTTCGCGCAACCAATATCTAACAGATGCCTTGCTTCAGCCATTATTTCATCTAGACAAAAAAAATCGCTTAGACCCTACGGGGTTGTCGTGTGGTGGTAACGTCAGAGAAGCTATCACCCCATTTCCTCCCGCTGGTTTCTTAAAAGGCGATTATAGGAAATGCTGTTAAAATCTTACGGCTTCTAATAGATGGGCGGCGGTAGTCACTTACCATCAGGTGAGCCGTATGCTCGTTTGCCCTCTCTCCTATAAAAAAAGATGGCGATATATCCTATCTCATTTACGCCAGAGGTAAAACATGAAGACCAGGGAAAGGCAGCAGCGTCAAAGGTAAAGGACGCCTTGTTCTACGATCGACAATTCGCCTGCCAAGATTCTCCCTGCAACGGGAAAGGCCGATGTCCATTAGTAGACTATTACAGGCTGACGAAGTAGAGGAACGGATCTTCCCAAACTTCGGCTACAAGCATGCAATCACGTCAAAAATCACGTCTGCAAACATGCAATAACGATAACTCCTTCCAAAGAGGTTAAGTCTAACAGTGAACTGCTTATGAACGATAAAGATTGGAACTAATCTGGGCAGGGATTTTCTATCCACTATCAAAATAAGTAGGCCATTTACTCCAGCCGTTTAGTCAAGTAAAGTATCGTAAATGTTACATTAGAATTCACTCCTGTATAGTCGGAACCTTAGCATCCATTTACTGTGAAATATTTTTAAATTACCTGTTTGAAGTTCTTATAAAAGTTACAAGTCACGTAAAGCAATAAGGTACTTCGTAAATTTCAAATAGTCCATGGATACACTAACATATTCATGATCAATAATGAGGGAATGGAATGTGTTTAAGAGGTTCCCATTAATTTCTAATTGAAATTATATTTTAAACATTTTATTATTAATAACTTTAAATGATTGGCTTACGAGTACATTTAATATTTTCTTCGAATTGGTTTATTGCTTCATAATGATTTTGCACTATTTTAATCTGTCCTTTATTTTCTATCTCTCAAAACCTGAAAAGTATTTTTTTACATAGGATCACTAAGTAGTCTACTTATAATTTAGTATGGCCATCACGATTATGTGTTATAAATGGATTAATAAATAATTATAATTCTAAATGGCGACTATTTTGATACCACGTTTCCAGTTCTGAGCAATGTTGAATATTTCAAGTCTTTAGCTCATCGAGATGTTAGTTGAAAATCGATTTTTTATCGAGCAGACAAACAGAGAAAAATGCGAATTAATAAAAACGCAGTAAAGTAAATACTAACCAGTTCGGCTGACCCAAAAACCAAATCAAGATCAAAAGGATATCTCTTCCGATCCAAATGCAATAGCTTATGCTAAAGACATGGGGTGGCTGAAAATCTATCGCTTTTAAATAATGAATTAATTAAATTTAAAATAAAGCGTTGTCAACTTTTTTTGAATGCTTTAAATCTTATATTCATTTAAACTTCTACTAATGTATCCTAGCGAAATTTAAAGGGAGATTTTTTATAAAAATTTAACATTTCCATTATAATCTAAACAGCATTCGCAAGCATTTCTAAGATAATAAATAACTTAGCCACGAAATAAGTTGTGAATGTGCCCTCTGTACTTAAGTGTAAATAGCTAATCTTTTTTCACCAAATCCAATTATTTGAATTACAAAGCCGACCGCGATTTATTTTACGAAAAGCTGAGAAAGCAATAAAAACATTCCATTGTGAAGACGTATGTATGATGTTTGAAGTACAGATTGTTCCGATATATTATTTTCCGTATTGAAAAAAAACAGTGAGTTATTTATCGTATCACTCTTTTTATGAAAGGTATACGCGACGTGTTAGTGCTTTAGGCCACGGCATACTTTTGCTCAATTTTGAACTGTTTAAAATACACCACTTTTAGGAGTAGTCGTGCCTCTGATATATGAAAATTAATACACAGTTTTACATTTGCTGAGTGTAAGAAAGATATAACAACTTCTTCTCCAAATGCCAACATCAGATAAACGATATTTAACCATCATAGCTTTTAACGCCCAACAAAAGACCTACAAATGACGGTAAATTCATTAGAAAAAACTGAGAATAAATCTAACTTACTACGAGTATAACTTTAACAACGAACGAAAACTTTTCTATAGAAGTTTTATAGTAATACATACCTTAATTCGTTTCTTGTAGCTAAATAAATTTGCTTATTTATAAATATGTAGATTTATTAAAGGAGTGTATTATATAATATTCAAATATATACAATATTTATTACCATTAAAAAAAAACTAACAAATTAAATTATCATACAGTCCTATCAGCTCTTATCACCAAATAAAAAAATATAATATATCATTTTTCACAAAAATTATATTTTAATTTAAAATGAAAAATCAACTAAGTTTTTGACGACTAAAATAAGCAAAATCAGATAGTACGATTTAGTAATTTATTAATGATGTTACGAACTACTTCTTCTTTCTCAGCTCGTGAAAGTCTACAGTTGGACCCAGACCTCTCCAGTTGGAGAGAATTGGTTTTAGTCGTCAAACTCACGCTTAGCAAGCGATCACGATCGTAGTACCAACCACCCTTTACGCTACTCACTGTCGCCGGTCTGAATATTTAACGACTACCTGGAGATGATTATATCCATCTATCGGGAGTCAGATAAGATATTTATGGCATTCTCCGTAATCGCATCTTACGAAACTCACGAAACAAAATACTGTGATCAATTCGTCTCGTGGGTCATGTAGTATTAATGTTAATAATGAGAGCGTATAGTAATGAAGCTTGTAGCCCCTTGAGAGCTAATGAGAAAGTTAAATAGAAACGAACGAACAATAGAAATGAAATTATATTCAAGGCACGCGTTATAACAAAAGAAAAAGAAATGGAAAGGGACTGAAAATAAGGGGATTCGTCTTAACCGTCACGCTTAGCAGGTGAATTGGGCAACTATACGATTGCTAATATCTTAAAAAAATCGCACCAAAACCTTCGAATAGAAAAATACAAAGAAACAATATAAACATTTCTCAACTGTCTGATAAATTCTACACGCGTCATACGACAATAGAGGCTGGGACTATATTACGTTTCGATACAAACTTCCTGTGCAGCGTTCAGACTTCAGAATGTCAGTAAAATGTTATTGAAGCTCTAGGGAATTGTCAAATCAATCAAATCTTTTTTGAACATAAAATGTACAAATTTCATGTCGAAAAATAGATGAATTTATTATTTCTTGAACAAAAATTTATGAATGAAATAATATTATTCCTTGTATTGACCATAAGCACTTACTTTTAGATCAAATTCCTTTAAGTAAAATGTTAGCATAGTTAGGTTAGATTAAAAATTACATCTATGGATTTTTTTATTATTTCTCTCTATTAAATTGTAATACCCCTACATCGACTGAATCATCATCATCATCATCATCACCAGCCCTTGGCGGTTCACTGCTTGACAAATGCATATCCCAAAACGCACCAGTTAGGTCGGTCTTTACCTAAACGCATAAACTTTGTGCTCCGATCTACGTTTTACAGCACTAAAAGATTAAATAACATCATCATCATCATCATCATTACAGCCCTTCACAAGTCCACTGATGAACATAGGCCTCCCCCAAGGAATGCCACAAAACACGGTCCTGAGCCACCTGCATCCATCGACTTCCTGCATATTTTACCAGGTCGTTAATCCATCTAGTCGGGGGGTCGCGCCCTACACTTCGCCTACCGATACGAGGCTGCCACCCGAGAACCGTTTTTCCCCATCGGTTGTCGGTTCTTCGAGCTATATGGCCGGCCCATTGCCACTTCAGCTTACTAATCCGTTGGGCTATGTCGGTTAAATTAAATAACATAATACACAAATATTGAGAAAACAGTACTGTGTATCTGGCGATGTAAGAATATCCACTAACCCATATCGTCCCGTGGGTGTCGTAAGAGGCGGCAGAGGAAAACAAACCAGTAGATGGACAGCAGCGTCTTCCTGATAACAACTACAAAATAGGAAACTGCGGTTGTCAACCCGCCTTTGATATTCCTGCACACATGAAAAATACGCGCTTAGACGTAGAGTTGCGGAAAATATCCCGTCATAACTGAACGAAACTAAACAAAATTTTATATATATTTTATACGTGGTAGAGCCACGCTGCAGCTATATTATGGTTGTAGCACCAATGGGTCGGCTCGACTGGGGTAGGAGCAAGTTCTAACAGAATACAGTGAGTGAAGAGATCCGTAGACCCTTTTTACTGGAAACCAGGCATTCCATCTTAGTACTCAGGGGTAACAACGCGTCTGCATTTTGATTCTTAATGGATAAATGTAGATGCCACAGCATCCACTTACCATCAGGTGGTGTGTACTTATTTTTCACTATTATTCTATAAAAAAAATTATAACCCGCCTGCCATGGGTGCGAGTATGGCAAACATTCCTTTATGAGGCAATCTGTGGGGAGGCCTATGTTAAGCTGGGGAATTTGACAGACTGTAATGAAAACTAAATGAATGAGGGAGCAATAAAAAGCGGCCTTATTGCAACGCATCAATTTCTTTCAGACAACCGAAAAAGAATCAAATATAAGGGGAGAAATTAAGGGGTAGTAGAAATTTTAATAATAAAACGTTAACAACTTATGCACTCAAAAGACAGACCATCAATTTATGAAGAGAGAGAGAGAGAGAGAGAGAGAGAGAGAGAGAGATAGATGATAGAGGAGAACCCTTCTTAACTTGTTTCTTGAACAAATGTAAGCAATGAGCACGTTTGATCAACAAGGTCCAACGTTTTACTCTTATAACATAAAAAATTTATTGTAAAATGTAGAGAAGTGAACAGGACATTGAAGATAAAGGTTATACTTGGGCCATAAGGAAAAATATCATGAAATGAGCAGATACATTTAAATCGTTCCTTAAGATAAGATGCACTTG
The DNA here is from genome assembly GCA_029286625.1 of Parnassius orleans. Lineage (NCBI taxonomy): Eukaryota > Metazoa > Arthropoda > Insecta > Lepidoptera > Papilionidae > Parnassius > Parnassius orleans. The sequence goes on from JAGSMP010000137.1 coordinate 2,363,315, forward strand.
ATATATTAAATAAGACACAGTAAAGAACAAAAATAACGGGAGACACAACACAACAAAAATCCGACGAAGACAAATTGAGCTAGTTGAGTTTACTGCGATATTCTGAAACATGGTTTAAGATGGTCGAAATAGATTTAAATGGTCATATTATGTAGTCTTAGTTAGGTCATACGAAGAAACGGTTACGATAAGATTCGTTCGTGTGTCGTTCGTTTAGATTACACTTAATTAACTTGTAGTATTCTAGAAGCTAGTAAGTTATTAATGACACCTACACAAAATTAACAATGAAAATGAAATGTAACATTATATAATTAATTCCACCGGTCCCTAATTTATCTTAGCTATCTTAATGTGCACACAAAATTACTACGCTAGTGGAGGTTCTAATTACTGTTTGAATAGCTTAACGTGTGAATAACTTTGTTGCGGTTTTTCCTTGAAATGAAATTAACATCGGTAATTTTTTTTTAAAGTGTTCAATAACGCTCACATGAATGCTTATTAACATGGGATAAATACCTGCAAAGAACTAAGGAGAATAGAGCTCAGTAAGAGTTTCTTCGTTTTTATCATCAATTTTAAAAATCACAGTGTTGAAACTTAAATAAAATTCCGAATAGCAGCAGCGGCGTCTAAGGTGTGAGGATTCAATACTACGAGCATTGCGGTTATAGCAAATCCTCCGTATGAGAGAGGCGTACGTCCCTCACTGGATTATTTACAGGTTGTTAAAGTAAGGTTCGTTAAGCTCGTAAACTTTGAGGTCCATAAAAAGTTATATTGGCAGACTTATTTCCGGCTAAATTCCATATCCGCTGAAATAAAAAAATGTTCAGCGATTTCTAACTGCTGTATTGACAAATTTTACAAGGCCGAAAAATTTACAAACGTATTACAATGTTTTTATTGAATTTAAATTTTTTATAATATTATCGTTATCATCATCAATACATCGCTTCAGAAGTTCACTGCTAAACATAGGCCTCCCCCAAGGAATATCTCCTCCCACAAAACATTGTCATGATTCGCCGTCGCAATCTGAATTCATCCAAAGATAATCCAAAATAATTTATAATAGAATGTAATCATATAGCTAATGCCATACCAACACAATAAATCATGGCTAAGAATAAGGAAAGGAGATTATTAGACAGTAGTGACATAAACCTTAAAATTCTATTCTAAATGTATTTTTCCGCCATCTTAAAGCGTTATTAATCATTTTTATTGCTTTTTATTAGAGTTCTTAAAAATATACGTCAAAACAAACTTAAAAACGAAGTAGTAATAAGTACAATATTTTAGGCTTTTTGTCACTTGATAATAATTTTTCTTTGCATTGACATCACTGACACTGCACCCCTATCGTGTAACTTGTGCTCTATATGGTTTTATCCATTTTTAGTTAATAAAACACCAGAAATTCCGTAAACAATGTTTTATGTTTATATACTTGTCCGGCAGACTTCAATATATAACCTTTATTTTCGAAATATTTACAGTACCTTGATAAAGTTGTCGCGGAATCAATTCCCGCATGTGAGCAAATCATTATTGCCCTTGATAAGTTCACAACATAGGCCTACGCAAATAATGCTACAAAACACGGTCCTGGCATCCACGGCATTTTTTCTAAAGTCGATTGTAGGTGTCCATGTCCTACAATAGCCACTTACCTCTGTCAGCTTTGTTTTTAATTCAATTGTTTAAATATTGTATTAATTCCCGTAATATTAATATGTATTTTATAAGAGGTTTAATTTTTTTTTATATATAGCCTGTATAAAATATATGCTTACGAGTTGCTTAAAATTTCTAACAATATTTCATTTATGAAATTTTAAATTCTTCCATTTTCTTTGTCTTTTCTTATAACGCGTGCCTTGAAAATAATTAAATTCCCATTGTTCGTTTGTTTGTTTCTGTTAAACTTTTCCATTAGCTCTCAAGGGACTACAAAGTACATTACTTTAAACTCTTATTATCAACATTAACTCTTTTCCTTAGCTTTAGTACAAGTTTCTTTAGTAGGTGTAAATGGTAAAGCCATATCCTCGGTCGAGCGGACCTGTATGCACTACAAAGTTCGTACACTCGACCGAGGAATGCGAATACTCACATAAAATAGCTATAATGCTACTGGATTTCGCCCTTTTTACTAGAAATGAGGCATTCCATCCTAGTTCTCAGGGGTGGCAACACATCTGCATATCGATTCTAAATTGAGGATAGGGCCACAGCATCTACTTACCATCAGGTTGACTGTGTGCTCGTTTGTCCCCCGTTCTATAAAAAAAGTGAAATAAAATACTTACACTATGTATGTTATGAAAATAAAATGCAATATGAAACGTAGTTTCACGTGAGTTTAAAGACTTCCACCGCTTCTAAGTAACACAAACTCAATTTCGCGAGTTTTCCGCGCCAATTTCTAAGCCAATAAAGGTAACTTATTTTAACTATAAATTACAATTTATGTTTGGCGTTTTCTAGCGGACTTTATTTGCACTGAATCCTGAACACTGTTGGTTTCTGTTTAAATTATGATGCCAAAGATTTATAAGTAACTACCAGGGTAATATTTATTAGGTATTTTATGTCAATGTCTAACATTAGAATATAAGCTTCTGTATATTAATATAAATAAAATATCGATGGATGGAGATGATGAATGTGAGACTTGACCTTTACTGCTAGCCGTATCAGGAAGCTAAAGATGACTCAATAAGCTATGGAGAGGACTATGCTTGGAGTTACTCTGCATGATAGAATTTAAAATACAGCGGACATGTTCATAAGTAAAATATTATAGTTAACTATAAATTACAATTTAAGTTTGACGTTTTTTAACGACTTTACTTGCACTGATTCCTGAACACCGTCGGTTTCACTAGTTATTATGTTAAAGATTAATAAGTAGCCACCACTCTAATAATTCTTAATCCATCACTTAATTGTCCGATTTCTAGCATTTTTATGCCAATATCTGACATTAAAATTAAAATCTTTGTTTAATAATAGTCATAACTAGCGATCCGCCCCGGCTTCGCACTGTTGATTTGTGAATCTCGACAACAGCGCCACATAACGGGTCCAAATGTCTCTATCTCTGTCTCAATCTAAACCATCTAGGGATCCATTTGAACACACACAAAATATTTCATAAAAATCGGTCGAGCCGTTTTTGAGTTTTAGTGAGAGTAACGGGCAGCAATTGGTTTTTGCATATAGATATATATCGATGGATGGAGATGATGAACTTGAGACTTGGTCCTTCACTGCTGACCGTATGATGAAGCTAAAGATCACTCAAAAACTTTGGAGAGCGCTTTGCTCGGAGTTTCTCTGCATGAGAGAATTGAAAATGAAGGTATTCGCAGTAAAACCAGAGTATCAGATAGCCCAACGGATCAGTGAACTGAATTAACAATGGCTCGAAGAATAGAGAACCGATGGGGAAAAATGGTTTTCAAGGGGCAGCTTCATACCGGTAAGCGAAGTTTATGGTGTCCTCACTACATGGAGTAAGGACCTGGTAATACATGCAGGAAAATGATAGACGCAGGTAGCAAAAAACCGTGTTTTGTGACATTCGAGGATGGCAGGACAGGATGACAGGCAGAGTTACCTAGATTTTTGATCTTATAAGCGTTTCTGGAACGGACATAGGACATCAGACTAGGACTTAGGACGACTTCCTCAGGGTTAGAATTTGTTTATTTATTTTTGGCCATAGTCTATATAACGAAGTAAAGTAAAGTAATAGCTTTATACGTCCCACTGGTAGGATTAATGGCAGGATAAACGGCGAGTGGTTTATGTTTATTAAAAATTAGTTAAAGTTACAACCTAGACACTGAAAACTTAATAAAAAATCTTTTTTTGTTTAAAAAAAAGTTACAGCCTATATACGTCCCACTGCTGGGCACAGGCCTCTCCTCATTTCTGAGAGTGTTTTAAAGCAAGGAAGTGGCCGCCGCGCTGCCCAAATGCGTGTTGGCGAGCTTCACATGTCTTCGAAATATTTTTTACTTATTTCTCAGACATGCAATTTTCCTCATAATTTTTTCCTTCACCGCTGAGCACGTGGTAAATCAGCACTGAAAATTGCAATTAACAATTTCATTAGTGCCAGCGGGGATTGAACTCGGGTTGCTCGCGTACTGTGAAATTTACAGCGAGCGCTAACCATCTGAGCTACCTCAGCTCTGTTGTGTGCTTGTTAGCAATCTTTAAAATATTCTTATTCCTCAGTAATGCACGTTTCCTCACTATGTTTTCCTACACCGCCGAACACGTGATTAATCTACATTTAAAATGGGAACTAATAACTTCATTAAAGCCTGCGGGAATCAAATATAACTTGCTCGAATACTGTGAAATTCACAACGAACGTTTAGCTCCTGAGCCGCATCTCTATCAATATGACGAACTTCAAGTTATTTAAAATATATATATTTATATCACTTGCTTATTTTAAAATATATTCATATTATATACTACTATTTATGTAACTACCGTTGTCACATCTTTTCTATATAGTAGAACTAGACTGCTATGTATTATGGCTCGGCTCGATCAGAGAAGGAACATGTTTTTACAGAAAATCAGCGTAAAATAGTAGTTAAATGCTGCTGCGTTTTCTTATGGTGAGTGTAGAGAACCGAAGCCCCTTTTACTGATTAAGGGGCATTCCAGCTTAGTCCTCAGGGATGAAACGCATCTACGTTTAGATGTGGGTGTGGGACCACTGTTATTTAGCATCTATGTCTGTGTGCTAGTCACTATTATGTCTATATGAGTATATCTTACATTTTTATTACGTATATAAAGAAATCTATCGTATCGTATACCATTCCTATATACCTAAAACGTCTCTACCTTTGTCAAGGCGCCAGTATCTGTTGATTTATATACTGCATAACCACACGTAACATTGTGGAGGTACATACATCAGTTTTAAACTGGGTGTAGTGAACGTGAAAAGGATCCATTAGTCGTGACAGCCTTGAAGCGCGAGGTAACATAACACCCATCTTTCCACATTGCCATTAGTACAAACTTCACCAGTTTTGTTACATATGCCATTGTATAAAATAATTTTAGTTTCATTAACTTTCCATTTGGTTCTAATGGTTTCGATATATTTGATATAGAACGTTGCGAGTTTTACATTTTTGGTCGACTCCAAAAAAGGTTTACAATTAGAGTGTGTGTTTTTTTTCAATTATGAACAGATTTTGATGGTTCTTTTTTATTCAATAGGTTATACTTCAGGAGTTACACATTTAAAGGTGGTAAAATCGGGGATGAAGTTTCTGAAGTGAAAACTACTCTAGCCACGTTGAGCGATTTTTGGTGGGGGTAAAACTTGTGGGTTCGCGTCACCAATGACCTCGACATGCTAGTGACGTATTACGAGCAAGCGCAATACGTCACAAGCATGTCTACTACGTGTAGCGACGCGAGTAGTATGGCTGCCTGTTTTTTTTTAATGTAACTATTTAGACGACTTTAAAATTGTGATGTTTCTTAGTCCACTTAGAAGGTTAAATATTATTCTCCTTTTAAAGAGCTAACTTACGTTCACATTCTGAACTGCTGTATTTAATTCTTCTATACGCTATACCTTAGCACCGACTTTGGAATGTGAAATTAGGGAGTTCGAGTTTAATGTTTTTCTTTTTTTGTTGACAAATTGCACACAATTACATTCAGACCACGCATAATAATTTTTTGGCTTAAATCAAATCAAATGATGCTTGCGAGATTCGAACCCGTGGCCCCGTAGCGCTGCAGCCACTGCGCTACCGAACCGTCAATATACTTTCTAAAGAAAAAGTATACCTACTTTGGCCCTTTTTTAATTATATTACCCTAAACAAACAATATGTCTTACATAAATGCTTTAATGTTTATATTTTATGGCCGCAACTTCCCTAACGACGCCAATATATTTGTCTAGTTATAGACAATCCTATTTTTTTCGCACTCTTCTATTGAACTTACGCTGACCGATATTATGATATTGACCTATTTAATACCAAAGCAGGTATTGTTAAAAATATTCTAATGAGTTCTAATTGAACACTTTATAATAATATTTTCCGAGATGTTTCTATCGATTAGTTTTTGTACAATGAATATGTGAAAACATGTTAATAGCATTAAGTGCATATACATATACTCGTATTTCCTACTTTTTAGGTAAAATCTTACTTATAATGTATGTTATTTTAGACTGGAGTTACACAATAGTAATATTTGTGATTGTATCTTCGTCATCATCATCATAAGGCTACGGCTGAACATAAGCCTCTTCTAAGGAACGCCTCAAAGCCCTGAGCTATCTGCATCCATCGACTTCGCTCGCTAAGCGACCTTTAGCTTTCTCCTACGGCCAGCTATCAAAGACCACGTCGCAGATCCATATGTAATCACACATATGGATCTGCAACATATGTACACTCATGTTTTCATGTCTTGAGATATTTATTTCATTACGTGGTAGAGCCACGCTACAGCTATATTATGGTTGTAGCACGAATGAGTCGGTTCGAACGGAGTAGGACCACGCTCTCACAGAATACCAGCGTAAAATAGCAGCTTAAGGCTGCTGTGTTTCGTATGGTGAATGTAGAGAACGGGAGACCTTTTTATTGGTAACAAGGCATTCCATCTTAGTCCTCAGGAACAACGCATCTGCATTTCGATTCTTTGTGGAGGATATATATAGATGTCTAAAGGCCACAGCGTCCACTTACCATCAGATAGACTGTATGCTCTTTTTTACTCAAGTCAATAATTCCTGGTTATGTATTAAACATGACTTTGTTTATTTTTATACTTTGTTTATTATCCGAAACAATTTTCCTCGTAAATATTGCTTATTTCAACATATTTCAGTATATTGCAAACTTATAAGCTTACACTAAATTTCAACGTGTGTCAAATCTTCCACACAACTCCAAATACGCCCGCAAGCGACGTGAAAACTCTAACTATTCTCATGCTCGCCAAGTGCCCGGAGGCACAAAGCCCTAAAAGAGCGTAGAACTCACGTGCCAAGTACATCCAAATGTAAACGCTTTCCTACGTAACGTTTGCGTGATTTAGATTTTTAGTAAGATTTATTAATACTTACGAGATCTTGTCATTATCAGCATTAGGTTCTTTAAGACCACTGCTTATTTTAGGAACTTTTAATACAATCCGATGCATGGACTGAAATAACCAATTACCATTATTAATTCCACTTGATGGTAAGTGGATCCTGCAGTCCGTGGACACTTTCAACCAATTTTAAACTAAGAATGCTACAGATTTGTTATCACCACTGAAAACTAAGATGGAAAGTCTCTTAGCCTGTAATTATTCTGATGTTAAGACTTGGCGTAAAGAAGAATTGAAGCCCCGGCTTTGGAATGTGAAAATATTTTATATTATTGTTTTTGGTTGTTTGAAGTCGGCCTTTCTTTTTACTAAAAGTTAAATTTTTTACCGTTTTCATGGACTAAGGAATATCACAACCTCCATGTCGTTTAAATAGTTACGTCAAAAACTTGATCCCCTATTTTGCCACCCTTAGGGGTAGTAAGTATAGAGAGAATAGAGAAAGTATAAAATTTTTAAGGAACCACCTATATATTTAATACCTATTTAATAAAAATGGAACTATAAAAATCGGTTCACAATTGACGAAGATATTACGTAACATACGTACAAAAAAAAAGAAAAACGTACTCGAATTGTCACCTCTTCCTTTTTTGAAGTAGATTAAAAAGGCTAATTTAGAGATTTCTAATATCAATACCAACTACACAAGTAACGTCTTCCAATAATCTATACTGACAACAAACCTGACCCAATTTTGCCTTCAGAACACGGATAACGATTTTGATCAAAATAACTGGATTATCGAGATGGCAGCATCCGTCATCTCCATTTTGAACATTCTAGATGACATTTTCCTGTTGTTGCATAAATGGGTCCATAAATTAATTGTTTATTTATTGTAAGGTATATACTTGTAATTATTTTGAAAATAATGAGCCTTTGAGAAGAGGGAAATTATTAAAATATTTTTAAATACTGATTTCCTATAAATGTTTAAATAGTGTGAATAACCACATTAATTTTGTTTATTAATTATGATTTATAAAGCCTCATTTTTAAGGCATCGATCGCCACAATGTGGCGTAGGGTGTGTGGCATATAGTATATGTCACATAGCGCATGGTCTAATTAAAGATTGTAAAATAGCTTTAGTAACGGTTTATACAACTGTCGCAGAAAAAGAGTTTTTAAAAATAAAGAATAAACAACAAAAGAATTATATTCTTGTCTTATCATCATCATCATCATCATTACAGCCCTTCACAAGTCCACTGCTGAACATAGGCCTCCCCCAAGGAATGCGACAAAGCACGGTCCCGAGCCACCTGCATCCATTGACTTCCTGCATATCTTACCAAGTCGTCACTCCATCTAGTCGGGGGATGCCCTGCACTTCGCCTACCTGTACGAGGCTGTCACTCGAGAACCTTTCTTCCCCATCAGTTTTTGGTTCTTCGAGCTATATGGCCGACCCATTGCCACCTCAGCATACTAATTCTTTGGGCTATGTCGGTTACTCTGGTTCTACTGCGGATATCCTCGTTTTTAAGTCTATCACACAGAGAAACACCAAGCATAGCCCTCTCCATAGCTCGCTGAGCAGCTTTGAGCGGCCAGCAGTGAAGGACCACGTCTCAGATCTATAGGTCATCACTGGCAACACGCACTGGTTGTACAATCTAGTTTTGAGGTTTTGAGGTATGTCTGACGAGAAGATGTGTCGTAATCTCCCGAACGCTGCCCAGCCCAGTTGAATCCGTCGATTGACCTCTCTTCATTCATTAATTCTTGTCTCACATGCCCTGATTATGATGATTCGCCGTATTGTGGCGGAGTAAGAGAATCCACTACCCCATATCTTGCCATAGGTGTTGTAAGTAAGAGACGACATAGAGAAATTAAACAGAAAATTGAGCAGCAGTATCCACCTGATAACAACTGAAAATGAATGTTGGTGTTGCCAACACGGGTGACAACTATGGCGAATACCCCGTTTGAGGTAATCTAAGGGGCGGCCTATGTTTAGCAGTGGACTTTTTATAGGTCCAATGGTCCAATTCAAACTGCTTTACACGTCGCCTTCTCGGTTGTAGCCACTGACAGCTACTTTGAGTGTCGAAGCGCACCTTGCCTTCCACAAGCCAAGGATGTGCGGGCGCTTCAGTGACGGTGCGCTACTGGTTTCTGCGCCGTTTACCCTGATGGTCGGAGCTAGCACTCAAACACTAGAAGGGCTAGTAAATCCGACTCGAACTGGATCATAAACACCCTTTTAACTATTGCGCTTGTCAATGAAACATTAAATAGTGTTTCACTCACTTTACTTTTCTACCGACTTCAAAAAGGAGACGGTACTCAATTCGGCTGTATGTTTTTTCTTTTTTTTATGTGTGTTACCTCATAACTTTTTTCTGGGAGAATCGATTTCGATGATTCTTTTTTTATTTGAAAGCTGGTGCTTCTCACGTAGTCCCATATAAATTTGATCAAGGTCTGACCAATAGTTTTTGAGTTATTTTAATAATTTAAATTGAAGTCGGTTGTACAAACATTTTTAATTTTTAATTATATTAACACAGTATACACTATACAAGCAAACTTTGGTATACGGATTGGACCATGAATCCACCAAATAGCAATGCTTGCACTGCTGTATGAAGGGTATAGAGAGTCAATATAATTACAGGCTGTGAGGAATTCCATCTTCTTTTTTTATAGCATAAGGGTGACAAACGAGCACACAGTCCACCTGATGGTAAGTGGTTGCAGTGGCCCATAGACATCTACATCTATCTTCGTTTGCGAATTTAAATGCAGATGCGTTGTCAGCCGTGAGGACTAAGATAGAACGCCTCTTTTCGAGTAAAAAGGGTTCTCCGGTTCTCTACAGTCACCATACGAAACACAGCAGCATTAAGCTGCTATTTTACGCTGGTATTCTGTGAGAGCGTGGTCCTTTCCCGGTCGAGCCGACCCATTCGTGCTACAACTATACTATTAATATAGCTGCAGCATGGCTCTACCACTTAGTCTACAGAGGTGAAAACGCATATGCAGCCTTTTTTGTTTAAAGTTGACTGGAGGTGTCCATTGACTGCAGTAGCTACTTACTATCAGGTGCACTGTAAGTTCCTTTGTCACTTCAGTTTTATGAAGAAAAAAAATAGAAACCCTTTCTTCATTGCCCATTACAAGCGTCAATAGAATATATTATATGCCCACCCGTCTATGCTAAAATTTGATATTTTATCTATGAAAGTTTATTTCTATTCGAGTATCAAGAGAATACAGAACAATAGAGCTTATTCTGAATTGCTTACTCCTAGTTATCTGCAATTTATCTCGTATAACAGTTAATTTCGCACAAAACCCTCTAACTTTATTCCTTTATATAATATGCCTCTATAAAATTTACATAACATTGCGATATTCTCTGTGGGTAAAGTATTAAAATAATTCCACATCAAAATAATTTACAAAGCGCTATTAAACATACGAGGAATATTTAGGAAAACGATCCTTTGTTAGTCTGGTTTGTGCTTAAGGTGGCTAGCGTTTTAAAAGAATGAGGTCACTATTGAACGTAATGTTACTCTGAAAATGTGATACACGCACACAAATGACAATCTGCACTAATATGCTGGGCACGCAAATGTGACTACGCATCTGTAGCTGCACTGCAGTATCTGTACTGCAGTAGCCACTTATCATAAGGCAGACTTTGAGTTCGTTTGTCACGTAATTTAAAAAAAACCATCAGATGGACTGCGAGTACCTCTTTTATTGACGAAATTATCATTTATTACATACATATATATACACACACTACCCATCTCGTGGGTGTCGTAGGAGGCGACAGAGGGAAACAAATCAGGAGATGTGCAGCAGCGTCTTCCTAATAACGACTAAAAATAAAAATCTGCGGTTGCCAACCCGCTTACCAATCGTGACTACTATGGCAAATATCCCACCTATTTGGCAGTCTATAGAGGAGGCCTATGTTCAGCAGTGGACTTTAATAGGTTGTAACCCAGTCTTTGGCGTCCGGTTTATGGTAGAAAATCCATCCAATTGAATAAAACTACTTTAACGGATTTTATCGCGTTTCATTATACTTATTTTTAAATTCCCGACGTTTCAGGTGCTTTCCAGCACCCATGGTCACGGGAGACTGAGGTGATTGACATCCCGATGTCAGAGTTAACCCGGAGTACCTTCAGCTTTTTAATTATTAGTTTTGGTCCGTACTACGCAGAATGAACTTACTATGTCTTGAAGTCTTTCAGTGGTATGCTTGGGTTTAGTTTTAATTTTATTAATTACAGGATCCCAAGCGGGTGGTAGTACCCAGGCTCCCTCTCTATTGAAGTTAGGATGTCTTTTTTTTAATTTCAATAGCCTCACGTATCATCCTTGGCAGGAAACGATGTTCTTTCGCCAGAATTTGTGGTCAAATTAAACGCGATAAAAATCCATAAAGTAGCTTTATTCAATGTGTAGTGTTTGCGTAAATATAAGAAATTATATAAAAAATATTTTGTTTTCCTGCGACGGTACAACAGTCAAATCTGGGTCATTGCTTACTTCATAATCGATCGTTGGTATCCAATCAGAGCTCTAATTAGTAATCGCGAGGATTTTGTCAACAACGCGCTTGGTTGGTCGTCTGTGATATGGCTTGATAAGAGTTTTTCGGGAATTCTATTTATTGAACTAGCATATGATGCGTTAAAAATATTTAAAGTTACAACCTTTATACGTGCCACTCCTGGGCACAGACCTCCTCCCATTTCTGAGAAAGTTATAAGGCAAAAAGCTGCCAAGGCGTGTTTGCGGGCTTTACATGTCTTCAAAATGTTTTTTTTAATTTATCAGATTTCAAGTTTCTTCACTAATCCTTAAACCGTATAGTGTTTTAACAAAATTTAGTGTATTGATAGTTTTGGGTTGAAACTGTGGGTAAAAAAAATTTGGAAAGGATAAAATATATATGATAACGATCTGCTTTGCCTGGATCTACGGTGGCGATATTTTGATTTAAGATAATAATCAAAGACCATTAATTTTATCAATTATTCGACCATTTTATAATTTATCAGATAACTTATAGCCTAGATTACTCCTAACATTATTCTGTATATGTTCGTCAAGTTTCATTACAATCGGTTCAGCCTTTCCGAAGATTAGCTCCGACAGAGAGATAGACACACAGATATACAGACTTTTTTTTTAATTATTAAAAATTACAAATTTTGTACAACAGACTTCAATATAAATTATTAAGAATAACTCAAAAACTACTGGCCAGACCTTGATCAAATTTATATGGGACCACATGAGAAGCACCAGCTTTCAAATAAAAGAAGAATCATCTCAAAATCGCTTCACCCAGAAAAAAATTATGAGGTAACACACATAAAAAAAAGAACATAAAGTCGAATTGAGTACAGTCTCCTTTTTGAAGTCGATAGAAAATGGTTATTAATGTCTTCACAGCATGCAAATAACCCCCTCAGCCCAATAAAGGGCAGTCATAACAATAAACTTAGAAATGAGGATATCCGCAGTAGAACCAGAGTGACCGACATAGCCCAACGGTTTAGTAAGCTGAAGTGGCAATGGGCCGGCTATATAGTTCGAAGACTGACAACCGATGGGGAAAAAAGGTTCTCGAGTGGCAGTCTCGTACCGGTAGGTGAAGTGTAGGGCGACCCCCCACTAAATGGAGTGACGACCTGGTAAGACATGCAGGAAGTCGATGGATGCAGGTGGCTCAGGGCCGTGCTTTGTGGCATTCCTTGGGGAGGCCTATCTTCAGCAGTGGACTTGTGAAGGGCTGTAATGATGATGATGATGATAACGATATTACAGACTGAAACTTCAATTTAATTTATATGCAGAGAATTTCAATTTTATTTATATGTATGAATTAGCATGTATCATCAGGTGGATGGCAAGTGGTGATGCAGCCTAACATAGTAAAGAGCATGGACTTAGACTCACAAAAGCCTATTCACTCTTGCCTTGAAGACACCCATATTATACGAGGGGTCATCCAAAAGTAATGATAATGAAAAAAGTAATGATTTGAACGCTGCCATATGAGATCCCTGTGACCTCAGCTACATGCCTGATGGTTACTCTTCGATCTGCCAACACAACATCTTCGACTTTTTTCACGTTGTCTTCAGTGAGGGACGTGGATGGGCGTCCTTCGCGATATTCATCTTCAGTGGATGTTCTGCCCAGTTTAAACTCCTTGGCCCAGCGTGCAACTGTAGAATATGGAGGAGCAGAGTCCCCCAATGTTTCCACTAAGTCACTGTATATGTCTTTTGAAGACATTTTTTTCAAACAGAGGTACTTGATGACAGCTCTAATTTCGTTTTTCTCCATGTTGATGTTATCTCTTTGACAGTTCGTATTCAAATGAATGTATCTCCCGGAAATCGTGATCTATTTATATGATTTTTTTAGGCTGACGTAGTGAGTATATAAGCAAGCAAAAATATTTTTTTTGGATTTTTATGCGGACCTGAAGTAACCGATTATCATTACTTTTGGATCACCCCTCGTAATCTGATGGTAAGACAGATGCTGCTAAACTATTTCACTCCTTTGCTGTACGCACTACGAACGACAAAGCAAACCGTTTGTTCGAATGCGTGGTATGTCAACAACAAAGGGGTAGAGACCATTCGAGTGTCTGGTGGTTTTTTTTTTAATAGAATTAGTCCGATGATATCTGATATCCGATATCGAACCAAGAATACTAATATCCCTACAGTATTAAAATTATATCGGTCACATGTCAATAACAAACTGTCATTTTTAAAGGCGAATACAGGATTAAGATAAAAATATGTCCCTTTTTTGTTACAGAATGGTTCGACCCAGCTGCCTGCTTACTTGCTGCCTCCTTGGAGCCCTGCTCCTAATTGTTCCCGCTTCTTCTTACCCCAGGTAGTCGTACCCAGTCTTTGATAGGGCGAAAATAATAATGTGGCGAAAACGAAAGCGAAAAAACGTCATGTTACACAATTTATCGGAAATTATATTTTGTGGATCACAAAATTTATACGTTTCACGCAAGCAGAGATTTTCTTATATGCGTATTTTGATATAACGAATTTACTGTCAGTCATAAGCGTAGCTAACAAGAGACACTCCTTCCTCCTAAAAGTTCAGTGTATCTAACTCCTCAATTTCAAAGCTGGCTCAGTGGCTTAGCAATGAATTGCTGCGCTGGGGTCGCGGTTTGAATCCCGCACGGAACAAGTATTTGTATGGCCTGCAAATAATTGTTCCGGGTCTGGATGTTTGTCCTTGTACAATTTATGTTTGTAAACTGCCTCCACAATACAGGAGAAAATCCTAGTGTAGGGGTAACGTTTTTTAAAAAAACAAAAGCTCTCCAACAGTGGTAAAGAGCGGGCACAGAGTCCACACTGATGTTTGGGCTCTGTGCCCGCATGGGCAGTACGCCAAATTTTAGGATGTTTTATCATATAGATAACAAATTAATTACAATGAGATTTGAAAACAACGTCACAAAATTATTAAGTCAACTTTTGAATTAGGTTTTAAAGTAGTGTGACTTCAATTTAATTTTGAAAATTATAATCATAGCTGCTAATATAACCTTTGTATAATTTGTATTAATATAGACTAATTCTATTTCAGTCCCAACAACTACCACCTGGAGGAAGGCCAATATGATCCAGAAGAAATTATGGATATGCTAAACCGCCTCGGAAACCTTATCCAAATAGAACGCAAAATGGAGAAGTACGTTTAAGTATTATTATCAACCAAATTTCAATTGCATTTCTTTTTTTTTCATAAGATTAACTAACGAAATTTGTCAAAACTTTAAACGACTTCCATTCATATTTAATATTTTTTGAAAACGTCTATATTTTCTAACAACGTAGATCGGCCTTATTATCAAAAATTGCTTAAAATTAGTCTTAGGTTTAAAGTTAAATCTGTTTCAAGAAAGAAGTCCCGCAGAAAATTCGAACTAAAATGTATCAAAATCCGACACGACCGCAGAGAGATCAGGTGCAGGACCAACAGCTTTACGTGCTTTTCGGTGCACGGGGGTGAAACACCGTCAACTACCGGGCTGCTACTGAGAATTTCTTAAAACCCAGTAACTGATTTTGGCTCGACCCAGGATTCCAACCCGGGACCAGAGATTATCATTATAAGGGCTGTCAAAAGTCCATTTCTGAACATTGCTTCATAGAAGGGAGGGGTTGGAAACCACAAATTTTTATTATTTTCAGTTGTTATCAGGAAAATGCTGCCGCCCATCTCCTGTTTCAGTTTCCCCACCCACGTAATGATAAGGGGTAGTGGATATTCTTAAGTCACCACTACACACCAACAAAAAGACCACAAAAAAATAGAACAATGTATAAAATAATTATGATTTCTTTTTCAGCTTTAAAGATGACATTACTAGGTATGTCTTTTAATATTCTATGGAACAACTTTTCGCTATGTACCAACCATTGCATTATTTATTGACATTAAGATCTGTTTTGAAATTGCATATGCAAAATTAATGTTAAGATTAATTTTTTCGGTTTATTTTTGTCTTTTTTATTTCGCTACATTTTTACCGCGAATATATGTTGTTTTATGATATTATAATTACTAAATTATTAAAAATATTGTTACTTAGTTCAAAGCTTTAAGGGCTTTCTTTAAAATATATGCTTTAACGCAGCTTACGCCAGCCTCACCAGAATTAACTGCTATGTTTGGTCTCACACAATCAATATAATGGGGGAGGCTATTCTAAATGATTTGACAGTGGAATCTTGTATAAAATAAAATTATAATCTAATAACAATATTTAAATGTATAGACCCGGATAGCTCGTTGACCAAGCCCTCGCTGTAAATTTTACAGTACACAAGGAAACCGGGTTAAATCCCCACTGGCATCAATGAAGTTGTTAACTGCAATTTAAAGTGCAGATTTACCACGTACTCGGCGGTGAAGGAAAACATCGTGGAGAAACACCGACACGTCTTAAAAATTAAAAAAAAATTTGGAAGACATGTGAAGTCTACCAAATACGCATTGGGGCAGCGCGGTAACATTTCCTTGTTCTAAAACACTCTTCAGATATGAGAGGAGGCCAGTCCAGGAATGGGACGTATAGGCTATAACTTTTAATTATTGACAACTTTCTCCTGTGTTTGGCCAGTGTTGATTTGACATAATTTTAACAATAGTTCGCATTTTCTATACATGAATTAGTCGCGTCAATTTCGAAATACTCGACCACAATTTGCTGAGGAATTCCGAACTGTATGAACGATGAAAATGTCATTTACTCAGGTTATGCACGATTGTCCAAAGGCATGTTTACCGACATTAAACTATGCGTAGCCATTATTTTCCAACATTCTACTAAACACACGCGTACCCACATATTTTTTTCTTAAATTTATATTAAATCTAGATTATAAATAGCAATGATTACATCGTTATGGTTATACATTCGGCAGCATTTCCCTAAGAACAACTTAAAATTAAGATATTGAATAAATTTGAATTGTATTGTTAAAATAATTTGCCAATCCCAATATCAAACGTGGCTACTTCGACAAATGCCACTTCGACAAATGTTTGACGGTTCCGTGGCGCAGTGGCTTAGCAATGAGTTGTTGCGCTGGGGGCCGCGGGTTCGAATCCCGCACGGAACAAGTATTTGTATGGCCTACAAATAATTGTTCCGGGTCTGGATGTTTCTCCTCTTGCAATTTATGTTTGTAAACTGCCTCCACTATACAGGAGAAAATCCTAGTGTGGAGGTAACGTTTTTTAAATAATAATAATAATGTCCCCCCTCTGACCCAATGTATGGGAGAGGCTTATGTTTAGCTGTGGACTTTTGATAGTCTGTAATGAATGATGATGAATGAATAAGGGTTCTCATTTGCATAAAACCTGTGCATACATCAGATTTATAAAATTAGTTCAGATTTTTTAAGTAAATTTATTTTAACACTTGCCAGATAGGAAACGTCAAATCCTTCCTCTTCTTTATAATAGGATTTAAGAATTCACAATACAAATAATTGACAATAAAAATAAAACTTTTTTGTACAGTGTTTAGATATTATTTAAAAGAATCAGGCTCCATCCATGTCTACGGTCTAGGTTACGTATATCATCACTGCCAGAAAATAAAAATACACGCTTGTTTATCATTTTTGCTATCATCATCATCATCATCACCAATTCAGTTCACCGTTAAGTCCACTGTTGAACATCCTTCTCCAAAATAATATCTTAAAGCACAGTTTTGAGCCAACTGTTTTTATCACTTCCCGCACTTTCCCGTCTTACCAGGTCGTTCCAATATCTAGTCCGCCGTAGTAGGGAGGGCCGCCCAACACTCCACCTATTATTTATTCTGTGACTCCACTTACCCGTGGGAGACTGCCACTCGAGAACCTTTCTTTTCCATCGGTTGTCAGTTCTTGATATAACCGGCCCATTACAACTTTAGCTTACTGGTCCTTTGGGCTATATCGGTTATTCTGGTTCTACTGCGGATATCTCAATTAATTCATTTGTCATATATCCGTGTTCATTACACATGTCCATCTGTTACAGACTATCAAATTCCACTGCTGTATATAGGCCTTACTGTATATTACCTCTTAAGGGGGTAAACGCCATAGTTACCAGTTACAGTATCTTCAAACCAATTCAATGGCTTCAACGTAGAATAGAACAAACGCTGAGAGGATACTATTTATGCTGCTTACTGTGATAAAGTATATATTAGCTTCATATATACCGATAATTATTCTATAAAACTGTTTTGAGTGATTTGACAATGAAATCTTGTATAAAACACAGGCTTGACTGGCCGGTTAGCAACCGCAATTTTTTATTTCTTAGTTGCTATTAGAAAGACGCTGCTCCTCATCTCCTGGTTTGTTAACCTCCATAGCCTCTAATGACACCCACCGGACGACATGGGGTAGTGGATTATCTTACACCGCAGCTACACGATCCGCACAATTAAATTGTGTATTGTTATTTTTCAACAGCGAGAAGCGAGCTCTGGACTTGGGTCTCAGCCGTGGATACTCCGGCGCTCTTCAAGCCAAGCACCTCATGGGAATCGCGGCCGCCAACTACGCCGGTGGCCCTGGCAGGAGGCGTCGTGATGCCCACTAAGATGGCAAAAAGAATCTTTATTCTACTGGCATGTTGCTACGAATTTCCGTCTTATCCTAATTATTTAGTTACGTAACTGTTCATGCATTACCCATTTGGCTAAAAATATAACTAGCTAATTAAGCTTGTATCAGGAATTAAATTCTTCTTAAAGTCATTATCAATACCATTAAACAAATTGTAAAACTTCAATTTGTCAATAGTTTATTTTCGTCTTATATTGCGAAGAGGCCTATTTTAATCTGAATATTAAAAAAAAATAGATCTTAAGATTATTATACTGTATAAATTAGTTGCCTTCTTTTAAAACTAGTAATAAAATATAAATGTTAATAAAGAGTATGTATTTATTGTTGATACGTATCGTGTTAATAAATTCTCCGTTTGAAACTTCGAAAGCGCTTCATCAGTATTCCATAAATCAGTATTAAAACATCAACTGTCTTAATGTAAGCTTTGATCCTCTTCAATTTGCGACACTGTGGCTTGAATTTTATAGTACTTATTAAAATAACCTACACGTTTGAAGATAATTCCCAAAAGTTTAATTTCTTCAGAGTGAAATTGAAGTCACTGGCATTCATTAAAAATGTGAAGTAAATTATATTAGTAATGACGCAGAAAAAAGTAACAAAAAAAAGTAAAAAAATACTGACTTATTGGTGCTTGGTATTTATTTTGTTATATATTTTTTTGTATTTATTTGAAATAATGGTTGATTGAATTATGGACTAATATGTTTTAAAGTATTTTTTAATCTTACCGTATAATCAATTTTATTATTTTTTTAAATGCCAATAATTTCAATTCCAGTCTGTTGTGTTGTAACTTACCCTCAAGTAATTTAAAGTAACTCTTCCTAAATGTATTCGTAGCTAAAATTAGAATATAGATTTAAGTGACAAATACCTCCTGTCTAGAGTTTATAGTGAGGAAATAAAGAGATATTCATATTAATACAATCGTGTTTGCATTGCTTTATGTATGTTTATGTATCAATATTTATATTAACTAAATCTAATTCAGCAATGATACCGTTTTTTAATGATATATCATTCCTCTCATGATATCATCTTTACTGCTGTTACTGCTGTTAGATTCAAGCTGTATTGATGTTTGGAAGCTTTGTCAATATTTAGGTCCCTAGGCAGATCTATTTTAAAATGATGATCGTAAATATAACGAAAGTTTTAGCGTAATAATTAGGGTTATGAAAGCTAAGTTCTTATAATTTAAAATTAAAAATTTTGTTCAACCGACTTCAATATATATTATTAAGGATAACTCAAAAACTATTGGTCAGACCTTGATCAATATGGGAGCACATGAGAAGCACTAGCTTTCAAATAAAAAAAGAATCACCGAAATCGGTTCACGTAGAACAAAGTTATGAGGTAACACACATAAAAAAAACATACAGTCGAATTGAGTACCTCCTCCTTTTTGAAGTTGGTAGATAAAAACCGCGCATGATATGAAGGGTTCTGTACCATCGTACAAGATTTAAAATACTATGTAAAAACTATGTAAAAAAAACACGTTTCTAGTAGGGAAGACTCTCTTTAATTTATTTTTATTTTTTATTTTTATTATTTGTTGTTATAGTGGCAACGGAAATAATACACATTCTGTGAAAATTCAACAGTCTACCTATTACGAATCATGAGACATAGCCCGCTGACAGACAGACGGACGTACGGACGGACAGCGGAGGCTTAGTAATAGGGTCCCGTTGGTTACCCTTCGGGTACGGAACCCTAAAAATGAGGGTGACAAACGAGCACACAGACTACCTGGTGGTAAGTAAATGCTGAGGCTCATAGGCCACATTTCTATTCTCGATTAAGAAACAAAATGTAAATGCGTTACCAACCCTGAGGTCTAAGATGGAATGCCTCGTTTACAGTTAAAAGGGTCTCCGATTCTCTACACTTACCATACGAAACACAGTAGCATTAAGCCGCTATTTTACGCTGGTATTCTGTGAGAGCGTGGTCCTTGCCCGGTCGAACCGACCCATATACCATATCCAGATGTAATATAGCTGCAGCGTGGCTTCTCCACGTTAAAATTACCATGTAATTCGATGTTTATTAAATCCATAAATGCGCACTTGGAAATAAGAAACCTCATAAAAGAATATTGTTTTACCTGGCGACATTAATCTTAACCTAATTACTAAACTGACAGAGCTAGCGTATGAACATAGTAACAGGCAGAAGTACTTAGACATTTTATCTTTACATGGACTCTTGTCCGGTCATTGCTTAGCCACTAGACAGGACAACTGCTTTGATCATGTGTTCCTGAAATTAGATAAAACTCTAACTCAGCACTTTTAGAAGTACTTAATATAACAATTACCGACCATTCTATGGTTTTACTCAGCATTAATAAATCCTACAAGCTAATGAATAAGTTTCCTAACACTGAATCTACTGTCGATTACAATTCAGCCCATTTAACACTTGTAAATACAGATATCTCTCATTTTATGACTTGTAATGATCCAAACATTTGGGCTGACATCTTAATTGATACATTAAAAACAGAAATTGTTACAAATACCAAAGTTAAATTGGTTAATAACAGCAAAAGGATTTTAAAACCGTGGATTACTACAGGTGTTTTGTGGTGTATTAAACTTAGGAATAGCATGCAACTGAAAGCGAAACAGAAAGAAGAAGAGAAGAGAAATTAAGTTTTAAAAAGTTTTAGAAACTTTTGCAAAAATTTATTTAGGAAATTAAAAAGACAGTATTATAAAAATGAAACCAAAACCAAATTACTATAGTCTAAAATTAATGAAATAACCCAATTCAAAAGCACTAAAACTTAAAATGTTAGCCTCCTCGATCTGTCACCAGACACTCTTTAATCTGTAAATATAGTTAATAAATTTTTCGTCAACATTGGTAAATCTCTGGCTGAAGATATAACTAATAATCCATTATTACAACAGGCCAATACCCCTTAAATTAAATCAAGTCTAACCTTGTTTGTTTTATTGGACTCTGAACCGCAGGAAGTTTCTGATATACTCATGTCTTGCCTCTGGAAGTGCTCCAGGTTGGGATGGTGTACCAACATTGTTTCCGCAAAGGTGTAAAGATTTTGTGGCGTCACTAATTAGCCAACTAGCCAAGCTGTGTTTTAAAACAGAGAAATTTCCAAGGGCCCTGAAGCGATCACTGGTCACACCGGTATTCAAGAATGGGGAGAGAGGCGATGTCGACAATTACCGTCCTATATCTATCTTACCATGTATCTCCAAAATCGTAGAAAAACTTTTGAATAAAAGACTACTCAGTTACTTGCACCATAATAAAGTTCTATCAAATTCACAATATGACTTTAGACACGGTTTATCTACACAGGACACAATATCTGATTTAACAAAGATGATTATAGAAAAGGTTGATCGTGAAGAAAAATGTCTCGCCGTCTTTCTCGACTTAAAAACAGCTTTTGACACTGTCTCTATCCCCAGACTTGTTCTTAAGCTAGAGAGCATTGGAATAAGGAACACGGCTATTTCTCTTTTTAAAGACTACGTGCTTGAGAGAAAACAAATGGTTAAAATCGGCACTACTTAAGTCAAGAAGAATGTATTTCCTATGGTGTCCCGCAAGGATCTGTCCTCGGTCCAACTCTGTTCATCATATATATTAATCTATTGCGTAACTTAAGAAACTGTAGAGGACATCTTTTCACACGCGGACGACACTGCTGTTGTTTTCTCCGGTATTTCTTGGGAAATAGTGCAAAATATCGCTGGAAATGGCTTAGCAGTTATTGCTAACTGGCTGAACACTAATCTACTAACCGGCTCTAGGTTCATACCTGTGTGTCTAAATGACAGTAGCTGTTTATGCCCAAGTGTTGAAAAAGTTAGCTGCATTAAATACCTAGGTGTTATGGTCTATCAAAGGCTCTCCTGGACTTGAAACGATTATTGACAGGATTCGTAAGCTTATCTGGATCTTTAAAAATCTAAGGTATGTTATGTCCAGTACTTTATTAAGCAAAATTTACGTTGCCCTTGCACAGTCTGTACTCACATACTGTATTCATGTGTGGGGTGGTGCAACAAAAACAAAATTTCTTCATTTAGAGAGAAGTGAGGGATCACTCTTGAAGGTGATGTACTTTAAACCTTATAGATATTCAACACATGAACTTTATAAAATCTGTGGACTCTTAACCCCTCTAGTGTTACTCCAATTTATTATTTTTTGACGCGTCAAGTGTCAGGGGCCGTTCGGGAGATCGCGCGATACCCGTAGGCGCTAATGTAAACAATGATATCTTTTTAATTTTGTATGCCAGCTATGTTTAAAACTTATACGCATAGATTCTTTATGAATTAAGATATTTGATTCTAGTTTATAAATATTAAATTCTATTTTTATAATATTATCAATCTCGGTATATATAAGTATAGACGTAATTTTGCCGATTTCTTGTACATAAAGTGTATGGATTATGAAATTAAGCCATTATATAAAAAGGTATTTGTTTTATTTACATAACAATACAACATTATATCAAAAGAGATTAAAAATCACACTCCTTGTCTTTAATCTATGTTGTTAAAAGATAAAAATAGCGTTTTATCTTTGAACAACATAGATTAAAGACAAGGCGTATTTAATTGCCGAATGGCCACAAGGGGTCGGCTGACACACGGGCATGCATGCGCGTCACGGGCGTTATGACTCTTGAGGGGTTATCGGTTAGGAAATTATTTATTTTGAAACTTCTTCTTTACCTTTACCAAAAACTACGTTTTGACCCCAGTAAAGTTAACGTCAATAAAAGACGTATGGAAAAAGTTGCACCATTTCGCGCAGTACGTACTGCCTTTGCGCGTCGTCAACTAATTTCTTATCAGATTTAAGTTATGATGAAACAGAGAAACTCATAGATACAATTGTGTAAGTTCCATAGACCTAATCAGACTCACAAACATACCCACACTTACATAACCTCGCTGCACAGTGGCTAACCCCGATCCCAAGACTGAAGTCGTAGAGCTGGCAAAAGGACATACACACACACGTGCGCTTACATACACATAGATACTCTCATATTCTCTCCACTCACACACACACACACACACACACTCACAAGTTATATATGTAAAGTTTATTTAGCTTAATTTTTTTAATAAACTTATTCTTTTTTTAATTATGTAAGTACTTTTTAAATCTTATAAAATTGTGAAATGGGTTAAAGAGCGAGGCATCCCCAATACGAGTATGGAAATTATTCTCTGGGGCGTCTCAAAAACATGTACGAGTATAATAAATTTTTGAGAAATAAAAGTATTTATTATTATTGGGGTATTCATATCGTTTTCTCGTCTGGTTGGGCTGTATAAAAATATAAATGAAAATGATTATATATACATAAATATCAGTAAAATAAAATAAATAATAAAAAATCATAAATAAATAAAAACCCAACCAGATGGAAACTCTCGGCAGGGGAGACCAAACGGCCGAGGGTTAGGGAGAAAGGAAAAGAAACCGGCGGACGGTGCAGGCGGTATCAAGGAGCACCGCCTTCTGCATATGAGCCCGGAGCGGTCCGTCACGGAGTCCCAGTCGCCTCAGATGGACCGAGAGGCTGACCGGGATAAGCCCGTTCGCAGAAACGACTACAGCCCGGCTAGCATGGGCGGGAGACAAAAATTTTATCCCCCGATTATATCCACTGACAAGAGATAAAATTATCTTGTTATGCCAAACGGGGAGAAATATATCACCGTTTGACATAACGAGTAGACATATATCCCCCGTCCGTAGCATGGAGCTAAATGAAAGATAAAAAATTATGCTTTTTTGACATTTGAAAGGGATGATTTTATCCTAGTTCATTGGACGTGGGTTGAAGTTTATATTCATACAAAAAAATCTATCTAAGTCTAAGTCTATCTCCCATTTTATCTAATGTGGATATTATATTCACCGGTGTGCTCATGCTCTAAGTGTGGATAAAACTAAGCGAGGGGATAAATATTTTCTCCTTTCCCCGGGTATAAAATTGTCTCCTGCCCATGCTAGCCCTGCTGGTATAATTTCGTCCGGCAGGCCACCCCACATGTCGGTCACCTCGTGAGCCAGGTCCAGATATTTTGTTCGCTTTGTTTTGGCTTTCACGATGTTCTCGTCATACGGAATGGTAATATCGACCAAAATATCATTGACTGTGCCCGGTCCATCAGCACAATATCAGGCTTATTCGCAAGAATAGTCCTATCTGTGATGATGGCCCGGTCCAGTTATTATTATTATTAATTCTACAAGAAATAAAGCATCAGGGTAATGGAGCGGGACTTAAGGCGTGCGTGACAAACGCATGCTATGACTCATGCATTAGGTACCTACCGTGTTTTGAGTTACGACCGCTGGAGTTGTTTGGGAAAACCACCACATCTATTTTATGTGACGATATATAGCCGGTTACAGCGTTATAGCAAGTTATATTATATCCGTGGAAGAGCACGAAGCCTTCAACGATATCCTATTTGAAATATAACAAGTAGTTTAGGACATTTAAAAGAACAGATAAACAATGAACATGCATAGCTTGTCAAAATCATAATCCTCGTTTGGGCTTTACCGTAGTCGATTAAAACTCAACATGTTTGTGAAACTCATAATTAGGTATTTTGAAAACCCAATCCAGTTATAACGCACTCCAATAACTCCGTATGGAAAGCTAAGAAAAATAAAATTTCCTCTATAATTGCATGTAAAAACAAATGAGTATAGGACTATACTGAATACTGATGTGATGCAAAACAAGTATAATACATAATTTATAACATTTTACTTAGTTCAAAATTGCGGCTTCTATCTCAATGGCGACATCTATAGGGAAAATAATTTTAAATATTCTTTCAATCCCAAAATGGTTCATAACTGCAAGGATAGATGGTGCAATAGTCGAATTATGAAAATAGAAATGCTTAGAAGATTTTATGATATCCGATAGATGGCGCTAAAACGGTTTCATATAATCAATTAATTCCAGAATAAATTTTTATGTTTAATTAAAATTGTATCCTTAAAATAAAATCAAATCAATACTTCATACAACAAAAATAATCTAATCGTATAGTAACGGCGTAAAAAAATCCACTACCCCAAATTATTGTCCCGTGGCAAACCAGGAGATGGGCAGCAGGGTCGTCCTAATAACGACTAGAAATATAAACGGCGGTTGCCAAGCCGCCTGTCAAGGATGGCAACTATGCCAAATATATCGCCTATGAGGCAATATATGGGGAGGCCTATGTTCAGCAGTCGACTTTAATAGACTTTGAAAGTTGGCTGTAAAAAATGATGATAATGTTGAATAGTAATAGATTTGTTTCCCTTTAATTTTATTTTTCCATACCAGAAACGTTTTCCATTTTCGTCGCTTTTATCATCACAGTTATCGGGGACGACCGGCATTACGAAGACTACAGACATTTGAGAAAGTGGTACTTTTCACCGTGGGCTGTGAGTTATGGAAGAAGAGGCTTTCCAATCGCGACATCATATTTTCCAACAATTGAGCTCATTCAGATGCATGCAATATTCTATGCATGCAATATTTTACAAAATAAGCGAACTCACGGCATGCGATGCTTTTTTTTTAAGAATTTTTAAATGCGTCGGTCACAAATGAAATGTAATGAAATTATTTATTTATTTCTCACCACAAACCACACAAATGTTTGCAGTATGTTGAAAAACTGGCCCAATCCAAGCTATTTCCGCAACAAAACTCATTTGTATTATTGGTCCTTTCAATATCATCATTACAGCCTCTCAAAATCCACTGCTAAACATAAGTGCCTCCCCAAAGATTTCCTCGCTAGGCGGACACTTGCCATAGTTGCTATGCTTGGCAGGCGGGTTCCAAATAACAGGCTTCCTAATATTACTGATTTGCTTTTTCATAAATCCAAAGCGCATGTAAAACCATTTTTGTAAAGAAGCATATAAATTAGAATATTATTAAAAGATAAGAATGCGTAAAGCTTTCTTAGACTTTTTTTAATTTATGTATATATATATATATATG
This sequence comes from Parnassius orleans, assembly GCA_029286625.1. Lineage (NCBI taxonomy): Eukaryota > Metazoa > Arthropoda > Insecta > Lepidoptera > Papilionidae > Parnassius > Parnassius orleans. The sequence goes on from JAGSMP010000137.1 coordinate 2,389,730, forward strand.
TTACGGCTAAAGGCCGAAGTGCGGTTACACCTAGTTCTAGCCGGCTAGAACTAGGTATAACCGCACCTCGGCTTGTAGCCGTAATATACGGCTAATAGCCGAAGTGCGGATACACCTAGGTGTAGCCGGATAATACAAGGCGTAGTCGATTGCGGTTGATGTATCATACATAATTTATAAATCAGATAAATGTCTGCGGGTTTAAGGTGGCCCAAGGGCCGCCTTAACCGCTCCTTAACCTACTGTCGCTGATATTACTTGATACGTTTATCCATATTTTTACAAATTTAACAGTACACCTAAATTTAACCAAATACTGCTGACCGCACCTAGTTCTAGCCGGCTAGAACTAGGTGTAACCGCACTTCGGCTTTAAGCCGTAACAAAATAGGTTTAAACGCAGTTTTTTTATTTTCTTGTTTTTATTGCGAAGACGCTCCCCATCTCCTGGTTTGTTTGTTTGCCTACATGTGCAAAAAGACATTATGAATATTTTTGTGTAATACTTTAATATGAAGTACGTTTGACAAATCTACTAATCTTCCCCGAATACCTCTTTCATATTAATCTTCCCCGACTTAAAACTAATCGTCATGTTTATATTGATGACAGGATTGGCAACTAAGAGTGAATAAGAAACAATACATGTCCGATCTGGGCTCAGCGGCATCATCTGTGGCTCAGGTACTACATAACTACTGCTTAACTACGGCTCCGTGGTGCAGTGGTATATGTGTAATAAATACTATTGCACATATTATGGCAGTGGCCAGTGGCTTAGCAATGAGTTGCAGCGCTAAGAGCCGCGGGTTCGAACAGGTATTTATTTGTATGGCCTACAAATAATTGTTACGTGAGGTGTTTAGGGTAGGGAGAGGGCGGAGGGGGGGGGAGGTCGAGGCAAACTTCATGGAATCTCATGTGGAGAAGAGGGAGGGTCTCGGCAAATATCAAATAATTTTTTTTCTGCAAAGTGTAAAATTTTGAGAAAATTGGTTTAAATTAAGTAAAATATGGCTTAATCATACAAAATATGATATATCGCGCTTATGCCAACTCCACAAATTATATAAAATATAATTAAGCAAATTATTTTTTTTATATAAGCCCAACGCAGTCACGCACAGATTAAAATTTAGAAGTATTTACACAAAAAAAAAAACGCATTTTGGAATATTTCACGTGAGATTTAAGATGATGAGATTTAAGGGAGGATGAGGGGGTCGAGCCATATCTCACTACATCTTACCAGGGGAAGGGGGAGGGTAGAAAAATCGCAATTAATGGACGCCTCCTTATGGCTGCGAAAAATGTAATTAATGGACGCCTCCTTATGGCTGCGCATTGAGCTAAATCACGCAAATAAAAAATCACTCTGTGTAGTTAATTAAGCTCAAATCTGAATCTGAATCTTAAAAATTCATTAGCATTCTGAGTAATGTAATTTTTCTAATCCTACATAAAATGATAATGGAAAAAAAGTTAACTCCGTTTTTGCGGCTATTTTAGTTCTGTTCTCAAGGAAATGAGAATTTCGGTTACGTAAACTAATTGTAGACAATCACTTACAATTAATTCAGTGCCGTAAATAAGGATTTCTTAAAATTTGCTAAAATTTATGAGACATTCAATTAAAGAAATTTTGACGCATTACATCATTTTCCTAGAGGTATTTAGGGCAAGGAAATGTCCGCCGCGCTGCCCCAATGCGTGTTGGCGAACTTCAGATATCTTCGAAATATTTTTTTCTAATTTCCCAGACATACAGGTTTCCTCACGATGTTTTGCTTCACCGCTGAGCACGTGGTAAAAACATCCCTCTCAGAAATGAGAGGAGGCCTGTGCCCAGCAGTGGGACGTATAAGGCTTTAACTTTAACATAATTTTTATTCAGTGAAAGACTCGATCGCCGATCTGAATCGGATTCGAACTACAGGTATGCATTTATTTTACCATGTTTCGCCTATCACTGAATGGCTGATTGGCAATTAGTCACAATCGCTCCAACGAGACGTGGGATTTATAAGCGTTCTTAAGTTCTCTACCCATAATAACGTAACAACGTTCTATAGCATGACCATAATCGTTTCGGCACATGCCAAAAATATTATTTGTATGCAATTAATATGCAAGACCACTAGACCGTACCGTCACCTGCCAACGCCGTAGCGTGCCATGACCAGACCGACAGCGAATTCACGATGGAAACATGCACGACGTTACCGAACCACTCTACGCAGGCGGCCAAACACGTAGTAGTCGCGTATGCTCAGTGTTGCCCAAGATAGTAGCAGTTATAGCTAATTTTCTTACAGAATAGCAGTTATTGCTAGTAATCTTACAGATAACCGTAGCTAACTAGCTCCTCCCGACGGGTCCTTCTAAACAAAATGTAAGCACATGAGCAAAGAAAATGTAAGTCAAGGGCTACTACCGATATAACGGCAATCATAGTCAAACCACTACTCATATTGAATGGGGAACATGCTAATGGGCGTTGTAGCGACTGCCGTACCTATTCTTTCGTGATACGTGCATACCATGATAGCACGTTTATAGTATGAGTAATAGAGTACTTTTTAAACACCCAAAAATATGAACGTTGTAGTTGGTTGAATGGTCTAAGATTGTAGTGCCCTGACTGATCAGTGATCAGTCATTCACATAGGTTTTTCATAAAAATAAGTATCGAATTTGAACAAATAAATATTGTTTCGCCATCTAGTATATTTTTTCAACACTAAAATATAGCTTTTAATGACTTAGTGTTAAGACGCATTAAATAGAAACAGTTACACATATTGCCCACTAGATGTCGCTGACACAAAATGACAAAATTCGTACAATATCTAGATCAGAATAAAATTATTTCATATTTTGTAATCACTTTTATTTTATGGAATAAAGTTACTGAGCTAAACTGGTTACTTGTAGTGCTTTAAGCAAAAGTTCACTACATGTGGGATATAAAGAATAGTGCAAAATTTCAAGTTAAATATACTTAATGCAAGTATAATGGTAATAAATGATAAACATGAAATCATGATTTACTTAAAAATGGCCATGGTGTGCATAAAACTTTTTAAAATTATTGGATAATAATAAGCTTAATTGGCAATAAAATAAATATATTTTTTTAAATAATATTATTTATTTTATTATGGTACTGTAATTTAATTTTAGATGTCTTAGCAACCTCCCGTATGGTCTAGTGGCTAGGATACCTGGCTTTCACCCAGGAGGCTCGGGTTCGATTCCCGGTACGGGAAACTTTTTGCATATTTAGTTTGTTATTTATATTATTTCACCAAAATTATCATCATCATTACAGCCCTTCTCAAGTCCACTACTGAACATAGGCCACCACTAATGTATACCACAACGCTCGTTCCTGAGCCACGTGCATCCCTCGATTTCCTGCATGCATATCTTACCAGGTGACGAGCTGGTAAAAAAAACAAGAAAGACGAAGTCTAGGGCGGCCCCCCCACTTGATGGAGTCGTCACTCCACTGGGCCGCCCTACACTTCGCTTACCGGTACGAGGTTGCCACTCGAGAAATTTTCTTCTCCGTAGGTTTTCGGTTCTTCGAGCTATATGGCTGGCCCATTGCACGATCACCACCATCATTGTTTTGTTGTTTTAGTCATCATAGACCTAGGCCGTGAAGGCACCTTAAACTGTTTAGTTTTAGGGTCTTGGAAAAAAACATAAAACCATCATCTTCTTGTACTCTTCAACTCTTTATATTTTTCTGTGTATGAAAATGGTTGTATGTTGTTAGCTTAATATGGAATACGCAAGAAACAAATGTGTTTTAAGACTATATCTTTATATATCAAAATTACGTGTCACATTGTTTGTCCGCGATGTACTCCTAAACGACTGAACTAATATCAATGAAATTTCTGCACATTGTGTGTAGTTTGGTCAAACTTGAGAGATAGAATAGTTTTTATCTCGATAAGTGACCCTCAAAAATTTTTATTACGAATTTAAGGATTTTTTATAGGACAAAGGGTCGTCGGAGAGGACAGGACAACGTCTGCCCGGCCAGCTAGTGTATATATATACCTATGTTTTCTTATAAAGACGGAACTGAGTATCGATGCCGTGTGGTGAAAGGATAATAGAATCTATCTATATATCTATGGGTGTCGTATAGGGCAACTATGGAATATGCCAAAAAGATCTTATGGCTTTGAATAAATTAATGTAGTTATAAGCATTTCGTTTACCGTTACCGTTATATAAGCCTACCCCTATTGTCTTTTAGAGAGGATATCTGCCGTAGTTGCCATGCATAGCAGGCGGTTTGCCGACCGCAGTTTTTTTAGTTTTTATTAGGAAATGGTGCTGCCCGCCTCCTGGTATGTTTTCCCTGTCGCCTTTTATAACACCCAAGGAATGATATTTCTTAGTGGATATTCTTACACCGCCCCTACATGGTATACCACACCAATTCGTTTACGGCAGAAGTTAAATACGCAGACCGCAAACCGGCGGCGATGGGAACCAGCGTCAAAGGATCGAATCCTCTCTGCAATGTGGGCAACAGTGCTGATGTCCAAGAGTGGACTTTTAATGAATAAGAAGAAGATTATCATACAATCCATTACTTTAACCGACTTCAAAAAAAGGAGCAGGTACTCAATTCGACTGTATTTTTTTATGTGTGTTACCTCAGAACTTTTTTCTAGGTGAACCGATTTTGATGATTCTTTTTTTATTTGAAAGCTTTATTTGAAAGCATATAAATTTGATCGAGATCTGACCAGTAGTTTTTGAGTTATCCTTAATAAAAGTTAAAGTTACAGCCTATATACGTCCCACTGCTGGGCATAGGCCTCCTCTCATTTCTGAGAGGGTTTTAGGGCAAGGAAATGTCCGCCGCGCTGCCCCAATGCGTGTTCGCGAACTTCACATATCTTCGAAATATTTTTTTCTTATTTCTCTGACATGCAGGTTTCCTTACGATGTTTTCCTTCACCGCCGAGCACGTGGTAATATAATATCCTTAGTAATGTGTATTTAATTGGCTTCGACTACATTGATGATGTTCTCATTTTATTTATATTGAAGTTGGTTGTACAAATTTTTAATTTTATCACTTGTTTTTATAGAATAAGAGAGACAAACGTGAACGCATTCCACCCGATGGTAAGTGAATGAAGCGGCCCATAGACACCCACATCTATCTACAATTAAAAATCAAAATGCAGATACGTTGCCACACCTGAGGACTAAGATAGAATGACTCATTACCTGTAATACGGATCTCTGGTTCACTACACTCACCATACGAACGTTATTATATGAGAGCGTGGTCCTACCCCGGTCAAGCCGACCCATTCGTGCTGCAACCCTAATAGAACAACCTAAGAAGACACAGCCTAAGAAAAACACACAGATAGTCATCGCGTTTGATGTTGTCTGAAAAGCCGACATAAGCAATAAATTGCCATAAGCAATTAATAGGGTTGTCACAACGGGAAGTAATAAAACAATAAAAATAAAATTTATTTTATTTCACGTTTAAACAAATTAATGTGTATGTGGAAACTGATGAAATTAATTATTTATCTTTAAATGAAGATGACCCACAGTTTTTTACCGCACATGTAGTGTGAACCATTTCAATTTATTTGCGTGACAGGACAACCCTTGGACAGCGGCCCTTAGCCGCTCGGGAAGTACTCAGCCTGCGACTCGCTCCACACCACACCGCATGATTGCCCCGTCTAGACGCCTTCGATGACCGACTGTTAGTAGTAGTTAGACTTAGTAGTAATTAAACTGTGATAATAGTATGGCTGCAGCGTATCTCTACCACATATTTATTCTAACCCATCTTAAAATATATACGATGGCAATTTAAAATAGCATATTTAGTTCACGTGGTTTATGCTGGGATATCTAAAAAGGAGTGTCAACACAGGTGGCACGGACAAATGGAGCACCCAATGCCATTTAGCGTAGAGCTCTGATACTAACACTTTTACTCCTGAAATATAGACTACTGAACTTGTAACGCGGGACAGGGAAGGTCCACGTGTCATGGTTGTTACTTCGCTAGAAATAAATTGTGTATTCACATGAGTGCCTTTTAATGTCGTTCAGCTTTATGAATCGATTACGTAACAAATCGATTCGTAAAAAAGCTTTCTCTAGTTTTCTACTTTGTCATTTCAAAGAATGTATGAGTGTCATGTTTAGAAGAAAGGAATGAAAAAATCTTTCGATATTCTAACTGAGTTATTTCAATCAAAAGGTAGTGTTATGTGGCAGAGACAAAAACTCTCTAAAAATAAATTTATTTAATACTTTTAAACTAACTTAAAATATAGTAGTTGATACAGAGAACTTGGGAATGGAATTATGTTGAGGGATCGAAAGATTTGGTTTAAATAGTGTAGGAAGCTAGGAGGTGGGGGTAAACATAAGGGAACAACATTGTTCTTGGTGTTATGGTTAACTTATGGTAAACTATAAACATTAGCATATAATATTACAATCGAATTAGTCTTCTAAGGAAGTAAACAATATGATTTATAAAGTATACAGGTCTTACAACATAAAGTAAATAGTATCCTATGACATAACATTAGTTTGGATTCTAAGAAAGTAATTTAGCTTTTAAGTAAATAAACAATATAAAGTATACAGGTCTTATAACATAAAGTAAACAGTATCCTATGACATAACATTAGTTTGGCTTCTAAGAAAGTAATTTAGTAAATAAACAATATAAAGTATACAGGACTTATAATATAAAGTAAATATTATCTATGACATAACAGTAGGTAATTAAATTACGTTCAATTTATTTAACGACACTGATAGACTGTGGCCTTGAGATTTAGCGGTAAGCGTACTTTATTGGCTTAGTTCACAACCATGCCCTTGAGGTTTAATAGTACGCATACTTTAGTGCCTCGTCATAGGTTTTAATCTCAGTCGAAGCTGATAGATAACTTTATGATCACCATTATCCTTTCACAAGTCCACTGCCTATATCCACCGACTTCCTGCAGGTTTTACTACGTCGTTACTCCTACTAGGGTTATCATCGTCATTACAATGATAATTCATGGAAAGATAGAGAGCAATGCCAGGAGTGATCTAGCCTATATTTATCCGAAAAAGTTGGAGATTTAAAATAAATGTTAAATAAATGGTCTTTGATTATCTTAAATCTAAATAACGCTACATTATTAGATCTTACCTAGGCAAAGCCAGGGTGCGTGGCTAGCTCAAATTGTAATGAGTCTCAGCAAATGAGTTTAAGAACACTTCAACAACACGCCTTGATAATGAGCTGTAATGGTCCTAGTGACAGTACTAGGTAGTAGTCATGAAATTATTGTATTGTCATCGGTTCCTAAAATGTCTGCAAAATTTCAGATAATTCGAACGTCTGAAAGTAGGTGAAAACTGAATCGTACAATTCCACATTCATACAAAGCATGTAACAGTAAGTAAATGCTTCACACTATTTAGAATAGAATATTTTTTTATTTAATACAGGTTATCATAATAATTATAATATTTACTGAGAGTATTTTTTAAATTAACACCCGTTCGGAAAAAAAAACTTTTGTCCCGGGAACAACCACCAAGAAATACAGCGGTATTTTCACGCAAAGTAACATTTTACAATGAAATACACCGGTGCATATAATAATGTAATTAATTTTAGAAACAGCTTGGAAGCGATCGCCTCATTCCAGGGTTATTATCAATCATGTATTCATTAAAATTACAATAACCTAAATAGGTTCATGAGCTACACGGTCTTTGTTTATTAAAAAATATATTGGTAATAGACAGACGTTGTATATTTTTTGGGACTTTGTTACTCATAAATCACTTACTCACTCTAAGGAGTCAATTAACTGGTATAACCAGCTTGTTTGTTTAGTATGTATAGCACTTTTTTATACAAAACTACTTTTATTTTTGTGGTTTGCGAAGTATGCCATTTTTCATAATTTATGACTATATATTAAATGATGAAATCCGTAAAATTAGTTTCATTTAATGTGAAGTGTTCGCGTTAATGTAAGAAATCATTATGACTATATAGTTTCGAACTTAAAAATAAGAACATAACATAGGGTGCAGTATTGTTTGGAGACAAAAATCCAAAAGGTTACCACAAAATAAGCTCCTAGGGTAAAAAGTTTCCTATAGTTACGGTGCGGCAGTATGCGACTACAAGTCCCCGAATAATATTCGTATTGTTGCTTACTGCTAGGCGTTTAAAAAAAAAACATTAACAACATTTGTGTCCACATAACTGGCATTGTATTTTTTATGCTAAGACAGTGCGATCTAGGGCTTCATTACCACTTACCTATCACCAAGCTTAGCAAGCGAAGGGATTAGTCAAGCACTGGCTTATAATCGTAACGAAAATCGTACTTGTGAGGTAACCATTATAATTATTTTTCATAGATTGGAGATGATAAACGAGCACACAGTCCACCCGATAGTAAGTGAATGCTGTGGCCTGTAGACATCTGTCTTCGATTAACAATCAATATACAAATGCGTTGGCACAAGGGTCTTCGGTCTAACAAGGGTTGTCTATCAAAATATTGATAAAAGGGACCGAGCCGACCCATACGTGCTATAACCAATCTCGCAAGACATAAGTTCGTTAAAAAATATAATTTCGATCTCGCCAATTTCATTTATTGCACCTGTATGTTCTTTAAAAACGTAAGTTCTTCATCAGCTCGTAAATTTCCACAGCTGGACATGCCTTCACGTTTGTAGGAAGGCAGGTTAGCGATCGCGGTATTGGATATTTGATCTTGTCATAAGAAGAGAGTATATCTAGCGCGGCGTATAGTCCATATATTCCTCTGTTTTCTCTAATACCGTCATTATAAAACATCCTGCAAAAATATTTCAAGAAAATAAAAATAAAACATACAGAAATAGCGAAAATGTGTGTCTGTGTCCTTAATTTGTTCTTGAAATAAATTAAAATCGGGCTTATTTTTGAGGAGGAAACAGGAGAAGAATATGAGATAATGATCGCCAATTTTCCATAGAAATAATTAATCCGGTACGAACTTGCCACAGTGTCAGTTGACCACTTGGTCGAAATTCAACTTGCCTAGTGGAATCATTTCTGTATCCCTCGCAAAAAGGCACCGAAAACACAATGTCCGATATTTTTTGCATGATAGCGCTCTTATTGAAATTATTAAAAATGTCAATATGAAAGTAATTACTCACAAAATACCCTTTCGCATGGATTCCCATCGATGAAGATATCAATGATATTTGTTTTATTAAGTCTACTAGCACCAGTTGTACGTGGTAGAGCCATGCTGCAGTTGTATTAGTTGTATAGTTGTAGCACGAATGGGTCGGCTCGACCGGGGAAGGACCACGCTCTCACAGATTACCAGCGTGAAATAGCAGCTTAACGCTGCTGTGTTTCTTATGGTGAGTGTAGAGAACCGGAAGCCCTTTTTACTGGAAAGGAGGCATTCCATCTTAGTCCTCAAGGCTGACAACGCATCTGCATTTTGATTCGTAATCGAGGATAGATGTAGATGTCTATGGGCCACAGCAACAACTTATCATCAGGTGCACTGTATGCTCGTTTGTCACCTTTATCCTATAAAAAAAACATATTATCTTACAATATTTGTTTCAGACACATTCTTCAATAATTGTGAGCGTAGTCCAACAACCACCATATAGTTATTACATGAACACCTAAAAGCCCTAACCGTTACAACCCTAACCGTAGACACAGAACCGTAGCAATCACTGAATGTAATGAAGACTGAGTGCAAGACGTTTCGTAATGACTCTCGAAAACAGCATGAATATGCAGTTTAGAAGAGAAATCAGCTGTTCTTCGTAAGAGCGCTATCGTCTTTATATAATTTACCGATCGACTTCAATATAAACTATTAAGAATAACTCAAAAACTATTGGTCAAACCTTGATCAAATTTATACGGGACCACATGAGAAGCACCAGCTTTCAAATAAAAAAAGGTTAACCCAAAAAAAAGTTATGAGGTAACACATAAAAAAAAACAAAAACGACATCCACATAAATGAGTACTATTCTGCTTCGACAACCACACGAACTTTTTAAATTAATTGCAACATAGCACTAGAAACAACTTCGACGAATTGTTAATTGGGCAAAACAAGGTGACTACTTCATAGTAACCCACGGCAATCTGACAAGTCTAAATTGACACAGCAACGAGAGACTTGAGGCTCGTAAACTTAGTGTGAAGCAAATGGAATGGGAAATTAGGCGATAGATAGTAGACACTTTCTTGCCGGCATATCGTACTATACCAAATTTTAAAGTAAACTACCAATTTTGGACGTATTGCTAGATGCGTGTCAGTTGCAGAGATCATAGATAAGAGTGTATTATATGTCTTGACTTTCATAGTTCTAGCTTAATACATTTCTGGAATGAAAATTCTTTGAATTTTTGGGATGCGAGGCCCTTTGAGCCGTGAGGCCATAGGCGGTCGCCCACGCTTTGCGCCGCCTTTTCTCGTTGTACTACGTTACCATCTATTCTATTGTATTGTCAGTTATAAGTGCACATAACAACCGTTTTTATTACAACCTTTTGGTTTCACAACTTGTCGATTTTAAATGAAACAACTATAAATAGTTCGTCAGTTGATGCGCAAGTATTTTGTTTTATAAATGGTATTTTCATGTACTCTTTGAACGTTACAACGTTAAGTTGACAGCGATACCTTGGAATGAAGACAGTAATGATGATGATGATAAAATTGGTACTGCTATTTTTTATTTAACTCATTAATTTCTACGTCCCTAGGTATATCATATTTAAACATAATATTACCATCTATTTAATAAAATCTAAGATGAAAAAACATCCAAATCAACTTGCACAGAAATATATTATCATTTTACCGGTGTTAGCATAAATTTAAAAGGGAAATTGTGGGATACATGTAGGGTTGTCAACATTTATGGGGAGATTGTAGCATTTTTCAGAATAAGCGATAAAAATATAGTACGCTTCAAAAACTACAGTATTTTATGTAAAGAGTAAAAATAAACGTTGAATAATATGAGTAATGAATAGAAGAGTTGCAAAAAAAAGATTGATCCACCCAACTGAAATAAGATATTATTTTTGCGTACCTTCTATATATTTTATCAACAGTAAGTATATAGTACTCAGACCTGAAGTACAGTTATTATACTATATTATATAAAAGTACGGTTGGCAACCCTAGATAGATGTTGCAAATCCGAAAATAAAATAATATGTAAATTGCGAACAAGCATATTCTAAGCAAGCACGGTGGCTTGCGAACGAGGTAAAGCTTGTTGATTTGTTATAGAATAAAATAAATATTGGTTTGTTTATTTGTATCTAAAAAAATCTTAAAAGTTGTGGTCATGAGGATCATAATATTATTCTTAACTTAAGTTACTTATTACCTTATTGTAAATAGTGTTACTTACTAGTATATTTTTTATTAAAAAAAAACCTTGTAAACAATTTGAAGAGCTTTAGTTAGTTCTAAATAAAATAATTTCTTAGGGTTAGTACCATAGACCACATACATACCCTTCGGCAAATTTTACAATTGTACAAGACCGAAGAGTACAATCTGCCACTTTGCCTTGCGTATATAGACTATGAGAAAGCCTTTGATTCCGTCGAAATTTGGGCATTGCTACAGTCCCTTCGGTACTGTCGGTATATCGAAGTGCTGAATTGTTTGTACAGTAGAGCTACGATGGCTATCCGAGTACAGAATCAGAGTACGAAACCTATCCAACTGCAGAGAGGTGTAAGACAGGGTGACGTTATATCCCCGAAACTCTTCTCCGCTGCATTGCAAGACGTTTTCAAGCTACTTGACTTGTAAGGATACGGTATTAATATCAGTGGCGAGTACATCACTCACCTTCGGTTTTCCGACGATATAGTCCTTATGGCAGAATCGCTGGAGAACATAAGCAATATGCTCAATGACCTCAATAGTGTCTCCCAACGGATAGGTCTTAAGATGAACATGGACAAAACAAAGATCATATTTAATGTCCATGTCACACCTATGCCGGTAGTTGTTGGGAGCACTAAGCTCGAAGTTGTTGACGAGTATGTTTACCTGGGACAAATAGTCCGACTAGGTAAGTCCAACTTCGACCGTGACGTCAATCGACGGATTCAACTCGGCTGGGCAGCGTTCGGGAAATTAAGACACATCTTCTCGTCAGGTATACCTCAAAACCTGAAAACGAAATTGTACAACCAGTGCGTGTTGCCAGTGATAACTTATGGATCTGAGACGTGGTCCTTCCCTGCTGGCCGTATGAGGACGCTCAAGGTTGCTCAGCGAGCTATGGAGAAGGCTATGCTCGGGGTTTTTCTGCGTGATAAACTTAGAAGTGATGATATCCGCAGTAGAACTAGAGTGACCGACATAGCCCAACGGATTAGTAAGCTGAAGTGGCAATGGGCCGACCATATAGCTCGAAGAACCGACAACCGATGGGGAAAAAAGGTTCTCGAGTGGCAGCCTCGTACCGGTAGGCGAAGTGTAGGGCGTCCCCCCACTAGATGGAGTGACGACCTGGTAAGACATGCAGGAAGTCGATGGATGCAGGTGGCTCAGGACCGTGCTTTGTGGCATTCCTTGGGGGAGGCCTATGTTCAGCAGTCGACTTGTGAAGAGCAGTAATGATGATGATGATGATGATGAATTTCTTAGGGTTAGCTGCCGCTAAAAGTTGCATGTGTTCAGTAATGGACTTGTGAAAGCCTGTAATGATAATGATAATTATGAACGACCAGCTGTTCCCCACGACTACGAGGTTTTTATTTTTGCGCGGAACCCTAATTCTTTTTCTTTAATAAAAGTAGCCTAAGTTAATCCTCATCATCAAAATCGGTCCAGCCGTTTCGGAGATTAGCCGGAACAAACAGACAGACAGACAGACAAAAATGTTAAAAATTGTGTTATTGTTATGAGTACCGTGTATACTTTCATATGCATTTAGTAAAAAGCTGTTATTTTGAGATTACAAACAGACGCTTCAATTTTATTTATTTGTATAGATGTATAGATAAATAACATAAAGCGTCTCCCACACACAAGCGGCTTGCGGTAGCGGCTAACCGCGAGTCGCGGCTCCAGCCGCTGTAAGAACACACCACCGCGGTCGCAGTGGTGGCCTGAAGCGCCATTAGCTATGGTGTATGTGCTACAATTGGACGTCAATAAACATGACTAACCGTGACGAAGTCTTATTATATTCAACAATATTATCATATATTTTGTTTAAACCTTAATGCTTTTGTAATCACGATGCGAATTATCATAAAGTAGTGGATAATTTTGCACTATTTCTATTAAAATCTATGAATTTAGCACCATTTTTCACGCGGTACACGCGGTCTGTTGTAAAAATTTGCAACTGACCGCGCTGCGGCCACCGGCCACCGATAGAGGCCGCACGTTCGCTAACAGGCAGAGGGGGCGGGGCATGCGGCCGCAGCCAGCCGCTGACAGGCCGCGACATGGCCGCACGGGTTTGCAGACTCACTTACATTGTAAGGGAATACAACTGGTCGCCACCGCGCCGCCACCGCAAGCCGCTTGTGTGTGGGAGACGCTATAGACTGCATATTGTTGTTAATGTTACAGCCAAATCACAATATAATATTTTTTATAAAAATGCCAATATCCCAATACCTTTATATTATATACACCTACATTTTATATTTTTTTATAGAATAAAGGTGACAAGCGAGCACACAGTCCACCTGATGGTAAGTTGTTGCTGTGGCCTATAGACATCTACATCTATCCTCGTTTGCGAATCAAAATGCAGATGCTTTGTCAGCCGTGAGGACTAAGATGGAATGCCTCTTTTTCAGTAAAAAGGGTATCCGGTTCTCTATACTCACTCTACGAAACACAGCAGCATTAAGCTGCTATTTTACGCTGATATTCTGTGAGAAGACCTACATAACTAAATCTGTACAAATAAATAAAATTGAAGTGTCTGTTTGTAATTTCAAAATAACAGTTTTTTTTACTAAATGCGTATGGAAGTATATACTGTACCTACTTATAACATAAAAAAATATGTTTAAAATTTTCGTCTGTCTGTCTGTCTGTTTGCTCCGGCTAATCTACGAAATGGCTGCACCAATTTCGATGGGACTTTCATTGGCAAATAGCTGTTGTTATAAGGAGTAACTTTAGCTACTTTTATTTTAGAAAAATAATTAGGGTTCCGCACAAAAAAATTAAAACCCATGAATTTCAATCGTAATAAATTGCACGCGGGTGAAGTCGCGAGGAACAACTAGTATTATAATAAAATAGTTGTTAGTGATCGTGTAACTTCTGAAAGACTTAACCGATGGCTTATTAATGATGAATCTTAGCTATGGGATTAGATTATGCTAGGATTATGCTAGGATTTATTTGCAAAATTATTCATATTCGCACCATATGTTAATTTAGTGCAAAATTAAAACCCGATAGGTACGCTGTGGTCGAGTAAATAAAAATTTCATATTTACACTGTAAACTATTTACGGAATGAACGTATTAAGAACGTTAACAACAAACAGACAGACACGCTGTCAGACGACGTGGTGATCCTGAATTTTGGCGTGGAAAACTAATAAAACACGTGAGCAAAGCCGCGGGATTTTACATAGCGTTTTTTGTGATATTGAAGACTCGACATAAATAGTTCGAAGTTCGAATAAATAGCACAGCCGACCCGCTTAACTTTAGACCACCGTTATCCTGAAATGCTTACCTTTGATACGGTGAGGTCGAAAAGGTTTTTGTGTCGTGGATGGTATGGATGAATACAAGAATACAACCGAGCATTTAAATCGAGTTTCGGAATGTTTACTGTACTTATTGAGTTTCATTTATATATCTATATATCGGGCAATATATGTACACGAATAAACATAGTCGGCTGAAGATATAAGAATATAGGGTTGCAAGATGTTCGGGATTCATTAAAATTTACGTATAATTTTATATAATCTCCAGACTCCTCAAAAAATACATAATCTTCCGAAAAAAAATTACTTCTCTTAACTCATTATATTATTTAGTTTTATGCATGTATCATATGAAAGTAAAGCTCGCTGTCATGACTGCCATGTGACTCTACCTGGCCGGTACCAGAGCGCGGGCATCTGGTAGTCATATTTCAGTCAGTGTATGTATATTTTACAAAATTCTATTTATCGTCAGTTTATTGTATCTTATATCTTTATTTTACTCATTTTACTTAATGAAGTGTTTGCACCTGCTACAGTTTCTAAAATCACCATGGTTGACTGGTAGAGAATGCCGAGAGTATTAAGTCCACCCTTCATATACTTATCTTAATGTGAGGTATAATAAAGATTAAATAAATACATAAAAATGTTGAATAAATATGTGGCTACATATTAGTTAAGTTAAAATTAATTTTTTAAGCAGCTAATAGGTTTATTCAAAGAAAAATATTATTTATTCTAAGTACCAAATAGTCCAGTCAAATGATACAAAACCAATTTGTAAAGGTTTTTGTGTCCGGAACCCCCGGCAAGGTTTAAAAAAGAATTCTCAAAAGTGTGTTTTCGCAATTACTCGAAAACGGTAAAAAATTAGAAAAAAAAGTTCTTATAACAATGTGTAGAGCTAAAAATTTTACATAAAAAAGATTGAATGATTTTTTTTCCTCCGGTCAAATTTAACCGAGTGAGGGAAGTTTTAAGTTTAAGGGATGGACGTAAATTTTAAAAAATCGTAGGAAGTAGAAAAATAAGCGATTTTTTTAAATTGCTTAAAAAATCTAACCTAAAGGTTAGATTTTAAATTTTAGAGATATACATTTTTTTATTGTTAAAAAAAATATAACAATTTGAAATTTTGCAATTGAAATTTCAATGCTTAAAAATTAATGAATTATTTATTTTTTGCCATATTTTGCAGGATATTTTTGCCTACTTGGTGATTGAATCCGAAACCAGGAATTATTTTTTTTAAATATTTTTTTAACATTATTATTTCTTAAAAATAAGTTGAAGATTTTTTTAAGTGTCCCGACGAGAGTAAATATATTATATCGATTCTAAATTTCATGATTCGTAAAAAATAACTTGACATGTTGGGATTGATTTTGAAACTTAACATTTTTTTTACATTTGGCTTACAAATAATAAAAAAATCATCCTGACATGTCAAGTTAGTTTTTTTGAATTTCGCTGTTTGGAATCAACCCAGATATGCAATTGATACAATTCTTGAAAGTTTTCTTGAATTAAAAAAATTCAATATCCTGATTTAATTTAAATTTTTAAGGGGTGTTATAGTAAAATTTTCCTTGTATTATTTAAAAATAATCGATTTTCGTGAAAAGTTATTAATGTTATTGTTTAATTTATTCAAAGATAAAAGTAAATAAATAAATATATATTAATTTGAAAGCTTACAAATAATGGTGACTTACTAATTTTATTAATTTACCTTTCTTCAGATTCTGAAATCATCTATTTTCTCAAAAAAAGTCCTAGAAGAAATGCAAATATTCTGTATTCAACGCAGAATAACCGAGATTTAAAATCATTTTTGCTTTTTACACATGCATTTGTCGGCTGCGACACAACAAGCGCTACCTTTAAAAAGGGAAAAAAGCATCATATCTTTATTAAAGAAGAAACCGGCGCTACAGCAATTGATAACAGTTTTTTAAGAACAAAGTAGCTCAGTTGATACATGATATGAAGTTACCGAATAATATTACATCTACGGCCATAGTGTTTTCTTTAATAGGATAAGGTGACAAACGAGCACACAGTCCGCCTGATGGTAAGTGGTTGCTGTAACCCATAGACATCTGCATCTATCCTCAATAAAGAATCAAAATGCAAATACATTGTCACCCGTGAGGACTAAGATGGAATGCCTCTTTTCCAGTAAAAAGGGTCTCCGGTTCTCCACACTCACCATTTGAAACATAGCAGCGTTAAGCTGCTATTTTAAGCTGGTATTCTGTGAGAGCATGGTCCATCTCCGCTCGAGCCGACTCATTTGTGCTACAACTATACTACTAATATAGCTGCAGCATGGCTCTACCACGTTACTGATGCTGATAATTTTAAGATTGGTGATTTAAGATACAATTTATTTATAGCATCAGCAGCTGCATTTAAAAAAGAAGTTGTATTAGCTTCTCTACCACCAACAGAATCATCAATGCGTGAACACACAAAACGTGTATATTATCAGATTCAAATATGGTTGGGCAATACTTTGAACCTTGAAGATTGGGGATAGAGAAAGACATTACTTATGATGCTGCCTATTACGTCAACTTCAGATCCAGCACCAGAGGAATTTATTGAAAAAGTATGTACACTTAGGTTAACATTTATTACTTTTCTTTATTATTCCGTTAATAATAACATGTTCTAATGTGAATTAATTTTTAGGTGTTTTGTGGTTGCAAAACTAACTGCACATCAGCCAGATGTAGCTGTAAGAAAAGCGGTTTGAAATGTAACCAATTTTGCAAAAGTTGCCATGGCCAAAGTTGCGAAAACGCATCAACAACACAAATAGTTTTAGAGGATGATAATCCATTAAATGATAATGATGATGATGAAAGGGAATATAATCGTGAAGAAAAAGAAATAAGGACTGGAAATTATACATTTTCTGAACTACATGAATCAACCGATGGATTCATTGGATCTATCTAATGAAACGGAAATAGAATTTAATCAGTATTAAAAAAAATGCTCATGTTTCTAATATTGTAAATGTATAAAATATATTTTTGCATATATTTTACTTTTGGTTATTACTTTTTTACCATTTCTTTTATGCCAATTATATTTTAGCAAGCACATTCTAAAAGCGGCAATTCTGCTAGTGTACTTTTGAAGTTCCCACAATTTGTAAGGTTTCAAATGAATATATATTTATTTATTTACTTTTATCTTTGAATAAATTATATATTTACATTAATAACTTTTCACAAACATTGATTATTTTTAAATAATACAAGGAAAATTTTACTATAAAACCCCTTAAAATTTAAATTAAATCAGGATTTTGAATTTATTTAATTCAAGAAAAAACTTTGAAGAATTGTATCAATTGCATATCTGGGTCGATTCCAAATTGCGAAATTCAAAAAACTAACTTGACATGTCGGGATGATTTTTTTAATATTTGTAAGCCAAATGTTTATAAAAAAAAATGTTAAGTTCCAAAATCAATCCCAACATGTCATAATTTGACACAAAAAAAAAATTTTTACGAATCATGAAATTTAGAATCGATATAATATATTTACTCTCGTCGGGACACTTAAAAAAATCTACAACTTATTTTTAAGAAATAATAATGTTAAAAAAATATTTAAAAAAAATTACTTCCTGGTTTCGGATTCAATCACCAAGTAGGCAAAAATAACCTGATCTATTTTAATGAAAAAATCGTAAAATATAAAGAGTGCGAGAATTATAATTCTCCGATGATGTCTTCTCACTCTTACTCGGACCTCGTATAGCAGTATACGAGAAAGCAAAAGTCCTCTCTTTTTAACTCGGGACTTAATGCAACGGCGTAGGATTTGAAAATGATTTTATACCTGTATAAATTCACACCTGCCGAAATATAGTAGGATTTTTTTTTTCAATTGTAAATTTATGAAATTGTACGAGTAATCTAAATATGGCAAAAAATAAATAATTCATTAATTTTTAAGCATTGAAATTTCAATTTGAAAATTTCAAATCGTTATATTTTTTAACAATAAAAAATGTGTATCTCTAAAAATTTAATTTCTAAATTTACAATGTAACTTTTAGGTTAGATTTTTTAAGCAATTAAATAAAATCGCTTATTTTTCTACTCCCTACGATTTTTAAAAATTTACGTCCATTCCTTTAACTTAAAACCTTAGGGAGGTTTTAAGTTAAACACGGTTAAATTTGACCGGAGGAAAAAAAACATTTGACTATTTTTATGTAAAATTTTAAGCTACATAACACATCGTTATAAGAACTTTTTTGTCTAATTTTTACGGTTTTCGAGTAATTACGAAAATACACATTTGACATTTTTTTTTAAAACTTGCCGGGGATTCCGGACACGAAACCCTTTACACTTTGGTTTTGTATCATTAATACTACATTTTATCAAAAATGCAAAGTTGAGTGTCAACATTTTGATTTCAGACCTTATTTGACTGGACTAAAAGAAAATTTATTATATATCCTAGTGGTTGAAATCCTAGTTTAATTCATTACACTTTAAGTTTTGTATATGAAGTTATATTTCACTTTCAACTGCACACATAATTTAAAAAAACATATATCTAACTTATGAAATCACACAAAATTCACAGCTCATTCAGTCAATCTGTCAGTTCTCTAGTATATATATACAGCAATCTGTGCTGTCAGCAATTATTTGCTGTCAACATTTTAAAAAATTTTGGCGACTATCTCTACTCTGTGCAACTGTTTTATCACAGGCTATTAAGTGTTTTACATTTAGCCTTTGAGTAAGTAACATAGATAATACTTACTCCGAGACACTGGCAGTATGAACGTAAACAATGTATGTTTTATTTAATTTCAGTTAATGTATTTTAAACATATATTATACATAAATTTTAGCTTTCTGCACTCCTTCTTCATTTAAACTTTAAGTATGCCAAAACTCACGCTCCTCTGTACGCGCAATGTACTTAAAAAGGGGTACAAAACTTTTCCTTGACATATTTATATATAGATATATTGACAACAACCCCAAAACACCGATATCATACCTTCCGATCTGGCAACCCTAAAAACATTGTGTGGATATTGTTATTGATAAATATCATTTTTGATCGTAAAACTCGTCCACCTACTTACGTCTACTGAAAACGTAAGTATTAATTAAATTAACCCTCAACCGATCATTTTTGATCGTAAAACTCGTCCACCTACTTACGTCTACTGAAAACGTAAGTATTAAGTAAATTAACCCTCAACCGTTTCACTTAGATATCAGATTTATGTGGCATAGGGAAATTGAATACTTTTATTCTTGCCTTTACATCAATGTCAAACATTTGTCAAATTTAATTACTGCTGTGCGATCGTAACATAAAATAATTACCTTATCTCGCCCCGTAGGAATCCTAAAAGTCTTCTCAGCTTATGGTGTTGGTGAAGATCATACCGTATGGTTTAGCGGCTAGGATGAAGTTTATTTTTGATTCGATAAAATAATGCGATAGAAGGGCTTCAGTTGTGTTCCAATTGAGATCCCGCGACCCCTTCTTCACACCGATTGTCACCACCGTGGGTGGGGTTTCAGTATAATCTTTCTGTTGTCCCTGCAGCGTGCGGTATCCATTTTAGGTGGCCTCTACTCAGAAAATTATAATTCAAGAGCAGGTTTTTCATGCACACCGAAAGCACCGCCCCGTTGCACGCTCTTCACTCAAGTTCTACACTAAGAGTATATTTCAAGCAGATCTTGTATTAACAAAATAACCAGAATAACAAAGGTGTGAAATTTCTGCTTGGATTCTTTTTTATAAATAGAAGTAAGGGTTACAGACGAGCATACAATCCACCTGATAGTAAGTAAATGCCGTGGCCCATAGACACCTACATATATCCTCGATTAAGAAACAAAAAGCAGATGCGTTGCCAACCCTCGTTACAAGTAAAATAGGTCTCCGGTGCTCGTCACTCACCATACGAAACACTGCAGTATTATACTCGTACTGCTATTTCATACTGGTGTTCTGTGCGAGTGTGATCTTTCCGGTCTAGTTGATCCATTCGTGCTTCAACCAAAATACGCTGCAATAAGGCTATACAGCCTTTCTTCTTATTGTAGGAGAGCACCGTGTACAGCGTGAACTGATTACGAATTGATGATAATAACTCAGGTGATGGGCGAAGACGTCCCGTAATCGAAATCACATCGGCTTACGTACTTATATATTAATAGGCGTATATAAGAGGGGGCCCTTTTTCCTCCTTTCTCTCCTTTCTCTTCTCCCAAAGCTGAATTAGCGACAGTAGCTTAATGGTTAAGGCTACGGAAGACGAAACTCAAAAGTCGTTGGTTCGTATCTGTCATTTGACTATTGTCAGAAACCACTCCTTTTTTTAACATGGGGAAATGCGCGGAGGCAAGGACGGGTTAAGTCGGACTCGCACCGACTAAAAACCCATGTGTTTCACATTCACCGCATATTGGCAGGGCCACAGGAACGCTTTCGCACACATCCGCAGCCCTACCAGCGCCGGCCCCCCCATGGCGGTTCCTTCTCGGAGAATACTACTCCTCCCCCATCTCCTTCTCAGGTAAGGCGCACCAG
Source organism: Parnassius orleans (assembly GCA_029286625.1). Classification (NCBI taxonomy): domain Eukaryota; kingdom Metazoa; phylum Arthropoda; class Insecta; order Lepidoptera; family Papilionidae; genus Parnassius; species Parnassius orleans. Next base: position 2,411,137 of record JAGSMP010000137.1, read on the forward strand.
AACACGCGCGTTGCCCCACACCCTCCAACTTCACCTGCGCAACGGACGCCCCCGTGTCCGATGAAGCACTAGCCTTCCTGACCCCAGCGGCAGATCTGGTCTATGGCTCCGCCGCCAACCAAGATTTGGCTGCGGAGGGTAGGGAGAGCGGCACCTCGCAATACCGATACTCCTCTCCCCCCGCAGCCCCACCACCACCGCATCAACGGTGCGGCCCGGTCAGAGTCGCGTAGGGTAGGGCGAGTGTGGCGCATCGCAATACCGACACTCCATCTCTGAAAGTAGAAAGTATTAGTTGAGTTAGCATCCCCTGCTAGTATTAATTTTTTTAAATAATATATTTAGGATCTTTACTCAAATCTTACACTGAGACTTTAATTAATTTAAAATTTCAGTCTCTAATCCCTTCAAACATTCTAGATCCGCGTCTGCTAACATTTATAGATTAAATAAAAATCAATCTTAATTTTCTCTATTCAAACATATCCCGTATGGTCTAGTGGCTAGGATACCTGGCTTTCACCCAGGAGGCTCGGGTTCGATTCCCGGTACGGGAAGTCTCTTTTTTACTGAATCGTATATAACATATTGGCAGATTTGGAAATAAAATAATGTTCCATAAAACCACTTTTAGCTAATCTTTTATAGTAGTTCGCAATATGACCTACTCCGACAGCTTTTAAATAACGCAACCAAAAATCTTGTGAAAATGGCGAAATTACTAGTTTCGATTTAAAATTGTATCGATCAAACACCTTAGCATCGTTAAACTTATAAAATTGAAACTTATAAAAGATAATCTGCAATGCGAAATCTTACATAGGTCCCAATTGAGTCATTATTGAATGCTATAAATGAGCAGTCAACCGTTTTTATCTTCTCTTTTCTTAAATACCTATTATAAAACAAAGTCGCTTACCGCCGTCTATACGCTTAGATATTTTAAACTACGCAACGAATTTTGATGCGGTTTTCATCAATAGACAGAATGATTCAAGAAAAAAGTTTATAAGTATAATACATGCATATCATATATTATGTAATTCTTCTGTTCTAGTGATTGAACTCCTCCTAAAAATCTTCGAAATAGCTGAACCGATTATGACGAAACTCTACGAACAGATATAAAGCAATGCTAGGACTGATCTAGGCCATATTTTATCCGAAAAACTTTGTCGATTTAAAAAATCGAAAAATTGATAAAATAAATACTCCTTAATAATTATCTTAAATTTAATCTAAATAACGTCACATTAATTAATCTTACGCAGGCGAAGTCGTTTCAGGTCTCTTGTTATAAATAACATTCTTATCTCTCTTCTTATTAGTATGCTATTTAGAAACTCACAGTAGACATCCCGTATGGTCTAGTGGCTAGGATACCTGGCTTTCACCCAGGAGGCTCGGGTTCGATTCCCGGTACGGGAAGTCTCTTTTTTACTGAATCGTATATAACATATTGGCAGATTTGGAAATAAAATAATGTTCCATAAAACCACTATTAGCTAATCTTTTATAGTAGTTCGCAATATGACCTACTCCGACAGTTTTTAAATAACGCAACCAAAAATCTTGTGAAAATGGCGAAATTACTAGTTTCGATTTAAAATTGTATCGATCAAACACCTTAGCATCGTTAAACTTATAAAATTGAAACTTATAAAAAGATAATCTGCAATGCGAAATCTTACATAGGTCCCAATTGAGTCATTATTGAATGCTATAAATGAGCAGTCAACCGTTTTTATCTTCTCTTTTCTTAAATACCTATTATAAAACAAAGTCGCTTACCGCCGTCTATACGCTTAGATATTTTAAACTACGCAACGAATTTTGATGCGGTTTTCATCAATAGACAGAATGATTCAAGAAAAAAGTTTATAAGTATAATACATGCATATCATATATTATGTAATTCTTCTGTTCTAGTGATTGAACTCCTCCTAAAAATCTTCGAAATAGCTGAACCGATTATGACGAAACTCTACGAACAGATATAAAGCAATGCTAGGACCGATCTAGGCTATATTTTATCCGAAAAACTTTGTCGATTTAAAAAATCGAAAAATTGATAAAATAAATACTCCTTAATAATTATCTTAAATTTAATCTAAATAACGTCACATTAATTAATCTTACGCAGGCGAAGTCGTTTCAGGTCTCTTGTTATAAATAACATTCTTATCTCTCTTCTTATTAGTATGCTATTTAGAAACTCACACTAGACATCCCGTATGGTCTAGTGGCTAGGATACCTGGCTTTCACCCAGGAAGCTCGGGTTCGATTCCCGGTACGGGAAGAATATTTTTGCTAAGTTATACTACACTATAGCACATTTCTATAAAATATTTTGTTTTATTAATTAACACTGTGTAAAAAATTCACAAACCTCTTATTTGTATGACTAAAACGGTGGAAGACAAAATCGATCTCTAAAAATATGCTCCGCCTCGTTTAAAATAAATGAACTAAAACCCATGGATAGGTGCACAGGGTGTTCATGTGGCTGTGCGTTTCCCTTCCGCTAGAATGAACACCAGTCGTTAGTTAAGGCGACGTTGCAGTAATTTTTAACTTTTTCGAACCTCTTTAAATCTACTTAACTGTAATTATTGCGCAAAAATCATATCATAAAAATGAACATATGCACAAGGTTTGTGTAAAGACAGAAACGCGAATAATAAGAAACGTTTTGATTAAAAAAATATCATAAATATGACACTAAATCGCTTTTTAAACGTGTACCTTTGCAAAGTTTCCTTAAAGAAACGGTGTAAAACTTATATTGAAACTGCTTATTATATTTTAGGTCATGTAGAGAACATAATATATTACAAATTCGTTTTTATTATTTGCTCGCGGTCGTCCCGGCCAGTGCCCAAAGATTAGTAAGTATTATGTTGTGCTATTGCTCGGCGATACATATTTATGTACGTTGTTTTTCTATAACTATCCACGTTATGGAACCTCTCGAGAATTGTGGGAAGTGAGGTAACGTTTTTATACCTACACTACAAGAGGGCCTTAAGTGAAGGGAGGAAATGGGAATTATTTTCAGCACACTGGTTAAGAAATAACTTCATTATGTGCATAAAAGCGAATAAATTAAATATTGTGTAAAACAATGTTTATTCAGAATAAACCATTCAGAATTGGCAGAAAATGTACCATGCAGATGACTTCTTTACAGAAATGGCAAACGCGGCTTAGTAGTATGTAGAAGGTGACGATGACATATGAGGTCATGATAGATATAAATATAAAAACAAAATGTTTAAATATGCTAAAAAGTAACATTACATTTCTTAATTAATTAAAATTATAAAGCACTATTCCTTTATTAATATACAAGTTTCGCGTGAGGTATAATTTCGATCAAATAATGTAACGAAATTCAAATCATGTGCACCCTGAATCGGCCACCAGGTAAAAAGTAAAAGTAAAAATATATATATAATATAATTGACGCATGTTTTCTGATGTCTGTTCACCAATTTCAATACATGAATACATTCAGTAGCTTCATGTTCATTGAGTCTCAGGCCAACAAAGAAATATTGACGGAGCGCTACGTACATTTTAAGTGACGCCAGAACCAAACCATGCCAAACTTTAGGTTAAGAACACACCCAGGCATATGTATGCATCTGAAATCATTTGCAATCATGATGCTTTTAATTGCATATGTGTGTCCAGCAGCGGACTTTTACGGGCTCTGAAAGAAAGAAGAGAGATGTGTGCGTAAGTGCATGTCAAGAAGTTGGGCACACTCCGTTTATCATTTTTGTTAGTCTGAGGATAGTATACGATCTAAACTTAAATGGCGGCTGTGAAGTTAGCGAAATGGGCTGCGCATGTGTGCTGTGTGTACAGTCGAGTTCATAGGTATTGTTTTATGTTAATATTTTGCCTATTATTATTAGTTGTTTTTCCTTAATAAAATCTATTTATCCACAAACCAATACCAATAGGTGGTAAGTGTAGTTAAGAATAGAAAACACAAGTACTTATCGTAGACAGAGACTTTTTTATTTTATGCACAAACGCAGCTCTTACAGCATTGATAATTTATTTATTATATTGAAACATACTGTGCCAATAATTCATTTCTTTCCTATATAATTTGTACTAAGAAAGCTGAAATTACGTTGAAACAGCTAGACTAGTTTACTTTAGCTATTTCCATAGCATAATGGCATATGGTATTTTGCTATGGGGACACGCTGTTGACACTGAAATTATATTTGTTTTACAGAAGAGGGCCATAAGAGCAATTTATGATTTAAAGCCTAAAGAGTTGCTGCGACAAAAATTTAAGGAAATTAATATATTAACTTTGGCCTCTCATTACATTTATGAAAATGTAATGTACGTACAAAAAAATAAAAGTAGTTTTACAAAAATAAGTGATATTCATTCTGTAAATACTAGGAACAGACACAAGCTAGTAGTACCAGTTACTCGACTCCACTGAGTCAGTAATTCATTCTTGGGGCGATGTATACGCTTTTACAACAAAATCCCAGAAAATATACAAAATTTCACCTGCTCAAATTTCAAAAACTTTATTAAACTATGTTTGTATAAAAAGGGTTATTATAATATTAAGGAATTTATGGATGATAATAACCCCTGATTGATCTGGTGATCGCTACCAAGCTATTTCTAATTTGTTTTGTGTTGTTAATTGTGCAACATACATGATTGTAAGCTGTTATTAAAAAAAAAGTCCCGCTGGGTTTCTTGCTGGTTCTTCCCAGGACAGAGGTTTTTTATTCGAACCAGTGGTAATTAAACAAAAGAGTGACTTTTAATAAGTATTATTTATAATCTATATTGAATTAAAAAAAATCTATTTCTATTTCTATTTCTACGTGACGTCAACTGTAAGTTTTGCGTAGCTCATAAATAAAACAACTTATATGTACGTAAACTTATATGTTGCTGCGCTGCAGCTGCTGTTCAAAGTATTCTCCATTACATTCTAAACACATTTTCAAACAAACCATTTTTGAAAACAGAATGACCATTGGTCTGAGAGCATGTTTTTCTCGTGCTAGTTGATAGCAATCACGGCCTCTTCAGGCTCTAAATATCAAACTTGTCATGAAATCTTTGATTTTTGGGAAAATAATGAAATCGCATGGTGTGAAATCTGAACTGTGTATGGAATGAGTCATGAGATCAACCTTTTCAGAAACCAAAAATTAATTTGTCTTGTTTGCGGTGTGCGCCGAAGCATTGTCATGGTGCAATATGATGTGAATTCTTGGTCGGTTTTCCCAAACTTTTTCAAAAACACTATGCAAACAAATGGTGGTGTACCACTCAGCATTAACTTTTGTTCAGCAAGTGGGATCGTAAAGACAGGACCCGTCTGGGAAAATAAAGCGCCTTACGATAGTCCAATAAGGTGCTTCCCTCCCAAAAACATTTCGAAGACGAGTAGTGTAATCTAGCAGAAAGACTGAACTTTTAAAATCATAAAAAATCATCTTGACTCCATTGAATGACGAATTTCAAATTGTGTTAAAAACAATTGACACGCGACTTTCCACCAAGAGTTATTTTAATCATTATAGGCATGAATTTGTTATGTTTTAAAAATATAATCTGCAGGAGCGCAGAACTTACAGTGTGCCCTATGTATTGTCAACGTGATTGTACCTGCGCGAAGCCGCACTCGCAGCGAATTTCAGAGCTGCCATTAGGTTTGAATCGAGTAATACCTCGATGACGTAATATCCCCTAGACGTGGGTTGGGGTAATGTTTTACGAATTAATGGGCCAATGTCAAACGGGAACGGAGAATGTGTGTAATTTTATTTTTACAACAGGTTTATTTTTTAGGCCGGAGGTATCATAATTGGCCTTTCAGGATTTTTGATAATTTAATAAGTGCAACTATTGGAAGCATTTATGTTTTATTAAACCTTACCTCATTTATATTATAACTGATTTCATTGTTACTTATGTATTTGTTTAAAAAAATAACTAACGAAGGAATTATCTCTATTTGAAATGAAGAGGACTTTTAGATAGCAAAAGATTAAAGAAAATATTATATAAAAATGGGTTCATGAAAACTTATTACAATATCGCTGCATACCTTTGTTTTGATAAAACTGAAGTAACAAACGATTTTACTTTTACACACACACGCACACACACACACACAAACACACACACTCACATACGCACGCACGCACGCCTGCACGCACATATTTTTCCTTTTATTTCGTTTCGTTTTTATGTTAACAAGATACTTATTTTTTCATTTGTACTTTTTTACTTTTTGCTAACCTGTACTTTTCTAGCTGACACTGATTTTGTGAAGAGCGCTGATTTCTATGATACAGGCCCTGCATAGTTTATAAGTCAGAGGTTCTAATATAAACTTAGATATAATATTTAGACATGTATGTTAATATATAATTTATTTAAATTCATTGCTATGCAGTAACAAATTATTATTATTATATATTATTATTATTATTTTACAGTCTACCTCTTGGTAAGTGGCTACTATAGCCCAAGAACACCTGCAAGTAGCTCAAACAAAGAAGACTACAGATGCGAACTTAGAAGAACTAAGAACGCGGTACACAACTCTGTACCGATCGTGGGAGCCGTCTCGACATTGTAAGTAAAAAGCAGTGGTCGGGGGTTCGATTCCCCGGTCGCTGCAGATTGGCATCAAAAAAATGTATAAGTCAAAGTTGATCTATCTGTGACATTGTGGGTTGTTACTCGACTCTCTAATCTCTATAGAGAGGAGTTCTCTTGGTAGAGGTCGCCCGTCCGGGGCCAAGTCCAAAGTTCCAAGTTGTTATGATGGCGTTAATGGCGGTGTCGCCCTTTGTCTGCGCGGTCCACACAAATTCCTGTATGGTCTCCATTTTCAGGTTGGCCGCAATGACGTCATTCCGGACGTAGCGACCTGCACCGACGATGGTTCGTAGTGATAAATTCTGCTGGGCCTGCAGTCACCGCCTCTGTCGGTCGCTCAGGAGTGCGTACCAGGCCGGAGCAGCATGTGTAAGTCTGAATCTTATATATATCTTGTATAACTTCAATTTGGTCTTCAATTGTAGCTTGGATGCCAGGACGGAACGGAGCACCGCCCGCGCACTTTTGCGACAACTTTGGCGTTGCCGACGACGAGATCGACGTGCGCGGTCATGCGCAGCATCCTGTTTATCCGGCATCCAAGGTAGTGAGGTAACGCACAAAAAAAAAATCACACAGTCGAATTGAATACTTCCTGTTGAAGTCGGTCGGAAAAGTACCAGTATTATATGTCCCACACCTCTCATTTCTAAGATGAGGCATTGTTCCGCGCTGCTCCAGTTAGCCAAATTTGTAAGTCTTCGAAATATTTTTGTTCCTCAGACATTAGGGTTTTCTCACGACGTTTTCCTTCACCACTGAGCAGGTGATAAATTAGCCTTTAACATTGCGATTAACAGTTTCATTCTTGCGTTGGTGGTAAAGGAGAGTGACGGAGCTCCCTCGACCCGCTCAAAGAAGTTATTACTTAAAAAAAAACACTTAATGTTTTTAAAACAAAGACAAGAAAGACTTTGACTAGATATAAAAGCTAGGGGTCTTGACAAAATGAATTGATTGCATTTTACTATTTCCATATGTGTACTCATAAATAAAACCGCCCAGCAAATAAAAACGTCAATAAAGATTTATAGGTATCGCTTCAATATCGAGAAGCAGCCAAATGATGTAGGAACCTAAATACGTTTATAAACACATTTATTATTTCAATCTCCCGTTTCCTTTATATTTTGATATTATTCCTTATTGTCTTGAGTTTTATTTAATAAACTGGGTTTTAGATCACTCACCATATGAAATACGACTATGATGATACGTATATTTCTCCAGAAAATTTCGATGGAATTCGGAACATTTTCCGAACAAATTTTAGGTGAATTTTGTAATATCACTTTAAACTTTCAAAAAAATGTTCTCTTGCCCTCTCACATAGTTCACCTATCGCACTATGTCCAAGTAATAATAATAATGAGACTCTCTATTCCCTTACTCTCATAGCCCGTTGGAATGACAATACGGAGAGAGATCAATAGCAAAATCTACGGCTTTGCGGGCTTTCTGTGACACGGGTATGACCAACTTTATGACTCCAGTCTGCTACTGAGAATTTATTTACAGAAAAACCCTATAACTGATTTTGGCCCGACCCGGGATTAAAACCCCAAACCACATGACCAACAGTCGCGCTTACGACCACTAGACCAATGAAGCAGCCTAAACAGCAAATTAACTGTTATACCTCTAATCTGTTATGCCTCTAATAATTTGTATATTGTTCATTCATACCTATCTTTTTACCTTTTTAGGGTTCCGTACCCGAAGAGTAACCAACGAGACCCTATTACTAAGCCTCCGCTGACCGTCCGTCTGTCTGTCAGCGGGCTGTATCGCATGATCTGTAATAAGTAGACAGTTGAAATTTTCACGGAATGTGCATTTCTGTTACCGCTATTACAACATAAAAATAAAAATAAATTAAAAATTAAAGGCGGCTCCCCTACTAGAAACGCGTTTTACGATGGTACGCGGAGCACCGCCCGCGCACCTTTGGCGTTGCCGACGACGAGATCGACGTGCGCGGTCATGCGCAGCATCCTGTTTATCCGGCATCCAAGGTAGGTTACGGTCTTCTCGTACACGATCTCTTGGCCCCTGAGCGTCAATGGTGGTGGTAGGTTTCTGAGGCGGCGGGTGTTCAGAGCGGTCGTCTTACCAACATTGACGGCCATCCTCCACTCGTCCAGCCATAGCGGCAACAGGTCCAGCAGACGCTGCATCGTGGCAGTGGCTATGTGGGCTCTTCTAGACGATGTAAAGTAGACGCTATTGTCCACGTATAGAGCCAGCTCTACATCGTCCTCCCATTCGCGCAGATGTCCTGCCAGGGTTGGGATGTCATTGGTGTAAGCCGCGTACAGGATCGGCGACAGACAGCTGCCCTGTGGCACGCCGGCTCTTATGGGTCTCGCTGCGGACTCGGCGTCCTCTACACAGACGTAGAACTTCCTATCTGTAAGGAATGACGCCACTAGCCGCAACATAGCAGGAGGGAGATTTGTTTGTGCTTCCATTTTATAGAGTAATCCAGAGTGCCACACCCTGTCGAACACCTTCTCTATGTCGAGAAAGATGCCCAACGATGTGCAGCCGCGGTTGTGCTCGGCCGCAAGGTAGTGCAGCACCCTAGTCAGCTGTGTTGCTGTCGAGTGGTCCCTCCTGAATCCATGCTGATCCGCCTGAAGTTGTATGCACGGGCGGACACTTTTAGCAGCAATCTTTCAAACAGTTTAGCTATGTGCGGTAGCAGCGTGATCGGCCTATAGCTGGCTGCTCTACGCCTGTCCTTCCCGGGTTTCGGCAGTACGATCACTTTGCCGATTTTCCACTCCTCCGGGAAGTGGGATGTCCGCAGTATACCGTTGCAGAGTCGACCTATCTCTACAAGTGATCTGTTGAGCAGCTGTGGCAGTGCAACGTTCGTTATCCCGTCGTGCCCCGGCGCCTTCATCGGTTGCAGGCGGGTTACTGTCCTCCGCAGTTCAGCGGGGAGATGAACCACTCTCCTGCAAGTGGTGGCGGCCCGCGTACTTAATTTTATTTTTATTAAGACTCGGGCAACTGTAGAATATATCAAAAAAGTGTATTTTTTCCTATGCGAGCTAATTTGAAAACTTTGCGGAATTAATTTATTAATAAGGTAATCTCTTTACAGTCTAAATAATATAAAACTGAGTTTATTCGTAAAATGTTACGTTTAAAGCTTTTCAAATTTATTAAAACATTTATAAAGCGGTTGACCTTTTAGCTTTTGATGGTCCGTTGCTAGTCATCGGCATTCTCACAGATTAATTCGTTATTATTATTGGGATATTTTATAGACGAGAATATCTCTGGTTTGGTTGGAACATATAAATATACTTATGTAAATATTTATAAAATAAGATAAAATTTAAGTTGAATATAATATGTAATGTATAGATTAGATACATATAAATCAAATTGAAGTGTCTGTTTCTAATGTCGAAATAAAGGCATTTTATTGGATTATTTGCATTTTTGAAATTTTGTATGACTTTCTGTCTCTCTGTCTGTCCGGGCTAAGCTTCGGAATGGCTGAAGCGATAGAAATGAAACTTTACGAACAGATATAAAGCAACGACAGGAGTGATATAGTATATATTTTATCCAAAAAATTGTGAGATATTTTTTTTAGAAATAGAAAAATTTGTGGAATAAATCTTAAATATAAATAATGTCAAATTAATAGATCCTACCCAGGCGAAGCCGGGGCGGATTGTTAGTAAAATAAATAAAAGGCTAACCAGACGGAAGCCCTCGGCAGGGGAGACCAAAAAGCCGAGGGTTAGAAGAAAAGGGAAAGTAACCGGCGATCGATGCAGGCGGCGAGGAGCACAGCGTTGCATTTGAGTTCAGAGTGGGGCGCCACGCAGTTTTTTTTTTGTTTTTTTTGCGCCCAATGCAAAAGGCACCCTCCGGAAGCGGGGGAGGGAGGTGGTGAATGCTCTAAGCATACCACGCAGCCGGCTGCGTGGTTATGTGGGACTCACTGACTAACCTAACTAACCTAAGTGCCTACCCACTAAACACCACCTTGGGAACGGTATTGGCCATAGTGGCCTTTCTACCGAGATTTGATGCGACCCTCTTTAGGGAAAAGAGGGCGCAGTCGCCACGCAGATACAATTATTGTTTTTATAGTTACGATAATTTCAGTAATTAGGGTAAGGTACAAATTTCAGATCTTCAATCTTTTCTAAATGTCATTTTGTGCCCGTTAGAGCTGGAACCACTCTCATACCTACTTCTACCACTGAGCAGCAGTACCTCCGCTTATAAGTACTTCGGTAAGAAGCGTAGTTCTATATAAAAGACCGTATGATTAGGTCAAGTATTTCACCTTAATAGATAGATAGATAAATAGAAAATTTTTCATTGCACTCAAATATGGTACAAAGACGAATTTAATTCCGAAATGCCACTCACTGCCAGCTTTGGTAGTTTGGTGAGAGCTGAGGGTAGAGTCGCAAGAAGAGCCCAAAAATTACTTAATCACTAGTCCATTTAATCTTCAGGTGTGACAACGTATTTGTAGCTTTCCTTCTTTGATGTTTGCTACGTGTTAGAGCCATGCTGCAGCTATATTAAGGTTACAGCACGAATGGATCGGCTCGACCGGGAAGGAAAATGCACTCACAGAATACTAGTGTAAAATAGCAACTTAATACTGCTGTGTTTTGTATGGTATATATACCCTTTTACTAGAAACGAGGCATTCCATCTTAGTTCTCAGTGGTGGGCAACGCATCTGCCTTTTGATTCTTAATCAAGGATAGATGTAGCCACAGCATTCACTTACCATCAAGTGGAGTGCGTGCTCGTTTGTCACTCTTATTCTATTAATAATTTAAAATTAAAATTTTTGTACAACCGACTACAATGTAAATTATTAATAAGAATAACTCAAAAACTACTGGTCAGACCTTGATCAAATTGACTTGACCACATGTGAGGCATCAGCTTTCAAACAAAAAAAGAATTTTCGAAATCGGTTCACCCAGTAAAAAGTTATGAGGTAACACACATTAAAAAAAAACATACAGTTGAATTGAATACCTCCTCCTGTTGAAGTCGGTTGAAAAAGTACCATCACGTCCTTTATCACTTTAACGTATACGTACGATATAGCTATTATATGTCCCACACCTCTCATTTCTAAGATGAGGTATTGTTCCGCGCTGCTCCAGTTAGCCAAATTTGTATGTCTTCGAAATATTTTTGTTCCTCAGACATTAGGGTTTTCTCACGAAGTTTTCCTCCACCACTGAGCACGTGATAAATTAGCCCTTAAAATTGCGATTAACAGTTTCATTCTTGCGTTGGTGGTAAAGGAGAGTGACGACGCTCCCTCGACCCGCTCAAAGAAGTTATTAATAAAAAAAAAAACACTTAATGCTTTTTAAACAAAGACAAGAAAGACTTTGATTAGATATAAAAGCTAGGGGTCTTGACAAAATTAATTGATTGCATTTTACTATTTCCATATGTGTACTCATAAATAAAACCGCCCAGCAAATAAAAACGTCAATAAAGATTTATTGGTATCGCTTCAATATCGAGAAGCAGCCAAATGATGTAGGAACCTAAATACGTTTATAAACACATTTATTATTTCACTCAGCCGTTTCCTTTATATTTTGATATTATTCCTTATTGTCTTGAGTTTTATTTAATAAACTGGGTTTTAGATCACTCACCATATGAAATACGACTATGATGATACGTATATTTCTCCAGAAAATTTCGATGGAATTCGGAACATTTTCCGAACAAATTTTAGGTGAATTTTGTAATATCACTTTAAACTTTCAAAAAAATGTTCTCTTGCCCTCTCACATAGTTCACCTATCGCACTATGTCCAAGTAATAATAATAATGAGACTCTCTATTCCCTTACTCTCATAGCCCGTTGGAATGACAATACGGAGAGAGATCAGTAGCAAAATCTACGGCTTTGCGGGCTTTCTGTGACACGGGTATGACCAACTTTATGACTCCAGTCTGCTACTGAGAATTTATTTACAGAAAAACCATATAACTGATTTTGGCCCGACCCGGGATTAGAACCCCAAACCACATGACCAACAGTCGCGCTTTCGACCACTAGACCAATGAAGCAGCCTAAACAGCAAAATAACTGTTGGTTGAGGTTTTATTTGGAGCAAAAGCTAATGTATTGGTGCAGGGAGCCTCTAATAATTTCTATATTGTTCATTCATACCTATCTTTTTACTTTTTTAGGGTTCCGTACCCGAAGGGTAACCAACGAGACCCTATTACTAAGCCTCCGCTGACCGTCAGTCTGTTGTCAGCGGGCTGTATCTCATGATCCGTAATAAGTAGACAGTTGAAATTTTCACAGAATGTGCATTTCTGTTACCGCTATTACAACAAATAATAAAAATAAAAATAAATTAAAAATTAAAGGAGGCTCCCCTCCCTACTAGAAACGCATTTTACGATGGTACGGAACCCTTCATGCGTGAGTCCAACTCGCACTTAGCCGGTTATTTTAATAAATACCTAGCTGGGAGTCAAACTTAGAACCGAACTTAATCGTTCGTAATGCGTACTGCAAAGGAATTTAATAGTGTGCCAACATCTATCGTCCCATCCAATTAGAATGTGGATGACTTCAAGGCAAGAGCGAATAGGCTATTTTTAAGGCAGTACACTTCACCATCTTCGGCTTCGTTACCACTTACCATCAGGTAAAAATGACCATCTGCCCAGGGTATGATTCGAAACATATTCATGTGCTTCAATTATTAGAGTAATTTTCTTACTGAATTGAACTGAAAAGACAAACGAACTTAGCCTACTTGATGGTAAGTGGTCTAATGCAGCCTATGGACACGAGTAACTAACTTCGAACAAAGAAGGCCACAGATGCGTTGTCTCCTCTGAGGTCTAAGATGAAGTGCCTCATACCTTTAATTATACTGACTCTCTATATTCTTCAGATCAGAACACAGTAGTGCACGGGCTGATGTTGAAACAGGTATGTGGTAGAGCCACACTGCATCTATAATTATTATGGTTTAGCACGAATGGGTCAGCTCTTACAGGGGAAGGACCACGCTCTCACAGAATACGAGCGTGAAGTAACAGCTTAATACTGCTGTGTTTCGTATGGTGATTGTAGAGAACAAGAGACACTTTTTACTGGAAACGAGGTATTCCATCTTAGTCCTCACGGGCGACAACGCATCTGAATTTTGATTCTTAATCGAGGATAGATTTAGATGTCTATGGTCCACTTACCATCAGGTAGACTGTGTGTATGTTTGTTACTCTTATTCTATAAAAATAGGTAGGAAGGTAGTACCCACCCAACCGAAATCGCAGGCAGGAAGGGAGTCCTACCATATAGAAAATCTACTGACGTAACAACATATGTAATAGAAATTGTAAATAACATAATGGAAAATTGTGTAAAACCTTACCTATATCGATAACGACGAATGCTTAAAATGAACAATCACGAAACCTCTTTTCTTTGATTACGAGAAATGTTAAATCCACTTTATAGGTTGCTTGGTTATCACAACTCAATAAAAGCCATGGCTTAACGTCTCATAAATCTATTGTAAAACCAACCGTATCACAGGAAAAAGTCTCTAATTGTATAAAGAATAGAGTACATTTTATGCGTCAGTTAAATGAGCTAATTTAAATCTCGATCGCAAATGGGTAAAAGTACGTGTGGTGCTAATACTGTAAAGTAATTAATTGAATACTGTAGTACTATAAAATGAAAACGAACTTCCATTTTAATTTTACTAGATAAATATATATATACATATGTTAGACGGTACTACAAACTTACGGCCTTACTCATAATTAATTAAAAGTATTTTTTAATAAAAACAAAAATTAATCAATTGCACAAAAAAGGAAAAAAATAAACCAATGATGGTAAGTGGATGCTGTGGCCCAAAGAAGTCTACATTTATCCTCGATTAAGGATCAAAATGCAAATGCGTCGTCACCGCTGAGGATTAAGATGGAATGCCTCGTTTCCAGTTAAAAGGGTCTTCGGTTCACTGCACCCAGCATAAAAAACACAGCAGCATTAAGCTGCTATTTTACGCTGGCATTCTGTGAGTGTGGTTCTACCCAAGTCGAGCTGACCCATTCGTGCAACAACCATAATGTAGCTGCGTTAATGCGTAAACACGAGAAACTGCAATCAACTTTAAACAAAGGAGACCACGCATGCGTTGAACCAGAGGACTACCCACAGCCAGTAATAAAACTGGCCCTTAAATCTGACGTGCCTAGTTTCAGTAATAGGAAAGGGTGATCAGACCCAAAAAAAAGTATCTACTATTACCTTGTATTTTTTATAGAATAAGGGTGACAAGTAAGCACATAATTCACCTCGTGGTGAACGGATACTGTGGCTAATAGAAATCTACATCTATCGTTAATTAAAAATAGATAATGCAAATGCGTTGTCACACCTGAGAACTAAGATGGAATACATCGTTACCAGTAGAAAGGATCTCCTGCTCTCTCCACTCACCTTACGAAACACAGCAGTATTAAGCTGCTATTATACGCTGGTACTCCGTGGGAGTGCCGTTTTGAGGCCCCGACTAAGAAAAGAGAAAATTAACAATGTATATTGTTTAAGTGTGATATAAATAAAAATAAGAAATAAAAATACGAGATTCCACTATTCGATATCATCCCGTAGGTCTCTGAAGAGCTAACAGACGGAAATGAAACAGCAGAATGGGCAACACTTTATTATCCAGACAATATCTCAAAATTATTAAAAATACTGTGGTTGTCAATCGGCCTACAAGTGTGGCAACTATGGAAATTATCTCCCCTGCGTGACGATCTATAGGAAAAGCCTGTTTTCAACAGTGGAGCTTTGATGGGTAGATGAATTAGTTAATGAATGAATGAATTATGTGAGAGCGGAATTCTTTCCTGGTCAAGCCGACCCATTAGCGCTGCAGTTATAACAGAGCAGCCACACTCTACCACGTAAAAGTCAATAAAGGCAAAACTCATAAAGGAGTAGAAAATACTACGCCTAGATGCTATCAGTGACGAATTAACAGAATTTGTCAAGAATCTTTGTTAATAATCGTGACAAAAGAAAGACACATCTTTCTTTTTTCCAAAAGTCAACTTTGCTGCATGTGCTACAGGGTGTTTTTTGTACTTACAACTAATGAGGCAAGACCAACTGGTTATAACCAGTGCGAGGATATCGACTGTGGGTTCAGTACCCAACCCTTGCCCAGTGTTGTAAGCATAGGTAACTCTTTCAAAGAACTATGCCTGCTTGAACAATTTTAAAAGGCCTCTTTCCAGCCGTGGACTTGAAAAAGAAGAAATAATAAAATTTTCTGTTCCTTTATTTAAGTATGTTTCATCAGACAGTATCATCGTAATCTTCACTACATCTCCTCACAAGACCACTGCTGAATATAGACCTCCCGTAGGGAATGCTACATAAAACGGTTATGAAATATCTGCATACTCGTATATTGAGTTCCTGTACGTCTTACCAAATCGTCATTCCACCTAGTGTGTAATGTCGTAAATAAAAAATAAAATACACTTTTTAATTTTGCTTACAGGTACGATATGCCCCTTGACAACCTTCCTTCCTTATTGGTTGTCGGCTGTTAATTGTTAGTTCGGTGAGCGTATCATTTCATGTAAAATAATTCGCGGGATGATAGAAGGCTCTAGACCTGGGTGCCGAACTTAGTCGATTTTTTTGATAGAATACGGGTGACAAACGAGTGTACAGTCTACCTGATAGTAAGTGGATGCTGTGGCCCATATACATTTACATTTATCCTCGATTAAGAATCAAAATGCAGTTGCATTGTCATTCCTGAGGACTAATGTGGGATGCGTCGTTTCTAGTAAAAAGGGTCACCGGTTCTCTACAATCGCCATACAAAACACAGCAGCCATAAGTTGCTATTTTACGCTGGTATTCTGTAAGAGGTCGTACCCCGGTCGAGCCGACCCATTCGTGCTACAACGAATATAGCTGCAGCGTGGCTCAACCACGTATAAACCAAATAAATAAGTACTGTCGTAACAGCAAGCATAAACTTTTAACCATGCCCAGGGCACGCACCGTTGCGCGCGCCAACTCATCTGTTCCCCGTATCTTCACCGTACTTAACGCTCTCCTGGACACAAATCCTGAGTGCGACCTGTTTGCGGATGAATGGACAGTAATATTGTCGAAGTGCCTGAAGTTTTGTGAACCAGAAGAATGAATAGGCTGTCTTTAATTAATGTAACGGTGTTACCGTTTTAATTAATGTAAAAATAAATAGATAAGTAATAAAAATGACCTGCCAATTGCCAATTAAGCTTACTGATCCGTTGGGCTATGTCGGTATCTTGCATATTTAAAAAAAATAGCATACATGATTGTAAGCTGTTTTTTTTAAAGTTCCGCTTGGTTTCTTCCCAGGACAGAGGTTTTTTCCGAACCAGTGGTAATTAAAGATAAGAGTGACTTTCAATAAGTATAATTTATAATCTACATTGATTAAAAAAGTTTCTGTTTCTGTCCCACACCTCTCTGCAGTGAAGCTACTATGCCGGTTCTATTATAATTCATATAAATAATTGTATAAAATTATTGTAAACTTTTTTTTGTTTAAAAAATAATCCCGCTATGTTAGTTGCTAGTTCTTCCCAGGATTATTTACCACCCTATTATTATATATTTACTATAATATATAATATTTATTTATATATATATATATATTTACCACTTGTTCGGAAAATACCTCTGTATTTTCTGAACTAGTGGTAAATAATAAATTGACTTTATATTATATTGAACAAAATATTATTTTCTATGATAACGCAAGAAATCACACAGAAACCATAAATTATCCTCAATCTACTGCCATCTTTTCCGCAATTTGGACAATTTCCGGCAAGGAAAATTCAAAGTCTTTAAAGAGTCCAGATCTCCAGAGTTGTATCGCAAAGGCATAAATGATTTTCCGTCGAGGTAGCAGGAATGTGTAGATAATGAATGTGAATAAGTCTGTTATAAAAATTTTTTTTTTTCTTAAAAAAGGTGTTTTCATTTTACTACATAAAACGGCAATAGTAAATTTTTTTAAATGTCCAGTAGTTAAGTTGTTTTAATGATCTTGATTAGAAGAACGTGAATATCTTCTCCAAAAGTTATTTGTATGATGACGAAGTTCTCTTAAATTACCTCACGTAAAAAATAAGTATAAGTGAACAAGTTACAGCCTGTATATGTATATCCCACTGCTGGGGAAAGGCCTCCTCCAATTTCTATGAGGGTTATGAAGCAATTAGTCTGCTGCCCTGCTCCAGTAAGTGTTGGCGGACTTCACATTGTGCCCGCAAAACATTATATCGATCAGTCATGCAGGTTATGACAAAAAATATTTTATTATTCGGTCATGCATTTTCTTTCTTAGATGTTTTCCTTCCCCGCCGAGCACGTAGTAAATATTTTCTTTTCATTGGTGCTGGCGGGCCCAATCCAGGCTATTCGCGTACTGTGAAATATACGTCAAGCGCTCAATGAGCTACCACGGCTTTTAAAAATAATACTGCGGTTACAATTCCCGCAGGAAACTTTATTACAAACTAGCGATCTGCCCCGGCTTCGCATGGGTGATTTCTGGATCTCGACAACAGTACCACCTACCGGATCCACATGTGAATCTAAACCATCTACGGACCTATTGAAACAATTTTTGAGTTTTAGCGAGACTAGACGGTTTACTAGACGGACGAGACTTAACGGTGGTAGAGCCACGCAGCAGCTTTTGCTGTTGCACGTATGGGCCGGCTCGAGCCGGGTTGGTACCACGACCTCACAGAATACCGGCGTGAAGTGGAAGCTCTGCTTTTGCGTTTCGTCTGGTGAGTGCAGGTGACCGGGCCCAATTCCCCCATCAACATGGTAGCGGAATTAAATCTTAGACTACCCCAGAGGAGGTACCAGCACCCTGGAGAATCCCTCGCTGAGCATCCACGACCATGCTACTCCACTCCTGAGCGTGGGTGCTCAGGCTGCCCACGTATTCTGGGGGGCATAATTCCGCTCAAAACAATAACTGCTCAGGGCAAACTGAGCAACAAGACCAAGGCGACCCCTGCCACGCTATCCGTGGATTTCTGCAACATCAGGGGACTTCTCGAACCTAAACGCCGTCCACTACCATCTCGAGGACGGCAAGCCGGCCTTGACTCTTTCTGACCGAGACGCAGGTGTGTCCTCCGGCTGATACTTCGTATCTCTCCTACCCAGGGTACAAATTGGAACACTCCTTTGTGCCTCGGGCTGGAGTTGCGTATACGTCAGAGGACATCTGTTCTCGACGCCTCGGCAGTCTTGAAGGTTCGGACCTGTCCATCCTTTGGCTACGCGTAGATAGCGACGACCATCCGCGCGTCTACGGGTGCCTCTATAGGTCCCATAGCGGTAATGCCGAAACAGACCGACTCATCGACCACGTCCAAATGGCTACAGATTCCTTGCTACAACAGATCCCATCCGCAGAGATCGTGGTCCTTGCGATTTTAACGCCCACCACGCCGAATGGCTCGGTTCACGTTTAACCGATCATGCGGGAGATCTGTTTATGACTTTGCTTGGCATATGGTCTGACACAGCTGGTTACTTCGCTTACGCGGATTCCAGATGTGAAGGATCATACACCTTCCTATTGGACCTTCTGCTGACCTCTCATCCGGACGGATATCAGGTTTCCGTCGATGCCCCTCTCGGCTCTTCGGACCATTGTCTGATCCGGGTGTGGTGCCACTCACGCTCGCCTCGCGGTTGCGTTTTGCAGGTTGCCGCCGTGTTTAGCATTACAGGTCGGCGGATTGGGACGGAATGCGGTCTTTCTTTGCATCCTACCCCCATGGAGGCGGGTTTGCTTCTCGCCGGATGATCCCACGCTGTTGCTGACTCTGTCACTGACGTGGTGCTACAGGAATGGAACTATTTATTCCATCATCTGTGGTACCCATCGGAGCAGATCGCAGCCTGGTTTGGTCGCTCCTGTAAGACTGCATTACGCAGTAACAGGAGTGCTATCAGCCTGGGCTGAGGCTTCGGCGGCTCGGGATGTAAACACCAGCATGCTTAAAAAGTATAACTTCGCCACAGGTCCTTCAAAGTGTTGTGCCAAGAGGAAAGTCAGAGCATAGGCAGAATTGGCGAAAACTAGTTCGCCTTCCTTCGGGAACCCGTGCATTCTGGTCTCTCGCCAAGGCTGTCCAAGGAATTTCTGTAAGCCATCACTACCATCTGCACAGGAGGACGACTCACTGGCACGCCGCAAAAGAAAAGCCGACCTTTAGGCTCACTTTTTGCGTCAACTCGACTCTTGATGACGGGGAACACACCGCCGACCATCCCGCGATGTGAGTGCTCCATGCCGGATGTGCGGTTCTCACAGCGCTCGGTTCGCAAAGCCTCTCCCTGGACATTCACAAGTCAGTGGGCCTGACTGAATTAGCCCCAATTGTGCTGAGACGTGCTCCAGGTTGGCACCGGTTCTAACGCGTCTTTTCCGGTACTCCTACTCCCTAGGCGTAGTCCCGAAATTATGGAAGACAGCTTTTGTCCAACCGATCCCTAAAAAAGGCGACCGCTCAGACCCGTCCAACTACAGGCCTATCGCCATCACCCCTTGTTCTCAAAATAATGGAGTCCATTATAAACTGCCAGCTCATGCGGTACCTTGAGGATCACCAGCTGATTAGTGACCGCCAATACGGTTTTCGTCGGGGTCGGTCAGCTGGTGATCTTCTGGTCTACCTGACTCATAGATGGGCGGAGGCAGTAGAGTCCAAGGGAGGCATTGGCCGTTAGTTGGACATTGCGAAGGCTTTCGATCGGGTTTGGCACAAAGCGCTTCTTTCGAAGCTCCTTCTATGGGCTTCGAGTGTGCAATTGGATCACCAGCTTTCTTGCAGATCGGAGCATCAAGGTCGTTGTAGACGGTGCATGCTCCGACTACAAGCCGATTAACGCTGGTGTTCCACAAGGCTGCGTGCTATCACCAACGCTGTTTATTCTGCATATCAATGATATGTTGCAAACCGGTAGCATTCATTGCTATGCGGATGATAGCACTGGTGATGCTCTATACGCCGGCCGTGCGAATATTTCTCGGGAAAACGTCGCCGAATACCGGAACAAACTTGTGTCTGAAGTCGAGTCTTTGCTGAACAAAGTCTCGGATTGGGGGCGACTAAATCTAGTCCAGTTTAATCCTGAGAAGACACAAGTTTGCGCGTTTACCGCTAAAAGAACCCTTTGTCGTATCTCCTCAGTTTCAAGGCACTCCCTTGTTGCCGCAGCCAGTATCGGAATCCTCGGCGTCGACATATCGAGTGGCGTGCAGTTTCGCGGTCACTTGTAAGAGAAGGCCAAATTGGCCTCTAAAAGCAGCGTGCTCAGCAGAGCGGGACAGTATTTCATGCCGGCACAACGCCTGCAACACACAAGGCGCAGGTTCGGCCTCACATGGAATACTGTTCCCATCTCTGGGCTGGGGCTCCCCAGTGCCAGCTCCTTCCACTTGACCGCATCCAGCGCAGAGCGGCTCGAATCGTCGACGACCGAGTCCTTTCCGATCGGCTCGATTCATTGGCGCTGCGAAGAGATGTTGCATCTCTTTGCATTTTCTTTCGCATTTACCACGGGGAGTGCTCTGAGGAATTGTTCGGATTAATCCCAGCCGCCAAATTTCACGAAACGCACATCGCGGCAGAACTCCCGATACCATCCACACCATCTGGAGGATTGGCGGTCCACCACTGTGCGATTTAGAAGATGTTTTCTTCCTCGCACAACTTCCTTGTGGAATAGTTTACCACCAGCGATTTTTCCGGACCGATACGACTTAGGGACCTTCAAGAAAAGAGCCTACTCCTTTTTAAAAGGCCGGCAACGCATCTGCAATTCCTCTGGTTCCTCTGGTGTTGCAGTTGTTCATGGGCGGCGGTAGTCACTTACCATCAGGTGAGCCGCATGCTCGTTTGCCCCCTCTCCTATAAAAAAAAAAAAAAGACTAACGGACAGCAATTGATTTTTATATATAGAGATAACATTCACTATGATCGGTTGCTACCCCGTCTGCCACGCTTGGCAGACGGGGTTGCAACCGCAGTCTTTTTTTTTCTAGTTGTTTTTAGGAAGACGTTGCTGCCCATCTCTTGTTTCATTTTCCCTCTGTCGCCTCTTACAAACGGGACGATATAGGCTAGTGAATATTCTTACACCGTCACTACACGGTTACCTAAAACCTAACAGTATATAATATGTGTGCATGTTTTTAAAATAAGTTGAGTATGGTTTTGGTTGGTTTTAGCGCCACTAGAAATCCATCTTGCTTTAAGGCTGATTTACACGGGGTCAGTAACAAGTGTCAGTGCTGGCACCGAGGACTGACTTGCACCGTTCACACGCAGTCAGTAGTCGCGCAGACAGTGCTGTACTGACTCCAAATCAATTTACATTATGCCAGTAGCGGGTCAGCAATGACTTGCCTCGAATTTGGAGCCAGTAACTGTCCCTGTGTAAATCAGACATTAGTTTGAGGTTCTGTCATATATACATAAAGCTACTGCAAAGTACCTTCTCGACAAATATCTCGTCATCATTGATATATATATATAAAATTATTAAGTTTATGTTAAAATTATGGAATCATTTAATTATACCAGTAAATAAAGTTATTACTCCAATAGCTCCTATTAAAGATCATGGTCTATAATCTACTAAATGATATGGGTGATTATGATTTATTGTCATTAATTTACTTCTCTAGAATAAAGAGTTCTAAGAATAGAAATTACATAAGATTGAATAATAGCGACAGCAGATTCTAAAATTAAGAGTAAAATTTGTATAAAAATTAAAATAAATAATATAAAAAATCACAAATTAGAGTTTGTTCTTCTTAATAAAGTTAATAATAAATGTCCTGCAATTATATTAGGAGTTAAACGTACAGCTAAAGTTCCTGGGCGAATAATATTACTAATAGTTTCAATTTATAGGCGACAGAGGGGAAAAACCTCTGGGGCCCCTACACAGTATACTATACGTAGCGATGGTTATGTTTTTTTTCATCAAAAAAAAAAAACAATTTGTTTAAAAACAATCTTTTTCGTCTACAACATGTTGTTTGCTGTTTATAATTTCTAGCCGGGTGTAGTAGTGGTGTAAGCATATCTACTACCCTACATCATCCCGTGGGTGTCGTAAGAGGTGACATAAGGAAATAAATCAGGAGATGGGCAGCAGCGTCTTCCTAAAAACGACTAAAAATGAAAAACTGTGGTTGCCAACCCGCTTGCCAAACGTAACAACTATGGCAAATATCCCCCCTAAGAGGCAATCTATGTGTAACGGTATAATTTGTAGTTTTCTTTAACGACAACGTTTAACAAAGAGACATAACTCACCATTATATCTTACAAATAATTATATAGAGGACTATGCCGACCTTGCCTGACCCATTTTCTTTCCCTATTCGCGAAGATCAATACACTTTGTAACGTGCGAAAATAATCCTTGATACTTATGTAGGAAAACTGCCTTTCCCTTGTTATTATCTTATCCAAAAATAGATTCACAAGATATTTAGCTTTGACTTTTTGCGGCCTTTGTGTTAATGCTTATCAGGAGTATAATGAAAATATCAGAGATTTACAATAAATGCCAAATGATTCTTCGTAAATTTCCCTGTAATTTATTAAGAAAAATGACGTTTTGATATAATATCACTGCGAAGTAATTGATAGGTACGATCAAAGAGTATATTCGTTTTCAAACTTACCTAAAACTTAGTAATTATATTATAATTACTAAGTTTTAGGTAAGTTTGAAAACGGGAATTTTTTTTTATAGTTTTTATAGATCTTATGAGCATCTTGCATCTTACATCTTACAAGGACACCTTGTCCCAAACCATAGTTTATTCGTTGACTACAATATAAATGAATACAACCTGTGTTTTTATCGTGTAATGTTAATTTGGAAAAAAATATCACGCTGTTTCTTCCCAGGACAGAGGGTTTTTTTTTCTGAAGTTGTGGTAAAAAAAATAAGAATTAATAATAATAATTTATATTGAATAAAAATATTCTGATGTTTTTATTTTTTATTCTACTTTATTCTTCTCTATTCTATTTTATTCTGTATAGATATCATTTTTATTCAATATAGATTACAGTAATACTTATTGAAAGTTATTTTTTACTTTTACCACTGTTTCGCAAAAAACCTCTGTTCTGGGAAGCACCAGCAATAAACCCAGCGGGACTTTTTTTAAAACACAATTTACAATATAACATTTTATACAATTGTTATGAAAACATTTAGAAATGGCATGGTAGCGATCACCTCATTCCCAAGGGTTATTATCAGTCATGCATTCTTTAGTAGTATAATAACCCTTACTAGACAATTTTTGCTTAATGAATATTTTAAACCTTTTCATAGATAATGTCTGCATATTTTCTGGGGTTGTAAAAGCGTATACATTGCCCCATGAAGGAATTACTGACTCTGTGGAGTCGAGTAACTGGTATAACTAACGTGTGCTTGTTCCTAGTATTTACAGAATGTACATCACTATTTTTAATAAAACTATTTTTATTCTATTTTATTCATTTCATTCTATCCTATCCTATTACATTGCATCCAATTCTAATCTATTCTATTCTGTTATATTCTTTTAACCATTGGACTCTGCGACAGAACTCGAAATTCCATCCACATCATCGTGATGGATGATGGACCACAACCACGCGTTTTAAACGGAAATTTATGTTACGTACGACCACATTGTGAAATTTACTGTCACCAGCGGTTTTTCCGGACTGATACTTAGAGACTTAGGGACCATCAAGAAAAGAGTCTACTCCTTTGTGAAAGGCCGGCAACATATCTACGATTCCTATGGTGTTGCAGATGTTCATGGGTGACGGTGATCACTTAACATAAGGTGAGCCGTATGGTCGTTTTCCTCCTTTTCCGTAAATAAATTCTAGAAAGCAACACATTTCGAAAAAAATATATCATTCTGCGAACAACAGAGCTAGCTGAGTAAAATGTCGCAAGATATAGAGATTAGTCGATGCACTATACAGCGTAGATATAGTAAAATATGAGCTCTAATATAAACTCAGAAAAGCGCAACGTATTACGAACAAATACAATAAGTTCTTCTTGAGAGATGTCGTTTGTATAAACTACTCTCCGCAGTAGCTCCGCATCGAATCGGAAAAAATCGTATCCTCTGAAGAAAAAATATTTACTGTAGAACAATCCTAATGGAAGGCTTGTGCTATTGTAAATATTTTTTCGCTGAAAAGAATGGCCACCGGTACTCGCCTAATCAGAATCCGCTACATTATATAAAGAGGCAAAGACTTGTAATCTACGCGTTATAGAAGTGTGATAAACGCTACAGCTAAGGTTAATACGGATCATAGTATTTAGAATTATTTTTATTAAGGATTATTTAAAGACGAATGCAGCACGAAAGGGTCGGCTCGACCGAGGCAGAGCCACGCTCTCAAAGAATACCAGCGTGAAACAATAGAATAATGCTGTGTTTCGTATAGTAAGTGTAGAAACCGGGGTCCCTTTCTAAGCCCTGGTTACAAAGCATTCCATCTTAGTCCTCAGGGGTGATAGCACATCTGCATTTTGATTATCTGTATCCGCAGCATCCACTTACTATCAATGTAAGACTGTGTGCTCGCTTGCCACACTTATTCTATAAAAAAATTGAAATATCTCGATGATATGTGAAGTCCACAATATGCATTGGACCCTTTTGGAATAACCTACTCAGAAATAAGAGGAGAGTAGCTCAGCAGTGAGATATATATAAGTTTTTTTTCAAAGAAGTCAGTTTGACGAAATAGCTCACTGTTCACCTGATCACATCTATGATCTATAAATTAAGTGAATACCGTCAGGTGGACTGTCTGCTCGTTTCTTACACTTGTTTAAGAAAGATGTACCTCTGTACTGTAAAGTGTACTGTAGTGTCTCAACAACTGTTGAGTAGTGGAGGTAAGAAAAGATAGTTCGCTAGTATTTATATAGTTTTGAGTCATAGCGTCCCCTTTCGCCGTCACGTGTGCTGCAGAGTGTTTCTCGGGGTTGCCATAACAACGACTATATATTATGTAATTCTAATATTTTAGTAATGTTTACTAATATTTTTGTCTTTCCTTGTTTCTTCTTTTTTAGCACCAAACGTTTGTACGTGGTACGCCACGCTGCAGCTATATTTGGTTGTAGCTCGAATGGATCGGCTTGATCGGGATAGGACCACGCTCTCACAGAATACCAGCGTAAAATAGCAGCTTAATACTGTTTTGTTTCGTATGGTGAGTGTGGAGAACCTGAGACCTTTTTTTACTGGAAACGAAGCATTTCATCTTAGTGCTCAGCCGCGACAACGCATCTGCATTTTGATTCTTAATTGAATATAAGTGTAGATGTCCATGGGCCACAGCATCCACTTACCATCAGGTAGACTGTGTCCTCGTTTGTCACCATTATTCTATAAAAAAAAGGCTCGAACTTTAAGACTGATTCTGGTCTATGATCTATGGTCTAGTTATTTTACATCTGGCATATTATATATAGCATCGCCTTCAATCGAACGATGAAATGCACTCTCTCTGCTGACGGCCATTTATATTTTAATGACGGCTTTTTAAAAACAAATTTTTATTCTAATAAAAAACCAGTATCTGATAGTAAAAAGAAGTAGTTTTAATTCTTTTTGTAATTTGCATTGTATAAATATTTATATTAAAACACAAAGTTACGCGTAGGAATTATGTAAATTTTTATAAAGAAAGTTTACATAAATTGTCTAGCTTCGCTCGTGCTCTAACTGGATTCCT
Organism: Parnassius orleans; assembly: GCA_029286625.1. Taxonomy (NCBI): domain Eukaryota; kingdom Metazoa; phylum Arthropoda; class Insecta; order Lepidoptera; family Papilionidae; genus Parnassius; species Parnassius orleans. The sequence goes on from JAGSMP010000137.1 coordinate 2,437,730, forward strand.
GTCACAAAACTCTAGACTATAGAGATTTGTGATTTTTTTTAACTGTTTTGAATTAATAATTCATTTGTCATTAGTCTGGCGAAACTATTAATATGCTAATTAATCATCATTTTCACAATTAATATTTGAATAGTTTATTTCCAATATGCATAAATTTGCAATGAGGCGGTCCTTCACCCTCGTGCCTCAAAAAGCACTAAAGCCGTTAGTCCTGCACGTTATCTCGTCACAAGTCATGCCAAATTTTATTTATTTATTTATTTATTTAATCTTTGTTGCACAAAAATGTACAAAGGCAGACTTAAGGCCTTGAGGCGTTCTCTACCAGTTAACCTATAAATTGCTATGAATTGCTGTTCTATTGGACTATTATAGAGAGAGAGAGGGAGGGAATAGAGAGTGTGCCTGTACTTGCGCACACACTTGTGCACTATAATCCTCTTCTGCGCAACAAACTAGTTTCCATTGAGATTGGCTGCCGTGACCGAAATTAGGTCTGAAGCACATTAAAATTTTTAATTCTGAGCTACTGCGATTCTAAATGGCATTAATTTAGAATCTTAGTAGCTCAGAATTAAACACTCTCTGTCAGGTTCACAATAGGCATACAACCTGGGTTTGATCTCTGCCGACATCACGATTATCAGCGCGAGAGTATAGGCTCTGCACTCACCAACCTGCCTAGGCACCTAGAGAGGTGTGAATGGAAGTATCTGTAAAATGATGTATATAAGAGTATAGGTTGAAGTTCTGTTTATGAAGCCTTTTGTGTGTCCATTAAGAGTATTCTCGTATTACGCTCATGCGAGCGTAGTAGCGGATGTTCGCAATTTTATTATAATAATTTCGTACAAGAAAACAGCTACTTTTAATACAAATAATCGCGAAACAAGTCAGGAAATTTGCATCCTTTGTTAATAATAAACTAGTTGTTTTTAATGAACAACCTTCATTCGTTCCGGTTTTATGAATTAGCCAATTTAAAGCATATTTTATGAAATTATTCAATTAAATACGATACCACACCCACCCTCATTAAAACGAGTTTGCAATTACTATTTTATCACTTTCTGGATGTTTGGCCATGTTGAATTTATATATGTGCAACACCTCCACAATACAGGAAAAAAACTCAGTGGTTTGAAAAAAATTAAAGCACGTAAAGATGAAAATATACCTCTAGCCGTCTGTATTGTAAGTCGATTCCAGGTGTGTATGGTCTGCTGTGCCACTTACATCAGGAAGAATGCCAGCTCGTTTTTGATTTTAAAGGTAGAAAAAAAAACATCATTTTCAAACAGTAAACTGTCAATTAGGAGGATTTCAATTAGGGCGATAATTGTGAACATTAATTAAAAAACACGCGTGAGTGTCGTGGAACACTCGGTTGGAACGAAGTTCCTTTCGTAGTATATTTTTATTGATAAACGTATTTTATATTATTGATTAACAAATACAAATATATGAATTACTAGCGTCTATTAAAATTAAGCGTCGTTTAAAAAAATATTTCTTTCATGGCAAGATAAGAAAAAGTGCGATGGAGATGGATATTATTCCATCTCGCTTCCTTAGAGCTGCCAAGGCCGTCTACACTACGTCAGATAGGGTCGTGACGGAAAAATCTTACACTTTTTGTCGTCTAGCCCCCATCCGCCAAATCCGTACCGTCCGATAAAGAACTTCGTTCCAAAAAAAATTTTATAAGGATAATTTGTAAGGATTTATAAAGATTCATAATTTTACTACATAACTAGGATTTTTAGTGACTTAAAATGTGAATAAAATTGTTTTAGGACCCGGACGCACCAAGCAATATCGTTAGTCCCTAAAAAAAGATATTGCCACTTTGTTTTTTATGATTATAAAAAAGGTGTCGTAAATAATGCTCACAGTCTTCTTCCAGTGAAAATATAATAAATAGTGATTTGCAAGAAAGTTCTCTTTCAGTATTTTCTTCGAAATAGAAAAGGATAACGATATTAATTTTGTAGCTGTCGGCCCAACTTTCCGTTGAACACTTGCAAAATTAACAGTTTCTGACGTACGTATCTATTACAGCCCAGCAGGACCTTTTTTGTCTTTTGTTTTTACGCAAATGTAAGGAGGATTTTGCTACATCGATGCAAAATTCCTTTTCACTTCTTAAAGAAAGATATTTGTATAGTAAAAACTAAATTTGGAAATGACAACGACGTTCTGTTCTTTCATTTTATCAGTAATCAGCCCGTGAGGCACTGGTATAACTTCAGAGTTTGTTGACCTGAGCGAAATTTAAATAAATAATATAAAGATTATATTGGCGGTTATTGTGTTGCATAAATGTGTGTATGTGTGTGTGTGTGTGTGTGTGTGTGTGTGTGTGTGTGTGTGTGTGTGTGTGTGTGTGTGTGTGTGTGTGTGTGTGTGTGTGTGTGTGTGTGTGTGTGTGTGTGTGTGTGTGTGTGTGTGTGTGTGTTTTGTTTTTGCTTAGTGTGCTTTGAATTTAACCTTCAAGCGTATTATTGCAAAAGCCTTTAAGATTTAGAAATAAACAAATGCCTTATTTATATTTTAAACGTAGACGGCAAAATTTAAATCTTACTTTTACACTTTGATTGTCAAGCTGCATCAGTTGCTGCGTGGCATTTTATTTTAGTCCTCAGAGGTTATAACACACAGGCCATTTTTATTTCAAGGTCAACTAGGTGGTGTGTGGTGTCGATGATTTTGAGATTCGCTATAGATTTTCAAAGGATATCATTACGAATACGGGCAAAGAGTATATAAATCACTATGTATAGATTGATATTGTATGTCGCTACGTTTAATCACGAGTTATGGATACCCATTTTCATACCTCCAACTGGTCATAACCTTGGTTTTGACTATTTGAAGTTTGTTTATGCGTCGATCAACTTGACTGAAGTCGTATCAGAACGTTAACCAATCACAGCGTCCATTTAAATACTGTGCGTACGCACAGATTCCTTTTTTTACGTGGCAGAGCCATGCTGCAGCTATATTAGTAATATAGTTGTAGCACGAATGCGTCGGCTCGACCGGGGAAGGACCACGCTCTCACAGAAAACCAGCATAAAATAGCAGCCTAACGCTGCTGTGTTTCGTATGGTGAGTGTAGTGAACCGGAGACCCTTTTTGTAGCAACCACTTACCATCAGGGGACTGTGTGCTCGTTTGTCACCCTTATCCTATATAAAAAAAGTATTGTTCATGAAAGAATGGCTTGCCGTTCTGAACGCACTTAGAAACATTAGCGTTGCTCCTATACCACCTATACACAGGGTTTAATTAATGAGCCTGCAGTGGATCAATTGGTCTGCAAAATCTCCAGTTCGAGGTACTCTTATTGTGGAGTTTTAAGAAAATGATAAGAGGTCTTGTGACTTTTAAAAATAAACAGTCTAGATCAGGATGTTAGTATGAGTCTATGTACTAATTGTTAGATATCATGGTCCTTTATAATTTTAAGATACAATTTTTATTCGAGAGATTCTATCCTTATCGTAGACCTTATCGATTGGTTCAATAAAATAGTGATTGCCTATTTTTTTTTGTTGTATTTTTAGTTGGTCCAATTCCCGGATCAAGTATGCTTTAAAGAATGTTTGAATGTGGTTATTCTAATTTTGTAAAACCAAGGAATATTTCCTTTGAGTAAAATTTGATATCTTCATTATAAATGGGCCACAACGTTTTTGCATACCGATCGTCCCTTACAAATGTGTGCGTGCGCAGTAAAATCAGTTAAAATAATGCACCGATTTTGAATTTATAAGATAAAAGGACTGAATGTTTGAGATTTTTTTTAATTAATTTTTCTTCACCCTTTGCCTATGTTACGTATTCTGAACCTTCTCTGCAAATTCGGCTGGTTATTGCAAAAAAGCCCTATATATTATGAAGTAATGTTCGTGAATACGGGTGTGCTATGTTTGCTATAGATATTTACAAATTTCAAACTGCATTCAATACAATTATTATTATAACCCCCTGTATTATTTCACAATTAAATTTATCTACTTCAATATTTTTTGCTGAGTCGATAGCATTAATTGCGGTAGTTAATAACTATTATTATTGTATAAAATGTACACTTGAGTATTATTCAGTGAATATCCAAGTCGAAGATGGGTAGAGTTGTTGTTTGTTTCACTTTAGGTTTATTTATCAACCTCCAGGTTTCTTGTAATAGATTTGAGTTCGCGTCTTATACATACGAGAACAGAACAGACCCAGCTACTCGACAGCTCTATGAATTTAGAAAAGAACATCCGGTATGTATTGAAGAAATTGTCGTATTACAGAAATAACATCTCCATTTGTTTTTCTCTTTGTGTTTGTTTATTTTAAAACCACGTTTTTATTAATTCGGTTTCGTGTATGTCGAATTGAATTTAATAATTGATTTTAAACTAACTTGCCGATGAGGTAGGGACTTGAAATTTTAAAGCACAGCTCAGAATCCTTATGAACTCGCTTGACAATAGTAATACATTTTCCTCAGTGATCGCAGTTGAGGTTCAAAAATCACGAATTCCATAATGGAGAGAAACATAGCTACGATTAAATTTGCTCAAATGAAGTGATTCCCTTCCAAAATAATTTTGAAGACGAGCAGTGCAGTCTCGCGGAAAGAATGAACTTATAAAATCATAAAAAATCATCACCCTCAAATATTTTCGCGTTAATTCTATTTTGCTACTGATGACAAATTTAAACTTGTGATAAAAAAACAATTGACTCGCGACTTCCCGCCAAAAATGATTTAATATAATATATGTTTCTTATGTTTTAAAAATATAACATTCGAAATTGAATCATTTATGAGCGGCCAGGAACGCAGAACTTTCAGTATGCCCTATGTATTGTTGACTGTTAGTAAAGCTGTTTTGGCGAAGTTAGAGAATTTATTTGACCTAAACTAATTTTTACGGATTCTATCGCGTTTAATTTAACTTTTTAATTCCAACATATAGCTGACTTGAAGCACCGACGTCCCGGGAAGTCTGCAGTATGTCAACATGTTCAAGATTATCCCCGCCATGACATTAGGTTTGATAGACCACAAATCCTCGCAAAATTACACCGATTCCTGCCAAGGATGATTCGCGAGGCTATTGAAATTAAAAAAAACCCTAATTTCAATAGAGAAGATGGAGGGGTGTTGCCATCTGCTTGAGATCCTATAATTAATAAAATTAAATCCAAACCCAAGCATACAACTGCAAGACTTCGAGATACTATAAGCTTATTCTGCGTAGATCGGACCGGACGAAAATTCAGTCCCCGAGACTATGGGTGCTGTAAAGCACCCGAAACGTCGGGAATTACAAAGTTAAATTAAACGCGATAGAATCCGTAAAAATTAGTTTCATTTAATGTGTAGTGTTCGCGTAAATATAAGAAATCATGATTTGACCGAATCTAACATATTTATTTATTTTATTTTTACCCCCCGTGGATGTTGGCTTGCAATAAAAAGGCGGCATAAAATCAGAAAAATATTAATCCGCCTTACAGCAGACCCAAAATAGCCAGATCGGTGACGGGAACAGTGTTGAAGGTGTGAAACGTCTGGTAACTGCTTTCGCCAACCCCTCTGCCAAACTGCCAAGCGTAGTGAAACTAACGTGTTCAGCCGTCGACTTACCGAGCTAATAATGGAGAAAAAGAAGAGCATTTTGTGATTTGATATGGTCATTATGATAACAAATAGTTTTGATTGTTGAACGCGGTAATTATTAATCTTACACTATGCAACCTTACAATTGTAATAAGAATCGTTGGTGACGTTTTTATTGCATAGTTATTACATGTAATGCATGCCGACATGTGCATGCGATCTTAAATTTTCGTGCGAAAGCCATCGTTACTTTTTGTGAAGAAACTATTTATTAATTAAACAAATTATCATTTGTTTTGCGAATAAATTATTGATAAAATACATTAAGACCGCCCTTTGTAATCCTTTTTTATGGTTTTTTACTATAAAGTGTAAATTAGAAATCAACTAATCTAAAATGACGAATATTTTTTGGAACGTCCTTTCTAATATCATCACATGATATGGGCATGGTCCTCTCCCATTTTAGGGAGGATTTGCCTTAATCGCTACGCTCTACAGGCGAATTTCTCTTAGTTACATCTTAAGACATAGGCGGAATGAGATGAGAAAGTCACTCTTCTTACACCGCCACCACACAGTATGGTACTGAAAAATAAGATACGCCTAAAATAAGTCTTGTTTTCAACCGACTTCAAAAAAAGGAGGAGGTTCTCAATTCGACTGTATTTTTTATGTGTGTTACCTCAGAATTTTGTTCTAGGTAAACCGATTTTGATGAGTCTTTTTTATTTGAAAGCTGGTGCATTAAATTCGATTACGTTGATGATGTTCTCATTTTATTTATATTGAAGTCGGTTGTACAACATTTTTAATTTTACCACTTGTTCCCAAAAACATTTTATTTCGAATTAAAAATACATATTTTCGAATACATATTACTAATGTTATCATAAGTAATAAAATACTTTACCTTGGAGTATGTAACTATTTGCCCTGTAGTGGTGGCGTAAGAGAATCCACTATACCATTTCATCCCATGGGTGCCGTTAGACGCCATGGAGGAAAATGAAATAAATTACAATTCAGAACATTTCAGAAATACGGTTGCCAACCCGCCAGCCGAGTGTGGTAACTATGGCAAATATCACTCCTATGATGCAATCTATAGAGCATGGCCATGTTCAGCAGTGGACTTTAGATAGACTGTAATTAATTAATGAATAATTTAACTAAATTGATGAATAGAATTAATGTAACTAATCAAATCAAAAATAAATATTGGTAAATTTCTCTATTCATTCATCTGTCATTCCCTTTGCGGGTATTTGACAGCACGGGTTTCTGGCGGTGCGATTTAATGACGATTTTCGACTAACAATATCTTCAATTTGTCAACGAATTAATTAAAAAGAAATCAATGCCCACGGCCGGAGCGCGACAATAGCTTTGCTGCCTGCAAAGGGCACACAGGGAGCTATTACTAAGTTGTATTGAGTATCCTGGATCGGGTGGAATTACGTTGTCTCTTTTAAATGAAACTAAGTTTTACAAATTTTGTCTCTTATATTAACTTATTTTAAATTCCCGACGTTTCGAGTAATTTACAGCACCCATGGTCACGGGGGACTGAAGTATTTGACGTCCCAATGTTAGTTAACCCCGGATAGCTTCAGTTTAAAGTTATTAATTTTTGGTCCGATCTACGCAGAATGAGCTTATAGTAGTATCTTAAAGTCATGCAGTTGTATGCTTGGGTTGCGATTTAATTGTATTAATTATAGGATCCAAAGCAGATGGTAGTACCCAGCCATCTTCTCCATTGAAATTAGAATGTTTTTTGATTTTAATAGCCTCGCGAATCATCCTTGGAAGTAATCGGTGTTCTTTAGCGAGGATTTGTGGTCTATCAAATCAGATTAAGTGACGGGGGAGAACCTGTACGTATTCACAGACTGCAGACTTCCCGGAGCGTCGATTCTTCACATCAGCTATGTGTCCTTTTACGCGGGTACTTAACTCCATTTAAATGTGTAGTATTAGCGTAATCATAAGAAATCATTACATTGTCCCTTTTTTTATTCTAATAGTTTTTGATTTTAATGCTTCGCAACCTAGTGATGAATGTAACTGAATTAATGAATAAAATGAATCTAACTATTCTTTAAAATAAACGTTGCTCATTTCTCCATTGTCAAGTTGTATTTGAGTATCAAAAGATCGCGTTGAATTACATTGTCTCTTTAAGGTTTTTGACTTGGATGCTACGCACCTAGTGATATCATGAACCGTCAGCGTATTAAATGCTTAGCAATTAAAATTAATTTAAGTTGTTTTTCTTGCCAACTTTGGTTTTTAATATATTTGAATTATACTTTTCCATCAATTCTTGGTCAGAGTCTCGTCCAATAGTCGTACCAGATCAAGAAAGTCGGCTGCTAAGACATAGTATATATGAGTTATAAAACCGTCTAAATAGTTACATTAAAACCTTCATCTCTAATTATTTTTAATAAAAAATAATTATTAAATCGGTCCACAGTTGATGAAGATATTGCTATCGAATTGAGATCATCCTCCTTTTTTTGAAGACACACTCTTGTTGACAGTTTTCTTCACTTTAATATATTTAATTACTGATTACAGGAACCGATTGGACTTTTAACGACGAGTTCGGGATACCCAGTAGAAATCAGAGATACGATTACCTTAAACACCGACATTTTCTCTAATACATTTTTCGTCGACTCTATACTACATCTGGACCATGAAAGAGTACCTGAACGAGTAGTACATGCTAAGGGAACTGCAGCTTTAGGATATTTTGAAGTTACCAATGATGTTTCGAAATATACTAAAGCTGATGTATTTAATGGTATTGGCAAAAAAACTCCTGTAGTAGGAAGATTTTCTAGTGTTGCACAAAACAAAGGAGGCAATGATCTCGCAAGGGAAATCAAGGGTTTATCTGTAAAATTTTATACACAGGAAGGAAACCTTGATTTGCTTTGTTTAAATGTGCCAGTTTTCGTATTAAAAGATCCAGAGTACTTTGTTCATTTTGCCCATGCTTCGAAAAGAAATCCTAGAACAGATTTATTTGATGATACAGCAAAGTTGGACCTTTTTACGTTAAGACCCGAAATGTTACATGGAGCTTTGTGGATGTTATCTGATTATGGCATCCCAAATGGCTACAGAAAAATGGACGCATTTGCAATCCATACTTTCGAAGTTAATAACAGACAGGGAGAAAAGTATTTCGTTAGGTTTAATTTTAGAACCGAGCAAGGTATAGAAAATCTGCCTTCGGAAGAAGCTACTAAAATAAGTGGAGAAGATCAGGATTATTACAATAGAGATTTATATAATGCCATAGCTATGAAAAATTATCCAATGTGGATGTTGGAAATGGACGTTATGACATATGAAGATATACTTAATTTAAATTACGATCCGTTTGATATCACTGTTTTATGGAAAAAAGGGACTTACCACACAGTTGAAATAGGTCGCTTAACTTTTAATGAAAATCCAGATAATATGTTTAGAATTTCTGAACAAAGTGCATTTAATCCTGCAAACCTGGTTCCTGGTATACCTGGTCCTTTTGATAATGTCTTTAAATCTCGTAGACTTTCTTATCAAGACACTCAGAATCATCGTTTAGGTATCAATCATAATAGAATAGAGGTTAATTGTCCAATATATAAAAAGGTTTACAATCGTGACGGATATCCACCTGTCAAAGACAATATGAGGGATGCGCCTAACTATTTCCCAAATTCTTTTAGTGGGCCGGTGCCGTTTGTGGATGCAAGCCGACCAAAAGAACGTTTATGGATAATGGAAAGTAATGCAGTCGATTTAGAGGAAGCTTCGTATTTTTATAATTATGTGCTAGAAAATGATGAACATCGAGATAGGTTGGCAAACAATACTGTCAAATTACTGTTACGAAATCCTCCGTTTATACAAAGAAGGTTGATTACTTTATTTTATTTTATTGATCAACATTTAGGTGAACAAGTATCAAATAAATTGTACAGAGCCCTTAAAACTGATATTACGCAAAACCCAAAAGTACTAAGAATTCCAAGGGTAAGATGTTACTAAAATATTGTACATAATGACATAGACGTGAATTCAAGAAATATGGTGTACCATAATGTTTAATTATATTATAATTGTATGAAGTTTCAGATGATCATTATTGTATATACGATTATATATACGTACAAAATTTATCGATAAATAAATTTAATTTCTTTTTAAAAAAGCATATTTATTTCTTAGCACAACCAGCAATCAGTACACCACATTAATTAAAAAAAAATAGAAAAGGAAAAAGAATACACAAGTGCCTGATAATTAAAGGTTAACACAACATGCATATTTTGACGATGATAATGCAAACAAAAATATAAATCAAAGCCATAAAAAGATAACACATTACAAATCAAATACAATATGATACAATACAATGACGTGATCGCTACCAGCTGTTATTTCTAATTTGTTTTGTGTTGTTGATTGTGTAACATACATGATTGTAAGCTGTTATTTTTTTTAAAGTCCCGCTGGGTTTCTTGCTGGTTCTTCTCAGGACGGATGTTTTTTTCCGAACCAGTGGTAATTTAAACATAAGAGTGACTATAATATTTTTATAATCTACATTGAATAAAAACTTTTCTGTTTACTGTTTCTGTTTCTGTTCTGTTTCTGTTACAATATGATAAATCATGAAAATGCAGGAAGTCAGTGGATGGCTCAAGACCGTCCAGTGACGTATCATAATCATTACAACTTCCTCTTAGGCCCCAAATATTTTAGGGGGCCTAAGAGGAAGTTGTAATGATTACGATGACGAAATTGGCTACTACTACTAGTGGCTAAGTGTACATGGACTGCACTGTCCTCTGAATAGCAAGCTATATATAAGTATATTACCTCATTTGCTACTTAAATTTTTCTTTTCTTTCTTATAATTCCATAAAACATTTTATAGTTTAATCATCTTTAAAATATTTTCAAGTTACAAAACATTTGTTTAGTGTAACATCGTTACGTTATATATGCATAATTAACCTGTAATCTAATTGCAATTCACACCACTTATCGTTCGTATCATATTGCAAAAACAACAATAATTACAGGAAAACCTAATTTTAATAATTTTAACTTAAAAGTTGAGGGACCCGTGATAATTTTTTTTTGTTCTAAGGAAATGTAGAGATTTCGTAAAAATGTTTTTGTATAATGCGGCATGCTGTCTATTGAATGAAGCAGTCACTTCTACCATGTTATGACGGTTATTACGAGAGGAGCAGCGGAGAAGTCCAAAAAACAATTTACTTATAATATATTACTTACAAGAATATTTGTATATTTAAAAGTTATAAGATTGATCTTATATTACTTTTTGCCAATATTCTTGTAATTAGAAAATGTCCTAACGTCCCGATGTTAGGTGACAAAAGCCTCTTACGAACTCGGCGATCAGTTTCTATGAATCGGTGAATCGAAAATCGAATGGTGATGTATGTGTGACCGTCGTTGTATCTAAGGCAACCTCGGAAATACTTGTAACACGATACAACATGAGCGCGTTCATACGGAAGTATTTTTCTTGATACTCATACAAGTTGCTAACCGTCTCACTAGAATGTTTTTCTGTATCGGAGAAACGTTACATTTTAAATTTTCTTTCTTTAAGAACATCCAAGCCCGGAATATCAGGCCATATAATCAGTTCCGTATGGAATTTGCACCTGCGATTCCACACTAAAGGCGAGCCGTTACAGGAAGATACTGGTGAGGCTTCCGACGGTGTCACAGCGAGCCAGTTCGTGATTTACAACACATGATAGTAGGAGTACAATATGAACGATGAAAAATTGTCATTTATAATATATTAAAATCTAAACAAGACTGGCAGAAGAGTGCCTACACCCGTTTTTCCACTCTTTTTTTATAAAAACTGAAGTGACAAACTAAATTGCAGTCTACTTGATGGTAATCGGCTCTGCAGTAGCTCTTGGAATACTTGCAGCCAACTACATACAAAAAAGGCAACAGATGGGTTGTTGCACTGTGTCTAACCCCCACCTCACTGTAAGCTCTACCTCCATGGACGAGACTAAGTTATATTTGGAATTGGAATTTACTCGACCCTACAATAGATGGTTATTTGCTGGTAAAATAGCGATGTTGAAAATTTTTTAGTTCAGCTTCTTCTTCTAAGTGGCTGCTACGAACCACGTATTACAATTCTAATAATTAACAATGAACACGAAAGCTGCGTGGTTATCTCTGAGGACTAGATAGATTGTCTCACCTCTTGTAAATATACTGGTTCTCCAAACCATTTAAACTGTAATATAGAAGTGGATGCACTGTTTTTTGTTCAGTAATTGGTAAAAGAGTGAACTTGATAGACAGATTTCAAGAGTTATAATTTATAATTAAAATTTTGTACAATCAACTTCAATATATATTATTAAAGATAACTCAAAAACTATTGGTCAGACCTCGATCAAATTTATATGAGACCACATGAGAAGCACCAGCTTTCAAATAAAAAAAGAATAATCGAAATCGGTTCACGTAGAACAAAGTTATAAGGTAACACATAAAAAAAAAACAAAATAAAAGAACATACAGTCGAATTGAGTACCTCCTCCTTTTTGAAGTCGATAGAAAAGGACTTCGTTACGGCCCTGCCACATAATACCCGAATTATTTTAATTTATTTGACCTTTGTTATTGAATGAGAATTGCCCACAAAGTTAAGTTTTGTTAAGTCGATAACGATAAGCAGAGATAAAAATCTAAGAAACGCAAATTGGTAAATAATGGTCCAATGATTTCTAAAGTATAAAATTATTCCAGTGCAGTGTTCTGCACTGGAATAATTACTGTTGTATATTGACCATTAAAATGCATAATTGAAAATAATTGGTAAGCGTAATATAGCTTAAATTTGAACGCGGTTGCATTATCCGCCCAGTTCAATATGGACCGAGCGATTGTTTGCCTCTTTATTTTTATTTTTAAGCTTCAATATGTTATGTGTAGTGAATATGATTTTCTATCTGACAAATATGAAAACAGAACCGATCCGGCTACTCGTCAGCTGTATGAGTTTAGGAAACACCATCCGGTAAGTTTTATTTATTCTTACTTCACTAGGCTGGACTCAAAGCAATAAATGTGAGACTTAGGTAATCGACAGAAAGACGTGTCTGGTTGCCATTTTATATTATAAGTGGTAAAACAATAAATAATGCCTTATTTCTAAGGAAGGAAAAGCTTGTGTCGATGGGAATACTTAATTTGCTTTGTATAACGATCTCCTATTTCTTGTATTATTTAGTCTCTTTTTATTGAGTTTTTTCACCATTTTTAAACCAGTAATAGTTAAAGAATTTAAAAACTGAGGGAGCTGTATTCTACTGAATGTCGTAAACAGGATGTACACATCAATTATATGAGCATACTATGTTACCTGTAGAGCACTGGTACAAAAAGAGAAAACAAAAAAAAAAACATGTGAATACTAACCAGAGATCTAAATTTAAATGTATTATTTATATTATTTTTCCTTTAACCCTATGGTGGCGGCTTAAAGGACTCAGTCGCCCTTTTTGCTCCAAAGGTTTCGTAAAAGGCGACTAAGGCAAATCTTCAAAATCACATGACTAGCGATCGATGACGATACAGTCTTAAAATTCCTGATTTTGAAATGCCTCGACAGGCCACAGGGCATGATTGAAATTGACACCCTCTCCAAAGTGGACAAGGCTTATGTCCGGCAGTATACTATCGAGGGCTGGGCGACAAGAAAAGATATTTTAACTAAGAAATTGAGTTTAGTCCTTAAATCAAATACTTTTTTAATTATATGATGTAAAGTCAATTAAGTAATTAATTTGTTTCCAGAAGCCCATCGGTCTTCAAACTACCAGTTATGGAAATCCAGTGGAAATAAGAGATACTAATACATTAAACACAGACATATTTTCAAATTCTTATTTTATTGAATCTACGTTGCACACCGATGCTGAGAGAATTCCGGAAAGACTTGTACACGCAAAAGGTACGGCAGCTCTTGGATACTTTGAGGTAACTCATGATGTATCTATGTATACCAAAGCCGATATATTCAATGGTATTGGAAAAAAAACACCTGTTGTAGGAAGATTTTCTACAGTAGCACAAAACCTAGGAGGAAGTGACGTAACTAGAGAAACAAAAGCTTTGGCAGTAAAATTTTATACCCGTGAAGGAAACTTAGATTTGCTTTGTGTAAATCAGCCTGTGTATTTTTATCAAGATCCAATACTATTTAAACATTTTGCACATAGTATTAAAAGAAACCCAAAAACAAATTTGTTTGATCAAACCGAACTAATTGATTTTTTAACTTTAAGACCGGAGTCATTACAGGCATATTTGTGGCTACTATCAGATTTTGGAATACCAAATGGCTATAGAAAAATGGATATCTTTCCAATTCACACATACGAATTAAACAATAGGAATGGCGAAAAATACTATGTAAAGTTCAATTTCAGAACGGAGCAAGGTTTAGAAATTTTAACAACAGAAGAAGCAATGGCTATCAGCTCTCGAGATCCGGATTATTTTACAAGAGAACTGTATAATGCTATAGAAGAGAAAAAATTTCCAGCGTGGAGATTAGAAATGGATGTTATGACATATGACGATTTATTGAAAATAGATTATAATCCATTCCAAGTCAATAGATTATGGAAGAAGGGCACATATTATACAGTGCAGATTGGTCGCCTGGTGTTTAATAAGAATCCAGATAATATGTTTAGAATAGCTGAACAAAGTGCGTTCAATCCAGCAAACTTAGTTCCAGGTATACCAGGACCTGTCGACTTATTATTTAAAGCACGGAGGCTTTCCTACGTTGATACTCAAAATTATCGTTTAGGTATAAATCATAATAAGATAGAAGTAAATTGTCCTATTTATCAAAAAGTATATAATCGTGATGGTGTTCCTCCTGTAAAAGATAATATGAAAGATGTTCCGAATTACTATCCAAACTCATTTAGTGGGCCTGTGCCGTTCGTTGATGATTCACGATCAAACGCACGAATCGTAGTATTCGAAAGTAATGCTATTGATTTATCTGAGCCATCATATTTCTATAACCATATTCTTAGAAATGAAACACAAAGAAATAGACTAGCGGCAAATATTGCTGAACTCATGTTACCGACGCCTCCATTTATGCAGATGCGGTTTATAAAACTGTTGTATTTAACTGATAATGATTTGGGTGATAGAGTTTATGTAGAATTGAATAAGGCTCTTACAAAACCTCCAGCTTCTGTGCCTGGTGGATTAAAAATTGAGAGAGAGGTTTGCTCAAATTTGGGAAACGAAGAATACGAATATATGAACTTAAAGAGGTAACTGAAGAGTTTAATGGATTTTTGGCAATAATTGATTAATAATTTAAAATATTGACATATGATATATTTTTTGTGCTTTTAAATTCATTATATAGCGTTTTAAGTTTTATTTTCCACATATAATTCTGACAGCATTCCCATACCATCTACTATTACATGTTCGATGGAATTAAAATATCATCACCAACATTATTAATATATCATCCTATAATATCCCAGCGCAACTTGTCTATCTCTTCTTCCAGCTCCAGGATCCTCTCGTAAGTCCAGGGTGCATGCGTTAAATGTTGCTAAGTCGAGTCGTCTTAGATGGCCGTTACCATGGTCACCACCGTAGCCAGAAATAGCGGGGCCTCCGCGGGGACCATTAATTTGTGTCGTTGCTAATGGAGGAGATGTTTGCAATATTTGCCACAGTTGTAATATTGTTGTTATCAGAAAGATGCCGCTACCTATCTCTTGCCTCAGTTTCCTTCTGTCGCCTCTTACGACACCCACGGGAAGATATGGGGTAGTCGGTACTCTTGCACCGCCACTACACGGAATTAAAATAACCTTCTTAAAAATCATTGAACCTAAAAAGAGTAGTGACTTACTAAAAACTACGTTGACATACGTAACGTTTTGATGAAGAAGAATAAATCAAGTGAGACTGTGAAAAAGGTATAAAAATTGTTCGTTCGCCAACAATTTCCAGAATAATTATTTTAGACGACGACAAGTTAATTAAAAATCTGAATCAACCTACGGATGCGCATGGTTTGACTCGTTTTAAATTAAAAAGTGGATTATTTATCGGACACCCACTGTGGATGAGTAATGCTACGATTTAGTAATTGAAACGAGTCATATTTTATAATAAAAAAAACATATTCATATGTAATGTATAATGTGTACCCGTATGTTTATTTTACTGAGTGAAAGTTGCTTGGTTATTTATTTAATATTCACCCTTATTATAAAACAATAAATACTTTTTAAATCACGAAATTGTTCATTTGCTATTATGGTCGTTGTTTAGGATCCTCACGAAATAATAATTGAGATAAGCAAAGTTTGACGCAAAAAAAATTCTGTTGCGGTTTTGGTCTTTGAGTATAATACCAAAACAAAGCACAGCAAAATTATTGTTACCTACATGTTCCTTTCTGGGTTGAATAGATCGATTCGTTTTGCAACATAATATACCGGAACTTATAACGCTGTTCGAAATTGTGTCCCCCGCGACTTCGCCAGCGTGGAAATTAACTACGATTTCATGGGTTTTAATTCTTTTGCGCGGAACCCAAAATTATTTTTCTGAAATAAAAGTATCCCAAGTTACTCCTTATAACATCAGCTATTTACCAGTGAAAGTCCCGTCAAAATCGGTCCAGCCGTTTCGGAGATAAGTCGGAACAAACAGACAGACAGGAAGACAGACAAAAATTTTAAAAATTGTTTTTTGTCATTAGTATCGTGTATAATTTCATATGCGTTTAGTAAAAAGCTGTTATTTTAACATTACAAACAGACACTTCAATTTTATTTATTTGCATAAATTTCCTAACATTGCCCTCCTTAGCGATTATTAAATTCTATTCATATTAAAATCTATATTGCCATAAATGTTTTTGTAACAGAAACAGAACCCAATAAATAATTCGACAGTTATTAAATTACTTGGGAGCATATGGTTGTGAGAAGAAATTTAATTCAATCCTTATACGATGAATCTTCTTCGGGGCATAAGTTTCTTAAATAAATAAATGCTGCCTTTTTAAGGTTCCGTAACCAAAGGGTAAAACGTATAAATATTAATAATTAATTTTAAAATATTATTTAATATATTACTCTCCATTACCGCCGTGTGTTAGAGGCTTAAAACACATCACCCCATTTCGTCCCGTGGTGTGTGTCGTACGAGTGTCCTAAGAGGTACACACAAATTATAAGCCTTACAAAAAACAACATCTAAGGTGGAGACTCCGATACTGCGATTGTCCGTGGTTATTGAAACAAGTTCTCCTTACAACGGGAGGGGCTCATGTCTAGCTTTTATGGGTTGATGAAGAAGAAGTCTCCATTACCACAGTTAATAGAGTTTTTGATACGAAAAATAAATAATATAAGTTCGTCTACTGTCTATCTGTCTGTGTCTCTCCGTTTATCCGCCCGTAAGTAACGGATCTGTAGCTTGTAGACGCAATGGGTAACAGACCTGAAATTTAGATATTGTTATAGAATGTTTTTACTTGGTAGAGCCATGCTGTAGCTATGTTATGGTTGTAACACGAATGAGTCTGCTCGACCGGGAAAGGACCACGCTCGCAACAGAATACCAGCGTAAAATAGTAGCTCAGTGCTGCTGTGTTTCGTATGGTAAGTGTAGAGAACCGGAGATCCTTTTTACTGGAAACGAGACATTACATCTTAGTCCTCAGGGGTGGCAACGCATCTGCATTTTGATTTTTAATCGAGAATTGATGTAGATGTCTATGAGCCACAGCATCCACTTACCATCAGGTGGACTGTGTGCTCGTTTGTCACCCTTGTTCTATAAAAATGTTCACAAAGAGCCGGTGCTCACCGGCTGCTGTGTGTCGTTTTCAATACAGCTTCATACATTGTTACCTTAGAGTAATTACATACATAGTATGATTACAACCGTTGTCGTGACAAAGTCAAAGTAAAAATATTTTAATACAAAATTGGTCTTTACCAAAGCACATTTTAACAGTCAAGAAAGTTAAGCCATCGCTTCTACAAGTCCCTGATGCGTAGTAAGTAGACGTAGATTTTCTCCCAACAGATATTCTAAACTTTTAAGAAGCATAATTTCTTCATAAAAAATTTACATGCTTTTTGAATTTACACAAAGGTATTAGTAACCTATTATTACATTTTTTTTATAAAATAGTTGTGTATACATCTACCCAAAAAGGGCTTAGATTTATTGCGTGTGTTAAAATTATGGACATCATTTATTTCAAATTATTTCATTACCCTCATAAATCTACTGTTGATTATAGGCTTCCCACAAGGAATGCCACAAAACACGTCCTAAGCCAGCTGCATCCAATGCCTTCTTGCATGTCTAACCAGATCCAGGTACCAAGTAGCCTGTATAAAAATACTACCCTAAATGAAATATGATGCAACATATATAACAGATATAAGATATTAATGTCTATAAAAATATTTCCGAGTGAGTTGCTTGGTCTAATATTGTAAATAACAGATGTAGCTCTGTAGTATACAATTATTTTTGATAGCAGCTGCTAATCCATAGAACATTATACTTAACAACAAATTAACTAAATCAGATCAGGATGTTGCAATGGTTTTTGAAAAATATTTTACTGATATTCCAATCTTAACCACTAAGTCATCGAATTCTTCTCCTTCTATCGCCGAATCATTACTTAAACAAAATGTAAATGCGTGTACAAAGATTTTTTTATTTCATAAAGTATCATCAAAAGATATTGTAAAAGTAATGTTTGTTTTACAAAAGAGCAATCTATGACTTAAAACCTAAAGAGACGCTCCGACAAAAATTTAAAGGAATTAATATATTAATTATGGCCTCTCAATAATATGTTTATGAAAATATAATGTACATACACAAAAATAAAAGTAGTTTTACAAAAATAAGTGATATTCGTTCTGTAAATACTAGGAACCGACACAAGTTGGTAGTACCAGTTACTCGACTCCTAATTCATTCTTGGGGCGATGTGGAAATTTGACCTGCTCAATGTTCAAAAACTTATTTCTAATTTGTTTTAGGTTGTTAATTGTGCAACATACATGATTGTAAGCTGTTATTTTTTTTTTAAAGTCCCGCTGGGTTTCTTGGTGGTTCTTCCCAGGACAGAGGTTTTTTCCGCACCAGTGGTAATTCAACAAAAGCGTGACTTTCAATAAGTATTATTTATAATCTATCCAAATAAGTTAGTCTTATCTTCTTAATTCTTCTAAGCTTTAATGTATTTTATTTGAATGAATGTAGCATGACGCTATGATCCTTGTTGGTCGAAATAAATAAATTAAGATACTAACACAGCAGAACTAAGTCTCTTTGACAAGTCTTCAGTGTGAGGCCTCCTTACGGAATAAGTCTTCTTAATAAGGCTTCAACATGAATTTTTCATTGTAGGAATATATTTATATATTTGGTAAACAAATTGAAGGCGTTTCGTTTCAGTAGCATTCAGAAGCAAAATGTTGAAAACCAGTGTAATAATTGAGATACAGCATCATTGACATCGGCAAATCGGTTTTATCTCTATCAACTTTAAACACTAGAGAGTTATTGTCAGCACGCAATACTGATTTACATAGTTTTTAGTTTAGAAAGGAAGATCATTTATTATTTAATAAAAGAGCAATGGAGGAATTATTGCACCAATCTCATTGATGCTTAGGAAAAGCTCATAATTAGGGGTGATATTCTATTAATAATTACTCTTTGTAATAAGCAGACAAGTACGATTTAATTAGGTTTACCGATTTTTAGGCACCGACTCCCAAGATAAAAATATGTAATTGAGAAATGCAAAGCCTGCGTCAGTAGTACTTTTACCTCTAGAGAAACCTTACTAAATGTCACGTTAAGCGAGACATGAGATAATTATGATTTCATCATCATCATCATTATAGCTCTTCACAAGTCCACGACTGAACATAGGCCTAACCCAAGAAATGCCAGAAAGCAGGGTCCTGAGCTACTTGCATCCATCAACTTCTTATATAGACTACTTAGGTCGTCACTACATCTAGTGGGAGGCCGCCCTACACTTCGCTTACCGCTTGGAAGTTGTCACTCGAGAACCTTTCTCCCATCGGTTGTTGGTTCTTCGAGCTATATGGCCAGCCCATTGCCACTTCAACTTTATTATCTGTTGGACTATGGCGGTTACTTCGGTTCTACTGCGAATATCCTCATTTGTAAGTTTAACATGCAGAGAAACCCCGAGCATAGCTCTCTGCATAGCTCGCTGAGTGACCTTGAGCTTCCACATACGCCCAGTTGGACTTACCTAGTCGGACTATTTGTCCCAGGTAAACATACTCGTCAACAACTTCGAGTTTGTGCTCCCAACAACTACCGGAATAGGTGTGATATGGAAGTTACATATGATCTTTGTTTTGTCCATGTTCATCTTAAGGCCTATCCGTTGGGAGAAACTATTGAGGTAATTGAGCATAGTGCTTAGGTCCTCCAGCGATTCTGCCATAAGGACTCTATCGTCGGCAAATCGAAAGTGAGTGATGTACTCGCCATTGGCGTTAATACCGTATCCGTTCCAGTCCATTAGTTTGAAAACATCTTCCAATGCAGCGATGAAGATTTTCGAGGATATTACGACACCCTGTCTCACACCTCACTGCAGTTAGATAGGTTTCGTACTCTGGTTCTTTGCTCATACAGCCAGCAGTGAAGGACCACGTCTCAGATCCATAGGTCATCACTGGTAACACGCACTGGTTGTACAATCTAGTTTTGAGGTTTTGAGGTATGCCTGACGAGATGTGTTATAATCTCCCGAACGCTGCCTAGCCGAATTGTATTCGTCGATTGACCTCTCGGTCGAAGTTGGACTTAACTTCATCATCATTATTACAGCCCTTCACAAGTCCACTGCTGAACATAGGCCTCCTCCAAGGAATGCCACAAAGCACGGTCCTGAGCCACCTGCATCCATCGACTTCCTGCATGTCTTACCAGGTCGTCACTCCATCTAGTGGAGATTTCCAAAATGTTGTCACAGAGAACTCTATTGACGAGAATGCCCACTGCACCCTGGGAAAGATCATGTCCCTCGTGATAGTAGAATAGGTGGCCTGATTCCAGGATAAGCGTGTCCTCTTCCTCGCTTCGAACTTTTCCCTCCTTCCGTACTGCGCAATGGTAAGCTATCAATTTTTTTTAAACCAAAATATAATTACGATCGATATTTAAATATCGATGGACATTTATAAAGACTGGGTTTTGCCTTATATCGTGAAAGGTATCTATTTAACTTTATTAAAATTAGATTTAATAAATAAAATAAATTTATTACCTTCCTTTGTTGCTAAGTGAATAAAATAAAAGCTGGGTAATTTTTCCTCAACGCTTAGTACAATATTTCTCAAAGCAGCCGGTCGGCACTACTCGATTAAATCCCGAAACTTCTCCCCGACCACTGCCTGTGAAGTTACGTCACAACTTCCAGAATTTAGAATTAAAGTTACTGGAATGGTGTACGATAAAGTTTTATTTCAGGTCCCATACTAGCGTATTTTATCTCGGCAGAAACATTATAATCAACACAATATTCTAGCTATCTATTCTAGTTATATATTCTAGATAAATAATCGAAATAAAATCTGGAATAAATGTGAAAAATAGCTCTTACTGAATTTCGTTTAAAATTATAATGAAAATTGTATCGAATCAATTATACACGTTGTAGAGCTATACCGACCCATTCGTGAAACATCTATATGTAGCACGAATGAATCGGCTCGACATGGGAAGGATCATGCTCTCACAGAATACCAGCGTAAAATAACAGCTTAGTACTGCTGTGTTTTGTATTTTGAGTGTTTCTACAATCAGTTACTTCCGGTATTCTTACCGGATACCGTTTTTACCGGAAACGAGGCATTCCATCTAAGACCTCAGGGATGACAACACATCTGCATTTTGATTCTAAATCGAGGATAGATGTGATGTCTATAGGTCACCGCATCTACTTACCATCGGATAGAACGTATGCTCGTTTGTCAATCATATTTCTATAAAAATTCAAATTTTCAAAAAAGTTAAAGGGTGTGTTATGACTAGGCTTAACACACCCTTTAACTTTTTTGAAAATGGACTGCAAAAGGTCGTGAGTTTTAGTGAGAAATTTGTGATTTGTTGATAACATCGGATTAGCATTTACGCTATTTATTTGGTTCGAAAAATGCATTTTTTATTTTCTTTTATTATTGTTTATTTTATTATTTTAACAGACATATATCAACTTATATTAACTGCTGTGCTATTTAACGTGATAACCTAAGCGCCACCCAGTATATATATTTTGTATAATTATAACGATATGCTACACAATAATGTCCAGAAACTCGTCTTTAGGCCTTCCGTGGGGCCTGGTTTCGGGAATCTGCATATAATAACATTTCAGGGAAACGGTCTTTACCGGTCTGAATCAAAAGTCATTACGAAGTATATGTTAAGGGACTAGAACGTGTGCAGAAAAGATTTTTATGGCATGTCTCATTTCAATCCGGTCTAGCTAAGCAGTTGCCTTCGTACGTCGATAGACTTTCAAAATTCAAAATGAAAAGCTTAAAAAATAGGAGGCTTATATTAGATTATTTGTTTTTATATAAAATTGTAAGAGGTGGTCTGGATTGCCCTGGGCTGTTGGAACAGCTTCGGCTTAATAACCCTATAAAATCTCGCGAAAAGGGAAATAAACACCATTTTATACCAAGGGATCCAAAAGCAATCTCGGCCATCACGTGATCATGAACAGGCTGAACAGGCTTCAAAAAGTTACTTCTAGGTGCAAGTTTGAGTACGGAATAATTTTGGATTAGTTTAGTTTTTTTTATATTTTATTACTTTTTAAATAAACATTAAACACTCACACATGCAAATCGTGTCAGCCAGTAATTGAATTTGCACTTAGCTTAAATCTTAGATGATATAAGATGATGTAAGATTTGTTGGCTGTCCTTAATAAATAAATAAATAAATAAAAGTAAAATAAAATAAAATATATTTCACCTTATCTAGTAGCTTTATATCTTCGACGTTAATGTCCTTTGAAGGTCAAACCTTAGTCCTGACGTGCATTCGAAATCACGCAAAATTCAAGATCGCTGAATGAAACATTACATGTATAAACATATTATGAACGTACGAGTATAATCTTAAATAGCTTACATAATAGTTATTGTATCCTTTTACGTAATTAAACGGTCCATCCTATAGTTACAAGATCTCAAGCTGCTTTGTTTGCCTTATTATCAATGGACAGTTTATTGCGTCCCCTAGGCCCAACTGTTGCGATGAAAGTTGTAAAGGTTTTCTTATTTTCTGAAAGATTGCTTACGTAATATTTCAACTTCCCCTTATTTCACGATATAACGGTATGACTAAATAATATCAAACAGTAATAACGTCAACCCTCTTCTTAGAGTATCTACTACTTTATCAAATAAAAACACGACAAAGTAGAAATATATTTGAATAAGTAGAAATACCAGACGCCGTTCGCCGTGTAGTAGCGGCATATGAATATCTATTACCTAGGGGAAAATGAAACAGGAGATGGGCAGCAGCATCTTTTTTTAAAGATAAGGGTGACAAACGAGCACACAGTCCACCTGATGGTAAGTGGTTGCTGTGACCCATAGACATCTACATCTATCCTCGTTTGCGAATCAAAATGCAGATGCGTTGTCAGCCGTGAGGACTAAGATAGAATGCCTCTTTTCCAGTGAAAAGGGTCTCCGGTTCACTATACTTACCATACAAAACACAGCAGCATTCAGCTGCTATTTTTCGCTAGTACTGGACCCATTCGTGCTACAACTATACAATTAATATATCTGCAGCATGGCTCTACCACCTTTAAAATTTATATAAAAAGTTGCGGTTGACAACTCGCCTGACAAGCGTGGCTACTATGTCAAATATCCCCTATGATGCAACTATAGGGGAGGCCTGTGTTCAGCAGTGGACTATTGATGGGATGTGGTGGCGGTTTAAGTATATTCACTACACTATATTGTCCCGTGGGTGTTGTAAGAGGAGACATAGAGAAACCAGGAGATGGGTAATAACATCTTCCTAACAAAAAAAACTAAACGACGCGGTAGCCAACCCGCCAGCCAAGCGTGGCAAATATCCCTCAGGAAGGCTATATTCAGCAGTGGACTTTTTTTTATTCTTACAAAGAGTGTACATTCTACAATTTTTAATTTTGCCAAACTGTAAGCCAGTTTGTCGGCAACAAAACAGTTTAACGTTTCACACTCCTTAAAAATGTAGTACTTATAAATAGTTAAATATCTGCTTATCTTAAATACAAGAAACAATTCACCACTATGGACACAATGACAGATAATGTTTCCTCAAGATGGTTCTGAGCTGCGAATTAGTGACGCTCTCGTTATATCGATGGTCTAAAAGACAAACGTGCTAAATGCAAAATTTTGTGGTTTACACTTTTTAATGCCAAACATTCTAAATGAATAGGCCGCATTTTCTGCACTTATCGGAAAGCCATAATTTCATATCTTTCGGTCCAAACCGAAGCTGTACATTTGTAATAAGAAACGTGAAGCACGAGACAAAAGAATCAAAGTCGCTTATCTACCCATGATAGAAATAAAAAAAATGTATTATGTAGCTTTAAACGACTTTATCTATGAGTATTGAAATTCACACAAACTTTTAAGTGTTTTATAATGACACCTAAAACCTAAAATTGGTACCTAATTTACATGACAATTTAGGTGGAATGATAAGAAAATAAATTTTATATGTCGCAAATTCAGCAGAAGATCCCAATTTTGATCTGGAAACACATCAGGGTAGCGTTAATTGTTAAAAATAGTAAAAGTGTGAGAGTGGATGTTCAATTTGCTCACTTGCTTACGCAATTAATCATTATCATTAATAAGACAGCGTAACGCATTATACATTCAGTATAGAGGAATTACAGTTCGACCACACCGTAACACGTCCCCGCCACGATCACACACCAGTGTAACGTGAGGTACGTAATTACATGATAACACTCTAATTACACTCTAGAATGACTTAACTCGTAGAATAACTCAAGCGGAATCTCTCGCGCATGGCGCCTACAGTGAACTTTATACTGCACAAACAAGTGGGGGTTTCTCGGTATACCCTCAATTCCACCTCGATCCAACCGGTATTTTATAGACGCTCCGACACGGCCATTCTGACGTACGACCGTCCTCGGGCGTGTATCTTCATGCATTCCTGTAACAAACACTATTAGTCACCAATTCGTCCGCTCGTCCATCCTAACATGAGTAGTTACACTATCTATGGACATTTAGGGACTCACACACATACGCAAGTAGATTACGTTTGACCTCATGTAAGCTAATACTAGCTAAGGCGTCCTTTCGACCAGTCGTCACCTCATATTATGACTTGGACCGGACAATCTAGACCTCGATTAGTCATCATCTCATATGACAACATGGACCAGACAAAACTGTCACTGCATACAAACTAAATTAAACAAACGAAAGTTATCGATGGCTGCCGGATGCGGCGCCAGTGTGCTCACGCTTCGACACAGCCGTTTTACACGTCCTCGTGTGTTATCCTGCAACCAAACATTTAACCGAAAGTGTTTGTTCAACTCGGCCAGTTCTGACTCTGACATTTGCACGTGTACTCTTCTCTAACTCAACATTTAAAAAAAAGATAATTTCAATCTTCATTTATTATGTCAACAGTTCAAGTCAAGTTAATTGTCAATTACTTGCAGAGTTATCGACAATTAACTTCTAAGTTGAATCATCAAAATCTAGGTTCACATCTTTACGTTTTTAAACAGCTGTAACCAACATTTTAAAATCATAGGAAACAATTAAAGACTAACGATAATAATAAACCAGAGCCATGTACCATCATCATTTGCAACAATGCATCACTAATTTCATAATCAATATCGCAAATAACACAACCAAAACAAACAAGCCTCTGGAACATCACGAGTAAACTCCTCTAACGCCACGGCCTTCTTGGCCGAACAGCAATCACAGTTGCACTCTCATACGTGCATCTACCAACGGATCACCGTATGTATCACCCGTTTACTACACACTACAGTTTTTACAAACCACGATCTCCGCCAGAGCTAAACGCGCATCGCGCACCTACGACTACGTAATAGCTACTGGTACGGTCGACATCAGTACGGTCGATAGAGTACTTACTCAAGTTCCCAGATCACTTAGGCTTCCTGATTATTATCAAAATTATCGCTTACTCCCACAATGTCTGGTACATGACCTACTGGCATCTTTCTTAAACTATCGTGAGCGTATTTCTACGTACGTTTAGAATTTAAGGCTTTTAACGTGTAACGATCACCATCCAAAATCTTTACCACCCTAAATGGACCTTTGAACTTTGGACTTAACTTAGTCTGATTCCGCTCTTCATTTTCTAATAACACAAAATCACCAACCGAAAACTTTGTAACTATCGCCTTTGTACTATCAAATCGAGCCTTGTCATACTCCGTACACTTCAGAATATTTTCCGACGCAATTTCGCGAACTTCGTCAATGTCAACTTTGGTGTCAACCTCACTACACATTAATGCCATTGGTCTTGCTACTTTACCGATCAGAAGCTCAAGCGGTGAAGCTTTTGTTACGCGGTTGATAGTACAATTGATCGCCAATTGTACCTCGCCCGTCTCTACGGCAGTTAACATTGCTTTCAAAACGCCCATAACACGCTCAACCTGTCCGTTCTCCCGTGAGGAGCCGGGCGCTATGAGATGCAAGTTTATGTTTTTACTATCACAGAAATCGCGAAACTTCTTACTAGCAAAGCATCGACCTTGGTCGGCAATGATACGAGTAGGGGTTCCAAAAAGCGCTACACTTTGAGTTACCGCGCGAATACTACTTTTCAAGTCTATGTTTGTTGTTTGGGATAGCAGGACGTATTTGGTAAACGCGTCTATCAGAACAAATACAACATACTCTTTGGCATCATTCTTCCCGCTAAGTTTCTCGGTCGCGTCAATGTGCAGCGTGTGCCATGGAATCGCCATCGGAATGGAATGTATTGTTGCCTGAACTTTACCTGAGTGCTATTTTGAGACCTGACACACTACACAGATCAATTAAAAGAAACTTTACTTATTATCACAAAATAAAATGTTTAAAAACCAAACATTCTTAATCGTTCGTTACACAACAAAGGTGTACTACACTCCATTTTATATTTAGGAGCACACATCTTTATGTT
This sequence comes from Parnassius orleans, assembly GCA_029286625.1. Classification (NCBI taxonomy): domain Eukaryota; kingdom Metazoa; phylum Arthropoda; class Insecta; order Lepidoptera; family Papilionidae; genus Parnassius; species Parnassius orleans. Next base: position 2,464,767 of record JAGSMP010000137.1, read on the forward strand.
CAGTCATCCCCGGGACATCTCAACGACTACTAAACTAGTGAACCTAATTACTACAAAAAAAAGGAAGAAACACAATTGAAAGAAAATAATTAATCATCAAAATTATCGATTTACTACAATGTTTCAATATCAAAATGAATAATTAGGAAACTCAAAGTAAAACCGACGTTTAGTTATCGCGATATCTCACAAGAGACTTATTCTCACCAAATAAACAAAACACTTAAGCTTTACATGAGATCACGGCTACACATAGCCCAGTAACCTCCAGTCACTTTCTTTCCTTTATGCGAACCCCACATGGGAACAGAAACAGAAACAGAAACTTTTTATTCAATATAGATTATAAATAATTAAATGGTTAAACGAACTTACCTTAAGTGAAGTTCAACCATAATTATACGAAGCTCCTTGTCCGAGACGTTCTTTACAACATGTAGTACGCCGTATTTTATACCAGTACCATCACAGTTATCCAAGCTTCTAAAAAAAAAATTTTGGAGCAGCAGAATATATGTACAACACTATATCCACCTGTACGTCAAACGCAATGTCATTATGTTTAAAGCAAGGGATTAGATGAGCAACCTAACCCAGGGAGGGTTGGGCTGGGACAGGTGATGCAACTCTGTATGAAGCCCGAGAAACTTGCACACAATCATAATTTTATCTATGTGTGGGGTGGGCGTGTAAAATTAAAGCGAGAAAAGATATCGCCGTTTCATTCTTTCGCGTTGTTTCAGATTGCCATTTTAAAATTAGGTACAAATATACATAACTATTATATCGGAAGAAACTGAATTTTTAATTCTATGCTATATTTTTCTTTTGTTTGCACCTTACAGTAATTATATACATATTACTTTGAGGTTTGCACAATTAATTGACCTACTAATTGATTAAAATTAAATTATTAAATATTAGCAGAATTCTATCAAGAGAAGCCATGAACAAAAGAAGAAAAAATGACATTTGTTTGTCAACGTCTTTCATATTGAAAATATTTTCTGAAATTGATTCAAATTTATTTAAAATGATTTAGATTTCAATATTTGTTATTGCGTTTTGCTTTAATTCAGTTATTATCGGTTCAGAATACTTCATTTTCGTTTATAGGCAATTCTTCGCGATTGTGTGTGTAAAGATTTTTGTGAGATACTGACTCTGTATGAGATATTGACTATAAATTAATTTATTATTTAAAAAGTATGCAAACAAAAAGCACAAAATCATCCGATCACTTTCTGCAGGTTTCCTACAGTAAAAATAGAAAACTTTTGATAATATTGTGGTAAGTTTTAAGCATTTTGAATTTATTCATCGTTATTTGTAGGGATTATTACTATATTAACTCGAATTTTATCTATTTCAGATCATATTTGGGCTGAGTAAAGTTTTCGACATGAGAATTTTGCTGATTTAAATTTACGTTAATGTTCTGTGAAGAATAGCTCACGATAACATATGTTATAAATCAATATTACGCGTGGAAATATTATCTGCAAAAGCAATAGAAAATATAAATAATAATATATAGTGTATAAAACAATATCTTCCAAAAAATAAAATTACATAACTATACCTATTTTTAGTTTTATTTTATCCCATACTCCTCTAAAGTAAATTCGAGTAATTTTGGTGCAACTTCTCAAATGTATGGGAAATTACCCCATAGGTTTGTGAGGCTTGAGCCAAAATTACTCGAATATGCCTTAAATAAAAAGTTCAAAGTTACACAATACAAAGGTTTGAAATTCCCGCTAAAAAAGTTTTATATGGGCGCCCACCGAGGCGCTTTTCGTGTACATTCATAAACACGTGTTTCCTTTTTAGTATGAAGTTGGCGTTCTTCTCTTGGTAGAGAGTAATTGTGTTCTGTGGGCTGGGAGTACCGTCTCGGACAAGGAGCTTCGTATAATTATGGTTGAACTTCACTTAAGGTAAGTTCGTTTAACCATTTAATTATACTCTCTCCTTGTCCGAGACGTTCTTTAACATGTAGATGTTTGAAGTTCACTATGTATGAGCATGAATTTTGGAGTGCCATACTTTTACAAAATGCTTCACTAATGGTACCTATGATATGTGTGAGATACCTATGAGGTGATAGTAACATGTGAAATAGTAGTGTATGATTCTCTGTAAAGTGGTGTTAATAATTTGTTATTTTATTCAAAATGAATAATTCGAATCTTTTATTTAACATGCCTTTGCACTTGATTCACATGGTTTTGGTTGTCCACATGGGGGTACATGTGGACAACCAAAACCTATGGTTCTATAAACTTAATTTTTGACAGCATATTAACAGCATAGCAACTAGTGGAAATGCATAGAAGAATCACCCCCAATCTAATATAACTGCCATGGTATCTGGGTCATACCTGCAGAAAACGATTGTTCTGTGTAATAGTATTATTATTTCTCGGTACAAATTGATCAATTTTTAGTTTTGACACCGTTTTATGATCTTGTTGAATACACTTGAAAGACTTCTTATAACTATCCTTTGTTTACTTGGCTCAATTTCAGATCGACATATAATTTCCAATATTTTTCATTTAATTGATAGAATTGAATCCTCAATAATTAATGAAAGAGAACCCTCTCTATCTTGTCAATGTATAAAGCAGTGGTTTATCAACTCTGAGTAAAATTGTACACCATAAGTATTATTTATTTGTAGTAAGTATTATTCAAAATATCTATATTATTGTTTTGTTTTAAAGGTTTTGTATTGTGTTCTACAATTTTCAAAATTATAAGCATATACTACTTTCATATCCAATAATAATATATATAATTTCCTCACAATGAAGGACTAAGACCCAAAAAATTGTCTCAGTTCCAATGGCTTCTTTTCACCCAGTTGAGAACTGTCCGCTTTTCTTTCAAAAACTTTATGCTTTTTAATAATTTTATTATTTGCAATATTATTCACTACCATCTAAGATCAGAAATTTGCAACTGAATATAATATATTACCTTCCATATACATTATTATGTACATAATAGTTAAAAAACACAACATTATTAACCTTATATTACTGATAGCAACCTAAATGGCTTATGCACAATTATAGAGTAGCTATTCATATCACAATTATGTGTATAAGTATTTTTCCATAATTTCCTTTTACAGCAAATTAATTTGTTGCTAACATCTTTTTGTAATCTATTTTATGCATCTGTCAGACATAACTCTATTGTATGTATGTTTACCATAGTTATTTTACTATATGAAGGTAATAATAACCTGGTAGGTATGAAACCCTACATAAAATAACTGAACAAAACATTTTTTAAGAATACCATTTTTACTATGTACATAACATATAACTTATATTTTAACTTGTCATAACCTTTAAATACCTTATAATAGTAAAATTGTTTACTATAATCATTTTGAAATTTCTTTTTAATTGTTCAATGTACAATTGTTTTAAGTAGTGAATTTTGTAAGTTTTATATTTTCCCAAAAGGATATTTTATGTACCGCTGTAAGCCATTGATGGATTTTGCACCTCATTATTATATTTAAAACCTAATTATGCTAAACACTGCTATCTTTCTTGTAACTTAGGTTATACTAAGCTACATAATACAGCTCGGATGCAACAATGTGTCTTTGTTTAAATTTAATTCATTAATCATGGTATGGCTAGAATGTGCCTAACAGTAGAAAATTGCTCCATAGGCTAATTTTTTGATTTCAATGACTTTCTTTTTAAATAGTTTTATTATATCAATAATAATAATTCGGTGTTTACTTTCTGTTACCGAGTTTTTTAATTATAGTTTGTTAATTTCTTAAAATTTACATTAAAACTAAGGTCATGAAAAATTTACAGGCTAACTGTTGTCTTTTTATTATTCCTTTAATAATTTAAGAAAATTATTGTAATTTCATCTGCTGGTGGACAATATTATTTTTGTTTTGCAGACATGCCATAATTGGCTTCATAAGCTCCGTATGGAGCCAAGTAAATCAAGAGGATATAATTGAAATAATAGCTTATATTCAATCTTTCAGATTTTTCTAAACAGTTAGATTAAAATGTATAATCTTTTAAGACTATTTAAACCTCTAACCTCTTGATATTCAATATCAAGGAAAACGGTTCTCATATCACATCTTTTCTTACATCCATGTCATATTATCCATCCAGCCGTTGAAGCCTATAAGTCCCTGCGGAACATAAGCCTCCCCTTCGACACAGAAGGTGGATGAATATTATGTAACTTTTTAAAAGTGTCTACATAATAATATGTAATAATATACTGTCTTTAAATTTTAATATGTATCTATAAATCTCATAATATGTTTGAGAATTACAATTTTAGGGACTAGTAAACTGACTCTCATTGAGCAACAGGGTAGTTTCGTTCCAGAATTCAGTTATTATTTCTTACTTGTTCTGCCAATTTTAAGGGTCCTCAAAGTTATACATAACCTTAATAAAACCATAAGTTAAGTTTATTTATAGCACTTATTTCTTTCCCAAATCAAATTTTCTGATAAAATAATGAAAAGTTTAGTTGCAATCTCAGGGTATATAATTTCGGGACCTGCTGCCCCTTTTAGATGTTTGGTATGTTGGAATATAATTTGCTATCTTGATGCCCAGCGATCATGTGGGGGTTCTCTTATGTTGACAATTTTTGGACTTCTTTTTGACGAACCCCCCTGACCCTGAGACTTTCTGATATTTTTACATCTGTAATTTTGTAACAACTTTTTCATTATGTTGTACTCATAATATTAGTCACCTTTGTAATAAAAATTATACCATTATTTATTTTTATTCTAAATCCCAGTACAGCACAATGTTTTACTTTCTAGTGATAGCGCTTTGTATGTCAATTCAAAACCTGTCTAATCTCTAAGTGATAGCTCTAAGGTCTGAATAGTTAACCATGTCTATCCTCTAAGTGATAGCTCTAAGGTGTGAATAGTTAACCATGTCTATCCTCTAGGTGATAGCTCTAATGGTTTAAAGCCTGCAGTGAATTCTTCTGAGTCCTAGCCCATCTTAATGTCTTCCTTTAAGTGGTATCGCTTTATATGTCAATTCAAAACCTGTCTACCCTCTAAGTGATAGCTCTAAGGTCTGAATAGTTAACCATGTCTATCCTCTAAGTGATAGCTCTAATGGTTTAAAGCCTGCAGTGATGTCTTCCGAGGCCTAGCACATCTTAATGTCTTTCCTCTAATGGGAACGCTTTATATATCAATTCAAAATCTGTCTGCCCTCTTAAGTGATAGCTCTAAGGTATGAATAGTTAACCATGTCTATCCTCATAAGTGATAGCTCTAATGGCCTGAGTAATTTATACCATGTATATCCTCTAAGTGATAGCTCTAATGGTCTGTATATAGCATTTTATATAACTTATGCTAGATATTCTTTCCAACAGTTTTAAGTCCTCAGTAATTCTGCCAGAAACCAGAAAATCCTGTCCCAAGATGTTGATGGCATTTTATTTCTTATTTTATTATATATACATGAACCCATATATATTCGAAGTAGTAGTTCTAATGGTCTGTTTGTAACATATCCATATAACTCATGTAATATATTTTTCCCAGCAGTTTTAAGCCCATAGTATTTGTTTTTGTATCTCAGTATTACATAATATATTGTCCAACAAGATGGTGATAGTGTATCAGCCTGAGTATTTTCCTTTTCCTATTTTCCCAATACTGTCCCAAAATCACCTGCATGTGCGCAATTTTGCCCCATGACTATGATAAATGGCGACTGCCAAACTAATGCTCAAAAGACGAATTGAACACGAAAGTAAGAAAACATATTAAATATATCACTCCAATTTCTCAACGTATCTTTATATATATCTCAACCTACATTTATTGGTTGGAAATACCTATTTATTATTTCATATTATACAGTGACGAGTTATGTTATTAAAGCTTAATAGTGGATTTTCATTGATAATTAATCATACTTGTTATTAAGTGTTTCAATACACAGGAATCTGACTTTATTAATAAGTGATTTTTTAGATTTTAACACGTACCTCCGAACAAGATGATTCTTGTTTACCTTTAATCAGTTTGCTCCATTTGAATATCTTCTTTTCCAAAGTATAACCCAATATTACCTCGCAAGCATGTAATAAATACAGTTGTGGTAGGTTTTGGATACAAAACATTTAATATTACACAACATATTTGATTTTTATAACAAAATTTATAAAAACACCGTGACGGCTGGCCCAAAAAAACGTAATGACATTGCATTTGACGTACAGGGGGATATAGTGTTGTACATACATTCTGCCGTTCCAAAATTTTTTTTTAGGAGCTTGGATAACTGTGATGGTACTGGTATAAAATACGGCGTACTACATGTTGTAAAGAACGTCTCGGACAAGGAGAGAGTATAATACTTATTGAAAGTCACTCTTTTGTTTAATTACCACCGGTTCGAAAAAACCTCTGCCCTGGGAAGAACCAGCAAGAAACCCAGCGGGACTTTTAAAAAAAAAATAACAGCTTACAATCATGTATGTTACACAATTAACAACACAAAACAAATTAGAAATAGCTTGGTAGCGATCACCTCATTCCCAGGGGTTATTATCATCCATAAATTCCTTAATATTATAATAACCCTTTTTATACAAACTGTTTAATAAAGTTTTTGAACTTTGAGCAGGTCAAATTTTGCGCCGAATCTCTCCTGGACTCCATGGTTTCCTGAAGCCCGACCTCCGACAGAGTTGATTGCTTACTGCGTATTGATGGACCACTAAGTTAGTAGACGCCGATTTCCACTGATCTATGGCTACACGACAACCTCTGGTACGGTCCGATCCTCATGTAAACTTAAATACTCTCTTCAATGTCAGAACTAATTTGCTCTACTTCAATTTCGTCAGTTATACTTTGGTTTTCCGGCATTTTTCGCAACCAATTAAAAGTTAACCAGTTATTCTTACAAAATATTTTAAGACAATGTTTAAGATAAATTTAGTTTCCTCATGTATCAAATGGTGGTCGGTAGCAGCGGCAAATAATGTGTCCGCGGCGTTATACGTTGACAGCATATTTCCATTCAAGAGCGAGCACCACAGCACCGCGCCTTCCACTAATCCTCGACATCAAATGCCAATTTTGTCATCTACATAATACTCGGAGTAAACTATAACACTTTTTAACACATTAGAACATAAAAAGGTTACTTATTTTATTTATTACATGACATATATATATTTATTTTAATTTCCAATAATTACATAATAATTGAAAATCATATGCTACTACAAAATAACCTTAGGTATAATTTATTTCCTCCTTTATACTATTATGTATGTCTTAGGTTTCTTAAATGTTACCATTCTATGCTGTTCTAATATGATGGTTGATTTTATTTTCTTGTCTATGGGAATAATTTTACAAATTTTAAATAAGGTAGGTAAAATATTAGGTTGTAACGGTAAGCACAAACAACTAATTAGTCTAGTTGCTTCTACAACCGAATCCGGGAATGGTTTATCAATTATTTCCATACTGGTTTTATTAAAAAAAAAATCTAATTAATGTTTTAGTGGTATACAATATTTCTTAAGGTTTCGTTTTCGAGAAAAAGAGGTAAATAAACATGCGGCTCTTTTGATGGTAATTGATCGTCACTCCTCTTTTTTGTTGAAGGAGTAGACTTTTTCTTGAAGGTTCCTTACCCTAAATCGTATCGTTTGCTAGTAACAGCACATTCAAGATGGGAAAGTAAAAACAATTAAATGCAAAGTAAATACAAAATGAAAAATGTTTTTATTTCTACGAAGTGAAGTAAACAAAACAACTAATTAAGAAAATGCGGCGCTATTTAATCACAACAAATGACTTTAATTTCGTTTATTGGTCTCTATCGATTGCGGCGAAGGCGACTGAAGCTTAAATTCTTTGTTCTGAGTTGAGTGTAGTGCTTAGCCTTTTGGCTTTTAAAGCTTTATCAGACTCAAGACCAATGACAAAAGGAAAGGCAATGATGATGATTATGATTTGGTTCGTGATCGATCATCAGATCCCCTGTGTGGGTTTTTCGAGCTATCTAACCGGCGTCCGAGTGGAAGTAGACGGAACCCCGTCTCTGACTGCTTAGCTCATGTCGGTCGATATTTGGTGAGAACCGTAGAAGCTCATAATGCATTTTTAATACATTAAGAGGTGGTAAGGGCCACACGAGGCTTTGTGGTAGCGGCGCGGCGTCCGAGTTCCAAGTTGTGTCGCTGCAGGACAACACAGAAATATCCATGGTATGCCATACGAGATAGGAAGAGAGTACGCGTTATGATGCCGGTGTTCGCACACAGGTCATAGAAGCAGATCCCCTTTCATTAACCGACTTCAAAAAGGAGGAGGTTCTCGATTCGAGCGTATGTTTTTTTGTATGTATGTTACGCGATATCTTCGCAGATTGTGAACCAATTTTGATGATTCTTTTTTTATTAAATAGTTTATACATCCTTACAAAATTTGGAGAAAAAATTCCACCCCAAAGGGTTGCAAATAAATAACTTCTTTTTAGCAATTTGAAGTCGGTTTTTACTATTTGTTGAAAGTTGTAATTTCTAAAAGGTTATGAAGCAATTAGTTCACCACGTCGCTTCAGTGCGTGTTGGCGGATTTCTTACGTTTTCGAAAAATATTTTATTACTTTAGACGTCTAAGTTTCATCACTATGTTTTCCTTCACCGCCGGGCTCTTGGCAAATCAGCACTTGCTTCAATTAATAATTTATTTACCCGTATTTAGTTCCTCGCGCTCATGAAATTTAAGGCAAGCGCTTAGCCCCGGAGCAACTACAGCTTCAATATACATATATACATTCAATGTATATTCATATGTATGTTTCATGACTTCATTGTAATATGCCTAGTGAAATTAACATATGATGACTCGTTGTATATTACCAGTAATTTCCAAATTAACCCCAATTGGGAATCATTTTAAGTAGACGAGTCGTTAATTCTACAAATTTAATATAGATTTTAGGAATAAATAGCAAATTCTCTTAACCTGCTCGCGTGACAATTGTTTTACTAACAAATTACGGTTTACGTAGTTAATTAGGGTAGCGGCGTAATAGAATTCATCATCCCGTTTCAATATTGTCCCGTGGGTGTCGTAATCGTAAGAGTCGATGGGAAATGCCAGGAAGATCGTCTAGGTTCTCGACAAATAATTAATTTTAAGTTTAATTTCCTCTCAAGAGCCGTGGTAGCTAAATGGTGGGGCTAAGCGCTCGCTGGTAATTTCACAGTAGCAACCTGGGTTCGATCCCCGCCGGCACCAATGAAATGGTTAATTGCAATTTTAAGTGTTGATTTACCACGCGCGAAGGAAAATATCATGAAAAAACCTGCATGCCTGAGAAATAAGAAAAAAAATTACTTCAAAGTCAAATATAGATTTTAAATAATATATTTTATTAATAACAAAGTCTAGATTTAATTAATTAAAATAATTAAAATCTTAAAATGTTTATTCAAAATAACGATTGATTAGTTTATTATTCATAAGCAAGATAACGCAAAGTACTTTAAAAGAATACGTTTATATGTAAAATTAAATTTTTAACGTTTTGACGTTGGTGGGAACTGCGACGGCAATCCTATGTCTATTAAAGAAAGAAAGTAAAAAAAAAATGGACCACTATAGTGAATAAAAAATAATAGATATATGTAATGAGTTCTCTTTTATGTTCAACTTATTATTTAAGTTATTGTTCAAGTAATAATCTCATTATAATCATATTGTAAGGATTCATATACAAGCGCGCCCTTACTGCCCTTACTAGGTCGACGACTGTCATTTCGACCACTCCTTGAATATGAACAATGATAGCGAATAGCGGATTCTTGTTGAATATAATTTATGGTTCTATTGCTCTTAGGAGTACTATTATAAAAGGCATTTAAAAATTATTTCTTATATTTACGCGAAAACTACACATTGAATAAAACTAATTTTATCGCGTTTAATTATACTCATTTTTAAATTCCCCATGTTTCGGGAGCGTTACAGCACCCATGGTCACGGGGGACTGAGGTGTCAAGATAAGTATAATTAAACGCGATAAAATCCATAAAAGTAGTTTTATTCAAGGCATTTAAACATTTAATATTTAAGTTATTCTGAAACGCATTATACGTACAAATATTTTTTCGCTAATAGTAATAGCAAATACTTCTTATATTTACTTTTCTTGCAATGCATATTTACACTTTTTCAACCGACTTCAAAAAAAGGGGAGGTTCTCAATTCGACTGTATTTTTTATGTGTTACCTCAGAACTTTTTTCTAGGCGAACCGATCTTGATGATTCTATGTTTATTTGAAAGCTGGTGCTTCTCATGTAAATATTTCATCAAATAATCATTCCATATAAATATGATCAAGATCTGACTAGTAGTTTTTGAGTTATCCTTAATAATGCGTATTTAATTGACTTTGGCTACATTGATGATGTTCTCATTTTATTTATATTGAAGTCGGTTCTACATTTTTTTTAGTTTTACCAGATGTTGTAATAATCAAAGTAACAAATGAGCACACAGTCCACCTTATGGTTAGTGTTTTTTTTAATACACTGAAGTGACAAATGAACTTACAGTCCACGTGATGGTAAGTGGCTCCTGCAGTACATGGACACCTGCAGCCGACTTCAAACAAAGAAGGCTATAGATGCGGTGTCACATTGGAGGGCTAAGATGGATTGCCTCGCAGTTTGTATTTATAATGACTCTCTATACCCTACAGACTTGACTGACTGACTGGGTCGACTATTTTGTAAAGCCACAAAAATTTACGACAAGTCGGCAATTATCGGTCATCATGATGGCTCAGTGGCGCAGTGGTTTAGTAATGAGCTGCAGCTCCAGTGGCCGTGGGTTTGAATCCCGCACGGAACAAGTATTTGTATGGCCTACAAATAATTGTTCCGGATCTGGCTGTTTGTCCTTGTGAAATTTATGTATGTAAACTGCCCCCACGATACAGGAGAAAATCATAACTAAAAAACCTACTCGATAGAAGATTGTGTTGAACGAATTGATTAAGAAATATTAAATAAAGAAAGAGACACAGCAGTGCGAGCACCGCTATTTGGGGACAGAAATAGGTAGAAGTGTGGTACCTGCCCAGACGGTCTCTTAGGCATAAAGTCACCCCCACCAGTAGTAATTTCATTAATTTTTTCTACTGGTGGGGGTAATTATTATGTATGTAATTATTATTAAAATTAATGAATTCATTACGTGGTAGAGCCATGCTGCAGCTATATTAATAGTATAGTTGTAGCACAAATGGGTCGGCTCGACCGGGGAAGGACCACGCTCTCACAGAATACCAGCGTAAAATAGCAGCTTAATGCTGCTGTGTTTCGTATGGTGAGTGTAGAGAACCGGAGACCCTTTTTACTGGAAAAGAGGCATTCTATCTTAGTCCTCACGGCTGACAACGCATCTGCATTTAAATTCGTAAACGAAGATAGATGTAGATGTCTATGGGCCACTGCAACCACTTACCATCAGGTGGACTGTGTGCTCGTTTGTCACCCTTATTCTATAAAAAAAAATGAAGCCAGGATGATGTGGCTCATAAACCTACAATTATATCTACTCTCAATTAAAAGCCATATCGCAGATGCGTGGCATTTCTATGAACTTAGATGGAATATATTGTTACCTGTTAAAAGAGGATCTCCTTCTAGTTACTCGCCACACGATGAACTATCTGAAAAATAACATTCGAAAATTTCGCAAATATTCAATATTTTATGTTCGCTGACCCATAGATATCAATTAATGTATGAAATCAAATATCTTAACCGTTATGTCTTTTCTCTTCCCTATCTATTTATATACGTGGTAGAGCCATGCTGTAGCTATATTAATAGTATTCAAAATTTATGCTTACGATTCATATTTGGGCTCCGTAAATATGATCACATTTCAGAATTTTGTAAATGTCTCAAGTGGCTGCCGATTCGCCTTCGCAGGAATACTCACATCCTTTCTGCTTTATACAACATACTGTTCAATCCCTCTACTCCACTTTACCCGAAAGACCGCTTTGAATTCATTTCCTCCTTTCACGATCGTCATCTACGTTCCACTAACAATTTTTTGCTTCGTCCAGCACATTCATCCTCCTTCTTCAATAAATATTTTTCGGTTACAGCTGTACGCTTGTGAAACTCCTTGCCTTTACATATTCGACATGCTCAGTCCCTTTTTCCTTCAAAAATCTACTCAAAACTTATTACTCGGAACTCTAATATTTCCCATCATAATTCCCGTCCTTAATTGTATCTATCCTACCTATCCTCAACCGTCATCATCTTGGGTGTATTTTACAATTTTCAAATTTATGTACACCTTCCCTATTTACAATTCGCTGTAAGCAACAGTTATTTGCTAAATAAGAGTTGTCTGGAAGAAATCGCTTCCAGAGCGATAAGACCGCCTTTTGTACTTTCTATATATTTATTTCATTTTATCTCGTTATAATGTGTATTTGTGTACAATAAAGAATATATTGATTAATTGATTGATTAATAGTATAGTTGTGGCACGAATGGGTCGGCTCGACCGGGGAAGGACCACGTTCTCACAGAATACCAGCGTAAAATAGCAGCTTAATACTGCAGTGTTAATGGTCAGTGAAGAGAACCGGAGACCCTTTTTACTGGAAAAGAGGTATTCCATTTTAGTCCTCACGGTTGATAACACATCTGCATTTTAATTCGCAAACGAGGATAGATGTAGATGTCTATGGGCCACAGCAACCACTTACCATCAGGTGGACTGTATGCTCGTTTGTCACCCTTATACTATAAAAAAAATCATTTTTATCCTAACGTGATGTACACTTAAATAATTAAAATAAAATAAAATTATCATTAAAGAACAAAAAGCTATTTTAAATTTGTTAATCTCTGTGAGTTACTTCATAAATGGTTAATCTTCTCAGGATTAATACTTTAGGGCTTCTTGTTATCGGTACTTAACTTTTCAAATCTTATTTGGCTAATATTTAGTTATTTTTAATGTTAAGTCATTATTTATTTTAAGCCATATTAATAAATATCAAACAGTAAATAATTTGAACTTGCTTTCATTTATAGACTAGAATAGAATATGATTTTTTCTTGATTATATTCGTTTTTCTTTCAATAATTTTATCTTTAAATCTATAATATTACAAAAATATTCAGTAGTAAAGAGGATAGATGTAGATGTCCATGGATCACAGCAACCACTTACCATCAGGTTGACTGTGTGCCCGTTTGTCAGCCTATCCTATTAAAAAAAAACGTTATCCCCAAACTAGGACCTCTTTTTGTATCGTGGAGGCGTTTATATTTAACATTTTTTTAGTGTTGTATGTCACACATAAATTTAAATAATTAATTTAATTTACATATGTATTTATATTACATACATAAATATTTTGCACGTGAATAAAAGTCTTGACATAGAACAATTATTATTTGCAGATCACATTAACACTTGTTCCTTCCGGGAACGAACCCGCGGCACTGAAGCGCCGTATCTCAGCGCTTAGCCACTGTGCTAAAGAGCTGGCAAATTGTATTAATTTTTTTCTTTCATTTATTTCGGCTATATGGCCTAAGGGTCACAATCCAGGTATTGTACTACACCGTGAATCTTTAGTTCGAATCTTAAACGGAGCTAAATTTATTCAAATACATAAAATTCCCATGAGCCGTGGTTGCTCAGACGCCTAAGAGCTCGCCGAAAATTTCACAGTACGCAAGCACCCTGAGTTCGCTTTTCGTCTGCACTAATCAAACTGTTTATTGCAATTTTAAGTGCTGATTTGCCACGTGAAATAAAACATAGTGGAGAAACCTACTGCATGTCTGAGAAATAAAAAAAAATATTTCGAAGACATGTGAAGTCCATCAAGGACAGCGCGGTGGACATTCCTTCTTAAAAATTCTCTTAGAAATGGGAGGAGGCCTGTGCTTGCAGCGGGATGCATGTAGGCTGTAAATTTAACTTTAATATAAAATGCCGTACGGTAACAGCATAACTAATTGATAGATGTCCGAAAGCATAACAAGCATAACTAATTGATGGGTATCGGGCCTCAGGGATATCCCATTTAATTGGATATTCTCTTGGGAGGCAACTATTCACGATACCATCCACACCATCTGGATACTTGGTGGTCCACCACTGTGCGATTTATTAGGAATTTTCTTCCTCCCACGACTTCTTTGTGGAATCGACTACCACCGGTGATTTTTTCGGACCGATACGATTTAAGGACTTTCAAGAAACGAGCTTACTTCTTTTTAAAAGGCCGGCATTAGACCTGCAATTCCCCTGGTGTCAAAGTTGTTTATGGGCGGCGGTGGACAAAGACACTTAGCATGCGGCTCACCTGATGGTTCAGGTGAGCCGCATGCTCGTTTGCCCACTCTCCTATGCAAAAAAAAAGCTGTGCACTGGTCCTGGGCGCTTACGGACTTTATTGGTTGTTGATTCTAGCTCTCTTAGCTATGTTGAGCCCCTTCTCCACTGTTGGAATATTGCAGTTGAAGTAAGGGCCATCCGTCAAGCGGTACGAAGGAGTTTTAGCCGCGTGACAGTCGGACGTACGGGTCGGATCACGTAATAGTGGACGTTATAACCTGCTCTCATAATGATAATTATTTCGAAACTTTGTTAAATCTGCAGACTCTTCCGTTGAGTGACGCTTTTTAGTGCATACCACGCAGGTGATACACACGTGATTTAGGGGCGAATGTAGATATTGTACACCGTCGCTTTGGTCTTTACTGGAAGCTTGGATGCCAGCACTGGATGTAGCATCGCTCTAGCCGTCTATGCCTAGCGGGCTGCCGAGTCCACCTAGCAGACCAGCGAACAGAGCGGTCGATGCCCAACTATCTCTTGGCTACAAAGGGTCAGTGGTGGCAGCTTCTTTCGAATTCGGCTGCTTAGAAGGGCGGCTGTTTTCCTCAACTTCATTTTTATTTTCCATTTCGCTAGTCATTTTACCAATACGTCCATCAAAACTTGCATCTTCCGAGCTGCAATATAAGCGCTGCACGCAGAAGTGAAGAAAGCGCTGTCGTCCGCAAGTAGGGCCAGCTAACGTCCTTTTCCCACAATCTGGCGCATATGGCTCGTATTGATGAGATAGCTCATTTGATGCACATGGAAGCCGTGTTGTTGTAGAAATGACGTTAAATTCGGTAGCGTGACACGTAACGCATGTCTTTTTCGGACTTCGGCAAAACTATAATTTATCCGGTTTTCAATACGCTTGTAGTGACTTGTGGGGCGTATCCCACTTAAAAGTCATTTGATGGCAACCAGGGCCTTTAGGCATTTTTAATCAATAAAAAGTCTTACTTGGTTTCTCATTACTATGAATCCTTCGCAAAAGTTATTTGGGAACAAGCTTATTTTGAGACTGAAGTAAATTAAAAAATGACATTTATTAACCCTTAATCTACCCCTACCCCTATTAATATCCCACTAATCACCACCATGAGTCCCAGGGACTCATATTTCGATTTTTTTATTAAATACTCAATTTTTTATTTATCTTTATTATTTGTTTTACATTACACTGATGGCATATCATGTCGACACGACTATAAAATACTGGCGAGATCGAGAGTAAAGGTGTTACTCTAGCGAAGCGTCGTATCTTTGGTAACGTGGCAACCGTTGTAGTTTATAGGAATTTTGAGGAAAAACATCATCGGGAAGGGTACCATATATTTGCGACGAATTGCTAACGATCTGTTTATTATATTATCTTGTATTTTATGTTGTAACGTACGCATATTTTCGCCATCCATCATGAGTGCATCTGAGGATGACCCTCGTTCGCCGACATATATATATAAATTATTAATATATAAATTCCGCTCGCGACTAATACTGCTCGGGGCAAACGGAGCAATAAAACAAAGGCGACCCCTAAACGCCTTCCACTACCATCTGGAGATAGTGAAGCTGGCCTTGCTATTTTTAACCGAGACACAGGTATCCTCTCTGGCTGATACTTCGTATTTCTCCTACCCCGGGTACAAATTAGAACACTCCTTTGTACCTCGGGCTGGGCTTAGCGTATATGTCAGAGAAGACATCTGTTTTCGACGCCTCGGCAGTCTTGAAGGTACGGACCTGTCCATCCTATGGCTGCGCGTAGACAGCGACGATGATCCCCGCGTCTACGGGTGCCTCTATAGGTACCATAGCGGTAATACTGACACAGACCGACTCATGGACCAGGTCCAAATGGCTGCAGGCTCCGTGCTACAACAGGTCCCTTCCGCAGAGATCGTTATCCTCGGCAACTTTAACGCCCACCACGCTGAATGGCTTCGTTCCTGTTTAACCCATCATGCGGGTAGATCTGTTTATGACTTTGCCTTGGCATATGGTCTGACACAACTGGTTACTTCGCCTACGCGGATCCCGCATGTGGAGGATCATGCACCTAGTCAAATTTCGGAAACGTCGAAAGGAGTTTTTAAAAACTAAAATACAATTAGATTACTACGTCTCACCGATTTGGAGGTGGCTTTAATAATGAATAATATTCAAAGAGTCCGTTCGTGCGCAGACATTAGACTCATCAACTAAGTACTAGGAACTTATATAGAAATGCTGATACATTAGTTTTATTGCTTAGTCTAAATAATACAATATTATATATTTTAATATTTTAGTCTAAAACAGAGGGACGGGATTTATCCATAACTACCTTCCCTGTTGGACCTTCTGCTGACCTCTCATCCGGACGGATATCAGATGTTCGTCGATGCCACTCTTAGCTCCTCGGACTAGTGCGGAGTGTCACGCTCCCATCGCGGTTGCGTTTTGCAGATTGACGCCGTGTTTGGCACTACAGGTGAGCCGATTGGGACAGGATGCGGTCTTTTTTTGCATCCTACCCTTGGGGGCGGGTTTGCTTCTCGCCGGATGATCCCAACGTTGTTGCTGATTCTGTCGCTGATTTGTTGTTTCAGGAAATGGAACTTTTTATTCCATCATCTGTGGTATCTATCGGAGGCAGAACTCAGCCATGGTTTGGTCGCTCCTGGAAAATTGGTTCACGCCATAAGCAGGAGTGCTACCGGACCTGGGCTGACGCATCAACGTCTCTGGATACAAATACCAGCGCTCTCAAAAAGAAGTATAATTCCACCTCCAGGTCCTTCAAATGTGTCATTGCCAAGGCAAAGTCAGAGTACATCGGCAGAATTGGCGAGAAACTAGTTCGACTTCCTTCGGGAACTCGTGCATTCTGGTCTCTCGGCAAGGCTTTCCAAGGCAACTTCTGTTAGCCACCTCTCCCATCTCTGCACAAGGAGGACGACTCACTGGCCCATGCCGCAAAGGAGAAAGCCGATCTGCTAGGCACTCTCTTTGTGTCCAACTCGACTCTTGATGACGGGGGTTCCCCCCACCGACCATCCCGCGGTGTAAGTGCTCCATGCAGGATGTGCTGCTTACCCAGCGCTCAGTGCGCAAAGCACTCCTCTCCCTTAACGTCATCAAGTCGAGTAGGCCTGATGGCGTCCCTCCTAATGTGCTGAACACGTGTGCTCCGGAGTTGGCACCGGTTTTAACGCGTCTTTTCCGGTACTACTACTCCCTAGGCGTAGTTCCAAACTCTTGGAAGACAGCTTTGGTGCACCCGATCCCTAAAAAAGGCGACCGCTCAGATCCGTCCAACTACAGGCCTATCGCCATTTTTTTGTTCTCCAAAATAATGGAAACCATCATAAACTGCCAGGTCATGAGGTACCTTGAGAATCACCAGCTGATTAGTGACCGCTAGCACGGTTTCCGTCGGGGTCGGTTACCCCCGGTTACTCATAGTTGGGTGGAGGCAGTAGAGTCCAAGTGGGAGGCGTTGGCTGCTAGTTTGGACATTGCGAAGGCCTTCGATCGGGTTTGGCACTAAGCGCTTCTTTTGAAGCTCCCTTCCTATCGGCTTCCCAAGAAATTGTCCAAGTGGATCACCAGTTTTCTTGCAGATTGGAGCATCTAGGTCGTAGTAGACGGCGCATGCTTCGATTACAAGCTTATTAATACTGGTGTTCCACAAGGCTGCGTGCTATCACCAACGCTGTTTCTTCTGCATATCAATGATATGTTGCAAACCGGTAACATTCATTGCTATGTAGACGACAGCACTGGTGATGCTTTATACATCGGCCGTGCCAATATTTCTCGGGAAAACGACGCCTAGTACCGGAAAAAACTTGTGTCTGAAGTCGAGTCTTTGTTGAACAAAGTCTCGAATTGGGGGTGACTAAATCTATTCCAGTTCAATCCCCAGAAGACACAAGTTTACGCGTTTACCGCTAAAAAGAACCCCTTTGTCGTATCTCCTCAGTTTCAAGGCAGTTTCAAGGTATCGGAATCTTCGGCGTCGACATATCGAATGATGTGCAGTTCCGTGGCCACTTGGAAGAGAAGACCATATTGGCTTGGCGTGCTCAGCAGAGCAGGACAGTATTTCATGCCGGCACACCCCTTGCAACTTTACAAGGCACAGGATCGGCCCCACATGGAATATCTGTTCCCATCTCTGGACAGGGGCTCCGCAGTGCCAGCTCCTTCCACTTGACCGCATCCAGCGTAGAGAGCAGAATCGTCGACGACCGCGTTCTTTCCGATTGGCTTGATTCACTGGCACTGCGAAGAGATGTTGCATCTCTTTGCGTATTTTATCGCATCTACCACGGGGAGTGTTCTGAGGAAGTTTTTTGGACCACACGACTCCAAACACTAAACCGTTCCGCTAGATTCCGAGGAACGAAATGTCGCCGGCCATTCACACATAAACACTACACACTCACCAATTGTCACAAACACTGTTAGGACAATGACTAATGGGACGCAGCGAGTCCGCAGACGGGCGCGCCGCACACCCCTCCACACCGCGTGCACACCGTACACCCGCGTCCCTCGCGGGTGTACGGTGGGCGTGAAAGGCCCTTTGCCCTGAGACCGATTGAGCTGTAAAAGCCAAAAGGCTAATAGCACAAACATCATCAGAAACCAACAAAACGCTAAAAAATTCACTTGATCTTTGGTGTGAAGCTGTAAATTTTAATACAAAAAGCGATAACGTTTTCCCGCCGTAAACATTGTCTAAAAATTTTTAAATTTTGTAGATATAATGAAAAACTAGGTTTGTGCGTTTTAATTTTAAAGAAATATTGCGTACGATATAAGTTATTAGCATCTACGAGAAGTCGTTTTAAAAACTTTCTTGAGCGTCTTTATTTTTCTTAATTAAAATAAACTGAATTACTAAAAAAGAAAACGTACAGACCTAGATTAAGGTGTACTGAATCTAATGAGACCAAACTTGAAACACGTGGTGAAAACGTTATTGCCGCAACAATATTTCAAAAAGGAAATGTAGGCAATTGCTTCCAAGACTCGCAACTCTCTCTATCGCACGATACAGCGGTACAGAGCGAGCGGAATTTTTGTAAATACCTACTCGCGCCGCGTATTGGCACTTCACAGTCCTCTTAAAAACAGTGGTGAGTCCCGTGGACTCAGGGTGGTGAATTAAGGGTTAAAGATATTAAAAATGAATTAGCTAAGATCCGCGTAATAAAATAAAATTATGTGTCTTACCTAGTTTGAAGAGCACCTCCGCCCTCCCTCAATTGCGTGCACTATCCACGTCACCGAGGGTGGGCGGTACTCTTCAATCTTCGAGTAGGTCATTCAATTTTAATTTCATTTAATTTCAATAATTTAAGTTTATTACGCGGATCTTAGCTAATTAAAATTAAAATCTCTACAGTGCAACTTTACTAATGGAAGTTAACTTTGCCTTCAGGAATGTACAAAAACTTTACAAGAAAACGTGACGTAAATTTCTCCACTACGTCGATAAAGAAATTTCACTTCAAAAATTAAGTAGGTAAAGTATGTTATCAAGGATTTTTGACAATCCTGACACATATTTTCAAGTTTATATGAAAATTTTAATAGTGGGTGAGCAACTTTGCCACTAGCGTAAACTTAGTTACTTTCAACACAATTAAAGGAGCAAATCATAGGTATCTCTGAGTGTTGAGTATTATATTATGTGGTAAGCTCACCTACATCCTTGAAGTCAAATCCTATTATTTTTATAAAATAAAAACCCGATGGCAAAGCTGCCATAAAAGTAAGGTTAACTTTGCCATTTTTGTTTTTGAGTATTTTGTCTATTTAATGTTAGTATTTTTAATTCACTAATAAATACCAAATCTATGAAGAATATAATGTCACATTTAACATTGACGCCCAGTCTGGGAGTATCTTTTATGTTGGAAAATTAGTCCTAGACTTTTAAGTCCTTCCAAAAATGGCAAAGTTGCCAGGTTTCACGGTAATATAATAGATTTCCGCAAAGTAACGCCTGATTCTATTAATTATCTTAAAATTACATTTGATAAACTTTTTACTTTGAATTACATAGAGATTTCATTTTATAATAATAGGCCTATGTTCTAGCTTTTGTTCTTTAAGGGAATAAAAATAACTTAGACGAAT
Organism: Parnassius orleans; assembly: GCA_029286625.1. Classification (NCBI taxonomy): domain Eukaryota; kingdom Metazoa; phylum Arthropoda; class Insecta; order Lepidoptera; family Papilionidae; genus Parnassius; species Parnassius orleans. The sequence continues at coordinate 2,485,359 of JAGSMP010000137.1, forward strand.
ACAAAAAACGAAAGTAACTTTATTATTTAGAGACAACTGAAAAATTCCCAATGTAATTCGACTTTGCCCTAGACAGTCGGAAAACTTCACGGTCCACGCCTATTGAGCATTATATATGATGAGTTTTCATGGAAACGAAGCTAAAATTAGAATATAAAATGACCTTACCAAGAAAAAACGGTCGAAAATTTTTGATTGTTTAATTACTAAGAAATCCATTGTTTTTACACGAAATGCGTACTGAAATAATTGTTTTTTAGACATGTCTTGTGCTGTTGTTATTGCCTTAATATATATATACATCTTCATCCATATGTTTATATATATAATTCTTTTGTCTGTGTGTATGTGACTGAACTCCTCCTAAATGGCTGGACCGATTTTGATAAAATTTTGTGTGTGGGATTAAGTTGATTCGAGAATGGTTTAAATTCACAATTGGACCCGGTAGGTGGTGCTGTTGCCGAGATCCAGAAATCAACTGTGGGAAGCCTAGGCGGATCGCTTGTATCTAATATATAACATTCCGGTGTTCGTGTGTTCGTATTTCTTCTCCTCCTAAACGGATTGACCGATATTGATGAAATTTTTATGGGGTAGTTTAGGGTCACCTGGTTGATTCTTAGCTACAGTTAGACCCGAAAGGTGGCGCTGTAGTCAATATCCAGATATAATCCTTGCGAAGCCGAAGTGGATCGCTAGTATTATATAAAATCTTTGGTCGTATAACACTTGAACTACTTGACTGATTAAGTATAGTATCGTATTTGCACAATAGTTTGTCAAGACGATATTTCATAGCTTTGCTAGGTTCCGATAGGTGCTACTGTACTTAAGTTATTAACAAATTATATATTTATTGACTAAAACGCAACTTAATTAACCTTTCAATTAACAGCTAAGCCTTTTTAATAAACGGAGCCTTTCAACTAACGGCCTGAATAATATTCAGCCGATTCATCTAATACGACATTGCACCTATCTTGTAATATCAGCGACGGTAGGTTAAGGTAACTTTTAAACAATATAGCACATATCACACAATTAGGCACAGACCAGCGATATTATATGGCATGATCACCCTTTTAATTTCATTCAACGAGAAGGCGATTATCATCCAGGCCGCTAGTTGAACGGCTCCGTTTAGTAAAAAGGCTAAGCTATTAACTGAAAGGCTAATTAAGCTAGTTGGCGATAGATATATAAGAACGGAGTTTTACGACTCTTCTACTCTGCCGATAAATACTATAGTCTCTCCCGTATCCGTGGGCACAAACTTACATAGTCTGTGCCATAAGAACGTATCTGTGCCTTCCTGCACGCGTTCCGCACAGATTTCATTCGCGATGTCTGTTCTAAGTATTCCAATGATTAATTGCTAGAGATACAACAAACTATATTCAAACTACGAGGATTGGGTGAACGCTATATCATTATAATATTTAATGACTCGACTATATTGTAAGGATGTAAATCTATTCCAAAATATTCATGGAAACATCCCACGACGAGATTCATTAGGATAGAATAATTGGGTCTCAGTTGTTGACTAGTTTTACATAATTTGGAGGATTTGAACAATAAGTGGAATCGCGAATATAAACATAATATCATTACGTCGTAATACAACTGCCTTTGGTTTAACGTTCAACACAACATGTAGTTAATTTGTATAAAATGATGGTTTACGACATGAAATAAATATGGCATGTTGAAAAATAAAATAATAAGATTTTTTTCAAGAAAAAGATGACTGTTTATTTAATAAATATTTATATTAATTAAATATAAAATTAAATATATATAATAAAATTACATACATACATACTATCATATAGCGAGGCGACGCATGGCGTGGCGACGCATGGCGTGGTGACGCGTCGCCACGCCAGCAGTCGATCTGACCCGCCGCTATAGATGTTTCACATCAAAAATGTATTTACATATTTGAAGACCGCTTGTCCGATAATAATCAAGATGACAAATTCCGTATAGGGGATAATCTGAATAGAAGATATATATAAGTGTGCAAAAAGCAGAATCACTTTGCAAAACATACATCTCCTCTATACTCAACTGAAGTATTCAAAAGATAGAATGCTGTATTACCAATAATTAGAGTCTCCGGTTTTCTTCACTCACGATTTGAAACAGCTGTATTACTTATGCTCTTATTTCATGCTAGCATTCTTTGAGACAGCGGTTTCCAGTCAAGCCATTCCATTCGTGTATTAAAACCATAATACATAATGTAGCTTAGCTCTACCACCTAACTCGTCACAAATAAAAAAATACCCACGTCCGACGTAAAGCTTATGCGATAACATCGCAGAATGCAGTAACGAAGACAAAACACAAGTCCCAAAACGTACAGATCCCAACACTTTAAAATTCATGTTTTTGCACCATGCTCTAAATAAAATTTGACCAAGTTAGCCTCGTTAAGGTTATGTATGTTGTACATCTTATGTAAACGGGATGGTAATAACGCTATGTATTGGAAACCATAAGGTTTTACAGGTATTTTCTGTAGGCTTTACGACTCCCTCGGGACGGAAAGGGTCGGACGATAAATTCTAATATATGGATTTTCGGCGAAACAGTTAAATATTTGATAGCCATAGAACATTATTATACTGAGGAGTATACAGTACCTATTATTAACACTTATAACACGCGAATGGTAAGAGAGAAAAAACTGGAAGATCCTCTCTAAACAAGTTATTATTGACTAAGTTATAAGTATACATTGTTATTTGATTGCTTTTTTTTTCATATTATTTAATGAATTGTATAGGTAGTGGTGCAATATATTATATCGTTTTAAGAGCGTTTTGTGCTCGAACACGTGAAAATAATAATTGTTATTGTTTTAGGCTTTTAGGTATTTTAGAATAACAAACTGAAAATAAAGTTCGGATGAGGTTAACGCCTTCAACTCGTGTCTGTACATAAGTGTTCTTTATTAAAATAGCTCCGAATACTTCCACTTTTCATACCAACGTTTTAGTTGGAGTTTTGTATATTTTTTCGTGTTTTCTTTTTTTTTAAAAGTGCAAGTGCCTTTTTATATGAAGTTAATAGGAGGCAAAATAGCCATCGATTGGAGAACGTGAGGTTTTTCTACCCCTTTGTCATCATTATTCGGCAAACACGGGATGAAATTGCGTGATAGATTCTCTTGCGCCGCCACCACACTTTACGATGCGTTTCTCTAAGTCTAAAATTCTTCACTACTTCACCATTGTCGACAATAATTGCAATAAAATTATTTGAAATGAAATAAAATGAAAACTCTTTATTTTTCGATGTGAAAAATTAAAACTTCATTTGTAAAACGTTAACATTTTTTATAATCTACAACCGTTTTAAAATGAGGTTTCTCTGTGCCGGAGAAGAAACGGCGAAAGAAACTCGTAATTTTTTTTATATTTTCAAAGACAATAATATGATATTCTTCATAAAAGTTAAAAAGGAATAGACTATTTATTTCCCTTTATTTCTATAATAAAATTACACTACAAAATAATGCATATATACATAAAGCGAGCTAATAAATAATCCTTAATAATGTCCTCCAGACAGAATTTCGGTAACGGCGGCCAGTCTGAACGGAGACTAGCCATCTGCGCAGAACAGGTGCACTCTCTATTCCCTCAATCTCATAGTCCGATAGGATGATAATCCGTCACGTCCGGAGAGAGATCAGGCGCAGGACCAACGGTTTTACGTGCTTTCCGAGGCACGGGGGTGAAACACCGCCAACTTCCTGACCCCGTACTGCTACTGAGAATTTCTTAACAGAAAAACCCAATTACTGATTAAATAATTGATACACATTTAGCATACTTGCACAAATATCCATTTATTCTTACTAATCTAACATAAGCTTTATACACCTTTGAAAGTTCAAACGAAACAACCACGTCCGCCGTCCCAAGGGAAATCTTATTTCATTTATAAGCTTAAATTTAGACATTTAGGGTCAGTTCACACAGAGATGCGACGATCCCTGATGAGGTCAGTGCTTTCGCACCGCGCAGCGCGTCGCCGCGAGACGCATCGTGAAGTCGCTGCCAGCGGACCGCTTTTGCACGCTGCGCCTACCGACGAAGCACCGCTACGTCGTGATGCGTTGCGCTACACCGCGAGGCATCACGAGGCACAGCGCGGCGTATTGCAACACCGCGGAGCATTTTCGAATTATCTCATTAAATTGTGTATCTCCAGTGTAGTAAATAAAGTTATATTTTGTATCACTATCTTAAAAAGTGCGCCCGTGTCGCGTTGTGTCGCGTTGCGTCACGTCTCAGTGTGAACTGACCCTGAGTTTTATATTTTTACCTTTTTTTATTTATATCTCACTTAAACAATATACATTGTGTCGTAAACATGAAAATTATAATAATAAACTTAAGTTAAATTAAAATAAGTGATAAAATGAAAATTTTTAGTACCATACAATAATTTTGTAATAAATGTCAAAAAAATTACTCGTACAAACAAAAAAAAAGTCAGACAAATGTAACAGGTCTTTTTTACATAGTAAGTTAACAAAACAATGGAAATTGTACTATCATAGCTGCTTGTCATTCAAGTAGTCGTGGATACAGTAATAACATATATTTGACTTAATTATAAAATAAATACCATTTGTAAATCACTCTTGTCATTATGTAAAATAAATTTATATAAATATAAAAATAATCAAATTCTTTCCGCTCTAATCTGACGTAAGCTTTATGCTTATGGAAGCTTGAAGAACCACGTCCGCCGTCCTATGGGAAATCTTATTTCATTTATACGCTTAAAGTTATTTATTTATTTATTTCTTGCATTTACATGTGGTTTTGTGTGACACATTACAGCACATGCACACAGCAAGGGTATAACAATATCAAATAAAGCTAGCCTTAATTCTACCTTAATTCTAATACTAATATTTATATTTTTTTATACATTACAGGTATTATTACAAGTAGTATTTAGTATACTTTATATTACTATATTTATTTATTTACTTCAAGTTTACATAATATTCATCTAATTTATACTTATATTCTTCCATCTCCCTTATATCTTTGGGTAATGTATTATATAATTTAACTGCCATGGAATATGGTCCAGAACTGTATAAAGATAAAGTGGTTTTAGGCAATATTAATTTATTTCTCTTCCTAAGTTAAAAAAAAAACTCGAAACAGTTGTAGAATATCGATTAGAAGATTTGAAATCGACAACATATTTTTTTTCCAACTTGACATTTTTTGAAGCCATTTATGAATGAAAAAAAAAACTATTAAAGTAGACAATTATTACGTAAAGTAGGTACGTAGGCCTTTCTCTTAAATAATCTGGTTCCCTGACATGACAGCTTACTAGGGTTGACAAAATTTTTGGCTTTGATAATTAATTATATTTTATACGCGGTATTTTGTAACACGTTGTATATTTTCTTACTAATTTTCATGATTCTAATATGTATAAAGATGTAACTGTTAATATCTTGTGTTGTATAAAATATGGTCTACAGCTTTCTCTAGAGTCAATATTTGCTAGAATTCTTATGCATTTTTTTCGAGCGATAAAGAGTTTTTGGATGTCTGTGCAGTTTCCCCATAAGGGTATACCGTAGCGCAACCACGCGTGCGCATACGCATTGTAGGCCATTTTGGCTGTATTTGTATTTGTGGACCTTTTTAACTCATTTAGCGCATATATAAATAGACCTTTAGTTTTATATATTTCTCTTACTCACAACCGCAAACTTTTTTACATTATAACATGTATGTAACTTAACTTAAAATATATACGTAAACATCTGTATATATAGCCTCCAATTCCTAGATGGTGAGAGTTTAATTTATCTTTGGGATTTTTTTTATTAAATAGTGCAACAGCTGGAAGGATAGCATCTCTGTGCTTCATGGTACGAAGCTTAACAATAACAGAACATGGCTTGTCGGCATTTTTATTCAGCTTAGCTACTCGGGTAACATATTGGATGTTATTTACTGACAGCGGATTTTTAACAGCTTGTCCTAACTGCACGATGGTGTTTACCAAGTTTTCCGCTTTCTGTTCGGGAATAGCGTTTACTTCAATGTTGCATTATCCCATATGTGATTCGACGATGTTTAACCGGGTTGTGAGGTCCTTGACTGATGCCTGAAATAGGGTATTTTCTTTTTTTAAGTTGTTGACAATAGCGCACTTTTCTTAAATTGAAGCTTTCATCTCTTCAGATTACATACATAGATTCACAAAATCCCGCTATTTGTTAATTAATTGTATTAAGCTGTGCCGTAACGAGGCTTTGAATGGTTGTAGAAAGTTCTTGTTTAATAATGTCACGAAGAGTGTTCTCCGTCAAGAAGTTACTACCATCATTGCTTTTTATCTACGCTGGTGCTGGTGACTCGTTATGTTTTTTAAACATTACGAATCACCATATGTTTTAAACATATTATATATATATGTATATATGTGTGTGTTTAGGACCTTTTTGTACCTTAAGGATAACCTAGAAATTGATATAGCAAGCAACGTGACCTCTTTTTTATGGAATAGAGTGACAAACGAGCACACAGTCACATACACAAAGTACATTTGTCCTCAACTAAGAATCAAAATGCTGATGCGTTGTCACCCCTGATGACTAAGATGGAATGCCACTTTCCAGTAAAAAGGGTCTCTGGTTCTCTACACTCACCATACGAAACACAGCAGCATGAAGCTGCTATTTTACACTGGTATTCTGTGAGAGCGTGTTCCTACCCCGGTCGAGCCGACCAATTCGTGCTACAACCATAATATAGCTGCAGCGTGGCAAATAAAAGTGTAAGCGTGTAAACGGTGAAAGCAATACTATTGTAATAATATTTTTTCAGCTATGGCCTGTAAAAAAAATTGGATTTTCGTCATTATAATAAAGTTTAAAAGAAGGTTCTCGAATCCGATTCAGTCTTTAAAATGTCAGTGGTGGTTGTTGCTGCTTTAATGTTATATCAGATTTTAATTATAAAGAAAAAGAAAATATGGCCATGGAGTTAGGCCATGAATAAAAAAAAGAAGTTTCAGATGAGTTTTTCTAACGCTTTAGGTAAAAAATCCTAACGGAGGACCCTATGTTATACCTTTCTGTGTGATTTGTATGCCAGCGATTGCTTACATTTTGATAAAACTCGCGTCGCGACGTCGCGTGACGACGTGCTTTGCTAGCCGTGTTAATACTGGACAGTTAGCAATTAGGCGTAATAAATTTCTACAAATAAATGAGTTACAGTTTCATCATCATCATCACTACATTCCTTCACACACTGCTGAACATAGGCCTTCTCCAAGGAATACCACAAGGCCACAAAGTCCTGAGCCACCTGCATCCATCGACTTCCCTCATCTCGTAACAGGTTGTCATTCCATCTTGTTACAGTTAGCGAGTATTAATTATAATTATATAAATATAGCTAATATATTCCCTAAGTTAATTTCTACTTTATCATCGGATGTTATTAGCTGCGCAAAATATAATTTGTGGTATGGAAAGTGTGTAAGCACTCACTCTAGAGGGCTCTGTATTGACTTGCTTTATAATTAGATCCTGAAATGGGATCACTATCAAATTAGACTCTTAACGTCAACTACATAATCTTCGTGGTATTGTGTTGATGCATTTGAAAAACACAGTATATTTGAGAACTTCATCCTTTTCTGAAGTTTGTTAAAGACACAAAAATAGGTACTTCTATAAATATTACTAGTTATCATATCAAGGCCGAGAAAATGCATTTACGTTAGGAGGATATGTCGCTACTTATTTTTACCTAAATGGCGCACGTTTCTTCATTATAAAAGGAAAATTTTAGGAACGTAATAGAACTTTCAATGGGAAATCAGTTTGCAACAGTAGTTGACAATGCCAAAATTAGCTCATGAAGAGTATTTAAATTTAACAGCTATTCTATATTGAATAAAACTATTTTTACGGATTTTATCGCGTTTAATTTTACTATTTTGATTCCCGACGTTGCGGGTGCTTTACAGCAACCCATGGTCACGGGGAGGACCATGGGTTGCTGTAAGTTATTCCATAATTATTCTACTCAAGAAACTAGATTATAAAAGTCATTACAAATGCAAAGCACTTTTATGGATGACAACAAAACAAAGTTTATTATTCAATCAAATTTAGAGTGTCTGGAAACCAGTCTTGTGATTTTTTAATTACTTATCCTTTAATGCAACATACCTTCAATTAGGGGTTACAAAGGGCGGACTTAATACCCCTATGGCATTCTCTACCAGTCAACCCTATGAAAGATGATGGCAGGTTATATTTTTTATAGGATAAGGGTGACAAACGAGCACACAGTCCACCTGATGGTAAGTGTTTGCTGTGGCCCATAGACATCTACATCTGTCCTCGATGACAAATGAAAATGCAGATGCGTTGTCACCCGTGAGGACATTGTTAAAAAGAAACTTAAAAATAAAACAGTTGAACTATACTAAATACATTACACAATACAAAACTACCCAAAAATATATATATATATATATATTTGATTTCGATTTGCGTTGCGTCAGCCGAGCGCATTCATAATGCATTTTTGGTAGCTCTTAATGAGATATTGATGCGTTTGTTACTAAACCAACGTTTTAGTATTTTATCTTAGTGTTATTATTTTTCTTATATACGTATATTACATTGTTAGTATTAGATGAATGTACCACGGGGAGTGCTCTGAAGAATTGTTCGGACTAATTCCAGCCGCTCAATTTCACCATCGCACATTGCGATAAAACTCGCGATACCATCCATACCACCTGGATGATTGGCGGTCCACCACTGTGCGATTTAGAAGAAGTTTTCTTCCTCGCACAACTTCCTTGTGGAATCGATTACCACCAGCGATTTTTCCGGACCGATACGACTTAGGGACCTTCAAGAAAAGGGCCTACTGCTTTCTAAAAGGCCGGCAACGCATCTGCAATTCCCCTGGTGTTGCGGTTGTTCATGGGCGGCGGTAGTCACTTACCATCAGGTGAGCCGCATGCTCGTTTACCCCCTCTCCTGTAAAAAAAAAAGATTCTTTAGAGTGTTGAATCGCGTTTATCACTGTTGTAAATTCACCTTTGCATCTACTAGTGAGGACCAGGACCTATAATTGGCTTACTGTAGTTATTATTATTATCTATCCTAAATATTATAGCTGTTGATCTTCCAAATAAAATTTAAAAAAAGTAAAGTTAAAAATGTCATTTCTCAACGTCGCATTAATGAACGATCAATTATGCAGACGGTAATTTTCCGCTGTTAGGTGACAGCGACAGCTGTTAGCGCGTTTCGGGCGTCAGTTGCAGAGACATCGTACGTTCGGTGTAAATTAAATTTTAATATTATTACATATTTTGAAGTTATACTTCTTTTGAGGCGTTTGCGAAAAATGATGACAGTAAATTTTTTACGATGCGCGCGCACACCGAAACCTAAAAGCGACAACTTCAGTTGGTAATTGTCTGTCAACTGTCAAGTTTTCGTGAGAACTGATAACCATAAAACGAATCTATAAAACTTGTTTTATTTTAGTTATTTTTGTTTTGTTACGGTAAAGAAGTATAACTTCTTATGTGCGTACATAAGTACACACACACGTTTTTTTAAAAAATATTTCTATATTTTTTTTATTAGGGTTTTGTTGTTATACAAATAATCTTATAATTCCGTTTTGCCAGTCTATCCCGATGTTTCAAAGTTTCTGAACTATTTTAATTTAAAACAAAAACTGTGGAATCGATTATTTTACTCTAAATTTTTAAATAAAAAATATTACAAGTATAAATTTCTTACAAGGTTGTATCTCCTACACGTAAACAGAGTGTTTTTTAAAAATACATATCATTAAATAGGTCTTTAAAATAGGTACTCAAAAGGTTTGGAACAGCTAGTAACTAAATATAAAACATATTTAGTTCACCGCGACTTGATCCGCGTGGAATTTATTACTTTAAGTATAGTTTTAATTTCTTTGCGCGGAACACTAATTATTTTTCTAAAATAAAAGTAGCCTAAGTTACTCCTTATAAGATCAGCTGCCTGCCACTGAAAGTCCCGTCAGAATCGGTCTAGCTATTTCAGAGATTTGCCGGAATAAACAAACAGACAGACAAAAATTTTAAAAATTGTCTTTTTGTTATAATTACCGTATATACTTTCATATGCATTTATTAAAAATCTGTTATTTTGACATTAAACACCGCCACTTCAATTTGATTTATTTGTAAATTTTATGTATGTTATGTATTTATTAAGCTTCGTTATCAAATGCAATGTAACTCTCATCTAAACCTGCCACCTGCATCAACGTTCAGAAAATTCCTCGCAATACGCACGGTAGTGGAATGTCAAACATCGAGATCTACACTCCCCGTGGTAAACGCGATAGAAGATGCTGAAAGATACAAGATAACAAACTCTCTTTACATCGATGGTGGTTCAAGACGACCGAAAAGAACTTTGTCATTGACGATTCGAGCCACACTCCGTAGAATGAGGTCAAGTGGAAGAGCTGTGGTGCCCCGGCTCAGAAATGTGGACAGGATTCCATATGACGAACCTACACTTTATAAAGCTGCAAGCTGTACATATATGTAATATCATCTTGTTCTGACTACTAACGACTAACTTAACTTTATCTTTCCAATGACTGATGTTATAAGTCACTCAAAATACCGACACTGGGGATTCTGAGACTAACTAACTAACAAGGGGCATTGCAAAATATGATTGATATGCAGAAGAAACAGGTTTTCCCACAGGCTTGGAGCCGGAGCACGTTCCGAGAAAAGTTCACCCCATTTGCATAATTTTTCGGGAAGCCTCTAGGAATGGGTGTTATTAAAGAAGAGTTAGCAACTTCCTACAAGTAGTGTAATAGTCCTTTTGAAAATTGCATCCCTAAAATTACGTATTAGCTAGGAAGAATCTTCGAAAGAAGCGCTTTGTGCCAAATCCCATAGCTCGACTGCCTGCAACCGTCGGTAAGTCAGATAGACAAGAAGACCAAGATAGAAACGGTACCGACGGTCCTAATCAGTTGATGGTCTTCAAGGTACCTCATGAAACGGCAGTTTAATTAATAGACTTCGTTCTTCAGAATATTTCAATTTTTTTATTTAATTAAATAATGAAAAGAAAAGAAGAATGAAAATTTATAATTAATTAAATAATTATCAAACATTAAATTCATATTTATAGGACATTATTTTACAAAACTTGACTAGTGCAGTAGACATTTAAAAATAATAGATTTTTATTAAGGGCAAAATAATCGTTTATAGCTGTAGCTTTCAGGTTTCAGCCGCAAAGTATTATTACTAATCTCGTTACTCACTCGTTACACCCACCGTAATCTGTAATAGAACTGAATAAAATCTAAAATAACATTGTTTAGTCAATATATTGTATGTATGTAAGCGAATATGTATATTACTGGATGAAAGAAAATAAAGAAAGAAAGATTATTTGTGAGAATTAGGCGTATGTATATTAAATCTAAGAATTAAAACAAAAATAGCAGAGCATAACTTCTTAAACACAGTAATAAAACAAAAAATCCAACATACAAGAAAAAGGAATAAATCTCACGAGGTTTTCAAATCTTGATTAACGAAATAAATGTTTATTTTTTCGATTTACTTTCAAGCTAACTTTTAATAATTGAGTACGATCTTGTAAATAAAACAATGTTTAAATATTTACCACTTAGATAAGCGAGTTCAGTTTCATCATTTGAATAGGATCATGTAAACAAAATGCTGTTTAAATATTTACCATTTACATACGTTCAATGTTGTTAGTTTACGTGGTTCAGTTTCGTTAACTATTTTCTTCATTCTTATTTAAAGTTAAAGTCTACAGATATGGGCCTCTCCTGCTACAGGGACGTTTTTTTTTAGAATTAGGGTGACAAACGAGCACAGAGTCCACCTAATGGTAAGTGGATGCTGTGACCCATAGACAACTACATCTATCCTTGATTAAGAATCAAAAAATGCAGATGCGTTGCCACCTCTGAGGACTAAGATGGTATTTCTCATTTCCAGTAAAAAAGGTCTCCGGTTCTCTAACTCACCATACGAAACAGAAAATTGCAGCTCAATACTGCTATTTTACGCTGGTATTCTGTAAGAGCGTGGTCCTTCCCCGGTCAAGCTAACCCAATCGTGCTACAACCAAAAAATAGCTGCAGCATGGCTCTACCACGTAAGAAAGTGCTTTTATCGCCACACTTGGCAGGCAGATTGACGATCACAACATCAGATGTCACTCACATTTAAGGCTGTTCCTCATCGCGGGTCTATTATACGTATGGCGTATACGAGATGGTTATACTGTCATCTATCGGAATCCATGAGATCTTTCTGGCATTTCCCATAGTCACCTCATACTCATACGACACCTTCAGGACAATGGATTCTCCTCTATTTCAAGTTAAATATACAGTTCTAAATATTAGTCTTTTATTTTATTAACCCCTGACGAAAAAGAGGGGCGTTATATGTTTAGCGTGTGTATCTGTGTATCTGTCTGTGGCACCATAGCTCCTGAACGGAGGAACCGATTTTGATTAAGTTTAATTATTTTAAAAGATATCTTAATCGAGAGTGTTCTTAGCTATGTTTCAAGAAAATCTGTTCAGCCGTCTGAAGATCATCAGCTCTTTTCGTTTCGAGAGTTTTGAAACATTAAATTTAAGTTATAAATGTTTGAAATAGTTTAAAACTTGGACTTTAGTAGGTTGTGGGCTCCTTTTTGCCTAAAAGATTGCCCGTAATTATGCTTTTTTCCTGGTGCTTTAAACTAGAACACAGAAGTGGGTGCTGTGCTCTTTGGCGGCAGCAGTAGGTAAATACATTATTGACGGCTTTGTGACGCCATGACTTTAGCAATGAGTTGCAGCGCTACAGGCCGCGGGTTCGAATACCGCACGGAACAAGTATGTATTTGTATAGCCTACAAATAATTGTTCCGGGGTCTGGATGTTTGCCCTTGTGAAATTTACGTATATAAACAGCCCACACGATACAGGAGAAAATCCAAGTGTGGATGTAAAGTTTTACTATAATTAAAAAAATAAATCTACATTATTACAACATTAAATGTTATTGAATTCTTAACTTTAAATATTACAGTACCTAATCATATATGATATTTCCCCAATGAATTAATTATTGCAATATTGTGGAGCTTTTGCTATTATTGAATTGAATATTAATGGCCTCTAATTTTGTAGCCGTTCAATGATATTTTGCAATTTTTTTATTACATTTCATTCGTCACTCGTTTCCTTTTACGTGATATTTGCACACCGATTTATTTCGATGAGCCACTTCTATTCGTCTGTATATTCTTTCATCAATCATGAACCGATCAGGTTATACTTCAGGATGTTGACCCCTAAAAGTGGAAAATAAGGGATGAAGTTTTTAATGTAGCTATTTAGACGACATTCTAGCCTTAGCTTGTGATATTCTTTAGTCCACTAAAAGGTTCAAAAATTTAACTTTTAATAAAAAAAGTTCAAGGAATTAAAAATTAAAAATAATTTTCACATAACAGCTTTTGAAGTCCGGGCTTTAATTCTCCTATACAATATGTCTTAGAAAGCTTAGTTCTTTAAAGTCGGCTTTTACGTTTTATTAAAAAATACAGTGTCCTCATATCATCAGATGGATTTTGTGCAGGTTTATCAGCCTTTACTGTATAATAACCGTATAGTGGCGATATAAGAATATCCACTACCCCATATCGTCCCGTGGGTGTCGTAAGAGATGGCAGAGGGAAACAAATCAGGAGATGGGCAGCAGCGTCTTCCTAATAACGACTAAACATAAAAAACTGCGGTTACCAAACCGCTTGCCAAGCGTGGCAACTATGGAAAATATCCCCTCTATCAGGCAAACTATGGGGGAGGTTTATGTTCAGCAGTGGACTTTAGTTAGCTATAGCTGTATAATAAAAATAAATATAAGATTCTCTATCTCATCGAATTGAATACCGTCATAAAAAGTTTCTTTCATCATACTTCTTCAATTTGAAAGGGCTTTGAATTCTATACACTAAAGAAATCGCCAAATGAAAACGACAGACTTACTGACAGGAGGTAGAAAAGTGATACGTAGGTCACTCAATAAGTTTTGAGATGCTCGAAATTTAAAACTGGAACGCACCCGTGTTATATGTTTCTAAAAAGCAAATTTATTTAAAAATAGAACTCCATAAGCCAATTGCTCAATATTAAAAAAAAATCAAGGTTCTATTAATTTTCCTACAACGCTTCCCGCGCTTTTCATTTAAAAAGATGGATCTTAACCATGAACATTTGTGCGCTATGATATATTATGGTTTTAAATTTGGTTTAACCGAACAATTAAGTTTACAACGGTTACAATCAGCATTAAGGGACTCAGCTCCATCACGCGCAACAATTTTTAGGTGGTTTGCTGAATTCAAAAGGGGTAAAATTAATCTTAAAGATGTCCAAAGAACCGGGGCCCCGCAAACATCAGTAACGGCAGAAAATGTATGGACTACTGAAATGTTGGTGCGAGAAGACCCACGAATCACATATACGGACATCGAAAAGATTGTAGGCATTATTTCGGGGAGCATTTATATCATCCTACATCAACATCTTGGAGTGAGGAAGCTTTGTTGTCGATGGATGGATCCCTCGTTTGCTCTCCGAAAGCAAAAAAATGTGTGGATTGGTGTCATGAAATGCGTCTACGTTTTGAAAACGGGGCATCTAGGCGTGTTTCAGAAATCGTTACGGGTGACGAGACATGGATGTATCAATATGATCTGGAAAATAAAAGGCAATCAACGGTATGGGTCTACTCAGAAGGACAGTTACCGACAAAACTGCAAAGACCTCGCAACGTCGGCAAAAAAATGGTGGCTAATTTTTTTTCGCGGAGCGGACATTTGTCGACGTCAATGCTGGAAAATTGTAGGTCAGTCAACTCTGAATGGTATACTACAGTTGCATTACCCAAAGCGTTTCAAGCTGTGCGGGAGAGAAGACCAAAGACCGGGCTCTGGGGAATCATGCTGCATCACGATAACGCCTCTTCACATACCTCCCTTAGAACAAAAGCATTTATTGAGGAATCTGGTGTTGAAACTCTAAGGCACCCACCCTACAGCCCTGACTTAGCTCCTTGTGATTTTTTTTGTTCTCAAGAGTCAAAAAAATAAATAAAAGGCAAGTTTATTTCAAGCGCCGAAGAAGCCGTGGCTGCCTACGAAGAAGCGATTTCCGACCTGTCAGATCAAGACTGGCAAAAGTGTTTTCAGAGTTGGTTTAGGCGAATGGAACTTTGTATAGAGCATGATGGAGAATATTTTGAAAAGATGTAAAATAAATATTAATAGTATCTAGAATACTTTTTGTATATCTCAAAACTTATTGAATGTCCTACGTATAGGTCTTTAAATAATGAACAATATATAACAAAGTAAGTAAAAAACAGGAAAATGTATATGTTTAGTGATGATATTTTGTAGTATATGTGACATATTTCATTTTTAGGGTTCCGTACCCAAAGGGTAACCAACGGGACTCCTTCTATTCTGTGAAAAATTTTAAAAAAAAATCATTTATAATTATGATACTGTAAATAATGCTCGAGGTAAAGAGCGAGCATTATTTACAGTCTCATAATTTACCACGTGCTCGGCGGTAAAGGAAAACATGGTGAGGAAACCTTCATGTCTGAGAAATAAGAAAAAAAATATTTCGAAGACATGTGCAGTTCGCCAACACGCATTAGGGCATCGCGACGGACATTTCCATCCCCTAAAACCCTCTCAGAAATGAGAGGAGGCCTGTACCCAGCCGTGGGACGTATATAGGCTGTAACTTTACTTTACCTAAATAACGCTCTATCGAAATTAGCACATTGGATTAACGCCAACAATTTGATGTTATGTTGACTTTATTGGAATGAAGTTCTTTATCGGACGATACGGATTTGGCGGATGGGGGCTAGGCGATAAAAAGTGTAAGATTTTTCCGTCACGACCCTTTCTGACGTAGTGTAGACGGCCTTGGTAAGGAAGCGAGATTGAATAATATCGATCTCCCTCGCACTTTTTCTTATTTTGCCATGAAAGAAATATTATTTTATTTTAAATGACGCTTCATTTTAATAGACGCTAGTAATTCATTTAATTGTATTTGTTAAACAATAATATGATACTTTATCAATAATAATATACTACGAAAGGAACTTCGTTCCAAACGAGTGTTCCACGACGCTCACGCATTTTTTTATTTTGCTCTTAGAGAACATTGGTATTCGAATGTTTAACATTAGGTATTGTAAATTTAATACATTTTGCCTAAATGGGGAGGAGTTGAGTCTTTTCGATATAACTGTTTTTCTTGGAATTGCTATTGACGCGAAGCTTTCATGGGGCCCCCATATATCTAAATTAGCAAGCAGACTTAGTTCTGCAGCATAATATGCTATAAGAAAGATTAGAAGTCTCAACAATGTTGAGACAGCTAGATTAGTTTATTTTATTTACTTTCATAGCGTAATATCTTATGGAATTTTGCTATGGGGTAACGCGACTGATATTGAAACCATATTTGTTTTTCAAAAGAGGGCTGTAAGCTCGATTTATGACTTAAATTGAAAAGAGTCGCTCAGAGAAAATTTTAAAGAAATAAACATATCAACTTTAACATCG
Organism: Parnassius orleans; assembly: GCA_029286625.1. Classification (NCBI taxonomy): domain Eukaryota; kingdom Metazoa; phylum Arthropoda; class Insecta; order Lepidoptera; family Papilionidae; genus Parnassius; species Parnassius orleans. The sequence continues at coordinate 2,502,121 of JAGSMP010000137.1, forward strand.
CAATATATTTATGAAAATGTAATGTTCTACATAAAAATATGAATAGCTTTGATAAGAATAAAGATGTTCATACTTTAAACACTAGGAACAAAGATAAGCTTGTAATGCCAGTTACTGACTCCACAGAATTAGCAATACATTTATGCGCTATTACAACAAAATCCCAAAAATATTCAAAATTTGTCTCTAAGCAAGTTTAAAAGTTTTATTAAAGAAAAATTGTATTAAAAGGGTTATTATAATATCAAGGAATACATGAATGAAAATAACCCCTAGGAATGAGGTGATCACCGCCATGCTGGTTCTATTAAAATTCATAAAAGATTCCTCCTTTTTTGAAGTCGGCTGTCGTGTACCATTACTTCAAAAGACATATAAGCTTATAGTGCCTAGTATTCTTATTAAAAATAATAACTGCCTCATTGGTCTCGTGGTCGTAAGGGCGACTGTTGATCATGTGGTCCCGGGTTCGATGCCCGGGCGGGGAGAAAAAAGCCGTTGATCCTGCGCCCGATCTCTCTCCGGTCATGCTAGGTTGTCATCCTATCGGACAATGACAGCATGGGAATAAAAAGTGCAACTGTATCTGCGCATATAACCTCACTGTACTCTATTATCCTGTTCTGCACAGATAGCTAGTCTCCGTTGAGACTGAACGTCATGAAATTAGGTCTGGAAGACATTAAAAAAATAACATAATTAATACAATAACATAACATCACACATAATATGAATGTGTTTGCTTAAATTTTCTAGATTATAATCTAGATTATATAAATAGAAGCTGATGAAAATACCTGTCCCGGTATTATCGCTACATTCAATCTTCAGTCTGGTCGATTGACGTCATCGTTATATAAACACATCCACTGTTCCAGTTCATTGAAGATACGCTGTATCAAGCGTATTAGACAGTATTTTAACAAATATCGAACGATCATAAAATTCTTCTTTCTAAACCTACCTCTTTTATCTCTGCACTACTTTGTGGTAGACTGGTAAAAAATGTCTCAGGTATTTAGTCCACCTGTATACATTAATGTGTGAATGAAGTTAAATAAATAAATAAACATAAAATAAACGCTATACTTATTACATAACTCTCACGTGGTATAGTCACGCTGCTGCTATATTATGGTTGTAGCACGATTGGGTCGGCTCGACCACGCTCTCACAGAATACCGGCGTGAAATAGCAGCTTACTAATGCTGCTGTGTATTGAATTTTTAACTAGATGGCGTTAGCGCTGAATTAAAAGAAGGTTTTGTTACCACCATAGGTTTTAAATATAATTTTCCTACATTTTAATTTGTTACGTTTATATTGTAAGTATGTAAGTTTTTATGTTATTGACTATTAAAATTTTAAGTGTAATATATTAATAATATATATTGTTATTTTTTTTTTGGTTTCTAACATACCCATCATTGTCCATGTAATTTAGGCCGAATTTTGGTCATGGCGGCCTATCTCAACGTAGACTAGCCATTTATGCAAGATATTGAGATATTATGTATGAACCTTGCGAAGAGTAATAGTGTTCTATAATACGTACGTAAGTACCAAAGGAGTACATTACGAGGTAGACTTTAATAGCGCAGGACAGGATTATGGTGTTTGCGCAAGAACAGGTGCACTTTCTATTCCCTCACTCTCATAGTCAGATGGGACGGTAATTCGACACAAATATAGTGAGCTCCGATGCAGAAATAACGACTCACGTGCTTCTGAGGCTCACGGATCAATCGCCGATAAAATGATAGAAAACCCAACTGATTTTAGGCCCGATCACACCTATTACTTAAAGATCAAAATACTTTCCTAGGTTTAGTTTAGTTTTATTTTTCATTTGTTTGCAAGATGAGACATAATATACGAGTAAATACTTACGTAATTTCATTCATTTTTTTAGTGTAATTAGGTACTTAATTTTAGGTAGGTGTGGGATTGTAGTTTTCATTTTATTAATACCAGTATAAGCAGCACTTACCATAGTACCAATAATTGGTGATGGAGCTTGCTTATTTAGGGCAATCTCTTATCTGTTGTATTGGAACCAAGTGTTGGCTAAAGAAATTGGGGATTATGTTATTGCGGTCATTTTGTTATTTATTTACATTAAGAAACACTAGCGTATAGTTTGCCCAATTCGTTTGTGGGCCCGTCTACTTGTTCATCCGTTAGTTTGTCTGATTGATTACCTAACTGAATGTTTTTATCCAGACAGTGAAGTGTCTTTCTGGGTCTTCGCGACAGTTAAAATTGCAAATAAATCACTATCACTTATAATAGCAAAAGTACAAATTCCACGCGAACGAATTTATGATCACAGCTAGTATATAACATAATAATAGCAGTAATATATATCAGTGAATAATAGGCTCTATCCTTGAAAGTCCTTAAGTCATTACGGTCCGAAAAAACGCTGGCGACAGCTGAGTTTATATTTTACTGCACAGTGCGGCATAAACATAATTTTTTTGTTACAGTTAAATGCCTGTTTCTACATTTGAGCCTTTTCAGGATATAATCAGATCAACAGGTACATCGTAATTTTTGTATAAAGCTAGTTAGACTCAAAGCCTAGGGCAATCACATGTCCGGAGAGCGACATAGGCTACATTTTATTCCTTTTTATTCTCATTCTTTCTGGAAAATTCTTATTAAAATTTCACTAAGCACATAGACATAATAACAAAGCAACCTTATTGTATTTACAGTGAATAAATTGGGTACACAAGAGAAAATTCTTATTTTCATCGGAAAATTATCTTTAAGTCAAAGTCCGATGGCGTAATAAATTTATCTATATCTCCTAAGTACAAACTTCCAAATTCAACGAAGTGAATATTCCTTTTAGTATTCCTTGTCAAAAACAGCAAAAACTGAACTTTTGCTGGTTTTAATTAATATAGAAAATTACCTCGGAGTCTGTCTGCTCACTCAGAGACTATTTCACGTAGAAAATTTAAAAATGGCTTAGTTGCAACAATTTGCAGTTACATTTTTCAGTTTCATAATATAAGCCGGTTAAGTTTTAAAATCGGAATTTTCAAATGAAAATATTAGTTTTAGGGGTAAAACGTCTAGATTACTGGATACTGGATATTCATACGTGGTAGAGCCATGCTGCAGTTATATTAGTAGTATAGTTGTAGCACGAATGGGTCGGCTCGACCGGGGAAGGACCACGCTCTCACAGAATACCAGCGTAAAATAGCAGCTTAATGCTGCTGTGTTTCGTATGGTGAGTGTAGAGAACCGGAGATCCTTTTTACTGGAAAAAAAGGCATTCTATCTCAGTCCTCACGGCTGACAACGCATCTGCATTTAAATTCGTAAACGAAGATAGATGTAGATGTCTATGGGCCACAGCAACCACTTACCATCAGGTGGACTGTGTGCTCGTTTGTCACCCTTATTCTATAAAAAAAAAAAAAAAAGCACGAATGGGTCGGCTCGACCGGGGAAGGACCACGCTCTCACAGAATACCAGCGTAAAATAGTAGCTTAATGCTGCTGTGTTTCGTATGGTGTAATACAATACAAATATTAACGTTAAATTTTATTTTCCTTATTTTGATATTAAATTATAATCTTCAATTAATTTTTAAACGCATTTCATGGCAGAATATATCAGAAAATAATAAAATTAGGAATTTTTAATACCATATTTTTAGAAATAAACTATCAGATCTAACGGATACCTTAGTCGGTTTTGTTGCTACTACATTAAAATTTATCGATTTTTACTCTATACAACGGTTTAAAAATATTGAATATAATATTGGGTTATAAGTGAAATAGCAATGGGCCGACCATATAGCTTAAAAAACCGACCAGCGATGGGAACGAAACGTTCTCAAGAGGCAATGTACCGGTAAACGTGTAGGGCGTCGCTCCGCTAGATGAAGGACGTCCTGGTAAGACATGGACTAATATAGATGCACTTGACTCAGGACCGTGTCTTGGTTCATTCCTTGAGGTAGGTCTTTGTTCAGCAGTGGACTTATGAAAGCTGAAAAGCTCTATTGAAGATGGACTTTGTACACTTCATGGATGGAGAGTGTTACTATGTTCTTCACATCTTGCTTGTTATTAAACCAGTTTTGGATAGACTAGTTACAAAGGGAGAGGGGGCAATTTTAGGAGAACTTTGCTTTACCTCGATAAGCAGACACTGATAATAAGTCTAGTAAAGCTATCGCCAAGTGTCTTTAACATACAATAACCAAGAAAATATCTACCTAATATGTTATCCTAGGACTTTAAAAATTTACTGAAAATTTACACACTATCAACAGTATAAAAGTTAAAAAAAATATTATGAATTTTCTTTAAGTTTATTAGAAATAGTTTCTATGAACACTGAATCTCTCATAACATCGTTGACCTATTTATATGATTGTTCAAATACCGTCTACTCTGTAACTTCTCGAGCCACAAAGGCGCTCGTTAAAAAAAAACATTGTGTCAACGTTAGGAAAGTTCTACCTTAAATTGCTGAACCCCGTTTGTCCGATTGGTAGTCGGACCGATCGTTCAAATTGTTTTTTTCCGTTTGACCGACGCAGCAAATAGAAACTCTAAACAAGTCCAAAGGTTAAAACAGTAATTATAAAACCCAATTTCGTAAAAAAAGTTTACAGAAAAGAGAAAAATTTTATATCCTATATCGCTTTTACAACTAAGATGATTATAATAATACTTAGGCTACACAGAGTGCCAAAATATGGACATACATACACTCAAAAATATTACTTCTCCTTCTGGGGCAGTCGGGTAATAAGTTCGTAAAGTGTGCATAATATAGTTTTCTCGAGTAATATAATAGGTGTCATATATCATTTGAAATTATATAAATCTAAATCATTTATATTATTAGTATTCGCTCAAATAATATAAAATGATAAATTTTATTAAATTTATGAGAGGAACGCAAAATTATATTACATCAAGTTTATTAAAATGCCTAGAAATTACTATAATTAACGAGTGAAACCATAAAAATTAAGTAAAATAGTTAAGTTACAGCCTTCACAGGTCCCACAGCTGGGCACAAAACTCCTTTTAATCCTGAGATCGTATTGAGAGGATCGCCACACAGCTCCAAAGCGTGTTTTTAGGGTTCCGTAGTTACACAATAAGGAACCCTCATAGTTTCGCCATGTCCGTCCGTCCGTCCGTCCGCGGTTTTACACAAAGACCATAGGTGCTACAAATCTGTAATTTGGAACAGTTATAGATATTAATCACGCCTACAAAACTTTGAAATAAAATCTTAAAAAACATTTTTATTTTGGGTACCTCCCATACAAGTGTGTAAACCCCTCGTGTGTAAAAAAAAATGTATCGTTGGATAGGTCTTTCAAAAACACTGGGGGTATGGAATAACATCTTTTCGATTCAGGGGTCCGTTTGCGAAATATTTAGCTTTAAAGTGGTATTTTTCATTAGAGTCATGTGTCACCCCCCTCTACCAACTAAACCGCTGTTTTTGGAAATGTTAAAAGTATACACGGTAGTAGTATATATAATGAATTTAAAAGAAAAACTATCACAGCTAAGTAGAATTGAGAAGTGAACGAGTAATAATCGACCAACTTATAAAATACATTTGGATTAGTAAAATTTCGTTACAACTCCATAGAAAATTATCTAAAACGAGCTACATTATAACTTTGTAATGTTATTGTAAACTGTAAAAAATAAACATTTTATGAAGCAAACGACTTATATGCATTGCTACCATAGCTTTACTTTTTCATTTGCGTGATAGGCAGGGAGGATATTTCTTACTTACTTACTGCTTTCATTTATTTTTTAGTTGGTAGTTATGTAGGTCTTATTCAAAGTATTCATACAATCATATAGCCTCGTACAGATTCATTCGTCACACTCTTGGTTTACGCGGGCGACCTCAGGATAATTTAGGGCAGTGGTGATTTACGGTCATATATGTATATCTTAGGGTTGCACTGCCGGGAATATATAGATAGATAGTCACTTCGATCATCTTTGTACTTAATTGGCATCTGAATGATTTGATATTAATTGTATTATTTCCAAAATCGAAAAGTTTTTTTTAATCTTCTTTGAATACCACTCCCTATAAGTCTGATTTGAAAATAAGTCCTTCAGTTACCATCCTGTAAAATAGCATCACGCTATAAGCAGGAGTGCTACCTGACCTGGGCTGACGCATCAACGTCTCGGGATGTAAACACAAGAGCTTTTAAAAAAAAGTATGATTCCGCCTCCAGGTCCTTCAAAAGAGTCATTGCCAAGGCAAGGTCTGAGCACATCGGCAGAATTGGCGAGAAGCTAGTTCGCCTTCCTTCGGGAACCCTTGCATTCTGGTCTCTCGCCAAGGCTGTCCAAGGGAACTTCTGTCAGCCATCTCTTCCATCTCTGCACAAAGCGGATGACTCACTGGCCCATGCCGCAAAGCAGAAAGCCGAGCTGTTAGGCTCTCTCTTTGCGTCCAACTCGACTCTTGATGATGGGGGGAACAGACCGCCGACCACCCCGCGGTGTGAGTGCTCCATGCCGGATGTGCGGTTTACATAACGCTCGGTTCGCAAAGCACTCCTTACCCTGGATGTCAGCAAGTCGAGTGGGCCTGACGGAGTCCCTCCCATTGTGCTGAAGACGTGTACTCCGGAGTTGGCACCGGTTTTAACGCGTCTTTTCCGGTACTCCTACTCCCTAGGCGTAGTCCCGAATTTATGGAAGACAGCTTTGGTCCACCCGATCCCTAAAAAAGGCGACCGCTCAGACCCGTCTAACTACAGGCGTATCGCCATCACCTCCTTGTTCTCCAAAATAATGGAATCCATTATAAATTGCCAGCTCATGAGGTACCTTGAGGATCACCAGCTGATTAGTGACCGCCAGTACGGTTTTCGTCAGGGTCGATCAGCTGGTGATCTTCTGGTCTACCTGACTCATAGATGGGCGGAGGCAGTAGAGTCCAAGAGGGAGGCATTGGCCGTTAGTTCTTTCGAACTTCTTTCGAAGCTCCCTTCCTATTGGCTTCCCGAGAAATTGTTCAAATGGATCACCATTTTCCTTGTTGATCGGAGCATCAAGGTCGTAGTTGACGGTGCATGCTCTGATTACAAGCCTATCAACGCTGGTGTTCCAAAAGGCCGCGTGCGATCACCAACGCTGTTTCTCCTGCATATCAATGATATGTTGCAAACTGGTAACATTCATTGCTATGCAGACGACAGCACTGGTGATGCCTTATATACCGACCGTGCAAATATTTCTCGGGAAAACATCGCCGAGTACCGGGACAAACTTGTGTCTGAAGTCGAGTCTTTGCTGAACAAAGTCTCGGATTGGGGGCGACTAAGTTTAGTCCAGTTCAATCCCCAGAAGACACAAGTTTGCGCGTTTACAGCTAAAAAGAACCCCTTTGTCGTATCTCCTCAGTTTCAAGGCACTCCCCTTGCTTTCTCAGCTAGCATCGGAATCCTCGGTGTCGACATATCGAATAGCGTGCAGTTTCGTGGTCACTTGGAAGGGAAGGCCAAATTTGCCTCTAAAAAGCTTGGCGTGCTCAGCAGAGCGAGACAGTATTTCATGCCGGCACATCGCTTGCAACTTTACAAAGCGTAAATTCGGCCTCACATGGAATACTGTTCTCATCTCTGGGCCGTGGCACCCCAGTGCCAGCTCCTTCCACTTGACCGCATCCAGCGCAAAGCGGTTCGAATCGTCGACGACCGAGTTCTTTCTGATCGGCTCGATTCACTGGCGCTGCGTAGGGATGTTGCATCACTTTCCATTTTCTATTGAATCTACCACGGGAAGTGCTCTGAGGAATTTTTCGGATTAATTCCAGCCGCCAAATTTCACGAACGTACATCGCGTCAAAATTCACGATACCATCCTCACCATCCGGATGCTTGGCGGTCCACTACTGTACGTTTTATTAGGAGTTTTCTTCCTCGTACAACTTCTCTGTGGAATTTTTTACCACCGGCAATGTTTCCGGACCGATACGACTTAGGGACCTTCAAGAAAAGAGCTTACTCTTTCTAAAAGGCTGGAACGCACCTGCAATTCCCCTGGTGTTGCGGTTGTTTATGGGCGGCGGTTGTCACTTACCATCAGGTGAGCCGCATGCTCGTTTGCCCCCTCTTCTATAAAAAAAAAACTTCCTATTTGGGCCTATTTTTAGTCCGCGAACTCACTTATTATGCTCATTATCAAGAAAGCCCACGTATTGTGACGGGCAACTACGGAACCCTATCTCTACATTGTGCATGGCCCGACACGCACTTAGCCATTTTTTATTTATTTATTGTCGAAGAACCAACAGCATTTTTGTAATAATTACAAAGCCAAGTAACATTTTACATTTCTTTCTGCCAATTACAAGTTCTTACTTTATATAAATATAATTTTAACATTTCGGTAGCTTTTAATGGCTAAAATGGCAGATAATTTGGATTCCAAAAAGAACAACAATACCCCAAAATGTTTCGTATATAGGAATAATACAGAACTTTAATAAATTCAGAATCTTAGAAAGAACGAACACCCTTAAAACAAATCCTAAGTTTTTTTACGCATTTGTAAACATTACCGTGATTTGATTAGACGTGAGCATTTTGGAATCAAATATAACGTTAAAATATTTGGTTTGGTAAGCATATTTTAAAGGTATGTTATCTAATTTATTTCGATATTCAATTTTATATCGTTTACGGGTGAAGGTAATTTGATAACATTAAAAAGGTTAACACTAATACGGTTATCACGGTAAAAGCATCAAAGACGGCTTAAGTATTTATAAAGTTGTTGTGCTAACTATGCGTCAATTTTAGTGTCGTCCGCATACGTAGAACTTCTCTCTTCTATCTGGACCCAATATTGAGACTTGAGGGACTCCAGATGGGACATCTACGAAGTCAAGTCGATGCTCAGCTATAACAATAGCTTGAGAACGGTTATTAGGTAGGACTTCACGTGTCCTTGAAATATTTAATTTCTTAAACTCGAAAATTAAGACCTAGAAAATTTACACGGAGTGCTTAGTCTATAAACTAATACGGCTCTCATAAAAATCAAAATAAAATACTTAGTTACTTTTAAGAATACTTTATGAGTATTCACATAAAAATTCAATTTAATTTGGTTTCTCTTTTAATGTATTACTCATTACCTTAATATAAAAAAAACGAAATCTTAAAACTTAAATTATCATACAGTCCTACTACCCACGGTATAGTGTCAAGAACTCTGGCTACGTTTCCTCGCTGAATGGCTATACTTAGCCTTTTAGCGAGAAGAGAACCAGCCCTTCTATCACCAGCAGCGAGCAATTTCACTTTTTCATTTTGTATAATAAATAGAAAAAATCCCCTACGAATATACTTGTATGTCGGTCAGGCGAACGGGAAACAATCTTTTATTTATTTATTATAATCTAATGCTTTACAACAATCCCACCGGTGATAAGAGGCAATGAAGCCCTAGAGGGTAAATCGCATCGCATCTTAAGGTAATAAAAGCCTATTCAATCTTGCATTGAAGGCGCCCATCGTGATCGGACGAAAAGTCAGAAAGGCAAATTATTAAAAGACGGCTACCGTTTGGTTCGAATGCATGGAATATCGACAACAAAGGGTTGAAGACCCACCGACCGCCTGGTTGTCCGATTGTGGAAGGAAAACGAACTGGATTTGATCTAGACTAGCCCGAGCATTCTGTAGGTATCTCTCCACTACTGTAAAATAAATCCGCCTGTATACCCAATGACACCGGACATAAGTATGTTATTAATATGCAGCAGAAAGAGAGTTGCGGAGAGAACCGACCCCTGTGGAACTACGGGGCTAACCGTCATAGGGTTGGACGAGCAGCCTTCGACAACGACTTAAAGAGATCGTTAACTCAGAGAGTCTTACACCCAGTCAATCAGACCAGTAGATAAGCCATACGCTGGAAGTTTACCCAAAAGGCTAGCGTGCAAAACGCCCACGAGACATCAAGAGAAACAGCAAGTGCTTCACCACTGTTCTCGAGGGTCTCCACGCATATGTGAGTGTCGAATACGCTAGATAGTCCCCAGTTAACCTCACTCACTCACACCCCGTCCCCATTTCAGCGACACGCGTACTGGCGCTGGTGATGAAATGAATGAAATGAAAATGAAATCATATGACTATATTACATGCTCCATAATCTTAATTAGTATTTAGGTAAATGTAATTTTATTAGCTTTTATGTTTTATTCTTGAAATATTTATTTTAGAAGTTTTATTTTGCAAGATATAACCGTTAATCTAATCTCTACAATAAATTCTGAGCAAAGCGTAGGTAGCTTATCACATTAACGTCGCGCTGTTGAGACCTATGTCAACAGTGGGATGATTTCCAATTTCAATTTATTTTAAATGAATGTAATGAAAAATCAATAAAAAAATGTCTTATTTAGTAACTTTGATATAGGACAGGGTATGCCAGGTTTCATATATTATGTAGGTCGAACAGGTAAAGTCTAAGGTGTAAGTGAGGCGCCATTATTGTAAAACATAAAAGCCAGGCATACTTGAAAGCGCAATCAAAGGTTTGTCAGCGCTGTTAGAAAAGAAATCTACCGAAGTTATCACTTAATTGCAGTACGAATGGGAGAGCCCAACCGTGGAAGGACCACATATATATATGTACACACGCGCTTTATACTAGGTACCACCCGCTTACCCAGTTCTACCACCAAACAGAAGTGTGTGCACGGCAGTTTTCCGATTTGATGAGTATAAATACTAAATAACAGGCAATTTTACCGTGTGTCTAAGAATATCCACTACCCCATATCATCCCGTGGGTGTCGTAAGAGGCGACAGAGGGAAACAAATCAGGAGATGGCAAATATCCTCCCTATGAGGCATTCTATGGGGGAGGCCTATGTTTAGCAGTGGATTTTAATAGGCTGTAACGGTAACGGTAATAGGCCATTAGACATTCCACCTTAGTCGCTAGATGTGATAACGCATCTATAGCCTTCTTTGCTTGAAATTGGTTTTAGTTTCAGGTGTCCATGGGCTGCAGATACCACTTACTATCAGGTGAACTGTAAGTTCTATTGTCATTTCATTTTTATAAAATAAATATCTGCGTTCGCCCAAACTGAGTACACTGAGGCCCATCACAAACTTTTTTTTATTATGGCCATATTTTGCTAAGGTAAATCCCTACTCTCGCAAAGAATATTTTCTACGTGGTAGAGCCATGCTGCAGCTATATTAATTGTATAGTTGTAGCACGAATGGGTTGGCTCGACCGGGGAAGGACCACGCTCTCACAGAATATCAGCGTGAAATAGCAGCTTAATGCCGCTGTGTTTCGTATGGTGAGTGTAGAGAACCGGAGACCCTTTTTACTGGAAACGAGGCATTCCATCTTAGTCCTCACGGGTGACAACGCATCTGCATTTTGATTCGTAATCGAAGATAGATGTAGCTGTCTATGGGCCACAGCAACCACTTACCATCAGGTGGACTGTGTGCTCGTTTGTCACCCATATCCTATAAAAAAAATTACAATCATGACGTGATAAGGGAAGCGTATACGACATTTCGTTTACTAGAATTCGTTTACGTGTAACGGTTAACGTTTTAGTACTACCTGAATGATTATGTAATTCATCAACATCCTCATCATCACTATTAACGCCCTTCACAGGTCCACTGCTGAACATAGGCTTCCTTTAAAGAATGCCACAAAACACGGTCCTGAGCCACCTGCATCCATAGACTTCCTGCATGTCTTACCATTTTGTCACTGCATCTAGTACCACCGCCCTACACTCGTTTGCTAGTACGAGGCTGCCGTTAAAAAAACCTCTCCTCCCCATCGGTTGTCGGTTCTTCGACAGAGGGAAACTGAAACAAGAAATAGGCAGAAGTTTCTTGCTCAAAGTAATAAAAAACTGCGGTTGACAAGGCGTTAATAAGCATTGCTATGATAAATGGGGATATTTGTCACCCTTATGAGTAACTTTTGATAGGTTGTTATGAAAAGAAACTTGAAAACTCCGTCACTAATCCAATTCCAGATGATTTTCTAGGCCTTTTCCCAGGGATGGATTTCTGAATGGTACCACTACTCTGTGGTTTTTTTCTCGCTACATGTTCCAATGATCATCGAATAGGTATATTCGTTTTTCTTTATTTTTTTTTAAATACGTTACCTCCACACTAGGATTTCTCCTGTATCGTGGTGGCAGTTTACAAACATTCATTTCACAAGAACAAACATCCAGATTCGAAACAATTATTTGTAGGCCATACAAATACTTGTTCCGTGCGGTATTCGAACCCGCGGCCCTTAGCGCTGTAACTCATTACTAAGCCACTACGCCACGGAGCCGTAAATATCTGCGTTCGCATAGAGTACAATAAAATAAACACAAGAAAGCTTAATAAAGTAACTTGATTTAAATAATAAAAATATTCAGAAACCATGAAATTAATGTTTCAAGAAAGAAATTGTCTCTAGGGAGGCGGCAGACGGTCGTTTCCGTTGGGGTGGGTTATAAATGTAAGTCATTAAGAAGTTTAAAGTCGCATTAAGAAGATTTCATTTTAAATATATCATTGTCGATTATCTTGATTCTATTTTTCATGATTTTAACGTGGTAAGCCCACGTTGTAGCGTATAATAGTTGCAGTACGAATGGGAGAGCCCAACCTTGGAAGGACCACATTCAAGCAGAACAGCCAGCGTAAAATAGCAGCTTAATGCTGCTGTGTTTCGTATGGTGAGTGTAGAGAACCGGAGATCCTTTTTACTGGAGGCATTCTATCTTAGTCCTCACGGCTGACAACGCATCTTCATTTAAATTCGCAAACGAAGATAGATGTAGATGTCTATGGGCCACAGCAACCACTTACCATCAGGTGGACTGTGTGCTCGTTTGTCACCCTTATTCTATAAAAAAAAAATAGCAGAACAATGCTTCCGTATTTTATTTATATCGTCCCGAGGTTGTCGTTAGAGGCAACAGAAGGAAAATTAAACAGGAGATGAGCAGCAGTATATTCCTGATAATAACTCAAAATAATAAAAAAACTGCGGTTGCCAAGCGTGGCAACTATGGCAAAATCCCCCCATGAAGCAATCTATGAGGGAGGCCTATGTTCACTTTTATAGGCTGTATGGAGTGCATAATTTTATTATGGCCAGAGTGACGAGAATCGGAGACACCTTTTACTGTTAAAAAACCATTTCATCTTATTCATCAGGGTTGATAACGCATCTTAATTTTGATACTTAATCGAGGATAGATGTGTACGACTATGGGCTGTAGCACGCACTTACCATCAAGTACCGAAACTGTGCTCGTTTGTAATACTTCTATGAAAAAAAAACTATGCGACGTGAAGTCACAATAATACAAACCGTACTCAACTTTCCGCCTTGCTTCATATAATTCGTTTCGCATCGTCGTTTTATCATACGAAATACAAAGAGAAACTTTTTCCAATATACGGACGCCTCCAAAATATTAGTTTCTTTGTTCGTAAAATAGTTGCCACCATTTATAGGAATGAAAAAGTGTCGCATAAAACGTAGTGTTTATTTATATACTCTTTGGTGTCACGTAGCGTACCGAATGATGACAATTTTGCCAAACTAGGAAAAATAAATATACAATCATTGACCTATAAGTCGATGTATACAATGTTGACATCCGTAAATGTTAAATTAGACGTTGCATCGTTTTTGTATATTAATAAATCCAGGATACTTCAAGAACTCGCGTTTTTATTTTGCTGCGTTTTAGAGTAGGGAGGGAAGTGAAAAAAAAATCGATATTTTTAAACAGTATCGAACAGTATCGATAATTATCGCGTGATAAATATCGATATATTGTCATTTTATGCAGTAGGATGATGAGGGCCACAATTTTAGTACTGGATGTTTTGGCAACATAAAAAAAGCACCAGAATGTTTTTGTTGTTGCTATTAAATTATAAAATACATTAAAATATATCGAAATTGATACGAATTCGATACTCTAAATTAAATATCGAACATCGATATATCGCGATTTAAAATTTTGTAGGTAAATATCGATATTTAGATATATTGATATTTTTTACTCACGCCTACTGCTTATTTGATTATCGCCGTGACTTTGCAATGGCGTCTTTTCTAAGAAACCGCAACTCTCTCGCTCCAGGAAAGTCTAAAATCGTCAGTAAATATTTCATGTATTCAATGATATAGTTTTTCCAATGCAGGACCTAAACACAAAGTAGCCAACTGCCCCCATCGTTTAAAGCCCCACGGTCTTAAAAAAAAATTTTACGTGGTATAGGAAGTTTGAAAAATGAAGGGAGCCCCCACATTCGGATTGCGTATTAGTGCCTCTACTCTACATACAGTTTGACTCTGTTTCAATGGGAAAGACAGGTTTATTACTGCAGTAGAGTTGTTTTTTTTTATTAGTTGTTCCTACTAGGCTGTGGCGACAATTTACGCTGCACGACTGATAATCGTTGGGTTGTTGACTGCAGTCAGCTCACGATGCTGGACGACAACGATATTCTAGACACGTATTATTTTTAAGGACCCTTCTCAAAAAGTCGTGCACACGTGGGTCACGTATATAAGCCGACCAAATTTATTTCAACGACAGATACTTGTGACAGCTGTCTGTCGTCTAGGCTAGACTGTGCAAAAATTTTATTAAGTATCCGCACCGGCTTCGCACGGGTGATTTCTGGATTTCGACAACAGCGCCACCCACCGGGCACAAATGTAAATCTTAACCATCTAGGGACACAATCAAACACACGCAAAAAAACCATCAAAATCGGTCGAGCCCTTTTTGAGTTTTAGCGAGATTAACGGACAGCAATTGATTTTTATATACGAGTATACTCGTAGTAAGTATAGTATGTGTAGAGATTATGAGTCGATAAATTTTGCACGGCAAAAATTGTGCCAAAAGGCACAGTACAATAATCGAGATGTATTATTTATATTTATAGTATACTATATAGACCATTACCCATTGAACTTGACTATATGGTGTCGTGTATAATATTTTCATATAGAATATACTATATAGACCATTACCCTTTGAACAGGACTATATCGTGACGCCAAATGAGAACCGATTCTTAATGTAATCAAGACAAAAATAATACATTAAATCAATGTAATAAATTTATTTGTAGACACATTTTCAATATATTTTGTAAACTTGATAGTCAATAACCTATGCTTATATTTTCAATAAAAAAAGTTTATAATTTTAACATTCCATTCGTCCAAATTCAACTGCTGAATATAGGCCTCCTCCATGTATTACTGCATCGGTATTTGTCAAAGTTGGCACTCTTTGTAGGGGGGTGCAACCGCAGTTTTTTTTATTTTTAAGTTGTTAATAGAAAGACGCTGCTGCCCATGTACTGGTTTGTTTCCCTCTATCGCCTTTTAGAACACCCACGGGACGATATGGGGTGTGGGCAATCTTACAGCGCCACTACACTTTGAAAAGTTTATCGTGTGATATAAAAATAGATATATAATTATTATTACTTATAATTAACATGGTTTACAAAGAATTCACTTCTATAAAGCTAGGATCTGTAAAGCGCACATATATATGTGTATATATATATATATATATATATATATATATATATATATATATATATATCATTACAGTTACAGTTACCTTCACAAGTCCACTGGTGAACATAGTCCTTCCCCACGGAATGCCACAAAGCACGGTCCCGAGCCACCTGCATCCATTGACTTCCTGCATGTCTTACCAGGTCGTCACTCCATCTAGTGGGGACGCCCTACACTCGCCTGCCGGTACAGGCTGCCACTCGAACCTTTCTTCCCCATCGGTTGTCGGTTTTTCGAGCTATATGGCCGGCCCATTGCCACTTCAGCTTACTAATCCTTTGGGCTATGTCGGTTACTCTGGTTCTACTACGGATATCCTCATTTCTAAGTTTATCACGCAGAGAAACCCCGAGCATAGCCCTCTCCATAGCTCGACCTTGAGCTCCCTCATACGGCCAGCAGTGAAGGACCACATCTCAGTTCCAAATGTCATCACTGGCAACACGCACTGGTTGTACAATTTACTTTTGAGGTTTTGAGGTATGCCTGACGAGAAGATGGGTCGTAATCTCCCAAACGCTGCCCAGCCGAGTTGAATCCGTCGATTGACCTCTCGGTCGAAGTTGGACTTACCTAGTCGGACTATTTGTCCCAGGTAAACATATTCGTCAACAACTTCGAGCTTAGTGCTCCCAACAACTACCGGCATAGGTGTGACATGGACATTAAACATGATTTTTGTTTTGTCCATGTTTATCTTGAGACCTATCCGTTGGGAGACACTATTGAGGTCATTGAGCATAGTGCTTAGGTCCTCCAGCGATTCTGCCATAAGGACTATATCGTCGGCAAATCGAAGGTGAGTGATGTACTCGCCATTGATGTTAATACCGTATCCTTTCCAGTCCAGTAGCTTGAAAACGACTTCCAATGCAGCAGTGAAGAGTTTCGGGGATATAACGTCACCCTGTCTTACACCTCTCTGCAGTTGGATAGGTTTCGTAATCTGGTTCTGTACTCGAATAGCCATCGTAGCCCTACTGTATAAACACTTCAGCACCTCGATATACCGACAGTCCACTTGGCACCGCTGAAGGGACTGTAGCACCGCCCAGATTTCGACGGAATCAAAGGCTTTCTCATAGTCCACATACGCAAGGCAAAGTGGCAGATTGTACTCTACGGTCTTTTGTAAAATTTGCCGAAGGGTATGTATGTGGTATCTATGGTGCTAAAGCCTTTTCAGAAACCGGCTTGTTCGGGAGGCTGGAAGTCGTCGAGTCTGCATGCGAGACGAATCGTAATGACTCTCGAAAACAGCACGTAGACGCGGCTCAGAAGGGAAAGCGGTCTGTAGTTCTTCAAGAGAGCGTTGTCGCTTTTCTTGAAGAACAAGACCACCACACTTCTGCTCCACGCCTCCGGTGTAATGCCACCATGGAGGACGGAATTAAAGAGCTTCTGAAGGACTTCAAGTACCGGTTTTCCACCCGCTTTCAGAAGCTCCGCTGTAATTCCATCCTCGCCTGGGGCCTTGCCGTTTTTAAGGTGCTGGAGAACCATTCTAATCTCGCTCAGACTAACGTCCGGGATATCATCGGAATAGTGTCGGATAAGACTTGCTCTTGGATCGTTACTCACACTTGCGTATGGCTCCAACGATGACGTGTACAGCTGCCCATAGAACCTCTCAATCTCACTCAAAATCTCAGGTGTCCCGGAAACGATGCTGCGACATTCGGTCTTCAGCTTCGACAGTTGGCTCTTTCTGGCAGACAGATTTCTAGCAAAGACTTTGGAGCCCTGGTTCCGCTCGATCGCTTCTTCAATACGAGCTGTATTGAAGTTGCGCAAGTCCCGCCGCATGCATTTGGAGATCTGTCTGTTCAGTTGCCTGTATGCTGTCAAATCTGTTGAAGACTGTAGCTCCCGTCTAACAAACATGAGAATAAGAGTGTGATCGGAGAGTTTTTGTGTTCTTCTGCGACGGGTCTTACAGAACTTAGCTCCGACCGCATGGACAGTTTCCACAAGCTTGTCACTCATAACGTCCACTGCATTGCAATCTTCTAGGCACTGAGAACGATTTTGTAACTCGACCTGAAAGTATTCGGGACTTTGGATTAGAGCACGAGTGGGACGGAACGTTGACTTCAATAGACGTGACCTCTCCAACTTAACGTTTAAGGTTCAGTGTGCCTCTCACCATTCGGTGATCGCTGCCAGTTTATATAAGAGTAGCCAAATTTTAAACTTAAGTTTAAATATATTAATAATGATAATAATGATATACCTACCGTTATTGCAGTTTTTGAAAACACGAGTAAATAAGGCTTCTACTTTTATTTGCAATTATCCCAAATTGAATGTAATTTATGGGCAACAACTACGCGTACTGTTATAGATCCCCTTTTATAGGGATCCGCTGACACAAAGCACACGGTCAGCACTCTCTTAGTAGCTTCAGTACTTTCTCATTTTCAAGACTAGCAATACCAGTCAGTCCGTCATACCTCTCATCCGAAATACTCGCCTCTCAAATTCAATTCTTAATTTGTGTCTTTCTATAATAAAATACAGTTGTAATTCTAAATAGTTTTTAAAAGACATTTCGTGAAGCCCCGTATAACATTGGTGGCAGCGGTGGGATCTATAAGGTCCTTGGTGCCTCTGAGGACTCAATTGTGCAATTACTAAAACATTCTGTGTTGTGATCTCTATAAATACTTACCGCAAAACTCGTTTCTTCGCTGAACTTGAAAACGATACCCGCCTGGCCGCATGAAAATTTATGCTAGAAGTCATACAACTGAAAGAAAAGAAAAGAAAGTAGAAGAATACCACAAGCATCTGCATCATTCGCAAACCGAGTCTACGAAGTCAGCAGTGCTGCACACTTTCGCTTTTTCTACGCTGTCGCCGTGTTCCTGAATCCTGATCAAAAAAATACAAGTACATAAACCCGACATGTTCCTGTAAGTCCGCTCCAGTTTTATACGAATATTATAATGATACAGTCTTAAATATTGTGAATAATACTGAATATTTTATAAACTTTACAAAATATAAGTTAATTTATTTAAACAGTCAAATCAAAAAATAAAAATAAATACAAAATTAATTCATATTTCAATTACACTGTCATTCATTCATTTTAGCATAATTCATTGTATATCAAGTGTCTTTTAAATATTATATTTTAATTGTGTGCCATTGCTTGTATTCGAGACCAGTGCAACGCCTTATCGCTACTACTCCCACGAAACGCCGAGTACCTTATCTTTGTTTTGACTAACCCTCGTCCGTCACAATGCCTAAAGACGAACCTACACCGGTTATTTCGACACCAAACATAGATCTCAATATTCTTTGTAAATTTATAAGTAAGTTTGACGGCAACCGAGAAAAATTAATGCCATTTATTAATAACTGTAGTAATGCTATGAACCTCGCGTCAGATCAACAACAGGATATTCTTTTAAAATACATACTTAGTCAATTAGAAGGACGCGCTGAAAGTGCGTGCTCGATTAAAATATTTGAATCTTGGTCACAGTTAGAAGACTTTCTTAAATCCCAATTCGGTGACAGAAAACATTACGCTGCACTGCTCTCAGACCTACAAGAATGTCGTCAGTCCAATAACGAAACGGTCAACCAGTACGCCCTACGAATAGAGACGTGTTTGTCTAAATTATTAACGAAATAAATATATCACCTACTAAAAAGGAGAACTGGCAGGCCGTCTCGCGGCAATGCAGGACTTAGCGTTACACACTTTCGTGGTTGGCTTAAATCCTCGTCTATCAACAGTAGTTCGATGCCGCGATCGATACGCTCAATGATGCTATTAATTTTGCCGTGTCTGAAGAAAAATATTCCAGGTGACTCGACGCCATCTTAGTCAAACAAATACCCAGGATTCAAACCAAAGACGCTTTTAGTCGTAATTTTCAACAAAACCAAACAACCACGCGAGGAGGCCAATAATTCAGCTGGGTCTTCCTCTATGTTCAGAACTGATTATCCAGTGTGCCGATATTGTAAAATACCCGGTCATACATTAGAAACATGCCGCAAACGCGAGTCTAATAATCGACGACGATTTGGTAATGTTCAAAACAATTATAGTAATAATGTTAATCGCAATAACTACAATAATAATGGTCCACCGCCTCACACTTTCCCGAATCGTAATCAGTATATCAATGCTGCTATTGCAGACGATCAAAATGTCGATAACACCAACCATCATTTAAACGCGGAGGATTTCCGTCCAGTATCGCACGGGAAGACTAAATAGCGAAGCCGATACTCACCCATTGCCAATCATAACACAGCATTTCGCTCATTTTCTATTCGTTCAACTCAATCTAACCGACAGGGTATCCAGCCCCAAACCGACAGATTGAAAGTTAATAATGCTACTTCCATTACCAAACAGCCTATCAACGGCGTCATATCGAAGAATATTTCGTCCTGCATCTATTCCCGTTCCAAGTCAATCTAACCGACAGGGTATCCAGCCCCAAACCGACAGATTGAAAATTAACAATTCTACTTCAATACCAAACAGCCTATCAACGGCGTCATATCGAAGTATTTCGTCTCCTGCATCTGAAAAAAGAAAACAATATTAAAATATATAACATCTCTACAAATCCATCAAAAAATACTTACCTTTTATAAAGTTCAAACTTCTGTCTCGTCGAAATCCTTATCCTTGCTCGTCGATACCGGCGCAGCTATCAGTATTATTAAAGATTCTGCTGTAGAAAAAATGCCTGAAATAAACAACAATACTATAGAAATAATTGGTATAGGAAATGACTCTGTTACATCCCTTGGTCACATCCCAATTGAATTTTGTTCCTACCAACATAACTTCTACGTACTTCCGGCGCTTGATTTGCCGTATGATGGAATCATCGGTAGCGACTTCATATCAAATTAAATTGCAAAATTAATTATGACAACAACACTAAAAATATATAAAGATGAAATAGAGCTCTGTTTCACTAAGCCAGTCTATACTATTGCACCTCGATGTGAAACTATCATAGAGTGTTCTGTTAGAAATCCGGACATTAAAGAAGGACTTGTTCTCGATCAGAACCCCGTAGACTCGCTCCTAATAGCTAACTGCATCGTAAAGTGAAGTCAAATTCAAAATTAATATTTCCGTTGTAAATACTTGAAAGCGAATTAATCGTCGATTCCGATCTAAAATTAACGCTACAACCTTTGGAAAATAAATATAATCATCAAATCTTTTATACTTCTTCGGACGGTTCACGAAATAACGCCCTTACTCGCACCGATCAAACTCTAAATCTCTTAAGATTGTCACACTAAACAAAGAAGAAAGAAGCACTATGCGATCTTTGCTGTACTTACTCCGATATTTTTCATCTGCCTGGCGACAAATTAACTAACACAAACGTCTTGCAACACGAAATTCTACTTCATCTTCTATACCAATTAACACTAAGTCTTACCGCTTCCTGACATTCATAAGCCAAGTAGAACGCCAAATAAATAAAATGCTTGACGATGGCATCATCAAACCTTCGACATCACCCTGGTCATCACCAATTTGGATAGTACCAAAGAAAACCGATGCGTCCGGGCAACGTAAATGGCGCGTAGTCATAGATTACCGTCGTCTGAACGACATCACTATAGGAGATTCCTATCCGATACCCAACATAACAGAAATTCTTGACCAGTTAGGAAATGTAAATACTTTAGCACTTTAGATCTTGCTTCTGGTTTCCACCAGATAAGAATGTCAAAAGGATGCTCCTAAAACTGCCTTCTCCGTCCCGCAAGGACACTTTGAATTCACAAGGATGCCTTTTGGGCTAAAAACGCCCTTCAACATTCCAAGGTTGATGAACACTGCCCTATCTGGCTTCAAGGACTCCAGTGCTTCGTCTACCTAGATGATATCGTTATTTACTCATATGATCTTCAAACACACATAAATAATCTTTCTAACGTTTTTGACAGACTCCGACACTTCAATCTTAAGCTCCAGCCAGATAAGTGCGAATTTCTCCGAAAAGAAGTATCATATCTTGGTCATATCATTACCAACGAGGGGTAAAGCCAAACCCAGAAAATTAAAGCTGTTCAACAATTTCCCCAACCTCGATGTCCAAAAGACATCAAATCTTTCATGGGACTAGCGTCATACTATCGAAGATTTATACCAAATCTATCCAAAATTGCAAAACCTCTTACAAACCTTCTGAAGAAAATGTTCCTTTCGATTGGCAAAATGAGCAACAATTAGCCTTCGAAACTCTAAAATGTGACTACTGCTCAATATTAGCCTGCAGACTTCACAAAACCTTTCGTGTTGACTTGTGATGCATCAAACTTTGCTATTTCGGCCATATTATCACAGGGTCCCATAGGAATGATAGACCTGTCGCTTATGCTTCAAGAACTTTAAATAAAGCAGAGTGTAACTACAGTATAACAGAAAAGGAATGTATAGTTCTTTTCGGTACTAAAATATTTAGGCCATACCTGTATGGCCGTCGTTTTAAAATTATTACCGACCACCGCCCTTAAGTGGTTATTTAACTACAAAGACCGGGGTCAAAATTAGTAAGGTGGAGGCTAAAATTAGAAGAGTTCGACTACGAGGTCGAATACAAAAGGCAAAATTAACAGTAACGCAGACGCATTATCCCGTTTCCTGTTAATCCGGTTGTACAAAATGATACTATCTCAGATCCGCAACCTACCTCCACGAAGAACCCCAAACTACTCAAGATTCCGACTTCCTTCAGACATTCTCGAAGAACTCATTGAACTGGGTGACTTGGATCTCAGCCCATCGGAACTCCTGAATCCCGAACACACTGATTCAATTCCATTAGAACAAAATCCCCAAATTCCTGTAATGAATCAAATAAAGACTCTGAAAATAACTTGGCCCACTGCAACGACGATTACTCTATATTCCTTAAAACGTTTTCTAAAAGGATGAGACATTTAATACTTATATAAAAAGTATAATGAGAGCCTTTTAAAAGTGACTGCAAAACAATCCTAGTCCCTGTATCTATCGATTTTGACGAATCAAATCCCTACCTTGAAGATATTCTTTCCGTTTAAGTGACACAAGGTCTTAAACGAAGAACGAAACTTCACTCGTTTAAAAGATAGAGTCTAAAACAAAAATTTATTATCTTCTCTTCACAAAAGTATATTATTTTGATGACTGTTCCTATCCGAAATCTTCAAGACCTTAAAAGCCGCTAGGGACGACATTATACTTTCAGGTAATATCAGTGAAATCGCAATTTCTGATTTTAATCTGTTCGAACAACATTCGTTTGTCAAAATATACGGCATGCTTATGTATTTATATAACAATACAAATATAACAATAAATATACATCATAACTCCATAATATACCTGTACCAACAGAGATATCGAAAATTCTAAAAGAAAATCATGATATACCAATAGCCGGTCATAGGATCAAATAAAATGTATAATAGAATTAAAGAACGTTATTATTGGAAAAACATGCGCGCAGATATAGAGAGGTATGTACAAAATTGCAAACTTTGCCAAACAAATAAACCGTTACGCAAGATTAACCGGTCTCCTATGCAAATCACAACCACTTCTACTCGCCCATTTGAGAAAATAAGTTTAGATATAGTAGGCCCCTTACCCGAAGCGGGTTTTCACAAACTCCGATTTATACTCACTCTCCAAGATGATCTAACCAAATTTTCTAGCCTATCCAATTTCCAATGTCACCGCAGAAGAAACATGCGAAGCTCTAGTTCACTTCATTTCACAATTTGGGATCCCTAAATCAATAATCACCGATCAAGGAACAAATTTTACGGCTGACCTTTTCAAACGCACATGTGAATTTTTAAAAATAAGACAGATATGGTCTTCTCCATATCATCCCCAGACTCAAGGTGCTCTCGAAAGGAGCCATGCCACTTTGAAAGAGTATCTTAAGTCCTTCGTGAACAAAACCAAACCGATTGGCACAGATACGTCTATACAGCAATGTTAGCCTACAACAGTAACGTCCATACAACAACTCAGTTCACTCCTTACGAACTTCTTTTTGGTCATAAGCCGTATATTCGATGCTATTTTCGAATCAAAGGTAACGTTACCTATCCGATTACATTAAAATGCTCCAGCATCGATTAAAGATTTCTCGAGAAAGCCCTACAAAATATACAAATTTCAAAAGAAAGGTCTAAAACATACTACGACAGAAACTCTCGCACGGTCAAATATAAAATAGGAGATTACGTCTACATCAGAAATCATCTTCGTCTTCGCAAAGCCCTCTCCCCTATTTGGAAGGGGCCTTACAAAGTCGTCAAGGTCCACAGTAATAATACCCTTACTCTCCTATTAACAGACGCCATTAAACACCACTTCGAAGTAAAACTCGCTCATGAGATAAGTTCTTAAATATCAAAATTACATTCGTTTTAAGACATATATTTTAATACTTACAATTAATTTATACACTTTCCTTTTACATTATATACACATTATTATACAATCTAGACTTAGTAAGCTTTTAATTATTATTTACAGAACCACCATCGCATTTTGTGCTATTATTCTTGCAACCGGCAATGGTCAATATGTTGAACGCATCGACAAGAGCCTGGTATATTCTTCGACCCTGTTGGTACATTGAGGATAATTAATGATCAATTTCACATCGTTATACCAGTAGACGTACATCCAATCCAACATCATTTGGAAAACATTCATGAAGTATTTAAAATAGTCCGATTTCAGTGTCGTGAGTGCCGAAATAGATTATACTCAGTGTGAAAATATGTTACAACCCTAGAAGCACTTTACAACGACATCTTAAGAGATTTTAATGCGATTTCCATATTATCTTAAACGGTATGTCCAAGAGATCTGCCTGGTTCTCAGGTATTGGCACGGTATTTAAACACATTTTCGGTACACTGGATGAAGATGACGCTGAAAACTACAACAAAGCTATTCATGCTCTGTTTAATAATGAAAATAAACTAGCAGAATCTATCAAAAGGCATATCTTAGTTTCTAAATCCGCTATTTCTAATGTTAATAAATCCTGGAGAATTAAATGACAATCAAATAAAGTTAAATAGCGCCATTGAACTCTTATCTTCTACTGTTAAAAACGCATCTGAAATGTTAAATATACTCAGTTTTCAAACGAAACTATCAAATGTTTTAAATACCTTGCTATCTAATTTACTTACAATGTCCTTCAAAGTTGAAGATTTGTTAAACTCAATTTTATTTGTAAAAACCAACACCTTACATCCATCTATACTAAGCCCAACTCAAATGTATAATGATATAATTAGTAACCTAAAATTATGCCAAAATACAAAGATTTTCCAATATCTCTAGAATTAAGCAACATTCATACTTTAATTAACATTGCCGATTTAGTATGTTATTATTTAGACAATAAGCTTATTTTTATCATAAAATTACCCTTAGTCAGTTTGTTAGAATATAATATATATAACCTACCCTTGCCAACTCCACATGCTCGAGATCAGGCAAACTCTTTTGCCATGATCATCCCTTCTGAAAAGTTTGTAGCGCTAAGCAAAGATAAAACAAGTTATGTTTATCTACAAGACATAAATAATTGTAAAAATATCCCGACAAATACCTACCTTTGTGATGTTATAGATGTAGCTACAGTATCAATAATGTACCCTGTGAAATAGAAATTATGACGAAAGCCTTGATATCAATCCCAGATAACTGTCCATTTAGACTTATTTCCGGTGATCTGGATATATGGCATAAACTATACAACAACAAATGGATTTTGTTCAAACCAAACCCACTAAGTTATCAATGGAGTGTAGTAACAATTTAACCGAATACACTCTATCCGGTACGGGTTTACTCACAATTCCACCTGATTGCGTAGCTTTCCATAAGAATCTGAAATTAGAAACTAAGCTCTACCCTAGTATAAATGTTCCGGAATATATTCGGTTTTAATATAATTAATGATAGCTGTTGTAAGTTAAGTAACTTTAACAAATTTTCAGTTAACCTTACGTCTTCTATAAATGTAAAAACCTTGAATTTAGAAAATTTAAAATCGTACGACACTGATTCCGATCAGATTATCAAACGACTAGACACCCTAGAAAGTCCAAATTTGTATAATGTTAGTTTCTCTATAATAAGTCTTATATCTGTAGCACTTTGCATATCTTTTATAACCTATATAATTTGTAAGAGAGAAAGTCTTTCAGAGAGCATTTAATTTTAACAAAGAAAATACAGAAAGTCATCATCACGCTGATCAACCACAGCTACGCATAGAGTAGCCGTAAACTCACTCAAGGGTGAGTTTCCTCTTAACGGGGGGGTTGTTATAGATCTCCTTTTTATAGGGATCCGCTGACACAAAGCACACGGTCAGCACTCTCTTAGTAGCTTCAGTACTTTCTCATTTTCAAGACTAGCAATACCAGTCAGTCCGTCATACACTCTCATCCGAAATACTCGCCTCTCAAATTCAATTCTTAATTTGTGTCTTTCTATAATAAAATACAGTTGTAATTCTAAATAGTTTTTTAAAGACATTTCGTGAAGCCCGTATAACAGTACGCCCGCTCCTCTGTGTGTGATTCTATTCACAACGTTTTTGCCGACCGATCGACCTTTACGAATGTGTGCGTGCGTAGTAAAATAGTAGGCGTTAGATATTTCCCCCACGAATAGGGTTACCAGATCCAAAAATAAATTTTCCTGGCAAAATCCCTGCCTTAGCAATAAATTTCCTGACATTTCGGCAAAAAGTGTATGAGATGCGGTGTGGTGGGGACGCGGGGCTCGGCAAGGCGCTATGATAAACGACGCCGCCACCCCCCGCACACCGGGGCCGAGAGCACAGAATAGGTACTATGTATTACTCCTAGCGAGAGCGAAGAGGCCAAAGAAACACTTATGAAAGACGTGAACAATGCCTACATGACTTGCCTTGAATATGTGGACAAATGGCCACTTGTCGGATGATACTGAAAGGTGTTGATATTGATTACGAGAAAGTTGTTTCTTCTTTGCAGTTTTTGAATGGATATGGAGTGTGTTCAAATGACGTTAAACTTTTTGATTAAATTACTGCCTTCAATTCTTTTTAAGGCAGCAAAGCAATGACTTTATTGAAATGGGGCCTGTTAGACAATGGGAAATTATTTTAAAATCTTTAACCTGTGAAAGACTGGAAGAACTGAACAAAATATGCTGTTTTGTGTTTGCAATTCAAGCACAAAATGCTAATATCGAACGAGTGTTTTTATTAATGGGTGCGCAGTGGACAAAGGAGACAGAAATAGACTTTCCATAGCTTCTGTTAGGGCTCTACTGTTGACACAGTTCAATCTGAAGAACACATCATGTGAATAATTTCATAAAATTGCTATGAAATACCAGCACCTGCTCAAAGCTATATCCAGCAATGAAAAGTGCCAGGATCAGATGAATAATTAATCAATTAATGTCGTGATAATTATTAGATTTCGTTCTTTGATTATTAGTAGTTCATAATTTGATTTTATTATAATATAATTTCTTATATTTTTCTCTTTTCTTAAAATTCCTGACAACTTACAATTTTCCATGTTTTCCTGACAGACAGCTAAAACGCCGGACATGTCAGGAAAATTCCTGTCATATGGTAACCCAACCCGCAAACGGGTTCCCGCCTTGTCGTGGCAGGGGGGCTTAGTAGCCGCGGCTTGGTCACCCGCGGTGAACAAAGAGGAACCTACTTAGCTGGCCCGTGGTGTAGGGCCGGCCCGAGGTGGCCACTCCGAGTGGGCTTGGTGAGCCCACTTCGGATGTGTGTTGGTGGGTTGCGGTGATAGGGGTGTCCTCTCCGCCTACCGCTGTAGCCGAGGTGGAGTCGCGGAGGAAGAGGAGTGTTAGTATAGCGATGCGCCATTCGCTCTATCCTCCGCGACTGACGGGGCCGCACCGTTGATGAGGTGGTGGTGGGGCTGCGGGGGGAGAGGAGTGTTGGTATTGCGAGACACCGCTCTCCCTACTCTCCGCAGTAGAATCTTGGGAAGCTAGTGCTTCCAAGTGCTCATGGCCTCCGCGTATCGGACTCGGGGGAGTCTGTTTCGCAATTACCTACAGTAAGAGGCCGTGGAGGAAGGCGCGCCTTGTGTTCCTGGTGCGCCTTACCTGAGAAGGAAGGGGGGAGGAGAAGTCCTCCCCGAGGAGGGGCTGCCATGGGGGCCGGCGCTGGTTGGGCCGCGGATTTGTGCGAAAGCGTTCCCGTGGCCCTGCCAATATGCGGCGAAGGTGGAACGACATTGGGGTTTTAGTCGGTGCGAGTCCGACATAACCCGTCCTTGCCCCCGCGAGGCGGGTATGCGTAGGAAATTCCCCATGAAAAGAAAAAAAATATAGATATGTTCAGCAGTGGACTTGTGAAGGTCTGTAATGATGATAAAAAAAATCATATTTAAAAAAAACTTTTTATACGATGACATCAACCTCATTAGCAACAATATTATGTTTTTTTTTTGCTGTAAATACATTATTCTCTAAAAAAATAACAAACAATTTTTGTGTATGAGAGTATACAAATGTTCCCATTATAATATTTAATGAGGCGCCTTTGCAACATACAGTGTTCAAACCTTAGAGGCAACTTGGCAGTTCACAATCGTTCTTTTGTTTATAAGTGCTATGTTATTCGAGTTGAAACTTCTATTATTGTGTTCGTGGTGGTACTGAAGCGAAATGGGTCAACGGTTTCCTATTCCGTTTAAAATCGTTGCAAATTTGCTGTTGTAAATTTGTTTATGATAAAACATGTCATACAATTGTTTTTTTTATTTATATAGCTTGTGGACATTACGCAATAATTATTTTTAATGAATATCTTGGTATTTGTCACGGTAATAGCTATTATTTGCCTAATATGTGATAAAATGTAATAAAATTATTTCCCAATATAGTCTCAGACCCATGTTCGATCAGTTTAATACTACAGTGGTTTCTCTTACGCTAGCTTTTTTTTGTAAAAGCAGCTATGCAAGTCTGATAAGAGGAGTATCACTGCGACCAGTTCTGTAGTGATTGAAGAGTTGCTTAGCTGTGTGCATTCTCACTTCTTCTGGGCTAAATTCGTAGTTTCGCGGACGAGAGTTACCTGTTACGTTTGCGCATTAGGGGTCCGCAATCAGTTAGGATATTATTCAGAGGTATTTCTTTAGTTAAGGAACTGAATCGGTACATCCTTTACGGTAGCTCTCTCACCCATGTAATTAATGTAAAGGCAGGTATCGTTAAAAAAGCGCCCATTTGATGAAATTTTTATTTGGTTGTAGATGCGACGTGGATCTAATTTATAAATATAACGTTACAAAATTGCACAAGGAACAATAAGGTACTTATAAACCATGCTAACACTAGTCCCGTACGAAATTCGAACCAGAAACGCCACGACCTCGCGACCACGCGACTTCACGGCCAAGGTTGTGTTACATAGCCGTCTACATAAGCTAAAATGAAATAAACGGAAAATTTGTTGCAAGGACCATAGAGTAAGTTTCATTATTTATTTAAATTTTTCATAGCAAATATTATAAAACAGATAATATTATTTAACAATAATTTACTATTGCACCTATCAAATTATTTTATTATTTACTGGAAGAGAATCCTAAAGGCATTAAGTCTGCCCATGTAAGCCTGTTTATAAACAATAAAGAATAAATATTCGAATATAAATACATATTCGAAAATTGAATTTATGAGGAAAACAATTCAATTCTAATGTTTACATAACATCCAATGCTTGGTTAAGTGAATCAGTGAATAACAGGTGTGGGTGTAACAGGTGATTCAACATCAATAAACTCAATGCCCGCTTCTACTGCGCCAGTTTTATGCTTTATTGATGTAGTATGCAGAATTGCTTTAGAAAAATGTGGAATATTGACATGGTAAATGACTTTAAACAGTTCCCGAAAGTGCATGTAGAAAAAGATATAATCTCACAATTTTCGTAATAAAATATATTTTTTGATTAGAATACTAATTTGAGTCAGCCGTTTTAGAATTATTTATGGATATTTTTGTTTCCTATGTAAGAGAGACCATATTCACAAATTAAGTTTGTACACTCCTGCATCTTGTAGAGGGATATTACACTTGACGCATTGTATGAACTGACTAATCTTCTTCGCTGTCTTGTAGTATGTTCTTATATTAGATGTACCCAATCTTTTTTGTGACACCTCTGACATATGGTAGTATAGCAGGCACATGCTCGACTGTGGCCAGTTTCATTCGATCACTGTGACGTATGTGCGAGAACCGAAGCTTGTCTTGCAATACTGACGACGTGACGTGCTGGAGCTCGGCGGCCAGGTGTTTAATGTCACTGTTCCTTCGTGCTTTCTGAAACGTGGTGAGATTCGCGGATTAAATATCAGTTAGTATGGGTCTTTTTCTACACACAGTATAAATGGTGTTATTAGGATTTCGAATGACTCTTTAGCGTTCTAAAAGTTGTCTCAAAATTCTCATAAAATTTCGTGTCTGCGTCGTAAGTTATTCAAGGTCAAAGGTTTAGTAACAGGTGAAGTAAGAAGGGCTTTCTCTTTAAATTCTCTTTAAAGTTTAAAGAATATATCGGCGGCAATGGGAGATACATGCGAGCCCATTGCCACACTATCGACTTGCTTGTAGAACTCTTCCCTCCACAATGAAGGCTCCTTGGCGCAGTGGCTGAGTAATTAGTTGCGGCGCTGAGGGCCGCGGGTTTGAATACCGCACGGAACAAGAATTTGTATCACCTACAAATAATGGTTCCAGGTCTGGATGTTTATCCTTGTGAAATTTATGTATATAAACTGCCTTCACGGTACAGAAGATAATCGTAACCTTATTTAAAAAAAAAAAAAACAATAGATAGCTAGATGTGAAGCAATGTCTAAGTAATACTGCATATTCTGTGGGGTTCATGGTTTCCTCAGCATTGTCCAAGTTGAGTATTATACACAACACAACATAATAGTAGAACAAGCGTTTGGCGATGCAGATCGTCGGTTCGATACCAATACACAACACAACATAATAGTAGAACAGGCGTTTGGCGATGCAGATCGTGGGTTTGATACCGATACACAACACAACATAATAGTAGAACAGGCGTTTGGCGAGCAGATCGCGGGTTCGATACCGATACACAACACAACATAATAGTAGAGCAAGTGTTTGGAGATGCAGATCGTCGGTTCGATACCAATACACAACACAACATAATAGTAGAACAAGCGTTTGGCGATGCAGATCGTCGGTTCGATACCAATACACAACACAACATAATAGTAGAATAAGCGTTTGGCGATGCAGATCGTCGGTTCGATACCAATACACAACACAACATAATAGTAGAACAGGCGTTTGGCGATGCAGATCGTGGGTTTGATACCGATACACAACACAAAATAATAATAGAACAGGCGTTTGGCGAGCAGATCGCGGGTTCGATACCGATACACAACACAACATAATAGTAGAGCAAGTGTTTGGAGATGCAGATCGCGGGATCGATACCGATATTTTTGCGTCATCTTCACTCCTGGGCATGGGTCTCTACCACGGAATATAAAAAACAAGAGGACCCAAAGTGGGCGGGGCAGGCGTGTCACAATTAGTGACAGTAGAGCGTAATTGGCTGTCAGTCGAAGGCTCTAATTGTTGCGAGCTGACGGGTCGCTGCTTAAGTGATATATGCGAAAATATGCCGTTTTGTGCAATTTTAGAGTATAAAATCGAAAGTAAAAAATAAAAATATTTCGAATGGAGGTGTTTCGTCCAAAGGCAAGTGTAATGTTTTTATTGTTTGGATAGAAACTTGACTAAACATGGATAAAATGTCAAATTGCCTTTATTAAAAGTAATATTCAACCTTATTTCGTTATTATAAGGTTCTCTAATAGTGTGAATTGATTATTGCGACATCTAGCGTCACGTAGCAAATTTTTTTCGTCAATCTTAGAAGCTTTTTAGGTTAAGACATAATGATATTTATTAGTAAGAATTTGTGGTGCGTTTTCAAATAATCGAGGTGTTACTGCGACATCTAACGTTAAGAAGATAAATTTGCTCATTAATTCTAGAAACTTCGTTGATGAAAAGGAATATGATCTCTATTATTAAGGACTTATGGCTCGTACTCAAGTGAATGGTGAGTAACATAATGCCTTTCGCTTTTATTTTTTAATAGCCAATCACGCGAAAATTATTGAAATGGTACACAATTGACTGTACACATTTCTTTCTTGCGTGTGTGAGTTTGGCGACAGTGGTTTCGCTACAAATTATGCGTTTTGCTACTTCCTCTTGTTTTTTTATATTCCGTGGTCTCTACTGTCTACTGGGAGGATTTGCCATAATCGTCGCGGATTGACGATCGCAATATATTTTATTGTTTCACCTATACAAGTAATTGTTTCGGATCTAGACGTCAATTTATGTTTGTAAAACTCCTTCACGAGACAGGTGCGTTTACGATTGAAATAAATTAAAAATAAACACACGATCACTGGAGTACAGAAATAAAGTGTTAAGTTCGCGAGTGTGGCTTGGTTTTAAGACATTTTACATTTATTTGCAAAAAAAGACAAAGAAAGTTTTTTTTAATTAAATTAAAATATATATTTACTTTTCGACGTGAGAAATTGAAATTTCATTTATCAATCTTTTTAATTTTCTTATCTACTAATAATTTAAAGAACTTACTTTGCCAAATTTTTCCTTCAATACTGTATTAAATTCATTACAGCCTATCAAAGTCCACTGCTGGACTTAGGCTCAGCAGTGGATTTTGATAGGCTGTAAATTAAATTTGTATCAAAATTGTTATTATAATTAGCTTAAGTTAATATTCCCATTTTTTGTAGCAACGCGTTAAAGTTTGCGCAGCATTGCATAACAGCAACTATTGCCAGGGTACGCTACGGCAATAGACTTTAGAATAATAGACTTTAGAATATAAAGGCGCACTCAATGACACAGGAGAATGGTCTTTCATGCCAAGCTTATTGAGTAAGCCATTCATCACAAAGTTTAACTGGAAGCATAGTCTTTTGTTAAATTTAATTACCTACCTCTTACGTTGGAAGCAATGCATATTTTCTTTTCTTATGTATTCCAAAAAATACATTTACATAATATATTGCTTTCTAAGCCAATGATCAACGATTAAAATATTTTATTGGCGTATTGATAAACACTAAAACTAACATATGAACAGTTTAAAAACTTATTAAAAAAATATAATATGCATTTAAATTTACAGCCTATATACGTCCCACTTCTGGGGACAGAGAGAGTATTAGAGCAAGGCACTGTACATCTCGCTGCCCCAAGGCGTGTTGGTGAATTTCACATGTTTTCGAAAAAAAACAATTTTAATTTCTCAGACATGCAGTTGTCCTCACGATGTTTTCCTTCACCACCTAGCACATGCTAGATCAGCACTTAAAATTGCAACTAAAAATTTCATTGGTTCGGATATCGAACCCGGGTTATTCGGGTAATATAAAATTTACGGCGAGCCCATAAGCGCCACGGCTCTAACGTATTGAATCTTTTACCTTTTACTTATATTCGTGTAATTCGTAATAAGTTAACTGATAAACATTAAAATCATTAAGCAATATCAAATTCGGATCAATAGTAATAGCCGAGTAACAAGAGTCAAAGATGAATCAGGTTACTTTAGTGGAGCGATTTCAACTAGTATTTTAAAAGAAAATCCATTAGCTAGCTTAGCCGAAGTTTTAAAATGGAGATTGGCAATTTTAAAAAAAAGTCAAGGAGAAAAATTTCCGAAATCCACCATTAGTATTTTGATTTCTTTTGCAATACAAAAGCTGAATGATGATATTAGTTCTTATAAAATTAAAGTGAGAGTTAATAAAAGTTATAATTTGTTTACCTTTTTTAGATTGTTTAAGCGCCAAGAAAGTAATAAAGAAACCGAGGTAACTAGTTGGAGGTATACTATTTTTAATAACAATCATCACCATCATTACAGTCCACTGCTGAACATAATATTCCCCCAAGGAATGCCACAAAGCACGGTCCTGAGCCACATGCATCCATTGGCTTACTGCATGTTTTACCAGGTCGTCACTCCATCTAGTGGGGGGACGTCCTAAACTCCGCCTGCCTGTACGAAGCTCCCACTCGAAAACCTTTCTTCCCCATCGGTTTTCGGTCCTTCGAGTTATATGGCCGGCCCATTGCCACTTCAGCTTACAAAACTTATTTACACTCATTTTAATCAATTGAATTGAAACATAGTCGACAGTCAATGCAATTCTTTGAAATATAACAGTTATATCTATAAAAGTAATTTATAGCAGTAATATAAAAACTGCCGCTGAATATAAACTGACATAAAGGCGTTTTAATTAAATGGATTTCGCGACAGCTTCAAATCAAAGTGATATATGGAATGATTTACATTTTGATGTAATCATGTAGTAGGTAGGTAGGTTTTCCCAGTACTGCGTAATATGCGAATTTAATTTCTAACGTAACTCAAACGTGTTTATTCAAAACAGCTTCTCTATTAACACGAGACGTAGAAATAATTAAACACAGTTTTCACCAGTTGTATGAATTAATTGCATTCTTGGTCTAGTTCTGTATTTTCTAGCTGGCACGTAAAAGCAATGTAGACTTTATAGAGAAGTAACTTCTGCCCGCAGCTCTGCACACGTTAAAACAGAAATAACTTGTTGTTAATTCTTGCACTGTACATTTTATTTTCCCATGTTTTATAAATTTATTTCTATACCGTTATGCGTGATTAAATTACGAAAATCTACTTTTTGTAGGATAAGGGTGACAAACGAGCACACAGTCCACCTGATGGTAAGTGGTTGCTTTGGCCCATAGACATCTACATCTATCCTCGATTACGAATTAAAATGCAAGTGCGTCGTCACCCGCGAGGACTAAGATGGAATGCCTCGTTTCGAGTAAAAAGGGTTTCCGGTTCCCTACACTCATTATACGGAACACAGCAGCGTTACGCTGGTATTCTGTGAGAGCGTGGTCCTTCCCCAGTCGAGCCGACCCATTCATGCTACAACTATACCACTAATATAGCTACAGCATGGCTCTACCACGTAAAAATCTACAATCCAATTATAAATTATTATTTATTAAACATGATCTTTTTTGTGTGTTAAACTTTTAGGTCTTTTTAAAATATTATCTAAATATTTCTGTTACTCTTACTTTTGTAGAACAACGGAATATCTAATTATAAAATCCATTAAAATGTTCGATTCGTAAATTATACGCAGGCACCTTTGAATAATTTCCTTTTGTCTGTCATTTCTTTTGCCTTGCGTCAGTTTACGTTTTCAACGTGGAAGAGCAACGCTATGGATTTATTTTGTGATATTATGGTTACAGCATGAAGGAATCGGCTCGACCGGGGAAAGACCACGCTCTCACAGAATACAAGCGTAAAATAGTAGCTTAATGCTGCTGTGTTTCGTGTGGTTAGTCTAAAAAACCGAGGACCTTTTTAGTTGTAATGAGACATTCTATCTTAGTAATCAAGAATAACAATACATTTACATTTTAATTCTTAATCGAGGATAGATGTGGGTGTATATGGACGACAGCATCCACTTACAATCGGGTATACAATAGTTTGTCACCCTTATTCTATAAAAAAAAATCTGAAATGAGGAACACTTGTCCTTAAAATATAAGGTAATAATAGAAATGACAAAGAATTTTTTTCTAATTTTAGCAGTAACTTTATTTTCATAGTTGTTGAAATAACGATAAAAACTATTTATCTATATTATCTAGGTCACATCATAATAAGAAAATTGTTTCTAGTTAAATCATGCACAAATAACTGTCATTTATTCGTGTAGTACCGTTTCATATTACATGTTGATAATTAAGGATGAGCCGTGGTAGCTCAGGGGCTAAACGCTCGCCGTAAATTAGTCGTATATACCTGAATCCTACACGTCTGAGAGATAATTCGAGAATTTGTGACTTTTGCTAAATAATTGTTTCAGCGTCCCAGCAATGGGACGTATGTAGATTATAACTTTTGATAAGTATGAGAAAATTAACAGAATCAGGCGTTACTTTGGCGGAAATCCATTATATTAAAGTTCATCCATTATATCATTTTCCAACTTTAATATAATGGATTTCCGCAAAGTAACGCCTGATTATATTAATTCTCTTATTAAGTCTAGCACGGCCAACCAGGCAACTTTAGGTATGAGAAAATATTTATTTTTATTATATTTTTTAAATTAATATTAAATAAGAATATTGTGAGTACCTTAAAACTAAAACGTATAAAGAAAATGAAAATTAAATCTAATTTTTTTAAAATTTAATTTTCTTTATTAAGGTTATCTTTATTAAGGCCTGAAGCGTAGAAATTTGTAAATACAACATAAACTCTCGCGCCTGTTACTCAGAGGGGTAGGCAGAGACTACGGACTTCCATTTGACACGATCCTGACACACCTCTCTCGCTTTTTCACGTCCCGACGGCAGTATGTGTATACCTACACATACACACTCGACAGATAAGAATATTTTTAATTTGGCCTATTTTCAATATGTCACAAATATAGTCGATAAACTTTCTTCTAGGGTGTCCCCCGCCGACTCTGCCACTCACTTCTGCAGCATAAATTTTCCCATTCCCATTCGACCCATTCGTGCTACAACTATACTATTAATATAGCTGCAGCATGGCTCTACCACGTAAAAACGTCTAAACCACAGAAGCATTCCTTTGTTAATCCTAGTCACAACATCTTGCCAACCACACTTTTCTCTTATCCGTTACCGTTACAGCCTATTAAAGTCCACTGCTGGACATAGGCCTCCCCCATGGAATCATAGGGTAGATATTTGCCATAGTCGCCACGCTTGGCAAGCGGGTTGGCAACCGCAGTTTAATTTTTATTTTTAGTTGTTATTAGGAAGACGCTGCTGTCCATCTCCTGATTTGTTTCCCTCTGTCGCCTTTTACGACAGCTATGCGATGATATGGGGTAGTGGAGATATTCTTCCATCACCACTACACGGTGTGCGCCACTTTTCTCTTATCACACAATATCATTCAGAGTCAACCACAATTCTTAATGACCGCATTTCTACAGCATTCTATTTGCTTCCTCTACCACACCCAACTTTAACTACCATACATTAAGGTAAGGACCAACACAGCTATGTGAATTGCCATAAGCGGCTTGTGACACATTCTGACTTCCCACAATAGAGTGAAGAGCTGTCCTGCATTCACTAATTTGTAAATATACTTTAAAACATCGCTCCATTACTAAATCATCAGCAATTTAGTACTTGTCACGCAAGCGACTTTGACCTATGTCTGCAAAGCATAAGGCATGTAATGCCAAACTAATTGACACTGTTGTGGCGATATTACTTACTCTCCAATTAGTGACACGGAATCTCACGTGACCTATTTCACTTACAGTTATTGACACGAGACTCTTGCTTCATTTTCATTATGATTGTAAACCGTTTTCCTTCGCTTTTATGATCACTGGAACTTTCCACGTGTCCAATATTTTTCTGATGTCTTACGGCGCAAATATTGAAAGGGATTTTGGTAGCCTTTAGTGGAAATCTTTTAAGTGAATAGAAAACATAAAACATGTAATTTAAATATTTTTCTTAAACCTGGAAACAAAAGTGTCCAACCGGTGGAAGTAGCCAGTGATGATCTACGGAATCGATACCAACGTAAAATAGCAGGTTAATACTGCTGTGTTTCGTATGGTGAGTGTAGAGATTTTACTGAATACGAGGCATTACATCGTAGTCTTCAGGGATAACAACGCATCTGCATTTTGATTCTTAATTGAGGATAAATGTAGATATTTATGGGCCACAGTATCCACTTTCCATCAGGTGGACTGGGTGTTTGTTTGTCACCCTTATTCTATAAAAAAAAATATCGGCACTGCTGGCTGTTTAAATAAGCTCACAATCGCTCAGCCAGCAACAGAAACTATAACCGTTAAGTGAAAAGTAAATTTTTAAAATGTTTGGAACGCAGCTTTTCATATCGCTTAAAGCATACATTTTTAAAGTTATGCTGAATCGAATTATTTCACTTTTTTTTGGAATACTTCGTAGGAAATACTGTGTACAAGTACAACATCAATTTTATGACAAGGGGTCCTGCTGGTTAAAGATAGATCATAAAATCATAAAATCAGATATCAG
This sequence comes from Parnassius orleans, assembly GCA_029286625.1. Classification (NCBI taxonomy): domain Eukaryota; kingdom Metazoa; phylum Arthropoda; class Insecta; order Lepidoptera; family Papilionidae; genus Parnassius; species Parnassius orleans. Next base: position 2,540,066 of record JAGSMP010000137.1, read on the forward strand.
CAAATAGCTACATAATAATACGGAAATTGCATATAGTAGATAACGCAAAGTACGAGAACACCCCTACCCAATCTTATGTAAAGTTTATGCGATTAAATCGGAGGTAGATATGTACGACTTTTTATATATGTCTGAAAATGTCCTTTACACTTTTAATAAAAATGTTACTACCACATTAACTTATCATTGGTGGAATATACAGGGTTATTTTTCAAAAAGTAGCAAATTTTAAACTTAAGTTCAAATATTTAAATAATGATATACCGGTATTGCAGTTTTTGAAAATACGAGTAAATAAGCCTTCTACTTTTATTTGAAATTATCCCAAATTGAATGTGATTTATGGGCAACCACCATGCGTACGCGCGCTCCTCCCTTACGAATGTGGACGTGTATAGTAAAATAGTAGGTGTTAGATATTTATTAATGACAATCACGTAAAATAATGGATTACCACACGCATTTTGAATTTAAAAGATAAAAAGGACAGAATGCTTGAGATTTTTTTAATTAATTTTTCTTCATCATTTGCCTATATTACTTCTAGTCTGCAAATTTGGCCGGTTATTGCAAAATAACCCTGTATACTAGGTAATTCTTACTAAATGTCTGACTTCTGTTTGCTTCAAGCAATCCTTGTAGTAAGTTATTGTAAAATTTCTTCTTCTTTAACATCAGCCAGACACAGTCCAATGTCACGTCACGCTTGAAACAGATTTTGCATTAAAATTAAAAAAAAATCTTCTGCTTCAACATCAACCCATAGAAGTCCACTGTCAGATATTGGCCTTACCTGTTGTATGAAGGTCTGGATATTTATCGTCTGGCTTACACAAAATGGTGATATTTACATCTATTGGAATTTATTAGAATTTTGTGGTATATCCCATAGTCGCACCCACGAGATGAAATTGAATGATAGCTTAGTTTTTAAGGAAATAGGGTGACATTTTATAGAATTATAGAATAAGGGTAATAATGCAGACGTTTTAAAAGTTGGAGCGACAACATAACAGCAGTTGCTGGAAAATTTTGATCCAGGCTTTCTAGACGAAGTAACAAATGGAACCAATTAGAGGACGTTTTTACCAGTACAGGCGATATAGATTAAACACATGATATCTAATTCTTCATTTTTAACCCCCGACGCAAACAGAGGGGTGTTATATGTTTAACGTGTGAATCTGTGTGTCTGTCTGTGGCATCGTAGCTCTTAAACGCATGAAAAGATTTAGATTTAGTTATTTTTTGTTTGAGAGGTGACTTGATCGAGTGTTCTTAGCCATGATTCAAGAAAATCTTTTTGTTCTTTTATACCATATAAGATATGTATATTAAATTAACACTTTTACATACTTATGGATAAATATAAATAAAAATAAAATAAAAAATATATATTAATAAGAAATAAGCACTTAACCTTAAAAAAAATATATTTGTAACTCCTGTAATGAATCAATAAAAGCTTTTTTATTATTATGGGTGACAAACGAGCACCGTGGATACTGTGGCCCATAAACATCTACATTTATCTTCGTTAAAGAATCAAAATGCTAATGCGTTGTCACCCTTGAGGACTAAGATGGAATGCCTCATTTCCAGTTAAAAGGGTCTCCGGATCTATATGCTGACTATACGAAACACACCAGCACTAAGCTGCTATTTTACGCTGGTATTTTTAAGAGCGTGGTCCTTCCCCAGTCAAGCCGACCCATCATGCTACAGTCATAATATAGCTGCAACATGGCTCTACCATAACCATAAAAGTATAACACGGTTCTTTTGCAACCATCACACGGCCAAATGCATTAATTTGAATTTTTCTAAATCCAATCGCTGGCTACAAACTATAGAAGTTATCGTTGAAATCGTTTTGCTGGAGTTGGTACAATGGAAATTTGTTATCGCTGCAATGGAATAGATTATTCATAGGTTTAATGCACCAATCTTCGTATTGCACGCCTCGAACGTGAAGCGTCGAGGTTTGGCTATACATATTGTTGACCTGACAAGTTAACGCTTCTCGCTCACATTCGCTTCAAATCGCGTTTATTATTTTTATAAAGCACTAATACGTAAAGAAAAGCACATTATAATCAATAACAAAACACTTATGAATGAGCCTTGCTTTTATTAAGTGTTGCAATACATATCATCATAAAAAAGTTCAATGATTTTTTTTTATTGTCGCCGTCCGTTAAACCTGAGGACGACCTGAGGAAATGACTTAATTTTTTTCTACATCTTCATAATCATGCAGAGTTGGTATAGGCACAAAATGGTTTTCAGTGGTTCAAAATAGTTGATAATCCCCGACGCCGGTCTAGAGAAATTAAGTCAGGTATAGCGCGAGATAGTTTTGGTTGACGCTCCCCGACGCCAGTCTCGTCATTTAAATCGATTATAGATAAGAGTTTTTTTTTATAGAAGAGGTGGTAAACGAGCTTGCGGTTCATCTGATGATAGGTGTCAACCGCCGCCGATGACCAACTGCAATACCAGGAAAATAGAAGGTGGTTTGCCGGCATTTTAAAAATGAGTAAGCTCGGTTCTCGAAGGACTCTAAGTCGTAGCGGTCCGGAAAATCGCCGGAGGTAAACGATGGACTAGGTGGTTCTGGTTGATACTCCACGACGCCGGCTGAGTTATTTAAATCGGATATAGAATCTAGATTGTTCTGGTTGGCACTACCCGACGACGGTCTAGTTAATTTAAATGGGGTATAGACACGATATGCTTTTGGTTGGCACTCCCCAACTGCGGTCTGGGTAATTTAAATCGGATAAGGAAACGAGATGGTACTGGTTGATGGTCCCCGACGCCGGTCTGTGCATTTTAGAACGGGTGTACAAGATGTCAAATCAAATCAAATGTCTTTCTTCATGTAGATTTTAAACAAAACACTTATGAACGTCAACATATTATCATAATAATAATAATTGTTACTTAGTGTTCACACTATTCTTATACAAAGAAAATAGTTACGAAGAAAGTCTTTGGCGAATTTACGTTAAGTATAACTTATTAAATTTTCCAACTTTGAAAATGAGATTGTATGTGTGTTAAACTGAAAGACATTAAGACTAAGCATCTTTATCTACGAGGTAGTCATTGACTGTGTAATATGCTTTCTTTATGGGTAACTCTTTTACGTATTTTTTAAAAATATTTACAAGTAAGTTTACTTTCTCTTTGGGTATCTTATTGAAGAAGCGTACACATTGTTCTGCAAAGGAATTACTTAATCTCTTCAGTTTTAAGAAAAGAACCACAAAGGAGAATGGGATTTTTTGGCCTGAAGTTAACTAATTGGCTTATACTTTAAAAAATTGGCCATATTTTTCTAAAGTAAAATACAAAAAAGTAGCTCTTTTTACAATCTAGAATTCGAAAAAACAATAAAATAAGAAATAAGTTAGAAAATCCATTGAAGTGTATTATGGCAATAAATCAACTACCATAAAGAATACACTACTGAAATTCTCTGGTTTCTGAACGTTATATTCCAATAGAGAACTTTTCATTTTGAAACTTGACTTGACAGTTCACACTTCAAACTATTTACTTAAGGCGCATGGTTGAGCAAAATGTCGCGCTAGTCGTTATTTCTGCGGTTTTTAGGAGCTATCTACTTTTTATTAAAAAGATATACCAACTAATAAAAAACACATTAAATTTCTACATAATATTGGTTCCATAATAGTCATTTGTACCAGGTAGACATAAAATATATTCGATTGAAATGAAAAATGAATTATGTTGAAGATTGTTGGTGCGAAAGAGTTTGAATTCTTCCATCCAACAAGTTTTTGCGGAAACTTTTAAATTATCCCATTCGGTTATTTGTGGTCGGTCCCGCTCTCGCACTGACGTGACGTCTGACAAACTTCATAATTTTAAATTTTCGCGCGGTTTCGGTTAACGGGACAACGGGACAGGTGACCGAGAATGGACAGTCCGTTCAAAACGGGACGTATGGTCATTTTACCTATAACCCTTATACTTTTGTTGGTTTTGTTTTAAATTACCTTTATTATAACCCTTATGTATAACTAAATATAATTACGTATGTAGAAATAAAATAGAATAAAATAAAAACAAACATGTTTTTTCATCCTCATCAATCATTGGGGTGAGGATAATGTCAGCCAGCATAATTAATAAGCAGGCTAAGTTACAAGGTGCTCAGTTCAATAATGTTACTTTTCAATACGTGACACGTAAAATTAACAATAATAAAAAACACATCTGCGAAACATTTACTAAATATAATATACCATAGACTTAGAATATACTAGCGTATAGACCAACATAGTGTGCAAGGGAGAAGAAAATTCCTTATGGCAAAATGCAAGATAGAAAAGGATACCAAATCTCATGACTCTGTAACCGATTTTGAATGACAGGTCGGCACAATTCGGCACGCAAGAAATAGCTCCGAGATATTTTGTAATTTTTAAAGTACAAGGTGTCTCAAAAGTAAGTTCACATTTGCTTATCTTATTACGCGAAAGCAACTATTCTGAGGGGCGGGGGTATGTCAGTCGGTAGTCTGGCTCTTGGAATTTAGTCGCTATGGAGCGTTTCTCTGGTGCGGACCGTGCGTTGTGCGTACGTGAGTTTTACAAAACGGTAATTCGGCGACTGTAGCGCGTAGAAAATTCTGCAGTATTCGACATATTCGTCACTTAAATGATGCGCCTAGCACTCGTCTCATTGCAAAATGGGTTGAGAAGTTTGAAGAGACTGGGTCAACTCTGGAGAAACCAAAATCTGGGCGACCAAGAACATCAAGAACAGCCGAAAACGTGGACAGTGTTACTCAGTCTATTCGAGATGATCCAAACCTCTCGATTCGGAAGCGTGCTGTTGCTTTAAATGTGCACAGATCTTCATTATGCCGCATTTTACACAAAGATTTAAAGCTGCACCCGTACAAAATTCAGTTAGTGCAAGAACTGAAGCCTCAAGATGCTGGTCAGAGGCTTGCCTTTGTAAATCAGATGATTGAGCGCTTTCCAACGTTCACCAACATCTTGTTTTCCGATGAAGCCCATTTTCACCTGAATGGGCATGTAAACAAGCAAAATTGTCGTTACTGGAGTGCAACCAACCCAAAACAAAAACATCAGAAACCGCTACATTCACCCAAAGTCACCGTATGGGCAGCGATGTCGGCGCGAGGAATTATCGGCCCTTACTTTTTTGAAGATGGAAGACGCACACTCACAGTGAATTCAGAGCGTTATGTGGAGATGTTAGACGAGTTTTCGTACCCCAACTGCAAAACTTTCCTGGTTACAACCAAAGAACATGGTTCCAGCAGGATGGAGCAACTTCACACACGTCCAACAGATCTCTGCCTCGAGTTCGAGAAATTTTTCCGAACAAATTAATCTCCTGGCGAGGTGACATAAATTGGCCTCCACGGAGTCCCGATTTAACGCCTATGGATTTTTTCCTGTGGGGTTATGTCAAATCAAAAGTTTACGCTAATAAACCGACTTCCTGGCACAATTAAAGAAAATATCCGTCATGAAATGGCAGCCATCACGGAGACTACCTGCCGAGCTGTCATAGGCAATTTTAGTGCCCGACTAAATGAATGCCGAGAGCGCAACGGTTTACATTTGGACAATGTTATTTTTAAAAAATAAATTCCCAAACAGTGTACTTCAATATAAAATAAACATTTTTCAATAAAGCTAAGACTTTTCTTTTAAAAAAGATTTAAATGTGAACTTTCTTTTGAGACACCTTGTATAATAGTGGTTATTTTTAGTAAGTAACTTTTTTCCAAAATGCTTACTTGTTCTGTGAGTGATTGTGGATGTGAATAATAGAAATAATCCTGATAATTGCACATTTTACTGGTAAATTCTCAAGACGTCGTCAATGTTATGAAGCGTTTATTTTGGTTAAAATTTATTTTATATACTGTTTAAAATATAGAACGTTTTCAATTATTTTGTTAATTTTGATATTATGCAAAGAAAAAGTCACGTTGTTGATAATTTGCATGAATTTGGTAAATACATTTTTATAAAAATATTTTACATGTACGCTAGGATTGACTCAACTATATCAAAATTAATGTCGATATTTCTCTTGAATGTTTATAATGAATCGATAGACTTGCCTACACAACAAGAAAATAAATCCTCGGTTTGCGTTCTAAAATGTAATTTTATTTTGCCGTTTTCAAACAGATTCCTCCGGATTCTATAATTAGAAAAAGTGGTTAAGGTTCATTGGACGGGTTGGTTGGAATGCAAAGAAGAACTCAACAATTTGCAGCAAACATTTTCTTGAGAAGTATAAAAGAAAAAGTAGAATAAAACAATTTTATTAAAAGGAGTCATTTCTACATTATTTGTACCAGTAAGTAAAATATTGTTATAATAAGACTTCAAAAATTTAACTTTCAAAACTTTAGATAAATATAGAGACAGATTTTCATACATTATAAAACTGTAGTACATTAAAGACAAAAAAAATCTTGAGATTATCCTCTTTAAGCCATTATGAACCCAACTAAGTATCTATTTATCAACCAAAATAAATGTATAACCTTACTTAACCTACCACACAGCCCCACGGTCACACTAGTACAATATTCATAGCATCACGCTATTTTCCCCAAGGTTGATCGGACTTCGGAACTTCGGATTATATTCCTAAGTCACAACGATAAAACTTTTAGCGTAGTTAGTATAGATATTTAGTAATGCTCCTCAAGCGCTACTAGACGACCGCGCATGAGACGTGATGGTACAAATTCCATAGTATTTGATACTCACAACGGTCAATGCCCGATTCATGCTTGATGGCCGACGACGTTAACGCGAGGGCTTAAATAGCGTGGTTCATCCCCTACAGGGTTAGTCGTAGAGAAGAGGAACTCGTGGTTAAGTAATAGCTGCGAAGATCAATAGATCTGCGAAATTAAGTTGCACTTGCCGCGGTCAGTCCATGAATGAGTGACCATTTTCTTAACATACCGAGATTGAGAGAATAGAGAGTGCATCTGTATCCTCAGACACTTAGTGTACTTTACTGTGTTAAGATCATTTTTTTTAAATCCATGCAGCTAAAACGATAATAAATTTATTATTACTTTATACTTTTCAGGGACAGATGAAAGAATATAAACATGAAGCATGATGAAGCCTCATAAACATATTGGCCTTTAAACAGAGCAATCTTATTTAACTGATTCCTACAAGTTTCCTTCCTTAAATTATTAAGTTTACATTCATACTTAAGTCGAATGTTAAAATAAACATTTTATAATCTATTTAATTATTAATTATTAAATGTTTGTAATTATCACAATCAATACTTATATGAAAAATAAAGCAGCCATTATGTACTCCGTGTCCCAGTTTTGTTTCCCATCAAAACATTTTATAAAATATATAAAATATAAATAGGTATATACTTAGTTAAGTATCTACCTATTTATATTAACAATATATTAAAAAGAAAATCTGGAAACTGCCCACGGCAGTAAATATTTTCTCCAAAGATCATAACTCGAAAATACAACATTCCGATCTGATTATTGGGAGTTTTTAAGTTTATCGGTAAAGTCACCTGGGATTTTCTACATTTGAATTAAAATTCAACAAAAGGCAGGTAGGTTCAGCTTATTCCCAGGAACATGTTATATGAATATTTTTGATTATTTTAGAACTATCATGGTAATATTCAGTTAATTTTGAGGTTATTCAACTTCATGCACTAAACAATTTTTATAATCTTTTACCGCTTCCTTAACAATCATTTTCGATAGTCCTTTTAAGTAAAATATACATCACTAGCTAACGCACACAATGACAAATCAAAATTGGTCACGCGTTTTCGGGCTGTCAGGTGGTCTATACGCCAGTTATTCTAAGTCTATGTAATATACCTACCTATTTATCTATAGTGAGTAGGTATGTTTTAAACTCACTATTTTCAATGCCTCATTTTCTCATGTTAGATACCTTCCCGGGCGTTCGAAATGAATGATGTAATTTTTATTAATTAGATAATATGTGAGAATACATAATTCTAATATAATGCAACTAATATACCGAATTAAAAAAATGAAAATACATTTATCATTGTCTGCCGTGTCTATTTCCATAAAATAGTTTATTGATGTTGAAAAAATAATATTACGTTTGTACAGTAGGTGGCGTCTTCCAGATTTCTTACGCGATATATTGTAGCGAGAGTCGGCGGACCGAATGCTCAAGGTCGTTCGCTGGGGTAGCACCTTAAAAGAAAAAGACAGATTTTCGATACGATTTGAAACCAGCGCAATATAATCGATTCTCGATTAAATTGAGCATTTTAATATCTATTTTCGATTATTTTTCTGTATTAATGGAGATAAAAAATAACTGCGTACATATCTACAAAATAATAAGAAATAATTATAGTTTAGAAAAGCTAAAGAAACACTTTAAAGTTAAAATTATTTTATTTTATCCCAGTGATCCCGATCAGGATACTTGGATAAAGTTATTAAATATTGTATATATATAAATTTTCAAGTCGATCGGCTGGCTACAAATTCGAAAATTACATTAAAAGATTTTCATAGTTACATACAGGTCGACCTAATAAAAGCGTGTTAAAAATACAAAATATCAACATTCCAAGAAGTAACAGTTACAACAACAATTCAAGTAATCGATCTCAGATCGATATCCCTAATATTCACTTCACTTAGTTGTTGTTGTTTTAACTTTCGTTAATCCTTCCACCATTTCGTTTCATTATTAATCACAGCTTTTTAGTGTTTTTATACTGATCCTGCTTTTATATCTTTAAGTAATTATATATATCTTTAAGTATATATATCTTTAAGTATTATAGTGAAAAATAGCCTGTTACAGTGTAATAACAGTGAAAAATCACCTGTTACAGTGTAGTTAATACATAATCTCACTTTTACTTATTCTACAATAACTCAGCTCCTAGATTGACAAATCTTGCTAGATTCTTAGCTATGAATTGTTTATATATACTCTTTCAAATGGTGCTACTTTCATCTTGTTAACATTTGGGCCCAAGAATGTATGGAGACGTCTCCTTCACCTTTATGCTTATTTCTAGTGTTCATTTTATGAATGTCACTTTTTATTCTGAATAATGAAATATTTTTATATACATAAATAATGTTCGAATAGATATACTGCGAAGCTACAGTCCATATATTAATTTCTTTAAAAAATTCTCTCAAAGACTCTCGTGAGTTTAAATTGTAAATTGCTCGTATAGCTCTTTTTTAAATAACAAATACAGATTCTATGTCTGATGATTTGCCCCACAAAAGTGTTCTATATGACAATAGACTATGAAAATAACTGAAGTAGACCAGTCTTGCAGTATCGATGGACCGTGTAGTCGCGGTGTGGGGTAGTAGACCCCACATCGCTCCGTGGGTGTCGTAAGAGGCGACAGAGGGAAACAAACCAGGAGATCGGCAGCAGTGTCTTCCTAATAACAACTAAAACCTTTAAAAAAAACTGCGGTTGAAAACCCGCCATGCGTGGCAACTAGGCAAATATCTCCCTATGAAGCCATCTATAGGGCGACCAAAGTTCAGCAGTGAACTTTTGATAGACTGTTTTTTTTTATAGTATAAGGGTGACAAACGAGCGCACAGTCCACCTGATGGTAAGTCGATGCTGTGGCCCACATACATCTACATTTATCATCGATTAAGAATCAAAATGCAGATGCGTTGTTACCCTTGAGAACTAAGATGGAATGCCTCGTTTCCAGTAAAAAGGGTCTCCGGTTCTCTACACTCACCATACGAAACACAGCAGCATTAGGCTGCTGTTTTACGCTGGTATTCTGTGAGAGCGTGGTCCTTCCCCGGTCGAGCCGACCCACTCGTGCTACAACCATGATATAGCTGTAACGTGGCTCTACCACGTTAACGTACCAACGTAGCGGTATATACAAGATGGTTCTGGTGTTTACTTAATTCACCTCTTACGAAACCTTTGGAATTGGATAGCGTGATAGTTCCTAGAAGTAACTAATATTTTATAGTTAATTCGGAAAGCTATTTCAGAACACAAAGCACTGAAATTTATTAACCATAAACCTATCGGTATCGCTTCAGAACTTATACGAACACTTGATTAAGATTGATTATCGACGGAAAGGGCCAAGTTGTTTGTATAATAATACGATATTTTATTCATCAAATTACTCTGCATCGTTCGGATACATTAGCTTGCACGAATACGATACGACGCGAGATAATTTCGATTGACAGATGCAAATGTCTGTCACTGTCAGCTGTCTTGCTCTCATTGCGCGTTCGTGGAGTGAAAGATGGAGAGTAATGTTTTTCGAGTGTATGTATATATGTGTAAGTGTATATATAAGTATATGTCTATTTCTTTGGCACGCTCTGTAACCTAAACGGCTTTAAGGATTATAACAAAAGGGTGTCGTTAGATTCGTAGTTATGGACAGGCTGGCGCAACTTCCATAGTAAAAATTATACGTACGAGATTGGTCAAATTTTAATGACGGTTATCTCTTCTTTCTGCTTTTCGTAATATGTCTATCAACGACATTGTCAAATCAAATAGGTTTAAATGTCAAATCAAACAATTACATTTGTATAATTTTATTTATTAAAATTGCTTTAAATTTTGTTATAGAAGCCGTTGTTAATTTACAGAATTGTTAAAAAAATAAATATACATTATAAATCTTACCAATTAAATGGTGCAAGAAGCGGAAAAAATAATAACAAGAAAAGGCTATTCGTAGCAATATTTCCCTTAGATGATGAAAGGTTTGTGGTGATTTCAACTTTAATTGTAATATGATATTTAACGCGAGTACATTTATGGACTAGCCATCTATGTAGGACAGGTTTTTATAGTGTACGATTGTGTGCACAAATACAAACACACTATTTCCTAAATCTGATAGTTCGATGGGATGGCAATACGAAACGAACTATACTTAGAAACTACAGTACATTATCAATTGTGACTGCTAACATTCTATTTGTTCAATAAAATGTGATTTTATTTATATTATTTTTCAGATGCAAGCACTGGGTGAAATAGCTGGCACATGCACCAATTAAAAAATTCACATGTTAAAACATATTTGTGGCAAACATTGCAAATCCGAGGGTTTTGAACCCAACTAAAACGAACTGTTATTTCATCAGTGGACTTAATTTAAACTTCCACTATAATGTGTATGTTAATTAGGTTTCATTTACATGTAGCAAAAGATAATATCTCTAAAGTCACATTTTGGTAAGACTTCGATTATATAACTAAACTCAAAGTTATTCGTAATTACCTGGTTATAAATATTTTTTTTTATAGATTCATCAACAAACATTAGCTATAATGAGCACTCATTTTGAAAGCGACAATTAGTAAACAATCTCTGCGAGTAGTAGGTACCTCTGTGAAGAAGCCTAGCGATTTGTACACATAGTATTTGTTACACTTAAAAGGAATTTAATCCAATCAGTGTTAAAAAATCCAATATTTTTACCCTTTAAAAAGAACTAATGTTGAATGAAAACAAGCATCCAGACGCAGACTATTTATTTTACAGCATAGCAACACTTGTTCAGTGCCGGAACGAAGCCTCGGTCCTGCAATGCCGCAGCCAATCGCTTAACCACTGCGCTACGGAGTCGTCATTTATTTTTTACTTAATTAATTATAAGTATAATAGTGCGTTTTTTATTTTATATTTCCTTTATACATATTTTAGTACCTAATAATTGTAGAGATATAATTATAAATTGCTGTGTGTAAAATACATTGATTTTTTATCCTCATGTGCATTTTTACTCAATCCCCACGTTAAAAAAATTATTTCTCATAAATTATTCAGTATAGGGATCTAACTTTTATTAAAAAATATCGATAAACAATATATCGATAAAAGTTATATCGATAAAATTATTCGAGGATAGACATTTACAGCACTATTATAATTCACCTATGTTGTGAGCACTGTTTGTCAAAAATTAAATGTCATGTCTTGATGTTGGTAGAGTAGCTTGGCGCAATGTCATACATTTACTTTTTCTTAGGAAGTCCCGCCTCTTAAACGTAGTGATTATATTCTCTTTGGTTATGGAAGTGACATAAGGTCTGTTTTCAATAAACTTTTTAACGCTGTCTTGCTTTTATTTCAATTCCTGTTTTAACTATTGAGCTTGTTTAACACAACTCATTGAATAGTTAACAGTGATAAACTTGTAATGAAACGATTAATGAGGGATAGCAAACTAATATATGATAATTATTCTAGTCCAAGCTTAAATAGACTATCATATTATATTCTAACACGATCAATTAGAAAAACATTGTGATAAAATTTGATGAACACAGAGGTTATTTGGAGAAAAAAAGGCCACGTTAAGAGTAGGGTACTCTAACCGACGAGCATGTATGCGTAGGTATATGAATCTGAAAAGAAAGATGGTTGTGTCAGGATCGTGTCAATCAAATAGAAGTTCATAGTTTCTGCTTAAGCCTCTGGGTGATATGCGTGAGAGTTTATGTATGTTATTATGTATTTGGAGGAAAAGTTAGAATTTCTTTTTCGCCCCAACCTTACATTAAAAAAATAAAAGCAAAATGAAAATAGCGTAGGTATGCATGTTGTTGCAAATTTAGTGTCTTAATATTAATTCGCCCATTGTTTCTATTGTCGTAAATTATGAAAACTATAGAGAAAGTGCATTAGGTGTCTGCGTGCGTATGATATCTAAATTTGGAATAAGCCTGGTGTATATCCCCTTACAACCTGCAGTCCTTAAAACAGTTTGAGTTATGAGACTCAGTGTTACCCTTGTAAAGTATACTAAGAGTCTGTCTGTTTATGTACCACCTTCTTGTCTATTTCTTTGTAGAGAGCCAGTATGATTACTGGATTACAAGCTGTGAGGCATTCCATCTTAGTCCTCAGAGGTGACACGCATATGTAGCCTTCTTTATTTAAATTTGGCTGCAATGTCAATGGATTTTAGTAGCCACTTACCGTATGATTGACGGTAAGATCGTTCGTCACTTCAGTTTCATAAAAACAAGTAAATACACATTTAACTAATCTTCTTCTTCATCTGCCCGTAAAAGTCCACTACTAGTCGTTTGCTTCTCCCACTGGATTTGCCTTAATCACCACACTTTGCAGGTGGATCGACGACCGCAGTAACAGACGTCTCGCACGAATGGGTCAGCGCGACCGGGGTAGGACTACGTTCTCACAGATCACCAGCGTGACGATGAAATAACAATTTAATGCTGCTAGGTTTCGTATGGTGCATGAGAGAACCAGAGACCCTTTTTATTGGAAACGAGGCATTCCATCTTAGTCCTCAGGGGTGGCAACGCATCAGCATTTTGATTCTTAACTGAGTCTACGGGCTACGGCATCTATTTGCCATCAGGTGGACTGTGTGCTCGTTTGTCTGGAGACAATAGAATCTTAATAAAATTAAATATTACCATTAATTAGACAATTTTAATTTGGAACCTCAAACAACTAGTCAACTTAATGCAATTACAATTTGCTGTATAGTAGAACAAGTATCGACATTTCTAGAAGGGTAGTTTGTAATTAGAATCCATTAGTTTAATGGGACGCGCTGTATATAGCATGTAGTGTATGAAGGTGACAATAAAGTGCATTTGCCTTGTGTTAGCGACGTAAGGGAAGTAACTGACATTTTTGTATTAGTGATGTGACAAACGAGCTAACTGTTCACCTAATGGTAAGTTGCAACTGATGGAAATATCACAAATGCGTTGTCATTCCTGAAGACTAAGGCGAAATGCATCACAGCCTGGAATTCTGGATTGGATCTCCTACTCTTCAAAAAATTTCATCCATTACTGTGAACTAGACAAAATACCGAAAGGTCGTCCTAGCTGACTCTTCTTTTAATTGTTTATTAAAATCCAGGTATTAAATATCTGCCTGCCTTTACTTGTCTGGTAAAGAAAGCATAATATAAACAATACCTGATGTTAAATGAAGACGGTTTTATTAAATTTAAAAAGCTGACTTCATTTGCCATCAGATATTGTTTTTAAAGATTCACAGTGTAAATAAGAAAGTAAGTTATTTTGATAAAAGTTCGGCTAAGTATAACTTCAAAATTATTGTGTAACGTACAAGTACATTTAAAAAGAAAACTACAGACGTATTGATAACTTGCTCCTTTTTAAAGTCTTCTTAGCTATATTCGTTTTAAATTTCATAGCCAGGTATTTAAGATTAAAATTACCTTATCTTTATAAGCCCTTTGAAGACCTACTAAGCTTTATCAAGAATACAGCAAATAACGTATTACTTAAATTCTTTTCTCCATCTTATTGGCCCGTGAAGTCCACTTCTTGTCCTCGGCATATTCTATTGTAGGGAGGATTTGCTTTAACAGTCACGCTTGGCAGGCGGGTTGACGATCGCAGAACCAGAGGTCTAGCACCTTTGACAATGTTGCAGGTCACCGTTTAGATTCTTATTTACTGAATGTCATGTTGACGCAGTGAAGTGAGGTTGAACGTTCAGTTACACGAATGTACTCTGCGGGTCCGACTGAATGGTATATAGTTCTATGAAACAAATAAGTGAAAATAATAGAAAAGCAGCGTAAAATAGCCGCTTAATGTTGGTGTGTTTCGTATGGTGGTAATGGAAAGGAGATATTCCATCTTAGTCGTCATGGTGACAACCCTTCTGCATTTTGATTCTTAATCGAAAGTGAATGTAAATGTTTACGGGTTACAGCATCCACTTACCATCAGGTGGACTTGTAAGATCATTTGTCACTCTTATTCGATAAAAAGCTCGTTTTTTCCGATGACAGTATAAACCATGAGATAAATGAGAATCTTAAATGTTCTGCGGTGAAGCAACCTGTACCGGTAAGCGAAACGCAGGGTAGCCCCCACTAGATAAAGTGATTAACTGGCAAGAAATGCAGAAAGTCGATGGATGCAGGTAACTCAGGACCGGGCATTCCTTGGCGGATGCCTATGTACAGCAGTGGACTTGTGATGGGTTGTAATGATGATGATGATATAAATACTCAAGTAGGTAAAATCTTCGTCTTCAGTCAGCTACACATCACTGACGATTTTAGAGAATACAGAGTCGTCTTTAGCGAAAAATTAAGACTATAAAACTTTAACAAGAAAATACCGGTCAAAGAGAAATTACATCCATTAAAATAATTAATTTAACTCAAAGTGCAATGCAATAGAATTGTAACCACTCAATAAACTTATGAGAAAAAGTTCCATATTGCCCCGACGCCGACACTAATGCACCACCGCCACCGCCCTGGTTTAAATAGTGTGCCATATATTATTGCTCCTTGCTTACTATACCTAATATATTATTGTTTGAATACGTGCAATTATACTTAAAATTATAGTAAAAAATATATTTATTTCAATTGACACGACGAAAAAGTTTTTTTCTAGATAAAGTAATATTGTTCTAAAACAATTGTAATTTCAAAATTAAGAAATTAACGGTGTAGTGGCTGGCGGTGTTAAAGTTATTATTATTATCCACCAACCCATATTGTCCCGTGGCCACAAAAACCAACCAGAAGATGTGCAGTAGCATCTTCCTAATAACAACTAAAAAATAGAAACCTGCAGTTGCCAACGTGCCAAGCGTAGGAACTATGTCACCCTATGATGCAATGTATGGGGGCCTATACTCAGCAGTGTACGACAGTAGTAACGAGTTCCCATTAAAAAAAATCCTCAAACTTCTAAAAACGTAATTGTCTGTAAATATTATTACCTTATTAAATCTAGCTAAGCTATACAAGCTTAATAACCAACGTAGGTAACGTACCTATAAAGCTGCGTGGCGGTTTAATGGACCAAAGAAAGGGGGCAGCGTCGAAGATGCGAGAGACCCTGGTAATGTGATTGCTAATC
The DNA here is from genome assembly GCA_029286625.1 of Parnassius orleans. NCBI lineage: Eukaryota > Metazoa > Arthropoda > Insecta > Lepidoptera > Papilionidae > Parnassius > Parnassius orleans. The sequence continues at coordinate 2,556,034 of JAGSMP010000137.1, forward strand.
CGCCCGATAAGCGTGAAGACTATGAGAAATAAATTTCTCCTGTCTAACAGTAGACTATTGAGAGATTTTGACTGCCTCGTTGGTCTAGTGGTTGTAGTAGTGCGACTGTTGATCATGAGGTCCCGGGTTCAAATTCCGGGTCGGGCAAAAAAAATCAGTTATTGAGCTTTTCCATCAAGAAATTCTCAGTAGCTGCCGGAGTCAGGAAGTTGGCGGTGTCTCACCCTTCGGAATTTTTGGCTTCGGAAAGCACGTAAAGTCGTTGGTCCTGCGCCTGATTCCTCTCCGGTCGTGTCGGTTTACCGTCCCATCGGACTATGACAATGAGGGAATACACCTGTGCTTGCACATACACTTGGGCACTATAATCCTGTCCTTCGCCGTTGGCTAGTCTCCGTTGAGGCTGGCCATCATGACCGAAATTCGGTCTGGAGGACATTATTGCGAGCTGATTGGTAATTATGATCTTTAGATGATGTTATTCAGAAAGTGAAGTTATTATAATAAATTAATAGCCGTCTTTTCGCAGTTCTTGCAATTTGGAATTTGGTATTTAAAATTTTCCAACCTATACCACTTACAATCAGCTGCATAGTTTTTCTTAATACGTTTGACATTGTCTCATTATCATCATCATTTAGCTATTCACATGTTCACAGCTGAACATAATCCTCAATTATATCACAAAATCCGATCCTGAGCCACCTAGGTCTCTACTTCATTTAGGGGGCCGTTCTACAAATTAAACAAATGTTAGCAACAATTTTTAAGTATGATGTCCTCCAGATCGAATTTCGGTCATCTGCACAGGACAGGATTATAGTGCCCGAGTATACGCGCAAACACAAGTGCACTCTCTATTCCCTCACGTCCATACGTGCATTCCGAGGCTCGGGCGTGAAACAGAATTTCTTAACTGAAAAACTCAATGACTGTTTTTTTGACCTCACCCGAGATTGGAACCCAGGACCTCACAATCAGCATCCTCATTTACGACCACTAAAAATTTTTTCATTATCATCATTACAGCCCATCACAACTCCGCTGCTGAAGATAGGCCTCCCCCAAGGAATGCCACAAAGCACGGTCCTGAGCCACCTGCATCCATCGACTTCCTGCATGTATTACCAGGTCGTCACTCTATCTAGTGGGCGGACGCCCTACACTTCGTCCGCCGGTACGAGGCCGCCACTCGAGAAGCTTTTTGTAATTTTTTATTCAAATGTAATTATTACTTAAAAAGGAAATAGTTTTTTGTTTGACTTTATCGGCTTCGCCCACGCTATTGCAGTATTACTACGCAATCGACTTAGTGCACCTGTTGTAATAGAAAATGTTTTCCAATAGCAAAAAGAAATAGAAGCCTTCATTTGCTTATAAATATTACATTCATTGAGATCACAAATGCAACTTCATAGTTTTGAACAGAAGAATGAAAAGACAAATTAAACGTTACCGTTACATTCTTACAAAAGTCCACCGCTGAACATAGACCTCCCCCATAGATTGTCTCATAGGAGGGCTATTCGCCATAGTTGCCAGGCGGGTTGGCAACTGCAGTTTATAATTTTATTTGTTGTTAGGGAGACGCTGCTGCCCATCTCCGGGTTTGTTTTCCTGTGTCGTATCTTACGACACCCACGGGACGATATGGGGTAGTGGAAATTATAACACCACCATTACACAAAAAAACATTATCCAATAAAATTTAATAAAGACGTTATCGGCCCCTAACTATCCACTCCTTTTTTATAGAATAAGCGTAAAAAAAAAATTGCACACAGACCAACTGATAACAGTAAGTGGTGTACTGTGCAAATACTGTGCTCATAGACACCTACATCTATCCTCGATATGATATGATTTTAATCAAAATGATGGAATGCCTCTTTTCCAGTAAAAAGGGTATCCGGTTCTCTACACTCACCATACGAAACACAGCAGCAGCATTAAGCTACTATTTTGCGCTGTTTTTCTATGAGAGATTGGTCCTTCCGTTGTCGAGCTGACCCATTCGTGTTACATTTATAATATAGCTGCAGCCTACATTTCCTGCTTTTTTTAAATGGAGAAATACCTACGCATACCGGCCTCGCGGGGGCAAGGATGGGTTACGTTGGACTTGCACCGACTGAAACCCCATGGTGTTCACCGCATATTGGCAGGTCCACGGGAACGCATTCGCACACTTCCGCAGCCCCACCGGCGCTGGCCACCCCATAGCAACCCCGCCTCGGAAGAGGACAACTCTTACTCCTTCTCCTTCTAAGTAAGAGAGTCTCCTCCGCGCAAGATGGCACGCCTTGTGTTCTGGCACGCCTTCATCTGCGGCCTCTAAATTCACCTGCGCAGCGGGCACCTCCGAACCCGGTACGCGTAAGCCATGGGGCGAGGAAAGTCGAACTAGTAAGCACCAACTGACCCCAGCGGCCTACCTGGTCTATGGCTCCGTCGACCAAGTTTCGGAGGGTAGGCAGAACGGCGCCTAGCAATACCAACACTTCCGACCTCCGCGGCCCCACCACTACAACATCAACGGTGCGAGAGTGTCGCGGAGGAAGAGGATAGATCGAGTGGCGCATCGCCATACCAACACTCCTCTTCCCTCGCGACTCCACCTCGGCTGTGACGAGAAGGGGTAGACCCCTCACCCCACAGTCCGGAAGACGGACGGAAGAAGTTTATAGACCAAATTTGCGATATATTGAAGATGGACCAAGTTAAGAGTACTATTAACCGACGAGCATGTATGCGTATCGTATTTTGTATGTATAAAATTGAAGAAAAATCTCTTTGGTTGTACTGTTTGTATCTGGCTGGTTTTAATATCAATACATATGACATTAAGAAAAAGAAAAATAAAAAGTAAAAAACAATTTCCCGCCATTTTTCAATTGTTTTTCTGTCCGTCATAATGAGTGAATCTAACGAAGAAATTCGATATAACCTGAAGTTTTATTACTAAAAAGGGAAAACTGCGACCCAAGCCGCGAAAAAAATTTCTGACGCTTATGGACCTAATGCAGTGTCAGTGTCCTAACCTTGCACTCTCAGATTTTCATCTGTTTCGGTCTCTTCAGATTAATTTGGGTAGTGTTAGGTTAACATCAAGAGAGGACTGTCAAAAATACTTGTCGCATTTTTTTTTTAAAAATCCCAAGATTTCTACTGCGACGGGATTATGTCACTACCTACAAGATGGCAACAAGTTACCGAACAAAATGGCACATATATATTATAATTATATGTAATAAAGTTTTGAAAAAAAATGTCTTGAATTTGTATATAAAATACGAAGAAACTTTTTCCTCGACCTATTATAATAGGTCTTTACCTATAAAATTGCCGTACTGGCCATTTCAAATCAAAATAATTTTGTTTGGCTAAGAGTTAAAATTTCAAATTAATTTAATTTTAAAAACATGGAATTATTTCTTCAAAATTAGTAATTTGTTTATTGATTAGAGTTATGTTTTTATCGCATTTGAATCTTTTCCGTTATTATTATTATTCAAAAAACTTGGGAATTTTTAAATAAAAGATGGATAAAAAAAATTATCTTAAATCTAAATAACTCCATATTATATACTAATATTGCTAGTTGACAATATTTTTATTTCAAATTCATGTAAACAACACAAAAATAAATAAATAAATAAGTAACCGTTACCAAAATGCGTCTTCTTATACTTGAAACTCAGACTGTTGTTGCGATAAATGATGACCTTAATACGTATGCTGATAATGATCGTAATAAATAATCCACTCCACTAGATCCATTTGTCTTCCGCTGACAGAGTTATAATTAATAACAGCTGCCTTTGAAACTTTTCAGTCATGTCCTTTACAAGAATATTATATATTATATTCACTAGCTGTCCCCCGCGACTTCGCCCGCGTGGTATTTATTATGATTGGATTTCATGGGTTTTAATTATTTTTCGCGCGAAACCCTAATTATTTCTCTAAAACAAAAGTAGGGTAAGTTACTTCTTATAACATCAGCTACCTCCCAGTGAAAGTCCCGTCAAAGTTAACCCAGCCGTTTCAGAGATTAGCCGGAACAAACAGATAGACAGACAGACAGATATTTTTTTTATTGTTGTTTTGTTATTATTACCGTACACACTTTCATATGCATTTAGTAAAAAGGTGTTATTTTGACATTACAATTACAAACAGACACATCAATTATATTTATTTGTATAGATTTAAGTCTTGGCAGCTGTTAAACATGATGTGATAAAGGGGACGCTTATTAAATGCACAATAAATTCAAGTAATAAAATGACGTTTGTATTTAATTGAAACAATAAATACCTTCATAAGTCGTTAGTGGGTTACTTAAATCGCGCAGGAGTATCGTTTTCGTTGGTTTATTTCAATTCTTGGGGCATACAACAATTATTCCCTCAAATATTAACCTAACCGATTCAAAGACAAAACCGACCTCTAAGTGTGAGAAATTATTCAATCCAACATTCACGATTGTTATTTAGTAAATACCTCCAAGTCCCTGACACAACAACAAAGGTTACCTCCGACCTTATTATAAAAGAATAATCTGGGGCAGACTAGGAAAAATGAGTTCAACTGTTTACAATTACGTTTGTACTTGACATGTCTTCCAGTGACGATAATTTACGATGATTGTAGTTCAATTGGAAAGTTATAACGTTTCCATGTATACAAAGCATGAAATGAACAATAATAAATGATTTGCACGTCATAAATTAATAAGCATAACGTTTTATTTAGCCTGTATAGAGATAGTTTGAACATTTAATGATCCTATGTGCCTGACCATTGAATCTTTCTTATTCCGATTGCCTGTTTTGTCTTTTGTCTGATTACAAAATTAAAAATTAGTGAACTCATAAAAAAAATTAAAAGTGACTGATTAAAGTAATTTCCACATAAAAGCATATGAAGTCGATGCTAACACATTCTTTATAAAAATTAAAGCCCCGAATTGGGAAGATAATGAGTGGAAGTCGGTTTTTATTTTTAAAGTTTTGTTTTCCCTATTGAGTGGTCTAGGGAATATCAACAGTTTAATGTAACAACTACAATGTCGTCTAAATTGTTACATTAAAATCTTCATCCACTATTTTTCCATCTTATGAATGCATCACTTTCTTAGAATTTTTATGGGACTACCAGAATCAGAAACAGAAACTTCTTTATTCAATATAGATTATAAATAATACTTATTGGAAGTCTCTCTTTTGTTTAATTACCATTGGTTCGGAAAAACACTTCTGTCCTGTAAAGAACCAGCAAGAAACCCAACGGAGCTTTTTTTTAAAAAATAACAGCTTACTATCATGTATGTTACATAATTCATAACACAAAATAAATTAGAAATAGCTTGGTAGCGATCACCTCATTCCCAGAAGTTATTATCGTCCATAAATTCCTTAATACTATAATAACTCTTTTTATACAATCTTAAACTAAGTTTGGTTAATTATATTAAACTAAGAGCAGGTCAAATTTTGAACATTTTCTGAGATTTTGTTGTAAAAGCGTATATATACATCGACGGCTCCGTGGCGCAGTGGCTTAGCAATGAGTTGCAGTGCTGAGGGCCACGGGTTCGAATCCTACAAATAATTGTTTGTCCTTGTGAAATTTATGTATGTAAGCTGCCCCCACGATACAGGAGAAAATTCTAATGTGGAGTTCATGTTTAATTCGCCCCAAGAATAAATTACTGACTCGGTGGAGTTGAGTAACTGGTACTATTAACTTATGTCTGTTCCCAGAATAAAAAATTTCTTTATTAAGCAGATTATACCTGAAGTATAATCTACTTAATAAAGCAAAAATCATTAAAATCGGTCCATAAACAAAGAAGTTATTTAGTTGCTCAAACACGCATAAAAAAATATATATACTCGTATACAAATGAATTGAGAATCTTCTCTTTAAGACTTTAATTGTTTTAAACGATCCTTTAGAATGGATCGATCACATGAACCGCTTTGTGACACTCAAAAGAAAAGGAAAGAAAATACGTTCATTTGGCACATACAATATAACAAAGAAAAATAATACTTTTCATGTTTACAAAAATAACTAAATATATATTAATATACACCAAAATGGTATCCACTCAGCTTTAAGGCGAGGATTTCCTACGTTGAAAAGCTTTTAGCACTAATGACAGCAGAAGAAAATATAAACATGAAAACAACATGAAAATGATCAATCTTAACGTAATTAAATGCAATGTACTAGTGCTACGTAAGCGTAAAAGAGAAAACAAAAAAGTAAAACATTTACATACAGAAAAAAATTAAAAATAATTGTGTGCATGCGTGTGTGCGGGTGTGTGCATAAGTGATTGAATTAGTGCGTGCGTGCGTGTGTGCATGCATGTTTGTGTGTGCATCGAGAGTGTATGAATCATACAATCACTTAGCGTTTTTTATGAATCGCTTCTTTAGATATCGATTCGAATCGATTTAAAAGTAGATCTTTTTAGGAAGAATCATCCCTATCTAAAATAATTATGAGAGATTTTTTATATATTCAGTATTTTATTATATACAATAATTATAAAACTATAATTAAAAACTAATAACTTAATTATCATACAGTCCTACTCCCCGTGGTATCGTGCCAAGAACGTTGGCTGCGTTTCCTCGCTGAATGGCTATACTTAGCCTTTGAGCGAAAAAAGAGCCAGCCCTCTTATCACCAGCAGCAACGACCAGTTGCGGATAAAGTTCCTTTAGGAACTTCACCACACATGGACCCCACGGACCGATAGTCTCTACAGCAAATGGCACAAATATGTAGTCATCTCCACTTACTCAGTTCAGCTGCTTCTGATGCCGCCCCGGCTCTAAACGAGGTACCCTTGAGATGAGAGGCCGTCAAAATGTCTACGCTAGTAGCATCCCACACTAGGGCTTTATCTCTTTCCCAAGGGACCAATGTCATACCGTCGGGTCTCCTGCCATCGTCTCTAAATATTCCACAAGGCTCTAAAACCGAGGGAACATTTATAGAGACAAGAGCCCTTCGGATGACATCGTTCAAAGAATCGTGCCGTGAAAACCTACCTGCACTTTTCTTACATGAAAGTCCGTGGAGCCCAAACTTGTCGACGCTGCTACCACAAGGACACTGATGGGGTTGACAAATCGCCCGCCGCTCCTAGTCGAATTCCTACGGCGATGCGCAAGCTTTCCCCATCAAGTAATGTGCCGAGATTACTTGATGGTAAAGCGTCGAAACAGCTAGGAGACCTACCTGATCTTGGTCACTATGGAAATTGTGAAACAAATCTTTCTGCACGCTCTGTACCAACGGAATATCTCACTGTTTTTGTTGGTTAACTTCCAGTGGAACATTTTCGCCGGGACAGAGCGTTTGCCATGTCTGCCCTGCCGCCGTAGCAAAGCACACTGTCTACTTTATTATTTAAAATTATGTTACATAAGTCACTGACACTATTCACGGAAGAAAGGAAAGCAGGCAATGCAACGCTAGAAAGATTACTCACACCAATACCACCAAATTTTATTAGTAAACAACCTTGAGTCCAGGCTGTTGTATTTAATGTTAAATTTAGAATTTTTTCTATACCTATTTTAGGATTATTATCAATATCTTTTAAAATATCCGAACATTTCCAGACTGGACTCGAGCGGAGTAAGTATGTAAATGATGGTACAAGGAGACAATATTTTAAAACAGTAAGAGCAATGTGGGGTTTAAGTTAAACAATTTATCAACGTGGTTTAAAAACTGCTCAAATTTTGTTTTTAAAACAGGTTTAATACTATCGAAAAATAACGGGGCACCTAGCAGGTATAGCGATTCCGTACAGAAAGTTTTTATTCCTGGAGAAATATGATTGCAATTTTGAATTAAAGTGTCTCTGTTAGAACTAGATAAATTATTGGTAAAAATATTTCACATTTATTGCTATTTGGTTCAAGACTTTAAAATTTCGAAACAAAATAGTAAGATCACAGAGGATGTCATCTGCTGTACCTCCCAGTGTACCATCGTCCAGATACCAGACATTCAGCTTGGATTTCAAATTTGAAATAATGGGTTGAATTCCCAAACTGAAAATTGCTGGACGTAGTGGATCACCCTGCTGAACACCGACAGCAGAATCGATAATATGGTTTTCGTAAAACAAGTTAGTATTTTGACTGTAACATTGCCAAACGTTATGATAAATTTCAGGGGTATTGTTAGCCACTTCTTTCAGCAGGGTTACCCTATCGATAGAGTTAAAAGCATTCCTTAGATCAACCTTCACAAGAATATCTGCATCAGAATTTGTTAAAAATGTACGCACTGAATGTACGCCTCACAGCCACCTCTAGTGCCAAAGCCTAGTTGAGTAGGCTGAAATTTTGTCTTAGAGATTATGTGCCTGCAAGCTAATTTTGAAGTTAAGCTTCGAAATATGGAACCAACGGCAATAGGACGGATACCGTTATCTTTTTTTTTTGAAGGCACATAATCTTGCCTCATATAAAAATGGAATGAAATTTGGATTAACATTACCAGAAAGCATAAAATTTCATAATTTTGTAATGTCATTAAGAAGTACTCCGCCGGTGTCACCGGCAGAAGCGCTTACAAGATCTTTAAGATGTTGAGGCGTAATTCCGTCAATGCCGCCAGCAGAGCCATTCGAAAATGACATAATTGCTTCTGAAGTGTATTTTTCAGAAATTTGTAAAGATTGCATAGAAGTCTTGGTAGGCAGCGGAAAACTCTGATAAGGATTGACCGAAGTGTGCTTCTGACGAAGCCCTTCAAGAGTTTCGACATTACGAGGAGCCAGGATGTCATCTGAGAATAAAATACGGTATGCATTTTTTAAGTCGCCATCCATTACTTTCGACTCAACTACTTTTTTAAATCAAATTTAGGACGTGGTCGACATAAATGAGTACTAATTGGGTAATCTAAATTTTGAAAAGATGTCTCTTTCAGTTGAGACGTAATTGATTTATTTATTATTTTATCAAAATGAAAATGGGAGTACGCGCAAGTAAATAATTTTTGCCTACTCTTTTCACTATTAGTGAAACAATTTTGAATAGTGCATGACAATGCTTTAGCAAGCTGCATCCTCGCATCTCTAGGAATTCTTTTAATCACTGGTACATTACGATGATAATTGTAAATTTGCTCCGAAAAAACGGAAAAATTTGTGTCATTAGAGGAATTACTAATAGAGTTATGAAATTCTACGGTAGGCTGTGAAGCCGAAATACTTTTACTATGGTATCGTTTAATATGTATATTTAATCCCCTTTTACCTTTAAACAGCCTACTGTCGGTACAATTTTGACACTGTAGGAAATCCGGCTGTGAATGCGGAGCGGAGATATTCATTAAAAAATCTAAACAGATCTCTACAGCACTCAAAAGACTTTATATTACATAGCTTCATATTGACTTGAATTTTGCTGTAACCTTGCATCTTTCCCTGAAATACAATCATTTACGGCCTAAATAAAAGCATTTTGCTCTATAAATGAATGTCCTGTTATAGTAATATTTCATTTATAGAGCAAAATGCTTTTATTTAGGCCGTAAATGATTGTTTTTCAGGGAAAGATGCAAGGTTACAGCAAATTTCAAGTCAATATGAAGCTATGTAATATAAAGTCTTTTAGATTTTTTTTTAGATTTTCAGATTTTCAATAGATTTTTTTTTCCATTGCACCACACTGCTGGAGCACAATTTTTCTCCAATCACTTTGTGAATTTTTAACAACACTATGGCCACAATTGCTGACATTGCCGAAACTCAGAGGTCCCAGGAAGCGTTAATCACTCGTCGGATGGAAGAGTTTGAGAAGCAACTCGGTTCCAGTTCTACCAAAGCTCTTGCTGCTGAGAAGGTTGGTCAGGATTTTACTTCGTTTCGAGACTTTGTTCAAGACATGTTCAACCTGCTTCGCCAACAAATAGCAAAGTTAAGTCGGTCAGTTGACACCATTGAGACGAGACACCGCAGAAAATATCTTTTGTTAAGTGATGTTCCAGAAAAAGCAGATGAAGATGTGCCCAATGCTGTTGTAAGCATCCTTCAGAAACACTTGAGTATGACGAATCTCTCATCATCTTCTATCCGGATGGCTCATAGACTCGGTATGGCTAAGACGGATCACCACCGACCGATACTTTTCCGTTTTGCTGATTTCTCGATGCGTTCTACCACCTGGTACAAAAAGACTATGTTGAAGGGAACACCGTTTACATTATCCGAGTTTCTCACAAAATACAGGCAGAATTTGTTCATGCAAGCTCGAAGACAATTTGGGATGAAAAAGGTCTGGTCTTCAAATGGTTTCATCAGCATCAGGTTGCCCGATGGTTCCCGCCAGAGTATTCAATCCAATGAAGACCTTAACCGGCTGATGCGTCAACATAGCAAGCCAGGATGTGATGAGGAATCTCAACCGGTGATGGAAGAAACAACGGCTTCGAGGGAGCCTGGAAACACGCGCGGCGAAGTACCACGAACTAGGCGTACGGTTAAAAAACATTAATATTAGATAATTGTTACAATATTTTGTGTGATGATTATACAAAGACGGTCGTGCGGTTACTGGTTGTTCAACTTAATAGCGTTAGCGCAGGTCCCTTTTTTTTGTACAGTGAATGCAATCCCCATTGTTCTCATTCGTTGGCTGCTCAGAGTTGGTAAACAACTTTTAGTTTAAGTAATTATCAACCATATTGTGTGTATATTTGGGGTTACGAACTAACATTATGGAATATTTTATTAGTGGTGTTTCAATGTCTTATATTTTTTTGTCTTATAACTCAGGTGCATAAGAACAACTTTTGATGCATTTTATGTTTAATGTTTTCTGATAGTTTTATGACTAAAGTGATTTAATATCTATCTCATTTTTTTATTTTTTTATTTTTCTTTTTCTTTTTTTTAAATCTCGTTTTGTAAACAATTTACCAGCAGGTTTGGTAGCAGTAATTAAAAATACAATACAGCATAAACATAATATATTAAAGATATTCATTTTTATTTACTTAAATAAGTTATATATTTATTTATAGCGAAATAAGTTATATATTTATTTAAATTAGTTATTTATATCTTAAATTATTTTTATATAATATTATATACTGATTTTCAGCGCCATGGCAGTTTCCGATAACGATTCATTCACCTCTGCTAATTCTGATTCCTTTATTCATTTTCTGACTCTGACTTGGTCATTACCTACATTTTTGGGTTAGGAGAGAACCCTCTCCTAACCCAAAAATTCGATGATTATAATAAAAATTTCAACGTTTTTCACATCAACGCCCAGAGTATTCCGCAGCATTATAATGAACTTTTAGAAACTTTTAACATTCAAAGCATTCACGCGATACTTATCTCAGAAACCTGGTTAAACCCAACTCTGCCTTCTACTTCTTACGGAATACCAGGTTTTGTTTTACTTCGTAACGATCACATTAATAAAAGAGGAGGTGGTGTGGCAGTACACCTGCGAAGTGGTATTCCTTACAAAATTTTATCAACCTCACCTTCACAATATACTGGATCACTTGAATATATTTTTTTAGAGATTGTTGTTAGTGGAAATAAAGTTGTGCTTGGTGCAATTTATTGTCCACCGAATTTTAGTTAAGAAAGAAGTGCCTCTTCAAATTCATATAGAATTTGAAGGGCACTTCTTCAATTTGCTCTGATTATCACCATCATATTTTGATGGGTGACTTTAATACGAATCTTCTCAGTGATACTCCTAGATCGCGTGGACTGCGTTCAATTATTGAGTCGGCAAATTTTTCAATACTTCCACTTGATACCACCCATCACAATCTTACTGCTGGTGATACATTGTTAGATTTGATATTTGTCTCCTCAGAAGAACGCGTTTCCTGCCACGGACAGCTCCCTGCTCCAGGTTTCTCGCGACATGACTGGCTGTAATAAATAATAATAAAATTATTATATATAAATATATAATAAAATTCTTATATAACGCGGAGAGTATTGATGACAAGATTACGACATTTAATTCTCATATTCATAAGCTGTTTGACAAACACGCACCTACTCGTGACGTTAGGTTAAAACGTTCGCCTGTGCCATGGATTACTGAAAATATCCGTAAGGTTATGTCTAAGCGCGATCAGATGTTTAGAAAATTCAAGCAGAACCGTTGTGAACTTAACTGGACAAAATTCAAAGCTGCGAGAAATCGATGTAATCAGATGTTACGAGCCGCTAAACGCCGCTATATTCACGATAATATCATGAACTCTTCTATGGCTGATACATGGAAATTTCTCGGGACGATCGGGGTTGGTAAACCTACGTGTAACGTAGACCCTGCAATCATTTCTATAAGTGATCTCAATTTACATTTTTCTTCAACTACCCAAATGCAGGCTTCTGTTAAATCAAGTACCATTTCTTATTTGCATTCCTTGCCACAATCTCATAAATGCACATTTAACTTTTCTCCCGTTGCTGATGAGGATATAAAAAAGACCATTTATTGTATTAAGTCTATGGCAGTTGGCTTCGATGATGTGAATAGACTTATGATCACCTTAATTCTAGACCATGCTACTCCTATTATTACTCACATCATTAATCATTCACTATTGACTGGGGATTTTCCTTCACTTTGGAGAAAAGCATTTGTCATTCCGCTGCCCAAAATAAATAACCCCAGTTCTTTCTCTCACTTTCGCCCAATATCCATTCTCCCTTTTTTATCTAAAGTTCTTGAAGCAATTGTCCACAAACAAATTTCTAGTTATATTTTCAAAAATAACTTTCTTAGCACATATCAATCTGGTTTTAGGCCTGGGCACAGTACTACCACAGCTCTTTTGAAAGTTACGGAAGATTTGCGTACTGGAATGGAGAACTCAAAATTGACTGTGTTAGTTCTAATAGATTTCTCTAACGCTTTTAACCCTTATGTGAGTGACAAATAAAACACCTTTAACAGAGTGATGAGGTACCCGGGTACCTACATACAGTGTATACGTAATGTAAACAATCAAGATCTACTTTTTTTGTTACACATACTTTGAATATTATTACTTTAGCTAAGCTAAACAGTTGACAACCTGTGGCGATAAAAGGAAGGAGAGGTGAAGTGCGGTACATGGTTATCGGCGCGCAAGAAACACTGAATCCATTCAGTGCATCGTGCTTGACATTTGACTGTATACGTTTGTTTCTATTGTACGAGCATATTTGTATTTTGTGAGTTTATAATTATTTCATTATGAATATTGGAGCGAGTACTTCTCAACAAAGATCACGTGTTCGAAGATATAATTCAACAGAATTGCTAGAGATATTAGCAGAATCTTCTAGTGACGAAGGTGAGTTTGTTGCTTCTGATAATGAACATGATTATATTCCTTTAGTTGAAGAGGGTAGATTTGAAATTTCGGATGTTGAGCCAGAAGCTGAAGTCGAAAATGAGATTGATTCTTATGATTCCGATACGAGTTTTGAAGGAATCGCTTGAAAATATTCTTATCGCAAGATGGAATGCGATGGCAGTCTGAACCACTTCCCAGAACACAAACTAGTAGCAGAAATATTATTTGTCAACGGGGCGGGCTGCATCGTTCAGCAAACTTTACAATCAAATGGAAATATTCAAAATATATTGTCCAATGAAATGTGTGACATAATCTTGAAAACTAATCGGAAGGGACAAAGATTACTGAAGCATACAATAATAAACTGATGGAAAATTACCTGATGATATTAGCAACGACCGAAACAAAAATATTCAAACCATTCACTGAACAAGAATTGGATGCATTTTTGGTATTCTAATTTTTAGTGGGTGCATAGATCTAATAAAGAGCATTTGACTGAACTGTGGAAATCCAGTCACCTACCATTATTTCGGGCTGCGATGTCCCATGATAGATTCAAAATGCTGCTACGCTTCATAAGGTTTGATAATGATGTAACGCGCCCTGAACGTTTGTTAGCTGATAAAGCCGCTGCTATACGAGATATTTGGACTATGTTCATTTCAAATTTGAATAAAACTACAAGCCTCGTGAATGTATTACCGTTGACGAACAGCTATATGGATATCGTGGGCGGACTCGCTTTACTCAATACATGCAATCAAAACCTGAAAAGTATGGCATAAAAATATTCTGGGCTTGTGATGCAAATAATTCCTACCCCCTAAATGGACAAATATATACAGGAAAGTCAAGTGTTGGCATACGTCAAACAAATGTAGGAGAATGCACTGTGTTAGATCTCGTGGCTAAATATAAAAATTCAGGGCTGAATGTAACTACGGATAATTTTTTTACATCGCTTCAACTGGCTCATTCCTTGAATTCGTGGAATATGACACTAGTTGGAACGGTAAGAAAAATAAACGGTTTCTTCCTGCAAATATGCAAGCACACAAGGAGAGGGCTGTTTATTCTTCTAATTTCGCATTTAGCAAAGAAGCAACTGTGTGCTCTTACGTACCTAAAAGAATAAAGCAGTAATAATGTTGTCATCAATGCACATGTCACCAATTATTGAAAGTAATAAAACTGCCAAGCCAGAAATAATTTTATATTATAATAAAACTAAAAGTGGAGTGGACAACATGGATAAGCTGTTAGCAGAATATACCGTAAAACGCAGAACAAATCGGTGGCCTTTAGCACTTTTTACAATATCATTGACATTGCAGCTTTGGCAGCATATATTATTTACATGGAACATAACCCACAATTGGTCTCGAGTGACAGACGTAGAAAGTTTTGAAATCATTGAGTCTACAACTGTGTGGTAAAATATAGAAGAGATCAAAAATTGCATTGTGACATCAAAATTACATGTGAGATCTGCAATGCAGGACGTGCTTGCCGAGAACTTAGGCCGTCAATTTCTTTTGGCTCTGCCTTCTATAAGTCAAACTAGACGAGATTCTACAGGGCGTGTTGCAGTCGTCGGAAGTTGTTACCTATGCAGAGAACTCAAACGCAAGCAAAGAAAAACTCGAAAAGCTTGCACTAACTGCAGAAAACCAGTTTGTGATGAACATGCAGTAACTCGTCCAACATGTAACATCTGCTTCGAGCTGTAATTAATACTGTATGAACAAAGAATTTGTAATTTTATAGAAATAAAATACTTGACAAATGTTTATTATTTAATTTTGTGAAATTAAAAATACTTTCCTCATAGTCACACAAAAACAAAAGTACCCGGGTACCTCGTTACTCGATGTGAGTTCAAAATATGTTTTGGTTTCCACAAAACATTGTAAATAGTAGACTTGGTCTAAACATTAAAAAATATGTAATTTATAAATAGTTAAGAGCTCTCAGGAAGTCACAGCTACATATAGGGCGTAAAACATACTTTTTTTAGAATTTGAAAATGCCAAAGGCACCCGGGTACCTCGTCACTCACATAAGGGTTAATGCTGTCGATCATGATATTCTCCTAGCTATACTTTGTCACCTGGGTTTCTCTTCGACAGCGCGGGACTGGTTCTCCTCATATCTTCGGGGTCGTCAGCAGGCAATTCGAGTAGGTCAGATTATCTCTCATTGGTGCTCGTTGTCTGCTGGCGTTCCTCAAAGCGGAATTCTCTCTCCTCTCCTGCTCTCAGTCTTTATAAATCTCATTACATCACACATTCGCTGTTCGTACCATCTGTATGCTGATGACTTACAAATTTATGCTCAAGTTGAGGTGGCATGTATTGATGATGTGATTGAGAAGCTCAACTGTGATCTCAATTGTATTTGTAATTGGTCAAACAGATTTGGTATTAGGGTTAATCCATCTAAATGTCAGGCTATTGTGGTTGGTAGTTCTCGTAGACTGGCTAAAATTGATATGAAGGCGCTACCTCACATAATATTTGATAATGTTATTGTTCCTTACTCAGCAACTGTTAAAGATCTTGGTTTAACTATAGACAACACCCTCAGTTGGCGACCGCATACATATGAAGTGAGCAAAAAGATCACTAACACTCTGCGTTATCTGTATCGTCTCAAGAATTTTTTACCGTTAGGGACTAAAGCAATGCTAATACAGACTTTAGTGTTGCCTATTCTAGATTATGCAGATGTTTGCTATGCTGATGCCTCGCAAGAACTTCTAAACAAACTGGATCGACTTCTTAATAATTGCATACGCTTCATTTTCGGTTTACGTAAATACGACCACATTTCCTCTTATCGTTCTCAGGTTAAATGGCTACCTCTCCGCTATCGCAGATACTTCAGAATACTGTGCATATTATTTTCAGTTTTACACGATCCGTTTGTCCCGGAATATCTGAAATGTAAATTTCAGTATCAGGGTGATGCCCATAATCGTTGTCTACGTTCTACGGAAAAATCTAACCTCTATGTTCCCCTCTGTCACACTAGCTTTTTACACAAATAATATATTTGTGTATTTATGTTTATATTATGTATCTTAGTATGTAGTAGTAATTATTAGTTGTATTATGTAGCATCCCTGTATAACATTACAGAATCCCTGGATTTATTGCATATTAATAAAAATTGTAAGTAGTCGTTATGCTTTGACAGCTGACAACGACGCAGCAGAAATATTTTCCTTTATAAATGAGTATATTATGTCTGAAATCAGAAAATAATTATCATAATAACTGTCTTATATATTTACTGATCTTTTTTTTGAAATTTGTAAGCCAAAATTGGCCTCTAAATAACAAAATAAAATAAGTTAAATACACGTAGCTTTTGATAGTTGAAAAATTTTGACAATATTTTTCAATTTTTTTGAGGGAAATTGTCTTTTAAAGGCGAATGTGTACTGATTGTACTCGTGATATAGGGGTTCGTAGGGCGGAAGCCAAAAGCCGGTTGAAATTTCAATGGACATTTTTACTTTAGGCTTTTAAACGCAACGTCGATGTTGACTAAACACTCATAGTAATGGATTGTTTATTTTCTAGCTAAAGCTTTATGACATGAAATAACATGTAATGACCATGTTGGTCGACCGACGTGTACTCGACTTAAAGTTAATTAACAATACCATCCCTACAGTGACCGTAGTAGTGGTTGTCCGAATAGTGGTGGTGTAAGAATATCCACTACTCCACATCGTAATAACAGCTAAAAAATAAAATACTGCGGCGTTCAACCCACCTGCCAAGCATGGCATATATGGCAAATATCCTCTCTATGAGGCAATCTATGGGGAGTTCACCAGTGGACTTTTGATAGTCTGGAACGGATTTACTTTGATTTGAACGGATTATTTTGATTCTTAATTGAGGATAAATATAGATGTCTATGGTCCACAGCATCCACATACCATCAGGTGGACTGTGTGTTCGTTTGTCACCCTTATTCTATAAAAAAATATATGCAGACTGGTGATGAATGTGTTCATTATATACAATATCACGGTGTATTGACCTTTTCAATCCGCCGATCTCAATATCATTGTGCATATGTGGGATTTGCTCATGAGAAGAGTTGTTAGTGATCTTTCCCAAAATTCGAACACGGAAGACTTGTCTTTCAAGATTTTGGAGAGGAGTAGTAGTCTGTATGTAATCTATGCTGATGTCTTAGAGCCGTTGCTAATATCTTGGGACTCTGTTGGACCAACAGATTATTAAAAAGTTGCTAGAAATGTTTTTTTAATTTACCTATTTACTGTAAACGATACATTCTATATTAGTCCTCGGAGTGATAACGCCAGTGTATGTCTCACAGCCTGTAATTATATTTGTTACTGACTCTCTATACTCTTGAGAGTGAAAACAGCATTGCGGGCAATTCTGCTTGGCAGCAAATACAGGTATTTGGCACCTATCCAGACGACGCCTAGGCAGAAAGGGAGTCCTGGCAACTTGAAAATTCTTCTTTTTTTTATATTATTCTAAGCCACCGCTTAGCTACAATCCCACTTGATGGTAAGTGGTGGTGTAGCCTAAGATGGTAAAGCGCACTGACTTAACAAAAGCCTATTCACTCTTGCCTTGAAGACACCCACATTGTTGTAAACGGATGGAAACACAGATGCTGGCAACTTACTCCACTTCTTTGCTGTACGCATGACGAACGATGTAGCAAACCGTTTGGTTCGAATGCGTGGTAAGTCAACAACGAAAGGGTGGAGACTGACCGTACGTCTGGTTGTCCGATGGTGGAGGGTAGAGGGAGGAATTAAATTATGCAATTACTGCGCGCACTGTACGAAATGCATCCTGTAGAAAACCGAAAGGCTGTCTAATTTGCGCCTGTGTTCGAGGCTGGTAAGATTGGTTTTAACCAAATTCCGGTCACCAATAAGCCTCTTAGTACGCCTTTCCATTGAGTCCAAAGCTACTAGGTGGCATTTTGCAGCACCAGCCCATATATGGCAGCAATACTCCATGCACGACCGGACTTGCGCTTTATATAAAGTAAGCAGCTGCCCCGGCGTGAAATATCGCCGACCCTTTGCCTTTTTGGTCTTGGACTCAATGTACCGCCCGAAGTTCAGATTTGAGGATATCTCAACCCCCAACAACTGAAGGCGGTCGGTGTATTCCAGTGATACATTTCGGAAAGAAGGAGCCAAGATGAGCTGGCTCCTTTTTGTATTGAAGAGACACGCTTGTATTTTTGAGGCGTTGAATTTCATAAGATTGGCATCGCCCCATTCGGAGGCTGCCTGTGGTGTGAGATTCACACGCTTTACCAAAGTTTCTTTTTCGGACTGGATTTGATCCCGACTGGCCCGAGGACTTAGTTGGTATCTCTCCACAACTGTGCTGCAGTCTATACCCATAGGCACCGGGCATAAGCAGATAATTAATATGCAGCAGGAAGAGAGTTGCGGAGAGAACGGACTCCTGAGGAACACCAGCGTTAGTCGCCACAGGATTGGGTGAGTAGCCATCGACGACGACCCGAAGAGACCGTTTATTAGCCGTACGCTGGAAGTTTACCCAAAAGGCTAGCGTGCCAAACTCTGTCAAAGAGACAGAGAGAAAGACATCAATGGAACAGCAAATACTTCCCCACTGTTCTCGAGTGGCTCGCCTCATACGTGTGTGGCATAAGCTAGAAGTTCCCCAGCTGACCAATTTCGGCGAAACCCGTATTGCCCGTTACTAAGGAGGTCATTCTGTTCTAGATATGCCATTAAGCGGGCGTTCAATATACGCTCCATAATGTTGCAGTCTTCCCGTGTAGTGGCGGTTAAGAATATCCACTACCCCATATCTTCCCGTAGGTGTCGTAAGAGGCGACAGAGGGAAACTGAGGCAGAAGATGGGCAGTAGCATCTTTCTGATAACAGCAAAACAACTGGAGTGGAGGTTCGTTTGCCACCTAAGACGACTCGACCTGGCAACATATAACACACGCACCCGGAGGACTGACGAGAAGATCCTGGAGCTGGAAGAAGACATAGACAAGTTGCGCTGGAATATTATAGGATTATCCGAGGTCCGAAGAGAGGGGGAGGATATGGTAATCCTCGAATCCGGCAACTTGTTCTATCACCGGGAGGGCAACCATCTGTCCCAAGGAGGTCTCGGATTTTCGTCCACAAGTCTCTCGTTAACAACGTTGTAAAGATTGAGAGTGTGTCGACTGCACGTTGGCCATCTTCCAGGATTTTGGCACTATTCCAGTCTTAAATGAAAGGCGGAACAAGCGTGCCAGCACAGAAGACGACTCAAAGTCTTTTTAAAAGAAAATCACCTTTTGACTGTCTCGTTGCTCTAGTGGTCTGGAGAGCGAATGCCGATACGAAAATCAATTGTTGGGTTTTAATGTCGAGAAATTTTCAGTAGCAACCCAAAGTCAGGAAGTTAGCGGAGTTTTAATTCCATAACTCGGAAAGCACCGCAGCCACATAGTCCAATGGAAGTATGAACGACCATTACTTACTTTTTCAATACAGATATCGTGACAATAACTTAATAAACGTAATACAAAATTGTCAAATTAATGCCAACACTCAATCATCACAGTATATTACAGATTTGTATACAGTTTATTAGGCCAAATTACGACGCCTCCGTAAACACGGAGTGCGACAGTGAATCAAGCACTTAATCTCGACGGGCCCGAGGCGGCGCGAGGTCGCATGACGTCATCTCGCGCATTATATTTGCCTGCAGTTTGACTAACCCTAACACACTTGACCCGATGGAAAAGTCACATTAGTTGGTAATTTATCTGTTAGTTTGTTGTTTCCTTAATAAAAACCAACAATTAGTTTTTAAACTACGTTTTTCAGCCATTCCACAACAGCCTGATTTACCACGAACTCGGCGATGCAGGAAAACCGGCATCTCTAAGAAATTGTATTTTTTTTATATCACAGACATAAGAAAACATGAGGCAGACTGGTGCAGCACACGAGACACTCTGTGAGAGGGTGATCGTTACTTGGTCGACCAGCCTACTCACTAGAGTTGCAGCCATAGTAATAGCATGGCACTACCGCGTTTAATTGAGCGTGGGTATTGAGCATAACAACGTCTCGAATGAAAGAAATAAAAATCATTTAGAATTGTACAGTTTATCCTTGTTAGAATTCCAATTTACGATAGTATAAGTTGTACTGTTTCATTCAAAATGAATTTGTTGTATCACAAAACAATTTTTGACATCGTCCTTAGCTGACCACTTAGTTAATATCTAAAGCTACATTAATATACAAAGATATTGCAATCATAGACAAGGTAATTGTAATGAAACTTTGAACATGTTTGATAAACGAGGCGTCCTTACGTCAAAATTAAAGGAGTGATTGACTAAAATGTGTAACGCAAAAGTTGAGCAAGCACTTTTAATATATCAATATTATAATAAGCTCCAAAATGCTTCTTACCGTGTAATGGCAGTGTAAGAATATCCACTACCTGATATCATCCCGAGGGTGTTGTAAGAGGCGACAGAGGGAAACAAATCAGGCGATGGGCGGCAGCGTCTTCCTAATAACGACTAAAAATAAAAACTGCGGTTGCCAACCCGCTTGCCAAGCTTGGCAACTATGGCAAATATCCCCCCTATGAGCAATCTATGGGGAGGCCTATGTTCAGCAGTGGATTTTAATAGCCTATAATTGTAACAGTAAACACTTCTCAAAAAGGTAGCTGGTAACATAATGATTATGTCGCAAAACCATTCAAAATGTGCAATCATAACTGTTACAGATGTAGATTGTAGCAGAAATTTAAATATCCATTTAGATTTCTGTCTAAATAATGTTCCCATTGCTTCCACTGACGTGAATACACACTACAGGGAACCCTTGTTAGCCTTTGAGACGGACTAATCGGATAGTAAAACTCCGCAACAACTGACTGGATTTAAGCTCTATATTCCTTTAACTATAGAACTTTAGCTAGATAACAAGGAAAACTAATTAAGTGTTAAATCTCGGAAAGATATCTGGTTATGCATTGAAATACAGTCTTATTGATGATTTCCTTCTTTTTTGAAGTCATTTATATAAAGTTCTTTGGTTTTTTTTTTCATTTTCTTTTTAATGATATTAAAAATGTGGCAGTTTAACGTGAGCTTTGAAACATAAAACTGTTATTTAGTATCGCATTTTTGCAATATTTAACATCATCTATACTAATATTATAGAGAGGGAGTGCGTTTACTATAGAGAGAGTTTGTGTATATGTGGAGGGTAATTTTCAAAAAAACTGCACCTATTTGAAAAATTCTTTCACCATCTTAAAGGTACATTATTCCAGATCAACATAGGCTATATATTATGTAATTATATACATTCTGGCTAAAAGTTATGATGATATTCGTCTATTTAGTCGGAAAAAGTCGCACTCCTTGAGAGCTTCCATGGCGTGCGCTATGTCAATAGTTAAAGATAACCGAAAATAATGAAGTGCTGAATCTCTCTAAATCTTTAAAAGTTCTAAAAAAAGTGTGACAGCCTTCTTTCACACTAACCATTTTTACATAAAAACACGCTAGTTAAAATAATTATGGTGGCGATCGGCGTGGAGTGTCATGTCGGTCTCTCTAGGTCAGGAAATGCGAAGAATTTATTTATTTTAAAATCTCAGAAAACCGCGACAAAACCATTGGTATTTTTACCAAATTTAAAACAAAATTGCACCTACCTAATATTTAAGATAGATAATTGTTCAACCTGGGCAAAACGGAGGCGAATCGCTAGTGTGTTATAAAATGTTACCATCCATTAAAACCACGGCCAAATAAAAATATTAACCGCTTTGATAACGACCGCGACACGACACCGCACCTTGTTTGTCTATATTACCAACATTATAATTATTGTACGTACACAACACCATATAAAATCAACGTTTATGTCGACAGTACTAGGTTGTAGCAGTGCTTGTATTCCGGTCTGAAGGGTATATATTGCCAGTATAATTACAGGTGTTCTGAGGGGCCCTTGAATCACTGAGCCCCCCCCCCCCTAGCAAGAGGTCTCACTCCAGCATGGGCCAGGGCTCAGGACTACATCCAGCGAAGCGGCGCTTTGCTTGCCTCGCCGCCGGCAGAATCGTTGCACTCAATAGCTCGTAAGTCCTTACTTACGAGCCTATTTCGATTAAGCTGTTAAGGCCGCAGCGCCAACAGCATACACTTTCAGAAAAAAAAGGTGTGAGGCATTTCATCTTAGTCCTCAGATGTGACCAGGCCTTCTTTGTTTGAAGTTGGTTGCAGGTGTCCATGGATTCCAGTAGCCACTTACCATGAGGTGGACAATAAGTTTGTTTGTCATTTTTTTATAAAGAAATGTAAATCAAAGCCTAATTGTTTCAATTATAAAAAAACACGACATAGTAATTGCCGTGTGTGGCGGCAGCATAAGGAAATCTGTCTCACCATTTCGTCCCGTGCGTGTTGTAAGAGGTGATTATCGGAGGTCCCAGAATGACCTCATGGTCTCCAATAGATGGCGGTATAATCAGCTAGTTTACGTCTGACGTTAAGTCAGACAGACGGAAAGCAGCGTTAAAAGTCTACTGCGATCTCAAGCGTGGTGATAAAGGCAAATCCTCCCAGCGGGAGGGGCCCACGTCTAGCAGTGGAATTTTTTGGGCCCATGAAGAAGATGAGGAAAAGACAGAAGCCTCCACTCATTTCTGGAGGATTATTAAACAAGAACGTGGTAGAGACCACGTTCGAATATTGTTAATAATATAGCTGCAGCGTGGCTAAAATGATTGTAGCACGAATGGGCCGGCTCGACCGGGAAAAGACCGCGCTCTTACAGAATACTAGTATAAAATAGTAGCTTAATGCTGTTGTGTTTCGCAAGATGAGTGTAGAGAATCTGATACCCTTTTTACTGGAAAGGAGGCATTCCAAATCAGTGATCAGGAGTGCAACGCATCTGCATTTTGATTCTTAATAGATGTAGTTATCTGTGAGCCACATCGTCCATTTACCATCAGGTGGACACTATGATCGTATATCGCTCTTATCCTATAAAAAACTGCATATTTTACTCATAATACTCAAAGCGTTGATTTTTAGGGTTATTGGGGGTCTTACAATTCGTAGCAACCTTAACCATAAACCATACTTGATTTTATCCACTATTACAAACGTCAATAAAATTATCGATTGTAATTTGAAATGCTGAATTAATATTTAATATAAATACGGGCTTAATTATTATAGTAGATTGTCGCCTACTTAAATTAAATGACTCTACTACTAAATCTGTGTCTCTTTCTGTTATCATTTATTGAAAAGAGAAAACAACTTTCAACATTATTACGAGTCTCCCCCGTGACCCCGTGACTCTGTGTTACAATGAAGAAAAACATAATAAAAAATATGCATATTTGAGATACACAATTTACTTTCAGGACTTATTATGATGATGTCTGACAAGTGACAACCCACAATGAAGAGTTGTGTGTTGTTGTTACAACTCTTATATGTAATAGGTTACTCATCACTTCCTATTGTTTTATCATTGTCATAGTAACAGAAAGCAATAGAATTCCTTAGTAACCATAATGTTAGTTCGTTTCCTGAAATACATGAACAATTTCCAAGAAGCAATATTATAACAGCGTCATTATTATTAGGTTGTTAACACCGCACGACAAAGTCACGTGCCCGCCTGACAAATTATCACCAACGCAAAATGGCCGACATACGTCACATTCACATATGAATATTCTAAATTGATTAACATATATTACACTACAAGAAAAGGATGTTGGCCGTATGAAATTTTAGTTAGCTTATTAAGCGATAATAGTTACAAAACTAAAGGCCAAACTATTAAGAAAATTTCTTTTGAATATAAGGATTACATTATACTACAGAAAAAGTCGAATAAATACATTTATATTTTAAATTTTTAGACTTTTAAGAAAACTATAACAATGTAAATACTATAAGTATACAAACATACACTTTTTAAAACAAATAACAGTAATTGAACTCTAGCTCTGTAGCGCAGGAGCTAAGCTTTGACTGTGATGCTGTGGGCCATAGGTTTGAATTTCGTAAACAATTTGTTTCGGCAGTCATTTATGTTTGTAAAACACCTCCAAGATATCCGTATAGAGATTACTTTATATTTATAAAAAGAAACGTTATGTTATTTCATGGGTGTTTTCAAATATAATTTACAAACATAACATTAAAATTTCATCAGGTACGATGGAATAACTGTTTTAAAATTATTTGAACTTTCCGTACAGGTGACGTGGTTGCGCAGTCACTAACGCAACAGCTAAGCGTAGTAAGGTGAATACTCCCTCAGGAGAGGCATGCATATCCATCTATGAATATTTTGAGGATAATAATGATGCGAACGTGTGGTGGCGGCGTAAGACAATCCATCATACCATTTCATCCCGACTTTAGGAAATGCCAGAAAAATCCTATGGCTTCCGATGGCGATTTTCCATCTCGATTACGTGACTTGGTGACGAGCTCTTAAAATTCATCCAAAAACACTGGGCCACAATTTCACTGAGTTCCGAGTAATACATAAAAGCTAGCGCATTCTTGGAGAGGATAAAGATCAAAATAGGCCAAAAGTAAAAACCAAAAAAGGGCCAGTGGTAATGATGACTTATGACAGACTAAAATGGTGAATAGATGTGGGCCTAGATTACCATGATGCTGTAATCACCACGCTTGACAGGTGGATTAGCGATCGCTGTACCTACTAGATATCTCTTACCATATACCTTCGCAGCTTTAGAAGCCGGTGCTAAAAAATTGTGTTAAGAAGAATTATAGCATCGACTTCAGAAGCTGTTATGTGAAAATTATTTTATTCTTCTAAGTTCTACGAAGTCGGCTTTACTTTTTATTAAAAGTTAAATTTTTGTCCCTTTTTAGTGGACTAAGGAATATCACAGTTTCAAAGTCGTCTAAATAGTTCTTATCCAAATTTATAGGGACCTGAAATATTATAATCTGTTTAATAAAAACAGAATCATTAAAATCGGTTCACATAAATTGACGAATATATTGCGTAACATACAGACATACAAAAAAGAACATACAGACCTCTCATTTTTGAGGTCGAATTAAAATCAGTAACGAGCGTGCAGCAGGGCGACCGTTCAGCACACATGACAGACACTCTATAATAATTGTGCCGGACGGGCGAAACTCGGGAGTAAATGTTGTCGAAGATACTCCGCGAGTCGTTCACGTCCTACACCTATAGGTTCCGGTGGATACTTTTACTGCCGTCTTTGTGGGTGCGGCTGGGGTACTGTGGACTTACGTCCAATCAAAATGTATGATACAAATGGCAAGGCAGTGGCCAGCGGTTCGACTGCTCAACTGTTCAGCGGAATTCCTCTGACTATTGGTTATTGAACACGGTTGTTGAATATGATTGTTCAACTACGGTTGTTCTATATCGGTTGTTCACTATCGGTTGGTCATTATGTTCTTCAGATGATCTCTTCAGTTGACTATTTCTTCAAGTTGTTCGGTAGTAACTTGCTACTACTAGTACTATCTGCTTTTATTATCACTGTTTGCTAGCTGCTATTATCAGCTACTACGTTGTACTATGCTACTACTATCACTTGTTACTAGCTGCTATTATCAGCTACTATGTTGTACTACTAGCTACTACTATCACTGGTTACCAGCTGCTATTATCAGCTACTATGTTGCTAGCTATGTTCTATGTTCTATGTTCAGCTACTACTTGGTTCTGCTACTAGTCACTTCAGCTACTACAATGTTACCGGGCCCCGAGGCGCTAAGGTAGACTCGAGCTTTACTTTAAAGTGAGCCGCTTGCCATTGTCTGTTTTGCCCATTTATTGTTCAATATTTTCACTATACAATTGTCTTA
Source organism: Parnassius orleans (assembly GCA_029286625.1). Lineage (NCBI taxonomy): Eukaryota > Metazoa > Arthropoda > Insecta > Lepidoptera > Papilionidae > Parnassius > Parnassius orleans. The sequence continues at coordinate 2,582,359 of JAGSMP010000137.1, forward strand.
AATCACAATTTTTTCTATACACGATTAATTCTTACGCTAATGTACTCTACATTGTTAAATCGGTAATTTAGTTGTCTATTAGCACACTATAAAGGTCTCTTAATATATTAACAACGTAAAAAGTTATTAACAAAAATATCCCAAATTTTCACAGTATTTTGGTACATTAATTCTTTGATTTTACTATACGTAGGAAATAAGTTTCATCACTCCAAATATTCTTATATTTCCTTAATCTATAAACCTTAATCTAATTAAATACTATGTTCACAATTCTTCTAGAGCATAAAAATTATTTCCATCATTTTCGGGCTTAAATATTACGCAATGCACAGAATGTTCTATAACGTGTCGCGCTCTGATTGGTCGACTTTTTGTGTGTACAAATAACATTGATTTCTATGTACTACGTACTAAAGAAGCTATTCCAAACAAAAAATGTGCACTACTCTGTTTTCGCGCATGCGCGGGAGATAGTACAGTCGCGCATGCGCAGTTGATATAAGCGCGTTGCGCCTGCGCGGTCAGTTTTTGTCATCATAGATTAGGTATACGTAGGTAGAATGATCAGTATATAATAATCGTTTATTTAGATTGTATGGTTAATTATATCGAGTTCAACTTTTTTATTTGTCATTTATTTTGCATATTATGCGCTAATTTAATATAAAATACGCTTATTTTTATCTAAACAAACATATTTATAAATAAAATGTAATAATAATTATCTTTGATAATAAATGTATGTTTTTATATTTTACTTAGTTATCTTTTAAAATATTCAAAAAAATATTATTAAAATGTAATTTTGACATAATAATAAGGTTTCGTTCGTCGTTCGTTAGTCAAGGCGGGTGTTGTACCTTATGAATTACTTGTAAGGAAACATTGTAGGAAACTAAAAGAAAATGAATAGTTATGCGTTTATTCCAGCTCAACAAATAAAATAAAAAATAAAATAAAATGGTATCGTATACAAGTACATACACATAATATACATATACATATTTTACCTACATTCGGTATTGTAATGGAACATCTGCATGTTTTAGTCTATGATTGTAGATAGCGTGGCATATAAATGAAGAAATTTATTTTTTCTATTGTAATATTATTACCTATTTATTCACTTGAACAACAAATAATTTTTCTTATTTGACTACTGAATTATTAATTACGTTCAGGTTTAAACTTTAATTTGAAATCTCGTATTATTAGCGCAGCTCCACAGTCTATGAATATTGAAGCCACACTAAATGACACTAAAGTAAGGTGTACGGATTACAATACAGTTCATTTGAACATAGTGAATGTTCGGAATGCCAAATCTAGTACGTAGTACATATATATCGATGACAAATAAGAGTTATTTTCTTAACTATTACAAAACGATACTATTATACTAAGGGTTGTAAACATGTTGTAAAATTACTAAATTACACTATTGCATCTTTCACTTAGGTTTGTCACTAATACTTTTCCTAAATACACTTTTAATATTATTTTTTAATCACTATATTTTCAGTGGCGTAGTTATGCAACCAAAGGCCCCGGGACAAAAATGAAATTGGGGCCCTATTTCAACTAAACTAAATACTTTAAAGGTGCAAAACTACTTCATCATCAGCTCCTTACCGTTGCAGGGCATAATGTTGCTGTGTTTCGTATGGTGAGTGTAGAGAACCGGAGACTCTTTTTACTAAAAACGGGACATTCCATCGTAGTCCACAGGAGTGACAACGCATTTGCATTTTGATTCCTCATTGAGGATAGATATAGATGTCTATGGGCCACAGCATCCACTTTTTCTATAAAAAAATTAAATGAATGAATTCCAGATTTAGCGATTTTTGAAAATAACTTGTTACGGGGGGACCAGAGAAAAATTAATTAATGGTTATTATTTAATTTGAAAGTCAGTGCATACACTGGATTCGAAAATAATAAATTTCACATTTTACTTTTCATCAAAAATCTACCCTTAGAAAAGGGGGTGCAAAGATTGTATGAAAAATATTGTATTAATAAGACGCAAATCCCAAAAACTAGACGTAAAAATCTGACAGTAGCTGCCTTTTATGACGTAAGTATCCACTAAGAAAGAATTTTGGAAATTCAACCCTTAGTAAGAGGATGCAGCTATATTAGTAGTATAGTTGTAGTACGAATGGGTCGGCTCGACCGGGGAAGGACCACGCTCTCACAGAATACCAGCGTAAAATAGCAGCTTAACACTGCTGTGTTTCGTATGGTAAGTGTAGAGAACCGGAGACCCTTTTTACTGGAAAAGAGGCATTCCATCTTAGTCCTCACGGGTGACAACGCATCTGCATTTTGATTCTTTTTGAAGATAGATGTAGATGTCTATGGGTCACAGCAACCACTTACCATCAGGTGGACTGTGTGCTCGTTTGTCACCCTATCCTATAAAAAAAAAAAAAGTAGCGGTGTAAGAATGTCCACTACCCTATATCATCCCGTGGGTATCGTAAGGGGCGACAGAGGGAATCAAATCAGGAGATGGACAGTAGCGTATTTCTAATAACGACTAAAAATAAAAAACTGCGGTTGTCAACCCGCTTGCCTACCGTGGCAACTATGGCAAATTTCCCCCAATAAGGCAATCTATGAGGATGGCCTATGTTCAGCAGTGGACTTTAATAACGGTAACGGTAAAAGGGGTAACGGTAGAAAAATAGCACGTTACATTTTTATGAAACTTTTCATTTAACGGGGCGATTGACTTGAGACATATTTAAAGTATCTACTCTTATTAGATGTTTCAAAACAACCCCTTATAGAGAGCCCCAAGAGGGCCTAAAGTTATTTTTGTACGGAGCAAATTTATTATTTTTTTATTAGAAAATAGGTGCATATTTATTTTCTTGAATTAAAATAATAAAATTAACATTTTTTATTTTTTCAATATCCAACCGGCTTTAAAACGAGGGTGCAAGTTCTATTTGAAAAATATTGATATGACAGACAGCTCATACTGCAGAACTTGGAAATTATGACAACTTCTTGACTGAAGTGAAAACTTCTTTTTATTACGTAGGCATTATTTAAGATTGGATTTTGAAAAATTCAAACCCTCAGAGAGTTAAAGAAGGAGTTACAGTTTGTATGACACTTTTTATTTTACGGGGCGATTGACTGTTGAGTCCTCTGTTGATAAAATAAATGAATAGGTTCGTAGTTTTCGATTTTTCAAAACAACCCCTTACCTACTTACTTCTTTTAAACTATGCAACTAAAAGAAATCAGTTCGAACCGTTGGATGTTTGTTGGTCTGTTCAGTTAAAAGTATTTTTTTATTCAACTAGGACATTATGTGTATAACTTTTTCGAACGTCATTCATGGAGGCTGAGGGGCCACTTTAGCTTGGGGGCCCCGGGGCACTGTCCCACCTAGCCCCAAGGTAGCTACGGCACCGTATATTTTTAAACACTTTTTGCCGTCGCGAGCAATAATATTGTCCTGAGTGTATGTCAAAATGTATGCTAAATGCATCGCAGGTACACGCTCCGTCGCACCCTCTGCACTCTTGCCTTAAACTAAATCTCGTTCGGAAGGGATTTGGCTAAAGCACTGAACTCCCGCTAGACAATGATGTTGACAACTGGAACTTTGAAGAGTTCAGTTATTGCACACTTCACGTGTTATTGAAAGTTTAGTTACAGAAACAGACTTGTTGCTGGCGTATAAAATAAATTAATTACTGAACACTCGACCACTGACCTACTATTACTACTGTTAAAGAAATAAAAGAAAAAAAATTTAGGAAATTATTTTCACTATGTATAAATTTCCTAAAACAAAAGGTAAGAAAGTATGATCGCTTAACATTTTACAACGCTTTAATTTCCATCATCCATCCATCTATTACAGTCTATAAAGTTCCAGTGCTGAACATAGGCCTCCCTATAGATTGTCTCATAGGGGTGATTTTGCCATAATTGCCACACTTGCAGGCGGGTTGGCAACCGCAATTTTTTATCATTTTGAGTTATTATCTGGAATATGCTGCTGATAATCTTCTGTTTCAGTTTCCCAAGGTCCCCTCTTACAAAGACTCGTGGTGAAGACTTTCGCGGCTGGAGTGCACCCTGAGTAGAGGGCCATAAACACCACGCAATATAGAGGGTAAGGTGGATTATCTATTGATTGGGTAGCTCAACCTAGGACGAGGTGAGGCGGCTACGAAAGAGTTGCAACGGCTTGCAGTTTGTGCCTGGACTTTGTCCTTGTCCAGGAGCAGTGGCTTCAAGCAGAAGGCATGGTACAGTCAGAAATTCTATTCTAACAGGATAAAATAGGTGTAGCTGGACTGCCCCATCTCTATTGCGTGGTGTTATAGGTGGAGAAGTACGGTCTCTACCTTATCTCTGCGTACTTAAGTACAGCGACACCAATGATCTCCATCTACAACATCTCGAGACCGTACTTGACCAGCTTAAAGGCAAGCGCATTGCAATCGTGGTGGATTGCAATGCGTACTCGATACAGCTCTGGTTCAGCGACAATGCACAATCGACGGACAGAGGACATAAAGCAGAGCATCGCAGGAGGATGATGAAGGATTTCATCATGTCGCGAGGGCTTACCCTGGCTAATGTTGATGAACAACCATCTACCTTCGCTGGAGCCATGGGTAAGTCAAACATCGAACTAACCCTCGCAATTAGGGGTGTCTCAGTATCAGAGTGGCGAGTACTGGATTTCTCCAGCATGAGTGACCATCGCATTACAACCTTTAAGATCGAGAGGGAGCGCCATGCGGAGCTCGCGGGGCCGATGGGATGCCTGCCCGTTTCCGGAACCGGGGGGTTGACTAGAGCTATTTTCGCGGTACTGTTCACGTAAAAATGGGTAATCTGGAGGTTTAACAGCCGGCTGACCGACTCTGCGCGCAGTTCACGGAGATCGTCTTACGATCTGCGGAGGTAGTGCTGGGGTACGCGTCCAAGACGGGATGGCGGCTATGAATGGTGGACGCCTGAACTTGATAGAATGAGGAAAAAAGTGTGTAATGTGAGAAAGGTGTGGCAGAGAACTAGAAGAAAGGGAGGCAGGTCAGAAGAGCTATGGAGTGTTTCCATAGTGTTAGAGCGATATACCGACAGATGATGAGGGACACAGAGCTAGCCCACTTTCGGAAGATAGCAGAAACGGGTAACGACGAACCATGGGGGCGTACTTACCAAGTGGTGAGTGGGAGGTTCTGTCCTCCCAACGTCACTAACGCTGTGAAGTTTGCGGAAGGGTACTCGGGGGGAGTGAGAGAGGCCATGCGGGACCTGCTCGGGGCGCTGTGTCCGGACGACGACGTGTCCAAGGATACGGAATACCACGGGCGGGTGCGCCTTATGGCCGCTCTCACCCCATCCGGGCCGGCTGCCGCTCCACCTACCATTGGGTGTCTGGAGGGCATAGTTAGGGCTCTGTCCGGGATTGGATGGGATTAGCGCAAAAGTTGTTAAAGACTTGTGGAGAGCTGCGCCCAGAGAATTTCATTGGGTGTGCGCCAAATGTGTGGAAAAGGGGTCTTCTCCGAAGTATGGAAGAATTGACGGCTGATAGTTATTCCGAAAGGTAATGACAGACCATCAAGGGCTCCCAAAGTGGACCACACACGGAGTCTGTCTTTTATTCGGCATGCCGAAGATATAGGAGAGAGGGATGGGAGATGCTTTGGGAACATGTCGCGGTGTCGGTGTCCTCCTAGGGCGTACGATACCCGGCCCCCGTGTTCTGTATAAGGAAAGGTATGTTTCAATATTAAAGCGCTTTATTCACGATCCATCTTGTTGTATGCCCCGTCAAGGTCATGCACGAGGCACCACGCAAAACGACAATGAGTAGGCTTCACGTCCGTCAATCATTACGTACGTCAAGCCTACTCATTGTCGTATTGCGTGACCGTGAATAAGGCGCTTTACTTATGCCGCGGCCGTTTGGGTTTATACATTGGGGAACACACACGTTGGGGAATCATATGGGGGATCCTCGTGCTGTTGACAAAGAGCTCTATAAGACTATAAGTACTGCGGCGCTTCCGGTATTATCCGACGTCCTTCCGGCCGATCTGGAACTTATACGTGCTGGTAGGATTGACCAAGTGCGTTGAAACGCATATAATTAGGAGATGAGCAGTCGTAAGCATGAAATTTGGGCTGATGTTATAAATGCATGGCAGGAACAAGGGATGAATGAGATGAATGGCAGGCAATTATTCCACTTTTTCCCGGACGTGGCGGCGCAACTCAATGCAAATTGGGTCGTACCGGACTACCAAGTCCCTCTGATCCTTAGTGGGCATGGATGTTTCAGGAAGAGATTATTTGACATGAAATTGGCTGAATCGAGTATGTTTGAGTGTGGAACAGCCTACGAGAATAGGCACCATGTGCTGTGGGAGTGCGCGCTTTATGATTACCTGCGGTGTAACCTGGTGGATATAATGGTACTGGGAAGGATGGGAGCTCCGGTTTACTACCCGCACCTTGTCGACGGTAAGGAGAACTTTGGCCAGCTGCGCGAGTTTGCGCATGGATGGTATGCGCGGAAGACTGCTATGGAGATGAAAAACAAAACTGGAGATCTGCCCTGAACCGAAGACGTTATGTGTTAGTCAAACACAGAAAGGGAGAGTGGCAATATGGGACACGGAGTAAAATAAGTAAAGTTATTTATCTACAAGTGTAGAGAGCGCGGAAAGCGTGGGAAAGAGGCTCGCGCAAGTACCGCGTGCATCTCTTGAGATTCGGCCCGTATAACCGCAAGGTTGGTGGGGCCATGGGAAGTGGAGGGTTATCTCCTCTTACTATACCCATGGAACAATATGGGATAGTGGATATTCTTACACCGCCACTACATGATTTATTTTCTATCAATATTAACTTAATGTCTATAATATTAGAGAAAATTTAACTAATTTTATTTAAAACTCAAAACAGCATTTGCGGTTTAATAGCGAACCTTTAAACAGCGGTTTCATTATTAGCGTAAACAACTACGGAAGTATACTGCAGACCACACAACAACGCATAACGTATTTGCCCCAATTGTAATGGTTGGGTGAATTTTGGGTAAGTAAAAATAACTATAAAGCCCCGAATAACAACAGTAACTGACCATTGACATTACTTGATGTATGTATGTATGCTCTAATCCAGAGACCTACTCAAACACACACTCAAAAATTTCATCAAAATCGCTAAAGCCATTTTCGAGTTTTTGCGAGACTAACGGACTGCAAGATTTACAAACGCTACGCTTATTTATTAACAAATTTAAAAAAATCATCACCATCATCAAGATTACAGCCCATCGCAAGTCCACTGCTGAACAAATGTTCTAAATCACGATCCTGAACCAACTGACTTCCTGTATCTCTTACCAGGTTCTTACTCCATCTAGTGGGCGGCCGCCCCACACTTCGCTTACAAGTGCGAGGCTACCACTGGAGAACCTTTATGAATGGCCCATTGCTACTTCAGCTTAGATCGGGTGCGTTATGGTCACACGTTATGTCACTCGGGTTCTACTAAGTATATCCTCATTTCACAGTGTATCTCGCAGAATAACACACAGCGCTCCGCATAGCTCGCTGAGCGACCTAGAGCTTTCTCATCTCCATATATAAAAATCAATTGCTCTCCGTTAGTCTCGCAAAAACTTGAAAATGGCTGGACCGATTTTGATGAAATTTTTGTGTGTGTTTGAGTAGGTCTCTGGATGGTTTAGATTTACAATTGAATCCGGTAGGTGGGACCCAGAAATCACCCATGCGAAGCCGGGCGAATCGCTAATATGAAATAATTTTCTGAGTTTTTATTGTTGTCCCTGGATGATTTAAACAATTCAAAATTGGACCCGGTAGGTGGCGCTGTTGTCGAGATTCAGAAATCACCCGTGTGAAGCTGGGCTGATCACTAGTATCTCATAAAAAATTCTTAAAACAAAAATTAAACGATTAATAAAAAGTAAAAGCCGACTTCACGAGAAAAACTAAAAGGAAAAAGAAATTTCTTATTCTGAAGTATGTGCTAAGATGAGACATAGTTTGTAAAAGAATTGAAATCCCGACTTCAAACGTGAAATTATTCTTTTTAGATCTTTGAAGGCGGCTTTTCTTTTCTTTTTCAGTTTAATTTTTTGACCCTTTCAAGGTCCTAATATAATATTTTAAAAATAAAGAAATCTGAATTAACACATATATTTTAGACGTAATGCGCTACAAACCTACTAGGGCTAAATACATTAGGGTCGGCGTCCAACTGTGGCCAAACTTATGTAATGGACTTCAGTGCTTGTGAGCTAGTCGTGAACATTTGTATTTATATGTGTAGGCTATATAATTTGCATAAAATGTTTCTATTGATTCAATTTAAACTTGAGCACTACATTTCTGATAAGTAATGATGATGATGACTAGTATGAGTTGTATACTATTATCTACTCGTTGTCTAATACCTATAATAGTACGGTAGTGTGAGCATCTTTAAAAGGTAGGAGCCTAGGCAAGCTTTGCCGTCCTGGGATCGTCTTTAAACGAGTCTTCCGAGGCATCTCTTCCAAATGTTTTGAGGAAGTCTCTGTGCTTATTATGGGATGAAAAGTGATCTTTCCCACCAACCCCTTCATTCCGCGAACTTATTGGTCTACCCTTGTTTAACAAATTTTTGAGATTCTTATTTATTTTAATATTAAATTATTCTGTATTATATAGACGTAGCGCCTCATTCTTTGAACAGTACTATAAATCTCATCATAGTCTACTTGTTCAATACATTGTCCAACATCCCCTAAATAGAACTGGACATCCTGCATCATCGTGCGGCTAAACTTTAAAAATTCATTGTATCAAGTGGTCCCGGGCTCGAATTCGGTTCGGGCCAAGATCAGTTTTTATGATTTTCTGTCAAGAAAATTTCAGTAGCAGTCCGGAGTCAAAAAGTTGGCGGTGTTTCAACAATGGCTAGTTTACGTTGAAACTGGCCGCCGTGACCGACATTATTATAATTATTAAAATATAAAAAGTGATTTTTTCCTGCTAACCCGTTAATTCTGCGATCTTATTGACCTACACTTGCGTAACGGTCCCATGGTCCCCGATGGGACCACAGTGTGTGTGTCCGTGTTTGCGCGCACACTCGTGCATTATAATCCTGTACTACGCTGATGGCCAGTCTTTTAATGGAATAAGGGTGACAAACGAGCACACAATCCACCTAATGGTAAGTGTATGCTGTGGCCTTTAGACATCTGCATCTATCGTCGAATAAGAATCAAAATGCAGATGCGTTGTCACCCCTGAGGACTAAGATGGAATGCCTAATTTCCAGTAATCATGGTCTCCGGTTCTCTAAACATTCTGTAAACACTAGGAACAAACACAAGCTAGTGATACCAGTTTCTCGACTCCACAGAGTCAGTAATTCATTCTTGGGGCAATGTATACGCTATTACAACAAGGTCCCGGAAAGTGTACAGGCTCTCTCTATTACCAAGTTTAAATGTTTTGTTAAGCTGAAACTGTATAAATGGTTATTATAGTATAAATGAATACATGATTGATAATAACCCCTGGGAATGAGGTGATCGCTACCAAGCACTTTCTAAAATAAATTTTGTACTTAAATAGTTTGTACAACCATTAATAAAATTTACTTTAAAAAAAAGTCCCGCTGGGTTTCTTGCTGGTTCTTCCCAGGACAGAGGTTTTTTTTCGAACCAGTGGTAAAGTAAAAAATGACTTTCAATAAGAATTACACATGTAATCTATATTGAATAAAAAAATATTCTATTCTATTCTATTCTACACCCACCATACAAAACATAGCAACAATAAACTGCTATTTTGCGCTGGTATTCTGAGAGCGTGGTCCTCCCCGGTCGGCCCACCCATTCGTGCTACAACCATAATATAGCTACAGCATGTCTCTACCATGTGTAAAACTTCCTCCTCTTTTCAAGTCGGCTAAAAATAAATCTACCCTCAATCTGTGTGCATGTTACTAAATAAATATTTCTATTTCTTCTTTAATTAAATAACTAACACATGATATTCTCCTTGTTATATGACATAATTTTATCAACCCATCCGTGCATAATATCGCGACATATAAGTCTGGGCATTCATACAATATTCATAGAATCTAATACGATGATAATCTGTCCATTGTTTCCATTGACGTCAACGAAGGACTAGTGGACACGAGTGAACCTTTGACACCCGGCTGCTCTACACGACTTGTAAACGTCGACAAATGTATCACGTATGTATATGTATATGTGTATTTCAGATCATACATACACATGCATTATGTATATGTGTATTTAAGATTTAATAATATATCGGTTGCAATCGTTGCATGACAAAACTTAAATACATTTTTAAATGTTTTTCGGGACACTAAATTCATTTATTTTCAACTAGTAACCTGCCTCGGCTCTTTGCCTAGGTAGTATGTATTAACGACATTTATTTAATCATTTAGATTTCTTGAGATAATCATCAACGACCGATTATTAAAAATTTAATTTTGACAATAATCTCCAAGTTTTTGGGTTTAAATATAGCTTAGATTACTGTTGGCATTGCTCTTTATCTGTTTTTGAAGTTTCATAACAATCGATTCAGTCATTCTGTAGATTAACCCGGAATAAGTAGACAGACAGACTGACTGACAATTTTTTTAAATGGTTATCTATATTATAATGATATGTAAATAACCCTCTGAGCTGAATAGAAGACAGTAATTTCGATATTACAGACAGCTACTACAATTTCATTTTTAAAAAAATCGCAAAATTTCCAGTGTCTCTTTACCAGCCTCCCTATCTTCTGTCCATAGTTCAGCAAATCTCGTAAAAGTAAAATTTTAAGGGCATCCCCTTCAAACTTTGAGATTGCTGGCCTGGAAGAAGCTAGAAACGCTTTCTTAATTGCATGCCCTGGTCAAAATTTTCCAGCTTCTCCAAATTCACAGAGGAGCTGGGACAACATAATCTGCAAATTGACTTATGACAATCTTTTGAGATTTAGTACAGGTTCGGCGCGTGCTAGGCTTTTGGCCGTGGGTACGCATGAGGCCGGCTACTGGCTTCACGCGTACCCTTCGTCAAATACAGAACATTTCTTGAGCCTGACACGCTCCGAATCGCAACCTGTCTACGACTTGGGGTTCCGGTCTGCGCTCCTCATAAATGTCCGTGTGGCAGTGACGTCGACAAGCTAGGACATCACGGACTATCAAGCCAAAAAAGTGCAGGCCGCTTCTCGAGACATGCAGCACTTAACGATATCATACGCCAGTCCCTTGCCACCGTCAACGTGCCAAGTCTACTTGAGCCGTCTGGTATTGCAAGAGACGATGGCAAGAGACGATGGCAAGAGACCGGACGGTATGAGTTTGATTCCATGGAAGATGGGCCGGGTGCTGGTATGGGATGTAACCTGTTCAAACACGCTGGCCCCTTCCCATCTACATGGAACCAACAACAGAGCTGGTGCGGCTTGTGAAGCGGCTGAAAAAGCTAAAGCATGCAAATACAGGGGTGTAGGCTCCGAATATGTTTTTGTCCCATTCGGTGTCGAGACCCTTGGTCCGTGGGGTCCTAGCGCTATAAGGCTTTTTAAGCAAATAGCAAAAAGGTTAGTTGACGTCACAGGAGACCGAAGAGCTGGCAGCTACCTCAGACAAAGAATTAGTTTAGCTATTCAAAGGGGGAACGCTGCCAGTATCTTCGGAACCTTGCCTAATGGGCCTCCTTTTTAATAATATATTTTAGTTATTATAATATATTTTTTTAAGGTTTTTAGTTTTAGGTTCATTGTTCTAGTATATATTTTATTTTATATATTGTATAATAATCATATTTCATTTATATGTAGAGATGTACAAATGAGTAACAGTTCATTTCACAAATTCTTACGTACTCTATAATTCCATTCCATTACAGCCTTTAAAAGTCCACAGCTTAAATAGGCTTCCCCCATATTTTGCCATAGTTGCTACGCTTGGCAGGCAACCGCAGTTAATTTTTTTAAGCTATTATCAGGAAGATGCTGCTGTCCATCTCCTGTTACAGCTTCCCTCTGTCACCTCTTACAAAACTCACGGGAGCAGCTACATACAGCAGCATCTTCCCGATAATACATTGATACAAATATAAAACACTAGATCCCAACCCACTCGCCAAGCACGGCAGAGTTACAAAAATTTAACGGCCGTTCTTGGCTCGGGTGGCAGTCAAGTTGATGGCGGGGTAGGAGGTGAAAGGAGATTGAACCTGGCAACGTATAGCGCACGTACATTGAGCTCCAACGAGAATAATCTAGAGCTAGAGGAAAAGATAAACAAGGAATGTTATAGGATTATCTGAAATTTGAAGAAATGAGGAGAATACATTAAATCCCCCATTCATGTAACTTTGTAATAGAAAGAGTGACTACCTGTACCAAGAAGACATCAAAATAATCAAGCAGAAGTATCTCGTTAATGTTTTGAAGATCGGGAGTTTATTGACGAAGGTTGCATACACAGAATTGCCAAGCAGTATTCGCTGAAGTTCATTAAGGTATTTCATATAATCGTAAAAAAAACTACAGCTACCAACACGCCTGCCAAGCGTGGCATCTGTGGCAAATTTCCCTCTTAAGGATCGAACTACGGGGAGGTTTACTCAGCAGTGGACTTTAATAAGCTATTGAATAAATGAATTTCCTAGAGCGGTAAGTGCGTACCGCCATAGCTTGTCACGCATCACGCACGCACGTTTTTAGCTTGCTCTCATTTCGTTATTTTCGCGACACTGGCATACGGTAGTTTCTATATACTTATTATTATATAATAATATCTCGTTCGTACCGAGCTGAAGTACAGGTAAGATTAAGTCCAACAACGCAATAATCCAATCAATTATTTCGCAAAAATGAGTCCTAACATGTTACAATTTCAGTTCTTTTACTTTGTCGCTTATCTGTGCAAGATAATTGAATTGCAATGTTCGAATAGCATTGCACACCTCTCACAACACTTATAACATTTTTCCTCAAACCACTTCACAACGAATACACCAAATATATTTTTTTATAGTATAAGGGTGACAGACGAGCACACAGTCCAACTGATGGTAAGTGGTTGCTGTGGCCCATAGACATCTACATCTATCCTTGATTACGAATCAAAATGCAGATGCGTTGCCAACCCTGAGGACTAAGATGGAATGCCTCGTTTCCAGTTAAAAGGGTCTCCGGTTATCTACACTCACCATACGAAACACAGCTGCGCCAAGCTATTTTAAGCTGGTATTCTGTGAGAGCGTGGTCCTACCCTTATTACTACTACCTCGACTATACTCTACCAGGTAAAAATATAACATTTACAATTAATACTTATAGGTTATTTACGTGGTAGAGCCATGCTGCAGCTATTTTTATGGTTGTAACACAAAGAGGTCGACTCGACCGGGGAAGGACCACGCTCTCACAGAATACCAGCGTAAAATAGCAGCTTAATGCTGCTGTGTTTCGTATGGTGAGTGTAGAGAACCGGAGACCCTTTTTACTGGAAACGAGGCATTCCATCTTTCTTCACAGGGTGTACAGCGCGGGATAATTTTTGGAACCGAGAAATAGTCCCATACTCTTGGCAGTATGACAAAGTTTCTGTGCGTAGTAAAATCTGTAATGATTTACGCACTGGAACAATTATAACTGGCTACTAACGATATACTAAAGTGGCACATGGTCGGCGTATAGCACGATGAACTGACAACTGAAAAGTATGAAAGACTCTCGAGTGGCACCCTTACACTCACATTATTGGGTGACCCACTACCACATTTATACGTGGTAGAGCCACGCTGCAGCTATATTATGGTTGTAGCACGAATGGTTCGGCTCGACCGGGGCAGGTCCACGCTCTCACAGAATACCAGGTAAAATAGCAGCTCAATACTGCTGTGTTTCGCATGGTGAGTCTAGATAACCAGAGATCCTTTTTACAGGAAACGAAGCATTCCATCTTAGTCCTCAGAGGTGACAACGCATCTGCATTTTGATTCTTAATCGAGGATATATGTAGATGTCTATGGGCCACAGCATTAATTTACCATCAGGTGGACTGTGTGCTCGTTTGTCACCCTTATTCTATAAAAAAAATGAAGTAATAACGTGACCAAACATACTGGTAGTAGGTGTTGGTGGTTTATTAGTGGTCTTGTGATGAAATTTGATGATGATGATAACAATATTATTAGTAATTAAGTATTAATTCAAGGTTAGTCAAGGTTCATTTATAACCCAATTACATTATAAATTGTATAATGAAATGTAGCATGCCGAGCTAACCGCTAACCAACGAACGAGGCTCTGTCCACCGATAAATGGCGGTATATGTATGTATTCGAACGCGCCTCAACAAATTCCACAAACAGGGATAGGAATCTGCATTTTAAATATAAAGATAAACAAAATAAGATAAATATAGCTACATCATCAATACAGCCCTTCACAAGTCCACTGCTGAAAATAGGTCTCCCCGACGGAATGTCACAAAGCAAGCTCCTGAGCCATATGTATCCGACTACCTGCTTTTCTTACCAGGCGTAAGGCGGCTCACTAGTGACGCTTCACTACACTTCACTTACCGGTACAAGACTGCCACAACAAAGCACGAATGGGTCGGCTCGACCGGGGAAGGACCACGCTCTCACAGAATACCAGCGTAAAATAGCAGATTAACACTGCTGTGTTTTGTATGGTGAGTGTAGAGAACCGGAGACCCTTTTTACTGGAAAAGAGGCATTCCATCTTAGTCCTCACGGGTGACAACGCATCTGCATTTTGAATCTTTATTGAGGATAGATGTAGATGTCTATGAATCACAGCATCCACTTACCATCAGGTGGACTGTGTGCTCGTTTGTCACCCTATCCTATAAAAAAATAACATAATAGGTCGGGGAAAAAGTTTCTTCGTATTTTGATTGTATAAAATTGAAGAAAAATCTCTTTGGCTATATTGTTTGTATCTGGCTGGTTTTAATATCAATAAATATAGGACATTAAGAAAAATAAAAATAAAAAGTAAAAACACTTTCCCGTCATTTTTCAATTGTTTTTCTTTCCGCCAAAATGAGTGAATCTAACGAAGAAATTCGATACATTCTGAAGTTTTATTAGAAAAAAGGGAAAAATACGACTCAAGCCGCGAAAAAAATTTGAAGTTTATGGACCTAATGCAGTGTCAGTAAGACTAGCACAAAGTTGGTTCAAGCGTTTTCAGTCCGGGAATTTTGATGTTAAAAAATGCAGCTCACTCTGGTCGCCCTCATACAAGAGATTCCTCATACAGAGGAATTGAGGATTGACCAAACAGTTTTGACCCATTTGAAAAAGTTTGGCTATACAAAAAAGATCAATATTTTGGTACCAAAAGAGCTCACTGAAAGAAACCTAATGAATCGTGTACTCAAATATATACATAGATACACACAATTATAATATTATCTCAATTACTAATTTTCATTTAACATACTAACTATATTCTGCTTGGTACACAACTAGTTAAAAAAAAGAACATCTCGCTGTTTTGTCACACCATTTATATACATCATTAAATAAGTTGTCGCAACGCGAACCGATTGAACATGATCGAAGTTACAAATCGGCGGTACATGGAAAAACTTTTGTAAGTTTATTTGTACTGTCGGATGTTATTAAATAACTATACTTTGTAAAAAAATAAATAAATAAATAAATTTGCGGTTCTCTATTGAAACGTAATGAAAACGAACCGTTTTTGTAAAGATGGATCACTGGTGATGAAAAGTGGATCATCTACGACAAGTAGGTACGAAAAAGATCATGGTCAAAGGGTAGTCAAGCTCCACAGACTGTAGCGAAACCCGGATCAACACGCAATAAGGTGATGCTGTGTGTATGGTGGAATTGGAAGGGCATCGTTTATTATGAGCTTTTGCCGCTGGGCAAAACCATCGATTCGGATCTCTACTGTCAATAACTAATAAGACTCAAGCAATAAATTGAGAAAAAACGGCCGGAATTGATCAACAGAAAAGGAGTGGTCTTTCATCATGATAACGCCAGACCACACACATCTTTGACCACTCAGCAAAAATTAAGAGAGCTTGGTTGGGAAGTGCTAATGCATCCACCATATATTCCTGACCTTGCACCCTCAGATTTTTACCTGTTTCGGTCTCTTCAGAATTCTTTGGGTAGTGTTAGGTTAACACCAAGAGAGGACTATCAAAACTACTTGTCACATTTTCTTGATCGAAAATCCCAAGATTACAGCAACGGGATTATGTCACTACCTACAAGATGGCAACAAGTTATCGAACAAAATGGTACATATATGTTATAATTAAATGTAATAAATATTTTAATAAAAATAATTATACTTTTAATTTTAAAATTTTAGTGTACAAATAAATCGTTTATTGTTGACATAGATATAAATAGTATAACAGTGGTTTATATAATATCTGAAATCAACTACGAGATATAAAATATTTCAAGATGGTGACATATGCCAAATGTAACGAAACAATTCGCAACAAAAATTTCTGAAATATATATTTGATTGACCGATGAAAAGCTATCGTATCGCAAAGCCATCTATGCAAACAAGGCTATAGTTTATATAAAAACAAAAGTGACAAGCAGGCTCTGGTCTCTTAAACTCTTTTTTAAGCCAGTTTAATTTCCTGACTGCTCAGACCTGCATATCAGAGTTTGTCGGGATATTTTCATATGTGCGCATGAGTTTTTGTTGTTGCTCCACCACAGTGCCTATTCAGTCTTTGAAAACTTCTAGTCCGTGTGTGATAATTTCAAGACACGGTTGCTAAGGCCGCCATCGTTTGTCCTAGCGACGACATGCGTCGCTGGATCTCTTCCACTGCAGCGTCCAATTGCGGGACCGTCCTGTGACGCACCTACGTAACGACGCATGCATCTTGTTTTCCAAAACAAGCAGCCGTCATATTTTGACTGTGACTTTTTTATATTTTCAGTGTAATTTTTAAGTTACTTTATTGTGTTTTTTAATTTGTTTTAAGTTATTTTTTTTGTGATTGTATTTAACTGTTGTGAATGCAGTCCGTGACCCAATCTTGTGATGGCACGTCGAACGCGACCCATACATGTACACAGTGCAACAAGTCATTCAAATCTTTAAAAGACCTCACACACACACACTATAAAAACACACAGGAAATGTATTAGCCAAAACAGTTCACCTTTAGACATCCACCCCATTATTCCGAGTGTGCCTACTTTTGTAGCCAACGATCCAACTCCTTTCCACACATATCTTAGCCATTTGTAAAATAGTTTAGTATTTGGACGACGGAACCCTAGGAGGTGATATGGATACTGTGTTTTCGGACCTTTTTTTAATCAAAAATAAATTTGAAGCCATTGGTTTGGAGCTTAATTTTAACAAATGCGAACTTTTTATAAATAACTGCAACTTAAATTTAAATGACGTAAATCAAAAATTTAATATTTTGGCTCCAAATATTAAAATAGTTAACAGTAATTCCCTTTACCTTTTAGGTTCTCCAATTTTTAATGAATCTATTTCTGAATATATTAATAATTCAATTACTAAATTTCAAAATTCCGCTGCATCTTAAAATTCTGTCTTTTCGTCCCAAAATTTACGTATGTGCTCCGTTGCTGCTCCTTTTGGAATCACCCAGACCTCTTAACACAAGTAGACAACTTAATCAAAATTAATTTAGAATCGACTCTTAATATGCACCTGAACGAGCCAACATCCCAAGCATCCCTACCCATCCGTTATGGTGGTTTAGGGATTCGCAAAATTTCCAGTGTCTCTTTACCAGCCTTCCTATCTTCTGTCCATAGTTCAGCAAATCTCATAAGTAAAATTTTAAGGGCATCCCCTTCAAACTTTGAGATTGCTGGCCTGGAAGAAGCTAGAAACGCTTTCTTAATAGCATGCCCTGGTCAAAATTTTCCAGTTTCTCCAAATTCACAGAGGAGCTGGGACGACATAAATTGCAAATTGACTTATGACAATCTTTTGAGCTTTAGTACAGGTTCGGCGCGTGCTAGGCTTTTGGCCGTGGATACGCATGAGGCTGACTACTGGCTTTACGCGTACCCTTCGTCAAATACAGGAACATTTCTTGAGCCTGACACTCTCCGAATCGCAACCTGTCTACGGCTTGGGGTTCCGGTCTGCGCTCCTCATAAATGTCCGTGTGGTAGTGACGTCGACAAGCTAGGACATCACGGACCATCATGCCAAAAAAGTGCAGGCCGCTACTAGAGACATGCAGCACTTAACGATATCATACGCCGGTCCCTTGCCACCGTCAACGTGCCAAGTCTACTTGAGCCGTCTGGTATCGCAAGAGACGATGGCAAGAGACCGGACGGTATGAGTTTGATTCCATGGAAGATGGGCCGGGTGCTGGTGTGGGATGCAACCTGTTCAGACACGCTGGCCCCTTCCCATCTACATGGAACCAACAACAGAGCTGGTGCGGCTTGTGAAGCGGCTGAAAAGCTAAAGCATGCAAATACAGGGGTCTAGGCTCCGAATATGTTTTTGTCCCATTCGGTGTCGAGACCCTTGGTCCGTGGGGTCCTAGCGCTATAAGCCTTTTTAAGGAAATAGCAAAAAGGTTAGTCGACGTCACAGGAGACCGAAGAGCTGGCAGCTACCTCGGACAAAGAATTAGTCTAGCTATTCAAAGGGGGAACGCTGCCAGTATCTTCGGAACCTTGCCTAAAGGGCCTCCTTTTTAATAATATGTTTTAGTTATTATAATATATTTTTTAAGGTTTTTAGTTTTAGGTTCATTGTTCTCGTATACATTTTGTTATTAAACTTTGAAAAAAAAATGTCTTGAATTTGTATATAAAATAAAAATACGAAAAAACTTTTTCCCCGACCTTTTAAAAGCATTACGCTGTTATTTGCCGCTTTGTCTACTCATTGATTTTTACGATACCCACGAGACAAAATGGGGTAAAGGGTTTTCTTACACAGCCACTACACGGTTCTTTACCGTTGATTAAAAATGTAGTAATATATAAGTCAATGTTCTTAACATAATTAATGGAATTTATTGAGTTCTAGCACGTTTCCTCATTTTAAACACAAGATTACAATACATACCAACTGTATATTATTATTGATCATAGAATCGACATGTTATACATGTTATATTCATTCATTCCATCGATATATATGTACTACGCACTAGATTTGGCATTCCGAACATTCACTATGTTCAAATGAATTGTACTGCAATCCGTACACCTTTAGTGTCATTTAGTGTGGCCACAGACTAATATGATGCTTACGCATAGTATGGCTTCAATATTCATAGAGTGTGGAGCTGCGCTAATAATACGAGATTTCAAATTAAAGTTTAATTAAACCTGAACGTAAATAATAATTCAGTAGTCAAATGAATAAATAGGTAATAATAATACAATAGAAAAAATAAATTTCTTCATTTAAATACCTACCTAATCTATTATGACAAAAACTGACCGCGCAGGCGCAACGCGCTTATATCAACTGCGCATGCGCGACTCTACTATCTGCCGCGCATGCGCGAAAACAGAGTAGTGCACATTTTTTGTTTGGAATAGCTTCTCTAGTACGTAGTACATATAACTCAATGATTCATTCATTTTCATTTTATTCATTACAGCCTATCAGAAGTTTACATAGGCCTCCCCCATAGATTGCCTCATAAACAGAAACAGAAACAGAAACAGAAACTTTTTTATTCAATATAGATTATAAATAATACTTATTGAAAGTCACTCTTTTGTCTAATTACCACTGGTTCGAAAACCTCTGTCCTGGGAAGAACCAGGAAGAAACCCAGCAGGACTTTTTTTAAATAACAGCTTACAATCATGTATATTACACAATTAACCACACAAAACAAATTAGAAACAGCCTGGCAGCGAACACCTCATTCCCAGGGGTTATTATCATCCATAAATTCCTTAACATTATAATAACCCTTTTTATACAAACTATGTTTAATAAAGTTTTTGAATTTTGAGCAGGTCGAATTTTGTATATTTCATAGGGCAGATATTTGTCATAGTTGACACACTATTGGCGGTTGGATTGAAAACCGCAGTTATTTTTATTATTTTTAGCTGTTATAGGAAAAATAACGCTGCCCTCTTCCTGTTTCTTTGAGATGGTATGGGGTAGGTGTACGGGGTAAGTGTATGGGGTATGTATGGTGGTATGGGGTGGGATGGTACGGGTACTACGGGGCCAATACACATTTTAACATAAAAAAATAACTTTTGAAAGACTTCTTATCAAGTTTTAGTACTGACCGTGTAGTGACGTCCCGTATATCGTCCCGTGGGTGTCGTAAGAAACGACAGAGGGAAATAGAATCAGGTGATGGGCAGCAGCATCTTCCTAATAACAACTCAAAATATTAAAAAAACTGCGGTAGACAACCCGCTCGCCAAGCGTGTCAACTATGGCAAAAATCCCCCCCCCTCTCCCCCCCCCATGAGGCAATCTATGGGGGAGGCCTATGTTCAACAGTAAAGCAGCAGATTTTATAGGCTGTTGTAGTGGTGGTGTAAGAATATCCACTAGCCCATATCATCCCGTGGATTTCGTAAGAGGCGACAGAGGGAAACAAATCAAGAGATGGGCAGCAACGCCTTCCTAATAACGACTAAAGATAAAAAGTGCGGTTTCCAACCCGTTTGCCAAGCGTGGCAACTATGGCAAATATCGCCCCTATGAGACAATCTATGAGGGAGGCCTATGTTCAGCAGTGGACTTTAATAGGCTGTAATGGTAACGGTAATGGTAATGGTAATGGATCCTTGTACATATAAAAAACCCCGGTATTTTAAAACCGTAGTATTTACAGAAATATAAAAATCAAACATGTATGTTGTGCAGAAATGAAAGGATACATTTGCGGTCACTCACATGCACATTAAAGTTGGGTACAACTGGTTTCAAAGGGAACATTCCAGTTGTTAATAGCCTATTTTAAACTTTAACGAGGGACAAACCACAGATGTTGTACGTAACTCTTTGTGCCCCACTATAATTTGTGTGTATGTTGTTGTTTGCATTTAATATTCATTTATACAACTTTCATGCGATGTGCAAGAATTACGTTAGCTCGGTTGGCTAGGTACGCACGAGCAGATAAATGTTGTTTAAGTTTGATTCTTTCTTTTGTAATATTTTTTTTATACAGCGTTTTAGTTTCGCAGTTTAGTTTTACAATTTAGATTCAATAGAGATTATTATTATTATTATTTCTTTGGTAATTGACTTACTTTACTTACGTATTAAGAAATTATCATTTATAATAATTTATTTCAAAATTCTTTACAATATGTTGATGCGTCTCATAGTGAAGTTATTCTTGCTTGAGCCAGCAGACAGTCGATGACAATAGTATCTTAGAATCCTAAGCAAACACATTATCTTAAGGTTTACATCATCATCGGAGCACTTGTTTCATCATTTCTGCTGATAGTTCACATGCACCACTTTTATGTATCAAAATCTACTTAAAACCATTATTTATACAATGATACAGGAGCAGCAATTCGGAGATTCAATTTAACCCCAAAAACCGTAAATAATTCTTATTAAAGTAATTTTCGGTTTTCTTCATCATTCGTCATCGTTTGCTTCACCATCCGATTACAATATGGGTGTCTTCAAGGGAAGAGAGAATAGACAGGCTCAGTATGCTTTACCATCTTCTGCTGCATCACCACTTACCATTAGGTGAGATATTATTTTATTTCTTAGATATGGTTCAAGATCGCTGATTTGTCATATTTATCATTATAGTTGTCTTTTTATTCTTGTTTTATTGACCATGTATCACACATACGCACGGGCATGCATAAGCTGTCTTCCCCCTACGGGTGCCATGACGCATGAGAGCGCATACTTTGTAATACCGTATATATTTATTTAATCTATTTATAGATGTTTGTATTTATATGAATATGTTTATATATGTTATATGTATTTATATGTATGCGTAGGTCTATATAAACATATGTTCGTAGGTTTAGTCTCAGTAATGTGTTGTAATTTTTATATTACTATTGTGCTTTTTTTCTGTAACCGCCTTCGATGTTATATTACTGCCCTAAGGCTGACTGGCAGAGAATGCTTTAGCATTAAGTCCGCCGTTTGCTCCTATACATTGTGTAAGGTTCAATAAAGAATAAATAAATAATTAAATCTAAATCCCTCTCAGAAATGAGAGGACGCCTGTGCCCGGTAGAGGGACGTATATGGGTTGAAACTATGCTTTACATTTTAAGGGTGACAAACAAGTATATAGTCCATCTGTACCAGCTGCATAAACACGGACTTCATGTAACCCTTGATCACTAAAATGGAATGCTTCGTTACCTATAAAAGGGTATACCGATGATCCTTCCCCGGTTTAGCTAACCTAATCTACCACGAATTTACCGCGTAAAATCTCAGACCTCATTGGTGACAACATGTCTTTACCCGCCTTGCTTGAAGTTGACTACAGGTATCTAGCTCGCTTGGCACTAATATTATAAAGAATATTTTAAAATGTCTGGCAGACAAAATAGTTTCAGAAATATTTTAACAGGTTGAAACAATTAATCCGTTTTGATAAAATTTAGAAAGTCGGCAAAGTTTCCAGCAAAATTCAAGATGTTGACGGAGTGTCAGTTTTATTAAAATTGAATTCACCAAGTTCGAACGAATTCTTTAAGTCATTTAATTTTGCGAATACCTAGACAATGGATGGGAAATTATTTAATTTATAACACCAACCAAACAGCTTTAATAAACCAATGTAACGTGGTGTTGCAGTTTAAAAATCCGCTATTAAGAATAATAACTGCCTGTTAATCAATTTCGTATTCAGGAGTGAAAACTCACTTGTATAACTTTTTTATCTCTCTCTCCACATGTCTCTCCTTCTCTCGATCTTTCTCTCTTCCTTTCTCTCTCTCTTTCTCTCTTCCTTCTCTCTCTCTCTTTCCCTCTTCCTTTCTCTCTCTCTCTTTCTCTTCTGAGTTTGATGCAGATGTGGTTGCTGAAGCTTTTGTTACATACAAAATAAACCCGTTGAGTTATGCTTTATTGCTATCACCTTAAATAAAGGGGTTACAAAAGGAGGACTTAATGCCTTTTGGCATTCTCCCCAGTCAACAAAATTTTAAGTACAGGTTTACCACATGCTCAGCGTTGAAGGAAAATGTCCTGAAGAAACCTGCGTATCTGAAAAATATAATATTTCGAAGGCATGTAAGCACGCACTGGAGCAGCATGGAGGACTATCTGCTTCCTTAGGCTCTCAGGAATGAGAGCAGGCCTTTGGTAAGCAGTGTGATTACTAAGGCTATTTAGTACTAAAGTAAGGCTACTAAGTACTAAATTTACTTTTACTGATTGAGTGGATCACCTGATGGTAAGTGAATGCTGTGGGCGATAGACACCTATATCCGTCCAAAGTTAAGAATCAAAATTCGGATGCGTTGTTGCCTGAAGACTAGATAGAATACTTCGTTTCCACTTTGAACAGTCTCCGGTTCTGTACACTCGCCATACGCAACACAGCAGCATAAAGCTGCTACTTGACGCTGGTATTCTGTGAGAGCGTAGTCCTTTCCCGGTGAAACCAACCTATTCGTGATACAACTATAACATATCTGCAGCTTGCCTCTACCATTTATATAGGAGTACCTACTCCGCTGTTTAGAACGAAAACAAATTATGAAACAAGTGGTCCAATAAAAAATTTTGTACAACCGACTTCAATATAAATAAAAATAGAACATCAATGTAATCGAAGTCAATTAAATACGCATTAATTGACTTCGATTACATTGATAAGTAGGGATAACTCAAAACTAATGGTCAGATCTTGATCAAATTTATATGGAACCACATGAGAAGCACCAGCTTTCAAATAAAAAAATAATAATTAAAATTGGTTCAACCAAAAAAAAGTTCTGAGGTAACACACATAAAAAAATACAATCGCATTGAGAACCTCCTCTTTTTTTTGAAGTCGGTTAATAACAGGAATACTCCTCATTACTATTACTTCTGAATGTTTATATTCGTGGTATTTGTCTCTTTTCCTCCAAAAAAATTTGAATTTCTTTGCTTTTCCGTATATTATTTAATCTTGTCTTATCTTTGACCGCTGTTGACTTACACATTAATACACTGATATATTTAGATTTTTCCATCCTACAAACCTCTCCTCTACCTCATTATTTGATTACATCCATCGCTTTCGCAAGGTTTGGTTGAAATCACTTGCAGAAAAATGATAAGACCGTCTGTTTTACTTATCTTTGAAATTGATCTTTTTCATTCGTGAGATTGCAGGAATAAACAATTGAATAAGATAGCTATGCAGTCATGCAACGTTATGATTTAACGATATTCATTAATGTTTTCAATGATATTGATTAAAATAATAAGTTGCAATGTCAAAATGAGATGGAAACTGTAATAGAAATAAAACTAAATTTTTAATGCATTTTGCTACTTGAATTTATTAGGAAGAATTGAATATCAAATTGTCATTAACATTCGATAAACGGAGTCAAGGCAATCTGTCTCGTACACGGGATGCGTGTTTAAGGTGTTGCTAGACTTTACATTTTTAACTACTTTTATCGATGATAACAGTAAACAAGTACTTTTTACCTTTAACAAAAAAATTACCACGTTTTCTTATCATATTCTTGCATTGTCAGATTCATAGCGGGGAAGTTAATTGTTCGAAAACTGTAAAGGTTAATTTTTATATCTGTATAATTAGTTACCAAACCACAGATATTCCTTTAAATTACATTGTTTAGCAAAAGACTTCACCTCATTGTCAACTAGCGACATCTAGTGAGTGGAAGATTATATATATATATATATATATATATATATATATATATATATATATATATATATATATATATATATATATATATATATACTAATATTATAAATGTGAAAGTTTCTTTTAATGTTCGGATGTTTGTATGTTTGTGGCTCAATCACGTAAAATCTACTGAAAGGAATTTGATGAAACTCGGCAATATTAAAGATAAGAAACCAGAATAGAACATAGACTATATTTTTTGTAAAAAAGTTTAAGTCTATCCCAAAGTACAGTCTTTTCAATCCATGGTGCGATAAAAACTTGGTCGGTTTATAATTAAGCGCGAGAGGAGCAGCGGGTAAAAGCTAGTAATATAATATATTTATATTTTATTTATAATATTATTATCGTGTAACCTAACCTACACATGGAACACAAAAAATGAGGAAATATACAAATTTTTTCAAATGCCAACTTCACACGCACACTAGTACCCTTTTTTTTATAGAATAAGGGTGATAAACGAGCACACAGTCCACCTGATGGTAAGTGGTTGCTGTGGCCCATATACATCTACATCTATCTTCGTTTGCGAATTAAAATGCAGATGCGTTGTCAGCCGTGAGAACTAAGATAGAATGCCTCTTTTCCAGTAAAAAGGATCTCCGGTTCTCTACACTCACCATACGAAACAAAGCAGCATTAAGCTGCTATTTTACGCTGGTATTCTGGGAGAGCGTGGTCCTTCCCCGGTCGAGCCGACCCATTCGTGCTACAACTATACTATTAATATAGCTGCAGCATGGCTCTACCACGTATAAACCTCCTAAATAACTAACAAGTTTCTGACTGAGGTGAGGAGCAGCGTTAAAGGATCGAGACGTCTAGTACTGTGATCGCCTATACGCCAGCCGAACGTGCCAGCTAAGTTGTCTAACAAATCCTCTTTTCATCACGAGAAACCCAAACAGATTGATAAAGATGAAGGAGGAGCTATCATCTCCAAACGAAAATATCATCTGCGATCATCCCTCGCCAAGTTTGCGTTTGGGCACGAATCCACACTAAACTGCAGTCTAGTGAGTTTGTATATAAAATAGCAGTTTCTCGATCGGTGCGGCGCGGGTAAATATCGCTTTATGGGTTAATTGGAGACATTTTATTGGTTGGAAACTAACTCAAACACAGAACACACATATATGTGTAAATGTACATAATATGTACAACGTCTCACTAATTTTATTCTCGATTAAGAAACTTTGTTAACTCTGTGAACTAGTATAGTGCATGATAAAAACGAACGACCTGAAATGGACCTGAATCTCTGGGTCACGACAGCATATTTCTTTATTTATTTATTCTTTATATCGTAGATGCACAGACCGCGGCCCGCAGGCCGCATGCGGCCCGCCGGTCGAATACTGGTGGCCCGCCGACAGCAAAAATAATAACTCTCTTACATTCGAAAAATATTGAATTATATTCCAGAATAAAACCAAAAAAATATGTTCGAAAAGTAATTTGAATCTCGCGCGCGCGCTCTTAAGTGCGCTTATCGGTGCGCCGTGCATGCGTCGGTAACAGCGGTCGGTAATGTTCGTGCTGATCTCGGTTAAATTCGTTTTCTTGAGGAACCGCCGCGGCCGGCGGCGCGGCGACGACGGCAGCGCGGTGGCGGCTTATCCACGGGTTATATTGTTAGAGCAAGCGAGATACCAATAGTCCCGAATTCCCGATTGCTCGCGTAGGTAGATACACGAAGCTTCCGGAGTCGGTTTCGTGATTTCTCCAGACAGTTTTAGACTATAGAGTCTTTTATACCGCGCGTACTTTGTGGACTATAGAGTCTTTTATACCGCGCGTGGCTTTTATACCGCGCGTATAGACGCGCGGTTTAAAAGCCACGCTAACCGCAGCGACCGACAGTTCGGTTTTAATTTGAGTGAAGTGTCAATAGTTCTAGTGTAGATTTTAACTCGACTAGCCGGTGTCATATATTTTGATCCACATTCAACGTAGATTTCCCGTCAAGTGCCGTGTATAATTGTGTTGTGAAATCGTAAGTAAAACTCTGTTATTAATAAGTGTTTCCCTACCTATTTAATCAATTATTTTTGGTAATTTAAAAAAGGATGGGTAATTTAAGTAGGTACTGTAATTGTTTTTACGTGCTGTGTTAATCCTAGCCAGGATTAGAACGCAACATGGACAAGCCAGGACCTAGTAAAAAACGTAAGGTTAAAGATGAAAATCGGCAGTTTCAAGAAATTTGAACTGAGAAATACTTTTTTGTATGGTCGCATAACAAAGTCGTTTGTTTAATTTGCAAGAATTCTGTTGCGATTGCAAAGGAATATAATGTAAAAAGGCACTATGAAACGCAGCATCCTACTTTTACCAAGTTTACAGGCGAATTAAGGAAGCAAAAAATGTTGTCTTTAAAACGGGAACTTATTGGTCAGCAAGCTATGTTTACAAAACTCATTCAAGATTCAGAAACAGCTACAGAAGTTAGTTATGAAATTTCTCGAATGATAGCAAAGCGAAGTCGCCCTTCAATGATGGAATTTTGTAAAAGAATGCATAGAAATTGCCGCTAAGAAAATGTGTCCAGAAGCAGCAAAAAAGTTTGAGAAAATTCAACTGAATCGTATGACTATCTAAAGACGAATTATGTCTTTGTCAGGTAATATTGCGGAACAATTAAATGAAAAAACTAAGATCATTGAATTTTTTTCATTAGCACTCGACAAATCCACTGACATTAGTTCCACAGCTCAACTTCTGATATTCATACGAGGTGTTACTCAAGATTTTGAAGTCTTAGAAGAGTTATTAGGAATGTGTTCATTGAAAGGTCAAACCAGAGGAGTTGATATACTCAATGTACTTTTGGATGAGTGTTCAAAAACTGATTTGGACTTATCAAAATTATCGGGAGTTGCGACTGACGGTGCTCCTTCGATGATTGGTGTCAATTCTGGACTAGTTACTTTGCTGAAAAAGCATCTGCAAGAAAAAAACATAAACGCTGAAGATCTCATGCAGTTTCACTGCATTATACACCAAGAAGCCTCTGTTCTAAAAAATTGAATTTCAAAATGTCATGAAAGTGGTAGTTTCGACTGTAAATTTCATAAAATCACGAGGACTCAATCACAGGCAATTCAAACAATTCCTTGATGACATCGAAAGCGAATATGGAGATTTACTGTATTATACAGAAGTAAGGTGGCTAAATCGTGGATTGACACTGGAACGATTTCTAAATTTAATAGAAGAAATTAGAATATTTCTGGCGGAAAAGCAAAGGATGTCCCGGAACTTAAAAATCCTGATTGGTTGTGTGATTTGGCTTTTTAGTTGATATTACAAATCATTTGAATGTCTTGAACACACGGCTTCAAGGCAAAATCAACTGATATCCCAGCTCTACGCTCATGTATCATCCTTTCAATGCAAGCTGACACTTTTCAGATCGCAATTGAATTCTGGAAATACAATCATTTTCGAATTATAAGAAAATGGCTGAAAATTCAACAAAACTGCGATTAATTTCAGTTATGTAGAAAAGCTAGATATTTTGATTCAATCTTTTCAAGACAGATTTTCGAGTTTAAAAAGTGAAACCTCTGTTGGACATATTCAGCAATCCTTTCGATTTCAGTTGAAAATGCGCCAGAGTCAATGCAGTTAAATTATCGACATTCAAAACGACCAAGATTTACGCAACAAATTCAACGAAGGAGACTTGCTGAACTTTTACCGCTGCATTGATAAAAATACGTACAAAGAGTTGCGCATAAACGCTCTGAAATGTGCCAGCTTATTTGGTTCTACCTATATGTGAACAAATCTTTCAATACTAAATAATAGTAAAACAAAAATCGAAACCGCCTTGCAAATGAAAGTTTGGAAGCAGTTTTACGTGTTACAAGTAAATTTGAGCCAAATATAAAAAGATTGTAAGCACTATGCAGTGCCACGCTTCAAATTAATAAATTATTTTTCAATTTTAATACATTATTATCAATTCTTTATTGTCTTTTATTACCTATACTTCTGGCGGCCCGCCATCAGTTCATAATTTGCCCGAGTGGCCCCTAGTCTTAATAAGTCTGTGCATCACTGCTTTATGTATATTAAAAAAAAACATAACACTCGCGCCTGTCACCCAGAGGGCTAGGCAGAAACTACGGACTTCCATTTGGCACGATCCTGACACACCCCTCTCATCTCCTTTACATCCATATATCTACTCATACACGCTCGTCGGTTAAGGGTACTCCTAATCTGGCCCATTTTCAATATATCGCCAATTTGGTCGATAAACCTTCGTCTAGGGCGTCCCTTCCCGACTCTTCCGTTCACTTCTGCAACATAAATTTGCTTTGTCACTCTTTCCTTGTTCATTCTTTCTACATGACCAAACATGATTATTATAGATATATATATATATAAATATATATATATATATATATATATATATATATATATATATATATATATCACTATATAAATTACTATGAATATATATATCTGTTTACCAATACTTGTTGCTTTTATCTCGTTCTTTGGATATGTGATGATGGCGTAAGGGAATTCATCACATGTCACAATGTCAAGATTTTATGACTTCCGACTGACGATGGTGCTTGTATATTCCGGATAAAAATACCAACAATGGCGACAAAGGGAAGTGGCAAAGGTGTGAAACAATTACGATTACCTATCGCATAATTTTCGCGTGACAATTCCGACTAATTTTCCCTTTCAAATTAGAAGTCCAGGTTGTTAGGATAATAAAGAAAATAAGGAGAAAAAGAAAGATTACGACACTCTTTCTACATATATGACAGACCAGTTGCTATGTCATGCCATAAAACGAACATAAAATCAACTCATGTGTGGATCTGGCCTTATGTTACTGACGTAATCACTTATGATGTAAGAAATCAACTGCTCAATCGTCTGAAGGTAATCAGTTGGTACATATAACGCGCACTTTGAATACCATATACTTTATTTTTTAAAGGTTATCTCTATATTGTCATTTAGTGAAAGAGAGGGAGAGTAACCATAAGCATTTCTTTAAATGAGGTCGATTTTTATAATTATAGTTGGTATTTACCACATTTAGTGTGCACTCTGAATACCAAATACTGGTGGTTATCGCTCACCTAAATTAAGTATTATTTATCTCTATACCTGTCTCTTTCTATTGTCAATTAGTGAAAAGAGAGAGAGAGAGAGCATTTAGCATTTTTTTCGTATTTTTTTTTTGTAAGTGATGTCCATAACTTAAACATGCGTTATAAACTTATAAATCATACCTTACCAAAAATTACAGCCTTCATAAAACTGCCGGCTAATTTTTGGTGGATATAAAAATGCCAGTGTAAAATGTAAGTGTAAAATAGCAATAACTTCATACTTCTTTATTTCGTATGGTGATTGTAGAAAACCGGAGACACTTTTTACTAGAAACCCATCTGCGTTTCGATTCTTAATCGAGAAATATATTTTATTGTTTCATATATTTAAAATAAAACCAAAAACTAAAACGACAATTATGCCTTACTCCCCATGGTATACTTTTCCTTTGGGCAAAAACGGAAACAGCCCAGATAGATTTTTTCCTGCGGTGACGAACAGTCGTAAATACAAAATCAAAAATAAAAAGTCGTCTCTTTGAGACTCATATTTTCGCCGTTTAGTCCAGCCGATTTCATGCTAGTAATCTAAATTATAAATATTGTAAGAAACTATTCCACTCCTGATTTTAGAAATTATTCTCAAAAGTATTTAAATAAAAGAACAATGTGGATGCATGAATCTAATATATAAAAAAAATATTTTTGTTTGTTCATATTGTATGCGCTGCGATACCGTTAATCAGAATAGCACTAAAACTTTGTCAACATATTGCTTGCACTTGCGCGAAGGTCATAGGCATAGTACAATTAAATTACACTAGGTGGGGCGCGTATCGTACCGACAAATTTATTTGAAAGTTGTATATCACCATCATTATCATTCCTAATTAAACAATATAACTCTCATTTTAAAACGATATTTCCACAGTTATTTCTTTTGAGGCACCAACGCGCCGGGTACCTGCTAGTAAAATATAAAAGAGCTTCTAAAGGGTAAGCATAGCGGATTAAATAAATAAACTACACAATATGTTAAGATAAGACAGTTCTCCCACAAATTTACATATCCCGCATGTCAACGTCAATCAAGATCCGAAAATATATACAACAAATGTTGCTCGTTACTCTCTTTAACTTTTGTTACAAAGTAAAGCCTTGGATATACTTGGGGACAAAAGGAATGTCCCGAGACATGTCGCGATATGTCGCGGAACATTTTGCAGGCTACACTAGTCAATGCTTATAGAAATGTCGCCCGAGGAGGTTGTGGCGATTAGTGCTGCGTACATAGATAGTACTTATTTCGGGAGTGAAACGTAAGCGAAAGAGAGGGTAGTGGATGCGGAATTTCTTACTACAACGAGAAGAAAGAAGAATTAATATTTTAAGTGATTTCCGAATGTCTGACGGATCTTTTGTGAATCTTCCTTGTCGTACACTTTTCGAGTGTCGAAACAACTGATCGGCTAGCCAGGCAAGTTGCGCACACGACTACACCATAGATAAATAAACATGTAGCAAGCTAGACTACACCCGGTAAAAAAAGGTGCGACACTGACGCGGGACAAGTGCGCTCGCTCTCGGAGCGGGAACAAGCAACATGTCCCGCGTCACGTAAAATGTTGCGGGCCATGTTGCGGGTCACAGAGCAACGTTGCATCGTCAAGTAGATTGAGTGTTCCGCGTCATGTTGCGGGACAAAATGTCCCCTAGTGTATCCGGGGCTTGATATAAAGAGGTTGGTACGTGTATGAATTTCAAAGAACATCATTTGGTGATTCTGAGTATAAGGTATAGAACCCTTGTCAACACATGCCTGATCTTGACCAAGTCGTTCGTGAGAATCTTGTGGACGATAAATCCGACATTTTCTTGAGAGACAGATGGTCGCCCTCCCGGTGATATAATAAGTCACTGGATTCGAGGGTTACCGATTCATTCCAGCGCAATTTGTTTATCTCCTCTTTCAACTCCGGGATCTTCTCTTTTATCCCAAGGGTGAGTGTTTTAATGTGTCCTGGACGATCTATCGAAGGTGGCAACTGAACCTCTGGCGAAAATTTGAAGCAACCCGTCACCTTCACCGACGCCAGAAATAACAGGGCTGCCGAGAAATGGGTTAGTTTTATTGTATCGTTTTCATGGTGTTTGACACAGTTTTCACGCTCTGTTCACCAGTCTTTACATCTATTGTATAGAAAAGCTCCGCCATCGACCTTAATATAAGATGATGAATGAATGAGGTGATCATTTCAGCATCCAAGTTATTTCTAATTCTTTTTGTGTTGTTAATTGAGTAGCATATTATTATATTATTGTAGAAAGTAATTTTTTTTTTCAAAAAAAGTCCCCCTGTGTTTCTTGCTGGTTCTTCCCATGACATAGGTTTTTTTCGAACCAATGGTAAATTAAACATAAGAGTGATTTTCAATAAGTATCATTTACAATCTATATTGAATAAAAAAGTTTCTGTTTCTGTTTCACATTAATAAAGTTGAATTTGAACTAGTGTTTTAGAATTTGTCCTTTTGAATTTGCAACCTCATCATCAATAATATTTTTTTAAGAGAATATGATCACTGAACTAATTTTTCTACCAATCCAGTGAAGAGTATTTAATTTTTGGACCTGCATACAATGTCAAATATTACAAAAATACATTTTTTTAAATTACTGTTTTATTAATTACTCTGTGGATTTAGATATGTAGATGTAGATTTTATCAACGTCGTTCTATATTCAGACCTGTCGCGGCTAAATGTATTTTAATGGCAGGTAGCGTATAAAAGATAATTGATAACACGTTTTCATCTCCGCCCAATGAAAAACATTATCGGGAAGCAACATTTTGTCATAAGCGGAGTAATATAAATTTAGCTAATCATGTATGTATGATACGTAACTTTAAATGTATGCTAAATAGTAATGCAAAAATAGTTCTCCCCCCTCTGTATCTCCAAGAGTCGCTCAGAAAAATCTGGAACAAAAACATGATTATAGTCGTAGGATGTAATAAAGTGTAAATAAATAAAATTAGTTTAAAAAATTGAATAAAACTATTTTTACGAATTTTAATATTAAATATAAGAAATCATTAGCTTAAAAAAACTAAAAACACACGCTTTTGTAGATAACCGAACTAAAATGTAGAACATAATTTTCAATCAGTTTAAAATAAGAAAATAGTAATTAACGTAAAAAAAATATTGTAAAAAAGCGTGGGGTGCTTTTTCAGATATTTTTATGATGACGCTAATTTTACAAATATCCATAAAAATATTGACAACAAATGACATCAAGCACCCCACGCTTTTTTACAATAAAATTAATTTTTTATGTTAATAATTTGAATAAGTTTAAAATAAAGTTTTCTTATTTTAAACTTATTAAAAATTATTTTCTACTTTTTAGTTCGGTTATCTACAAAAGCGTGTTTTTTTTAGTTTTTAAACTATTATTTATTTTCTATTTTTTAGTGCGGCTAACTACAAAAGCGTGTTTTTAGTTTTAAACTATTATCTATTTTCTATTTTTTAGTGCGGCTAACTACAAAAGCGTGTTTTTTTTTTTTGAAAGAAGTTCTATTACGCGGCTTACAGTAGATTGAACTGGCAGAAATCGTAGTTGTTTTATGAATTATTCGCAAATCCTGAGGATCCTGGCAAGGACAATGGGACAAACTATTAAAATTATTGCATTGTCATGGGTCCTTGATAATTTTCAAATCAATTCGACGTTTTGAAGGGAATGAAAATCACATTCAAAAATTCCGTCACATAGATACGTACCAAGCTAATAAAAGCGTGTTAATAATTATAGGATACAAGCTGGTACTCAACGCGTTGCAGCCGCAGAATAAATAATTGTGTAAATATCGTTTTAAATTTGGAATAGTTATAATGCTGCTGCTTTAATTAGGAATGATAATACATTCATTCAAGTTGAATTATTAGTATATAACTTTTAAATAAATTTGTCGATACGATACGCGCGCCACCCACTGTAAGTTAATTGTACTATGCCTATAACCTCCGCGAAATCCGCAACTGTTTACCGCAATCTGATGAACGAAATGGCAGCGCATAAAATACAAACAAATAAACATTAATTTTTATATATTAGATTTATAGGAGTAGAATGCTCAAAATTTATGTTAGAGAAGGCGGGTGGTACTGAAAATTGATCTTGACCGATTTTTATCTATACATCTATATAATATATAAATAAAATTAAAGTGTATGTTTGTAATATCGAAACAACTGCCTTTTATTGAGCTAAGAAGTTACTTGCATGCCATAAAGGCATGAGCAAACATTTGAGTCTGTCTGTCTGTCTGTTTCATCCGGGCTAATCTTTGGAATAGCTGAACCGATTGTAATAAAACTTTACGAACTTGCCGTAAATTTCTCCAAAAATGAGAAGAGGCCTGTGAATAGGCCTTGCAGTGATACTTGTGTATATTCATAAGCTATTACTTTACTTTTTTTTCTAATTAGAAACTATTCAGCAATTTTTTTTTAACATTCTTTTACATATTTGTTACTTTTTCTTTTCCTGAATAATTGCAAAAAATCGAGGAATAAAATAGTTTATAATTATTAACATAACTAGTATTAATATAAGTGTAGTGGCGGTGTAAGTATATCCACTACCCCATACTATCCCGTGGGTGCCCATAAGAGGTGACAGAGGAAAACAAATCAGGAGATGGGTAGAAACGTCTTCCTAATAACAACGAAAAATAAAAAAAACTGCGGTTGCCAAGCGTGGCAACTATGACAATTATCCCCCTATTAGGCAATCTATGGGGGAGGCCTATGTTCAGCAGTAGACTTTAATAGGCTGTAACGGTAACGGTAATATAAGCAGAAATAGTCTCAGAACTATTGTTCATTGATCCCACAAGCAACTTCCTATTCCAATAACCGAATCGTTTAATATTCATTGCTCGATCGATACGTCCCATATAGCTTGAATTATAAATATCCTTTCAGTGTGTTAATTAAAACTTGCCTTATCATCTTGAGATTATCAATTCCATAACTCTTTAATCTTAGACTTAGTTTTATATGAGACACGTATGTTTTTTTAATTATTCTTTGATGGATCATTTAGTAAACGCTTCACAGATGATCCCATAGAAATTTGAAGAAAATAAAAAGTTCCTAAGGGCGGCAACCTATTGGAATACCTAATTAAACAATATTCTAGTACCTTGAACTTATGATATTGTATAGACCACTCAAAATGGTAAAATAATCAAACTTAGAATAAAAAGTGAAAACCGATTTCAAAAACTATAAAAAGTGATTTCTCCAATCGATTTTTCTACATAATAACTTCTGATGTCGAGGTTTTTCTTATTATTCTTCGACACATTATGTTTTAGCACTAACTTCATAAGCTATTATGTGGAAATTATTTTATGTTTTATGTATTTGAAGTTAAGTTTCCGGTCTTATTCAAAAAAATCGAAGTCAATTTCAGAAATACTTAAAGATGCTCTCCCGTTTTTCACATAATATCAACAGAAAGAGACGATTTATTATAACACCATTAATTGCTAACCATAAACTAAGGCTGTGGTAATGTTAAACTTTCGGTCAGACATTTAAAAAAAAACGAGGTGTGGTAATGTTAAACTTTCGGTCAGACATTTAAAAAAAACTGTTCTTCGAGCTACATGCTCAAAGAACAGACAACCGATGGGGGAAAAGGTTCACGAGTGGCTACCTGGTATAGGTAAGCGAAGTGTAGGGTTGCCCCCCACTAGATGTAGTAACGACCTAGTAAGATATGCAGGAAGTCGATGGATGCAGGTGGCTGAGAAGATTCAGGACCGTGCTTTGTGGCATTCCTAGGGGCGACCTATGTTCGGCAGTATACTTGTGAAGGGCTGTAATGATAATGATAGCGAACACCAACAAAATAAGAAGAAAAGAGCGCGGTGTACATTTCAAGTGATGCCAAAACCATGCTCACTTCTTTTCTTTATAGATCGTTTATAGATTTTTGTGAGCGATTTCGCGTAGTTGGGTTAAGTTTTTAACCTTCATTTTATATTGTACTGGCGTTGTATAATCAACCAATTTATTTTTAATTACTGCTCATGTTTTACTGCCACAATTACCCCCAAAATAAGATTGCTGCTCGTTTATTATTTAACTGACCTATTACGGTCAGTTAAACAATAAACGAGCGGCCGCAATGTTTAAGCGAAACAGTTGTAAAAATTTAAAACCATAAACGAATACCGTTAAGGTTATCAGTTTCTTGCTGATGGGGGGATTTGGTGATATATTTTATATCCTTATATACATCCTGTATATTTAAATAAGTATGACCTACATGTATGTGTATGTGTGTGTGTCAATATAAATTATTAAGAATAACTCAAAACTATTAGTCAGACCTTAATCAAATTTATATGGGACCACATGTGAAGCAACAGTTTTCAAATAAAAAAAGAATCATCGAAATCGGTTCAATCAGAAAAAATTTATGAGGTAACACACATAAAAAAAACATACAGTCGAATTGAGTACCTCCTCCTGTTTGAAGTCGGTAGAAAAGAAGCTTGACCAGCGGCGGATTGCTGCTCCTGTATTATTGTTTAAATAATAGTTTGAATTAGATGTTGATACGTAAAAGCCGCGCGGTTTTGTTTTTTGTCTGCACATGTGAACTATGAAACAAGTGCTCCGATGGTGATGTGCATCTTAAGATAAGGTGTGTGTTTGGCGCCTTGAGACACTATTGTCATCGACTGTCTGCTGGCTCAAGCTTGCTGTAAAATCTCCCAAATACTTCACTATGCGACGCATGAACATATTGTGAAGAAATTTTGAAACAAAGTTACAGCCTATATACGTCATACTACTGGATGCAGGCCTCTTCTTATTTCTGGGAGGGTTATGGAGGAAGTATAAGCCCCGCTGTTTGCATTTTTAGTCATCAAATTTGCATATTTCCTCACGATGTTTTTCTTCGCTGCCGAGCACGTAATAAATTTACACTTGAAATTTGTAATTAACAGTTTCATTGGTGCCAGCGGAGACCGAACTCGGGCTGCTCACGTTTTTTTATAGAATAAGGGTGACAAGCGAACACACAGTCTACCTGATGGTAAGTGAACTTTAAAAACCGTTTTACTATCGAAACATTTTAGGGTTCGTTTGTAATTTGAATTAATTTTCTGTTAAACACGCAAGACAAAATAATTAATAATTCGTGAAATTATTAAAGGTGTTGTACGGACTTTACTCTATTAGTGGTAATACAGGACAAATTAAAAAGTCTTATAGCCGTATAAAACATCTTTAGCATGCCTAATGCATACAGTGGCTATATTTTCGCGTTATATTTCACAAATATACCGCTTTTGGTGCTTCTGTTCAGCTATAATTCTCCAATACGGTAAAAGTGGTTTTTAAACATTGAAACTATCTTTGTTTTGCAAAGGAGAGCCATAAGAGCAATATATAACCTAGGTGCGAAGGAATCCCTTAGAGAAAAATTAAAAGAAATAAATATATTAACTTTGGCCTCTCAATATATTTACGAGAATTTAACGTATGTACACAAAAACAAAATTAGTTTTATTAAAAATAGTGATGTACATTCTGCAAATACTAGGAGCAAGCACATATTATTTATACTAGTTACTCGACTCCAAAGAGTCAGTAATTCCTTCATGGGGCAATGTATAAGCTTATACAACAAAGTCCTAGAAAATATGCAGACCTTTTCTATCAAAAGGTTTAAATTATTTATTAAGCAAAACTTGTCTAGTAAGGGTTATTATACTACTAAAGAGTACATGACTGATAATACAGCATGGTAGCGATCACCTCATTCCCATGGATATGAGGTGATCGCTACCATGCTGTTTCTAAATTTTTTCATAACAATTGTATAAATATTATATTTTAAATTGTGCTTTTTTTTTAAAAAAAAGAATCCCGCTGGGTTTCTTGCTGGTTCTTTCCAGGACGGAGGTTTTTTTTTGAAAACCAGTGGTAGAAGTAAAAAAATTACTTTCAATAAGTATTATGTATTGTAATCTATATTGAATAAAAATGATTCTATTCTATTATATTCTAAGACTCTCATAGATTTATTGTAAAGCTGTAGACTATATAGTACTACTTAGTATTATCTTCAGTGTTATATACAATATTTATAACTCAATTGAAGCGCTTTTGTTTTCGTTATTCTTTTTTTATATCTCATAGTGTTAATAAGTATATTTATAACTCGGATTTATATCCAATGCCTGCATAAATACTCTACAAACCCATTTTTTATCTCCAAAGCCATCATAGTCACTACTTAACGACTATTTTATCACTGTGCTTTTGGAGAGATATAAGAATCTGTTATATACAGGTTAAGGAAGATACAAACTTCCTTAAAGAGCTGTTATAAAGCAAGAGAGCGATACAGTGTCTACTTATATTGCTTGTGTGCTGCTTGGGAAGGGTCTCCGGTTCTCTACACTCACCATATGAAACACAGCAGCATTGAGCTGCTATTTTACGCTGGTGTTCTATGAGGGCGTGGTCCTCCCCGTCGATCCGACCACACTCTCATAGAACGCTTTTTTTTACAGTCCGGGGAGGGACTCCCCGGTCGAGCCGATCTATTCGTGCTACAAACATAGTATAGCCGCAGCATGGCTCTACTACGTAAGACTGTGAAATTACGGCGAGCACTTGGCGCCCGAGCTACCACGGCTGAAATTTTATATCATCATCTTCATTATGTATAAGTGCGAATGCTGATTATATGGTCCCGAGTTCGTACCCCGGGTCGGGCAAAATTTTTATTAGCTTTTTCTGTCAGGGTTGTTTTATAGCAATTACCGGCATCGTTTAGATTGAACGCTGGGTTTTACAAACTCCAACGCTGTGTCAGGATCGACAGGCCTACCCAGACTGGTTTGACTCCATAAAGGTATCAAGCAGGGCTTCCCCGTGGCTGGCTATTCAAACTGTATATATACAATAGTTTGGAAACTTTAAAAGTTGAAAAATGTGTGTTCAGAATGGGATGGGGGGAACTCACCCATTCTGTTAACGTCAAAATGCTTCTTATACGCTTACGTTTAAATCATATTAGCGTCGTCATTATTCGAATCGCATTAAACTTATTCAACTGACACTGCTGCATTCAACCTGAACCTTGGAAAAACTAAATGTTGTTTAATCAAACAGATTTGCATTATAATTAACTAAGTGAACAATACTGGAACGTTATACAAACCTCGGTTAACCTGTATGACACGCGATCATCGAGCCTCAAGATAGCCTCAAGATAATTCTACTGCAATTAATGCAATTAGTATAATTATGAGCCGTGACAGCTCAGGGGCGAAGCGTTCGGTGTAAATTTCACAGTGCGAGCAACCCGGGTTCGATCCCCGGAGCACTAATGGAATTGTTAATTGAAATTTTAAGTGCCGATTTACCACGTGCTCGGCGGTGAAGGAAAACATCGTGTGGAAACCTGCATGTCTGATAAATACGAAAAAAAATATTTCGAAGACATGTAAAGTTCGCCAACACGCATTGGGGCAGCGCGGCGGACATTTCCTTGCCCTAAAACCCTCTCAGAAGTGAGAGGAGGCCTGTGCTCAGCAGTGGGACGAATATGGGCTGTAACTGTAACTTTTTAATTAATATTAATAATAATATATTAAAGACTTAGCACATGGAAGTTTATTCTACTAATTAAAGTCTGGGCAAATTGCTTAAAGAACTAATTTAAAAAAAAGCAGTCTTCTTATTAAATAACGCTCGAATAGTAAAACGGTTCCTATCTTTGGATACTTGACTTCACCGATCATGCCTTTAGATGAATTTCGAGGATTCCTTGCAGCGGTGAATAGATGAAATAATAAATAATAAAGATAATATATGAATAATGTTAATTATAAATTCACATACAATATCCAACACTATCTTAGTCTTAATTAATTAAATATATTATTATATAAAATTCGAGAATGATATATTTCATTATGCCAAACGTCGAAAAAAAGATACATTTTACGTGGTAGAGCCATGCTGCAGCTATATTAATAGTATAGTTGTAGCACGAATGGGTCGGCTCAACCGGGGAAGGACCACGCTCTCACAGAATACCAGCGTAAAATAGCAGCTTAATGCTGCTGTGTTTCGTATGGTGAGTGTAGAGAACCGGAGACCCTTTTTACTGGAAAAGGGGCATTCTATCTTAGTCCTCACGACTGACAACGCATCTGCATTTAAATTCGCAAACAAAGATAGATGTAGATGTCTATGGGCCACTGCAACCACTTACCATCAGATGGACTGTGTGCTCGTTTGTCACCCTTATTCTATAAAAAACATATAATATCTTTGAGAACGTCATGCCAAACTTCGTTTAATAAATAAGAAGAAATCCAATAAAATATATTACATATACATATAATATATTTTATTGGATTTAAAAAAAATAGCGTTCTTTCTAAACTCCACTCCCGTCCGTCCCCTGCCCATTCCTTTCATCCGGGCGAACCGATCGTTGATTGGTTGATCTACATTCTACACGCTCGTTAGACCTCTAGCTAGTAGAGTCACAGTAGAATTAAGTATAGTCTTTGCGTTATAGCATGGTGGGGGGTGACAGCTTACAGTTCGGCATGTCTAGAGATGGAACAATGTTAAATCGATTTAAAAAAGACGATTAGCTATCGATATAAAAATTAAAACCGAAACATATATTTAAAATGTAAAATTATGTATGTAAAGTTAAGTTGAAGTTTAATACAAATTATGACATAATAGTTACATAATAGCTGTTCCCGGACCTCGTCCGCTTGGTACTTATTACGATTGGATTTCATAGGTTTTAATTTTTTTTGCGCGGAATCC
Organism: Parnassius orleans; assembly: GCA_029286625.1. Taxonomy (NCBI): domain Eukaryota; kingdom Metazoa; phylum Arthropoda; class Insecta; order Lepidoptera; family Papilionidae; genus Parnassius; species Parnassius orleans. The sequence continues at coordinate 2,623,349 of JAGSMP010000137.1, forward strand.
TAATTCTTTTTCTAAAATAAAAGTAGCCGGAACAAACAGACAGACAGACAAACATTTTAAAAATAGTTTTTGCCTTTTTGTTATAAATACCGTATATACTTTCATATGTATTTAGTAAAAGGCTGTTATTTTGATATTACAAACAGACACTTCAATATATAGATTATACTATCTATTAATTTGAAAACAAAAATCATCTTCTATTTCATGTTGATTGCAACATTCATATTGACATTTAAACAAATAAAGGAGTTTTGGCGGGAACTTGATCGGCGGCGATTTGCTGCTCCTGTATTATTGTTTGAATAATGGTTTGAAGTGGATTTTGATATGTAAAAGTGGTGCGATTTTGTGTATTAAGTGTCTGCGCATGTGAATTATTAGTGGAAACGGTGATACAAGTGCTCTGATGGTGATGTGATTCTCAAGATAAGGTATCTATCTGCTTAGGCGCCTTGAGATACCATCGCCAACTGTCAGCTGTCTGCTGACTCAAGTTGCCGTCAAAATCTCCCAAGGGCTGCACAATGTGACGCATCAACATATTCCGAAGCAGTGTACTATGAAGAAAATTATAATAAACCGAATAAAAAATACCTAAGACTTGGCCTAAAAAAAAACTAGATACCAGGCCATAAACTCCAAAAAAAAAATTAAACAAATAAAATGGCTGCGAGCATCTGTAATTTTCAGTACGGCGTTGACAGCACCGGCAGCTTTTCAAGGTACGAGTGGTAGCGCCTTTCGCTATATGTGTATTAGTGTTGCCAGGTCCAATAATGGGCTAAATATCGGGACGTAAGGTAAAAATAATCGAGAAGTTGGTTTACAAATTTAATGAAATAAAAATAAAAATATGTTTTTTGTAGCCATTTTGGCCGCCATGAGTTATGATAGTCTTTTTTACACAATGCGCAATTTGGCTTATAATTATTTTTTTTTTTGCCTGAGCTGGCCAACGAATAATTTTTCTTCATGCATCGGAAACACTGCATATTCGTCTATGTGCGTTTTTTCCGTATGTGGAAAAGGGGAGATCTCCCGCCGGGCAATGTGTTCTGCCCGGGGAGCGGCCAACCCTCCGAGTGGTAGTTCGGAGCTATTGTATATACTGTTTTTTAATTCGGAACTTTGATAGCGCGATTTAGGCTTCGATGTATTTCGCTTGTGGCGCGACGACAGCGCCGCCACATCACCCCTCTGCTCAGACCGGAGGTCGATAGTGCAGTCTAGATGTCGACGAATGTGCAAGTGCCAGGAATTGCCTTGTAGTCTGCGGTGAGTCGAGAAGAAGGCAAGTAATCTGCGAGAGTGCCGTGAAGCAGAGGCGAGCAGTAAGGCTCAGAGCCGTACCGAACACTGTAGCGCAGAGAGTAGCTTGAAGGAACAGGAAGCATTATTATTCCAGTGCTACGATGAACCTTTGTAAAGCTAGATGGCTTGCAGAATGTGAAGACTGCAGACAATATCTGCTCGGGAGCGAATGAATGGGGTACTCGAGGACGATGACGAAGGTTTGAAGTTGTAGTTTCCGAATGTTGTTGGTTGCGTGTTCATATCACGTCGGGGTCACCACTGTGGCGGGTGTAAGGAAAAGGGGAGATCTCCCGACGGGGAGCAGCCAACGCTCCGAGTGGTAGTTCGGAGCTATTGTATATATACTGTTTTTAATTCGGAACTTTGATAGCGCGATTTAGGCTTCAATGTATTTCGCTTGTGGCGCGACGACAGCGCTGCCACATCGTAAATCAGAATTTTTTGAACGATTAGTTCCATTTCCAATACATATTTACGTGATTTTTATATATTCGATTTATTCCAAAACCGATTTTGATAGTCTGTGGTTGTAAATTATGATATGGCATAGTTTAGCGTGGCACATCACTATCGTAAGTGGGCGTTACCCATCCATGAAGTACAACAATATATGTATAACAGCTTATCTAAAAAAATACGAAACTTCATAGGCGTGAGCTGTCATACACACCACGCTCCAACGCAAACACTATAAGTCCAGAGTGAAAATAAATTTTTATATTACATTACATTACATTATTACAGATTACACATTCTGCGCTTGGGCTCTGTAGACTTCGGACGTGTCGGTCGAGTTCACTCCCGTCTCTCCACTCTCTTAGCTCATGCGCAAGATTTACCTTTGTTATACACCGCCTCGCTTCTTGCCTGATGCTTTGTGTTTGGTTGCTGCCTTGGTGTTCCCACTGTAGTGCGCGAAGCACGCTGTCCCGGGTGACGGCAGTCTCATTGTGTGTTGTGAAGTGAATCGGACGCTTGTTGTAGTGCAAAGTGTATTTGTGCGTAACTCTCCTTCCTGGCTTCCTGGTACTGGTATCGGCAACCGTAAGTAGAGTAAAACACACCCGCCGCCTCAGAGGCGGCCATCGTTTTTAATTTTTGTGTTGCTTGTTGCATTAGGCAACAGCTAGGTACACACCCTAGCGTACCAACGCGCTTGGTGTATAGGTGTTTGTTTTAGGCACACACCTCCCCCGCCGAAAGGTGGGAGAGCTTAGTATACATCTGTGCTTGTTAGCATAGGCGATAAAATGGCATCAATTACGGTCGACGAACTCGCGGACTTCTTTAGTCGAGCCTGCCCCGATATTTGGGCTGTGTTTATCGCACAGCGCAATTCGCGTCCTGCACCTGAACCCACGCACAACCCTGCGCCCTAGCCGGCCCATCTATCCAGCATGTCTGGCCCCCTGCTGACCGTCCGACCGTACGGATCGACGACCCTCTGACGCCGAGCACCGAACCTACGACCCCTGTGTCCATAGACACAATTTATGACGCCGCGATGTCCACCCGCGGCCCCTCTTCGGTCTTCTCGGATGCCGAATCAGGCTCCGACATGGAAATCGACTCGCGTGTCCCGCGCAAGCCCGAAGACGAAGGCTTCACCCTCGTCCAGGGAAAAAAGCGCAAACGCGCAGCCCCAAAAAAGGCAGCCGAGCCTAACTCGGCCCCCTCGTCCCCCACCGCCACTCCGGCAAAAAAGCCTGCCTCGCGGCGCGCGCTCAACCCCTAAGCTTGCGGCTAAGCCCGCAGCGAATGGGTCCCCTGCTGAACGTAGGGAAAAGCCGCCGCCACCCATCATAGTTCAAGACAAAACCAAATGGAATAATCTTTCCAATTGGTTGAACTCTAAAAAAATATACTGCCCAAAGGTGCAAAACGACGGTCAGGGCATTCGAATTTTTCTAAATACGACTGACGATTTTCGCAGCGTGACAAACCACCTGCGCGCCCATCAAGTCAGCTTTCATACGTATGCCCTCCCTAAGGAACGTGATCTGCCGAGGTCTCGAGCTCCTTGGAGAGGCCGAGGCCGAGCTCGAGACTGTCCACCATCTAGACGACATAAAGGCCCAAAATCTCCCGGTCCGGGAGGTGCATAGAATACACCACCAGACCGACAAGAAACGATTTTTAGATCTATGCCTTGTCATCCTGGACCTATCTCCGGAAGGCAAGAAGATTTTTAACGTTTGGCGCATTTACAACCTAACTGGGATTGCAATTGAAGCCCCCCGACATAGAGGCATCGTGGGCCAATGCCACTGATGCCAATTGTGCGGCCACTCGGCCAAAAATTGTTACGCCAAGCCTAGGTGCGTCAAGTGCCTAGGTGACCACGGCACCACTGACTGCCCCCGCACGCCCGAGACGCTTGAACCCCCGAGATGCGTCAATTGCTGCGAAGAGGGACACCCAGCGAATTATCATGGGTGCTCCAAAGCGCCGCGAAGGAAGCAGCGCGGAGGCAAGAGCCGTCCCGGTCGCGCGGGACAAGCCAGTGCGTTACGCTCTCGGCTGCCTGCCCCCAAACCCGCACCATCGTCGGTGCCCACTTCCGAGCCTCAAATCGCCACCAAACCCGCAGGGGTGGCCGAGCAAGGTACTAGCCCTCCCGCGTCTTCAGCGCAAAAACCCAACGCTTGGGTAAAACCACCGGCACTTGTCGCCTCACGGCCAGTGCCGCCTCCTTAGGTCCCAAAACCGAAGCCCGTCCCACAAGGCTCCTCCTCTTTCGCCGCTGACTTCTCGCTAGTCTGCGGCTTCATCAGCAACATCAATGTTGCTAAGTTATCCTCCTTGGCCCGCAAACTCCGCAGCGCCACCACACCACAGGACAAGCTCAACGCTACGATTGAGTATATAGGTCTCATCGACGCAATCTGGTCTTTCCAGTGCGCCTAATCACCTCTCCTAAATAACATAATGGCAGCACAAAATCTCGGTAGAACTAAACCACGCTCTCTAATTGTACGTAGTAATTCTCTAAGTGTAACAACCACGATGTAGACGTAATGTTAGTGCAAGAGACTTTTTTGAAACCTAGCCATCGCGATCCCAAGTTCGCAAACAACTCCTTAGTTAGAAATGATAGGTTGACTAGCCCTAGAGGCGGCACCTTTATCTACTACAAAAGGTCCTTGCACTGCGTACCAATCGACGCCCCCCCCCCCCACCAGTTAACCAAAATAGAAGTTTCTATATGTATGTTCTATGTGGTAGCTCTCTCTGGCCATCCTCCACTTACCATTGTATCGGCATATCTACCGCCACTCAAACGCATAGTTGAAACAGACTTTGCAGAATTATTTAACCTAGGCTCCAGTGTCATAATAGCTGGAGACCTCAACAGTAAGCATTCCTCCTTGAACTCGCTTACAAGCAATCCCAATGGTAACGCATTGTTCGATCTCATGGAGCGTCTAAACTTCGATGTTATCGCGCCTGAGACTCCAACCCGCTACCCATTCGCCACCAATCACCAACCGGACGTCCTTGACGTATCAATTGAAACAATACTAGAACTCGACTCGGATCATAGACCAGTACTATTGCAGCTGGACCAGCCAGCAGGTGAGGTCCTTCAGACCAAAAGCATTGTGGACTGGCGTAAGCTCGAGGTCAAACTCGAGTCTACGACCTCCCAGCACTTAGACAAAATCCCGGACAAGATAGACTCGCCGGAAGAGGCCAATGAGGAGATTAGCGTCCTATCGGCCCACCTCACCTCTACAGTTGAAGAGTGCTCTCGTAGGGTTCGTGTGTCGAGCAATCGACAAAAGAAGCTTCCGAGTGATATTCGGCAGCTTATTAGAGCGAAGAACGCAGCCCTAACACAGTACGATCACTATCTTACGATAGACTGCGCAACCTCTAGAACAAGGTGAAACAGCGCATCAAAGAGTTTAGACACGACAAGTGGGACAATCTACTGGAAGATCTTTTTATAGAAACAGAAACAGAAACAGAAACTTTTTTATTCAATATAGATTATAAATAATACTTATTGAAAGTCACTCTTTTGTCTAATTACCACTGGTTCGAAAAAAAACCTCTGTCCTGGGAAGAACCAGCAAGAAACCCAGCGGGACTTTTTTTTAAATAACAGCTTACAATCATGTATGTTACACAATTAACCACACAAAACAAATTAGAAACAGCCTGGCAGCGAACACCTCATTCCCAGGGGTTATTATCATCCATAAATTCCTTAACATTATAATAACCCTTTTTATACAAACTATGTTTAATAAAGTTTTGAATTTTGAGCAGGTCGAATTTTGTATATTTTCTGGGATTTTGTTGTAAAAGCGTATACATCGGCCTAAGAATGAATTACTGACTCGGTGGAGTCGAGTTACTAGTACTACTAGCTTGAGTCTGTTCCTAGTATTTAAAGAGTGAATATCAATTATTTTAATAAAACTACTTACATTTTTGTGTACATACATTACATTTACAAAAATGTATTGAGAGGGCAAAGTTAATACATTAATTTCCTTACATTTTTGTCTTAGAGACTCTTTTTTTAAATCATGTATTGCTCTTATGGCCCTCTTCTGTAAAACAAATATAATTTCAGTGTCAGTTGCGTGTCCCCATAGCAAAATACCATACGACATTATGCTATGGAAATAGCTAAAGTAAACAAGTCTAGCTGTTTCCACACTGGTAAGATTTCTAAACTTTTTTACAGCATATGCTGCAGAACTAAGTCTGCTTGCTAACTTTGATATATGGGGGCTCCATTGAAGCTTCGCGTCTAGTGTTATTCCAAGAAAAATGGTGGTATCGACAAGACTCAGGTAGAGCCAAGCTGCAGCTATATTTATAGTGTAGCACGAATGGGTCGGCTCGATCGGGAAAGGACCACGCTCTCACAGAATACCAGCGTAAAATAGCAGCTTAATGCTGCTGTGTTTTGTATGGTGAGTGTAGAGAACCGGAGACCCTTTTTTACTGGAAAAGAGGCATTCCATCTTAGTCCTCAAGGCTGACAACGCATCTGCATTTTGATTCGCAAAAGAGGAGAGATGTAGATGTCTATGGGCCTCAGCAACCACTTACCATCAGGTGGTGTGTGCTCGTTTGTCACCAAAAAAAAAAAGATATCGAGCCATCTCAAACTGCCTTCTGGCAGTTGACCCGAGCTCTGAAAGCAGAACAATCCTCACCTATGCCGCCTCATTAGGCCAGGAAACCCCGATCTCGCCTTTGACGACTCTGACAAGGCCGAATGCCTCGCTGGCAGTTTAGAGAGCTAATGTACCCCCTCTAGCGAACCTACAGATCCCGCTCACCTTGCAGAGGTCGAAGCGGCGGTCGAGCGTAAGTCTGCACTCAAACCAGCGGGTCGAAAACTCTATCAAGCTGCGGAGATTAACAGCTACGACGTTTTAGGTCCCGAAAAAGAAATACGCGCACAGCTCATCCAATAAAGTGCGCTGAGGAAGCTCTGGGCGTGCACTCGCTGCCCCAGAATAAAGACCCAACTAAACAAGCTGATGGATGAACTGTCGATTGCAATCCAATCCCACAGAGGAGAGGACTGGGAACGGCGCATCTGGAAAGCGGAAGAGAAAGAGGTGTCGCTCAACAAATTGAACCGACAATTAACTAAAACCACAACCCCCGTCTGCCCACTGATAAACAATGCGGGCGGCTGTTGTTAAAAGGTAGAGTGGATATCCTAGCACTTCGAGGAGCAATTTATACCGAACCCAGCAAGTGTGGAGTTTATGGAGCTCCATGCCCAAAAGAAGAGCCGCGTACGGGAATTCCTTTCGTCGCCCGCACCACCGCTTGCAGGAGAGTGGTTCATCTCCCCCGGTGAACTGTGGAGGACAGTAACCCGCCTGCAGCCGAGGAAGGCTCTGGGGCACGACGGGTTCACCAACGCAGCATTTCAACAGCAGCCCAACAGGATACTAGTAGAGATAGGTCGGCTCTACCAATGGAGTATTGCGGACTTCCTACTTCCCGGAGGACTGGAAAACCGGCAAAGTGATCGTTCTGCCGAAGCCCGGGAAGGACAGGCGTAGAGCAGCTAGTTATAGATCGATTACGCTGCTACCGCACATAGCCAAATTATTTGAAAGATTTATACTAAGAAGAGTTTATTAAAATATTTTTAAATAATAAACATGAATTTCTTAAACAATACAACAGTTTTAATCATATATTAATACAATTATGCACGTAAATATAGTTAAATTTCTTCTATTCATTTTTACAAAAAATTCGACATTTTCTTATTGGAATTGAAAAATTGAAAATTTATTATTTTCTCACCACAAAACAACAAAAATATATTAACACTAATTATTAATAGCTATTAAATAAGAATGGTTGTGGATCGCTGGTGCCTGAAGTAGGTAATAAAAACCTGAGTTACAAGTCACCAGGCCTCCATCTTAGTTACCAATAATTACTAAGCTTTTAAGGTTAAAAATTATAAATATAGATGTGAGTGCGCGAATTTATGAGTGCATGCGCGCGCGCGTGTGTGAGTTTGTGTGTGTGTGTGTGTGAGAGAGAGTGAGTGAGTGAGTGAGTAGTGTGTGAAGTGTGTGTGCGAGAGTGAGAATATATGAAGAATACAATAGAAAGTTTATTTGAGAATATCAAAAAGACATTCAGTGTCCGTGTACGATTGATTTAAAAGCCATTCTTTCAGAGTGCATTTCAATTTAAAGTGATTTAATGAATAATTTCTGATGCAATTTATTATAAAGGTTAGGGCCAAGGAATACAAAAAATGCATTGTACATATTCTTTGTCTTGTTATATTATAAAACCTATTAAAATTGTTTGTTACATAAGTAAATAGTAATTTTCATGAAATAATTCTTACATTAAACAATTAAAAATAATCTGTCTTAAGACTAGACTTAAACAATGCTAGCAACCTATGTGAGTTGAATAACTTATTTTTGCACGACTCCCAGTGCCATATAAGATTCTATTGCTATCCCTCTCTAACATTTATAGCTATCCTTGTCTCGCATATTTACTATTTCTTTCTAGCATTTATAGCTATTTCTTTTTAACTTATCGTTATCGTGTGCCATATGTCCATTGTACATTATACAACACATGATTCTAAATTATAACAAACAATTATTGCATTTAATTCGTTTTACTCGTATTAAGTAGCCCATTACTACGTAATGGGCCTCTAAGTTAATTCAAAGCTTATCTTTAAGGAAAAATTATATATTGCAACAAAGACGTTCTACCACATTGAAACTGACTGATCATTTTTGGGAACATTTTTCCGCGTCGCCAACAACGTCTGTGTCGAGGATGCCGAGTCCGCAGTGAAACCGATAAGAGACGGCGTGCCACAGGGCATCTGTCTTTCGCCGATCCTGTACGCGGCTTACATCAATGATATTTCAACCCTGGCAGGACACCTACGCGAATGCGAGGACGATTTAGATCTGGCTCTATACGCGGACGATAGCGCCTACTTCACATCGTCCAGAAGAGCACATATCGCCGCTGCCAGGATGCACCTGTTGGACCTGCTGCCGCCGTGGCTGGATGAGTGGAGGATGGCCGTTAATGTTGGGAAGACGACGGCTCTACTCACCCGCCGTTTTAGGAACCAACCAACACCGCTGACACTCAGAGGCCAAGAGATCGCGTATCAGAAGTCCGTGATCTACCTTGGATGCCGGATAGACAGGATGCTGCGCATGACTGCGCACGTCCCGTCCTGGCATACAAGTTACCATTGAAAACCAAGATAAAACTGTACAAGCTCTACATAAGACCGAAGCTAACATACGCTGCTCCGGCCTGGTACGCACTCTTGAACGATCGACAGAGACAGCGGCAGCAGGCCCAGCAGATCATATCTCTACGGACCATCATCGGTGCAGGTCGCTACGTCCGGAATGACATCATAGCGGCCAACCTTAAGATGGAGACCATTCAGGAGTTTGTGGTCCGGCTCTACTCTAGTATAATGGAGCATTCGCCATCCATCGACTCTTCTCTATTGCTCTATTGTTCGTGGTACGTGAAAAAAGGCCATTTTGAGGGCCACAAATACGGTCTATAATTGATAAATTCAGTCTCTTAGAACGTGAACGTGTTAATGTCCTTATTCCTTTTTGTATGCTACTATTTTCTATTGGTAACGATACGACGAGAGCTGTATCTTTTTAACTTTAATGTAATTAAGATAAAGATGTAAAAGGAAATAAAAACACGATAATAACGCGTACATTGCGTTTCTTTAATTTATTTTAACAAGTAAACTTTTCAATGGATTCAGTCTTCGTTTAGTTGAGCAAAACATACCTAATAATAAACTACAGTTGCCAACCCGCCTGAAAATTTAATCATATTGTTCATTTCTCATAAGTAACAGCTTGTTAACGATCATCTGATTCAATTTTGTCCAATATACATGAAATATTAAAATTTTGACGCCGTTGTCCATCGTGTGTACACATTTCAGTAAATGTATAGTTTTGTTTGCCTCTCCACTTTGTGTTGGATGTGTTTTACATTACTCTCGGAAAACAGTACATTATTAGATAAAAAAAATATTTGCAGATGATTCTTTCCTTTTTATTTAGTGTATTGAACAAATTATTTACTTTAAATAAAACTGTTTTTTTTTAATGGCTGTTTTTAAATCATTTCGATTTACTATAAGCTTCTTACTTGCACGACTTCTTTGTGGAATTATTTACCACCGGCGATTTTTCCGGACCAATAAGACTTATGGACGTTCAAGAAACGAGCTTACTTCTTTTTAAAAGGCCGGCAACGCACCTGAAATTCCCCTGGTGTTGCAGTTGTTCATGGGTGGCGGTCGACACTTACTCTGATTGACTCAGTTATAAGAAAATTAAGAAGAGCCGTAGTAAATCAGGGGTTCCGAATTATATCCCCGCCGGCACCAATGAAACAGTGTTCGACGATAAAGAAAACATCGTAAGATCTGTATGTCTGAAGAACTGAAATATATCGAGTACATGATGTGAAGACTGACGACATGAACTTACTTCTACGCTTACTTTTAAATAAGACAAACTCCAATATATCTGGTTTGCTTTTACCACGCTTAAATGTATGAATATATCAATTTAATGGAATTTTAAATCAGTTTCCACTCCCTGAATAATCTGAAACTTTAGGGACCACCCCTGAAGTAGAACTCATTAAATAAAAAAAGAATTATTAAAATCGGTTCCGCCGTTTTCTTGAAGTCGGTAAACATACATTATACGCCCCGAATATAGAATCTTCTCGTTTTTAGTACTCGGTTAAAAAGAAAAATAAAGAACAAACTTATTTACGAAATCTTAATCTTCATTGAATATTTCCTAATTTCACGGCCCGCTGCCTTCCATCCTTCTACAAAATGAAGGCTGAATTCTAAATTAATATACTCTGATTGTGTTACGTTTTTTGATACCTATTATAATTATCTAATATATTTATTTATACTCTCAACGTTCTTACATCATCTCGTCACTGAGTTTCTACAGTTAGGCTTATTATGTGCGTACACATAGAGGAATCCATCATTCAATTGCGTCCCGTAAGAGACAGAAAGATGTCATAGTGCCTCCGATAAATGACGGGATAACTATCTCGTACAACAAATAATTAAAATAATTATGTTTCTTATACATTTACAATCTAGACATAAATATACATACTAACAGGAACTAATAAATTGCAAAAGAAAAAGTTTGATTCATTGTTAAAACATGAATGATTCGCTAATTATTTCTCTTAGTACGTTAAAGTGTGATGTCATCTACTAATATTAATTCGTTTGTAATTTGCTACCGGAATATTAGATGTCTTAGGAACAAAACACAAACATTTTATCATAAGTTTGCAACTAGTGACTATGATATAATAGTCTTAACAGAGACGTGGTTAAATAGCAGTTATTGACCTCCGAACTATTTGATAACCGTTAAATGGCATTCAGAAGGGATAGAGCATCGTCAGGGTTTCACGGTGGCAAGGATGGAGGTGGGGTTCTGGTTGCGGTCAAGAAAAGCTTATCTTCTGACTGTATAAATGAATGGAATAGTGCATGTGAAGATCTTTGGATTGTGATAGACCTGCCTTTTAAGTAGTTAAAAAGATCGCAATATGCGCCGTTTATCTCGCGCCATTAATTCAACGTATGTTAGAACATTTTGTTAATAATTGTAATGCGATTCTTGAGATTTTTGACGGACACCTGTGCATCATTGGCGACTTTAATATGAGTAATATAGATTGGACGCAGGTTAGTCACAACTCAAGCTAATGCACCACCAGTCTTTGTCAAACATTAATAGATTTTACTTTTGTTAATAATCTAAAACAAATTAAGTGTATAACTTACTCTAGAGATAAAATATTGGATCTAGTTCTTACTGATATTGATAACTGCACTGTTCTGTCTTCTGCCGCCTGCTTAAGATGTTTTATCCGACATCGATCCACAGCATCCGCCTATATGCACTTATGTCGCATCTGATCAAACTGAAAAACTTACGCTTAATATGAGTGTGCTTAAGTACAATTTTCATAAGGCTGATTACGAGGTAATAAGTATTTTTTTAGTTTGGATTGGAAGTCAATCTTCTCCCTATGCACTGACGTGAATAGGATGTTAGAAATATTTAATGATACTATAAAAGAAGTCATTAAAAATTTGCCCCAATTAAAAATGTTAATAGCCTTAAACGTCACCCCCCATGGCTTAATAAAGTATTAATTGCAAGACTAAAGGAAAAAAATAATATTCGGCTTAAGTATAAAAAATACAGTAACCCTTTAGACTAAATTGAACTATAAATTTTAAGTCAAAGATGCGATAAGTTAGCTAAAGAGTCTATGTCTATGTTACCAATATAATTATTATAACAATAATTATATTGGTAACATAGACATTACGATTAGGCAAAATTCAAAGTACTTTTGGACATTCATCAAAAACTAACGTGGAGGGTCTAGTGCCTGTTCCAGGTCCGTGATAGATGATATTACTATCGCATACAATGGCCATAGTAATCCGATTTAAATAGGCTGTAACGATTATGTAAAGAGATCTCAATGAGCCTAAATGTAAATAAATGTTTCCATATTAAATTTTGTCGAAATCATAATTTTTATTACTATTTTAAGTGAAGTAGATACTGTTTTAGACTTAGGGCAATGTTTGACCGCAAAATGATATTTCCTCCACATTATGATCATATTCTCAAGAAAGCATCGAAAATGATAGGATTTATTATTATAAAAACGGTAAAGTTATTCGCAGTTATCAAACAAAAAAAATTATATCATGCCTTTATTCGTAGCACTCTTGAGTATTATAGCATAGTGTGGAGACTGCACTATGCTGCCCATTATTTGCGGCTGGAAAGGATACAGCAGAGTTCCTTTGGCACCTGGCGTACTCTTCTGGAATGGCACTAAGGGGCTTCTCTTACTCTTACTCCTACAGACTAAAATATTTTAATATGAACTCTTTTGAAAAGCGCAGAGCTATTATCGACCTAACTTTTATTTTCAAAATTTTATGAAGTCAAATAGACTGTCCCGAACTTCTAAGTTATTTTAATTTTAGGATACCTAGGACACTCCCCCGAGGTCCCATTCTTCCACTTGACCCTCCATTTCGTAGGACTGTGCTTGGTAACAACTCTCCTGTAGCTAGGTTAAGTAAACTTTATAATGGGGTCAGTAGCTGGACAGATATAAATGTTTCCTCGTACAAGTTTCGCAAGTACTTGTTAGATACAATTTCAAATTAAGTTATTTTGTTTGTATACTTATTACACGTAATATCTAAATCACTGGTTGTTTTTTTTAAATATATCATTTTTTTTAATACGTAATATGTGAATTATGATTTTAATTATGGCTTAGCGGTGTTTACCTGTAAGTAATTGTGCAATTAGTATAAGACTATATTATACTTTTAGATTTAGTATCTTAAATTGTAGCTATTTAAGATACTTTTTTTATTTTATCTATTTTAAATAGATAAAATAAAAAAATAAACAATAAAAACAAAATAACATAAATAATTATCTAAATTTAAGTGTAATTATTAAAATTACACAAAGAAAAATTATCAATATATCGTTGACTAACGCTCGAACTACAAATGCATGTCACTTCCATATAGAGGTCAGTGTTTCAACGTGCATTATAAATAATAATCTATGATTCGAATGAAGCGAAGCTAATAGTCGGTCTAAAAATATTTTGCACTCAGCAGTCGTACTGATCATAGTAAAGCAACCCTCGTGTATGTTAATTTTAATCTTTGTGTTCTATTTTTGTAACAATTTTATTATATATTATTAATAGGAAAATACTTTTTGCTGCTTTACGATAACTTTGCTTACACTAAAAAAAGTGTTATTTCTTTTTATCACCTTGTTAGTGTTTCGTCCTATTTGAATTAAGCTAACATTGTAAACATTTCTCATGTATTTTAATTATTATTTTCAGAAATAAATATCCCAACCATATTTCAATTCGCTGCGGACTGACACTGACACTAAGAGTTTTCGATAAATGCTCAATCAGTTTCCAACAAATGTTTACGAGTGTGGACGCATGCTTCACTTGTTTACGAATATGGCGACAGAATGGGAACGACGAAAAACTGTTTAAATTAATAGATGTTTTTATTAAAAAGCTTATTTTGTGGAAGAACTCGAGTAAACATTACAAAAATAAAATGACCTGGAGAATAATAAATAGTGAAACGGTCAAGGTCAAACCGCGCAACTCGGATTTTCAATTGAATATTAACAATAGTTTAACTCGATCTGATCAAGAAGTTGATGGCTTTTGAGAAACATTTTACTGATGTTCCTTTTTTGACAACAAAATCTTTAAATTCTTCTCCTACTGTCGCTGAATCATTGCTTCTACAAAATGTAAAGGCTTGTTCAAATACTTTTAAATTCCATAGAGTATTGCCAAAAGATATCTTTATATATTATAAAACTATTGATGTTAAGAAAACGGCAGACTTATGGGGATTTCGTTAAAGTTATTTTATCTATAATAGATATAATAGCACCTTATCTAGCCACTATATTTAATACAAGCGTTGAATCTGGTGTTGCCCGATTTAATAAAACATAGTAAAGTCACACCTTTTTCTAAATCTCGTAGTACATTAGACACCGCCAAGTTTTAGACCAATTTCTGTACTACCAATATTTAGTAAAATTTTTGAAAAAAATTATTTTAGATCAGATGTTAAGTTTTTTTAATATAAATAAATCGCTTCACAAAAATCAGTTTGGTTTTACAAGGGGTCGCTCGACAACTGACGCTGGAGTTGAGCTTATTAAACATATTTTGTGCATGGAGAATTCGGAGGATGCTTTGGGTATATTTTGTGACCTTTCCAAGGCCTTCGACTGTGTTCACCAGTCATTAATCAGAAGCTACAGTACTATGGTGTTAATAACACAGGCTTAAACTTATTATTTCATATTTAAGTAATAGAATGCAGAAAGTTATTATCAATGGTAAAAGTTCTTCCGGGTCACCTGTACTAATGAGTGTCCCTCAGGCTCGATTCTCAGCCCATTCCTATTTCTGGTATATATTAATGACTTACCTTCACTTGTAGGGATAATCATGATATAGTATTATTTGCTGATGATACTTCCTTGATTTTTAAACTTAAACGTCAATCATTTAAATGTGACGAAGTGAATAATGCTATATCAAAGTTAGTGCACTGGTTTAACGTTAATAATCTACATTTAAACGGAAATAAAACTAAATTTATTAAATTTACAACAACGAATGTTAAAAATCTGGGAACCAATGTGTTTTAAATGGGGAAGAACTGAGCCCTGTTGAATCCACTGTTTTTCTTGGCATCACCTCGACGCAAAGCTTCAGTGGGCCCCCATATATCCAAACTAGCAAGCAGACTAAGTTAATTTAATTAATTAAGTTAATTTAGTTAATTAAGTAAAACCGAGAGAGTCTCTTAGAGATAAATTTAAAGAAATAAATATATTAACTTTGGCCTCTCAGTATATTTACGAAAATTTAATGTATGTTCACAAAAACAAAGGTAGTTTTAGTAAAAAGTGATATACATTCTGTAAACACTAGGAACAAACACAAGCTAGTGATACCAGTTTCTCGACTCCACAGAGTCAGTCATTCATTCTTGGGGCAATGTATACGCTATTACAACAAGGTCCCGGAAAGTGTACAGGCTCTCTATTACCAAGTTTAAATGTTTTGTTGTTGAAACTGTATAAAAGGGTTATTATAGTATAAATGAATACATGATTGATAATAACCCTGGGAATGAGGTGGTCGCTACCAAGCAGTTTCTAAAATAAATTTTGTTCTTAAATAGTTTGTACAACCATTAATGTAAAATTTATTTTAAAAAAAAGTCCTGCTGGGTTTCTTGCTGGTTCTTCCCAGGACAGAGGTTTTTTTTCGAACCAGTGGTAAAGTAACTATATTGAATAAAAATTATTCTATTCTATTCTATTCTAACAATTGCAGGTAAAGCTTTTAAATAGATAAAATAAAAAATAAACAATAAAAAAATAACATAAATAATTATCTAAATTTAAGTGTAATTATTAAAATTACACAAAGAAAAATTATCAATATATCGCTGACTAACGCTCAAACTACAAATGCATGTCACTTCCATATAGAGGTCAGTGTATCAACGTGCATTATAAATAATAATCGATGATTCGAATGAAGCGAAGCTAATAGTCGGTCTAAAATATTATGCACTCAGCAGTCGTACCGATCATAGTAAAGCAACCCTCGTGTATGTTAATTTTAATCTGTGTTCTATTTTGTTACAATTTTATTATATATTATTAATAGGAAAATACGTTTTGCTGCTTTACGATAACTTTGCTTACACTAAAAAAAGTGTTATTTCTTTTTATCACCTTGTTTGTGTTTCGTCCTATTTGAATTAAGCTAACATTGTAAACATTTCTCATGTATTTTAATTATTATTTTCAGAAATAAATATCCCAGCCATATTTCAATACGATGCGGACTGACACTGACACTAAGAGTTTTCGATAAATGTTCAATCAGTTTCCAACAAATGTTTACGAGTGTGGACGTATGCTTCACTTGTTTACGAATATGGCGACAGAGTGGGAACGACGAAAAACTGTTTAAATTAATAGATGTTTTTAATAAAAAGCTTATTTTGTGGAAGAACTCGAGTAAACATTACAAAAATAAAATCATGAAAATGACGCGTGGGAAGATATTTCAAAAGCTCCAGGAATTTATTTTTTTAGACATTTTCGAGAGTAAAAAGTAAATTACATTATCAAAAGTAACATGAGTTTTGAACAGCAAATGTCAAACAATGGAAATTCCATTAAGCACTAAAATTTCTAAATAAATTGTAAATTATCCATTAGGCGAACGGAAATCCCCCAACAAGCTTTGTCTCGTTAAAAGTTTATTCCGAACCCACCATCTTTTTCTTTTCTTTTGGCTAGAGATACTCCCGCGCACCCCTTATAACCCGCGAAGAGGGGTGTGGAGAACTCCAGCTCCAGTCGTTCAACGAGATGGAGCCTTTATGAACTATCGCCCCGTTAGGGCAAAGGGCAAAGAAATAACAGCGTGGATTTTTAGCCGGTAGGAGTTCGTGAGAAGGTAAAAGGTCGAACTTTGGTCTGCTGCACAGGCTACGGTGGAAGACTTATCATGTGGTGTACTGTGCATGAGTCAAATAGAAAAAATTGCCTTCTCAAGGAAGGGCCGCCAAGGGACGTCTGGCGCTAATAGGGCTGCGGGTATCTGCAAAAGCGTTCTCGTGACATGCGGCGGGTGTGTTCACCATGGAGTCTTAATCGATGTGGTTCTGACGTAACACGTCCTTGCCGAACAATGCGGGTAACGTAGGCATTTCCCCATTAAAATAGGGTATGAACCGTGTCACTTAAGAGGCATGGCTTGGACTCATTTTTGTAAGAGTTCATGCTACATGTATACCAATAAACTATATTCTTCTTAAAGATGTTAAAAATTAATTAGTTAAGATCCTCGTCATAAAATCACCTAATCTGAAGAGCACCTCCCGCCCTCTTTTAATTGTATGCCCTATCCTCGACACCATGAATCGCAACAACACTACTTCCAACACGACTACACTAAGACGCTAAATGCTTAGCGATCAGCTACAGCAGAGTCTATTTCATTAGGGTATGCCTCGTTTAGGGGCGAAACACGTGTCGTATTATCGACTTTCTATGTGTCTTTCCTAGTGTAGTGGTGTTTATGTGTGTATAATGGCTTTCCGCAAAGTAACGCCTTTATATTAATTATATACATCTTCTCTTGTTTAACAGACCGAAAAACTCCACTGCGGAACATGTGCCTCTCCTAGTGTAGGGATTGAGACGCTTGACGCTGTTCTCCGTCGTCGGTCTGTTTTTTTTTATAGAATAAGGGTGACAAATGAGCACACAGTCCACCTGATGGTGAGTGGTTGCAGTGGCACATAGACATCTACATCTATCTTCGTTTGCGAATTTAAATGCAGATGCGTTGTCAGCCGTGAGGACTAAGATAGAATGCCTGTTTTCCAGTAAAAAGGGTCTCCGGTTCTCTACACTCACCATACGAAACACAGCAGCATTAAGCTGCTATTTTACGCTGGTATTCTGTGAGAGCGTGGTCCTTCCCCGGTCGAGCCGACCCATTCGTGCTACAACTATACTCGTACTATTAATATAGCTGCAGCATGGCTCTACCACGTAAGGTCATTTTAATTCTGGCGTAAACAAGATAGTTATACCTCTACCTATCGCAAGCCATTAAATCGCAGTGAAGTCGCGTCACACGACACCCACGGGGCGCAATGGGGTGGATTCTTAGAAATCGAAATCGCATGGAATGGATTCTCCTACGCCACCGACACAAGTCACGGATTGAGGTCAGATCATAATCATACAATATTTTATTTGTTTTTTATTGTTAAACCAATCCTAGTATGCTAGTTTGGCTTTGGCCGTGGTGTAGTGTAGAGTAGCCCACACGACTTATACATTAATGTTAATTGTAGTTTTAAAAAGATTCATGTAGTTTTGAAGGTGTCAATGAGAGAGAAGACGTGTTGTTCGTTCTAAGACTTTAATTAGACAATCTTTTTACAACTACAATTTACATAAATATATACGAGTAAATCGTGTGGACTCTACACTACAGTGGAAAGAAAAGGGGAGATCTCCTCCGGGCGAGGTGATCGGCCCGTGAAGCGGCCAACGCTCCATGTGGTAGTTCGGAGCTCTTCTACCGCAGTACGTTCGGAACTTTGATAGCGCGATTTAGGCTTCGATGCGTTATGCTTGTGGCTTGACGACAACTCCGCCACACTAGGATCCGATAGGTGATGCTGTAGTCAAGTAATTAACAAATTGTATTTTTATTTGACTGTATAGTTACGGTGTAAGAATATTTACTACCCCATATCGTCCAGTGGGTGTAAGAGGCGACAGAAGTAAACGAACCAGGAGGACAGCAGCAGCATAATAACTACTAAAAATAAAAAACTCCTGCTAAGCGTGGCAACTATAGCAATAGTCCCCCGATAAAACAGTATATGTGGGATTTTGAAAGGCTTGCGGCACGGAATATTTACTGACCAAAATAACTCTTATTTACAAATATTGGTTAAGTGTCAAAGGAAAAAATTGGAGTATATTCACACCGTAAAAAAATCCGGAATAAAATTTATCGCGCCGCCTCCCGAAAAGGGCAGAATATCGTTTGCTGGGTCAGCTACTCTTTATATAAAGACATTATACATAATTCTTCTGTCCGTATGTATAAGACTAAACTCCTAAACGGCTGGACCGATATTGATGAAATTTTGTGTATGTAAATAAATTGATTCGAGAATGCTTTAGATTTTTTTGCTTAGACAATTGGACCCGGTAGGTGACGCTGTTGTCGAGATCCAGAAATCACCCGTGCGAAGCCGGGGCGAATCGCTAGTCTATTATAAATTAATAATAAAAAAACATTTGTTAATTAGATTTATGCTGTTTTTGTATTTTATAGTTTGCTGACGCTATAACAGTTCAAGTAGCACGCGTCAGAGATTCAGCTGTCAAGTAATAAATACACCAACTGAACCCTGGAACGGCGACCGATGGAGATCAAAGGTTCTCGAATAGCAGTAAGCGAAGTGTAGTACGGCCCCCACTAGATATAGTGACGACCGTTTTTTGTGGCGTATCTTGAGGAGGGCCTATGTTCTGCAATGAACTTTTGAAGGGCTATAATTATAATGATGATTACTTGGAATTTCAGCTGTTTTATCACTGCAACAGTATTAAAAACGTACTTGTGTACTATTGGCAAACACTCAAAACCAAAAATTATTATTTTTTGGGTCATACGAGTATATACGATCAAAAATAGCAACACGGTTCACACTTACGATCATAAGATGAAACTAAAAGAATATCTTTTGAATTTGCAAATTTAGCAGAAATAGTGCTATGCGATGTATTACGCCTTTCTTATGAAGTATACTGTGTATTATTAAATTATAAAATACTTCATTTATATCCCTACATTTGCTTTCTTATCTTTTGAAATAATTCATTTAAATTAGCCTTTTTTTGTTAAAAGTTTTGTTTTTCTTTAGTATATCTAACATCTGGTGTGTACCGAAAATCAGCGTTATAGTTACCGCCACATGGTTTCTACAACATTTGTGCTGAGTAGACGCTAGACGCAGTTTTAGTTCCTAAATTATTTTATGTTATGTTAATTTATATTTATATTTAGAACTAAATAAATTATGTTATTATTAATATTATATAAATATTTACTCAGTACAGAAATCACCCTACAGCATCGTTATCGAACACAGCTACAGCGCTACCGACTGAAATAAACAAAAAGCGTGGGCGAAGAAAGTTTTTACATTTCACAATAGAAACAAGAACTCAATACACTAGGTGCTAACTGGATGCGGTGGCCCGTAGACAATTACATCTATTCCCGATTTAGAATAGAAATATATGTAGATGCATTGTGATTTCTTATATTTACGCAAGCAAAATAATAAATATTTTTACCACATTTTTATGAAGTCACTTTCTTGTTGTCTGTCTGTCGTTCCGGGTGGAATTTAGTAATTGATTTTAAACTAACTTCCCAATGAGCTGGAAACTTGAAATTTTGAATATAGCTCAAATTCGAATGACAGTGCAAGAATATAATAAAAAAAGACGTGGTATTTTTTTTTAATTTATGCAATATGTAGTGTTTATTTTATATTAATTTTATTAAACGCGATATAATCCGTAATAATATTTTACTTATTTTTAATTCCCAACGTTTCCTTCTAGGTTAGTTACTTTCATTCATAGTTTTATTCAATGTGTAGATGCATTGTTACCCCTGACGACCAAAATGGGATACCTGGTAACAAGTAAAAAGGGTTTCGATTCTCGTTTCTCACCATACGAAACACAGGGGAATTATGCTGCTATTTTATCCATTCATGCTGAAGCCATAATACTCTGCAGCTAGTTATTTCAGATTTTACAACTATGTAAATTTATTATAATAACACCGACTGCACACGGTACACTCTTCTGAGTGGCTGACGAGCTCTGACGACCAAGTAAAGGCGGAAAACCTTTCCAAATGGTTTGGAATAAAATTCTAGAGACTGAAGGGCAGCAGTCAGTCAATTTGAGAGTACTGGCTCACCAGTCCAAATGCCCAGCGCGGTAAGTGTGGTTTCTCTTTCTAACTCTAAAATCTTTACGAGCTGGCGCATGTATAGGCCTGTCCAGCAGTACTTTTAATATGATGAGGGTAAAAAAGAAAATATGAGGAAATGAAGGTGGAACTGTAATATCCCACTCGTTCTAGCAGTATAAAGTACAGGCGACTAAGAGGGAGCAATCGGTAATTCTACGAGTCATATTGTCGTTACTATGCCTTCTACTAGTGTAGGCAAGGAAGATCGTGTTGCTGAGAGGCTGTCCTGTGTTACATTGAGATGAGTAGTGTTGCTGTTGGTTTGCATACTTTGGTGTTATCATATAATTGAGTCATTCACGTTACATCGGTGTGTGATTGTGACGGGAACATATTACGGTTGGTCGACCTGTGTTTGCTATAATATGCTGAATGTGTAGTGCAGTGCGCTGTCTCATTCCTGATAATGATTAATTGCGTAACCAAGAGAGCAAGTTGAATATCCGCTCTCACACTTTTATTATTTTTAACAATTAACCTTGAGAGTAATTTCTAATACGAGAATATTCTTTTAATAAAACTACTTTTACGGATTTTATCGCGTTTAATTAAGTAAAAATAGTTTTATTCAATGTGTAGTGTTCGCGTAAATATAAGAAATATTCTTTTAATTAAATAATGTTGAGAATAGTTTCTAAAAATATTATATCAAACAAAATAGGTTAATTAGCATAATGTGATTTTATTTTTGTTCTTTTCTTGTCTGCTTTAGTGTGTCTAGTGTGTTCGATTAGAAAACTAACAAAGAAATTTCATTTACTTGACGTAAATTAAAGTAAGACTTAGGTAAGATCAAACTTGGTTAATTTTTTAATATCATTAATTAAAATAGTTACGTATTGATTATGATGGTCTTTTATCGTGATTTTATAATGTAAACGGCGCTAAATATATAATAATGTCTTCCAAACCGAATTTCTCATCTGCATATTATACTGGCTTATAGTGTCCGAGTGTATGCACAGATCTCTCATGTACTCTCACTCTTTAATCCCTTACTCTCATAGTCCGATGGGACGGCAATCCGACACGGCCAGAGAGAGATCAGGCGCAGGACCTACGGCTTTACGTACTTTCAGAGGCAAGGGGAAACACCACCAACTTCATGACTCCGGGCTGTTACTGAAAACTTCATGACAGAAAAACTCAATAACTGAATTTGACCCGTCCGGAAATTTGAACCCGAACCCACGTAATGATCAGCCTCGTTTACGACCACCAGACCGACGACACAGTCAAAGGCTGTGTATATAACAGTGGTGCAAAGACTGCAAGGCTCTTACTTGTCCTAACTTACAAGTAGGATGCGGCGCCCAAGTAAAACATCAAAGCAGTATAACCGCCGACTTACAGCATTTCTGTATTCGCATTTTGAATTAGTTCTATAGTAGCATTACAAGCGTTTATACGGCTACTTTAATGCCTATTTGGGCACAAATTATACGGATTTAGATCCGAAATAGGTTCACACTAGTTATTTAATTGCATTAAAGGGGCATTATATTAGCATTATTGTGGTCAAAGAAAGTAAAATCGCATTAAAGAAGCATTATTATGGTCAATGAAGTTGCCAGTCGCATTAAACAAGCATTATTACGGTCAATGAAGTTGCCAATCGCATTACAGAAGCATTATACTAACACTATTATTGTTAATGAAGATGTTAATTGCATTACATTATTTTACATTATTTATTACAGCATTAGAATGTAGTAAAAGAATGATTGGAGCTATTTAAGTGTTATGTGAGCACAACAAACTTAAATGTATAAATGTATGTACAATTAGGCGGCCTAAACGCGCGGTACAAAATGTTATTATACAATTAACGTTGTAATTTGTCTCGCAATATAATATATGGACGAAGGAAGACCGTCAAAACTGAATGGGTGACACGACCATATTTGTTTGCATCAAAACTAAATTTATAGAGACTTTTGACTCTTTTGTCATTTCATGCCTTTAAATATTACTGCGCACAATGTAGTTTACTGTAAATGTCTATATAAGTTTCATTGAAAATTTTCACGCGCCTTCGATATTTTGTGGTTTTGATATAAAATGTTGTATAAAAATATGTGTGAAATAACCAAAACAGTCGTGTATTCCTAGTATAGAAAGAATTTTGCATAATTAACATAATAGTATTGCTTGGGCAGTATTAAATTAAGTTATATCATTATTATATTCTATTGCTTTTATAAATAGATCCGAATGATAATATTTTTTGGTTATAAAATATTTACAAAATGGTGTCGGTCTATAACAGCTCGGTGAGACTTTGAAAAGACTAATTAATGCCGCCAGCAGTATAAATACTCACAAGTGAATAATTATTAAGCCAGAAGCTAGAGAGAAGACTTTGATGAACCACTGCAGTGCCATTGTCTATAAAGTAGTTCTATATGGATTCACCGGTATACCAGTAGCCTTGATGTAGATTGAAATAGTACCATTGCTTGAACACAATTTTGGGGAATCTTGATAAAACAAAAAAATTATATGATCAACAAAACATGTGCATTATGTTGCTTTTCATTATATGGCCGACAAATGCTTTTAAGAATACAGTAAAATGAATGTATATACAGCTTTACGCATTTTAATAACTCATGTGTATTTGATTGAAGAGCTGTACAACAGAACTCTGTTGATCTTTAAAATGCAAGCATTACATTGATTCACGTTTATGTTGTTCAGCAGTACTAGGCTTTTACTTACCACTTAAAAGTGCTATTACACAACAAAGTGTACTAAAAACAGCTCAATGCAGTATAACATATTTACGGTGCATCATAATGGTACAAGTTTATGCTATTAAGCAGCATTAGGCATTATCTTACTACTTAAAAATGCTATTGATAGCCTTTTGATATGCCATTACCGTACCGTTATACAGTGTACAAAACCATAATGGTTTTGAAATGCCAATATAAAGCGTCAAGATGCTCAGTGAACTCATATAAGAGTTTATACAGACCTTAAGTTCTACATAAGTTTGTTATTCGTTTGTTAAAATGCTTCCTGTGTTACTTGGGCGGCCATTGTCGAATATTTTTTAACGAATATTAATCGAATTACGCAAGCGTCTATTCAAACTTGTCGTACTTTTCATACCTAAAGCTTGTGCCATTTCCATACTCTGCAGGAAGTGAATGAAATAAAATTTTCGAATAATTACTACACTTATACATCCGACTTCAAATTCGTGTAGGCAAATACACGTTTGACTAAACTTTTTTTAATACAGATACAACCACATGCCATTCCATTTAAAATAAAAAGTATATCTCACTCAAAGACTTTACAAAATTCCTAATTTTAAAAGGTTTTAATATCAGCATTATTTTTGCGTAGTTTTATTGCGTTATTTAAATCATTTAACTAACAAATATGTTAATTATTTTGGCAGCCCGCCACTATTATTTATTCTGTGCTTCCGCGGACGGTTGTGACGTACGGCGATACCATTGACGCTTCCTTGTAATTGTTGGAGTACTATTTTGACACCGGTTCAGCTTTTGATCTTTTGTCACTCGTGCGCTTCACATCCACTATAAATGCCATCCAAGAATAATTTACGCAAATTATGCACTAACAGTGCAAATTTATAAAATAATACAATATAGTTTCTGTTTACCAAATAGCGGTCATTTTGGTTTGGCCCTATGCTGATTTAAGACTTATAGATTCGTTGTTTTCATATTATGAGGATGTCCCTACTACCAAAAAAAAACTTGCTACTTGGACTAGCAAAAAATGTGCCAACTGCGTCACTTGCCCAGCATGTCGGAAAAGGTGACTATTGGTTTGTGATTGTGTTAGCGCGATGGGCTAGCGCCCTATCACTTGTGTTTTCCATCTAAACGTATTTTTATCTAAACGTGGTCCGAGTAATTTGCTGCTCTTTGGACTCTGCCTAACCCCTGAGGGATTACAGACGTGATGCTATGTACTCGTATGTAAGTTATTTTTAAATATTCCGTCCGTATCTGGATTTCATGATCATTACTCGCTTACACCTGTGCACGTGCACCGCCGTGAACGTTTGTGACAAAAATAGATCAAAACAAGCACTAATTTAGATCACCTATCTACCCCTATTTCTAGATTTTCAGCGCTACGAGACTACATAAGTGATTATCGAAAGACTTGTGTCATCATATAATGATAATTTAACATCATTTACCAAGAGTACAGTAGGAGTACCCTTAACCGACGAGCGTGTATGCGTAAATATATGGATGTAAAGGAGGCGAGAGAGGTGTGCCAGGATCGTGCCAAATGGAAGTCCGTAGTCTCTGCCTACTCCTCTGGGTGACATGCGTGAGGGTTTATGTATGTATTTACCAAGAGTTTTTGACTATAAATATTCAACCAGTGCTTATTGACACTAGTTGAGCTCGGAATCTACATATTTGATGTAGTAAAGTATAGTCATTTACATAATATTGTTAAAACAATGCCCTTACGAAAGTAAAAAGTTTTGGCGTATTTTTATGAAGCTGAAAATTAATTGGCAACAAAGTAAAACTTTTTTTTTCGTTAGTCTCGTAACTCTCTACGTAAATAGGGTTTACGTCATTCGCATTATTATGTTAACGAAACAAAATTTCGGGCATCTGACTACGAACGTTATACAAAATACGGACGGTATTTTTATAGAATAAGGGTGACAAACGAGCACAAAGCACACCTGATGGTAAGTGGATGCAGTGGTCTCGACATCTACATATATCTTTGATCATCTACGTCCGCATATTTTTAACGTCCGTGCATCTAAACATTCATTTACAGTGAAACAGACCACGTTCCAACAGAATACTTGTGAAATATTGTAGTATAATATTATGTATTTTAAATTAAATAGTATTGTTTCTTGAAATACTAACTTCTACTGCCATCAAACTACTCCTTTTGACTAGTCCTTCCACCAAGTAGCAACGCTGGGTGCGTTTTGGCGTTGTGTGGGTGTTTTTTTTTATAGAAGTAATAGTGACAAAACGGGCACATGGTCCAAATTTATAAAGCAAGAAAACCGGTATAAAAAGCTGCAAGGCATTAATCTTAGACGTAATATCACGAAACGCAACAATGGTGGCACTGGTTTGGCACTAGATATAAGTAAATGTAAGTAGATTGAAGTAAATTGATGGTAACTACCAAGACGCAGTCGCAGACAAAAAATGAGCCCCACGAAACAACAGTAAGATGTGGTAAGAAATAATATACATCTAAAATGATGTTGGTTGCAAATGATTTTGGAACCATATGTGAGTGTGCGTGTTCTTACATTAAGTTAAAATAAGTTGAGCATGATTTTGGCTTGGTATTACGTCACATGAAATGTACGCAGCACTCTTCTATCGTTTTAGTTTGAGGTCGTAACATGGCAGCGGCATTAATGAATCTCAATAGAAAAAGGACAGAGCTATCGCAGAATATCAGCATAAAATAGCAACTTTATTCTGCTTTGTGTGTTAGTTAATAACGAAAATGTGAAACCAGTTTTACTGATAACGAAACGTAAATTGAAACCGGTTTTTTTGTATAAAGTAAAAAAAAGTAAAGTTACAGCCTATATACTTCCCACTGCTGGGCACAGGCCTACCCTCATTTCTGAGAGGGTTTTAGGGCGAGGAAATGTCCGCCGCGCTGCCCCAATGCGTGTTGGCGAACTTCACATGTCTTCGAAATATTTTTTTTTCTTATTTCTCAGACATGCAGATTTCCTCACGATGTTTTCCTTCACCGCCGAGCACGTGGTAAATCAGCACTTAAAATTGCAATTAACAATTTCATTGATGCCTGCGGGGATCGAACCCGGTTTGCTCGCGTACCGTGAAATTTACAGCGAGCGCTAACCATCTGAGCTACCACGGCTTTACGGTTTTTTGTATATCAATGTTGAAACCCCGTCTTTACTGGTAACGAGGCATTCCATCTTAGTCCTCAGGGGTAACGACGCATGAGCATCTTAATTTTATCCAGGATTTATCATCTTTACCTCTATAAAAAAATGAAACCGAAAGTAAGTTTAAATATAGAGTCAGAGACAGGTATAATCACAATATATCAAGACCGATTAATTGGAAATGTATGTTTCAATTTTAGCTACGCCTACTAAAACCTTTTTTACGATAAGCTTCAAACAAATTATCGGTTTTGATTAATTTTCTAATGAAATTAAAAACCCTTGATTAAAAATCATTATTATATAGGTCATCTATATATCTCATCTGCATTTTGTAATTGTATTGTATCACAATAATGAAATAAAATATAAATATACTCGTAGTACAACAAAAATCTTCTGACGTCTTTCCGAAAATATATTTCCAATTCCTGCACGAACATAAGACCAAGTATTTCGATGTCGATTGTAAGAGTTGGCTCACGGTAGGAGTTCAAAGGCGATATCGATTCAGCGACCTCATTAGGCGATACACATGTTCCAAATGCAGACTTTATTTACCAAATATTTGAACTACTATACTGACATACAATTTAAGTAAGCAAGTCACATTCGTTTGTATCGACGTCGTGTTTTGTGAAGGATAAGAAGTCGAAGAGCAAATAATTTGCGAGTTACATGTTCTTTCAAAATAAATGAGTCATGTCTTAAGTAAATAAAGCGATATTTACTATTAAAAAATCTTATCCCGCCAGACTAAAACTTTTGTTTATTATTTATTTAAGTTTTATTGCATCCCCATAAAAGTATACAAAGGTATGCCACTAGCCATTCTCTTCCAGTCAACCCATAGATTTCTGTGCCATACAAATTTATATTCGAAAAATTCTTTCTTACACGAGAAAGATGTATGTTTATCAGCATGTAAACAGTTGAGTGTTGCACGTGGGCACATAGTAACAAGGATTTTGAAAGACGTTTGAAAGTTTTGACATAGCGCACCGGTAGCGGCCCGGTCATATTTTTCTTAACATAAAGAATGGAGTAGAATAGAATAATATTAATAATAATGAACAACAAGACAAGATTATAATGACCGAGTGTGTGCACAAACCCGGATGTGCTATCTATTAGCTCACTCTCATAATCCGACTTGTCCTTATTCTCTCCTACGAAAAGGGATTCCTAACGGTGAACAAAAGTCTTGCTCCGTTTTTTCATTGTTTTCATTCATTTATGTATTTTGTATAGTAGAGGAGCGTAACGGTACTCACAAGATTGTAAGTAACAACCGGTGCCTGTAAACATCTCCAATACAGGGGCGAATCCGTCTTAGGTTGTATGAAATCACATAATGTTTTTTTTTATTATTACCATTAAACTACTGTTTTCATTTCGCTCATGTTTTAAGTTTTTAACATACTTAAGATATAATGTAACCTATATTATCCATCTAAAATAATGTTGCTTCTAGAATGTTTAAAGGATCTAGTGTTAAAAATAAAACATATTTGTGTTTTTCGGTTTGCCACATGCATTCCTTTCGTTCGTCATGCGTACAGCAAAGGAGTGAAATAAGTTGCCAGCACCTGTCTTTCTATCCGATTAGAATGTGAGTGTCTTCAAGGCAAGAGTGAATAGGCTTTTGTTAAGTCAGTGCGCTTCACCATCTTAGGCTACATCACCACTTACCATAAGGTGAGATTGTAGTTAAGGTGGTAGGACTTCTTTTCTGCCTAGGATAAAAGTTAAAAGGGTCTCCCTATTACCTATTTTTGCCGCCAAATAGCACAGACAAATCAATCAATCAAATTAATCTACACAAAAATAATATCTGAGTCAGACAGACAAACTGCGATAATTCCGTCAGTGATATATTTTGATAATTTTGATACGGAACAGTAAAGAGGAGGCTTCAGGTATGTTTTAACCTGTAAGAATTAAGATGGAATTGTACAGCCTGTGATTGTTCTGGCTCTACACAGCAGTGGGTGCAATGTTTGAGAAACTGTTGTTACTGTTTTCGAATAGAAATAGACAGGAGTACAATCAATGAGTTTATATCATCATCATCATTATCATCAACCGTAAAATTCCACTGCTTGAGTAATGTCATAATGTCTCTTCCTTAATCCTCCCTGATGTCGTCCATAATCGTCATGCTATCGCATTTCATTCGCTGCTACCCCGTCGCCGGTCTGGTTATTTTAAATCGTGCGCAAACAAAGCGGTTACATCGCCATCTATCGGAAACTGTGAGACTTTAACTGGCATTTCACATTGTCGCCTCTTACGACACCCATTGTACGAAATGGTGCGATGACGATCGCTCTGTGGTCCGCAGCTGATTTCTAAGTCTCGAGTTCAATGCCAGAATTAAGAAACATTCAAGTTCAAGAGATAGATTATTTATCACAAGAATTTGACATTGCATACAATCTCTTCTCTGCATTTATCGCATGATCGTCATTGGATACGTAAGATACGATAACATTTGAGAGCCTCTGTAAATTAGCTAATAATAATAATAACTAGTGCTCGCCTCGTGATCAAAATCCGACCATAATTCTTTTTTTTTTGTGTATTAAACAATCTGTATTACACTTTCAACTGCACATTAATATATAAAACACAGATCTAACAAAATATAAAATAAACACTTTTTTAACTGACACACACGAGGGATTATTTGAAATTATATCAAATTCACAGCTCATTCAGTTAATCTGTCAGTAACTGTTGGTAACATTTTAAAATTATTTAGCGACAATCTCTTCTCTGTACGTCTCATTGACCACAGACTATAATTATGAGTTTTATATTGGCAGTATGAACATAAGCAAATGACAGACTATTATGTGTTTGACATTGGCAGTATGAACGTAAATAGTGAACGTTTTATTTTATGTAATTTAATGTATTTTTTCATAATTATATTATAAATAAATTTTAGCTTTCTGCACTCTTTCTCCAAATACAGTTTAACTATGTCAATTGTCACATTCCCTCATGCGCGCTATATGTATGCTTAAAAACGGGTAGGTACAAAGTTTTCGCTTCACTTATTAGTAAATAGATATTTCGCTTGTCTGAAAGAGATTACAGTCCACGGCTTTAAAATAAAACCGCCAATTTCTTATATTTATTAGCACATTCTGTAATTTAAATTGCTTGCAATAAGGAAAAAATATCACATTGTAAATAAATCTTATTATGACTCTTGAACCGGTGACGTTAGTGTTATTTGCTATTTGGCTTTTACAGCTTCATATGACTTGTGGCGCAAGATGAAGACATGGGATACTTATAACGCTATCAATTTCGACATTCTATATCTCATCACATCGATACATGTATAGACCTAACAAAGCGGACTAGTATTTATGTATAGAAACAAGCTTGTGCCCGCATGGTACGCGTGGAAATAGATGTGCCTTAACAAAATGTGTAGTAAAAAACGCTACAGTCCGTATAGCACAAGTATTGAAGCGCCGCCAGTACGAACACACAACAACAGCGCCACCCCCGAAGCTGTAAGTCTCGGCTGAAAAGGAGCAAAGGATGGATGGCCTTCCTCAGCAGATCACTAAACTTCTTATGTCCGCTTTTTCACAGCGTTCTCAGAAATTCAAGTATCCGGTTCTAGTCACTTAACATACGAAATGTTGTCTTTCGTTATGCTACTATTTCACACTGGTATTCTGTGCGAACGTTATCACACCGAAGTATGACTCTGCCATCTATAAATTCTCTAAAAACTTTCAGTGTCACACACTTATCAATTGCGGAAAATCTATTATACTGCTACATGAATATTATGCGATTGTATGTAAAAATATTTGCATTATTCCATGTTGGTCTGGGACTTACAGCTGTTTATGTGGGACTTTTTTTTTACATGGGGAAATGCCTACGCATACCCGCCTCGCGTGGGTAAGGACGGGTTATGTCGGACTCGTACCGACTAAAACCCCATGGTGTTCCACCTTCGTCGCTTATTGGCAGGGCCACGAGAACGCTTTCGCACACATCCGCGGCCCCACCAGCGCTAGCCGCCCCATAGCGGCCCCTCCTCGGGAGTGGACTACTCCTCCCCCATCTCCTTCTCAGGTAAGGCGCACCAGAACACATGGCGCACCCTTCTCCGCGGCCTCCAACTTCACATGCGCAACAGACGCCCCCGTGGCCGATGCGGGAAGCCATAGGGCCAGGAAGAACTAGCACTCACAAGCACCAGCCTTCCTGACCCCAGCCGCGGATCTGGTCTATGGCTCCGCCGCCAACCAACATTCGCCCACACATCCGAAGTGGGCTCGCCAAGCCCACTCGGAGTGGCCACCTCGGGCCGGCCCTACACCTCTTTGTTCACCGCGGGTGACCAAAGAGGTTCCCCGTTCGGACCCGTTCGGAGGGGGGAGGGGTTATGTAGGACTTATAACAAAATAGAATTTGAGAACTACGTTACATGCCTAGCATGTCGTAAAAGGCGACTAACGGGCCATTGGGTTTGTTATGGTGTAGACAATGGGCTAGCCACCTAACACACTATCACAATTTCTAAACCTATCTTTTTTTGGCTAAACGTAGTCCAAGTTGCTCGCTGCTTTTTGGACTCTACCTACCTCCACGGGGATAACAGCGGTGACAATATGTTATATGCAACTATAGTGACACTCACCCCTCTTATCCTAACCGTGACTCATGATAGGCTGATAAGCCCGCAGGTAAGTTAGGATACACTGTGAGAGACACAGAAACACAAACTTTCTAAATCAGAAAGCAACAATTGACGTTCGTATACAAATTATAATTATGTCTGATTGTCAAGTATGTACTATACAGGGTTATTTTTCAAAGAGAAGCCAAATTTAAAATTTAAGTTCAAATATATAAATAATAATATATCGTTATTGCAGTCTTTGAAAATACGAGTAATTAAGGCTTCTACTTCTATTTGATATTATCCCAAATTGAATGTGATTTATGGGCAACAACTTTTTTGCCTACCGATTAGACCCTTACGGATGTGTGCGTGCGCAGTAATATCTGGTAATATCAGTTAAAATAATGCATTACCACGTATTTTTAATTTAAAAGGTAAAAATAATAGAATGTTTGAGATATTTTTTAGTAAATTTTTCTTCACCATTTACCTACATTACTTATTCTGAACCTTCTCTGCAAATTTGCCCGGTTATTTCAAAATAACCCTGTATAGTAAACTTGCCCTTTTCCTGTGGCTTTTTACTCGCGTGGATTTTGCTTTACTAACAGCATTAGTGTTCCATGCCGAAATTCGAGATCACCTTGGTGTCTGTCTGTCACAAACGATCTTCTCAGACGTGATAACAATACGTCCACATTATAAATATTTCACCGTGTCACCTATCAGATGCAGATTTTGTGATAATGTTTCTTGGCTCTAAACCAACATATAAATACAATATAAATTTCGGACCATAAATAGAGAGTTTCTTAATAACTTCGACTACAAAGTCACCTTTCGGTTCTTGGCGTAATTTTGAACTATACGCTCGACAAAACAAATAGGTGTAAATATGACCCCAATCTGTCAAGTCATTCGGAAGTTACACGTTCAATATCAGACGCAACAACGATTCTATTTACTCGTATATATTTATAAAACGATTATGTATTTGACTGCATATTCACCTAAATGCAATAGTTATGTCATTTAAATGAATTTCCTCAAATCGTATACATCCTTGTGTTAAATGACGCAAGGTCGTATTCGTTAACCCACGTTAAGCAAACAATAATAATGCGGTGATGCTCGTCAAAGTAATACCAGTAATACGATGCAGAGATAATCTGCAACAACGAGATTACTGTTACAAATACCTTACTCGCTCGACTTCACGCGAACGCTATACAACGTGACGGAATACGTTACAGGCATAATATCATTTAAGATATTAAGTAAACAGTCTGCGATCTTAGTTTGCTATTTCACCTATAGTCTTTTCGACACGATATAGGCTAGGAAACTAAAGACTAAATATTACGCTCTACAGCCACAGGCTTCCTTGCATTTCTGAGAAGGTTATGGACCAGTTGGACGCACGATGAAATTTTCGGCGTGTGTTTAACCCCTGACCTACCAAGCTTCAATATCCATTCCTTAATTCATCATTCATTACAGCCTATTCCCATAGATTGCCTCATAGGGGGGGGGATGTATAGTGTTGCCACGCTTGGCAGGCATGTTGGCGTAGTTTTTTATTTAATTACAGTTGCTGCCTACACCTACCACTAGTTAGAATTTTAACATCATCTTATATGTGGTAAAGCCACGCTAAGTTGCAGCACCTATATATGCCGCAACCATAATTAACTCTCAATTATTTAATAAAAATAATCAAAAAACCTGTTAAAACGAATTTATCGTGTAACATACATACGAAAAAACTTACAGTCGAATTGGGAACCTCCTATTTTTTTGAAGTCTGTTAACAAATGAGACTTTTGTTTTATTTCTATTCATGCAGTAATGTAATGGATTGAAAATTTTCTTCTTTTTATAACTTTCTGCTTCTAATAACTGCTTCTATAGTATATATATATTATAGTAGGGAGGGATATTTATATGGATGACCTTACTTCATCCGCCCCAACAACATTGCGTCAACAACGCATTCGACTTCGCCACTCAACTAATCCAAATGTTTCGTCGAGGAGGATTCGAATTGGTTAAGTGGACAAGTAACTGCAATGAGCTTTTACAACATATACCAGCGTCACATCGTCAACAAGACTCGGTATCATTTGATGATGATGACATTATTAAAATTTTAGGCATCCCGCTACCGATAAGTTTTTCATATAGCTGCAGCATGGCTCTAACATATGTAATTAAAACAATTACCACGTCTGAATTATAGGAATTGATATTTTTTTAAATGACTAAATTTGCAAAGCTGCTACCACATGACGACCTTGTTCGTTCGCTTACCGAACGTTGTTGCTCGCATGCCACGATACACCAGACTTGACATTTCGCGAACGCGTCGAGCCAACATTTTTACATTTTGCACACGGCGGTAGAGAGTGACTGGTGAGTGGTGACGAGGCATTTCATTCAACGTTCCAGACGTAACACACGTTATTACATCGTCGTAAAGTAATTCATATTGTTCTACCGGTCACAACAAGAATTAAACCGGTTTTAAATTTTTGTTATCGAGTTATATAGCACAGTTGATAGCTTGTCTCCTTCTAACCAACGCAACCTTTAAGTCTTTATTAGCCGAATTCAAAATAAGGAAATTCTGAATTCGAGTGTATGTTTTTTTTTATATGTATTATACTCGATATCATCGTCAATTTTAAACCGATTTTGATGATTATTTTTATACGTTTTCACTAAGTAAACACAAACCATAGGAAAGAGAATGGACCATAGTGTACAAAAGGGAAATTTACCAACTTTGTCTCCAGATGAAAAAAATGTTGCTGCACTGATAAAAAAAATCAATCCAGTTCTCGATCTTGTGTTTTAGTATCGTTCTAAGAAGGGCTTTCTCCGTGGGCGCCAAACTCAGTGTTAGTTTCATTAAAATTTGCCCATACCATTATAATTTTAATTAATAAATGCATCACTCGACGACGGGATATGGGATTTGATTTCAGCATTTTTAGACAGAAAGAGAATACTTTTTATAGATCAAGGTAGCAGAGGGACAGATTAGTGCAACGCCATGGTATCATAGCCCGGGCTATTTCCGCTTATAATTGATCCGATCTACTCGGAACGACCTTACATTCTCCTGAAGTCTTGCAGTAATATGCTGTGTTGCCTTGTCTACTGAAATACTAATATCACTAGTGTAAATATAGATTTTTAAATATTGTCGACTGGTCAACTAAATTTGGTGAAAATTTTAAATTTTTTTGTTCCAATAATAAAACGCAACCAGTTTAACCCAGAGCTGTATAATTTTCCATAATACATCAACAAAACGAATCAAATAAATAGGTTTTCTAATTAATAAACATTTTTTTGCAACCATGAAATAACGGAAGTAACCAAATTTCTCCCCAAATTTGATAATAGTATGTACCAAGGTAATTATGATAATAATTAATTATTTTATAATATTCTTTAGGGTTTGTGATTTGCTTTTTTTGTAATAGCATTTAACTAAAATTTATTTCTAACTAGAGATTGTATGGTAATACTAACTGGTTCGACAGACGTTGATCAGGCCTTTTTGCTAGGTGGCGCTATGAGTTTCACTCCGAATTAAAAAGGAACTTTTTACAGTTTAAATAAAATATCAAAATTTATTAATGATACGACCACAGCGCCGCCTATTTGGTCCATACTTTGTGATTTTCTTTCTTGACATTAAACGTACATATATTGTGCATATACACACATATATAATTTCTATGCAGTCCATAAATATAGAATTTGTTAATAATTTGGCTATAGATACAGCGCCTCATCAGATCCTAGTTATAAACCTTCGTCTCCACAAAACAAAAATATTATATAAATATAACTCATTTGGTCAAGTAGTTCAGAAATTATACGAATAGTAACAGACGCACCAACGCCTACATGTCATAGTTACTGTTACAGCCAATACATATAAATTTATACAATGACGGCTCCGTGGCGCAGTGGCTTAGCAATTGAGTTGCAGCGCTAAGGGCCGCGGGTTCGAATCCCGTACAGAACAAGTATTTGTAGGGCCTACAAATAATTGTTCCGGGTTTACAAATAATTGTCTGTTTGTCCGTGTGCAATTTATGTTTGTAAACTGCCCCCACGATACAGGAGAAAATCCTAGTGTGGAGGTTACATTTTATTAAAAAAAAGAAAAAAGAAAAATACCTAAATAATAATATACAAGTTGGTCTAGTTGCTGTCAGCGTGACTGTTGATCACGTGGTCCTGAATTCGAATCAAGGGCGGGCTAAAATCTGTTATCGGGCTTATCTAGTAAGAAATTCTCAGTAGCAGGTCAGGAAATTGGCGGTGTATCTCCCCTTGCCTCGGAAAACTCATAAAGCTGTTATCCTGCGGCTGATTTTTCTCCGGTGTCGGATGACCGTCGTATCAGACTATGAGAATGAGGGCATAGAGAGCGCACCTGGGTGCACTCGGGCACAATAATCCTGTCCTTCTAAAATGGCTAGTCTACGTTGAGACTGGCCGCCATGACCGAAATTTGGTCTGGAGGACACTATATTTCTAAAAAAAAACACAGCAGGCGAAATAATAAAATAAGCAAAAAAAATCCTAGCTCATTTAAACATAAAATAATAAATTGAAATAGTTTTTAATGAATTAAATTTTATAGTATGCAATATCCTTAAATATATTATAATTGATTAAGTGGTAGAGTCATGCTGCAGCTATATTATAGTTGTAGGACGAATGGTCGGCTCGACCGGGAAGGACCACACTCTCACAGAAAACCAGCGTAAAATAGCAGTTTAATGCTGCTGTGTTTCGTATGGTGAGTGTATAGAACCGGAGACCCTTTTTACTGGAAACGAGGCATTTTCCATCTTAGTCTTCAGGGGTGACAATACGTCTGCATTTTGATTCTTAATCGAGGATAGATGTAGATGTCTATGGGCCACAGCATCCATTTATAATCAGGTGGACTGTGTGCTAGTTTGTCACCCTTAGTCCATAAAAAAAAATTGAAATAAAAATATGAAAACTCTACTTAGGAGTGCAGGAAATCCTCACGTAACCAAACGGTGTTAAGAAAAAGATACGTATGCAGTTCGCCATCGACCGTCTGTTTTACTTTACCTTTCATTATCATCATTACATCTATTTAAATGTCCACTGCTGAACATGCCATAGTTGTCTCGCTTGGCAGATGGGTTGGCCACCGCACTTTTTTATTAGTTTAAGTTGTTACCAGAAAGAGGCTGCTGCCCATCTCCTATTGCCTTTCCCCCTGTCGCCTCTTCCGACACCCACGGTATGATATGGGTAGTGGATATTCTTACACCGCCACTGCACGGTTGACTTTACCTTTTCTTACATTTGTTTACTTTATTATAATTTATTATTCGAAACGCAGAGGCTAGGTACCTAGTTTTAACAGATTTTTTATTTCCTCGAATTTATCAACGCATTTTGTATCTTAAAATATCAGAAGAATTCTGTTTACATTTTTCGAACAGCTTTAATGCAGTTTTATTGATTACTATAAAACTCATGGTACAAAAGCATCCGTCCTTACGTCTGCCAGTGGAATCTAACAAATAAGGTCTCTACTGCATTAGCGTATTATAAACAGAAATGATTTCTTTATTCATAGAAATAGAAATAAAACTTTTATTCATCGTTGAATCCTTCCTTTTTATTCCTTTTAATATTTTTATTGTTAACAAAAATATTATGACTACCTATATTTTTAATTGTGGCAAGTGTCGCCCTTATGAGGCAATCTATGGAAAGGCCTATGTTCAGTAATGGACTTTGATAAGCTGTAATTACGATGACGACAACGATGATGAGGGTGATGATGATGACGATGATTCAAATTAAAGTGCATTGCCGATTTCATTCCATCAGTGACAACACACACCAGACATAAATCAGAAAATCTTGTAGTAGGACAAACGGCAATTTAACCATCACACGTATAACAGATCTAAATTACCAAGGCCGGTGAAAAGAAGCTGTGCCAAAAGGTGCAATACTTCTAATACTGCTATCTTCATGGTGAACAACTTACGGGCTTATGATGGCAATGAACGTAATTGTGTACCCTACGTCAACCGTGTCCAATTTTCTTTGTACCTCTACAAAACGTATATATACGCGCTAGTGTGATCACTTCCGAACGAAGCTATAATGTCCTTGAGTGTTTACAGACGAAGACCAATGTCATCCAGGAATAGATTATGGTGGAACGTCTTTTTTAAACCACGTTGAGACTCTGCCAATTCGCAAACAGACGCATCCAAGCGAAAATAAATACGACAATGTCATACAACGCGCGAAAGAAATGCTAATTTGAAACTTATGCATTAATCATGACGTTGAGCGTGACGCCAAGTATTTCGATAGTCTATTGATTTATATTTCTTTAGTGCACTAAATGAGTTCATGAGTTGAATTTTAATCGACGAATCGACATTTAAGTATGAAGATTAACATAATACTTTCCACTAATTTATTTATTTCTGACAACATTTAACTCAGACTATAATCAATTAACTTGCCTCAAGTTAACTAAACAATATTTACTTACTACAGTTAGTTTTAATTGCAATTATTATATTTATTACGAGTCGTATGCATTTTAATTTGATGCCATATTATTTTTTAAATATTTATATATAAGTCTACAGTTTACTACTCGATTCTAGGCTCTTTTAGGGTTCCGCTGTCATACAAGGAAGACTTGAATTTCTTTTCTGTATGTGCACAGCATGTGATCATCTAACTTCTGTTGTTATTCACCAAATTAAAACGTTATTTGAAGTGTTTCTTTCGATGTAGGTCTCAATTATAAGATAAAGGATTAAATATATATATATTTTAAACATCTCAAGTAACAAATCTAAAATTATACCGGACTACGCTAATATATTTACTTAAGAAAATATCAATGAAAAGCACAGTGGAACCATGGCCTTTGCATGTTCCAAAAATGCACTCCGCCTCTCCATACGATAAAATCCTATTTTTTTTTAAAAAACTAATGTGACAAACGGACTTACCTGGTAGAAAGCAGCTTTTGCAGCCCATGGACACCTGCAACCAACTTTAAGCAAAATAAACTACAGATGAGTTGTCACCTTTGAGATTTAAGATGAAATGATGAAAAATAACCGGCCAAGTGTGAGTCGGACTCGCGTATGAAGGGTTGAAGGGTGCCGTATCATCGTAATACACGATTCTAGTAGGGGAACCCCCTTTAATGTTTAATTTATTTCTATTATAGTTGTTAAAGCGGCACTAGAAATACACATTCTGTGAAAATTTCAACTGTCTACCTATTACGGATCATGACATACAGCCCGCTGACAGACGGACGGACAGCGGAGGCTTAGTAATAGGGTCCCGTTGGTTACCCTTTGAGTACGGAACCCTAAAAATTAAGAAACAAACACTATTTTTCATTAATATAAACACAGAGACAGCTAATGGAAAATGGATGATGAAGTCTAACAAACCTTCGACATGATATTACTGCAAAAAATGTCTATTGCACCCGTGTAGTGACGGTGTAAAAATATCCACTAGACCATATCATTCCGTGGGTGTCGTAAGAGAAGACAGAGGGAAACAAATCAGGAGATGTGCAGCAGCGTCTTCCTAATAACGACTAAAAATAAAATCTGCGGTTGCCAATCCGCTTGCCAAGCGTGGCAACTACGGCGAATATCCACCCTATGAGGCAATCTATGAGGAGGCCTATGTTTAGCACTGGAGTTTACACTTTAATTTTTTTTTTAATTTAGGCACTTTAATAGGGTGTAACGTTGACGGTAATTATTTGTACTCCAGAGTTAACTACCAAAAAACTGTTTGGATTTATTTTTTGGGAAATTTTCAACGCTGCTGTATGGATAAAAATGGCTATTCATACGGCACACTAATAATATTAATGATATCCACATGCATTTTTTTTAAAAAGTTTTTATCAATATAACAGAAAGTAAGAGCCGTGGTAGCTCAGGCGTAATACTATTATATATATTATGGCTAAGCGCTCGCAGTACGCGAGCAATCCTGTTCGTACCCACCGACACCTATGAAACTGTTAATTGCAATTTTAAGTGTTCATTTACCACGTGCTTGACGGTGAATGAAAACATCGTGAGGAAACCTGCATATCGGAGGAATAGAAAAAAAAATTACGTCAATCTAATAACGGCAGAAAGCAACTTACTAAATTATCATCAAAGAAAAACAAAATAAATTTCCACCAACCAGTAAACCAAAAGAATGAAAACTTTGTACTCAAACTCATGTTTAACAATGACCAAGTTTTTTTATTTCTTTGCTACTGACCGCTTAGTATTCGCATTTACATAAACCAAAAGTTTTCCAGTTATTCTCCGAATGGAAAATTAATCCATTTTGTCTTGTCCTTTTTACCGAGCTTCGCGAAAAATTAAATACGCTCTGAGCTTTGAGAAAATTCTGTTAAAATTTAAATAAATATGCATTACCATATTCGCTACCAACATTAGAACAAATTCACTTATCTAGGACAAATATTTTGACAGACTACATAATTTAAAGCCCCGGGTACACGCAGCGACTTGTATGTGCAAACAATTTGTGCAAAAAATTTGCGCAAATGCGCAAAATGCGATGTGACTGGCAAGCCAAGTAGCATATATATTAATGAACGACTCACGCGAACTAATCGGCACCTCTTTTCCTTGCACGCCAAGAGGGCAAAAAGCGCGATTGGAAATATGTCTGGTCGAAGGATGGTAGAATATTGGTTCGTAAAGATACTGGGAAGAGGGCGGTTCAAATTCGTAGTGAAAAGGACCTTTCCGAAATTTTTTAGTCGATCATAGTTTGTCTCGATCGTACTCTATTTTTTTCTTTAAGCATTTACATATATTTATTTTTACTGGTACTTTATTCATTTGTGTCTCAATTTGGTTTCAAGAATTTTATTTTACAATGTTTATGATAATTTATACCTCACGGTAATACAAATTAATTTTATTTTCTAGATATGGCTATAAGTCATCTTCTGGTAATTTATGTTATATTTATAAAAATAGCCTGTGGCTATTAATGTTTGTGCACTGCAGGAGCAATCTTCAATTTAAGAGTACCCGTGAATTTTATTAATATATTATATTTTGTTATATCTATATACCATATTATAAATATGTTATTTATAATATGGTATTTTACATATTATAAATAACATATATATTTTACAGTATTGAGTCTTTACTCGTATATTATAATGTCTACAATTTTAAATGATTGCAATAATATAAACGGAATTAAATGTTATTTACGTACGTTACTGTCTAAAATGAGTTATTATGGTTTCGGAAGTAGTGCGTTGCCCTGGTTCAATCGTTATTTATCCAATCGAAAGCAACAGGTCAGTCTGCGCCGCGGGAATGCAACCACTTTGAATTCAAACCCAGTACCTGTGAACAGAGGAGTACCACAAGGCTCTATTCTAGGCCCTATCCTTTTTAACTTATATTGTGCGGATTTACCAAAAAATATAGTAAAATGTCAGTATCATATGTATGCAGACGACACACAACTTTACATCTCGTTCAAACCCACTCAATGGGAAACAGCTGTTAAGGATCTAAATGACGATCAAGAACGTGTCGCTGTGTGGTCTGAGCATAACTGTCTGCTACTGAACCCTGATTAAACTAATTATATGCTATTTGGGACAAAAATCAATTAAAGATATTACCGGAAGATTTAGGCATTATACTGAAGGGAAAAAAAGTAAAAAGGGTAAACATAGCACGGAACTTAGGTATAAAGATTGATGAGGGCTTAAGGTTTGAGGAACATGTTGCCGAAGCTGTCAAAAATTGCTTCTACCGGCTTAAAGTATTATATAAAATTAGGCCATATTTGTCGGAGGAATTACGTGTACAGCTGGTCGAATCGCTAGTCTTATCCAAGCTTAATTATGCTGATGCTGTATACGGTCCAAGATTACTAGCCAGAACGGAGCGGCTTGTTCAGCGCGTTCAAAATGCTTGCGCCCGTTTTTGTTTCTTAATTCCCTTTCAGGGGCACGTCACTCCATTTTTCAATGATCACTCCATACTTAAAATGAAGTCGAGACAGAAATTGCATCTAGCGTGCTTGCTTTTTGGCGTCATAAAACATCAAGAATCGTCTTACTTGTACAATAAACTCGGCTGGGTTGCTACAAGGAGGCAATGCGATAGACGACAGTGTTCACAGCAACTTTCTGTACAAAAGCATAAGTCGGCATCCTTCAAGGGAGCATTTCGCTATGCAGCCTCGAAAATATGGAATAACATACCACCACCTCTTAGGCAGCTAAGCTCTATTACTAGCTTTAAAAGTCACCTAAAACAGTACTTATTAGATGCACAAAAAGACCTAGGCATGGTTAACACTAACACTAACATGTCCTATATTTGATGGTTATTTGAGAGGTACATTTTCTGTTTCTGTTTTTTTTTTTTTTCCTCATTGTTGATGTTATTATGTTGGTACAGTTTCACGCGCTGTGTCCTATTAATAATTAAGTATTTAATCTGTATCTTGTTATATATTATATACCTATTTTAATAATCATTTATTATATAAGCACTTATATATGTTTTTCATAAGGTTCACGTATACTGATTGTTCTTGCGGAAGTACACGGTAACTGGTTTCGGAGGTGAAGACGAATGCAATTCAGGGGGCCAATAGAAAATCAGCGTTAGGTTTCCAACCTGACATCATGCTGAATTGGTTCCTATCTTTGGCATTACCCTGAGGCACTAGTTTTAAGAATATATATATATTTTTTTTCTTCCTATTAATTTTAATTATCTTTGTTTTCTCATTTTTAGCCTGTTTGTTCGTTCGTGAAATTGTTTTTTTTTGTTTTGACTTCGTTTCTGTGTTCTGGTGCCTTGTGTGTATGTCAAAATAAATATTTTTTCTTTCTTTCTTCTTTCTTTCTTTCAAATAACATGGTGCACTGCACAACTTCCACACGATAACGTCTTGCATGCGCAAACAGTTTATACAAAGTTTACGCAAAGAACATGTATGGCGTCCACACGCCGTCT
Organism: Parnassius orleans; assembly: GCA_029286625.1. Lineage (NCBI taxonomy): Eukaryota > Metazoa > Arthropoda > Insecta > Lepidoptera > Papilionidae > Parnassius > Parnassius orleans. The sequence goes on from JAGSMP010000137.1 coordinate 2,666,163, forward strand.
CAACGTACATGCTTGCTTGCGCAACTTTCGTAGCATTACGTAGTAGGTATACCGTATTGCCGGCACACATGCTTGCTTGTGCAAATTAGAATTTGTGCAAGTAAGATTGAGCGTGTAGCCGGACCTTAAAACAACAAAAAAAGACGTTGTTACGTGACGTTTAAAGATACTACTAAAACTAAATGTGTAGGTAGAGTATGTAGCATGAGCACCGGCATTAGGGTGTAGTATTGAGGCTCCAAATCAAAACCAATGAATTCAGTCAATATTACACTCAAAAATTTATTCATTTCATATCTTCGTTTTAAAAGACGTTATCATGTTGAACGTATATAGAGATTCATCTTTCATTACTCAACTCTTTACTATGTGGTAAGACTCCTTTTCTGCTAAGAAGTTCGTCTGGGTAGCTACCATTCTCTTACCTATTGCTGCTAACAAAAGTGCTTGCACAGCTGTGTTCCGGTCTGGAAGGTACAGAGAGCCAGAATAATTATAATTTTATACGTGGTAGAGCCATGCTGCAGCTATATTAATAGTATAGTTGTAGCACGAATGGGTCGGCTCGACCGGGGAAGGACCACGCTCTCACAGAATACCAGCGTAAAATAGCAGCTTAACGCTGCTGTGTTTCGTATGGTGAGTGTAGAGAACCGGAGACCCTTTTTACTGGAAAAGAGGCATTCTATCTTAGTCCTCACGGCTGACAACGCATCTGCATTTTAATTCGCAAACGAAGATAGATGTAGATGTCTATGGGCCACAGCAACCACTTACCATCAGGTGGACTGTGTGCTCGTTTGTCACCATTATTTTATTAAAAAAAAGGCTGTGAGGTATTACATCTTAATTCTCAGGGGTGACAACGCACTAGTAGCCTTCTTTGCTTGAAGTTGGTCGCAGTGTCTATACACTGCAGTAAATTATTAGTTTAATAAAAAAATGAACAGAATCAGGCGTCACTTTGCGGAAATCCATTATATTAAAGTTGGTAAAAATTACTTTTCTTATATCCGCTTAATGAAATAAAATGATGTGTCTTACCTAGTTTGAAGAGCGTTCTCCCTCAACTGCGTTCTCTATCCCCGTCACCATTTATCCCAGCACCACTACTCCCAACACCACTACACTAGGAAAGACACACAACCGCCGATAATACGACACGCGTTTCGCCTCTACACGAGGCATCCTCAGGTGAAATAGACTCTGCGGTGGCTGACCATTAAGGCTTAACATTTTGCTCTTCGAACTAGGTAAAACAAATCATTTTATTTCATTAAGCGGATATAAGCAAAGTAATTTTTACCAACTTTAATATAATTAAAAAAATATGAACGAAAAATCTGCCACAGTTCATTCATTCATTATATTCATAGGGCATATACGTATAAAGTTCACTAGTGAGCATTGTATTCCCCCAAAGCACGGTCCTGAGCCACCTGCATTCATCAACTATCTTACCAGGTCGTCACTCCATCTTTTGGGTGCCGCCCTACATTTCGGTTACCGGTATAAGGCTACCACTCGAGAAACTTTCTTCTCCGTCGGTTGTCCGTTCTTCGAGCTAACTATATGGCCGGCCCATTGCCACGTCAGCTTACTAATCCATTGGGTCACTCTGCTTCTACTGCGGATATCCTGCGGATATGCATTCATTACAGCATAATATATAAAGTCTACTGGTGTGAACAAAGGCCTCCCCTAAAACACGGTCTCTCGACGATTAATCCGTAGAGCTATATCAGCTATGTTTTATCAAGGGTGTCCCCTACGTGCGAGACACGTGCACGTGTCTGTTTCTTTATAATTTAAGAGCACCGTCACGTCGTGCGCTCTGCCTAATAAACGCGGAGCGTGCGAGGGGCCTGCGCGACTACTGCCTGTCGTGTGATCTCACTCGCGGGCTCTAAGTTAAAGTTACAGCTTATATACGTCCCACTGCTGGACACAGGCCTCCCCTCACTTCTGAGAGGGTTTTAGGGAAAGGAAATGACCGCCGCGCTGCCCCAATGCGTGTTGTTTTTTTTTTATTTCTCAGACAGTTTCCTCACGATGTTTTCCTTCACTGCCGAGCACTTGGTAAATCCGCACTTAAAATTGCAATTAAAATTTCATTGGTGCCGGCGAGGATCGAACCCGGGTTGCTCGCGTACTGTTAAATTTACAGCGAGCGCTTAGCCCTGAGCTACCATGGCTCTTATTTCATACAAATAAATGAGCGCCGCTACGTTTACATTCGATTGTTACTTATTACGAACGTCTCTGACTTTATAGAATTCATTTGCTATATCCAAAATCAGGTGTCGATAATTACGCGTTCCATACCGATGTTAAGGTTCGCAATGAAAGGAAAGTAGATATTGGCTTTTTTATTACTATCTTTTATATGGAGAAAAAGTAAAAGTTATATTAATTATTTTAAGATACCAAGTCTGCGTGGACCGGAGATCCCGCGGCAGATAACCGCGCGTGTTCCGCTTAACGCAGCGGCCGTAGTATGTGCTTTTATAATTATATTTACTAATTTTCGGTAGGAGAATATATTTATCTTTCTCTATTACACAGAGAACTGAACGCGCGCCTTTCTCTTTTCCGACAAGCGTCTCACGCGCAGCTGTTATCGTGCATCCTTCTCTACCGCACATAATATATTGTCACGCTCTATTTTAAAATAAAATTATTGAAACGTTAAATCGTGTCAATCACTAGTCTTGCCACGATTTAAAAATTTAACCATATACCATTGGATTCGCAATAAAAATATCTATATTTACACATTAAATTTTTTAGGAAAAATAATGAGGGTAAATTGCTATACCGGTTTACCTGTTTACACCTGGTAGACAGGTATTGTTGCATGGAAAAAGGCAACCGTAGTGTGGGATTTTCTATATATATTTTTTTTTCGATTGAGACCAATTTTATCAAGGAAAAGAATGACCGTAACCGGTAAAAAAAATTTAAATAATTTTTAATTAAAAATAGCCTTGCCAAAACAGCTGTCAATCACCCCAATTTGTATTTATTTATATATTTCATTACAAAAAAAATTATTTCATCAAGGAAAAGAATGAGGGGGTATTTTCTTAAGCCGGATCCTTTACTATTAGAAGCAATTATAGTTTATTATAAACAAAACAAATATCATTATAAGCTAGCCATCTCAATTGGTTTCAATGCTTGTTTCGTGTAATGCATGCGCATTACGTTGTAACGCTTGCTAATTTCGATCATAAGCGCTATAATCTGCGCGTTATCATGTCGGCGATCGTGATAATACTTTTAAAATGTCAATTCGCTTTACTCTGTTCATATATATTGAATAATTTTATGGTCTGGACCATGTGACTTAACGAATGTCTGTCTGTTTCGGATTTGTATCGAACTTTTTTTTTTTTAATTGTAATGACAAACCAACTTACATTCCACCTGATGGTTAGTCGCTATTGCAGTCCATGGATAACTGCAGCTAACGTCAAACAAAAAAGGCTACAGATACGTTGTCACCTCTGAGGACTAAGGTGATTTCACCTGACTAAGGTGGAATGCCTCATAGCCTGTGATTGTACTGGCTCTTAATAGCCAGCATTCAACAGCAACAGTGCCCCTGTGTTTTCGCGTACATACTCGTAAGTAAGCTCGGGAACCATTAGTGTTATCTAAATGTGTACATTCAATTTTAAGTCGCAATATAACTGGTTCCGACTGCTTTATAAGAGGGAAATTAGGCAATAAAGAGGATTAATAACTATAACAATATAGTTTGCTGCGTCGAGTAAGGTGAATATTTGCTCTTTGTTTTTTTTTTATAGATTTAATTCAAAAACATCACAGGCATAAGTTTCCTTTCCTTCGAAAGCTACTCGGTGTTAGAATCCTATTCTGTTGTTACATTCGTCTCACTGTTTAGCACAATATGGACGAACATGTCTCCGAATTCTTTATATTTCTCAGAGTTGCAAATTTCCTCGCGACGTTTTCCTTCACCGAGCATCTTGGTTGTATCGATGGAGATCAAGCTCTGGATCCTCTTGCCCTTATTTACTTGGTAAGGTTGTGAACATTGTGATGAAACTTGCGCGTTATAAAATTAAATATATATGAAAAGCAAATAAACAATTATAACACGATCACTCCCAATATTATTACTCGTACGCTGCTCCCCAACTGACTAATATCGGAATAGATTGGAACTCCGATATTTGTAGAGAACTAAATGATACTTAGTGAATTCCTTAAAGAGCTGACGATATATTAACAGATTGAATTCGTTATATTTTATGGCAGGGTTTCTTAGAATGGGATATGCAAACTCCTAGGAGTTAGCCAGTGAATTGTAGGAGATTCACGACGAGATTTACATTACAACAAGTCTACATGAAGAAATTTTATTGTTACATGCATTTGAAAATAGGATTATAAAGTTCCAGCCTTTAAATGTCTAGGCACATGCCTCTTCTTATTTTACCGCACGCTTATAGCTAGCCTGTCGATCAGGCCCTTAATTGTTATTGTTGAGACTAATTGATATTGATTTAATATAGAGTAGGTTTCTTGACTCTCAAAAAGTGCTTTGTAAAGGCCAAATTTGTATTAAAACACTTTGAATTTGATATTGTCGAGACCTTTGTACTATTATAAAAATTATAATTTAACTAGAGAATCTTGATTGTTTTACTAAAAAAAGTTGTGTTTATTTTTGTCATACAGAAAAGTATTGTAAAAATTTTGCATGTAGTTGCTCCACTACGTCAAGAACTTTCACTTCAATAATTCTTTATTATATTTAAATATTTCTAATTACAGTGTGGTGATGGGGTAGCGAATCGAACACCACATTTGGACTCGTGGATGTCGTAAGATGCGACTATTCGAAATGCCAGAAAAATCTTATGGATTCCGATGGATGATGTTGTAATTGTAATGTAACCATCTTATTTTCGGCAGATATAAAATAAGCAGATTGGCGACGGGTAATAGTGGTAAATTATACATAAGATTTTCAGTGAGTTTTATTTATAATCTATATTGAATAAAAAAAATCTATTTCAATTACTATTTCAAGCGTCAAAGGTGCGAAACCTCTGGTACTGCGATCGTCGACATCGCTGATAATATTACTGTATATTATTGTATATTATTAATATTACTGTGTATTACCTCCGCCAAAACTCTATGACAGTGCCATAACAGATGAGATTAAAATAAAAAATAATTCAAATATTAACAAATATGCGTTGGCGTATAGCGATGACATGGAAAAAACTTAGCATCATTTTAAATAACTCTTTAAAGAAAAATAAACATAAAATTACAAATTACTGCATGCCTGGAGCATCTTTTAGTGACATTCTAAATAAAATTTTAGTTACTAAATTTTGCCCAAATAGTACAATAATAATTTTTGTTGGTAGAAGAGGCAGTGTAAACAACAAACAGTTATTAAGATATATTGAACAACTTAATAACTTAAATGTACAAGAAAATAATCTATGACATAATTTAAATTTACAAATGAATAATTTAATATGTAATAATTTAAATTTGACATAATGATAATAATGATAAATTTCATTTAATTGACATAAATAATTTAATTAAAATGTTTTGGACAGAAGATAGTTCTTAGATTTTAACTCGGCCAATTTTTTGGCTACCAAGACTGCTTCTATTGAGCAGCATAATCATTTGACATTTGTGAACGCGACAATAGAGGAAATCTCTAGCAATAATAAGACTTTAATTCATTTAAAATGCAGCCCGCAAATAAGTAATAAAAATTCTTTACACCTGGTGCATCAAAATATACAAGGCATGATGGACAAAGAATTGGAAGTTTAATTGTTTTTAAATAGTAACAACATACATATCCTTTGTATTACTGGACATTGGCTAAAAAATTATAATTTCATGTTAAATTTCTGAAATCACCAGGTGGTCAGTTCCTTCAATAGAGATAAAAGTTTACGTGGTGGCTCTTTAATATTAGCAGATAAAATTTAGTCGATTAAGAAAACAATTAATTAACATTTTTTTTATAGGATAGGGTGACAATCGAGCACACAGTCCACCGGAGGTAAGTGGTTGCTGTGACCCATAGACATCTACATCTATCCTCAATAAAGAATCAAAATGCAGATGCGTTGTCACCGTGAGGACTAAGATGGAATGCCTCGTTTCCAGTAATAAGGGTCTCCGGTTCTCTACACTCACCATACGAAACACAGCTATTTTACGCTGGTATTCTGTGAGAACGTGGTCCTACCCCGGTCGAGCCGACCCATTCGTGCTAAAACTATACTATTAATATAGCTGCAGCATGGCTCTACCACGTATTGTTGAAAAATATTATTAGTCCAAGATCCCAGGGCCAACAGACGTCACTTATTTTCTGACGAACGAAATGTGTAAGATTGAGTAGTGTTAGTATGTACTATGATCGCATGCCTAGCTGCTAGCTTGGCCAGAGGGCCATTTTCCAGGTATCAGTTAATCAAGGTACCCGTAAAAATATAATCATTATTATATAAAGAACATAAGGATATTATGTGTCTGTTGAGCGAACTGTAGAAATGGCTTGTGTCAAGCTCGAGTACCTCATTGTTGTAAGTGTTTACAGACCCCCATGTGCTACTTACGACTATTTTGAAAAGATTGTGGAAGAAGTTTTGCTCAAACATAGTAAACAGAACAAGTCTGTTGTAATATGTGGAGACTTTAACATCAATCTCCTTGAAACTTCTTCCATTAGTATTAAGTTTAGCTCATTGTTCAAATCGTTAATTTATTCTTAGAACCAACACGTATTGCTGGGCCTAGTGCGACCTGTATAGATAATATTTTTACGGTTCCGTACCTGAAGGGTAACCAACGGGACCCTATTACTAAGCCTTCGCTGTTCGTCCGTCCGTACATCCGTCCGTCCGTTAGTCTGTCTGTCAGCGGGCTGTATCTCATGATCCGTAATAGGTAGACAGTTGTTTTCACAGAATGTATATTTCTGTTGCCGCTATAACAACAAATAATAAAAATAAAAATAAATTAAAAATTAAAGGGGCTCCCCTACTAGAAACGTGTTTTTTTTACCTACATAGTATTAAATCTTGTACGATGGTACAGAACCTTCATGCGAGTGTCCGACTCGCACTTGGCCGATTTTATTACAGATATTAAGCCCTTGCATAAATCAATTATTCAAAATTTAAGTTCGGATCACTGTGGACAGTTGGCCTCATTGCCTAACATACACAAAAAACAGAAAAATGAGAAAGTTGTGTTTGTTCCAAAAATGAACATCGCTTAGAGAAGTTTAGAAGTAATATAGCAAAAAGACTTACATCCCTTTCATTTTAAAATAGTGCTGATTATTTGTATGGTGCGTTATTTGAAATTATAAGTTGTGAATTTAGTAGAATATTTACTTCTAAAACTTTCTCTTTTAACTTATACCTCTTTTGCCTCTTACAATCCTCGGGACGACATGGGTTAGCGGATTTGATGTGGATATACTACATGGTTAAGTTGAAAATACCATTTTAGCACGTGTGTACGCGCGCTTTTGTTTGTGCGTACGTGCGGGCGTGTGTGTGCGTACGTGCGTGCACGTGTGTGTGTGTGTGTGTGTGTGTGTGTGTGTGTGTGTGTGTGTGTGTGTGTGTGTGTGTGTGTGTGTGTTTGTGTGTGTGCGAGTGGCGGCTTCTCAATATACCCTCAATTCTACCACGCCACCATCGATATTTCACTCCGCTAGAGTGATGCAACCTCTCGCTCACTCTCGATCCCACCAGTATTTTATAAACGCGCCGATAAATACAATACAATATTATAGCCGTCGGCCATAATTTTGATGTCTCTTTTATATCTTCAACTAGCTGTGTATCACGCGTCTGCGCCTCGCGACATGCGAACTTCGAGAGAGACATCACGACGGACGGTTGCTGAATTAACAAAGATTTAAAAACAAAGTCCGAGAAAATATACAAGGTCTCTCTATTACCAAGTTTAAATATTTTATTAAACAAAAACTGTATAAAAAGGGTTATTATAATATAAATGAATACATGGTTGATTATAACTACTGGGAATGAAGTGGTCGCTTCCAAGCTGTTTCTAAAATAAATTTTGTAAATAATTTGTACAACATTTCATGTAAAATTACTTTAAAAAAAAATGCCGCTGGGTTTCTTGCTGGTTCTTCGTAGGACAGAGGTTTTTTCCGAACCAGTGGTAAAGTAAAAAATGACTTTCAATAAAAATTACATGCATGTGATCTATATTGAATAAAAAATATTCTATTCTATTCTATTCGTCATCTGTCAGGCTGCTGGGCGTGACGGGTGAGGCAAATCCTCCTTAAAACGGGAAAGATCCAAATCCAGCAATAGATTAAAAAAGAAGTTGATAAAATACCACTTCGAATGTCAGTATATATCTATACATATACAAAATAAAATCGAAGTGTCTGTTTGTAAGATGACAGCAACTGGCTTCGAATAACCTCAGGTGATTATTTGCATGCCATTAAAACATAAATAACTTTTTTTGTCTGTCTGTCCGTTTGTCTGTCTGTCTGTGTCTACCCGCACTAATCTTCGGAAGCGACTGTGACGAAACTTTACAAACAGATAGAGCGCAGTACCAAGAGGGATCTAGACTGTTTATTTTTATCCGATAGTTTTTTTTTGAAAACACTAATAATTGGTAAAGTGAATTGTCTTTGATTATCTTAATCTGAATAATATTTTAATAGATCCTATCCAGGCGAAGCCGGAGCGGGTCACTAGTAATATAATAAAATATGTTGTTATGATTGAAGGAGGGAAACGTATATTAATATTCCATTTACGTCACTTTCAGGAATAAACGTGTCACACGGCTCCGACGTCACGTTTTAAAACATCCCATTAATCAAAGCCTCCATTATCCGTCCGTTAGAACATTGTACCCTTAGTATTTTTTTTATATTCATTTTATTATAAAAAATGGGCTTATGGTACGTTGGTTATAAAAATCGGTAATAGTATCAGACATCCCGTTTGTTATTTCTTCCCGTATCAGAGGGGAAAACAAACCAGGAGATAGGCAGCAGCATCTTTTTGATAACAACTCAAAATATAATGACTACGGTTGCCAAACGCGTCAACTATGGCAAATATAACCCCTATGAGGCTATTCCAACCTAATCTATGGGGAAGCATACGTTCAGCATTGGAATTTTGATAGGCTGTAAAGAAGAAGAAAATATATATATCTCACCGAATTAAATCTACAATCATGTACTAGATAGTACGAGGATTCTTACCAGCGAATTAATGTATCTATAGATATGGGGACGACAGTATACCTATTCGTTAATCTTTTTTTAGGGTTCTGTAACCAAAGGGTAACCAACGGTACCCTATTACTAAGCATCCGCTGTCCGTACGTCCGTCCGTCGGTCTGTCTGTCAGCGGGCTGTATCTCATAATCCATAATAGGTAGACAGTTGAAATTTTCACAGAATGTGTATGTGTGTGTTCTGTTGCCGCTATAACAACAAAAACTATTGGTAAATCCAATTGTGCATGCCTTAAGCGCATTAAAAAAATTACGTATAACTTATACGTAAATTTTTAAGTAGTTTAATTATTATATATATATTTATAATTATTACTATACTTCCAATTTTCCGATAATTTTATGTCAAACTTCAATTTAAAAAAAAAAGCTTGGAAAACCAAAAGTGCACGACTCATAATGTTCACGTGATCGTGAAAAAAATAATATTGTGAACTGTAGTTCTATTCGTCAAAGAGTTACAGTAGCATTAACCGAAGTACACCTTCAGGTCACTCTATCAAGTCTGGAGATAAGATGTCATCATAACTAACTAAACGAGGCCAAACTCGGCACGCCTAGTTCTACTATTTGAAGAGTTCTAGTAGCATTCACCGAAGTACACCTTTAGGTCACTCTATCAAGTCCGGAGATAAGGTCGCATCATAACTAACAAAACGAGGCCAAACTCGACACACCTAGTTCTACTCTTCGAGGTGTTTCAGTAGCATTCACCGAAGTACACCTTCAGGTCACTCTATCAAGTCCGGAAGTAAGGTCTCATCATAAATAACAAAACGAGGCCAAATTCGGCTCACCTAGTTCTACTCTTCGAGGAGTTCCAGTAGCATTCACCGAAGTACACATTCAGATCACTCTATCAAGTCCGGAGGTAAGGACTCATCATAACTAACAAAACGAGGCCAAACTCGGCACACCTAGTTCTACTCTTCGAGGAGTTCCAGTAGCAGACACCGAAGTACACTTTCAGGTCACTCTATCATTCCAGAGGTAAGGTCTCATCATAACTAACAAAACGAAACATAATAAAAATCTGTGATTTGATTATAAAAATAATAACCTTGGTCAAGTATGTATCAAATTTGGTTTTTGGAACATTTTGTATTTCTACAGCGATCGATATTATTCAGCACGAGCCGCTTTAAACAAACGATACAGTAATCCACTCACGACGGCGGCCGAGCGCGGAATGAGAGTGAGGCAAAGGCAAACAGGCAAAATGTATTTAGTACAATAAATTATTACAAGGCTGCTCAAAATACCGAAAATTACGGCATTTCTCAGACGAAAAAAAAATTATAACTAAAAAAACAAAATGAAACTGCCATTTACATTCAATGGCTTCCAACATGATACTCGTAAATGAAAAGATTAAAAAATGGATTGAGTTGAACAATTGATATTTTCAATAGTTATCTTGTTTACCCCTCCATGATTTAATATCCCTTTAATATTAAAGTAATTAAGGGGGCATAATTTAGATTAGTGTAACTTTGTGAATTTATTATAGAAACAGCAATTATTACATAAAATACAACTTATTAACAAATGAAATTAAAACATAAATACTTCTAATTAACATAATAAATAAATTAAAGGAAAAAAAGTGTTATACTATATTATACAGTATGTAAAGCTTAACTTAAGTAAAAAATACTTGCTAAATCGCCGTCGTCTGTTGGTAGTGTGCCCAAAAGACTGGCTGAGTTGCCTCGCTGTACTGTGAGGCTGATCCGCTGACCAAAATATCTGCCAGCTTTTGGGTCACCAGAGACATTGACAAGGCGTGATGAGATATCTCTGTACAAACGCATTGCTTCAGGACCCCACGGCCCCAGCGTTTCTACGCCAAACGGCACAAACATGTATCCCTCTCCGAGATAATCTCTGCATATTTGGGCCGCTTGTTAGACTCGGCAACAGCAGCAGCCGCGCCTGCCTTCTGTGCAGTCGCCGCGAGATGTGATGGCGCTTATGTGTCAACACAAGTCACTAAGGCGCCCATGTTTCCATGGAATGAGCGTCATTCCATCAGGCCTCTTGCCATCGTCCGCAATATACCGCTTGGCTCTAAAATTGCGGGTACGTTGGCACTAGTTAAACCCGTCAATGACGTCATTAATGGCTGCATGGCGAGGGATACGACCAGCGCTCCGCTGGCACGTCAGGCCGTGGTGTCCGAGAATGTCGACCTCTTTACCACAGCGATCTCAGGCTGATAGCAAGAGAGAAAGTAGTACTATCCAAGTGTTCCGATATTTGATGACGGCAGTGCATTCAACCAGTAACCCGACTCCTTCTCCTCAGATGCTTGGTCATGTCCAGTAAAATACCAATCGCATATTTCTTTTTATTGAATATATTTAGTATTTCATTGACATATTTGTATACTGCTATAGTTGTTGATCTGTTTTTGCAAAGCCATATTGATTTTCATTTAATATATTGAACTTTTCAATAAGAGTACAGTCGATTAGACATAGCAGATTCAAATATTTTGAAAACGTTGGGAGAATAGCAATCGGGCGATAGTTATTACAGTCAGTTTTAGAGCTTTTTTATGGAGTGGTTTAATTATTGAAATTTTTAGGTGGTCTGGAACTTTACTTTCTGTAAACGATTGATTTATTAAGAATGTCATAACTGGGGCTAGTTCTTCGGTGCATTTTCTTATTAGACAAGGCGGTAATTCATCGTGACCGAAGCTACGCTTGTTTTTAAATTACGTATAGCTTTTATAATTTCTTGATTGGAAGTGAGTTGTAAAAGAATGAATTTTTACTGGATCAAGGACAGGCTGGCCGGTCGCTTGTTGAGCCAAAAGTATGCTACTTTCATTTCCAACCGATAAAAAGAAATTATTGAAACAATTAACTATTTGAACAGGGTCCTCAGTGATACTATTTTGGACATTTAATTTTATGTTCTTTTTATTTTGTGTAAGCTTATTGGTTTGCTCCTTTACAACATTCCACATTGATTTTATGACATTGTCTGAATTCTTTATTCTTTTAATATTATGGTTCTTTTTTGAAATATTTATAGTTTTTTTAAGTATTTTTGAGTAATTTTTATAATACATGTTTAGTACTGGATTTTTTGTTTGAGATTGGGTTTTTAAGTCTTTTATTTTTGCACGATGTTTTAATTCCATTTGTATCATGGCTTTTTTTTGTGCTTCTAATTTTTATTCGAATTTTTGTATAGTTTCGTTAAGTATTTGATTAATTTTATTACAAAATGAGTTATAATTTTCATTAATGTTTTATCAATGGTAATTATTTTGCTAAAGTCTACTTCTCTTAATTTAGATTTGAAATGTTGGATATTTTTTTCACTAAAGAATCTTTTTCTAGAATCACACGTATGGCATGTACAGTATTTCGTTCTTTGTAGGTATATTAACTATAACTCCTTTGTGGTCAGAGAGACTCAACTCTACAACATTAATTACGACTTGTTCGACATCAAAATTTGTGAATGTTAAATCTAAGCATGAAGCTGTAGTCTCTGTTACCTAGTTGGTTCTTGAACATGTTGAATGAAAATATAACTACGCATTAAATCTAAAAGTCTTAGAGTTGATGTACTTTGTTTAGCACATCTACGTTAAAATCTCAACCTATTATAACGTTTTTTAGAATTTTTTGCTGTATTCGTTGTAAGAGCTTTTCTAATACACTGTAAAAAGTATCAGGCATTCTGTTGCTGTTTGGCCAGTATACATTTATTACTAATAAATTTAAAACTGGTATTTCTATGCCACATATTTCAATTATAGGTTCTATAGACATAGCGTTTAAATCGTTTCGTTCAATATAATCTATTTCATCTTTCACTAGTATACAAACACCTCCTCCTACTGAATTAGATCGACTGAAATAGGATGCCAGGGTATAACCTTGTACTTTGAGTAGGTCAAGTTTCGCAGCGTTGATCCAGGTTTCAGATAGACAAATAGCGTACATTTTAACTTCATCTGTCCAAGCTTCAATAAATGTCGTTTGTTATTAAAATTTTGTATGTTTTGGTAAATAATCCTTATTTTATTATCAAAACAACATATTTTTTAAGTTGGCGAGGCAGGTCCTGGTTCATTTTCATCACTCCGAAATTCTGTCACTGATTCTAATGTTTTCTTATGCCATAATCTTCAATTTCACACATAAGTGCATCAATGTCTTTAAATATGGTTTGCATTCCATAGTTATTTACGATACCTGTGTGTTTTTAAACATCGTATAATCATATTCTAGATTCAGGTTGGAATCAATTAGGTATGCATACTCATGTGTCATTACATCTAGATGTAGTAAGTTATTAAAACTTCTACTCGCCAGTTAAATAAATTTCGAATTTACAGTATCTAAAGGTAGGCAGACACAAGATGATGTTTGTATGGTAATTTCTGATAATGTTTGTCGAATGTATGTTATTAATTCAAAGTAATTTAGTGGATTTGAAATCTTGATCGCCTATTAGTAATATGCAGTAGTCTTCCATTGTATAATCAGTAAGTTTGGTCTTTAGTCCCATCATAAGAGGTTTTATTCCGTATCCAGTTAGAAGATAATGGCAGATATCTAAATTTCCATGCAAAATCGTTTGCGCAATGGATCTTGTTTTAGTAAACTTGTTAGTACTAAGCATACAAATCTTCTTCTTGTTCTGCTGAGTTATTTTAGAGTTATTTAATTTGTTCTCTTGTTGGTTTGTTATGTCGCATATTGGCGACTTGTTCATATTGCTAATATTCTTTTGCTGCCTGCTTTCTTTAGCCTCACTGGGGTTGTGACCCAATGGTATATTTGTTATAGTAGATGGAGTACTAAATAATATATTAGTCGTATACTTTTTGCATTATTTTCACAGGTATTGTTCTGGGAGCGACTAATGACTTTTTTTGTGGTTGAGCGACAGATGAGATAATTGGTTTATTTTGCATCTTTTGATATTTCTTCTTAATGAATTATTTTCTGATAACAATATTTCCACTTCCATGTCAGCACTTTCGAGCTTAGTTTCCAAATTATTCAGTTTTAATTTCATTTCCTCGAAATCATCCATAGCTAAATATTTATTTTCGGGGCAGCTACGATTTAAAGCGGTGTCTACAGAAATCAACGTTTCACCTAAGTCGTCAACATGGGAAATTGATTGAGAGCTGCTATCACTTATAGATGGATTGAGCTTTTTCGCAATGTTATATTATCAATTGCTCTTTCGTGACAGCTAGATTTACTGCTATCCAAATTAGGAGATTTTTCTGATGACGTATTTCTATTTTTGTCTTATTCTTTAACTGTATGCAAGTTGTGCACTTCCAGGCATTTTGGTGTCTATTGACACCCAACGAGACCTTTTTCAGAAACTATCGTGCAAGTTAAGTGAATTTTCTTTACATATTGAAAAGTTAAATTATCCTTATTCAATATTTTGTTACTACATTTAAAACATAATAGTGATATTTTGAATTTAGTAGAATTAATGATATTTTATTCTAATATTTTGAAGTGATGTTTTATTGTAGTCTTCTCATTTAAAAATCAGAACGAGGAATTTTTTCAAAATTAAAATATTTTCAAATCATATGAATGCGCGCCTTCTAAATGATAATCGTAGATTTAATCAAATTGATCTATTAACATAAATTTGTAGCTTATTTTGCCAGTAAATAATAGATGGTGTAATAATACAAAATAGTTAGTCTCCTTTGATAATCAATTATCAATTATCATAGATGTCGCTTATTTAATTAGATATACATACATTTTAACATTTTAAACTACCGTAACTGTCACTTTAATACTAAGTTAATGTTTTTTCACTTTAAAACAAAAATGAAATGTTGATAGCAATGTCACTTAGTTTGTTAATACTGTTCATTAGGGTTTCACTTTAGAAAGCACTGTCTTATTACAATAAATTCAATACAATAACAATTTATAGTTCACTGCTTCACTGGATTACTTATATTAACTTCGCGCATGCCTTAAGCGCATTAAAAATTACGTATAACATGATTATACGCAAATTTTAAGTAGTTTAATTATTATATATAATTATAATTATTACTATACTTCCAATTTTCCGGTAATTTTATGTCAAACTTCAATGAGTGTAGATGGTGTACAATAACATTTCCAGAGGTAATGGTAAATGGATGGGATATTTTCTTTTACCTGTGTCAGCAGAGCGCCTCGGTCTACTGAGTTAAATGCATTTTCAACATCCATCTTCAGCAGCACCTCACCGCCGCCGTGTTTCAGAAAGGTGCGCGCTGCATGTACAGCCCCTTCGCATCCGCCTTTTATCCCGAAACCTAGCTGCACAGGCTGGAATATGGCCGCGAGGTCTGGCTGGATATATTTGCAGCAAACCTTTGAAACAATGCGGCGAATTGTGTTACCAACTGCTATGGGCCGAATACTCTCATCCTTTTTAAGAGCGCACAGGTTTGCCCCATAAAGTACCTGCGTTATGTTTGGGCAAACTTTTCCGGAAAGCATTAAATTTACAAGTTGCGTCAAGACATTTAGAAGGTCTCGGCCAGTGTTTCCCCTAGCACCTGATAAAAGATCTTTTAAATGTTGAGGTGAAAGACCATCGAGACCACTGGCCGATCCATTACTAAAGGAACTGATCGCAGCCTGTACCTTCTCAGCAGTGGCTTCCGGTGTACGCTCAGAAGGGTCAGGAGCATCTGGTAAATTTAAGGCAGCCGAAGGGAGTGGATGTTTAGCCCTCAGGGAATAAAGTGTAACTTTTATATATAACCTGTCATATTATTTATCTATAATGTGTTGCACGTTGCCGTCTATTCCTTCTTCTAGAATAAATTTGTTACGCATTAAGAGCGAGTACGTTACGCACGCACACAAAGTTATTTTATCATCCAATGTTAATATTTATTCTTAAATGTAAACCGTATGTATGAATTTATTTATTTTTGTACCATTTTATATTGTTAATTTTTATTACTATTTTATGGTTTATAACAAAAATAATTTTATCGTTTCGTCAAATCACACACATGTTTTAATTAAAGACGAGTGGATGAATAAATCGAGGTTAAAAATTTACTTTTGTTTTTATGATAATCGCTTCGAAACTAACTTTTGTACTTAACTTTGATGCACAGTTGTGTAAATAACCTAAAATATTAATGGCATGATAGCAATTAAACACATGTAATATTTTTATTATATAATTTGAAAAAAAACTAAATATAATGAATATACCATGAACAAAAGTAAAGTTTTCTGCACTTTCAGCTATTTAAAATTAGGTGTTAAGTAGGAATATAGGTAAACATTGTCTCTTTTCTCTTATAACTAAACGATATCACTAAAAACGTTAACTATAATAAAAATATTACTCTTGTCTTAAAATCGACTCATAGAAGTAGCGATATTCTGGTTTCACATAATAGGTCGGAAAAAGTTTCTTCGTATTTTATATACAAATTCAAGAAATTTTTTTTCAAAGTTATTTATAATATAAATGTGCCATTTTGTTCGATAACTTGTTATCATCTTGTAGGTAGTGACATAATCCCGTTGCTGTAGAAACCTTGGAATTTTTGATCAAAAAAAATTCGCCAGTAGTTTTGACAGTCCTCTTTTAATGTTAACCTAACACTACCCAAAGAATTCTGAAGAGAGCGAAAGAGGTGAAAATCTGAGGTTGCAAGGTCAGCACCATATGGTGGATGCATTAACACTTCCCAACCAAGCTGTCTCATTTTTTGCTGAGTGGTCAAAGATGTGTGTGGTCTGGCGTTATCATGATGAAAGACCACCTTTCCTATTGATCAATTCCGGCCATTTTTTTCTCAATTTCTTGCTTGTGTCTCATTAGTTGTTGGTAGTAGAGATCCGAATCGATGGTTTTGCCTGGCGGTAGAAGCCCGTAATAAACGATGCCCTTCCAATCCTACAATACACACAGCATCACTTTATTGCGTGTTAATCCGGGTTTCGCTACAGTCTGTGGAGCTTGACTACCCTTTGAACATGATCTTTTTCGCACGTTCTTGTCGTAGGTGATCCACTTTTCATCACCAGTGATTAATCTTTTCAAAAATGGTTCGGTTTCATTACGTTTCAACATAGAATCGCAAATAAGTACACGATTCATTAGGTTTCTTTCAGTGAGCTTGTGTGGTACCCAAATATTGAGCTTTTTTGTATAACCAGACTTTTTCAAATGGGTCAAAACAGTATTTTGGTCAATCCTCAACCTCGGCTATGTCGTAACTACTAATATGCCGACTTTGCTCCATTTTTTCAAAAATAGCATCGACTTGGGCGACCCGAGCGAGCTGCATCTTTGACATCAAAATTTCGGGACTGAAAATGCTTGAACCAATTTTGTGTTAATCTTACTGACACTGCATTAGGTCCATAAACGTCGCAAATTTTTTCGCGGCTTGAGTCGCATTTTTCCCTTTTTTCTAATAAAACTTCAGAATGTATCAAATTTCTTCGTTAGATTCACTCATTTTGGCGGACAGAAAAACAAATGAAAAATGACGGGAACGTGTGTTTTATTTTTCTTTTTTTTAATGTCCTTTAAGCACATGAGTAGATAAACGGAAGAATGAACTTGTAGATAGCGTACAGACAGGGTCCAAGTTCTGCTGTTCTGTTAGGAATTCATTATTATTTTCTCTCAGACGTAGATAATCTTTAAGTATTGATATTAAAACCAGCCAGATACAAACAATACAACCAAAGAGATTTTGTTTCAATTTTATACAAACAAAATACGAAGAAATTTTTTTCCCCGACCTATTACTTAAGTTGATTTTAGAGATTCTCTTCTTTTCCACTGATACAGTACCATATTTTCCGTTTATACGTGGAATTTCTACATCAGTGGGTACTTGAGATCTTTTTTATGAATGTCCACCTTTTTGAAGAGTGTCATTTCATCGTATGTTTCTTTGTATAGATAGGAATTGTGTTCATCCACGCGTATCCGTTTAATTCCATCTCTAAACCTTACTTTTTCATTGTTGACATCTTTTTTTCTGTTAATCAAATTAAATTTTGCTTGTAGCTCACCAATTTTTCTGAAATTTTCGGTCAATGCTTTGTATATAATGCTCCGGTATTGGTTAGGAACATAAACTGTATCATGTTTCCTAAGGACTTTTTCTATCCTACCAAAATCACGATCCGAATAAAGTTTGTACATATTTTTATTTCGGGAGTAATGTGACTGTTCAGCAGGAAAACTTGAAATGTGTGCTTTAATAGGTTGGGTAACGTCGTCATTCATTTTGTGTGGACGATTCTGATGCCTACCTCTCCGATCCACTTTTGGAGCTGAAAGTCCGTCCTTGCTATCTTTTATCTTAATAAGATCACTTTTTTGCGACCTATCTGGTATATCCCACACAAACCTAACTTGCATATTTCTTTCGTGATTCACAATACTGCTGAATATTAACACATTCTTACTATTGGAATCTAATGAATAAAAGCTGTTTAAAATAGATTGCCGATCTTCAAGTGACAAATTATTGGGGCATGTAAGCCTGCACTTCTCGTGGCATAAAATCCCTTCCTGGTTGGTTTTCTTCGGTACTATCTCTCCTTTGTAAGACACATATTTCTCTCCTTTTGCTCTAGCTATAGCTGCAGACTTTTTCTTCCGAGATTCTTCATTTCTGGGGTGTTTCTTCGATTTGTTTTCTTTGGGTGGAATATCTTAGTTTTTTGGCATATTATTTTCTTCCTATAAATCTTCACGTTTGTGTTGGTTACTAGAGAGAATAATAAGGTTTTTTGCTTTGTACTATCGGCATGCTCACTTATGCAACTACAAGGACTAGAGCTTGAGGGGCTTTCCAGAATCAAAATATTATCGGTACCCAAAGAAAAGTCGCCATTTCGGACAGAAGGGCATACATTCTGCAAGACAACAGAACAGCTTTTTCTTTCACAGGGAGAGTAGTAGAATCTGTAGGTTCATCTAGGGAATTCTCTATAATATCTGAATCTGCGTCACCTAGAGAGCAAGAAATGTTCATATGACTGCCGAAACTTATGTCTTGACCGCTAGTAGAAGGCTCACTATTTTCATATCTGTTGATGCATTAATTTTGAGGGCAGGGCATAGCTTCCTTACGAGAAATAAGAAAGGGCTTAAGCACATAGAAGACATGCGAACAGAAAGCACTTAAATGAAAAGACATACCACAGATAGAAAAACGGTTTTCGTTTTTGAAAAAAAAAACGGAAAAGTGCGGCCGGCCAATTTGATTTTTTTTTACTGATTGTTGTATGGGTCCTTAGGATCAAACTTTCAAAATTTTATCGCAAGTTATATCGCATATTTCATCCATACACAAAAACTGCTTAACTCTTCAAACCGACAGACAGACAGACAGACATCCTAGGCTGAGTAATAGAGTCCCGTTTTCACTCTTTGGGTACGGAACCCTAAAAATCCGTCATTACTTCATACAAAACGGTAAAAAGCAACGATATACGTTAATAAACTCTTCATAGATCATTATAACCACTTCCAGTTTTTTTTATAGGATAAAGGTGACAAACGAGCACACAGGCTACCCGATGGTAATTGGTTGCTCTGGCCCATAGACATCTACATCTATCCTCGATTACGAATCGAAATGCAGATGCGTCGTCAACAGTGAGGACTAAGATGGAACGCCTCGTTTCCAGGAAAAAAGGTTTCCGGTTCTCTACACTCACCATACGAAACACAGCAGCATTAAGCTGCTATTTTACGCTGGTATTCTGTGAGAGCGTGGTCCTTCCCCGGTCGAGCCGACCCATTCGTGCCACAACTATACCAATAATATAGCTGCAGCAGGGCTCTACCACGTAATAAGTTCAGCAGAATTTTTTCAATTGTTCAATGAATATGTGTAGGTGTACTTTAATCTAAAATAATATAATAAAATAAACTATAATAGTTTTAATGTCAAAAACTTATCAAGTTATGAAAATAACACTTACTTTCAATATTTTTGAGGTTATGATGATCGAGTTTTTTCCACTACAGAACTACCAACAGCAGCTTCCACCAGTAATTTTGCTCTTTTTTGCTCCTGCCATTGCTTTTTCACTTTACCAATATCAATTAAGTATTTTAAACAATATTTTCTTCATACACAAGCCACACTAAGCACATTATTAAAAAGCGCGCGAGAATGTGACAGAATAAAAATCAAAACAATTGAATGTCGTGAATGAATGAAGATGTTATGTATGTCACATAACACCTTCATTCACTGAAAAGTGACGTCGCGTCTTTCGACCATCGTAAGCTGAGTGGAAGAAGGTGTTATGTCCGTACATATCAACTTTTTTCCACAATAGAAAAACAAAGTTTTTACTTTATTTATCTGAAAGGCAGTGATATGAGCCCATATCTCCTTCATCCAATGCCATTTTCAAACTGAACTGAACATAACACTTTTCTCAACATTCTATTTTCAAAATGTGCCTTAAATCAATGGTCTGTAGTCATTTTGTATCGACATGTCATCTTCATCCACTCACGTCTTAATTTTGTTCTGTTGCAACGATGTCCATCCAAAGTTTGTCTGGAGGAAATCGCTTTTAGCCATAAGACAGCCCATTACACCATATTTCTTTTTGCTTCTTTTTTTTTTTGTTCATATTTATATATTTTTTGGAATACAATAAAGTGTTATCTATCTATCAAACTATAAAGATCAATCAGTCAATATAATTACAGGCTGCGAGGCATTCCATCTTATTTCTCAGACGTTGTTTCCAAAGACTGCAACTGACCACTTATAATTAGATACATCTTATAAGACGCAAGCGTGTCTCTTAACCGCAAAAGAAGTCAGCTCACGTGGTCTCCTTCTTTCCAAAACGTATCATTGGAATTCACCGACCGCTATCAGTTTTGGAGGTTGAGATTTCCTCGAACCTAAACTTTGAACGGTACATTAACTGAAGGACTAAAGCAAGAGCAAGGAAATCAGGTGTCCCCGCAAAAGTGCGACGGTGTTTAATATATGGTACAACTCTACTTCACGGTGAGACAGTTGCTTACACCATATGAAGCACAAGTCTGGTCGTGCATTAAGTACTACTATATATAACTACTTACTACTACTACTAAATGGGTTACTATTACATGGGTTAGTGCTACAAAATTGCACCTAGTAACTTTGGACTGAATTGAAAGGCGTTCAAAGAGGCTAATTGGTAACCTGAATCGTGTTAAAGCCAATCTTATCTGTCAATTTGCAACACAGGCGCAAAACAGTAAAGCACATAGTAAATTTCGGTGTTCTACGGAATACATTAGGGAGACTGTGCGCAGAAATTGCATGACTTAATTGCATACAGAAAACGAGCAAAAAGAACAGAATGGAATAATTCTTATTCAATACAGGTCACAAATAATACTAATTGAAAATCATTTACTTTTTTACCACTGGTTCGGAAACTTCTGTCCTGGGAAGAAACTGCCAGAAAACCAGCCTGAATATATGGCATAGTGAAATAATTCTTACACCGCCACTACACGGTTTGAAAGAATGCGTAAAACTTTTTGTTAATGACATCATATGGTTGTATGCATTTGACCACACTTTTAATTGACCTGATCAAAATTATCGCTTATAAGTGACGTTGTATTTTTTTATAAATAAGTTATTTTTTTATTGTATAAGGGTAGCAATCGAGCACGCAGTACACCTGATTGTAAGTAGTTGCTGTGGCCCATAGACATCTACATCTATGCTATTTTGCGAATAAAATGCAAATGCTTTGACAGCCGTGAGGACTAAGATGGAATGCCTCTTTTCCAGTAAAAAGGGTCTCCAGTTCTCTACACTCACCATACGAAATACAGCAGCGTTTAGCTGCTATCTTACGCTGGCATTCTGTGATATTATGTGTGAAATAAGTAATAAACCGATCGTGTTGTTTTTATACCTAAATCCATTCGTCGGTTTCACATTTGTGAACCACAAAACACATCAGAACATTTTAAATGTCTAAAATATATCTACATCTTTGATAAGCTATCGCTTGTTTTAGTGTTTATGATGAAAATCAATGTAACGATAGATCATATTAGACAAAATAGTGTAAACATAACAAGCAAAGCCTCCTATATCGTCCACTTGATCGTTTTTATACAAGTGATAGGTTACCTGATGTAAATTTTTTTTTAAACTGAAGTGATTAATAAATTAACAATCCATTCGTCTGATGGCAATGGCTACTGTAGTGCATGGACAACTGCAACCAACTTCAAGCTAGTCTTCTTTGTTTGATGACGTCACATCTGAGGACAAAAATGGAATGCCTCACAACCTGTAATCATAATGGCTCTCTATACCCTTCAGATCAGAACAAAGAAACGCAAACACTGCTATTTGCACTACTAGTTAAGACGGTGTTTATCTAGTGAACCGTACACCATATATCTAAAATAATCTCCATGTTTATCTGTCTCTCTGTGACTAAAGTTTTCCTTAGGGACTATTCCATGTTACATATAATATGTATTTACTCAAATCTGTATTACTCAAATGCAGACTTGGCGTAAAAATTCTGTCCTCCACTATATTTACAAAACTATCGCTGAGCAAAAAAAACAATAAAAAAGCATTTAAATAAAACTAGTTTCGCGTAAATATAAGAAATCATTAAAAAAAAAACATTTAAAAATAGTTATCAGTATTATGTCACTTTTAAGCATCTTTTCAAACAGGAAAATATGCAACAAATTGTAGTCCACCATCCTCTCATCAAAATGATTATTTAAAAATCTTATGAGGTGTTAAATTGCAAACATAGAGGCACGTGTCCAGTAGTAAACACTTACAGCTTTATATAAAAGGAAAAAGAGAAAATTAACTTTTTTATCAGCCGACTTCAAGAATGTTCACAATTATAGTGTATGTTTTCTTTTTAATAAGATAATGGTGACAAATGAGCACTCAATCCAGTTTTGTAAGTATAACACACGGTATATTCGTCAATTGTGAACCGATTTTAAAGATTTTAAAGATTCTTGCTTAGCTATTAAATAGGTTATACTTCAGTGGTGGTCTCATATAAATTTGGAAACAATATTTTACCCCTAAGCTTGGCAAAATAGGTGATAAACTTTGTAATATAACTATTAAGACGACATTGAGATTGTGATATCGCTTATTCCACTCAAAAGAGTTAAAAATTACTTTTGTCTTATACCTTACTCTTTAAAATGCAAAATGAAAAATCTGCATAAAAGATCCTTCAACAGAAAAGTACGAATGAAATATTACAGTCTCATTACTTGCAGAAGAGATGAAAAATTATTACTTAAAACATTTTTACGTTGTCGTTCTGAACTCGAAAACTCGACAGTTCATTAATTTATTCCATAGACTTCGAATATTATATATTTATATGTCGCAGCCAACTAGCTTAGTTAGCCTTTCAGTTAACAGCCTAGCCCTTTTACCAAACTCGTTGAATGAAATTAATAAGGTCTACATGCTACGTAATGTCGTTATTCTGTGTCTAATTGTGCGCTATGTTCTATGTTATATAAATGTACGCGGCTTTAGAGTGGACCAAGGGCCACCCCAGCCTCACCATAACCTACTTTCGCTGATATAACAAGATAGGTGTAACGTTTTTTTAGACGCATCGTCTGAATATCATTCAGGCCGCTAGTCGAACGGCGCCGTTTATTAAAAAGGCTAGGCTATTAACTGAAAGGCTAATTAAGCTAGTTGACTGCGACGTATATAGTAGATTTACTCATTCATTACAGTCTATCTCAAAAGTCCACTGCTGATCAAAGGCCTTCCTTATAGCTTGTCTCATAGAGAGGATTTTGCCATAGTTGCTATGCTTGGCAGGGTTGACAACGGCAGTTTTTTACGGTTGTTATGAGGAAGATGCTACTGCCCAATCTTCTGTTACAGTATCAAGCTGTCGACTCTTCGCATTCTTACGCCGCCACACAGCGATAATAATATTATAGAAATTTATATTATAATTTAATTATCATCATTACAGTACAGGTATTCTGATAGAATAACACATAAGAAAAAATAATAATATGAAAACATAAGAAAATGCTACCGCTCCCAATTAATTGTTTCTTCCCAATTAATTGTTGGTTCTTCGAGCTAGGTATATGACCGGCCAATTGCCACAACAATAATTATCAATACAATACAATAATAACACCGCACATTTAGAATTAATGATAGGAACATACAAAACCTATGGTATAATTTTGTTCCTTTGGAGGTAGGCAAAACCCTTTTGTAGGACGCTACACGCTACGGGCGTAGACCCGTCATCTCCTACCGGACTATGAGAGTGATTTTCCTCACTCTCATAGTCCTACCGAATGAAGAGTAAGTATAAACGCACTTATGCTTGGGCACTATAATCCCGTCCTGCTCAGGTAGCTAGTCTTCGTCGAGACTTGCCACCGTGACTGAAATTCATTTGAAAGGCATTTTTATTATTATTGTTAAGTCACCTTTTAAATAACAAATGTAAGTATATTAATAGATCATATTTATCAAGTATCTTAATGTAAAATATTACATAATAACATTACATGTACCTATCGTGTTGTTGTATAAACAGCTGATATATGTTTGCGTGTGCCATTGAATCGAAAATAGAAAGGTTATCTAAGATAAGCGTAATAAAGATTAGAGTACTCACGATTCTTGGCTTTCTTTTGTTACAAGAAATGATAACTATGGCTTCGTAGTTATAATATTCTGCAGAGCAAACATATGATTTTATATTTGAACTACTACAGGAACCTGCCGTCCGATTTCTAAAACAACATTCGGCTGATTTTTATATATAGCTAACGATCTGCCCCGGCTTCGCACGGATCTGTATCTGGATTCTACAACAACGCCACCTATCGGGTCCAACTATTGCCTATAACCTTCGTGGAAGTGCAAGCAATATGTTGACAAAGTTTTACAGCAATCTGATGAACGGTATGGCAGCGCATAAAATACGAACAAACAAAACTTAATTTTTATATATTAGGTTATATTATTTTATATATAATATGATTATATTATAGATATTTAAAATGTATTTATTCACTACAGATAAGAGTTATTCGTACCATATATAATATAACTACATTCCTTATTTTTTCATAAAACCAAGGGACTAACAAACCATCACACAGAGATGTTTTAAAGAGATTAAGAGAGAAGTTTTTCTTTAGTAAAATAAGGGTTACAATTAAGCACACATCCACCTGATGGTAAGTATATGCTGTGGTCCATAGACATCTACGTATTAAAAATCAAAACGCACATGCGTTGTCACCCTGAGGACTAAAATGGAATGCCTCGTTTCCAATAAAAAAACCAGCCAAGTGCGAATCAAACTCGCGCATGAAGGGTTCCGTACCATCACACACGTTTTTAGTAGGGGAGCCCTCTATAATTTTTTATTTATTTTTATTTTTATTATTTTTGCTGTAGCGGCAACAGAAATACACATTCTGTGAAAATTTCAACTGTCTACCTATTTACGGATCGTGAGATACAGCCCGCTGACAGACAGACGGACGGACAGCGGAGGCTTAGTAATATAGTCCCGTTGGTTACCTTTCCGGGTACGGAACCCTAAAAAGGGTCTTCGATTCTCTACACTCATGAAACACAGCAGATGTTTAAACTACTTTGTCACAATTTCTTTTTTCAATCCACCTGATTGTAAGTGAATACTGCAGTCCGTGGACACCTGCAGCCTACTTCAAGCAAAGAAGGCTACAGAAGCCTCACAGCCTGTAATTAGACTCCCTACTGATAAAATGATTGATATTCATAACTTTAACATTGCACAATGACAGATATTATTACTTCATTGCAGCGAAGCTCAAAAATAGTTATGTAAAGAGTAATAATTGTCTCTGGCTGGTGTGTATGTCCGTTTCTATATCCGGTCATAACTCTTATACATATCATAGGTTATGACAAATGATATTATCTCAGTCTATATAATCACAATACTGGACTCATTGTTTTAGAACTGTTAATTCGACTGTGTTTTGGGATACCAGTTCAATAAACAGCTTTTACCATGTTAAAAAGTTTATGGCAGAGAATGTTAAATATAAATATTTGTGATCTTTTCGAATCATATTTTACTTAAATTTCATGATTTAATAAAATAAACATGAAGTAATATTTTAAACTTTATTAAAAGTTAGCAAAAACTGTGTTGATGCCCCGCGAAACCAGCTTGAAAATAGTGTGAGTCGAGTCCTGCCACTCCTTTTAGACAATAAGTACCGAGAATGCACCCTTCCAATTTTTTTAAATAGAATATGTGTGACAAAAGAACGAACAGACCACCGGACACAATGGGTTTCTTGCTGGTTCTGTCCAGGGGAAAGAACCAGCAAGAAACCCAGCAGGACTTTCTTTAAACATTAATTTGCAATATAATATTTTATACAATTAAATATGAAAAAAATAGTAACAGCATGGTAGCGATAACCTCATTCCCAGGGGTTATTATCAATCATGCCTACTTTTTAGTAGTATAATAACCCTTCTTATACAATATTCGCTTAATAAAAATTTCAAAGGCCTATATACTATTCCTCCGGCCTGGCATCTATTATCTCTATTAGCAAGGAAGAAGTCCGCTGCGCCGCCCCAATACGGGTATAATATGGCGCATTTGCCCTGACCTAATGATCTCCAGACCGAATTTCTGTCACGGCGGTCAGTCTCAATGTAGACTAGTCATCTACGCAGGACAGGATCATAGTGCGAGTGCACATAGCAAAAGTACTCCTTCTCTATTCCCTCACTCTCATAATCCAATGGGATTATCGTCCCATCGACCCTGACCTACCACTGCTCAACGGCCTGAAAACATTTTACTCTCAATATAGCACACACCTTCACCCAACGACCTAAACGCGATACTAAAATAATCGAAGTGCTAATTTCTGCACAACTTTTCCATTTATAAACAATCGATAACAATTCTTTGACCTTAAACGATTAGGCGAACGTTATTCCGCATGAGCGACCAATTATCTATACCTATTAATATTATTTTAATTTTACCACTTTATGTTGAACAGAGATAAGTTATTGCCGAAGTAATTATTGCTATAATAGGTTCTAATTATAATATACGGGTCATATACAGGTCTTAATTAAAATAATTACTTTGTACATCAGGCTCAGGGCCGTGCTTTGTAGCATTCTTTAGGGGGAAGCCTACGTTCAGCAGTGGACTTGTTATGATGATGGTGATTTCTTACATATGAATCTATTCCAAGTTCCAATTATTTCTACTGATTCTTTGAGTCCTTACCTCCGAAACGTATTCAAAATATTTCTTTATCAAACTTTTCCATAGTTATAAATACTAAAGATTGCAGTAGAGAAGTTTCACTTGCTTTCTACGCCTAGATTATGCCTCATCCATCCGGATACACTTTGTGACCGCTATTACCTTGTCCGTTATCTAATAGGAAGCACTACGGATGACGTCATAGATTAAATTATCTATATACTTAACCATACATAACGTATACTTTTTGACAACCGTGTAATATACCTAAGTTCAAAGATAAAACATAAACTCTCACGCCTGTCACCCAGAGGGGTAGGCAGAGACTATGGACTTCCATTTGGCACGATCCTGACACAGCTCTCTCGCTTCTTTCACATTTATTTATCTACGCATACACGCTTGTTGGTTAAAGGTACTCTTAACTTGGCCCATCTTCAATATATCGCCAATTTAGTCGATGAACTTCCGTCCAGAGCGTATCGTGCTGACTCTACCACACACTTCTGCTGTATAAATTTGCTTTGTCACTCTTCAAGCATTCATTTATCCTACGTTTATAAGCCACCAAAGGATTCCTTTCTTAATCCCGGTCACAACATTTCGTGCAAACCTCACTTTTCTCTTATCATACAATTTCTTTAAAAAAATATTTAAGTCTAACCAAACATACTATAATTGTGTTTACACGAGTTCTGCGTAGGTTATCTATCTACGGATCCAATCAAAATTTGTTTGTTTTATAATATTTCAAACTCGTATTATATTACATTCAGCTTATAAAAAATTAGAAAAGTGTTAATTATAAATTTCAAGTTAATTTATAATTTTTAATGGTCGCACTTAATTACAAATGTTGTTCTTTTTTTAACTTGAAATACGAGTGCATAATCTTTTCTGTCTCGTAGCCCGATTCGGTAATAACTAACTTCTCTCACAGAAACACTTTCTGTCGCCAAGAAGCACTAATGTGACCAATTTTGAAAGGTACAGGTCCAATATGGAAAGCCAGAACAATTACTTTGAGTTAAGAGTAACTAAGACTAAGAGTCATTTCATCTTCGTCTTCAAAAGTATCAACGATTCCTTAATGTGATGTGCTAAATAACAATATATTTGAATATGTTTTCAGATATTCAAGTGTTGTAGATGACATTTACCATTGATGCTGGTTGAACGTAAATGACATCGTAACTCGCTTTCACCTTGATGTAAAAATTCGCTTTTGGATTTTATAATACAGCTGTCTATTTATTTAGAAACAGTACTTGTGGGTTAAATGATTTAAAGCATCTTGAATGCATGTCTAGACTGAATAAAATGCTGTTTATCGCAGACAAAGGTGTCCAAAAATTATTATTTTATAAGATATTCCACTTTCGAAATTCAAACGTGGAAAATTTTTTTTTGGTAAAACTTTTATCTAATAGCGACTCATTAAATAGTGTCAATTAATAAACAATTATTAATATGCGAGGGATATAGCGACCGATCTAATGGCATCGGCTGGTCAGCGTCATTATGAAAAGATATATCGTTACCGTTACCGTTAAAGCCGATCAAAAGTCCACTGCTGAACATAGGACTCCCCATAGATTGTCTTATAGATATTTTACTGACAATAACTGAAACACCGCCAATAACAGATTCTTGCCAGACTCGGGAATCAAATCCGGGACCACTTAATCAGCAGTCGCGCTTACGATCACTAGACCAATCAGTATATACATATATAACAATGGAATAAAGATAATATTAGAGTGATCATCAGAAATTAGACGGCTCCGTGGCGCAGTGGCTTAGCAATGAGTTGCAGCGCTGGGGGCCGCGGGTTTGAATCCCGCACGGAACATGTATTTGTATGGCCTACAAATAATTGTTCCGGGTCTGGATGTTTGTCCTTGTGCAATTTATGTTTGTAAACTGTCTCCACGATACAGGAGAAAATACTAGTGTGTGGGTAGCGTTTTTTTTTTTAAAAGAAAACAAAAAGGAAAACTGCTAATATAAATAGATTATTTAATTAAATTTTAGTTGTTATTTCGGCTTGAAAAGGCTGATGGTAGGGTGTATCTTTAGACGTAAATTGCATGCCTTGAGTAAAATATTATCTTTTGTGTTCTCATCTTAATTATTAAAAAGAGAAGAATTTTTTTTTATTTATTATTTATAAAATGTTCCATTTCCGATATTTTCTAAGCACATCTGGAAAACCTACAAACCTCCCGCTGGCCGGCTAGTAGACAATTTATCCGAAGTGTCCGTTTAGATCCGTAGTGTATTTGCATGAAATAAAAGCATGTCGATGCCAACAACTGGGATCACTTTCGCATAGTGGAGCTCGATTGGTTTTGAGTCGACCGTCGCGCGTATTTTATTTTGAACAAAGCCAGTTGTATTTTATTCACTTAAATAAAAACTGAATGCTTTTATGATTGTTTAGAATCGATCTTGCTCCGTAAATACTATGCGATGTTGTGCGATGATCTGTATTAATGCGTTCAAGTAAATACCAATAAATAATAATACTCTTTTCAAAAAACGATTTTATTTGTACAGACAAACAGACAAAAAATAAAATGACTTGCGATAATGGGTGTAACATCTCTATTTCGTCAGGTGTAAAATACAAAAATGGCGACGGAGAGTACCGTCAGAGTCAAAGCACAGAATAAATAATATTACACGTCAACATATGTACTACGTACAGAAGTTGCACTCCTTTGATGTTGCGTACTTGCCGACGTTTTAACAGCCTACATAATTATTATTAATTATATAAATCACGCACGCAAGCTGCATTAAACTTTATCACTGCGCTCAAGTATCCTTAAAGCTTTGCATCTTTTCTCCTTACTACGTACGATATTTTAGTGCTTTCAATAAATATTAAAAAATACAGTACGTATGTCTTATATTTTTTTACAGTCTTTAAATTAACGGTATTTAAATTGAAGAGTGGAAAAGTTCTAAATCTGACATATAATTTTAAAGAAATGCTGGTGGGAAAACATAGACACGGAGTGATAAAACTTATGTTAGTTAATAATTTTAGTAAATTATTTGCTGGTTTTTCCATTATGTTTTAAAAAAATTCTATGAATGTATTTTCAATAATAATCATATAAATATACTTATAAATTGCACTAACACTTATACAACCATTTTATCTTTTAACTAAATGTACTAAACAATAAACAAAAATATTAATACAGTATATACAAAAAATCTATTGACGTAAACAGTGTTAAAAACCCTTGAAATTCACTAGTACGTCGCCCGCCTAAAACGCGCTAGCCCTGACTGCGTACGCAACATGAGGTTCCGCACGATTGTAGGTATTAATATCGCGCAGGTAGCAGGAGTGACAGAGGCCTGGTCAAAGGTGCTAGACGTCTGATACTGCGATCATAAATCCGCCTCAAGCGTGACGAGTGAGGTCCATCTCCAAGTGTGGAGTCTTACGAACTGATGAGGAAGAACAAGGAACCTACCGCAAATTTTATTGATTGAGATCTAACGGTCTACTTTTATCTTCTTTTATCTTTTGACTATGGTACTACTTTAAAAACTTTTCATACCATCATTACCGCCTATCTTATGTCCACTGCAAAACTGAGATTGCCACATAGGGGAGATATTTGACATATCCTGTAGGTTGGCAAACGCAGTTTTTTTATTATTTTCTATCATTATCAGGATGCTATTTCTCATCTCCTGCTTCAGTCTCTCTCTATCACCTCTTACAACAACCAAAGATATGGGGGATTCTGTTACACCGCCACTACACGGGAAATAATAATGTTATAATAAAAAATGTTATATATATACGTTTGAAATTTAACTCATGCGCAAAATGTAGACTTCTCCGGGCAATTATTAAACAACATTAGAACAATTTACTCCAAGATCACATCAACCAACTGTAGTGTAATATCGTATGGCGTGTGAAAAGACAACCAGATAATATTTTTAGTGGTAATGATGCATTCCATTTTAGACTTCAAACAACTTGAGACAAATTATCTGCTTTTTGAACATAATCAATTTTATCTACCGACTTCAAACAGGAGGAGGCACTCAATTCGACTGTATGTTTTTTTATGTATGTTACTTCATAACTTTTTTCTGGGTGAACCGATTTCGATTATTCTTTTTTTATTTGAAAGCTGGTGCTTCACATGTGGTCCCTTATAAATTTGATCAAGGTCTGACTAACAGTTTTTGAGTTATTCTTAACAATTTATATTGAAGTCGGTTACAAATTTTTTAATTTTTAATTATATATCATCGAAGACAGATATAGATGTGTATTTGAGTCACAGATCATCTCCCACCTCCTCAACTGCAAAATTCATAGTCTTCTTACCATCAAGAAAACTGCGTGCTCGTAAGTCACCCTTGCCTGTATAAACAAATGGAACAAAATAAATAAATAAACAAATTGAAATACATTAAAGTACTTAAAAATATAGTGCGGTTACCTTTTATATATAAGACTGAAGTGTAAAACGAAATTACAGAGCACCTAATGGTAAGTGACTACTGCAGTCCATGGACACCTGCAGCCAACTTCAAAAAAAAAGTTTATAGATGCTTTGTCATCTCTGAAGACTAAGATGGAATGCCTGTAATGATACTGGCTCTCTATGCCCTTCAGACCAGAACACAGTTACTTGGCGGCAGCAATAGACTAGAGGGTAGATATGGAACCTACCCAGACGGACTTCTAGGATGAAAGGGAGTCCTACCGTAAATATCTTTTAATTAATGTAATCCGACAGCAGAATTTATCAACTACAAGCGAACCGTCCCGGCTTCGCACGGGTGATTTCTGGATCTCGACAAGAGCGCCGACTACCGGGTCCAAATGTACTAGTAAATTTGAGTCATCTAGGGACCCATTTAAACAAACACAAAAAAATTCTAGTTTTACGGATTTTATCGCGTATATTAACTTATTTTATATTCCCGACGTTTCGAGTACTTTACAGCACCCATGGTCACGGGGGGGACTGAGGTATTTGACGTCCCAATGTCATAGTTAACCACGGTTACCTCCAGATTAAAAATTTAAGTTAATATACGCGATAAAATCCGTAAAACTAGTTTTATTTAAATGTGTAGTGTTCGCGTAAATATAAGAAATCATTACAAAAAATTTCATCAAATCGGTTTTTGAGTTTTAGCGAGAGATATAATTTAATTTTATGTTGTAAGAATCTTACAATAAATAAAGTTATTCTACAACCTCCGTTGCAAAATCATGCAATAAAACTGTCTTTCGCAAGAACGGAAACAGGAAACGCGAGACGTTAAGCATAGTAGAAAAAATAGATAAATACTTTATATTTTCTATCTTTAATTAGTAAGATTAACCAATTATATAATATCAAAGTACTTTTAATTCTACAGCTATCAAAAATATAACTGTTTCAGACAAGTCATAGAAAATGCATTAAATTTGTTACTATTATTGTGATTATATACCTATTGCTCGGTTTTTTATACGATGAGATCGTATTATTATATATTTTTCGCAGTGATAGACGAACATCTAAATTAATATTTATTAGCTACCTACTACTTCAGTGTGTTGTTTAAAAGTTAGTAAAATTTATACATTAATACGTAAAGGGAAAACTTTGTGACTAACTTTTTTAAGAAGTGTGAGATTTGGCATAGTTAGTTTATATGGAGAAGGAAAGTTACAATTTATACATAAATATGTGCTACAAATAAATT
Source organism: Parnassius orleans (assembly GCA_029286625.1). NCBI lineage: Eukaryota > Metazoa > Arthropoda > Insecta > Lepidoptera > Papilionidae > Parnassius > Parnassius orleans. The sequence goes on from JAGSMP010000137.1 coordinate 2,699,576, forward strand.
AAAATAAAGTAAAATGAAATAAAACATTAATTGTTTATGTTCATACTGCCAATGCCAATTGTCGAACACATAACAATTTATGGTCAAACAGTCGCACAGAGTAGTAGAGATTGTCACCAAAAAAATTTAAATTTGTGCCAACAAAACAATTACTGACAGATTGACTGAATAAGCTGTGAATTTTGTGTGATTTCTAATGTTCCCTCTTCAATAGCCTTTGGAATGTATGTCAAGGAAGAAAAGCGTTCTTTTTTTATATTTTGTATGTGTACATATCTGTATTTTCTATATGTACAGTTGAAAGCATAGATTATAGATACTGAGTATATATGTATACTGAAAATTGAAAATGAAATACAGCCTACTTTAATATACAAATTTAAAAAAAATTACGAATTACGGTCTAATTTCGACCACCAGACGACCACCAGTACTTATTAACTTTTTCATTTAATAGGAAAAAATAATATTATTCCGTCCCATTGCTGTAAATTCTACTTTATGACGATGACTACTCCCACGTGGTAGAGCAACGCTGCAGCTATATTATAGTTGTAGCACAAATGGGTCGACTCGACTGGGGTCCACGCTCTCACAGAATACCAGCGTAAAGTAGCAGCTTAATGCCGCTGTGTTGCGTATGATTACTTCCAGGTATTCCATCTTAGTCCTCAGGGGTAACAAAGACTCTGCATTTTGATTCTTAATCGTGGATAGATTAAGATATCTACGGGCCACATCATCCACTTGCCATCAGATGGGTTGTGTGCTCATTTGTGATTATTTCACAACAAGACAAGTTTTACAGTATTAATGGACATAATTCCACTTTGTTTAATAATGTGACATTATAAAATAGACTTGCTACATGATGTATTTACAAGTAAATTATTAATAAAAACAAAGAACCAAAATGCAGATATCAATTATTTAATTACAACTAATGGGATATTCGTCAGAATACGCATTAGCCAAAAAAGTTATTACCTTCGCCGAGAAAAGTAAAGTTTAGTTTAGTAAATTAAGTAAAGTTACAACCTATAGACGTTCCACCGCTGGGCACAGGCCTCCTCTCACTTCTGAGAGGGTTTTAGGGCAAGGAAATGTCCGCCGCGCTGCCCTTTGACATGATGAAACCCAATCTAACGACAACACACAATTTAAAATCCGTCAAGCTGTTTAGGCTTTAGGCTACAGAAGGTTACAAAAAACATACATACATACATTCATGCATGCATGCATACATACTTTTATAACCCTGCTTCTGATAGATTCTTCGGATAAAAGAGTACAGAATCTATTAAAACCAACCAAAAAAAAAAAAAAAGCCACAAAAGCCTTGAAACTGCCGAAAGAAGCAATTATAAAAATTGGTTGTAAAGGCCTATGTGTAGGATAACTTGGCTAAATGGCCAGTAATAACGAGTACGACGTAATGGCACTCCTTTATAAAGGTATTGTATATTTTTCTAGTATTGAGAGTGGACAGAATTTAAAAGTATTACAATTGTGACGATGACAACTAAGGTCATCCAACCACAAGGACCACATAAACGTCTTACTTCCTTTTTGGCAATGCCCTAACGGCATTTTATCAAGTATTAGAGAATTTTATACTGCACAAAGATAAAATGAATATTGAATGAACATACTCCACAAGCCCACAATAAAAACATTGGCCTCAATTCACTAAGAGGTTTTTTCTCAAAATATAATCTAATTCGGAGTGCGTCGGCGAGAAATTTAGCATGCAAATATTTTGAAGCCGTATCTTGCTTACGTCCGATGAATGACCAAATAGTTTGCTTGCTAGATAACGCAAAACATTCTAGATTCTAGTTCATATGAAGCATATTTTAAATATGACATGAAACACTTATGATATTTCAACCAAGATATATTTTATATCTCATAATTGGTAAAAGTTTTTGATAATTCATAATTATTTATTTGCATAGAATGTAAGTGTTCCAAAATTATTTTTAAAACATACAAGTTCCATTACACCCTGCTAAACTAGCGTGCACATTTTAAATAAATAGCGATCCGCCCCGGATTCGCACTTCTCATGATTTCTAGATCTCAACAACAACACCACCTACCGGATCCAATTGTCCAACCATCCAAGGACTCAAACGCACATAAAAAATTTCATCAAAATCGTTCGAGCCGTTTTCGAGTTTTAGCGAGACTGGACAGCAATTGATTTTTATATTATACTAGCTGTTCCCCGCGACTTCGCCCGCGTGGAATTTTTTGTGCGGAACCCTAAAATAAAAGTAGCCTAAGTTACTCCTTATAACATCAGCTATCTGCCAGTGAAAGTCCCATCCAAATCGGTTCTCAGGTTTTTGCGTGATGTGTGTTCACGTCAAAATAGCTCGCAGATGACAGATTTTTCAGACTTACATAACATTTATCGTTATATTTTGGCCAATTTACACAATATTTTTATGAATTATAGCTTATGTGTTATTCTGATGTATAAGCTATATTATTGTAAAGTTTCATTAAAATCCATTTAGTAGTTTTTGCGTGAAATAGTAACAAACATCCATACATCCTCACAAACTTTCACGTTTATAATATTAGTAGGATTAGTAGGATAGAGATTATTAGTAGGATAAGATATATTGTATTGTACTCGATAATAGAAACTGCCTGAGAAGGCAGTCACTGTAAAATTCACTTACCATCAGGTGGACTGTTAATTAAGCTTGTCACTTCAGTTTTATAAAAAGAGCTAAAGTGGCATTTGATTGGGCATCCAGCTCGTAAAATCACTTGATAGAGTTACGACTGTAAGGGTCGTCCAAGAAGGGTCACTAAGGAGGTGGAAAGACTGACTGCTGCCGAACAAGACAATAATACAATGAACAATTTTAATTAGTTTTAGATAAATGACATGTATGATTACGAAAATTATTTAAATTAACTACATATTCATAACAATTAATTTTCTTTGTGCTTACGCCTATAGTATTTGAATTTAATTAATATAATATTTTCTAACGCTTTTTAAATTTAATTAATGATAATAATTATTATAACAATATTAAATTGTTATTTACAATTTTGTCTGCTTATTTACCACGTGTTTGGTGGTGAAGGAAAACATCGCAAGGAAACCTGTCTGCGAAATTAATATGTTAATTATTGGGGCTGAGTGGTGGACACTACTTTGCCTCGAAAATTTCTCTTAGAAAATAAGAGGAGACTTGAACCCAGTAATGACACTTATAATATACTACATAGCTGGTACCCGGCGTGTACTAGTGTGCTAAAAAAGGAAATACATTTTTTTTATTTGTTGGAAAAAAGGAAATTTTGTTTATTTATTATAATATAGTGCCTAATGCATTGTTTTCGTGGTCTAAAACCATTGCGCTAGAAAGGCAATAATCCTTTCTAATGAAACCGGTTTGGGGTACATTTTTGTGTTATACATAGATACCTATATATTTACCTATTACATTTTTTAAATTTACATTTGATGTCTAGGTAAATGAGAAAACGTTTAAATGGTGTTTAGATATATATAAAAATATATATAACTTTATGATTTCCTGATAAAATTAATTAAAATAACTGTTTTATATTTATTTACAGCGAATGAAATATGCTGCAAAATGGCATTGCGAGAGCAATTCGCCGCGACCTCGTGTATACACCGCACCGCATCGACTCGAGTTGTATTATGTAATCGGCAGAGAGCATAATTAAATAGAGAGGAGGTCTATGTTCAGTAGTGGCCTTTTGATAGGCTGTAATGAGAAATGTTAAACATAATTTTTTACTACTATGCTACTATTCAAATCTTCCAGCTTTTTAATTGCAACATCATTGAGACGACTTTACACCATGGTACGTCTTAGCCATGTTTGATTCATCCCCCAGGATCACTCTACAGTACACGTTGTGTACTGCAGAGCGGTCAAAATTTTAAAGCTTTACTTATTTCGGGAACGAAGGCTTTCATCACTATACGTCAAGCTCAGTTAGGTTGAGTGTGCCCTGGCCGCAAATATTGCAAAGGTTACCTACACACACAAAAGTGTGCGTTTCCGATTGCATCGCGCGGGAATTGTAAATCGGACAATATGTCCGATTTACGAGTATGTATAAATACTTGATTATTTTTTTAAGTCTAGGGTTAAGCTTCCCCCCCTTCCCTCTGCCTCCCCTTAGCGATGCCATAGAAGCTGCATATTATTATATTTTTTCAGGCAATAACTGGATGTTAACGGGAGCCTGAAGTACATCTTAATAATATTATAAACGCGAAAGATTGTTGGTTAAGATGTTTGTCTGGTTAAGATGTTAATTCTGTAAGTTATAGAAGTCGTTTATGTCGTGGAATAGGACATAGGATATTTCTTATAACATTGATTACTGAAGTTTAATTTACGCAGCTAACAGCTCGTCCTACATAGAGTAGAGCATTACTAAGTCCGTCTGGAACCTAGAAGAAGGAGAGGGGGGGAGGCTCGATATAATTCAAGGGCCCCTCAGAAGGAGCTACGAACCTCAGCTTGAACCACTATCGCAATGTGGGATCTTGCAGTATGAATAGTAGAAGCCAGAATAAATACTGGCTGCGAGTTGTTACATATTAGTTCTCAAGAATTAGTAACAACGCATCTGTCTGTACTATTTTTGTTGGCTCGTTTGTTATTCAAATATTATTGAAAAAAAATAACTGCGTGTGTGTGTGGTTGTGTGCGTGTGTATGTGCGTGTAAGTATTTAATTTGTTATATTAATTTCTCATATGTCATTATTTAATATATGTGTGTGTGTGTGTGTATGATTCCTTTTTTATTTACTACTTGTTTTCTGTAACCGCGTTACAGATTCTTTTAAATTAAGTCCGCCTTTTGATCTTCTTATAGGTTAAGGTTCATTAAAGAACAAATAAATAAATAAATGTTCACTTAATGGTAATTTAGTACAATTGAGAGCTAAATAAATCGAAGATAGTACTACTCAAACCCACGCTTCTCGCTTCGTAAAGTTATTGGAAAAGTCTCAAGGGGAATTTTAATTAAAAAGTCCGTTTCAAATAAAGTGGACTCTAACCCGACGTTCCCTTGAATGCCTCGCCGCAAATAAAGGCTGTTGGATCTATACTTTTATTAAATGATTTCTTATATTTTGCAAATTCCTACATTTAATTAAATATAATATAACATATAATTATACAATTAAATGAAACAAATTATACTGATTTATAGCGTTTAATTTTAACTTATTTTTTTAACTCCTGACGTTTCGAGTAATTCTCAGCACCCAAAGTTACGGGAGACTGAAGTGTCTGATGCCACGATGTTATAAAGTCAGGAGATTCAATTGATTCGCTCTTAGCAGAATTAGCTTACTGTATCTTGAAGACTTCATCGCTGAACGTAGCATTTTTAAATAAACAATTACATCAATTGAACAAAATATAGAAATTGCATCGTATAATCGAGTAAGTAGTTAATTTACTGTTTCAAGTGATCTCTAAGAGCCGTGGTAGCTCAGGAGATAAGTGCACGCCCTATTACATAATTCCGCATTACGGGAGCAACTGGAGTTCAAAACCCGCTAGCACCAAAGATGGTAATGATGAAAAAAATGCACTTAATAACATCTCCTTCTTTTTCAGCAGCTCATCAGTCTCTCTCTCTCCCACTCAGGTATCTCCCATAGCAGGTAGGATTTGCCTTATGAGTGAGTCGTAAAATGTTTGCAGCATATGCTACACTCCGGAGGCTTAATTACTTTTTACCCATTCCACCTAAATTACGCTTGCACAATCTTTACCACTACCTATCCTCGACTATGCTGACATTTGTTACCTTGATATCACCGAGGAGCAACTCCAAAATCTCTGTAACTCTGTATACGGTTCATATTTGGGCTTCGTAAATATGACCATGTCTCAGCACCGCACTAAGCTCAAGTGGCTCTCAATCCGTCTTCGTCGGAATACTCATATACTTTCTGCTCTCTACTGCGTCTTATTTAATATGTCAAGTCCTTCCTACATAAAAGAACGTTTTAAATTGCTTAGCTCCTATCATAATTTTGCCTTACGGTCCAGAAAAAACTTTCCCTCCAATGTCCTGTGCACTCCTCCACTTTTTATGACAAATCATTATCTGTTCTTGGAGTAAGACTTTGGAACTCCTTACCCCAGTCAATTAAAAGTGCTCCATCCTTAAATGTGTTCCAGAAACAGGTTAAGGAACACAATTTGTTTCTCTAACCCCTCTCTTTTCCTCCGCTCAATACCATCTGAATAATTGGCGGTCCACCATTTAATGGCGGATTTAAAAGATGTTTTTTGTTTACTCCTTTTTAAAACGCCGGCAACGCATCTGCAATTCTCCTTGTGTTGCAGTCGTTCATGGGCGGCGGTAGTCACTTACCATCAGGTGAATCGCATGCTCGTTTGCCCCCTCTCCTATAAAAAAAAAATGATCATTGATCTACCTAAAGAAAGTTGTCTTTTTAGTGCATAAGTTTGTCTTTTTTTTTACTTTAGTGCATCCTACCTATTGTTCTTTTTCTTATTTATTTCTTCTTCTGCGTTGTCTGGAAGAGATTGCTATGTAGCAATAAGACCGCGCTTTGTATTTCCCTCAATAGTTGTTTATTTTTTGTTATTGTTGCGCGCCACTATTAATGTCTTGAACATGGCAACACTAGCCACTAGCACCCTCTAGTATCGAGGAGAAGAACTGGGAGAGTCAAGATCCTTCTAGAAATTTCGGGACCGATATGTACTGAACATTCTAGATGTTTCTACAGTAGAAGGTTCTGGAAACTATCTGAGGCCCTATATAAGGCCGGTATATACCGCGACCGAGTCAGTATTGAATTGGCGATACAAGCGAAGACTTCGAAGCGGTACAACTCCTAACTAAAACGATCTGTAGTAAAATTGTGTTTTGTTATTAGTGTGGTTTAAAGTTGTAATTAGTGTTGTGTAATTAAAGTGTCAATTCTGGTAATTCACTCGGCAGTTTCTAATTGTCTCGAACCCCAAGCTCATAACATTATTTTATCTTTTCTTGGTGTACAATAAAGTATTTGTATTGTATTGTATTGTATTTGTATTGTATTGTATTGTACTTGTATTGTATTGTATTTCTATTGTACCAAACGTGTCGCACTTTTGACGCTGCTTCCTATCCGAGGTCTGTGTATTTTACGCCTGGCATTAACGGCACCTTTGACGCTTCTTCCAGTCCGATGTCTGTGTATTTTACGCCTGGCGTTAACGGCACCTTTGACGCTGCTCCCAGTCCGATGTCTGTGTATTTTACGCCTGGCGTTAACGGCACCTTTGACGTTGCTTCCAGTCCGAGGTCTGTGTATTTTACGCCTGGCGTTAACGGCACCTTTGACGCTGCTTCCAGTCCGAGGTCTGTGTATTTTACGCCTGGCGTTAACGGCACCTTTGACGCTGCTTCCAGTCCGAGGTCTGTGTATTTTACGCCTGGCGTTAACGGCACCTTTGACGCTGCTTCCAGTCCGAGGTCTGTGTATTTTACGCCTGGCGTTAACGGCACCTTTGACGTTTCTTCCAGTCCGATGTCTGTGTATTTTACGCCTGGCGTTAACTGCACCTTTGACGCTGCTTCCAGCCCGAGGCCAGTATATTTTACGCCTGGCGTTAACTGCACCTTTGACGCTGCTTCCAGCCCGAGGCCAGTATATTTTACGCCTGGCGTTAACTGCACCTTTGACGCTGCTTCCAGTCCGAGGTCAGTATATTTTACGCCTGGCATTAACTGCACCTTTGACGCTGTTTCCAATCCGAGGTCTGTGTTATTATTATAATTATTAAAATTAGTTTAATTTTACACTCTTATAATGACTTGATTGTATATAGGCTGTAACTTCAACCTGTATTTATAACAAGCAGCTAACCCTATCTTGTCACAGAATTGTCACATCGAACATGCGGCTTTTTCACGTCACGTTTTCACCGTGGTAAAGCCACGGTGCAGTATTATCGCTGCAGCAAGAATGGATCGGCTCGACTGGTTACTCCCACGCCCTCACAAAATACGAAAGTTTCGTTTGGTGAGTGGCAAGAACTTTCTAGTAACGAGGCATTTAATCTTAGTCCTCAGGGGTGTTAACACATTTGCATTTTGATTCTTAATCAATCAATAGATGTAGATATCAAAGGGCCAAAGGATCCACTTACCATCAGGTCGGCTGTAAGCTCGTTTATCACACACTTACTTGTATAAAAACGAAACAAAAAATACAATGACGAGTGAGGGCATCTGTGTTGCGCGTTCAACACTTTAATTTCTCCTACAAGCAATAGTAATAAATCATAAAATAGCTATTCGAATCTCATCTCTATTGAATATGATCATTTGCCAAATGCTATTGCCATAGCAAAAGATATAATCTCGATACTGTTATTAAAACTACAACATAATGTTCGCGTGACATCGTTTAGCCCCGAAAATGTGTTTTATTTTATCGTACACGATAAGAGGCGTTATCATCGAGTCTTTAGACAAGAAGTCGCAAGATAAATTTCCAAGTTATGCCCTATTATCTCATGAATACGTACGTTCAACTCGAACATTAAAAATTTACATAGATTGTAATGGCAAGGACAATGGTAAAAGCGTTACGGCTGATACATCTCCAACATTCATAAGCTATTATAAACAGTATTGTATATACATAAAGGTCAGTATAGCGTGTATAATGCTTGTCTTGTGTTTGTGTGCGCTAATAACAAAACACATGCACACATCGTGGAGCGTTAAACACTAGACCAGTGTTTCTCAATATCTTTCGCGGCCGTTTCGCTTTAAATTTTATTATTTGAACGCCCAGATAGTTCGCCTATGGTATCTTCGCTAATATTTTAATATTTTTAATTATCTTTACGCCTTCAATTTTTATTGGGTAGAAAAAATACACAATCTTGTAAATCAATTGAATATAAAAGACATATTATACCTAAATACATTGTAAGGCAAAACAGTAGGTATACCTATACAACTTATCTTTCTCTTATAACTTTAACGAAATTGTATTCTCGTTTAATCATATTATATTTTTTGAAGTTAGGTACCTATATTATAAGATTTTTAACAGTAAGGTTATTTAATAACTATAACTGTACCTATGTATTTAGAAACGAATGTCGAAATAGAATGTATTGACGTAGTTAGTAGTAACATGAACAATATATGTATACAAAAGAATTTACAAAATGACTAATGTAAATATTAAGAAAAATAGATAAATTATAAGAGCAAATTACAACAAATCTCTTTGTATTTTCTTGCTCATACTATAGTAATTTTAAGGTTTTGAATACGTGGTGTTTAGTCGCAAGTATATCGAAGGGTAAAAACAGCCAAAACTGAATTATATAATTACATTTAAGATTTGTCTTATGTAATATAATAACACATCTTACTTTTTAAGTGGTAGCACGAATGGATCGACTCAACTAGGGTAGGACTAAACTCTCAAATAATGCCAGCGTGAAACCGCCGAACCCGAAATAATGCTGCAGTGTTTCATGTGATAAATATAGAGAACCAGAGACCCTGTTTACTGGTGGCGAGGCATTACATCTCAGACCTGAGGGATGTGCGTCTGCATTATGATTCTTAATCGAGGATAGATGAAGATGTATATGGGCCACAGGATTCACTTACCATCGATTGAATTGTGTGTTCGCTTGTCACCTTTATTCTGTAAAAAAAAACACTCAAAAACCTTCCTTTAAAGTAGTAAATATTTAGGAAGAAAAGAAAGAAAGAACTATGTTTATTTGGCACATACATTATAACAAAGAAAAAAACACATGCGAAACAGAATAAAATTTAAGTGATTAAAAATGTAAATGAATATACTTAATATACTTACAAAAGAAAAAACAAATGAATATGCATTAATTTATCGTGTCTTTGTACGCAGATTCACGTTTGAAATAATACTTTACTCCAAATGATGGATCGCAGCTGCACTACATATTTATCCCTGTAAAACATCTTGTCGGTCACAATGAAATTGATTTTATTTGACGTTTTACGTGTTTCATCTGAGTTTCTACTGCTACATTATATTTATTTCATTTGTCTGAATCATTTATACATATACAGTAAAGTGGAACAATATTTAATATATGGAATGTTTAATATTAATAAAAGTCTACAATTTATTTCGCCGCGCACGTGTTGACGGAGTGGCACAAACGCGTTCTTGTGTTACGTAACACAAAACATTAGCGACACTTCAATTGTCATTTTGCGCCTTTGTTTTGCGTCATAGAATTCTGGGCGCTAAAATATGTGTCTGAAGAGAAGTTTTGCATGGATTTATTTATAGTAACGTTGGTTGTCTGTAGAGAAAAATTATAGTCTAGTGTTTTATTTTATTTCATTTTATTTTATTCTTTTTGGAAAACTTACAGCTAACATTAACAGTAAATAAATGAATAACAACTAAAAGGCCATTTAAAAGTTTTCACCTATAGACAATATGAACTTAAAAACAATAATTCTAGTCGGTAAAATATAAACATCGATTAAGACAAATACAGTAAACTAACAAAATTGAACAGAAAAACACTCAACAAAAAAATTTGTGTCTAGTGATTTTGAAGGTTATTTGAATTATCTTCGCTAGGTTTTGTGTGGTATAAAAAAAATGGCGCTTGATATATTACTCTTTATTATGCTTTAATTGAAAAAGTAAATCACAAATACGGTTTTGTATAAATTCAATACAGTTCATTTAAGAGCCATGATAGCTTAAGGTCTAAGCGCTCGCTGTAAATTGCATAGTAGACGAGCAACCCGTGATTGATCCCCGCAGGCACCAAAGGTTTTGTTTTGCAATTTTAAATGCTGGTTTACCACGTGCTCGATAGTGAAGGAAAACATAGTGATGAAACCTGCATGTCTAAGAAGTGGAAAAAAAATATTACGAATACTTGTATAGACACTTCCCTAAAATTATCTTAGAATTGAGAGGACTGTGCCTTTTTTTACATGGGGATATGCCAACGCATACCTGCCTCGCGGGGGCATGGACGGGTTATGTCGGACTCGCACCGACTAAAACCCCATGGTGTTCCACCTTCGCCGCATATTGTTAGGGCAACGGGAACGATTTCGCACATATCCGCGGCCCCACCAAAACTGGCCTCTCCGCCTCCCCGAGTCCGATACGCGGAGGCCACGGGGCCAGGAAAATCGCGCGCTTGGTAGCACCCGCTTTCCCGACCCCAGCGGCGGATCTGGTCTTTGGTTCCGCCGCCAACCAAATTTCAACCGCAGAGGCAATAGCGACACTCCTCTCCCCCCGCGGCCCCACCACTACCGCATCAACGGTGCGGCCCCGTCTTATTTATTAAGTATTATTTAAGCCTTTACACCATACTGGTTATATGTCCCACTCTTACGCTCTTACGGCTAAGAGACTCTGGAACAAAATACCTCTTGACATTTAAAAAGCTTCCAACAAGTTTCTTTTTAAAAACAAAGTTCGTGAACATATAATATAATATAATATAATATATAACACATAATCTGGTTTATTCGAACTTCGTTACCTATTTTCTCATTATTAGTTTACTACCTCCCATATATTAATCTCTGCTTAGCCTAATGGTTGACTGGGAGAGAATGCCTTAAGGCATTAAGTCCGCGATATGTTCGATTTTATTTTTTGTGCATAAAAGTTTAAATAAAGAAATAAATAAAAAATAAAGAATATTCCATGCGAAAATCGCACCAGCAGCCACGTTGAGGGCAAACAAAACATCAGTCCTTCGCTGATATATGGTCGATTGAAGTCACAGAACAGATCTGCCGTTAATGGTGAAGCAGCCACAATTATAGTCACATTTGTAATAAGTTTAAAGTAGCTAATATCTGATTTTAGCGAAAAGTAATTGCATTTTTAACGTTGTAAATAGCAAACTCCTGAGCAAGACTTACAAAGTTTAATTTCATGATTTACAAGCGGAGATAAAATCTGTACATTGCCGATAAGAAATGTGCGCTATTTATGAACACGTTATTTAGTAAAATATTTGTCGCAGCGTAACGAAATGAACTTGGGAAAAATAAAATCTTAAAATTATTAAAGAATGATTTAAGGGCCATCGGCCATCGAATATAACCAGAATAATCAACCCAATAATATATGAAAATATTTCTTTGTTTGTCCCGTGTGCGTTCTATAACCATTCAACCGATCGCGATGAAACTTTAGAAGTTGTTGCGCCCACGAAGGTTTTTGACAATAAATTAATATTTGTTTCTTTGTTTTCTATGCGTTCCTCCTACACCATTCATCTGATTTTTATTTATAAAGCTGAAGTGACAAACGAATTTACAGTCTACCTGATGGTAAGTAGCTACTGCAGTCAATTCAAATAAACAGATGCGGTGTCACCTCTGAGAACTCAGCACAGCTACTTTCTTATAAAATTCTAGATTCTTAGAAAAAGCTGTTACTCCTAAACTGTCCCAATTACCTTTCAAACCTGAATAATTGTTTTTTTTTATTCACACAGTCCACCTGATGGTAAGTGGATGCTGTGGGAAATGCAGATGCGTTGTCACCAATGAAGTGTACCCATTAGATGTAGCGACGACCCGGCAAGCGTGCAGAATAAGGCAGCTGCTTGATGTGTGCGGCTCAGGACCGTGTTTTGTATAATTTCTTTGCAGAGGTCTTTTTTCAGCGGTGAATCTTGTGAAGGGATGTAAAGCTGATGGTGATTGTATTAAAATATATACTTTATTATAGAGCAAGGGTGACGAACGAGCACACAGTGTACCTGATCGTAAGTGGATGTTGTGGCCCATCGACATCTACATCTATCTATCTTTAATTAAGAATCAAAATACAGATGCGCTATCAACAATGAGGACTAAGGTGGAATGCCTCGTTTCCAGTAAAAATGGTCTCCGATTCTCTACAGTCATTATACGAAACAGCAGCATACGAAGAGAACAGACTTCATCTCATATTTTTTAAGATCGTTAATGCAGCTGTGGACTTATGAAGGGTTGTAATAATGATGATTACGATTGTATTTGTTTAATCATGATAAAACGATATCTAAGAAATTTCTTTCGGTTTTCCGATTCGTTTCCGGTGAGAGGATTTTCATTTTGAAACGGTAGTATCTATATTAAGAGGAAATACGTGTGGACTTTTCTCCATACAAACGCTCTGGCCTGTTTTCTTTCTGGTTTATGACCTTATAGCAATGAGTTTTTACAGTAAAATAAATATCAACCTCTTCTATGTCCCTATGTTTTCCTTTTTGATGATATATTTTCTATATAAGCATTAAAACCCTTACAAAATGCTCAAAATTGCCTATTAGACCGCTGTCAACAGAGGCTTAGTGTTCAAATTTGATAACTAATACTGAAAAAAGAAAAACTTAGGGACACAGTCAATATCCTTCTTATTCAGTTTATGAAATAGCTTTTAAATTGGTCCAATCTTGGAGGAGGAAATGGTAGAGAGCCAAACCCCGAATTATGCCTTTTTACTTAGGCTATTCAGTCGGATCTGCAGTTGTCCTTATCGGACGCCGAGCGCTCGCAGAGCGACAGCGATAGTTTCTTCAAATACCTACCTAATTTTCAAGTCTCTCGGCCCGCATGCCTAAACTTTTTACCGTGCCATGGGCACGCACCGTTGCGCGCGCCAATCCGCTGTTCTCCGTATCCTCACCGCACTTATCGCTCTCCTGGGTATAAATTCTGAGTGCGACTTGTTTGCGGATGAATGGACGGTAATATTGTCGGAGTGTCATAAGTAACGTGAGCGAGAAAAATCAACATGTTGTCTTTAATTAATTTAATTGATTTTACGGTAATCATTCAAGTAAAAGTAAATTAATTAGTTAATTAATCCGGAAACGTGCGAGGTGAACTCGCGCCCTAAGGCGACCCTTCAGGGCGCAAGTCCACCTTACACGTTTCCACATGAACTTTATTATGTATATAGATTCATCTATCTCTGGAATCGAGTCCTTGTCCCATGTTGGTCTGGGACTAATAGGTCCTATGTTTATGTGGGACTTATAATAAAAAAGTATGTGTCAACAACTGTGGTACTTGCCTAGCATGTCGTAATAGCCGACTAATGGGATTTTGGGTTTGTGAGTGTGTAGGCGATGGACTAATTACCTTTTCACAATTTTCCATCTAAACCCGCGTATTTCAGCTAAACGCTTTTCGATCACTTGCTGTGTGTGTAGTGGTGGTGTAAGAATATTCACTACCCTATATCATGTCATGGGTGTCGTAAAAGGCGACAGAGCGAAACAAATCAGGAGATGGGCAGCGGCGTGTTCCTAATAACGACTAAAAATAAATAACTGCCGATGCCATCCCGCTTGCCAAGCATGGCAACTATGGCAAATATCCCAACTATAAGACGATCTATGAGGGAAGCCTATGTTCTTGAGTAGCTCGTTTTCGTTGGTCTGCCTATCCTCTCAGGGATTACAAGAGTGACGTTAAAAAATCAAATCTCGACAAGTTTTGCCTGCTTTGTACTGCTAACACACGAATGCCGTAAATTAACAATTTCTGTTCATTTATTTACAATAGGAACGTATTACAATGTACGTAGTTAGGTAAGTACCTACTTTTAACAAAATAATTAACTTACTGATATTCGTTAATTATAAGTAAGTTAAACAAGCACCGAACATTGCTCTAACGAAGAGGTTAAACACTTAAACAGATTGAAGAACAAACTTAACTTTGCAGTTGAAAAATGTTCTCCCATGCGTCGTATGGTCCCATGGTCGATGCTCCAAATGCAAACGTAAGTTCGTAATCGAAAATAAAAATAATACAACTGCAAAACGGATTTTTTCCTTTACTTGTGATAGTACCTTGGAGACCTTGCCTCTTGCCACACTTCTTCGTGTTTCTGTGTTCAAAGAAAAATTGCCCAACAAGCAGAGTAGCGACAAAGGCAGCCTGTTGTAAAATGTAAGGGTATATACAGGGTTATTTTTCAAAGATTAGCGAAATTTTAAACTTAAGTTCAAATATATAAATAATAATATACCATTATTGCAGTTTTTGATAATACGAGTAAATAAGGCTTCTACTTTTATTTGAAACTAGCTGTTCCTCGCGACTTCGCCCGCGTGTTATTTGGGGTTTTAACTTTTTTGCGCGGAACCCTAATTCTTTTTCTAAAATAAAAGTAACAAAGTGACATCAGCAATCTGCCAGTGAAAGTCCCGTCAAAATCGGTCCAGCCATTTCGGAGATTAGCCGGAACAAACAGACAGACATGCAGACAGACAGACAAAATTTTAAAAAATTGTAGTTTTTTTTAAAGTACCGTATATACTTTCACATGCATTTAGTAAAAAGCTGTAATTTTTACATTACAAACAGACACTTCAATTTTATTTATTTGTATAGATAGTATATAATATATAGATTATCCCAAACTGATTTATGGGCAACAACTACGCGTACGCGCGCTCCTCTGTGTGCGATTCAATTCACAACGTTTTTGCCGACCGATCGATCCTTACAAAAATGTGTGCGTACGTAGTAAAATATTGGCGTTAGATATTTATGAATGACAATCAGTTAAAATAATGCATTACCATGCAATTTGAATTTAAAAGATAAAAAGGACAGAAGTATTGAGATTTTTTTAAATTAATTTTTCTTCAGAACCTTCTCTGCAAATTTGCCCGGTTATTGCAAAATAACCCTGCATAATGTGTTTTCAATATACGATAGCTTCGATACTACATTAAAAAAATAAAAATGTAAAGCTAGACACAGGCCTTCTCTTATTTCAAAGAGGGTTTTGAAGTAATTATTCCGCCACCTGTTCCGGTGCCTGTTAGCGAAATTCACATGTCCTCAAAATATTTTATGGGTTATATTATACATGCAGGTTTCCTTTCCATTTTTTTCGTTAAGTTTTCTCGTAATAATCGTAAGGGAGAAGAAAGAAGGCGAGTAAATCAGCATTTAAAATTGCAAATAACAATTTCATTAGTGCCGGCGAGGTTCGAAATAGGTTTTTATATTTTTATAGGATAAGGGTGACAAACGAGCACACAGTCCACCTGATGGTAAGTGGTTGCTGCGGCCCATAGACATCTACATCTAACCTCGATTACGAATCAAAATGCAGATGCGTTGTCAGCCGTGAGGACTAAGATGGAATGCCTCGTTTCCAGTAAAAAGGGTCTCCAGTTCTCTACACTCACCATACGAAACACAGCAGTGTTAAGCTGCTATTTTACGCTGGTAGTCTGTGAGAGCGTGGTCCATCCCCGGTCGAGCCGACCCATTCGTGCTACAACTATACTACTAATATAACTGCAGCACCAGCATGGCTCTACCACGTATATTTTTTCTTTTAATTTTTTTTGTCCAAAGTATCTAAGTCATGGTAAGGGATGCGATCCCTGGTTTATAATTTAATGGCGCGTAGGTAGCGGATACGGATATCTTTAGCCGGACCCGTACCTGTCTGTCTGCAGTTAACGAGTGAGGTATTGTTACAGGCCTTACTCTAGTTTAAGGAAAGACAATGAAGGGTAGAGGTGTGTTTCGCACGGTGGTACTGTGTAAGAGGGATTTGCTTAAGAGGAGGCCCATTGTCAATCAACGGCAAAGGTACCGGGCGGCAATATGAGAAAAGAGGTTTTAGCTGTTATTGTGAAATAAAGAAAGAAAGATAATATTTATTCAGTACTACAACAGATGGAGTGACGACCTGGAAAGACATGCAGGAAGTTGATGGATGCAGGTGCCTTGGGACAGTGCTTTGTGGCATTCTTTGGGGGAGGCCTATGTTCACCAATGGACTATAATCATTGAGTTCTATGTACTACGTACTAGAGAAGCTATTCCAAACAAAAAATGTGCACTACTCTGTTTTCGCGCATGCGCGGGAGATAGTAGTTTTTAGCCTATGATTGTAGATAGCGTGGCATATAAATGTAGAAATTAATTTTTTCTATTGTAATATTATTACCTATTTATTCACTTGAACAACAAATAATGTTACTTATTTGACTACTGAATTATTAATTACGTTCAGGTTTAAACTTTAATTTGAAATCTCGTATTATTAGCGCAGCTCCACACTCTATGAATATTGAAGCCACACTAAATGACAATAAAGGTGTACGGATTGCAGTACAGTTCATTTGAACATAGTGAATGTTCGGAATGCCAAATCTAGTGCGTAGTACATATATATCGATGACTATAATGATGATGATAACTTATACAACACACAAACAATACAAGAGTCCTTAAGGTATTTTAACAATATAATTAATAAAAACAAATCAGATTTATACAATAAAAAACAAATTCCTACTGATTTTAAGCTGGCATAAAGTTTCGACCAAATTGGCGATAATTTAAAGATGTTCCAATTTACGAGTACCCCATGTCTTAGTAGACATAATATAGGTGTAAAGGAATCGAGAAAGGTTTTTTTTATAGGATAAGGGTGACAAACGAGCACACAGTCCATCTGATGGTAAGTGGTTGCTGTGGATCATAAACATCTACATCTATCCTCGATTACGGATCAAAATGCAGATTCGTTGTCACCCGTGAGGACTGAGATGGAATGCCTCCTTTCCAGTAAAAAGGGTCTCCGGTTCTCTAAACTCACCATACGAAACACAGCAGCGTTAAGCTGCTATTTTACGCTGGTATTCTGTGAGAGCGTGGTCCTTCCCGAGCCGACCCATTCGTGCTACAACTATACTACTAATATAGCTGCAGCATGGCTCTACCACGTATAAAACGTTTGTCAGGATCGTGCCAAATGAAAGTCTATATTTTGTCCGTGATTGTTTATGTTAATGCTTATGTTTATGTTAATATTGTATATGTTAATGCGTATCTAAAGTTGAAGTATGAGTCGGTGTGAGAATTATCGTTTATTACTTACTGAATTTAAATAAATACAGTAATAACTAATTGTACTCCATTGTCCCTCAAAGTTAAACAAACGGCATAAATTTAACAACTAAACTACACATATAAATCAAAAGGTGGGTAGCATTGTTGTTCCCTCGGCAAGATTAAGCCACGTATAACTATAAAAATAAAACATTATATTATAGTAGTGTGTCGTCTCGTCTACCTTACATAACCATTTGCCTACTGAAGCATAGCAAAAACGTGTATATCAGCTTTATCGAAACGAGTTGAGGCACACGGACGTTATGCTTGATACATAATATGTGGACGACGGCCGTGATGAATAATTAGAGTAAATATTATCTCAGATAAGAAAAATATACATTCATACCGTTTTTTCATATAGTAAGCGACAAGATACAGAAATCAAATTATTGAAAAGCATTTCATCAGAGTCCTAAGAGGTGAAAAGGCACTTATATTTGTTTCACCATTGAATAGTGGCATGTAGTTCTATGTTACTCAATCACCATTAAAAGGACTGTGGTCCTAAGTGCAGACTAATGGCAGATTTATTGGCGTCAGTAGAAGATAATAGCGGTTCAATGAAATTCAAGTTAGCCAGTTGACCCAATATCAATGATTGGGTCAACTGGCTATATGAATCATAGTGAAAGACTGAAAAAGAACAATAGTTACAGACTTAAAATTCCATCGATTGACATTGACTATGCGGTCGGAAACAATTTTAACAAACGACTAGTATCAGTTAATGACTAGATGTACTCTTCCTCCAAGGGAATGCCTCGTTACCACGTCATTTCAATTTCTTATCACACATCATCATCATCATCATCATTACAGCCCTTTACAAGTGCTGAACATAGGCCTCCCCTAAGGATAACTACAAAACATGGTCAAGAAATGGAGTGCAGAAAAGAAACTCACTAGAATGTAGAATCATCGATCTCGCGGATTTGTCAGATTATAAACTTGCGTTTTTATTATTAATATATAAATTATAAATTGCGTTATTATTATTTAAGACCGAAATAAATTAACACATTTTATTTTCGTTTGTTTACAATCCAACCTCTCAATTAATAATTTTAGATCAATAAGGGTGTCTATTGGAAGCACTAAGAAATTTTCCAGGTGTTCAATTCAAGTTGATGGCGTAGTATAGAATAACAAGCACTCTAGTCCTAAACTAATACTGCAATAGCAAGTTTCTTCTAAAGTAATTTATTCCGACATAGAGATCTATTATTCGGAGTGCTCGACTGTACCGTTCCGACACCGACGCTATCAACGATTTATGTCTCTGAACTTTACCTTGGGCTTTATTACCGCGCTGTGTGTGAAAATTAACGCGTGTGCCACAGGTGACGTACTTATTGTATTGAATGGAAAAAAGTCGGTCATACTGGTCATACAGAGGTTAACATAATCTCTATATTATATAAAAATCAATTGCTGTCCGTTAGTCTCGCTAAAACTCAAAAACGGCTCGACCGATTTTAATGAATTTTTTTGTGTGATTGATGGATCCCTAGATGGTTTAGATTCA
Organism: Parnassius orleans; assembly: GCA_029286625.1. Lineage (NCBI taxonomy): Eukaryota > Metazoa > Arthropoda > Insecta > Lepidoptera > Papilionidae > Parnassius > Parnassius orleans. Next base: position 2,719,093 of record JAGSMP010000137.1, read on the forward strand.
CATTTGGATCCGGTAGGTGGCACTGTTGTCGAGATCCAGAAATCACCCGTGCTAAGCCGGGGCGGATCGCTAGTATGGTATTTATAAATTGCGTATAAATTGTAAATATACAAAATTCTATAATGTAGATACGAGTACATGAAATTTTAAGATATGTATCTATCTATAACTTTGGCACTATATTATTGTTTAAACGTCCCTTCTATCTTTGTACCTAAGCGAAGCACAAACCGTGCCTCTGTATATGCGCCGCAAAATTTAATAAAAGTTATGTTAAAACCAAGATATATGTTTATTTATATATCGAAATAGAACAGTTTGGTGTGCAGAGGTAGTTTCAATTTGCTGCCGCCACCATCGCACCCCGGGCAAGCTTCACCGAACCATCCAACGTGATCTAGATACCGCTCTACACAGCAAGTGTCGGAAGCCTTTACACGTGGTAGAGCCATGCTGCATCTATATTATAGTTGTAGCCTTGTAGCACGAATAGGTCGGCTAAACTGGGGAAGAACTACGCAGTCACAGAAAACCAGCGTTAAATAGCACCTTAATGCTGCTGTGTTTCGTATGGTGAGTGTAGAGAACCGGAGACCCTTTCTTCTGGAAACGAGGCATTCCATCTTAATCCTCAGGGGTGACAACGCATCTGTATTTTCATTCTTAATTGAGGATAGATGTAGATGTCTATGGGCCACAGCAACCTATCAGGTGGACTGTGTACTCGTTTGTCACCCTTATTCTATACAAAAAATCTTCATTATCATAATGATGAAATGTAAGTGCCGATTTAATATGCGACCTTAGCGAAGTTATTTCTTAATTGTGTCTTCATTTAAATTTTGTTATCAGTTTTTATTTGAAGCGTAAGTGAAAGCAATTATAAACAATATCGTCATAGTCGTAGAATAGTGACGGATCTGACAAATATTAAACTTTACAGGGCAGCCGTTTCAAATTATTATGTTAGAATTTTTGACATAACTTTTAATTCTAAATCTTTAATTATGAAAACTGGCATACAAGTTAAATGTAAGGTTTGTTTTAAGCTGGAGTAAAACAACAAATTATTATTATACAGTTTTCCAGAAAATCACATGCTTCATTTTACTTTAAGTCAACACAGTCACATAGTTGTTCCCAACATTGTTCTTCGGAAAGTTATTGTTCAAAGAATGACGGATGTTACTTTCCAGTTATGTTCTACCGACTTAATGAGTAATATTTTGGCGGATGTGTTACTGTCATATTTTATTTTGACCATCAGGCAAGCAGGTGGTCTGTAGATTAATATCGTAGGTTGGGGTAGGTAGGGTATCTTATAAATAAAACACACAATTAGGTCTGGTTCAATCAATATAATAAACATTAAGCTTGAATCAAATAATTATCAACGACATTATTCTTGTATTATATAGAATAAGAACTGTAATGTTGAAGCTATTGGGACCTGATTACTTTTTCTTTGGTAAGTTACTAATCTATAACATACACTAATCATTTATTAGCCAAACTACAGTATCACAATATTTTTTAAAAATAATAAGGTAATAACAACATTAATTAAATGAATAAATTCTTAAAAATTACAACTTCAGAGATCAAAATAGTAACAATTAAGCAACAAGAAATATTAATAAGTAATAAAAAAGTATAAAATAATTCTATTGCAGAATTATTCAGTCAGATTCATGGTTTTCATCAGAAACATTACGCCCATGAGCTAAATTTCTGAAATAATTATGGTATTTGGTAGGTATTATTAAGGAATCGCAAAGACTAATAATATCCTTATATTTATCATTACTGATCGGTATTGGACCCACATAAGCTTTGTGTAAGATTGGAGTATTGTAATTTCTAGTCTCCTTTCAGTACAATGGTCATGTAATCATCGGATAAAGTATATTTGTAGCGGATTTTATTGCTCTGAGTCCCATCGACACAAACTTCTTTTATGCCTGTCCAAGTAACTTTGTTGTTAGCTGTATTTTTAACCCAGTTCTTATTTTTAGCTGATCTTTAAAATCAAACACTAACGACTGATTAACGTCTATGACTTCATAAGAATCACCTGTTACTTTAGCCCAACGTACAAGTAATTTCCATTCATCTGGTGTATAAATTATTTTATGCTCAGCAGCCCTTTCTATCACACTGTGGACAGAATCCCCTCGTTTTGGGTGTGGCCTTTTCAAAGAATCTATGTGTTATAGTTATATCATATTCTTTAGCTACATGAGCATACATAATAAATACTATGCGATTTCGATTCTGGCCAGCACAATTGTCTGACCAGAATCGAAACTCTTCACCCTTCGATACAAACTTCTTTATGAAGTCATAAACGCAACTAGCTACTTCGTTGGCCCCACGTTTGGCAACACCTTCATCCCACATATAGCAATAACCTTGTTTGCCAACCATATCGTATATGGTGAAATTATAACATGACAGCTTTCGCTTGTAATACAATACACTCATTTGCCCGTGAGGACACGACAAAACCTTCTGAAAATCAAAGGTAGCACAAACCATGCGTCCATTAGAATTAATAGCGTCAATTTATCATTTTGTTTTAGGTCCTAGATAGTTTTGCTGTTTAAATGGATTGCATACTGTTCTCTAAAGTCGGTAGACGGATTTTGTGTTAGTTTAAAACTGTGGCACTGATCACAAGTATCCTTTTGGGTAGATGGAAACTCAAATTAAAATGACTGTTAACTATATCTCTGTACTGTCTAAGACTAGAAGCTTTATTTGAATAATGATTGAGTTCAGGCCATTCTTTGTATAAATTGAACATCCGAGCGATGCTCAAGTCACCATCTAAATACAGTCTTTTGGACGCTGCTCTATTATAATGAGATTCTACCGGTACAAATGAATTAACATGAGCACAAACCGACTTTACCATTTCATCGTCAACAATCCGATTATGATTTTATGTTTTCCCCTCATGTCTTTTTCTATCAAAGTGCTTCCGTCATATTTATCCCAAGCTGTGCGAACTAACCTTTCGCTAATCGAATACGTACTAAAAACATGGTTTTACAAACTTCTATTTTGGATGAACCCTTTGGCAAAAATACTTGTAAGTGAATTGACGGTTATGCTTTAATCTCTTTGAAGACCCCTTTTCTTCTTCTGTTTTGTAGTATAATTCGCAACATGCAACCATTGCTTTTCGATCACCTAATTTCCAAAACTTTTCAAATGCATCCTGTCTTTCTTCGTGAGTCAACATAGTGTAACACTTATATCTACACGTGCAAGGCCTACCTATAGTTTTGCTGGAACAATAACGCCCTTTTTGGAGGTATTCTTTTCCTTCATTTGTTAAGCATTTTCTTTTAACATCTTTCCAATCATCATAATTTCGGACACGTTTTCTACCTCTACATCGAATAAGAGGCGCTGGAGACGACTGGCATGAAGACACAGCTGTGTTGATTGATTGACAGTTGTTATAGTCTGCACCATCGTGAGTGGGACAAAAAAAATCGTTACATACTTCACCATGGGTTTCTGCTGGTGATGGCATAGGTGTTTGTCCTTTGTTGTCAATAGCCAGGGTAATCGGTTGAGGAAAGGTGACAGATCTGATATCAAGGTAGAGGTATTTAAAGGAGTTAAAGCAGAGCCGATATTTAAGGGGGATACGACACAATGCTGATTTTGTGACGGGAGTAAATTTGGTGAGGATGCATTTTGATATACGGGCATAAAAGGATCTTCTCCAAGAACACAAGTAGGTGTTGGTATGTTCGGGTTCATATTTTCATGTGTTGATTTTATGATTTTGATTGTTCCGTGTACGTCATCTGAAAAGACATCCTCATAAATGTCGTTCATCTCTTCTATTACGTTGCGTGCTCCTGGGGGTAATGGCGAATGGCTTTCTGAAAAGGTCAGTATATGTAAAAAATATATCGATTATTAATACCACAGATCAACATTTACTAAAAACCGTAACACTATTCTAATAAAAGATTTGAAAGTATAAAATAATAAAATTCACTCCTTTTATTTATGCAGCTAACTTATAACTCAGTTAAGATTATTTATTTATAGAAAAATATATTAAATATATACAAATAATCATTGTTTTCAATAGAAAAAGGTGGAAGTGAATTTAGTTCTAAGAACAAAGTGGGATGGTCAGATACGACCGTTAGATAAAAAGCATTTCACAGAATATCGTCGTTTGTGATCACGCGTCACTGTCATGTACAAAGAAAAATGTAATAAAGTTACATACAACTTGAAAATTCAAATTTTCAAATATAACACAAACTCAACAGAATAATTGTAGTACTATCAGGTAGCAAATATTATTTTTATGTAAATTAAATTTTAGTTTGATTTATATTTTCATGAAAACCGACGGATAGTCAGAACCGATGCTTTAATTATTTACTTTGCAAATTGTTTATAAATACAACAATAAAATAATACCAAAATATTAATACATGATTTCTTAACACCTGGGTTCCTGGTATGCAGTCCTCCTCATCAATGCACTCTTCATGAGTAAATTCGTAATTTGTGCATTTTGCTTTTTCTTCCACAAGTTTTAACATCAGCTTTGATCGTCCTGTTTTCATTGTGGCACACCTTTTAATATGGTATGTAAAAAACTAGGCACGAAATAGCTAATAAACAGGCAAACAAAGATAAACTATTGAAATTGTTTGAAAAATCTAATCCGCTGCAACGCGTCGGCAAGTTCGAAGAATAGTGGCGATTGCGCGGATTCGTCGAAACAGGAGGCGGCGGAAATCCCGCGTCGTACAAAGACAGTATACACAAGCGTCATTTTACTATGAGTGCCTATCAAATCCGTCTGTTTACCGACTGATTAACTTAAAATCCAAAATACATTTATTTTTTCTTTAATGTAGTAATAATATTTCGATAATGTATTATCCAAATATGTTAAAAAGTAATTTCGTATTTTTCAAAACCGACATTATTCTACGATCATGACGATATTATAATGCACAACTACAGTCTTTCTTTCGTTTGGATTTCGATAAGCCGATGAGTAATTAGTTCGTACTTTTTAATTAGACCGAAATAAAAATATAGGTACCTTTCTCTTTAAATATGGATATAAGTACATGCTTTCGGGCTCTTATTTTCAAGATGACAAAACTATCATAATGTAGTTTATAGTGAAGACAAAGTTATGGTTGTAGATGGAGCAGATTTTTTTTTATTAAACTTTTTTAAATAAAAAATTAAATTTTTTTTTTACTTGTCCTTCCCTACTTCGAATTCTGTAGCTCTGACGACGAAACCTCTTTGAGAGACATTATGTTGTAAAAAATTTGGTATGATAGCATCATAGAATACGAAGCATGTCAAATAAATATCACGTGTGTAATGTTTACGACTGAAATTCATTTTAAGACAGCGGATAAAATCCGGAATGTGAAAACTCGTCATAAATAATGTAATATTTTGAACGGTTGCGTAATTGTAGATCGTTCGTTAGTTCCACGCAAGCGGACACAGTTTCAGGACGTAACACGTTTCTTCACCTATTCTTAGATCGTATGCTATACATCCGCAATAAACAGGGTAATAAGTTCTTAAAGTGTCGATACTATAACCAACGATGAATTAAGATTCGCCAAAAGAGAATTCGGATCGATGCAAATAGGGTGTTTCTTCACCTATTCTTAGATCATATGCTACACATCCGCCATTTTAAACAGGGTAAAAAGTTCTTGACGTGTCGATATTATATCCAACGATGAATTAAGATTCGCCAAAAGAGATTTCGGATCGATGCAAATAGGGTGTTAACCTTTTGTATGACAGCATTCCTTTTTAATCTTTCCGGATTTGAATAAGGTGATCTCTAAAGCTGTTTCTTAAATGATTTATGTACATAAATTATTACACAATATTATTGTTAACTTTTGTATTTAAGAAATTGGTTATTACTGACTTTGCCTGCCGTGTTTTTCAAACCAGTTGTAAAAAAAAAGAATACCGACAATATTTATTATGTAGGTAATAAAAATCTACCAAAATAAAATTGTTTTGTTATATTTGGCAACATGAAGAGATGATACAACCTTGATGATATCGTATGCTGGACGTTGCGAGTTACAATGATTATTATGAACCAAAACTATTAATAGCAGATCGTGCAAACAAACTAACAAATTACACTTGTATCTATGGCAGTAATATCGTCAACCGTTTTATCTAATCTGGTTCATTAATATCATATTATGATGATACCTAACTTGTTTTATAAGTTGTTAGTGAAAGCATTAAATAATGAGTTTCAATTAAATTATAATTTTTCCTTCAATATATTTCATATTTTATGCATTTATTTATCACACTTAACAGTTCTAAAAACAATTGTAAAAAAATCTTGCGAAAGGTCAAAATAGGGTCGCCTTATTTGAAGTTTTAAATTTTCTTCCGTTTAAGTTTGTGGTAACTACAAAGAACAATTAAGGCGCTAAAGAATAATATGTGGCAAGCCAAACGCACCAATGCTTCAAATCTTAGACCAATTAAAGAAAACTGTCCAAAATTACCAAGCACTAACACGCACAATCAATCACATAATCTATAGGGAAGCCTATGTTCAGCAGTGGATGTTTGATAGCCTATAATGAATGAAAGAATTAATGAAGGTGTAATACATATACAGAGTGTTGTATTTCAGTCTGAAAACTAGTTGGGACAGTATAATAGCGGTTTCTGAGGCGTGGTAGAGCCATGCTGCAGCTATATTAATAGTATAGTTGTAGCACGAATGGGTCGGCTTGACCGGGGAAGGACCACGCTCTCACAGAATACCAGCGTAAAATAGCACCTTAATGCTGCTGTGTTTCGTATATTAGTCCTCACGGCTGACAACGCATCTGCATTTAAATTCGCAAACGAAGATAGATGTAGATGTCTATGGGCCACAGCAACCACTTACCATCAGGTGGACTGTGTGCTCGTTTGTCACCCTTATTTTATAAAAAACAAAAAAAAATTCAACCACAGCCATTAGAAATAATAGCGTATTTGTGGTTTGATTTTTATTGTAAAAAAAAAATTCTTAAAATATCGGTATTGTTATCAGGATTTAAAGAAGAGTCTTTGTCACGAAAGTGGTCTCTTAGACGCGGCGTCAGTCTTCGCGAAATGTGACATTTGTTGACCATATCTATACTTTATAAAGTATAGATTTTGTCAACAAATGTCACATTCACTAAAGTATAGGATACTGAATCACCATTTTACACTTTAGTTCGTATATTTTCCACGAGACTTCCCTATTGAAACTATTTTAAACCTAACACTAATGATTAAACTACTTTTTGTAACAAGGCGGATTTTTAGTGTACTAAAAACTAAGTTATTGATAAGTACCTAAGCATTTATTAATAATACGTATCCAGACATTTATTTTGATATCAAAATTTGTTGAATGACCAATCCCTGAAACTTTGCAAAAAATCAAAAAATCATCAGCTTCATAAATTACAACCGTGATCATCAAGGTTAAAACCTTTAAAATGAGAGTCACAAGCGTAATTTAGCAATATAGGTAAATGATACCAAATATCTAACTTATGTAAGGTATCACCAATAACAATAGATCCATGTCAATAGCATTATAAGTGACACATGTTTTTTAACTATCAGGCCTTTCTTTGAAGCGTTTAAAAAAAACTCCATTTGAAAATATTATTACGATATAAATTGCAACTTTTTGATCAGAATCTAAAGGAAAATATTGTGGATTTGTTTACGACTGCCAGCGATTCAAGAGCGGAAACCATACATTTCAGAATAAACGCATACAAAACGATTCGTGGTATTAATAAACGATCGTGGGGCATGAACTGAACCGAAAAGCGGCAACGCACGTGACAATTTGCATGCGGCTTGAGCACAACAGATAAAGTATAGTATACTGAACCGCCATTTTTGATTTGTATTTGTACCCTTTTCTATATCGAAAAAACTTTCCAGATCATAACTATATTATATATAGATATAGCAAAGCTCTAGTAAAACGCTTAATCTTATATATATAACTGTCCTTGAATACGTAAAAGTTTTCCTTGTTAATTTTCCGAACTGTACAAAGAAAGATATTTGTAGTTCTGGCGGGACGACTGTCAATGAACTTGCGCGTATTATTTACTGCCTACTGTCACGTCAGAGCTTTCGTGTTGGAATAAACGAAACGCAATGTTAATGAGAAAATAACTCGAATGTCTACAAAAGAATCGTAACATTTCTTTTATGTAAAACGGGTATATTTTTCCTGGAATATTATAAAAATACTATATACTTACTTTGGGGTGGCTGGGATCTACCTCCGAACGGTCCACCCCGGGCAACGGCATCACTGGCTACTTTAGCGCGTGGTGACGGCTGAAGATCCCAACATGCGGTAGTAGGCCTCGCAAGGGGCCGCCTGGCTATACGAGTATGGCTAGAGTATGACGATACGAGTCAGCAGACTGGGATGAGATGCGGCACTTTTTTGCCTCCTATCCGTGGCGGCAAGTGTGTTTCTCTTGGGATGAGCCCTCCTGCTCTGCCGATGTGGTTGCGGATGTGACACGGCAGGGAATGGAATATTTTATTCCGTTCTCTGACATCCCGCTCGGTCACAAGGCTCGGTCCTGGTATAATCGGACTGTGCTCGTGTTTGCCTACTGGGCCTGGGTTCTAGCTCGCGATCGTAAAGTTAGAGCTCGGAGAGATCGTGCGAAGAAAAGAGATTTTAATTCTGCTGCCAAGTTCAGTAAGCGGGTTGCTCCGGCGGACACGATTCGACCATGTCAGTCGTATAGGGGCCAGACTTGCTTCCTACCCTCCTGGTAGTAAGCAATTTTGGTCCCTGTCGAAGGCTATCGAATCCAACTTCTACCGTCCCTCATCGCCTCCCATGCAGAAACCTGATGGAACACTGGCTCACTCCGCAAATTTATTTGCATCTATCTCTGTTTGCGAGAAATTCTCGTCTAAATACTGGCTCTAAACAACCGCCAACCCTACCTCGCTGTGATTCTTCGATGCCGAAGGTCACAATCCATACGAAAGAGGTACGTACAGCTTTGCAAAACCTAGACGTGAACAAGGCCAGTGGACCTGATGGTATTCCTGCAAGGGTACTAAAGCATTGTGCGCCTGAGTTGTCTCCGTGTTCTGACGCGCCTATACTGCCTCTGTCTCTTAAAACTCGAACGGTGACCACCTCTTGGAAGCTTACCAATGTGCAACCAGTACCCAAGAAGGGTAGTCTTGCCGATCCATGTAATTATCGACCAATCGCAATCACCTCCATACTCTGTAAAGTAATGGAAAGGGTATTGCACAGTTAGCTGCTGACATACCTTGAAACAAATGACCTCCTCAGTGACCATCAATATGGCTTCCGCCGGGGACGGTCCACTGGGAATCTTCTTGTGTATATTACGCATTTTTGGGGCGAGGCCATCGAGAAGAACGGTGAAGCTCTAGCAGTTTCACTCGATTTCCCGAAGGCTTTTGACAGGGTTTGGCACGCAAGTCTACCGAGTAAGCTCCTGCTTACGGCATCCCCGCCGAATTTTGCACCTGGATATCTGACTTTCTGAGTGAACGGTCGATCAGGGTAGTCATAGATGTCTGCTTTTCTGACCTAATGCATATTAATGCCGAAGTTCCTCAGGGGGTCTGTTCTTTCTGCGACTCTTTTCCTGCTGTACATCAATGACCTACTTCTACCAGGTATTGTTGGGTATGCAGATGACAGCATAGTCACAGAGAGATTCATGTCCAGTGCAAAAGACGGAGGGGCAGTAATACGTTCACTCAGAGAGGCCATGGTGAAGCGGATAAACGCGACTTTGAGTCTTGTCTCCCAATGGGGTGATGACAATCTGGTCATCACCCCATTGGGAATGCCACCGCCGTCAGCCGCCACCAAAATTCAGGCCTGTCCGTTCTCCGCAAAATGGAGTCCATTTGATCTGACTCCTACTTCCCGAGTTACATCTGTAAAGGTTACTAATCATCTCGAACTTCTCGGCATGCAGTTGAGTGCTAACCTCAACTTTGGCGCTGACATTCAGTCGAAAGCACAAACTGCGGCCAAAAAACTGGGTATTTTAAACAAGGTGAAGCGACACTTCACGCTTGGACAGCTTCTAACTTTATACAAAGCTCAAGTCCGAACATGCATGGAGTATTGTAGTGACCTTTAGAATGACTCAGCAAATTATCAACTTGCCGCACTCGACTCAGTACAACGCAGAGCCATGAGGCTTATCGGCGACAAAAAGCTGGTGGAAACTAAGCTTCACAGCTTAGCTCGCCGCCGCAAAGTTGCTAGTTTGTCGATCTTCTACAGATTGTATTCGGAGAGTGTGCCCATGAGCTTCATAAGCTCATAAAGACGTACTGCAGATTACTATCCACACTTGGTTGATATTCTGAATATTCGCACTAAGCGCTATAAGTCATCTTTCATAATGCGCCCAGCCAAGGAGTGGAATGCCAGATATTTTTATGATGACGCTAATTTTACAAATATCCACAAAAATATTTACAACAAATGACATCAAGCACCCCACGCTTTTTTACAATAAAAGATATTTTTATGTTATTCACTATTTTCTTATTTTAAACTTATTGAAAATAATTTTCTACTTTTTAGTTCGGTTATCTACAAATGCGTGTGTTTTTTTAAACTATTATTTATTTTCTATATTTTTGGTGCGGCTAACTACAAAAGCGTGTTTTTTTGGAACGAAGTTCTTTTACGCGGCTTACAGTAGATTTAACTGACAGAAATCGTAGTTGTTTTATGAATTATTCGCAAATCCTGAGGATCCTGGCAAGGATAATGGGACAAACTATTTAAATTATTGCATTGTCATCGGTCCTTGATAAGTGTGCGAAGTTTCAAATCAATCCGACGTTTTGAAGGGGATGAAAATCACATTCAAAAATTCCGTTACATAGATACCAAGGTAATAAAAGCGTGTTAAAAATAACGTATTCTATTCTTACTTTGCCTGCATATACAAAATTGATAAATATTTTTCACAAACGTTCAAACTTTAAAGATATATAATAAGATAAGACATCGTAAACAAAATAACAGGTTTCCTAAGCATGGCTATCCGCATCTAAAATAAATTATCTAATGAATTTAAAAATCTAAATTGAATTAAATTTGAACGCAAATTTTTTCAGTTTTCTATAAACAAAAATGTCATTATTCGGCAAAATTACCTAAATGATAATGATATGTGTATAATAATAATTGTATTAAATTTATTGCAGTGCATGTGGGATGTTGTTTACTGACGCGCGTATTGGCGGTTTTCACACGATAATTCGTAAAAAAGTGGCATCTCTGCTTCGTAGGGTCTGCGTCAGCAGGGTCAGTATTCTGAAAATGTTCGGGTGCCGATACGACTGCCCATTTTAAGCACACTGGGCGGCAGTTGCTATTGCAAGCTTAAATTAATTGTAAAACTAGTACTGCTGCAGGGCCGCAGGTTTAAATCCCACACTGAAAAAAATGTTTGTTTGACCTTTGAAATGTTCCGGGGCAATGTATGTAAAATGCCTCCACGTTATCAGGAAAAATCCTACTGTATTGTTTAATTTAATACTTATATGGTTTGAAATTATTCTTTTTTAACACTAATTCTAGAAAATGTTGATAGTTTAATTGATATACTTCTTATCACTACATACTTCCCGGATGTTTAAAGCCATTAAAATGTAATTAATTCAGGGTCTACAAATTTTGGTAAGTTTAGAATTTTTTCATATATTTCTTATGTTTATACATTAGACATTACGCAACAAAAACACAGAGTGAACAAAATACTGTAATTACCATGTTTTGCGAGCGAACTGACGACAGAATTATCTGCTATTTAATACCTACAATCACCCTAGACATAGACTAATGTCTACTAGACATTATCGGCCTTACTATCACTGATTAACGCTTACATAAAGAAAATGTTATCTCTATACCTGTCTCTTTCTATTTTCATTTAGTGAAAAAAGAAAGAACAACTTTAAGCATTTCTAAATTAAATTGAATTGATTTTATTAGCGGCTTATTACTACAATACAAAAACTACAATTAAATATTAAACTTCTCACTAATCTGGTGAATGTTTTTCGTCAACTGTCAAACTTAGTTTCACCCAAGTTAGTTATTTTGTCTGTTTACATACAGGTGTCCCAGAAGTCGACGTCAAGCCAGAATCGGGTGATAGGTCAAGTCATAATAGTTAACAGAAAAATTTCAAAAAAAACTTTGCTATGTATTTTAAAAATTACAGGCATTTGTAAAAAAACGAGAAAATCTACAACCTGTGACGGTCTTTTAACTCCTGTTGCTACAAATTTTAACTTTTTTTAATTTTCTTTTTATTATGTAATCCTGAATAATGCTTCTGAAAACTGTTGCTTAAAATTTACAGCCAACTGCTTCCGTCCAGAAGGAAATGTAATTTTTTTCCCAACCAAGTATTCAAAATTAATACTTTGCCCAGTTTTAAATGACTGTACTGAAAAAAAATGTACTAGACGAGTTTGGAAAGTAACTTTAAAAGTTGGCGCATTTAATAAGGATTTCAAAATGGTATAACACTTATAATCATTTTAGACAGTAAGGAAAATTAATTTACAGCTGGGTTTCCTTAAAAAAATTTTTTTTCCCATAATTTAACAAATAATCTTGCAAATGTTATACCAATTTTGAATCCTTATTAAATGCGCCAACTTTTAAAGTTACTTGCCAAACTCGTGTAGTACATTTTTTTTTCAGTACAGTCATTTAAAACTGGGCAAAGTATTAATTTTGAATACTTGGTTGGGAAAAAAATTACATTTCCTTCTGGACTGGAGCAGTTGGCTGTAAATTTTAAGCAACAGTTTTCAGAAGCATTATTCAGGATTACATAATAAAAAGAAAATTAAAAAAAGTTAAAATTTGTAGCAACAGGAGTTAAAAGACCGTCACAGGTTGTAGATTTGCTCGATTTTTTTATAAATGCCTGTAATTTTTAAAATACATAGCAAAGATTTATTTTTTATTTTTTTCTGTTAACTATCATGACTTGACCTATCCCCCGATTCCGGCTTGACGTCGACTTCTGGGACAACCTGTATAACACAAACAAAATGGAATAAAATATTCAAACACCCACACCTAGAACAATAATTATTTATAGGGTACCGATGACACCGACGTATCATTTGCAATGTCGAAGTCTTACCGATGTCACAGAATAAAAATAAAAGTACTACCGATATCCACGTCGCGAATTACACTTGATTTGCCGTTATGAATTGGTGCGGTTAGACGTTTTGCACTTTGAACGCTGCTGCCCGTAAGATATTTACCTGTTTGTTTGTTTCTTCTTCTTATTTCTGTGTCCGTAACAGTTTACTTCTGGATATAGTTCTTTCTTATTTAGAAGAATTTATCCACAAAGCCTAAAAACAAATCTGTGGTTTTAATCGCCATGTTTGGCAGCAAACTTACCGATATATGACAATACGAAACGAAGATAATATTGCGAAAGAATAAGTCGGGGACATCAATATCTTGTTTTCTTAAATATTAGGTACAAAACAATGGTCGAGTACTATCTCACCTGATGGTAAGTGGTGATGTAGCAAAGATGGTAAAGTAAACTGACTTAGCTTAACAAAATCCTATTTACTCTTGCCTTAAAGACTTCCGAATTGTAATTGGAAGGAAAGACAAGATGCTGTCAAGACAGATGTTAAGGTTATTATAATATAAATGAATACATGGTAGGTAATAATGACATGGTCGCTTCCAAGCCGTTTCCAGTGGTTAAATTAAAAAAAATGACTTTCAATAAGAATTACTTGTAATCTACCTATATTTAATTTAAAAAAAAATCTATTCACTCCATTGCTGTACGTATTACTACGTAGTACTATTATTTATTCTGTGGTATTACGAACGACGAAGCAATCATTGTCGCATCGCGTGAAATAATGAAGTCATCATTTCTACATCGGCGCGGTACTGAGCTTTGTTGCATCGCTGTCGAGTCGTCTGACCAAGAAACGACTTATAATTATAAATGAACACAAACATCACCTTATACTGAGTTTTAAAATAAATACAATCGCAACTAAGTAATTATTCGACAGCGGTTGGCTAATTACATTAGGGCATAATTCGGCGGGCACACACGTTGCCTTACCTTAGACTACGTAACAAACTTTCCCGCTTCAAGGCTACCAGTTGCGACAGCGTTCCGTCCATATTTGTATCTAAGTAATACGTTACATATTTTTAAACGTTTAGAGCTAGGTATAATCGCAACAACTTTGTATGATCTTATTCACACTAGTGTATATTTTTTACGTATGAGGTGTACTGTTGGTGACGTTAAGGAATCCAACGTCCTATTTCATCCAATGGATATCGTAAATCCCTAGTGAAATGCTAGAAAAATGCTACTGCCCTAAATAAATAACGGTATAACCATTCTGTCTATTTGTCAGATCTATAAATAATAATGTTATACAGATCGAATTTCGGTCACGGAGGCCAGTCTCAACGGAGAATAGCCATCTGTGCAGGACAGGATTATTGTATGCGCAAGCACAGGTGCACTCTCTATTCCTTCACTCTCATAATCAGGAGTGGGCTGTAACAGGTAATATCGCATATCTGTTCCGCCTGTTCCAGTTCCACATAAATAACAGTTTCAAACACCTGTTTAAAAAATAGCAATCTGTACTAAAGTCTTGGTAGCTACTTCTCTTTCTAACTAAGGTGTTGAACCTATGCGAGAAAAGGACAGAGCTTGTGACAACTGAACAGGGTGTCACAGTGAAACAGTAACATCTTTTATCGTATTCTAATAAAAGTAACTGTCATAATATGTATGAATAAAGAAAAGCTTGTTACTGTAATGAATTTTGTTATCTCGCGGAACAGGAGCTGTTCTTTCAGTTTGTCACAGTGACAGGCTGTTAAGATACTTCTATAGAGTACTTCTCTTTCTAACTAAGGTGTTGAACCTATGCGAGAAAAGGAAAGAACTTGTGACGAATAACAGGGTGTCACAGTAACATTTTTTATCTTATTCTAACAAAGGTAACTGTCTTATGTATTAATAAAGAAAAACTTGTGACTGTCTTTTAGTGTATTTGTTATCTCGTGGAACAGGAGCTGTTCTTTCAGTTTGCTTGTCACAGTTACAGTCTGCTATTTTAAGATACCTGTTTTTTTATCTATTACGATAAATACGCCTCACTCCTACTCATAATCCGATAGGACGGCAATCCAACACGACCGGCGCGGCGAGAGGTCAGACGCAGGACCAACGGCTTTACGTTCTTTCCGAGGCACAGGGTGAAACATCGCCAACTTCCTGACTCCGGGCTGTTACTGAGAATTTCATAATTAATAGAATCAGGCGTTACTTTGCGGAAATCCATTATATTAAAGTTAGTAAAAATTACCTTGCCCATATCCGCTTAATAAAATAAAATGATGTGTCTTACTTAGTTTGAAGAGCACCTCCCGCCTCCCTCAATTGCGTGCGCTATCCCCGTCACCACTATCCCAGCACCACTATACTGGAAAAGACACACCACCGACGATAATACACGTGTTTCGCCTCTACACGAGGCATCCTCAGGTGCAGTAGACTCTGCGGTGGCTGCCTTAGCGGTCATTTTTACTAACTTTAACTTAACTAAAAATTTCTTTTAAATTTAAATCTTTAATAACTTTAACAGAGATTTCTACTAACTTTAACTGAAAATTTCTTCACAGAAAAACTCTATAATTGATTTTCGTTGGTCCGACCCAGGATTTGAACCCAGAAACTCGTGATCAGCACTCGCGTATATGACCACTACACCAATGCAACGGCAAAGAAGTATAATGCCAGACCGACACAAGCGGCGAAAAACAGAGTCAAAGTTTGGTATAGTATATTTGGTATAGTGAATCAGCTGTAGGATTAGTAAGCTGAAGTGGCAATGGGCCGACCATATAGCTCAAATTGAAAAAATCCGTTGTTTGTGTTTCCACGTTCTATATTTTTACATAAAATAAATAAATACAAACATAAATTCAACATAAATAAATTCAAATCAAACGAGTTCATTTTGCACAATGCAAAATGAACTCGTTTGATTTGAATTCGATAACTTCAGTGCTCACAAATACAAATCAACCTGAAACTTGTGCAGATTTTTCTGTAAAGTCGCTTAAGTTACACACTGAAAAAGATGCTAAACCAATCATTGATGCAATCAATGGATGCCCGAACTTTCAATACCTGACCCTCACTGGCAATACACTCGGGGTGGCAGCTGCACAAGCCATTGCCAAGGCATTGGAACACCACCCGGAGCTGAAGATTGCACGGTTTTCTGATATGTTTACTGGCAGAATGAAAAGAGAGATTCCTCCAGCGTTGAGCTCCCTTGAGGACGGCATGATAGCAGTTGTTGCTCGCCTCACGGTTTTGGAGCTAAGTGATAACGCTTTCGGCCCCATCGGTGTTGAAGGACTTGCTAAATTGCTTCCGAGTGACGTTTGCTCACAGTTACAGGAACTCCGACTAAACAACAACGGGTTAGGCATCACCGGAGGTCGTTTGCTAGCCAAAGCTCTGGCGGCAAATCCACGGAAACTGCGAGTGTTCATAGCGGGAAGGAACCGGCTAGAGAATGACGGTGCGACAGCTTTGGCACGTGTGTTTCAGACAATGGGCACCTTAGAAGAAATAGCAATGCCGCAGAACAGTATATACTATGTCGGAGTGTCAGCATTATTAGAAGTTTTCAAACACAATCCTAACTTAAGCTGCTTGAACTTAAATGACAACACAATCGGATCTAAGGGTGCTGAGGC
The DNA here is from genome assembly GCA_029286625.1 of Parnassius orleans. Classification (NCBI taxonomy): domain Eukaryota; kingdom Metazoa; phylum Arthropoda; class Insecta; order Lepidoptera; family Papilionidae; genus Parnassius; species Parnassius orleans. Next base: position 2,736,008 of record JAGSMP010000137.1, read on the forward strand.
CATCGCTACTGCTTTGCCAAAATTGAAATTTTTTAAATCCATCAACTTTGGTGACTGCCTTCTCAAGAACAAAGGCGCTAAGGCCCTGGCGAAAGCGTTCAAGGACAATTCTATGCTTTTGGAGTCGCTGGAAGAACCGACAACCGATGGGGAAGAAAGGTTCTCAAGTGGCCCTTGTAAGACATGCAGGAAGTCAATGGATGCAGGTGGCTCGGGACCGTGCTTTGTGGCATTCCTTAGGGGAGGGCTATGTTCAGCAGCGGACTTGTGAAGGGCTGTAATGATGATAATGATAATGATAAAATACTGATTGTCGCATCAATAAATCTATTACAGCTCATCGATCGCCTTTCTATGTAAGTATTTTATCATAACTATCTTATGCTTTTTAAGTTACTATATTTATTTTTTAAATTCAATATAATACGTGCAATCACTTACGTCGTCAATTCGTCGTTATTTAAACTATTACTTAAAAATTTTACGTCGTGTTTTGTTTATTACACGATGGCAGCCATCGTATGACTGAGAAGTAAAACAGACTTTTTATTCCAGCTATTAATTTAATACAATGCAATGCAGCAGTTTGTTACAGGGAAAACAATGTGCAGATAATATGAAAAACTGGCTTTCGAGAGGCCCGTCAGTATCTGCTGCAACTTCCGAAGTTGATATTCAGTTAGAGGATGTTTCTCGCACTTTGCCCGATCAAACGGATCAAGATTTTTCACAGTCTGATTTCACAGTGCAAACTTCACCATCTTTATCGATGTGCGAAGAGCAACCAGAACAACTTGAAAAAACAAAGCCAGAATACAAAGGATCTAAATCCCCGCACTCGGATTCGGATGAACTGCAAAAAAACGGATTTGATTTGACGGACCCAGGCAATTGTCCAGTGGTGGAAAAAATGACTGACCAACAATCTTCCTTTAGCAATAAGGCTGTATTATTAGCAGAAAATCATCCCGAAAACATTGAATTTAGATCTACTGAATGCAATGGCAGACATTTAACATCTTCTATGTGGTACAGGACGTTGGCTAATTGCGAAAGGGTTAAAAGATCTTGGCTTATATATTCTAAGACAAATAATGCAATTTTTTGTGCGTGCTGCAAGATTTACCAGAAACCGTCTTCTACCGCCACATCTGCATTGTGTTCATTAATTGGAAAAAAGTTTCAGAGAGATTAACCGAACACGAGGCAACTCAAATACAGAAAGAGTGTATGATCAAGTGGAAAACACGGGTACAACAAATGAAATCATGCCAGGGTATTGATCAAGACATTCAGAGAGTAATTCACTCAGAAAAAGAAAAAGGGAGACAGATCCTGCGTATTGTTATGGATGCTGTATTGTATCTATCTACAAACTGCCTTTCTTTTCGCGGGTCCCACGAAACTCCTAGCGAGCTCATCACACAATGTCCTCAGCCCAGTCAAGCTTGAACTTAATTTCCCTGCTCGCCAATCATAATTCAACTCTTAAGTTTCAATTACAATACTTAAAAAAGGGACAAGTATCATATTTATCAAAGACAATACAGAATGAAATAATTGACATAATGGCAAAAACAGTTAAAAATAGCATTTTAGATGACATCAAAGAAGCCAAATACTACACGATAATGTTCGACTGCACTCCAGATGTATCCCATACAGAACAAATGAGCCAGGTTATTCGATGTGTAAAAAGACCTGGAGATGTGTGTGAAATAAAAGAAAGTTTCATTGATTTCATAGAAGTTGCTGGAAAGACAGGAGAGGACATTTGTCAACAGATTTTAGAAAAATTGACAGTTGATGATTTAGATATTGGACAATGTCGTGGCCAATCTTATGATAATGGGTCCAATATGGCCGGCATCCATAAAGGAGTACAAGCCAGGATTGCAGAAAGGAATGAGCTGGCCGAGTTCGTACCGTGCTTGGCTCACTCCTTAAATCTTGTAGGTGTTCATTCTGCCTCATCATGCCAGGAAGCTATTAACCTATTTGGACTGATTCAAAAAGTATATTGCTTTTTTGTTGGCTCCACTACTAGGTGGGACATTATGAAAAAATACGTTAAAACAAATTTAAAAGGAAGTATTGACACGAGATGGTCGGCGAAAAGTGTTGCTGTGAATGCCCTATTAAATAATTTGCCAGAAATAGCGGAAGCCTTAGAAGAAGTTAACCAAACTTCTCATGCTCCAGAAGCTAAGTACGAGGCAGGTCATCTCTTAACTGCTATAAAGAATTTTAAATTTATTCTTAATTTAACTATTTGGGCGAATATTCTCCGCGAAATCAATCGAGTGAATATAGAAATTCAGAAAGAAGATATTATCCTTGACCGTTCCGTCGCACAAATGGATGGTCTGCTCAAAACTTTGCAAAAAATGAGACAAAATCCAATGGGATATTGGAGAAAAGAGGCTGGAGAAGTTGCTGAAAAAAGTGGTGTTGACCCTATTTTGCAAAACAAACGAATTCCGAAACGTAAAAAACATTTCGATGAGATGTGTGAAGACGAATTACAAACACTCCAACCTGTTCAACTATTTTGTAAAGAAATAATGATGGTATTTGATAGAATCATATCAGAAATTAAAAAGAGGTTTGATTGTGCTACCATGCTGAATTTGAATTTTGCTTTTCTTAATGGTACTAATATTATGAAAATGTCAATTGAAGAACTGCAAAAGTATGCAGCAGATCTGGCTCGAAAATACGAGCGAGATTTAAGCGCCGTTGAATTCTGCCAGGAACTCTACGTTTTTAAAGAGCAGGCTCCGCTTTTATTTGGTGATATAGAAAAGGCTAACGGTTTCTAACTCTTGCCACAGATCTATGCGCATGATTTGCAGGATGCTTTTCCTAATATTTGTATTGCCCTGCGAATTTACTCTACGCTTCCTACTATATCCGCAAGCTGTGAGCGAAGTTTTAGCAAACTAAAACTAATTAAAAATTATTTGCGATCTTCTATGAGCCAGGAACGCTTACCGAGTCTTGCAATCTTAACGATAGAAAATCGAATTGCACACGAGTTAAATTATGACAAGGCCATAGATTTATTTGCTGAACAAAAAGCTCGAAGAGTAAAATTGTAATTTCAATTCACAAATGCAATAATATATTTGATTTTTATTTTTATTATACATATTGTTATTTTAAATCCTATCCTGTGCTATGTATAAAATATATATCCTACACGTTCATGTCTATATGTATATCTGTAAATAAATAGGCTTAACACAGAAAGAACAGCGATGGATGCATTATTTCCGGAAGGCCTATGTCCAAATGTCAATCAATTAGTGGACATCTGATAGCTGAAATTATAAAGATGATAAATGTAAAAATAAATATAAGTGGGCGGGGCGGCATTATTCAGTTTTTGCCCCGCCTAAAAAAATTTAAGATCCGGGGCTGGCTATGAGAGAACTACATTCTTTATACAAAAAGGCAGAAGGCAGAGCGCAACGGTATTTTTAAAATACTACACAGAAATACTAGCGTAAAATAGCAGCATAGTTCGACTGGTGACAATCACAGGACTTTCTTAAGTTACCGAGGCAGTCTTAGGCCTCAATGGAAACAACACATCTGCATTTTCTACCAACCTCAAAAAGGAGGAGGTACTCAATTCTACTGTATGTTTTTCTTTTTTTTATGTGTGTGTTACCTCATAACTTTTTTCCGGGTGAACCGATTTCGATGATTCTTTTGATGTTTTTTTTTTATTCGAAAGCTGGTGCTTCTCATGTGGTCCCATATAAATTTGATAAAGGTCTGACCAATAGTTTTTGAGTTATTCTTAATAATTTATATAGAAGTCGGTTGTACAAAATTTGTAATTATAAATTATTAAAAAGCCGGCAACGCGCCTGCAATTCCCCTGGTGTTGTATTTGTTAATAGGCGGTGGTCGACACTTGCCATCAGGTGAGCCGCATGCTCGTTTGTCCCACTCTTCTATATAAAAAAGACAATAAAACGAATCAGACAATTGTCTTTAACAATGTTATGTTTATAGTCTGGAAGTGGGAGTAATTTTTGTGATTTCAGTTCGAGCCGTTCGCGGTCAGAAGCCAAAAAGTTAAAACTCGAAAATTTTTTATACAACTAGGATCGTACATAATTTTTCGAACGTCGTTCTTGGAGGCCGAAGGGCCCCTTTAGCTTGGGGGCCCCGGGGCACTGCCCCGCCTAGCCCCTGGATAGCAACGCCAACGACGACAATATCACACGTAAGATATCAAAACTACTAAAACGTAAAAGCACTAGTAGCACTACGATAATCACTACATCCTAGAACCGAAATCTAACAAATTACGTTTTCCAGTTTTCACGCTTACATTCATATCTAGCAACCGCATTAAAATCGCTACAAACGAAGAATAATGTTGGTAAGTATGTACATCCTCCATGCCATGACGCCCCAATATCACTTGTAAGATATCAAAACAAAGGTAAAAGCACTAGGACCGATATGCCGCTTATTTACTTTGCTCATTTGCATACACCGCTGTGATTTATTAGAACGTTTTGAAAGATAAACATTTATACAATGCCATTTCCAAGCTACATTCGACTAGACTCTTGCAAATAAACGCATGATTCAGAAACAGTCCGCCTCCTTGTTTCGATAATTCACTGAAAAGAGTAACATGCCACCCACCTACTTGCTTTATTCTATAACGTTACACACATACCAACTTCTACATTAATAGTTTGTATTTTTACAAGATTTGTATTATATATATATATATATGCGTGTTATGTTCACTCACATAATAATTTTAAACTATCACTATCAACTCATGTATCAAAGAAACCATTCTACTCTACTAACTGCGAGTTTGACAGTCGCATTATTTTAGAATCCGTTTACGTTTCCTACTGACTTCAAAAAGGAGGAGGTACTCAATTCGTACTGTATGTTATTTTTTTTTATATGTGTTACCTCACAACTTTTTTCTGGGTGAACAGATTTCGATGATTCTTTTTTTATTTGAAAGCTGGTGCTTCTCATGTGGTCCCATATAAATTTGATCAAGGTCTGACCAATAGTTTTTAAGAAGGAGGTTCTCGAGTTATTCTTAATAATTTAAATTGAAGTCGTTTCTATAAAATTTTAAATATTAAATTATAAGAAGCTTTTTATTAGCTTGACCTGTATGTATCTATGTATGTATGTATGAATGTATGGCAAATATCCCCCGTTCGAGGCAATTTATAATCAGGCCTACGTTCAGCAGTGAACTATGGTAGGATGTAATGATGATGAAATAAGAAAAAGTAAGTTTAAAATCTATTCTATAAAGTAAAAATTAACAGCCTATATATCCTTCTCAGAAATAGGAGACCTGTGCCCAGAAGTGAGACGTACAAAAGCTGCAACCTTACTACAGCATCCAATTGCTGGGTACAGAACTCCTCTCTCTGAGAGGTCTATGGAGTACTTAGCCCGCCGTGTTGCTTCAATGCGTGTTAGCGGATTTCTCATGTCCTCAAAACATTTAATTTCTCAGACATGCAGGTATCCTCACGGTGTTATCCTTCACCACCGAGCGAGTGGTAAATCAGTATATAGTCGGACAGTGAAAGCACAGTTTAAAGGGAGATGAAAGTGTTAAAATTATTGCAATTAACAATTTCATTGGTGCCGGCGGTAAATGAACCCACTAGTGTAATGTATATTTACTACGGCCTAGTCCCTGGGCTACATGTACCACATTTATATATTTTGAATTCATTGTGTTATTGATATTTTTAATTCGTATAACAAAACACAAATCTAAATGAATGACTAATAAGGAACAAACAATTTAAATTTGTGCGTTATATTATACTAGCTGATACCCGCTCGCTTCGCTGGGCGCACGATAATATTTTATTGCGGAACCTATTTTTTTTTTTTGATGGGACTATCGTAAAATCCGTTCTTAGTGAGCGTCTACAATTCGAAATGAGTAACTATACTAAATTTCAAGTCAAAAGTGTATAGTCAAGGGTGTATAGCTTTAGAGATCTCGTGATGAGTCAGTCAGTCAGTAGTAGTTCAGTAGTAGTATTTTCGCTCATATATATATATATATATATATAATATACAGTATATATATTTTTTTGAGGTATACAAGGCTGTGTTCTAGACTTCGGAGTCGTGGCCCAGTACAGATCCAGTCGAAGTAAATATTATTGTAAAACAAATAGACTCTTTCCCAGGCTTCGAGTCAGGGAGGGACTATACTCATACCACACATTCCTATTAAACCAAACAACCTACCGCTTAATTTTAAACGATTACAACTCCCATTAAAAGTTGCATTTTCAATGACAATTAACAACACCCAGGGTTAAACCTTTAAGGTAGCGGGATTGCATTTGGGTACGGCATTTTCCCATGGACAGCTCTATGAAGCTCGATCACGTGTTTCTATAGAGCCCGTAGAAATCTGCACGTTTTCGCTGAACGTAACAAATCATTAAATTTAGTCTATAGAAGTATATTGCAGTAGAGCGTTCTGCAACTAAAATAAATTATTATAATTGTAAAAAATTCGTCGGTTTTTAATTAAACGAGGATTGCGAGTAAAAGCTAGTTTACAAATAATAAAAGAATATCTTACTTTAACTATTTATGTATTTACATTAACAAACTAAACCACAGAAATATTTTAAATTGACTGCTTACCTATTTAGGTTTCTGTGAGACGAACACACGATGCGAGACTACAACTAGATTAGAGATGAGCTTCTAAGTACGAGTATGGAAAAATACCAAGGTTGAAAACCACGTTTTAAAAATACTTGAAAGTATTTGTTAGTGTCAATATATATATGAATGATTAATTCGAGTCGGGCAACAATTTAGACTGAACGTTTTTTAATTTTTTTGTTAACGAAATTAAATCTTTCCTTCCTACTTTTTGGCTTAGGGCTACTAATTAATAAGTTTTAAAATTGTCTCTAAATTCAATATACACGCGAAATAACTATTCAAAAATTAGGTCACGGTCAGTAGGTTACGTAATCAGTTCACAATAACAACTGAATTTACAAAAAATCGAAACAAAACTTTTACTTCCTCGAATATAAACATAATTTAATTCTTATTACTTACGCGACGTATCCAGCCGCGGTGTCATATTTTGAAAATACTTGCATAAGAATTCGACCCGTTTTCCATGTTAGCCTACTATGAATAAGGAGCAAAGTCGTATAAATAAAAAAAATACTTTGAAGTTCAAAGTATTTTTATTCTAAAATGTGGGTCATCTATTTATAAAGGTTTCAATTTATGCGGATATTAATATATTTGTAGATTATTGAGTTACAAAGTAATCATCAGTAAGTTATCAAATATTTTAATATCTACTTATGTAAACTTCATAACATACAGAATCTTGCATTGGTGCTGAGTTTCTGAAGATGTCACTAATGTTACACAGTGGAATTAGATACAACTGATAGAAAGCAGGAAATTGACTATTTACGGAAAAACTTTTCATTGTTTTAGAATTGATCGTTGAATCAATCTTAAAACTATGAAAAGTTGACTTTAATAAACAGTTTTAAAAACTAGAGAATATCTAATATTACATAATATGCTCCCATATCAATGATATACCATTTCATTTCTCTTAAAACCGGATGATAACAATTTTAATCAATAATGTTCAGATTAATTATTATAGTTACTTTTCATTTTAATGTAAAATGGCATGATAGATATTTTACATTTTAGATAAATTGTTGTATAGAGCGATTTAAAAAAAGTATATAATAAAATACAGGTAATGTTTACTTTTGTTTTAGATAAAATGCCATTGACATCAGCAGAGCGACAAAAAGATATAGAGAACGTTTAAGCAAAATAATCCTATTAAATGGAATGAAAAGAAAAAAAGATGCTGAAAAAAGAAGAAATTATAAAAAGATTTCTGAGTTATCAGAGACCGAAAAAGTTATAAGACGTAAAATTTGGCGGCAACTGAAACAAAAACAGTTGAATCACAATGACAAAACAGACAAAAACTCTAGTCGTAAAATATATAAAGAAAGATATTACAGAATTACCAAAGAAAATAAAAAGCAAAAAAGAAAAATAGATATATTGAAAAAGCATGTAGATTCTCTAAGAAAAAGAGTTTATAGATACAAATTGTTATTGACATGTCAGCAAAATTATAGAGATGACTGTAAAGAAAATGTTGAACCTTCATTACCAACAACGCCAACTTCTTCAATATTAAAAACTGAGTCCTTCATTCAGCAGTTAAAGATGTACCTTCACCGAAAAAAGATAAAATAAGAAAAGTTATACTCGAAAAGAACATATTGAGCGAATGTTTAACAAACTCATACAAGAATGCTAAAAGTAACGCTGAAAGAAATATTTTAAAAAATGTAGTCAGCAATGCTGTGGTTCAAGAACATAAAATGAAAACTAGATTGGGTTACTGTATTGGTTTAAAAGGTCGGCCTCGTAATACAATAACACAAAAAATACCAAACATGCAGTGTTTGCCAGCATAATCTGAATTTCTATTTACAAGATGATGTATCTCGAACAACTGCTGGGAAGAAAGACAAAGACCTAAAAAATTGAAGATACAAAAGATATCTACTTGACAACGTAACTAATTTATATAACAAGTTTAAACAAGATACAGGAATTAATTTGTCTTACACGACATTTTAAGAAATAAGCCCTTTTATGTAGTCAGGCCAAAACTTTCAGACCATGATACATGCGTGTGCAAAAGCATTCAAATATTGAATTAAAATTTGCCACCCTCAAAAAATTATCAGTTCTAATTGGACATAAAAGTATAAACGATCTGGTTAAATCTTTAGTTTGCAATTCAAACTCTCAGAAATGTATGTATGGGCAATGTACAATCTGTAAAGTTAAAAAAATAACATATGATTTAACTACAATTACACTTGATGAAAATGTTACATGGCTGGAGTGGTCTATTAAAAAAGTAGAATATAAAAAGAATAATTTAATAAAGAAATGTAAACGAAATGTAAAAGAAATTAAGACTGGCGCTTTAAAAGATTTAGTGACTAAATTTGAACGAGACCTACAGGATTTTAATATTCATTTATACAATATCAGCCATCAATACAAATGTATAAAAGATGAAGGATAATCTTAAAACTAATGAAATTCTCTTACATTGTGATTTTCGGAGAATTTTTCTTGTAAAATGTTTCAAGAGATCCAAGCCGTTCACTGGGGCCTCTCAATATCAGATATCTTTGCATACGGTATGATATACAAAAATAAAAACCACAGAGTTACTGTACTTTATCAGATGCAACTGACCATTCGCGAAGCAATATGGGCACATTTAAAACCTATTTAACCCACATAATTAAACAATCACAGAAATTGACACTACACGTTTTTCCGATGGGCCAACGACACAGTACCGGCAAAGAAAAACTTTTATTTAATACAATCATGAAAGATTTTGGTTTAACTGGGACATGGAATTTTTGAAGCCGCCCATGGAAAGGTGCTGCCGATAGCGTTGGTGGTGTTATTAAAAGCTTTTGACAGTAAAGTGGCATGGCAGTGACGTCCTCAACGCCGAATCTGCATATAATCTTTTAAAAACCAGCGTTAAACTTTTCTGCATTGATGAAGAGGACATAAACAGTATTAAGGAAGATTATAAGGCATCTTTGATATCGCTTATACCTGTCCCCAATAATATGAAAATACATCAAATACAAACTACAAATCATTCACACAATATTGCGTCAAGAATTTTAAGCTGTTTCTGTGCTCGTTCACCCAAAAGGGAATGTGTGATTATTGTTACTAAAGAATCATAACTTACTAAAACCTACAAAACGTGCAAAAACTTCCATCAACATCTTCTGAATCAAGTGATCTCCTGTTGATGAAGAATTGTACCGATAAACGTATTTTGTCAATAAAATCTAATAGAACACAAAATTCACAAGTAACTATTCTCGATATTAAAGTTAATTATAACCGAGAAACATTGCAAAATCTAATAAGATCTTCAAAATCTTATAACATAGCTACAAATGATATACGAAAAGATTTTAAGGCTGATCACGCCAGATGAATTATTACCTTCTGTTTCTAATACCGACGGTAAAATAGGTGTCTTAAAGAAACTCAAGACAAACGTCTTAATAATTTCTTTTTCATTTATCTGATGATAGTGAAGATAGTTTCTAATACACATTTTGTACACAACAAAATAAATAATAATTATGCTAATTTTGTGGTGTTGTATTTCATCCACGACTAAAATTTCTTATATATTTCGAGGCTATACAAAGTTTAGAATATATTCTAAACTATTGTATAACATATTATGTCATCACTTTTAACGCAATATTTTAATAAAAATACAATCGCATTACGATGTCGTTTAAGTTAACTTTTATGCAAAGAAGGGTGTTATGTTCCTATATTGTTGTTATTGATTAATGTCACCATAAAGTTTCAAACCGGGATATTAATTATTTTTTGCCACTCCATATCAAGTGATTACTCAAAATTACTTTCCTAAATTAATTGTAATAAAGCAATTTTAAAAGTATTAAATTACTTTTTCTTACAATCATAAATCATAATCACGTTTTCTGCAAATTAACATCAATTTATTGTATAGGAAAGTAATTTTAAAAATAGTTATTATTTTGATATAATAATATAATATACAACCTTCAATTATCTATGCATAAATGATCTTTTTGTCTGTTTACTTCTATTAAAATTACTGATAATCAAAACAGCTTTTTATTAATCTCCTGGATAAAATGAATGACCATCTTTTAAATAATACTTATATTTAAATTTATGCATGTTATGTACTAGTCTTTACAATTCCTATATGTTATCATTTCTGTTACATTAAATTTATTTTCATATCTTTTCATATCCGTAACGTTACAATTATTATGAATAACACCCACATACTTTACTCATATATTTTTTATCGTAAAAGGGCGCCGTACTTTGAAGTGAAAACCTGGTAGCGTAAATACGTCTCATTGCGACGCGAGCGACGTGTCCAGCCGTGGTGTCAAAATTTGAAAATACTTGCATAGGAATTCGACCCGTTTTCCATGTCAGCCTACTATGAATAAGGAGCAGTCGTATAAATAAAAAAAATACTTTGAAGTTCAAAGTATTTTTTATTCACATATACGATTGAGTTTCTTATTGCTATTGAGATGGATCATTTTCCTATGCAAGTATTTTCATGTGTAGTGTTCAAGTTCTTCGAACAACTAACAACACATACTTTCATACTTGCAAGTATTTTTTGCTCGTACCAGGGCGCCGTACTTTGAAGTGAATACCTGGTTTTAAAACCTGGTAGCGTAAATACGTCTCATCTTTAGACTAGATACCTACTTACTGTACCTACGCCGAAAACGCGTGGGCGAATTTGGAACCAAAAGCTAAGCATTTGAAGTAAAACCTATATTTGGCACGCTTAATACGGATTTGTAATATAAATGAAAATGTAATGACCCGCATACGACCTTCCAACATCTTTTAAAAAGGTCGAGTCCCGTTTGTCTCGTAATTCCGAAAGGAATTGGATTCTATAACGGTTAAAAAGAAAAAGGTTTTCGATTTGTTTATTACTAATTACATACCGTTCTTTAAAATAGATATATTAAAATGTATCTACTTAATTAAAGCGAGGAGACTGTAAGTTCTTTTTAGTTTATCTGACCTCACACTCACATCCAACCTTGACTTGTAGTCGATTTTTTTACATTCCCTGCTCTCGGACAGAGCAAACGGTGTTGCTATAAATAAATGCGATTATCAATTAAAACAATACCAAACATTTGGAAAAGGTCGAGTCCCGTTTGTCTCGTAATTCCGAAAGGAATTCGATTCTATAACGGTTAAAAAGAAAAAGGTTTTCGATTTGTTTATTACTAATACATACCGTTCTTTAAAATAGATATATTAAAATGTATCTACTTAATTAAAGCGAGGAGACTGTAAGTTCTTTTTAGTTTATCTGACCTCACACTCACATCCAACCTTGACTTGTAGTCGATTTTTTTACATTCCCTGCTCTCGGACAGAGCAAACGGTGTTGCTATAAATAAATGCGATTATCAATTAAAACAATACCAAACATTTGGAGTTGTTCGCACGAATAATCTATTTAACAGCCAGTAGGAAGTCCGTGAACATAACGCAATTATAGCGTATATTTCTAATTTTAGTATAATGTTTTTCAACTATATTAGAAATAAACATTTACGGCCTTATAAAAATCGACTACAGTTTAAAGTTGATCCTTCTTTTTTCACTAATCGACAATAAAAAGAGACAGGTAGAGAGATAATTAATACTTAATTTAAAGCGATGTATATCAACGATTTTATGTAAGGTCAAGTTTAAATCAAGTTCATAGATATTTTCTTCTATAAAACTTTTCCGTTCTTTTTGACATATTTCTCTCTAATCACAGTGACTAAATAATAGTATATTATTAGCTTCTCGTTTTTTTTCATATTATTTACACAATTGAAGTAACATTGTATTAATTTGAAATTATATTAAAAATCACATCACATTTCAATATCGTAAAATAAAAAATACTTGTTTCTGCTGTGGGGGGGAACTCTATTCCACCATAAGCGCGGTCCACTTTATGAGGAAGCCGCATATTAACTCGCCCCGGCCGCCCCTTCGCAACGTGACTGCCAAATGTACAAAACGAAATTTTCCATTCATATTTAAACACTCGCAGTTTGTTTATCAAACTCACAAATCTCTGGTAATCAATTGCGAAATCATTAGGCATTTAGCAAGGGTACGTATTGGCAAGTAGACAAAAAGTCTATGTAAATTAAACAATATATACTGTTACATCGATATTTTTAATTTCATCGTAATTTTATGGAAGATCAATACACGGTGACAAATAATTACTGAAATTAACTGACTTTTTACACTAGAACCTTCAATACTATAGGCACTCGATATAATAGATCTAGACGTGAACATTTTAATATCAATTTACGAACAGATTATAAAAAGACCGATCACAATAGACAAGACCACCACACTAACTCTTCAAATACCTAAGATAGGTTTTAAAATGTTCACATTAGAATGTCGGATGTAAAAGATGAATAATGTGACTACTGGAATGAAGATTGCATATATTGAGAAGCTGATATCGAAACACGCTAGTTAATGGGGTCACAATCACTCTAGAATATATACAATGATATTTCAGAAATGCCTAATATAACACTGTCAACTAAATTCATTTGTGATCAATGTTCAATTGAAATATACTATATCCTAAATGGTGAAATTATCAATAAAATTACAGTTTTCAAATGTGAAGTACATTTCAAAACCATAATTTTTAATTGTTAGATTTGGTTCAAATATTTCATAGGGAAATTAAAAATGCAGCTTAGCAACAAGTGACTCTAAATTCTTTAAATTTACGATTACGTTTTCTAGTAATATTATTCCCGCCACTAGATTATATTCATTTATATTCTCTGTCAAAATTTAAACTATGATAATTTTTCTGCATATATTAATAGTTTTTTTTTTAATTCAGACATCTAAAATACTTTAATAATAATCTAACAGTTTTTTGCATCAAGCTTTTTATAGACTGTGCAAATATGGACACAGAAGCAACAGCAACAAGTGCCAGCTCACTGGTGTGGTGATATGAAGATCTCTATGCAATAAAATTAAAAAATACCCTATAGACATATTTACATATCAATATCTAGAAACAGCTATGGCACCAGAATAACAAAGTTAAGTAGCAAAAGACATAATTTTACTTACAAAACAATAATACTTGAATATGATGTAATAGAATACAAAAACTAGTCTGCCAGAAGACATTGTTTTCAAATATTTAACTCAGTTGACATAGTAGGTAACATGTTTATTTTAAGCTTAGTATATAACAAATATAGACAAAACATTGACCAAATACATGTAAAATGAGTTAATTATCACTTTTTAATAAATACTTTGAATTACTGATGTGAATGTGTACATAAATATTATCATTTATTTTTACAGTTAACAAAAGCAATTAAAGTGCAGATGTGATAATTTTTTGTCAATAGCAGTATATGATAAATACTTATGGAATAAATAAATGTTAAGTAACGTTAGGAAATTCATTCTAATGACTATACCCACGAACTCACACAATGTTTTCACAATGTAAAATTCACTACAAATAACTACATAATTATTTGTACAGCGTAGATTTGAATTCCTATATCTAACATCTAACAAACCGTGCGATAAACTGCCAGCAAATCATCTCAAATACATTAAAGAATCACACTGCTAAAAAATAGCTGTCATAATGATTTTAACACCTATTGATAACATCAGTCTCAAGGAAATTTAATGAGAAAAAGTTTTTTAACCAATCCTCTCTTTACTGATGTGACTGGTTTTGTGTGGCATAAGATCGTGTTAATTCTTGCCTATCTGATGAAAAACTAATTCAGAAAAATAACAGATTATTTATAAAAAATCTCTCTCTGGTTATCAGCGTATCAATATTGATATATATATAAATTCATATTTTATTCATTAAAATGTATTACTGCATTTAGAAATCTGATGTTAGCAACAAGTATCTAATCACAGCAGGTTAGTTTTCAGACTGCCTAACAAAGAATTCATTTATCCTGTTATTAAAAAAAACCTGTTATCTACAATATAAGGAACTATACAAATAACACTTAAATTCCAAATGAATCCTCGCATCAGATCACAAACTTAGTTGAATTGCACAACAGAACATCTACATACAAATAAATTAATCTCTCCAACATCCTTAAAGTGATTACAGTTCTCTAATAAAATATCAACTGTTTTAACAATATGTTTACAAATACAAAAAAAATCAATAACAAAAAGTCAAAAATTAAAACTTATTCCAAATATAACATTCCATTAAGACTTAGATACACATAAATAATAATTTGATTTTAATGTTAAGCTGTAAATGAAAATGTAAATAGCAACTGAAATATTCAACTGATTTTAATGTGATTTTGCTAAATAATACCTTGACAAATATTATACTTTAGAAGTAATTCTTAAAAATAAGAGAAAAACCTGATTGACACACATACTAATGATATACAAAAAATACAAATATATGCCTAAGCTTACCACAGTGCTTGTTAATGGTAATTAATAATTTACAGAAAAGAAATATCTCGTACTGACGTTGAATGTGGTACGTGATGCTTATGATAGGTAAACATCGTGGGAAATATCACCGAACATGTCACCTCCTTATCATTCTTTTATTAACTTGAAAGGGTACTAAGCAAAAGAATGCCACAAAAATATCGGAAATCAGTACTACATGTTGCCTATACTCCGAATTTGGTACGTACGAAGCACCAACATGGGGGCGTAACAACGTCCATAATAATAACCCAAGACCGCAGGCATTGGCATGCACTCATCACTATATCGAGGCTCAAATCATGGACCATTCACAATCATAGAACGCCTGCTCATGCCTGTCCACATGCAGGCACCAACTATTTGCTCAGAATTCAGCAAATTCTTTTGCACACTTTTCTGTTGATGAGATACGCAATGCTTCCTCTTCGTAATCATCGAAGTTGCTTGTATCACCAGGACCTTTGCAGCGTGGGATGAAAGGTGCTTCAATCTTCTTTTGAAAGACAGCTATCCAATCAGTGCTTGCAAACCATTTGTGGCCTTTAATATCATTAACACCAGCTTTCAGGTTACCATACCGTTTTGTTAAGTCTACTTGCAGTAGGTTGCGCAAGAGATCTTTCAGATCTGAACCAAAGTGTGAAGGAAAACGAACCTTACCTGAAACAATTTTCTCATAGATTTGAATCGGCTGATCCGCAAAGAATGGCGGATAACCGGCCGCCATCTCATACACGAGGACACCAAGCGCCCACCAATCCACTGCTTTGTTGTAGCCTTTAGAAAGAATAATCTCAGGTGCCAGGTACTCGGGTGTGCCGCAAAGGGTCCATGTACGTCCCTTGACTCTCTTAGCAAATCCAAAATCGGTCACTTTGAGGTATCCTTGAGAATCAATCAACAAATTCTCAGGTTTAAGATCTCGATAAATTAGATCGAGGTAATGTAGGTATTCAAAGGCTAACACTATTTGCGCAGCGTAAAACCTCGAATGGGGCTCAGAGAAGCGTCCAACTTTCCGCAGATGCGAGAACATCTCACCACCAGGCACGTATTCCAAAACCATATACAGGTTGGAGTTGTCCTTGAAATGGAACTTAAGGCTTACAAGGAAAGGAAAGTTAATAGCCTGCAGAATTCGCTTTTCATTCAATGTGTGCTCG
This sequence comes from Parnassius orleans, assembly GCA_029286625.1. NCBI lineage: Eukaryota > Metazoa > Arthropoda > Insecta > Lepidoptera > Papilionidae > Parnassius > Parnassius orleans. Next base: position 2,752,399 of record JAGSMP010000137.1, read on the forward strand.
ACCTGTTTCAATTTCACTACTTTTTGTTTATCTAATATTTTCATTGCATAATATTCTTTCGTGGGTTTGTGTTGAACTATCATAACGCGACCAAATGAGCCCGTACCTAATGTTTTTATTCGTTCAAAGTCATTCAGTCCGGCGGTGTTGGTAGGATTCTTCTTCCATTTTTCCTCGAAATCTTCTTTAGCCTGATCGAGGAACTCTTTGACGCTTTCGGCGGCGTCCACCTTCTTGTTTGCGGTGGCAGCATTATTGCCCATGGCGCACTTAACTAAACTATTCCTACGCCTCGATTCCTCGTTATTAGAGGTTGTCTTGCACTAATCGATCCCTGCTTGTGCGACCGTGTAAAAACGGACAGGTCACCACAAACTCGTTTGAATTACGTACATTCTCTATTTTTAATCACAAACACCTCACGAAAGCCACTCGACGCGGACAGACATTTACACTAGGTATTGCTTAAAATAAAAATTATTCGAAAAATACTTTCTCACTATCACATTCACAAAATAAAATGGCTTCCTCAATCGCACCCGATCGACAGAGCGAGATCGAGCGAAGGATTTGCTCACGGGAGGCGGTCAATTGTGACAGTGTTGACAGCTTTGGTATACAAAAATTGCTAAATTTAACAAAAAACTACTATATTATCTTTAAAAAAATATAAGATATAAAAAGTAATTTTAAAATACTTTATCATTATATAATACATTGTATATTTTAAAATAATAATAAAATACCCGAAAACTGAGAGATGCATTGGTGATTCAGTCAATAACATACATAAAACACTCACGCCTGTCACCCAGAGGGGTAGGCAAAGACTACCGACTTCCATTTGGCACGATGCTGACACACTTCTCTCGCCTCCTTTACATCCATGTATCTACGCATACACGCTCGTCGGTTAAGGGTACTCCTAATCTGGCCCATTTTCAATATATCGCCAATTTGGTTGATAAACTTTCGTCTAGGGCGTCCCTTCCCGACTCTTCCGTTCACTTCTGTAACATAAATTTGCTTTGTCACTCTTTCCTCGTTCATTCTTTCTACATGACCAAACCACCGAAGCATTCCTTTCTTAATCCTGGTCACAACGTCATCTTGCAAACCACACTTTTCTCTTATTACACTATTTCTCACCCTGTTATTCAGATTCAGCCCTAGCATACTCCTTAATGACCGTATTTCTATTTTTAAAAAACAGGGTTAATTAATTTAATACAGTTAATGCCCGCTTGGTAGGCGAATTGAGGATTACGGTACTATATTATTACCATAATACTTGTTAAATTAAAAATATACCATGATTCCAAGGCACGGTCTGTGTCCCAAGTTTCATCCGATTCCTTTTGTGTGATCCAAAAACAAATATTTTAGACATCTTTAAAATTATTCACATATTATGAAGCTAAGTAATACAATTATGGATATAAGTAATGTACCTACTCTTAAAACCATGTAGTAGCATTGTAATAATATCCAATACCTTATATTGTCCAGTGAGTGTCGTCAGAGACAACAACCAAGAGATACACAGCAGTCTTCCTAATAACAAATAAATAATTTAAAATTAAAAAAAATTGAACAACCGACTTCAATATAAATTATTAAGAATAACTCAAAAACTATTGGTGAGACCTTGATCAAATTTATATAGGACCACATGAGAAGCACCAGCTTTCAAATAAAAAAAAGAATCATCGAAATCGGTTCACCCAGAAAAAAGTTATGAGATAACACACAGTCGAAATTAATGAGATAACATACAGTCGAATTGAGTACCTCCTCCTTTTTGAAATCGGTAGAAAATAAAAAAAACTACAGCTGCTGTCAAGCATGGCAAATATCCTTTGTGGTTATCTATAAGGGAGGATAAGTTCAGAAGTGGACTTTTGATATGATGTAACGGCTAGTGGCTATGTACTTTTAGAGTAGGTTAGTTATTATTTCCAATATTACTTACGTGTTTTCATACGTAAATGTCCGCCGTACCTTTCTATATTATGTTTTGCATGAGATGTTCCTATATATTATTTAATTAAAAAAAGGGCATCGCGACGCGAGAGCATTAAGTAAAAAAAGAATTTACCAAGTGTCTCTAAAAATATAAGTCATGCTTGACCCCCATGTCATGCTATCAGGTGAAAACTACAAATAATATGGTAGGATATAAACGATACCCTATTTGAAATTAAGTATAATATTTAAATATTCTGAAAATAATTATAAGAAATTTACATTAAATTAATACTTGAAATTTTAAATTATTTATTGGCATTACTTTTAATAATAAAACATGCGTATTTTATTTTACTTATAACAATATTTATTATATGATCAACTATAATGTTTTAGAAAATGTTCTATGTGCAATGAACATCATATCAAATATAGCAATAACAAACTAACGTTATTTTTTACAATTTTCCATAATTAAATGTAAAATTCCGTATATAATTCTTATACAGCTATATAAATTATGTATTATTATGGCAGAACGTATAGATCGCATTTAGAACATATTTATTTACTGCTGTTACGTATTTTGAAAACTATAGTTCTGGACACTATTAAAAACAATATATAGAATTACCTAAAATTACCATAACCTTTTTAGCCACTGCAAAATAATGCCGATACACGAAAATGATAACATGTAGTCGAAGTCAATTAAATACGCATTATAAAGGATAACTCTAAAACTACTGGTCAAATCTTGATAAAATTTATATGGGACCACATGAGAAGCACCTGCTTTCAAATAAAAAAAGAATTAATGAAAATCGGTTTACCTAGAAAAAGTTCTGAGATAACGTACATAAAAAACGGTCGAATTGAGTACCTCCTCCTTTTTAAGTCGGTTAAAAACCAGAACTGACTAAAAATAATATTAAATTCAAATTAAAAAACTTCTTTATGTCGCATCACAAATAATTCAAATTGACTTACATAATATACATATATATTATTAATAAATATTACGATAACGCTTTAAAAACAAACGTCCTGTACCCATGAGCGGTGCGTCCTTCAGATCACGCACTTAACAAATATTAAGTGTAGTTTTTTACCTCACTCTCATATATTTTGTTATTGTCGGCGATACCGGTACACGGTAAAGTTTCTATAAACTTATGTATGTACCGTAACGTAACGTTAAGTTAATAAATGTAATGTGTGAAATAAAGAAAAAATATGTGACTGATATTACGCGTCAAATTTCGTGTAAACAAAATAAAACCGCACCATGTTCAAATTTTTATTTATATAATTAAAAGAAAAGCAGTTTAAGCATTTTTATTTTTAAAAGCCTTCATTTTGTACCAATTATTTTAACAATTTTATAACAGCAACACTGTGTTTTAGTTCTCGCCATGCATACAGATGGCAGGTTCAAGTTGGTAATATTTGCGCAACCAACTAAAAAAATAGCCTTAGCCGAACTATCTATATTAACTTAGTCTCTAGTGCATAATAGTACGAACACTTCACATTAGTTTGTGATATAGATGAAAACGTAGTAGTGACTCACGTTTAATTTATAGATTTAAAGAGGTGTATAAGTGCTAAGCACCCAGGATTAGACATGTCATTCGTGAATGATTCGTTCATCTGACCCGGGTCGCATCTATGTATTGATGATTGCAATTAAATTTTTGAACGTTCCGGATAAAACGATTGACAGGACCTACGACGAAAGAGTATAGTTAGTAATGTCCGACGACCGATATTATCGAGCGGGGATCACAGAGCAGAGTACTGAAACTCGAAATGATCAATTTGAATGATCGACCCGTATGACCCGGTTCGTAAGACAAATCAATACTTGAATGATCGGGTCACTAGAAATGAATGAATGACACATGTCTACCCAGGATTCAGTGTTGGGTGCATGCGTAAGCATCATATTAATCTGTGGCTCTGTGGTTGGGTCGTAGGCGCTTCTCTGTCTACGGTCGTAGGGTTGGGTGCTAAGCACAGAGTACCTTTTAAATAAGATCTTTTATTTTAATCATCATGTCTTCAATATTCATTCACTGTTCAGCAGTCGGAGAGAATGTATTCGAAGTACTGACTCTTCTTTTGAAAACAAAGTTTTTTTTTAAATGATTGAATGTTCAATTAAAATAATTAAACATATATAAGCTTTTCCTTTGTTTTTATTATTAAAGTGATAAATCAATTTAACCTAAATAGATTCAGTATCTTGTGTATCTGAAACATTACATTATGATAACTCAGAGCGTTATAGAGCAACACAGGCCTCCGGCGGTCCATGTTGCTCTATGAAGAGCTTAACGAATGACACTCAATTAATGTCGTGCAAACCGGGGGCATCATCACTATTTTTTTAATCCTTTAGGTAGTCTTTAGATAGTATCATTGAAGTACAATGGCACATATTATACATTAAGAAATGAAACCTACCGCTCTTTTTATTACGAAATGAAGTAGGTAGATAGATGTTTCGAAATATTTACTGTGGACATCGGCGTAAATTGGCGGCGCGGCGTACCATTCCGTGTCACGCTGTTCCATATCATCCCGTGGGTTTTGTAAGAGACGACAGAGAGAAATGAAACAGGCAGCAGCATCTTCCTTATAACTCAAAATCATAAAAAAACTACAGTAGCCAACCTGCCTGCCAAGCATTACAGGCGAATATCGTATTTAACCCAAACTCATTGGGTATAATACTAACGAGACTGTAATTGCAAGTTATGAAATATACTTTACAGTTATAAGGCGCCTAAGTTTTTATTAGAAATTTAAAACATAAAAAGATGTTACTTATTTTAATGAGGGCTAATAATCATCCTTAGGCCATTTAACCTAATTTGGTTGAATGGTCTAAGTCTAAGTGCATCATCAGCTCCCCAGATGTCGCTAGTTGGTACTGAAGTTTTTGGTTGCACAACGTCATTATAATTAAAAGTTTGGTAATAAATAAATGTTTATCGGTTTCTAGAGTATAATGTAACAATTTCTGATTTGGCCTTTAATTTTTTGCACATTTCTAACTCTTTTTCTTCGTATTTTCAAAGGAATATCCGTAGTTTGGTTTATTCATTTGTAATCTAATTAATATAAAATATATAATTATACATATAACTAATATTACAGAAAGAAATTTTAACCCTTAGATTTCCCAAACAAATTAACTTCCCCGCTATAAAATCTCTCAAATATTTCTAATAGTTGCGCTCCGTCTAATGCAATTTCTTTGTTGGTCTGTTGGTCTGAGTTACTTAGTAACATTATTTAATCTGTGGTCTGAGGTAGTGATGCGACTCGAGTCCTTTTTACCATTTAGTCATTCGAGTAATTTAGCAATTTCACTCATGTATCACTCACTCCAGTGAGAGATGAGGGAAATTGTTAATATATAAATATTAATGTGCAGTTGAAAGTGAAATACAGCTTGCTTCATAAGCAAGTTTAAAAAATTATTGAATTACGGTCGAATTTCGACCACTAGGAGACCACTAATGTACATAAAACTTCAGGCTATTTAAAAATAATCGGATTCTTATCCCGTTTACACTAGACGTAAAATATTCAGACCGGCAATAGGCAGCAGCGTCAAATGTGCGAGACGTCTGGTACTGCGAACGTCAATACGTGATAGAGCCATGCTGCAGCTATATTAGTAGTATAGTTGTAGCACGAATGGGTCGGCTCGACCGGGGAAGGACCACGCTCTCACAGAATACCAGCGTAAAATAGCAGCTTAATGCTGCTGTGTTTCGTTTGGTGAGTGTAGAGAACCGGAGACCTTTTTTATTGGAAAAAAGGCATTCCATCTTAGTCCTCACGGCTAACAAGGCATCTGCATTTTATTATCAATCGAGGATAGATGTAGATGTCTATGGACCACAGTAACCACTTACCATCAGGTGGACTGTGGACTTATCCTATAATAAAAAACTTAACTAAGTATATACCTATTTATATTTTATAAAATATTTTGATGGGGAAATAAAAAACGGGGACACGGAGTACATAATGACTGCTTTATTTTTCATATAAGTATTAATTTTAATAATTACAAATATTTAATAATTAATAATTAAATACATTATAGAAGTTTATTTTAACATTCAACTTAACTATGAATGTAACTTAAAAATTTAAGCAAGGGAATTTGTAGGAATCAGTTAAATAAGATTGCTCTGTTTACAGGCCAATATTTTAAGAGGCTTCATCATGCTTCATGTTTATATTCTTTTATCTGTCCCTGAAAAGTACAAAATAATAATAAGCTTATTATCATTTTAGCTGCATGAATTTTAAAAACATAATAATCTTAACAGAGTGAAAGTGCACCAAGTGTCTTAGGAAACAGATGCACTCTCTACTCTCTAAATCTCGGTATGTTAAGAAAATGGTCACTCATTCATAGACTGACCGCGGCAAGTGCAACTTAATCTCGCAGATCTATTGATCCGCGCAGCTACTACTTAACCACGAGTTCCTCTTCACTACGACAAACGTTGTAGGCGACGAACCACACCATTTAAACCCTCGGCACAATGTCGTCGGCTATCAAGCATGAATCGGACATCGAGCGTTGTGAGTATCAAATACTATGGAATTTATACAATCGCGTCTCATGCGCGGGCATCTAGTGGCGCATTAGGAGCATTACTTAATATCTATACCTAACTATGCTAAAAACTTTATCATTGTGACTTGGGAATATAATCCCAAGCTCCGCTCAACCCCTTGGAGAAAATAGCGTGATGCTATGAATATTGTACTAGTGTGACCGTGAGGCTGTGCGGTTGGTTAAGTAAGGTTATACATTTATTTTGGTTGATAAATAGATACTTAGTTGGTTTTATAATGGCTTAAAGAGGATAATCTCAAGATGTTTTTATCTTAGTTTACAGTCATACTCCTAAATGCGGTCATTAAGGAGTATGTTAGGGCTGAATCTAAATGACAGAGTGAGAAATTGTGTGATAAGAGAAGAGTGTGGTCTGCAAGATGATGTTGTGACCAGGATTAAGAAAGGAATACTTCGGTGGTTTGGTCATGTAGAAAGAATGAATGAGGAAAGAGTGACAAAGCAAATTTATGTGGCAGAGGTGAACGGCAGAGTCTGGAAGGGACGTCCTAGGCGAAAATTTATCGACCAAATTGGCGATATATTGAAAATGGCCAAATTAAGAGTACCCTTAACCGACGAGCGTGTATGCGTAGGTATATGGATGTGGAGGAGGCGAGAGAGGTGTGTCAGGATCGTGCCAAATGGAAGTCCATAGTCTCTGCCTACCCCTCTGGGTGACAGGCGTGAGTGTTTATGTATACGTACTACAGTTTTATAATGTGTGGCCGGCGCAAGGAAAAGGGTGATCTCCCACCGGGCAAGGTGTTCTGCCCGGGGAGCGGCCAACGCTCCGAGTGGTAGTACGGAGCTATTCTATATATACTGTTTTTACTTCGGAACTTTGATAGCGCAATTTAAGCTTCAATGTGTTTCGCTTGTGGCGCTACGACAGCGCCGCCACAAATGTATAAAATCTGTCTCTATTTATATCTAAAGTTTTAAAAGTTAAATTTTTGAAGTCTTATTATAACAATATTATACTTACTGGTACAAATAATGTAGAAATGACCTTTAATAAAATTGTTTTATTCTACTTTTCTTTTATACTTCTCAAGAAAATGTTTGCTGAAAATTGTTGAGTTCTTTGGATTCCAACCAACCCGTCCAATTAACCTTAAACATTTTTTCTAATTATAGAATCCGGAGGGAATCTGTTTGACAAACAGCAAAATAAAATTACTTTTTAGAACGCAAACCGAGGATTTATTTTATTGTTGTGTGGGCAAGTCTATCGATTTATTATAAACATTCAAGACAAATATCGACATTAATTTTGTTACAGTTGAGTCAATCCCTAGCGTACATGTAAAATAATTTTGTATAAAAATGCATTTACCAAATTCTTGCAAATTATCAACAACATGACTTTTTTCTTCGCAAAATATCAAAATTAACAAAATAATTGAATATATTCTATATTTTAAACAGTATGTAACATACATTTTAACCAAAAATAAACGCGTCATAACATTGACGACGTCTTGAGAATTTACCTGTGATTAGGGTTGCCATCTCCTAAAATGAAAAAGCCGGACTCGGCGCTCCAAAAAGCCGAACTTTTGGCCCTAAAAGCCGGACAGTCATTTTTAGAAAGCCAAACATGTGCGGCGGGGCGGGGCGGGGGCCCCGGCCCCACTCCCGCGTCGCGCGCACCGCACCGCTCTTTGCCGCCCGCGCCGTAGCCGTGTTTAATATAGTATTGGCTGGTAATCATGTATATGGATAGATAAATTCGGCATTGCTTCGCTCATTCTGCAAGCGATGCGTGCAACGCGTTACACTAACAAAAGCCTAACAAAAGCCGGACAGGCCGGACACATAAAAATTTGGCCGGACACAACCCGAAAAAGCCAAACATGTCCGGCTAAAGCCGGACAGATGGCAACCCTACCTGTGATATGCTTAACTATCAGGATTATTTCTATTATTAACAGCACAGTCACTCACGGAACAATTAACCATTTTGGAAAAAAGTTACTTACTAAAAATAACAACTATTACACTCTAAAAAATTACAAAATATCTAGGAGCTATTTCTTGCGTGCCGACTTGTGCCGACCTGTCATTCAAAATCGGTTACAGAGTCATGAGATTTGGTATCCTTTTCTATCTTGCATTTTTGCCATAAGGAATTTTCTTCTCCCTTGCACACTATGTTGGTCTATAAGCCAGTATATTCTAAGTCTATGGGCAAAACTGCTTCTGTCCCTTTCTAAGTAATAATACCAGTGCAAAAAATATACTAACTCGGTAAGAATATTTACAAATTTTTATGAAGAATTAAAAACAATGAATTGTACATAATTGTTGCTTTCTAATGTATTTTTTTATTTCATTTATGTATTTACCCTTAATCCTTATTTCAACTCAAAATATTTCTTGTAATTTTAATTTTATGAATACATAGGCAGAATATGCTGAAAACAATTAAGTCAAACATTGAAGGCGATGGTCAGTCAGGCATATTTATTATCGTCTATAACGTCTTGGAATATTTCTTTTGTTTTGAATGTTTCGAATTTTTGAATGGTGCTATGGATACGTTTTATTTATTAAATATATAAAATAGAAAATGGTCAAGAAGTGTTGTATTAAATGCTACAACAGTGAATCATATTATAATCTAGACGCGGGATTTCTTTTTTAAGTGGATTTTCATCAATACCTTTTATTGTGTAGGTTTATATAATCCTAGTTTTAAAAAAAACGTTACGCCCACACTGGGTTTTTCTCCTGTATCGTGGATGTAGTTTACAAACATAAATTGCGGAAAGACATACATCCAGATTCAGAACAATTATTTGTAGACCATACAAATACTTGTTCCGTGTGGGATTCGAACTTGCGGGCTACAGCGCCGCAACTCAATGCTCTATGCCACGGAGCCGTCGAGTTGGATATGCAGTGGCCACTCAACACACTGAATTACTAAAAACTTCACACTCTTTAGTTTACGAAGTAACTCTTTATAGGTATATCGGTCATAAAATGGTCAGTCAATCGATTACACCTTATGGATTGCTTTTATTCACATGAAATTAAAATACCTACTTAAAACTATAGCATCACATTATTTAAGTCTCCGTTTGCTTAACCATGGCAAAAGTCAAACACTGAAGATTTTAGGTGAAGAGGACTAGAATAGGTTGATATCACACATCCAGCTCACTTTGATATATAACTGCCATAACTGAGACTGAGCTTCGCTACAAGGCAGGCTACCACTACCCTGTTCTAGATTCACTATATTTATTTGTCATAAAAACACACACAACACAAAGTTCACGATACTATAATACATAATAAAACGTACTAAATAACATATTTTTATATAAAATTAACAAAGACATAAGTATTAAAAGAAACAAATAATTTACTCAACTTATTGACTGGATGTTTTTATCAATGCATATGAATAATATCTCTATAACTACATATAAAACGTTAGAAGATGTTATCCAATGATTAAACATAAACAAATTAAAAATAAACAGTGACAAAACGAAACTAATTAACTTCAAAACTTATAAGAGTAAAACATGGAATTAAATATTAGTTACAATAATTCAGTTATACAACAGATAAACACCGCAAAATTCTTAGGTATTATTCTCGATGTATCTTTCATGGAAAGAACATATTAATAATTTATGCATAAAAATAAATAAGTTTGTTTTTGCACTTCAAAAGATAAAAGACCTAACAAGCAGACATACCTCTATTATGGTAAATCACGGTTATATTTGCTCCATTAGGCACATTATGCAGAATTCCGTTTCAGGATTCCGTTTCGATATTCGATTCGAGATTCCGAACGCAACAGTCCATATAAAATCTATGACCGCCACACGTACGGAATTTTTCCGTACAAATTTCTCGATTCAATTCCGTATGACCGCCTGTGCGTTCGGAACACAACTCTGAACGAAAAAGCCGCGCCGAACGCAAGTCTTCCATAGATTTTGTAAGAGTCGCAACACACCCGTACATTTCGGCACGGAACGCTCAGTGTTCGTCGCACGACCGAAGTGGTAGATGTGTTTATGTATGTTTTACATTTAATCATATAGGTGTATAGCTTTTCGTAACCTTTCATCTTATTTTATTTAATAATTCGTCGAAAGTTTACAGACATCCATATTTAAAATATGTCTGGATAGATAGAATCTTTTACATAATATTGACTATATTGCAAGCAGGGTGATAAGGTGATGCACAGTAACAATGATACAGCAACAATGGAATCGCAATCAGAAAATCGTCGTCATTATTCGCTGGCAGAATGTCAGACTCAATGGCTAACCTCTCTCAACTGACCCTTGTTATTCCGAACGAAATAAACGTATGTGTGTGATGTGTTCACGAATTCCGTTTCGAGTTCGTTTCGATATTCCGATTCAGATTTCCGTATGTATGTGGCTCGTACGGTACGGCATAGTAGTCTGGGGACCTGTGACATCACGAGGGTGTTTATTGCACAGAAAAAATGTATTCGGACACTGTACGGCATGGATTGGTCGGAATCTTGTAAACCGACCTTTAAATCTAAGAATCTACTAACTGTTCCCTGAATATACATCTACGAAACAGCTAAATTTGTTAAATACCACAGTCATCTTTTCACCGCTAACGACAATACATTTAAACGTAAAATTAACCACGTGCCCTTAAAAATGCCTGTGCCTAAGCTAGAACTGTTTTAAAAAAACTGTGCCTGTATGGCACCTCTAATATATAACTCTTTGCCCAAAGGAATGACTGACCTGCCATATAAAAGGTTCTGTTGTGCCTTGCGAGAATGGTTAATCCAGGAGAGTTTCTGTAGTCTTAATTTTTTTTGAATAAAAGCACTTACTGATTTGGTGCCCACTAAGATACCGGCTCTTCCTTTTATTTCCTGTGACTTCGTCTATTATAATAATTCAATAATTTATGTAATTGTAATCACTGTAATTAAAAAAATTGAAATTTAAAAGATTGTAATAATTGTAATTCAAATAGTTCTTATAAATTGTTATTCAAATCGTTCTAATTATTGTAATTTTATTCAAATAATTGTTGTAAATTTACTATAATTTTGCATGCCCGTAATGAGGGTGAAATATGTCCTGTGCTATAACTTAATTTAGCATCTTGTGTACCAACCATATTTCAGGCAAATAAATGATTTATGATTATGATTATGAACTTTATTTTGTTGTCGCCCTCCTGACAACTACAGAAACAACTACACCGGACTCTGACGTAAATCTGTTCTTTATCAAACTCCAGAACTTTATAACACTTAAAGTAAACCCAAACATAAATAGTTCTGACTGGCGATTGGAATATAGACATATTAAAACCAACTCGACAAAAACAAACAAAACTCTTAAATGATATTCTAAAAACTTTAACTTAAAATGTGCATAAATACTGCAACTCTTGGAAAGGCATGTCTGGACCAGATCGCCAGTAACGTGTATGGGGCCAAATCAGGCACACACCTTGTTTGCCTATCTGACCATGAAACAGCCCAAACTATATCATTTAAAATGAAGTTGATTAAAAGGAGTATACTATACAGACAATTGACTATTGAAGAAACTTGATCAAGTTTAAAACTGTATGTCTGCCCTATCTTTTTCAGAAGTATATAATAATAAAAATGCTAATGAAGCTTTCAACAGAATTATAACGTGATTGATCTATTTAATAAACTCTGTTTTCCAATAGCTTGTTAAGATCTGTAATAAATTCAGATACCAGAAATGGCTTAGTAAAGGCATTAGACTTGCGTGCAAAATATGCGGCGTCTATATATCCAATACAAAAACAATAAAATTTTAGATTATCTAAAAATACGCGCAAAAATACGATAAAATACTCAAAAGTGCATTTATAGCTCAAAATTACAAAATCAAAGTTATAAATAATGCTTCTAATAAATGTAAAGCGACATGGAATATTATCAATGATAATTTAATTAATGATAAAGAATATAATGATATTGACATGATAAGTATAAATGACATAAAATATAGTAATCCTAATGTAATATGTGAATTGTTTAATAACTATTTTATAGACATGACGAATATAGAACAGTTAATTTAAATACTGATAAAATTAACATTCCATTCAATAAAATTCAATATTCCTAACCCCAACCAATGAAATGAAATAGCTACTATTATTTTATCGCAAAACAGCAATGCAGTTGGACATGATGGCATAAACACACGTGTACTAAAGGCATGTGCGAGGATCTAAGCCGACCTCTTACCCATGTAATTAATTTGTCAATGGAACGGGATCATTCCCGATATCCTAAGTTATGTATTAAGCCAATAATACAAGAAGGGCGATAAATGTGATATGAATAACTATATACCGATAACTCTTATTCCAATACTATCTAAAATCTATGAAAAAGTCATCTTCAAGCGCATTGATAGCTTTTACATCAATAATATACTGACAGAAGAACAGTACGGTTTTCGCAAAGGTCACTCTACTACGTTGGCTTGCTACAATCTGGTACATTATGTCACAGAATGTATTAATCAAAAGATACCACTTATTGCTTTATTTCTAGACATGACCAAAGCTTTTGACTTTGTTCACATAAAGATTACTAGATAAACTATATCGATATGTATTAGAGGTAACGCTTATGACTGGTTGGAAAGTTATCTGTATAATAGCAGCAATGTATTGAGATAGCAACAGTCGTTGAATCCAGAAAGTGTACTTTCGGTCAAAATATCGTGTCCATGTGAGTTCCACAGGGCAATATCTTGGGGCCCTGTTGTTGATATTTATTAACGACTTACAAATGCAACTCAACATAAATGTTACATGTTCGCAGACGACACCACAGTGGTAATAAAATGTGACGAAATAGAAAAATCCAATGTCATTATTAACGAGACTTTACACAACCTAATCAATTGGCTACATTCAAACAATCTCAAAATAAACATATAAAAACAAAGGCATCCAGTTTACTACTTACAGAGCAAGGCCAATGGATGTGCTAGTCGATTATTGCGGTAATACTGTTGAAATTGTTAATGAAGCTAAATTCCTTGGATTTACTTTAGATAAACACTGTGACTGGAAAGCATATAGACAATCATGTACGAAAATAAATTTTTATACGCTACGACGACTCAGTAATGTATCATCCATTGAAACTGCTCTATCGGCTATCATATTATGTCATCACTATTAAGTTACGGAATTATATTGTGGGAGGTTCAGCGGATGTAAACCGGGCTTTCATAGCAAAAAAAATGTATTAGGGCTATTTGTAGAGTACATTTTCTTGAAAGCTGTAAACCCTTTTCAAGAAACTTGGATCCTACCGCTACCGTGCCTGTATATAAAACAAATGTGTATTTTGTACGACAACATTCTCATTATTTTGTCACTGAGAGCAAAAAAAAATAAACCTACCAGACATCGAGAAAGGATTATGCAACCTAGAATAAGACTTCAACTATACAGACGAAGCTGTTATTGTATGGCTATTAAAATTTATAATAAGCTTCATCCAAGTTTCAGCCTGCCATTACCATTGTTTAAAGAAAGTTACATTCCTGGCTTTTCACTAGGTGCTTTTATTCAGTCCAGGAATACTTAGATGACCAAGAGGTTTTGAATTTTAATTTTGTTTGTAGCTTTTCTGTGTTTACTTTATTTTATTGAATTTTATGACTTGAATAATTTGACATAAAATATTATACAATTTATAAATGATGACATGTAATGTTCTGTCTATGAGTCTATTAACTTATTTTTAGCTCTAAGTAGACTAAAATGTAACTACTTTTAAATTTGCATGACAATTATAAGTCAAACATGAGGACATACCACTATGTTAACATCTTTGCACTACCATGTTTAAAGCAAATAAATTTCTGATTCTGATTCTGATTCTGATTCTGAAAGCTCGCTCGGACCGCTTTTGCGTTGAAAGTGCACATCTTAGACATATCTTTACCTAAGGTCCACATTCCCGTTCCAGTTACTACAATGGAGTAAAAAATTCCTTGATGGAGACATATGAGTGAGAGGGAGTGATAGGATTTTTTACGTATTGTATATACATTGGTTACAAGGCTTTCACCTAACTCTGTAATACATTTTCCATTAAGCAAATAATACCTATGTTATTAAATTTTTCTACAATATTATGTTGATAAATCACATCGCGAAGTTTTTGAGCGATTTTGTCCGTAAGATAAAGAGTGCAGACAGCCGATAAAGATAGTATCTTAAGATCCTATAGGTACGTTATGTGTAAGATCCAAAAATAATCTTATAAATAAAATTTTACGTATTCTTTTTTGTTTATTCATGTTCTATTTGCTCCTATGTCATTCACTCGACTATGATGAAACTTTAGTATAGTTGTTTTGCGAGCCCCGCGAAGATTTCTGACAAAAAATAGGCATTGCAACGCATGCCTGGCTTAGCTAGTAATTATAATATAATGAACGATATAATATTTATAGAATTCTATAGCCTATACTATAATAGTGTAATGTAACACTATTTTAACATAGACTTCGCCGTTCCGAAGTTCCCAATACATTATTAATCGACAAATTACTATAAGTAAATGAGTTGATTGATTTCTTTTGTCAATGGGTGTCTCAGAATTTAGTTTGTTGTAGTGGCACATACTTACACAATTCACTTGTTTATAACTTTATATTCTCATTTCTCAATGCTGGAACTTTGTGAAAGACAGGACTATAGAAATTAAATTAAATAAAGATTTCGAAGTTCCTTGTCAATTTTCGAGTGCTAAGCTAACGTATTGGAAAACTGGTAGACATGGAAAAGAATGATGATAAATCACCGACATCTTTTACACAAACCAAAGGTCCATCAATTAAAGAAAAAAAAATACGTGCAAAATTTTATAGTTCATGGTTTGGGAATCCACATTTCAAGAGTTGGCTGAAACGATCAGATAAAAGTGAAACTAAAGCCTATTGTAAACTCTGCGATTGCCACCTTGTTTGTGGTATGTCTGAATTATTGAGACATCACAAAAGTGCCCAACAGGTTAAACAGATGGCCATTATATCAAAATGTGGTAATAAGTCATCGTTCTTAAGTAGACACCTGAACCATACTAATAAGGTTTTAGAAATCCAACTACAGATATACGGTTTTCCGGTACCGTCCTAATTCTTCTCTTGATTAATTGCTTACTACCTAAGTAATAAGCTATTTATGGTCGTAGAAAATTGCTTTTTAAAATAAAAAAATGATGTTTTTGTTTTACTTCTAACTCTTTAAATTGTACGCCCTAAATTAAGGATTTTTGAAGAAATTTAGGGCAATTGTCAAAAAAATCTAGGGCAAAATTAAAACCTGATAGTGGAAACACTCTGATAATCTCTTCTTAGTCTGCAAACACCTTCACGTTACTGCGCATAACATACTAGACTAGTAGACTATTATTAGTATAAACGTTGCGTATCTATACATCTATACAAATAAAAAAATTAAGTGTCCGTTTGTAATATCAAAATAACAGCTTTTTACTAAATGCATATGAAAGTATTTACGGTACTTATAACAAAAAAAATTTTTAAAATGTTTGTCTGTCTGTCTGTTTGTCCGGCTAATCTCCGAAACGGTTGGACCGATTTTGACGGGATTTTCACTGGCAGATAGCTAAGGAGTAAC
The DNA here is from genome assembly GCA_029286625.1 of Parnassius orleans. Taxonomy (NCBI): domain Eukaryota; kingdom Metazoa; phylum Arthropoda; class Insecta; order Lepidoptera; family Papilionidae; genus Parnassius; species Parnassius orleans. The sequence goes on from JAGSMP010000137.1 coordinate 2,768,711, forward strand.
TTAGGCTTTTTTATTTTAGTAACAAATTCCACGCGGGCGAAGTCGCGGGGAGCAGCTAGTTTTATACTAAATCTCTTATCTCTTCTGTCGGCCATAGCCCAAAGTCAAAAGTCTGATCAATATGTACTGCCGGTACTTACATCGGATCGAACTTTCTTTGGTACTTAGATAATATCCCTAGTAAAGAAATCCATCCATCAGAAGAACAAAAGTTACCGACATAGCTATTCGTATTTGAAATTTGAAGTAACATTTATAGTACCTAGTTGTAGCTATTTGTAATCACAGCTGTAATAGAACCGGATCACGGGAAATCTTCGAAACACTTTTTCTTAGCAATGACTTCAAAAGCTATTACATATGTGTAATCATTTTATACTTTTAATGTTTTGAAGTCGGTTCTTGCTTTTTATTAAGTTTAATTTTTTGTTCCCTTCTTATTATTAACAGACCAGACAATCATGATCTCTGTTTTATATGGAACAGAATTGTAGTTCGCTCAAGTTGTAACTTCATGTCTAATAAATTTATTTAAATGATACCTAATTGTTTTTACTGAAATATGCCTTATCCTTTCACACGATGCGACTGAAAAGAGAGAGAGAGAGAGAAAATCAGATACGCACTAATCACTTAAATCTTAAATTCGTATTTTTTTATGTCACCACTCACCACCAACTCCCCGCCTTGCTGCTTGTTTATACGAATTATACCATGTGCGAATATAGATATTATATTTGTAGTTGAAGTTTTGAAGTCACTACTACAAAGTATATAAAACAGACGTGGCACATTTTTTTTTACCTAGGTACTTGAGCAACTATAGCGTTTAATATAACGAATGAGCAACCAATAACTGATAAGACATTAGGCATACATTTACTACAAACTTGCTGTATCGTTTGTTATTTCCGCCTACGTTAATGCCAACCACATTACAACTATCGAATCCCAACTAATGCCTAATAGGTAACATTACTTATTGAAGGCTAATGCAATCTTTTTGATGTTAACACACAATAAATAAAAATAAAGTAGGTAGGTATAATATAAAAACTTATAATTTTTTTTATTTATATATAAAACGTATGTATACGTATTATCTGAATAATGATGCTTTTCGCTCATTCTTATCACTTGTCAGCCGTTTGAAGCCAATTTACAGAATATTTCCTAAGAACAATACGTCAAGGGTATCTGTTATTTAAATCCTTCATGGTAATTTTTTTTGTGAAATTACTAACTGGTCCCAGGCTTTTTTCTGTCCTTTCTGGTAGATCCTAGTATTGAATAAAACTATTTTTACGGATTTTATCGCGTTTAATTAACTTTTTTATTAATTCCCGACGTTTCGGGTGCTTTACAGCACCCATGGTCACGGGGGACTGAGGTGATTGAGGTCCCGATGTCAGAGTTTATCCCGAGTACCTTCAGCTTTTTAATTATTAATTTTGGTCCGATCTACGCAAACGATCTACGAAACGTCGGGAATTAATAAAAAAGTTAATTAAACGCGATAAAATCCGTAAAAATAGTTTTATTCAATGTGTAGTGTTCGCGTAAATATAAGAAATCATTAGATTCTAATATATTATTAATATATTAATAACTTCTATACTAGCAGTTCGCAGTCAGTCAATAGGATACACGGGTAAAGTTAGTTACCTATTGTATAATAAGTTTATCTTCTTTTCTTGTATTTTAATCCTTTTAAAGAATGCAACAAATGGACTACATAACTTGATAGATACCTATACCCGATATTCACCATGCTGGGCAGGCGGGTTGGTGAAGGCGTAGCCGATACTTCATTACTTACAAAATTTCACATGTATGAGTCTTTTAATGTTTCTTTGTTACCTAAGAAATAAATGAAAGTCCCGCTTTTTTCGTACGATGTTTCAAAAGCGGTATTAAAATTAAGCCATTAAAGACATACTTACCTTGATCATTAGTCCATGCAGTCTAGGTTTTTGTCTCACATGATCGCTTTTTTCCTTCATATTTTATAATGTTAGTTTAGGACAAAGTGTGATTCTAGAAAAAAAAACTTGTCCGAGGATCTAAATTTTCATAAAAATATTTCCGTAGCAGGTATATTATACATTGTATTTATTTTTAAGTACGAAAATCGAATATGGAAAATAAGCAAATACTTAACATATAGTTTATTAGACCTATGATCAATTACAATATTGTTGATATTACATCGTTGTGGGTTTTCTTATTATGGGTTTCTATAAAAATAAATTACATTTCCTCACAAAAGGAGGGTTGCTGTTGGAGAGCGGAGAATACAAGTCGCGGCACGTAAGTCTAGCGCTGAACGAAACGTGGAGGGGATGCGCACGGATTGAATTGCACAAATGCGACTGGATAGCCAATATTCACTGCACGCACGAGCAAGTAAGTGAATCAGCGCGACTTATGCGCAGTAACGGTTACCGCTAGAATTTCGTGCCGCTACTTATACCTCCCTCCTGATGGTACCCCACTACTCTCAAAGCTATGACGCATTTTTACCTTACCTATATGTATAATTCATTGTAAAATTCAATTCAAGATATTGCGATGAATCCTTACAAAGAATAGGAAAATAAAATTAAAATCTATTTTCTTTTAGAGAGCTAAGATCATTGTTGACATCGTTCAACTTTGATTAGGGAGGATATTACATAATCTATACGCTTGGCAGGTAGGAATATTGGCAAAAGCAGAACCAAAGTCTCGCTTTTATATCCTGTCACCAGTCTGTAACATGTAATTTTATGAAGCGCTAGAATATTTATCTGCCGTTTGCCTTACCAAGTCGATTACTGAGAAAAGCAGGAGACGATATCAAGTGATGGATTCATCATTGCCGATTTTCTACGTTGCTGTCATAGTTACTGTAGCTTTAGACACCATCCACACAACACTATATTGTACCTATGTTGTTAATCGAGTTTTCATAAAAAAAAAAATCCAACGCATTTTTATATTGTAATTACCAAACTTTTGAGAAAGACAAAAACAAGCAATAAATATAATTAACTACAACTTAGTAATACTAATTTTATTATAACTTAAGAACATAAATGAAAAAGTCATAACAAGCAAAGTGGTTCAGGACCATGCTTTGCGGCAGTCTATGGAAGAGGATGTTATGTAATGGACTTGTGAAGGGCTGAAATGATGATGAAGATTCAAAAAATTAGATGATTAAATTATAAGAAATCGATGTACCTACTATACATAATTTTTATCATCATTTGCTTTAATTAATTGTTTAGTGTTAAAAGAAAATTGGAACTGCTTAAAGTTAAAACACAGTAAGGTAAGGAGTAAAACATTAAAATAAGATAACGTATTCCATGCTTGTGACATGCTTGATTCAAAATTAAAAGTTGTTACGAATTTATTTCTGTGCCCCTAAAACTTACCTACAATAGGTACCTACCAAACACTCAAAAAGCATAACCCTATGCTATGCTGGCATTAGGTACACAAAAGGACGACATTCGGTTCAGGGTGGCCGGAATTTGAGCATAACGCCTTTTTTTTGCTTATCGTCGTTTTTAAAATTATTCTTGAAATAATATGATTGTACCTAAATAAATGTTCATTATATTTTTAGATAAATAACCTATCGATTAAAATAAACGTATAAAAATATTGTGCGTTAATTAAAATAGCAACAATTTTTAAAGTTGAAATTGGCACTAAAAGGCTGGTAATAGGGGCATCCACCCTACATGCATTACTACTATTAGCTTTACTTTTTCATTTGCGGGATAGATAGGGTATTATTATCAAAATCGAAAAGTTCTCTCAAATATTATATTTAAATATTTTTTGATTTCCACTCCCTATAAGGCTGATTTGAAAATAAGTCCTTCAGTTACGATCTTCCTATTTGAGCGCATTTTTAGTCGTTATTGCGGTCAAACCGCGAACTCACTTATTATGTTCATAATCAAGGAAGCCCACTTGTGACGGGCAACTACGGAACCCTACCTCTACATTGTCCGTGGCCCGACACGCATTTGGCCAGTTTTTATCTTTTAAATTCAAAATGCGTGGTAATGCATTATTATAACTGATTTTTGCAATGACGCGTCATTGCAAAAATCACGACACGAAATCGACGTGACGCACACATTCGCTACGATCGGTAGGCAAAATACGTTGTTGCACATAAATCACATTCAATTTGGGATAATTTGAAATAAAAGTAAAAGCCTTATTTACTCGTATTTTCAAAAACTACAATAACGGTATGTCATTAATTATATATTTGAACTTAAGTTTAAAATTTAGCTACTCTTTGAAAAATAACCCTGTATTTAGCCTTAAAGGTGTGAAAGGTCAATCGCCAAGCATGACCTCCCATCAACAGGACGAACCTATGCCCAGCTGTGGGTTTCTACGGTGTGATAGAGATGTACCTAGTAGTAAAGTATCGTCCGCTTTTTAGCGATTGAAATTAATGGAAAAACTGCAACATTTTGACTATTAAACTGTTTCTGTAAAACACTCTTTAGCACCCATTACGACCATTGCAATAGTGTGATTAACTGTTCTGTTCTGGTTAACGTATTCATACAATCTGACGAAATTCTCAGCTTCTGCCAAGATTTCTTTCCATGCCAATGAACCTAAACTTAAATTCTCTTGAGTATCGCAAAAAGTGCGTTATTTCAATGTAATAAAGTACAAGGTGGTCTACAAGACGATGAATGTCGTGGCTTATATGAATCAAGAATCAAGGGCATAAAGTTTTCTGGCTCAACTCAAAAGTAAACTGAAATCACTTCGATGTAATTCTTAGTAGGTTTGCTTATAAATACTCTAAGATGTAATTATATTATGTGGATCGCTAAGGAAGCAATATTAATATTATGAATATTTTCCAGTGGGCTCTACTAAATATTTTTATTACCTACACTATGTAGATGTCTGGGTCATTCAACTCTAACACTAACATTACACGCGTTACTTAAAATTCACGGATATTCACCTGCTTTATTTATTCATCGTTATAAGGAATTTAACATTTTTCTTTAAATTAGGTACTATAAATGTTGGTAAATGAATAAGTATTATTGCTTTTATTGGGTCAAGAACGTAATGATTTATCATATTTAAGTATTTAACCTAATTTGAACCTAAAAAGTGCACTATTAACTTAGGAACGTTAAGTATATTTTAACTTTATGCCTAGAAAGAAATTTAAACAGAACGGACAGATGAAACAGTGGTTTATTTATAATAAAGGCTTTTGTAACTTTTTGTACTTTTCACAGTTATATTAAACATAATGTACTAACACGACATTTATAATACTTTTTGCGTAAGTTGTAATATTATAGGGATTATTAAAAAAAAATCCAGGAAGGCATTCGGTATTTCCTGAGCTGTGAAACATTTTAACGATTATGTTTTTGAAAATGAGCATAGCAAGGTAGATTATTGCCTGCGTGGTGTACTCTAGGTATTCAAGGTTATTTGAAGTCAAATGATATTCTATAACCATCTCCCTTCCACACGTAATGTAGATAATACACTTATTTCATTACCTGAAGTTTGTGCACTAACTTAACATAAAATACGCGACCCTGCGGAATGGAACGGAGTGCATGATATTTTCTTCTCTCCTCCTCCCTCATTTGGTCGTCGGTGTTTGTGCAGTGAACATTGTTGTACGTAGAGCGTGGCACGTGCTGTATATCAATTTAATTTCTTAATACACAGTTTTTCTTAAATTAAATATAAACATGGCAGACGCAGCAGTCGAAAAGAAGTAAGTTTATTTAGCCATTTTCTCTTATTATTTGTAATTTATTGGCAAATATATTTTTGGCGGCTACAGAAAACGTGATCAAAATGGCCTCCAATACAGTATTTTACTGGTGTTTTCAGAGCGTTTGCTGGCTTTGGACGGATTTCGCGCTATTTTACGCCACGTGTTAACTGTGGACTTTTATACAACAGTAAATTATAGTGTATATTTATAGTTCATGGTTGTTTATTGTGTTAGACGCCAATAGATGAATACACGCGGGAAAAGTCCTTGGTTAGTTTGTCTAAAGCCATAATGTACAAATATTGAGCTTTGTAGAATAGAATTTCATGTAAAACATAATATATGTATTGATAGTATGTTTGGCCCTAAGTATTGGGTCGTGTAAAATTTTTTCGTATTATATTGAGCGGGGAAATTGAAAGCACGCCGGCGGGCGCGGGACGATTGTTCAAGATGGCGCTGTATGCGCGGCGTGCCGGCGCGGCAGCGGCATTGGCGCGCTTGATTCAAATTCGCCGTGGCTTCTGTTTTGCAATTCGATGGAGGTACGGCGGTTACGTTATCGCTAATCGCTAAGGACGCATGTTGTCATTAGTTATTTTTAACGCTTTTGAGCTCGCTCGCGTATCGAACTCGAGGTGGCCTACTAGAGCGAGTAACACATTCATTCAGTAAATGCGTTTGATTTCCGTGCAACTTTCTCGGTACCTTATGTTGTTTACTTACCTATTGTAGTTTCTCAGTAACTTATGTAACACCAGCTTGTTTTGTTCCGTCACACTTCTTTCACAGCGATAATAATTGAACGCTGGAATGGTTACAAAGTAATAAAAATTACTATAATGATAGCTACGTATATATCACGTTAGTTGCCGTATGTCTGGCCTAAATGTCTGTTATTATAACATTGTCATATTTATGGTTATATACCCTTTCTCTTTCCCACCGGACTTAAAATTAAAAATAATGTATTATTATTTTACAGAGAAGTAGCACCCGAGGAGGTTACATCCACGGAAGCGGCGAAAGAGTCGCCAGTGAAAAAATCACCAGCAAAGAAAGTCTCGGAAGCACCTGAAAGCAATGGCAAAGAAGAGAATGGTAGCGGTGACGCCCCGGAAGAAACTCCTGCTGAAAATGGGGATGCTGAGGAAAGCAATGATGCCACAGAAAATGGAGATGCCACAGGTGTGCATAAAAATAGCATCTTAACTGATTTGTTTATTGATTATTTGACTACATATTTATTAAAGATTTCATACACTTCCTAAATATATTTATTTATAGGACTTGATGTTTTAATTTCATACAATTTTAACAATCAATTATCGCTTTTTCAGAAAAAAAGGAAACTGGTGTAAAAAGGAAATCAGCAGCAGCAGCAGCAGATAATGGTGAAGCAGGAGAAAAGACCACCCCAGAAAAGAAAGCGAAAGTGGCTGAAGAGCAGCCACCAGCCGAAGCAGAGGAAGCAGCGGCTTAAAGCCTCCACCGTTACTACGCTTGGTTTACTGCAATGCATCGACGGACAGTAGAGCTCAACTCCTAGCAGACTGATACATATCTATATTGTACTCGAATTTTTGACAAGCAATGTGGAAACCATAGTTTTTATACATTTTACTGTTGTAACCGATCTGATTATATTCATACTATGAAAGGAGTTGTGCTCTATTGAGACCACACTTTTAAATTTAGGTTATGCTGTGTTTGATTAAAAAGTATCTGATTGTTAAATCGTTTCACAATTTGCAAAGGTGGTCCAAAGATCATAATTGTGAAATTTTGAAGAACTTAAATGTGAGGTGTAACATTTTCTTACATTTATAATTTTACTTTGGATACTTTTTTATCATACCCCCTAATACAATTTTGTATTAATTTTACCTGTGAAGTACCTGTAAAGTGTAAATTATTAAACTGTCAGTCACATCTGAGATGTGCATCGCAGTGAACTGATCATGCACAAGTTGGATTTGGTGTTGTATGCTGTTTTTGTGTATCGGTGTCTATCTCAGCAGATGTAGGAGATGGGTTGAATTCTGAAGTATTATATAAAAACGCAACAACAATATTGGGAAAACTATTATTTCGCCAGTAAAGTACTGCCAAAGTAATTCACCGTGTGTGAAAACAACTCACAAATCCGTTCTGTGAACGACGCGATTTATATAAACAGCTTCCGTGAAACAATGATTTTAGATAAAATAAGATTAATTAAAAGAATGTTTAGATAATTAATTCAGTTGTAAATTTAAGTTAGCAGTTAAATGTCGCACATTTATATATTTCTATAGGCATTATTACTTAACCGTTTAAACATTCCTTTGACTTGGTTATGGATTGCATTGTGAATGGGCAAAAACTAGCTCTGTTGCGCTGGTTGAGAGACTTCGAAACATGGAGGGGAGTTACTATTACCTTCATTGCATTTGAGTCAGTATAGCACTTGTTCACATTGCAACAGTAATTTTAAGATTTGAAATTTAATTAAAGTTCAAAGTTGACAAATAAGGTGATAGTTTCATATTGACATTAATTCTGCGTGTGCTATCTTGTAATTCTATGGTTCTATGTTTTACTTATTTCCTGTTTTTTTTTTCTAATTTATTTCTTTTTTTCATTGATTTATTTTTCTGATAGATAATTATTAGAAACACGATTTTAAGGCAATTCTTTATGGATGTGAATCCTATTTTTTTATTCTGAAATAAAATTGTAATGCCTTGTTCTGTGTTAGGAAATAATAAGATTTTTGACTAACTTTTTCAGATTATAACTTTACCTACTTGACTAATGAAACTGTTCAAACAATCAATTTTGATTCAAAGTACATACTTTTATTATTAGAGTTTATAGTAGAGTGTACAGTTTTAGCACTACTCTTGTGGAGAATTAGTGTTTGTAAACATTTCTGGCAATAAAATAGTCCAATGAAAGCAATTGTTTTTTTTTTGTTTAAAAGACCAACCTCTGGACAAACATGAGTGCGTACAAGTCCACTGCTAAGCACGGGGTTCCCACATTGAGGGAGAATGTGTTACATTATTAAGGGTGCTTTTCTACTAGATATGTGCTATGCTACGTTGCTATAGATGCGTTTGATATCCACCAATCATATTCATTGGTCCATATAGCTTAGCACTGGTGGAAACGGGTTCAACTAAGATGTTTTTATATGGATGGTCGCGAGTGGTGTAGCTATGTGCGGAGCAGAGCTCTCCGTGCCTTCCCTACTGTGGAGACATCGCATAGTTCGAGCTGCACATCTTCTTCACACAGCTACAACGCGGCGGTGCATCTTTATAGCAATCTTACTCGCCCCGCTACATAGCATCAGTGGAAACGGTCACATAGTTTCATAGCTTAGCTTTTACATCCTCGCAGCACCCTTAAGCTGAATCCACCTAGACTGGCGACCGTAGTAACAGATATTATGTTTCACCTTTGACTGCTCGTCAATCAGTCGATTAAATTGATCATGATTCCGATTTTACCTTGTATATGGTATAAAAAAGTACATATAGGTACTTAGTATTAAAATAAATTTGCTATGAAAACAAAAGTACATGTTAGTTTTCTTATATTTGTAATTTCACAAATGGAATAGGTATCAGTTTTAAGCATAAACAAAATTCATGTTGGCAAACGAGAACAACCCATACATACATATCCTAAAATGCTTAAATGGACTTGATATTTTATGTAATTATGTCATTTGTACATAATACATCATACAAACATGATACTCTATGTAATTATGTCGTTTGTACATAATACATCATACAAACATGATACTCTATGTAATTATGTCATTTGTACATACACATCACATCATACAAACATGATGTATTAGTGATGAGGCGGAATATACCAATTAGGTAGGTACCTAGGGTGAATCAAGGTCGGCCATCGCCTTGGAGACTAGACCGTACACATAGCGACACATGTTTTTAGGTCTTGTAAGCCTCAGTAGATTGACGATTTTTGAACGAAAATGTGAAAAATATGAAAACGAGAGAGGCATGAAAGAGATCTGATTCAAGAGAGAGTAAAAATATGCAGCCTTTTCTCACGATTATTGTTTTATTCTCGCTTTCTTGGGTTTCATTTTCGCAGAATACGCAAAATATTAACGTTTGTGCGTACAAGAATGCTATGACAATTCCAAATAGCTAGATAAAAATAAAAACTTTAATTTATGCTTTTTTATATTTATAGTGCTCGTCAATGAGGAAAATAATGCACTGGCTGAAAAAGCTTTTGAAGTGGCGAAGGAGTATGTCAGACGTAATCCAAGCCTGGGCTTGGCTATAGATCCGGTTATAGTCGTCGGTAATCGTTCCGATGCAAAGGCATTCTTAGAAAATGGTAAGGCTATGTCTGGTAGTAACTGGTTATTATTTTATTTTTAAGTAAAATATTAATAATGTTAATAATATTACCGTTAGCCAGTAAACAGTAGCGTTACAAGTAAGCCTATGATTGTGTTAGGAGTGGTTCACGATATTAATCGAATGGCGGATTCGAACCTACGACTTTCAAATTCGCGGTTCGTTCCCTTACCTATTTTTGAGATTGTTATTCACAATATTAGTAAATCATATACTTATTAAATTCTTATGCGAATATATTTTTATTATCAGTTTGCAGAAAGTATAATGGTATGCTATCTGCAAAGAGAGAACCCCACGTGATTCTCGATTTTACAATTACCGGTGTTGGTTCTGAAACCATAAAGTCATTTACGGCTGCTCTGGCCTTGCCGACTATTTCTGGATCGTTTGGTCAAGTTGGTGATCTGCGCCAGTGGCGCTCTTTAAGCGTCAACCAGACTAAGTACCTACTGCAAGTAATGCCTCCTGCTGATATTCTACCAGAATCTATAAGGGCCATTGTCACGAAACAAGATATAACAAATGCTGCAATTATTTTTGATGAACACTTCGGTTAGTAATTATTATACCTATTATGTACTTAATATTTAATTAACTTAATAATTGTTGTATATTTATGCCATAAGTCATATATTTAGTATGCGTAAAAGATACCCGGGTTAGATCCCCGCCGGCACCAATGAAAATGTTAATTGCAAATTTAAGTGCTGATTTATCACGTGCTCGGCGGTGAAGGATAACATCGCGAGGAAACCTGCATGTCTGAGAAATAAAAAAAATATCTTTCGAACACGTGATGTCCGCCAACCCTCTCAGAAGTGAGAGGAGGCCTGTGTCCAGCAGTGTGACATAATTATAGGCTGTGACTTTACTTTACTTTTACGTAAAAGAAGACAATATTATTCAAACGAGTGTCTCCAAATTCAAGTTTAAGCTTTCAAAAATAATAATTAACACTGGTTATAATTTTAAATACTAAGTGAGCGACTATCTGTGAGCGACTACGAAGTCCGAAAACAGTAACTAAATAAATACTATTTTTTTTTACATTTAATAAAAACGTGCAGCATGGTATTGTTTGAACTAATTTCTGTTTAATGAACAACGCTATCAATATATTTAATACTCGCTATTTATCATTTGGCTAATCTTTAAATTAAGCTGAATTGCATTTTACTTAAAATGAAATGATTAATAAGCGAAACCTCACCAAGAAGAGCAACAGAATATCTAGAATAACATTTAGCTGTTATCTTTTTAATATTATATAAATATTTTCCGCATTGGGATGGCCCAAGGACCTTAAACTACTGGCAAAATCATTCAGTATTTCTCGTTACTCACTCAGTAGCTTAGTTGCTAATTTATAATTTATATCACTCCTAAAATTTTAATACACTATTCAGTACTCTCATGTATCAGTCAGAGACAATTTTTTTTCGTTCGCTTAGTAATTTTCCTTAAAATAATATATATAGAAATAATTTAATAGTGTACGTATGTATTTATGTATGTAGTTGTGTTATAATTAAAGCATTCTTGCAGTTATGGATCATAAATACAAATCCCTCCTACAAAACATTCCGACACGGCACGTGATAACACCGGTCAAAAGCTTTAGTAAAGACGAAATTAAAACTCAACTGCGTAGTCTGCGAGAGTTGGACATTGTCAACTTTTTTATAATTGGCAGTTTGAGAACCATAAAAAACGTTCTAGACTCCGCCGATGAGAATCAGTATTTCGGAAGGAAAACCGCGTGGTTCGCTTTATCGTTAGACAAAGGAGACGTAAGTTGCGGATGTAAGGATGCTACAATAGTTTATTTGAGGCCGACGCCAGATGCAAAGAGCAAGGATCGTTTGGGAAAAATTAAAACAACGTACAGTATGAACGGCGAGCCCGAGATCACATCTGCCTTCTACTTCGACCTGTCTCTCCGATCGTTTTTAGCCATCAAGTAATGACCTTTCTATTTTAACACACGCATTATACATAAATCCGTATTTAGTGCACCACGTGTATGTAGAGCGTCTAATTATAATCCTGGCATATTCCATGAGTTCGCTTATGAATTTCCAGATCACTGCTGGATTCTGGCAATTGGCCAAATGACATGCAATATATAACTTGTGAAGATTACGACGGTAAGAATACTCCAAACAGGACCTTGGACCTCAAAACTGCATTTCAAGAGGTGCGTTGTGAAATATTACGTGATTATTAAAATAACTAGGAATTATGAGTGAAAATGGGCCTACAGTCGACCTAGCCAATTTAAAGTCTTCAGGTGTATTGCGTTGTCTAATCTGAGAACTGAATTTATTTCATAGCCTGTAAATATATTTTCTTCCTTATTTTATCGGAACACAGCAGTAGGTTTTTTTTAAAAATAAAATAAGGTTGACAAACGAGCACACAATCGTTTAAATAAAACTAGTTTTACGGATTTTATCGCGTATATTAACTTATTTTATATTCCCGACGTTTCGAGTACTTTACAGCACCCATGGTCACGGGGGGGACTGAGGTGTATGACGTCCCAATGTCATAGTTAAGCACGGCTACCTCCAGATTAAAAATTATTAATTTTTGTTCCGATCTACGCAGTATGAACTGAACTTACAGTATCTTGAAGTCTTGCAGTTGTATGCTTGGGTTGGGATTTAATTTTATTAATTATGGGATCCCAAGCAGATGGTAGCACCCAGCCATCTTCTCTATTGAAATAAGGATGTTTTTGATGTGCCGAGCTCCAACACGTCAAGCAAGTTTTGCACGACAATAAGCTTCGGGTCCCGCGCCTACGTCACAGTGAACGAGTGAAGCCGGCCACAGTCGAGCGAGTGCCTGCTGTACTGCCATATGTCAGAGGTGTCACTGACAAGATTGGCTACATCTTGAAGCGTGATTCCATTAAAACATACTTCAATCCGCCGAAGAAGATTAGTCAGTTTTTACCATCAGTCAAGTGTAATGTCCCTCTGCAAGATGCAGGAGTGTACAAGCTTGATTGTGAATGTCTCTTATATAGGACAAACTAAAAGATCCATAAAAACACGCGTTAAAGAACACATAGCTGATGTGAAGAATCGACGCTCCGGGAAGTCTGCAGTCTGTGAACACGTACAGGATCGCCCCCGTCACTACATTAGATTTGATAGACCACAAATCCTCGCTAAAGAACACCGATTCCTTCCAAGGATGATTCGCGAGGCTATTGAAATCAAAAAACATCCTAATTTCAATAGAGAAGATGGCTGAGTGCTACCATCTGCTTGGGATCCCATAATTAATAAAATTAAATCCCAACCCAAGCATACAACTGCAAGTCTTCAATATACTGTAAGTTCATACTGCGTAGATCGGAACAAAAATTAATAATTTTTAATCTGGAGGTAGCCGTGGTTAACTATGACATTGGGACGTCATACACCTCAGTCCCCCCCGTGACCATGGGTGCTGTAAAGTACTCGAAACATCGGGAATATGAAATAAGTTAATATACGCGCTAAAATCCGTAAAACGAGTTTTATTTAAATGTGTAGTGTTCGCGAAAATATAAGAAATCATTATGAGCACACAATCAACTTAATGGTAAGCGTCTGCTGTGGCCCATAGACATCTACATTTATCCTCGATTAAGAATCAAAATGAAGATGCGTTGTCACCCCTGTGGACTTTTTTGGGAAACTGTTGTTGAAGAAAGAACGGAAAAGAAAGAAGACTATCTAAAATTTTCTGAAAACTCGGCAGAACAGCCTAGAAGGAATGTTGTGCAAGGCTGTGCGCTGAACGAAGTCACGAGTTTAAAGTAATTGAAGCAAAACTTCGAAAGCGTATTTAAATGTGAGGAGGTATCTGAGGTAAATGAACTAGAAACTCCGAGGAATAAGAAGGAGGTAGCGAAATAATTATGGCTGAAATAATGAAAGCAATGTAGAGCATGAAAGTAGGTAAGGTAGCTGGGTATGATAAAGTATCGTTAAAATGCTGAGGGCTGGAGAGGGAAACCTTATGTACACTTTCTTTAATTTATGCTGGGAACATAAGCGAGTATACCTACCTTGCGTAAGGGAAAATAGCTTATCATTGTCGGAAAAGTGTTGAAGTGTTGACCGAAAGATTTATGAAAGAAAATGATGGATTTTTTTTATAGGATAAGGGTGACAAACGGGCGCACATACCACCTGATGGTAAGTGGTTGCTGTGGCCCACAGACATCTACATCTATCCTCGATTACGAATCAAAATGCAGATGCGTTGTCACCCGTGAGGACTAAGATGAAATGTCTCGTTTCCAGTAAAATGGGTCACCAGTTCTCTATACTCACCATACGAAACACAGCAGCTTTAAGCTGCTATTTTACGCTAGTACTCTGTGAGAGCGGTCTCCCGGTCGAGTCGACCCATACGTGCTACAACTATACCAGTAATATAGCTGCAGCATGGCTCTACCACGTAATGATGTAGGTAATGTGCAAGTTGGATCTTGAAAGAGGATGGGTGTACGGTTCATTTTTCTTAGTGCATGATCATACTGAAATTTTGTCAAATAAAATGAAGTTTTCAGTGCATTTTAGATTTGGACAAGGCCTATGACAAGAGTGGATAGTGTGGCTTTATGGCAAACACTGTCCACGTTTTACGCCACGGTTGAGCGCTGGGCTTACACACGTATAAAAATAATTTTATGGGGACTTTTGTGTCGGAATCAAAGGAGCCTACACGGACTGGTTTAGCTTCCATAAAGGTGTCAGATGGAGTTGTGTAGCTTCCCGGTTGCTGTTTAATCTGTTTTTTGTTCAGTCATTCAGTTGTTTCGTAACTGAAGTATTTAGAACTTAATTTGCTTATTCCCGCGTAATGAAATTTCGAAGAGCACCTCCCAGTCTGAAGAGCACCTCCCTCCCTCCCTCAATTGCGCGCACTATCCCTATCACCACCAATCCCAGTACCACCACTCCCAACACCACTACTCCCAACACCACCGCACTAGGAACGAAACAACACCCTCGATAATATCGTATTACGCGGAAATAAGCAAAATAGATTTCTGCAAAGTAACTTCTGTTAAGTCCAAGAATGTGGGTTAAGGATGGAGAAGTTGGCCTTCAAACATCTCTTGTACGCCGACGATCAATTCATATGTGCGTAGTCAGCAGGGGATTTGAAAATGTATATTTATTGTATTTTCAATATGTATTTTTAAAAGGTTTTTTTTTCTGCCTAAGATGCGTCTGGGTTAACATCATGCTTATTTTTTGGCACCAAGTAGCAGTCACTTCTGTGTTTCCATTTTGAAGCGAAAAGATGCCAGTATGGTGACGCATCTATGGCCTTATGTGTTTGAAGTTGGTTGCAGGTGACAGCTGCAGTACATTTCCATCAGAACAAAGCCCGTTTGCGTCCTTACGATATAAGTTTTTGCTCTTAACAAATCAAAGAAATTCTTTTACAGATCAAAGAAACTCCAACCTACGCTCCCTTTTACATACCCGAAGATGATTCGATGAATGGAAGAAGTTACATGGAGTTTAGTGCTGATTTGTCCGCTGTTACTGTTAAGGACGGTGCTTCGATTGGAAGCCGTTCCTTGGGTTCTTGGAAAGCTGGTCTTTCTAATCCCCTAACTCTTACCGACGCTGATAACATGAGTGATTATTCAGCGCAAGTCGTATATAGGATTGTTACCGTAGAGGTGGGTAATGAACTCTCTCATTGTTTAAAATACAATATGATAAAATCCAGTGGCGCTGAACTACAGCTGTGTAAACAATTATGATATATTTAGTTTTTGTGCGACCGATAAAGATATTGATTTAGTTTGTCGTATGTCTAGAATAACTAGAACTTCTTGTTACAGTTTCTGTACAATAAACTTTAAATGGTATATCACAACTTGCAATTGAACTGCCGTAATTTTTCAAGAAAGTGCCGTTAGACACGCGTTTCTTGAAATATTAGCCTTTAGATTAGGTTAAGGATTGGTGAATGCAGAGTCCAAATTGGTACATATATTTATAAATGATCTGCTGTACAATTCTTTCTGTAACTGGTGGGGATCATGTAGGCTTCGTTATGACTGTTCTGTTTTGTTGTATTGTGTAAATGTATTCAGTATCGATTATTTCGATTCTAATACAATTAACAGAATACGACAAACCAGAACGATATTCCAGTCGCTATTTTTTTGTATTATTTTAAGTTAGAAAACATCATCGTAAAAAAAATAAGGCTGATGCGGAGTGATTTCCAAATTACCACCAGTGTTAAAAATTTCGTAAAAATATAATTTGTCAACTTTTTCTACAAACGTTAACCTCACCAATGCTGATTTATTGACCCCCAGAGCCTTATCTGACAATCAGCACCGCTTAGTCTACTGGCGGTCGATTAATTGGATGATTTGATGGAAATAACTGTAAAATCACGTTTAATTTTTAGCAACAACCGTTCATTATAAGAGACGATACGGCACCGAAAGGTTTCAAAGGTTACTGCATTGACCTTATAGAAGAAATAAGGCAAATCGTTAAATTCGATTATGAAATAATCTTATCGCCGGATGGCAATTTCGGAACTATGGACGAGAATGGTAATTGGAACGGAATAATAAAAGAGTTAATGGAGAAAAGGGCAGATATAGGTCTCACATCACTGTCAGTGATGGCCGAGAGAGAGAACGTCATCGATTTCACCGTACCGTATTACGATTTAGTTGGCATAACGATCATGATGAAGTTGCCGAGGACTCCGACGTCTCTTTTTAAATTTTTAACGGTGTTAGAAAATGATGTGTGGCTTTCGATCCTGGCAGCTTATTTTTTTACTAGGTAAGTTCTTTATATTTTATATTCTACACACTAATTAATTACAATTGCGTTATTATAATAACAATTGCAGATTAATAAATCTACCGCAATGGTCGAGAAGATTAGTAGAGTAGTGAATCTACACACCCGCAATTGTCATAAATTTACTTAACTTTAAAAAATTTGTACAATGAATTTTAACATTCATTATTTAATTCATTACTGCCTCTCTGAACATCTCTGCTGAACATAGGTCTCTCCCATTGCCTCACAGGGAGGGAAATTACAATATCACATAATCGCAGTTTTTTTAATATTTTAATTGTTATTAGGAGAACGCTCATCTCCTGTTTTATTTCCTGTGTCGCCTCTTACGACTCCTAGGGTATGATTATGGGGTAGTGGATTCCTTTATGCTACCACTACATGGCAATTTTATTAAATATGTTATTTAGAAATTTATTAGCTACTAGCTGACACCCGCGACTTCGTCCGCGTTGCTTGATTGAAGTTTTCGTATGTGCGAAGGAAAAAACATCAAAAATATCGCAAGCAAAGATATACTTTGCTTACAAAATTTCTTTGTAAACAATGTTATTCGTTGCAAATAATGTTCACTGAACGTAGTTTTCTTAAAACGATCGTTGTTTCTTAAAACTTTAATAACTTATTAAGTGAAGATATCGCAATATTTTTTTTAGATAAAGGCCAAGTGTCTAAGAAATAAAACTTAGAAAACCTAATTGAAATCTATCCAGTAGTTTTTCCGTCATGCGCGCACAACTGCTAACCTCTATCATTTTATTTATATAGATTAAGCTAAGCCTAGTTAAAACTACAATTGGTGTTGTGTTCTTAGCGGTTATTCATAGCAATCTGTTTCATCTTACCTAGCTTGAAGATCACCTTTCTCCCTCCCACAATTGTGTGCACTATCATTGCCACCACTAAACTCAACACCACTACTTACTACTTACCACTACTTACTACAGATAATACGATATTTGATTCGCCTCTTAAGAGGTATTATCAGAGGATATGTATTTGAATGCTGCATATTCATTTAAGGAAAATAATACCTACCGATAAAATTTGCCTTTGATGGATGGCGGGATCAAAAGTGGCAATAACGACAAATCTTCAAAAAGGTATGGGAAAGGCCTATGCAGTCATGGATAAGCAGTCCACGGCTGGACATGGTCTGATGAGATGAGACGAAAAAATATGTCGTTTCACAATTTCACCGTTACTATCTACTTACTCCGGTAGATACAATATTATATATTATCTGACTTACCCTCATTACGCTAAGAGGGGACCACTTTACCGCGATCTTGATGAGGTGCTAGTTATAAATTATTATGTCAATCAATCTTCAAACTATTTCCTGAGTAATAATATTTACTTAAATTAATACCTTACACATTTTTGTTTCCCTTTACTAACATATTTGGTAATTACCAAATATGACACAATGTATGATATCTGAACTCAGATACACTGGACAGTGTCAGTAATAAAAATTACGATGACGTCAAAGTATCTACCAACCTGAAACAAACTCAGTACCATGGCAATAAGATTCAATTTAGAGAATTAAGGCCTTGTGATTATTCATAAAATTCCCACATTTTAAGTACAAAGTGCCTCTTTAAGTACTTATTTATAATTTTGTATCTATCCTCCTAAATAACGTAAAATATTACGTTAGTACTAGACAAAATATTGACTGTTTATATCTTGCACTATTCAAATTGTGGTTGCCAATGTCAAGAGAGCATCTATTGTTGTGTAATAGCGGCATAGTTTCAGATTTGGAAGAGATATTGTTTAATTAGGAATGATAATATATTCATTGAAATTGAATGATATATAAATTTAAAATAAATTTGTGGGTACTATACGCGCGCCACCTACTGTAATTAATTGTACTATGCCTATAACCCTCTGAGAAATAATAAAAAAAAAATTCGAAGAAATGTGAAGTTCACCATGCATTGGGGCAGCGCGGCGGACATTTCCTTGCCCTAAAACCCTCTCAGAAATGAGAGGAGGCCTGTGCCCAACAGTGGGATGTATATAGGCTGTAACTAACTAACTATATGACAATAATAAACTAATGTGCCCCTTGACTTTGTCACTTATTTCATGTGAAACGATCGATGTGTTTGTGTCTGTTGGAATCCATTATTTGTTATCAGATTTTATAGCGCGAGGTCAAATAATAGCCCAGACATTATAATAACATTAGCTATATATTACAATTTTCAACATAATATTTAAACTAAAATCTAGACAAATAATTAAAATTGAGGTGTCTGTTTGTAATGTCAAAATAACAACTTTTTACTAAATGCATAGGTATGAAATACGGTACTTATAACAAAAAACATTTTTTTTTCTGTCTTTTGGTCTGTCTGTCTCTTTGTCCCGGCTAATCTCCGAAACGGCTGGACCGATTTTAACAGGACTTTCACTGGCAGCTAACTTGTGCTTTTATTTTAGAAAAAGAATTAGAGTTTCGCGAAAAAAAAATACCTATAATCCATAAAACCCAATCGTAATTAATTCCACGCGGACGATGCCGCTGCCCATCTCCTGTTTAAATTTCTCTCTGTCGCCTCTTACGACACTCACGGGATATGGGGGTAGTGGATATTCTTACACCGCCACTACACGGTACGGTATATATATTATAGTAAATAAATATACTCAGCGGCACGGAATTTTGGACAAGCCGTTATCTTGTGATAACAAAGTTGTGAGTGTTTATAATGAATATTTCTTGAGAAGGTAGGTCAAAAAAACGCTTACGGCGAGTTCAAGAGGGTAATTCACTATGTTCGAGTGCAGTGTGACATTTGTTTTAAGATTTAATCGGGTCATTTGAGCGACAAACTTGAATTTTTAAACTTAGGATTGTGAAAAGTGTACCGTTCGGTTACTGAACTGTTGTGATTTTGTGAGTTTAATCCAATATTTAAAGGTGCAATAAAACTAAAAAAATGCCCTTAACACCCGTTCAGGTTGCACAAGCTGTAGCATTAATCGACCAAGGTTTGACACAACGTGAAGTGGCCATAGCACTTAATGTACCACGTTCTTCAATGCAGTATGTTTTGAGACGATACCAGGAGACTGGCAGCTACACTCGCAGACTAGGTAGCGGAGGTGTAAGATGCACATCAGCCCGGGACGACCGTTTCATTGTCCTAGAAATGTTGCGAAATCGCAACCTTACCGCAGTTGAAATTCGTCAGCGGCTCCAAATCACGAGGGGTGTTAATGTTAACGAGCGTACGGTGAGAAGACGCACGGAGGAAGTGGATTTAAAAGCCCGTAGACCAGCACGCACCGCAGAGCTTGTCAGACAGCACCGAGTAGCAAGACTTCGTTTTGCCCGAGAACACGCCGACTGGACTCACGAGCAGTGGGCTAAAGTTTTGTTAATAGACGAGTGTCAGACGAGTGTAGGATT
The DNA here is from genome assembly GCA_029286625.1 of Parnassius orleans. NCBI lineage: Eukaryota > Metazoa > Arthropoda > Insecta > Lepidoptera > Papilionidae > Parnassius > Parnassius orleans. Next base: position 2,789,186 of record JAGSMP010000137.1, read on the forward strand.
GCATCACGTGCACCAGACGGTCGAGAACGACTATGGAGAAAAAGAGGAGAACGATTTCTACCCATTACCACTACACAAACAGTGAGTTTTCACGGAGGATCCCTAATGGTAAGTTCCGACGCTCGTACAGAGTTGGTTAACGTCACTGCTGTCATCGCTAACTGCTGCTCGATACGTTGAAGAGATTCTACAGGATCATGTTTTGCCTTATTCGGGGTTCATTGGACACGATGAGTTTCTTCTAATGCACGACAATGCACGCCCACACGTAGCGCATTGCGTGAATGAATACCTTCCGTATTCAAACATTGGAGTGGCGTGCTCGTAGTCCATACTTAAATCCAATCGAGCATATCTGGGACATGATTAAAAGAAAGATTAAATCCTCTTCTAGCCCACTACAAACTCTTTATCAGCTCTGAATCTGAGCATTGGCCGCTTGGACATCCATACCGGAATTCGATGTTAAAAACATTATCCAGAGCATGCCAGACCGAATACAGGCAGTTATCAGAGCTAGAGGAGGAAACACGCGGAACTAATGTGTATAGACAACGATAAAAAATTGCTTCTTCTTTATTTTCTAGTGTTTTAAAGTTGAGCTTTGACAATTCAAATTTTCTTTTACAGTGCGTAGTTTAAATTAAACGCCGCTACAAATATATATATACATATACATATATATACATATATATATATATATATATATATATATATATATATATATATATATATATATATATACAGCCTATAAAAGGTTAAAAAGTTTCTGAACTGAACTATAAAATAAGGGATAAATCTTAAACCCCTATAATTATTTTTAGACATAAACTCCCTTTATTTTAATACACTTTTCACAGCCCCTTACTGACTTCTATGCCCTTAAAAAATAATCTGAATTTTTGCCCTCACAATGTGACAAAACTGCTTACTTCGCCTCATCAACAGTGTTAACTTTTTTTTCTCCGTAAGTCGGATTTCAATTTTGAGAATAAATAATATAAGGGCCAAGTTGGGGCTATATTGTGGATGGTCAAGCTTAGTGAAATCGCATTCCTTAATGGCAGCTTTGGAAACACCCGATTGAGTGTTTTCATTCGTAATGGCCTCGGATGGTCGTCCTGGGCGCGGTTCATCATCAATTGATTCTCTTCGCAAACGAAATTGTTTCGCCCATTCTTTACGGTGTAGTACGAATGGGAAGAATGCCCGTACACAGCATCCAAACGTTGTTTGATTTCCGCCGGTGTCTTCTCCTCTTTTGTCAAAAATTTCATCACAGCTTGATACTCGATTTTATGCATTTCGAAATTTTTTATCGACAGTGTGACTTTATTAGGTTGTATCACTGTAACAAAATGAAATAATTTTATAATTTTTTTGTGGGTAGGTAACGAAAAGTCTAGTAATTTAATGACATGAAAGTTTTGTATCTGATTAATCTAATGTGGGTAGGCCAGAAACTTTTGTACCCTACCTAATACGTCCCACTGCTTTGCACAGGCGTCCTCTGTTTTCTGAGAAGGTTTTAGGGCAAGGAAGTGTCCGCCACGCTGCCCCAATGCGTGTTGGCGGACTTCACATGTCTTCAAAATATTTTTTTTATTTCTCAGACATGCAGATTTCCTCATGATGTTTTCCTTCACTGCTGAGCACGTGGTAAATGTAATGGTACGTGGACACCTCGCTGAAGCCTATATGTTATGACACCTCGCGCACCGGCGTTAACTGCTGGTTTCTCTCGGTTCTCATCGGTTGAACTATTTTAATTTTTCATTATCTCATAAACTACGCGTCCAAATAAGATGCTATAAGGAGCAAAGTTTATCTCCATAAAACTGTCTTGATGATGTAGTAACTTTCTTTCGTAAGGATAAATATAACATGTCTTATAAATGCTCATAAATCACTTTTTAATTTTCAATATTTTTTTGTCACAAAATACCTTATTGTGGCTTATGTATAAGAGATAGACATAATATGGTGCCGCGAGACCTTTTTGTACATTTAAGAACATAAGGCCCACCTCATGGTAAGTGGATACTGTGGCCCATAGACACCTATATCTATACCCGATTAAGAATCAAAATGCAAATGCGTTGCCACCCCTAATGACTAACAATATTCCGTTACCAGTAAAAAGGGTTTTCGGCTGATCACTCGCCATACTAAACATTGCAGACAATGATTTAAAAGGAAGGTATGTATATACATCCATATCATATTTTCTATACAAATAAATAATATTGAAGTGTCTGTTTGTAATGTCAAAATAACAGCTTATTACCAAATGCTTAAGAAAGTATATACGGTACTTATTACAAAAAACTATTTTTAAATTTTTTATCTGTCTTTTTTTATAGAAATAGGGTGACAAACGAGCACACAGTCCACCTGATGGTAAGTGGTTGCTGTGGCCCATAGAGATCTACGTCTATTCTCGTTTGCGAATCAAAATGCAGATGCGTTTTCAGCCTTGAGGACTAAGATGGAATGCCTCTTTTCCAGTAAAAGGGTCTCCGGTTCTCTACACTCACAGCAGTATTAAGCTGCTATTTTACGCTGGTATTCTGTGAGAGCGTGGTCCTTTCCCGGTCGTGCCGACCCATTCGTGCTACAACTATACTATAAATATAACTGCAGCATGGCTCTACCACGTATACCTCTGTCTGTCTGTCTGTCTGTTTGTTTCGGCTATCTATCTATTCTATCATCGAAATGGCTGGACCGACTTTGACGGGACTTTCAATGGCAGATAGCTGATATTATAAAGAGTAACTTAGGCTAAGTACATTTATTTTAGAAAAAGAATTAGGGTTCCGCGCAAAAAATTAAAAAGGGAACAGCTAGTATATTACATAATTCTTCTGTCCATGTGTATGTGACTGAACTTCTCCTAAACGGCTGGGCCGATTTTAATGAAATTTTGTGTGTGTGATAAAGTTGATTAGAGAATGGTTTAGATTTACAATTAGACCCGGTAGGTGGCGTTGTTGTCGAGATCCAGAAATCAACCGTGTGAAGCCGGGGCGGATCGCTAGTTCTGTATATCGTATAGTTCTGTTTAATAAAGATGTTGCTAACGAAATATAATAGAAATCATAGCCAATGTTGTATTGTCCTTGACACTGTATTTGCTATTGCTATCTTATCACTTTGAAGCCCCTCAATGACCTGTCCTCAACTGAACGCAAGGCACTTTGCCTTAACGTACAAGTATGGCTACGGACGAGGACATAAGCACACGTGTGAAAGTACCTTTATCCAATTTTAAGAAGCACGAATGCTTGCGTCTGTGTTTGCGTATGAAAAAGCCAAATACAGGCTACATATTAAGTTTGATTGCTAGGAGACTGGGCACATCAGTGTGACAGTGTAACTCTAAGATGGGAGTCGTTTGCTTGTTAGAATCATTTCGCAACTGCGGTATGTTTTTTTTTCATCATATAAAAAGATATCGGCTTAAAATCGATACTGATACATTCAACTATCTCTTGTGGCTCTTCTTTCAATTCTAAAAGGGTCTTGGATAATTGAAGAGAGCGCAGCGGTGTGTGTGCGTGTTAGCAAACTATAAAGCAACCGGAACGGACCGGAAAGGAGTAGCCATACGCAGGTGTTCCCCTCTGTCAAAGTATAAGTCCACGCGGTCCTATACGTACAATAAAACTAGTTGCAGTCTCAATGCTCACTAGACTAAATCTAGTTGCGCGGCTGAATCGACGTCCTATAAAAATGTCGAATTGTTTAGTTTTTGCTGCAAAAAGAGATCTGCCACGTCAAATTTACAAAAGGATGGCGTTAACTTTCATTATATATAAGTAATTTTTAATCACATTCTTTTTAAACTTAAAAATTACAATTATAACGTCGTGTGGTTTCGGATTTGTGTACCGACACAGGCCGCTCGCCCTTATACAATATGCGGATCGGTCAAGCGACTGATGCGTGTCTGTATCTGAGTCGTCGCTGTCAGCGAGCGATACTGTTATAATGTATCTATGTGTGTATGAAAATGTTAGTTTATTGTTTTATTTGTTATGTGTTACTTTCGTAGTGGCAGAACGAAGTATGCTCAACATTAGAAAGATGCAAAAAATTCGTCAAACAAAAATTAGAGAAACCACCAAAGCGACGGATGCTCTAACCTACGCTAAAAAACTAAAATGGAAGTGGGCTGGACACGTAGCGAGGCTAAAGGACGAGAGATGGACCACCAGGGTAACAACGTGGAAGGGTCCAATCGGCAAACGTCTCAAAGGCAGACCCCACACGAGATGGGCAGACGATTTGATAAAAATAGCTGGTACCTGCTGGCCGCAAATAGCTCAAGATAGAGACACATGGATTTCTTTAGAGGAGGCCTTCACCTTCACTTGAGGAGGGGTTCATGCAAACAAACTTATATATTATTACCCAGACTTAAAACATTTTTTTCTTTTTTTTCTCTAAACTATGTAAACAATGTATGTATCTCATTTTAGCATGAAATATAAGGCTTATTATTATTATATATTATTATTATACTTTCGTAGTGACAGATGATTGATTTGTGTGCGCAGATTTCCCGCCACAAAAAACTGACAGACAGTTCTGTATCGAGAAAAGACGCTATGGCTACTCCCCTCCGGTCCGCTGTCGGTGGCCGTGTTGCTCTATGTAGCGAAAATTGCATTACATCAAAAAATTTTTAATTTCTCAGACATTTAGATAATTTTACTTCACTGTAGACTGTAGAGTATGCGGTGAATCATCGCTTATGATTGCGATTAACAATCTCAGTGGTGCCGGCAGGTATCAAACTCAAGCTTTTTTAATATTTCTTATAACAAGTTACCCCTACACTGAGGTTTTGTTATGTATCTTGGTAGCAGTTAACATACATATATGACTTGGACAACATTCATAACTGGTACGTTATTTGCCCAGACTGAGCCGTTAAGTCGGTCATGTAGTATAAAATTTTAAGCGAGCGCAAGTCCCCCAATCTGCCGCTACTTTTGTTTGAGCAAATGTTCAAACAATCTTTTGCATCGATAAAAATCCGACCACCTGTTTTACTTTATGACTAATGGATAAATTGTAATTATATAAAGATTATTTACATTATATATTATAAGATTATTTAGTTATGAATTGTAATTATATATTATAAGACGAGAAATCAATTGCACAAATCAACTGTTACCAACATCAGAACATTACAAAGTTTTGTTGTTTGAGCTGGAAACTGTTAGACTAAAAACTAATTAAATTTTGTGCATGTCTATAGGAAAATAACGTAAATGGATAAAAAAATACAAACGTGCGTAATTCTAATAAAAGTATATAAAAACCCATTAAAGCCACAGTAATAAATCTGTCCATATTAAATTGGGTAGTTGACCCCAATTACTAAATCATATAATTTGAATTTGCTACAGTCGCTAGTTCTTTAAACCACGGTCGGATTTCGCTTAGGCCCAATATACACTGCCGCGGAACGGAATGGAAGCGAATTTTTGTAACGAAATTGTACATAGTAAAATGAATTTTATGTTAATGTGTAAAGTTCAAACCAGATATGAGCCAAAAAAAGTCGCGCGTCTTCCGTGGAATTCTCGAGAATTCGTTACAAAAATTCGCTTCCATTCCGTTCCGCGGCAGTGTAAATTGGGCCTAAGACAGCTAGAAAATTTTCAACTTAATTTAGCCCTATATAATCTTTTCCACAAGTCCACAAGACGTATTACATCGGTGCATTATTCATATACAAAGGATTAAGCGCCAAGGCAAAATCTAAGATCAGAGATTAAAATCTAAATTTAGAAAGGTAATTTTAATTGTATGTTCAAACAATTCGTCTCGTTAAGTTTTAGTTACGGCGAGTTGGTACGTTCCTCATTAATTTTATAACTATACAGACGCGTTTCGTATTGCCAATGTGCAGTTAGGTTAGCTGTACACAGCACACATTGCAATGTAATTACGTGTGAGGCGTGTATCTTCAACATTATGTAAGTGTAACAACATGCTGACGTCATCACGTGGTCATCATACTGTAACAAACGTGTGTATGATGTATGTGTGTCTTTCAGACTTTGTTTCTTAGTCCTCACGGGTGACAACGCATCTGCATTTTGATTTGTAATCGAGGATAGATGTAGATGTCTATGGGTCGCAGCATTCACTTACTATCAGGTGGACTGTGTGCTCGTTTGTCACCGTTATCCTATAAAAAAAAAAAAAAATTAGCTTTTAGGTTGTTACAACCAAAACATATGTTGTACCAACTTACTTAGATCCTTAGTTTAAAATGCAGTATATTTTTATGGAATAAGTGTGCTCGTTCCACCTAACGGTAAGTGAATGCTGTAGTCCATAGACACCTACATCTATGTCTACTACATGTGTAATGAAAGAAAACGTCCTTTCTGCTTTAAAAAAGTTTAATAGAAATAATAAAGATAATAAACTCAACACAAGTCATATAAAATTTGAAGGTCCACTAAAACCTATTTTTGTTTCTGAAAATCTTACATTGAGAACTAGGAAGCTTTACTTTTTGGCAAGAGATTATGCAGTGAAGAACAGTTATAAATATTTCTGGACTTCTTATGGAAGAGTTTTTCTTCGGAAATTGGATGGATGTCCGCAAATTCACATCAAATCTGAGAGTGACATTAGTGCCCTATAGAAAAAGGAGTGACTAGACTTAAGAATAATTTTTATATAAACTGTTATATTTTATATTTATTTACACATACCACCTTCTTACTCTACACTATTTACATGATAACCTCATTTACACATATATTACAACATAAGAGCGTCATTTTACTTGCTAATGCAAAAACATACTTAAATAAATATATTATTAACACAATATTTCAACTTTACTTGTATATAGAATTCTTATTCAAACTTACTTTTCGTCTGTTTCATTCACAACCCTTTCAATCAACACTATCGCATACAATTTACCGACGACGCTGAGAAGGCTTATACCGCGGTAATTTATGCAGTCCTGCCGTGACTCCTTTCCCTTATACAATGGCACGATTACGGCTTTGCACCAGTCTCCCGGTACTTGCCCATTTCGCCAGCACAAATTGAAAAGGCGGTACAGCTGACTAGCCACTATGCCTTGTCCAGCCCTCAGCATCTCGACGGTAATCCTGTCATACCCTGCAACCTTACCTAATCTCATACTTTTCAACGCTTTCACTATTTCATCCATGCTTATCTCACTTTCATCAACATTTATATTAGTTCCCATGGAAGGTGCCGGATGCTATACCTGCACTTCCTCTCTTTCAAACAAACTTTCAAAATACTCTTTCCATCTCTTTAACACATTCTTCTCCTTTTATAATGCTCCCATCTTGACTCCTGATTGCACTCAGCTCCGAGGTAGAAGTTTTTCCTCCGGCTGTTTTGATGGATTTCCAGAAAAACTTGATGTTTGACTGGAAATCTTCAGTGAGCCTCCTAACGAAATCATCTTTTCGTTCTTCTTTCTTTCTAGACACAACTTCTTTCGCTGCTGATTTCAATCTTTTATACTTCATTCTTGCTTCCTTTATCTCGTCATCCGTTGCCTTTTGAACTTTTTAGTTAGCTTTTGTTGCTAACTAATTCAACCACACTTTCTTCTTTTCTTGCACAACCCTTTGTACATCTTTATCCATCCACACATTATAGTTCTTTCTTCCTTTCCTTCTTTTAGCTACCCCGCATACCTCAATAGCAACATTCGCGACCCCTTTCTTAAATGTCTCCCACAAATCTTCAATCTCACCTATCTCTTCTACGCCTTTAAAACGTATAAGGATCGTAGCAAGTCGAAGACAATATGATTTTCTAGCACCTCACATTTATAAAATTGTTAATGAGAAACTAAAAATTGACAAACTGAATCAATATTCTTTAAAATCAGTAATAACTAAGTACTTGCTATCACTAAATTATGAAGAAGCTGAAAATTTACCCTAACTGTATAGTAACACCATCCTACTTACATACATTAAGTATATGTATATATATGTATATGTGTATGTATATATTATATATGTTTAATAGGAAGGCACTGGTTTCTAAGATACAGTTATTACAACTAGTTTAGAAGCCAGGGTTCCATTTAATTGTTAAAAGATTTGTGTCAAATAAAGAATTTATTATTATTATATCCTCTAATAAGTATAAAAATGTACCACGTCACAAGTAAACAGGGTCTCCCGTTCTCTACACTCACCGTACTAAACCCAGCAGCATTAAGCTGCTATTTGACGCTGGTATTCTGTGATATACTCACTTTGTAAAATTTGCCTGAAAACGGAATTATTCTTAGTAAATCCACTTTTTTTGTAATACCTATTATCTGTTGGTATTTCTTAAAAAAAAATACCACCTAAGGTATGTACACTGTACAACATTATTAAGCTATCTAAATGTTTTACAACTAACTTTATTTGGAATTAGATAATAGATTAGAAAATAAGTATCATAGCTAGTCATCATAGTGTCATAGTTAATGCTGCTGTGTTTCGTATGGTGAGTGTAGAGAACCGGATACCCTTTTTACTGGAAAAGAGGCATTCCCTCTTAGTCCTCACGGGTGACAACGCATCTGCATTTTGATTCTTATTCGAGGATAAATGTAGATGTCTATGGGCCTCAGCATCCACTTACCATCAGGTGGACGGTGTGCTCGTTTGTCACCCATATTCTATAAAAAAAATTAGTTCCAGAATTCGCCTGGATAAATGAGGTGATAAGATTTTGTCATCGCTCTCTTTGGTAAGCCCTGTATTCCAAATCGATACTATTTCCGAAAATACAAGGATCAGACGGACATTATAAACGTCAATACATACCAGACCGGATTGACCATTTTAACGAGTGACCTTTTTTTACTGGTAATTAGGCGGTCTATCTTAGTCCTCAGCGTGTGACAAAGCATCTACATTTTGATTCTTAATCGATGATTGATGTTGGTGTCAATGAGTCACAGCATCCACTTACTTCAAACACACAGTCCTCGTGTGTACCCTTATTCTATAAAAAATCATACCATACGCTTGAAAAACACAACACTCCTGGAGTATAGTTGGATAAAAAGCGCACCGTCGCGTCGTGCCAATTGACTTTTTTTTTTCAAGTCCACTGCTGAACATGAGCCTCCCCTTATAGATTGCCTCATAAGGGGCATAGGTGCCATGCTTGGCAGGTGGCTTGGCAAAAGCAGTTTGTTTTCCATTATTATTGAATTGTTATTGAAAAGGTTTGTTTTTAATGAAATATTAAGACGCGCCACGTCTTACGGTAACCACGGGATGTGTAGGGTGGTGGATTCCCTGGCAAATTCGTTAGCAACTTAAATAAGGTTAAAAACAAGATGGTCTGGAATTACCGAGATGGTGAATACTTAGATAATAGTACAAGTTAGTTTGGTTTAGGTATTATTCTAATTTTCATTTGAGCTCTGATAGTTAAAAGAAAGAGAAAGAGAGTTACAGTAAACTCGAAATATTATTTAAGTAGAGGAAACTGCGATACGTTTGGAGGTGAAATAGATATAAAAGCAAGGACCCAATACTGTCGTCTTTTCAGTTGCCAAAAGTCTAACCTTTGCCAATGTGTTTAGCGAGACATAATAATAAAATACAATAAACACGAACGTTGTTATTTTATGACATTTACTTTTTTCTAATTAAATCTTAATGTTTTGTAATTAGGTCTCTTTTACATTACCACCAGTAAAAATCTTACAACATTTTGTTGCCGGGATTCTATAAAACGTTAAAAGTTGCCAGATTTAAATGAGTGAACTGAGTAATATTTTTGGAATGTTAGCAGGTTTTAATGTTATTAATTTATTGCTTATTTTTACCTATATTAGAAGACTTGACCACATAATATTTTACAAAACATAAACATAATACACAATATATTAATAACACAATATATTAATAGTATAGTTGTAGCACGAATGGGTCGGCTCGACCGGGGAAGGACCATGCTCTCACAGAATACCAGCGTAAAATAGCAGCTTAATACTGCTGTGTTTCGTATGGCGAGTGTAGAGAACCGAAGACCCTTTTTACTGGAAAAGAGGCATTCTATCTTAGTCCTCACGGCTGACAACGCATCTGCGTTTAAATTCGCAGACGAAGATGGATGTAGATGTCTATGGGCCACAGCAACCACTTACCATCAGGTGGACTGTGTGCTCGTTTGTCACCTTTAATCTATAAAAAAAAAACACTCGCGCCCGCCATCCAGAGCGGTAGGTAGAGTTTTCATTCATTCTTTCTACATGACCATTCCTTTCTTAATCCTGGTCGTTGTTTTTTACTCTGTCATTCAGATTCAGCCCTAACATAGCATACATTAAAGTAGGGATTAACAAAGCATTATGAATACGTGCCTTTTTTGACACATTCTGACTTCCAACAATAGATTAAAGAGCCTCATTTAGTAATATTTTATTATTTTAAAAGCAAATTATTTTATATAAGTACAAAATTTATGGAAGAAAACCCTATTGTAATTTGTAACACGTTCAAATTAGCGAGTTCGCCTCACTTCGGTCCGATGACCTCATTTGCTGCGTGCGCTTCGTCGTAAGTTTCATCTGTAGGTTACCCGAGGCCCGAGAGTCGCTATCCGATCGCGGTCAAGGATAAAAGTTGTTACCAATGTACCTATGTCATATAAAAAGTTTACATCATGCCTTAGAATAGAAAAAAATAACCTAAAAAAGATATTATACCTTAAAGAAAGTTTAATTGAATTACGTACCATTACCATACCATTACAGCCTATCAAAAGATCCCTGCTTAACATAAGCCTCCACCATAGATTGCCTCATAGGGGGGATTTTGCCATAGTGGCTACACTTGGCAAGCGGGTTGGCAACAGCAGTTTTTTAGTTTTATTCAGCTGTTATCAGGAAAATGCTGCTGTCCATTTCCTGGGTCAGGAGGATATTCTTACACCGCCACTACATGGTTAATTCAATTATCAGTTAACAAAACTTAACTAATTGTACTATTTTTATATGAACTAACGAAAAATTAAACGCAATAATAATAGGTAGGTACCTAGGTACTCTGTATAAATAAGAATTAAACGTATAGCAACAACTATGTTACACGGTTACGGTACGGGCTGTTGTTACCTACCAGTTGTTACCATGCGCTTAATGTTCTTGTTAATTACGTTAATTTGTATAATAGAGAAAATGGAGACTCACATAACTTTTTTTTTAATAAAACAGCTACATATTCCGAGTGCTTGTTCATATGCAATTTATGTATTATGTAAAACACTTGCACGAACGGGAGAAAATCCCACGGTGAGGGTAACGTTGTTTCATTAAAAAAGAAACACTTCTTTTTTTCTTTAAACATAACGTGAAACATGTTACAAGTAAAAATATTCTAAATACCAAGTTGTTTAAAAATATAAATGCCACTAACGCCATCTAGTGACAATAAAGTTTTTTTTAGAATGGCGCGGAAAGAGCTCGTTTTAGCTGTATCACCTGATATCTGTTACAACAGAATATTAATAACTTCACAGATAACTTTTATTAAGGAATTATTTAATATATAAGTAAATTATTATTGAGACAGTGAAGGTTAATCTAACGAACTTTGAAATTCTTTACGTCATTTGCTGCAAGAAGTCACAAAGAACCATAAAAAAGTTCGCATCCCGCTTTTTGTGTTTGTCCGGCTGCGGCAGCGACAACGCCGTATGTAATAAATTACTTTTAAACGTGGTAGAGCCATATTATTGTTGCAGCATGATAGGATCGGCTAGACCAGAAAAAGACCACGTTTTCACAGAATACCAGCGTAAAATAGCAGCTTAATGCTTCTTTGTTTCGTATGGTCAGTGTAGAAAACCAAAGACTTTTTACTGGAAACAAGGTTGACTGCGAGATCGTTTATCACCCATATTCTATTCAGGTATTTTTTTCACATACAATATATATGATATATACACATACAAACATCCATCCTAAAATAGAAGCGTCCTTCTGGATAGTTCAGTAAAAAAAGTATTTTATGGTGTTGTGAAAACAGTAAAAATGTGGGGTTTACTTGTCAGTTATCAAGTAATTTATCATTATATTGCTACTAGTTACATACAATTTATAATAAGCATTACTTCACTTTTTGTTAAAGCCTAACACTTTTTGTTAAGTGTGTAAAGAGTTGACTGTGAAAAAGAGAGGGTCACTAATGTGTAAAAGAGATGCAGGATATATCTTTAGAGATATTAATTATTAAAACTTTACGGTAGAGCACACACTGGCTGCCGGTTTTTACGTCACTTCGCAAGATTTTTATATATTATTAAGGAGATTGCACACTGTTGTTTTGCTATTAAGCAGAATAAGTCATCGAAATATCCATGGAATCCGTCGTAATTACGTAAAATTTCTATTAATATCGTTTCTAGTACCTATGATAGAGCCAGTAAATATGACAACACCTATTACCGTTATCTTTTTAGGGTTCGCCTAAGTCGCCTTATAAGTTCCCTTGGTTTTTTTCATTTATTATTGACTACAAGTCTACAAGGTCTTCAGTCAGATATGGCTTAATACTCAAAAGCTATTCAATTATAAGATGCCGCTAAGTCTCATGCTGTCTCTATCACTTTAAGTCAAAGTGACTGTGACACAACGAAACATCTTAAAATTGAGTATCATCTAGAGTTTCTCACGCTGAGCAGTAAGCACCAATATAGTGTTAAGGGCAGTTACCAAGCGAGTGACGATTACAGCAAACATTTTTTTATATGGTATCTGACAGGAAAACCTAAGGAATATGTGCGGGTACCGGGAAATTTTCAGATAATGTGTCACTCTTGATGAAACTTATAATTCATACAAACTCGAAAACGTAATCTCCAACCGGTTTAAAATTTTGAATGCTCTTAGCTAAATCGCACCACAAAGATAAAATATAAATATGTATTCTTTATTCATATTAATATTTAGAGGTTCTCGATTAGCAGTGCCATTGTGTAACTGGGGGAATCGTTTGCTTGCCGGTGGGTTTTGAGATTTCTAACGTTTCGAGTGTGACATTACGTCGCCAGTCGTCCGCCTGCTCGCCCTTTGCGCTCCGCTAGAACGCTGAGAGTAATATTATTCTGTGTTCAGTTCAGACAGCGTATTGAAGAAAGAAGCTATAGATATCGTTTTGTGCATTTGAGTTTTAAAGTATTTTTTACTAAGTTTTTAAAGTTAAATTTTTTGCCCTTTTCTAAACAATATTACAAGCATAAAGGAGCAACTAGAATGTCCCCATTCATCTCTTATTTTTCCATCCTTAGGGGAGGAATTTTTTCTCACCCTTGAGATATAACCTATTTAATAAAAAAAGATCATTTAAATCGGGATGACCGTTTCCGTGAAATCGATAAACAATGATTAGCTTTGTTTTGAAAAATTTTAGAAATTTTTTTTTTTTTAAAGAACAATTTTGTTATTGGTAATTAGACAATTATATTGTTAATTTTTGGGAGGCTCACTGGCAAAGAATATATATTATTACTACGAGTACCTACTACCTACCACTGGTATTAAGATTTATTAATAATAGAAGATGGCTTCGAGAATGGTCAGTTAGATAATCTACTTAAATTGAATTGAGTTATGGTGGCTCAATATTTCATGATGTCTTTCTGTCCTGAAATGTGAGCAATATTATATAATGTCTGTCAATATAACTATATCCTATTTTGCCCCTTTCCTTTGAATGTGGTTTCATAGATTTACAAAATAACATTGTTGACGTCATTGATAACTTATTTATTTCTCTACGCGTGTAATAAGCATGAGGTATAGATAAGACGATAAGCATTGTATATACATACACACATATTACGTAGGCAATTTACCTAACTATACCAAAAGCAGATACGTTCAATCAGTAATATCCACGGGTCACATTCGCTTAGTTTAAAAGTTGCTGACTTAATTTAATTGGGAATAGCTATTTAGAATATTTAATTTTGTGTAGTTTTACACATTTTTTTGTGCTCGATTTGTTGTCAGATATTTTTCGTCCGAAATGGTTTTCATTTCCTAATACATTTCGATAGCTCAAGAGCTGAGATCCTCCTGAGATTCTCCCATAATGAGTATCGTCGGCAAATCGAAGGTAAATGTTGTTTTCGCCATTGATGTTGATACCCTTATCAACACCAAATTTGAGAACGTTATATGTTGGTATCTTTTTCAGTATAGAAGCTTGAAAACGCCTTCCAATGCAGCAGTGAGGAGTTTCTGTATGATATAACGTAACCTTGTCATACACCGCTCTGCAGTTGGATAGTTTCGTACTCTGGTTTTGTACTCCGATAGCCATCGTAGATATTGTACAAACTCTTTAGCATATACATATATATACAAACCAATCTGACACCGCTTAAAAGACCGCAGTCTCTTCCGAATTTAGATGGAATCATAGGCTATCTTCACAGTCCACAAACACAAGACAAAGTGGCAAATTGTACTATTCGGTCCTTTGTACCATAACTTGGATAGATCTTAACAAACAAACCATGGCATAAGAGGTGAAATCTAATCAGTGATTAAGTATTTATTAGAATCGACGAAATATTATTAATATAAAAAACAATTCTCTTAAAGAAAAAAAATATATAACTAAATTGTTTTAAGGTAAGGAAGGTAAAGGTACGGTATCACGCTCTTGAATATGTGCAATTAAAAGAGGCGGGAAAACAGTTTATCTGGTGTTGATATGCTGAAATTGAAATACTTGAGCACGATACAATGTTTATTCATCATTGTTTGCAGCAAAAACTAATTATTTCTTATTGCTATATAATTGTAAAAGTGACGCATGGGTCATGTATGAAATTGTGTTGCGTCCGGCAACTGGCCCAGCGACGTCACAAAGATCGAGCGCCTGCCACAAACTTCGGGTGAAAGAGCGCATTTTAATTTTAATATTAATAAAAAAAATCCCAAACACAGTATGTTTTCTTATATATTGTTTTATTTTTAAATATTTGTAACACAATTCGATGGTCACCGAAATCAATTGATGTCTGTATAAAAATATGAGTGTGAAAATGAGGGCATCCACGACTTTTTCTGCCAACAGAGCGGCGCCACTAGAAAGTGAGGTATAATATTTGACAGATTTCATAGCGGGGAAGTTAATTTGTTCGGAAAATGTGAAAGTTATTGTTTCTTTCTGTACTATAAGCTATATTTTATATTAACAAAATTAAAATAAATAACAAACCACAGATATTCATAAAAGTAGAAAAATTAAAAAGTTAAAATGTGCAAAAATTAAAGAGCAAACCACTGACGCATTGTTTTGTGTATTAATATAATACTCTAAAAACTGATAAACCAACTTCTCAATTAAATTACATTGTGTAACAAAAAACTTTACCTCAGTGTGAACTAGCGACATCTGGTGAGCAGAAAATTATTAGCGCTCATTGTGTTTAATACTACACATCATCATTATTGTTTTATCATTACAGTCTTTCACATGTACACAGCACAGCATAGGCCTCCCCCAAGTAATGCCACAAAACAGCCTGTACCACCCGCATCCATCGACTTCCTGCATGTTTTACCAGGTCGTTACACTTCTTCTACCGGCACGAGACCGCCACTCGATAACCCTTCCCCCTTATCGGTTATCGGCCTCATGGCCGGCCCGTTGCCACTTCAGCTTACTGATCCAATGGACTATGTCGGTTACTCTGGTTCTACTGCGGATATCCTCATTTTGAATTCTACCATGCAGAGAAGATCCGAGCATAGCCATAGATTCCTCGTTCGTATTCAAACTAAAAATTGTAAAATTTGGTTTTTTGAATACCTATATGTAGTTATTTATCTTAATCATGCTGAATGTTACGATTATGGTGTCCGTTTACGTGAATGAAAACGGAATTTAACAGAAATAACATCCATCATCATCATAATCATCTTCGTCATCATTACAGCCCATAACAAGTCCACTGCTGGGCATGCGCATCCCCTATAGAGTGCCATGAAGATCCCAACCTACCTCGTCACTCCATTTAGTGGGATGTTGCCCAACAGTACTTTCAACGCCATCGGTTGTTGGTTATTCGAGCCAGCTTATATTGTCACAGTCTAACTGAGTACTGCCCGCTGGGCTCTGTCATTTAAAAAACATACCTGATTAAAAAATAAAACAACCATTAAAACATTAACGTTGGAAAAAATGTACACAGGCCTTTACAATTTGTATGCGGTAGCATTCACGATATGTTATGAATTAAGGCTAAGGCTAAGAACTCATGGAGCGATTTTTACTCGAGCCCGCGTCACACGTAGAACATAGGAAATATTGGTTTCACGACGTGATTTATGCCCGCGGCGCGTGAAGTTGCTTGCGACTGCCCCTGCACCGGTGGGCTACTAGCACAGAATATAGTACCTACTAGTAGACCGCGTCGGCCGTCCGATCTGCGTTTGTAAATCGCAGAGGATGTGGACGCATGGCGGCTTGGACACCTTACTGGTAATCGATACAACTCAAATAACCCACTCGACCTACGGTCATCTACTGCTAAGTTTGCGGCCATTCCAAGCGAATACACTCAAAACTGCGGTCTCGTGAGTTTTAAAATAAAATAGCTGTTCTTCTACCACTGCGAGCGCGAGTAAATATCGCTCCAAGTGTTATTAGCCTTAAGCCCAAATGAGGTTGTTATATAATAATATTTTATTATACTAATACAATTTTAGATTTATTTTGACCGTATATTAAACATTAATTATATAATAAGCTGGCATTATATTATATTATTTTAAGATAACATTTTAGTAACAAAGCTAATTATTCGGTGCGCGTAGATGTAGTATACAATAGATCTAATCTGTGTCAGTAGAGATAAAACTTTGCATCATCCATTAACATGCTTACTACCCTCATGATTACCCATTGATGGGAGAAGAACTAGGCCGTCAAATGTTACAGCATCATCATTACAGCCCTTCACAAGTCCACTGCTGAACATAGGCCTCCCCCAAGGAATGCCACAAAGCACGGTCCTGAGCCACCTGCATCCATCGACTTCCTGCATGTCTTACCAGGTCGTCACTCCATCTAGTGGGGGGATGCCCTGCACTTCGTCCGCCGGTGCGAGGCCGCCACTCGAGAAACTTTTTTCCCCATCGGTTGTCGGTTCTTCGAGCTACTGATTATTGCCACTTCAGCTTACTAATCCGTTGGGCTATGTCGGTCACTCTGGTTCTACTGCGGATATCCTCATTTCTAAGTTTATCACGCAGAGAAACTCCGAGCATAGCCCTCTCCATAGCTCGCTGAACGACCTTGAGCTTCCTCATCCGGCCAGCAGTGAAGGACCACGTCTCAGTTCCATAGATCATCACTGGCAACGCACTGGTTGTACAGTCTCGTTTAAGTTTTGAGGTATACCTGACGAGAAGATGTGCCGTAATTTCCTGAACGCTGCCCATCCGAGTTAAATCCGTCGATTGACCTCTCGGACGAAGTTGGACTTACCTAGTCGAACTATTTGTCCCAGGTAAACATACTCGTCAACAACTTCGAGCTTAGTGCTCCCAACAACCACCGGCATAGGTGTGACATGGACATTAAACATAATCTTCCTGATAACAGCAATATTTCATTACGTAAATTAATAAATTTATTTACGTGGTAGAGCCACGCTGCAGCTATGTTATGGTTGTAGCACGAATGGGTCGGCTCGAACAGGAAAGGACCATGCTCTCACAGAATACCAGCGTAAAATAGCAGCTTAATGCTGCTGTGTTTCGTGTGGTGAGTGTAAAGAACCGGAGACCCTTTTACTGGAAACGAGGCATTCCATCTTAGTCCTCAGGGTGACAACGCATCTGCATTTTGATTCTTAATTGAGGATAAATGTAGATGTCTATGGCTACAGTACCTACTTACCATCAGGTGGACTGTGTGCTCGTTTGTCACCCTATCCTATAAAAAAAAAATCACAATAAAAACGGCGATTGCCAACCCGCTCGCCAAGCGTGGCAACTATGGCAATATTATATTATTTGAGACTTTGATTTTGTTTGACTTACCTTTAAAGATTTTTGTTTTTAGTTTTCTAATGTGGGTCTTCGACAAATGGAGTCCGTACAGTTACCAGAACAACCGGGAGAAGTATAAAGATGACGAGGAAAAGAGAGAGTTCACACTGAAGGAGTGCCTTTGGTTTTGTATGACGTCACTCACGCCGCAGGGTGGCGGTGAAGCCCCGAAAAACCTCTCTGGAAGGTTACTAGCGGCAACTTGGTGGTTATTTGGGTAAATATTGATATTAAAAGTCTAATCCATTGAAGTTCCGATAGTGTAAAGTAATTATTTGTAAGTAAATATACTACTGGACAAATTTAGAGGAACGATTTAATAAAAAAAATAAAAGAATTATCGTGCGTTCTGGCCATACACTTTCGTAAATGCTATTAAAAAAAATGAAAGTTTTGGAATGTTTTTTTCGAATTTTATTTGTTTTTGTGTAATATTTACCTAATATTGCGTTCTTTCATACAGCGAAAAATTTTGCTATGTTTTGAATTAGAGTTTAAATTTAAGTTTTGTTTAAATTTTTGCCTTGACTGACTATAAATAAATTGAAATTGCCAAATCTTAACGCCACTCAAGTTGCTAGGGCTGTTAATTTAATTGAAACTGGGCACCGGTGCTTAGAAACCGGACTTTAACTTCTTCTGGGGTAAGAAAGAAGCTCCAAGAAGTTCGGGGGGTTACAGTACGCACAAAAACTGTGAGAAAAAGACTGAAATCAGCCGGAATAAATTGACACTTGCCTGCCAGAGGCCCCCTTCTTGCCACATGCCATCGAGTAGCTCGAGTTAATTTTTCTCGCTATCACGAAGATTGGAATGACAAAGTTTGGAGTCAAATTCTATTCACAGATGAGTCCAAATTTTGCCTGAAGCCAGCAAAATGTTCCTAACCTGTAAAAATTTTCTTTTTTTCATAATTTGGATAATTTTTGTCATTTTATGGTTTGTTTTTTCGACGTTTGAAATTTTAAATAAAGGATTTATAAGCTAAATCCAAATTAATCACTTTTTTTCACGTTCCTCTAAATTTGTCCATGAGTGTATTTACTTCGGGGATTTAATACTTCTTTAAACGATGTCTTAGTACCGACTTCTGAAGTTATTATGTGAAATATATTTTAATCTTTGAAGTCTGCTTTCAGGCAGCTTTCTTCAGGGTATTTTTCTTCTTCGCTGTTAATATGGCTCTTGAAATTGTAATTACTTAACGATTTTATTAAGGATCAACTTCAATATAGGTCACATTTTTTTTTTCAAACTTTACTGATAAGTGAAATAACCTTTTATTTCACTTATCAGTAAAGTTTTATTAAGAAAAAAAAATTGAATAACGGTTGACCCTACAGGCCATCCCTGGAACTTCCCGCTATGTTGGATCTCAAAACGTTTTGAGATAATATATATTATATAGGTAAATTTAGAAAAACACTTTTTTCGAAATTTTTCGTCATCGATTTCTCTTCAACGCATCAACCGATTTTGAAGCGGTTTGCCGTTTTTTGTGTTTAAGAGCTGACTGGAATTGATCATTACATCTGTTTAAAAGTTATTCTAAAAAACATTTTTTCGAAAATTTTATTTTTGAAATTTTCGAAATAAAAAGCAGGAACTCCTTTAAGAACCTCGTCTAGAAAGGTACCGCTTACCTACGTTACCTTATGTCGCAATGAAGCAACGCGTGCACTGTTGTGTTCCGGTCTGAAGAACAAAGTAGAAATTAAAGGCTGTGGGGCATTCCATCTTAGTGCTCAAAAGAGACAACGCATCTGTTGCCTTCTTTGTTTGAAGATGGTTGCAAGAGTCCATGGACTGCAGTAGCTATTTACCATCACTTGTAGGTGGACTTTAAATTCCTTTGTCATTTCAATTTTATTTAAAAAAAATCATAGTCTCTTCTATGCTAACTCTCTATACCCTTCAAACCTAAATGTATTATTTATTATTCTAATACCGCATCACTAAAGTGAATGCACAGCTGCATGTCGGAAGGCTATTTCCTGCTAAGTAAAGAGGTTGTTGTTGGTTGTTACAAGCCCATAGAAAGAGAGAAAGGGAGAGGGAGAGAGAGAGATAGGAGGAGTTTTCCTAAGTCGGAAAACGTTCATGCCATTAGTATATTGTGGGAGTGACGTTTAGTTATGTGGCTATGATGATTATAATGACTGGGTAAAATAAACGATATTATAGTTTTATAGAATTAGTAATGACAAAGGAGTACACAGTCCACCTGATGGTAAGCAGAAATGCAGATTGCATTATCAGCCCTCAGAACTAAGTATCAGTAGTATCGACGGCTCTGTCGCGCAGTGGCTTAGCAATGAGTTGCAGCGCTTAGCGCAGGTTCGAATCCCGCACGGAACACGTATTTGTGTGGCCTACAAATAATTGTTCTGGGTCTGGATGTTTGTCCTTGTGATATCTATGTATGTAAACTGCCCCCGCGATACAGGAGAAAATCCAGACAAGAGGAAGAGAGACAAGTAATGAAATTAAAATGAAAGTTTTAGTATCCGTCTCTCGGTGAACGAAACAGCAGTATAATTTGCTGCTCTATATTTCATGTTGCTGCTGCAATAATACATCTGACACTTGTGGATTGAGGATTGGAGTATCAGATGTCTCTCGACTTCGGCGCTAGTTTCTGTCGTTTACGTATTTCTGTCATTATACGTGCTAGTATACTGCTATCCATCAGAGGCTACAAGATCTTTCTAGTCTTTCCATTAGTGTCCTCATCATATATTAAAAAATGTTTCTACCTATGTTCGTTATAGACTTTAAAATCATCCAACCGATGTGCCCCAAACCGGTTTCATTAGAAAGGCAATATACGAATACAAAATACTAAAACAAAATTTCCTTTCAAAATGTATTTTTTTAGCGTAGTAGTACACGCCAGGTATCCGCTACTATTATAGTATTCCTAAGCCGCTACGACAAGGCAAATCTATTTAGTATTGATATACAAAACCTACTGTTAACACTGTGACTGTATTGGTGCTGTGGTGCATTCGCTCACGTTGTAAAGTTACAGCCTTTATATGTACGTACGTCTAGTTACTGAATACAGGCCTTCTCACATTTCTAAAAGAAATTACAGGCATGCAAGTGTCCACCCAGTGGCGGATTATCTTTAAGGCTAATTAGAAACGTGCCTAGGGGGCAAGGTTAAAAAGCGGCGTGCGTGGAAGTTTTAAACGATCCCACATTGCGATAGTGGTTCAAGCTGAGTTTCGTACCTCCTTCTGAGGGGCCCTCAAGGAGCCTCTCTCTCTCTCCAAAAGCAGGGTTTTGGGTGCCTCAGGACTGCAGTCGGCGACGCGGCACTTCGCGCCGCCTCGCCGCCGGCAGAGTCGTTACACTCGATAGCTCGTAAGTCCTCGCTTACGAGTCTATTTCGATGAAGCTGTAAAGGCCGCAGGGCAAACAGTATACACTTTCATAAAAAAGTATTAAACTAAAAAAAATTCGTCGTATTTGATTACTCGTATTCCTACATCGCCCTTACTCTACACCTATCGCCTTTTCGGGCGTGAATGAAATATGTGATGAGCTTGCTCGCTCGATGCTCGCGTTTTACGACTAGCGCTTAACCCCTGAGCTACCATAGCTCTGTCTCTTACGTTGGCTATCCTCCTATTCTCCTTATTTAATAAACATGTATGTGATATAGTGTTACACTTGTAATCCTCAAGGGTGGCAGAGTCCAAATAACAGAGAACTACTTGGATCACGTTTAGTCAAAAAATATGGATGGAAAATTGTTAAAGAAGTGATGGCTATCCCATCGCCTACACAATCACAAACCAGTTTCAGTTAGTTGGCACATTGATTTTTGTTGTAAGTTCCAGAAAAACATCGAACCTATAAGTACTAAAACAATATGGGATATTCTTAGACCAATATATAATAATATTGCATCTTCTTAAATAATTCATCCGTTTTTTTTTCAGAATATGGAAAGCGATGAGCTTAAACGACAGTCTTAGTGAGGTAGAACGAGCAAAACTAGCGGTCTGGGAATACCCGGTCAGCGACAAGTACAGCAAAATGTGGCAAGCCATGAAGGAGGCGGGTCTCCCAACTCAATAGAAGAGGCGATACAAAGAGTGAGAGATTCAAAGAGTTCGAGCGATGGCTTCGCTTGGCTCGGCGATGCAACGGATGTGAGGTACCAGGTGCTGACTAGCTGCGATCTACAAATGGTGGGCGATGAGTTCTCGAGGAAGCCGTACGCGATAGCGGTGCAACAAGGTTCCCCGCTAAAGGATCAGTTCAATAATGCGTAAGTTGCTATACACATATTATTTTATTATATATTGTTTTGGAAAAGAGGCATTCCATCTTAGTCCTCACGGCTGACAACGCATCTGCATTTTAATTCGCAATCGAAGATAGATGTAGATGTCTATTGGCCACAGCAACCACTTACCATCAGGTGGACTGTGTGCTCGTTTGTCACCCTAATTCTATAAAAAAAAAAACACAATTTGCAAATTAATGATTTTCATTCCGTTACAGTTACCATTACAGCCTTTTAAAGTCCACTGAACATAGGCCTCCCCCATAGATTGCATCTTTGGGGGGATATTTGCCGTAGTTGCCACGCTTGGCAAGCGGGTCAGCAACCGCAGTTTTTTATTTTTTGTCGTCATTAGGAAGACGCTGCTGCCCATCTCCTGATTTGTTTCCCTCTGTCGCCTCTTACGACCCACGGGATGATATGGGGTAGTGGATATTCTTACACCGCCACTACACGGTACGGCGTTTCATTGTGTATGTAGTAAGAGGCGACATAGGGAAATAGAAAAGCTTGGGCAGCAACACCTTCCTGATAACAAAAAGAAAACTGCGTTTGTCAACCAGCTTGCCAAGCGTTGTAACTATCGCGAAATCTCACCTATGAGGCAGTGTACTCTTGATAGGTTGCAATTTTTAATGAGTCTCGTCCACATATCTGTCCATTTATTCATTTGTTACGGTTGATAGCTCGGTAGCAAATTGGCTGAGGTACGGATCAACTAATTGTACGGTTTACAAATGACTACTTCGGGTTTGGATGTTTTCTAAAGTTTATTTATGTGGTATACCCCCACGATACAGAAGAAATTTCTGGTGAGGGGGTAAAAAGAAATAAAGGGAAGTTTAGATTTGATAAGAAACATAATTTACTGTAATTTTTATTTTGTCTCTCCGAAACCCTCTCAGAAATGAGGGGAGGCCTGTGCCCAGCAGTGGGACGTATATAACTAACTTAATGTACTACCTTTTATTTTGCTAAAACGTCCCACTGTATTGCTGGTTTTTCCATGATAGAATTTTTTCCGAACCGATGATGAAAGAAATGACTTTTAGTAATTATTATTTATAATCCACGTTGAATAAAACATATTCTATTCTATTCTAGAATATTATTTTTCTCACATTATTTGTGTATTTAATATGGCTAAAAGCCGAAGTACAAATATATCTAGGTTTAGCCGGATACTGTTAGGTGTAGCCGATTGCGGTTCGTTAAACTTAATGTGTAAGAATCTAAAAAAATGTTTAGTTCAATTTAAAAAGGAAAAGAAAGCAATGATGGTTAATTATTCTTACACCCACCAGATGTCGCTAGTTGGAACTGAGGTGAACATATTTGTCACGCAAATGGTCACACAGTGTCGTCATCATTTAAAAAAGTTGGGCTTTAAATAAAAGTTTTCGGTTTCTAGTGTAGTACATACACAAAATAATGCCTCAGTGCTGTATTCTTTAATTTTTTTACACATTTTTAACTTTTAATTCTTCTACTTTTAGAAATAACCGTAATTTATAGGTATTATCCATTTCTAATCTAATAAAAATAGAATTATAGTAATATTTAAGAAAGAAACATTAATCTCTACATTTTTCTAAAAAATTAACTAGCCCTGCTATGAAACCTGTCAAATATTTTACCTCATTCCAAAGTGGCGCTGCACTGGTGACAGAAAAGTCGTGGATGCCCTCATTTTGACTCATTGACGTTCTATTCCGTTTATTTACTCATGTGCTATTATGAAGTAAGGATGATAATGCACTATTACTTTTAAAACACTGGTAGCGCCACCTATTGAGTACATTATGTACGTAGTAATTTTCGTGCATTAATTTTTCAGTAATAGTGCTAATCACAGTACATCAATTTATATGTACTGGAATATAATATGTTTCGGCCTTCAAAAGGTGACGTAATAATTTTTCCAGATTTAAAAACTTACTTAAAATATTATAATTAAATTATTGCCGAATTCTTTTGCGAAGCGTGGCGACTACCTACGATAAACTTACAGCAATAGCAATTCAAACAAGTAGTAAAATTAAAAAAAATCTAAAACCGACTTCAATATAAATAAAATTAATTGACTTCGACTACATCATCAATGTAGTTGAAGTCAATTAAATACGCATTGTTAAGGATAACTCAAAAATTACTGTTCAGATATTGATCAAATTTATATGGGACACATAAGAAGCACCAGCTTTCAAATAAAAAAAGAATCATCAAAATCGGTTCACCTAGAAATAAATTCTGAGGTAACACACATAATAAAAATACAGTCGAATTGAGTACTCCCTCCTTTTTTGAAGTTGGTTTAAAAATAGGTCAAATTAGTCTATACTGTACATAAGTTCTACACTTATCAAGGATACCAGATCGAACAAAATAAAACAAGTGAAATTACCAGAAACAGAGAACAGCGTTGCCGTCGTCAAAGTTACGACTATAGTGGATAAGCAAATGTTTACACATTTAATCGTAGGTGATCGGTGTGACATTCGTCATAAAATATAAAGAGCATTCGTACTCATACCTACATAATTAAGTTGTCTCTTCTCATTTCATACTTGGTGACATGATTTAGCAGTGGTGAATGAATGAAAATGAATATCTTTCTCATCATAATTTGAGTTTGATTGACAAGTTTTATTTATAGAACTAGCTGTTCCCCGCGATTTCGCCTGCGTGGAATTTATTACAATTGGATTTCATGCGTTTTAATAAACCTAATTCTTTATCTGAAATAAAAGTAGCCTATGTTACTCCTTATAACATTCGCTATCGGTGATAGACGGACAGACTGATAGACAGACAGACAAACATTTTAAAAATTTCTTTTTTTGTTATACCGTATAAACTTTCATATGCATTTAGTAAAAAGCTGTTATTTTGACATTACAAACAGACATTTCAATTTTATTTATTTGTATAGATATAGATGTATAGATAATGACAAACGAGCACACAGTTCACCTGATGGTACGCGAATACTGTGGCACATAGACATCTCCATTTACCCTCGATTAAGATACAAAATGCAGATACGTTGTCACCCCTGAGGACTAAGATGGAATACCTCGTTTCCAGTAAAAAGGCTGTCCGGTTCTCTACATTCACCATACGAAACACAGCAGCATTGAGCTGATATTTTACGTCATTCGTGCTGCGATCATAATAGTGCAGCATGGCCTACCACATATGAAAAAGTTGTCGTTTTCTCTCGCGGGGACAAGCCATATTGAAAGAGATAGGAGAGATGGGGCTCGCGGAGAAAAATGAAAAAGTGGCAAACGGGCAAAAGATGGAAGAGACCTTTCTAGTTGTAATCATATTTTTTTTAACATTTTGATTGCCTCTTTGGTCTAGTCGTCATAATCGTAAGGTTGACTGCTGATCATGAGGTGTGCACTATAATTCTGTCCTGCGCAGTTGGCTAGTCTCCACTGAGACTGGCTGCCGTGCCCAAAGTACGGTCTGCAGGACATTGTAATTACTATTAGTTTTTGTTTTCGCTGTTATGGAATAACCAGGCTTTACATTAATTAATTATACAGGGTTATTTTTCAAAGAGTAGCCAAATTTTAAACAGTTCAAATATATAAATAAATATATAACGTTATTGCAGTTTTTGAAAATACGAGTAAATAAGGCTTCTACTTTTATTTGAAACTATCCCAAATTTAATGTGATTTATGGCCAACCACGTTTTTGCCTACCGATCGACCCTTACGAATGTGTGATGCAAATATAGTAATGCATTACCACGCATTTTGAATTTAAAAGATAAAAAGTAAAAAGACAATGTTTGAGATTTTTTTATTAACTTTTCTTCACCATTTGCCTATATTACTTATTCTGAACCTTCTCTGCAAATTTGGCCGGTTATTGACAAATAACCCTGTATATATAAAGCCCATAAATTGACCATTACATAAATTTCTCATATCGCCTATTTCACTGGCTCAGCACTAGTGTTTTTTTTACGTGGTAGAGCCATGCTGCAGCTATATTAGTAGTACAGTTGTAGCACGAATGGATCGGCTCGACCGGGGAAGGACCACGCTCTCACAGAATACCAGCGTAAAATAGCAGCTTAACACTGCTGTTTCGTATGGTGAGTGTAGAGAACCGGCGACCCTTTTTACTGGAAAAGAGGCATTCCATCTTAGTCCTCACGGGTAACAACGCATCTGCATTTTGATTCTTTATTGAAGATAGATGTAGATGTCTATGGGTCACAGCAACCACTTACCATCAGGTGGACTGTGTGTTTGTTTGTCACCCTATCCTATAAAAAAAAAACACTTAATGAAGAAAGCTGGTATGCTTTAACAGCTATGAGACATTCTATCGGTAACAATGCATCTCTAGCCTTCTCTGTTTGGTCACAAATTAAAGATGTTTGGAGTTAGCTTGGAATATATTTTGGTTTTCACATAATTTCAATAATTAAAACGAACCAAAACGTTTCGTTTATGGTTATATGCATTTCAAGTAGGTACTTTGAATTTGTTTCAAAAATGGTAAATTATTGTTTAAGTGACCTTTGGCAGTGTCTTCGTGCCGCCAACGTATTGCGGGTCGTCGTCCGGATTATACGTTGTGTGCTACATTTTTCTCCGCAAATGACGTGTATAAACAAACGAAGCTATTTCTTATTTTTAATAAGAATTATCATTGCCTGACGACTGGCTTTAAAATAAATCCCATTTTAGTTTTAAATGTTTGTTTTTGATCTTTGCTACTTTTTCCTGTTAATGTTTGTTTAAATTTCGTCATTAGGAAATTCTTTAATCTGAGCTCACGATCTATAACTATAACCGTGTCTCCACCGACCGCGGTCTAATAGAAAGGAAAACATATCATTACTACTTGGTGCTACCTTTTACTCGACTCCCTCAGAACAGAGTAATGTGCCTAAACAGCTTGATGTATTTTAACGGTGTTTAAAAGGTGTTGTTACATTCGTCTTAGTTGCGGAAATGACATGGTAAAAAAATTCACGTTTCAGTAAACTTTTTACGAATTCGGGGTTTTTTCTAAATTACTGTTTTAAGCATTGGGGCAAGAGCCGTGGTAGCTCAGATGGTTAGCGCTCGCTGTAAGTTTCATAGTACGGGAGCAACCCGAGTTCGATGATCCCCGCCGGCACCAATGAAATTTTATATCGTGAGGAAACCTACATGTCTGAGAAATAAGAAAAAAAATATTTCGAAGACATGTGAAGTTCGCCAACACGCATTGGGGCAGCGCGGCGGACAGTTCCTTGGCCTAAAACCCTCTCAGAATAAGAGGAGGCCTGTGCCCAGCAGTGGGACGTATATAGGCTGTA
The DNA here is from genome assembly GCA_029286625.1 of Parnassius orleans. NCBI lineage: Eukaryota > Metazoa > Arthropoda > Insecta > Lepidoptera > Papilionidae > Parnassius > Parnassius orleans. Next base: position 2,816,936 of record JAGSMP010000137.1, read on the forward strand.
ACTTTAACTTTAACTTTAAGCATTGGGTTTGTTTTAAATAGCAATAAGATCATAACATCCTGTTTATATCAAATTGTCATGACTAAGCGTCTGATATTTGCAAGTAGCCATAATTTCACAACAACATGTTGATCATGAATTGTCCCTACTAAAGCTTTTGATATTAGATTACTCGTTAACAAGTATAATGTTGCAGAAATCACTGACTCCACTGTTTTATTGTTATTGCTCGTCAAAGTAAAGTTTCTAGTGGGTATGTACTTTCAGTAAACAGACTTGTTTCGACTACACTATAAAATTTGTTGCATATAGTATTATATTCATTATAGTCCTCTCGTAGTACCTAGATAAGGAAGTCACTATAACACTAAACAAGTTTTAATTCATTATTGTAATGAAGTAGTAATAAATGCCACCGAGACATAATTGACAAGGCCAACGATTTTTGTTATGTGCTTATTACAAAACTAGAGAAAATTCCAAGAAAAATTGTGTTTTTATTTTTTTCCTATATAAAAAATGGCTGAGATAATGAAGATTAGAAGTTAATGATGGCAGACAAAGCGCATTGACGTCATTACTCCCGTCACGCCGCTCACTATAAGGGAACTTACCATTTCGTTTGCAATTTGGAACGGGTCACTCATCGCACTGATTATTATTTTTGACTAAAAATGTCACACAGATATTGTGTCGTCCCCGAATGCTGCAATAAGAACTAAAACCACCATATAAATTGTTTTTTATGGTCCCATACTATCACATGTACCACACTGCCATTGGCGTGTAAAGGTCCACAAGTGTGCATTAAAAATAAATATGTAAAGGTTACCAATATAGCTTACCTAACTAAATTTTGTTTATTTCATTATAATCGACTTTTTACATAAAATGCATGGCTGTTCAACCATTGAACTTGAGACCCGCATTTAAAGAATGTGTGTGAAATATTTCTAGCTATGCTTACCTAAACAGCTATAACAAATGCAAACAATAACAAATCTACCCAGAATCGTTTCCGCTTGCAAATCGAACCCGGAGCCGCTAATAATGAGCTATACCACACATGTCGTCATAAAATAAATACATTTTTGTTTTCAAATTGAATATGACAATACCATGTCATTGTCAATCTATGTCAAGTATAAATGAGTACGAGGACTACTGAAACTTAAGAAAAGCGTAGTGCCTCATAAGTTTGCTTGTCAAAAGCAATTAAATGTAAAGCAGAAATTATTAAGAAAATTCTGAGTGAAGATGTAAGTGGCGATGTTGGGTCTACTTTACACAAGGTTAGTTCTTACTAAACTTTTCTACAAATGCGGACCTTAAGTAATAGAACGCAGAAAGTTATTATCAATGGTAAAAGTTCTCCGGGTCACCTGTACTAATGGATGTCCCTCAGGGCTAAATTCTCGGCCCATTCCTATTTCTAGTGTATATTAATGACTTACCTTCCCTTGAAGGGGATAATCATGATACAGTATTATTTGCTGACGATACTTTTTTTTATAGGATAAGGGTGACAAACGAGCACACAGTCCACCATAGATATCTACATCTATCCTCGATTACGAATCAAAATGCAGATGCGTTATATCACCCGTGAGGACTAAGATGGAATGCCTCGTTTCCAGTAAAAGGGGTCTCCGGTTCTCTACACTCACCATACGAAACACAGCAGCGTTAAGCTGCTATTTTACGCTGGTATTCTGTGAGAGCGTGGTTCTTCCCCGGTCGAGCCGACCCATTCGTGCTACAACTATACCAGTAATATAGCTGCAGCATGGCTCTACCACGTAAAAAATTCCTTGATTTTTAAAGTTAAACGTCAATTATTTAAATGTCACGAAGTGAATAATGCTATATCAAAATTAGTGCATTGATCTAACGTTAATAATCTACATTTAAACGGAAATAAAACTAAATGTATTAAATTTACAACATCGAATGTTATAAATCTGAATACCAATGTGTTTTTAAATGGGGAAGAACTGAGCCCTGTTGAATCCACTGTTTTTCTTGGCATCACTCTCGACGCAAAGCTTCAGTGGGGCACCCATATATCCTAACTAGCAAGCAGACTAAGTTCTACAGCCTATGCTGTAAAAAAGATTAGCTAGATTAGTTTATTTCAGTTATTTCCACAGCATAATGTCTTATGGGATTTTGCTTTTAATGTATGTTCACAAAAACAAAGGTAGTTTTAGTAAAAAAAGTGAAATATACTCTGTAAACACTAGGAACAAACACAAGCTAGTGATACCAGCTTCTCGACTCTACAGAGTCAGTAATTCATTCTTAGGGCAATGTATACGCTATTACAACAAAGTCCCAGAAAATATACAAGCTCTCTCTATTACAGAGTTTAAATATTTTATTAAACTAAAACTGTATAAAAAGGTTTATTATAACATAAATGAATGCATGGTTGATAATAACACCTGGGAAAGAGGTGGTCGCTTCCAAGCTGTTTCTAAAATACATTTTGTAAATAGTTTGTACAACCATTCATGTAAAATTTACTTTAAAAAATACCGCTGGGTTTCTTGCTGGTTCTTCCGAGGACAGAGTGTTTTTTCGAACCAGTGGTAAAGTAAAAGTAAAACATGACTTTCAATAAGAATTACACATGTGATCTATATTGTATAAAAAAATATTCTATTCTAAAAAAAATTCCATTCTATTCTAACGAATCTTCTACTACTTCATGGATAAGTTAATGCTTACCTGTAAAATAACTTTTGACAGGATCCTGCAACTCTTAAACAAACGCAAGCTGGAGAAATTGAAGGAGAACTGGTGGAACAACAATCCTAACGCGAAGAAATGCGAGAAGCAGGACGACCAATCTGACGGCATCTCCATACAGAACATAGGCGGGGTGTTTATCGTCATATTCATGGGCATCGGGCTGGCCTGCATCACGTTGGGTGTCGAGTACTGGTGGTACAAATGGCGGAAACGTTCGACAATTGGAGAAGTAACACGGGTTCGTTGGTTGTTTGTATATTTTGTCGTTTACAAAGTAAAAATAGTGAACCGTGTAGGGGCGGCGTAAGAATATCCGCTACCCTATATCGTCTCGTGGGTGTCGTAAGAGGCGACAGAGGGACACAAAACAGGAGATGGGATGTAGTGTCTTCCTGATAACAGCTATTAAAATTGCGGTTGTCAACCCGCTCGCCATGCGTGGCAACTATGGCAAGTAATTACCTTGCGAGGAAAACTATGGCGAAGCCTATTTTCAGCAGTGGACTTTGATAGGCTGTAATGATGTTTTTTTATAGAATAAGGTTGACAAACGAGCACACAGTTCACCTGATGGTAAGTGGATGCTGTGGCCCATAGATATCTTAATTTATCCTCAATTAAGAATCAAAATGCAGATGCGTTGTCACCCCTGAGGACTAAGATGAAACGGTAGCGCAGCCTCCATAGAAGCCGAGAAGCCGGGCTTGCCCTATCAAACTGCTCAATCAATAATATCAACTAATAAAATAACTCGTAAACTTTTTCAAACTATTTCAAATTTCCCGCGCGTTCATTACTGTATATACACAGGCCTTATAACGTCAACACGCGGCAAAACTGCGGATTAGGTTGTCGTAAAAATTAGTTTAGAAGAATAGAATACCTCGTTTCCAGTAAAAAGGGTCTCCGGTTCTCTACACTCACCATACGAAACACAGCAATATTAAGCTGCTATTTTACGCTGGTATCAAATTGAATGCTCTTTTAGAATAATTTTGTAACTAATCATAACAAGCGCCTGTAATTTAAATGTTTCCTGACAGTAATGTGTTATTTTGCTATTTCTTAAATTAAATAGTGAATTAGAAATTATTAATATAAATTTTGATATGGCTGAATGTGAACTTATATTTTATTAATATAATTAATTTTCAAGTATAATTGCTTGTCAACTATACAGGGTTATTTTTCAATAACCGGCCAAATTTGCAGAGAAGGTTCAGAATAAGTAATATAGGCAAATGGTGAAGAAAAATTAATTAAAAAAAATCTCATACATTCTGTACTTTTTATCTTATAAATTCAAAATGCGTGGTAATGCATCACACATTTGTAGGGGACGATCGGTAGGCAAAAACGTTGATGCCCATAAATCACATTCAATTTGGGATAGTTTCAAATAAAAGTAGAAGCCTTATTTACTCGTATTTTCAAAACTGCAATAACGGTATACCATTATTTATATATTTAAACTTAAGTTTAAAATTTGGCTACTCTTTGAAAAATAACCCTGTACATTGTTAGTAGTCAATTATACTTTCGGTAGACAGTAATAATGTCGTCTAAATTAAGTTGTGCGTAGTATTAAAGATGAAATTTATGTTTTTGTTGTTACCAGAAATATTTATTTTAGAAAAGTTTCATGGTTTCGCTATTAAATACGTCTGTCCGTCTAGGCAAGTCTTAAATTACAGCATGAAAATTTTCACTTATATAAGAGATTATTATAAGAGTGTATAATAACGATAGAGGTCACAATATTAATACAAGAACATTATAATAATAATATAAGAATACACTTAATTCATGCACTTCTCAGAGATTGAATTTTTTTACCGATATTTTTAATTGGTGTATCAATTATTGACATAATATTTCAATCTTAGAGCACAATAGCTTGCTTATGTATTCTTTAACGTTTCAAATAACTAGTGTCAAATACACAATTTTAATTGTTTTAAGCGTTTTGTTATTTACATTTTTTATTATTATTATAACCACTGCTTAAATAGTTCAGGAGGAATCGGCGCATGAGTACTGAAAACTATTCCACCTCAATTTTTTATGCGACTGATGATATAAATGCACGTTGCCATGGGGCAACACGTTTTTTTTTCAAATGCAAGAAATTATTATTTTCAAACGGGACAAATTTAAAAAAAAATATTTTTTTAAAAATCCCGAATTCGGATACTTTTGACTCATTAAAAATATATGCAGTATAAAAAATTGTCCCGTTTGAAAATAACAATTCTTTGCAATTGAAAAAACATCGGTTTAAACAATATGGCACCGAGTTACCCCATCACAACATGCATTTATATCATTAGTAGGACAATTTGAAGAGAATCGCATTAAAAAATTGAGGTGGAATAGTTTTCAGTACTCATGCACCGATTCCTCCTGGTCTAAGACGGTACGGCCTTACTCATAAAAACAATGTCAATTAAGGAATGCTCTAAGTCTCTCTCCTTTTCTTTACCAAATGACAATAGAAAGAGACAGGAATAGAGAATTTTAAGAGTAATTACGTACATAAATTACTCTGAGCTTAACTTAAATAAGCAATAATCAGCAGTTTTATGTAAAACTGTTATTTATATGTTATTTTTACGGATTTTATGTCACTTGTCGTTATTGGAACGAAGTTCCTTATCGGACGGTACGAATTTGGATGGTGGCTAGGCGAGAAAAAGTGTAAGATTTTTCCGTCACGACGCCTTCTGACGTAGTGTAGACGGCCTTGGCGGCAATAAAGAAGCGAGATGGAATAATATCCATCTCCTCGCACTTTTTCTTATCTTGCCTTGAAAGAAATATTTTATTTTAAATGACGCTTCATTTTAATAGAGGCTAGTAATTCATTTATTTGTATTTGTTAATCAATAATATAATACGTTTATCAATAATAATATACTACGAAAGAAACTTCGTTCGAACCGAGTGTTCCACGACACTCACGCATGTTATTTTTTATTATTTTGTTTTAATGCGGATCTCTTTGTGACATTCGTGTTCTTCCTTTCGTTTATTTTATAAAAAACATACCCACCTGATTAATTTATTTTAGATTAATATTATAATTTATTTACAATAATATTATTATTACAATTAAAATATTATTGCTGTATTTTTGCAGGTGGAGCCAGCGAAACTAGTAAGAAACAACGCGGAGCCAGCCGATAGACCCGAATATTCTTTTAGATCTAGAAATCAAGGAATGGATAATTTGAAGCGAAAGTTTTAACTTTTAACTGACGAAAGAATATTCTAGCGCTCATGTGCTCGAAAAATGTGATCTCAATTTGTTACTCAAGTTTCAGATATTTAAGGGAATTTCTAATATGTTTGTTGTTTGTTCGCTTGAGTTTAATGTGTCGCACCTATCGCACAATGTTTGTGATTTTAAATTAAAAACCTCAACATAATTTCAAAGTATTTTAATAATCTTATCTACAATAACACGATATTTTTTTTATAAAAGTTAGCATAGAAAATTATTTATTAAAATGTACAATAATTTAAACTAAGGAGTCCATTGCCATTGAGTATCATAGTCAAGAAAAAAATTACTTTTGTGTGTGAAAGAATTGGCGCACAGACCGCGGCAAGAAAATCAAAATCGAACCTAAATTAAAAAATATTTACAAAAGCCGAAAAGTTCTAAATAAATATTAATCCCTATTGAATTTGGTAGTGTTACAACTCTATGGTCTTCCCGTGTTGGTTTATATTCTTCATGTTCTTATTGCATAGTTCCAGTTCGAGTCTCAGTCCGTCCACTTCGGCTTCCAAAGTGCGCGACCTCTTGAACATTTGCACGTAGTTCATTTGTAACTGCTTCTGGTATCTCAGCACTTTGTCCTTCTCCTCGGACCATTTCCTCCTTTCGTTGTTGAACTGTGTTTCCTTCGATTGCATTTCGCATTTGAGTCTTTCTAGCATCGCGCTCGCTGGGCAGGGATCACTGCATGTGTCGGGAAGTTCCCCGTTCAATCTCTGTACTTCTGCGTCTTCCAAAGCGCTATCGCTGGAATTCCAGTGGTATTCGTTCGTTTTGCAGACGTCGTAAATTCCCCTCATAGTTCTCCCACACTCTATCCCTTCGTATCCGCTCAGCGAAACATCAGATAGCTCTTGCCGCAGTTCTTTTAGTTCGGTTTTTAGTCTTTCGATTTCGTTCTTGCTGCTCTCCTTTACTTTGTTCAGGTCTGCTACGCTTTCCATTAGGTCGTTCGTCAGTCTGTCGACTTCTGTTTGTAGTCTGCTCATTGACTTCTCTTTCTCCTCCAGTTCGGATCGCAGCCTCATTATGTCCTTCTCTTTTTTGTCGAGCGCTTCTCTTAGTTGGCGGCAGTCGGCTTTCAGGGTTAGGTATTCGTGGCCTTTGGCAGTCTGTTCATTCTGTAAAAGACAAGAGATTTTATTATTAAAAAAAAACTAGTTATAATTCTTTTTGTTTACATTAAATATGAATTTTTGAATAAATAATTTTAAATTTTTTCCATCCGAAGGTTATCTTAATTTAAATAAGACTGAAATCAAGGAGGTGTAGAAAACAGAAGGCCATACGACATATTACTTTATTGTTATATTTGTATACAGATCTATTTACTAGTTGGTAAGACTCCTTTTCTGCCGAGAAGACCGTTTGGGTAGTTTTCGACACTCTTACCTACTTATGTCGCCAAATAGCATTGCTTGAACTGCTGTGTTCAGGTCTGAAGCGCATTAAGAGCCAGTATAATTACAAGCCGTGAGGCATTCCATCTTAGTCCCCAGAAGTGACAATGCATCTCTTGCTTCTTTGTTTGAATTTGGCAGGTGTCCATGGACAGCAGTTAATAATAATGGTGTCCTCCAGACCGAATATCGGTCACGGCGGCAATATCAGTCTTAGCAGCAGACTAGCCATCTGTGCATGACAGGATTGTAGTGCCAGGTTTGACATACGACATGACTACGACATCTACATCTACCCTCGATTAAGAATCGAAATGCAGAATGCCCTGAGGACTAAAGATAGAATGCTTCATTCCAGTAAAATGGCTTCCGATTTTCTACACTATAGTTAGTTAAAAACCTTTTCTTTTAATTTCTTGCAGCCCGGAATTTTTTAGATTTCATATGTTCACGAGAATATGTATAATATGTACAATTAATTTAACAACATTTTACGAAAGTAAAATTATAAAAGCAGGCTATGCACAATTTCACGGAAGTGGAAGTCGTTTTTTACTTCTTTACTGCTTATAAAAAGTTCCATTAGTGTAGCCACTCAAGTGCTGTTTGGCAATATGTTCGTATTCTTTGCATTTCTTTGTCACGCTAAACGCTTTACAAATGAAATATTATATCCTTTATCACCGATGCGAAAAATATATAAAAACTACAAGACGTTTCACCTAACTCAGTTCCGTGACTATACTAGTATTAAAACTGATTTACATTACAAAAGGATTATGTTCTATCCTGTGAATAAACTTTGAATAATAAAACTCGCATAGGTGTTAAACATGGTGTAAATTGATTTTACACTGTCTATGGACGTTTTTCATTTAGCGTTCATTTCTGCTAAACGATAAAAAAATGTGGAAACTTTTTTAATAAAATCTTTTTATTCTAACCATATACGACAGGCCGCGCAGAAAGATTGCAAAAAAATATATATATATTTTTTGTATGAGATACCAGCCTTTAATTTACTTTTAAAGTACATATTATTTTTTTAAATACAAATTTACAATTTACAAGTAATAATATCAATGTTCCAATTTCAAATTTCGCGCGATAGTTTTCACTATTTCAAATGTCGCTTAAAACCTGGCAAATCGTTTGATAGATTTCAAATGGCATTTATGGTTAAAAGCCCTTGTAAGGAAACTGTGTTATAATATACATTTCTGCACGGTCGACTAACTTAATTGAAGAGAATAGGCGAATTACGCATGAAGAAATTCAGTGCATATTGCTGATTGGATCGGGAAGTGTTCACAAGATTTTACATGAACACCTTCGCATGAGGATAGTTTCGCGTTGATTGTCGCATAACCTCACCGATACTAAGAAAAAGGCCCGCGAGGAATGATACCGTGACATGATTGCTAAATTAGAAACAGGCTCGTCTCGGCGTGTTTACGGTGAATCTTAGATTAATCGAAAGGATCTAGAAAGGAAGCGCCAGTTGACGTTTTGCCTGTTACAAAATAAACAAACGTCTACCAAGGTGAAGCGATTGAGAATCGCAGAGGCTGCAGGCCTGTTCGCTAACTTCGTCGACATAAATATTGTGTCACTTTGTAGTACATTGCGTATGCTATATACATAGTAGACATGTGTCATTAATTTATTTCTAGTGACCCGATCATTCAAGTATTTTTCCACCGGGTCATTCGAGTCGATCATTCAAATGGATCATTTCTAGTTTCAGTACTTTGTGATCTGTAAGACCCGCTCGATAATGTCGGTCGTCGTCGGACATTACTATACTGTTTGGTCGTAGGTCCGGTCAATCGTTTGATCCGGAACGTTTAAAAAATATAATTGCAATCATCAATACTTTGATGCAACCCGGGTCAAATTAACGAATCATTCACGATTGACATAATATGTCTACTATATAGCTTTTCTATAAGAGTTACTACGACTCATAAAACACTCAATGTGAACTACAATGTGATCGCTTTGGTGTCAACAAAGCTAGCAAATAGGCCAGTGTGTGTCGATTCCTTTACGAAATCGAAGTAGCATCAATGCCGCATGGTATACTACCAATTGCTTGTCAGAAGTGTTCACTGCTGTGAGCAATAAGCAATAGAACACATGGCTTCGCGGGCTACTGGTTAACCATGACAATGCGCTTGCGCACCCATCACTCAAAACGAGGACTACTTGGAGCACACCGATTAAGCTTTTAGAACTCCTTACAGCTCTGATTTGGCACCTTCTGACTTGTTTTTATTCCTTCAGATAACAAATCAGCTAAAAGGGATACAGTTTTCAGTGCCGGATGGTGTGTTATCAGCGTTTGAGCAGGCCGTAGAAAAAGTGTCAGAAGCACGCTGGAAAAAGAGTTTTGTAAATTGGTTCAGACGCAAACTCGGCATAGATGCTGGTGGAGAGTTATTTAAAAATAAAAACTTTGACCATAGAACTTTTATGTTCCGCAAAACTTTCTGAGTGTAAGAACAACTATTAACTGCATTCGATTGGATTAAATACAGGTTACTTAAAAACATAGGTAGTAATGGTAGCGTAAATCCCTGGCCCAATTTTATCTAAAATAAAATTTAATATTTAAAATGAATGTTGCAAATGAAAACAGCGGTAATTTAACAGTTTATCTGTCCGCGAAAAAGATTAAACTTTAATTATTAAACAATCGAAATGTTCATATATGAATCACGGGATAGCGAAATGGTTAAGATAAATAGTACCATTCTATATACCTATTATATTTTATGGGTATAGAAATGTTCTCGGGGAGTGACCTCGGTGATCTGTGGCAAGTACTTAGCTCTGCAGCTGGTACCAAAACTGCCTATCCTGTGACTCACCTGACTCGTTACTCATTTGAGCCTCGAGCCGAGCTTTGATCAATCTGCACTTACCGCTGTTATTTCGTACTGACTTGAGTCTACTTAAATTGTGTCATCTCCTATCTTTTTAAATCGCTTACCTAAGTCTCCTTCTTGACCAGTGCATATTCGTGGGTGCGATGGTATTCACCACTGTAGTTTCATACTCGTCTGAGTATACTTAAGTTGGCTCAAGCCAATCTTGTGACGTCACTCACCTGAGCTTCCTTCAGTTGAGTCTAAAGTGGCGCAATGTTGTCAGCGCGTTTGTACATAAGTCGTGGTTTTCACGCTCACCTGAGTCTCCTTAAGTTGAGCCACTGACCTTGTGACGTCACTCACCTGAGCCTCCTTGAGCTGCGTCTTGAGCAGCGCGATCTCGCCGGCGCGCTGGCACAGGCTCCACTCGGTGTCCTCGAGGCGCTGGCGCAGCAGCGCGCGGTCGCGGCGCACGCGCGCCAGCTCGGCCTCGCGCTCGTCGCGCCCGCGCCCGTACGACTGCAGCATGAGCGCGCGCGGCGCCCGCAGCCGCACCTCGTGCCCGCGCAGGCGCTCCGTTGTACTGGAACGAACGTTTTACTCTTAAACTGGCTGCCGGGCAAACGTTCTGACCTTTCATGTAGGATTTTTAAGGAAGAAGAATAACAAACGAGCACACAGTCGACTTGATTGTAAGTGGATGCTGTGGCCCATAGATATTTACATCTAACCTCAATTAAGAACCAAAATGCATATGTATTGTCATCCTAAAGGACTAAGATGGAATACACCTCGTTACCAGTAAAAAGGGTCTCCGGTTCTCTAGAACTATACCCTAACTACCTACCTAAATATATAACCTAACCGGAGTGTAGACACTCACCATACGAAACACAGCATCATTAAAGTGCTATTTCACGCTGGCATTCTGAGAGAGTGTGGTCCTTTACCAGTCGAGCCGATCCATTCGTGCTGCGACCATAATATAGCTACAGCATGGTTCTATCGCGTTATATATATACCTTCGTAATGAGCTTTAATCCGAATACTTACTCCAGAGTGACCTAAATTATTGAGTAATGCATGTTTATTAACTATTGTTCGGTAACCCGTACCAATACAAAAGAACATGTAAAACTTCAAGTCGAAAATAACATTATCAAATTGTCGTTCGCAACTAACATAAAAATTACATCATCATCATTACAGCCCTTCACAAGTTCACTGCTGTACAGTGTACATAGGCCTCTCCCAAGGAATGCCACAAAGCAGGGTCCTGAGCCACCTACATCCATCGACTTCCTGTATGTCTTACCAGGTCGTCACTCCATCCATTGGGGGGGACGCCCTACACTTCGTCCGCCGGTACGGGGCCGCCACTCGAGAACCTTTTTTCCCCATCGGTTGTCGGTTCTTCGAGCTATATGGCCGGCCCATTGCCACTTCAGCTTTCTAATCCGTTGGGCAATGTCGGTCACTCTGGTTCTACTGCGGATATCCTCATTTCTAAGTTTATCACGCAGAGAAAACCCAAGCATAGCCCTCTCCATAGCTCGCTGAGCGACCTTGAGCTTCCTCATATGGCCAGCAGTGAAGGACCACGTCTCTGTTCCATAGGTCATCACTGGCAACACGCACTGGTTGTACAGTCTCGTTTTCAAGTTTTGAGGTATACCATCTACCTCTCGAGAAGATGTGCCGTAATTTACCGAACGCTGCCCAGCCGAGTTGAATCCGTCGATTGACCTCTCGGTCGAAGTTGAACTTACCTAGTCGGAATATTTGTCCCAGGTAAACATACTCGTCAACAACTTCGAGCTTAGTGCTCCCAACAACTACCGGCATAAGTGTGACATGGACGTTATACATGATCTTTGATTTGTCCATGTTCATCTTAACACCTATCCATTGGGAGGCACTATTGAGGTCATAGAGCATAGTGCTTAAGTCCTCCAGCGATTCTGCCATAAGGACTATATCGTCGGCAAATCGAAGGTGAGTGATGTACTCGCCGTTAATGTTAATACTGTATCCTTTGCAGTCCTGTAGCTGGAAAACGTCTTCCAATGAAGCGGTGGAGAGTTTCGGGGATATAACGTCACCCTGTCTTACACCTCTCTGAAGTTGGATAGGTTTTGTACTCTGGTTCTGTACTCGGATAGCCATCGTAGCCCTACTGTACAAACACTTCAGCACTTCGATATACCGACAGTCAACTTGGCACCGCTGAAGGGACTGCAGCACCGCCCAAATTTCGACGGAATCATAGGATTTCTCATAATCCACATACCCCAGACATAATAGCAAATTGTACTCCTCGGACTTCTGTACAATTTGCCGAAGGGTATGTATGTGGTCTATGGTGCTAAAGCCTTTTCGGAAACCGATTTGTTCGGGAGGCTGGAAGTCGTCGAGTCTGCGTACGAGACGATTCGTAATGAAATTTATATTTTTTTTTATATTTGTATTCTCTCGAAAACAGCATGTAGACGCGGCTCAGAAGGGAAAGCGGTCGGTAGTTCTTCAAGAGAGCGTTGTCGCCTTTCTTGAAGAACAAGACCACCGCACTTCTGCTCCACGCCTCCGGAGTAGTGCCACCATGGAGGACGGAATTAACGAGCTTCTGAAGGACTTCAAGTACCGGTTTTCCACCCGCTTTCAGAAGCTTCGCTGTAATTCCATCCTCGCCCGGGGCCTTGCCGTTTTTAAGGTGGTGGAGAGCCATTCTTATCTTGCTTAGACTGACGTCCGGAATATCATCGGAATAGTGTGGGATAACACTTGCTCTTGGATCGTTACTCACACTTGCGTGTGGCTCCAACGATGATGTGTACAGCTGCCCATAGAACCTCTCAATCTTACTCAAAATCTCAGGTGTCGCGGAAACGACGCTGCCACACTCGTTTTTCAGTTTCGACAATTGGCTCTTTCTGGCAGACAGGTCTCTAGCAAAAACTTTGGAGTCCTGGTTCCGCTCGATCGCTTCTTCAATACGAGCTGTAAAGTCCCGCCGCATGCATTTGGAGATATGTCTATTCAGTTGCCTGTACGCTGTCAAATCTGCTGAAGACTGCAGTTTCATTTCCCGTCTAACAGCCATGAGATTAAGAGTGTGATCGGAGAGTATTTGTGTTCTTCTGCGGCGGGTCTTGCAGAACTTAGCTCCAACCGCATGGACAGTTTCCACAAGGTTGTCATTCATATCGTCCACTGCATTGCAATCTTCTAGGCGCGCTGAAAATGGTTTTGTAGTGTAGCTCGAGCTGAAAGGTTTCGGGACTTTGGATTAGAGCACGAGGGGGACGGAGCGTTGACTTCATTAGACGAGACCTCTCCAACTTAACTTTTAGGTCCAGTGTGCCTCTCACCATTCGGTGATCGCTGCCGGTTTTCACCCTCGCGATCACTGAGACAGCACTGAAGAGTTGCCGTCTGGTCGTCATAATGAAGTCAATCTCTCTTTTTGTCGAACCGTCGTGGCTCGACCAGGTCCACTTCCTGTGGGGCCGCTTCTGGAAGAAAGAGTTCATCATAAAGAGTCCCTCTTTCTCCCTGAAGTCGGCCAGCTGCTGGCCCCTTGGGTTTCGTTGCTCTATTCCGGTAGCGAAGCCTCCATAGAAGCCGAGAAGCCGGGCTTGCTCTATCAAACTGCTCAATCAATAATATCAACTAATAAAATAACTCGTAAACTGTTTCAAACTATTTCAAATTTCCCGCGCGCTTCTCTGTTCTACACAGGTCATGACCTCGTATCCTTATTATGTAACACCAACACGCGGCAAAACTGCGCGATACTGCTGTCATAAAAATTAGTCGTCTCTCTCGCACGCGTGGGCTTTTACCGGGCTTTCGAGAAGACAGTCGCTCCCTTTCTAACCTGTGGCAAAATGTTCTATAATGAAATATAACTACGATTGTTTATATAGCAATTTGTATGGAGCGATAAAGCCCGGCTTTTAGTGTGAAGTTAGTCAAGCGCGGGGGCGAGCGGGCGATACGTTTGCAACTTCACTTCACATTTCAATGTTTACTCTGTGTGTTTACTTGAGGGAATAAATATTGCGAGTTGAAAATTTATGCTTTTTTATAGATTTTTAGTGAAAATGGAGGATAATAGTGTTCCTTGTAATGAATTGAAGTGTGTTAAAGTCCTAATCGGCGAGGAAAATGTAAAATCGAAAAAGAGAAAAGGTAAATTTTTATAAAACTGCTAAAAACAACAAAACCATATCTTGGACTTGCCCTAGTTTGGAGCCCTAGCTTCGCCACTGCCCTATTCCAAATTTCTCTTCCTTCAGCTCACCGTTCTCTCTTGTGCGTAGTTTTGCGTTGAAGTCACCCATTAACACCGTATAGTGGGTTTTGGTGAAATGCATGGCTCTAGATATATCCTCATACATTTTCTCCACCTCCTCATCGGGATGTTCCGAGGTTGGTGCGTAAACCTGTATGACCTTCAGCGAATACCATTTGGTGATTCTGAGTATAAGAGTATTTCTGAATATAATATATATACGCAACTCTCGTCGACACACTCTAAATCTTTACAACCTTGTTAACGAGAGACTTGTGGACGATAAATCCGACACCTCCTTGGGACAGATGGTCGCCCTCCCGGTGATAGAACAAGTTGCCGGATTCGAGAATTACCATGTCCTCCCCCTCTCATCGGACCTCGGATAATCCTATAATATTCCAGCGCAACTTGTCTATCTCTTCTTCCAGCTACAAAATCTTCTCTTCAGTCCTCAGGGTGCGTGCGTTATATGTTGCCAGGTCGAGTAGTCTTAGGTGGCAACGAAACCTCAACCGGAGATTCTTAGCACCCCTGCCCCGCCGTTACCATGATCGCCACCGTAGCCAGGAATAGCGGGGCCGCCGGCGACTGGGGACCGTCTCTTCGTAACTTTATTCATGGGGAGTATATTGCCATTCATGGGGGTATATTGCCTTAAAAATTAAAAGTTACATTGGTATTGGCTTATTGTTCATTTTGTCTTACCTGTATTCATGCTGATCACGCTCGAGTTCAGAGACGCCAGAGTCAGCAGGCGACGGTGCCGGCACCGGTTCCTTGTTCTCTGCGCTCAGACCCGAACTCGACTTTGTCCTGAAAAAGTTAGTCAAGAATTAATAATAGTCTTTAAGGATTGCGAATTCAAAAAGTCGTGGGTTCGATTCCACCATTGGACTACTGTCGTGAACCACCTAGAACAAATATTTCAACTTTATTGTCGTATTACTAGGGCTAACTTTTTATAGTATACTTATATGTATAAATAATAGATGCCTAATAACCTAGGCGGTTAGGTTCCTTATTATTTCACCTTCTTTCTTTCCCACATCTCTTTTGTTTTTTATTATCAGACAGAATTGCGGCTCGCTTGTCACTATAACATTATAAAAAAAAGACAAAGATTCCTGTCATCATCCAAGGCTTCCGCGTCCCTCAAAGAAGTCACCTGCATTCATCGAAGTCCATTACATTTGCCAGTACAAGGTTGCCATTTGAGAACTTTTGTTTTTCAAGTAACAGTCTGTTTTTAGTTTGAAATTTAGTTTCGAAGCCTATTTTTATGCACTCTGGTTGTTGCGACAGGAAGTAAGAATAATGTTATATGTACATAAATGTAGGAGCTTGTGAATGTGTCCAGTAGTGAATGTTTATTGGCTAATTATGAAAGTATTTAAAATCAACTGAATCACGGCCGCCATTCATTCGTGTTCTACATCGCTAACGGTGTTCAACTGAAAGCCTTTAAATATTTAGGGTTGTAAAAGCTTTAATATTTTTTTTATTTAGTTTATCTAACTATCTTATGTCGTTGCTCATAGGTGGATGCTTGCCATAGTTGCCACGTTTGGCATGCGGTCAACCCCACTATATATCGTGACAACTTGGTAAGAGATGCAGGAAGTCAATGGATGCAGGTGACTTAGGACCGCGCTTTGTGGAATTCCTTGGGGAGGCCTATGTTCAGCAGCGGAGTTGTGATGGGCTGTAATGATGATGATGAACTAATTATTTATATGTTTGTAAAGTCACGCTATAAACAACTTATTGAACACGGTTCGGTTACGGTCTGCATCGTCTTTTTGGTTTTCGAGCAAAGCCCATATAGCGGCTTCGGTGGTCAAAATCAACAAAGCCCGCTGTCTACAATTGGCAACTTGTCAATGTTACCCTGTTTATGATATTTCATCTAAGTTAGTAATTAAGGCTTCCTTGTATTCGCTCTTATGTTTCAATTTTTAAATTTAATAAATGTAGGTAAAAGAGAGAGTGCCCCACTGTTTATGTTAATGTACATCCATTGAAAAGTATTGAAAAAATCTTGATTGCAACAATCTCAACAATTTATCGTACATCAATGTGACCTAATCTCCTGTAAAAGGTTAACCTGAGTAACAGGAGCTAGAAGCTTTTGTTGAATAAAAATAAATGAAACAAAAAATGATTATACAAATACTGCAGTTTTTAACGTTTAATTTTGTGACCGGTAGATGTCGCACTCGAAACTATGTAAGGTGTGAAAGTGAACCGAAGCAACTAAACTATTTATTTGTAATCACATTCATACAATATTAATGATAGTTATGACATATTAGAAAATCTATCACCCCAATTTGTGCTGCGAATATCGTAAAAGTCATTATCAGATGGCAGAAAATACATATTCTAGATATAAAAATTGCCACCGCCGTATAAATGTAGCTTAAGAATAACTATTATCCCATATCACTATTAAACAAAACAAAATAAATATGAATTACACCAACGGCACGACTTAATGCAATTTGTCGATCTGGCAACCCTATTCTCCTTATCATGTAATACTATCAGCATTGGCGTCTTATCTCGAACTTAAACGTGAATTTGTTTTAAAATCGCAATTGCACTAAAACGGTAAAGTACTTTATTAGTTTGTTTATGGCCAGTTTCTTTTATGTTCTCCACTTTACACGCGGCCACTGAATAATTTCATTGAGTAAAGTATTACGGTTCGCAAGGAGCGTCGAATACGACTGTCGGTCTGGCTTTGAGAATTAATAAGTTTGTTTGCATGCTTTATTTTTGATATTTATAGTAAAGTCTATTGGACTTTTGGGTTTTCCACAGCTGATCTTTTAAATGTTGCTAGCATAGTTGGAGTTTTATCTAAAAAAAAAACACAACACCAATAAACAAAAAACAAAATAACTGTTGCAGAATACTATTTTTCTAGTGTAAAGGTTTTTCTCAAATTTCCACTTAATTTATTTTGGATAACATGAACACGGTAATACAAGTAACAAATATAATGTACCTTGAAGTTTTTCTTAGCGTAATCTAAGAATCGAAAGAGAATCTAAAAGTTAAAAAAATATCATTGTGTATGAGTAATTAATCAAAAAAAAAAACCGTCGCATATAAGATATACTTCGCATATTAAATGGAGAAGAACCGACTCATTTAATAAGTAACATATTTTTTTACAGAATAATGGTGACAAACGAGCACACAGTCCACCTGATGATAAATGGATGCTGTGACCCATTAAAATTTACAACTATCGTAAGAATCAAAATGTAGATGCGATATTACTTCTGAGGACTAATATAGAATAAGTCGTTATCAGTAAAAAAGAACTTCGGTTCTCTACATTCATGATACGAAACATAGCAGCATTAAGCTGTTATTTTGCGCAGGTATTCTATGACAGCGTGATCCTTCACCTGTTGTGCCGATCCCTTCGTGCTGCAACCATAATATAACTGTAAAGTGGCTCTACCACGATTTAACTATAATAATATCTAATCCTATCTGAATAATGTGCCTGATCCACACTTATCTGAAGACAAGTATGGCTAACCACCCGCAAATTTTACAGTAAGTTCAAGTATTTTAAAGTATTATATGCAAGTTTGCGCATTCTTCGAAAGGCCTATGTCTAGACAAACTTAAGCCTGTACATGTGATGTTTTGAGTGTGTGGTGGTGTAAAAGAATCAAACCCTCATTTTTTCCCATTGTTGCAATAAGAAGCGACGTCGGGATCTCAAAATGATCTCATGATATCTATTCGGTATAACCATCTTGTTTACTACAATCGTAACATATATAACCCGAACAGAGTCAAACTATCAAGTGTAATAATTAAAAAAATCCTCCCTACAACGCTAGAAGCCAATCTCCAGCAGGGACTTTACAGCTTGAAAAAGAAAATTTTTATACGTGGTAGAGCCATGCTGCAGCTATATTATGGTTGTAGCACGAATGGGTCGGCTCGACCAAGGAAGCGTCACGCTTTCACAAAATATTGGAGTACAAGTGGTAAAATTAAAAATTTTGTACAACCGACTTCAATATCAATAAAATGAAAACATCATCAATGTATTCGAAGTAAATTAAATACGCATTATTAAGGATAACTCAACAACTACTGGTCAGATGTTGATCAAATTTATATGGGACCACATGAGAAGCGATTTAAATAAAAAAAGAATCATCAAAAGCGGTTCACTTAGAAAAAAGTTCTGAGGTAACACACGTCAAAAAAACAGTCGAATTGAGAACCTCATCCTTTTCTTTAAAGTCGGTGGAAAAGAGAAGCAATAGTGTTTCGTTTGGTGAGTTTAGAGAACCGGAGACCCTTTCTGCTGGAAACGAGGCATTCGATCTTAGTCTTCAAGGGTGACAACGTATATGCATTTTGATTTTTAATCGAAGCTAAATGTAGACTACGGGTCATAGTATCATCAGATGGACTGTGTGCTCTTTTGTCACATTATTCTATAAAACAAAGAAACATAGAAAAGGAGTGATGTTATTCGAAAGGAATCAAAATTGAATTCCTATTTCATTTCGCTTAACTCAATTTTACGCATAATGACATGACAATTCGAAAATAAATAGCCCAAAACGGAAGACCCGTTAGTCGTATTATTTGGTTTTTCACTGTGTAATTCCGCCGCAGAAGCTTTCCACGTGGGTTCCTATGACCTATGATTATGTTTTTATGGTGCGTGGTATGAAGGAGTGCGTCTCGGTCGACGGCGTGTCTCGCTCCGCCGGTCGAGCGTGGTATATTTCTTGCTAGTGCCTTCGTTTTCGCTACAGTATCTTCTTAATGCAGAATTTCATTGACTATATCGCAATGGTACACTAAGACTCGATGGCTTCCTGGGAAATTTTCGACCATGACGATGACCATGAGATGTTATAGTGCCACAAGAATACTTGCAAACAGAACTGCTGCATATTTAAAATTCAAAAAGATGGCCGCGCGCTGGGTTCTTCGTATGTTAACAGACGCCCAAAAGAAAGCAAGAGTTGACATTTCAAAGCTAAATTTAGCAATAATTGAAGAAGATCGAAATTCTTTTTGCGCTCGTTTCGAAACCGTAGATGAAACGTGGGTACACCATTTTGAACCTGTAGACGAAAAACTAAAGCAAGGTGTGGAAAAGACCGTCTTCCCCACCAGCCAAGATATTCAAGGTGTCTGCGTCCGCTGGAAAAATAATGGCCTCTGTCTTCTGGGGTGCGGAAAGTATAAGGTCGGGGAAAAAGTTTCTTCGTATTTTATATACAAATTCAAGACGCGCGGAGGATAGGGCGAGTGGCGTATCGCCATACCAACACTCCTCTTCCTCCGCGACTCCACCTCGGCTGAAGCAGTAGGGGGAATCCTAGGGTACCTAACAAACATTCTACTTGATAGTAAGTGGATGCCGTGGCAGATACACAACTACTATCCAGGTTAAGAATAATTACCAAGCCAAGTAAGCCAAGCTGATGGCTCAGAGCAGTACTTGTGCATAGAATATACTTGTCCTTTTTATTATACTTCTTTATAAATAGTTTCTTTATTATTAAAGGACAATCTCTTTGGTCTAGCGATCTAAAGCGCGATTGTTAATTATGTGGTCCCGGGGTTCGAAACCAGGTCGGGCCATAAAAAACAGTTATTGGGTTTTTCTGTCAAAAAGACATAAAGTCGTTGGTTACGCGCCTGATCTCTTTCCGGTTGTGTCGGATTGCCGGCCCATCGAACTATGAGAGCGAGGGAATAGAGAGTGTGTACCTTTGCACCATCTTCCCCACACACTCGTCCACTATAACCTATACGAGTTACTGTCCTGCACTATGTTAGTCTCAGTTGAGACTGGCCGCCGTGACCTCGGTTTAGAGAATATTATTTTTTATGATTATTATTAGTAAATAGTTAATTGACCTCAACTTCCCAAATCCTTCAAGTGCTTTTCTGTCTTTGAAAAATTATTCTACCGGAAGGAAATATACTTCGAATTTATTAAGTTTTGTTTTGCTCTAGTTAATTTTTGTGTTAAACTCATCTTACTGAATATTATAAACACCTTCATGAAATAAATTTTGAATGTATGTACATGAAGTTTACGTCATGGCCAACCCAGTTTACGGCTCGTTAAGCCGGAAAAGGAAATAAAAAAAAATCAGTAAGCACATCTTCGTTGTTTTTCTTTTGTGGTGAGATTATCTTAGCGATGTTATTCCGCACTTTCTTTTCAAAAGTTTCAGTATGAAACGACGAAAGTTGATGGTGGAGGTGGAGGTGGAGGTGATGGTGGCGGCGGGTTGGCGAACGCAGTTTTTTATTTTAAATTGTTGTTATTAAGAAGACGCTGCTGTCCATCTCCTGGTTTCCCTCTGGCGCCTCTTACGACACCCACGGGACGATATGAGGTAGTGGATATTCTTACACTGCCACTACACGGTGATATAAACCTCAAGTTATTATGGCCGCATAGGAGCCTTTGTGAAGAAATTTGTAAACTACATAACTGTAAAATACATAACTGTATTTCGTTAATTCGATTTAGCTAAAGGCGTTGTGTAGCCAATGCCACTATAAATGAAAAAAATGATCTCGAATGAAATTGATATCTAGGTGGTTCTAGATGTTCAGTATACTAGTATCTAGTATAGTCTTCGTAGAGTAATTTTTATATTTAGTCTTGGAGCTTTCGGTAGAGAATAACAGTGTTCTGTGTCTTGTTGTCATTGATAAAGTCAAGATAAACCTAGATATTTTATGATTAGTTAGTGTACAACCTGTAATAAGATGCAGTAAATACAGTAAAACAAAGTCAACCAGCCTCAAAACTGGCATTCTGGATTAAAAGCTAATTTCATATACTCATCACATATTAAGACGCAAGCATATCTAGTAGGTACGTTAAAGTATACCTTTACGAATATAATTGTAGGAGAGCCTTGACCGAATCAATTTGTCTGTTAAATCCTTGATGTGCTCAGCCAATCGCGAAAAGTTATTCAAATTTAGTTTTAGACTACGTTGCATTGAAACTTACAAGAAATTTAGGTCGCATGCCATCATTATTAGAATGACCTTAATTACTAAGAGCGGAGTTTCCTAGGACAAGCAATTTATTTAGCTTAAAAGGAATCTCCAAACATAGCAAACTTGTATTTTTAGACTTTATTAATTTATTAAAATAATACTTGTTCACAAATGTTGGCACCAGTTCGAATTTTAATGACGAACAATCCGGTACTCTGGTGATTTGACCCTGGCGACAAACTCTGTCAGTGACCGTTACCGTTACAGCCTATTAAAGTCCACTGCTGAACATAGGCCACTCTTGGCATATTTGCCACGCTTGGCAAGCGGGTTGGCAACCGCAGTTTTGTAATTTTAGTCGTTATTGGGAAGACGCTTCTGCCCCTCTCCTGATTTGTTTCACCTACGGGATGATATGGGGTAGTGGATATTCTTACACCGCCACTGCACGGTACAAACTCCGTCGGCCGTCGAAATAACGAATAATAATGAAGACAGAAGGCTGTCGTTTTAAATTATAACGATTATTGTCACGAAGCGATAAAGCAATGTACGGAA
The DNA here is from genome assembly GCA_029286625.1 of Parnassius orleans. NCBI lineage: Eukaryota > Metazoa > Arthropoda > Insecta > Lepidoptera > Papilionidae > Parnassius > Parnassius orleans. The sequence continues at coordinate 2,839,127 of JAGSMP010000137.1, forward strand.
CGTGCGTGCGCAATGTTTTCCAACGGGCGTTTCTATCGTGTCAAGCGAGTCCACGAATGAGCAATAGACATTGAATTAATTGTTTTTTTGCCCTTGTCTCTACCTGGATAACACTATATTTCAATGTCGTATTGATTTATTGATTCATTGGAAAGTTATAAAAGTCTATACAAAGTTTATAAGACATTGTACTTTCTTTAAGACGTTTACACTGGCTGTTACCGTAAAAGTAAAATAAAGAAATCAGCCTATATATGTATGTATATACGCTGCTCAGCACAGACTTCCTCTCAATGTATTTACGCGGACTTCACTTCAAAAGTTCAAAGTTCTTCCAGGATTTTGCCATCACCGCCAAAAGCGTGGTAAATCAGTATCTACTTAAAAATGATGCCGACGGAAGTCGAACTTAGTTTGGTGGCGTAATGTAAAATTTTTACGCAAGCTTGATATTCATTCCCTGAGCTGAGAATTTCTTAACAAAAACCTTATAACAGATTTATTTGGCCCGACCTGGGACCTCATGATCAACAGTCCCGTTCAGTATAATACGGCAATTTCATCTAGACAAATAAACAAAATTGAAGTGTCTATTTGTAATGTAAAAATAACAGCTTTTTACTAAATGCATGTGAAAGTATATACGGTACTAATAAAAAAAAAATTTTTTTTTAAATTTTAGTCTGTCAGTCTGTCTGTTTGTTCCGACTAATCTCCGAAACGGCTGGACCGATTTTGACGGGACTTTCACTGGCAGATAACTGATGTATAAGGAGTACTTGGGATACTTTTATTTTAGAAAAATAATTAGGGTTCCGCGCAAAAAAATTAAAACCCATGAAATAGTAGTAAATTCCACGCGGGCGAAGTCGCGGGGACAGCTAGTACTTAATAAGTACCATTCTACTAATAAGTATTAGAACATTTCGTTTTTCGTATGGGATTAATTTATAAGAAAAAACACAAGCAGTGCATTTGCAGTTTATTTTCGGTCTTCCCAAAATAAACTTATGTTAGCCACGGATGTGGAAAGCTCGCGCCCAAACTACTATTTAAAGTTTACTTTGTTTGAATTATAGTATAGCTTTTTTTTAAATCTGTTATTTCGTTAAGAGTGACAAAGAATGAGAGTAAATTACTGTTACCCCTATAGTTAGACCTTGTGGATGAAATCACACAAAATATATTACTGATCAACTGCATAGCATAATCGAAGTCAACCTTGTACCAATGAAGTAAAGCTCAGTGGGGTCTAGATGGAGGGTTGACTGTCGACCTGATTAGGTATGTATATGCAGTGAGTCGATGGATGCAGTTGGCTCAGAACTGTTTTTGGCAATGGAAGAGGTCTAAATTCAGCAATAGACTTGTGATGACTTCGTTCTTTTAGAACACCAGCGTGTATTACAGCTTAATGCTGGTGTATTTCGTACGGTCAGTGAAAAGAACCAGAGACCCTTTTTACTGGAAACGAGGTAATTCGTCTTAGTTCTTAGGACTGACAACGCATCTGCATTTTGATTCTTAATTGAGGATAGATGTAGATGTCTATGGGTTAAAGCATTTCTCATGAAGTTTGTTGAGTGCTCGTTGGTTAGCCTTAGAACACAGCATCCATTTACCATGAAGTGAACTGTGTGCTCGTTTGTTACCATTATTCTATAACCCTAAGCTTAACTGTCATAGATGTGACAGAATGTGAATTTTTAAATAAAAACAGTCTTATACGATATATTTACGTATTTAATGCAGTTATTAATAACAGGAAGCTGTTGCACAACGAAAAAGGAAACACGTGCCAATCGTATGCCGGGTAGATAATGAAATCAAAGGAAATGGCTCGATAATAGTGCCGACGATGAGTGACGAATGCTTATTTACAGATTTAATTAGATTAATTCATTCATATTTACCCACAGTATCGGGTAGGCTAAACTCCATAAAAAACGCTAAAAGACAAGTAAATAATTATTTTCTAAAACTCTCTGTTAATCATGTTTTCCAGTCGACTGTGGCATAGGCTACTAATTTACCTGGTAGAGCCATGTTGCAACTATATCTGAGCTGCAGCACGAAAGAATCGGTTCGAACGGAAAAGAACTAAGCCCTCCAGCTTAAAACATAATACTGAAACGACGGCATAAATCTTCCGTATTTTGTATGGTGAGTGAAGAGAACCGAAGAGCCTATTTACTGTTAACTGAGCATTCCATCTAGTCCTCAGCAGCGGGATGATAACGCATATAGATTTAGATGGATGTGCGCGTTTGCCACCTTACTAGCATAGAAAAAAAAACTAATGCGTGAACTGGTATTCTTAATGAAGAGGAAAGATGATCACGGAGTCGATACCCTCGCACTTCATGCATCATATCACTGGTGTGAGGGATTACGTACATTTTTGAATGGATATAGCGTCATTCTCACCGTGTAGGGGCGGTGTAAGAATATCCGCTACCCCTAATCGTCCCGTGGGTGTCGTAAGAGGCAACAGAGGGAAACAAACTAGGAACCAGGCAGCAGCTTCTTAAGCCGTTCTTTCACTTTTTGCACTGTAGGCAAATATGAATAAGAGTATAATCAAAGTTTAACTATTTACCTTAGGGCCGCTTTTTCAATTCAATCTCATCTAAAAGTTATTCATGGGATAAAATGCAACACAAACAAAATTAAAATTACAGTTGTTTTGAATAAAATAATTCAATTGTTTAACTTTTATATTTAGTTAGATTATAATTTATTTGATGGATAACTTATATCTGACGATTGAAAAATCAGCCACTAGAACATACATACATACATATAATCACGCCTCTTTCCCGTAGGGGTAGGCAGAGACCACTTTCCACTTGCTACGGTCCTTACATACTTGTTTTGCTTTGTCCACTTTCATTATTCCCTTCATACATGCTCTTCGGTTTAGGTACTCTTGACCTGTCCTTTTTCAAGACGTCCCTGATTTGGTCTAGAAACGTCCGCCTAGGTCTACCTCTTCCAACACTTTCATTCACACTCGCCTTATACACTTTTTTCGTCAATCGTTCTTCATTCATTCTCTCGACATGGCTAAACCATCTCAGACAAAAGAGTACTTTGACCGATATATCTTGTTATTGTACTTATTTTGTATGTGTATACTAACTTTTTTCGTAACCCCCCTTATTTTAATCATTGTTTGCATTCGGTCTCTACTACCCTATATAGTATACTAGCTGTTCCCCGCGACTTCGCCCGCGTAGATATTTTTGCACGGAACCCTAAAATAAAAGTAGCCTAAGTTAATCCTTATAACATCAGCTTATATCATCTGCCAGTGAAAGTCCCATCCAAATCGGTTTTTGCGTGATGCGTGTTCACGCCAAAATAGCTCGCAGATGACAGCTTTTTTTTCAGATTTACTTAACATTTATTTATTTTTATTTATTATAGCTTATGTGTTATCCTGATGTATGAGCTATATTATTGTACAGTTTCATTGAAATCCATTTAGTAGTTTTTGCGTGAAAGAGTAACAAACATCCATACATCCTCACAAACTTTCACATTTTTATAATATTATATTAGTAGAAGTAGGATAGTAGGAAGTAGGATTATCTGTGGTCTCTATGCAAAGTTTGTCTAGAAGAGTTCACTTTCAAAGAATAAATAAATAACTTACAAATAATTTTGTAAGATATGTCGATAATGGTGTAAAAACACCATTAAATTGTCCTGGTACATCTACGTGGTGTGGTGACGGCATAAGAGGAACTTCACCCCATCTTATCCTGTGGTTGTATAAAAGGCGACAAAAGGAATAGTCCAGAAGATCTCGAGACATTCGATAAACGGGGGTTTAACTAACTGGCTTTTTTTCATTCGAACCTTAATATTTTACTCTGTTTTCTACCGACTTCAAAAAGGAGTAGGTATTCAATTCAACTGTATGTTCTTATTTTTTTTTATGTGTGTTACCTCATAACTTTTTTCTAGCTGAACCGATTTCGATGATTGTTTTTTTTTTATTTGAAAGCTGGTGCGTTTCATGTGGTCCATATAAATTTGATCAAGGTTTGACCAATGGTTTTGAGTTATAACTAATAACTTATATTGAAGTCGGTTGCACAAAATTTTTAATTTTAAATTATTATTTGAGTGAAAATCTCACGTAGTTTAAAAAAATAATCTTAGGGTAACACTTGAGCTAAAGTTTCTCTCGATGTTAAGTGGCTACTGTAGCCGATATAGAATCCTGTAACAATTTCAAACAAAGGTAGCTTCAGAAGTTGGATATTTTAAAATGATTCAGCAATTTTCATAAAATTATTAAATAAAACATAACTTTTAAGATACAAACTGTTTAAGTTAATATTTTAATTCATATCAGGTTGTTTTGTTTAATGTCTACAACATATTTTTCGATGACGTTAGAGGTGTTAGCCAAGAGGCTACAGCTTAAGCGGACTTAATAATTTTTCGATGATGTTTGTGGCATTAACCAGGAGGTTAATGCTTACATGGGCTCATAGTCATTTACCGATGATATTATTTATTTCATATAATTAAAATCAGTTTTGTATATCAGGCTTTGAGCCGTGTAAAAAGAGGACCTCAGATTGGAAAAGTACATTAAAGTTTTAATTTCATATCTTATTATATATCTAGAATTTATTTATTTATTTAATCTTTATTGTGTTACACTTTAATCTAAGGGTTACAATGGGCGGACTCAATGCCTTATGGCATTCTCTACCAGTCAACCCTGGGAGAATTAGACAAGTAAAAGTAGGTGTCAAAAATGTTAAAATTAGTAGAATTATATTCAAGGTTGGACCAAAAGATGAAATTGGGAAAATTACTTCGTATGAACCAACAAAAAGCAAAAGGGACCTTTTTTTTATAGAAATAGGGTGACAAACGAGCACACAGTCCACCTGATGGTAAGTGGTTGCTGTGGCCCATTGACATCTACATCTATCCTCGATAACGAATCAAAATGCAGATGCGTTGTCAGACTTGAGGACTATGATGGAATGCCTCTTTCCAGTAAAAAGGGTCCCCGGTTCTCTACACTCACCATACGAAACACAGTAGCATTAAGCTGCTATTTTACGCTTTTCTGTGAGAGCGTGGTCCTTCCCCGGTCGAGCTGACCCATTCGTGCTACAACTATTCTATAAATATAACTGCAGCTTGGCTCTACCACGCACAAAAAAACCTAACTAAACAGTTTTTAAATCCATATAATCTGGCCGTACTGTTAGTCCATAGGGGTGACCCCTGGTGACTAACGTGCCAACTGGCCCCTCTAAGCGTTATTATAAACATTGTTGTTCTTGTTTAATGGGTATGGAGAGCCAGTAAAATTACAGTCATTAAATTTTCAGGGTGGCAAGGCATCTGTAGCTTTCTTTGTATGAAGTTGTTTGCAGAAGTCACTTACCATGAGTGCTTAGTAATAATATAAATTATATGGCATCAAGTTGACTGTCAGCTAGTCAACTTGATGCGAAGGAAAAATAAAATATCATCAGTTTCCTAGCAACGAACGTAATTACTACGCACTACTTTAGTCACACAACATAATACAATATTAGGTATACTTTTGTCACACAAACATAATATTAGATTTATATTTGGGTTCACCCGATTTACCTTCACAGGAATACTCATATCCTCTCCACTTTGTATGGCGTTCTGGTTAAATCTTCCACTCCTCATTATTTAAAAACCGTTTTCAGCATTCCTGCACCCAGAATTGGTTCCTTCGATCTTCTGTTAATCTTTCTCTCTCTACTCTTGTGTACTTTTCCTCCTTTTTTAAGAAATCTTTACAGTCACTGCTGTGCGTTTGTGGAACTCTTTACCTCTCCATATTCGTCGTGCTAAGTCTCTTCAGCCTTTCAAAAGTCAAAAGTCTTGTTAAATCGTACGACTTATCTATATTTATATGTATTTTAATCTTTTTTTATTTTATTTTTGTACACTCTCCTCTATTTTAACTATTGTTTGCATCAGTCCTCTTTACGCAAAGGTTGTCTGAAAGAGATCACTTTCAGAGTAATAAGACCGCGTGCTGTACATATTATCATACTTTAGATTGAATTCTAATCGTTTTTCTGTATTTTTGCGTACAACAAAAGAATAAATAAATAAGCAAACATATCTACTACTTTGAGTAGTGTGCATTAATCCTAAAAACGTGTAATATTATGTTGGTGTACCGCAATAATTGGCGGTTTGTCACTAGCAGTACTATTTCCATAGAAACATTGCTATTTCCGTATCACTGAATATTCAGATTAGTTTCTGTATAATTGTGACAATTTTAAGTGGCAGCCTACATATGTGTAGACATATGTACATGTGTGGGTTTCTCCTCCTCCCTCTCCTTTATTTGAGCTCGGGGGGTAATCTCTTTTATTTGAGATCGTAATGAAGCATGTCTGAAAAGATACCTCTATGTGCATGGCTCCTTGAAGTACTCTTTCATTCTTTGTATCTTAGAAAGCTAACTAACTAACTAACAAATATTATTATACATTAAATTTTAATGTTTGATTTGTTAGGATGGGTGGCGATAAATTTTAAGAAATAAAGCCTTAAAAGCCGTTGGAAAAAGGCAATTTTATTGTGTTTGTGAATTGTATGCCCGGCTTTTCGAATATTTGCTGTTTGATTCCCTAACTTATCTTTTATAAACGATGTGAACGTTACAGTGTCGTGTAAACAGTACTTATTTTCACATGCGTCCAACTGTCGTTAATGTTTGCTCATGTACATCACGCAGGCGATCGAAGCCCTTATCGTATGTTATCTGCCCTGCGTCCTGAGGTCCTGAGTCACTCGGACTTGTTTTAATTCCATATATAGTTTTAAGTAGGTATTGTTGATGCTAAACAAAACCTAGTAACGTCAGATTTATGTTATACCGAGATGATTGTAAAAGCACAGAATACAAAATGAGTAAAAACAAAGACATCATTCTATGTACCGTCATCATCATAAGCATCTTCTTCATCATCATCAGCCTATAAAACTTCACTACTCGAACCTCTTGTAGGGAAAATTTGCGTTAATCATTACGCTTGGATTGACGACCGCAGTATCAGACGTCATACCTTTAACGTTATTTGCTCGTCGTGAGTCTGGATATTCTATGTCTAGTGTATACGAGATAGAGATTATAGAAAAAAAAGTGTGTACTTATGTACGCACGTAGGAAGTTATACTTCTTTAGCGTAACAAAATAAAAAACTTGAGAGACAATTACCCACTGAAGTTGTCGCTTTTAGGTGTCAGTGTGCGCGTACATCGTAACAACTTCATGGTGTCGTTTTAGGTGTCGGTGTGCGCGCGCATCGTAAAAATTCACTCTCATCATTTTTCCCAAACGTCCCAAAAGAAGTATAACTTCAATAAAAATGTGCGGTGGCCAACTCACCTGTCAAAAGTGGCAACTATGGCAAATATACCCCGAGGCATTTTATGTGAAGGCAGAAGAGGAATTCAGCAGTGGACTTTAATGGGCTGTAACAAATGATTGAATGAAAAATGTAAGAGAGACGGTTATCCTGCCATCTACATAATTAGGGATTCAATATGCTTATTAAATCATTAGTGTAAATTTTTGCATACTGCTTAGAAATTTAATGAATTTTGTTTAATCCACAAAGGCAAATATGAAGAAACAAGAATTTGTTTACATCCTCAAATACGTGCAGCGCACACGGAACCCTGTTGTATATAGTTGCTCTATAAATGGTGATATTAGACATTATTTTTAAACTGAGCATTCAAACTTTTAAATTCAACAAAACCTCTTAAATGCATACAAAAAATTAAACTATAAACCGCGAAATTACAACATTTAAACTTACTTATACATAAGGATGATCAAACCGCACCGATTTGCAAATGTTACGTCATCACTTAATGATCACAAACACCACTAATACCACATTCAGTCCATATTATGTATGTAATAATATTTTTCAACACTCTAATATATTAATAAACTAGGGGAGTATACGCTATACGCGCAGCGAGCACGGCGGCAAAAATGTTTGTGAATGTATGGACGCGTGCGGCCGTTAAAATGACGCTTTTTGCCTAATGCCACTGTACTGACAGATCGTAACAGATTAATTTGAGATGCAATATGCTGCATGTGTAACAGTAAATAGATCTATGACGATTACATTTGTATTTGTAACGTCGTTAGTGGCGTAATATGTAAAGTTAATCTTCAATGTAACACGTAGCATGTTATTATTTTTTTTTTCACAAAACAACTAAATGTGATTCTAATTTAAATTTTTACTCCAACTGTTATTAATCGCTCAATTGATTTGTTTTTAATAATATGACATTTTAAAATAGATGCATGCCTGGAACATCCTGGCACACACCTCTCATTTGTGAGAGGTTAAATAGTAGGAAAGAGTAAACCGCGCTACTACATAATATCGATTTGGGGATTGCTCATATCCTCGTTTATTTTCATTTGGTGAAGTAAGATAGAGCAACTTTAAGCATTTTTTAAATTGACGACTTGGCCGTGAATCGTTAAAAACAATAACGATTGAATAATAATAAAAAATACAGAACAATGACCTTGTTACGCAGTGGAGTAATAAAATGACCGCGATAAAAGTATCATTGGTCTTAACTTAATTCACAATGCTACATTTTATCGCTACAACCGACTCACGCTCATTCAGAAATTTTAAGGCGGGAGAACAGCACGTGAGCACGTCTCGTTAATAATTTTAATTACACAGTTTAATGAAAGATAGTGCACAGCAAGCGAACAATGAATGCTATAGACATTTTATAGTTTAATAAAGCTACGTCAATTAGTTTATTCCTTAGTAAGCCAGATAGCTATGGGTTATGTTAAAAATAGACGCACTAGTGTGAAGAATGTAGTTTAACTTTAATAAAACCTTTTCCAGATTCTTTCTTTATCAGCCCGTGGAAGTCCACGGCTGACGCAGGCGACTTCATGATCGCAGTATCAGACCTCTTGCACCTTTAACGCTGCTGCCCGTCGCCGGTTTTTATGTCTGGCGTAATCGAGATGATTTATCGCTACCTATCAGACAGATTTCTGGCATGATCTATGGCAAAGACTTTGGAGCCCTGGTTCGCCTGAATCCCGCCGCATGCATTTGGAGATCTGTCTGTTCAGTTGCCTGTATGCTGTCAAATCTGCTGAAGACTGCAGCTTCATTTCCTGTCTAACAGCCATAAGATTAAGAGTGTGATCGAAGAGTTTTTGTGTTCTTCTGCGACGGGCCTTGCAGAACTTAGCTCCAACCGCATGGACAGTTTGCACGAACTTGTCAATCATACATTCCACTGCATTGCAGTTTTCTAGGCACTGAAAACGATTTTGTAACTCGAGCTAAAAGTTTTCGGGGCTTTGGATTAGATCAAGAGGAGGGCGGAGCGTTGACTTCATTAGACGTGACCTCTCCAACTTTACGTTTAGGTTCAGTGTGCCTCTAAACATTCGGTGATCGCTGCCAGTTTTCACCCTCGCGATCACTGAGACATCAGTAAACAGTTGGCGTCTAGTCGTCATAATGAAGCATTTTTTGTTGAACCGTCGGGGCTCGAGCAGGTCCATTTTCTGTGGGGCCGCTTCTAGAAGAAAGAGTTCATCATAAAGAGTCCCTCTTTCTCCATAAAGCCGGCCAGTTGCTGGCCCCTTGGGTTCCGTTGCCCTAGCCCGAATTTCTCTACCTTTAGCTCACTGTCCTCTCTTGTGCCTAGTTTTGCGTTGAAGTCTCCCATTAACACCGTTTAGTGGGTTTCGCAGGAATGCATGGCTCTAGAGATATCCTCATACATTTCCTCCACCTCCTCATCGGGATGTGCCGAGGTTGGTGCGTAAACCTGTATGACCTTCAGCCAATACCTACAGTTTGGTGATTCTGAGCATAAGATACGCAACCCTCGTCGCCACACTCCCAATCTTTACAACGTTGTTAACGAGATACTTGTGAACGATAAATCCGACACCTCCGTGGGACAGATGGTCGCCCTCCCGGTGATGGAACAGTTGCCGGATTCGAGGATTACCGTGTCCTAATATGGGGAGTATATTGCCATAGTTGCCACGCTTGGCGAGCGGGTTGGCAACCGCAGCTTTTTTATTGTTATTTTGCTGTTATCAGGAGGACGCTGCTGCCCATATCCGGTTTCAGTTTCCCTCTGTCGCCTCTTACGACACCAAAGGGAAGATATGGGGTAGTGGATATTCTTACCCGCCACTACACGGGGTAATAATTACAAATATTACCTTAACATTACATTATAAAAGGAAGGAAATAGAGAAACTTAGTAAACACTATGCCCAAAGAACTAAAATAACCCGGCTTTGGAAAACACCTACTGGAGTCATACCTATAGTGGTTGGTGCCACAGGAATGGTCACTAAAGGTTGACATAAATACTGCAATAAATTAGACCCCATATTGCCATAAATGTTATACAGAGACAAGCAGCAATTCATTCGGTCACAATATTGTAAAAAGTTTTAGGTAATTCTGTATTTGTGAGTCAGGAGTCTAAGCCAACCTCTCCCTGAGGCTCATGGGCGAGGGCTTGCAAAATACCGGGTTTATCTCGAAGAGAAAAACTATTATAATAATAATAATCATTATATATTAGGAAGTACTCGTACAAGTACATGACCCTACAGCAATGGTTCAAGTACTGACAATCAAACCGCTTAGAAAATAGCTTTTAACTGTCTTTTTTTAATAGAATAAGGGTGGCAAACGAGCACACAGTCCACCTGATGGTGAGTGGATGCTGAGGTTCATAGACATCTACATTAATCCACGATTAACAATCAAAATGCAGATGCGTTGTCACCCCTGAAGACTAAGATGGAATGCCTCGTTTCCAGCATTAAGCTGCTATTTTACGCTGGTATTCAGAAAGAGCGAGATATCTCCACTAAATAACATAGTTTTCACGTAAAAATTGCGTTCTATTAAGGTAAAGATTATTAATGATTTCGCTATTTACACACGCTTATTATGCAGTATGTGGTTTAACATTTCATTAATAATTCAGTACCTAACATTGTTCTTTCGCCACACTTATAACGTCTAATTCTAAAGCGCAGTTGAAACAATGAGTCGACTTTGTGGGTCCGACCTATCGATGGGGTTGTAAGAGGAATTTATACGGCACTATTATTCAATTGCTTTGTATTAAGTATTAGTTTATAATGTTGTAAATTGTATTACTTTATAATGGAAATGTAGTTGCATTTTTTAATAAATAAATAAAAAGGTTTTATTAATAATAAATAAAAATTATATGATGATGACCGTGCAATAATTGTATGAAATAAATAACAATTTTCTATTTATTATGTATGATGCCGTAGCGTGGTAGTTTACAATACACGAGGTCTATTTCAGTTTGTTTGATAAAATATTTTGTTGTATTTTGACTGCTTAAAATTACAAAGAGAAGATACCCGTCTTCGCAGGCACTCGTTTTTCTTTCACTGTCTGTTTCCCAAACAAAGCCACCGTTTAATTTGACAATGGAAATTGTAATTTTCTGTGTAGAAAAATAAAGATTTCATCTCATTATTCAACTCTGATACGTTCACTTGAAGCATGAAGATTGTTTCCTTTGATATTTCTAGCTGGAACTAATTTCATATTGTTTGCAATGCAATTAATAAGAAGTCTTGTGGTTTTGAGAAATTTGAAAGTAACGTAATAATATATACGGTATATACGTTACAATTTATTTTGAAATTTATTAGGGCCCTACCCTTTTCTGAATAGGATACCATCTAGAAATTGCAACCTTTTTTATTTCTGCCAAAAAGCACCACTAAATTATTTTTCACTCGTATTTACTGGTTTGTAGGGTTAGCATGTCAATATAATAAAATAAAATATAATAAATATAAAAAATAAATAAAAGTAACATTCACAAGCTGCGAAGTATTTCAACAAAAACTTTACGTGGTGGAGTCATGCTAAAGCTGGATTATAGTTGTAATACGAATGGGGAAGGAACCACGCTCTCACAGAATACGAGCGCGAAATAGCAGCTAAATGGTGTGTTTCGTATGGTGAGTGTAGAGAACCGGAGATCCCTTTTACTGGAATGCCTCGTGCATTCAATCACACTTAGTCCTCAGGAGTGACAACGCAGCTGCATTTTGATTTTTAATCTGTAGGTGTAGATGTCTAGGGGCAACAGCATCCACTTACCATCAAGTGGACTGTGTGCTCTTTTGTCACTACTATATATTCTATAAAAAACATATCTATAGCATTCTTTCTTGAATTATGGTTGCAGATTTCCATGGACTACAGTATCCAGTTACCATGAGGTGGGATATTCGCACTTTCGTATTTTAATTTAAATTAATATATTTTATATTTATATTATAATGTAATATATTTTACTTTTTTACTACTTTTTTTACAATTAAAGGTTATGTAAAAAAAATCTCTCGGCTTATAACAAATAGATGATACAAAATACCAGGCCCGTGGCTAAAGTAATTTCTTTTTAATGGTTTCTTATATTTACGCGTACACTACACATTGAATAAAACTATGTTTACGGATTTTATCGCGTTTAATTTACTTATTTTAATTCCCGACGTTTCGGGTGCTCAAACCTCACTATCATCCATCACCGTGACTACCGTGCGAAAATCTTTGTGTCGGAGAGCACGAGGGATCTGTGACAGAAAACATCTGGCCGCCTTGCTTCGACACGTCGAGCAAGTATTGCAAGACAACAAGCTTCGGGTCCCGAGCCTACGTCACACTCACAGTGACCGAGTGAAGCCGGCTACAGTCGAGCGTGTGCCTGCTGTACTACTCTATGTCAGAGGAGTCACAGACAAGATTGGCTACATCTTGAAGCAAGCTTTCATTAAAACATACTTCAAGCCGCCAAAGAAGATTAGTCAATTTTTACCATCCGTCAAGTCTAATAGCCCTCTTCAAGATGCAGAAGTGTACAAGCTTGATTGCAATTGTGGTCTCTCTTTCATAGGACAAACAAAAAGATCTATTAAAACCCGCGTGAAAGAACATATAACTGACGTGAGGCACCAACGCTCTGGGAAGTCTGCAGTCTGTGAACATGTCCAAGATCGTCCCCGCCATTACATCAGATTTGATAGACCACAAATCTCGCAAAATAACACCGATTCCTACCAAGGATGATACGCGAGGCTATTGAAATTAAAAAAACACATCCTAATTTCAATAGAGAAGATGGATGGATGCTGCCATCTGCTTGGGATCCTATAATTAACAAAATTAAATCCAAACCCAAGCATACCACTGCAAGAACCAAAAATTAATATTCAAAAACTAAAGGTAGCCGGACGAACTATGACATCGGGACGTTAAAATATCTCAGCCCCATGGGTTGCAGTAAGGCACCCGAAACGTTGGAATTCAAATAAGTAAATTAAACGCGATGAAATCCGTAAACATAGCTTTATTTAATTTCTTTTTAGTAAATAAATGACTCAAATGAGATGTATGTAGGTACATAGGTAGGTAGGTGTTATGCCAAGCAGGATGATTATGGACAATCTTTTCTTATTAAAATCAAATTATTTCGATTATGGTTAATTCATTTGTAACTACTAGAAACATAATTTTTCGAATATTTTAAATTAATAAGAAGTTTTCGCAAATATTTTTAATTTAATTTAAACTGAATTTTTGATGGTTCTTTCCAGGATAGAGGTTTTTGAGAACCGGTGGAAAGTAAAATATATGACTTTCATCAAGTTGTATTTATAATCTATGTTGTATTAAAATTTATTCTGATCTACTCTATTCTACTGTCAGAAAGCAGGCTAACAGCAAATTCTGTATCGTTTCTGTGTAGCAGTTAGATAAATAGTTTTTATAACGTTTGATATGTTTGCATTGGTTGTTAGCTTAAGCAAACAGTTCGATACTTCGATATCACGATAACTGTAAATATTTGTATAATATGCTATAAATTGATATATGTATATGGATATTTATTAATATTTCTGTATAGACACACTTTATATCAGCAGTGCGTTGTGGTGTGAGGCATAAGAGGTTGCCTCATTCCATATCATTCGGTGGAAGCTATAATGTCAGAAGAGACCAGGCATTCGACAAATTACGAAGTACTTAATTTGCTACACTTGAAATTGTCTCATTACTATTTAATTAAGACGTTGTGAGGTGTCTTCGTTAGATCTACAGTACACGAGGAGCATGTAACTTGCATTTGTGTGCGTAGGTATAGACGTAAGCTATGCAGCGTTTAGATGCAGCAAACATGCCTCTAATTAAAAACCCGCATCACAGTTTACCGTTCACACATATTGTAACTGATATTTATCTTAACTTCTAGCACGGTATCCACATTGCGACTAATTATAACTTATGTAACAAACATCCCGCATGGGTTGGACTTATGGGGCTGGCATATCTTTGAAGATTATTAACATAAAAAAGAAAACAAATAAAAAGAATTGTCTCGAATTTACCCTAAAGTTGATATAAATTGATACGTTTGTATAATTTCTAAAGGTAACATAAAAATATTGATTTCATAAATTTACTTGTTGTGGAACAAAATGGTTCCAGCATAAACGTATATGTATTTGTCGCCAACACGATAAATATATTATTTTAGTTATAATTGACTAAATATTCATAATATGCATATCTTTTATAATAGTATGGGAGCTAGCAACGTCGGGAAAACGAGAATTTTAGGTAGGCTGGTTTTTATATATGATTTCTCTCTCACTCTCCCGACCAGCATACGGGCTATCTGACAGGCGGTGGAGCTTGAGTACATTTGAGCGCATCGTACCTGTAGAGCTAAAATAATAATTATTCAAATAATTTTAAGAAGGATTTTTTATTTGTCATTAAATTTATTTAGCTTTTCAAAACATAAATATATTATTGCCAGACATTTTCATCATTGCGTATCATGTGCCAGACGCTAATTTTAAATAAAACAAAAACTTTTTTCAAAATGTTTTAGTATGGCTGAAGTTTTAATACAATGTTATTTAAGTTTAGAAAATTCCAAAATTAATTTGCCAAATAATAATTCTACTGTTAAACTGTCAGCCAGCCGATTTAAAACTGAAAACGGATGCGGTATTATTATGGTTGACATAAATAGTTGCTACTACTAGAGAAGGCATATCTAAAAACTAGCCTACCTGAAATGCTCCTCGAAAACGTTGCTATCTCTTAGACCATAAAACTAGAACTTACAGTCCACCTGATAGTAAGTGGCAACTCAGATTATACTGGTTATACTCTCTCTCTCTCTCTCTCGTTATTTTCTTCTCATACGTGTGTATGAGAAGTTTATTAACTTTCAGATACGTATGCTGTTATAAATTATTTTTATCTGTACTTACACGATAGCTGAGTGATGTCTCTGGTGAAGCGGGGTGGAGAGCGTGGCGGGTGGCAGAGCGGATAAAGACGCCGGTTGTGGGGACCCACACCAACGCGACTCTCGAACATCGGAGGAACCTGTAGTTGCATTTCGTCCTTAGTGAAAATGTATTTCATATGCCATAAAAAGCATCTGGATTATAGACAAAAAAATTATTTACGTGGTAGAACCATGCTGCTGCAATACTAGGTTGATCAATAAGTTTTTGGAAACGCAATGAAACTCTAGAATAAGTATATGTAAATTGTATTTATTTTTCAACGTAATCGCCTTAAAACTTAAAAGCTAATACATCGTGAATAGCGTTTTATAAGTTGGTTAATTCCCTTGGAAAAAAAGGCTTGAAAAAAGGGACTTGAAAAAGGCCTCACAAAAGCACACATCACCTCATCGTCGCCGTCCAATTTTATACAATGCAAGTGCTCTTTTAGGTGAATAAAAAGGTGAAAATCACTCTGAGCTAGGTCTGGAGAATATGTTGGGTTCTGCATCAACTGAAACCCAGCAGTTCGGATGGCAGCACCTGCGACATCAAGTCGATAGGCAGGGGCATTATCATGATGAAAAACCACTCCAGCACGCAATTTTCTTCGACGTTTATTCTTTAGTTCTTCGCGTAGTTTTTTGATTAATGATGCGTAATAATCTCCGGTTATTATCCCTCCTTTACTTAAATCGTCAATCATTATTACACTTTCCGCACCCCAGAAGACAGAGGCCATTATTTTTCCAGCGAACGCAGACACTTTGAATCTCTTGGCTGGCGGGGAAGGCGGTCTTTTCCACACCTTGTTTTGGTTTCTCGTATCCTGGTCAAAATGGCGTATCCACGTTTCATCTACGGTTACGAAACAAGTGCAAAAAGAATCTGAATCTTCTTCAATTATTTCATTAAAAAATTGTGTATAGTTTTTAGTTTAGTTTTTTCTGGTCTTGGCTACTAATGAATTTAAGATTCGAAAAAATAGAACGCATTTTTGTAACTCATTGATAAGAGTCGTATTCCGAAAACTTATTGATCAAGCTAATATTATAGCTGCAGCACGAATGGGTCGGCTCGACCGGGGTAGAACCACGCTCTCACAAAACACCAGCGTGAAATAGCAGCTTAATGCTGCTGTGTTTCGTACGGTGAGTGAAGAAAACCTAGATCTTAGTCCTCAGAGATGATAACGCATTTGATTCTTAATCGAGCATAGATGTAAGTGCCTATGTGCCACAGCATCCACTCACCATGAGATGAACTATGTTCTCATTTCTCATCCTCAATTCTATAAAGTAAACCTAAAATCAGTGAGTAAGGATAAATAGAATCTTAGTTTTTTTACCTAAAACTTAGTAATAATTGTGAAATTTATTGACTATAAAATATGCTGTTATAGACTTCAAGTCCAAATTTGACACTATTAGGTGATCGATACTTTTTAAACTCCTTTAAAAAAATAAAATTTTCTCTACTCTACTACAGGAGCGTTGTAACCTCAAACGACTATGAATGCTTCACAGTAATTATACTGGCTAACCATGCTTTTTAAGCGGATAAGAGGGTGGTACTTACCCTAGCTACGTTTAAGTAATGTTGCTTCCAAGCTAGGACTTACTATTTTTATTAATAATAAAGAGTTTAATTTTGACAGTTAATGGCTTGTTATTTATTAACCCCCTACGCAAAAAGAGGGATGTTATAAGTTTGACCGATATGTATGTCTGTCTATATGTATGTCTGTCTGTGGCACCGTAGCTCTTAAAAGTATTTTAATTTTTTTCATTTGACGGTCTATATTGGCCACTTACTTCCGTATAAAGTCATAAGAGATGGCGGTCTACTCGCGAGCACCGGGGTCGAGCCATACCGCTCCCCGCCCGCAGACAGCCGTCCGCCCAGTGGTTTGAACGCTATCGGCCGTATCACAGTCTTGCCCTGGAAAGATGAAAATTTGTTTTTAATTAATATAAGATTTTATTCCAATTGTTACGAAATACACAGACTCAATAAAGAATCAAAATACAGATGCTTTGCCATTCCAGAGGCTGGAAAGCCTCGATAGTATAGATTATATAGATAGTATAGAACCGAATAGGTTCTTGTTACTCATTAATACAGAGGACATCTCCTGACCGAATTTCGGTCACGGTGGCCAATCTCAACGGAGACTAGCCATTGTCGCAGGACAGGATTATAGTGCCCAAGTGTATGCGCAAGCACAGGTGTACTCTCTATTCCCTCACGCTCATAATCCGATGGGACGGTAAACCGATACGACCGGAGAGAGATCAGGCGCAGCACCAACGGCTTTACGTGCTTTCCTAGGCACGGAGGTGAGACACCGCCAACTTCCTGACTCCGCGCAGCTTACTAATAATTTATTATAATATAATATAATAATTCATATATATATATATATATATTTTTGTTGGCCCGACCCGGGATTTGAACCCGGGACCTCATGATCAGCAGTCGCAACTGCAACCACTAGACCAACGAGGCAATCAACTCTTACTTGTTACTCATTATACGAAATACAGCGGCATTATGGTGCTGTTTGAAGCTGTTTTTTTACTTATTATTAAAAAAAAAATTTAACTACAATCTCAACTGGTGCAAAGTGGTGATGAAGTCATAAATTGTAATGTATTCTATGAGAACTTGATTCTTCCTGTTCGAGCCGACCCATTCATGTTGCTGCCATTATGTAGTTGCAGCGTGGCATGCAGGAAGTCGATGGAAGGTGGTTGAGGTACCGTGCTTTGTGGCATACCTTGGTGGATGCCTACGTTCAGCTGTAGAATTGTGAAGGACTGAAACAATCGACTTAAATTTCAAGCCTACCAAGCTACAATGTCTGCGGGCAAGAAAGATATGTCATTTGGAAATATTTTAATAAACTATTGTACGTTGCATGTAGTAAATATTGTTAAGAAAATAATAAAGTTTAATTTTATTTTTGGATACTCCTGATTAGTTTTATTCAAATTATTTGAAGCACGCAAACTTTTAGTAATTGTTTCACATAATATATAATAAATAAAAGCATTACGATTTTTTTAAATTTGGAACCCGTTATGTTTCATTTCTTTTTTAACATTTACTTAAATAACATATCTAATTTAAACTAAATCACCAACAAAATCACATTAATCAATCGAATTTGATCTATAAAAACATAATGGACATTATATTTAAGTTATTTTATGTGCATATTGCTATGACAGCGATCTGCATGGTCTATTTGATGACCGGTTACGTGATTCTTATGGATTGATCTTTAAATCGTATTCGCTTCAGTGAATTTAAGCTAATAGTCTCATTGTGATTATCTTGTCCGGAGCGTCACGGATTTGGCATTTCGTACGCAGAAGACGCAAAATGTCACTATACAAAGGTCAATATAGTTTTACGACATGACGCGGTGCATCCTAAACCGACCGCAGACGGCTGTTACCGTTAATTAGGGCTGCCAGCTGTCAAACCACAGATCTCGGATCTCGGGTAAGGAGCTTTTGTTTTGACATTTTTGTGATATATTTATTTCAATAGCTGAGACGTGACATCTATATATACATGTCGTAGTCAGATCGTAGAATTGATCATTTCATAAGATAGTCGATCATTTCATGAAATGTTGTATTTCACCTAACCTAACCTAACCTAACCTAGCTAACAATAAGCAATTTATTGTACTTACAAGAAAAATATATAATTTCCATTGATATATATGTACTACGCACTAGATTTCGCATTCCGAACATTCACTATGTTCAACTGAACTGTACTGCAATCCGTACACCTTACTTTAGTGTCATTTACTGTGGCTTCAATATTCATGCAGTGTGGAGCGGCGATAATAATACGAGATTTCAAATTAAAGTTTAAACCTTACATAAATTACAATTCAGTAGTCAAGTAAGTAAAATTTTTTGTTGTTCAAGTGAATAAATAGGTAATAATATCGTAATATTTTACTATCTACCGCGCATGCACGAAGACATAGAGTAGCGCACATTTTTTGTTTGGAATAGCTTCTCTAGTACGTAGTACATATAACTCAATGATAATTTCCTAATTTATTTGGAATTTTTATTAACCTTTGATATCATGGAAACCCTACATTAATGATATGGCTCAACGTGGATTGAAAAATCATCAAACGTTAATTAGTCTGTTTTAGCTGGCCATTTCATGAAGTTGGCCACATCATGAAATGATCAATTCTATGATCTGGCCACAACATATATAAAAATTAATTGCTGTTCTTTAGTTTCCCTAAAACTATAAAACGGCTGGGTAGATTTTGATGAAAATTTATGTGTGTATTTCAGTGGGTCTCTGGATGGTTTAGATAGACAATTAGGCCCGGTAGGTAGCGCTGTTGTCGAGATCCAGAATTCACCCTAGCGAAGCCGGGGCGGATCGCTAGTTTTTAATAAATTTCCTAATTTTGTAACAAACCATACCTGCGCAGCGGCTAAACTTTTTCCTGCGGGACTACTTGCCGCGAGTACGATTCTCGTACGGAAGAAGTATGTGTTCTGGATTCATGAGCTAATGTATGTAAAACACACCTAAAACGGAAAAATTCCTACTATTTAGGCAACTATTAAAAAAAATGGAAAATACGTGCTATTTGTATGTTTTGAACCTGGATGCAATATAAATCTACATTCAAATGTGTTGCCAAGATTAATAGGGTACGGAAATGTGATTGTGTAGAATGTGGACATAAGCAATATGGCTACGTGTCCGATTCCACACTCGCTGACTGCCATCTGTTTACGCTCGCTTTCGTGTACTTAAAAAGTGAACGCGCTTAACTACCTCGAGGCTCGACTATTGTTGCCTCTGTCTACATCCTATCCTAGCCTACCTACGAAATCTTAATTGCATTTGCGTAACATCGTACGTGGGTAGGCAAGGGCAAGTGAGTACATAAGTCTGATATGATACCACCTGTTGGATGTACTAGATTTTATATTATATGCTAAGTAGACAGCTTCTGATATTAATTTAAAATAATTATTATGAAGTGGCGGGTTAGAATACCCACTACCCCATATCTTCCCGTGGGTGTCGTAAGAGGCGACAGAGGGAAACTGAGGCAGAAGATGGGCAGCAGCATCTTTCTGATAACAGCAAATAACAATAAAAACTGCGGTTGCCAACCCGCTCGCCAAGCGTGGCAACTACGGCAATATCCCCCAAAGAAGAAAGTTACGAAGAGACGGCCCCAGTCTCGGCGGCCCCGCTATTCCTGGCTACGGTGGCGACCATGGTAACGGCGGGCAGGGGTGCTAAGAATCTCCGGTGGAGGTTCGGTTGCCACCTACGACGACTCGACCTGGCAACTTATAACGCACGCACTCTGAGGACTGACGAGAAGATCCTGAGTTGAAGAAGAGATAGACAAGTTGCGCTGGAATATTATAGGATTATCCGAGGTCCGAAGAGAGGGGAGGACACGGTAATCCTCGAATCCGGCAACTTGTTCTATCACCGGGAGGGCGACCATCTGTCCCAAGGAGGTGTCGGATTTATCGTCCACAAGTCTCTCGTTAACAACGTTGTAAAATTGGGAGTGTGTCGACGAGGTTGCGTACCTTATACTCAGAATCACCAAACGGTATTCGCTGAAGGTCATACAGGTTTACGCACCAACTTCGGCACACCCTGATGAGGAGGTAGAGAAATGTATGAGGATATCTCTAGAGCCATGCATTCTCTAAAACCCACTATACGGTGTTAATGGGAGACTTCAACGCAAAGCTAGGCACAAGAGAGAACGGTGAGCTGAAAGTAGGGAAATTCGGATTAGGGCAACGGAACCCAAAGGGCCAGCAGCTGGCCGACTTCATGGAGAAAGAGGGAGGATTTATGATGAACTCTTTCTTCCAGAAGCGGCCCCACAGGAAGTGGACCTGGTCGAGCCCCGACGGCTCGACAAAAAATGAGATTGACTTCATTATGACGACTAGACGCCAACTGTTCAGTGATGTCTCAGTGATCGCGAGGGTGAAAACTGGTAGCGATCACCGAATGGTTAGAGGCACACTGAACCTAAACGTTAAGTTGGAGAGGTGTCGTCTAATGAAGTCAACGCTCCGTCCCCCTCGTGCTCTAATCCAAAGTCCCGAAACCTTTCAGCTCGAGTTACAAAACCGTTTTCAGTGCCTAGAAGATTGCAATGCAGTGGACGATATGAATGACAAGCTCGTGGAAACTGTCCATGCGGTCGGAGCTAAGTTTTGTAAGACCCGCCGCAGAAGAACACAAAACTCTCCGATCACACTCTTAATCTCATGGCTGTTAGACGGGAAATGAAGCTGCAATCTTCAGTAGATTTGATAGCATACAGGCAACTGAACAGACAGATCTCCAAATGCATGCGGCGGGACTTGCGCAACTTCAATACAGCTCGTATTGAAGAAGCGATCGAGCGGAACCAGGGCTCCAAAGTCTTTGCCAGAGATCTGTCTGCCAGAAAGAGCCAACTGTCGAAGCTGAAGACCGAGTGTGGCAGCGTCGTTTCCGGGACACCTGAGATTTTGAGTGAGATTGAGAGGTTCTATGGGCAGCTGTACACATCATCGTTGGAGCCACACGCAAGTGTGAGTAACGATCCAAGAGCGAGTCTTATCCGACACTATTCCGATGATATCCCGGACGTCAGTCTGAGCGAGATTAGAATGGCTCTCCAGCACCTTAAAACGGCAAGGCCCCAGGCGAGATGGAATTACGGCGGAGCTTCTGAAAGCGGGTGGAAAACCGGTACTTGAAGTCCTTCAGAAGCTCTTTAATTCCGTCCTACATGGTGGCACTACACCGGAGGCGTGGAGCAGAAGTGCGGTGGTCTTGTTCTTCAAGAAAGGCGACAACGCTCTCTTGAAGAACTACAGACCGATTTCCTTCTGAGCCGCGTCTACGTGCTGTTTTCGAGAGTCATTACGAATCGTCTCGCACGCAGACTCGACGACTTCCAGCCTCCCGAACAAGCGCCAGTGTTGCTTTTAGCACCATAGACCACATACATACCTTCGGCAAATTGTACAGAAGTCCGAGGAGTACAATTTGCCACTATGTCTGGCGTATGTGGACTATGAGAAAGCCTTGATTCCGTCGAAATTTGGCGGTGCTGCAGTCCCTTCAGCGGTGCCAAGTTGACTGTCGGTATATCGAAGTGTTGAAGTGCTTGTACAGTAGGGCTACGATGGCTATTCGAGTACAGAACCAGAGTACAAAACCTATCCAACTGCAGAGAGGTGTAAGACAGGGTGACGTTATATCCCCGAAACTCTTCACCGCTGCATTGGAAGACGTTTTCAAGCTTCTGGACTGGAAAGGATACGGCATTAACATCAATGGCGAGTACATCACTCACCTTCGATTTGCCGACGATATAGTCCTTATGGCAGAATCGCTGGAGGACCTAAGCACTATGCTCAATGACCTCAATAGTGCCTCCCAACGGATAGGTCTTAAGATGAACATGGACAAAACAAAGATCATGTTTAATGTCCATGTCACACCTATGCCGGTAGTTGTTGGGAGCACTAAGCTCGAAGTTGTTGACGAATATGTTTACCTGGGACAAATAGTCCGACTAGGTAAGTCCAACTTCGACCGAGAGGTCAATCGACGGATTCAACTCGGCTGGGCAGCGTTCGGGAAATTACGGCACATCTTCTCGTCAGGTATACCTCAAAACTTGAAAACGAGGCTGTACAACCAGTGCGTGTTGCCAGTGATGACCTACGGAACTGAGACGTGGTCCTTCACTGCTGGCCGGATGAGGAAGCTCAAGGTCGCTCAGCGAGCTATGGAGAGGCTATGCTCGGAGTCTCACTGCGTGATAAACTTAGAAATGAGGATATCCGCAGTAGAACCAGAGTGACCGACATAGCTCAACAGATTAGTAAGCTGAAGTGGCAATGGGCCGGCCATATAGCTCGAAGAACCGACAACCGATGGGGAAAAAGGTTCTCGAGTGGCGGCCTCGTACCGGCGGATTTAGTGTAGGGCGTCCCCACTAGATGGAGTGACGACCTGGTAAGACATGCAGGAAGTCGATGGATGCGGGTGGCTCAGGACCGTGCTTTGTGGCATTCCTTGGGAGGCCTATGTTCAGCAGTGGACTTGTGAAGGCTGTAATGATGATGATGATGATGATTATGAAATTGATTTTTTTCAAATTATATCTATAGCTAGACGAAATTATTTAATTATTCAAAACAAATGGCTATTTACTTTAATGAATATTTAAAATAAATGTATTTATACGGAATGGACTATTGTATGCACGTCATGCTACGAATAATCAATTTGTTAATACTAATGCCGGCTCTACACGGATCGTCCAACTCTACAATAACAACACTCGAAGTGTAGAGCGTTGTTAGTTTGCATGCGTTGGAGATAAATTTTAATACAAACATAATATAATTCCATTCAATTATTTGAATATAAAATGGAATCATAACTTTTCTAAAAAAAGACCCTAGAGTTTCTTGCTAGTTCTTCTTTGTAGAGGTCTCATTTTCTTAGGCTAGTGATAGATTTTAACGTTCATAAAAGCTTTCATTAAGCCTAAACTGATTAAGATATTATCACTTTGACTTTGTTTCTTGATTTGACAGTGACCGCCATAAATCAAACATCAATGTGGTGTTTTTTTTTAAATTTACACATCAGATGATTTATTAGCATCTACCATCTTCGATTTATTATAAAACATTTAAGATTTTTCAGTTTTATTTTGTCTTTTAGTAAATTATGGCATGGTTTTTACTTTAAACTAGGTCCGGCATATTTAGGTGAACCTCTAAAGTTGAAGAGTTGTGACAACTCACACTACACAGATAGTGCATTCTGCGACAAAGCGTCCAACGTTTGATGTGTAAAGGGTTTCTCATATTTCAGATGATTCAACTGAGTTTACCTTATTATCAGCAGTGGATAGGGTAAATCGACATCAAATCAAAGGAGTTTGAGTGAGTTCGCTTACTCGAAGCAGCACTAAATATATATCAGATTGTTTAATTTGAATAATATCATATGATCAAATCATGAACCATCCTTATTATCGCTAAGTATTTTTGTTTTTGCGTCGTATTTATGAAGGTGCAATTTATAGTTCAAACGATATCGCTTAAGGTTCGGGCCAACGTTTGGAGTTGGACGGTGTGATGATCATGTAGTGCCAGAATTAGACTCATCCTTAAAACGATTTTACCGAATAAGGCTTTTTGAGACCTGAGAAAACTCGAGAAACTGGCAACATTACCATTAAGCTGTATACAATCGCGCGAGAAAAAAGGCGGCGCACGGTAGTAAAGTAGGCACTAGCCATGCGTTACCGCATCGTTTATAAGATTTACTACTCCACCAAATGGTAATCGGTTTCGATTCACAATTTTCCTGTAAAAAGTAAATTTACAAGGACGGAAAGTCCTTTATTTTCTTTTGTTTCCTTATTCGTTTGTTTCCGCAATTGATAAAATAACTTTAACTGGCGATCGTAAGACATTCAAGCGTTTCGAAAATGTTGGCTGTACGGTATTTTACGTTCCTTGCATTGTTATTTCATCATTATATCGTTTTTTAAGACTTAACTACACTTCAGGTTTTAATTAATGTAGGAATACAATTTATTAAAGATAAAAGAAGATTTTTTTTTTATATAGAAGAGGGGGCAAACGAGAATGCGGCTCACCCGATGATATGTGACTACAGCCGCCCATGAACTCCTGCAACACCAGGAGAACTGCAGATGCGATGCGTTGCAGACCTTTTAAAAAAGAGAAGGCTCTTTTCTTCAAGGTCCCTAAGTCGTATCGGTCCGGAAAATGCTAATGGTAGCCGATTCCACAAGGAAGCTGTGCGAGGAAGAAAACTTCTAGTAAATCGCACAGTGGTGGACCGCTAACCATAGAGATATAATTATAGATTAACCAAAACTATTAAGAAAATTTACAAAAATATATAAATAAAATATTTGTTTTGTCTCCAGTTTTAGCTTTCATTATTCTTTATGATTTAAAATTAAAATTATCATTATGAATTAAAATTATAATCTACACCTATAACGGAACCATATTTTTTTTTATATAATACTGAAGTGACGAACGAACTCACACTCCATCTGATGGTTACTGCAATCCATGGACACATGCAGCTAACTTCAAACAAAGATAATTCAAACAATCTCTTACGTAGTAGAGCCACGCTGCAACTACGAGTATATTATTGTTGTAGCGCGAATGGGTCGGCTCGACCAGGGTAGGACCACGCTCTCACAGAATACCAGCGTAAAATAGCAGCTTAATGCTGCTGTGTTTCGTATGGTGAGTGTAGAGGACCAGATACCCTTTTAACTGGAAACGAGGCATTCAATCTAGTCCTCACGGGTGACAACGCATCTGCATTTTGATTCTTAATTGAGGATAAATGTAGATGTCTATGGGCCACAGTACCCACTTACCATCAGGTGGACTGTGTGCTCGTTTGTCACCCTATACTATAAAACAAAAGATAACTACAGAATCGTTGGCACCACTGAGGACTAAGATGGATTACCTCATAGCCTGTTATTATACTGGCTCTTTATATCCATTTGGCGGTAGGTATAGGTAAGAGGGTTGTACCTACCAAGCGGACTCCGAGACAGAAAGAAGTCCCTACGACCTAAGACCTAGTCATAATACATGAATAAAACATACAAATATAAGTTAACCGTGTAGTGGCGGTGTAAGAATATCCACTACCCCATATTGTCCCGTGAGTGTCGTAAGAGGCGACAGAGTGAAATTGAAACAGGTGATGGGCAGCAGTATCTTCCTGATAACAACTCTAAGTAATTAAAAAACTGCGGTTGACAAACCGCTCGCCAGGCGTGTCAACTATGGCAAAATCCCTCCTGTGAGGCAATCTATGGGGAGGCCTGTGTTTAGAAGTGGACTTTTATAGACTGTAATGAAATGGAACGGAAAATATAAGTCAATGATACTATTTATATTATACTCAAACTTACGTGAATTCTCATACGTGTAGTAATAAATATATTAAATAATATGATGTGGATTGTTTGAAGTCTCATTTTCTTAGGTTCATACATAGTTACATAGGTTCAGGTACTTACATAGGTTCATAAATGAACGGATCAATTAAATTCTAATATACCTTAATTACAAGTTCCTCTCGGAATCTATCTGTTAGAGTTCTGTATAAAATATAACATCCGGCCGGGAACGTTGCGATCAACTGTGTTGAAATCGGAAGCGATACGTCTGTGCTTCGTTATTTAGTAGTTTACCTTTATATTAGAGATTTCTGTTTTGTTCATAACCTAATAATTATACCTATTACAACCTTTTAATTTGTGAATTCGAAATTATTGGACAAAAATAAATACACGAAGTTAGTGTTGCTCCGTTACCTCGATATTTTTGCACTGATCAAGTCGAAATCATTAGTGTGTCCCATAATCGATTCGGTCCACTATATTTTTTAAATATATTGTATACAATTGAAGTGCTAGAATTACCTACAAACACCATAATACCTACACCATATTCTCTATTTCATGAGATTAGTTTTTAAAATTGAGTTTAAAAATGAGATTACTTAAAAAATAAAGAAAAATAACCAAGAAAAGTGACCAGACGACAACTGTTCAGTGATGTCTCAATGATCGCGAGGGTGAAAACTGGCAGCGATCACCGAATGGTTAGAGGCACACTGAACCTAAACGTTAAGTTGGAGTGGTCTCGTCTAATGAAGTCAACGCTCCGTCCCCTCGTGATCTAGTCCAAAGACACTAAACCTTTCAGCTCGAATTACAAA
The DNA here is from genome assembly GCA_029286625.1 of Parnassius orleans. Lineage (NCBI taxonomy): Eukaryota > Metazoa > Arthropoda > Insecta > Lepidoptera > Papilionidae > Parnassius > Parnassius orleans. Next base: position 2,866,425 of record JAGSMP010000137.1, read on the forward strand.
ACAGTTTTCAGTGCCTACAAGACTGCAATGCAGTGGACGATATGAATGATAAGCTCGTGGAAATTGTCCATGCGGTCGGAGCTAAGTTCTGCAAGACCCGCCGCGGAAGAACACAAAAACTCTCCGATCACACTCTTAATCTCATGGCTGTTAGATGGGAAATGAAGCTGAAGTCTTCAACAGATTTGACAGCATACGATTGAAAAATTAGCCCAAAGTTCAACAGAACACCAATATGGTCAACCTTTTCTATAAAAAAAATACTGAAGGCAAACAGGAATTGCTAAATCGCTTAAATTCCAGCATGCCTAGTGTGAAAATTGTTATGCCTCGTTTAAAACTTGCTACAAAATGACATAATAGGCAAATTTCGCCATTGATTTTATTCATTCCATTACATAATTGTCCATTTATATATTAGAGAATTCGCTACGCGTTTTAGATTCGGCGACGATGCCGGTTCTTAAAATATATTTGAATTACAAATCATACTTATACATCATTTTAGTGTCTCAAAATAACAAATTTGTCAAGGATATAAACATTTTAAAAATCAATAGGCATAATTCGTTCTCACTGTGTATTATTTGGATCTCAACAAGAAACAGTACTTTACTTGCTACTGAAATATAAAACTTTGCTGAAACAAAAATGTAAGCCTAAATCTATGCAAGGGCAAGTAGCCCCCGCTTACAAATAAGTTCACTTATGTTTATTATATTTGTTTCAATGCAAGAGTAATATTATTAATATAGCGGACTTAATGCCTATGGGCGTTCTCACCCAGTCAACCATTAGGCTAAGCAGAGATAAACATATAAGAGGAAAAATCTGTAAGTTACGATAGATTTCGTTCCGGAGTTTGATGGTTGTTGGGGGGAAAGATTGATGTATGTAATAATGATTAAGGGTGTAAGGTCCTCCACCGAGACTTAGAGCTCCCCACAATACAACAGTTCCTAAAAACACTCTCTGAGAACTTCTTCAAAGCCTCAGAGTCTCACTCTAATCATTTCATTCGTGAGGCAGCTTCCTATGCAGCCCCACTTCCCTCTCGCTATCGAGTCCGCAGACCGAGAAACTCTCTCTCGGACCCCCCCATCCAGCTTTCGGCCGACCTGAACTGCCTCTTGGCTGCTCAGGCCGAGCCTTCTTCCAATGTATAGTATGCCCTAATTGGGCGCAACTCTCAGCGGCTTACCGCCGCCTGCGCCCCCTTTCCCTTAAGGGGGTCGCATCAAATCTTCGGCGGAAAGGCCACTATGGCTAAAGCCGTTCCCAAGGTGGTGTTTAGTTGGTAGGCACTTAGGTTAGGTTAGTCGCAGTGAGTCCCACATAACCACGCAGCCGGCTGCGTGGTATGCTAGGAGCATTCACCACCTCCCTCCCCCGCTTCCGGAGGGTGCCTTTGCATTGGGCGCAAAAAAAAAAGCAGTCTCTTGGTCTGTCGATGGTCGTGGTCAATATATGATAATGGGGCAAAAAACGGTACAAAAAAAATATTAACCCCAGTATATTTGCAAGTTATGTAGCCGTGTTTTTTTTTTAAAAACCTTACAAACGAGCAAACAGTTTATCTGTTAGTAATTGGACGCTGTGGCCCATAGACAGCATCAAGCCTCTATTAAGAGTCAAAATGTGGATTGGTTATCATCCTTGAGGACTTAGATGGAATGCCTCGTTACAAGTAAAAATAATTCCGATTTTTTCACAGTACAGTATTATGCTGCTATTTCACGTTGGTATTCTGTGACAGCATGGCCCTTCCCTGGCCGGGCCAACCCATTCGTGCTGTAACCATAGTATAGCTGCAGCATAGCTCTGCCACGTTCAAACCATCAGATGTCAAAACTAAGTAATAAGAGATAATTGGTTAGGGGGTAAGAAATGAAATGAAATGAAGATTTATTTGCTTTGAAAAAGGGATACATTTAGGTGGTTATTGTAAAGTGTAGTTCAGTTTTTTCAGCCATCTATAAATAAGCGTTTACCTTAAAATTTTACATATTATAATCTTGTTCTGCGCAGATGAGTACGGTCCCCGCCGATATCATTGATATTGGTATTGTAATTTTACGTGCCGATTTACTATAAAAAATGTGTAATAAATTGAAAGTATTTTAAGGACACAATATCGTGCGTCAACATGCATTGGAACAGTTTGTCAGAATATTCCCTTCTCTAGAACTCTTTCTATCTCTCTCCCTCATCTCAGAAATGAGAGGGACGGAGCATTTTTATCTAGGCTTAACTTTACTACCATTAATTTAAGACAAAAAGACATCAGAAAATTATATTCTGTAGCCAAATCTGTGACAATATTTGTCACCATACAACCAGCATTGGTCATGACAGCGGATGACAACGGATCAGTCAAGCGGAATGACGCGGCGCTGGAAGGAAAAACAAAATGTAATGACCATCGATGCCGAACAAAGCGTACGATCGCAACCACAGGAATGTGAGACACTGTGACAAAAAGTTGCAATGTCGCGAATTGTGGCATATAAGAGAAAAACGGCGGAGCGTGTGCTTTGAAAGCACGAGCCACTGCTCTTGCGATAATTTTAAAATTTGATAATAAATTCTTTACATAATAGACTGTGTAGTGGGTGTAAGAATATCTACTACCCCATATCATCATCCCGTGGGTGTCGTATGAGGCGACAAACAGGGGAAACAAACCAGGGAATGGGCAGGAGCATCTTCCTTATAACAACTAAAAAATAAAAAAAACTGCGGTAGCCATCCTACCTGCCAAGCGTGGCAGCTATGGCAAAAATCCTCCCTATGAGGCAATTTATTGGGGGGCCTGAGATCAGCAGTGGACTTTTGATAGGCTGTTACAGTAACGGTAACATAGTAGACCAGCAGTTGTATTATTGCAGCATTAATGAGTCGACTCGACCGAGGAAGACCATGCTTTCACAATGTACCAAAGTAATAGAAAAGAATGGTGCTGCTGTGTTTCGTATAGTTAGCAACAAGAACCGTAGAGCCTTTTTTCTGGTATGGATGCATTTCGTGTTAGTCCTCAGGGATGATAACATCAAAATTTGCATTTTGACTCAAAGATTGATTTAGAAATGTCTAACGGTACAACATCTACTTACATTCAGGCAGACTGTGTGCTAATTTGTCACCCTTATTTGTATAAAAATGTGTATTTAAGAGGAACGTCTGAGTTAACACAAGCTCAGGTGTAGGTTTACGGAAACCACTGGAACTTTAACAGGTGATAGATATAGCGGTTGCGGTAAGCGTACTTCTAAACACGTATTGATATGCAATAAGTGTAAGTTTAATGTAAAACTCTTTTGCATTAATCTTATCACTGCAGTCCACCACAAGCCCAATGTTGGACACTCATGTTCTTTGAAGTCTGCCAAAACACACGGTTCTGAGCTACAAGACTCCTATTTTTGAGAGGGTTATGCAAGAAAAGAGTCGTGGTAGCCCAGGGTGCGATCGCTGTAAATTTCACAGTACGCGAGCAACCCGGGTTCGATTCCCGCCGGCACCAATGATATTGTTAATTGCAATTTTACGTGCTGATTTACCATGTGCTCGGCGGTGAAGGAAAACATCGTTAGGAAACCTGCATGTCAGAGAAATACAAAAAAATATTTCGATAACCTGTGAAGCCAGCCAACACGCTTGGGGCTGCGCGGCGGACACTTCCTTGCCCTAAAACACTCTCAGAAGTGAGAGGAGACCTGTGCCAAGCAGTGGGACGTGTATAGGTTGTAAATTTAATTTACTTTACTTTTGCAAGAAAGAACCGGCCATACTCCGGTATGAATTGGAGGACTTCACATATCTTATTTTTTATATTGGGCGTACAGATTCCCACACGATGTTCATCCTTCAGCACTAAGCACTGGTAAATCAGGGTTTAAATTTAAGTCCTCTCGAAATTACAGTGTCTACTGTTTTCAAAATTAAATTAAGTAACAAGATTGCAATTCTCTGTTAATATGTAATTTATATTTCCACGCTTATGCAAAAAAGAAACTTGATAAGGGCTGTATCAATTCAGCTCAGCCGCCAGCATTTATTTCGGATATTTCTATTACTATAATACAAATCTTAGATTAGATCGACATTTGAAGATTATACATAATACCGAGTGTCAGGGTTGTCACTTTTCAATACTTTTCAAATATTTATATTCTATAAGCTTATGTCCATTATGTCATTAGAATTTTTTTAAAGACAAGAAACACCCACTTGTTTAACATTCAATGAAAGTAAATGATATTTTCATTGAATGTTAAACAAATGGTAAAATTAAAAATTTGTACAAGCGACTTAACATACAAATAAAATAAAATGAGAACATCATCAATGTAGTCGAAGTCAATTAAATACGCATTATTAAGGATAACTCAAAAACTACTGGTCAGATCTTGATCAAATTATATGGGACCACATGAAAAGCAGCAGTTTTCAAATAAAAAAGAATCATTAAAATCGGTTCACCTAGAAAAAAGTTATGAGGTAACACATAAAAATAAATTAAAGAAATACAGTCGAATTGAGTACCTGCTCCTTTTTTGAAGTCGGTTAATAACAATTCGAACAAACGAACGCAATGAGCTCCGAGGTAGAAAAGCTGTCCTCCAACCGAGTATTTTTGAGGTTTGTAAATAAACTACGTTTGAAAACGAGATTGTACAACCAGTTCGTGTTGCCAGTGATGCATTATGGATCTGAGACGTGGTCCTCCACTGCTGGCCGTATAATACCTTATACGGCATACGGCTCAAGGTCGCTTAGTGAGCTATGGAGAGGGTTATGTTCGGAGTTTCTCTGCGTAATAAACATACAAATGATGCAGTAGAACCAGAGTAATCAACATAGCTCAACGGATTATTGCTGAAGTGGCAATGGGACAGCCTTATAGTTCGAAGAAACGATAACCGAATGGGAAGAAAGGTTCTCGAGTGGCAGCCTCATACCGGAAGGCGAAGTGTTGGACGGCACCCCAATAGATTAATTGACGACCTGGTAAGACATGCAGGAAGTCGATAGATGCAGGTGGTTCAAGACCGTGCTATGTGGCATTATGTGGCTGTAATGATGAAATGAAATAAATTATTTCGTTACAGCAGTGCCTTTAAATGCTGCGAAATTTGTTCCATCTCTATTAAGGTATCCCAATAAGTACGCTCAATGTATAATAAAGGTGCGGGCGGATTTATAGGCAAACCGTGACAAGACCTCGCCGGTTGCAAGCCGGCAACAAGATGATTGTGTTATTGCAGCTGTCCATTTCACAAGTGATAGCGGGGTATAAACAGGCATTAGATTCTTGCAACTATAATAATCAGTTATACAAAACGAAATAGGTCAATGATAGGTTCATATTTGTATGTTTATGAAATTTATCTAATATATAAAATAGATTTTTGATTGTTCGTATTTTATGCGCTGCTATAACGTTCATCAGATTGAGCTAAAACTTTGTCAACTTATTGCTGGCACTTACGCAAAGGCATAGTACAATTAAATTCCAGTAGGTGGCGCGAGTAACATACCAACAATTTTCTTTGAAAGTTATTTATCATTTAACTCAAATTATTGTATTATCACTCTTATTTAAACAATATTTTAACTCTTTCAAATTTATAACGATATCTTTCCACAATTGTTTCTTCTGCGGCAGCAACGCGCCTGGTATCAGTTAGTAGTTTCTATAAATTTTATACTAATAAAAATATTTCTAGTTAGTATAAGAACGGTAGTAGTACCAATCAAAGACATCAACTGCACAAAACGGAATTTGGTACGACTAGTGTACAGACGCTGGTATAACCATCTTAACAAGCCTGGACGTAAACTACTCGTATACGTGGTAGAGCCATGCTGTAGCTATATATCTGGTATAGTTGTAACACGAATGGGTCAGCTCGACCGAAGAAGGACCACGCTCTCACAGAATACCAGCGTAAAACAGCAGCTTAACGCTGCTGCATTTCGTATGGTGAGTGTAGAGAACCGGAGACTTTTTACTAGAAACGAGGCATTCCATCTTAATCCTCACGGGTGAGGACGCATCTGCATTTTGATTCGTAATCGAGGATAGATGTAGATGTCTATGGGCCACAACAACTACTTACTATCAGATGGACTGTGTGCTCGTTTGTTACCCTTATCCTATAAAAAAAACTTAAACTGGCTATAGGGAGTAGCGCCAAGGGAGTAACACGTCGGTTACTGTGAATGCTAATCCATCTTTTTACTGGAAACGAGGCATTTCATCTTAGTCCTCAGGGGTGAAAACGCATCTGTATTTTAATTCGTAATCGAAGATAGATATAGATATTATTATAGATAGTTTTGGGTCACAGCATCCACTTACCATCAGGTGGACTGTGTGCTTATTTGTTATCATTATTCTATAAAGAAACATGCCAAGCTTAGCCTCCCTAAGACGGGAAGCCAATTAAGTACACGTCAACAAAGGAGCTATACCTATCTGTTAAAACTTAAATAATTATAAAATCAAATATTTTTGGGCGTTGATAGCGCCAGCGTCCGGGTCCATCGACAGATCAGCTTTAAGCGCCTTATTGCATTTAAGTACAGTATTATTCATGGAAGTTACATAAGTATGCCAAATTTCAGCTCAGTCGGATGGTATTGTTAAGAAAGTTTTAGTGGATGCAGCCACCGAAGTATGTGGTGTAAGTAAGAGAACGAATGAAAGGAAAATAATACGTTGTGGTGGGATGATGAGGTACGGATGGAAGTTGAAGCAAAGAGAGCATGGCTAGATTTACTGGCAACCAAAGCTGGTAATTCTGGCGGTATGAATGATGAGATTGAAAGAAAAAGGCAGACTTTAGACTTATAAATAAGAGAGTAAAGAAGTTGTTGAAAGGAAAAGCAAGAAAGAACGGATAAGAATGATAGAAGGATATCTGATAACTTCCAGGCAAATATTAAAATGTTCTGGAAACTCGTAAGAACTGCTAGGAAATTCGAAACAGCCTAGAATGAATGCTATACGAGACGAGAATGGCTGTATGCTGAATGATGAAGCTTCGAGTTTAAAGAGATGGAAGGAATACTTTGAAAGCGTGTTTATGGTGAAGAGTCGTCTGAATTAAGTGAAATAGAAATTTCGAAAGAAGTGGAGAGGTAGGGAGATAAGTGTAGATGAAATAATGAAAGCAATGAAAAGCATGAAAGCAGGTAAGGCAGGCGGATATGATGAGTATCACTCAAATGCTAAGGGCTGGAGAGGGAGTGGTGGCAGGCCTGCTGTACACCTTGTTTAATTTATGTTGGGAACTGAAGCGGTACCGGAAGACTGGTGCAAAGCCGTTATAGTCCCAATATATAAGGAAAAGGGTCACAGCAGGACTGTAAAACTACCGTGGTATCAGCTTGCTTAGCATTGTGGGTAAACTGTATGCTAAGGTGTTAATTGAAAGAGTTATGGAAGAAACTGATGGAAAATTTGGGATGTGCAAGCTGGATTTAGAAAGGATGGGGTGTACGGATCAAGTCTTTTCCATGCGCATGATTGCGGAGAAGTTTTGGCCAAAACCAGAAAGTTTTTGTGCGTTCATGGACTTGGAAAAGGCTTATGACAGAGTGGACAGGAATATGTTATGGCAAACACTGAACTCATTTGGTTTGAGCGCTGGTTTGATACAGGCATTAAGGTCTCTTATAGGGACTCTAGTGCTTGTGTCAGGATCAACAGGGTCTACTCGGACTGGTTTGGCATCCAAAAGGTGTCAGACAGGGCTGTGTAGCTTCCCGTGGCTGTTTAACCTATTTATGGACAGTTGTTTGCAAACTTTGAAAGTTGAAGAATGTGGGTTGAGAATGGGTGAGTTAACCGTCAAATGCCTTTTGTACGCCGATGATCAAGTCATATTTGCATCGTCGGCGGCCGAGTTGCAATGATGGTTACTTTAATGAACTGGTCATTAAAAGAAAGGGTATGAAAGTGAACGCAAGTAAAACGAAAGTGATGGTTTTGAAAGAGAAGAAAGTAAAACGTTATGAAATAAGAATAGAAGGAGTTGATTGAGCAAGTGGATGAGTTTGTATATTTGGGATGTTTATTTAGCAGGATGGTAGATATGATAAGGATATAGAACGACAGTGAACGCAGGAAATAGAGTGAATGGGGCTCTACACGCTATTGTGAGGAGTCAAAATGTCAAAAGGCACGTTTGGCAATTCATAATGCTATGTTAGTCCCTACTTTAATGTATGGTAGTGAAAGTTGGGTGTGGCAGAAGAAGCATGAGAGTAGAATAAATGCTGTAGAAATGCGGTCATTAAGGAGTATGCTAGGGCTGAATCTGAATGACAGGGTGAGAAATAGTGTGATAAGAGAAAAGTGTGGTTTGCAAGATGACGTTGTGACCAGGATTAAGAAAGGAATGCTTCGGTGGTTTGGTCATGTAGAAAGAATGAACGAAGAAAGAGTGACAAAGCAAATTTATGCTGCAGAAGTGAACGGCAGAGTCGGAAAGGGACGCCTAGACGAAGGTTTATCGACCAAATTGGCGATATATTAAAATGGGCCAGATTAAGGTACCCTTAACCGACGTGCGTGTATGCGTAGATATATGGATGTAAAGGAGGCGAGAGAGGTGTGCCAGGATCGTGCCAAATGGAAGTCCGTAGTCTCTGCCTACCCCTCTGGGTGACAGGCGTGAGTGTTTATGTTATTTTATGGTATTGATTACAAAATTTGGACCGGAAAGACATAGAAAGAAAGTAAATAAAAAAAAGCTTGTAAGTTAATAGATAAGGTGGTACGTATATGAAAATTCCTCAAATAAAATATAAATTTTAGGTTTTTGTCAAATGTTACATAATATTTTAAATAATATTGCCACAATAATTACGATAGATGAGTTTATTTTCAACTTTTTAGTACGCAACGTTATATTTAGTGAAGGGGTCGTGAAGTTTTATTTTATCCTGTGGCATTGTGTTTATTGGAAAAATAAAACGCCCTTATCGAAACAAACAGAAGGCAGACAAGTGGTAAAATTAAAAATTTTGTACAACCGACTTCAATATAAATTATTAAGGATAACTCAAAATTACTGGTCAGACCTTGATCAAATTTATATGGGACCACATGAGTAGCACCAGCTTTCAAATAAAACGATAATCATCAAAATAGGTTCACCTAGAAAAAAGTTATGAGGTAACACACATTAAAAAATACAGTCGAATTGAGTACCTCCTCCTTTTTTGAAGTCGGCTAAAAAAACTAATTTAGCGGCAAAATTTTGCTGACTGTTTGACTGAAAAAATTGTATATTCTTTTTTTACGTTTTTAGCGTTTTTGCTTATAAATTACGCCAATCTGTAACTGTTTGTATCAATGCCATGCGGAACCAATAGATACGTCTGTGTTTATCTTCAGGGAGCCTAGACAATTGCACAAGACGCGTCTAATTCTCGCAATAGGAAATTCAATACGAGTAGTTGTTATGTATGTAATGCAAGGTGAATAGGGATGTCAAATGATAGTATTTACGTTTCCACGATTACAGTATTATTTATTTCGAACAGAATTGAATTGAACATCGCTATATTTGTATTTGAAATCCTACGAACAGAGTTTTCTTCTAACACAAGAAAGGTCAACGAGCGATTTTTTATAGTATAGGGTAACAAACGAGCACACAGTTCACCTGATCGTAAGTGGATGCTGTGGCCCGTAGACATCTACATTTATACTCGATTAAGAATAAAAATACAGATGCGTTGTCACCCTTGAGAACTAAGATTGAATGCCTCGTTTCCAGTAAAAAGGGTCTCCGGTTCTCTACACTCACCATACGAAATACAGCAGCATTAAGCTGCTATTTTACGCTGGTATTCTGTGAGAGCGTGGTCCTACCCCGGTTGAGCTGACCCATTCGTGCTACAACCATAATATACGTATAGCTGCAGCGTGGCTCTTCCACGTAAAATGGAGCATGCAGCCCACATGATTGTAAGTGAGGACCGGGGAATTGAAGGTACGTTGCCGGCTTTAAAAAATGAGTAAATATTTTTGAAGGTCCCATGTCGTATACCGAAAAATCGTTTCGTTTGTACTATTTGCTCCTGTTTTGGACGAAAACAAGCACTATGACATGCGACACGTTTTTTTTATTTAATGTACAGATTTTACTATCGATTTTACTATCGATTATACGATCTACTATCCCGTGGGTATGGGAAAAGGTGACAGAGGAAAATAAACCAGGAGATCGGCCAGCAGCGTCCTCCTTATAACAAATAAAAAATCAAAAAGCTGCGGTTACCACCTTCCAAGCAAGGCAATTATGACAAACATTTCCCCTATTAGGCAATCTATGGGAGGATGATATGTTCAGTAGTGAACTTTTGAAAGGCTGTAAAGGTATGTACTGATTTTACAATTTATACTTTCTATTTTTTTAATTTTTAATGACGAAATAACAGTATTCATAACGAAGAGGGGAGGAAAAGAGAGAATTAAAATGGGAACGTAAAGTAGGTAATATTCACTGACATAGTAGCTGTAATGCAAAATGTGTGTACAGTATCCACGCCGGAAATGCTTCGAACATTCCAAGGGAACGCCTTGTTAAGTGAACGGTACCCTTATGGAATGACCATTGGACAGTCTTAATATAACTTAAGATACTATGTGAGGAAATATCGATGTTACGTTAATTGAAACTGTTAAAATATTTGTGATGACATCTCATACGTTAACGTAAAGACGACGACGAACAAAAGATTTTTATTGAATTAGGCAAGGTTTGTTGCATTTTAAAGCAAGTCATTCATTAAAGTTAGTTTCACTAAACCGAAAGGACTCATAATGACAGCTTTAAATGAAATTTAATATGTATCTTTATTTCTACGACGTATCAAATAAAATAACGTTTGGAAATGTCATGTTTGTTCAAAATGAGGTTCGTCTCATTATTAATAAAAGGTTAAATATGTTTGATATGACTTTTGTAAATAATATGTATGTTTCATAATAATAATTAAACTATTAAAAAACTATAACCGTCTTCAAAACAAAAAAATAAAAATTTCCACTTTTAAAGACGGCGCTAAGACAGTCTATCAAAGAATTAAAACCCCGACTACAGAAACTATTTTGCGAAATAGATCCTTTTCTTTTTTAGGGTTCCGTACCCAACGGGTAACCAACGGGACCCTATTACTAAGCCTCAACTGTCCGTCCGTCCGTCTGTCTGTCAGCGGGCTGTATCTCATGATCCGTAATAGGTAGGCAGTTGAAATTTTCACAGAATGTGTATTTCTGTTGCCGCTATAACAACAAATAATAAAAATAAAAATAAATTAAAAATTAATGGAGCCTCCCCTATTAGAAACGTGTATTACGATGTTACCGAACCCTTCATGCGCGAATCGGACTCGCACTTGGCCGATTATTTGTATACGAAGCCGGTTTTACCTTTTTTTAAGTGTAATTATTTTATACTTTTGAGTTGATTAACGAATATCACAAATTCAAGATAACAACTGGAATCTCGGCTAAATAGTTACATTAACAACTTCGTTCCCTATTTATCTACCCTAGGGGGTGAATTTTTTCTGAATATTTATATGGTACCACCCTGAAGTATATCCTATTTAATAAAAAAAGAATAATTAAACTTGGTTCAGCAGTTTCCAAGAAATCGGTGAACAGCAAAAGAACCAGCCTCTACCAGCAGCACCTGTTTCTTAAGACGCATGTGACAGTCACCGTCCTCCTGGGCCATATTAAAGGAAAGTGGACGACCCGTCATACGACGAGATAGAGAAATGCCAGACACCAAAATATAGAGATATACAAGGTACCTTGCGTACATTGCCATATTCCATTTTAATCGGTACATTCATTCATCAGACAATATTAATATTTTAAAAGTTCAAAGATTATGCTAGAGGCAACATCTCAACCCCCAGCAACTGAAGGCGATCTGTGAATTCCAATGACACGTTTATACGTGGTAGAGCCATGCTGCAGCTATATTAGTAGTATAGTTGTAGCACGAATGGATCGGCTCGACCGGAGAAGGATCACGCTTTCACAGAATACCAGCGTAAAATAGCAGCTTAACACTACTGTGTTTCGTATGGCGAGTGTAGAGAACCGGAGACCCTTTTTATTGGAAAAGAGGCATTCCATCTTAGTCCTCACGGGTGACAATGCATCTGCATTTTGATTCTTTATTGAGGATAGATGTAGATGTCTATGGGTCACAGCAACCACTTACCATCAGCTGGACTGTGTGCTCGTTCGTTTGTCACCCTATCCTATAAAAAACACATATCAGAAAGAAGGCGTTGAATCCCAAAAATATTGGCATTGTCCCATTCGGAGACTGCATGCAGTGAGATATTCACACGCTCAACTCAGCTTCTCTTTCTGACTGGATTTGATCCTGAGTGATCCGTTATTTTTAATGTTGTCCTCTACTCTCCCTGGTTACTTCATCCTGTAGACACATATGACTATGAAGATTTTTTATTTATTTAATTAATAAATCAATTCCACGTCCTGTTCTTTTAGGAAGCTATTCAAATGCAGATGCCGCCTTAAGACATTAAAATAAGAAAAATAGATTTGAAAATTTTACAGCAATATTTCCTACAGCTGATACAGGAATATAACCTATATGTTACAGCGTTATACTGCACAGAATAGAGTAGTGAGTGCATCTCGCACATCACATACGTACTAGTCTACGAGCCGTAGAAACGGGTAATAGGTAATGGCATCTAATAACAACTATGGAGGTTCCGTATAATAAATCATAGAGCCACCCAACGCGGCAATGTAGGTCGATCGCAGTTCCGTTCAGATAGTGCATGCTGCGATAGATGTACGATAAGTCGATAACCAATAGCCCACCCTTGTAACACTTTCACACAAACACAGAAACATACATACAGCGTTTAATGTTCTGCAATTGATTACATTTCGATTATATTGTTCCAATATTTAATACAGTTAACGTATAGTTTAATCGAATTGTAAGTTGTAAAATGTAATCGATTTTCTTATAAACATTTCTGGTATAAAATAAAATCCATTACAGCCTATAAAAGTCCACTGCTGAATATAAGCCTTTCCCCTATATATTATCATAAGTGGTATTTGTCAAAGTTGCCATACTTGGCAGACGGGTTGGCAAGCACAGTTTTTAATAATTTTGAGTTGTTATGAGGAAGATGTTGCTGCCCGTCACCTGTTTCAGTATCCCTCTGTCACCTCTTACGACACCCACGGGACGATATAGGGTAGTGGATATTCATACACCGCCACTGCACGGTTGATAAAGTCAAATTTTTTTTTATAGAATAAAGGTAACAAACGAGCACACAATCCACATGATGGTAAGTGGATGCTGTGGCCCATAGACATTTATCCTCAATTAAAAATCAAAATGCAGATGCGTTTTTACCCCTGAGAACTGAGATGGAATGTCTCGTTTCCAGTAAAAAGGGTTTCGGTTCTCTACACTCACCAAACGAAACACAGCAGCATTAAGTTGATATTTCACGGTGGTATTCTGTGAGAGCGTGGTCCTACCTAATAATATTTAACCTCTTGAGACCCCGCGTGATAATAATAGAACAAAATCGACAAGTCGTCTAGAACCAGACTTTATAAAATAACTTTGCAGCTTCGACCCAAAGTTCTAGTACTAGAACTTAATTTTTCGTAGTTTGTATTTCGCGCCACAGTAGTTTGAAAAGATCTTGGACCTATTTTAAAAATTCTTTATGATGGTAACATTGATTTTACTAAGCTAGATGAGGTAGAGGGGAAGTATATCCGCCATTTTGTCAAAAAACGTCCATCGAAAAGAGGTTAGTCATAATCCATTATTATTGATAAAATCTTTGAAATATACCATATGTTTTGTATCTTTCTATATTAATTGATGTACTGCATTAAAGTAATAAGTATTATTTATCTGATATTTCATTAACAAGTCCGAAAATTTTCAACTTGAATTTTTTGGTCTAATACTAGTACATACGGCTTTTACACCGAGTCTTGTCCTATTTTTTTAGTACTTGTATACACTGGAAATTTACTCTTAGACTTTGACATAATTGTCGATATTAACTTTCATGTTTTTAATAATACCAAGTCTGCCTTACACAAGTAGTATGTATCCTTACAGTTATAAATGATAACCAAGGTGCCGAAATACTCCAAATTTTGGACTACAAAGACAAGGAAAAAGAGCCTTTTGCTGCGCAAATTGGCAATAGTGACGAATATATTCCCGATGACGCAGACGATGTCGTGAGCTCGGAATCAGAAAGTAGTAGTGAAAATGAAGTTAGTTCACCACTGTTAGATAGTGAATTCTCTACGGAGTGCTATCCTCGCCTCCTGGTTTCGACCACAGCAGCGAGCCAGTATACTTTCTCGTGGCTGGTCATACTAAAGACGACCGTGTGGTATGACATTGCAGAAAAGAATCAGAGGTGACTCTTTCCGTTGTCCTGCTCCTAATAACATTCAAAAAATTGGACAGACAAAAGCTTCCATTGATTTGTGATTACATACATAAAAAAAAATACATGTACTCATTAAAAGTACATGTATTTTTTTTTCTAAAAATATGGTTTTTCAATAAAAGCCTAATGTCCTAAAAAAAGAACAATTTCGTTACACGTTAGGTCAGTACAAAAACACCCATTAAGCATCAAAAGAAAATATTTCTTCATTGAAAAAATATTAATATTTTTATGCGTGGGTCTATGGGATTAGTTTTGCCTAATATTAGTACATTGGGTCTAACCACCAAGAGCCTTCATTTTTCTGGGTCTCAGGACGTTAAATAATACATTTTTTTAATGAAGTGATATATGTAGCAACATATTCAAAACATCAGGAGTGTACAACGTTCAATCGAAGCGTTATTTTTTAAACGAAACATCTTTATAAACTCTCAAATAAAATTTTCAAAGGCGATTTTAGATTTGCAATAACCCCAGGCAGTCTCCCACGCTCGACCACGCACTCCGTTTAATATGACACGTTTCGGACGGTCCCATTCTACGCCCTAAATCATGTAAGGGACAGTAAAATGTTTTGAAACCGCCAACGGCTGTATCCCAGGACCCAAGTTTCTGAGTAGTTGGTACGGAATTATAAATAATTTCCGTTTAATTACGCACGCTAATTTCAAGGATTGTACGCAACGTGATTTGCGTTCCGCACGTGGTCGAATGCTGCGGATTGCATGCGAGTTGTTTTTGAACGAATTTTTCTTCTGATAAAAATTACGGAGGACATGCAATATGCTAATAATGGGAACGTTACATTTTGACGCTCTCAATTATGTTGTTTGTTAAAATGTGTGTGCTTAACACATCTTTTTTCATTAAATGTTTTAAAATAAAACAAGTAATTTTGTCTACATCTATTAATTTATATTACAAAAATAAAACCATCCCAGATTGAAAAAAGTTTATAACGAGGAAAAAGATATTTGGATGAAGATTCACGCCAAACACTAATAAGTAGATGGATTATGAAATGAATATTGTAGTATTATGGTATGTATGGTAGTCTAGTATTCATAGATGCAACACAATAGCCATGTTCCGAAAGGTAGTTAAGGAATATATTTTAATATTCATTCCTAGATTCATTAAGCTCAGAGGTTGGCTGCATATTACAATGAAGTAAGTGTAGCAATGGTAAGGGACCAACAACGTATGTTTGATTGTGAGTCAGAACACGATCGTAAATTAGACGATTACGATCGGAACAAGACACTTTACAAGAGTACGGAGCATCAAGATGTATGGCTCGTTTGTGGCAACAATGTTGAATATTGGTACACGGATTTCCAACGCCGCCAATGCATTGCCGCGATTGACAGTGATGTATGAGAATTGACAATATCGATGCGGAGACGGAATGTACTACTGTCGACGCACTGTCTTAGATTGAAACATGAAAACTCATGGTTTCAGCTCCAGTAACATCAGTGTGCCGGAAATCACAGAGTTTACTGATTGAAGAATTCAGCAGAAGTCTATTTCACATTTAAATACATGCTTCATTCATCGACACAAGAACATAAGGTTATTCAGATTTGAAAGATAAATAATTTTTTCTTGTGGTAGAAGCCCCATTGTATCATATTATGTATTTCATAAAGGGTATATGTTTGTGTGTATAAAGCGCTAGTACTGCTTATTAATTTTGTAAATTAAATTTTAACTTTTTCTATTCTTATCAGCCCGTAGAAGCCCATCGAAGGGCATAAGCCTCTCCTGTTGTAAGTAGGATTTGTCACAATCACCACACTTGGCAGGTGGATCGCACACGTAACGTATTTTTATTTATTCACCTATCAGATGTTAAAAATTGCATCAAAGTATGAAACTCTTTTGATGGTATATATATTATTGTGCTTAAAAATCATCAAGCATTCATTATATTATTGCACGTTATAAACTCTATGGATATTTGTTTAAAGCAGACAGATGAATGCAGTTATGTAGCAACTAAAACTGACAACGGAATCTTTATTGGACTTTTAAGTAATTTTAAGCTTGTTGAAGAGCCTTTATCGCCTTAATAAATTTAGTTGATTCTGTGACGACGTTTTAGCAAGCACAGCACTAAACGTTTGAAATTACGAATAACAGTTCATATGTTCATATCAACAGTAATTGCCATGTTATTTGTGCAAATGTGACACCACTTTATATAGGAAAACTCTGCATATTATATCACTACCAAACCATGAAACAAAAAGTACTAACAAAGAAACGGTTTCATTTTTAAACTGGCTTGTTTGAAGTGCGATATGTTATTAAAAATTAAAAATTCGCAATAATATATGAAAATTTTGATAATGTCCTCTAGACCGAATTTCGGCCACTAATCTGAAAGGAGACTAGCCATCTGCGCAGGACAGGATTATAGTGCCTGAGTGTATGCGCAAGCACAGGTGTACTCTCTATTCTCTCACTCACAGTCAACCGAGTTAACGACCACTAGCCCAATGAAAGGCAGTCAATGAAAATGTTTATTGCAATTTTAAGTAGATACTGATTTACCACGTGCTTGACAGTAAAAGAAAATAATGAGGAATCCTTCAAGTCTGCAAAAGAAAGTATATCGAGGACATGTGAAGTCTGCAAGCACACACTGGAGCAACGCGGAGGACTAACTGCTACGTAACCTTTTTAGAAACGATGGAAGGACTGCGTCCAACAATGTTAAGTATATAAGCTGAAACACCACGCACGGCTGACCGTGAATTGGAAACAAATGAACGAGTCAGAATATCATATCATCCCGTGGGTGTCGTTAGAAGGAAGTGTCGCAAATCAGAAGATGGGCAGCAGAGTCTAAAAATAAAAAAAACTGCGGTTGAAAACCCGCTTGCCAAACGAGGCAACTATGGTAAATATCCCCCTTATGAGGCAATGTATGGGGGAGGCCTATGTTCAGCAGTGGACTTCAAAAGGCTGTAACGGTAACGGAACAAGTTCGCTATTAAACTATCCTTGAGAAAACTCGTTTGAACACTGTTGTTTTTGTGCCAAAATTGCAGGAGCTTCCATTACAATAACTCTGTCATACACCATGTACTTCAGAACTTGTTCTACTGATTTATTTCCTTAATTTGAATATGAAGGGATAACATTTTGGAAAAAAACTCCAATAAGGGGAGGAAATGGCGTAACCGTAGTGTAAGTATAAGTAGGGGCGTAAGAAAATTCACTACCCCATATCATCCCTTGGGTGTCGTAAGGGACGACAGAGGGTCACTGAACCTGGAGATGAGCAGCATTGTCTTCCCGATAACATCCAAAATAATAAAAAAAACTGTAGTTGCCAGGTCGCCTGTCAAGTGTGGCAAGAATGGCAAATATCATCTATAAAGTGTCAATCCATGGAGGAGGGCGATCTTCAGCGGTGGACTTTTGATAGTCTGTAATGAAATTAATGATAAAAAAGAGGAGAAAATATAACTGAATTCCGAATGCATTTAAAATTACCGCTTTAGAAAGTAGTTCATTATAAATATAGTGATAAGTTTTTATATTACCAGATTATTTTCAATCACTCTGTTTAAAAATTTTAAGTCAAAAGTATTAAGTAAGGGGCAACACCGCACGTGCGGGGCAGCTGTGCGGGAATGCGATCCATCTGCCCCTATTTATATAAAAAATACGCTTTTAAACCACCCTATAATTAATCAAGTAAGTAAGTCCAATAGATCTGGGGTAGTTTTTATATCAAATTATGCGAAAACAGCCACCAGAGAATTAAAAAAAGCATTAATTCATTACTTGTTTTAAAGTAAGTTTTTTTTTTAAATCCAGACCCGGAACAATTGTTTGTAGGCCATACAAATACTTGTTCCGTGCGGGATTCGAACCCGTGATCCTTATCGCTGTAACTCAATGATAAGCTACTGCGCCATGAAGCCGTCATTATTCTTTGCAATTATTTTAACAATTTGAATAAAATGTATTTACATATTACATTACATACCGAAGTGGGATAATAAAGTATGAAAAACATTTCATACTTTATTACGTGGGTAATTCCTTTCAACTACCCTTATGACTGGCAACGGAACATTCCATCTATGTGTTCGGAAATAGCAACACATCTTCATTTTGATTCTTAATCGAGTAATTCTGACTTTTTCCACTGAAACACCTTTTTTAAAACGACAGATGACCTATACCTAGCTGTGAGATTATGACAGACTGTTCTAGACTTCATATAATGGTAATATAATACGTGAGGTGTGAAAAAATGTTTACAGTATTTGCTATAAGGCTTATGGTACAAAGCCGGTGTATCAACTTTTTATCGGCTGGAGAAAGTTGTCGAATCGCCCAACGGGACAACATTGAATTGAAACATTGCCGTTTAGAGCTATCGATAAACAAGCGATTGACATGAATTCTTTGTGATAATAGCTAAAACTAGACCGATGCAATCGTTATGAACACCTGCAACCAACTAAGAATTGTAGTGGGTACTAGTGTTTTTTATAACATTATGTATACTACAAACGAGTTAGGAAGCAGCGTGTTCCTAATAACAACTAGAAAAGAAATTGCGATTGCCATCCTGCCTGCCAAACGTGGCAACTGTGGCAAATATGCCCCTTATGGAGCATTCTATGGGGAGGCCTACGTTCAGCAGTGGACTGTAATGGGCTGTAATGAAAGAAAAAAATGGGCTAACTGTGGGCTAAATGTCCACCTAATGGTGACTTGAAGCCCATGGATACATTTTTTAAAGAAGTAATGACAGTGGGTAAAAAAATATTGCCCTCAGATCTTAGATTACTAGAGTCAATTGTTATTAATTTTAATTACAATCCAAGCAGAAATAATTGAAAAAATGCAGATTTTCAGCGTAAAGTATTGTAAATACCACGAATTTGGCGATGAAAGAAAACGTTGTTAAGAAACCTTTTTAAAAATTAAAAAATCAGGGTATGTAAAGTCTGCCAACGGGCATTGGAATATCGCGGCGGACTTTTTTTTTGCATAAAAACCCTCTAAGCATAAAGAGATGGATGTATTTAGCAATGGGAGGTATGGGTGCTGTTACTTTTTTATACAATAAGGGTGACAAATGACCTCATAGTCCACCTGGTGGTAAGAGAATGCTGTAGTCAATATACATCTACATCTTCCCTCGATTAAGAATTAAAATGCTGATGCGTTGTTACCCCTGAGGACGAAGATGGAATGCCTCGTTTTCAGTAAAAAGGGGTATCTCCGCACTCCCCGCCTGCGCCTCGCACTGCCTCGGTCTAGTTGACGCATTCGTGCTACAAACATAATATAGCTCCTAAATCTACGTACATTAACACCTCTAAGTACTTTAATCGTCACTCATTCACTCACTTTTGCCCATCACAGGCCCATTACTAAACATAGTATACTCCCCCATAAATTGTCACAAAGTACGGACCTGAGCCGACTACTTACTCGTAGTGGTGGTCCCTCACTGATGACCGTATGAGGGAGCTTAGTCATTCAGCGTGCGATGGGCTATGCTTAGAATTTCTCTACGGGATAAAATCCGTAACGAGGGTATCCACAGAAGAACAATAGTTAGTGAAATAGCCCAGCCGATCAGTAAGCTAAACGGGCATGGGGAGTCATATAGCTCAGAGAACCAATAACCGATGGGAAAGAAAGTTACTCGAGTGGCAGCCTCGTACTGGCAAGCGCAGATTAGTGCCCAAATATTCAAACACTACTCAATTTCAAGATGTCGTTAAGTCTCGTGGTGTCAGTCACTTTGATGTAAAGTGATAGAGACAGCACGAGACTTAAAGGCATCTTAAAATTGAGCAGCGTTTGAGAATTTGCGCATTACTCATACTTTTACAGATAGGTACTTGATAATACACTGCAATATACGATTGTATTTTAAATTTCTGAAACGGTCTGTCACAGCATCGAACCCTAATATGGAGTAAAACCTTGGCATATTTGAAATTAAGCTCTAATCACCCAACCATTGTACGTTTGGACATTCAAATTCAGACGTGTCTAAATTAAGCTCGACTAAATACGTTACCAGTTTTGGCTTACACAGTCGTAGTAATATGTCAACGCCAAATTATTGGCATAATTGCACAGTTAGATTAAATTGGATCTATTAATCAGTATTAATCACCAAGAGTTAATAACTTAATTAGTGTTAATAAATTAGCAATTCATTTTAATTTATAGTTTCACATTGACTTTTAAATTACCATATACAAAGAAGCCCGCATCGTTGTTCGCGCAAAATTTATATTTGTGCAGAACGGTAACAAAACTAACGCCCAAATACTCAAACGTTGCTCAATTTGAAGATGCCTTTAAGTCTCGTGCTGTCTCTATCACTTTACATCAAAGTGACTGTGACACCACGAGACTTAACGACATCTTGAAATTGAGTAGCGTTTGAATATTTGGGCATAAGGCGTCTTCTTCTTCAGATAAAGGCCTGTTCCTCAGGCAAGTTACAAATAGAATAGATAAGTTATTAATAATTGTGTTAAATAACACAGACTCATTATAAATTACACGCTTAACACCTTTGTATCGCTTTTAAATATATTAAATAAATTGAGGAAGTACATTGTTTTATTGTTGTCGAGGAACAAAAAAACAATAAAAAAATTATCTCCATTTTCGAAGAAGTAGTGAATCAATTGTTTTACTTCCTATGTATATGGTAACACAGAGGACAGATATCGTAAAATGATATCTTTCACAGATTGCTTGCGTGCTAGATATAGCGATTGTGGAAGATTACTCAATTTTGTACAAATGTTCTTTTTTAGAAGTAGATTGGTGTGATTAACAATTGATCGCATTTATATAGCTCGAAGAACCGACAACCGATGGGGAAGAAAGGTTCTCGAGTGGCAGCCTCGTACCGGCAGGCGAAGTGTAGGGCGTCCCCCCACTAGATGGAGTGACAACCTGGTAAGACATGCAGGAAGTCAATGGATGCAGGTGGCTCGGGACCGTGGTTTGTGGCATTCCGTGGGGGAGGCCTATGTTCAGCAGTGGACTTGTGAAGGGCTGTAATGAATGAATGAACGAAATATACGACAATATTTTTGAAACATATTTTTTCGTAATAATCATAATCAAATATTGGCAATCCATCAATGAATGTCCACTATTTTTTAATTTATTTATTTAAGGGTCTAACTGGGTTTCAATAATACATATACAGCAAGATTTTTGTGTACTTAATGAATTATTATGACAGGCAACCACAGCATATGCCACAATAAAAGTAAATTTTTTATTTTTATACAAAAAAAGAAATTGTAGAAAAACAAGAGTAAATAGTTAAGAGCTAAGGTTCAAAAATAACGTTATATAAATTTAGTTCAAACTATTGTACGCATGTAAGGTCCTTTGCTACGAGCTCTATATATCCAAATAACATCACTCGAGAACGCAACTCATCAAAATGAGTAGGTTTTGCACAACTATCTTTAAAATTGTGAAACCCCATTTAATAAGTGTATTTATAATTCGGGAGGTTAGAAAACTAATGAAAATGTCGTGCCACATAAACCGAAAAGACATAAAACAGCCGTTAAGGCTTTGAATGGTCCACATTAGCGAAACAGAGACCTTGGCATGAATATGGTTCAGAATATCGTGACGCGAACACAAGCAACGTCGATTGGCGCCGTTCACGACGAAAACAAACGTTTGGGCAATAGCTAGATTATCAGCACAACACAATGTAGCAAAACGACTCATTGTGGCATACGACAAGATGGACGGACGGCCTTCGTGATATCAATTCACATTCAATCATATAGTGTTAATAACGTTCGATACAGTCTATTGTACCGTAATTAAGCTATTGAGGCGTAACTAGAGTACGGATTAAAGTCAATGTGATTCGTTAATAATTGCGATCGTTAATTTAATCCGTAAGCAGCTTACAATATATGTACGAAGTCTGATGAGTTTTGTGCAGGCGCCTGCCGCAGGGCCTAGGTGTGCCGCATTCGGTGCCGCGTCTTTATGTGAGAGTTTTTCATTTTAATGTTTCGAAATAATTAAGTATACCGTAACCTTGTTTTAATATTAGAATTCACGTAGTATTTATTAAGTACGCTACCCCACAGTAGAACTATTCGTCAACGTAACGTGAAGGCGTTTTACATCATTGAAGTAACGTGTACTTACGTACGTACGTAGTACATACTACAATGTTTTACATACATAAATTGCACAAAGACAAACATCCAGACCTGGCACAATATTTGTAGGTTGTGTATAACAATCGGTAACGGGTTGGAATCGGGTCGGGTCAAGATCAGTTATTGGGTTTTTGTCAAAAACTTCCCAGCACTAGCCCAGAGTCAAGAAATTAGTGGTGTTTCACCCCCGTGCCTCGTAAAGCATGTTAAGCCGCTGATCCTGCTCCTGATCTCTCTGCAGTAGTGTCGGATTGTCGTCCTATTGAACTATGAGAGTGAGGGAGTAGAAATTGCACCTATGTTTGCGCACTATAATACTGTCCTGCGCAGAAGGCTAGTCTCTATTCAGACTGGCTGGCGTAATCGAATTTCGATCAGGAGAACATTATTATTATGTTGTATCATAATTATTACTGTGCAAAATTCGAACTCGCGGCCCTGCAGCGCAGCAGTCAAACGCTTAGCCACTGCGGTACAGGACAGTCGATTGTCTATCGATGTATGATTTTGTTTGATTTTTCATATCCAGGGTTATTTTTCTTTTTTGTCTCAGCCTCTAAATCCACTTCTAGATAAGGTTGATGCCGAATCCTTATACAAATTATACATTAAAAGATTTTGACCTACTCACCTCGCGTGGCTTGGCTGGTGAAAGCAAACCCGATACTCACTGTTACTGTACTTATCCAGAGTGTTGTATCAAATCAAATACACTCTGCTCTTTAGTTTATCGTTTCTACTTCTTCCGAATAAGATATTAAAATAAGGATCGGATTTTCATACGGAGCTGGGCCGTGGTCGCCCAGGGGCTAAGCGCTCGCTGTAAATTTTACAGAACGCGCGCAGCCCGGGTTCGATTCCCGCAGGCGCCAATGAAATTGTTAATTGCAATTTTAAGTGTTGATTTACCACATGCTCGGCGGTGAAGGAAAACGTCGTGAGGATACCTGCATGTCTAAAAAATAAAAATAAAATATTTCGAAGATATGTGAAGTTCGCCAATACGCATTGGGGCAGCGCGGCAGACATTTCCTTGCCTTAAAACCCTCTCAGATATGAGTGAAGGCATGAATAGGAGAACATTAATTAAAAAGCAAAGGGCAGTCCTTATTTCTGCTCATTGTTAAGATGTTCATGTAGGCGTTGATCTATCAAATCATTTTAGTACCGTTGTAAAACTCGTCCCACTTTTAGTAGAATTGCATACACATTTCAAACCATCTATAGTTTGTCTATACTATAGATACTTTACTTAATAGACGTAATAAACGAAACTAATAATCCATACTGTTACTTTTAACACTTCCATAAAACATTAATTCAAATTAAATCAACTAATTTGTTCTATAATTAAGATGATTTTATAGAAGCTTATTTATATATTGCAGAGTAAGTATATCAATAGATTTCACATTAAGTAATTAAAAGAAACCCGTTTTATGATGTTCCAAACTTTTTAATTTATGTATTTTATGAATTTTAATATGCAGGCAGGAATTTTAATATCAGCCGAAATGTAGGGCGACCCGCCACTAGATGGAGTGACGCCCTGGTAAGACATGCAGCAAGTCGATGGATGCAGGTGGCTCAGGACCGTGCTTTGTGACATTCCTTGGGGGAGGCCTATGTTCAGCAGTGGACTTGTGAAGGGCTGTAATGATGACGAATTTTTGGGCCCTACATTTCAACTACATATAGTGATATAATTTTTTTTAATACCAACAAGATCTACTTAAGTATGGTTACTTTATTTTTGAATATTTATTATATTATTGGTAATTCATTGTTATTATAAGTACTTACTTGATTTTAGAAAAATAGATAATTAATCTTCATCGCATCTACCCGAATCCTTTGTACGACAAATTTGTCACACCTGTGAAGATCGTGTTGGGTCGGCTCTACCGGCATAGGCCCACGTTCTACGTTCGTGGGCCCACCTGTATATTTTAAAGTTATTTTAAGCCAGTGCTTGCACAGAATACCAGCGTGAAACGGCAGAATAATACATATTGTGTTGCGTATGGTGAGCGTAGAGAACTGGAGACCCTTTTTACTGATAACGAGGCATTCCATTTATGTCCTCAGAGGTGACAACGCATTTGCATTTTGATACTTAATCGAGAATAAATGTAATGTTTATGATCCATAGCATTCATTTACGAGGGCTGAGTGTTCGCTTATTACCCTTAAAAAGATATGCACAAAGCACGGTCCTGAGCAACCGCAACCCTGCAATCATCGACACGTCGTCATTTCGTCACTTCATCCAGCATTGTTCCACTCTTCCAATGTTTACTGACTCTTTAAGATCTTACTACAAAAATTAACATCTTTTAAATTAAAATATGCATTGGCTTTATGGCCAGGTGAGCCAAAAGGTCAAGAAAAGTAAAATATTTAAAAATATGTTTATTTCACAACGAACATGTACGGAATAACAGGTGAAACTTGGAACTCGAAACTCCTCAATCCGAACTTATAAGGTATGATTTCGAATTTCATTTCTGACTATGAAGCCTCTGGAATTCGCGTCATCAAAATACTGAAGCGAAGTGACCCACTTTGAATTTCTTGGCATCTGATGAACGTTATTAATATATAATTAATTCGCAAAGAGGAAAAAAAAATACAAACGTTTTTCTTTATGTTAATTATGGATGGATGGATGGATGTTTGAGGGTAACGTTATTTTAAAATTTATGTGTTGGCAGCGTAAGAGAATTAATTACCCTATTTCATTCGGTTAATGTTGTCACTATGGAAAATTCTAGAAAGATCTCATAGCTTCCATCTCAACATCTCTTTAACGCCAGTCGTAAAACACCCGGACTGGCAATGGGGAGCAAACGAGGCGAGTTGCAAGACGGTTAGTCCTGCGTTCGCCAATGCGCCTACAACAGCGCGACCGTTTAAAGATAAATCTTCCTTACAAGGAAATGGGTTCACGTCCAGCACTGGACTATTACGGGTTGATGAAGAAGAAAAACATGATGAATACAGTTGTATTTGTAATTAAGCAAGTAAAATATAACTATGAAACGCTAAAGATTTTATTACAGCTATTAATAAAACTTGCATGGTTTTGTTGATGCGAGACTGAGAGGTATGTTCCATCACATTAAAAACCTGTGTGACAGACAAACAGACAGATACTGAGATTATTTAATAAGTGTTAAATTTTTTCTAAATTTTACACGGAACACTAAAAGACATAAATAATGAAAAATCTAAGACCATTTATTTATGACAGCAAACATGTTCAGGCATGCTACAAATAAACACGTAGTTTTACAGCAGCGGATAAAACATGACTGGTCTCTAATGCCCTTGTTGAATGCTAATCCCGCGATTCCAAACATACTTGTAATCGTCTAGACCACAACAGAGAAAGTGAGAGTGAGTCGACAAATGTATAAAACATCACTGTTAATGGACTAGCATATTTAGAATGCGATTTACAAAATGAAACCAAACAATTTGTATTCACTTAGCGTGCCTATCTTATCTGGAAGAAATCTTTCCATCAAGACGCTATTGTTATGTCCGTGATGGATAATTTTAATAACGCTATTAGAAATGAGAATTAGAAAGTCTAGTTTGATTTTTAAAACGCAATAATTTTCATTTCGACCGTGCGTATTGTAAGGTTCCCAATTTTGAATGTTTATCTTTTAGTAATAATAAGTCAGTCATCAGTATGACGATGATGGCTTACGATAATAATACGTGTACTTGCAACACGTGAAGCTGGTCTTTAGGATTACAATGTAACAAAACGCTTTAAAATTTTACAATGAACTAAATTACTTGCAATTACTCGTACTTGCAAGGTAGTACAATGTACTATCAGAAGTAATCTTGCAAAGTTATGCTTGATCCAGCGCCGTAAATGCGAGATTCTTACATGCGTTATCTCTTTCTCTTTTTTCCGGTTTTTGTTACTGAAGCTTTTTTGTTAGAAATTCTCAAAATGATGAGATGATGGAGAAATGATAGAGTCATCTGTATAAGAAAACACAAATGTCGATGAACTACTTTTAAAGTGGAGGTCAACGCATTGTGATTCTTGATCGAAGATATCTAGCGATCGATGGAGGGTATCTAGCATCTGTTTTTCCATCCGATTACAATGTGGGTATCATTAAGGCAATAATTAATAGGCTTTTGTTAAACTAAGTCAGTGCCCTTTACCATCATTGCCTTTTTTATATAATTAGAGAGATAAACGAGCACACAGTCCACCTGATGATAAGTGGATGCTGTGGCCCATAAACATCTATATCTATCCTCGATTAAAAATCAAAATGCAGATACGTTACCACACCTGAGGACTAAGATGGAATACTTCGTTTCCAGTAAAAAGGGTTTCCGGTTCTCTACACTCACCTTACGAAACACAGCAGCATTGAGCTGCTATTTTACGCTGGTATTCTGTGCAAGTACTACCTTAAAATAACTAAAAAATATACAAGTGAACTTTTACATCTTTTTTTGCTATTAATGTATTTAAAAAAAATCTTTCGAGGAATTACTAATGAAAGTAAAAATAACAAGCGAGCGCAAAGCCCAAAGTCTTAAATGAGGTGCTTTGTAGAAAAAGCCGAAGGTCTTGTAATCAGGTACGTAAAGGAATAAGGTAAGTAAGCTTTGCTGCCAATAATGAATTGTCCGGTTTCATTACTAATGAACCGACCCATTAAATTTAAGACAACTAGCGTCAGTTATTACTCGTAGTTTCAGAATCATACTTCACTTTGTTTTACTTTGATAACTACGGATTACACTTCGAGGGTTCGCAGAAACTAACTAACCGTAAGTGAAACGCACCGAAGCCTAAAGCGCGCTATCAAAGTTCTTAAGTTAACGCGCTATATATTATAGAACAGCTCCGAAGACTTCGAACTACAACACGGCACACGGAGCGTTTGCCGCTCCCCGGGCCGATCACCTTGTATTGCGGGAGATCTCTTTTCCTTTCAGGGCCAAAACTACAAAAGATACAATAATAAAAAGGCTTGAATCTAAAATTATCATAATATTATGGAGTAGTCTTCGCGGTAAAATGCTAAGAACGCTCTGTGCAATGCGTAGAATGATTACACTTTAGGCGAGGATATAACTGGCGCTGTTGTTACCATCGGCGATTGAGGATTGTCGTCGAATGAATTATTTGTTATTTATAATTAAAACATCATAACCACTAAATATAGCGTGTAGTGGCTGTTCCACCACTGCGATGGCAATTATATCTATGATACTAACTACGGTTGACGTTGAATGCAAAATTTGATATTGGATTTCTTATAGAAGTAAGGATGACATAAGCGAGCACACAGTTCCCATGGTGGCTAATGAATACCATGGTCCATAGGCATCTATCCGCATCTATCCTCTATTATGTATCAAAATGCAGATGTATATTCACTGCCCCATATTATCCCGTGGGTGTCGTAAGAAGAGACAGAGGGAAACAAACCAGGAGATGGCAGCATCTTCCTAATAATGACTAAAAAAACTGCGGCAGCTAAACCGTTTGCCAAACGTGGCGACTATGGCAAATATCCCCCCTATGAAATAATCTATGGGGGGAGGCGTATGTTCAGCAGTGGTTTTTAATAGGCTGTAACGGTAACTACAAAAACTATTTACAAGTGAACTCTGATGAGAAATAGCATTTGATGAACAGACCACAACGAACAAAGTCCGTTCGTAATCTACAAGGCTCAATAAACAAATCAAACATAATTATGTAAGACCGTCCCACACAAAAGCAAAGCCAATAAAGCTGTCACAAAAGAAAGTTAAGCCAGTGAAAAAGGATGTCCTAACGGTTAATTAACATAGACGCTAGGTGGTGCGACGCACAACAGGTTCGCACCAACACTACGCCCCTGAGATATGCAAATGCAGACGGCCGGTGGTCCACGATGCAGGTACGGCGACGTTGTCTTATTTTGATATCTCTCATTCATTCAGATATGGAAAGATAAGTGTACTAAAACATATTCCTTGGTGCGGCACGTTGATTAATGTTGGTTTTTCCTTTTTTAAGTAACTTGTATTTTGCACAAGTGTAACTTGGAATCATCTTGCTACACATTCAGATATGCTCGTAATGATATTTTTTGTTGTTATGTTAAAATTGGCAAATGGATGAAATTATTGAAATAAAACATATTTACTCGTATGTTTGGTTTAAAATTTTACAGCTTTTAAATAGCTTAATTTTTTTTTTAAATTTTTTTGTTTATTTTCTTCTGTCTCTCAAATGAGCTAAGTGACGATAAAATAAGTTACACCTCCATATTTTATCAGGTGATGTCAATAATTCTTGATAAGGTCTTACCTTTGCGGAGCCACATAAGGGGGTCGATTAATAAAACATTTTAAGATACGGTGCTTATCTTGCGTGCGATCCAGCCTGTTTGCCTTATGGTGCTTATACACTAGGTTAATGAGACAGAACCTATATCATTAACCCATGCTCGGTAAAAGTACGAGTGGTTATTTTATAAAAAAAAGTAAATTGATTTAGGATCATGTAATTATGACGATAATAATATCGATTGATTTGTATAAAGTGTTATCATCAAAGAAATGAAGACCCATCACACACCTAAATATACATCTAAAATACATCATCCATTATAAATATAGCGCTCGTTCGTAAAGAATACAAAATGTGTTATATCGCTGTTATGAAAGAAAAATAATATCGGTTATACATCTCTTAAACTTTTTCAGAACATTCGATTGTACCTACCTTGATCATAACGCTGTACGGTAAAACGATTAAAGCTTTTACAGACCTCTTCCATTAGTTATTTTTATTTGCGCATTTATTTTTCAAACTTTACATATAAAAACCAAACTGTAACCACATATGGTTCAATCAAATTGAAATCTTTACGACTTTTTACGATGTAAACATCTCATTGCTGTAGTGTACGCGCACCTTAATAACGAGCGACGCGTGCGCTTTCAGCTTTGTACGGTTTGTGGGTTACACGGTTAGCTTTCAGATTGTATGCACCTGTATAAACCGAGAACTCATCAAATTACGTGTCTCTCAAAAGATTCAACGCTCTAGGCGCAATAAAATTCCACACACACATGAGAATTCCAGTTCATATCCATATTTCTACGGCGAAGTTCACTTCCTACAATTGTTAAACGTTGAATAAATACATGCTTATTGCTCGTTTTCTCATTTTGGATCGCAGCTGAGTTCAAGCTATCGCCTTTGTTGGATATTGCAATGTGGAATTTATGAAGACACCTTGTTGACTGCATCAATAACTCTTAATTCTGAGAAGCGATACAACACGACACAACTTATAGGGGTACGTATGTATGTACCTTTCAGATCAAACAAAGCTTTGAATAATTCTTAGAAGAAGATTATAATATATATCTGAGTCTCTTATATTTTTATATGTTATTCGAAATACTATTTTTATTGCACAACTAGCTGTTGCCCACGACTTCGCCCGCGTGTAATTTAGGGTTTTTTTTTTGCGAGAAACCCTAATTATTTTTCTAAAATAAAAGGTAGCCTAAGTTATTCCTTATGGCATCAGATATCTGCCAGTGAAAGTCCCGGCAAAATTGGTCCAGCCGTTTCGGAGATTAGCCGGAACAAACAGACAGACAAACAAACATTTTTAAAAGTGTATTTTTGTTATAAGTACCGTTTATACTTTCATATGCATTTAGTAAAACGCTGTAATTTTGACATTACAAACAGACATTTCAATTTTATTTATTTGTATAGATATGTTAAAAATATTGATTGAATAAAACTAGTCATACTGACTTTTTTACTTATGTTTTAACTTAAGAAGTACAGTACGTAGTTAAAAAGGTAAAAGTAAAAAGTACCTCTTTTTTAAAGAGGAAGAAGAAGAAAAAGAAGTTAAAATTAAATGCGTATAAAATCGTTAAAATTAAATTTCTGCAATGTGTGGTATGAATACGTGTAAGTTTAAGAAATCATCTATACAAATAAATAAAATCCGTCCGTTTGTAATGTCAAAATAACAGCTTTTTACTAAATGCATATGAAAGTATATACGGTACTTATAACAACAACACAATTTTTAAAAATTTTGTGTGTCTGTCTGTTTGTTCCGGCTAATCTCCGAAACGACTGGACCGATTTCGACGGGACTTTCACTGGCAGATAACTGATGTTATAAGGAGTAACTTAGTCTACTTATATTTTAGAATTAGGATTCCGCGCAGTATAATTAAAACCCTAAATTACACGCGGGCGAAGTCGCGGGGAACAGCTAGTTCAATATAATATCGGTTGTGGAGCCTGGTAAGTCTCTAGTCTAGGATAGTCTACCTTGCATTTCAAACTTCATTTAATAGCACTGGTTCATGTACTGTATTCATGTTTTTTGCCGAAAACTAATACATTTAAATAAATATAAACTGAATTGTAAATATTTCGACATCTGAAATTGTCCAACATGGCACGCTTTCTTGCTTCAAAACGCACATTAATAAGAAGAGGCCTGTGTTCCACTGTGAGATGAATATATAGGCTTTTACATATTATTTTAATAGTTACGTTAAGTTTAGAAATCAGTATGAATATTATTAAATATATCAGTGATTTTATTCTTAGTCACAATGTTCATAAGACATTGTGACTAAGAATAAAATGAATGAAACGAGAAATAAATGATCGACTGCTAGGGGAATTTGTGTACAGTGTACACTATTGATACAGAAGCAAAAAGCTCACATAAAAACTCGTCTTGAATGAGCTTAAACTCGTTCCGTCTGAAGTGTCTGAAGCTGAAAACCTTATTAAGGTGTTTTTTTAGTAATTAAATGATAACATTGACTAATAATTATCTAAGTTACATAATTATAAACTTCTTGTATCTGTTAATAAAATTTACATTTGGTAAGTAAAGATTGAGTTATATTATTCATAGAATAAAATACAATCTTATTAAAAAAAATCTGAATGAAGGTGGTTTTAATTACATGATTCACGATTGTGAATTTTATATTGCCTAACCTTGTAATCACAGTACTTCACATCAGAACAGCTTTCTATCCTATATACGAAAAAAAATATTTGAAAAAATGACATTTCAGGGTAGAGTTTAATTTTTGCACGTGGTAGAGCCATGCTGCAGCTATATTACTGGTATAGTTGTAGCACGAATGGGTCGGCTCGATCGGGGAAGGACCACGCTCTCGCAGAATACCAGCGTAAAATAGCAGCTCAATGCTGCTGTGTTTCGTATGGTGAGTGTATAGAACCGGAGACCCTTTTTACTGGAAACGAGGCATTCCACCTTAGTCCTCACGGGTGACAACGCATCTGCATTTTGATTTGTAATCGAGGATAGATGTAGATGTCTATGGGGCACAGCATCCACTTACCATCAGGTGGACTGTGTGCTCGTTTATCACCATTATCCTATAAAAAAAGGAACTTGTGAAGTCTACCAGAACTAGTTCATGATATGCTTGTCATGTTCATGGTATAATGTTCATGATGCAGGTCTTATAAGG
Source organism: Parnassius orleans (assembly GCA_029286625.1). Classification (NCBI taxonomy): domain Eukaryota; kingdom Metazoa; phylum Arthropoda; class Insecta; order Lepidoptera; family Papilionidae; genus Parnassius; species Parnassius orleans. The sequence continues at coordinate 2,898,707 of JAGSMP010000137.1, forward strand.
ATTTTCTTTTAGAAGGTACTACCTTCTAAAAGAAAATACTTATAAGACCTGCATCCAAAAGAGATACCTTAACTGACTGTTACTATACATTCATTCAATTGTTTAGATATATTTCTAACTAATGAAATATAATTATCAAACATAACACAAATCTTTATGAAACAAAAAATAACTGTTGATATTTAAAAACATTGGCAGCTGTATCCAATCCCCACGATCCACTGGCGCCAAGACAAAGATCTCTTATCAGCGGTGTCTCCACATTGTAGCATTGTAGGTGCCAATTATTAGCCACTTAAGCAAGCTTAAAGTCGTGACCGCCGGATCTCAAATCCGCAACGGTGGCCGGCCTTGAGCTATTTCCATACAGCTTTGTGTCAACTAAACTTAAGGTCAATTAGAAAGTCTTAGACTAGGATTTTGAAGATAATAGTTAAAGGAATGAATATCTTAAACAATTAATAATAAAACCATATTTTTATATAATTTGTATTTAAATGTTTCAACAAAATTGTGACAGGGATATCGGGGCTATGCGCACTATTAACTGGATTAAAAATACCCCGTCTTGCGATTATTAATTCGCCTGCCAAGTGTCTATGTGTGTGATTATAGAAAACCACACCACCAACATGAGGAGGTCCAATGCTGTATAAAGTTTCTTCATTAAAACATTAAAGAAATAGTTTTATCATCCCTTTCTTTTTTATTTCATAAATTACATATTCGGTTTAAAATAATTGCAACAAACAATGCAAATGCAATCAAACGTGACATTATTACGATTCTAAAGTGCGGTAAATTTTACATTTTCTTTGACGCCATAATATTAATAATAACAAGGTCAAGTTCGAATTATAAAAGCGATTATGCACGTTGTACTTTATTGGAAGAGTATCAAGTTCATTTTCCGATTTTCGAACAGTTTTAGTTTTATATCACCTGAGGCAATATGCTTCTCTTCTGCCGACATCCATTTTCTTTCGCAATACTCGCCTATTTCACCAAGAGCAGCGATGCTTGAATCACTCCGTTACGGTTCAAAGAATGGATTAAGTAGCGTAGTTTACTATGTGAGGACAAAGTTTTCCAAGGTCTACAAAGTTGAGTCAAGGCATAACAAAAGTAAACCTTCTAGTCTTGTGACTCCGGTTTCAAATTTAGATTACAATAACACGTGATCCGCTTGTTTGTTTGAATTGAAATTGCTACTTTGTTGCAGCGAGCACATGACGAAGTTTAAAATAAAATTACCTACATAATAAACACAATATAATCGTTTACTTAAAAAATGTTTAATATGCTATTACACCAGACTCTCTTAATACCAAAATATTAAAGAAATACCTAATACCAATATTCGTTGGACTGATCGAAAGACAACAACGGCCTTTTTTTAATCTTTATTTTAAGAGCTTAATCAAAATGCGATTATGTCGCTCCATTTGTCATCATTAAGAACTAAATAACATTCAATCTAACAAGCAATCAAAATAAAAATAAAATATCTAGTGGACTGATCTGAGGAGAATAATATACTGCACAATTTAACGAATAATTTTGTTTCATCGGAGTAAGGATTGGATAAAATAACGTTACAATCAACAAATTCCTTTAAAATATTTTTACATTTAATTATTCGAAAGGCATCATGTACTGCCATATTATTCAGATTGCATTTTTAACAAATTATGGAAGGAATATTCTGATTTACACTCTAAAGAAAAAGGTATCTGGTATACAACGGTCCAGCCACATCCCCTCAAAATTCCATGGATTGACAGTCACATATCAAAAAAGGATGCAGTGGTGATTATGAGGCTGCATTTTCGGCACATTCCATCCAAGAAGTTAGCTGTTAACATGAATAAAGTCCCGTCACCCAACTGTGAACAATGCGGTGTTCCCGAGGACTTGATGCCAGTCTTGATAGAGTGTGTCCGCAATGCTGTCTTTAGAATAGCAATGGCCTTATTACAAAAAGTGGTTTATTGATAGTCTCAGGCGAAATAAGTCCCTTAGCCGCGGCGCCACGGTTTTCGCGAAATTCGTCAGTTGCTGATTTACGTGGTAGAGCCATGCTGCAGCTATATTATGGTTGTAGCACGATTGGGTCGGCTGGGAAGGACCACATTCACACAGAATACCAGGGTAAAATAGCAGTTCAATGCTACTGTGTTTCGTATGGTGAGGTGTAGAGAACCCTTTTTACTGGAAACGAGGCAATCCATCTTAGTCCTCAAGGGTGACAAAGCATCTGCATTTTGATTCTTAACCGAGGATGGTTGTAGATTTCTATGGGCCACAGCATCCACTTACCATCAGGTGGACTGTGCGCTCGTTTGTCACCCTTATTCTATTTAAAAAAAATCCATACTTTACATTTTAGTTCGCATATTTTCCACGGCGGAAACAGCCTACAGTTTAAACCTAAAAATTAATATAAAGGTATTATATTTTTGTAATAATACGGCTCCGTGGAGCAGTGGCTTAGCATTGAGTTACGACACTGTGAGCCGCGGGTTGGAATCCCTCACGGAACAAGTATTTTTATGGGCTACAAATGGCTGTTCCGGGTCTGGATGTTTGTCCTTGCGCAATTTATGTATAAACTGGCTTCACGATACAGGAGTAAATCCTAGTGTTGGAATACCGTTACCATCACAGCATATTAAAATCCACTGCTGAACTTAAGCCTCCCCGTTTTAGCAGTTATTAGGAAGACGCTGATGCCCATCTCCTGATTTGTTTCCCTCTGTCGCCTCTTACGACGCCCACGGGATGATATATGGTTTTGAATATTCTTACACCACCACTATACGGTTGTGTGGGAATAACGTTTATTAAAAAAGAATAGAATGAGAATAAAGGGTTTACCTTTGAACAAATCCGTTAATACATACGTATCCGTTAATTTATTTTACTTACAATTGTATAAAAAGTTTCATTCCAGCAGATTTCATAACGCGAATCGCGATTTAATGAATGTGCATACGCGAGAATAGTCGGCAGTTGAATCGGTGTTTTTGTCGATAAATTTATACGACCGGTCTCATTTATGATCATTCGGAATTCCTTACTCCAAAACAGAACGACTATAATCGACATCGCCAAACTGGTGATTTGTGGGCGTTGGCTCCGGAAGAGCAATGTGCCTAAAATGAGATTTTTTTGCATACGATAAAAATTTTAAAATAAATTTAATCATAAAGAAACAAATTAAATCAACAACTTTTTTATTTTATTTATAAATCGATAAAAAACTACTTTAAATAATTAATTGTAACTTAATTCGTTAGGGAATATTTTTCATTCGACTTGTGACATCGTATTAAATATCAATAATATAAGAGTTTAAAAAAAAAACTTAAACAACACGCATTGATGAGCTGTGATGATACTGATAATTATTTTATTTTATCCTGGTGATCCTGATCTGGGTACTAGGATAAAGTTATAAAATTATTGTATTGTCATCGGTCCTTGATTCGAGCAAATTTTCAAGTCAATCGGCAGTCTACAAATTGGTGAAAATTAGATTAAAATATTCAGTTACATAGATAGATAAATAGATACACACGAAGCTAATAAAAGCGTGTTAAAAAATAATAGTCATTCTAATTTTCTTTACATGGAAACGTCTTTATAGATACCCCCACTGTGGAGGTGACGAAAAGATAAACCAAACCCCTACCGTCTAAAATCCCACGGTGGTGACCATCAAGTTAGTTGAAATATCCGAGAATCACCGTCCTCGAGGCTGTACTAGCTACCTCCAGCATCTTCCTCGGGATCGCATTACTGAGGATTTCGTTTCTTTCTGATCCTAACCTATTCGTATCCAATGTAATTTTATATGTTAAGATCGCAAAGAGACTCTATGTCTCTCGCAGTGAACTAGATATTGTAAATAGTACAAGAAACATTTTACTCCTATATCGCGTACCGTGCGAATGAGGGCTAGTAATCTTCCACTCACCAGATGTCGCTACTTGACACTGAGGTGAAGTTTTTTTTAAATAAAAGTTTATCCGTTTCTAGAGTATAATAATAATACACAAAACAATGCCTCAGTGGTTTGCTCTTTAATTTTTCGCACATTTTCTCTTTTTAAATTTTTTGTATTTTTATGAATATCGTGGTTTGGTAATTTGGTTTCCTTATTTGTAATCTAATTAATATAAAATATAACTAATAGTACAGAAATAAACATTAACCTTATATTTTTCGAACAAACGAACTTCCCTGCTATGAAATCTGTCAAATATTACACCTTATTTTTAAGTGGCGCCGCTCTGGTGGCAGAAAAAGTCCTCATTGACGGAACACGTGTATACTACGCCTTATAGAACCTAGGCGACGATCCGAGATTATTGGTAACTACTACTATAAAATTTCCCGCATATCGAGTCTTGTGATCGATTTAGGACTGTGGGCGATGTAGGCGCGGTGATGCTAATTGATATTCTAACACTACATAATAATCTAATAAAATTTAAAAAACCAGCTGATAGTGTTATTAGATTTTTATCTGTGCTCACTTTGTCTCTTTATCTTTATATGATTTCTAATTTGAACGGGTTTTATATTGATCGTTAAATTCTATTAGGGAGTTGATCGATGAAATGAAATATGCTGATAGGCGATTGACGGTTTTTGACCTAACTGTTTTATTAATGAATATGACCTTAAAAGTGGCAAATAACTGTTAAAACGACGTATATTAGTAACGAGAATGAAATAGAAATGAGAATTGGTTTAGTCTTAATGATAAATTAATACTCGAACAAGAGAAAATTGAGCGGGAGAACGATCTTCATCATCATCGTAGTAGAGCCAAGCTGCAGCTATATCATGGGTGTAGCACGAATGGGTCGGCTCGACCGGGGAAAGACCACGCTCTCACAGAATACCAGCGTAAAATAGCAGCTTAATGCTGTTGTGTTAGAATAGAATAGAATAGATTTTTTTTTATTCAATATAGATCACATGTGTAATTCTTATTGAAAGTCATTTTTTACTTTAGCACTTCGTATGATGAGTGTAGAGAACCGGAGACCCTTTTACTGGAAACGAGGCATTCTGTCTTAGTCCTTAAGGGTGACAACGCATCTGCATTTTGATTCTTAATCGAGGATAAATGTAGATGTCTATGGGCCACAGCATCCACTTACCATCAGGTGGTTTGTACCCTTATTCTATAAAAAAAAATCATAGGTCTTATAAAAGGAATGCCACAAAGCACGATTCTTAGCTAACTGCAATCCAAAAGCTTGAACCGAAGTGTAAATCTTTATAAACATACTTAGTAGGTACCTACCCGGCGCATTGCTGCCGCAGAAGAAATAATTGTGGAAATATCGTTTTTAATTTAGAAGAGTTATATTGTTTAAAAAGGAGTGATAATACATTCATTGAGATTGAATGATATATATGACTTTCAAATAGATTTGTCGGAATGATACGCACGCCATCTACTGTAAGTTAATTGTACTATGCCTAAAACCTTCGCGCAAGTGCAAGCAATAAGTTGAAAAATTTTTTAGGTATGGCAGGGCATAAAATACGAACAAACAAAAATTATTTTTTATATATTAGATTATATGCATCTCAGATTTGTTTGAAAGAAAGAAAGACATTTTACTTAATGATAACGAACACACTACATAAAAGACGATTACTTATGGTTTCAAAATAAATGTGATGGGTGTGTATCGAGTCAGCGGAAAGGTTTTGGCTCAGCGTAATGCAGGATAACCTATAGCGCTAATTTCTTTGTTATAACCAAAGAAACACGCACGTATCTTGTTTTTCGTGTTCACTTTCTTAAATTTTTTTTATAAAACTGAAGTGACAAACATACAGTCCCCTTAATGGTAAGTGGCTACTGCAGTTCATTGACACCTGCAACATACTCCGACGGAGTAGGCTACATTGTCAACTTTGAAGATAAAAAACTTCATAGCCTGTAATTTTTTTTTCGCTTTCTGTATATAATACGTTACCCCCAAACTAGGATTTTATCCTGTACCGTGGAGGCAATTTACAAACATAGATTGCAGAAGGACAAACATGCAGACCCGGAACAATTATTTGCAGGTCATACAAATACTCGGGATTTGTATGGCCTGCAAATCCCATAACCCGAATCCCCTCGGGATTCGAACCCGTGGCTGCGCCACGGAGCCATCTAACTGCCCCTCTATATCCTGCTGCAGCCACGGGTGCTGCAGCCACAGGTTCGAATCCCCTCGGGATTCGAACCCGTGGCTGCGCCACGGAGCCGTCAAACTGCCCCTCTATACCCTTTAGACCGGAACAGCAAAAACTGCTATTTGGCGGCAGAAATAATATAACAACAATTAAATTGTTAATTTCAAAAACGTGGTATAAAAAGTTTGAAATCAATTACAGACTTAAAAACAAATATTAATATTACATCGAGAAAAAAAACAAGCCGTTTAAAATTTAAATATTATGTGTACTGAAATTTTGATTCAGAATATTGCTAAAGAAAAATATCGTGTAAGGTTTCTACCTATTTAAAAGTTTTTATTTAATCGTCACTCTCACAGAAGTCGCCTTTTGTAGCATTTGTGGCTTTGAAGAATCGTGTTTATATAATTAATGGTATTGTTCGTCAGCCGCCCACATATGGTGGTGTCGTCGATAATTAATGAAGCATCTATACAACATTAATTATTAAAACAAATTATCTATTTATTTGTTCTACAGCAACCTATTAAACGTTGTTAGAAGTTATTTGTAATGAGTAATATTAGTCAAGCGTAACGAGTGGAAACGCTCCCACGTTCGATCTCAAAGATTTCTCGTCGCAAACAGGATGTTCTTGAAAAGCGTTTAAACATAAAAACACATAATATTTCTATTTTATCTTCATAAAGCAGAGCACATATTTTAGTCTTTTCCAAACACAGATAGGCGTTTTAAATTTGGCCTAATGGGTACTGAACGAAATTCCTATCTACCTACTTACTGCGGATTCATTGTAAGCAGGTTGAATACGAAGCGAAGGCTATTTTTTATGCGATTAAGTGAGTCATAAGCTAAAACCGATATGCTCTAATTGTAAAATATCGGATCCATTATTTGGCATTTCTTTATTTAATTTGATAATTCTAACGTGTTATTATAACCAAAGATTTATATATATAGTTATATTTTTATATAGCATGTCCCTTCCTTTACTACAATATTAAATTTTAAGTATACAACGCTGGCAATGTAATAATGACTAAGATGTAATGCCTCGTTTTCAGTAAAAAGGGTCTCTGATTCTCTACACTCACCATACGAAACAAAGCAGCATTAAGATGCTACTTTACGCTGGTATTCTGTGAGAGCGTGGTCCTTCCCCGGTCAAACCGACCCATTCACGCTACAACCATAATATAGCTGTACCATGGGCTCTACCACGTAAATAATATATGTATATTAAAGTTCGCACCTTGGTAACTTAATTACCGTATCAAATTAACGCGTGAAAGCGTATTACCAACCAAAAAACTATGAAACATAGACGAGTGGATTATAATAAGCTAATAAACGGTATGAATTTTTATCATTGAGTTACAAATTCTGACGTTGAAGCCTTGCAATTGTTCATAAAGCAAATTCTTGATTTTCGAGCACTACGTCTAAACCTACCTCGTACGGGTACGGGGGACCTAATACGGGTCAGGACGTCTGCCGTTGTTCTTGCGCTTACTTTTTACCACAAAAATATGTATATGAATATCTTAATATCGTATTTGAAAATTATTACCGCGGTCGTAGTAGTAAGTCGTAAGTCAGGTCAACATCATCGTTAAGGGACAATTTTCATTGAAGCAATTAAAAAGTAACACGGCAATTGACATGGCAACCCTGATTTCACCGTGCATAACAATAATTTAGCATAAAATAATACTTTACTCCAACGACATAATCACCGTTAGATACAACATTAAGTTAAGCTAATCCTTGATGAGGAAAACGAATCCAACGTTGTTTATGCGTTTAATAAACTCATTCTATTAAATAATTAATTCCAACTGACCTGGAAGCATTAAATTGCATAAATGATGGCTATAAAACTGGTTGGAATAAGACGTTGTTTTAGGTATAGAGGTCACTGTGCTGATCGTTTAAAGATTCTTGTTTATTGCAATTATATTGTAAATAACTGAATTTTATTAGATGGACATTAAATAGCTGGGTAGCATTTCCTAGCATAGGTTATTTTTTTACATGACTCATCTGATAGGAAATTGTAACTGTTTTATAGATGATAAACAAGATGTTGGTTGTCATCCCTGAGCACTAAGTGAAGTCAATGTTCTTACAAAAATTATATAAAAACAAATGTTTCTTTGTTTTTCCCGTGTGTGTTCGCCTATATACCTTTAAACGTGTTAGAGTCACGCTGCAGCTATATTATGGTTGTAGCAGGAATAGGTCGGCTCGACCGGGGAAGTACCACGCCCTCACAGAATACCAGCGTAAAATAGTGAGTGTAGAGAACCGGAGACCCTTTTTACTGGAAACGAGGCATTCCATCTTAGTCCTCAGGGGTGACAACACATCTGCATTTTGATTCTTAATCGAAGATAAATGTAGATGTCTATGGGCCACAGCATTCACTTACCATCAGGTGGACTGTGTGCTCGTTTGTCACTATTCTATAAAAAAATACAATCATCCGATTACGACGGTGGTGAGTTGTGAACGCGCACGCGAAGTTTTCTGACAAAAAAGAATTTGTTTGTTTGTTGGTTTGTTTATTAAATTAGTTTTAAATGCGTTCCTATATCATTCATCCGATTACGATAAAGTTTTGGTGAGTTCTGGTGGGCGCGCCCGCGAAGATTTCTTACAATAAAGGAATTTTTTTTGTTTATTAAATTCGTTTTCTATCCGATCCCTATATTATTCTTCTGATTACGTTTAAACTTTGGTGAGTTGTTGTGTGTCCTCGAATGTTTATGACAAATAATTTAACTTTTGATAAAAATTACAAACCGAATCAAGAGGTACCAACTAAAATTTCGTTTAGATAGTTTCATTAAATCCCCTATTTTCCAACCTTAGGGATCGATTTTTTCTTTCAATTTATATGGAATCAGCAGTGGTCTTTTAAGGGTTGATGAAGTAGTAGACGTAGAAAAATACTGTGTTGCTCATTTTATACAAGTACGATATTATTTCTCAGTCACGCCGCGTGTTGACTGTTATATAATGCCAAGTCATTAAATCTGCCCTTTGTAACTCCCTTGATTATGATGATGAAAAAAATATAATTGTCTATAACAGATTGGTGCTTTATGAGTGTTAGAATCTTCCGCCCCCCTCCCCCTTTTCCCCTCATGAATTCGACATCTTTTCTCACGCACGTCGGTACATCAACGTGGCTACAATCTTATCTCGAGATGGAATGCTGGTCGTTTTGTGAATGGCTCCCAGTGTCAGTTACTCTGCGAGTATGAGTCACACGGAGTGGCGTCATCGCCTCCCCGACACAACAAGGTCCGCGCCCAGACGGTACCAAAGTATGGCTTGAGTTTTTTTGTTGTAAGGGGCACTGGTGTTCTACGTTTAATGGAGTTGATTTATTTAATTATACACAAATATAACAGCAAATATAAATGCTTTTAAATGCATCCCTACTTATAATAAACCCGTATATACAGGTTTATTTTTCAAAGTGTAGCCAAATTTTAAACTTAAGTTTAAAGATATAAATGATATACCGTTATTGCAGTTTTTGAAAATACGAGTAAATAAGGTTTATACCTACTTTTATTTGAAATTATCCCAAATTGAATGTGAATTATGGGCAACAACGTTTTTGTCTACTGATCGACCCTTACGAATAGTGTTGCCCAAATGCAAGAACAAGACGAGACTTAGCCAGTCTTGGTCTTGGTCTTGCGCCAATACTTGTCTTGGTCTTGGTCTTGGTATTGCGCTCCCAGTCTTGTTCTTGGTATTGGTCTTGCAGCAAGAGTCTCGCAAGTCTCGCAATTACCTATTAGCCTATTGCTATTTATTACATGTTACTTTAGATCTTAGAACAACTTAACAGAGTAGGTACATTTTGAGCTTGAATTAACATAGCCATAGTAAAGACCAACCAAATTAATAAATGTCTAAACATTTAATGAGCAATTTAAAAATCAACTAACACCGGGTGGGGTTTAAACCCAGGACCTAAGCGATCCGTGCCGATGCTCTAACCAACTGAGCTATCTACCGTGTCCCACGGCCACGGGAGTCAGTCTGTTTCTTAATAAACGTTTACATTTAATAAGCTTACATGTGCTAAAACATGGTCGAAACATATAAAAAACAAATTAATGACATTAACTTGACTGTACTCTTAACCGACGAGCGTGTATGCGTAGATATATGGATGTAAAGGAGGCGAGAGTAGTGTGTCAGGATTGTGTAAAGTGGAGGTTCGTAGTCTCTGCCTACCCCTCTGGGTGACAGGCGTGAGTGTTTATGTATGTATGTATGTAACTTGACTGTATTTTAAAGAACATTATCTGTCTAGAAAGAGATTGATAGACCCTCACCTTATATGAAATGGAATAAGAAAGTTATACAATTTACCATTTATTTAAATAAAAAAACGTGCGTGTGTACTTATGTACGCACGTAAGAAGTTATACCAGGCCTCTGTCACTCTTGCTACCTGCGTGAAATAATTACGTACCTATAATCGCGAGGCGCCCCAGGGATAGATCGCAGTCGGGGCTAGCGCGTTCTAGGTGATTGAATGTTAAGGTTTTTTTAATGCTGTTTACGTAAATAGTTTTTTGTAAATACTTGTTGAAATACTCGTCGAAATAGTTTTTGTTTAGTGTTTAGTATATTTAATTGTAGGATAAAATAGTTGAAATAGTTTTAACGTAATTTAAGAATAATATATATGTATATTACCTATCTATTTGATAAATTATAATGGCAAAACATCGTTGCTACTATAATTGTTGCGGGGATGGATGCTTACTGAGCAATTAAAAGGATTCAGATATATCATTTTTTTAAGTTACCGAAGGTTAACGAAAGGTGAATTTATTTCATTTTTTTGTTATAGCGAAAAAAGAATTAAGTAATAATTTAACTACAGAATTAATACCTAAGTACTTAATTACAAAACTTAGCTCAAAATTTACTTCACTACCCAAGTACCTACTTACATATCTATACTTGTCTTTGTAATTAAATTATTTTTAGTTATAATAGCACAAAATATTGAAATTAAAACTTTGTTTACAAGATTTTTAACTAAGTAGATTACGATCATATTTCTGTTAGGAATCGTATTTCGGGTTTATTTGTTGTTTACGCTATCTACCTATACGAACCAAGCATCGCGATTCCCGACGAATGACCTTGCAAGTTGCATGCGTTGGGCATCACAGAACTCACATAGTAGCAGAAATATGGTCGATTATAGTCAGCATAGGTACTTTAACTAAGTAACTTACCATTTCACAATGTATTTTTTTACTCTTTATTAACAGCCCTTAGTAACCACGAAAAGTCCGTCGTGACATGGAAGGGGAAAAGATGCAAAGTAATACGGACACTCGCGCGCAGCGATAAAGTTTTATTTAGATTGCGTGCGCGATTTATCTGATTAATAATAACTATGTAGGCTATTAAAACGTCGGCAAGCAGTCAACATCAAAGGAGTGCAACTTCTGTACGTAGTACTATTATTTATTCTGTGGTTATACTTCTTTAGCGTAAAAAACAAAAATAATAAAAATAAAACATGTTTTATAGATTCATATATATTTGAATATTAATGCAACTACCTTGAATATAGTTATCAGTTCTCACGAAAACTTGACAGTTGACAGACAATTACCAACTGAAGTTGTCGCTTTTAGGTTTCGGTGTGCGAGCGAGACCAAGGCTAAGACTGCAAGACCAAGACCGATTTTGGGCAACACTACTTACGAATGTGTGCGTGCGCAGTAAAATCAGTTAAAATAATGCATTAACACGCATTTTGAATTTAAAAGATAAAAAGGTCAGAATGTTTGAAATTTTTTAAATCAATTTTTCTTCGCCATTTGCCTATATTACTTATTCTGAACATTCTCCGCAAATTTGGCCGGTTATTGCAAAATAACCTTGTATGTTATGACGTATTATAAACTATAATATATTTGTCATTATGTAACTTACATTATATATTAAGTTATGAATAGTTATTAAATCTGTTTCGTAATCAATCTTCACCAGTTCATTGCGAAGAGTGTGCGAAGGAATTACATGCCTTAATTCCTGCCTCGCCTTTCCACCATCTGACAATCAGGCAGTCGACAGGCTTTCGTCCATTTTCTATCGACATTCTACGCATTCAAATCAAAACGGTTTGGATTGTCTTTTACAATACGAATTACGTACAGCAAAGAAGTGAATAATCTGCCGGCGTCTAGCTGTCCTTCCGTCCGATTACAATCTGTCTGTCTTCAAGGCAAAAGTGAGTTTTGTTATGCTAAGACAGTTTACCATCTAGGGCTTCATCACCTCTTACCACCAGATGGGATTGTAGTCATGCATAGGCTAATAATAATTAAGAAGAACGTAATTATCGAGTATATAATATTACATAGTATATTATATTAAATTTACACGTATATAAGCTATATGTTTATGTAACTTGTAAATGTACCACAATATTGGTACTCTTTAAGCACGACATCTTGGAACATCGAAACGTTATTATTTAATGCATGAACAGTTCAACAACTCATCGACGGGGAATGCGATTTTATTTTAAACTTATTAGCGTTTCATCGGCGCGTAAGAGATGTGCGGAATTTTAAACTCACTTGCATAACTATGCTGTTCTTACTTAATAAGTGCATTGGACTCATAATCAAGGTACGCGGTAGTCGCAAAACATACCGGAACGATGCCAAACGCATTCACTGCCATCTAGTATCTAATCATCTCATTTACCTATAGCAAGTGGCAACTCGTTCTCTTTGCAATTTTGTAGGTTTTAATCATAATTTAAGTTGCCAGTCCTTTTTAATATTTTTTTAAAATATTTTTTGTCATAAAAAATTATACTCACCTGTCTTGTTACATTTTTATTAATAATTTTTTTATTTAAAATTCTGCTGTTGTATAATTTATTGTTTACGTTTGACTTTTATGTATGTATTTTAATACCGAACATTGAACTTTGAGAAATACATCAATTTACAACGTCACACACTGCAGGATTATTTATGATAATATAAATATCGTAAAGTAACCGTTAAAAGCAATAATTAAACTGCATTTACAATGTAAGCAGCAAAGAAATATTTCTTCGATGGTATACACTCTGCCAGAAACGTAAATGACGCAATTCCAAGTAAAGCTTTTAAGGTTGATAAGATTTATGATTTGAATGCTTGTGATGTATAGATGCATCATTTTAGGGACATGAAAAGTAAGACAAATACTCATGTGAAGTAAATGCCGAAAACCTTTTAAACATATTATTTAAAAGACACCTTTTAAAATAAACAAGTAAGGCGAAAATTCTTTTAAGCAGGTTATACATATTATGTATTCGTACATGTAAATAGCAATAGAACTTACTACATACATGCATGCGTACATGTAAATCTGAATAAACAAAAATCTTGAACATTGATAGATAGTGGAAATTATTTTGACGGCTTCGTAGCGCAGTGGCTTAGCAATGAGTTGCGGCGGTGAGGGCCGCGGGTTCGAATCCCGCATAGAACAAGTATTTGCATGGCCTACAAATAATTGTTCCGTGTCTGGATGTTTGTTCTTGTGAAATATATGTATGTAAACTACCTCCACGATACAGGAGAAAATTATAGTGAGGGTAACGTTTTAAAAGAGTAAAAAAAACATTAAAAAATACTTGTCCTGTTTTTATTTATGGGTCTAATATGTTACTTTTAGACGGTTTTAATTTTTTTTTTAATATGCGGGTTTGTCTCACTAGTTCTTAACAGGTTTTAATGCAATAAAGTTTATAGTTCCTTACATATTACAGTTACAGTCGAGTTAACATTATGAGTACAATCACATACCAACTGCACTGGGACCGAGTTCCATTAGTTATGCTATCAAGTTAAACTGCAAATACTGCTTATATTTAAATTATAAATGGGCCGCTTGGTTTACCAGGAACACTCCAAAATTATAAGCAAACACAATAAAAAAAAAAACTTGAATTACTTCAAAATAGTCGATTGTCTGTGTTAACCACTTTTTTGTGAACAGTTTATGTCACAACAAATCTACAAATATAATTTTAGAAGGCATTGAAACAATCGACACGAGTTTATAATTCATGTATTGCTTTCGGTACAGCTCCGTCATTAACTTTCGAAGTTCCTTCAAACACTAGCGTTATCAAGCTAATGAACGCTTTGTTGGTAAATAGGTATGTAATGATCCAGTAATGGTCACCATAAAACGAGAGTGAAAGTCGTCAATAAGCTTTCGCATTGCGAATAATGAGGGGTACAGCACACGTTATCACAATTTCGTCGAGAGAAAGTCCGAGACGAATCGAGTTCGTCCGTCGGTCAGCATCGTTTTGTTTATAAATAGGAACAGGTCAAAATGGTGGCACTGTTATTTAATATGTGCTTAAAATATGTAAAAAATTTAATATTTCAATTACATAATATGACAATAAAATTAAATCATTCGATCTTTCCCTTTAAATCGATTACATGCATTTATATGTATCTATATACGGACACGATTTCGAAATGGATTGTTTAACGTGAAAGGTGTCATTTAATCCAAGCTTTAACAGGAATACGATATTGTTTGATAGCCAATAACCAAACCCACGTATCTAAAGCCAATATTTGCCCTAAACGGTTGTCAATATCAAACATAACGGTCACAGCCTTGATAACGTCTATAATGCATTCGATTCAAATGAAACAAATATTTGGATTCAAACAACTCACGTCCCTTGTACGGCTTGTACCAGTATTAAAATAGTTCTAGGAAGCATGGAACTTAAACGAGGCGTCGACAGACGTTCTGATAATAGACTTCCGTCATTTTGATGTTCTCTTTTTTATTCCAATAGGATGCGGCGAAGAAAATAGGACAGACTGTTACGATTTACAAACGTCATAAATTGCTTGTATTTTAAAACAATCATGTTAGAGGAAGAGCTAGTTCTAGATTCATTTAGTTATAGATGTACATTAACACCAACTAAAAAAAAATAAAGTCGTAGTTCTCTTCACAATTGCGTAAAAGAAAACTTATGAGTATTTAACAACTTCGTAACATAATTTTTGTATTAAAAGTAAAAGTAAAGTTACAGCCTATACGTTCGACTGCTGGGCACAGGCCTTCTCTCATTTTTAGGGGTATAGGGGGAAATATCCTTCACGCTGCCCCAAGACGCATTGGTAGGCTTCTCGTGATTTTGAAACATTTTTTATTTCACAGACATGCAGGTTTCAGCACAGCATGCAGGTGGCAAATCAGTACTTAAAAATGCAGTTAACAATTTCATTAATGACAGCGGGTATCGAACCCGGGTTGCTCGCGTACTGTGAAATTTGCTGCGAGCGCTTAGCCTATTTTAGCTATCACGGTTATTAAATTTTATATAAAGCCTTTAAAAAACATAAATGCAAACCATTTTGTAAAATATCTTAACAGAGCATTTGGAATACGTCCTACGTAAGTTGCAACACTGACAAATCTTATTATTGATGGTGTGCTAGTGAGCCTTACGCTGAACAAACAGCTAAAGTCAGACAAACAAACCTAACAAGGTAACAAGGCATCGGAGACGGAACGTTGGCGTGTTACTTCACCTATAGAACATTATAAATAGGTGTATCGTACTTCATAATGAGGCGAGTCAATACAACAAAACTTTGAACACAATTTGACCAGGAACGTGTGGAAACAGAAGACGAATTTATTATGTAATTTGGGTTCGCTCCCACCTTCTAATAGTAAATGTACACGAGAGTTGCTCTAACACGTGAATAAATAGATTAGCGCTATAATAAAGGAAACGCTGACAATTCTGGCAACAAACATAAGTATATACATACATAAACTCTCTCGTCTATTACCCAGAGGGGTAGGCAGAGATTACGGAGTTCCATTTAGGAATATCCTGATATACCTCCTCGCTTCTTACACATCCGCATATCTACGTATACATCGCCTTCTTCTATACAAATAAATAAAATTAAAGTGTCTGTTTGTAATGTTAAAATAACAGCTTTTTACTAAATGCATATGAAAGTATATACGGTCCTAATAACAAAAAAAAAACAGTTTTTTAATTTTTGTCCGTCTGTCTATCTGTCTGTCTGTTTGTTCCGGCTAATCTCCGAAGCGGTTGGACCGATTTTGACGGGACTTTAACTGGCAGATAGCTGATGTTATAAGGAGTAACTTAGGATACTTTTATTTTAGAAAAAGAATTAGGGTTCCGCGCAAAACTAAAATTAAAACCCATGAAATCGTAGTAAATTTCACCCGGGCGAAGTCGCGGGGGACAACTAGTCTTCAATATATCGCCAATTCCGTCGATAAACTTCCGTCTAGAGCATCCCCTGGCGACTCAAATTTGCCTTATCACTCTTTCCTCATTCATTCTTTCTACGTGTCCAAACATTAATGTATTAAAAAAATTGTTTCGGGTAATTGGGAATGTCTCAACCACTTGAAATATTGAAACACATGAAAAGAAAATATTGGTAAATTTTTGAGATTGAATATACAAAGACGGTCGGTTCGCGTAGTTGTTGTAAGGGTTTGGCGGCGTTAATACGCTGCCAAACCTACAAATAATAGTGCTAGAGCAAGACAAATGAACATACACACATTCCCTACTGTATGTTTATTTATGGATAGATAGGACAGACATTTTTAATTGTAGTCTGAGTAAATTCCAAAAGGTCTTTTAAATTTTAAACAGCATTTCATGTACCTATATTATTTATGATTTTGTGAATAATAAGTATGTGTTAGTTAATATATAATATACTACTTATTAATTACTACAATACTATAATAGGTAACGCAGTAATGGTAGTAAGTACGAAATAAATAAATAAAACAAAAATAAATGTATGGAAAACGCTTCTATGAAATTCTTAATGTAATAACGTTTACGATATCACAAATATTAAGTCAAGTCAAGTGCAAGTGGTAAGGCATATCTTTACCTAGAAATCTGTCTGGATTAGTACCACCATCTTTGCTATTTTTACCGCCAAGCACCAGCGTAGAAACTGGAGTGCTTTGTGTTCAGTCAGTGCAATGGTGTTCCAGATTTAATGGTAAGGGAGTCAGTATAATTTAACGGTAAGGGAGTCAGTATAATTTAATGGTAAGGGAGTCAGTATAATTTAACGGTAAGGGAGTCAGTATAATTTAATGGTAAGGGAGTCAGTATAATTTAACGGTAAGGGAGTCAGTATAATTTAATGGTAAGGGAGTCAGTATAATTTAACGGTAAGGGAGTCAGTATAATTTAATGGTAAGGGAGTCAGTATAATTTAACGGTAAGGGAGTCAGTATAATTTAACGGTAAGGGAGTCAGTATAATTTAACGGTAAGGGAGTCAGTATAATTTAATGGTAAGGGAGTCAGTACAATTTAATGGTAAGGGAGTCAGTATAATTTAACGGTAAGGGAGTCAGTATAATTTAATGGTAAGGGAGTCAGTATAATTTAATGGTAAAGGAGTCAGTATAATTTAACGGTAAGGGAGTCAGTATAATTTAACGGTAAGGGAGTCAGTATAATTTAATGGTAAGGGAGTCAGTATAATTTAACGGTAAGGGAGTCAGTATAATTTAACGGTAAGGGAGTCAGTATAATTTATGCTGTGACTCATTTCATTTTAAGGCGACGTAACTTTTACAGTTCTTTGAACTTTTTTGAACCTCTGTAATTCTATTTAAATATACATTTGTATTATATATGTATAGAATACCTTTGCTGCAGCTATATTAGTGGGGAATTTGTGGGGAAGGACCACGCTCTCACAGAATACCAGCGTAAAATAGCAGCTTAACACTGCTGTGTTTCGTATGGTGAGTGTAGAGAACCGGAGACCCTTTTTACTGGAAAAAAGGCATTCCATCTTAGTCCTCCCGGGTGACAACACATCTGCATTTTGATTCTTTATTGAGGATAGATGTAGATGTCTATGGGTCACAGCAACCACTTACCATCAGGTGGACTGTGTGCTCGTTTGTCAGCCTATCCTATAGAAAAAACCTTTTTTATATATATTCTGGTTTATTCGAACTTCGTTACCTTTTTGTCTCATTATAGTTTATTTTTGCTGCACTACCTCCCATATGTTTATGTCTGCTTAGCCTAATGGTTGACTGGGAGAGAATGCCTTAAAGCATTAAGTCCGCCATACGAGTATGTACGATTTTATTTTTTGTGCATAAAAATTTAAATAAATAAATAATTATTGCGCAAAATGAAAATAATTTAATGAGAATTGAACATACGTAAAAGGGTTATGTGAAGACAGAAACGCGAATTATAATAATTGACTCGATAAAAATATCTTAAAGATCTTATTGGCTGATTTACAGGTATTAATTAAACTATTTTTGTTTTGTTTTGACAACAATGAATTCAGTAATCAGTTGCAAGTTAAAATTTAGCGTGCAAGTAAACAATAAAAAAATTAAATTTTTTTGGTTAAGCTGGTGGGCGTGATTAATCACTTGATACATTAGGATATTATGATTTAGGTTTCAACATTCTTTAAAGTAAAACAAATATGCTGTTTCTTAAAATTTACAAATCTGTAAAATAATTTAAATAAATATTTTAAATTTTAAACAGTAAATTGCTTCAGGCCGCCAATTAGTCAGAACAATGACAAATCAGTTCATTATTTTGTACGGTAAACATTGCGACCACAGCACCCCGAGGGCAACGTTATTTTCCAATCGTTTGAAAGGCTGCTTTCTACGAGATTGCAATTTCACAGATATTGTGTAATTTAAGCAGGCAAAATTGGATTTATTATACTTTTAAATAAATTTATCAACTAATATTTTTTATTTAAAAAAAAGGCATATTAATTTGTCATGTGTGTTTATAAAATGAAAAATGCCCTTTTGCGTAATGGATTTATTACGTTTGCAGCTTCTCTATTATTCTCAGATTCGCATACTAGGTTAACTTATACAACAATCTGCTTCCTGAATCGATGGTCCAGGATTCGAATCCAAATTAATATTATGCCAGTCTTAATACTATACATACGAACGAATTGAAGCCTTTTTTATTGACATTTTATCAAATTGATCTATGTTTACGTGGTAGAGTCATGCTGCAGCTATATTAGTAGTATAGTTGCAGTACGAATGGGTCGGCTCGACCGGGGAAGGACCACGCTCTCACAGAATACCACCGTAAAATAGCAGCTTAACACTGCTGTGTTTCGTATGGTGAGTGTAGAGAACTGGAGACCCTTTTAACTGGAAAAGAGGCATTCCATCTTAGTCCTCACGGGTGACAACGCATCTACATTTTGATTCTTTATTGAAAATAGATGTAGATGTCTATGGGTCACAGCAACCACTTACCATCAGGTGGACTGTGTGCTCGTTTGTCACCCTATCGTATAAAAAAAAAAATATCAGTAAATACTACTGATTTGAAGTAAACTTTTTATCTAGCGGCCGATTCAAGGTCAAGGGCGTTACAAATTCATTGATACTTGCCACGCGTAAAGTAGGGTGCGCATGATTTGAATTAGGTTATTTTTAATAGCTTTTTATTTTTTAAATTAAAGTTTACTTTTGATAAATGTTGAATAATATCTATGCCACAAGCAACTACTACGTTCACATATAGCACCTTATTATTCCTCAAGGCAAAAATCTCAGCCGGTATATGTTAATAATTTACAAGTAGTAAGAAATTACATCAGTCATCGATAGTTAATCAAAATTTCATAGTCATTCCTGGGGATCAAAACGTTTACCAGTAAGAGGGTCGCCGATTCTCCTCATTCATTATACGAAACACAGCAACACTGTAGGTACTGACACTTCTATAAGAACGTGGTTATATCCCAGTCCACTTTGTGTGTATGGTACCACTGTATGCTGCAGCAGACATAATAGAGCTAAAGCGTAACTATACCACGCCATGGTAATAAAAGTAATAATTAATTAAAATATTTGAAATACGATAAAATATTTTTGGCCATGCGCAGGAAAAGTAGAGCGTTTATACGTGGTAGAGCCATGCTGCAGCTATATTAATAGTATAGTTGTAGCACGAATGGGTCGGCTCGACCGGGGAAGGACCACGCTCTCACAGAATACCAGCGTAAAATAGCAGCTTAATGCTGCTGTGTTTCGTATGGTGAGTGTAGAGAACCGGAGACCCTTTTTACTGGAAAAGAGGCATTCTATCTCAGTTCTCACGGCTGACAACGCATCTGCATTTAAATTCGTAAACGAAGATAGATGTAGATGTCTATGGGCCACAGCAACCACTTACCATCAGGTGGACTGTGTGCTCGTTTGTCACCCTTATTCTATAAAAAAAAAAAAAAGGTGTTCAGCCCGGGAAGTGGCCAGCAATGCTGATGATAGTACGGACCTATTCTATATACCTCAGTACTTCGGAAACTCCGATAGTGTGATTTAGCCTCGTTACGTTTTGCTTGTGACGTAACGCAACTTATTTGAAGAAATAAATCCTCAAGTTAAGAATATCATCTTCTTTATCAGCATTTGGAATTCAAGGCATAATATTAAGTAGAAATAGTTCAGGAAAATTTTACGTATGATGAAGAACTCAAGACTAAGTGTTTGGATAGGTTCCTCGAATTGTTAACACTGCTCTTCATTATGTAGAGTAGACATCAGTATGTAGAGTTTGAGTTCGGAATATTTATATAATTTATCCTTTTTTGCACGACATTGCACATGTTTGCATTATTGGCAATAGAATTAAAACAATTTTCAAGGATGACAATTCAGTCAGGTGTCTCTACACCGTTTCCACATCTTAATGAAGCCCTACGAAGTCTCTTGTTGTAAAGATATTACATCAAACGTCAATGAACTAAGCCTAATAGAATCCATACCAGTGTTTTTTTATTATAATTGTACATGACTTTTTCCATATCTAGCTTATGTCAAATACGGTTTGGTAACTAACACATTCGAAAAAAAAATGTTACGTCGAAAAAAGAAATACTTCATTTAATCTTACAATACGAACAATATAATTACAGTCTTTTAATTAATCACAATTATATAAATGTTCACACGTCTGAAGTCTTGCCCTCTGTCTACTTTATTTTAATTCAAACCACTGTCACTTTATTCTAATTTATTAATGAAAAGGGCAAAGTTCAAAAAGCACTTGACCACAAGCGACCGCGTAAACATTGACTCTTCTCTATTCACATAATTTTATACGTGGTAGAGCCATGCTGCAGCTATATTGAATGCGTCGGCTTGATCGGGGAAAGACCACGCTCTACAGCTGCCGTGTTTCGTATGGTGAGTGTAGAGAACCGGAAATCCTTTTTACTGGAAACGAGGCATTCTATCTTAGTCCTCAGGGGTGACAACGAATTTGCATTTTGATTCTTAATCGAGGATAGATGTAAATGTCTATAGGCTACGTATCCACTTACCATCAGGTGGACTGTGTGCTCGTTTGTCATCCTTATTCTTTAAAAAAGTTAAGACAGGAAATAAGTATGACGATACGAAAATATGAAAACGCAATACCTATTTAGTATTTACATAAATAGATATACTTTTTTCCAATCCGTACAGACTAATATAACGATTTTAAAGGACGATAAACAGGCTTATTGTTAGCGATCTATCATAAACATTCAAATAAGAAATAGATAAATGCGGCATATATCTATAGAATATACACCTAATGCCGATTCGTGACAATGGGTGGTAACAAACCGATTGCTAGCTCGTAGTTACAACACTATATATTTAAAGTTCATACACACAACACTGATCAGTAAATTTCAACATTAATATTTATTAATGAAGCAAAAGATAATTCAAAGGCATTTACTTTTCAGATTTTATATTATACTTATTAGATATTTACGTGGTAGAGCCATGCTGCAGCTATATTAGTAGTATAGTTGTAGCACGAATGGGTCGGCTCGACCGGGGAAGGACCACGCTCTCACAGAATACCAGCGTAAAATGGCAGCTTGACGCTGCTGTGTTTCGTATGGTGAGTGTAGAGAACCGGAGACCTATTTTACTGGAAAAGAGGCATTCCATCTTAGTCCTCACGGGTGACGACGCATCTGCATTTTGATTCTTTATTGAGGATAAATGTAGATGTCTATGGGTCACAGCAACCACTTACCATCAGGTGGACTGTGTGCTCGTTCGTCACTCTATCCTATAAAAAAAAAAGATTCAGTAAAACAATTCTTAATTTGTTTACTAATTTACATTCTAGCCCAAAATGATTGACAGTAAGATCAACACTTACTTGTAGTACGTAATTACTAGATTCATATAATGCTTTGTTTTTATATAAACAATAAAGATGAAGTTCCACCAATGAAAACTATGAAACAATTATATTTTAAACTGACTAAAAATTACAGAAATATTTAAAAAAACCTCAACCGTCCTCTTTACAAAGGAAATTACTCAACAAATCCAAAATGCCAACGTTTGAAATGTCGAGCACTCACCTCGTACAAAGACGTCATCTCGAAGTTCACTGTAGTTTTGTTTTTAAACGGAGCGATCACAATCTTTACATATTTCACTTCGGATTTTTCGGAAATATATGTTGTAATTGATTAAAAGCACACAAAATTATCGAATTCAATTTTTTATATCTCTTCACCTTATAAGTTATATTATAGTCCTTTTATTTATTTATTTAATTCTAATGGGTTATATACATTAAAACAAAATTACAAAGTACCTAATATACTTGAGTGCTATTAAAACTAATAAGTTTGTTGGAAAATAAAAGCAACATAAAGTTATTTACACGTCAATTTTAAATTAATGTTAAACTTCGCGCCAAGTGCGTAAAAAAGTTAAGAGGCAAAGTTGTTCGGTTCACGCAGTCAAGGTTGGCGCGTGTGTCGCGCACCGTGTTTAGGACCGGCACTGAGCCGCGATGCGAGTGGCTGAATGGGCGAAGCTCAGCTGCTATGCTCAATGAAGCATTCAAGTTCGGAGGTCACCGGTCATCCTGACCCCATCGTTTCTGATATAAGTTTCTCTATTACCCTATAAACCTACAATATCATAAGCAAAACATAAGTTAAATTTAACTTAACTGACTTTTTCTGTACGTTCAATTTATCAGGTTTTAGTTAACTTTTGATAAGTAGTAAATTTTCTTAATTTGAAACTATAAAAAAAGGGTTGAAAAACCATAATACAAAGTGAGCTTATTGTCGCTTTTCTTACAAGGTCTCCTGTCGTAGGGACTTGTTGAAGCGATGGCGTTGCTATCTAGACTTATAAAATGCTTTGTAAAGTCTAATTTTGAGTAAAACTATTTTACCTTAGACTTAAAATAAAAATTATACACGGAAATAATTATTATTGCTCTAATTCTATCAGACATTAGAGAAGGCCCGTGGACATCGGTGAGACGTACATAGGGTGTAACATTTTTTCGATAAGAATTACGCATTAAATGACAGCTTCCTAGAATACATTAACGTGGTAGAGTCATGCTGCAGCTATATTAATAGTATAGTTGTAGCACGAATGGGTCGGCTCGACCGGGGAAGTACCACGCTCTCACAGAATACCAGCGTCAAATAACAGCTTATTGCTGCTGTGTTTCGTATGGTGAGTGTAGAGAACCGGATACCCTTTCTACTGGAAAAGAGGCATTCTATCTTAGTCCTCACGGCTGACAACGCATCTGCATTTTAATTCGCAAACGAAGATAGATGTAGATGTCTATGGGCCACAACAACCACTTACAATCAGGTGGACTGTGTGCTCGTTTGTTACCCTTATTCTATAAAAAAAAACATCCGGGAATTAATCGAATAAAAACTTTATTTGTAGTCTGTTGGTATCGACTTCGATGTAGAGTCCGAAATGTTTTTATCTATTACAGACTGAGTTCGTCGACAGTAATCATTCAGCTTATTTGTCATAGAACCGGTACACTCGGGCCAGCGTGCTTTAGCCGCTCCTTGCGGTATCAGATTGAGACAATTGATTTGTTCAAATTGTGCTAAAGCCAATTTACTTCAATTTGCCGATAAACCTGTTTCGGTTTTAAATCAAAACTTGAGTTAACAAAGGTCATATTACTGGAAATATTCTCTTATTATTATGTTACTAAATATTTTCCCTAAGACCTAACATGTTTATCAAAAATAAACCTTTCTAACTAGAAAAAGCCCCACGTACAACAGTCGATTTCAATCAGTGAGACATTTAATTGTTAAAATAAATAACTAATTTAATTAAAGAAAAATGAATTTTTATTTTTATTTTAACCATTCTTCTTTTTCCCACAGCATAACAACTTATCTCTGCGACCGATGACGGCCGATCTGACGACCGATAATTGGCGGTATAACAATTCCAATATACTTGTAATGTATTTACGTGGTAGAGCCATGCTGCCGCTATATTAATAGTATAGTTGTAGCACGAATGGGTCGGCTCGACCGGGGAAGGACCACGCTCTCACAGAATACCAGCGTAAAATAGCAGCTTAATGCTGCTGTGTTTCGTGTGGTGAGTGTAGAGAACCGGAGACCCTTTTTACTGGAAAAGAGGCATTCTATCTTAGTCCTCACGGCTGATAACGCATCTGATTTTAAATTCGCAAACGAAGATAGATGTAGATGTCTATGGGCCACAGCAACCACTTACCATCAGGTGGACTCGTTTGTCACCCTTATTCTATAAAAAAAATGTACCCTATTTCACGTACTACTGATTACCAGTGCAAGTGCATCAGTTCTAACGCTCACCAATCCGCTTACTTACTGTAATGAGTATGGGCACATCTTTCTGACTAAGCCAAACTTATTATAATAATGTCCTCCAGACAACTCAACGAAGACTAGCCATCGGCGCAGGACAGCAAGCACAGGTACACTCTCTATTCCCTCACTCTCATAGTCCGACGGGACGGTAAACCGACCCAATCGGAGAAAGATCAGGCGCAAGACCAACGGCTTTACGTGTTTTCCGAGGCACGGGGGTGAAACACCGTCATCTTCCTAACTCCGGACTGCTACTGAGAATTTCTTGACAGAAAACCCAATAACTAATTTTGACCCGACCCGGAATTCGAACCCGGGACCTCATGATCAGCAGTCGCACTATTACAAACACTAGACCAACGAGGCAGCCAAGCCTGACCTATGAAACATATAAATAAATAAATAAATAAAAATCTTCTAAAATAAAGAGACGATTTTGCCCAGATTCAGCAGACAGCATTCAGATAAAGGTATGTAAAGGTCAACCACACTCACCAAGTCTCAAGAGTATAATTATCTATGCTTTAGGGAGGTACCGATCGCACTAAAGGCGTTCCGTTATTGCAAAAGAAGCAGTTATGTTATACAGTTGCAATTACGATGTTACACCGAGTTACGCGTCGGCGGTTGGCAACACCATTGTTTAAGGTTCTCTAGCTGTTAGCAAAATAGAGCGAACATTTTATATTACTATCGCACCGACATTACATTTTTAGTGATTAGCTAGTATTGAAATTTTCAAAATAATGAATTATATTTCTTGTAATACCCTTTTTTTTTTAAATAAAACTATGCGAATTATAAGTAGGCGACAGTGAAAAATTCATCGTGAGTTATGCACTACACTAAAATTTCCAAATAGCGCACCTTCTTGATAAAAACTCGTAATAACTAAAAACTGCGGACGCCAACCCGCCTGCAAAACGTGGCAACTATGGCAAATCTCTCTTATGAGGCAATCTATGAGGGAGGTCTATGTTAAGCAGTGGATTTTTGATAGGTGTAGAGAACCGGAGAACCTTTTCACTGGAAACGAAGTCCTTAGGGATGACAACGCATCTGCATTTTGATTCTTAATCGACGATAAATGTATGTAAATGCCTATAGGCCACAGCATCCACTTACCATCAAGTGGACTGTGTGCTCGTTTGTCACCCTTATTCTATAAAAAAGGATAAAATAAATGAATAAAAGAAAACGAAAAATAAAATTTGTAATTCTAAAAAAACAAAAAAATAACTTATAACGCTATTAAATATTTTATGTTATCGATAAACCACTCCAAACGAAATGCAATCATCGTAGCGTGTGTCCATTATCTATAAGGATTGATAAATCAATATGGCGCCGTGGGGACGATTGTAAATCATCCGCTAAGAAAAAAGTCAATTTTGTCTTTTATCTAATGCCATTCATTAGCAAAGTTATGCGGCTAACAACATTGGGAAATACTGTTATCGATGTCAAAATCTGACAAAAGACGAAGGATACATTTTTTTTCATAAAAACTTAATGGTTGCGGAAAGAACATTTTAGACAGTAAGCATCAAATCGACAGTAATCGATCTGCAGAAAAACTAAAACCACTTTTTTTTTGGTGACAAGTTAGCCACCCGCGAGCAGATTGCAGCTCCTGTGTTATCATGAAAAATAAAAGTTTCAAGTTTTTAAGTTAATTTTGTTACATAAGTGATGTTAGATTTTGTTTATTGTAAATCGACGAATGTTCAGTTAGAATAATACAAAAAACAATTATAAGCACTGACTGCTTTATTTTGGAGTTATCAAATCTCTCATAAATTTGTGTATCTTTTTTACCATTCACGTTATATAAGTAGATATAATATATGGTATTAAATGTGTTTTATCAGTGTCATCATTACAGCCAATCATAATATCATCATCATCATCATTACAGCCCTTCACAAGTCCACTGCTGAACATAGGCCTCCCCCAAGGAATGCCACAAAGCACGGTCCTGAGCCACCTGCATCCATCGACTTCCTGCATGTCTTACCAAGTCGTCACTCCATCTAGTGGGGGGACGCCCTACACTTCATCCGCCAGTACGAGACCGCCACTCGAGAACATTTTTTCCCCATCGGTAGTCGGTTCTTTGAGCTATATGGCCGGCCCATTGCCACTTCAGCTAACTAGTCCGTTGGGCTATGTCGATCACTCTGGTTCTACTGCGGATATCCTCATTTCTAAGTTTATCACGCAGAGAAATGCCGAGCATAGACCTTTCCATAGCTCGCTGAGCAACCTTGAGCTTCCTCATACGGCCAGCAGTGAAGTTGCACACGCACTGGTTGTACAGTCTCGTTTTCAAGTTTTGAGGTATACCTGACGAGAAGATATGCCGTAATGACGACTCCGTGGCGCAGTGGCTTAGCAATGAGTTGCAACGCCAAAGGCCGCGGGTTCGAATCCCGCACGGAACAAGAATTTGTATGGCCTACAAATAATTTTCCGGGTCTGGATGTTTGTCCTTGTGAGATTTATGTATGTAAACTGTCCCCACGATACAGGAGAAAATCCTAGTGTGGAGGTAACGTTTTTTAAAAGAAGAGAAAAAAAGATGTGCCGTAATTTCCCGAACGCTGCCCAGCCGAGTTGAATTCGTCGATTGACTTCTCGGTCGAAGTTGGACTTAGCTGGTCGGACTATTTGTCCCAGGTAAACATACTCGTCAACAACTTCGAGCTTAGTGCTCCCAACAACTACCGGCATTGGTGTGACATAGACATTACACATTCATAATAAATTAAATATTAATAGAAAATACATTGTAACGAATTGTACTAAATAATACATAGTACACAATACAAATATAATAAAATGTTAGGTTTTATCTATAATTATAGGTTTACATCTGCTATACATAACAATTTTGACGAACATTACACTTAAATATATTGAAAACAAAAGGAATCTAATATAACATCTAAGTAAAGCTACAGTAAAATTTAACAAATTTTTCTCTTAAAACTATGTAAAGGGTCGTGAAAGATTTCCAGATCTAGAAATTCTTCGAGCGTACATTATGTCTTTGTAATTTGACTATGCTCTTAAGAAGGGCGAACAATGACCGATATTGGTTCGAGATGATGAGATACAGAAGGATTAGATTATTGGGTGTCTACGATATTTGCGGGATACAAGTAACTACAAATATAGGCCTGAAGGAACAATACGAAGTGAAGAACAACCAGAACCAATTACGAATAGACGTCGTTTCAAACGTCTTTAATCTAAATCTGTGTGAATAATTGGAGGTTATAAGCTAAATATGTCTTGAGAACCGTTGCTGAATAAACTCGAATCGCTGAGATTGTTTACCATAAATAGAGTCCTATGTAATGCATGCGTATTGAAGATTACTACAAACTAGTGCATTATTTAAACAAACAATAGCTGGAGGTAATTTAAAACCTCTAGTGTTTCGATTGATAAAACCTAAAATTTGAGGCTTGTCTAAATGTTAGATGGCTTTATCAATATTTGTGAAATATCAGGTAGTGGATTCTCTTACGCCACCACTACACGACCTTTATTAAATTAAAATGTGGTAGAGTGAATTAAAAACAAATAATGTTATAACAAAATAAATAACATGGAAACATGGTGACTTTCTAAAAACAACGGTTTAAATAATTGAGTAATACTAGTCTGCGATTAACAAATCGTGTCTAGACTCTAGAATGAAGCATAATATAAATTTAGCAATCCCTAGTGTGATTTTATGACCAGTAACTATTGCTAAAAATAAAATGCCGAACGCAAGTATATAACTGGTTAATTTGGTTCGTAAACCGGAGTTTTATGAAAATGGCCTTTGACCCAATATTCGTAAGATTATAAAAGTATGAAATCAGGAGACAATGACACAATTAAAATATTTCGTATCCGTAAAAGACAACGCTTCTCTAGCCTTATTTATTTGAAGTTGGTTGCAAGTGTCTATGGACTGCAGGCGAACTGTAAGTTTGTTCGTCTGATATAGTCGATTTGTTTGTTGTGCTGATAAAAAAGTCTGATATTTGTATGTTCCTATGTTCGTTTGTTTACTTACTTAGATTTATAATAACTACAGCCTTGTTTGCATAGATGGCTCTGTGATACGATAGCTCTTCATCAGTCAATCAAATAATAAAGGGTCAAAAGGGCTCTGCTTTATCTTGTTTTGACAGTTGACATAATAGTAAATATTTTAATCGATTTTAGTATGCTGTAATGTAGTTAGTTTTTTAAGTTGATTTTTCGTAGTTTTACTAATTATTTTCAAAGCTTGTTTGCAATTTTTTTTCTTAATATATTAGTTATAGTACGAGATTGTGTTTTTGTCTCTGTCCTCCTCCTAGTTTTGGTTTTCTAGAGCGGCAAAGCTTAACGTGATCATATTACCCACAAGTACCTTACTTTCCAATTGTGTACCTTTCTTAAACGGCAAAATAGGCAATTTAACCTTTTATTGTACAAGTAAAACCGTTTTAATAAATTCATATTATTCTTTTATGGAAAGATTCGAAAAAATTCTCATAATTTTAATATTAATTAAGTGAACATAATCGTACAAAGAGGAAAAAGGAAAAAATACAAAATATAAAAAAGATTAAAGTAGTATTTCAGTTACACCATACTTGAAGAAAACGGCCAGTATTCTTGCTACGATCCTCAAAAAATTTTAAGGCACACGTGCATGACACCGCGGGGTTTCGTGACGGCTCGCAAATTCGGCTCAGCGTTAATCCGGTTTTTATGACAACTTTCTAGAGATTCCCGCTTTGGGCATCCTTAGATGTGCTAATGGACTTTATTGGTGGTCAATCGATGGTAATACTTGTATTTGATTGATTTGTATTGAACGCGAATGGCGATTGTAGTAAAAGCTTTTATTATTCAAGCATAAAATATACGACCACTTTCTTTGATGTAACTACGTTGTACGTGTTGATAACGTTGTCCACGCAATATTAAACTGATTTACTGTTATTGTTAAAAATCTTGATATTTATTTATAACGTGGTGAAGCCGCGCTGCAGATATATTATGGTTGTAGTTTGAATAAAATAGACCAATATTCTAAGAGTATGTTTACAGCCGAGCTTTTAATTCTTCTTTACACTATGTCTTAGCACCAACTTCAGAATGTGAAATTATTTTATTCTGTTTAGTTTTTTTTAGAGCAGCTATTATTTTTTTACAAAAGATTTTTTAAATGGTAATATTAGCAATGTGTATGTGAGCTGTAGAATTTCAGTACAGGAGGACTAATTTTCAGCCGCGATTTAAAATAATAACATGCACAGCATCACGCCTGTAATAGCCGAGAGGGTAAGTAGAGTCTACACAAAGACCAGCGAGCTACGCGGACTTTTAGCCAAAAAATATGGGCTTAGATGCAAAATTGTGCTGAATGCACAACTACCTTTCTGATAATAACTATCACAAACCCAATGTCCCATTAGCCGGCTTTTACCACGCTAATGCAAGTAACGAAGTTGGCACATTCTTTTTTATTATAAGTAACACGTAAACATGGGATTACACAATTATAATTACAATACAAACCGCCGCGCGCGAGGTCTTCCACGAAACGAATGTGTAATTTTTTTTTATTTTCAAGTCATTATAAAATTATTTATCTACGCGACATGGTATCTTTACAAAGACATGATGTTCGTATGTTGAGTATCAATTATTTATCGATAGAAATAAATAAAATTGAAGTGTCTGTTTGTAATATCAAAATAACAGCTTTTTACTAAATGCATATGAAAATATATACAGTACTTATTACAAAAAAAATTTTTTTTCTGTCTGTCTGTCTGTTAATCGTCTGGTAATCTGTCGGCTAATCTCCGAAGTGGCTTGACCGATTTTGTCGGGACTTCCATTGGCAGATAACTGATGTTATAAGGAGTAACTTAGGCTGCTTTTCGTATAGAGAAAGAATTAGGGTTCCACGCAAAAAAAAATTAAACCCATGAAATCCAATCGTAATAAATTCCACGCGGGTGACGCGGGGAACAGCTAGTATAATATATATTTATGTGTTTTTTCGACATTGTTACGGTATTTGTGTGTGAAGTTCAAACAGAGCGATTTTTCGTAAAGTCTAAATCTAAGTGTGACGTGTTACTGCTGATGTATAGAGCACGTATTGGCGCAGTTGAAATGTAAAAATTCGTGACTTTTGATCACGAGCAGCGATCGCGAGCGAGACCTGGCTGATGACATGTACGTTCCCTTCACAAGTGACTATTGGCGCCAAATCGCGTCTAACATCGACGAATCATTTTAAAAAGTAAATCGATATGTAAATTTTACCCAAAAAGTGTCGATTAGGAAATTTGACAGTCGTGTATTATATTGTATTATAGTGCACGAGTGAGTGCGCAAACACATGTGTAGGTGCACTGCACTCTCTCTTCCCTCATAGCCCATTCGGACGGCAATCTGAGACGACCGGAGATAGATCAGGCGCAGGACCATTGGCTTTAAGTGCTTTCCGAGGCAAGGGGTTGAAACACCGCCAACTTTCCGGCTCCTAGCTGCTACTAAGAATTTCTTGACAGAAAAACCCAATAGCTGATTTTGGTTCGATCCGGGATTCGAACCCTCATCAGAGAGATCGGCAATCGTGCTTACGACCAGTAGACCAACGAAGCAGTGTGTATTATAATACAGCAGTGAAAAGGTCATGTATCATGTGTCCAAATTCTACTTAAGTCTTTATTAAGATTTACACTTATTTAAGACTGGTAAAATTCGGAACCATTCAATGATTTCATATCAAAACCCTTAAAATCCAAATTTTTTGCCAAAATCCTACAAAGCCTTGCGTATTTTTTATTATATATTGTAGCAGTCTACCTGATAGTAAGTGGCCACCTGCAACTTCAAACAAAGAAGAGTACAGATGCGTTGTCACCTCTGAAGACTAAGATGGAATGTCACTCAGCCTGTCTATACTCTTCAGACCGGAACAAAGAAGTGCAAGCACGGCTATTTGGCGGCAAAATAAGGTAATAGGTCCTAGGCAGAAAAGGAGTCCTACCACCTACTAGAGGACATTGTGAAAAATAAACTTACCCAACGCCAATTGTATACAGGGTTATTTTGCAATATACAGCAAAATTTGCAGAGAACATTCAGAATAAGTAATGTAGGCGAATGGTGAAGAAAAATTAATTAAAAATAAATCTCAAACATTGTGTCCTTTTTATTCAGAATTTTTAAATTCAGAATGCGTGGTAATGCATTAATTTTAACTGATTGCCATTCATAATTATCTAACGGCTACTATTTTACTACGCACGCACACATTCTTTTGGATATATCGTGTTTAATAAGATTTTTGGGAAAAAGACATTTAAGTAATTTCTACGTCGTATCCTATAATACAAAAGTACCGTTATCGTTACAGTCTATTAAAGTCCATTGCTGAACATATGCCTCCTTAGGGGATACTTGCCATAGTTATCAGGCTTGTCAAGCGGGTTGGTAACCGCAGTTTTTCATTTTAAGTCGTTATTAGGATGACGCTGCTGGCCATCTCCTTATTTGTTTCCCTCCGTCTCCTCGTACAACACCCACGGGATGGCATACCACCCCATAGGGTAGTGGATGTTCTTACGCCGCCACTACACGGTACACTTGTACATATTGAGAAAAAAAACTATTTGTGTAATTAATAAAATGTCAATATTGATCTATATAACTAATGCAGTTTTCTTCATAGTTTTGTAAGTATATATGCATAATCTTTTAATGTATTAGAAAATAAATGTAAACGAAATTAAGTACAATTAATTTGGAAAATATAATATTTAATATTAATTTTGCCGTAAAAATTATAATAAAATGAGTTTATACAAGTAATGTATAAAGGGATATTTTCAGTATAATTTTATAATAGATTAACCTAAAGTGACCATTAACTAGTGTTGTAAAGCGTTCAATTTTTAATCGCTATAGATGTTATTAGATTCGCTATTAACACCGAGTCGAGTAACCCATACCTCTAACAAATGGCTTTAGATTATATAGGCGAGCGCATTTATATTGCTAGATAATGGTTTGAAAACAAATAGAACAAGATGGCCGCTTTTGCCATGCGTATTAAGAATGTAAGTTTCTTATTTCTGTTTAAGCTTACACGTTGAAACAAATTGCCTCGCTCGCTTCGGCCCATTCATTATTCTTATCATTTACGAATAATTGCGACTGCTAGCCGGTTCGATCGCAATTTTAATAACAAAATTCTTTATTTTACATAAGATTAAAACCATTACTAAATAATTATCAATATAGAAAATATTTCTATTGATTATATGTTATTATATTATAAACGTAAAACTTAATTATATGAGTCAGAGAACCCGATGAGAAGTGATCACTCTTGTCCTAATCCATATGATAATTATATAATAATATCTATCATTAAACGGGTTGTCACTTGTCACTCCTGAGGTTTAATATGCTATAATTGAGTTTTCAGTTCTTATTGCTCACCATAGGATGCGCAGAAACATTACTTAAAGCTACTATTTTATTGTGGTATTATGGGAAAGCATCCTTCCCCGAGATCGTGCAGTCTTCTTTACTAATTGCAACATGCTGTTTTTGTAATAGTAGAATGACATTTTCATAATTACCACAATCATGACAAGGTCGGCTAAACAGTTAATATGATATCTATATGTATGAACGATATACGACATTTCTTCAACATTTTATTTACAACACCTTAACGCAATATTATTTTCTGCACGGTTCTCAAATAAATACATTGTAGTAACAGCAACTCCGCCCACAAAACCGCACGCTTCTGTCTAAACAACTTCATTGAACCTGACGTAATCAAAAAATGTTTAATTGAGATATATATAAGTAAACCAGTATAGTGTGCTTCTGTTAAAGTAAATTAACACACGTGGTTACGTGGGAGTAAATTTCGGGTTTATGATCTTAATGGACACTAGATATTTCACGCCCAATCTGACATTTTTAAATATATTAATTCCGCCATGCCCGCATCAGTATAGGATTAATCAATTTTTGTAACTTGAGTTACAAAGCTTTTAGTGCGATACGATAACCAACGTTGATAAATTTCTTGAAAGTGAAGAAGTAAATTCTGAAATGGCATATTTCTAAAAGCTGTCAACATTACAAATCGTTTCAAGTTTCATAGATAAAATATGTTTTAAGAGAGAAAGAAACAAATTTTAAATGCGTCGTTATCGAACATTTAAGTGTAATTAAAAGTATTCTATTATTTTATTCATTTTTTAAAAACGTTGAACACTATGATTTTCTCGTGTATCGCGAAGGCAGTTTAAATACATAAATTTCACAAGAACAAACATCCAGACCCGAAACAATTATTTGTAGGCCATACAAATACTTTTACCGTGCAGGATTCGAACTCGCGGCCCTCACCGCCGCAACTCTTTGCTAAGCGCATTGTAATATTAAAAGTAAATTTGTAAAGTGTATTTCGAAGCATGAGAAGTCCGCCAATACGCACTGGAAGTAATGCGGCGGACTAATTACTCCATAAACCTCTCAAAAACAAAAGGAAATCTGTACCTGTAGCACTAGGGCTTATGTAGACTGTATGGACGTATGTAACTTTACTCTACTTAAAAGTATATTATTTTGTTCGCCGTATAAATTCGGCGTAAGAGAATTCACTTCCCTATATCATCCCGTGGGTGTCGTAAGAGGCGACAGAGAGAAACTAAAACAAGAGATGTAGAGCAGCATTTTTCTAGATGATAATGCTCCCAGACAGATAACTCTATACCTATTTCTGCCGCCAAATAGCAGTTCTTGCACTACTGTGTTAAAAAAGTATAGAGAGTCAGACTAATCATAGGCTGTGAGGTATTCCATTTTAATCTTCAGAGGTGACAATGCATCTGTAGCCTTCTTTGTTTGAAGTCGGCTGCAGGTATCCATGGACTGCAGTAGCCACTTACCATCAGGTGGACTGTAAGGTCGTGTCACTTTAGTTTTATAAATAACCGGCTAAGTGCGAGTCGGACTCGCGCATGAAGGGCTCCGTACCATCGCAATACACGTTTCTAGTAGAGGAGCCCCTTTTTAATTTTTAATTTATTTTAATTTTTATTATTTTTTTGTTATAGCGGCAATAGAAATACACATTCTGTGAAAATTTCAACTGTCTACCTATTACGGATCGTGAGACACAGCCCGCTGACAGATAGACAGACGGACGGATGGACAGCGGAGGCTTAGTAACAGGGTCCCGTTGGATACCCTTTGGGTACGGAACCCTAAAAAAGCTTCTTCCAGATAACAACTAAAAAAATGTGCGTCAGCTGCGACGCATCACTGGAGTTTACTCCTGAAAAACGATTGTCTTAACATATTTATTTATTAATTTTATAAAATATATTACATAAAAATATATGACTCATATTACATTATTCATTATTTTATTATATGAGATGCGCGAGTACGCTGCGCGGAAGCAAACAATAACGGCTTTACTTTTTGTTAATGCTTGACTTTACTGCTTATCTATTTTTCATACCGTACGCTATATATGAAACAATTCTTAAGGAGTAAACTCCGATAAACTCCAAAAATAAAAATCTACTTTTGTTAACCAGCCTGCCAAGCGTGGCAGCTAAACAAAATCCCTCCTAAGACGCAATTTATGGGGTAAGTCAATGTTCAGTTGTGGACTTATTTTCTTCAAATATGTGAAGGCACTAATAACAACCAATAATTTAGATAAATCTTTGTTTTAAAGTTCACATATTAATATATTCACTATTCACTGTTCAATTATTCACTTTTTTACACCTAAAATAAACATATCTCACTGTGACTAATTTTTGAAAGTTGAAAGTTACGTTTCCTGTTGCATAGATGTTTACTGAGCGGGATAATAAAAATATTTGTGTAAGTACGTGCATTGTGCAATTAGATTTAATTATATTTTATTAAAATTATTGCTATAAAATACGATGTTTTATCTGACGGAGGCGAGCCAGCCTTACCTGTAGTTGTGATGCATATAGATAGACACGCGTGCTTATGTGCGTAACTGCAGCTAACATTTACAACTTTGATGAAAATAATACGTACGTATAAAATTTAGAAGAGTTTACAATTAAAATAAATTTATTAATATCTAAATCAAACATGGATCCTGTGAGAAAATGATTACTCTAGCGTTCATTAAATCGGACATAAAATAAGCAATACATAATTAGAAATACATGATTACATGTTACAGTCAAACTAACGCTGTGCTGTTTAGCAAAGGTCACAATAATTTTCTTACCTCGCTGCATATAACTTTTCCAGTTGACTTTGCACTATGACAGTACTCAATAATATTGTTGTAACAATGTACTGTCGAGTTTACGCACACTAAAGCAATATGCATGTGCCCCTACACTCACAACTGAGAGCAATCCACCATCGTAGGGTTAAAGCATCCCTGCGTATCAATTGCGCGCCTCACAACGTGAAGGAGTGCTCTACTCTCGATATGTGGCCATACCCCAATTTCGCTACATAAAATCGTTCTTGTACTTTAATCTAGATATCAAATCCATATTATTATTAATGTTACAATAACTCCATACATTGAATTATAAGAATAGTTTATTTTCTAATTGATTCACTTTAGATTACATAACAAAAAAAAAAAATTGGTTGCCTGTAAAGTCGGTATACGGGCGAAAGTTTTACGTGACAACGACTTTGAGTGGTAAAATAATTTTATTATGTCTGTCTCTCTCGCTCTTAGGCGGGCTAACCATGCCCGAGTGGAAGGGACGCGTGCCTCTCACTCGCTCTCATTGTGAGCGCATAACGTGTGAGCGGAGCGTAACGCAGTTTCTTGAAGTGTCACCCGGCAAACCAATTTATAAGACGTTGTCACGTCAAAATAATGTAAGTGAAAAAATATATGGACTGCCGTCCGTTGGTCTATGCGTCGGTGAGTCTTCTCGCTTAATAGAAATGTAAGCAATAGATTGAGATATACAGTATTAAATAAGATTCCATATATTCTAAGGAGAATCCCTATAGAGAATATTGATTTTTATTATTGAACTCAACACCGTTTAAAAGTTATTAATGAAAGTCAATCCGATTCTCTGTTTTTTTTTCTTGTAAAAAATTATCGTCACTATTTTTATTTTTTTCATCAAAATTAAATGAAACGCTCATGAGGCGTGCACTTTTGGATTTTCCAAACTATTTTATTATTTATGATATTTAGCGCAACTACTGTCCCTGTTAATTATTGTTCTTTACATTTTAGTTACAGTAATGTGGTGACAGCAAGGAAATGGTACTTGTTAGCAACAGCAGTGGAATAGCGCGTCTGAAAATAAATTATAGAACCGGAAACCCTTTTTTAATGGAAAAGAGGCATGCCATCTTAGTCCTCAGTCCTTACTGACAGCGCGTATGCATTTTGATTCTTAATCCAGGATAAATGTAGATGTCTATGGGCCACAGCATCCACTTACCATCAGGTGGACTGTAAGGTCGTGTCACTTTAGTTTTATAAATAACCGGCTAAGTGCGAGTCGGACTCGCGCATGAAGGGCTCCGTACCATCGCAATACACGTTTCTAGTAGAGGAGCCCCTTTTTAATTTTTAATTTATTTTAATTTTTATTATTTTTGTTATAGCGGCAATAGAAATACACATTCTGTGAAAATTTCAACTGTCTACCTATTACGGATCGTGAGACACAGCCCGCTGACAGATAGACAGACGGACGGATGGACAGCGGAGGCTTAGTAACAGGGTCCCGTTGGATACCCTTTGGGTACGGAACCCTAAAGAAGCATCTTCCAGATCGCAGCTGACGCACAACTAAAAAAATGTGCGTCAGCTGCGACGCATCACTGGAGTTTACTCCTGAAAAACGATTGTCTTAAAATAAATACAATAGGCAAAGGAAGTAAATGAGCCCACATATTTATTAATTAATTTTATAAAATATATTACATAAAAATATATGACTCATATTACATTATTCATTCTTTTATTATATGAGATGCGCGAGTACGCTGCGCGGAAGCAAACCATAACGGCTTTACTTTTTGTTAATGCTTGACTTTACTACTTATCTATTTTTCATACCGTGCGCTATATATGAAATAATTCTTAAGGAGTAAACTCCGATAAACTCCAAAAATAAAATATCTACTTTTGTTAACCAGCCTGCCAAGCGTGGCAGATCCCTCAACAACAAAATCCCTCCTAAGAAGCAATTTATGGGGTAAGTCAATGTTCAGTTGTGAACTTCTCTGGTAAGCTGTAATGATGACGACGATATTTTCTTCAAATATGTGAAGGCACTAATAACAACCAATAATTTAGATAAATCTTTGTTTTAAAGTTCACATATTAATATATTCACTATTCACTGTTCAATTATTCACTTTTTTACACCTAAAATAAACATATCTCACTGTGACTAATTTTTGAAAGTTGAAAGTTACGTTTCCTGTTGCATAGATGTTTACTGAGCGTGATAATAAAAATATTTGTGTAAGTACGTGCATTGTGCAATTAGATTTAATTATATTTTATTAAAATTATTGCTATAAAAATACGATGTTTTATCTCACGGAGGCGAGCGAGCCTTACCTGTAGTTGTGATGCATATAGATAGACACGCGTGCTTATGTGCGTAACTGCAGCTAACATTTACAACTTTGATGAAAATAATACGTACGTATAAAATTTAGAAGAGTTTACAATTAAAATAAATTTATTAATATCTAAATCAAACATGGATCCTGTGAGAAAATGATGACTCTAGCGTTCATTAAATCGGACATAAAATAAGCAATACACAATTAGAAATACATGATTACATGTTACAGTCAAACTAACGCTGTGCTGTTTAGCAAAGGTCACAACAATTTTCTTACCTCGCTGCATATAACTTTTCCAGTTGACTTTGCACTATGGCAGTACTCAATAATATTGTTGTAACAATGTACTGTCGAGTTTACGCACACTAAAGCAATATGCATGTGCCCCTACACTCACAATTGAGAGCAATCCAACATCGTAGAGTTAAAGCATCCCAGCGTATCAATTGCGCGCCTCACAACGTGAGGGAGTGCTCTACTCTCGATATGTGGCCATACCCCAATTTCGCTACATAAAATCGTTCTTGTACTTTAATCTAGATATCAAATCCATATTATTATTAATGTTACAATAACTCCATACATTGAATTATAAGAATAGTTTATTTTCTAATTGATTCACTTTAGATTACATAACAAAAAATAATGTAAGTGAAAAAATATATGGACTGCCGTCCGTTGGTCTGTGCGTCGGTGAGTCTTCTCGCTTAATAGAAATGTAAGCAATAGATTGAGATATACAGTATTAAATAAGATTCCATATATTCTAAGGAGAATCCCTATAGAGAATATTGATTTTTATTATTGAACTCAACACCGTTTAAAAGTTATTAATGAAAGTCAATCCGATTCTCTGTTTTTTTTTCTTGTAAAAAATTATCGTCACTATTTTTATTTTTTTCATCAAAATTAAATGAAACGCTCATGAGGCGTGCACTTTTGGATTTTCCAAACTATTTTATTATTTATGATATTTAGCGCAACTACTGTCCCTGTTAATTATTGTTCTTTACATTTTAGTTACAGTAATGTGGTGACAGCAAGGAAATGGTACTTGTTAGCAACAGCAGTGGAATAGCGCGTCTGAAAATAAATTATAGAACCGGAAACCCTTTTTTTTAATGGAAAAGAGGCATGCCATCTTAGTCCTCAGTCCTTACTGACAGCGCGTATGCATTTTGATTCTTAATCCAGGATAAATGTAGATGTCTATGGGCCACAGCATCCACTTACCATCAGGTGGACTGTAAGGTCGTGTCACTTTAGTTTTATAAATAACCGGCTAAGTGCGAGTCGGACTCGCGCATGAAGGGCTCCGTACCATCGCAATACACGTTTCTAGTAGAGGAGCCCCTTTGTAATTTTTAATTTATTTTAATTTTTATTGTTTGTTGTTATAGAGGCAATAGAAATACACATTCTGTGAAAATTTCAACTGTCTACCTATTACGGATCGTGAGATACAGCCCGCTGATAGATAGACAGACGGACGGACGGACAGCGGAGGCTTAGTAACAGGGTCCCGTTGAATACCCTTTGGGTACGGAACCCTAAAAAAGCTTCTTCCAGATAACAACTAAAAAAATGTGCGTCAGCTGCGACGCATCACTGGAGTTTACTCCTGAAAAACGATTGTCTTAAAATAAATACAATAGGCAAAGGAAGTAAATGAGCCCACATATTTATTAATTAATTTTATAAAATATATTACATAAAAATATATGACTCATATTACATTATTCATTCTTTTATTATATGAGATGCGCGAGTACGCTGCGCGGAAGCAAACCATAACGGCTTTACTTTTTGTTAATGCTTGACTTTACTACTTATCTATTTTTCATACCGTGCGCTATATATTAGAAACAGTTCTTAAGGAGTAAACTCCGATAAACTCCAAAAATAAAAATCTACTTTTGTTAACCAGCCTGCCAAGCGTGGCAGCTAAACAAAATCCCTCCTAAGACGCAATTTATGGGGTAAGTCAATGTTCAATTGTGGACTTATTTTCTTCAAATATGTGAAGGCACTAATAACAACCAATAATTTAGATAAATCTTTGTTTTAAAGTTCACATATTAATATATTCACTATTCACTTTTCAATTATTCACTTTTTTACACCTAAAATAAACATATCTCTCTGTGACTAATTTTTGAAAGTTGAAAGTTACGTTTCCTGTTGCATAGATGTTTACTGAGCGTGATAATAAAAATATTTGTGTAAGTACGTGCATTGTGCAATTAGATTTAATTATATTTTATTAAAATTATTGCTATAAAAATACGATGTTTTATCTGACGGAGGCGAGCCAGCCTTACCTGTAGTTGTGATGCATATAGATAGACACGCGTGCTTATGTGCGTAACTGCAGCTAACATTTACAACTTTGATGAAAATAATACGTACGTATAAAATTTAGAAGAGTTTACAATTAAAATAAATTTATTAATATCTAAATCAAACATGGATCCTGTGAGAAAATGATTACTCTAGCGTTCATTAAATCGGACATAAAATAAGCAATACACAATTAGAAATACATGATTACATGTTACAGTCAAACTAACGCTGTGCTGTTTAGCAAAGGTCACAATAATTTTCTTACCTCGCTGCATATAACTTTTCCAGTTGACTTTGCACTATGGCAGTACTCAATAATATTGTTGTAACAATGTACTGTCGAGTTTACGCACACTAAAGGAATATGCATGTGCCCCTACACTCACAATTGAGAGCAATCCAACATCGTAGAGTTAAAGCATCCCAGCGTATCAATTGCGCGCCTCACAACGTGAGGGAGTGCTCTACTCTCGATATGTGGCCATACCCCAATTTCGCTACATAAAATCGTTCTTGTACTTTAATCTAGATATCAAATCCATATTATTATTAATGTTACAATAACTCCATACATTGAATTATAAGAATAGTTTATTTTCTAATTGATTCACTTTAGATTACATAACAAAAAATAATGTAAGTGAAAAAATATATGGACTGCCGTCCGTTGGTCTATGCGTCGGTGAGTCTTCTCGCTTAATAGAAATGTAAGCAATAGATTGAGATATACAGTATTAAATAAGATTCCATATATTCTAAGGAGAATCCCTATAGAGAATATTGATTTTTATTATTGAACTCAACACCGTTTAAAAGTTATGAATGAAAGTCAATCCGATTCTCTGTTTTTTTTTCTTGTAAAAAATTATCGTCACTATTTTTATTTTTTTCATCAAAATTAAATGAAACGCTCATGAGGCGTGCACTTTTGGATTTTCCAAACTATTTTATTATTTATGATATTTAGCGCAACTACTGTCCCTGTTAATTATTGTTCTTTACATTTTAGTTACAGTAATGTGGTGACAGCAAGGAAATGGTACTTGTTAGCAACAGCAGTGGAATAGCGCGTCTGAAAATAAATTATAGAACCGGAAACCCTTTTAATGGAAAAGAGGCATGCCATCTTAGTCCTCAGTCCTTACTGACAACGCGTATGCATTTTGATTCTTAATCCAGGATAAATGTAGATGTCTATGGGCCACAGCATCCACTTACTATCAGGTGGACTGTGTGCTCGCTTGTCACCGTTATTCTATAAAAATATCGTAGTTCGTATGTTACGATCATTAGGTTATATTCGCTTTTATATTTTTTCTGTTTATTTTATTCATGTTTCATTTGCGTTCACTGTATAATACAACAATCTTATACAGTTTTGACCTTTATACGACAAATTCGCTCTATATAGCCTCTTTAAAGTAAAACACAATCTGTACACGAATCTCATGTACAAATGTCTACCTTTAATTACCAAAAACTTCAAACACAAATGCTATAAAACTTTTTTTTAACTTCAATCTATCTTAACCAATCAGAAAAACAAGTACAACCGGAACCAATCGACGTAATAGCTTTCGAACTTAATATTATTAAGATTATAAAGTCGGGGCAAAGGAAACCGGCTGTCAAAATCATTTAACTGAATTGCCACAACACAAAGAATGAGCCATTGTGGTGTTACAAAAGTTTGACCTGCCATTATTCTCGGTGGAACTTGTGCCCTGCGAGAGAAAAGAAACGCTTTTGAAGCTTTATGGCATTTGAATAGACGGTTAATGGCCAGCGATCTTTATTAGATCGACGTTTGCTGAACGTTTTTTCAATTGTTCAAACACTATCATTGTTTCAAAGTCATGTTTCCCATGACCCGAGCTAATGGCGATTTGCATTATTAAGCTCATAACGATGTTTTCATGAAAATATCTTTGAGACGTATAAAATAAAAAGTATATTTTGTGCTCCATATTACTTCGTGGATATCGCATAATATATATATAACTATATAATACAAAAAAGAACAAGGAAATTTCCTATAGATAAAAAATACCCGATTGATTTTTAACCGACATAAACAAAGGAGAAGACTTACTGTATGTTCTTATTGTATTCGACTGTATGTTTTTTTTGTATTTACACTATATCTTCGTCAGTTGTGAAACGATTTTAATGTTTTTTTTTTTATTAAATAGGTTTATACTTCACCCATATAAATTTGGAGAAAACATCCACCTCTAATGGTAGCAAAATAGGGACCACAGAACACAATTACTCTCTACCAAGAGATAGGGACTGAAATTATTAATGTTACTATTTAGATAACAATGAGATTGTCATATTCCTCAGTGCACTCAAAAAAACTTTTGATAAAAAGTAGAACTGGCTACAATGAACTAAAAACAAAAAAAATGATTTGACATTCCAAAGTCGTTCTAAGATATAATGTATTGAAGAATTAAATGATTTCAGAATGTGAAATTATTTTATGCTTCTTATTTTTATGAAAACGGCTTTTACTTTTTGTTAACAGATAATAATTTTTGTCATTTGGTTTTTACTTCTCACCCACGTCGAATTCACACAACTAAATTATACCATCCGTTGTAAATTAAAGAATTAAGCGTGGGACGAGCTTATAACATGTACCGAATCAGCATGACATCCTGACAAGGTACTGAAGAACGCATCAATAAATCCCCGGTGAAGCTTCGAAAGTTTTGAGAGTATTTAATTATAATAAATGCATGTCGCGTGCCTCGTACCGCCGTGTAAGGACAAGCCGTTACATAAATTCAGAATTACCTTAGATGGTTTGTAATAGCAATACCTCATATAGTGTTTTCGGGAGACATCTGTATCTCTTTTTATAAATGATGTTACATCATATCTACAAATTTGTCAAAGCGGTTCAAAGCACCGTATTACTAAATGTAACCTACTTCATTCATTTTACACTACATTCATTTTATCTCACTCATTACAGCTCAAAGTCTACTGCTAAATATGGGCCTTCTCCTTATATTGATTCATAGGGAAGACGCATGTTAATAATTCTATGATCTATATATTAGTATTAGGTACTAATATTTGTTAATACCTACATTATGAAAAGTAAATGAAATATTGAGTATTTAGAAATAGAGGAATATGCAATAGAACTCCCAATCTGAATTCAAAGATTCTTTACCAAATATACTCAACACTGTTATTTCTAAAGAAACAGACTAGGTATAATATTAAATCTTAGTTGTTATTAAAACTTAAGACAACATATTTTGTTACATGTCCGATATACATCTGTCGAGACTTCATTATCAATTTCCAAAAATTAATCCTCAAAATCATCTAACAAACATGGTCACCCCACAGCGGATATTGTTTTTAAAATATCCCACGCAGTAACGGACAGTAACGTGCACCGTCCATAAAGCGAGGCACGTCGTGCTCCCGGTTGTGTCCCAGGTTCAACCTCCACCGTTATGTCGACGATGTCGCCGCATCGACCGCGCCGGACGCAAACAAACAGTCGGCGTAGATATTCCATGTCGAAACACAAAATCGTGACTGAAAATGATAACGGGGAACTCTTTTCGTTTACAAGTTAATACTGGATCGTTCCGTTCACCTTTATCGTTTACATGGACGAAATGATACGAGAAACAAACCTAAGGGTCGACAATTCAATATGCAGGATACGATGACGGTGTTGGTGTCTCAGACCAACAAAGAAAGAAAAAGGGAACGCTGCGTACATTTCAATTGATGCCAAAACCAAACAAAAACCATGCTCTACTTATTGAAAAAGCAAAATATTTTGA
Organism: Parnassius orleans; assembly: GCA_029286625.1. Taxonomy (NCBI): domain Eukaryota; kingdom Metazoa; phylum Arthropoda; class Insecta; order Lepidoptera; family Papilionidae; genus Parnassius; species Parnassius orleans. Next base: position 2,943,575 of record JAGSMP010000137.1, read on the forward strand.
TACAAAACCTGGATTAGATAGACTAACATATTATTATTAAAGAATAGCAATTATCCCACCTAGACAAAGAGTGTAGCTCTTTACTCATGTGGTGTAGTTTTCCTCAGTGGAGTTCCTACTTAATACACGGTACATGTATTGTAGTCAAATTTTCTTGAATTCCGAAATTCAGTCACAACTGTTTTGTCTGGTGGAGTTTATGGCCTGGTATCTAGACCTTTAGGCCAAGTCTTAGGTATTTTTATTCGGTTTATTATAACTTCCCCAAATGTTTATTTATCCTTCATAGTACACTGCTTCACAATATGTTGATGCGTCACATTGTGCAGCCCTTGGGAGATTTTGACGGCAACTTGAGTCAGCAGACAGCTGACAGTTGGCGATGGTATCTCAAGGCGCCTAAGCAGATAGACACCTTATCTTGAGAATCACATCACCATCAGAGCACTTGTTTCACCGTTTCCACTAATAGTTCAGATGCGCAGACACTTAATACACAAAATCGCAACACTTTTACATATCAAAATCCACTTCAAACCATTATTCAAACAATAATACAGGAGCAGCAAACCGCCGCCAATTAAGTTCCCGCCAAAACTCCCTGGTGGTGCTTGTGATTCTCCTCGTGTTGCCACTGTATAATCCTTAACTACAGCGTAAAATGGACACGGATAGGCAAATGAGTATTGCTATGTAAGCATATTATGCTTTTGATACTATACCTTCTCTTGTGCGTTTCTCAAGAATATTTAAAATGGTCGCCGATTTGCGAAATCGCCCAGGGGAAGATCATCTTATAACTGGACTTTAATATATACGATTAACCTTCCACTTAAATTGAAAACATTATTTCGGTAATAAAAATAAAACTTGGAATATAATCTTGCAATTATCAACCACCGAAAGATGTCCGTATCAATAAAAAAAATCAGTTTCGCATCTCTTACGACCTTGCCAGGTCGAATATTAAACATATTATCACGCTAATTTTTGATTTCCGCGAAATTCGCCACGGAGAAACCACTCGTACCATGTCAGAAATTAAAAAGAATCCGACACGAATTCAAACGATCTAACGTAGTGTCTGTCTATACGGGTTTTTTAAGGGATGCAACCTGCAATACAGGGCAATGACCGTTCGTCCCGACAAAAGCAAAAAGTCCATCCAGTTTACAAATATTTGGTAAAACAAATACTAACCCTTTTAAACGACTCTTTAAAGCGTGTGCGCAAGAGTCCTATTACCAGCTCCTTCAATGAAGAATGTGCTTTTTCCCGTGACTTCCTGTATCGCAATATATGAAAATAGATACTGCAAGTACTTTAATATTATGAAATTAACAAAAACTTAATTTACAAAAATAGGCCATTTTTATTCGTCTCTAAAAAAGGGAAAAAATGTCGATCTCGACGTATTTTTTAAACGCAATATATCTCTCTGTTTTTTGTAATAATTAATCGCTAAAAAAAGATTATATATTAGTAAGTATTTTAATAAAATTACAAATTAAAATTAATCTTACCCTCATGCATCCTACGTAGGTGATGTCGTAGTGCCAAAAGGCGAGATGTTAGTTACTGCTATTTTTTTATAGAATAAGGGTACAAACGAGCACACAGTCCACCTGATGGTAAGTGGATGCTATGGCCCATAGATATCTACATTTATCCTCGATTAAGAATCAAAATTAATATAATTAATTTAATTAATATAATAATATCATTGTCATTCTTTCATAAAAATACCATATTCATAACGAAGGCACAATGTCAATTGCAACACATTTAAATTAAAAAATCAATAAACTTTATTGATTAAAGTGTGGTGATCACGGCTTTCTAATTAGACCGATGCTTGAGCATTCTCTCAAATTGTACAAAAGTCAATTGTCAAAGTCTAAGTCAACTTTTTTTTAAATTTAGGCTTGTTTCAATCTCTTAGAAAGTGGATGCTGTGGCCCATAGACATCTACATTTATCCTCTATTAAGAATCAAAATTAATATAATTAATTTAATTAATATAATAATATCATTGTCATTCTTTCATAAAAATACCATATTCATAACGAAGGCACAATGTCAATTGCAACACATTTAAACTCAAAAATCAATAAACTTTATTGATTAAAGTGTGGTGATCACGGCTTTTAATTAGACCGATGCTTGAGCATTCTCTCAAATTGTACAAAAGTCAATTGTCAAAGTCAAAGTCAACTTTTTTTTTTAATTTAGGCTTGTTTAAATCTCTTATGAACATCAAAATCTACACGTCTTAACAACCATCAGTGGAATCTCACTAGGTTTGTGGCATTTCATAGAAAATATTTGCAACACTCGTCATAAGTTGGTTAATAAAATAAATATTTGGGTCCTTACATATGAAATTAGCGTTTTGTCATACTGACCACTTTGATCTGAAATATCTCCTCTTTGGTTAAGAATTCCAAATTCCAAATTTATAAATTCATTTAGCTGGTACATTTGAGTTTTGAAAACAGTCATTCATTTGTTTTTTCCTCATTATTTTATTCTTTGGCGTCGCTTATTACCGCACAATGGAAAACATGAAATATCGGTATATTTACGAGTACGAGTTCTACCGTGGCACCAGTGCTGCAGAAACAGCTCGAAGGATTAATGATGTGTACGGCGCTGGTGTCACAAAAGAAAGCACGGTACGTTTTTGGTTTCAACGTTTTCGTTCTGGAAATTTCGACCTTCAGAACAAACCCCGTGGACGGCCGGAGACCAAAGTGGAAAATGAAGAATTAAAGGCTATTGTGGAAGCCGATCCATCACAAAGCACTTCAGAGATAGCTGCAGGCTTCGGGGTAAGTGATAAAACTGTATTAATCCACTTGAAGCAAATCGGGAAAGTAAAAAAACTTGAACGATGGGTACCACACACTGCACAACAAACAACCACTAAGTTAGATGAGCTACAATTGGAATTTCTGCGACATCCACCGTACTCCCCGGACCTTGCTCTAACAGATTATAATTTTTTCCGGAATTTGGACAACTTCTTACAAGGAAAAAAATTCAACTCCGATGCGGCAGTCCAAACCGCCTTCAAAGAGTTTATTGATTCTCGCCCCCATGGTTTTTTTAGTAAAGGGATCAATGAACTACCTATGAGATGGCAAAAGTGCATAGATAACAACGGTGCATACTTTGATTAATTAAATATATTTTACAAAAAAAATGACTTTATATTTCTCCCGTACAAAACGCCAATTTCATATGTAAGAACCTAATAAATAAACAAACAAACAATAACACTTAGTAGTGTGAATATTTGTCCAAAATTTGGCTTTAAACTCAGTAGTTATTTAGCAAGCATAGTATACCAACTACTAGGCTATGAACTCATTAAAACATAGCAAAATTTAGCCCTTAAAGAAAAGGTTTAACAACAAAGAAACAGTGGGAACCTGTTTAGATTCGATCACGATTAAAATGTAACGAATAGGTAAGAGGTGAAATGTTTCGCAGCGTAAAATACACCGTTTTGTTTCCCCCAGTCATTGTTCTAGTCGTTCCGGACGCGTAATGTCTGGGCTTGTTCTATGAAACAAATAGTAATTTATATCTTCTCGTAAACGTAAACAAATAAGAATGGTACACGTGATATGCATTTGAAATCGGTGAACAAAGATTTTTTTAGTCTAGACGAGTTTTTCAGTTGAAAACGTTTTATAATAATTAAACTTTTTTTCTAGAAAGGTAATATTAAAAAAAATAAAAACATGCGTGAGTGTCGTGGAACACTCGGTTGGAACGAAGTTCCTTTCGTAGTATATTATTATTGATAAACGTATTATATAATTGATTAACAAATACAAATAAATGAATTACTAGCGTCCATTAAAATGAAGCGTCATTTAAAATAATATTTCTTTCATGGCAAGATAAGAAAAAGTGCGAGGGAGATGGATATTATTCCATCTCGCTCGCACTATAGAAAGGGAGTCGTGACGGAAAAATCTTACACTTTATCGCGCCTAGCCCCCATCCGCTAAATTCGTACCGTGCGATAAGGAACCAAAAATTATACTTATTAGTTTCGGAAGTCGGTTCTTAGACAGAGTGTATCTAAGAATATAAGACTCGACTTCAAATGCTATTATGAGGAAATTATTTTATAGATTTTTGTTTTTGTAGTCGGTCATTAATAAATTTACCCTTTTAAGTGACTAATATTGGGGAAGGTCTATGTTCAGCAGTGGACTTATGAAGGGCTGTAATGAAGATAATGATGACGATGAAGTGGATAATATCACAAGTTTAAGTTAACAACTAGAATATCGTTTAAATAGTTACTAAACTTCACCCCCTATTTTTAAGCCTCAGGGGTTAATTTTTTCTTAAAATTCATATGAGACCACCAATGAAGAATAAGAAAAATATTCATAAAAGAAGAATCACAATTCACAATCAAGTTTCACAAAAACATACATAAAAAAACAAACGCGTCGAATATGGAACCTTTTCGTTTTTGGAACTCAGTAAAAAAATATAAAGATCAGTCTAGAAAGAAAAACATTTAAGATTGCAATTAAAAATTGAATTCGTGCTGGCAGCGGGATCGGACTAATCTTTGAAATGACTTGATGACCGATTACGATGAAATTTCACTAACCGATAAAGAGCAGTGCCAGTAGTGATCTAGGCTATATTTTATCCCAAAATTTGAAGGATTTTTATTTTGAAGATTGATTTGTGAAATGGGAAGAATGATAAATTTCCCCTTTTCTTTCAACGGCCAAACTAACACTTTTTATCCTTAAGTTAAATAATATGTTCCATTTAATGAACAATTAAGCAATCACAAAATTAACTAGTATGAACATGTCTAATTTAGTAATAAGCCCACGGATAGTCCTGACATATTCACTCAAAGTCCTAACGTCTGGTTACCACAGTTACGTCGCAACTATATAACTTTATACGGATGCAAAGTGTAAATAACACATTATTAACCAATCATTCAATTCATGCAGCATATATTTGTTTAACACGGAAAAGGAAGACTTCTAGGTTAAAGTTCACTTCCTTCAGCAAAATACTGTTAAAAAAAATGGAATAAGAATAACTAGAAGTGAACATTTTAATTTCGCCTGCTCTTTGAAATTTTTGAATAAATGTTATAATGAAAGAAGAAAATACTAACGTCAAAATTGTCGATATAATACGCTTCATCCGTTGTCGAATAAATTAAATTTACTAAAACAAAATAATATTAAAACCTAATTTAAGAAGATCAAATCATAAATGCCTTAACAAATAAAGCATAATTATTGACAAACCGTGAAGGAGACTGGATATCGTTATAATAACTTTAATTGATAAATCTATTAACAAGTTTCCCCCAAATAATTCTTGCCCGCATGTAGTACACCCTGCTGATAAACGTTGGAGGCTTTGGTGGACCGACTGGTGGCAGAAAATCTATACAAAAACGTTGAACTTGAATATCACAGATCGGTAATAAAAAGGCGGCATTCATCATCATCATTTTACGTGGTAGAGCCATGCTGCAGCTATATTACTGGTATAGTTGTAGCACGAATGGGTCGGCTCGACCGGGGTAGGACCACGCTCTCACAGAATACCAGCGTAAAATAGCAGCTAACGCTGCTGTGTTTTTATGATGAGTGTAGAGGACCGGAGCCCCTTTTTACTGGAATCGAGGTATTCCATCTTAGTCCTCACGTGTAACAACGCATCTGCATTTTGATTCGTAATCAAGGATAGATGTAGATGTCTATGGGCTACAGCAACCACTTACCATCAGGTGAACTGTGTGCTCGTTTGTCACCCTTATCAAAAAAAAAGTCATCATTACAGCCCTTCACAAGTCCAGTGCTTAACATAGGCCTCCCTCAAGGAATGCCACAAAGCACGGTCCTGAGCCACCTGCACCCATCGATTTCCTGCATGTCTTACCAGGTTAAAAGCAGCAATACCAGTGCCTAATCTGGTGACTGTGGGCGAATCTTCAAAGAAATGCACGCCAGGGGGCTCATTTTTATAAAGTAGAAGTTGATTTAAAACGTTCTTTTAAAGAAAAATAATATAATACAAAAATTTTCCAATAAACGATTTAAAAATTATTTTTTCTAAAGCAATCTGAAGTGCGCTTAAATTATTCCGTAATTAAAACACAAGTCTCATCTAGAAATATTAAATAAACATAATTCAAAACACAATAGTTATTGTTAGCCTTTTTGCGGGAATTTATGAATATTTATAATATGTATGAGATAATTTACGCCACTGCGAAAAGGTCTTGAACGTGAGACTGTGTTTTACGTGGCTTTTCATAGTCAAATTGCGGTTGATGACAGACGTCATAATGTAAGATATTGTCCAATGTCTCCGTTAATTTTGCCAGCTATTCTTTGTAATAATGTTAAAAACAATTACATTATTTTCAAAAGCATAGATGATTATCACTGAGCTACTGCCAAGTTTACCAAGTTTCTATACCAAGTTTAAATGTTTTGTTAAGCTGAAACTGTATAAAAAGGGTTATTATAGTATAAATGAATACATGATTGATAATAACCCCTGGGAATGAGATGGTCGCTACCAAGCAGTTTCTAAAATAAATTTTGTACTTAAATAGTTTGTACAACCATTAATGTAAAATTTACTTTAAAAAAAAGTCCCGCTAGGTTTCTTGCTTGTTCTTCCCAGGACAGAGGTTTTTTTTTCGAACCAGTGGTAAAGTAAAAAATGATTTTCAATAAGAATTACACATGTAATCTATATTGAATAAAAAAATATTCTATTCTATTCTATTCTATACTGGACATAGGCATATATCGACTTCCTGCACGCCTAATAAGGCTGTCATCACTGGCAGCATCTAGTAGAGGTTGCATTACTGTGATCGAAAGTACAAGGCTCAATGGAGAGCCTTTCTTGTTCATCGGTTGTCGATGCTTCTGACTATACATATAAGAACGGTCCATTGAAACTTTATTTATAAAACTGAATTGAAAAATGAACTTAGTGTTCACTTGATGGTAAGTGGCTACTATGGTCTATGGACACCTTTGGGGAAATGCCTACGCATAACCGCCTCGCGGGGGCAAGGACGGGTTATGTCGGACTCGCACTGACTATAACCCCATGGTGTTCCACCTTCGTCGCATATTGGCAGGGCCACGGGAACGCTTTCGCACACATCTGCGGCCCCACCAGCGCTGGCCGCCCCATGGCGGCCCTCCTCGGGAGAGGACTACTCCTCACCCATCTCCTTCTCAGGTAAGGCGCACCAGAACACATGGCGCGCCCTCCTCCGCGGCCTCCAACTTCACATGCGCAACGGACGCCCCCGTATCCGATGCGCGAAGGCCATGGGGCCAGGAAAACTAGCACTCAGAAGCACCAGTCTTCCTGACCTCAGCGGCGGATCTGGTCTATGGCTCCGCCGCCAACCAAGATTCGGCTGCGGAGGGTAGGGAGAGCGGCACCTCGCATGGTCTATGGACACCTACAGCCAGCTTAAAAGCAAAGAACGCTACAGATGCGTTGTCACCTCTGAGGTCTAAGATGGAATACCTCATCATTATCATCATCATTACAGCCCTTCACAAGTCCACTGCTGAATATTAACCTCCCTTAAGGAATGCCACAATGCACGGTCCTGAGCCACCTACATCCATCGACTTCCTGCATGTCTTACCAGGTCGTTACTCCATCTAGTGGGGGATCGCCCTACACTTCGCCTACTGTTACGGGGCCGCCACTCGAGAACCTTTTTTCCCCATCGGTTGTCGGTTCTTCGAGCTATATGGCCGGCCCATTGCCACTTCAGCTTACTAATCCTTTGGGCTATGTCGGTTACTCTGGTTCTACTGCGGATATCCTCATTTCTAAGTTTATCACGCAGAGAAACCCCGAGAATAGCCCTCTCTATAGCTCGCTGAGCGACTTTGAGCGCCCCCCACTAGATGGATCTAGTGGGGGGACGCCCTACACTTCGTCCGGCAGTACGAGGCCGCCACTCGAGAACCTTTTTCCCCATCGGCTGTCGGTTCTTCGAGCTATATGGCCGGCCCATTGCCACTTCAGCTTACTAATCCGTTGGGATATGTCGGATACTCAGGTTATACTGCGGATATCCTCGGAATGGCTCATGTAATTATACTGACTCTATTAACCCTTCAGACATGAACACAGCAGTGCAGGTACTGTTATTTGGCGGCATAAGTAGGTGAGAGGGCAGTACCTATCCAAACGTACTCCTCGTCAGAAAAGGAGTCCGACCTTCAAGAAACTTTAAACAATGTCTTCCGTTCTCTCACCAACATGGTTGGTGGATGGCGTGGTAGAGGTATAGTCGGTAATTGTGGAATGTGGACTTAAGTTAGAGTAACAACTGCAGTCCTTTTTCTAAAACAGTACAAATATGAGATGATACCACAATTGACTCACAGATTCTCATCACTAATCACATAATCCCTTATGCAGCTTCTCAACACCAGCATATGGGATTTGGTTTCGGCAACAGCTGGACATCTACGAGATGAGATGATGATGGATTTACTGAAACCACTAAACGATGAAACTATAAATCACTTTTTCCCCCGACGAAAACAGAGGGGTGTTATAAGCTTAACGTGTGTATCTGTGTGTCTGTCTGTGGCATCGTAGAGCCCAAACGGACGAACCGATTTTTATTTAGTTATTTTTGGTTGGAAGGTGACTTGATCGAGAGTGTTCTTAGCTATGACTCAAGAAAATCTGTTCAGCCGTTTGAAGATCATCAGCTCTTTTTGTTTCGGTTGTTATGTGGCGGCGCTGTCGTCGCGCCACAAGCTAAATACATCGAAGCCTAAATCGCGCTATCAAAGTTCCGAATTAAAAAAAAAAACAGTATATATACAATAGTTCCGAACTACCACTCGGAGCGTTGGCCGCTCCCCGGGCAGAACACCTAACCCGGCGGGAGATCTCCCCTTTTCCTTCCACCCGCCACATTTTAAATTTAAGTAATTTACAAAAGCATACACATATTTGTTTGCTTACAGTGAGCAAAAATAATAATGTTTATTAATGTTATTAATGTTATTTAATTTTAAATTTAAGTAATTTACAAAATCATACACATATTTGTTTGCTTACAGTGAGCAAAAATAATAATTAAGTTAATTAGAAATCAGATGAATTTGAAAGCTACTCGACGAGTGCAAGTACGGGTTACTTAAAAAACCGCCAGCTTGTGACGTAAACAGTATTTATAATATAAATTAATATTACATCTGTTTATCTAACCAGAGTGAAATCAGTGGACACGGCTTGAGGGTAGAAAGTAAATAAGTTGCTACAATTCACGTAAGAATCGTAACGCATCGTCAACAGTGACTTTGCGTTTGCGTTGAATTATTGTAAGGATTAACTGAGCAAGTTTATTGCAACCAATTTTATTCGACGCTTGATAAAAATTTCCACTTAAATTGTTTGTATAAATTTTAGGCAATAAAAAATCTAAGTTACAATTAATCACCAAATGATAATAGAAACGGCGGACCGATTAGTAGCTAAACCTATTTCTTATAACTTTTATACTAATAAAATTCTTAAATAAAAAATAAACGCTCACCTATGTATCTGTAATTTCTTTAATAAACTGTAGTTTTAAAATACGATTTAATTTTAAAATTACAAGTGAATTAACAATTACATAGTTATGGCGAGTCGTGGCACCGGTCTATTGTTATACAGGCCGTTGTAATTATAGAAGAGTCAATAGAGACAATAGAGTCTCTAATAAAGTAAATGATGCCAAGTTATGTGCCACTATTACTTTATAGTAAGCTGCCAATATTGTTCGATTTTAATAATAAGTTCCCTTGACACCAATGGTCTATCACATCACATATCAAATCTAAAATTTAAAAACCTTTTTTAAATTTTAGATTTTTAAACAATATTTAAGTAGCGTCTGTGACAATTAATGATATTTTTTTACCGTTACAGCCGACTAAAGTCGACTGCTGAACATATGCCTCCCCATAAATTGCGTCATAGGGGTGATATCTGCCATAGTTGGCAAGCGCGTTGGCAACCGTAGTTTTTATTTTAATCGTTATTAGGGAGACGCTGCCGCCCATCTGATTTGTTTCTGTCGCCTCTTACGAAACCTACGGGACGATATGGGGTAGTGGATGTTCTTACACCGCCACTAGACGGTAAAATTAATGATATTTACTGGTATTTTCTTCAAAATAGTACATTTGTCGTAAATTCTATATATTCTATAATAGAGTACACTTAAAGCTTTCTTTTGACTTATTTGGCGTCACAAAGTTAAGAAACGCTACGCTTGAGAAATCGATCCATACTACAATAAATATATTCTTTTAATTCAAGCATTTGTCTTTAGTTCCACCCAACGCTAAGTTTCACGGTCAAATAAGTTTTCGCCTGAAGCGCTAAGTTACTTAATTTAGCATCACAAAGGTAATAAGCGATTCGCTCGGGCAAACAAATTTTACGTTTAAAATCCGCAAGCAAATTAAAAGTTCGGAAAAAAAATCCCATAAACAAAATGCTGACTTCTCGACGCAAGGTGTCAAACGATATACCTGCAGGCAGTATTTTGGCACTTGCTTGTTTAACCGCCCAGCTATCGCATACTTTCGCTATACAAGCGGTATGCAAGTGACCTTCATCTGTGCTCCAGTGCGCTACAGCCGCCGGCGCAGCTGCTTTCACGTCGCTCGATTCGTCTTTTGATCAATCGATAGTGTACAGCAAGGTGGTATTGTTCTCTTGATAAGAACAAAGTATACATTTGTTCCTTATGAGTGATGGACGCACGAACCGCTATTCCGGTGTATACAATGCTTTTTCTATTTGATTTGCCGTTCGGTAAGGAAAACTACTTTGAGGAATGTTGTTTTTATAAGTTACTAATAATAAGAAAACTTATTATACTCACACTCCTGGCTCCACTGAAAAAAAAAAATATATATATATATATATATATATATATATATATATATATATATATATATATATAGGTATACTGGCCTCCAAAAAAATCGACCCACTACGTTTTTTCGCAAAAAATTGTCCTATGGGTTTTTACCACAATCGATAGATATTTTTTATCTTGATAATGTAATAATGCAATTATAGCGTTGTAAAAAACTAAAAAACGGCGCGTGAAACGGGATATTTTACATACAAATGTGATGAGACATTGAAACCATAACATTTTACAAAATTTATGATTTTACTGTGAAGATCGATATTTACATTTTTTGACATTTTAAAAAATGTAAACCTTACTCTAATATGGGCTGTTTCCTCCTCTTGCTTTTATCACCGCCTGCATACGCCTATTAATGGAACGGATCACTTCTTGGGGTGTCTGTTCCCATTCTTCTGTTAAGGCGGCTTCCAGTTGATCCAACGTCTCGGGAACTGGATTTCGGGCTCTAACCTTTCTTTTTATCTGGTCCCAGAGATGCTCGATGGGATTTAAGTGCGGATTATTAGCTGGCCACCGCATAACTGGAATTCCGACCTCCTGAAGATATCCAGTTACAATTCTAGCGACGTACGGTCTTGCGTTATCATGCATGAGTTGAAAATTGTCCCCAATATACCCAGCGTAAGGCATCACATGAGGTTGCAAACTTTCAGCATTAACCGCACGATTGCGAAAGAAAACCAATTCAGTGCATCCGGTTAAAGATATGCCACCCCAAAACATTGTAGAGCCTCCACCAAACCGGACTGTTTCTCTTATGCAACACTGAGCATAACGTTCTCCTGGTCTTCGCATAACGTTACGACGTCCATCAGAGCCTACAAGGGTCATTCGGCTTTCAACGCTGAAGAGAACTGTCTCCCATTGACCAAGATTCCATTGCACGTGTTGCCTAGCAAATTCTAACCTTGCTTGCCGATGAGATGCAGTGAGTTTTAGTCCCGTCGCTGGCTTGTGTGGTATCCGGTTTTGCTCCCGAAGTCTTCTTCTCACCGTATTCTCACTTAAATCAACAGCAGAAAGATGCCGATTTCGCAAAGAAGTCAAGGCAATAAAACGGTCATCCGTCGGGTTTGTAAGACGTCCTCTTCCAGACCCTGGTCTCCGGCGGTACTCTTCCGTCTCTAAGTATCGTTTATAAACTTTACGCACTGCTGATCGACTCAAATTTAATCTCCTTGCCACATTTCGCTGACTTAGCCCTTCACGAACGAGAGCTACCACTTGAGCGGCTTCTGCTATCCATATTTTAAGGTTAAAAGTAACGATATGTCTGCTCCAATAAAGAATTAAAAGATTAAGTCACTACGATGCACAGAACCAAGAATATTACGCGTCAAAAGTCCAAAATAAACTAACCTTGCACTCTATGCACAAGTCGACAATTTTTATCAGTGCGCTTAAAATGTTACAAAAACCCCAATAGCACTTGTATTCCTCTAAAACAATGTCAAGTGCTCAGATGTTAATTTATAACGCATAAGCAAAAACATACAAATATGTCAACGCATACTTAAGATAACAACTTTGTTATTCAAAATTAACGGGTAGGTCGATTTTTTTGGAGGCCAGTGTATACATATATAATGTAGTATATATGTAGGTATGATGTATCTTCAATTCGTGACTTAAAGCTGAGTGGAGACCATTTTAGTACATATAAAGTAACGAAAATATTAAAAAATCCTAACAAAAATATTAAAGATTTTTTTATATTTTTGTTATGATGAAAAAAATTTTTTTTCTGTCTTACCTGATTTATTTTTCTTTGTTATAATGTAATTGCCAAATAAACTTATTTCTTTCTTTCTTTCTATTTTCGATAAATATGAAAACACATGATGTGATGGTAACGCAAGAGAATCCATCATATATTTAGCTAAACACTATAGTATTATAAAAAGCGATTAAGGAAATTATTAACCGGTTTTTTGTAGGATAGATACAGGTGTTGCTTCTCGGACTTAAGAGAACGCTGCTCATGTGAGCAAATATCAGTGAATTTTATCGGCTTTACTTATTAAATTAAGTCGCCTTTTACGACATCCGCAAGATAAAGCGATGATGGATTCTATCCGCCACCATCGCAAGGTGTCAATATAAATACGATTCTATAAGCTATAACTTTAAAAAAACGCTAGTAAAGCTAATAAAATTACCAATATTCCCAATCACCACTTGAAGTAAGCTTAAAGTGCTTGTATTACGAATATTTAAAGTCGAATGGCAGATTCGGACTTAAAATAACAATATTCAAATATAGAACACAACAATCTTCACTTTTACATCGTGCCATATATTATCACAAGAATAGGGAATAACAACAAAGAGATTCATTTTAAGGTGATGGATGAAACTCTTCAAACCACAGCTATATATGTAAATGTACTCTCTTTGATGTTCAATCTACACGACCTTAAACACTTTCGTCCGCGCACAATGCTTTCGGACCGACATCACGCTCATTATTATTTGTAATACAAACTTTCACTGCCGCTCGATTGACTTCTCTAATCTAAAAAAAGTGTATTCAAATTATCTAAGACATAAGGCACAATCACGGCAACGTTGCCGTCCAGATAATAAAAATAACAATTTTTCAATTCTCCTTACCAGCAAAAGTATTTTTTTCAGTACACAACGGTTCTCATATTGTAATGGTTAATATCTAGTCATTGAAATGTCTAGCTGGTGATGTTTATACGGTGCAAAGGTTAATTGGTCAAACGCCTTCTATTGCACAACACTAATCCGAATATGTCAAATTGTGAATAGAAAATTTAAGACGGCAGGCAAACTGGTGAGTTTATTCCTAACAACGGTACTTACGAAACAAAAATAGAAACGTTAAATTAATTGTGTGAAAAGTTTTTTTTTATATATATAGAACAAACGAGCACACAGTCCACCTGATGCTAAGTGGATGCTGTGGTCCATAGACATCTACATCCACTCTCGGTTAAGAATCAAAATGCAGAAGCGTTACCACCCCTGAGGATTAAGAAGGAATGCCTCGTTTCCAGTAAAAAGGGTCTCCAGTTTTCTACACTCACCATACGAAAGCATTTAGCTGCTTTTTTGCGCTGTATTCTGTGAGAGCGTGGCCCTTCTCGGTCGAGCCGACCCATATACCATAATAAAGCTGCAGCATGACTCTACATACTACGTTTAAAAAGTATTTTAGGTAAACTTGAACGTAATTATGAGAGTCGCTGGAACTTTAACCAGTTAATGTGGCACGCGTCACTAAATAAACACAACGATTTGTTGCAATAATCGTTTAGAAATTATTAACTATTTTGGTAAAGCAATATTTAACAATTATTGATTGCAAAAAACATACGCGACTCGCAGAATTCACGTTAATGGTTGACAATTTAAAAATTGACATAATAATTATGCAAATGAATGACTGCGACGAATATAACGTTTGAAAAGAAATCAAGCAATACTAACAAGACATCGCCTACGAGACTTTTATACTTTATCGGACAAGTTTCGGTCGCGAACACGACAATATTTTACGTTTTGTGTGTTAAGTGTAAGCCGATGTGTGCCAGCAGGTTCGTGCGCTTTTCTGGCACACTTTGGAAGTGTAGCCACGCGTCTGGAAACTTAGCAGAGCTTGCCACTTAATATGAGATAACCATACTGAAAATAAAATAAACATTTCAATCCTTCCTTGCCGAATTTGAACACGTCAAAATAATTGTTACAACAATTGTTTTAGTCAACTTTAAGTGATCGAAGATGTAAGTGGCGTAATCTGTTTACCATCTCTGTTATAAGTTGGCTACAGATGCCTTGTAACATTTAAGGACTAAAATAGAATACCTTCCAGCCTGCAATCATACTGGCTCTCTATACCCTTCATACCGGAATCGGAACCCTGCAGTACACGCACTATTTGGCGGCAAAAATAAGTCCACCAGTCGTACTTCTTAGTCATTTGGGGTGACAACGCATCCACTTACAATAAGGTGGACTTATTATAAAAAAAAGGCATTGCTTTTCTTCAATGAAGAAAACCAATAAAATATAATAGTAAATACATTTCGCTTATGCCCAATTTTTCCTCAAGTCTTCATTATTGATAAAGCCTGGTAAACGAGCGCTGAGTGTGCCATTTTGCAATTTATTCATGTCGCAGTTGCGCTTGAAACAAGTCGTGCGCCTCTATATATTCTTCCCGGAGTTTATGCGAGTTCATTTACATACCGGCTACTGGTTTTCCTGCTTGCTAATGCTGTTTCAGCAGACACAACGAGGGTGACGTTGTTTATTCTACTTGACAGCCCGGCTTAACGGTCTATGAGCAAAGTATATCAAAGAGTTCAAATTTTTCCACACAGAATTTGTATTAGCGAGCGATAAACTTAGTATAAAGATTTCTTGTCACTTCTGTCAGATATAAGTAAGCAAGGTTTCGGATCGAAAACATAATCAGAATTACACTTAATAACCGTGCGTGTGTGGAAGTCTCTCAGATTTAATAACCTATAACTAGAAGTGTACTAAAACCAGTTTTTACAGATTTTGTCGCGTATATTACTTACTTTATATTCTCGACGTTTCGAGTACTTTATAGCACACATGGTCACGGGGGTACTCAGGTACATCCCAATGTCATAGTTAACCACGGCTACCTTCAGATTAAAATTATAAATTTTGGTCCGATCTACGCAGTATGAACTTATAGTATGTTGAAGTCTTGCAGTTGTATGCTTGGGTTGGGATTTAATCCCTTAATTTAATTAGGATCCCAAGCAGATGGTAGCACTCGGCCATCTTCTCTATTGAAATTAGGATGTTTTTTGATTTCAATAGTCTCGTTAATCATCCTTGGAAGGAATCGGTGTGTGAACACTCCAAACACAAGCATTTTAAACTTACTTGGAGTAGTTAACGGAAATTTTAGTAATGTGAATAGCATTGCTATTTTTTTTAATCAAAAAAACTAAAACCGATTGGAAGCTAGAAGTATGAATCGTCACAGTTGCACCTAACGGTGAGCATCAGCAGCAGTTAGTTTTTGTCGCGATTATATCGTCAAGGCTCCGCGCGGAAGGCTTATCCACGGGCAATTATTGACAAAGGTATTATATCCACTACCGTACGCAAATCTATCAAATTATTATATACAGTTAGCCGAGGTGTAAATTGAACGTTGCAAATTACGCGGAGGAACTTCCAACAACTTCCCGAACATTTACAACCTGCTTCTGACAACTTCATTATCATTGTATTTTATATTTACAAACATAGTAGAAGGACAGTAGTACCGAGTACAGAATCAGAGTACGATACTATCAAACTGCAGAGAGGTGTAAGACAGGGTGACGTTATATCCCCGAAACTCTTCACCGCTGCATTGGAAGACGTTTTCAAGCTACTGGACTGGAAAGGATACGGTATTAACATCAATGGCGAGTACATCATTCAACTTCGATTTGCCGACGATATAGTCCTTATGGCAGAACCGCTACAGGACCTAAGCACTGTACTCAATGACCTCAATAGTGTCTCCCAACGGATAGGTCTTAAGATGAACATGGACAAAACAAAGATCATGTTTAATGTCCATGTCACACCCATGCCGGTAGTTGTTGGGAGCACTAAGCTCGAAGTTTTTGACGAGTATTACTGTACTGGGTACTGGGTAGTACTGGGTAGTACTGTAGTACTGGGACAAATAGTCCGACTAGACGGATTCGACGGATTCAACTCGGCTGGGCAGCGTTCGGGAAATTACGACACATTTTCTCATCAGGTATACCTCAAAACTTGAAAACGAGATTGTACGACCAGTGCGTGTTGCCAGTGATGACCTATGGAACTGAGACGTGGTCCTTCACTGCTGGCCGTATGAGAAAGCTCAAAGTCGCGCAGCGAGCTATAGAGAGGGCTATTCTCGGGGTTTCTCTGCGTGATAAACTTAGAAATTAGGATATCCGCAGTAGAACCAGAGTAACCGACATAGTCCAACGGATTAGTAAGCTAAAGTGGCAATGGGCCGGTCATATAGCTCGAAGAACTGACAACCGATGGGGAAAAAAGGTTCTCGAGTGGCGGCCTCGTACTGGCGGACGAAGTGTAGGGCGTCCCCCCACTAGATGGAGTAACGACCTGGTAAGACATGCAGGAAGTCGATGGATGCAGGTGGCTCAGGACCGTGCTTTGTGGCATTCCTTGGGGGAGGCCTATGTTCAGCAGTCTACTTGTGAAGGGCTGTAATGATGATGATGATAGATATAGAATAGATGTATACATTACATAAAAGCGCATGAAAATGTAGATGCGCACATATGTGCACTATCTAAATCAAACTATGATTAATAAGGACCGAGAGCCAGCGATGTGTTGCCGTAACGGTTCCTTTTGTACCATTTTAGTAAAGAACCATAAAAGGCTACATTGAAGATGTAATGATATGCAAAATGTTCCGTTTGAGACACGTGTTCGCTGTTCTTGAGTTCAGATCTTAGCAGAATAACGAGACGAACGGCGGGTCGTTCATTCCCATTGTTGCCAGCGTGACTTGACTAAAAGTTACGTTGACATATTCGAAAAGTTACAATTTTGAACTAAAAGTTACGAAATAAAAATTAATTTAATTGAAATACCATAAATTATCAAATAACAATTAGTTATTTCTATATAAACTGCGATTATTATGGAATATGTTCCCTACAATGCGGTAGGCCCGTGTCACTCAAATTCAGACACATTTTGTTCAGTTTCGTTTGATTACAAAGCTCGATCTCCAAAGAAAAGAAGTGAGCAAGTCTTAATATTTCAAAATAATGAAGACAATTGTTATTAATTACTCTTTCTTTTCACTTCTGTCTCTCTTCCCATTTTCTGATCTCTTCTCTTAATACACGTTAAATATTTCATTCAAATATATTATGTCGAATTTTTTAATATATTGAATTTATTACATTTACATGAGGTGAAAACAGGGAAACAGTTTTATTTGTCAAAGTTGTGACGATTATTATCAATGGATTATTATGATATTTATTTTTAATCGAATTTTCGTTAAATTTACTAAAATTAATTATTGTAGATTGTACACTGTGATCAAAACTTACCAATTTTGAATTTGGAACCAAAATATGTCTTTAACTTCGGTTTTGCTCTGCCGTCATTGCGATAAAATATCCATAAATGATACCCAATAAAAATTAATGCCACATTTCCAGTAAAAAAAGAGTTAATTAAAATTAGTTGAAGTTTTTAGATCAGGATATGGAATGAACATGGAAAAGTTCTGTTCAGAATAGAACAAGGGAGATAAAATAAAGTTCCGGTATATAGTAAATAGTTACGGTAGGTACAATATGGTTGCGTGCACGTTAAGATATTTAATAATTTGAACTTGTTCGTAACGAACGTACAGTACTTATATTTGAATTGCACCGGAAATACAGACTATACAATTATTATAAACCAATTAGGTATCTATAGATTGTACAATTGTAGATTTTGTATTATTTCTGACGCAGATAGGTAATATAACTCAGATATATATTCGTATAAATTAAAGTTTATAGCTGTCTGCGACAGTTCATTTTAAATATCATTAGATAGGCACTATAGTTACGTAGTGACTATTAGTTTATCTGTGACTATATGGAGTAACATTTAGTTTTCATTAAATCGCTATTATCTCATTTAATACAAATTCACATTAATCTAATTGGCAACTGGCTGCACCTAAGTTTACCCATGTATAAAAAAATACACCTAATTGGTTAACCAAGTAGAATGTAATTTTAGTTATTGTTTATTAAATGTAATAAACAATTCAAATCACGTTTGAACGTCTTCTTTCATTTTTCTTTCATTTTCATTTACTTTCTTTTTTAATATGGATAAGGGTGACAAACGAGCACACAGCCCACCTGGTGTTAAGTGGTTGCTGTGGCCCATACATCTATCCTCAATTACGAATTTAAATGCAGATGCGTTGTCACCCGTGAGGACTAAGATGGAATGCCTCGTTTCCAGTAAAAAGGTTCTCCGGTTCTCTACACTCACCATACGAAACACAGCAGCGTTAAGCTGCTATTTTACGCTGGTATTCTGTGAGAGCGTGGTCCTTCCCCGGTCGAGCCGACCCATTAGTGCTACGACTATACTACTTATATACAGCTGTAGCATGGCTCTACCACGTAAAAAAATTATATTTCTTTCCGATAGGTTCAGACGTAAGTTTAACATTAGGCTATGCTCAAAGCTAAGTTTAACCAGATGATCTGGAGCTTATTAGTTACTCTAATGTTAGCCGTAGTTTATACATAATGCATGTATGTATTACATATTGTATATTTTTGCAAACATTATTTTATTTACATCTATGAATAAAAATACAATTAGAATGTCACCAATAATTTCGGCTAGTGTAGACACTACCTGTATCGAACTTACGTGTCAGACAATTAATTTCTTAATTAAGCCTGAAGAAGTATAACCGATTTAGTAAAAGAAGAAACATTTAAAAAAAGTTAAGTCATTTCCGTGGAATCGGTGAACATACATAAAAAATATCATCATTCATCATCATCATTACAGCCCTTCACAAGTCCACTGCTGAGCTTAGGCCTACTCCAAGGAATGCCACAAAGCGCGGTCCCGAGCCACATGCATCCATCGACTTCCTGCATGTCTTACCAGGTTGTCACTCCATCTAGTGTATCTCATCGTTTCTTAAACTCGGTAAAAAAGATACCTGAGGATCTTCTTCATTTTAAACGAAAGTAGATTTTAATATAGTTTTGAAAAAATACTTTTAAATCTACTTCCGTAACTTCTACATAATATAGCTTCTGATCGCCGTGTAGTGGGGTATTAGAATTCACTACCCCATATCATCCCGTGGCTTTCGTAAGAGGCTACAAAGGCAAATTGAAACAAGAGATGGACAGCAGCATCTTCCTGATGACAACTGGATGACAACTGAAAATAACATAAAACTGTGGTTGCCGAACCACTTGACGTTCAGCAGTGGACTTTCGGTAGGCTGTAATTGAATGAATTATGTAATCAATGTTTCGATATTTAATAAAAAAATAGACCCATAGACAACTGATAGCATTTTACTCAATATATTATAGTCACGAAGAAAGAGTGACAAAGCAAATTTATGCTGCAGAAATGAACGGCAGAGTCGGAAAGGGACGCCCTAGACGAAGGTTTATCGACCAAATTGGCGATATATTGAAAATAGGCCAGATTAGGAGTACCCTTAACCAACGAGCGATATATGGATGTAAAGGAGGCGAGAGAGGTGTGCCAGGATCGTGCCAAATGGAAGTCCGTAGTCTCTGCCTACCCCTCTGGGTGACAGGCGTGAGTGTTTATGTTATATATTATACTCAATACCACATAGTTAACGCTTGTTAGTACACTCACAATCAACACCTTTACACACATAGCAAAGAAAAATTCACAAGAATGACGCATGTGGCAGCCACCGCCCTTCTCTACCATAAGCGAAAAGCATAATATAACGTGTTACTCTATGTCTTTTGTGACTCTATGTCTTTTCGAAAGTTGTCGTCGTGTCTGAAATCGGCCAGAAGGACATTATCATCATCTACATTCGAAACGACAGACAGATTAACAAATAAATAGTTACGTATGAATATTTTTATCATGTAATACATTGCAAAATCGAAAATGCTTTAACCTGTATATATGCGTATAACAGAATCTGCGCGGAAAGAATGATTATATTTAAAAAAAATAACTCTTTAAAGCCAATAGTAATAAAATAGTATAAATCATTCATAAAGACGTAGCATCCCTTTGCATATTCTATCCCATCTACCACGGAGTGTCTATACCATCTAAATGATTGACGGTCCACCACTGTGTGATTTACCCCAAGTTTTCTTTCTTGCACTACTTTCTCGTGGAATCGGCTACCGACAGCGATTTATCGAGACCGATACAACTTAGAGACCTTTAAGAAAAAAGTCTTATTTTAAAAAAAAGCAGGCAACGCTTCGGAAATTTCCCTGGTGTTGCAGTTGTTCATGGTCGGCGTTAGTCAACTACCATCAGTTGAGCCGTATGCTCGTTTGACCACTTTAATATAAAAAATATATAATAAATATAATATAATATATTTTTTTTTACAAATCAGTAAATAGATTACCAATTAGTTTCTTTTTAACGAAGTTGTAATCCGAAACCCTCAAATAACAGTTAATTTTAAATAATAAATTCTTTTATCACTTAATTTGTTACACTGGAAACCCTGTGACATACCTACCTAACCGTTACTTGGGGGCATGCCGTGTGTGGTCGGCTGTACTCCGCAAACAGCCGTTTACTTTATGATATAATACGAAGTGATATTAATCTGTAAATCTATCCACCTCGCCTCAGCCTTTCACTCCTTAGGAAAGGGCCTGCCTCTGCCTGAGACCGGTATGTTTATGTCTGTTGCGACCCTTATTTTTCTTTAGATTAATTTGTCGAAGATCCTTGATAGCGTTAGAAGTCAGATTTTATCTTGGCATCAGATTTATCTCGGGTTTGACTATCTTTAATTATGATTACAAATGTTGATCCAGGAAAATATATAATATCCGTACGATTAAAATATTATCAGGAATAAATATAATGACGTATTATTTAATACGAATATATGAGCGGCGATGACGTCATATAATATTACTAGTACCTATCTACCTATGTGCCTATGTGGGCGAGGGAGCTTTGCTCGGCGTTGGAAAAGAATATTTTAACATTTATCTACAATTTTTTTAAAGAAAAAAATTATCTAAGTAGGTACATAAAATTTCATTCAAATCATTAGAGCAGTTTCCAAGAAACTAATTACGTATAAATATACATACTTTTTTTCTTTTTTATTCTAATTATATATGGAATATTGAATGGGTTTGATTGTTTATCGATAAGATACGATTTTTTATAAAATACTGTAATCAAACATTTTTAAACAAAGCTATGTAAGTTAAAAAGTAAGCATAGGTAGTGGCGCTACCTATACTTAATTTTTAACTAACTAAAAATGTACGTAACTCCGCAAACAAAACATTTAATTGGTCTATAAAACAATTCTACCCAGCTGTGGGACCGTGAGAGCTAAAATAAAAACTAAAAAAATCTTAAAACATTACAGAATTCGAACTCGCGCACTCCGATGGAGCGACCTACATTTCAAACATTATGCCGCGTCTCCACCAAAGAAATGTTACCAACTTTTGTGTTGTCAACACGTGTTGGTGACAAATGTTTCTGTAATTACCTAGTGTTGGCAACAAAACTTGTAAACAATGTCGGGAACCGTGTTTCCATTTTCGGCGGTAACATCAAACGAATACGCTTGTTGCAAACATTTGTTCCCTCGGTGGAGACGCTTGTTGAAAACATTTGTTGGCAACATGTCTGTCACGTAGACGAACGAGTTAATCGACACATTAATTAATTTATGTCGTTCACAAAATATATTATGGGATGTGTGTAATGAAAATTATATAGATAAAAATGAAAAAAAGTATGCATGGAAAAATATAAGTGACGCTATGGGGCTAAACGAACTAGAAATTCAAAGGAAATAAAAAAATTGACGGGACAGTTTTTCAGGGAGAAGAAATAAATGAAAGATGAAAATAAATCTGGAGCTGCAGCTTCTTATACTCCGAGGTGGTTTGCCTACCAAAGGCTTCTTTTTTTAACCGACAGAAATGAACCCAAGTTATGTGTGTAAAAGGGAATAAATGAAACACGTGTAAGTAACTATACAAAAATATTTATATTATTTATTTCTTAACCGACAATCGAAAAAAGGAGGTACTTATACCCAGTGACGTGTAGAGATTAAAATTAGGAAATTGGCCTTATTGTTTGATACCAACTGCGCTTATCATGTTTATAAATTGGGTATAATATATGATATATGGTATGAATAGAGATGCCGTGAATACTCGCTGTTATGACAGAACAAATAATAGTAAAACAACAGAAGAATCACTCTGTCATACCAAACTTGCGAGTTTAAACCTAGTTACTAATGTTCATTACTTTGTTTAATAAAAATTATAAATACTGCGGCTGCCTGCATAGTATCGCCACTTGAAGACATATTGTTGCCAACAAAACTTTGGTGGAGACAGCAAGTTGTCAACTAAAATGTTTCTCAAATCGTTGGCGACAAGTTTCAATTCGGTGCGGAAACAACGGGAACAACGGGAACAAAAGTTGGTAACATTTGTTGAGTTGCAAACAGTTGGAAACATAAAAGTTGTCAACATTTTTGGTGGATACGCGGCTTTAAGCTACTGATGGTCTCTATGGCAAAATTTAAATGCTTAGAGCCGTTATCGAGAACACTATTACAAAAAAATAAATAAATAAATATTGCTCGTATATTATATGTATATATGATAATAATACAATGAAGTATTTAAAAATATTGAAAATAAATATTTAACCCCTTACCGCATACCAAGCCATATATGGACACAAAAGTTTCTGATTTTTTTCTAGCCTAATGAAAAACTTGATCTTTAAAAATACCTTAAATTAGAAGAAGCATATTTGTCGTAATTTCGAACGTAAATCATTAGTCCATGGTAATTGACATTTTGCAAACTATATTTGAGGTTATTCGTAACGCGTGTGGTCGGCCGATGTCAGAAAAACAAGTTCAACTTTTGGGATTCAAAATAAAATACTCAAAGGTAAGTAAAACATATAAAAAAAATATGACTATATGCTTTATACCCTCTAAAATATAAAACTGGTTTGTTTATTTCAATGCCTAGCTTTTTTCGAATTCTCGTTTGTCCTTTTTTCTATCTGCCATATTTGGCTTCCTATGCGTTACTGTAAAAAATACCGCTGTCATATTTGGCTTCGTATGCGTTCAACATCATTGTTTGCTTATTTCAGAAATTGATCCTTTGTACTTTTATGGAACATTCAAGCATGTTAATAAAATTCCTGGTGATGGCAACTTGAGCGATGATGATATTTCTTCTAACATTGGCGATGATTTTGCACCTAACTTTATTTGCCAACTTCAAAAAAGATATATTGATAACAATATGCCTTTTTCCTGACTCGGAATCTGATAACTGTTACAGACTGCATCTATATCTAAAGTTAAGGAAGGAAAGGCTAAAAAGGAGCGAGTTATTTAGACAAAGAGGAAAATGCCTGCTTATGACAAAGCTGACTTTGAATTCAAAGGTAACTCAGAATTACCGGAGAGATAATGCAGCTAGACACACCAGCAGAGTTCTTTAATTTTTTATTCACATCAGAAATTATAGATTTTATTACTGAGCAATCTAATCTAAAGTCTATTCAGGATAATATAAACAAACCTGCAGGAATTACGAGAGAAGAAATAGAAAAGTTTATTGCCATCGTGATCTTCAGACCAATATATGCCTATGTTTAATTTCAAACTTGCAGTTTCCAAACACTTGCGTAAAGCAAACAAAGCTCCAACAAAAAAACCTAGTCGTCCATCTAGTATTCTTGAAACACCGACATCAAGCCGGGGCGGCACTCCCATGGACTGACCTGATTCTCCAGTACCTGCTAAAGCTTTTGATGTTTACCAGGAGCTTCGAAAGACTCCTGGTAAACATCAAAAGCTTCCTTTAAATTCAGTATGTCGTGATAGAATTAGTCATTTTCCCATTTGGGAGAAAAATACCCGACAGATATGCCAGTATTGTTCAAAATATCGTTCTTTCGCTATATGTGAAAATTGAAATGTTTATTTATGTTATAACCACAAACGCAATTGTTTTAAGGAGTTCCACCAAATATAATTCATATTTTTCTTAAACACATACGAAGCCATATTTGGATTCACATTAGATGACTATACTGCATACGAAGCTATATATGGCTTCGAGTAATAACTTCTAATATATAAGTTTATTATTTTTATTTTAATTTGATCTCATTATGTAAGCCTAATTAAACACTATTTCGTAATAAAAGAATTTTCATTCCATCTCTTTAATAATTCATGCGGTAAGGGGTTAAAAGTAGGGAAGGGACGCCCTAGACGAAAGTTTAAGGCCAGATTAAGAGTATCCTTAACCGACGAGCATGTATGCGTAGGTATATGGACTTAAAGAAGGCGAGAGAGGTGTGTTAGGATCGTGCCAAATGGAAGTCCGTAGTCTCTGCCTACCCCTCTGGGTGACAGGCGTGAGTGTTTATGTTTTTATTTAAAAATTGTTGATTTTTCAAATATTTAACGCACATAACGACACACCTAAAAAGCGGCAAAGTCGCAGTCGATTGCTTTATTGGCAACGTAGTTTTCATAGGATAATTAGAAACTTTACTTATGGCGTTTTTATCTGCTTTTTGTCATATTTTATATCTACTTATTTTATTAATAAACTAGTTGTCCCCCGCGACTTCCCCCGCGTGTAATTTATTACGATTGGATTTCATGGGTTTAATTTTTTTGCACGGAACCCTAATTATTTTTCTAAAATAAAAGTAACCTAAGTTACTCCTTATAACATCAGCTATCTGCCAGTGAAAGTCCCGTTAAAATCGGTCCAGCCGTTTCGGAGATTAGCCGGAACAAACAGAAAGACAGACAGACAGACAGATCGTATAATACTTTCATATGCATTTAGTAAAAAGCTCTTATTTTGACATTACAAACAGACACTTCAATTTTATTTATTTGTATAGATTGTATAAGATATACGAGTAGATTAATCTGTACGCTTAATAAAAATTTTCATTTTAGTAAACAAATTCTAATTTCTGTATTTTGGTAAACTGGTAAGATGTGAAATATGTAACTTACTATTAAAATAAAAAATGTAATCATGTCCACTATGTAGGTTAAATACATTAGTTTAATTTTCTAAAATCTTGTCTGTATCACAAAATATACAAAAAATATGTATGTATACAATAATTCTTATATCGTATAACACTTATAATCGCGATAATATCAAATCTCGAAGAAATAATAAAGACATAAGAAGTCAACAGCATAACAGCTGACACCTATTTGTCTTTAAATTTTCCAAATGATACTTCAATATTTGAAGTAGGTACCAAATACTTTAACAAAAAGCAAGATAACGGATCTTTTACCACGAAAGTACCTCATTTAAATATATGTATACCTATTTTTATTAATTCAAAGGTTTTCATTAGCCTAACTCTGAATGGAAATGTTATGTGCTATCATTAAGTTGTTTTATAAAAAAAATATGAGTATAACACGTAGCAGTAAGTAGCAAATTGTTTAAGATATTACGTGAAATATCGTCTTAAAATCATTAAAAAATTATAAATATCGGTAGTTAGTAAAAACTTAGAGGATATTGTTGCCAGAATCAATTAAACAGAAACAGAAACTTTTTTATTCAATATAGATTATAAATAATACTTATTGAAAGTCACTCTTTTGTTTAATTACCACTGGTTCGAAAAAAACCTCTGTCCTGGGAAGAACCAGCAAGAAACCCACTTTTTTTTAAAAATAACAGCTTACAATCATGTATGTTACACAATTAACAACACAAAACAAATTAGAAATAGCTTGGTGGCGATCACCTCATTCCCAGGGGTTATTATCATCCATAAATTCCTTAATATTATAATAACCCTTTTTATATAAACTTTGTTTAATAAAGTTTTTGAACTTTGAGCAGGTCAAATTTTGCATATTTTCTGGGATTTTGTTGTAAAAGGATATACATCGCCCCAAGAATGAATTACTGACTCGATGGAGTCGAGTAACTGGTACTACTAGCTTGTGTCTGTTCCTAGTATTTACAGAATGAATATCACTTATTTTTGTAAAACTACTTTTATTTTTGTGTACGTACATTACATTTTCATAAATGTATTGAGAGGCCAAAGTTAATATATTAATTTCCTTAAATTTTTGTCGCAGCGACTCTTTAGGCTTTAAATCATAAATTGCTCTTATGGCCCTCTTCTGTAAAACAAATATAATTTATATATAAATTAGCTATGGAAATAGCTAAAGTAAACTAGTCTAGCTGTTTCAACACTGGTAAGATTTCTAATCTTTTTTACAGCATATGCTGCAGAACTAAGTCTGCTTGCTAGTTTTGATATATGGGGGCTCCATTGAAGCTTCGCGTCTAGTGTGATTCCAAGAAAATGGTGGTATCTACAAGACTCAGTTCCTCCCCATTTAAAATCACATTAGTATTTAATTGTTTGACATTTGGAGTCATGAATTTTATACATCTCGTTTTAGTGCCATTTAAATGCAAATTATTAACATTGAACCAATTTACTAATTTCGATATAGCATTATTTGCTTCGTCATATTTTATTAATTGTCGTATTAATTTGAAAATTAAAGAAGTGTCATCAGCAAATAATACTATATCATGGTTATCCTCTACTATGGACTATATAAAAAATACTATATAAAAAATCAAAATGAACAAATCAATTAATTGTGCTATAGACAGAGTATTTCAAATATGCTTTACAGTCTACACTAAGTTACAAGTTAATACAAACATTCTAACGGCCGATCCAGTCTCAATGAGTAGACACTGGACAAGTAGATAGGCGAGATAGCATGAATACCAGGCTAGTGCGAGAGTTATAAAGCTTTCCCAATGACAGGTCGGCTCCCGAGCTTCATATTAAACAATGAATCGCAGGCAACACTGCCGCGGGCGTGGGTGTTGTTAGTAGCTTGCGTATTTAATGGTTGAATGGTTGATGAGTTTTGCGTTTAACGAAAGATATACATTGCCATTATCCGACTTTTAGTCTACGTGTTTGTGAACTTAATGTTCCGTTAATTTATAATTTGGCTGTATCATGATGATGTCAGTTGTCAGTTTAACAAGTGGTAAAATAAAAAAAATTGTAATGATAACTCAAAAACTACTGGTCAGAAATTTATATTGGACCACATGAAAAGCAACAGCTTTCAAATAAAAAAGAATCATCGAGATCGGTTCGGGCGTCTTCGAGTAATCGGTGAACATACATAAAAAAAGATTCCGACGAATTGAGAACCTCCTCCTTTTTGAAGTCGGTTGAAAATACATTACAATGCCCAATTTTACTCTGCATGTTAGAACCTGTATAATCAACAGTAGAACTTAGTAACTGACATAACCCAGCCAATCAAGGTATGTATTTAAGAACAGCCGGCTGTTCTTAAACACTTACATATGATAGTAATAATAAATGAAGAATTAAAGAGTTCTCGAACAAGCGCAGTTTAGAGCTATTTCCACTAGATGCGATGACAACCTGATGCATGCAGTATACAGGTGACTAATGACTCTGCTTTGTGGCGGTATTTGTGGGACATATCACATAATATGTTCGTAACAATTATCACGAATCACGAGTAAGTAGGTCAAACCTCACCACTTTTATAAGTCACTGTTACAGCTCTATATGGGTAGTATCCTCTTAGTAGTTTGTGAGCTCCATAGAAATCTCACAAAAGAACAAAATAAGTCCTAAAATAAAATTTTACTTTAATTTAATTTTATAGAAAATTTATGAAAATAAAATTAAATGCATGTTTTGATTAAAAAAATATTTAACAGTGTACTATATATTAATATATACCTACATTTCTTTTTTTTTATAATATACATATTTTTTTCAAACATGTTATTTTTTATCGTTACAACGACGTGGGCGAAATAGCAAAATATGTGCGGTTTCGTTATTAATGGCCAGATTACCATTGAGGTTTATAGTTTTATAATGAAGTCGATCACTTACGGATAACATTTGTCATTAAAATGTTAAAGGAGTGGCATCGGTCATTGTAGCCCACGCACTACAAGCTACAAGTCGTCAACAAGCAGTGCTCCACATACAAAGTGGCACGACCGGCTCCCATAACCGATATAATTTTAAAAAGTTTGCACTCACACACCTATACTTTTAAGCACCTAGAAATGAGATAAACGCACTTTAAATCGAATACATCTTTTTTTTTTTTGAGCAAGCAAAGGTTGTTTCTTACTATATATATAGAAATGTAGTAAGAAAAGTAAGTTTAAAAATAAAGCGAATATCATGAAATAACTCGTAATAGGGATTAAATCGTGAGGACATTTTTGGACATTGATTTGTACCGGCTGATTGGGACTAGGGCGCCATACAGTTATTTAACCGGAAGTCGTAAACGGAGTTATATATTATAGTTTTATGCATCCTTAGCTTCCCCTTAAACACTTAGTAACTAAGTGGTTCCTACAAAGAATACTTAATGACTAAGTCTTAGTGCCTTAGACTTAGTGAGACCGTGGCTCTGGCTGTGGCTCGTTTCTGAAAGAGTTTTTAGTGGCAAGAAAATTCCACTGGGCTACCCCAATGCCTGTTGACGAACTTTGCATGTCCTCGTAATACTCAGATATGGACATTTCACCACAAAGATTTCCATTACCTTTAGAGGTGATAAGACTCCTTTCCTCTCTCTTCAAATAGCAGTGCGCGTACTGCTGTGTTCCGGTCTGATATAGAGAGCCAGTATTACAGCCTGTGAGGCATTCTATCTAAGTCCTCAGAAGTGACAACATCTATAAGCCTTCTTTGTTTGTGTCCATGGCCTACAGTAGCCACTTACCATCAGGTGGATTGTAAGTTCGTATGTCATTACATTTTATTAAAAAAAATAACAATTTCATTGATATTGACAAAGTTCAAACTCTATTCGCTTACGTCTATGAAATTGAAGGGGAGCGCTTATTCCATGAATTGCCACGGCATTAAATCAATTCTTTAATCATTTAACTGATATTGATTCCTGCTGATAGCGATCCAGCCAAGCGTTTCTGGTGATAAACGATTAAAAAGTCCAGCTGAGTAAGTAAGTACGACTTTAAACACCTGCCACCGTAACCAACTGCACTATTTCTTTAAAAATAATAAACTAGTTGTCTTAAAATAAATTGGAATCAAAATCTAAACATAGCAATCGTTAATAAAGACACGCATCAATAAAAAAACTACATTTTTGTGCCCATACGAAACAGTATATCCATTCAGTTATATCCACTGCGTTGCGTATATTTATACCAACGAACCTGACTTCACACGCAGCGCTAGTAGTAACAGCGTAGTATTAATACATCCGCTGTTATTACAGAAAAAGTTCACCGAGGCTAGGTACATCGTGTTTCTTGTTGCTCGTAAATACATCCTGCCTCGCCTGAGCTCGCTAGATTACTCTTTTTACATTAAATAAAACGCAAATAAGCATAATCTCGCCATGCAGGGAGGTCAAGCGTGCGCTGCCCTGTATTGTCTTTCGATACAACTCGGGGTACTGCCCTCATCTTAGCCTTTACCACGGACTGGCAAAATCGCCCATAGACAATGTTTATGTACTAAAATTGTCGCTACAAGTGTTAAATGGGTGAACCGCTTTATATGTTTCTTTGTGAGGCGTCCGTTCACTGGACTTTTATTGCAATTCTTGCAAAATAAAAATACTCCAATGGCAATGGAAAATTATACCTTAGAGTTTGAATGTGAAAAATTATAGCCAGGTTGTTGTTTTGTTGATGCAAAAAAGCTACGTTTTTTTTTTAAATTATAATCTACATTTAATTGAGCAAAGATCCAACGTGAAGCGAAGTGACAACCGCCCGAGGAACCTGTCGCTGGAAATTGGTGTAACAAAGAGTCCGCAATAAAAAAATATCCGCTAAATTATTCGAGCCACAAAGGTCAGGTGAATCTGAAGTGTGTTAAGATTCAAATGTGTTAATGTAACGTGTTTAAGAAAACTGGTAGCAAAAGTTGTCGACGTATATCGGTCACCACCACACGTAATGCATCGGCGCAGTGTGCACGGCCGCGTAACGGTTGTAATCACCTATTTGCATCAGATCCACCTAAGAAATCGATGATTGGTTCGTTTGTGTTGACACAAAGCTTGAATAATATATCAAGTTTAGTATTTAAGATCGTAAAACATTAGCAAAACTCCCGGTGTGTATCGATATCTATCTATCTATCACCGACAGGTAATTTATATTTTCGTAATAAAAATATCAAACAAAAGAATGAATACTTTTTACGTTTTAGCTTTTAAGCGATTGTAATACTAAACTCATAAAAAAAGAGGCAGCAACATTAAATTTCGTTCTACATTATCTATACGTATAAACATATTTAACACACAGATATTTAAATTGAAACAACTGTTAAATAGGTGAACTGTATCCGTATAAAAGGAAACCCACGAAGCCCTGAGTGGTGAATGTGGCAACTAGTATCCTTTGTTTACGTCCGAGTAGCCCGTGTCTCGTCCGATCTGTATTTTGCTCTAATAGCGGCTTAGCAGAGCGCGCCGTAGCGAGCAAATCGAACAATTTATGAGCATAAGGCGATTGAGCCTGAGGTAATCCGCTGCTCTTAGGTTTACCATTCACTACGTTTCGTTTGGACTGTCAACGTTGTGCTAACGTTGGGAAAACCGGCAGAGATTTAAAATGTGTGAAGCAATTGTTTGAACATGAAAGTCATTTTTTTAAAAGGTAATTTTTTTATTATGCTATGACATGATTTTTGTTTGAAAAATATTTAACATTTATATTATAACACATAAATCTATTTTATTTTATATTTACGTATCATTAAACGTTCGTTGTATCAATTTTTCAGATCGGAGTTTAAAGGCAGAAATGTTATGTTATGTTATGTTATTGTTCCATCAAAAAATGGAGAAAAAGTTGTATATCTGTGGTTGTGGGTAGTTATTTCTAAGCTAAAATAAGAAAACTCAAGGTCACTCAGCAAACTATGGAAAGGGCTATACTCAGAGTTTCTCTACGTAATAGATCTCGTAATGAAGATATCCGCATTAGAACCAAGGTAAACGATCTAACCCAACGGATCGGTAAGCTGAAGTAGCATCGAAGAATCGACAACTGATGGAGAGAAAGGTTCTTGAGTGGCAGCGTCGTGCCGGTAAACGAAGTGTAGGGCAGCCTCCCAGTAGATAGAGTGACGACCTGGTAAGACATGCAGGAAGTCGACGGATGCAGGTGGCTCAAAGACCATGCTTTGTGGCATTCTTAGGCCTATGCTCGGCAGTGGACTTGTGAAAGACTATAATGAATGGATGGATGGAAAACTGTTACACGTTACAGCCTATTAAAGTCCACTCCTAAACATAGGTCTCCCCCATATATTGCCTTATAGATATTTGCCATAGTTGCCACGCTTGGCACGTTGACAAGCGCAGGTTTTTATTTTTAGTCGTTATGAGGAAGTCGCTGCTGCCCATCTCCTGATTTGTTCTGATTTGTTTCCCCCTGTCTCTTCTTACGACACCCACAGGATGATTTGGGGTAGTGGATATTCTTACACCGCCACACACATGTACGAATGGAAAATGTATTAGCAATTAAAATCTTCAACATGTTCTCGTCTAATAAGTAGCAAATTACAAAGTAACAAATTTAATTCTGTCCGGACACGATTTGCAGCAAGGGTGCACTAATAATTTCCCGCCCGCGGCACGGCGCTCCATCGCATCGCTCGCATAATTTGCCCCGTTCGCATTTTACCGTGTTGTTATACAATCAGATTGAATTTAAGAGTTACAATTTTAAAGAAGTTAATTCTTGGAAATAAATTTCACCCCTCATATAATGACTTCGAAATATTTTTTTGACTTACACCTTAATTACAAATGTTATTTTACGAGGGTGACACTGAAAATTCGTAGAAAATCAAAAACTGAACAAACTAGCAAGTTATTACTTTTATTATATCTTTTCAAAATAGTGTCCATTTACATCAATACATCGCTGCATCCGATGGAACCACTGAGAAAAGCACTTTGCCCACTCTTCCTTAGGGGTCTCTTCGACGGCATTTAGAAACGCAGCCACTGTTTCCTCGGCGTCCATAAAACGTTTTCCTCGAAGTTTTTCTTTTCTTTTCGGAAATAAATAAAAATCGCAAAGTGCGAGGTCGGGGCTATATGGCGTGTGACCCAGTAATTCCAAGTCTGACGTCGCCAAGTAGTCGATTGTTTGCTTGGCGGTGTGCGACGAGGCGTTGTCGTGGTGAAGGAGGATCCTACTGCGAGGTCGTTTCTCCCGAACTTTTTCCAAGACAAGTGGCAAACAATTGTTAGTGTACCACTCTGCAGTAACTGTTTTTCGATCCTCTAAAACAATTGTTGCCTCCTTGTCTGTTTTCCTTCCGAAGAACGAGGGCACCATCTTTTTTCCCACGCTTCGACCTCTCTTCACTTTAGTTGGCAACTCCTCGGAAGGAAACACCCAGACAGCAGACTGTCTCTTAGTTTCTGGATCATAACAATAAATCCAGTTTTCGTCACCCGTAAGTATGTCAAACACAGCATTTAAGTCACCTCCGTTAAATCTTTGAACCATTTCACGACACCAATCAACACGACGGAGTTTTTGGGCCTCTGTCAAATTATGAAGTATCCACCGGGCACAAAGCTTCCTGACCGCTAAATGTTCATGGAGGATTTTGTGCACTTGACTCATACCGATGCCTAAGCTTATTAAGCTAAGATAAGTCACTCTTTTGTCAGTCTCTATGATACGCCGCACAACACTGATGTTATCTTCAGTCGTCGCCGTAGGAGGCCGTCTCTCACGCAAATCATCGGTGAGATTAGTGCGACCACGTTTAAACTGATTAAGCCAGTTGTAAACAGTGGCACGAGATGGGGCTTCATCGTGAAAGGCCAATCGAAGTCTATAACTTTCTTGTTGACTTAAATGACATCGAAAGTCATAAAAAATCATTGTACGAAAATTTTCTCGCGTTAAATTCATGCTGACGTGACACAGACAATTTTCAATTTGCCGCCAAATCGTAAACAAATGACAAATTAATAAAATACATACACAATAATATTGGCAAAGAGTTCCATTTTCAAAATTTGAACTTATTTTTTATTATATCGTTTACAAGTAGCCAGTTCTAAAAACTTTCAGTGTCGCCCTCGTACATAAAATAATCTTCGCCCAAAACATCTGTGACAGCCCATTCTCTTTCTGACATTCCCAGACAAAAATGTACAGTTGGACACGATAGTGTATCGTGTAAAAATCGATATAAGAAAGAATCGGAGAATGTTTTATAGGTTTATTTGAGTTTGAGGAATATGATGACATTATCCTTCATGCGAGTATTTTTCTTATAAGGCACGTCGAATACAACAAGAACGATTCGCGCCGATTTGATTTAAGCATCACTTTCGTCGCAATACCGTTAATGCTTTTATACTGGCCGAACCATAAGTCGGCAGAGGAAAGTCGACAAAGCGAGACAGATGGCCATGCGCCGGTTAATTTTATGATAATGTCCGGCACCGCGCGTGTGAAATGGAACGAGCCCTCGCGCCGTGATACTATCGGATTGACCCCGTTATGGAAATTAGGAAGATGATCGACAGGACCGGATTTACCGTTCGGCGAAGGATATGCACGTTCATATTTCTCGTATTAGATTTAGCAAATTATTGAGCGAATAAGGAATGCAATATTTGTAAAAAATTACAATTAGTATGAAGAATTTTGATCCTCATCAATATCTATTTTGAACAAAAATTATGTATCTCGACAAGTTGCGAATAAATTAAAAAATTTGATAACTTATCTTATTTTTAAACCATGATATAATAGGTAAAAAACATACTGTCTGATCTCAAAGCGAGCGACACGGGTTCTATCCCCGCCGGCACCAATGAAATCGTTAATTGCAATTTTAAGTGCTGATTTACAACGTGCTCGGCGGTGAAGAAGACAGTAAAGAAACTCAAAAAATAAAAAAACGATATAGTTTTAAAATATAGAAAAAATAGACTCGCAACGAATATTCGGCTATTATTCGGTATTCGGCCTATTCGGCAACTTTTCTACCGACTTCAAAAAGGAGGATTTTTTTAAATGTGTGTTACCTCATAACTTTTTTCTGGGTGAACCAATTTCGATGATTCCTTTTTTATTTCAAAGCTGGTGCTTCTCATGTGGTCCCATATAAATTTGATCAAGGTCTGACCAAGGGTTTTTGAGTTATTCTTAATAATTTATATTGAAGTCGTTTGTACAAAAATTTTAATTTTAAATTATATCCTAAGTAAGTGGTTTTTATTATAGTCAGATAATTGGTCAAAAGATTTTTTTTTGTAATCATTAAAGTAGTCAAAGGTATATAATCAACTTCCATGTTATAAAAATTAAAAAAAGAACTATCAGATAAATGTCTATGCACTCGAATTATCGTAATTAAAGTGGAGGATAACGGTGCAGATAGACTAATTTTTCTTCATTTTCAGGCAGTAGTTTACTCCTTTTCTTCTCGTAGACAATCCCAGCTTCAGAGAATAGACGGTCTGAAGAATAAACACTGCCTACTTCCTTCCTGGCCGAATACTTTTACCTAATATTCGGTTATTCGGCCAGGAAGTTCGCAGAATATTCGTTATTCGTTGCAGTCTAGAAAAAATTGCTAAGCCACCACCACCACCAGCGCTGCAACTCATTGCTAAGCCACTGCGCCACGGAACCGTCATTTTGCATGTGAGGTAGCATTTTAAATGGTCATGGCAATTAAATATTAAACATTCACCAAGTCAGACAAAGAGATTAAAACATTTAATATTTGAATGTCTTTGAAGTCATATTATATTAATCAAGGTGAAATAATAGTTAAATCACATCCGCAATTGGTCATGTTCTTTATAATCAATAACTCAATAACCAAGTTGTCAACCAAGATCGCAGCAACCATTAATGTACCAACTGGTAGAATTGCTAGACGTTTTCCATATGAGGGGTATATGCCGTAGTTGCAACGCTTGGCAGGCGGGTTGGTAATCGCAGTTTTTAATTTTCTAGTTCTTATTAGAAAAACGCTTTTACGTGGTAGAGCCAAGCTGCAGCTATATTTATAGTATAGTTGTAGCACGAATGGGTCGGCTCGACCGGGGAAGGACCACGCTCTCACAGAATACCAGCGTAAAATAGGAGCTTAATGCTCCTGTGTTTCGTATGGTGAGTGTAGAGAACCGGAGACCCTTTTTACTGGAAAAGAGGCATTCCATCTTAGTCCTCACGGCTGACTGCATTTGCATTTTGATTCGCAAACGAGGATAGATGTAGATGTATAGATGGGCCTCATCAACCACTTACCATCAGGTGGACTGGGTGCTCGTTTTTCACCCTATTTCTATAAAAAAATATAAAAAAATCTCTAGGTTTGTTTCCCTCTGTCTCCTCTTACGACACCCACGGAACAATACTGCCACTCCACGGTGAGCTAGACGTAGAGATACGTAAATAAAAATAAAATGTCTAAATGTAGGTAACTTTTCAAAAATATTTTTGGAACACCTTTAATTATTAAAGACAATGGTTCTCGGTGTATGGACACAGAACAAGTAAAGATATTACTTTTTAAATTATATCCCATATTGTTAACAAAAAAATGGTGCAATGTACCAAAGTACATTGTAATTATTAGGTACTTATATTTTTATACAAGAGTGACAAAGCAAATTTATGTTGCAGAAGTAAACAGCAGAGTCGGCAAGGGACGCCCTAGTCGAAAGTTTATCGACCAAATTGGCGATATATTGAAGATGGGCCAGATTAAGAGTACCCTTAACCGACGAGGATATATGCGTAGGTATATAAATGTAAAGGCTCGCCTCATTGGACGGCGTACGAATGAGAAAGAAGCGACAGAGGTGTATCAGGATCGTACAAAATGGAAGTCCATCTCTGCCTACCCCTCTATGTGACCGGCGTGTTGTTATGTTATTTTATTTATATACAAGAATGAAAAACGATCACACAGTCCACCTGGTGATAAGTGGATGCAGTGGCATCTATCAATGATTAAGAATCGAAATGCAGAGTCGTTGTCGGCCCTGAAGATGGAGTGATGTAAAAACGGGTAATGCCTTTTTACCAACAAAAATGGTCTCCGAATCTCGTCACTTATATAACGCTGTTTACGGTGGTAATGCTAAAATTAATGGTGCGAGCGTGGTCCTTCTTCAGTTGAGCCGACCGACAAACGTAGTATATGCATTTTCCATAATTTGATTAATTTGTTGAATGCCAATAGGCTTAAAAAAAAGTAATGTGAATGTACTCACGTTCCCGAGGAAGCCGCTGTAGGGCTGTATGGGTGGCGGCAGCGCGGGCAGGTCCGGCGAGCGACGCGGACTAGCTCTCCGCTGCTGCTCCGTTTGACCCATCTCAGTTGCCTCGCATACCTGTAACATCGAATCATCCTTATAATTTCATCTTCAGTAGACCATCGCTGGGCATAGATATGCCAAGATGACACGCTTTGCGGATTAACAACCGCAGTTTAAAAAAAA
Organism: Parnassius orleans; assembly: GCA_029286625.1. NCBI lineage: Eukaryota > Metazoa > Arthropoda > Insecta > Lepidoptera > Papilionidae > Parnassius > Parnassius orleans. The sequence continues at coordinate 2,980,979 of JAGSMP010000137.1, forward strand.
CTATAGATCACCTATCTATAACTATACATCACCTATAAACGCTTCCCTTTCATTCATCCATTCATTAAACGAAATCACCGCAGCGTTAAGCTGCTATTTTACGCTGATATTCTGTGAGAGGGTGTCCTTCCCCGGTCGGCCGACCCATTAGTGCTACAACTATACTACTAAGATAGCTGCAGCATGGCTCTATCACGTATAACAATTAAATGACGACTGATTTTTATTAGATGATTATAAGAGATGACTGGGGGAAACTGAAACGGGAAATAGCAGCAGCATCTTCCTGATAACAATTGAAAATGATAAAAAGTTCCGGTGGTAACCGCCTGCCAAGCGTGTCAACTATGGCAAAATCCGGGAGTGGAATTTTGATAAGTTGTAATGAATGTTAAGTAATGTCTTTATTGTTTTCTTTAAATTATTTTATTTCGTTAATGCTATTTTGTAATTATTAGCTGTGGAAGAGCGACGTCACCTGATACAGGCATTTTCTACCGACTTCAAAAAGGAGGAGGTATTTAATTCGTATATTTAAACTATATTTTGTATAAAATATATGTATTTAGCTATATTTTATTAACGTGTGTATAGAACATTTTTTAGTATTATATTGTTTTGTCCGTTTTAGACGTTTCATCACTTCCCTAGATCCTATACTGTATAATAGGTAAGGTTCAATAAAGAATAAGAGAAAGCATAAAGCCGAACGTCCACCGCGAACTAAACAATTTGAAAACTAGGCTCAGTGAACTAAGCTAAGCTAACCTAGAAAATCGTTGCACGTCCACCGCAAAATAAAAATAAGCTAAAACAAACAGCACTAAGCGAAAGGCGCCAGAGGGGTAAGGTAAGGGGGTGAGAGGTGAGAGGCTTAGCTTAGTTCGCGTAGTTTCGGATCGGCCTATATCTTATTATATGTATGTATATGTATATATATAATAAGAGAATATATATAAATTGATTTTTTATTCAATATTGATAATTACATAATACTTATTAAAAGTATTTTTTTTATTTACCACTGGTTCGAAAAGTACCTCTGTCCTGGGAGGAAACCCAGCGCGATTGTTTTTTAAACATATTTCAGTTTATAATAACTTTGTTTGTACAATTTTTAAATGATATTTAATAGAACCAGCTTGATGGCGATCACCTCATTCCCAGGGGTTATTTTCATTCATGTATTCCTTGATTTTATAATAACCCTTTTTGCACAATTTTTCTTTAATAAAAGTTTTAAACTTTTTATTGACAAACTTTGAACATTTTTTGGGATTTTGTTGTAAAAGCGTATACATTGCCCCATAATTTTTTTTATTTTTTTTATAGGATAGGGTGACAAACGAGCACACAGTCCACCTGATGGTAAGTGGTTGCTGTGGCCCATAGACATCTACATCTATCTTCAATAAAGAATCAAAATGCAGATGCGTTGTCACCCGTGAGGACTAAGATGAAATGCCTCTTTTCCAGTAAAAAGGGTCTCCGGTTCTCTACACTCACCATACGAAACACAGCAGTGTTAAGCTGCTATTTTACGCTGGTATTCTGTGAGAGCGTGGTCCTTCCCCGGTCGAGCCGACCCATTCGTACTACAACTATACTACTAATATAGCTGCAGCATGGCTCTACCACGTATAAAATAACTAATTCTGTGGAGTCACTGCCATTAAAAGCTTATGTTTGTTCTTAGCGTTTAAAGTATGACCATCTTTATTCATATCATAGCTATTGATGTTTTTATGTCGTACATTACATTTTCATAAATATATTTTAGCCAAAATTAATATGTTTATTTCTTTAAATTTTTCTCTGAGAGACTCTTTACAATTTAAGTTATAAATCGCCCGTACGGCTCTCTTTTACAAAACAAATATGGCTCCAATGTCAGTCGCATTACCCTATAGCAAATTTCCATAAGACATCACGCTATGAAAGTACCTAACTAAAATAAACTAATCTAACTATCTCAACATTGGTGAGACTTCTAATCTTTCTTACAGCATTTGCTGCAGAACTAAGACTGCTTGTTAATTTCGATATATGGGGGCCTCATTGAAGCTTCGCGTCAACAGTAATACCAAGGAAAACAGTGGTATCCACAAGACTCAACTCTCCCCATTTAAGAGCACATTGGTATTCGCATGTTTAACATTAGATATTGTAAATTTAATACATTTTGTCTTATTGCCGTTTAAGAGCAAATTGTTGGCGTTAAACCAATGTACTACTTTCGACAGAGCATTATTTACATCGTCATAATTAATTGACTGCCGTTTGAGTTTGAAAATTAAAGAGGTATCATCAGCAAATAATACTAGATCGTGATTGTCCCCTACAAGATAAGGTAAGTCATTAATATAGATTAAGAACAGGAATGGGCCAAGAATCGAGCCCTGAGGAACGCCCATAGATACTACCGATCCAGAGGAATCTTTACCATTGATAACGACTTTTTGAGTTCTGTTACTTAAATATGAAATAATAAGTCTAAGCGCAATATTAAATGTATATATAAATTTCCTCTTGTCATTATTGTATGTTTAATTTAAAAATATCGAATCGTTTTATTTTCTGAACATAGGAGTTTTACATGTTTATTAATTTACGAATTATAGCATTCCATATTTTGTCTTATTTATTATTAGCTATGCAAATTTTAAGTCTTTTATAGTAATTACTTTTATTTATATGTATTCATCTAAAGTTATTACTGCACATAAAATAATGATCAAATAAACAATTTAATAATTACATTAAAATATTTGTTTGTTTGTTCGTCTTCTATGCGTAGCTATAACATTCATCCGATTACAATGCTGCGCGCCCGCGACTCTTTCTGACAAAAAAAGTAGGCATGACAACGCATCCTTGGCACAGCTAGTATGTAAATATAATTATGCCACCTTAAACACGGACATTTAGTTTTGTATTTTAAAAGATTAAATTCAAATGGGAAAAAATTTGAATGGCAATAAAACTTCAAGATGAATTTTTTTTTTGAAAATGATAGTTCGATTACACAAATAAGCACCGGATACGAACCCGGGACCCGCGACGTAGCAGCAAGTCATTACCCGGTCATTAGGAAAAAGTCGAATAATTTTGACACCCAACAAAAAAGAGCTGGTGTTTGGATGTCCGCCTTAAATTTCACAATACTACACGAGCAATCCAAAATAAAAAAAAAAACATCGAGCAGAATTCTATGCTACAGTTACATGGCCCAAAAATGCAGTACACACTTCTCAGTTTGTGACAGAAATTAACTTGGAGAACTCTTAATCAAAACGTATGAATATTTCATAATACATTTTATGCAAAAAAAAATATAAATTTTAATTTTAATTAAAAAGCTATAAACCTATATTTAATAAACGCTGAGAAAAAGAGTGTTCGAAGTTTTTTACATAAAAGAGCCATTAATTACCCAAATGGGCTCAGAGTTCTGTGTTCCGAAACACTTAGTGATAAGATAAAGCCAAATTAGACAACTTTCTTATGCGAGATGACAATAATGCTTCGTGATAATTTGGTAGCGAAACGGGGGAAACACGATGCCGCCGATCGGTTTGCGGATGTGTTTTGTGCTGTATGGTTATTCGTTATTAGGAATAAACGGTTTGGTGTCCGAGGTCGTTTGTTCACCTCAAATGCCGACTGCGTTACCGTTGCAATCGACTCGTTCCGTTCTCACTTTAAACTCGAATCGAAAATGATAAATAAAATAATGCTATATATAAACTTTTTTTTTCTAGGTGGTAGGAGCCTCTTCTAAGTCCGTCTCTGTAGGTACAACCCTCGCATATTTCTGCCAGCAAATAGAAGTGCTTGGTACTGCTGCATTCCGGTCTTAAAAAGAACAATTATAATTACAGGCTGTGAGGAATACCATCTTAGTCCTCAGAGGTGACAACACATCTTTAGCCTACTTTGTTTGAAGTTGGCTCCGGGTGTCCGTGGATTGTAGTAGGCACTTACTATCAGGTGACTGTAAATTCGTTTGTCTTTTCAGTTTTTTATAAAAACTGCAGCATTAACGAACAAAAAATATGTCCATAAGAAAGTTATCACGATTTCTTTTAAGAAACCTACCTTTTTTAGAACTGCCCCACACTATGAGTTCCTCATAAAACGCGCAGGCGTCTCACATAGTTACATACTTACAAATTGCACATGAACAAAAATCCAGACCCGGAACTATTATTTGTAGGTCATACAGTATAAATAATCGAACCCGCGGCCCGCAGTGCCCCAGCCAAGAGCCCCTACACTACCAAGCAGCCATCGTTATTTCTATTTAATGGTAAAAACTCTGTGGATATTTTTAATAATGTAAAAATATAAAAAGATAAAAAACATGAAATTGTAAAAAGAATTTTGATTATTTAAATTCGTATTGACAAAGATGGGGACATATATTTTAGCAGAGTAATAAAATCATCTCGATAATAAATCAAACTTGAACAGGCGAGGTATTTTTATTGCAAGAATTGTAACGCGATAGCTGTTTGAATAAATTGTAAAACATGGTTTATTGTCTTGTTTTAACGTTATCATTTGTTTTACGACTGTGTGTCTGTGTGATTCAGTGATTAGCGTATATAACGTACTGCTAAGTCTGGTGTTAAATTTCTAGTAAAATCAATAACGCGCAATACACAAAATTTAGTTTTCTGTTCTGTTGATGTGCACCCCCATGTCACTGTAACATTTTTGTTTTAATAATGTCGTTTATGCACAATCCAATTGATGTTAGGAAGCTAAGGAATAAGTTACAGGTATATATGGTGTATAGTTTTTATTGCTATTCATTTTTGGTCTAATAACTGACGAAAACTAAACTTTAAATAAAACTATTTTTTACGGATTTTATTGCGTTTAATTTTCTTATTTTAATTCCCGACGTTTCGGGTGCTTTACAGCAACTCATGGTCACGGGGGGGACCGAGATGGAAATCATACTATTAAGTACTTATTACATATTATAAAATTATAATAAATAAAATAATTATATTTTTTTAACAGGAATTTATAATTTTATTCTTATTAAATATTCTTTACATCACTTTGTCTCTGCCACTCACTATTATTATTTTTATTTCGCCTCATTCAGCGCCATCACAACTTACAGAGACCTTCAAATCTTTAATTATCATTTTAAATGCATGTTATTTCAACCATACACGCTACGCGCTGACAGCTCGACGCTGTAGAGAGTAGACCTATTCAAGAGTTAACACAGCGTGAACTAAACCTGCAGAAATGAACTTAAACGTTTTTCAGTGTCAAAATAAGTGCGCGAAGGGTAATTTGTAATTTTAAATGTAACAAAATGTCATGTCAAATTATTTGCCACAACTTATACATTATATTTTATTATTTTTAATTAAGTATCACATATTATTTTTATTATGTTTTTAGTTAAAGTGAATAAGATAAAAATGATCGCATGTTACTGGCAGTTTTTTTATCAAAGAAAGAAAAAGAAATCAGATTCTTAGAACGTTGAATTAATTATATAATAATTTACACATTTTTTATTTACACGTTTGATATAATATTATATAATATCAAACGTGTTACTTTATTACGTGCTACCCTCAAATCGATAATTAAAGATGGGAAATAAATTTCATTTTCTGAGATTCACGTGCAAAAACAAAATGTATTACATTGTTTGAGGAGCAGAGGCATCTTACCACCCATATCACTGCTGTACCTAACAACACCATAGATATTGTGAAAAGAAAGTAATTAGTTTAAATTTCGCATTCATTGGCACAGATCTCCCCTCATTTCACTGGGTTTTAAAGTTAAAAGTTAAAGGTACAACCTATATATGTCCCACTGCTGGGCACAGGCCTCCTCTCATTTCTGAGAGGGTGTTAGGACAAGTAAATGTCCGCCACGCTGCCCCAATGCATGTAGGCGAACTTCACATGTCTTCGAAATATTTTTTTCTTAATTCTCAGTCATGCAGGTTTCAGAAAAAAATCAGCACTTAAAATTGCAATTAACAATTACATTATTACTGTTAAATTTACGGCGAGCGATTAGCCCCTGAGCTACCACGGCTCACTGGGTTTTTCGAGTAAGAAAATCAGCTTCGCATTGTAGCTTGCCAAAAAATCCTGTATGCTAGTATCCCACATGTTGAAAAATTTTACATGGCCTCGATTTTCTCACAATGCTCTCCTCTGCAACTGATGACACCATATATCAACGTAGAGCCTAGAGTAGGTTCTTTTCTTGAAGGTCCTTAAGTATGATATAATAATAATACTACCTTTATATATTTTTTGGTTTAAGGTTGCGAAACTTTCTGTATGTTTTTTTTTCACATAAACGGCTCAATAGATTCGGATAAAATTTGAAATGCTCAATATCCTGAATTGTAACCATCTGAAGTGAATATGATGGTGTTTTATGTTTCCACATGGGCAGAAGCAAGTTTGTAATTAACTCTAGTGTCTGCAGTTGTTCTTAGAGCGTTGTTGTTTTGATGGAGATAGTGATACAAATCTCCAGTTTTCATCTGCTTTGGCAGCTTGAAATCCTATCGTCATTAACTATCCGCTAGTTTAGACTGTCGTCAAAACTTCGCAAAAACAAATTATGGCAAATGGTTAAAAAAAACTGTATCTCCACAATATCGGTATCGTGTCGTGGAATGAAAATGCTTGGTTGTCGGTGACGACGTATTATTATCGGTATTACGAGTGAAAATACGGGCTTAGATGTGTCGAATTACAATAGTAATATTCTTTGAAGCAAGAAGCAACACACGTGTTGGTTAAGTAAGATTGATGTATAGGGGACCAGTTTCCCATCGGCTACAATATCTTAAAAGACAATTAGTAACAGATTGAACATGTTGATTTTGATTTACACATTTCACACAAAACATCTTTTGTATTGTTTTTATTGTTGAATTTGATTTTTTCCCAATTTACAATAATTATTAGTGATTGGAGTTTTGACAGGACATGATTTAATTATGGGCAAAAAGCACGAACAAAAGGCGTATGTTTTTTTTTGAAGTTACGCTGTCAAAAAAAAGGATTTCTAGACAAATAATTTCTAGAAAAAATTTAAAATATAGCTCTGAAAAAATCTGCTCACTGTTGGTTAAAATATCAGCGAACACTTAGTTTAACTTTAGAAAATATAAGAGATAATCTGCATAGCGAAACAGTAAATATAACCTAACTTACGCGTATCCCAACACGCGCTTTGCCTTTTTTTCTAACATTCATATGAAGAAGTTTTGTTTTGGTTTGGTTATGATAAAGATGTGGTTAATAGCCTGGAAAATGTAGTAATTTTTCTTTCTCTAGTAAGTGTTTGATGAGTCGGCAATATTATTATTGCCTAATTTTTGAAGTTTTTACTTTTTGGAGCCCCATTAATTAATTAAGTATTAGAAGATAATCACTTAAAAATACATAACACTACCGACTGAATGAGACAGGACAAGGATTTCCTGTTTTAAGAGCGTCCACGTAGATTTCGTGAGCGGCCGGCATAATATGTCAAAAAAAATTATAATAAATTATTGTAAAATTTTATGTCAAAAGAAATCACCTTATTCTTTGGTGTTTAAATTTATGTAAAAATGTTTAATAATCCTTCTTCGTTGGTTGGGTTCCTTGTTTGATGGCTGGTTCTTCCCAGGACAAAGATATTATCCGAATCAGTGGTAAATAAAAAATTGCCTTTCATTAAGTATTTTGCGATATTGCATAAAAATATTCTAATCGATTCACCTTGAAGAGCTTTCATGAAAAGATCAAAATTTTTAATCTATTTAGACTAAGAACTCATGGAGCAGTATTTATACATTCATACAAGTCATAGCAATTTAGTGAGATTGGCATTTGAGGAACCCGGCTCAGAGTAGCACTGAATCTTGACGAAGCTTCACCATTATCACCATGGATTCTCATGCGGTTGTGTTGCTTCTTCCTTTATTAATAAAGCGAAAGTAGTAAATTAAGTAAGATTTAAGAGCCTTGGATGTCAAATTAAAATCATATATACCTACCTTACGTAGGTTCCAGACGAAAACCAGCGTCTGACTCTATAGCTTGACATTAAACTGACCTTGAGACCTATTTGGTTCGCAATGAGACATACACAATACTAGATTTAGTTTTTATTTTTTTGATACTTTGTATTGAGCTAAGTAGGTTTAGGTTTATTTATGTTCGTCGCTTTCTATTCTTGTCTCTTTGTGTTTTAGGAATAAATGTTTTCTTTCTTTATCATTTAACTATACTCACGATGGTGAGCGATAAATAACCCACAAAATATATTAGATCGCACCGATACGGGTTACGCCCTTCGTGAGAATTACGATCGATTTCAAAACTTACTCTGCTAACGTTACGCACTCGCTCACATACTTTCTACACGTGTAGGAATTCTTCAATAAATTTTCTTAACAACATAAAAGCATTTATCTAAAGCATACTGCATATATTTTAAGCATATTTTTTATAGAATAAGGGTGACAAACGAGCATAGAGTCCACTTGGTGATGAGTGAATACTGTAGTCCATAAAAATCTACATCTGTCCTCGATTAAAAATCAAAATGCAGATGTGTTGTCGCCCCTGAGGACTAGGATAGAATGCCTCGTGTCCAGTAAATAGGGTATTTGGTTCTCTACGCTCACCATATGAAACACAGTAACATTATGCTGGTATTCTGTAAGAGCGTGATCCTTCCTCGATCGAGTCTACCCATTCATGCTACAACTATACAACTCTAGCTCTACCCCGTAAAAATATAATACAATTATTAAAATTGTAGAAATAAAAGTCTTTAATGCACGTAATTATAACGAGTAAAGCAAATTGTACTATTTCTGTGGTATTCCAAAATATTAGGTCTTTAATTATGGACCTCTGACTAATATAATATAAAATATTAGGTCAGAATGCCAGCGTAGAAAGGTCCCGCAGTTCGTGGTAGCTAGGTAGATACACATTTGTCAATGTATTTTACCGATTTGCCACAAATGATCTAATATTGTTTTGACACATCAAAAGCTCGGCTGTAGATTGAGATGTACCCGCTTCCCCTATCGCCTACAATTCGTCAACCTTCTTCTTCGGGCGGCCACGAGGTTCATTTGTAAGGTTAAATACTAATGTCAATTATCCAAATGAAAGCAACTAAACCAGAGCTAGAGCTGTACTCCGTATACGTTATTGCAGTATCAATAACGTATACGGAGTACGTTATTGATACTGCAATAACGTATGCCGTTTGAGAGGCATTGTTTCCACGTCGGAACTTGTATTAAAAATAATACGTATTTTAGAGTCCATGGTTATAAATAGAGCAATATTGCAGAAAAAAACGAAACTCAAAGAATAACTGATTTTGAAAAAAGTTCAAGTAAAGTAAGTTTTTCAATTTGGTACGATTTCGGGCTAAGGGCGCATTTCTACCAAAGCGTACAGTTTACAGTCATCATGCATCCTGCTCTAGAGCTCTAGACGAAGTTTATCGACCAAATTGGCGATATATTTAAGATGGGCCAAATTAAGACACTTACCGGCGAGCTTGTATACGTAGATATATGGATGTAAAAGAAGCGAGAGAAGTGAGACAAGATCATGGCAAATGGAAGTCCTACCCCTCTGTATGAGAAGCGTAAAATTTTATGTACTTACAGGAGCAGGCGCGTTTTCATATAAATGACATGCATAACAGACTAAAACGGGTTGCACTCGAGTTGCCATTTGTATAAAAAAGTTGGAAAAATTTACTTTGCCAATATCCGCTCAATAAAATAAAATGATGTGTCTTACCTAGTTTGAAGAGGACCTCCCGCCCTCCCTCAATTACGTGCACTATCCCCGTCACCACTAATCCCAGCACCACTACTCCCACCACCACTACACTAGGAAAGACCCACATTAGTTAGACACAGATTAATTAGTAGGGAGGTCCTCTTCAAACTAGGTAAGACACATCATTTTATTTTATTGAGCGGATATTGGCAAAGTAATTTTTCCAACTTTAATATAATGGATTTCCGCAAAGTAACGCCTGATTCTATTAATTATTTGTATAAAAAACATCTCTTCTCTCTTCTACGCTTTGATGGAAGCCACGTCACAGAATAAATAAAACTACTGTCTAATGATGTTTTCTACTTTTTGATTTTTTTCATTTGTGACAAAATACCTTTTCTGAATAGCTAATTTTATTAAGACTTATCATTTATTTTGTTGAGATATGCAAATCAAAATTATAAAAGGCACTAAATTATTTTTAAGTAATAGAACGGACAACGACCGACGTTTTCATTCATAAGCAGCTGAAAGTAAGCTTCTATATTATTTAGGAAAAGCCTTTTACTTGACCTCTAACGAAACAAACGTTAATCTCTGCATTGAGAGAAACTGTTAACGTTTGAAAAAAAAAATATTTTTTCTGCATCTATGACACAAACTTACATGACAACGAAATTGCACTGGTAACCAGTCTCTCTCCATAACGACAGTTCTATGTAATGAAATGTTCTCTATATTACGAAATGTCTGAAATTAAAAAATATATATATATACATATACATTTCTAATCGTTTATAAGACAATAGCATTCGGAGCCTGAACCTCAGAAAACATCGAAGAGTGAATTGAGTAGGCTCAAAATGAGTAATTAAAATTAATAAAAAATAAATTACTTTACCGAGATTTTTTTGATCGTAAGAGTTGGTTGGTTGCTGCCACCATTGGCAAGCTAACACTACTTGCTGTTGCAGTTGGCAATGCACAGGTTTACAACAAATAATATTACAAATACATCATATTTGTATGCAACGTACACTCACCAGCCAATATACCTCAGCGCATAAAGCTAATAAAACTCTTTTAGGACATTTCAGCGGCATGTTATTTCTGTAACGTTTTGTGTCCAAAATGGGGCATCGCCAAAATCCCTACCCCCGCATACAGTACATACCTTAGCGGCCCTCGCAACAAAGAGATGCTATCTAGTGACCAGTGACCAAAAGCTATACATGGATCTTACAACAAGCAATATGCGCCTTTTAAGTGGTCTAGAGCCTTTTAATTTAAGATTTAAAATCGCCTGTTACAACTAGTTTTGACGTTGTCGAAGTTGTGACTTTGTAGCACCGTAAGACAGCGTCGGGCTTGACAAAGGGAGTCAATTTGAGCGTATCTACCTCGGCTGCGTGACTCATCCGTCCGTGGTGATTATCTTGAAATAATATGGCGGACGAACTCGTGAGTTCCGAAGCGTTCTCTTTAACTGCCGAGCAATATCGGAATGAAAACTTAAATGGGGAAATATTATCTAAATTTTCTATCTATAACGTCTGGCCTATTCGAGTTTTAAAATGTATTTGTAGGTTGCGATGGCATCACTGGTTGTAGTATTGCTTGCATCATCGTTCTGTTGTAAGGCTTTAGAATCATATCACACCCGGACGCATCCGCCCGGTATATCATAATTCATTACTTGCAAAATTGCAATGCAATATATTGTGAATTGTGATCCTTGGGTAGAATGTAACAGACGAACAAGAAGTAATAAACATATAATAAACAAATGTCACCAAAAAATCATTAACCTGTGTTATTGTTATTATCTCTGACGTATACGCATCTTCTCGATATGGAATGAAAAGGACTCAGGAATAATCAATAAATATAAACTTTTTAGATGTAAAGTAAAGGAGTTTATGAAGTTAATAAAAAAAAAACTTTTAAGAGAGGTGTTCTTTTTATAGAATTAGGGTGACAAGCGAGCACACAGCCCACCTGATGGTAAGTGGATGATATGGCCCATAGACATCCACATCTATCCAGATACGTTGTCAGTTGTCACCCGTGAGGACTAAGATGGAATCCTGTAAAAAGGGTTTCCGTTTCTCTACACTCACCATACGAGACACAGCAGCATTAAGTTGCTATTTTACGCTAGTATTCTGTGAATAGAATACAATCATTTTTATTCAATATAGATTACAGTAATACTTATTGAAAGTCATTTTTTACTTCTACCACTGGTTCGCAAAAAAACCTCTGTCCTGGGAAGCACCAGCAAGAAACCCAGCGGGACTTTTTTTTAAAAGCACAATTTACAATATAATATTTTATACAATTGTTATGAAAACATTTAGAAACAGCATGGTAGCGATCACCTCATTCCCAGCGGTTATTATCAGTCATGTACTTTTTAGTAGTATAATAACCCTTACTAGACAATTTTTGCTTAGTAAATGTGTGAAAGTGAGAGCGTGGTCCTTCCACGGTCGAACCGACCCATTCGTGCTACAACTATAATTTTAATTTTAATTTTATTAAATGTATATTGCATGCCGTAAGCGCTAAGCGCGCAGGTATGTTCTACTAGGGCCTAAAAATTAAGATTCCAACGTTTTGTCGCATGAAATCGTATCTAGAAATCATATTGTACATATAAGTGATATAAAAAGCACATTCTCAGAAAGATAAATGATTGTTGAACTTATTAATATATTTTTTTAATCGATTAATTGCTATTTTTACATAAAAATGGTTTTAGTGGCTTATGGTGTGGATTTATCAAGTCCGCATGGCTTCGTAAACACGATAACTTTTGAAAATATCAATTGTTCAACTCAATCTATTTTTAAAACTCTTCATCTATCATGTGGGATTAATTATAAAAGAATTATTGTTATTATCATTATATAGCTGCAGCATGGCTCTACCACGTATAAAAAGATATTCAAGGGCGCTTTCTTTCCCTATTCATTCATTAACTTAATTTCGACATTCCATTTCCATCCATCCATTAATTACAGACCTCCTCCAATGAATGTCCACAAACACGGTCCTGAGGCATCTGCATTTATCGACTTCCTGGGTGTCTTATTCAATTTCCAATTTTAAGGGGATTAAAAGTCGTTTAAATAATACTTCATAAATAAATAGTTTATCATACCACTGCGGCTGCATGATAGCAGCACAAATAAGTCGGCTTGACTGAGGAAGTACCTCGCTATCGTAGAATACCAGTGTAAAATAGCATTATCTCCTGTTTAATATGGTGAGTATAGAGAAACGAAGCCCCTTTTTACCGATACCTTCCATCTATATTCTGAGGAGTTGACGACGCATCTGCATTTTTATAATATGCGATAAAATATGTGTCCATGGAACATTTACTTACCATCATTTCGACTGTAATCTTTTCTTACTCTAAATAGCTCTAAGAGAGTTAATTAAAGTCACAGCTTGGCTCACTGCTACGAACAGTTCTCTTCTCATTTCTGTGAGGGTTATGGAGCAAATAGTCCGCCGCGCTGCAACACTGCGTGTTGGCGGACTTCGCATGTCCTCAAAATACATGTATTTGAATCTGGTTTTTTTTCTGTATATGTTTGAAAACCATCCTTTTACTGAATCGTTCTGAATTCTTTCGACTAAAATTATAACGAAAAAAGCTAAAGTTAAGAGAATCAGAATCAGAGTCAGAATAGGAGTTTATAGTTAGCTTAGACATAGCCACTTTGCAGTGGAACGCTACATTACTAGTGGCCCAACAGGCGCTTGACATATTTTGCCTTTTTTTTTTTGCTCTAATATAACTTATTGGTTCAACGTGGCACATCTAGTACAATAATATGTTGATGCGTCACATTGCAAAGTTTTTGGGTGACGTTTGATGATAACAATGACGATGGTATTATAATATAATTATAGTCCACATTCGCAGACTTTTTAGCACAGCTTTTACTTATCAAAATACACTTCACACCATTAATCATATAAACGAAAATAAAGGAAAACTGCTTGCGGTCAAATCTCCTACAAACATCGATCACTAATAAAAAACTAGATACACAATCCCTGAATGATGAGAAAACCTGACGAGAAAACGAGTCTAAAACAATAAAACATCGATATCCGTAACAAGTGTCTAGATAATAAATCAATTAGTTACGCTAATAGAACAAAGAAGTGTTCGCATCGTGATCGTTAGCTATTACACACACAGCATAGTTCTGAACAAAGCTACATTGTTTCCAAACGTTTCATGTTTTCCGCGTGTAAGCGCCGAGCAGACCATTTTAGGAAACGATAAAGAAAAAAAACATTATTGGAAAAAATAGGCAACTTTGATCAGAGCTTGAACTACATATGTATGCGAATTGCGAATTTTGACATCACAAAACCCTTTTCGCAATATTCTATACTTACATTGTAATATAATTTGAAGGTAAAAAAATATTTTCATGTATAATTGTTTTTCAAAGTCAATCAAAACTACGATATTTATCTCTATATAAAAATATCAATTGCTGTCCGTTAGTCTCGCTAAAACTCGAAAACAGCTCGGACGATTATGATAATTTTTTTTTGTGTGCGTTTGAGTGGGTCTCTTGATGGTAAGATTCACAATTGAACCCGGTAGGTGGCGCTGTTGTCGATAACCAAAAGTCACCCGTGCAAAGCCGGAGCAGATCGCTGGTTCGAAAATAAAAGCTTATTTATTTTATTTTAATTCACTCTTAGAAGTTTAATTACTTGCTGGGCAGTCAAAATCACTTTTTTTCAGTACATAGTGTATACTAACTGGTTTTTTGGCTCAATGTCACGAAACTGTATCAATCGATAAGCAAGAAACCGCTGATTTTATTACACTACTAGCGACCCGGCCCGACTTCGCCTGGCTAGGATCTCTTAATGTGACGTTATTTAGATTTAAGATAAATATCAAAGATCATTTATTTTATCAAGTTTTCAATTCACATTATTGTATTCGATCCTTTTTTGAATAAAACATAGCTAGGCTAGGTCACTCCTGGCATTGCTCTATATCTGTTCGTAAAGTTTCATCAAGATCGATTCAGACATTTCGAAGATTAGCCCGAACAGACAGACAATTTTTTTGAAAATGGTTGTTTATATCTTAATAGCATGCAAATAACCCCATGAGATTAATAGAAGCCAGTTATTTCAATATTACAGACAGACTCTTCAATTTTATTTATGCATATACATTACAATAATGAAAATATAATTTGACATATTATAATAAACTCCTTTTATCCTTCGCAAATAACCTCATTCATGCGCTATTTATTTTTGACGAAAGTGGTGATTTGTAAAGCGCAAAGTTTGTGACCTTCACTTAAAATCCACGTTCATAAAACAAAGTTACTATACTAAAAAGAAGTACCTACGTTATCCGAAGTTACTTCTATAAAATTAAGAGAAATAATCAAATCTTAATAAAATCGCAACTCGAGTAAAAATTCAAAATGGCCGCTGGTACAAAAAGTGTAGTAAAGAGATTTAGTAGAGTAGTGTTTGGTAAAAATTAAAGGCTTTACCGCCACTATGAAAAAGTTTCACCGAGTAGTGGCGGTGTAAGGATATCCACTACCCCATATCATCCCGTGGGTGTCGTAAGAGGCGACAGAGGGAAACAATTCAGGAGATGAGCAGCAGCGTCTTCCTAATAACGACCGAAAATAAAAAACTGCGGTTGCCGACCATCTTGCCAAGAGTGGCAACTATTACAAATGTCACTCCTATGAGGAAATCTATGGGGGAGGCCTATGTTCAGCAGTGGACTTTAATAGGTCGTAACGGTAACGGTAAGTTTCACTGTCATTACGTCTGTAGAGATAATAACGTAAAAAAAAATTCATGATATAAAATCATTAACAAAGAGTTCATTTTCTATAGGTTCCATCTAGAGCGGTTTCACTGCAGTTGTCGGTCATAAATTACGGATTTGTAAGACACACTCTTGCTAATCCTGTGCGTGAAAAGATCTAAGAAAGTAAGACAAATTTATGTTAATGCCTAAAACACGACGCATGTTGCAAAACTCAGTCTTCTGTTCTAACTTTCCAGTCACTACACAGATAAGGTTTTAATAATGTGTTCCAGGTGCATAAATTTTCTTTGTTTCAGTGCAGTATGGACAACAGCAAGTGGTAAAATTAAAAAATTTGTGCAACCGACTTCAATATAAACTATTAAGGATAACTCAAAAACTACCGTCAGACCTTGATCAAATTTATATGGGACCACATGAGAAGCACCAGCTTTCAAATAAAAAAAGAATTATCAAAATCGGTTCACCTAGAAAAAAGTTATGAGGTAACACACATAAAAAAATACAGTCGAATTGAGTACCTCCTTCTTTTTAAAGTCGGTAGAAAAAAAAAATATTGAAAGAAGAAATAATTTAGTAATGTCCTCTGCTATTCCTTTGAAAAGTAGCAACAAATAACACTTCTGATATCTAATTTAAAAACAAAACCAATGTGCTACAAATATGAACTCTGTACAGTTTCGTTCGATTCAAGTAATAAGATTTAATAGACCGAAGAAGCTTCAATTGTATCGTGAGATATTCCAAAAATAGAAAGAACAGATACACGTTTATTTTGAACTTACTCTATACTCTAGATATCGCTCTATCTGGTACTGACATCTCGAGCTCGCGCCATTATATGAGCAAGGCCTCACCTATTGCACTGAAAGGAAAACAGATTGTAGTTGCAACACAAGCAACGTGCGTTCCTTATCGCGCGAAATCTTTTTAATGGCGTTTTATTTCTGTTTTAAACGCAACCATCCATTATGATGGCTTACAAAATAGACCGATAAGAGAATCTATCAGTATTTTGTGGACAACAACAAAATAATTGGGTAAGGATACTTTATCGATCATCAAACAAGTCGGTTTTTAATTCCATATTTTTTTATTAAGTAATTAGTTTTTTTAGTAATTATTTTAATATTTTTTTCTATATATTCAAACCAATAACAGGTGATGCGTTCGTTTGTAGTATTCGCTCCGTAAACGTCGTTGATGTTGCGTGCCGCTTGTGCCGCGTTGCCACATGAGTAAAGAAACCGTACAGAGGCAAAGCTTCTAAGAAGCTGTCAAAATTGTTACCTATTTTGGTAGGGTGTCACAATAGGTGAAGACAAATTAAACAAAACAATATCTATCATATTATTGCATTGTCACTGAAATTACGGTATACAAAATTTCAACTCAATCAGACATCGGGAAGTGGTTCAAATCTTACTTGCAATATGTGAACTTAACCCACATACCTACTACATACCAACGGTTACCAACCCACCCACATACTTACAAATGTTTCGTAAAAGCTTGTAATAACAATATAAAGGTAAAAACACAGCGTGTAGTACCCTCTTCTTATTAAAAATAGGATCATACAATAAAATAAAGGTACTTATTTGAAAAAGTAATAATCAAATTTACATAACATAATATACAATATTTTATTATATACAATATTAAAAACTATAATAATAAATTAAAAAAAGGAAAACAATTAAATATTTACTTAAAAATAAATTTAAATAAAATAATCAAATATTTACTTACCTACTACTCCTTGGGATATTTGAAGTATGATATATTTTTATTTTTTATAGTATTATTCATACACACAGTACAATAAACAACCATTATTAATAATACCACGTTTTTACATTAAAATATTCAAACTTGCAACTAACAAAACAAACAACGTGCGTCGCACTGACCCTGAGATTGTTGCCCACTGGCTGTGCCAGCGAACCGGTTTTTTCCAGTCTCGCCGCGTACGCGACAAGCTGCTAGTGGTCACGCACACATGCCCCTCGTGCTTGTAGTTGTGCAACCGATTCGCGCGGTTGAATGAAGCTTTGCCTTTGTACGGTTTCTTTACTCATGTGGCGTTGCTGCCACGATGGTCTCATAATCCATAATTACTCGAATTATTAACGTATACATGAAGCACTACATTCAGTAATACGCGTTGGTTCTAAAAATAAATTAAAAGACCATATGATTTAAACAATGATCTAAATTTAATATTGGTGGAGGAAGTTTTAGGAGATTGATATTAAAGTCTCCACATATTACAACAGATTTATTCTGTTTATTGCTTAACAAAACTTCCTCCATAATTTTTTCAAAAGTATTGTATATAGAACATGGGTCTGTAGACGCACACAACAATGAGGTGCTCAAACTCAACATAGTTATTTCTATTTCAGTTCGCTCAACAGAGAGGCTCACAATATCTTTACGTTCCTTACATGATACTAATTTACTAGCTAATATTAACGAGCCACCTCTTAAAACCGTTTCATTGAACGAACTGACCACCTGGTGATTACTGAAATTAAACATTATGTTATAAGCTTTTAACCAATGTTCAGTAATACATAAAATATGAATATTATTGCTATTTAAGAACAATTCAATTTCTAGCTCTTTGCCTATCATGCCTTGTATATTCTGATGCACCAGGTGTAAACAATTTTTATTATCACTCTGTGGAGTCATACAATGAAGGTTTTGTAAGCTACATTCTAAATTATTTAAATTATTATAACTGCTAGAGATTACCTCTATTGTCTCATTTTCTAATTTAAATTACTTGGAACAACAAAAAAACGAACAAAAAAGAACAAAAAAATACACACAGTACAATAAACAACCATTATTAATAATACCACGTTTTTACATTAAAATATTCAAACTTGCAACTAACAAAACAAACAACGTGCGTCGCACTGACCCTGAGATTGTTGTCCACTGGCTGTGCCAGCGAACCGGTTTTTTCCAGTCTCGCCGCGTACGCGACAAGCGGCCAGTGGTCACGCACACATGCCCCGCGTGCTTGTAGTTGTACAACCGATTCGCGCGGTTGAATGAAGCTTTGCCTCTGTACGGTTTCTTTACTCATGTGGCGTTGCTGTCACGATGGTCTCATATTCCATAATTACTCGAATTATTAACGTATACATGAAGACGAAAGATTCAAATGCTATGAAAACATAACGCTAATCATTAAACAAATGACTAATTATGAAAAAACAATTCCATGTTTTTAAAATAAAATAAATTTGAAATTGGAATTCTTAGCCAAAAAAATATTTTGATTTGAAATAGCCAGTACTGCAGAACAGCAATTTCATAGGTAAAGGACCTATTATAACACCCCTCTTTTTGCGTCGGGGGTTAATAAATATACACACTGCACACGTTAGTAAATAATTTATGTACTGTACAAATAACAGTGCACACAGTGCTAAAGCTGCGTATCCACCGAAAATGTTGACAACATTTATGTTTCCAACTGTTTGCAACTCAACAAAAGTTACCAATTTTTGTTTCCGATGTTTCCGCACCGAATTGAAACATGTCGCCAACAATTTGAGAAACATTTTAGTTGACAAATTGCTGTCTCCACCAAAGTTTTGTTGGCAACAATATGTCTTCAAGTGACGATATTATGCAGGATTGCCGCAGTATTTATAATTTTATGCAAAAAAAAAAACACCAGTAGTTTTGGAGTTATCCTTAATAATGCGTTGAAGTCGGTTACAGGCAAAATTTTTAATTTCATTAGTTGTCTCTCTTCCTCTCTTTTTAAAAAACGTTACCTCCACACTAGGATTTTCTCCTGTATCGCAGGGACAGTTTAGACCTAGAACAATTATTTGTAGGCCATACAAATACTTCTTCCGTCCGGTATTCCAACCCGCGGCCCTTAGCGCTGCAACTCATTACTAAACCACTGCGCCACGGAGCCGTCACTTGTCTGTTTCACATTTTTTGCTATTTACAAACATGCGACACGCGACTTCATTATTAATGAGAGTGACAATGAGAAGTATTAAACTAATAACCAGTGTATGCTGATCTTGCATTAGTAGGCAGTCACTAGTATTGGGAGGTCTATTTACACTGAACGATGTTTTAAGCTCATTGGCATTATACGCGAAAAAATCGAAAAATGAAATAATAAATCTGTAACTATGGCATCAGTAACTAAGTACCTAATTATCTAGATCTACCTATAAATAATAATATAATTTTGATTACACACATCCCATAATATATTTTGTGAACGACATAAATTAATTAATGTGTCGATTAACTCGTTCGTCCACGTGACAGACATGTTGCCGACAAATGTTTCCAACAAGCGTCTCCACAGAGGGTACAAATGTAGCAACAAGCGTATTCCTTTGATGTTGCCGCCGAAAATGGAAACACGGTTCCCGACATTGTTTACAAGTTTTGTTGGCAACACTAGGTAATTACAGAAACATTTGTCACCAACACGTGTTGACAACACAAAAGTTGGTAACAAAACTTTGGTGGAGACGCGGCTTAAGGCGAGAAGGATATTTTAGGTTATTATTAACTTGTTTTTACCTATACTTGCTCATATATTATGGCGAAATTTTCATTGTGGATATTAAATAGCCATTCCCATCGTAGCCAGACCTACCGCAGTGACGTGTAGATACATTAAATCCGGGAGATGAGTTACGACTTATCTACTAGATGTAAGTAGTTATTAGTGCTATCCCGCAAGAAACTACTTTTAAGTCAATTTACTTACCTTCAGTTTAGTACTCGACTAGTACAATCCCACATAATGGAAAGTGGCGATGCAGTATCGGGTGGTAAAACGCACCGGTTTATTTAATATCGTTTTGAAAATTTGCTTCATTTAGTATCGGTCTAATCACTTTCTCTTATAGATACCTACATTAATCAATACAATAATACGTTATTTGAGATATATGTATTTACTATATTACTGTATTATTTACGGTGGTGAATATTTCCTAGTGTAGATGTGAGAGTGATGTTGGGTTTTGTGGCAGGTATAGAGGATCCAATATTTTTCTTATAAAACTGAAGGGACTAACGGACTTACATTCACATGGTAAGTGGCTACTGCAAACAATGGACACCCGCAGACAACTTCAAACAAAGAAGGCTACAGATGCGTTATCACATCTGAGGATTAAAATGGAATGTTTCCCAGCTTGTTATTATACTGACTCTTTGTACCCTGCAGACCGGAAAACAGTTTCTCATCTTTAAGACATACGTACATAAACAGTCACGCCTGTCACCCAGAGGGGTAGGCAGAGACTACTTCCGTTTGGCACGATCCTGACACACATCTCTCGCCTCCTTTACATCCATATACCTACGCATACATGCTCGTCGGTTGAGGGTACTCTTTATCTGGCCCATCTTTAATATATCGCCAATTTGGTCGATAAACTTTCGTCTAGGGCGTCGCTTCCCGACTCTTCCGTTCACACATTTTATACGTGGTAGAGTCATGCTGCAGCTATATTAGTAGTATAGTTGTAGCACGAATGGGTCGGCTCGACCGGGGAAGGACCACGCTCTCACAGAATACCAGCGTAAAATAGCAGCTTAACACTGCTGTGTTTCGTATGGTGAGTATAGAGAACCGGAGACCCTTTTTACTGGAAAAGAGGCATTCCATCTTAGTCCTCACTGCATTTTGAATCTTTATTGAAGATAGATGTAGATGTCTATGGGTCACAGCAACCACTCACCATCAGGTGGACTGTGTGCTCGTTTGTCACCCTATTCTATAAAAAAAAACTTCTACAACATAAATTTACTTTGTCACTCTTTCCTCGTTCCTTCTTTGAGAAATACGTTGTAATTTAACGGACAAACAGATCCAGGGAAATTATTTCATTATGTCTGCTGTCATTATCATCATCATTACTACAGCCTTTCAAAATCCACTGCTCCATGATATATCCCTCATATATCCTCACTATGAGACAATCAAAGTAGATTGCCTCGTAGGGAGATATATGCCATATTTGCCACATGCCACATTATTTTAAGTCGTTATTGTTCGACACCGACGGGATGATATGTTCATATATACTTATAAATAGATGTAGTGGATTTTGAAGAATAATATTATATAATAGTATATACATGTCAGAATATACTAAATAATTCACTATCCCATGTTTGCTGTATTCATTATATTATGTATATTAAGAAACAAAACGCTGGGTCAAAACGAAAGGATGGAAATCCACGGTCCGAAGATGGAAAGGCGAAGGTAGAATTGTGTCATTTAATGCCTGTGCACATTCCCTAATGTATCTATAGACTAACTACTTTGTGTATTGAAATCAATATATTTCCTATAAAAAATATTACTATAAAAGGAAATTCTCCAATATTATGTTATGGGTTGATTAAAGACAACAATATGAGGCTAGCATAATAGCAAAGAATTGTTAATAACAAGTTTGAAAATAATTAAATTTAATATACAGTATAATGTATATCACAAGGATATATCTTATACAAGAATGTCTAGGCATAGGAGCATTATTGTGTTTATTGTCCGGTGTGGACAATGGGTTGGATAATTGCAGATTACAGACCAGGCGTTGCGTGGGCGGTGAGCCAGATCCTGTGTTATCTTCTATCTGGGACCGCTAATAAGAGACCTCTGCTTTGTGCATTATGAATTTATTAGTTATAAAAGGATAACTTGATTTAAACATTTGGTTAGACAGATCATACAAAGATAGATTAATACTCCAATAATACTAATACTGTCAACGAGCTAGCAATTTTTTGAAGGCGCAGTGGCTTAGCAATAGGTTGTAGCGCTGGGGCCGCGGGTTCGAATCCCGCACGGAACAAGTATTTGTCCTTGTGCAATTTATGTTTGTAAACTGCCTCCACGATACAGGAGAAAATCCTAGAGTGGGGATAACGTTATTTTTAATAAGAAAAAACAATTTAAAAAATTGGCCTCTAAAAAGCTTGGCGTGTTCAGCAGAGCGGGACAGTATTTCATGCCGGCACACCGATTGCAACTTTACAATCAGCCTCAAATGGAATACAGTTCTCATCTCTAGGCCGGGGCTAGGTGAGTCTTCCTACTCGTCGCTGCATTCAGGCTTCGAAGACCGGCAGTATTGCACCAATAACGCGTTTGCGTGCATAGCGCTCCTCGTTGAATCGAGTCGCTCCTACCTTTTTATAGACTCGAGCGCCTCGTCTGGCTCACTGCCACCTCTCTGACGGAGGATGCGATGTGATCGAGTCTCTGTCAAGGGGGCGAACAGGGCCGGTGTTTTCCCAGCACCATCCTGTACGGTCGCCCCCAGGAACCTAACCTTACCTGGCTAACAATAAGCAATTTTTTGTACCTACAAGAAAAATATATAAGTTCCCTATTTATTTGGAATTTTTATTAAATCTTTGATATCATGGAAACCCTAAATTAATGATATGGCTACGTGGATTGACATATCATCAAACGTTGACGTTTAAACGATATGGTCAGTTTTAGCTGACCATTTCATGAAATACAACCACTTCATTAAATGGTCGGCCGCGTCATGAAGTGATCAATTATATATAATTTGTTAACATTGGTATATTGCGTATCAAGAAGGGTATTTCTTATTACTTCTCAGGGGTGACAACTCATGTTTTTCTTAAAGTTGGTTGCAGGTGTTCATGAGCTGCAGTATCCACATTTGACAGACAGAACTATGTGGAAAGAAAGCTCATTTCTTTCTATATTACTAAAAGTAAAGTATCTAAGCTTATTGATCGACTGTTGACTTATTATAATAGGTAATAGCTTGCTTATGCATACCCTAAAGTGGAAACCCTTTTTAACTGACTTCAAAAAAAGGAGGAGGTACTCAAATCGACTGTATTTTTTGTGTGTTACCTCAGAACTTTTTTATAGGTGAACCGATTTTGATGATTCTTTTTTTATTTGAAAGCTGGTGCTTCTCATGTGGTCCTATATAAATTTTATCAATATCTGACCAGTACTTTTTGGGTTATCTTTAATAATGCGTATTTAATTGACTGTGACTACATTGATGATGTTCTCATTTTATTTATATTGAAGTCGGTTGTACAAAAATTTTAATTTTACCACTTGTTTTGTTTCTGAATATAAAGTATGTAGATGATTTTATTTTCATACCTATGTCTATGTTACCTACAAAAATACTTTACAATTTTAACGTTTTCATAAATTTACTTTTCAATTTTTAGTTTTAATAAGGCAACTGCCCTAGAAGTAGGGTGGGTACCTAGGTAATGTTTTTTGAATGTGCTCCTATGTATATCTATTTCTTTCGCACGCTCTGTAGCATAAACGGCTTGATGGATTTTAACATAAAATGGAGCGTCGTTAGATCATTCGCCTTAGTTGTGGAAATGGCATAGGTACCTATATACAATTTTTCTTTATCAAAATAATCTTTTTACACTGTCTAGTTTTTCTGTTTTAACCATTGGGCTTGTTAGTTTTTATTTTACTTAAGACGCAACCGCAATAATATTGCTTGGGCATTCCGTAATGGTACCACCGTGATGACTGATGATTAATTTCATGCGCTTGTACGAGATATCAGTTTAGAATTGTGGAAATAGGTAATAAATAATAGACTCAAAACGTTAAGTTTGAACAAAAGGTAGCGAAAACTCGTTTCAATAGTGGCACCGAACTAAGTTCGGCCTTGACTAACACGTGTGACAGGCTCCGTAGGATTTACCCTCGGATTGGTTTATACTGCTGTTCAAGTGGAAAATAGTTATAACTTTAAGTATATATCTTAGTTTAGAACTCATTAATTTAAAAAGTATAAGTCTAAGTTTGAATAGCCCTTATCATCAAATTTACCTCTTTTCTAGTCAGGTAATCTTTTGCAATTACTTACTTCTATCTAAACCTTTTAACATGCCTAAAATATGACACTAAACATAATAGCTACAGACTAATTTCTATAAAAAAGGTATCATGTCATATACAACAAAAAGATTTGGTATCTGAGCCACACTGCTACTGTATAAGGGCTGTAGCTCAAATAGGTCGGCTAGACCGCAGAATGGCCACGGGCAAGCTCTCACAGTATAATAGCATAAATATAAATACAAGTTTGCTGTGTTTCGTACGGTAGTTGTAGAAAATCATTATTTCGTAGTTATCAGGGAAGACAGCGCAAATGAATTAGAATTTATTTCGAAAATAATGTCTTTGTGCCTTAGTATTTAATTACTTACATCAGGTGTGAACTGTATGCTCGTTTGTGACTCATAATTATTTTAATAACTAAATATATCTATAGCCACGGTAGCTCAGAGGCTCGGCACTTACTGTAGATAAGGTTGAGAAAAGTTAATGTTATTAGTATGATCACCGCTGGCACCACACTGTGATTGTAGATTTTTTTAGCTACTGCTTTGCGGTGAAGAAAAACATCGTGAATACACCTGCCCTGCGTATCTAAGAATTTAGTGTTTTGTGGAGACAGGTGAAATCCGCGAACACGCATTTGGTCTTTACGGCGGATATTTCCCTGCTACATACCTCTCTCATAAAGAAGAATCTTTGTTTAACATTACCCGTATTAGGCTGTTCCTAACTCGTTCGTTCGACGTTCTAATTTTTATTTGTATCTCTCTCTATATATATATAGGATAGAATAAGGGTGACACGCGAGCACACAGTCCACCTGATGGTAAGTGATTGCTGTGGCCCATAGACATCTACATCTATCTTCGTTTGCGAATTAAAATGCAGATGCGTTGTCAGCCGTGAGGACTAAGATAGAATGCCTCTTTTTCAGTAAAAAGGGTCTCCGGTTCTCTACACTCACCATATGAAACACAGCAGCATTAAGCCGCAATTTTACGCTGGTACTATTCTGTGAGAGCGTGGTCCCTCCCCGGTCAAGCCGACCCATTAGTGCTACAACCATACTATTAATATAGCTGCAGCATGGCTCTACCACGTTAATATATATATATTAGCGTAGCTCTCTCTCTATATATATTTTTTTCTTTTCCTATAATACTCTTAAACAAATTCTAACATAAAAATATGCCTGAAATTCACATATATGAATTGGAATTGTCAACATTTAAAAGTAAAAATAAAAGCCTCTTCTCGTTTCTTAGAGAAACACAGGTACATAACAGAACAGAGCAGAAACGAAAGTCCACCGTGTTGTTGTTGCGAAAGGAGACTTCCCAAGCTTTGGATTCATTTTGATCAGAAGTAATGACACAGGTAGTACGACAATTTTGGCACTGCCTCAAATAATATCTTTGGATCACCACACACATTCTCATGTCCAGCTGAAAATTTTCCAAAAAATAATTTATAGTCTCATCAGGTCTGCGTACGCTACTAGAGTCTTACGCACAAATTCATGATGCTTTAAATAAGCTAAGTGCAAAAAGACCTCAATTGGCAAAAGAATATTGACCTAGAAAAAAATCAAATCTTCGAACTAACATGAGCTTTGAACTTAATAATATAGGTACGACAACAGATTTCTTCGTTGTACAGTTATTTTCATAATCAGTCAAGTAAACCGCTATTCTCTATCGCCGATATTTATTTCTTAATTCAGATTTCGTGTTAAGAAAATTTTATTGATATAGATACATACTTAGGTAGATAAGATATAAAACAATGCTTTCAATTTTTAAATTTTCGTTTATAGCGTTAGCATAGCATCCTGCTTGAATGTCATGCACAAGGAATATGGTTTTATTAATTAGTTTTATATAATTTTTAGCCAGCATCATCTTCCTGATACAACTAAAAATTATAAAAAACTGCGGTTGCCAATCAGCCCGACAAGCGTGGCAACTATAAGGCAAACTGGGGGAGGCCTACGTTCAACAGTGGATTTTTATAAGCTGTAATGGATGGATAGATATCAATTTTAGTTAGTTTAATATAAATAGGCCTATTGCGTTTGTTTGACGTTGGTTATTTTAGGCAAATAATCATAATTATAAAAATTTGCACGTGTGATTTATTTCCTAGCGTGCCGGAATCTAGTGGTGTTTTTATGGATACCCTTACGTTTTTTTTTTTTTATAGGAGAGGGGGCAAACGAGCATGCGGTTCACCTGATGTTAAGTGACGTTACGTCCCACGATGGAAGAAAACAAAACAACAAACATAAGTTATTAGATAATTTAAATAAATGGTAAATATAACAAATACGCTGTTTGAAAATGCTAAGGTTATTTTTATTTGTGTAAAAACGTTATGAATTATTCTCAGCACCTATTATGCTAATTTAAAAAGGAATATTATGCCTGATAATTTATGAAGAAAATAATTGAATGTCTGACACAAAGTTGTTTCCAAATCTGCTTTTTTAAGCTAAGAAAAGTAAATAAAGCTCACCTCGGCAATATAGCAGAAAGATTTTGAAGGATCGCACAAACTGTTAGAATGCTTCACTTAATATTTCCAATTGCACAATTGTCACACTAAAGATCGATTTAAAATTAAAGTTATTTGATTTCAAATTAGTTATCCTACAAGAGCAGACGGATCACTGCTGTTCGAATGAACTAACCGGCGTGTCTCACTCCCATCGGAGCACCGCGTGCATTTCAATGGATGAAAGTGTAAACTGAGGTTTTTGTATACTGCTCTCTCGCTTCTTCATATGGGCGAGGAGGTGGCCGAACGCTCCGTGAGTTTAAGTTTTATTTAGTCGGGTGGCGACTTCGCCCACTATTTTATTGTTAACTATAATTCTAATCTTATAAAATTCAACATTTTTTCTATTTGATTACCAAAGCCGTCAGATTATTAAAAAGACAAATTTAACACGAAAACTGAAATTGGGCCTATAATACCTATTAAATCAAAGAAATAAAACTCAATATGATGTTTTAATTTTTTTTTATTTTCTTCCCACAAGTGGCAAGCACCAGAGTAGTGAGCACAACCTAACGAAACGAAAATGGTAACTATTTTCAGGGATAACCACTATATTTATTTAATTGGTACAAATTTATTGATTTTTAACGATTAAAACTTCTAAGCTAAATTACTACATACAAAATTGTTGGTGCCACACAAATACATTTCGTATATTGTTAATGATTAAATTCAAAATTCAGAATTAAAATAGTTGTGTAGAGGATTCGAAACGACAGCATTACCTACATAATGAAGCAATTTTATGGTTTGTGAATTGCATTTGTATAGAACATGGCTAGAATTTTCCAATAAATTTTGATTAAAAAAAATGTGAAATCCCTCGAGACTGCTACTACCCCAGCTTATAAGATAATTTATTTCTAATGAATTTACGGAGTTTCAAGAAAGAACATAAATGATATAATTTGATATGAACTGTAACAAATTTGCATGTAACCAAGGCTAGTTGATAGATAGCTATCGGTTACAAGCCCACTTGTTCCTTGAGCGGAGAGCATTCATTACAAGATTTTGAAATAACTACGGTCTTTTTTTATTTTTATTTTTTATTATATATTTTAAAACGTGTGCTGTTCTCTTTGATGAAAAGACAAGAGAAAAGCTTTCATTGCCAGCGCCATCTGAACAGGCAAAATTATTCAGAATCATTGCATGTGTAGGCAATTTCTTGATGTCAATGAAAATGATAACTTTAGGAGATGGAGTGTTGGTTCAAAATGATAAAGAGTATTCAAGGATCAAATGGAAACGAGAACACATCCCAAACATGTCAGAAAACACTAAAAAGTGGTACAAAGAAATAGAGCCATACAGACATGGTAGCGATTATGTCCTGTCATACAGGTGGTTTCCTAAAGTTTGGGAAGAAGGAAGATGAAACAAGTGGGGACTTTGACCTCCTTCCTCTTTAAATAAACCTTTAAACCAAAAGTCAATTGTGATTTCGATTCTAGATAGCGACGTATCCAAAACGTATAGGAAAAATGCTGCTCTCAGCTCAAAATTAAACACTTTTATGTTAAACAAAGAGTTCACTTATAATCCGCTGTTTGTGTAAATGTTGTAATTATTTAAATATGCAATACTAATACATTATTGATGAAAATCTCGGTAAGCCACTCGGGGTGTAATTGTGGCTAATAGTATATTTAGTTCTTGTGGGGACACAACACCCGCTTCCAAATTCCTTACACAGATTTCTGTTCACCTTTGATCAAATGTTACTAAAAAGCTGTCAGAAATTCATGCAAGTGATTTTGCGGGTCCTTTATTTAATACGATGTCAATAATATTTATGGTTGGAAACACTAACGCAATTTGAAACCCCAAGATTATTGATATCGCATCATACAAAAATTAATTAAGTCCGCAATGACATTGTCCTGTTATTTAAAGTCCCCTAAAATAATGCCATTGCAAACTGTTTTGTTGTCCTTAACATTAAGTTTTAGAAACAACTTTTATCCGCAGATGTTCTGGATGCCAAGCCAATCAAGTGCATAGGCACATTACATTAGATTAATTGCTAATCAAACATAATATTATATGCAAACTTGATTATAACAAAAATTTTTTTTTGATTTTCTTTTTTTTTCGAAGTATTCTTTAGCGAATATTGTTAATAGAATAAGTACAATATATGAAATTATGACAGCACGACAAAAAAAAACTAAAACTGTGATGGTCTCAATAGATTAAATGACATGAGAAATGAAATTAATTCATTAGTTGAATGAGTTTTAAAATACCCAACCATACAAATGATACAATGGAACTTTAGACATGACAATAATAAATATAGTTCCTTTTGTTTGAAATAATTTTGTTCACATTTTAGTCTCAAAATAATTCCAGACAAGGAAACAAAAAGATAAAAATACTATAACAATACATTTTAAACAACTGAAAGATCCTACACATTAATTCCACAATACATTATATATATATATACAATAACATCTCCTAGCTCTTCAGATGCAAATCCTGCAATGACATTTTTTTATACTTTTTTGGTTTTAAGATATATGACAAAGAGAAATATATCATCACACTACAGAAAGTAAATAAATATATAATTATATACACGATAAAGTAGCAAGGTTTCCAATTTTATATGAAATATTACTAGAGAATGGTGTAAATTAAATACATAAATATTGAATGGAGCTCTCGTACATAGTTAACAGTGTTACTAGTTTTTTGAACATTGGCAATACCATAACTTTGTATGGCCCCTAGATAAAAAATTAAAATATAAAATATAACATATACACTTCCTATGCTTTACATAAACTATAATAACAGTTACGCCTATATGAACTGTTACCATCCATATATGGAGTTGTAAATTATATTACAATTTAATACTGCCACTGTTTAAGATTCTGTCACACCTTTAACCAAAAACGATCTTGTAATATCATAACATGCCGGTGAAAAGAGCTTACAGGCATTCCCAGAATATTAAACAGTAGCTGCGAACATTATTATTAAAGACCACAATAAATCCCATTCATTACAACACTAGAGGGCTTTGGATCCTCGTCTAACATTGTCCAACTTCGTAGAAAACTTTACACTTCAGTCATCACTAGCGGGTAGTCAGGCCCACGAATACCTCCATCTGTCCTACTTTTACCTGGAGCGGCCAATCAATAAAACGACCGCGAATAAAACTTAAAGACATATTGGACAAACCATTAAAATAATCCACACTGCCTTTCAATAACGAATACCAACGACAGTTACCTATTATACATCTCGATATCGCTTCTAAGCGAAATATAGGCATTGGAAACTTTTAAAATCGCAACGTTTGCCATTTGCAATACTTGCAGTGCGCCACTCAATCCGTCGTGATGTTTAAAATTGGAAATTTCGAAAGGCGACCACAGTACAACTTACAAAACCTACGATCCTATCTGGACGACTCCAATGCCAAAAAATAGATGCGCGTGGTGTATGCTTCGAAAAAAACATGAAACAAAAAAAAAAACAATTTCTTTCTACAGTATAAATTTTAAACGAATTTCAGCTCTTCAGAAAACGTAAACGAAAAAAATACTAACAAAAATAATATACCTGTTCACCTACTTTTATAATAACAAATTATTTTTTAAACATCTCTGGACGATATTATTGTAAGAATTATATTAGGATCGCCCGATGTGTTTGCTTTAAAATGCTCTCGTTTGTGACATATTCCATTATTTTTAAAGTTATTGATTGATATTTTACAAAAATTATTATACAAAAAATTCAGCAATTACAAATGTAAGTAGAGACATTCTCATTAAAAAGTACAAAATATCTTTCGAAGTCAATAAAAAGTTCAAATAAAAATTTAATATAATCCCTTCCAATCGAGAGCATTTTATCAAACATGCATACATATTTATACATACATACATATATATATATAGATATATATTTAAAAAATCCCTACAAAGGAAACATTGAACTAAATTAATTTTACATTTTACTTCTTTTCCAAACAACTATAAGACATAAGATATGTTAGCACACTTCTAGTTCTCTTTTCTCAACTCTTGCAAACAGAGAACAATATTGGGGGCTTTAGTTATCCTACCATTCCTGCAGACTTCTCCGTAACACCATTTATATAATATATGAGAGAATCACTCTTTAAGGGCCGTTGCTTCGATTTGTTACGTAGCGACCCCAGCCTTGTTTAAACAAATCCATGTACGACAAAACAGGATGATTCTTATGTTATACCTTTTAATAACTTTCCATGGATAAAGGGCTATATATACAAAGAATGCATGATCGCAGTAAAGGATATAATAATCGGTATAGAGGCTACCTTGACAGTATATTCACTCAATTATTTTGAATTCTATGATTTTTACATTCTGGGATAGTAGAAATACCTACTTACTTGATACAAAGTTATTAATTCTGAACAATGAATGTAGTGTTAAAATAGCCTCAATCGTAACAGGATAACATTAAAGCTATTAATGCTTCAAATTACATGCAAGTTTGCAATAGACCTTATATGAACTATTGAATATTAAACAAGCCACTGACAAATTATATCATGATTGTCAAATAAAAGTAGTATATTATGCATTGCTGCTATGAGCATTTCCAATAGAAATTTGTCTTAAAATCAATATGATGTCCTTAATTTTTTAGATGTAAAAAAGTAACTAGTTCTAATGTAATTTGTTTTACACTAATATAATTTGTCAACAGCATTGAACAAATTGCACATAAGCGCATTTTAAGCCCATACACACTAGTCCCGCTTGTGGTTGCAAAGAAAATTACTTTAAACAGAACTAATAGTATACAAATTAAAGGGAACTTACATATCAGTCCAGAACTGCCGATATACACTAATTCTAAGCTGGGTTCTTCTCTTTATGCAAAAAATTTGTCAAAAATAACAGTAGATTTCTTTTCCTATGTAAAAATAATAATTACCATGAAAAAAAATTTCAAGCAAATTCATTTCACTGCTCAAAGAACATTTCAATTTCATTCAACTGAATGCAAGGCGAAGGTGGGCTTTGTAAGGAATAGAGCAGGGTGGGTGGCGCGTATGGGCTCGTAAGGGCGGCAACGCACTGTGCGGTCGGGAACGGTCAGCGCGTGAGCGGGCGGTCGAGCGCCGCGGCGCAGCAGTGCAGGAAGCGCGCGTGCGGGTGCGAGCACACGCCCGTACAACGCAGCGCAGCACTGTGCCTCCGCTTCCGGTCCGCACTCACGAGCGTCTCGTCGACCGAATCCGTCGCGTTCGCGTACTGCGCGTGCGCAGCGCTTATGTCCGCTAACAACTCCTCCCATTCGCGTGAGAGCTCGTCCCGCGGCGGAGCGACCGACGGCTCCGTATGAACGACACACTCGCAGGCACTTTCCTCGCTCCATATGCTGTGCATCGCGCTGCGCATCTTCTTGGCGGCGCGGCCGCACTCCTCGCACGCCCAGGCGTCGGGCCGCTCCGTCTGCACGCCGGCGTCGTGCTGCCGAACCGGAAAACGCAACCGGAACCCGGTGTCGTCGAAGTCCGGACACCGCTGCGCCTCCGTTAGATTCAGCCGGCCGTAGTCGATGCTCTTGGAACGGTATTCGAGGTAACGTTCCAACGAGCTACCGATATAGACGCCGCCGGATTCGCTCCGCTGGATGTCGACCACGTCGAGGTCACCGCGGATGTCGAAGGTGTCGCCGTCGGCGTATCGCGTTACGTCCGACTCCGATTCACGCCGGATCGGTCGGAAATGCGTGCGAGAAGAAGTGAGTAGGTCTTCGCGATCAAGCGATGGGGAACAGGGTGGCTCTTCTATTGGTTGTGGTTCCACAGGAAGTTGAGGTTCACGGCTACGTCTCCGAGGCGGAACCTCCACAAAACCGCTGCGGTCTCGGCTGTGGTTGATCGCGGTGAACGAACGCATCGTCTGCGCGACAGTCGATAGCGCATCATACAACTCCTCACTCTCGTACAATGTGAAAGACTCAAGCTCACGAGGCGGCATTGGCTCTGCTGAATCGCTTAGATTCAACGGCTTGAAGCGGTCATGGAGCGCATCCGCTATCTTTGAAGGCGAATCGGCACGCTCTACTAACAGACTCTCCGTAGCATCTGTTGACCAGATGCTCTCTGTCAGAGAAATCAAACTGTACTTTTCAGTGGACGGATCTGCAAAAAGGTGGTCTGAGGGCGATGACAGCAAATCTTGAAAATCAATTGGCAGGTCTTGGTATTCATCATCAGGTGTGTTCTGGTCTTTTGACCATAATGCTTCAATGCTCCGATCAAACTTTGCTTCAAACTTTGCATACAATTCTTCCTCCATTGGGGACCGTACTCGGGGGTTAAGGTCTTCTGTTATCACCCACTCTGTAGCCAAATCCAGACTATCATCCCAGTCTGGCACCACATTATCTTTCATTTGCAGCTTGACTTCAGTTATCTCCTTTATTTCATCGGTGACTGTATTTTCACAAGTACCATAACCTTCATCCAATGCAATAGCTCTTATAAACTCCTTAACCGGATCCTGGGTTTCCATATCCCACACTCCCTCATGTGTCACCCACTCAGGAAGACTCTCCTTGCTCTCAAATGATTTACTGTGACTGTTCCACCGTTTTCTGTTATTTTTCCTCTGATTGTGGTAGGAGTTGCGCCTTTCCTTCCCTGACGAGTACTTCTTGTTTTTGGAATTCCAATCTTTTGACATTGAGATTTCACTTTGCATCTTGACCTTTGTTTCAGTACTTGGTTTACGACACCACGCTGGTGGTGGCAAATAGTATTGCAATGGTGATTCCTGGCCTTTTTTCAGAGCCGGAAAAGCAGCGTAATATCGACGTACTGCTTCACTTTGTTCTAAGGAACACGTGGGCATGCCTACTACTGCAGTACTTTCTTTATCTTTGATGTCATGTAGTCTTGTGCACAGCTGATCAACAATGTTGTCCAGATTAGTTCCCTGTAAAAGATTAAACAAAATATTATAGAAACTAGGACAAAATTAATTTACAATAAAAAAAACAAAACTAAACACTGTTTTAATTAACTACAAGAAAAATTAGACATTTTTCTAAATAATGATAGACTAGAGGTCTAAATTAAGTAGCATGAAATGCATAAAATTTGTTATATAACTTCATACAATATCTACATATGATTCTAATTACTGAACTGCAATAATATTTATGTTAATACCACAATATAAAATAATATATACAATTATGTAAATAAATCATTATATGCAGGCTTGAACAATGGAATAAAAAGAGGTAGGCATTTACTGTGCAGAAAAATAATGGGGCCAACAAATAATATTCCAAGTGCAGTATTTATTTTGATTTAGTTCACAATTTCATGTTGCATATGAATATCACTTAACAGTGCAATTCACAAAATCAGTTAAAGACCGACCTTTCCATATGGATTCTTTATATTGTCAACAGTCTTCATTTTAACATTCCCAGTGTTACGGTCACTTTCCAGAATAACTGAGCACTGCATATCCTCTTGAGAGGGGGCACAAAATAATTCATTAGTATCAACTAAAGTTATTCTTCTATTTATTAATAAGTAAAGAATTATTTTGAAATTAACTATAATTCATACACTGCTAAGTGAAATTTGTTATCAGTTGTTTAGTAAACAAACAAGTTTAGTAATATGTTTAAAGTTGAAAAACATGTTCATTCATATCTATAACCAAACCAAAAATTTGATTACAAATCTACTGTTGATATGCTCTTTTAATGTTTAAAAATAAAAACCTAGTAATATTGTTACAGGCAGAAGCAAATTAAATTTTTCATTGTCCTGTTAGGTTAGGTCAGGTAATATGAGCATTTTGAATGTTTATCTTAATTTGTCAATTTTGCAGATAGGGAGACTGTTAAAAAATTGCAAATGATGTTACTTGATAAATTTGAAATGTGGCCAGAATTTATGTAAATCTTGCAATAAGTCAATAAAGACTACTACAAAACAGTGATTGGATTTACGATTATCATTAAAACATATTTAATTTTATCATTTATCTTAACATTTTTGTCTTCAAAACCATATTCTGTGGTTATCACTTCTAAAAAATATTAGATTTAACAACTTTTAGTATAAAAATATCTAACAAAAATATCTTACAATAACTAAATATAAACGGCCTAATCATAATCTTTTCTATTTAGTCTTCAATTTCATAAAAAAAAGTTCCACAGAAATATAATTATGCAAACTAAAACGTAATGTGTGAAATTTGACAAATTAATGTCAAATTCAACAAAGAATGTGGTGCTATGACTAAGAGACTTCTTTATTTAGAAGGACTATTCCTACCATAACCATAGTTTAAACCTCAGACTGCCATAGAACATATTAGAGAAAACTAGATTTAAGGAGAGATATCTTTTTTTCATTCATCACAGCCTATCAAAAGTCCACTGCTGAACATATGCCTCCCCCATAGACTGCCTTAAAGGATAGTTGCCACTTTTGGCAGGCTGATAGGCAGCAACTTTTTTTTTAATAATTTTAAATTGTTATCAAGATGATACCTTTGCTCATCTCGTTTCAATTTCCCTCTGTCACCTCTTACAACACCCACGAAATGATGTAGTGATAGTGGATTATCTTATGCCGCCACCACATTAATTACCAAATAAGAACAGGTAATAAGAAGTAAAACTGGCCTATAAGATAGTTTAAAGAAGCATATTCAAAATCCATGTTACTAGTCATAAATTATATGGTAATACAATATCCATTCATCTAGACAGTTTAGCAAAATTCCATTGAGGGAAAAATATGTCCAGATGTGAACTGTTTGCAATCTGATGATAAAAGTTTAATAATTTACCTGTCCTTAATGTGCGGGGTATCAGATGATGAAACGCGAAGTTTGGTGCAGCTCCCTCGACGTGGCAGGCCAGCAGGCGTAAGCCTGGCTCCCTTTTTTATGTTTACGCATCCTGCCCGGTAGAATCACTAACGTTATCAAACACCAACATCATATTCCTTAATCGAGTATCCATTTTTCTTTTGCCTTGGGCCGTGTTATTTATCGATCCTTCGGGATGCTTCCGTATTAATAATACATTCTTAATTTCTTTGGCGTATTCTTTGCTAGTTTAGCTTATGGCAACGATTTTCAATTTAGTTGATTGTATGCGCTCGCATTGTCACTAGCTTATGACGAATGACGCACTTCGTGCATCCTTTACTTCTGCAAATGCAAATTTTATTTATTTATAACAATATCACGTGTTGTTTAGTTACATAGTTTACTATGACTTGCAAGGGCACAAAGAATTTCATGGAAACCAATAGCCGCACCGCCGCACTTATTGGGTCGATGGCGCCAAATAAACGTCACTCCAACGAGGGAGAGACATATACAGAGCCTTTTTTATAGATTTGTTTCAAGATCGTTTCTCAGATACAGAACAAAGAAAATCCTTAGTTACCATTAGTCATTTTTACCATTTTGCGTTGTATTGATAAATACTTAGAGGATACAAACTAAAACTATGCAATTTCACAAGAATGAGACAGTATTACATGATACACTTTTACTAAGGTATAGACGCTTGGTATGTTTCCGCGTTGGCACTACAAATATAAACCGAAAATAGTAAAAACTCACCCGTAACAGTTTATGTGTGGAAATTATCATGATAAATCTATACACACACACCCCACATTCACATGAAAAAAAACATGGCAGCCGCAATGAGTGAGAGTTAAAATTTATAATTTGCGCAACGCCGTCAAAAGACTGAAATGACGTCTCGTTATTGACCAATCACATGCATTCGATTTTCAAATTTATCAAAGATGGCCGACAGCATGCCCGTGATTTCGAGATTACATTTTTCACAGTTTGTGATTCGCTGTAATGTATGTCTTCGAATCTATTGGACGGCGACGGAAAATGACAACCAATGATCATCACTATTAAAACCGGATATAACAAAGTTATCGCGCCAAAATTAACCGCCAAATTTGAAAACATACTAATAAACAAGAAAAGAAATGAGAATTTAACCATTGATGCATAGCTGAGATTGACTGCCTTCTATATTTAAAAATTGAACAAGATTTTTTTTATTCATATATAAGAAATCTTTATTTGCTTTGAACATAGCTTTACACATAAATAAATACGAAATAAGGCTCAGGCTCAACCACGAAGCCGTGATGCTAACCCAAAATGGTATAATATGGCGGTATGTTAGTGAAGGTGACTTTTCACGTGAGTTGAATAGGTAATATGTGTAATGTAATCTCCTGAACACCAGCAGCCTTACAAATTTGCGGCTGTATACATTGATATGTTATTTTTTCAGTCTACTCAGAGCGACAGAAGGAGAATTTTGTGTAAGCGAGGGTAATACTCAATCGCTCAGCAGTCGCTAAGCAGATATGGAGAAGGTAATGCTCGGAGATCTTCCGCGTGATAAAAGCGGTAACAAAGATATCCTAGCCAACAAACCCCAACAGATCAATGAGTTACGGTGGCAAATGCTCAGTCAAGAAAGATTATTCATTGATAGAATCATAATATAGGCAAGAACAGCTTAGGACGGGATGGAAGGAGTGACAACTTGATGAGACGACGAATGCTGGTGACTCATTGTATATTGTGGACTTAGGAAACGGCGTATATTCAGCAGTGAGCTATGGGCTGCAATGATGTATGATTATACTGAGTATACATTATCGTTAGGTACTGTTACAGCCTATAAAATTCCACTAATGAACATAGGCCTTCCCCGTAGATAGAGCCTCATAGTTAGTTGCTACGCTTGGGTTTTTATTAATTTTCTTTTGTTATTATTAGGAAGACGCTGCTGCACACTATTTTTGACTAGAAATTTTGCAGAAGGATCAACAGTCGATGACAATATAATAGTTTCACTACTGGTGCTGTTAACTAGACTTAGTGCTGTCACCAGGATTATCAGCCAAAATGATAAACAAAAAATTCCTACTTAACAATATAGGTTGTGGTAAAATTTGTACACACCGATTTTAGTCAAAATTTAACGTTTATAGGTAACAGAGATATAACGGAATGAGAGCGCTACTTCTTTACTTAATAATGACAATAAAGACGAAGAACAATGAAGAAGAAAACTCTTAGTTTTCTTCTTCATCATTAACCCATAATGTCCAGCACCACTGAAGATGGACCTCTCCCGTTGTAGGGAGTATTTTGTTTAACCCTCACGCTTTTAAGAATTTAAAATTATTATTATAGTAACAATATATTCAAATATAGTACAAACCGCACACAAAGAGTCAACATAGGATTGCGTTGAAGTCATGACTCTACTCTTACCTACGGAGTCCCGCAGAAGTATGTGTTATGCCCGAATCTATTTTTGGTATACGTAAACAGCCTTTGTGCCTAATCCTAATGTCTCTACGAAATGGGCACGTGTTCTCGTATGCAGATGACATTACCACTACTGTGGTGTTCTGTGGGCGAAGCTAGTAGTAAGATGTGCGTCACAGTCCTGAAGCAAGCTTAGACAAGGTTGCACAGTATATACCCACAATACATTTATTAACTCTCAATACATAATCTTAATATATATAAATAAACTTAATCTCTATATATAAAAATCAATTGCTGTCCGTTAGTCTTGCAAAAACTCGAACATGGCTGGTCCGATTTTGATGAATTTATTTGTGTGTGTTTGAGTGGGTCCGTGGATGGTTTAGATTCACAATTGGACCCGGTAAGTGGCGCTGTTGTCGAGATCCAGAAATCACCCTCGCGAAGCCGGGGCGGATCGCTAGTCTTGTACATAAATAAATTATTGAACCTGTAATATTGAAATAAATGTTTTTTTTACGATATGGTGACAAACGAACACACAGTCCACCTGATGGTAAGTGGTTGCTGTGACCCATAGACATATACATCTATCCTCAATAAAGACTCAAAATGCAGATGCGTTGTCACCCGTGAGGACTAAGATGGAATGCCTCTTTTCCAGTAAAAAGGGTCTCCGGTTCTCTACGCTCACCATACGAAACACTGCAGCATTAAGCTGCTATTTTAAGCTGGTATTCTGTGTACCCCGGTTGAGCCAACTCATTCGTGCTACGAACATAATAATTGTAGCTGCAGCGTGACTAGCACGTCAAGAAGTATAAAATGCAGTAAAATTACAGGCTGTGAGATATTCCATCTTAAAGGTGACAACCCGTCTTTAGCCTTCTTAATTTCAAGTTGGTTGCATCCATGGATAACAGTAGCTACTTGCCACCAGGCGGACTGTAAGTTCGTTTATCACTTAAATTTTATGAAAACGAGCTAATTTTAATCAAACATAGTGGTAGGTATAATTAAAATTTTAGCGTTGAATTATATAAGAGCATAATTTAAATATTTCAACCACTTCCTTTTCTTTCAAATGTTACCTGTCTGCAAGAAATCGCTTTTAGTGATTAGACCGCTCATTGATTTAATTAATAACTCATTGGTTAACATTTGTATTTTAATTTTTTTCTCTCTTGTCTCTGGAGTGTACAATAAAGAATTATTACCTAAGTTAATAAGTGCATACACTGACCTCTACTTGTATATATAGAGGTCAGTGAGTGCATAGCTGTACAGTACCGCTAAGACCTAATTTCACCGTGTAATAATTTATTTATAAAAAATAAATATGATATTGGTTTGTGTTTGGTTTGTTAACGTTTTCAAGAAACAAAAAAAAAACAATAAAACTCCCATAAATATCTATATTTTTATCTCAGCACATTTATAAGCATTATAATGAATGTAATTTATCCTATAATGCATTATTTAAATTTACACGATACCTCTTGAATACCTTTGGGGTTGAATATATATAAAACATATAATTAACTAAAAATAAGGAATAACACATACATGGTATATTTCTTCAAATAAAATTATTTTATTCGCATTACACGCAATCCGAGTTATTATTACATACTATTGTTTTAAAATATTCAATACAATATACAAGAATATTTTCTTACAAAATTGTTTTTAAAGTATTTGACACGGCAGTGAGAGAGTTCCAAAACAATTTAGTCGAACTCAGCATAGCCGGTGGCTATATGTCGACGTAAAATAGCAGTGAAATGTTGATGAGAAACATAAGCGCATATAAAACCAAGTGGTAGAGACTCATTTTCTGCTTAGGTATCCGTCTGGGTGGGTATAACCCTCTTGTTTCAGCCGCCAGGTACAGTGAAGTATATAAAAAATAGACAAGAAAATTAAAAATTATTTTAGAATAGAAAGTCGTTATCTAGAAACATTGTTATATGGTATTTAGAAGATTTGTTCTAGCAAGCCTGTCTTACTCCGCACTTTAGGCATGAAAATATACCTACGCTGCACGGCCCCTACATGGGGCTAATTCCGTGAGGCTATACCGTGCGCTCGAGCTGACGCGCGCCTTAAGCCGCGTATCGATTACGCGCTCCTGGCGCGCGCCATGAATGACCACAGAGTATCTTTTGTGAAAAACCGCGCCGACCAGTGCGTTCCGCGGAACGCGTTCCAAATCCTCGAAGTGTACCAACTAAGCGCGTCTGGCGCGCGCGGCAGCTGTTCGTGTTTGACCGTTCCACATGGATGTCGGTCGTGTACGAGCAGCTGCCACTTTTATAGTTCTCTTCATGTATTTTCTCTGAGCGCTTTATTATGATTAAAACGACTTTTGATATTCCACAGCAGTTCTTTTGAACCATATAATTTTATCAATTTACGGCAACTTTGGTTATACATAGCTCGGAACGCAACGAACACACGAATGATGAAAACAACCGTCTCAACTGGCGCGCGTGCCAAAACTTAACTACTTTGGTATGCGGTAAAAAACCGACACCAGATGGAACGGCCCGCTCCACGTTTGAATGTTCCAACGAACAATTTGGCGCGCGTTCCGAGGCGGTATCCATTTCACGCGGCTGGAACGCGCGCCAATGTTCGACCTCTTGGAGCGCATAATCGATACGCGGCTTTACGTTAACAAAAGAGTATTTTTCTCTTATAAGTATTTAGGCACTTTTGATATTTATTTTTATAGCATACGGGTGCTTAAATAACAATAGGAATGTCGACTTTTCATTCTTTACTGTTCCTAAGGATACCGAAAGGTATGATATTATTATTTATAGGTAGATCTAGATAATTAGGTACCTAGTTACTGACTCCATAGTTACAGATTTATTGCATTGCATATAAGACCTCCCAGTACTAGTTACTGCCTACTAATGCAA
The DNA here is from genome assembly GCA_029286625.1 of Parnassius orleans. Classification (NCBI taxonomy): domain Eukaryota; kingdom Metazoa; phylum Arthropoda; class Insecta; order Lepidoptera; family Papilionidae; genus Parnassius; species Parnassius orleans. The sequence goes on from JAGSMP010000137.1 coordinate 3,022,375, forward strand.
GATCAGCATATACCGGTTATTAGTTAAACACTTGGTCGATAAAAGAGATCGAAAATAGCAAAATTCACAGGGAAGTTTTACGAGGTAGAAAACTCCTAATAAAACGCACAGTGGTGGACCGCCAAGCATCCAGATGGTGAGAATGGTATCGTGAATTTTGACGCGATGTACGTTCGTGAAATTTGGCGGCTGGAATTGATCCGAACAATTCCTCAGAGCACGCCCCAATTTCAATTTGTTTTCTCACAACACCTAACCCTACAGTAGGAGCGGCCTTAACAAAGGCGCGTAACGGACTAAGTTATACACCCTCGCACGCGGACATAAAGTGCATTTTGATATAACGCGCCGCAACAATCGGTAGGCTATTTTAACGAAGGTCGCATCCGGGGCGTGCAAAGTATTATGAACATTAACGACGTTGTAACTAGGTTTAAGCTCGCAAATTTGCTATCAGAGTGATTCTTCTGTTCTTGTACTATTATTTATTCTGTGGTTCTAGCGGAAATACATCCACGTTATATGATGAAATCACCCTTTTAACAGAAAGTATTTTGACTGCCTTTTATATTTACTGCCATTCGATAAATTTCAAGAATTAGCCAAAATTCGACCTCCAGCCGTGTCAAAATAGTTGCAAGTAGCACAAGAGTTGGTTTGTAAATTTGTAAAACATTAACCCAAAATGTATGAAAAATTTGGAAGCAATTTTAAATAAATCAATCATTAGACTATAATTTGTGATAATACTTTATTGTAAGCCAAATTAGAACCATACGACTGAACAGTGATCACAGAAATACATAAATAACGATAAACCTCTGAAACAAAGAAACAAAAATCATATTATACAAAATAAGAACATAATAACACATTAAGTTGTATGCGTATGGAAAGTATTATTTACATAAGGTACACAAAAATTAAGTATTTAAAAAAAAAGTGATATATATTCTGTAAATATTAGGAACAGATACAAGTTACTTATACCAGTTATTCGACTCCAAAGAGTCGGTAATTCATTCATCGGATAGTGTATTCGCTTTTACAACAAATTCCCAGAAAATATACAACATTTGTTATCGCCAAGTCATATTTTTAAACAAATATTGTTTATAGAGTTATTATAATATTAACAAAAACATGGATGATACCCCCGCGAATGAGGTGATGGTGATCGTTAACAAGCTATTTCGAATTTGATTTATATAATTAAATAATTGTCCAACAATACATTTGAAAACTGTTTCTTTTTTAAATCCCACTGGGTTTCTTGCTGGTTCTTCCTAGGACAAAAGTATTTTCAGAACCAGTGGTAAATTAAACAAAGTATCATTTATAATCTACATAAAAAAATCTAATTTCTATTTTTAGTAAATTATTGATTAAGATTACACGTTTACAGAAAGGCTTATTGTCATAAGGTAACATTTATAACATTCTATTCATATAAACATGTATATGTATTTTCGACTTGGCCGAGACCCTAACAACAAGCAGCCCTAAATCCAAAAATCAAAACCTAATGATAACTCCACACCCTATACTTCTGGATAAGAAAATGCAAAGGCTCTCTATAGAAATTTCATTGCCACAAATTTATGGATTTACTTAATTATTTTGTTTAATTGATTTAATATTTCCTCGTCTTAGATTCATAATTCAATTAATAGAAACCAAACGTGTTTAGTAAGAATTTAAGCTTGACCTGTATGTATGGACTTATGTATTGAATGTAATGGAATTTTGTAATTCAGTTTTCATTCACGTCCAGACTTCTGAATAATCTGAAACTATGCAGACCTATGACAATACAATTATTTTATAAGACCTAGTGTTTTCATTAAGATCATCACAGGACATGATCAATGCTTAAGTTTTTTTTAACTCTTTTATTGTTATTTTAAACTGAAAAAGAATTACAATGCAAAATATCTTTGTAACATTTAACCATGTGGTTATAATTTTAAAGTGATCTTGGCGTCTTATTTATCGGTAAAATTTAATTAAATTTCATAGATATATTTTTTATCTGTACTGTACTATATCCGTATATTATGTACTTCTCTATTTCTAGTAAACATGGGATATTACAAACGTAATATATTTGTTATAAATATTACATAATTGAGGCTTTTATAGATCTAGTTGGAGTCGATAGAGGTTATTCCAAACTTTTGCCCCAGGTGTGGACATTGCATAATTCCATTTAAGCTTAACGCACATTGACACCTGCATGCGTGTAATTTGCGACGCAAATTAGCAGGATAGCATAAACTAAAACCACCCATAAACTAACTTTACACCCGTATAATAAACCCGCTCTAAAAGCCCTCGAACTACTTGCTGTTTAAATTATAATTAGGCACTAGACAAGCTACAAACTTAATTATAGAGCTTTTTTCGAAAAAATCTTGGACACAATAATTAGATCAAAGCAATTGTTTTGTTGTATCGTGTAAGATTGTTATTTGATGAAGACGCGAGCAGTTTCATTAAAAAAAATCTAGTGGGACTGGGATTCCATCAGTGGGTTCCTTATCCTTATACTGTCAGGAAGTAAAAGCGTGGATTCCACTTACGAAATAATAATTACTCAATAATAATCACGTAAATTAACCGCATAAAATTGATATTTTTGAGTGACGAATAGAATAAAATTGATAGCAAGTATAATAGGCAGAACATTTGCTTTTATTGTTGAAATTTACACATGACATCTAGTGAACTGTACTTGTTTACCATCTTACAAATACATTTTCCTAAATTCTTTGACAATATAGTCACAGCCAGACTATACACTCATACATAATATAACGGCACTGTAGGGTTAGCAAAGATGACATTCTACAATCATTAACGCTATAGAAAACCAAAATAATGAATAAAATGAAAACTAAGTCACGTGACTTAACGTTCAGATATGTCATTCCATTCATGTTTATAGTTTTCTATAGCGCTAACTATTGTAGAAAGTCATCTTGGCCCCGTTGGCCTCTTCTCATTTCTAAGAGACGGAGCAATTAATTCGCGTGTTGCTCCAGTGCCTATTGACAGACTTCATGTCCGCGAGATATTTTATTTCTCTGCCACGCAAGTTTTTTTTACCACCGATCACTTAAATCCCTAATTTTATATATTTACTAGACACCAATAGCTTGTAAAGGTCACTACAGACAACTATATTATAGAATCTAATTTACACTTGCAATTTGTATCCTCTTCGTGAAATTCCTGTTTATGTTACTTTTTTATGAGAAGTACTTGTCAATTATTCTAGACATCTCAAAATACAGCACTAGTCTACCCGCGTTCACTATTGGCACAAGTTTATCAGAATCAATGGACGACTCAAATATGTATTTATAGAGATGCAAACAGATTATTTTATAGTTATATTGGCAAATGTCGCCATGTTCAAATTCTTTTAGTATATATTTATCTGTAGAGGGCTTGTTAAATTAAATGGCGCCCAAAGCTAGTCCAATAAGGCGCCCTCATTATTTTATAAAATTATTTATCAAAGACTTAATTACATTTGTGAAATATTTATTAATCATAATAAAAAAGATACAATTTTAAATTTGTGCTTACTGTTTAAAATTTTACCGCTTCGCAAATTCTACCGCCCTGAGCTTGAGTTTTACGGGCCAAAGCTTCAAACCGCTACTGATCATTATGTACCATTGTAGACACAACACGCGAAGAATAAAAAAAAAAACTAAGTTTTTTTTTAAATCGCTAGCAATGAAAAGAATAAAGACCATTCCTCAAACTTGAGAGCGGTTTATTATAACATATTTAGTCACAAACTGTATTTACAACACCACTAAAGGTGCGAATCAATGGCTCTCTGGTCGTTTACTGCTGTCCTCCGATTTCGTGACGATTTTTTCGCTCTTCGGCATCGTCCTCTGCTCTCCGAACTTCTCTACCGCCTTTTTCATTTCTCGTCGCTTCTGTGCTTCCCGGATTATGTCAAATAAACTCTGAAAATGTTTACAGAATTCTTTAAATACTCATAAAAGGTAAATTGATTTATCTATATAAATAAAATGATAGAGGTTTGCAGTTGTGCGCGCATCACGGAAAAACTACTGGATAGATTTCAATTAGGTTTTCTAAATTTTATTTCTTAGAACACTTGACCCTGATCTAAAAAAAATATTGCGATATCTTCATTTAATATAAAGTTATTAAAGTTTAAGAATGATGTGTTTAAGCAACGCGGACGAAGTCGTGGGTATCAGCTAGTAATAAATATATTATACTGGTCTGCAGTCACTGTGAGGCCCGTAGTCACTGTTATAGAATAGCATAATAATGATACTGACAATCTCTCACGCCTGTCATTCAAGAGGTAGGCATAATGGAATTCAATTTAGCACAATCCTCGCAGCACTTCTCGCTTATTGCACATGCATATATTCATATATATATCTACGCATACATTCATTTCGGTTTAGTTTTCTCTTAATTTGAACCATCTTCAATATATGGCCAATGTGAATATTTGGATTGGCTGACCGCATAGATGTGCATAGAGGTGTAAGAACATCGAATACTCCATATCGTCCCGTACGTATCGTAAGAGGCGACAGAGGGAAATAAACCAGTAGATAGGCAATACCGTTACAGCCTAAAGTCCACTGCTGAACATAGGCCTCCCCTATAGATTGCCTCATATGGGGGGTATTTGTCATAGTTGCCACGCTTGGCAAGCGGGTTGGCAACCGCAGTTTTTTATTTTTAGTCGTTATTAGGAGGACGGTGCTGCCCATCTCCTGATTTGTTTTTCACTGTCGCCTCGTACGACACCCACGGGATGATATGGGGTAGTGGATATTCTTACACCGCCACTACACGGTACATGGGCAATAGCGTTTTCCTAATAACTTTTTATAGGATGTAACGGTTGGTCAATAAACTTAGGCCGTCTCTGTTACTCTCTTCTGCATAAATTTGCTTTTTTTTATAGAATAAGGGTGACAAACGAGCACACAGTCCACCTGATGGTAAGTGGTTGCTGTGGCCCATAGACATCTACATCTATCTTCGTTTGCGAATTTAAATGCAGATGCGTTGTCAGCCGTGAGGACTAAGATAGAATGCCTCTTTTACAGTAAAAAGGGTATCCGGTTCTCTACACTCACCATACGAAACACAGCAGCATTAAGCTGCTATTTTACGCTGGTATTCTGTGAGAGCGTGGTCCTTCCCCGGTCGAGCCGACCCATTCATGCTACAACTATACTATTAATATAGCTGCAGCATGGCTCTACCACGTAATAAAACTTTATTGCGTGTTAATTTGCTTTGTCATTCTTTCCTTAATCATTCTTTCAGAAAGCCAGAATGTGTCAATAATGACATGTATGGCAATTCACACTGCTGTGTTAGCCTCTAACTTACTCTGGGCTTCCCGAGAAATTGTGCAATTGGATCACCAGCTTTCTTGCAGATCGGAGCATCAAGGTCGTTGTAGACGGTACATGCTCCGACTACAAGCCGATTAACGCTGGTGTTCCACAAGGCTGCGTGCTATCACCAACGCTGTTTCTTCTGCATATCAATGATATGTTGCAAACCGGTAGCATTCATTTCTATGCGGATGATAGCACTGGTGATGCTCTATACGCCGGCCGTGCGAATATTTCTCGGGAAAACGTCGCCGAGTACCGGAACAAACTTGTGTCTGAAGTCGAGTCTTTGCTGAACAAAGTCTCGGATTGGTGGCGACTAAATCTAGTCCAGTTTAATCCTCAGAAGACACAAGTTTGCGCGTTTACCGCCAAAAGAACCCTTTGTCGTATCTCCTCAGTTTCAAGGCACTCCTTGTTGCCGCAGCCAGTATCGGAATCCTCGGCGTCGACATATCGAGTGGCGTGCAGTTTCGCGGTCACTTGGAAGTGAAGGCCAAATTGGCCTCTAAAAAGCTTGGCGTGCTCAGCAGAGCGGGACAGTATTTCATGCCGGCACAACGCCTGCAACTTTACAAGGCGCAGGTTCGGCCTCACATGGAATACTGTTCCCATCTCTGGGCTGGGGCTCCCCAGTGCCAGCTCCTTCCACTTGACCGCATCCAGCGCAGAGCGGCTCGAATCGTCGACGACCGAGTCCTTTCCGATCGGCTCGATTCATTGGCGTTGCGAAGAGATGTTGCATCTCTTTGCATTTTCTTTGGCATTTACCACGGGGAGTGCTCTGAGGAATTGTTCGGATTAATCCCAGCCGCCAAATTTCACGAACGCACATCGCGGCAGAACTCCCGATACCATCCAGGAGAATTGCAGATGCGTTGCCAGTCTTTTAAAAAGAGTAGGCTCTTTTCTTGAAGGTCCCTAAGTCGTATCGTTCCGGAAAAATTGCTGGTGGTAGTCGATTCCACAAGGAAGTTGGGCGAGGAAGAAAACTTCTTGTAAATCGCAATAATCCAGATGGTCCGGATGGTATCTCGAGTTTTGTCACAATGTGCGATGGTGAAATTGAGCGGTTGGAATTAGTCCGAACAATTCCTCTGAGCACTCTTCGTGGTAGATGCGATAGAATACGCAAATGTATAGTGATAGAATACTTTTTTTTTTTTTATAGCATAAGTGTGACAAACGAGCACACAGTCCACCTGATGGTATGTGGTTGCTGTGGCCCATAGACATCTACATCTATCTTCGTTTGCGAATTTAAATACAGATGCGTTGTCAGCCGTGAGGACTAAGATAGAAAGCCTCTTTTACAGTAAAAAGGATATCCGGTTCTCTACACTCACCATACGAAACACAGCAGCATTAAGCTGCTATTTTACGCTGGTATTCTGTGAGAGCGTGGTCCTTCCCCTGTCGAGCCGACCCATTCATGCTACAACTATGCTATTAACATAGCTGCAGCATGGCTCTACCACGTAATAAAACTTTATTGCGTGTTAATTTGCTTTGTCACTCTTTCCTTAATCATTCTTTCAGAAAGTCAGAATGTGTCAATAAAGACATGTATGGCAATTCACACTGCTGTGTTAGCCTCTAACTTAACATATGGTGGTGAAAGTTGCGTGTAGAAGAACAGGCATGAGAGTAAAATTAATGCTGTAGAAAGGCGGTCATTAATAAGCATGTTAGGGATGACTGACAAATAAAGTGAAAAATTGTGTGATAAGAGAAGTGTGGTTTGCAAGATGTGATTAGGATTACGAAAGAAATGTTGCGGTGATTTGGACACACAGAAAGAATAATTTATTTTAGATAATTTTGTATGAACAATAAAAATCGTGTGACTCATGGACACTGGAGCGATAGTTTGAATTTTAGATGAAGTGAATTAAAAAAAAAATTATCACCATACGTAAAGAAATGCAACATCTCTTAGCAGCGCCAGTGAGTCAAGCCGATCGGAAAGAGCTCGGTCGCTGACAATTCGAAATGCTCTGCGCTGGATGCGATCAAATGAAAGGAGCTGGCAATGGGGAGCCCCGGTCCAGAGATGGGAACAGTACTCCATGTGAGGCCGAACCTGCGCCTTGTAAAGTTGCAAGCGGTGTGCCGGTATGAAATACTGTCCCGCTCTGCTTAGCACGGCAAGCTTTTTAGAGGCCAATTTGGCCTTCTCTTCCAATTGATCACGAAACTGCACGTCATTCGATATGTCGACGCCGAAGATTCCGATACTGGCTGCGGCAACAAGGGGAGTGCCCTGAAACTGACTGAGGAGATACGACAGAGGGGTTCTTTTTAGCGGTAAACGCGCAAACTTGTGTCTTATGCGGATTGTTAGTCCTCAGGGGTGAAAACGCATCCGCATTTTGATTCGTAATCGAGGACATATTATCTATGGGTCATAGCACTCATCCACCATCAGCTAGGGACTGTGTGCTCGTTTGTCATCCTTCCTTGTATTTTTTTTAAATAAGTACCAAAGATTCCCTGAAGAGTAAAAATTTTCTTAAATATAAGTAGTACGCAGTATTGCCAGTATAGTGCCTCACTGAAAGATACAGCCACAGCTGTCTACCCTTCACTTTTAATAGAGACAGAGAGTAATGGAACCAGGGAAAACCAGCAGCTTCTGCAGTTTAGTGCTAATTTACCACGTGCTAGCGGGTAAAAGAAAATTTGCGCGGATACCGTCGTGCCTTAACACTTAAAAATAAATAAATGGAGGATTATGTACCATTTTTTTCATTAGGATGTGAAATTTTATTTCTCAACTGCTAAGTTTATTATATCTCTATACTCTAATTAAGATAGCATTAGACAGAAGTTAAAAAAGGTTTTTTCCACTGCACACTTTGTAACAAAACTACAATAAACATGTTACAGTTAAGACTGATGCGTAATTTTTAGTAATCTATTTATACACTAACTGTCACACGTATTTGTAATAATTTTAATTATTTATCTCATGAAATTAAGTGGCTATTATTTAGATATAGTATTTTATATAATTTAAAATTCCAAAGTCAACGCTAAAAACCTAAAAGAAACAGGGGTGGACAATACCGGGAACGTTTTTAATTTCATTGTTAATTTACCAAATTAAAAATAAAATGTAATCCCTTGACAAGTTGTGATGGCAGGGTTTTTCTAATTTTGCCGGTTTATGATTTCATCTGTTATATTGCGTAAATAAGCTGTAATTGTCATTCACTTGTGAATTATATTTATCATATTTTTACCGTTTATTATTTTATTTTTATTGTTTTGTTACCGTTATTAGTACTTTTTTTTTAGTTGTTGGTTACGTTTAGCTGAAAAATGGGGTAATCTAAGTGCGAGCGCGAGTGACTCATAACATGCAATTCTTGAAACTGACCAAAGCCAACGGCGACCAAAAAGTGGCATCATTGTTGACCCTGATAAAATTTTTAATTACTTAAAAAATAGATTAAAACGAACTCCACTTTGTGTTTCATAAAAGCAAACTGTCAAAATATTTTTAAACAAGTTTCGGAGTCCTGGTCTGCAGGTACACCTCCTTATAAAACTCATATTATTAACAAAACTGTAGATGTTGCAGGTAAGGATCATACAATATTTGAAACTAATATGGCAATCTTGCTTTGTTCTTGTAATAAAAAAAATTGTTATTAAAATGACAGTAATTTCGTTAGTCTTAGTATTAATAGTCTTTGCGTTATAGCATGGTGCGGGTAGCCTATGAAGTTTCAAGTTGTACTTCATGGATGGGTACCGCCCGCCCACTTACGACAGTGATGTGCCACGCTAAACTATGCCATGCCATAACGAAAAACAACAGACTATCAAAAATCGGTTTTGAAATAAATGGAATAAATAAAAATCACGTAAATATGTATTGGAATTAAAACTAAAACGTAAATCAGAATTTGTTGAACTAATCGTTCAACAAATTCTGATTCACGGAAACAAAACTCACATACGACGAATATGCAGTGTTTCCGATGCATGGACGATAAATTATTCGTTGGTGAGCTCAGGCAAAAAAACATAATTATAAAGCAAATTACGCATTGTGTCAAAAAGAATTTATATTTTAGACTTTATATGACATAACTCATGGCGGCCAAAATGGCTACAAAAAAACAATTTTTTATTTTTATTTCATTAGATTTATATACCAAATTCTCGATTATTTTTACCTTCCGTCCCGATATTTGGCCCATTGGACCTGGCAAAACTAATACACATATAGCAAAAGGCGCTAGCACTCGTAACTTGAAAAACTACCGGTGCAGTCTACGCCGTACTGAAAATTACAGATGCTGGCAGCCATTTTATTTGTTTAAATGTCAATATGAATGTTGTAATCAACATGAAATAGAAGATGATTTTTATTTTCAAATTAATACATAGTATAATCTATACATTGAAGTGTCTGTTTGTAATATCAAAATAACAGCCTTTTACTAAATACATATGAAAGTATATACGGTATTTATAACAAAAGGGCAAAAACAATTTTTAAAATGATTGTCTTACTGTCTGTTTGTTCCGGCTTATAGCTGGCACTGACAGATAGCTGATGTTATAGGGAGTAACACAGGCTAATTTTATTTTAGATAAAAAATTAGGATTCCGCGCAAAAAATTAAAACCCATGAAATCCAATCGTAATAAATACCAAGCGGGCGAGGTCCGGGAACAGCTATTATGTAAATATTATGTCATAATTTGTATTAAACTTTAACTTAAATTTACATGCATTGTAGTTTATAAAGAAATATATGTTTCGGTTTTAATTTTTATATCAATAGCTAATCGATAATTTTTGCTTTACTTTGTGTATCGTTAATCGCCTTTTTTAAATCGATTTAACAATGTTCCATCTCTAGACACGCCAAAAGTGTAAGCTGTCATCCGCACCATGCTATAACGCAAAGACTATAGTACATTCTTTCTTACATACCACTAATTTTAATATAATTATGAAAACGAACAATTTTATCAGCCTAGGGTAATTTAGGAACAGTTGCATGTTTTAACAATAATAAATTTCTCAAAATTATCTAAACTTTGAATTAAAATGTTTTGCACTCCTGCTTCTACGAGCTTCTTTTTTTCTAATGCTATAATAAATGAAGTATATATAGGTTTATTATGCGACATAGGAATAGACCTTATATAATAACCACATCGTGTTATAGCCCATTAATAATAAATTAGTTTTGTTGCCGAGCCGTCGCTCTCGGCAGTCGTCATTGAGAGAACGGGAATAGCAAAACGCAGCGGCTCACGTTATTGGCCAAAAATTTGCAGGCTAGCATTTTAGCCAAAGTCTTCGCATTCACATTTGTAATTCTCAACGCGTGACGCCTGGTGATGCCACACTTTATTTATATTAACACAAAGCAAAGTTCTGAGCCACAAGCATCCATCGATTTCCTGCATCTCTTAATGGGTCTCACTCCATCTAGTGAGGGGCTGCCATACACTTACCTTACTGTTACGAGGCTGCCACCTGAGAACCTACCATACGGCCCATTGCCACTTTAGATCACTGATCCTTTGTGCTATGTCGGTTTCTGCGGATATGCTTATTATGAAGTCTATTACACAGAACTCCGAGCATAGCACTGTCCATAGCTTGCTGAGGGACCTTCAGCTTCTTCATCTTTTAAGTTTCGAGCTATAAGTGACTACAATATGTATCATATTCAATAGGAAAGGGTCATAGAATAGTATGGAAAATTACAAGAAGAATGTACCTTGCCGTCAGATTCATTGGACTTGTCATGTTCTTTCGCTGCTGTGGCCGCCTTGTCTAATGCCTTTTGTATCTTGCTCTCCACCTCGAGTATCTCCTCTTTGTCAAGCAACTCAATTAATTCGTTGATCTGTTTTTCTGACAGATTCACGTTTTCGTGTCCTACAATCTCTAACATCTGAAATGGAAAGTATTATGTATATTATTATTCAAAATAAATAAATAATAAAGCCATATAAAGACACCTTAACTTATTACCAATATAATTTACTAATATAATAGTTTTCACCATGTGAGTGTTTGACCACATGTAAAACTACCAGTTTTAGCAGCAATTATTTTATATATAAATATAAAAAAAATAAGATAGGAGTACAGCAGTGGTTTTCGATACTGTTGCGCGCCACTATTAATGGTTTATACATGGCAACACTAGTTACCACTAGCGCCCTCTAGTATCGAGTAGCAGAACTAGGAGAGTCAAGATCCTTCTAGAAATTTCGGGACCGATATGTACTCGAACATTCTAGATGTTTCTACAGTAGAAGGTTCTGGAAACTATCTGAGGCCCTATATAAGGCCGGTATAGACCGCGACCGAGTCAGTATTGAATTGGCGATACAAGCGAAGACTTCGAAGCGATACAACTGCGAACTAAAGCGATCTGTAGTAAAATTGTGTTTTGTTATTAGTGTCGTTTAAAGTTGTAATTAGTGTTGTGTAATTAAAGTATCAATTTTGGTAATTCACTCGGCAGTTTTTAATTGTCTCGAACCCCAAGCTCGTAACAATTGGTGTCAGAAGTGGGATTAAATCATGCCGATTTTACCAAAGGACGACACGGAGGGTATCCGTACCCGAAGTCAACGCCAACAGGAGACGGACCAGAGACGATTTGGTGGTGCAACGCCACAGACGTCGGAGGGCCAGCTGCTGACCACGGAGACCAGCCCGTCAGCAGCTCCTGCATCTGCAGCACCTGACTTAGGTGCTCTGATGATGATGCTGCAGGAACAGGCCTGCCGACAGGAGGAACAAGCCCGTCGGTTGGAAGAGCAGCTGCAGCGGGGACAGGAGGAACAGGCCCGTCGGTTGGAAGAGCAGCTGCAGCGGGGACAGGAGGAACAGGCCCGTCGTTTGGAAGAGCAGCTCAAACGCGATAAGGAAGAGCAGATGCTCCTCATGAAGGACCTTCACGCTACCTTCGGGAAAGAGATAAGGAGGTGAAGGATAGGTTGCTCAACATGACAACCGCCTGTCGGAAGCTGAAACCCGAATCAACCAAGTGAACAATCGGTTGACAACGTGATGGCTGACGTGAAGAAAACGCTGGACGAACTAAAATTGGGGATGGAATTACAGCTCCGTGGTAGCTACAACACCTTCGCTACGTGGATTCAAAGTGCCGCCGTTCGACGGGACTTCTTCCTGGTCGGCCTACAAAATCCAGTTCGAGGCTGTCATGAAGGCGAACGGCTGGAATAAAAGTCAGGCCATGACTGCTCTCACCCTAGGCCTGCGCGACCAGGCCTTAACTGTTCTGGAAGCTCTCGGTAAGGCAGTGACTTACGAGCAGCTCCTTGAGGCATTGGAGGCGAGATATGGCGACGCTCACCTGGAACACGTCTTTCGTGCGCAGCTCAAAGATCGCGTGCAACGCAGCAACGAAAACCTGCAGCAGTGGGCCCTTGAGGTGGAAAAGCTGGTTCGAAAAGCATACCAGTCTGTACCTGCGCTCATTGTAGGAACCTGGTGCAGACATTCATCGACGGCATCCGCGACCTGAAGTCAGAGCTGCTGTGAGGCTCGGGCACCACGAGACGCTTAAGGACGCGTTAGCCCATGCACTGGAGGTGGAAGCCGTACGGCAGGATCATCGATCCCATCGCGTCAGGAGGTTGCAGCAGCTGCAGTTCGCGACTACAATAAAGGATACAGCCCTAGGTGCTACGGCTGTGGGGAAAGGGGCCATCTTCGATCCAGCTGCCTAAGCGAACTGTAGAAAGGGAGGTGATCGATCTCGAGAGGGTAGTGCGGCTAACAGCACCGCCCAGCAGCAGCAGGAAACGAGTAAAAGCCAGGACTGCGGGGCGGGTGCTGGCTGATGTTAAAAGAGCCCCAAGGATTTCGATCTCACAAACCCATGATGGGAACAGCCTAATCATCAAAGGCGAGGTCAACGGAACGCCGTGTAAACTGACCATAGACACTGGAGCCTCTCGCACGGTTGTCAGTTCCCAACTTATAAGTCAGTTCCTTGGGGACTCCGCATACAACCGAGAGCGCATTAATTTGGTAACAGCCACCGGTCAGCGCATACCCGTCCGTGGAGAAGGAGATGGAGTTGAAGCTAGGCAACATGATCTACCTGCATAATGTCATCGTGGCTGATATAATGGACGACTGCATCCTGGGCCTAGACTTCATGAGGAAGAATTGCTGTGAGATCGATGTTAAGCAAGGTGTTTTGAAATGTGGACATGAGGAACTTTTCGTGGAAGGAGCGATACCGGGGAATGTGTACAGCCTTAAGAAGATTGTTCTGCCGCCGAGATCGGAAACGATTGTGCCGGTTAGTCTTCCTCGGAATCCTGGGCAAGCTCATCGTTGTGTACTCGTGGAAAGGGTGGACAATGACCTTCCGTGGAAAGTGGCTCGAACTTTGGTCAGAACCACCGACATCTCAGGAGTACGTGTGCTGAACCTTTGTGATCAGGAACAGATTATGGAAAAAGGCACACTGGTTGGTACTTGTGAGGAAGTGGATTGGTTGCGTAGGTGCCAATACCCATCGACTGGGACCCCCAGCAAGGATGCACAAACGAGGGTGACCACACTTTTAGAAGACTGTCGCAGCGTTCTCTCCCCGAATGAAGTGGTCAAGGCGAAGAAGTTGTTACTCAAGTACGCCGATGTTTTCTCGTCAAACGATGCTGACATAGGAAAGACTGGCTTAGTTCAACACAAAATAAACACAGGAGAAGAATTGCCTATCCGTCAGCGCCCAAGAAGATTGCCGGTAGCACGTGAAAGGAAGTGGAAACCATGATTGAGGAATGGTGAAGGATGGTGTTATTGAACCTTCATCTAGTCCATGGTGTTCACCTGTGGTGCTGGTAAGAAGAAGGACGGTAGCATGCGGTTTTGTGTTGACTACCGCCGTCTGAACGACGTTACGAAGAAGGACAGCTATCCTTGCCAAGAATTGATGACACGCTGGACATGCTTACAGGCGTAAAGTGGTTTAGTACGCTGGACCTGAAAAGTGGCTACTGGCAGGTTGAAATAGACCCAAGGACAAGGAGAAAACTGCATTCTCCACAGGAAGGTCTGTGGCAATTTAAAGTCATGCCGTTTGATTGTGCAATGCTCCAGCAACGTTTGAAAGGTTGATGGAGCTTGTACTACTGGCTAATTGGCGACGCCTGTCTGGTCTGGATGACATCATCATCGTAGGCCGCGTTTGAGGAACACCTTCAAAACCTGGAACGCGTGCTCATGAAGATCCAGAGTGCCAACCTCAAGTTGAGTCCGAAGAAATGCTCACTATTCAAACGGCAAGTTAGCTTTTGGGGTATGAAGTGTCGGAAGAAGGTATCCGCACGGATCCAGAGAAAATTGCCGCTGTCAAGGATTGGCCGGTTCCAAAAGACAAGACACAGGTTAGAGCATTTTGGGTTTGTGCTCTATTATCGGCGATTTGTAAAGAACTTTGCAGATATAGCCAAACCTCTGCACAAGCTAACCGAGGAGAAGCGACATTTCTGCTGGGATGAAAGTTGCGATATCGCATTCCAGGAGCTCAAGGACCGTCTGTGCAAAACACCTATTTTGGGGTACCCTGATGCGAGCAAGGAATTTATAGTTGACACAGACGCAAGTGATATAGGACTTGGCGGTGTGTTGTCTCAAAGGAATGGTGATCAAGAGGTTGTGATAGCGTACTTCAGCAAGTCTTTGTCAAAGCCGGAAAGGAACTATTGTGTCACAAGACGGGAATTGCTTGCTGTGGTAAAGTCCTGCAGCATTTTAGCAAATATCTTCTGGGCGGAAATTTCTCTTACGAACTGACCATGCTGCACTGAAATGGCTATTGCAGTTCAAAAATCCAGAAGGACAAGTTGCGAGATGGATTGAGCTACTACAGGAATACGACTTTGTGATCGAACATCGCAGCGGAAATCTCATGGCAACGCAGATGCATTGTCAAGAAGACCTTGTCCTGAAGATTGCAAGCATTGTACTAGGCAAGAGGGTAAGAAGTGGGATCTGTGAGGATGCTTATGACAGACCAGCTCAACAATGAGTGGAAAGACAGCCTACGACATGCACAGCAGGAAGATTCGGACATCAAGCCGATTCTAGAATGGATGAAGGCCAGTGCTCCTAAGCCCAAGTGGAGTGACGTTTCAGCGATGAGTTCGACCACGAAAAGCTATTGGGCCCAATGGGACAGCTTGCTGATTCAGGATGGAGTCTTGTGCCGTAAATGGGAAAATGGTCGGGGAGACAGTTGTCATTTGCAAATGGTTGTCCCTAAAGCTAAAGTACCGGATGTTCTACAGCTGTACCATAATGGTTGTTCAGGAGGCCACCTGGGAGTTAAACGAACTCTACTGAAGATCCGAGAACGGTTTTACTGGGTCCACTGTCGTGACGATGTCGAGGACTGGTGTCGCAAATGTACAAGTTGTGCGGCTGTAAGGGACCTCAAACTCGTAGTAGAGGTGCATTGAAATTGTACAATGTTGGTGCACCATGGGAGAGGATAGCCATTGACGTTGCGGGGCCGTTTCCGGAAAGTGAAAGTGGTAACAAGTATTTCATGGTTGTGATGGATTACTTCACTAAGTGGCCAGAAGTCTTCGCCATTCCAAATCAAGAAGCTTCAACAGTTGCAGATAAACTAGTTCATGAAGTCTTCTGTCGTTTTGAGTACCTTTAGAATTCACAGCGATCAAGGAAGGAATTTTGAGTCTCAAATATTCCAGGAAACTTGCCGAGTTATGGGTACTCATAAAACAAGAACAACTTACCACCCACAATCTGATGGAATGGTAGAAAGATTTAATCAGACATTGAGAGGTACCTAGCAAAGTTGTGGAAAACGGCAACGAGACTGGGACAGGCACATACAACCGTTTTGTTGTCATATCGAAGCGCTGTTCACGAAAGTACATCAGTGACACCAGCTTTAGCAAATTTTGGGAGAGAATTACGGCTGCCTGCAGACCTGATCACCGGAATACCACCTGATGCCCCACGCAGTATAACCGATTATGCAAATGACTTGCGGGACAAAATGAATGACATTTATGAGCACGTCAGACAGTCGGTCCAGCAAACGTCTGAGAAAATGAAAACACGGTATGACCGCAAATGAACAACAAAGGGTTTGACGAAGGTTCACTAGTGTGGTTACACAATCCAGTTCGCAGCAAAGGGAAATCTCCTAAGCTTCAAGCTAAATGGGACGGACCGTACCGGATTGTGACAAGGATCAATGACGTAACCTACCGGATACAGAAAGGTGCAAGAGGTACTCTAAGATCGTCCATGTGGATCGACTGGCGCGTTATTATGGGGCCAATAATGCTCGGGACGAGCATGTCTTAGGAGGGGCAGTGTTGCGCGCCACTATTAATGGTTTATACATGGCAACACTAGTTACCACTAGCGCCCTCTAGTATCGAGTAGCAGAACTAGGAGAGTCAAGATCCTTCTAGAAATTTCGGGACCGATATGTACTCGAACATTCTAGATGTTTCTACAGTAGAAGGTTCTGGAAACTATCTGTGGCCCTATATAAGGCCGGTATAGACCGCGACCGAGTCAGTATTGAATTGGCGATACAAGCGAAGACTTCGAAGCGATACAACTGCGAACTAAAACGATCTGTAGTAAAATTGTGTTTTGTTATTAGTGTCGTTTAAAGTTGTAATTAGTGTTGTGTAATTAAAGTATCAATTTTGGTAATTCACTCGGCAGTTTTTAATTGTCTCGAACCCCAAGCTCGTAACAATACAAACCAAATTTGTATGATTTAGATGATATTGAATAATAGTTATTTCGTCAAGTAGTTAGTTTTTTTTAATATTGTTTATGGGGCTTCTACGGTTCCTACTGTTTCGCATAGATCTCGACGAGATACGTCGAAAAGTAAGAATAAAATTTTTCGATATTCCGCTTAGTTTCCGAGATATCGATATTCTAAAATCGAATCAGCATGATCTATTTTTTACCACATACTAATGGACGGCTACAATAACTATAAAAACTTTTCATTGGACTTTTTGTTTTGTAATATGTATTCCTCTTAAAAGCCTCAGGCTTATTTATTACATAGTGTTTCAGTTTTTCAAAATGATTTGAATCAAATTATGTTTCTAATAATGAAAAATAGTTTTATAGTTTTGATAAAGACTGTTTGGCAAGAGTTCTTAAAAAGCAGGGTTCCTAAATGCATTACATTGCGGTCTGCAATTATTTTTTCTGATAGAAGTCTGATGAAGGAGAAGTAACAACCCATATACATTCCACTGTAGGGTACAGTTATAGTATATATACTGCCCACAGCTGGGCACATGGCTCTTTTCATGACAGAAGTTATAAAGCCACAACACACGAAAGGTATTTGGAGATAACTTGAATTTTACATAATATTATCGAAGTGAAAACTCCTTTAGAATCGTTGTAATTTGAAAGTCGATGAAATGAAAAAGCGATACTAAAAAGAGACAAATATATACAGCTATACATGTATAGGATTTAGCCTTCGAGAGAATGAGATAATATAGTAGAATACAATAATATAAATAGTTACTTATTATCTCTGTCTCCTCTTTGTGTGGTGCTTTATAAATGATTAATATATTAACAAAAATAGTCCGCCCCACTTGATAAAGCAAATAGTCCAGTGCGTGTAATGTACTTCAAATATCTTTGAAATATTTTTATTCTTATAACATGAAATATGAAACTCCAGTTATTTTTATTTTTAGATGAAATAAGGAAGTCACTGCTGCTAATTTTCTGGTTTGTTTCCTTCAGTCGCCTCTTAAAACATTCACGGGACGATATGGGGTATTCTTACACCACCGCTACACGGTCAACATAGTAAATCAGCACTTAAAATTGCAACTAAGTAATTCATTGATGGAACGTGAACAGGATGAAACCAGAGTTTGTGAGCAACTATCATAGCTGCCAGCACTAAATCATATATTTCATGCACTCTCTACTCCGAGTCTGTAATCAAATGTAGGTACATACCTTTAAAACATCATCGATTTTCAACTGTCCATCAAAGTCATCATCCAGCCTACCCAGAACATCCTGTATCAACTTTAACTTCGCCTCGTTGGGAACATTCTGGAGACTTTTAATGGAATGCATGAGTTCATCAATCTGAATCAAATGATCCTTAGCCTTCTGCGGCTCGGATTTCGTTTGCTCCAAAGTAGTTTTCAGCTCTTTCTCTTTATTTTCGAGCTCTTCTAGCGCTGAATCTAACTTGCTTATCATATTATTCAAAGCGCGATACAATCTGCCAAAAAATATTTTTAGATTATACCATTAACAACTTTAAATATTTTTATCAGTTTAAACAAACAATGTGTGTAAGTAAGGAGCAAGTAATTAAGGTAAATCGAAGTTTTTCACGAGTAGACGAAAATGCATTAAAAGTGAAATGGAATAAATTTTGTTTAAAGTTTTAATTTGAAGAATTCACTTCCCAGTAGGATATATTATGTTTTATTAATATTAATTCAAAATGTAAACAAAATAAAAATGGTGTAATTTTTTTCTCTTAATATATTTTTTAGCCTATTTGTAAACTAAGAAAACGTAAAAAAATTGTGGAAATACAGAGTTTACACAAGTACTGTAATGGAAACAAAATTAATTATTTGAGTTTTTTTCCTTTAGGAGTCTAGATAAGACTACCTACAAATAATTACAAAGATACTTAGTAATAAAAATGATGCAAAAAAAAACATTATTTTAAAAATGTTTTTTCAAATTCAAAACTTTTTATTCAATTTGGGTAGCAGAACTCTGATGAACGATAAAATGGTTTATTCCACTTTTTCCCACCAAATGTCATACTGGTGGGACAAAATGGACTCTTTAAAATGTGGTCATCTACTTTTCCCCACTAATCGTTTCTTGGTGGGACAAATTACACTGTTATAATAAACCTCGTCCACTTTTCCCCACTAGGGCTGTCAATTCTAAGATCATGAATTGTTTTTCAAACAAAAACAAATCATCAAAATTAAATAATTGTAATCAATATACTTCCATTTGAGCTACCACGGCTAGTAGTTATTGGTTAAAGTCAAAATGTTGACTTTTTGACTTTAATCAATATACTTAAGTCATAGATTTACTTGTTTATAAAATTTTTGGAGTTATCTACAGAAATCACAAACAACGTTAATAAAAGTTTCACTTACATATAATATCTGAAATCATAGGTTATGTATATAAACTCTGAAAATATAACCTCTGAAAAAGACAGATATACAACGATATATAAAATAAATATTCCGTGATTTATGTATCTTTACATATCGTATATTTATTCATGTATATCGTTGTATAGCTGCCTTTTTATGAGGATATATTATGAAACATCTGTAATATCAGATATTATGAAAATAAATCTTTTATTAACGTTGTCTGTGATTTCTGAAGACAACTCCAGAAAATTTTATAAACATTAAGTAAATCTATGACTTATATTGACTACAATTATTTAATTTTGATGGTTTTTTTTGTTTGAAAAACACTTCAAGATTTTAGAATTTGCTTATGACATGATTTAGTGGGGAAAAGTGGACGAGGTTTATCATACAGTGTAATTTGCCCCACCAAAAAAACGATTAGTGGGGAAAAGTAGACGAACAGATTTTAAAGAGTCCACTTTGTTCCACTCTGTCCACTTAGTTCCACTCTGTCCACTTTGTGAGACATTTGATGGGAAAAAGTGGAATAAACCGATAAAATCTACTCCTGTTCAGATAACAAGACTTTCTCAGAGAAGAACTGGCAAGCACCTCTCAGGTCTTTGATTTATTTTAAATGACATAGCATACAATTTCGGTTACAAAGTGAAATAAATAATAACAATATTTTTAAATGTAAATTTTAAAAATATATCATTAGCTTATTTTTTAAATTTAGGGAAACTTAGGGAACTTGCAAGTACAAATTATGAGTCCTAAATATATTGATCTATTATTTAGTAGGCCTTTCTAACAGAATTTCCTTAACATTTTTAATTTTCTACCAATTTTAAAAAGGAAGAGGTACTCAATTCGGCTGTATGTTTTTTATGTGTGTTACCTCATAACTTTTTTCTGGGTGAACCGATTTCGATGATTCTTTTTTTATTTGAAAGCGGGTGCTTCTCATGTGGTCCCATATAAATTTGATCAAGGTCTGACCAATAGTTTTTGAGTTATTCTTAATAATTTATATTGAAGTCGGTTGTACAAAATTTATAATTTTAAATTATTTTAAAACAATTTTAAAATTAAAATGAATAAGTAAGTTAATTTATTTAGTAAGTTGCTTCCTCATTAGGATTAAGATATTTGAAATAAGAGAATATAACCTCTCCTGAGCCTGATTTCATGTTTATTAGTATAAAGCTATAAAGTAACAACACATAGTAGATTTTTGGCCTTGTTTAAATAATAAAGGGTTTACTGTGAAAGTAAAATCTTAAAGTTACTTCAAAGTTAAGTTACTATAGCTATGTACAAATGGAAAGTAATAATTATATACGTTTCTCCACCTTGTTATTATTCAACTATGTATTATGATTAAAGTTCAACATTCACCATATTTGCCACGCTTGGTAGGCATGTTGGCAACTGCAGTTTTTCATCCGACTTCAAAAAAAGGAGGAGGTTCTCAATTTAACTGTATTTTTTTGTGTGTTACCTCAGAACTTTTTTCTAGGTGAACCGATTTTGATAATTTTTTTTAAAATCAAGATCTGACCAGTAGTTTTTGAATTATCAATAATAATGCGTATTTAATTGACTTCGACTACATTGATTATGTTCTCATTTTATTTATATTGAAGTTGGTTGTACAACATTTTTAATTTTACCATTTTCAGTTGTTATCAGAAGATGTAGCCAGTCTCATTTCAATTTCACTTTGTCGCCATACATACGTGATGATATGGGGTGGTGGATACTATTACGGCGCCACTACATGGCGGAGAAGTAACACCGAATGTAGAACTACACAACGAGGAAATAATCTTTTTCATCAGCACGCAGAAGTCCATTGCTTTTCATGTTTTAGAAAGGATTTGACTAAGTGTGCATACACACGAGCGGCACTTTGTCCACGACAGGTGTAGCTTTTTTTTAATAGAATAAGGGTGACAAACGAGCACACAGTCCACCTAATGGTAGTCGATGGTGTGGCCCATAGACATCTGCATTTATCCTCAATTAAAAATCAAAAAACAGATGCGTTGTCACCCCTTACTGCCTCTTGCCTCGTTTCCAGTAAAAAGGGTCTCCGTTTCTCTACATTCACCATATGAAACACAGTAGTATTAAGCTGCTATTTTACACTGGTATTCTGTGAGAGGTAGCTGCTGCTATTGACTCGGTGGATGTAATATTAGAATATAAAGAACAGCCAATTTTTTACTCTCTATCAACTTTTACGAAAAAATCTTCTCATAAATATAATTCAAAAAATCATAAATGTATTTTTAATTATTTCTGAACTATTATCTATTATAGCTTTGTTTGACTAGTTAACGGCAGCTTTAAACGTCCATGCTATGTTTTTTATTATTGCTATAATATTGTAATTTGCAATTCCAAATGCAATCATGTTTCTTTAAAGCAGGAATCAACAAGTTAATGTCAATATATTTTTTATGGAAGAGCAGGCAAACAAGCATACGGCTCACCTAATGGTAAGTATTTTGTAAGTTCCCACTCTTAGACTATTTGCAGTCAACTAAACACAATGACACACACGGCACCCTACAAAAACGCATCAGAGGTGGCACGGCTGCAGTTTCCTCTGTCCTCGTCAAAATCCGCTCGTGTGTATATGCGCACTAAATCGTCATGTTTGGCAGGCAAATTGATGATTCCAGTACTAGACGTCTCGCACCTTTGATGCATGATGAAATATAATTAAATTTTGTTATCACATACCTTCTAGCTCCTTTAGTTAGCTTTATATCTGCACGTTGAGTCTTGACAATTTCATGCATTTCCTTTACATCCTCACTGTAGTCAAGGAGCTCAGACTTTAACTCCTGGATACTTTCCTTTTCAAGTAGCAGAGACTTCTTTTGTTCAGCTGAAAAAAAACAAAATTAGTAAACTGATCTACTGTAAATAAGTTGACTGTAATATTAGACTTGCAAAGAATAGTATACACGCCGTATACTAATATTCTGCGGGCTTCCTGGCCGAATATTAGGCAAAAGTACTCGGCCGACAAGGAATTAGTGTTTATTCAGAATGTCTTTTCTTGGAAGCTGGGATTGTCTACAATAAGAAAAGGAGCAAACTACTGCCTGAAAATACAGAAAAATTTGTCTTTCTGCACCATAATCTTCCACTTCTAAATTTTAATTACTTTACTTCAGATTCGTGGCAGCCACCACTAATCTGAAGTAAAGTAGACAATTTCAACTAGTATATCAACTAGTTGACAAGCAAAAATCAATGGTTTTATTAATATTAACAAAAAAAAACCATCAACAACATATCACTAATTGCATGGGTGTTGGGAAATTGCATGATTCTTAATCAAAGATAAATGCAGATGTCTATGGACAACAGCATCCACTTACCATCTGGTGGACTGTGTGCTCGTTTATCACTCATATTATATTTAAAAAAATCTATGAGGGAGGCCTATGATCAGCAGTGGACTTTTAATGGGCTATAGTAGTAACGGTAACCCTACCATTTATTGGAAGCCATGTGGTTCTACTGGCATTTTCCATAGTCGTCTCATATGACACCTATGGTACTCCACCTCCCATGGCCCCACCAAGCTTGCGGTTATACGGGCCGATTCTCGAGAGATGCACGCGGTAGTTGCGCGTGACTCTTTTCCGCATGCACTTTCCTCTCTACAAATTATTTATTACACCCATATTATATCTACAACTCCTTGTCCCATATTACCACTCTCCCGTTCTATGGGACTATATGGGGTGATGGGTTTTAGCTTGGATTTGATGGGTTTAAGATGGGCTATAGGGAATAAAGGTAGCAAATATGTTGCTACCTTTATTCCCTAAAGGTAGCAACATATTTGTAGTCTTCTCTCTCAGATCCTCACATCCTCATCTCTGCAGAAGTCCACGAAATGCAGTAACCATCAGGTGGACTATTACTTGTTAGTCATGTTAATGTTTAAAAGATCTTGTGGCATCTTGAGAGAGGTACAGAAAGATATCTATATCACAAATATTAACTTATCTATTGTAGCCTAGTCTAGTGTAATGGAGTAACTGTACATCAGACCAAATTTTAAAGTATATGTTGGATTACCACCATCATTATCATCATTAGATGAGCCGTGGTAGGTCAGGAGCTAAGCGCTCAGTGTAAATTTCACCAATTAAATTGTTAACTGCAATTTTTAGTGTTGATTTACCATGTGCTCGGTGAATGCATGCCTGAGAAATAAGAAAAAAAAACGAAAACATGTGAAGTTCGCCAACACACATTGGGGCAGTGCGGCGGACATTTCCTTGCCTTAAACCCTCTCAGAAATGAGAGGCCTGTGCCCAGCAGTGGGATGTATATAGGTTATAACTTTATCATCATTATCTTTACAGCCAGTCACAAGCTCACTTCTGAACAGTCACACTGAGTCATCCATTCTAGAACCTTTCTTTTCTGTTTTAGAAATGTAAAATATCCCTTTCTTGTCAATTCTAAACATATTAGGCTAAAAATTATACAAAAAAACTCTGCAAAAATGGAGACTAGACACAATATTAAAGACACATCACTTAATACATTAAGAAAAGTTTCCTATCTATAAATAACAATGACATCAGTGCTATTTGTTTTAGTTTACAAGTATTCATAAACATGAACTACCTTGACACGGGGAGTTAAAATTGGCACATGTTCAAAATGTCTTACCTAATTTCTCTAAAGCATCCTCAATTACTTCCATGTCTTTGCCAGACAAACCTTCATCAGATTTTGGTTTGGGAGCATCCACTGCAATTACTGGAGCAGGATCTACCATCACTGGTGTATTCTCCGCATCAATAACAATGGCCTTATCCTTCAGCTCTTCTTTCTCTCTCTTCTTTGCTTCAAGCAACTGTTTTTCTCGCTCTGCCTCTTGTGTCTCTTTCATTTCTTCTTTAATCTTCTCTTCTTCTAATTTAATTGCTTCCGCTTTAGCCTAGTAATATTAATTAAAATTATAGTATAAAAGAAATGACAACAAGAAATAATTTAATAAACTGTTTAACTTTTTTAAAACGTACCTTGAAGTCAACTTTTCCTTCCTTTTCACTTATAGCAGCTTTAGTTTGTGTGACTACTTGTTCAGGTAATGCTGATATGGTGGCCTTGAGTTTGTATGTTGTGGGAACATGTTCTGGTACCATTAGAGCTCTAGATAGTAGCAGTAAGGATGGTGGTACTTTCTCATTTAATGACAAATCAAGCCAATTTCTCAATTCCTTTCTCAACCTCTCTTCAGATACACCATATGCTCTCATACCTCGTGCCCGACATGCTTGCTGCAATTCACTAAAATTTAAACTGTCAACACCTTCCTTAGCAATCATTTTATCATCAGCTGATAAAGATCTTAATTTCATTTTCAAATTGAATCGTAACATAGCACTTGTGCCTATAGTTGAAACATCTAAAACCTTACATAAAGCAACCAAATGAGGCCTTTGTAGAGAGTCTAATGTTATTTCGTCTTCAAACAATTTAGAAAATTTCATGATCTCCTCACTGGTTGCGACATCACCCGATGTACGGATCCTGCTGAAGAAATTTGAAAATTCTTTAGCTAGTTCAGAATGTCTATTGCTTGCTTGCGGTGCCATTTGATCTAAGGTCTCTTGAAAGAACTTTGCCATTTCCAGCTTAACCTTTAAATGCTTCTTAAGCTTAGCCTCTTTCTGGCTACTGCTTTCAAATGTGGATGGCAGCATATTGGGAAACAATTTTATAAATACAGGCAGTGCAAACTCTAAGAATGGGACAGCTATGAACACAATAAAAGGTACCATTCTAAACAGGTCTCCAATTGTTGTAACTAACAATCTGTGCTCTCGTCTTGTGAGGGAATGACCTTTTAATATTCGAAATAGCAATGATGTAGATATTCTTATTTCTATGAACAAAAGCCTGAAGCCATGGTAGTAATGCTTTAATTCGTCCATGATGCGCTCCTTTATACTCTTCTTGACTACTTCCTTTTTTGGCAATTTCTCTTTTTCTTCAATTTCTTTCTTAAGATTGACCACTGTAGCTTCAACTTTTGAGGAGGGCTTTAAGGGTTCTTTTTCATAGCAGCAATTTGTGGTAGATATGAATCTACCACAAGGTGGATAGTCAAAGTGAATTAGTGAGTTAAGAGGTTTCTGTGTAACATCATGCTGCAATCTGAGTGGATGAGTTGTGTAATATGACAGTGACCTTGAAAGAGTAATGTAAGGTATATTTTGAAATTGTTTGTTCTCCCATAGAAAACCTGCAACAAAACATAACGTATTTATTAACTTTATTACTAAAATTATAACAATATGTTCAAATACCGGACATTATGAAAACAATGAAGTCAAGGGAAATAACAGTTAATTGCTAAATAACAAATATATTGATGAAAAGTACTATCTTAGTACTGCTCGTTAAAATTAATATATTTTTGTACCAATATGTGCAAAATCATTATCTAATAAATTACTGCATGTAATAAAAATGTAGTATTTATAAATCAATAATATATGTTTTGACGCCATCGCGCCTTAAACAGCACATTCGTACATTTTTTCATAATTCAGGTTTTTAATTTCAAGTTTTTTATTAATGGGAACTAATTTTGCCACCGAAATCAATGAAGTCATAGGATAATCAATCAAGTAGGTAGTTCTCATTTCATATAGGTTATCTAAATAAGTGTTTATTCTTTCTGTAAGAACAATATTATTAATCTTACTTGATCTTTTTAAACACCGGTAATGGTTTAAAATTATTCTGTTCATATTGTACTTTTAACTTTTTTACAAGATTACACTTTAAAAATTATAAACAAAATTAACTTTAACCACCATGACATACATACAAAAACATAGATTATATTATAATATTAAGTATAGATTTAGAGATAGTGATGAGTAATTTCGCAACGCAACCTATTTTGGCAGCCCGTCGTTGCGTCGAAAATATAACCATAACCTGTTGCGACAAACCGCGCATTAGGTTTTTTACAAATTAAAATAACTGCTTTCGCTAATTGCCGAATATGTTAGCTTAAGGATTCGACATACAACCAAAAAGATTCCAGTTTGGTATTTTCTAGTGATAATAAAAAAAATTTATTAAATTTTAATAAAGTTAAATTTACAGCCTACATAGGTACTACCCGTGCGGTTAATGAATGGGATTGAAAATGACGTCGCCTCTATTCACCTCTCGCTCGCACACTGTCGCTGTCGCTATCTATACTCACACCCGCCGGTAAAGACTGCAAAAAAAACTACGTTGTGATATGCGTTTTTCGTACATTCTATAACTTCAGTCCAAGTTGTCATTAGAATCAATGATAACAAAATACCATATACTACAAAAAAAATTGTCCGGTTTCGCTAATTTGTGAGCTACAATGCGTTTTGAGAGTTTTCTTTATAATGATTGTTGATTTTTGAATAAAATATTTGCATGCTATTGAGACATGAGTAACAATTTTTTAAATTTGAACCGATTGTAATAAAACTTTACGAACAAATAGCAGTAGTGATCTAGCCTAAATCTTATCCCGAAAATTGGAAATTTTATTAAAATAGAAATATAGATAAGATGAAATAAATTATCTTTAAAGATTAAGTCTAAATAACGCCACATTAATAGATCCCACCCAGGCGAAGCCAGAGCGGGTCGCTAGTTATAAATATTATTTTAAAATTAATGTACGTACAGTGGCGTAGCGTGCCTTAGACGGGCCCTATATCAAAATTTGTTGGATTTGTTTGGATTAAAATAATTATATATTAATTTTAAGTTATTACTTACAATTAATCCTCCTAGGAACTAAGCTAGCCAAACAATTCAAATCAAACATACACTTTTCTTGCTCAGTTTTTCAATTTTTTTTTGCTTCTATAGACAATAGTGATAGCCTTTCCTGTCCCATAGACAGTGGCGGATTATCCTAAAGTCAAACTAGGCACGTGTCTAGGGGTGCAAGGTTACAAAGGGGTGCGCGGGGGAGTAAATTCCACAGTATGATCGTGCCAAGCAGAAAATTCCGCGTAAATCGCACAGTAGTAGATCGCCAGCGATTGAGATGATGAGGATGGAATTTAGAGCTCTGTTGCGGTGTAAGATGTGGTGGAATTCAGCAGCTGAAATTAATCCGACCCAATCCTCTGAGCACTCCCCGTAGTATATGCGGTAGAAGATGCATAGAGATGCAACGTCTCTTTGCGAGGCCAATGGATGAAGCCGATCGGAAAGAACTTGGTCATCCACGATTCGGGCCGCCCTTCGTTGAATACGGTTAAGTAGAAGGAGCTGATACTGGGGTGCCTCGACCCATAAATGAGAACAGTATATCACATGAGGCCGAACCTACGTTTTGTTAAGCTGTTTTTTGATCCAGTTTAGCGTGCCCTTACAAGTAACTGCGGAACTGTAGGTCTCTCGAAATGTCGACGCCAAGGATTCCGATGCTGACCGAAGCAACGAGGGTAGTGCCCTGAAATTGAGGAGATAAGACAAAGGGGATATGAAAGAAATATTCTTTTTGGCGGTAAACACGCAAAACTTAGTCTTTTGGGGATTAAACTGGACTAGATTTAGTCGCCAATAATCCGAGACTTCAGATACAAGTTTGTTCCGGCACTCGACGACGTGTTCTCGAGAAATATTAGCACGGCTAGTGTATAAAGCATCGCCAGTTCTGTCGCCTGTATAGAATACTATAATACATACACAATAGAACGGGGGAGTGGGCGGTGCCCGTGTAGCCACTAACATGTCAATTCACACCTATAAATGTCAACACATCTCTTTTGACGTCACAGTCGTTGCCCAATTTTTGTGTCAAGCGTTGCTGGTTGCAATTTATTTGATACTAGCATTTACCCGCGGCTTCGCTCGCGTTAACTTAAATTTAGAAACATCATTAAATGCTATTCCGTGCCAAATTTAACGAAATTCGATTACTTTTAGAGTCACCTCGGTGTCTGTGTCTCAAGATTTTTTGAATTTCAAAAGACTATTAGACGTAATGATTTGTATTTGGCACAGATATAATAGCTACAGGAAAACGTGCATATATATGGCTAGAAACACCTACTATTTTTTATATCGGGCGTGTCTTCCAATATATCCATAAGAAAGGTAAATTGTCTTGGAATCAAAATGTATTATTATTATTTACATTTTACTCTTTACATTCATTCATAATCAAAGTCAATTTAGTTTTAACAAAATAATGATGAATTTCATGGTCTTTTATCAATTTACGGTATAATGTTTATTTAAAATATTTTATTCATATCATTGGTCCTATTTATTATAGATTAGTACCATAAAATAGATGTAGATATTTTTTTACGTTCGAGTAGACTTCAAAATTTCATAAATGCAGTTCAATAATAATGTACATACTACACATGGAATAAAACTAATGACGCGGATTTTATCACGTTTAATTTTAACTTTTTTTACGAGGGGGTTTTTACGCATCTTTGGATGGAAGTTCCATAAAAACCCGCGTAAAGGAACATATCGTTAATGTGAAGCACCGACGCTCCGGGAAGTCTAAAGTATGTCATGTCATTATGTCGGATCTGATAGACAACAAATCTTTGCATTAGAACACCGATTCCTACCAATGATGATTCGCGAGGCTATTGAAATTCAAAAACATCCTAATTTAAATAGGGAAGATGGCTGAGTGCTACCATCTGCTAAGAACCCCATAATTAATAAAATTAAATGCAAACCCAAGCATACAACTGCAGTAATTTTTACCAACTTTAATTCTACTGCATTTATTCCATTCTATTATATTCTTATAATGACATCAGGTGGTCAAACACCTCAGTCCTCCCGTACCCATAGGTGCTGTAAAGTGCCTAAAACATCGGAAATTAAAAAAGTTAAAATTAAACGCAAAAAAAAAAATCCTTAAAATTTGTTTTATTCCTTATAAATTTTATTCACAGTGAACGTGGGAAGCACTAAACTCATGAACGGGAGTAGAAAAATGTTCGCCTTGTTGTGGCGGTAAAAGAGAATCTGCCACCTCATACCGTCCCATCGTAAGAGGCGACATAGGAAAATAAAAAGGAGATGGGCAACATGATATCTTCCTGACAACAGATCAAAATAATAATAGCTGCGGTGGCCAACCCGCCTACCAAACGTGGCAACTATAGCAAATATCCAGCCACTTGACAATTTATGGGGGAGGCCTATGTTAATTTTAGTGGACTTTTGATAGGCTGATGATAATGAGTTCTACTCATCTTTGCAACCCTTAATATTTACGGTAGAGTAAAAACAAAAAAGAACATACCCGAAAATATGATGAAATATAAACTGCATAATATATTGCCCCATGAAAAGTAAAAAAGTAGCAGCTTACATACATGTTACATCAATCAACAGATTCATTCTCGAGGGAATCGTACACGTTTTGTTCCCGTGCCATGATGAAATCTCATAGCAAACTACACGGCCCTCGTATTTGTTTAAATACAATTCATAAAAACTGAAACTAAGCTTTTGCATGATTGTTGACCACATCTACCTACCTAGTAATTATACATACAACGATGCCACGAACGAATTTTCAATTATTTACATCGTATATTCAGAAGCATTCTATTATTTAATTTTATCATGACTAACCATTTTAGTTTATTTAGAAGTAAGTAGATGGCGCTATTGTTAGATGAAATAATGAAAGCCAAAACTATACTATTTAATAACATCAGCGATAGAAGCGAACAATATAAAAATCACTTAGAGTGTTGAATAAGCAAGCTATTATAAATACTCTAAGAAAAACCTTATCAATTTTCATATTTTTAATATATGTCATTTTTATTTATTGAAATTATTACACTTTTAAAATAAAATAACAAAAGTACTAAAAAACTAACCGTTAGAATTTTTAAATAATTTTAAAAATTTTATTATTTAAATTTTTGTAAGTTATTTATATTATTTACTTTATAACTATGTAACTGAAGGCAAAATATACTACTTTTTCCATTTGATGACAGATGGCGCTGTTTTGATAATAAATCAGTGTAGTTTCAAATTATTTTACCATGGCTATAGCTATATTTTAATCTTTATTTATAAATATGGTATTTATTTGAAAAACACCAGTCATACCGCCTATAACTAAGATATAATAGAAAATTAACATCTAATGTAAGGAAAATACTTAACCTTCTTTTTTCGAAGTTCCGTAATCGGATAAAAAGTAACCCATAAGTTGTCCGGGGTTACTAACTACCTACATACAAAATTTCATGTAAATCGGTCCAGTAGCTTTTGCGTGAATCCGGAATACACAGACAGACAGACATACAGAAAGACAGACAGACAGACAGACAAAAATTCTAAAAACCACTAATTTGGCTTCAGAACCCTTTAATTAGTCCGCTGGACTTGTTTTTTTCAAGAATATATTAGAATTACAGACACGACTTTTCTACAGATCTATTATACATATGTATAGATGATATGGTATAATGACAAGCTAAAGAGATGCGATCGAATACGGTGAAAATTAGTAATTTAATGACCTACGAATAAATTGTTATAACATTTTTTTATTAAATTGTAATTTTGTTCCCTCTATAGGTATAATTGAAAATGTTCAAAAACGTTTTTAGATTTAATCTTCTGGTTACGTATCATTTCTACATACTGTTTGTTCATTTCACGCCCAATCACCCAAAAAGGGTTGAGCAGACCCGTTTTGTGTTAAAAGTAATAATATGTATTTTATAATATTATGTTTTTTCATACTTTTTCTTCCGATTTTGCCTGGTGTTGGCTTACCAATACTGTACTATTGCTACTTTTTTAGATAACATAAGATATATTTTATTTACATAAACCATTTTGCAGTTTTTCTGGTGATCCGAACATAAAAAGTATGGATAGAAGCCACGGAAGGCTTAACTAATATTTTTTTAGACTGACTTCTTATCCATACATCACAAAAGATATTTGAAGGACAATGCAATTCCACGTAAATAAATTGTATACATAACATCAGCACCGGTAAGTGTGATCCTGTGAAAAGGATTAACAGCATCTAAGAATGTAATGGCTCGACAACGGGGCTACAGATGAGAGCACTGAAGAAGAAGAAGATATAAGCTCAAAATGTGGTAATCACTCATAAGCTGTTTCTCATAACTTTTCACTACTTAACCAAATGGAATATCCTAAAAGAAATCATATGTAAAATATATATTTGAAAAATATATCAATATTCGATATAATTTTTTGTTGAAAATCGAGAGTTACTAAAAATACCAAACGGCAATTGTTAAACAAATATATCTATTTTTCAAGGTTAATAAAAAAAAAATTCAAATTAATCTGTATAAAATATCAAAAACGTGCTATGAAAATTTTCGGCGAACACGAAAGTCGGCAAATGTCTACTAGATCGTTTAATAATTATGGATTTGTGTTTAATTGCTATGGCCTAGTTGAATTTTTAAATGTTACTGTAACGTAAACTTTTTAATAAATTTTATTATTCTGTAAATACTATTTTATTTATTAAAAGAAGTAAGTACCGCCTTCTTAATAGACCAATAATAATTTTTAGTTACTTTTGTATTCGTTGCAACGTATTGCAATTTGTGTATGTTAAACAACGTAGGCAAATAAAGAATTATATGAATACTAGCTTTCGTCCGCGTAAAAGTCGGTCATACCGCGTTCTCTATAGTAAATTTTGAGGATTAAAGATGAGCCTTTTTAATGTTTCCAGATATACGAATACCCCATATCGTCAAAATTGGTTGAGAAGCTTAAAATTTCCTTTCATAGCTTTTTTCCCCAAGTTTGCGGTTTAACGTCTAAAAACGACCAAATTTGTAAAGCCTACTTAGCTGTGATAGTTTACCTTTTTAATTTAACCAGACATCAAACTATCTCAATTTTATCAAAATCAGTTCGGCAGTTTAGTCATGAAAGCTGGACAGATTTTCGCATTAAAATAGAAAATATGGATTTTCTTTCTACATTTTGGCAGCGGATTATGTTTTTCTATTATATTTTCTGATGTAAAATTTAAAATTTACAACATTAAACAATAGATAACATATTTAATATATATATTTGTGTGTTACAAAGAACTGACTGACTTACTTAGGCTAGACTAGAAACTTAGACTGCCGCATTAGGCTAGTGGTCGTAAGCGCGACTTCGGAGCAAGAAGACCTGGGTTCGATCTCTGGGTCGGGCAAAGTAATATTGGGGTTTTCTAATTTGAAATTCCCAGTTGTAGCACGGAGTCTGGATTTGTATCCGATGTATGGCAAAAGGCTCACCCCCTATTACATGACCGCTATGAGGTGACAAGTGGGAGTACTACACACCTCGGCCTACTCCTTCAGGGAAATACAGGCGCGATGTTATGTTTATTTATTTAATGATACTTATATCCAATTACTTGTATTTACGGTAAATTATCATCGATAATGTTCTGTGTCTATGTTAGACATGTTTGAAAATGTGTCGATTAATCGAAAATCGATCTTTTAATGCTCGATTTAATCGAGGGCCGATTCTAGTACGTACGATTTGAATCGAATCGGAGATCGATTTTAATTAAGAGAATCGACATGTCTAAATTTACATCACTGAGTAGGTACATAGTTTATAGAAACCGGTCCGGTCCGGTATTCGGTTTCGGCAGTCGGCACTCGGCACATGCTCATAACGCATTGCGCAGTCATCTTGCACAAAATCGCACAACTTTTACGTATCAATATACCAAAATCCAATTCAAAGTTCAAACAAACTCCAAACTTTGAATATATTGATCTAAATACCTTTGCAAACTTCAAACCAATATTTAAAACCTTCTAAGGTAAGGTTACAGATACTACTATTAGTAAGGCCTTCTTGGTTTTGAAAATCGAGTCTGGCAGCACTGGAGTGACTAGATAACCTAAAAATCAAAGAGAATAAAATCACTACGTTTACTAAAAATTTAATTGAAACTTCAAAGAGATTTAATTGCAGTTTATCAATGAGCTATTCACAATCAAACAATCATAATAGAAATTATGTTTTGTCAATATTTGCTGAATAAGTTTAAGCACATTATAATTAATCATGGTGTTCGACCACTTGGTAACAGTAAGTTGTTATTATTTCTTTGGACGAGAAAACATAAAATTACAGAAATTTGGTTTAAAAATTAAAAATTGCTTCGAAGCCTAACTCCCAACTAGTATTTTACAGCATTTACCGTATTCTATAAATTTTTTTTTCAGACATGGCTCAAAGAGATGTAGCCAAAAGAATAGTATGGATGGACTTAGAAATGACAGGCTTAGATATAGATAAAGATCATATACTTGAGATAGCATGTTTGGTGACAAATGCTGATCTTGATATTGTTGCTACTGGGCCAAACCTCATCATACACCAACCGGAAGAAATACTGAATAGCATGGGACAGTGGTGTACTGCTCAACATGGTGAGGTATTTAAATTCGTTCATTATCTGCTTATTTTATTGGGATGACCATGATTATTAGTGTTACACATGTACTTTAACAGCCAAACACTATTTATGTCGTCACATATGTTAAAAAAATTGCTTGCATGCATCTAGAAGTAACAAACAAAAAAATTAACGATAAAGGAAACAAAAAGGAAAGAATACTACAATACTTATTTAAAAATATTTTTAAGACATTATGTATAGGCAGATAGTTAAGATACCACAAACAACTACTGATTTAAAGATGATAAAAATTTGTTAGCTAAGAGCCACATAATGAAATATAGTGAAGTGTCTTACCTAGTTTAAAAAGCACCAACCACACACCCTCAATTGTGTGCACTAAACTTGTCATCACTAATCCCAACACCACTGCTTTTAATACCACTACACTAGGTACACCCAGTTAATTTTTATCACCTTTAATATAATGGATTTCTGCAGAGTTATTCTATTAACCACTGATTTGTCATTTTTCTATCTACTACATTTGAGTATTAGTAAATTATTGTAATAAATGGGGTATAACAGAAAAATTTATTGACTTTTTTCTGACAGAGTACCCATTGTAACAAGTCCACTGCTGAACATAGGCCTCCCCATACTTTGCATCATAGGGAGGATATTTGCCATAATTGTCACACTTGATGGGCGGGTTGTCAACCTCAGTTTTTTATTATTTTCAGTTGTTATCAGAAAAACGCTGCTGCCCATCTTGTGTTATTATCCCCTGTCGCCTCTTATAAAGCCCATGGGATGATATGGGGTAGTGGATTCACTTACGCCGCCACTAATCATATTAAATTAAAGGATTGACACATTAACACATCATTTTCATATTTTTCATATATAAGGGGAAGAATTTATATTATCATAACAAAAATATAATATGTTACAAGTATCCAATTATAGAGTGTAATTAGTATGACTAAATTAAAATATTTTTATTTCCCACTTATGCAGGTTTTCTTACTGTGTTTTCTCTCACATGTGGCATATTAGTGGTACCTACAGTGATTAAATTTAGCTTGTTGGCACTCAGTGAATTTTAAAAGGTGAATTTAAACAGCTCTATGCAGTGTTGGTAGAGTCACATTGCAGCATTTTATGTCTGCTGAACAAATGGATCGATTTGACTGTGAAAGAACCATGTTTACACAGAATACCAGTGTGAAATAGCATTATGATGTTGTGATTTGTATGGTGAGTGAAAAGAGCCAGAGACTCATGTTACTGGTAACAAGGCATTCCATCTTTGTCCTTAGGATTGATACAACATCTGCCTTTTGATTCATAATTGGGAATTGAGCACCTGGGCAACCAAGCTTTGCTTAGCATTAGATGTAAAATATAATCTTCTCAGGCATTACAATCTCTGCAAACAAAACATTATAGTAGTGTATAATCATTTATTTTTGCCCAGCTGTTGGATCGTGAGAGCTGGAATGTTAAAAAACTAAAAATAAAAACTAACCCTGCAGGGCAGCGTTTGAACTTGCACACTCCGGCGTAGTAACCTATCGCTCTAGCCATTAGGCTATTGAGAAGATGATCTCTGTGGTGAAATTACCAATCATATTATGTGGTTGTGGTCATTCTCACTATATTATTGTATCAAAAAGAAATTTCCCAGATAAAGACCAAGCTAGATCGATTTTTCGCCCCATAAACCCCTATATTATAAATTGCATCGAAATTTTTAGAGTCCTTTTGGAGAATTACAAACAAATATACAATGTGTTACAAAATACCCCGTAAAAAATATAATTAATTAACAAAGCCAAAATTTTTGTCAACCCTAGTAAGCTGTCATGTCAGGGAACCAGATTATTTAACAGAAAGGCCTATGTACCTATTTTACCTAATAATTGTCTACTTTAATAGTTTTTCTATTTTTCATTCATAAATGTTTGCTACCTCAATACAAGGATGTCATTATACTCAAGTACTGGCTTCAAAAAATGTCAAGTTGGAAAAAAAATATGTTGTCAATTTCAAATCTTCTAATCGATATCCTACAACTGTTTCGAGTTTTTTTTTCCAACATTTTTTGCAAAAAAACGATGCTTTCTACTTCGGAATATTACGATATAATGTTCTGCGTAGGCCATGAAGATAGCAATTTAAATCGTGCTCGCGAACTGTATTGGCAACGATTTATCGATGGTAGACCCCCCACTGAACAGCGACGGCTGCCTTCCAACCAGTGTTTTCTGAACATGTCTACATTCCACCGGCTCTTTTCATCGGTCTACTGGAAGTGGACATCCAAGCATAGTCGACGCCAGGCAGGCTGAATTAGTGTTTAGAGCATTTTGAAGAAGAGCCGACCACAAGTACGAGGCGAGCCAGAACAAGATTCGGTATAAACCATGTTGCAGTTTGGTGAATTCTTCGTGACGACAATCTTCACCCTTATCACTATCGCCGTACATAGGAGCTGATACCCTCCGATTTTGCACCCAGGAGGAACTTCTGCGAGTGGTACCTCAGGCAGTTAGAGGAAAACCCTAATTACGTAAACTATGTTCTTTGGACGGACGAGGCAACATTCACGAGGTCAGGACTCTCAAATATGCATAACGATCACGTTTGGGCTCGCGTGAATCCACATGCTTCACGGCAGGGCAGATTCCAACACCAGTGGCGGCTGAATGTGTTTGCTGGCCTTTATGACGGGCATGTCATTGGTCCCGTCATTATGTCATTACGTCTGAACGGTAGCAACTATCTAACGTTTTTACAAACGGAATTCGAAGAGGCGATTGACGACTTTCCTGTGGCTGACTGGGATTACTTTGAGAACCAAAGAAACATGGTGTTTCAGCATGATGGAGCTCCGGCACATTTTGCTCGCAATGTACGAGAACATCTTAACGTTCGCTTCCGCGAGGATGGATCGGCCGCGGGAGACCTGTTCTATGGCCTGCTCGTTCTCCGGATCTCACACCCTTGGACTTCCTTTTGTGGGGTTATGTGAAGGACAGAGTGTATTTCTCCGATTGCCCAATGGTTGCCGAGATGGAACAGCGTGTTAGATCGGTTTTCGCATCAATAACACCGACGATGGTACGAAATGCCACACAAGCCATATCCCGACGAGCGAGGTTGTGTATTGAGCAAGGCGGAGCACACTTTGAGCCGTTTCTTTAAATTTGACGTTTATTATAAAAAAGTAAGTGTTCGTTTTGGTTGTTTCGTTAGGTTAGGTCTTTTAAAATTTTTGTCGTTCCGCGAATTAGTTACAATAAGGAATATTCTGCGTAGTTTACTCTTTAATTTTACTGAAATATGGTTTGCACATCAGTGAAAATAATAATATTTTTTTTTTTTTGGGGTATGCTATACTGCGTTACTACGGTTCTTAAATATTGTGAATGGACTCGTTATAAGGCCCCATTTAACCTCCTTTCGGCTTTACGGGTAGTTTTGTAACACCCAGTATATTTGTATGTTGTGGAGCCATGCTGCAACTATATTATAGCTGTAGCACGAATGGGTCTGCTCGACCAGGCAAAGACCTCACTTACAGAATACCACCATAAAATAGCAGTTTATTGCTTCTGTGTTTTGTATAGTGAAAAGAACCTGAGACCCATTTTACTTAGAAGAAACGGAACGGAAAGGACCCATTACATCTTAATTCTAAGGGGTGAAAACGCATCTACATGTTGATTCTTATTTTAGGATAGATGTATGTGCACTGTAGCTTTGCTGGTTATTAAAGTAAGGATGACACCCTTACTTAATTAAAAAAACTTAAAAGTGACGTCAATATTCATAATTTATAACTTTCTAACCTTTATTAAATAAAAAAATCATTATAATAGATTATAATAGATACAATATATATACAGGGTTATTTTTCAAAGAATAGCCAAATTTTAAACTTAAGTTTAAACATATAAATGATGATATACCGCTATTACAGTTTTAGAAAATACGAGTAAATAAAGGCTTCTACATTTATTTCAAATTATCCCAAAGTGAATGTGATTTATGGGCAACAACATTTTTGCCTACCGATCGACCCTTATGAATGTCTGCTAGCGCAGTAAAATCAGTTAAAATAATGCATTACCACTCATTTTGAATTTAAAAGATGAAAAGGACAGAATTTTTGAGATTTTTTTAGTTAATTTTTCTTCACAATTTGCCTATATTACTTACTCTGAATCTTCTCTGCAAATTTGGCAGGTTATTGCAAAATAACCGTGTATAATATTTAAATGTTTTTGAAATAATTAATTTATAAATTATCTTACAGAGTGGACTGACGGAGGCTAGTCGAAATTCATCCCTGTCAATACAAGAAGCTGAAAGACAAGTTTTAGAATTTGTTAGTCACCATGTTCCTGAAAATAGAAGTCCCTTAGCAGGCAACAGTGTTTACATGGATAGATTATTCATACATAAATTCATGCCAAAACTGAATTCATATTTACATTATAGAATTATTGATGTTAGCACAATTAAAGAGCTGGGAAAGCGGTGGTATCCAAAGGAGTTCTCTAAAATACCTCAGAAAAAATTTAAACATAGATGTATGCATGATATCAATGAGAGTATAGCAGAATTGAAATATTATAGGGAAAATATTTTTAAAAACTAGCTATGTGGGGAATGACTTGGGAAAGAGCTATAAAAAGAGAACAAAAGTAGTGGAATGGTTCTCATTATGAACATTGAATCATAATTTCTTAAATTGCATAGATTGCGTAAATATCTCTATTTGGAGAAAGAAAGATACATGTATATAATATTTATGACTTGACTCTTAAAAGAAAAAAAAAAAATATGACAAAGGTTGTTGTAAACAAGGTTGTCACATTTTTTACATACCATAGAGATTTTAAGTGATGTACCATTCGAAAATAGAACATTTAGGGTTGTGATTGCTAATAACTAATAACTAATAGTTATAACCATATAATAAAATTATATGGTTATAACTATAATTATTAACTATTTAACCTCTTACTTATTGGGTCACACAAGCCGACGCGACGTCATTCCTTAATACAGGCTTATGTTTGCGCAAGTTTCCGACTTGACGTTACTTTATTTTATTATATTTTAAGAACAACTTTAGCTAAGCTTTTAAAAATTGACATCAATTCTAATCATAAAACTTAATTTGAAAAAATGACAGTTTTTGATTTTTAATGCTTTAATTATTAATTTTTTCTTTTTTACACCTAAATCTTAATTAATCTTGCACTTGCCTTTCAGATTATTGTTTATGAAAACATTAACTTCATAGTCTCTTAGTGATTCAAACGACAATAACACTAGTTTCACTAACACAAGATCAACTATTCTTACATTAACAAAAATACAGACGTACTATCTACTTCATTTAGTGATAGGTGTTTTTCGATAAAACAGCTGTTATTTTTATGGATAACAGAAATGAGCAGTGGAATGCCATAAGCGATATTTATAGTTAATTTTGGTAGTAGTGTTAACTGGTTTAGGCGGTAGAGCTATGCTGTAGCTATATATAGCTGCAGCTTGAATGGTTTTGCTCGACCTGCTGGCTGCTGTGTTTAGTGCAGAAGTGTAGAGAATTGGGGTCCCTTTTTACTAAACTTCTATTAGCATGTCATCAGGCATTCCTTCTTAGTACTCAGGGGTGATAATGCATCTAATCATTATGATTCTGAATCAAAGGTAGATGTAGATGTCTATGGGCCACAGCATCCACTTATCATCAGGTAGAGTGTGTGCTCACTGTGTGACAAAGTGTGACAACTTTTGATATAATTTAATAAAAATGGAACAGTTATGCCCACCAATAATTATAAGTGTGTTAGTAAAATAACAATTACTACAATCATAATATTATTTTATTATATACAATATTAAAAACTATAATAAAAAAAACTAAAACTAGTAATTTAATTATCAAACAGTCCTACTCCACGCGGTATCGTGCCAAGAACGCTGGCTGCGTTTCCCCGCTGAATGGCTATACTTAGCCTTTGAGCGAGAAAAGAGCCAGCCCTCTTATCACCAGCAGCAACGACCAGCCGCGGATGGAGTTCCTTTAAGAACTTCACCGCACGTAGATTCCACGGACCGATAGTCTCTACAGCAAATGGCACAAATATGTAGTCATCTCTCAGAGACTCATATTTGCGCCACTTACTCAGTTCAGCTGCCTCTGATGCCGCCCGGCTCTAAACGAGGTACCCTGAGATGAGAGGCCGCCAAAGTGTCTACGCAAGTAGCATCCCACACTAGGCTTTACCTCTCTCCCAGGACCAATGTCATACCGTCGGGTCTCCTGCCATCGTCTCTAAATATTCCACAAGGCTCTAAAACCGGGGAACATTTATAGAGACAAGAGCCCTTCGGATGACATCGTTCAAAGAACCGTGCCGTGAAAACCTACCAGCACTTTTCTTACAAGAAAGTCCGTGGAGCCCAAACTTGTCGACGCTGCTACCACAGGGGCACTGATGGGGTTGACAAATCGCCGCTCCTAGTCGGATTCCTACAGCGATGCGCAAGCTTTCCCCATCAAGTAATGTGCCGAGATTATTTGATGGTAAAGCGTGTAACCAGTGACTAGATTCCTTAGTCGAAACAGCTAGAAGGCGTGCCTTATCTTGGTCACTATGGAAATTATGAAACAAATCTTTCTGCACCCTCTGTACCAACGGAATATCCCACTGTTTTTGTTGGTTAACTTCCAGTGGAACATTTTCGCCGGGACAGAGCGTTCGCCATGTCTGCCCTGCCTTCAGCAAAGCACAGGTCCACTTTATTATTTAAAATTATGTTACATAAATTACTGACACTATGCACGGAAGCAAGGAAAGCAGGCAATGCAACGCTAGAAAGATTTCTCACACCAATACACCAAATTTTGTAGGCAAAGTAGCTTGAGTCCAGGCTTTTGTATTTAAAGTTAAATTTAGAATTTTTTCTACAGCCATTTTAAGATTATTATCAATATCTTTTAAAATATCCCAACATTTCCAGACTGGATTCGAGCGGAGTAAGTATGTAAATCTAGGTACAAGGAGACAATATTTTAAAATAGTAAGCGCAATGTGGGGGCTTAATTTATACAATTTAATTATCAGTAATTACCTCCAACTTCAATAAGCTAATTATGACATACTTTTCTTGCTTATTACTGGGTGCATTTAGACTGAGAGCCCAACAACAGGTGAGTGTAGAGAACTGGAGACCCTTTTTACTGCAAAAGAGGCATTCCATCTTAGTCCTCAAGGCTGACAACGCATCTGCATGATTCGCAAATGAGGATAGATGTAGATGTCTATGGGCCTCAGCAACCACTTACCATCAGATGGACTGTGTGCTCGTTTGTCACCCTATTTCTATATATATAAAAAAATAAAAAAGCATGGATTTTACAGACAAACAAAATAGGTAACTAAAAATTTATACAACTTACAGAAATAAAATATACCAATTTGAAGGTATAAATATACCATTATATCTTGTGTAAAACAATTATAATTTTATCGTTATTTTTAAACGGTGCCTTAATCTATATATCGTTTAAAATAGCGACTGTACAAAATAGATCAAGCTGTCCAGTGTTAGTACAAAGTTAGGTTATGTATGTGCATTGATAAGAACATCGAAAAATCTAATATATAAAAAATTATGTTTGTTTGTTCGTATATTCCATGCGCTGCCATACCGTTCATCAGATTATAGTAAAACTTTCGAAGGTTATTTATGTATGATACAGTTAACTTACAGTAGGTGGCGCGCGTATCGTACCGACAAATTTATTTGAAAGTATACCTAATATATCATTCAACTTCAATGAATGTATTATCATTTCTATTTCTAATTAAACAATATAACTCTTCCAAATTTAAAACGATATTTCCATAACTATTTCATCTGCGGCTAGTCAAATAATAAAAATAATAATAAAATAAACTGGTGCCTCAATCGAAACGTTTTTAACAAACACGACATATAAAATCGATTATATTCACGCTGTTTAAATTTTTGAATATGTCTAAAGTACTTTTTTTTT
Source organism: Parnassius orleans (assembly GCA_029286625.1). Taxonomy (NCBI): domain Eukaryota; kingdom Metazoa; phylum Arthropoda; class Insecta; order Lepidoptera; family Papilionidae; genus Parnassius; species Parnassius orleans. Next base: position 3,064,570 of record JAGSMP010000137.1, read on the forward strand.
AAATCCGAAGGGTGAAAACCCCATGGAAATTGGTTTCTTACAGAAAAGTTAAAAATTATACGTGGAAAACGGCTATTTCACGGTGTAGTAGGGTGACCAAGGATTAATGAAAAGTCAATAATAAAAGTTGAAAGTCATGATTTTTTACTTTTCATTTTATCTTTTGATGGCTCCGTGGTGCAGTGGCTTTGCAATGAGTTGCAGCGCTAGGGGCCGTGGGTTTGAATCCCGCACGGAACAAGTAATTGATTTGCCTACAAATAATTGTTCCGGGTCTGAATGTTCGTCCTTGTGAAATTTATGTATGTAAACCACGATACAGGAGAAAATCCTAGTGTGGAAGTAATATTAAATAAAGTTACTTTGCTTATTTTTTTTTTGATAATATACTTTATAATTAAATACTTAATTGTTAGTCAGTCCTAAATAGTATAGATAGAAATTCGGATGCAACCCAATTTATCGAATATTATTTTCAAAAGTGGGATCCTTTGCCATACATAAAAGTTACAGCCTATATATTACGTCCCACCGCTGGGCACAAAGCTCCTCTCACTTCTGAAAGGGTTTTACGTTTTAGGGCAAGGAAGTGTCCGCCACGCTGCCCCAATGCATGTTGGCGGACTTCACATGTCTTCGAAATATTTTATTGGCCATACCTAAAATTGATAATAAAGTGTTTAAATGAAGCCATAGTTTTCTTCGTTTTTTATTTTGCATAATATAGACGTAACATTTTCAGATATATTTTCATTTTGTACATCTATTGTAGCACAACATTGTGAGTAGGAGCCTTTGATAAGTATATGATATTTGCTTAAAGGTCGTGCATGGCAACTTTTTGTTTTCCTATATCTTTTCTTTTAACAACATTCCCTACATTTTGTAAAAATATGTAGATACCGGGTCGCTTCTTTTGCAGTATCTATTTATAGGTTGAAACTTTTTCTACTCATGAATATAGAGTACCTACTTATAAAACAAAACTTAGTTTCTTCACTTGTTGATTCAATATTGAGAGACTGAACAGACGATGATCTTATGGTAACACTTAAAAAGTCGCTTTAATGTTTTGACAGTACCTGGTAAATTTCTTCGCCCTTGAAGAAAAATTTATGATTACTTTTAAAAGATAAAATGCTTTTGGTGACGATATGATTTATTAACTCTTGTGAGAAAGTTTCAAAAATAGGGTCATTGTATTTTTTCTTCAAGCTCCCTTTGAAGGCATCTAACTATTTTAAAAAACAATTTCTTTTAAAGTTAAAAGTTATAATTAAACGCGATAAAATCCGTAAAATTAGTTTTATTCCAGCAATTCCTTTTATTTGTTGATAATTTTGAAGATTTATGTCCTCCGACCATTGAGCTAAAAATAAAACATTTTTATCAAAACCATCTAGTTACGCTCTGTGGGTATTCGCAGACTAGGCTTCTATACTCTGTTCATTTTAGCAACAGATTTTTTTCTAAACAAACCACAAAATGCTGACTAAGTTCTATTTAAACGGTTTACATACATCAATTGCACATGAACAAACATCCACAAAAATTATGTAGGCCATATAAACACTAACTTGTTTCTAATTGAACCCGCGGCCTTGCAGTGCCTCAAAAATCAGCCACTTCCCACTGCGCTACAGGGCCATTTTTTATGTTTTAAATATATGTATAATATCTACATTAATAAATTAAAATTGTGGTTTATGTTCAAATATTATGTACATATGTGTTATAGTATTTTTAAATTACAGTCTTAACGTAAGTTCTGGCAAGGTCTAAAATGCTTGGGAAACCCTGTTTTAATAATGATAGATATAAAATTTTATATTAAGGACGCGTTTGCAAAATTGATAGGTATAGAATCGAACTATTACATTGACACGGGTCACACACAAGTGTACGCACTTTTAGCTGCGGGTGCGGGAATCGTAATCAAGTAAAACATTATGATAATTTGAAAGATTGATTTTTTCTCATTTCTTATACATACAAAAATATACTTAGATACGAAATACGAATAGCGGCTCCAGAGACTGCTAGGTACTAGAAGCCCTCTACTAGCAGTGAGATGGTGGCTGTGGACTTTGGGCTGGTTTTGTTAGTTATGATAAGGCTTTAGCTCCGGACTTGGTGAAGTGACTTGAAGGTATACTTCGGTGACAGCTAAAGGAACTCCTCGACGAGTAGTACTAGGTGTGCCGAGCTTGGGCTCGTTTTGTTAGTTACGATGAGACCTAACCTCCGGGCTTGATGGAGAGACCTGATGGTGTACTTTGGTGACTACTACTGGAACTCCTGGACGAGTAGAACTAGGTGTGTCTGTCACTCCATCAAGTCCGGGTATAAGTTCTCATCATAACAAACAAAACGAGCCCAAACTCGGCACACCTAGTTTTACTCGTGTAGGAGTTCCAGCAGTAGTCATCTAAGTACAGCCTGGAGGTTAGGTCTCATAATAACAAACAGTAATTGTACATTTGTAAACAGTACTTGACAAGGTAAAATAATAATATTATTTTACCTTGTCAAGTACTTATGTACAAAATTCGAATATTTTGTGTATGTACAGCGATCTTTTTCAGCTGCTGCAATCAGGCAGGCGATACAGTATCCACTCACGACGGCGGCCGAGCGCGGACTGTGGTTTCATCGAAATTTTTGTACAACAAATCAAAACAGGCACCAAAAATAAAATAACCCTTATTGCAATCCATTATGATTCATCCGTATTAGCAAAATATGTGAAAAAATAAGCATCAGTTTTTATTTTTTTTACGACCATTTGTGAGATTTTGATAAAAAGTAAACACCACTATTTTTTATTGAATATGTCTGCCTACTTATAGTATTTTTAGAAATCTTAATATATGTTGATAATAGAACAAAAAATGTACCTAAACATGAGCCGGTATCGTTAATTTTGTAGAAAATGGCTAGGGAAGATCGTTTTTACAATATAAAAAACTATTATTTTCAACAAAAAAGTTACTACCGTTTGAAGATCAAAAACCATTCTATACGTGGTAGTTATTAGCAATGTTTGATTTGGTTTAGTTTTATCACAAAATGTACCGAAAAACAGCATAATTTTGCCCGATTTGCAAACGCACCCTTAAACTGAACAGGGTATAAGATGTTAGTATTCTATAGCTACTTAATACATAAATACGATACGATACGTACCGTCATCATTGCTCTTTTCCGTGCAAGTCGAATTAAAATTTATCCACCGCTTAAGTTGGTCCGCGGGGTAAATAATTTTGTAGTTTAGTTTAGTTTACGACGGGCTGTTTTCCGCAACTCCACGTCTAGAGACACAGAGACGCGACGTGACGCGACGATGCTTGAAGAGGCCAGTGGTAACAAACGACTGCGAACGTTATTTTCCTATAATCGTTCCACTATATAGAGTGACTGAAATCTTCAATGTACCGTAGTGCATCGGCGGAATTTCTTCTGCGTAATTTTCAAAAAATCATCTTTATCGTCTATCGATTTCATCAATATTTATCAATTTCATCAACTTTCATATTAGTAATACAAGATCGATATTGCAGTTACAGTTGCCTGTTTGTAAATGCTGTTGATTTTAAATGCAGGCAATTATTTTTCAAATACTGCAATAAGATCTCGTGTTGCCTTTTGTTTAGGGATGGGCAAGGGAAAGAAATATATCGATTCTGTATGTAAGGAGAAGGCCCAAAAATTAACATTACTGACAGTTGGAAGACGAAAAAAAAACGACAACCACACAAGAATGCTTTTGTAGTCATTAATACAACATTTTAAAATATATCGAAATTGATACGAATTCGGTACTCTAAAATAAATATCGATATATTGATATATCGCGTTTTAAAATATTGATATTTCTATATAACGATATTTTTTGCCCAAGCCTACTTTTATTTGTTGCTTCGTAGTCTATTATGCCGTTATCTCTTGGCTTGACTTTTCTTATTCTTTTAAATTTCAAGACTATCTTCTTGCTGTGCTTTATACACATGCATTGCATATGATTCTGGTCGTAACGCTTGGTGAAAGTATGGTTTTAAAATATGGCTCGTACCTATAAAATGTAGTGAAACTATATTCATCGCCCTAATCCTTATAAATTTAATAAAGATTTTGCGTTGTATCGAATAGGTATCTAATTTCCACTTTATTTTTATTCCTAGTTCTAGTTTCCCTTTTACCAGCTGTGATTCTACTTATGTCGCCCCGATTTTCTAGAACTTTTCCAGGTCCTTCAAAATATTTTTGTTTGGAGACATGTTCTCGAAATTACTATTTTTTATTTGGCCTTTAAGACCCAACAATCTACGTTCCGGTTTTGTGCTCGTTTTACACCTATTTTTATTGTTATATTTTTTATAACTCTTTTTTTCAGGAGTATTCTTGCGATCTGCATTCTCCTTGCAGCTTCTTATTTTCTGTTTATAATAAATGCATTTTCGTGCTTTCTTTTGCACGGTAAAAATTTCTTCTTTACAATGTTTAGCGCTGTTTTATATTTTTCGATATTTATCAGAGGCGTCCTGTAATTATTACCAATTTATCAAATTTGCATTTGAAAAATTGAATATCCATCTTCCTAGAATTTTTGGGGTTAGGTCGAACATATATGTTTATTTCTTGTAATTACTAGTCATAGTATTATATAATATGTCGATATTATTTAATATATTTCTAAAGCATTAAAATAGAAAATTGTATATATCAAAACTACGTTTTAAACAGAAATCTTTCAAACCCGAAAATAGGGAGTCTCAAATTCCGTGCCCATCTTTATGATTTTCTACACAGAACATTAAATAATAAGTTGTTAGGAATGATTATATAGGTGGTATTCTAGATCTGTCTAATGCAAAGCATCATAATCTAAACCTATAACACATTCATCTAACCCATAACAACTTTAATCTAACCGGTATAGACTAAGGTTTGCTGCTTTTGGATAGGTACTTATACGATCGGGAGGAGTAATGGTTGCCATAAGCATGGTATATGTAAAAAGGTGCTCGGGGTTCTCTACAGTGTAAAGTCTACCGTTAGTAAGTTTTACCGTTAAAAATAAAAAAAAGAATATCTGCAATATCATTCATTATTTCTTTTCCGATCATAGGAATCCCATTCTGAAACAGAAGATGATTTAAGAAAGTTATGGTTGTATGACTAAATTAGGTTAACACTTATTAGAAGCATTAGGAGATAATATGGACCCATTAACTTTTTATTTTTCTTAGTAAATAGAGAAAGCATGTTTTTCTATTTTCATCTTAGCCGATTGAGGAAATAGAAACGAAATCTACTAACGAGTTGTAGGTTACCTCTATAGTCTATACTCTTAAGACCTAAGTAAAATAGATAAACATACTTCCTCTATCTATAATTTTTACGAGCTGGGAAAACGAAATTTAGTTAGTATAAATTTACTGCATAATATAAAGAGAAACTTTGAGAAGAATACTATGCTTCTACTGATGATACTATTAGTGGGAAATTCCTACTAGGAATATCAATAAAATATTGTTTTTGGAAGTTTCAGTAACGGGGCTTGTCTTTATACCAATAAGAGGAATTATGTTTTTTAAAAATATAATAAAAAGAAATAAAAACTACACATGTTATACTTTTTAATAGTAACCAGTATAAAACTTGATGTAAATTCTGGTCCAAGTGAATACATTATTTAATAAACCATGTTAATGCAAATATATTTTTTAGGGAAAGGGGGCGCAGTTCCGACTCCATTAAAATATTATTTTGTAGTAAGGCAAACAGCATGCGGCCCACTTAATAGTTTGTGATTGTTGACCGCCACAAAATACTGTGTTGGTAGCTCATGAAAATATGCAACACCGGAGAAATCGCTGATCCGTTGTTGGTCTTTAAGGACGGATTAGGCTTTTGAAGGTCCCCAAATCATAACGGTCCGGAAAAATCGCTATTATCGGCAGATTTATTGACAATAAGTATTAATAGTATCAGGCGTTAGTGGCGGTGTAAGAATATCCATTACACCATATCGTCCCGTGGGTGTCGTAAGAGGCGACATAGGGAAACAAATCAAGAGATGATCAGCAGCGGCTTTATAATAACGACTAAAATTTAAAAACGTTTGCCAAGCGTGGTAACTACTGCAAATATTCCCTCTATGAGACAATCTATGAGGGAGGCCTATGTTCAGCAGTGGACTTTAATTGGCTGTAACGGTAACAGGCATTATTTTTGGAAATTGACCATTTAAATAAGTCTATTGTATTATGTCACCTGATGACGGTTGTAATTTCAAAGTGTAGAGGTATCTATTTTCTGTAAGTACTGTTAGCCTATGCGGCTCTTACAGCTTCATCTGACACAGGGCATATTTATTATGTTATAAAGGGCTGAAATGGTGATGTCCCGTCACAAGTCCTTGCTGAACATAGGTACACATCCCCAAGGTATGCCTCAAAGCACGGTCCTGAGCCACCTGCATCCACTAATTTCCTGCACGTGTTACCAGGTCGTGATTCCATCTAGAGGTGGGCCGCCCTACAATTCGCTTACCGGTAGGGATGCTGCCACTCTAAAACATTTCTCTCCCATCGATTGTCGGTTCTTAAACTTATATGATCGGCCCATTGCCACTACAGCTTACTGATCCATTGGGCTATGTCGATTTTTTTGGTTCTACTGCGGATCATGATAAATTCTCTTTTCAACTGAGAGGCCGACCAGCAGTTCTTCATCAGGGGCTGATGAAGAAGATGTATGTAGATAATAGTATGTGAATTCCTGTAACTTAAATGGCTTGACGTATATTGAATGTGATACTAGATTCGTTTTAATCTTCGGAGTGTCATAGGCTATATTATATGCAATAATACGAAAATGACGCCAGAAAACTATAACCATGTAACACATACTTAGAAGTTTTGATGTCACATAGTTACAACACTGAGGTTTAATTTTATAAGTTCATGCGGAATCGAAGTGTCTAGGTTTTTAAGACTAAAACTTTATTCTTCACTTTATTGTAAAGTGCATCATGTTTACTGAATAGTAAAATATTTGACTCACCTATAGCACATGAGTAAGGAAACCGTATAGAATGCTTAAAATAAATGTTATATAAAAATATAAAATGTTTTTTTTTTATAGGATCAGGGTGACAAACGAGCACACAGTCCACCCGATAGTAAGTGGTTGCTGTGACCCATAAACATCTAGGACTGACAAACTGAGGACTAAGATGGAATGCCTCGTTTCCAGTAAAAGGGTCTTCGGTTCTCTACAGTCATCATACGAAACATAGCAGCATTAAGCTGCTATTTTATGCTGGTATTTTGTGACAGCGTGGTCCTTCCCCGGTCGAGCTCACCCATTCGTGCTACAACTATACCAGTAATATAGCTGCAGCATGGCTCTTCTACGTATAAAAAATATCTTCATTTCGATTAGGTACATCTATCAAGTTCAACTTGCAACGTCCCTGACCTATATATTATAAAAGCGTTAACCTAAACCGTTAAATATAGGTACCTACTTTTAATTTTTTTCATGATTATATGTGGCACAGTAAAATATGGGGAGTTTATGGGGCGGTTGGCAATGAATATAAAACCTCTAGCGGTGAATGATCAAAGGATTAATGAAGATCAGTGAACTTTAAGAATATTGATTTTAGCAAAAATGGAATATGGAACGCGGCAGTACGCTGTCATCATTTATTTTTAATAGAAATAGACATGTATGTGAAAATATCAGGTAAAATGAAAATATTGGTATATTCCGTTTATCCACCCTTAGTTGTATACTACCTTATTGATTTAATAATAAAGAATATATTTAACTTATTTTACTTTAAAGTGGCTTTTTTAGGGTGGATAAACGAAATAACACAAAATATTAATTAAGTACGAATTTGTAGAAGCGGGAATATACAGAATGGGCCATCTAACGTTTGGAATTGGAACTATAGGTTATTTTGAGGTTGGAAGGTTTGATGACTTTTTAATTTGTTAGTTTTATATTTGAAATTTATGAAATGGGTCGCTTTTTGCTTGAACAAAGTTGGGAAATATTATATAAAAACTTATATCCAAAGTCGAAAAAAAAATTGACAAAAAGGTGTGCCAAAACGCATTTTGTGGATTAATTTGTGAAGTGAGTTCGTGAAACTGGATTGTTGTTGGATAAAACAACCCGTGTACGTACTCGTCCAGTACGCTCAACCGAAAACATCGCCGCTGTTGCACAGAGTGTGCGTGAACAACCATCAACATGAACTCGTCATCGTTCTCAAGAATTGAGCATTTCACGTACTTCTTTGAGAAGAATTTTGCATAAAGATCTCGGTATGAATGCGTAAAAAGTTCAATTAGTGCAAGAGCTGAAGCCGCATGACCGTCCGATGCGTTTACGGTTTGCTCAATGGGCCGAAGACCGCTTCATCGAAGATGAGCATTTTACCGAAAAATCATCTTTTCAGATGAAGCTCATTTCCACCTCGGAGGATACGTCAATAAGCAAAATTGTCATATCTGGGGCTCAAAAAATCCACAAGTTACCGTGGAGAAACCAATGCATCAACAACGAGTGATTGTCTGGTGCGGATTTTGGTCTGGCATTATTGGGCCATTTTTCTTCGAAAAAGAGCAAGGAAACGCCGTTACAGTGAAAGGCGATCGCTACCGCGCCATGCTAAGCGATTTTTGTTACCCAAAATTGAAGAGCATGACATAGACTACATTTGGTTTCAACAGGACGGCGCAACGTGCCACACAGCCAACGCAACAATCGATCTTTTGCGCACTGTTTTCGAAAATCGCATAATCAGCCGAAATGATGATGTCAATTGGCCAACTCGAAGCTGCGATTTGACTCCGTTGGAATTTTTTTGTGAGAAACCGTTAAGGAAAAGTATTATGCTAACCATCCCGAGACGATTGACGACTTGAAACATGAAATCGAAGTTGCCATTGACGAAATAGAGACCCAAACAATCGAAAATGTACTGAAAATTGGACTGATTGAATGGGGTACCTATTGTAAGACTAGCCGTGGCAGTCATTTGAATGATGTTGTATTCCATTCCTAAATGGGAAGGTTAAATATTTCTAATAAACTCGTAACTTTGAAAAAATATTCTTTAGTTTTTTTTTATAGCCGATTCAAATTCCAAATCTTAAATGGTTCACCCCTTACATAATATGCCGTAGGGCAGCAAAAGCGATTCCATTGCCTCATTCCATCCCGTGGAAATGGTAAGATGCGACTGTAGGAAAGACCAAAAAGATGTCACTGTGGTCTCTAGTAGATGCGATATACCATCTCGTGAAAGGTGCGATACAAGATACCGTCTGCAGTGTTCCCCAAAAGTGTAGGTGTTTGAAACTACTGTGGATGCGGTTTGCAAACTCTGAAAGTTCGAATTTAAATTCTGATAGTTTGGTTCGAATTCGCCATTTGACTGCTGTTATGAACCACTCCTAACGTTAACATTTTAAGGTTAATTGAAGAGGTTAACGTTACTAGTAATGTTAATAGCGGTACTAGTATTATTTCAAAAAAAAAATATGGTCAGAGGTCCATGTTCACAACTGGACTGTCGCAGTTTGGTAAATAAAAAGAAGGAAAATATAAATTATACTTACAGGTATGCATATTATAAAGAATCCGACGGTGACTTAGGTTGGTGACATAGATGGGCTTTCTGATTTATGATTAAATTTAATATGTGATAATTAAGTAGCTAAGATCTGTGTTGGGTTAGTTAAGTTGGGTGTAGTGGTGGCAGGGATATAGCACGCGAAGGGAGGGAAGGAGGTGTTCATTGAAATATATACCTACCCAGTTTTTGAACGCGGATTAATTTTCACATCGTTATTGTAACGAATTTCTGGAACATAAATGCTTCTATTAATTATTTATACGAGTAGTAAAAGTTAAAGTATACTCGTATCAATCACACCCGCCTTCCATTTCTCCTATTGATTGGTACAGTCTTCATCTCATAATTCAGAATTGAGGTGCCAAAGTTGACTGTTTCTTTATTGATTAGAAACGGGACAACGTGCCACATCATTTTTTTTGGGTATTTTAACAGATCGATTTACCTGTTATATCGAATGCGTTGTAAATTATATGATGGGCTATTTTCGTATTCTTCGAATCTTGCAATTGCTATAAAGCCATACGTTCCGTTTAAATGGTTTAAATGGTATTGTCACGTTACTTATGCCTCTGGAAAGACTGCTGCTGTTCCACCGACGAGCACGTCGTAAATCAATCCTTAAAAATTGCAATTAAATGTTTCAGTGATGAAGTAGGGAATTTAGTAGGGGATTTGGATCCCTCCACCAAATACCATATTATTTATTCTGTGCTAATACACACATGCACTTTTCATAGGCTGTATTAATGATAATGATGAACTTGACAACAAATATTTAACCTGACGAATTCGTTTGCATGTAAGTAGGTACCTATAGATTATTTTTTTTGGATCAATGCAGTTTCTTCAAATTATGTATTGGTAATAAATATTTGCGTCTTGGGCGTGTTAACGAACATAAATCGTAATACTCCCAAGACTCCCGCTGCAAAATTTACCGTAACTGCTAATGTGCATTATAAATCCTAGTTCTAGAACTTCTACCACGACCTAGATAAAGTTAGAGACATGACGCCCATTAATATAAATTAAAAAGCCCACAGAATTTTTTTTTAGATTTATTAGTAGATTTTTACTTTTTATTAAAAGTTTTTTGTTTAAGTTTGTGTTCGATTCGAGCTAAGAAACAGGAATGCGTGTGAACGAAAAAATTGTTGTATATAGGTAGTGTATGGACCTATTTATTGTCAATTTTATTCAAAATTTTCATGTGACAATATTATAGTTTTTAAGCGGTTTAGCCCAAGACTTCCATTATTATAATAATGAAGTACTACAAATATGTTCTTTCACGCTAATCTCCGAAACCGCTCAACCCATTTTTGCTTGCTCCAACTTGAGAGATAGGATAATTTTTATCCCGATAAGTGACCTTCAATATTTTTTATTTGAATTAAAGGGTTTTTTATAGGACAAAGGGTCGTCTGAAAGGGCAGAACAACGTCTGTCTGGCCAGCTAGTAATATTATATTAATGTTTTGATTAGACGTCAGACGTTAGACCTGTTGCTTGTCGCTGTCGACGGAACGGAAGCAAAATGTCAAGTTCATTAATTTTCTATGGCCGAATAATTTATACATAGTTTGGTTTAGGCGCTCCATTGTTTTATTTTCCTACTTTAACTATTTCTTCTTTCGTCATGTGGTAGTCAACCAAAGTAGGTATATTTTGTATGTACCACATGGCGAAGTAGTCACATTATATCGTTGGTTCGAACTTTGAATCTCAGTCGTAGGCAATATTTGTGCACAAAATGTGTGATTTGAACACTGAATTTATTGACTGAGTTACTGAGTCTATTACCATATTCTACTTCTAGTGTTTTTATGAACTGGGAAGCCATTTTTGATGTAGGAACGCGTATTTACCTACATTTTTATCGCATGTGCTACATGGAAAAAGAGTGGATTAGTACGAGTGTCTTTGTTTACGCATATTATACGTTTGTGACACTATAATATTATGCCTCATTCAGTTATAGCTTTCGGTAGAATTTTTTGCGCAAGTAAAAGTAACAAACGAGTATACAGTTCATCTGAAGGTAGTAAGTGGATGTTGTGGCTTATAAACATCGACATCTATCCTCGTTTAAGGTGCAGTCCTTAAATAATCGTTTTAAGGGTATAAAGTTCTTAAATGAGGCTACAGAAAATTCCAGAAAAAAGATATCTTAGGATTTGATGTTGTGTTGTGGCGGCGTAATAATATCTATACCCAGTGTCCTCCTGGTAAGAGACGACAAAGGAAAACTGAAACAGGAGATGGGCAGCAGCGTTTTCCTGATAACAACTGAAAATTGTAAGAAACTGTGGTCGCCAACCCGCCAGCCAAGCGTGACAATTATGACAAAATGCCCAGCAATGCCCAGCACCAAACGTTCAGCAGGGGGAACTCTATGATCAGCATTGTAATTTTAATAGGCTGTAATAGTATTGAAAATGATTAGACTTGAAAGTTATCGCTGTGATCATAACCAACCAGGAGAACATAATCATCACCATATTGTCAAATTATAAACAAATCGGTCCGATACCGTATAGTGGTGGTGTAAGAATATCCATCACCCCTTAACGTCCCGTGGGTGTCCTAATAGGCGATAAAGGAAAACCAGGAGATGGGCAGTAACGTCTTTCTTATAGCAATTAGAAAGGAAGTAGACATTGTTAAGCTATAATGAATGAATTAATGAAACAAATCAAATTGTTTCAATAAAATTGTGAAAATAAAGTTTTATTTTTCTTTAAGAAATATAACAACTTTTGGAAGCGACTTTAAATAAAGTCTTTAAACAAATAAAAGTAATAAGAGCCTATTCGTGTATTCGGAATGGAACTTTTCCAGTGTGCACGCCCAAGTTTATATTTCGAGTATGTACTCTTACAAGAATATGTGCTCGTTTTTCCAAGTTGGAAATGTGATTAAGACTAGACTACGCGGAGAAAATTTTAATGCTTATTCAATGTTAACGATTTTGTGTACGTGACGTGTGGCTGGCGGCTTAAGATAATCTGTCCCATTTTATCCCGTGGGTGTCGTTTTTTTATAGAAGAGGGGGCAAACGAGCATGCGGCTACCTGATGATATGATATGACGAATTCCGCCCATGAACAACTGCAACATCAGGGAAATAGCAGTGTGTTGCTGGCATTTTAAAATTGCAGATTTAAATGTAGATTTGTTTAAACTTAGTCCTTTAACAACAAAATTAGCTAATAAGTACATTTAAATAATTTAATCTCTTAAATATTTTCATAGAGCCTACTGGAAGAAGGGCTACTTATTTTCCACTGACTGAAGTGAAGTTTTGTTACATAATGTCGTCAAAATTTTTAGTTGCGTTAAAAATTGATTTTATCGGTTTATAGAGCATGTATTAATTGTACAAGACAGTGTATCAATTTTTTACATATTTTGTTCATTAATTTTTTACATATAAAAATTCTCTTTTAATTTTTCTATTTTTAGGAATATCCGTATTTAGGTATATCCATTTCCAATCTAATTAATATAAAATAAAACTAATATTTCGGAAAGAAACATTTATCCTTACATTTACCTAACAAGTTGACTTGTAATCCCATCCCCCATGTAATCTGTCAAATATTTCACGTCATTCCTAAGTGGCGCAGCCCTGGTGGCAGAAAAAGTCGTGGATCATTACATTACACCAGTAATTACTCTAAGCATTACACCATTATATAGACGATTGCCACATGCATAGACAATAAAAAGTAAAGTCACAGAATACATAATAGTACAGGTAGTAAAGTAGTAAACTGCGTTCAGCATTACATCCTTAGAGTATCATAGATAAAGTAAATTTACATCCCCGAGGTTACATCAGATCACAGTGGGCAAATTGTGCGATTTCCATTTTCTATAGCGCTAAGGCCTGTAACAATGAGAAGACTGGAAAGATTTAATGCGTAATCTATTCTATTAAAGACCTTCATTCATCGATTGCCTACATCTCTTACACGGGTGACTACGTAATATTTTTAATCTTTCTTATTATTATCCTGTAAATGTCTAATCCCATTGCGGGGAGTCAAGCTTTAGATGCGGTTTGACGGTAGTAGTACCAAACGTCTCGCAACTTTGACATTGCTCCGCGTCATTGGAGTGGGCATTTTACACCTGGCGTAACCGAGATGGTTGCACCCTTATTGGAAGCCATACCATCTTTCTCGTATTTCTCATAGTCGCCTTTTACGCCAACATGGGATGAAATAGGGTGATGTATTTTACGTCACCACCACGTTATTTGTGAAATATTAATAAGACCTCTACATTGTACGTGACCCGACACACACTTGGCCAGTTTTTTAATTTTTACTTATTTTACTAATTTATTATTTTATTATTTTTATACCTGAACTAGCGATCCGCCCCGGCTTCGCACGGTTGATCTCTGGATCTCGACAACAACGCCATCTGCCGGGTCCAATTGTTAATCTAAACCATTATCTTAATCACACACAAAATTTCATCAAAATCGGTCCAGCCGTTTAGGAGTTCAGTGACATACACACGGACAGAAGAATTATATAATATAGGTATAATATGTATGTATTATACATATAAACATTCCTCTTGGATCATTCTGTCTATTGATGAACCGTATCAAAATCCGTTGCGTAGTTTAAAAGATCTTAGCGTACAGACGGCGGGAAGCGACTTTGTTTTATACTATGTAGAGAAGCAGAGTATAATATAATATAATCACTAGGTACGTTTTAGCACACATTTGCAGGAATAATTTATTTGAATTTTAATTAATTAATTACTGGCAATATATACCAGTATACCATTATATGCCACATTATATGCCAGTGTTTAAAAATAAATCCGACAGACATTGAAAAACGCCTATTTCTGAACCAATAGATCCTACCTAATGGTTTTTATAGTTTTATTCGAAATATCAACAATTTATAAATATCAAAAATGTCAAGAATCAGCGTAAATTGAGAACTAGTAACATATCAGATAGCTCCCTTTAGACTGCGAGAAGTAAATATTTTTTGGGTCGATGTACCTACACACATAATATATAATAATGAATCTCCAAACCAACCAAAAAAAAAAATCAAAAAAAGTATTTAGCTTTTCGGAAAAAAATTAGGTATATAAAAAATTTTGTACTTTTAGGCTTACTATACCTTGAATGATTATTAAATAATCATTCAAGGTATAGTAAACCTAAAAGTTGTCAAAATTTTTGACAATGCATCATACTTGTGAACAGGTGCTGATTTGCTTGGATTTACGTCATTTACTAGCTCCAAATTTTTATATATTTTTTGTTTTGTGTAATAGAATATCTTTAATTACTAATGGGTCTATTCCTTTTCAATTTGTAATTTTAATTAAGATTAATACATCATGGGCCGTTACAAAACTGATAAAACAAAGGATATTTGCGGAGTCTCATTCGCCGTTTCTTTCGGGCAGAGTACCGCTTTTGAAACGGTAGAAGATTAAAAACATGTTGACCTTAGACAAACGAAATTTAAATTTCTTACGTAATAAAAGGAAAGGTCCAAAGAGTATATATAATCACTATCACTTTTACGTGGAAAAGTTGTGTGAGGAAAGTTGTGCATCAAGCATCCAGATTGTGCGGACGGTATCGTGAATTTTGTCGCGATGTGCGCTGGTAGAATTTGGCGGTTGGAATTAATCCTAACAATTCCTCTGAGCACTCTAAGTAAATGCGATAGAAAATGCAAAGGAATGCAACATCTCTTTGCACCGCTAATGAATTTATGAATCGAGCCTTAATTATACTTCTCAGTGACCTAGAATCATGAAACTTGTCAAGCAAGGTCTCGTTCTCGTAGCACAAGTAAAGAAAAAATTAGTTATATGAAATTTTTAAAATTTTTAGTTGATGCATCGACTATAATATAGACCGATGCATGGGTGAATATTTTATAAACTGCAAAGTTAAGTTTGTCTTTCTTATGATTTAAATACGATTAACGGCCCCCACTAGATGTAGTAACGACTTTTTTATAGAATAAGGGTGACAAAAGGGCACACAGTCCACCTGATGAATTGAATAGAATAGAATAATTTTTATTCAATATTGATTACAAGTAATTCTTATAGAATGTAATTTTTTTTTACTTTACCACTAGTTCGAAAAAAATCCTCTGTCCTGGGAAGAACCAGCAAGAAACCCAGCGGGACTTTTTTTAAATAAATTTTACAATATAAATGATTACAAACTATTTACAAAATTTATTTTAGAAACAGCTTGGAAGCGACCACCTCATTCCCAGGGGTTGTTATCAACCATGTATTCATTTATATTATAGTAACCCTTTTAATACAGTTTTTGTTTAATTAAATAAATATTTAAACTTGGTAATAGAGAGACCTTGTACATTTTCTGGGACTTTGTTGTAATAGCGTATACATTGCCCCAAGAATGAATTACTGACTCTGTGGAGTCGAGAGACTGGTATCACTAGCTTGTGTTTGTTCCTAGTGTTTACAGAGTGTATATCACTTTTTTTACTAAAACTATCTTTGTTTTTGTGAACATACATAAAATTTTCGTAAATATACTGAGAGGCCAAAGTTAATATATTTATTTCTTTAAATTTTTCTCTAAGAGACTCTCGGTTTAAGGTTGTAAATAGCTCTTATGGCCCTCTACTGCAAAACAAAAATAGTTTCTAAATCAGCCGCATTTCCCCAAAGCAAAATCCCATAAGACATTATGCTATGGAAATAACTGATATAAACTAATCTAGCTGTCTCGACACTAGTGAGATCTCTATTCTTTTTTACAGCATAAGCTGCAGAGCTTAGTCTACTTGCTAGTTTGAATATATGGGGGCTCCACTGAAGCTTTGCGTCGAGAGTGATGCCGAGAAAAACAGAGGATTCAACAGAGCTCAGTTCTTCCCATTTAAAAACACATTGGTATTCAGATTTTTAACATTCGTTGTTGTAAATTTAAAATATTTAGTTTTATTTCCGTTTAAATGTAGATTATTAACGTTAAACCAATGCACTAATTTTGATATAGCATTATTCACTTCGTCACATTTAAATGATAGACGTTTAGGTTTAAAAATCAAGGAAGTATCATCAGCAAACAATACTATACCATGATTAGCCCCTACAAGGTATGGTAAGTCATAAATATATACTAAAAAATAGGAATGGGCCAAGAATCGAGATGGTCGAAGAATCCAAGTCACAAAATACACCCAAAGCATCCTCTGAATTCTCCCATGCACAAAAAATATGTTTTATAAGTTCGACTCCGGCATCGGTAGTCGAGCGACCCCTTGTAAAACCAAATACCAATAGATTTTTATGAAGCAATTTATTTATATTAAAAAGAAAACTTAACATCTGATCTAAAATAATTTTTTCAAAAATTTTACTTAATGTTGGTAGTACAGAAATTGGTCTAAAATTGGCGAGGTCTAATGTAATACCAGATTTAAATAAAGGTATTACTTTACTATGTTTCATTAGATCAGGAAACACACCTGATTCCGATACTTGTATTAAAAAATGTGTCTAGATAAGATGCTATTGTATCTATTATAGATGCAATAACTTTAACGGAAATCCCCCATAAGTCTGCCGTTTTCTTAACATCAATAGTTTTAAAATATTTAACGATATCTTTTGGCAATACTCTATGGAATTTAAAAGTATTTGAACAAGGCTTTTGTTTAAGCAATGATTAGGCGACATTAGGAGAAGAATTTAATGATTTTGTTGTCAAAAAATGAACATCAGTAAAATGTTTCTCAAAAGCCATAGCAACTTCTTGATCAGATTGAGTTAAATTATTGTAAATATTCAATTGAAAATCCGAGTTGCCTGGTTTGATGGTAAGTGGATACTGTGGCCCATAGACATCTACATCTATCTTCAATAAATAATCAAAATGCAGATGCGTTGCCACCCTGAGGACTAAGATGGAATGCCTCGTTTCCAGTATAAAAGGTATCCGGTTCTCAACACTCACCATACGAAACACAACAGCATTAAGCTGCTATTTTACGCTGGTATTCTGTGAGAGCGTGGTTCTTCTCCGGTCGAGTCAACCCATTCGTGCTACAACCATAATATAGCTGCATCACTCTACCACGTAAAAACCTTGTAAGACCTGGTAAGAGATGCAGGAAATTGATAGATGAAAGGAGGTGACGGGCTGTAATAATGGTGATGATAATCAGACTTATGTTTTAAAGTAATGATCGGTGCACATCTTATCTATAATTCCTACAATAAATCAACTATCTAAATACATAATTAAATTTATATGGAACCCTCAGTGCGTCACTCAGTGAGTCCACTCGCACTTGTCCGGTTTTTTGTGAAATATAGAACAACTCTTTTAAAATTAGTACTAGGTAGATAAAGTTAAGTTAAAGTTACAGCCTATATACGTCCCACTGCTGGGCACAGGCCGCCCCTGATTTCTGAGAGGGTTTTAGGGCAAGGAAATCTCCGCCACGCTGCCACAATGCGTGTTGGCGAAGTTCACATGTCTTCGAATTTTTTTTTCTTATTTCTCAGACATGCAGGTTTCCTCACGATGTTTTCCTTCATCGCCGAGCACGTGGTAAATCAGCACTTAAAATTGCAATTACCAATTTCATTGGTGCCGGCGGGGCTCGAACCCAGGTTGCTCGCGTACTGTGAAATTTACAGCGAGCGCTAACCATTAGAGCTACCACGGCTCTTACACACTTACTAGGTACATACAACAGACTTTTTATATTTAAAAAAATTAAAATAAGGTGCACATTTTTGTTGTGTTGTAACATGAAAGACCATAAATTTTGGGTATAAATTAAGGATACAAAACTATATCAGATAAATACCTTGCCGTCCTTTTTTCATAAACATTATTTCCATTGTGTACGTAACAAGTCTAACCATTATCCAACAGGTGTAGAGTAAATACTTACTTTGAACAACTCTGACAGGGTTCTCGTTTCGAATATATCATAGTTCCAATGGCCAAAAGACACGCGATATTTCTTTCGTCAGGGTTAAACAAAAAAAAAAACAGTTCTTTTTTTCTAAATTTATTTTCAAAACTATCGTCTGAGTCTGCCCTCATCATCATAATACTCCTTCTATAGTAGGTATAATTGATTGCCAACACAATTTCTTTAGAGAAGTACAATAATGAAGTTATTAAAGTAATTAATTAATATAACAAGTAGTTGATATAGCTTGAGATATAATATATAATGTATTTATATTTTTATATCAGTAGCTAATCTAAGCACGACATCATCTTTCCTAATATAAATTACTGTTATATTTTTTCAAGATAAAAAGCACGAAATGTGCGCTATGTCTACGATATATTTGTACCTAGTTTTATTATATTCTGAATATTAAATACTCAATTATAAAACGAACAGTTTCTTTTATTTCTAAACGGGTCACATACAATATACGCTAATTATATTACATAAATATTAACGAATTGCAATACTTTATCGCTCTTTGTAACAATAATTAACACTTGTTGACACGATATGGCGTTGAATTTCAGTTTTGAAAAAGAAGAAATTCTGAAACTAACCGCTGAAATAATTGCGAACAAGGAGTAAACAAATTTATTTAATAGATCTACAAGAATATTCATTGTCTTATATTTGCTACTTGTAATTTATTATTTCAAAAAGATACTTTCGTATGCATTATGGAATATTTTAGTTTACGATATACCTAACTTGCAATTTTTAATGAAGGGAAAGCAAATATTTTAGTAGGTACTTAACAGCTGTAATTGAGGTATTAAAGTTCTTAGCGTAAAATAGGAAGATAGGCGTGGAAGTACCAACTTACAGATAAATATATCGATAATCTAATGATATGAAAGCAAGTTTTAAACCCGACCCTTTTCTACGAATACGTTAGCTCTGCAAACTTGCGAAGCAAAAAGAGATTAAGTTCAATAACTTCATAAACAAATTTCGTTAACGATCGAAATTTCAAAGCAATGTTTTATATTTATATATATCCTTGTTCGCCAATGTTCCTCATTTATATTCAGTTTAATGTTTAACATTTACCTTGTTATATAATTTAACTATCCTTCTGTTGGCCGTCGGGAATTTATTTCGGGGCAAATGAACTCAAGGGGTTACAACCTTACAACTACTACACATTGTTTTCAAGGTACATTTTATACGCGCTCATAAGAGTAACTTTCTATTGAATTTAATTTAGGTATGTTTTACATACATACTAGATAAATAGATATGAACATTATTTTTACACAATATAAATAATACATATATGTATTTAGTAAATTAAAGACGCTCAAACAATAAATAGTCTTATGTAATAAGTTTTGTGAATGTAATTTTTACATTTTTTTTCAAAACAACTCCACTTGGATATATTACGATATTGTGCGTTAATTAAATCGTTAACTTCACTAAAATATGTCCAAAGTACATGACAAAAACATTATACACTACGCGGTAAAATTACATAAGAGTTATTTTTTTATTTTATTCGCTATTTTTTTATATTTTTACATTACTATTTCATTTATCTACACATTTGGTACAGGATTATAATTTATTTTTATATCTACATGCCTCTAAATAAATTTTATTTAGTTTAACATTAACGCCTTTTTAAAACAAAGGAATACACATCGGTCACGAAAAAATACATACGTGAAAAATGCTTACGCGAAAAGCGCGAATATTTTGAAAACTGCTACCGGAACTTTGTAGCGTAAGGAATAATATTTAAATATGGCAATGTAATAAGTTATAAAGTTGTTAAGATTAACAATAAATATTTATTTAAAAGTACATAATTATATATGCGTGAAAGTGAATTGATAAAGTACCGGCGAACGACAAAACCATGTGTTACGTTTCCCGCGCTACGTGCGGTCGTTTACTCGTGCTCTCAGCTGATTTATTAACAAATTCAGATGAAACGCGTTATTTATTCACGTACGAACACAAATTCGTTGTAGTGATTCCAACGGTTCTCCTCTGAATCAACGCCAGGTTTGAGTTCGGCCGCACCACCGGCCGTCCCGCTGCCACAACTCGCCGTCAGCTTGAACCCTTGCTCCTGCAGCATATCAAACGCTTGCTCGATAAACGAATGCTTGAGGAAGAAACGGGAAGTGTACCTGTCTGCCAATCCGTGATCCGGATCCCGTGACTCGTTCAATGTCTCCCCGAACACGTCGCGGCACAACGTCACCTTCCCGCAGACGAGAATACGCGAGAGCTTGCGGAACTTGACATCCGCGAGTCCATCGCGACCGAAAGCGAAGCTGCCGCGGTAGCCCACGGTGATGCATCCTCGCTCGCGGTTAGGCGGACGTGGGTCGGCCTCTTTCACGGCGTTTTCTAAGCCAGGTAGGCGATAGTGTTTCGCTTCCCGCGCGAGACGTTTGTGCTCGCGGAAACACTCGGGCAAGACAAGCCCGCCGTCCCGCAGATAGTCTAGGACGTAACGGAAGAGTACGCCGTCGCGGTCGAAAAATATGCGACCGCGGGCGTCGCGCGGATGTTCGGGATCGGCGAGCGCGGCGGCCGGCAGCGAGTCCGGCTCGCGGAGAAGCGTGTCGCGTGTGGTTGCGTAGTGCACGCCGCCTACGTTCAGCTCGAGGATCTCGGGCGGCGCGTCCGCCATGGCTGGAGGCTGAGGGCACAGTGCCGCGCGGCTGCGCGTCGCTCCCCCTGACCCACTTACCGCGCGTCTCGGCGCCACTCGCGCCCATCAATAACGCACGCCTGGGTTACTGACTTCGGCGTAATCATTTCCTACCCTTTCGAACGAAACTCCTCCGTGAAAGCCTTCAAGGTCGGGGTCTATTGTTCGCTAACAGATGGTTTATTCTTCCGAGCTACTTCGGCGAAAGTTTTAACACGCCATTTCCTATAAGTAACTACTTGGAAAAGTTTGTTAGTAATCAACAACTTATACTTTTCTCAACATGCGCTGCGAATAAACTTTTTTGCGTGAACTAAACTGAGTGTGTGCCATCAGCGAAACTTCCTAGAACGAAAATTCGTATGAAATTTTAATTACGCTGGGAGCCAAAGTTTAATTTATTCCCGCATGGAATTTGTAGTGAAACTTTGCGAGTAACTTTTAATCCGTCGTGTGTGAAACGGCTTTAGTTCGTACGACGCAAATTGAATAAATTTTTCTAAAGCGACATTGGGTTTCTAAGTATCACATTATAGAGATCAGCATCTCCGGGTGGAGTGTGATAGATGGATTTTGATTTTGATTTTGAATTAAGTTGATTGCAGGTATCCATAGACTGCAGTTGCCACTTACCATCAGGTGAACTAAGTTCGTTTGTCATTTCAGTTTTATAAAACAAACGGCGGCTTTACGTTCACTTTTTAATACAAGTTTCTCTTCAGTCATAAATAATTTTTATCAAATTTATTTATCTAATTACTCGTAGTCATAAAGGAAAATGTTTCATTTTTTATTTTAACCCATTCAGCTGATCGCTGATACTGATTTTGTATTTTTGTAAATATTATTTTAAATTTGTTGTTTAACTTTAGAGATTTTTAGATTCTTTTAGTCTGAAAGTAACGGTAACAAATGCGCACACAGTTCACCTGTTGGTAAGTGGGTGCTGTGGCCTATATTTAATTTCTATAATGATCAAAATGCGAAAGCATTGGTATTTCAATCATCATAGAAATTCTCAATATCAATTCTCCTAAAACCAAAGGCCCATGTCCACGAGTGGATATTTAAGGGTTGGTGAAGATGAAGAAGATTCTTAAAACGAGGACTGTTCTGTCAATTAAAATATTTATCTTTCTCGAAAAATTATTTATGTTATAGGAACCATGCAAAACTCTGATAGTTGCCCCTTGAGATCTCGTTACGTGAATGTACAGGGAAAAGCTTAATTTCCCTGGACCGTAATAAAACGGATCTCTCGCGTAACATTTGTAACGAATGTGTTCAAGAATATAATCACAATGTTCCGTGGCTCTCATCAAGACACATCACATGTAATTGTGAGTTCCATAAAGTACTTCTACAGGGACTATTATAAATAAGGAAACTTAATAAAAGAAAGTGATGGATTCTTTTACTTGGTCATCACTTGGCGGCGTAAGATCTATTGCCCCAATTCGTGCCCTGGATGGTGGAAGTACCAGAAAGTTAATTGGGGTAACGATTTAAAAAAAAATCGTTTCCCCAACACTAGGATTTTCTCCTGTATTGTGGAGGCAGTTTCATACATAAATTGCACAAAGACAAGCGGCCAAATGCGGAAAAATTATTTGTAGACTATACAAAAATTCATTCCGTGCGGTATTTGAACCCGCAGTCCTCAGCGCTAAACTCATTGCTAAGCCAGTGCGCCACGGAGCCGTCAAGGTTGAAGAAAGATCTCATGGCTTCCGATAGATAGTTGTATAGTTTATACCGTTTAGGCCATACGTAAAATATCCAGACCGTTGACGAGAAGCAGCGTCTAATGGCCAAATACTCAAACGCTACTCGATTTTAAGATGTCATAAGTCTCGTTGTGTCACAGTCACTTTGACTTAAAGTGATAGAGACAGCACTAGACTTAACGGCATCTTGAGATTGAGCAGCGTTTGAATATTTGGGCATAAGATGCGAAACGACTGGTATTTACTGTGACCGTCAGTCCGCCTGCTAAGCGTAGCGATTGAGGCGAATCGTCTCTACACTGCGGCTAATTGAGACAAAAGAGGCGTGGTAGCTCAGGGGCTAAGCGCTGGCTATAAATTTCACAGTACGCGTGCAACCCGGGTTCGATTCCCGCCGGCACAACTGAAATTGTTAATTACTATTTGAATTGCTGATTTACCACGTGCTCGGCGGTCAAGAAAAACATCGTGAGGAAACATGCATGTCTGAGAAATAAGAAAAAAATATTTCGAAGACACGTGAAGTTCGCCAACACGCATTGGGGCAGCCCGGCGGACATTTCTTTGCAATAAAACTCTTTCAGAAATGAGAGGAGGCCTGTGCCCAGCAGTGGGACGTATACACGCTGTAACTTTAAGACAAAAAAAGAATATCTCCCGTAACGTGTGTAAAATGTTAGTCACTATCAGTTCAAAATTGTCATTTAATGTCTTTTTGTTGAGAAACTTCCATTTTAGTATTAGTGAACTCTATAGATACAATAAATAAAATTGAAGTGTCTGTCTCGAAACGTGAGGGAGTTATTTGCATGCCATTTAGACATGACTAACCATTTTTTTTAATTGTCTTTCTCCCTATCTGTCTGTCTGTCCAGACTAATCTTCTGAATGCTGAACCGATTGTAATGAAACTTCACGAACAGGCATCTAGGCTATTCTTTGCCCGAATACATTGGCGATATCTATTTTTGAAAAAACAATAAATTGATAAAATAAATGGTCTTTGATTATCTTAATCCTATAAATGAGATCGTGAAGTTCAAATAATATCTACTACCCAATACCCATATCAACCCGTGTGTGTCGTACGTAGTAGCCATACTGCAGTTTTATTTTGGTTGTAGCACGAATGTGTCTGCTTGACCGGGGAGGATCACGCTCTCACAGAATATCAGCGTAAAATTGAAAATTTCTTTATTTTCTCACCACAAAACCACAAAAATATATTAACACTAAAAATTAATAGCTATTAAACAAGAATGGTTGTGGATCGCTGGTGCCTGAAGTAGGTAATTAAAACCTGAGTTACAGGTCACCAGGCCTCCATCTTAGTTACCAATAATCACTAAGCTTTTAAGGTAAAAAATTATAAATATAGATGTGAGTGCGAGAATTTATGAGTGCGTGCGCGAGTGTGTGTTTGTGTGTGTGTGTGTGTGTGTGTGTGTGTGTGTGTGAAAGTGAGTGAGGAGTGATTAGTGTGAGAAGTGAGAATATATGAAGAATACAATAGAAAGTTTATTTGAGAATATCAAGAAGACATTCAGTTTCCGTGTACGATTGATTTAAAAGCCATTCTTTCAGAGTGCATTTAAATTTAAAGTGATTTAATGAGTATATTTATATAATTTCTGATGCAATTATTATAAAGGTTAGGGCCAAGGAATACAAAAAATCTATGACTGAAATAGGTATTAAGAGGAATTGATTTGGCAACAAGATGATTGCGTCGTGCAGCGTTCTTATTATATTGTTAAGAAGTGCTGTTTAAGAGCTGTATACAATATAAAATGTTGCCGTACAGTCAACACTTGGCAATGCTCATAAAGTAGTTCTGTAGAATATAAGCGAGGTTTAAAACAACACACCTTTAGTAAAGCTCTCTAGGTACGTTCAATTTGCATAAAGACTGTTTTAGTAGCCCCACCCCAGGTAGATATACAATAACCTAGTACCGATTGGCACAGGGCATAGTAAATCATTTTCATAACATGTGTCGGCAGAATGTCGAAGGTCTTTAAAAATGTAAATTAGCTTTCGTACTCTAGCAGATAAGTGTTCAATATAGTCTTTAAATGTTAAGTTACTGTCAATTATTATGCCAAGATACTTAATAGGAGTAACTTTTTCTAAATAATACACATTGTCGGTTATAGTGTTGCTAGTTTGTGTTAAATTTTATGTTAGTAGGTGGTTTTTGAGCCATTTTCTAGCAGTATCAAATCCTTTTTGCGCTCGTTGGTATGTTTCACTCCAAGTACTGGCCGAAAAAACAAGTGCTGTATCATCAGCATAAGTAAATATGGAACCACCTTCTAGGCAAAGATTACACAATTCGTTAATATACACCAAAAATAAGGTCGGACCAAGGATAATATCCTGAGGTACACCATATATAATAGGTTGGGAGGTACTCAGGTATGAGCCAATTTTCACACACTGAACCCTATTTGTAAGATAGCAACTCAATGCTGCTGTGTTTCGTATAGTGAGTGTAGAGAACCGGAGACCCTTTTTACTGGAAACAAGGCATTCCATCTTAGTCCTCAGGGGTGACAACGCAT
Organism: Parnassius orleans; assembly: GCA_029286625.1. NCBI lineage: Eukaryota > Metazoa > Arthropoda > Insecta > Lepidoptera > Papilionidae > Parnassius > Parnassius orleans. The sequence goes on from JAGSMP010000137.1 coordinate 3,090,216, forward strand.
CTTCATTTTAATTGAGGATAAATGTATACGTCTATGGGCCACATCAAACATCAGGTGGACTTTGCGTTCATTTGTCACTCTTATTGTAAATAAAAAGTCGACAGAGGGAAACAAGTTGCGATGGGGAGCAACGTCTTCCATATAACAACTCAAATATAAAAACTGCAGTTGCCAACGCCAGGCGTGGCTACTATGGCAAATATCCTTTCTATTAGATTAAATAGAAAGGATATTTGCCATCTATGGGGGAGGTCTACGTTCTGTAGTAGAATTTGACAGGCTGAAACGTTGACAGTAATGATAAATATTAAATAAGGAATTGTATTTCATTTTTCGTAAATTTAATTACCTACTAATTATTCTTAACAAAAACTTGTTACAGTCACGGGCTATTAAATTGTTCTCGTATTTCATTTTGTAACTGAAAGCTATCCAGTGGGCACCGCTGACAGAATAACAAACTCTTTCATTTTGTTTACATTTAATCTCTACGGGTTGCAGGATTCCTTTTACTAACGAAAATGGAAAAAAAAAAATTCACGAAATTTTCACTCGGAATACCCTGCTCTGTGCTCTAATGTATGCGCATAGATATCCCTAGCGACTGCTTTGGTGAGAAACAGATAAGCTTTCAAATTATTCTCGGTTCTGCATATTATAATATCAACCTGGAATATTTATTTTAATACATAAACATGCGTACTTTACTTTTAATTATTTTAATAGCTAGCTGATTCATCATTGAGATCATTTGCGTGCAATCTGAACCCAAAGTGAAAAGGCCGCAATATATTCCCAAAGCATATTCTGAATTCTCCCATGCATAGAAATTATGTTAAATCAGCTTAACACTGGCATCAGATGTCTGGGTGCGACGCCTTGTGAAACCGAACTGATTTTTATTGATATCGATTTATCTATACTATTACTACGAAACTAGCATTATTTATTAGGTCCTTACATAGGAAATTAGCGTTTTGTCGTACTGACCACTTTGATTTGAAATATCTCCTCTTTGGTTAAAAATTCCAAATTCAAATTTATAAATTCATTTAGCTGGTACATTTGAATTTTGAAAACAGTGAACACAAAACGCCAATTTCATATGTAAGGACCTTTTTTTTTTAGTATAAGAGTGACAAACGAGCACACAGTCCACCTGATGGTAAGTGGTTGCTGTGGCCCATAAACATCTACATCTATCTTCGTTTGCGAATTTAAATGCAGATGCGTTGTCAGCCGTGAGGACTAAGATAGAATGCCTCTTTTCCAGTAAAAGGGTCTCGGTTCTCTACACTCACCATACGAAACACAGCAGCATTAAGCTGCTATTTTACGCTGGTATTCTGTGAGAGCGTGGTCCTTCCCCGGTCGAGCCGACCCATTCGTGCCACAACTATACTATTAATAAAGCTGCAGCATGGCTCTACCACGTAAAAATACCTAATATATTCTGTGTCTATACACAAAAATAAAATTAAAGTGTTTGTCTGTAATATCGAAATAACTGCCTTTCATTGTGCTGAGGGTTATTTGCATGCTGTTGAGACATGAATAACCATTTTTAAAATTTTTGTCTGTATGTCTGTCCGGACTAATCTTCGGAATGGCTGAACTGATTGTAACGAAACTTCACGAATAGATAGAGACCAATGCCAGGAGTGACCTAGGCTATATTTTGTTCGAAAAACTTAAGGCTATTTTTTTGAGTAATCGTAACATTGTTATTTTAAAATTAAATAACGCCACATTAATATATTCTACCTAGGTGAAGCCGGGATGGGTTGCGAGTTTACAATAAATAAGCTCAACTTTAGATCTAAAATATATTTTTTTTAATTTATTTACATTAAAAAAACTTAACATTTGTAGAGGTATGACTACAAGTAGAGGCATGACTATATGATATGCCAGAGAAAGATCCTAAATACTGCCATGCTGTAGCTACAGCATGGCAGTAAGATTAAGATCTTTCTTTTATTATGGTTATAGCACGAATGGATCGGCTCGACTGGGGTCCTGAGTGACTGAGGACTACGCTCTCACAGAATACCAGCGTAAAATAGCAGCTCAATGCTGCTGTGTTTCGTATGGTGAGTGTAGAGAACCGAAGACCCTTTTACTGGAAACCTAGTGGCAACGCATCTGTATTTTGAATCTTATTTGAGGATCCACTTACCGTCAGTTGTACTGTGTGCACGTTTGTCACCCTTATTCTATTTAAAAAAAATACGTGCCAGTATAACCATCACGTTTAGGCCAGGCAAAAAATACCAGCATCGGCGACGGGCAGCAGTGTCAAAGGTGCTAGACGTCTGTTGCTACAATCGCCAATCCGACAGCCAAGCGAGGCGATTAAGGCGTTAGGAACCTTACAATAAAAAAGACTAAGTTGACGAAGACGAAGAAGAAAAATATTTTTAAATGGATTACAACTCGCCAGGTTGTCGTTCTTTCCTTTTCGTTCACCGTGGCTCGGTCAGCCATGGTCAACGAAGAGGAATCCATATGGCTGGCCCGAGGTGAAGGGCCGACCCGAGATGACCAATCTGTGTGAGCTTGGCGATCCCACTACGGATGTGTGTCGGTGGGCTGCGGCGAGCGGGATGTCCTTCCGCTGCAGCCGAGGTGGAGTCGCGGGGGAAGAGGAGTGTTGATATGGCGATGCGCCACTCGTCTTACCTTCCGCGATTTTGGAGGGGCCGCACCGCTGATGCGGTAGTGGTGGAGCCGCGGAGAGAGGAGTGTCGGTATTTCAAAGCACTGCTCTTCCTACCCTCTGCGGCCGAAACGTGGTAGGCTGCGGAGCCACAGATTGGTGTTAATGAGTGCTCGTTTTTCTGGCCCCATGGCCTTCACGTATCGGACTTGGGGATCCGTTGCGCAGGTAGAGTTACATACCGAGGAGGAAGACACGCCTTGTGGCGCGCCATACGTGAAAAGAAGGGGGAGGAGAAGTCGTCTTCTAAGGAAGGGCTACCGGCGCTGGTGCGAAAGCGTTCCCGTGGCCCTGTCAATATGCGGCGTAGGTGGAACACCATGGGGTTTTAGTCGGTGCGAGTCCGACATAACCCATCCTTGCCTCCGCGGAGCGGGATTTCGTAGGCCATTTCCCCATGTAAAAAAATGGTTGTCGTTTTCTAGTTAGCAAGGGGCACCGCATACGGGTTGGTTCGCTTTCCACAATAACTCAGAGGAAGAAAGGTTCTCAAGCGGGAGTATCGTACAGGTAAGTGAAATGTAGGGCGGCACCCCACAAATTTGTGTGACGACCTGGAAAGAGATGCAGGAAGTCGATGGATGCACGTGGCTAAGAACCGTGCTTTGTGGCATTCCTTAGAGGAAGCTTATGCTCAGAGGTGGACTTGTGAAGTGTTGTAATGATAATGATCATGCTGATGATGTAACAACTTCAAATTCCCCTCTCACCATCCCTAGCCACTAGATGGAGTGACGACCTGGTAAGACGTGCATACGTAAAACGAAATCTATGGATGCAGATGAGAGTTCAGGTGTTAATCAAAATATTTTTCTTTTAGATAAGTATATTTTGGTAACATCGGTAAATAGTTTCATTAATTCGCACTTCTACCTCTCGATGTCATAGTCTGTGGCACTTCGAGCCGCGGGTTTGATTCCCGTACGTAACAAGCCTTTATGTATGACCAAGTGCAATTTCTGTATGTTAAACTCCTCCACTATACAGGAGGAAATCTTTTGGTGTTGGGTTATGGTTTCTTTAATTAATAGCAAGATGCTACTCTGGCTCACCAACACGTCAACTATCAAAATTGGTGGAACGACGTGTTTCATGAAACAGCAGGTGAGATAGCAAGTAGTGATATAGCCGAAAATGCTAATGCGCATTTAGCTTAACAAATAAACCTATTACTCTCCTTAAATACACCCACATTGTAATCGGATGGAAAGACTGATTCTAGCAATTATTCCATTCCATCGTACGGATTACGAACAACGAAGCAAACCGTTTGATACGGGTTGTAAGTCGACAAAAAAGGGGTGAAGACTGGCCGAGCGTCTGGTTGTCCGATGGTAGAAAGGAGAAGGGGGAATTAAGTCATGCAATTCCTGCGCACACACTGATGCTTCGGATTTTTATATGTAGGACTCAACAACGGCACCGCTAAAGGGTCTTGTAACCGTTGCAATGTACTGTGTGGAATCCCTTAAGAGGATTGTGGAGCTGTAAATTTTCATGCAAAAAGCGATAACGTTTTCCCCCCTGTAAACGTAGTCTAATTTTCATAATTTTTGGAAATGTTGTAGATATTATGAAAAATTAGGTCCATACGTTTTTATTTTAAAGAAAAATTGCGTACGATGTAAGTTATTAGCATCTAAATATCTATATCTTTGACTTAAAAACTTCCTCGAAGTTTTTTATTTTTTAAATGAAATTAAACAGAATTACAAAAAAAAACGTACAGACCTTGATTAAGGTGTATTAAATCTAATGAGACCAAAATTGTCTCATTTCGTAAAGATTTAGGGAGGTGAAAACATTATCGCCCGAAACAATATTTCAAAAAGGAAAATGTAGGCAATTGCCTCCAAGCCTTGCAACCTCTCTCTCTATCGCACGATATGGCGATACGGAGCGAGCTGTATGAAACAGATAGCATTTTCGAAAATACCTACTCGCGCCGCGTATCGACACTTCACAATCCTCTTAATGCTGAAAATCTTTGAAATTGTCTTTTACAAATACGAGGGTGGATTGAAAAGTACTCGGCCTAACACAGATCCATTCAATTCTAAAATCAAATCTACCCACATTATTTAGTTCAGTTCAGACTAGTTCATTGTGTGAAGTTCGAAACGTGTGCGATAATTAGTTGTGATTTTATAAATTTATTAACAAAGTAATCGGACATAATTTCCGCGAATGGAGCATATCGAGCAGCATGCCGTCATTAAGTACCTCCATAAGAAGGGCTATCATCAAAAGCCATCCATGATGACATGGTCAGTACATTAGGCGATTGTGCTCTGTCATATTCATCCGTCAAAAATGGATAGCAGAATTTAAGCGTGGTAGAGAGTGTGAAAGATGAACCCCGCTCTGGAAGGCCTTCGACGTCAACTACTGACGAAAATATTAAAAAGTACTTGATTTAATAATGGGAGACCGCAGATTAAAATTAGAGATAGCCGAGATTATAGGCATCTCTTATGAACAAACTCAAAACATCATTGTCAACGAGTTGGGTTTCCACAAGGTGTCTGCGAGGTGGGTTCCGCGACTGCTTTCAGTTGAACAAAAAGGACGCGATTGACTATTTCACGCGACTGTTTGGAGTTATTTGAAGCCGATGCAGATGATTTTTGAATCGTTTTGTTACTATGGACGAAACATGGGTTCATTACTGTACACGGAAACAAAACAACAATCAAAATAGTGGAGAAGACCTGGTTCACCACCCCCTAAAAACTAAGTCGATTTTGTCGGCAAATAAGGTGATGGCTTCAGTATTCTGGGACTCGAAAGGTGTGATTATGATTGATTATCTTGAAAGGGTCAGACTATAAACTCTGATTACTACTGCACTTACTACGTCGTTTACGAGAGGAAATAAAAGAAAACGTCGAGGAATGCTCAGAAGAAAAGTCCTGTTTCATCAAGATAACGCCCGTGTTCACACGTCAGTACAGTCAATGGCTGAAATTCACAACTGTGGCTTTGAACTGTTACCGCATCCGCCGTATTCACCTGATCTGGCACCATCAGACTTCTTTCTGTTCTAACCTAAAAAGCACTTGGGAGGTCAAAGATTTTCGACAAACGACGAGGTCAAAGCAGCTGTAGACGCATATTTTGACTCTAAGGAAGAATCATTTTTCAACGGTCTAAATGCTTGGAAGGGAGGTGGCAAAGTGTATTGAACTTGATGGTGATTATGTGAAAAATAAAATATTACTGATTTAGTATGTGTTTATTTTCTTGGTTGGGCCGAGTACTTTTCAATCCACCCTCGTATACTATTTATATAAACCAAATATGGTATTGTTAGTATAGATTAAAATCACTACTTCAAAGAAAAAGTAATTCTTTGAAGTATTGATGTGATGATATAATATATATTACTGTCAAGTCTAATAAATTAAGGGGCACGTCAAGGACTACGACGTTCTTTAATCAAGTTAAAAGCCTTATGATACGATGGATGTGTTGTTACTGATGTTATTTATGTAAGGTAGTTAGGTGGTGGTGGTAGTTTCGTTTAGGACTTGGTTCCGACGATACTATTGGAAGACAACTAACATATTCTTGTTTTACGTTTGTTAACTTGGCTTGGTTACGTTTGTTAATTTGAGGTCAAAAAAAAAACAACTTGTTAGTTGTGCACTAATCCCAGGTTTTTTTTTATAGAATGGGGTGACAAACGAGCACAGTCCACGTGATGGTAAGTGGACGCTGTGGCCCATAGACATCTAAATTTATCCTCGATTAAGAATCAAATGCAGATGTGTTGTCACTTGTCACCCTTGAGGACTAAGATAGAATGCCTCGTTTCCAGTAAAAAGGTTCTCCGGTTTTCTATACTCACCATACGAAACACAGCAGCATTAAGCTGTTATTTTACGCTGGTATACTGTGAGAGCGTGATCCTACCCTGGTCGAGCCCACCCATTCGTGATACAACCATAATATACCTGCAGCGTAGCTCTATCACGTTTTAAATGGAGGTGTGCACTAATCTGCGCTGTGCACTTCCCAGGGATATTTGTACCACTTACGAGGAGAGGTCAAAAAGTGCGCGGAATGGCGGGGTTGGCGAGGGTGAGTTTACTCATCCAGGTAGGCGCTAGTTGAGTGACTCATTATTAGTATATATACCAAGTTACAGCCTAATCGGGTCCAGTTTCCGTAAAAAGATTGTCAACACTATGACTAGTACTTAATTTCGTGCAACCAGCTTGTGTTCTCTTTTACCATACGGATAAACAATGTTTTTTTCTTTTAAAATTGTTAACTTTATTTAGTAAAATCAAAACCCACTTAAGTTATTGTTATATTGCATGCTGTGTTTACTAGTAAGTAGTCACTACACTTAGCTTAAGAAACTTTTCTGTTATTTAAGATTGTTATTATGTAAGTTGACTGTTAGTAAACCATACGAATAAAATAAAATAAAATTAGCTTTTGAGTTATCAACGAGTAAACAATTCAATCGGGAAGAAACTAGCAACTATGGAGAAAATTGAATATCGCGCCGTCATTAAGTTTCTCACCAAACAAGGAAACACCTCAAATCATTTTTGAAGAGATGTCAGCTGTTTATAGGGACTCCGCTCCTGGGAAAACCATGATTTATAAATGGCACGCCCTTTTCAAACAAGGGAGGGACTCCATTGAAGACGACCCCCGACCTGGACGGCCGATTGAGGCTACTATGCCAGAAATAATCGAAAAAATTGAAAAACTTGTATCGGAAAATGCCCAGCTAAAGAAAAAACAGCATGCAGCATTAGTTGGAGTATCAGAAACAACCATTTTAAACATCCTACATCAACACCTTGGCATGACTAAAGTCTGTGCAAGATGGGTTCCGAGAATGGTTTCTGCGCATCAAAAACACGAGCGCGTCGTTATGAACCTGAGTCAAAGCAAGAGTCGATGCAGTGGCATAAAAAGGCACAACCCCTCCTAAAAAGTATAAGGTGTCTCAATCGGCCGGAAAGATCATAGCGACGATCTTTTGGGATACAGAAGGTATCCTTGATTGATTATAAGGAACGTGGTGTTTCCATAACGGGAGAATACTACGCTTCTTTACTAGATCAATTAAAAAAAGCTATTAAAGAAAAAAGGCGAGGAAAGCTTACAAAAGGCGTGCTCCTTTTGCACGACAATGCGCCCGTGCACACAAGCCATGTTGCGACGGCTGCCATTCACCGGTGCGGTTTTGAACAACTGCGCCACCCACCCTACAATCGAACTATAAGTGAAGTCGGGTATTTCGGCCTATTTTGACGCCCAAGAATCTTTTTTAGACGGTATTAATAAGTTATTTGACAGATCTAATAAATGTATTAGGGTTAAGGGAGAATACATTGAAAAGGAAAATAGTTTAATGTTTCATTTCATTATCCTTCCCTGTCATTCCGCGAACTTTTTGACATCTCCTCGTACTTTTTCAATATTACTCAAAATTTTTAGAAAATAATGCAACCAAATGTGACCGTGTCTGCCAAACACTTTCAGCACGGCTCTCGTAAAACATTATGTCACAGATTAACTATAGTAACATTATTAACAAATCAACATTACAAATATTCCCTTTAACCTTCCTCGTAAGCTTAAAATGCTTGTGTTAGGAGTGTTAGGTTCACCACAGTAGTCGAAAGGCGGATTCAAACCCACGACCTTTCTCATTGAACTCGCTAAATTTGAACAATTACCCCAATCTACAACGTTTATTGCAATTATCACGTGTAATAATAGTCACCCATGAGTTGTAAATGTAAATTATTTTTGATCCGATTTATCTTTTGAAATTTAGCAGACATGCAACTTTGTTGAACGAATGTAAATGTATGAATAGCTGGCTGATAAAGAAAGTGGTACAAATACTCCTAGAGTGCACACGATAAATGTCAAATCAGGGTGGTAAAGCCATGCAAACGAGCGCCAAGGGAGCGTCCTGGGAAGAACCAGCAAGAAATCTAGATTACCACCACCCAGATTACCCAGAATAGTCACTTATTCGAACTTATATTTATATGAAATGATATTTTTACCTGCCAACATTTGTACCGTTTTTTAATTATTTTAATTAAATTTTTCCTTGAATTAGGGTAACAAGCGAGCACACAGCCCACCTGATGGTCGATCATCTATCCTCGATTAAGAATCAAAATGCAGATGCGTTGTCATCCGTGAGAACTAAGATGGAATGCCTCGTATCCAGCAAAAAGGGGCTCCGGTTCTCTACACTCACTATAAAACAGAGCAGTATTAAGCTGCTATTTTATGTAGTATTCTGAGAGAGCGTGGTCTTTCCTCGGTCGAGCCGACCCTTTCGTGCTACAAAGATAGTTGCAGCATGGCTCTACCACGTGTCGTATGTTTATTCCCCGGATTGACTGACAGAAGAAATTAATAATGCCAAATGGGATTATTAAATCACGTCTTAAGATAAAACTGACTAACATATACATCAGTGAGAATATAAACGTCAGTGGTATGATATTAAAATCATTCATCAATATAGCGGAGAACGTTAAATGAAAACGCAAGCTCACAAACCAATCATTAGCTCGTCCGCACCCTCCTGTATATGACGTAGCGGTTACGCAATATGATGCGCTAAATAAAATTGTATTCTCGAATAAGGCAATAAAATCTGTACTCATGACAAAACCTCTACAGTTGAAACCAAATGTATGAACTTTTTAAAGGGATTTTGTGTATGGAGATTCTTATAGCAATAAATAACAAACGACTTAAACAGATAAATGAGATGAAATTAGCATATATAAAAATATTGAGAATTAATATTAACATTTACATCAAATATTTAAAAAAATATTTGTTAAAATGTATGATCTCATCATAGACAAAAATCTAATAACAATACTGCATTGTAACATATAAACTAGTTAAATTAATAATCTTTTCTAATACTGAAATCATTGAAAGAATACTCGGAAATCTCCTTTTCATTCTTAAACTCAGCTTTGTCAATTTGGCTGCTAGGACTTCCTGTAGTCCTCAACCATTGCATCCTGTAAACAAATTATAATTGCAGAGCAGACAACCACGGAATATGAGAAATCATCAGTCGACTGTGGGAACTCGAGAAAGACCACATGGTTATACCCAGGATTGATTTTGGTACAATCATATGGTAGGTAAGATTCGCGGTAGCTCAGTTGCTAAGCGCCGTAAATTAAAAAATATTATTATGCAATTAACTCACATTGACTCAATATTATCAGATGGTCCTTGAATTTGTCCTTCAACTGTTCCTTTCGATGTATTCATGCACCAGCCTCTAAGACCTAATTTGTCAGCTTGTTGTTTTGTATACTGTAACAAATTTTAAAACTTTTAGCAAAATCTATAAAAGTACATTGCAGAACATAGGCCTCCCCATAGATTGCCTCATAGGGGTGATATTTGCCATTGTTACCACACATGGCAGGCAGGTTGGTAAACGCAGATTTTTATTTTCTAGTGGTTATTATGAAGACACTGTTGCCTATCTTTCATGTTTGTTCCCCTTTGTCACCTCTTACGAAATCCACGGGAGGATATGGGGTAGTGGATAATCTTACACCGCCACTATACAGTGTACTGCAATGTTGTAACAACATAACATAATGTTGCAATTTTACATAAGAAAGTTCGTAAACTCTTTATCTTCCATCTTTTAAAGTTTTGATGCAAAATCAATTTTTAACATATTTTTTTACTGCAACGCCATTTTACAACACAACTGTGAGATAAACTGATAAGATCTTTTTGTCTAATTAATAGATCTTCAATTTTTATTTGAAAATTTTTTTGAGCATGTACATGTGTACTAGGACTTGAGTATCGGACCATTTTTCAATTCCGGAATTGGGTTTCAATATTAAGCAATACAGTTCCGGAGTTCTGGAATTCGAAGCCTCCTTTAAAAATGGTATACAAAATGCATAATATTTATTGATTATTTTATATTATGGAAATATAGGGCTAGTATTTTTGAGTAGGAAAAAATTAAACCATTGAAATAACTATTAAGAATTTTAATTAAAATCAGCTTATCCCTTAAAAACCCTCTTAATATTCTATACTACCTATTTCCCACTAACTTTTAAATATTATTCTGTAAATCTCTGCCATTTCGAATCAGTATTAAACTTGGAACATACTCCTACAACTAACATTGAGAATATAAACATTTATACTTTTTTTTACTTAACCTTTAATTATTTATCATACGTCCTTAATATTTATAATATCAAATTAAGTTTTGGATTTTTAAGACATATAAAATACCAATTAATTACCGCTGTTAATTATTATTTGACGTTGTTGGGGGCTCGAGTATATGGGAAGTTAATGAAAAAACTTTATTAGTTCATATTTATTCCTTAACTATGAATATTACTAAGTTAAATATTTTTTACCAAAACGTTCGTGGCCTCCGTACGAAATGCTTAGATTTGTATAGTAATATTTTATCTTGTGATTATAATTTAATATTGTTGTCTGAAACTTGGCTGCAGAGTGATATTTTTGATAACGAAGTTTGTGATGGTAGGTTCGATATTTTTCGCTGTGACCGTGACTTAGCAACAACGGAAAAAAAGGACGGGTGGCGGTGTAATGATCTGTACTCGGAGAGAACTATGCGCTACGCGTCGTAATGATTGGGATTGTAAAGGGTTTGAATCATTATGTGTGAGTCTATCAGCACGTTATCTCAATTCGAATTGTAACTTGAATATTATTTTAGTTTATACAGGGTATTTTTGAAACGCTCCCGAAAACGAAGACAGATGATAGTACTAAGGATACCTATGATGATGGGTCACAAAGAAATTCGATCCCGAGGAAAAATAAAGTATTTTCATGATATTTTTAGTGAAATATCGTTTCAATTAACTGTAATAACATGATGGAGCGTGAATAAAGTTAATAAAACGTTGTGAAAAGATGATTTTTTTTTCCTCGGGATCGAATTTTTTGTGACCCATCATCATAGGTATCCTTAGTACTATCATCTGTCTTCGTTTTCGGGAGCGTTTCAAAAACAAATGATAACATATTACCTGATTGTATTTATGAATTCCGAAACAACTTTGAACGCTTTTACCTGCTGGCACCCTCTGACCATTATCTTATAGTTGGCGATTTTAACCTACCTTGTTTAAAATGGAGCTCCTCAGGATGGTCGACAATACATTCTGGCCGAGCTGATATTCAAAAAGCTCCTAGTGTTTTGGCCGAGGATTTATGTTTTTTTGGCATGAATCAATATAATTTACTTCCCAACCGTTGTAACAATATACTGGATCTATGTTTCTCAAACTTACACTTGGAAATCAACCATTCTGACCCTTTGTCTAAAGTCGATACGTTACACCCACCTTTTACCATTGATATACAAGACATTTTTGTAAAACCATTTAAAGAATATTTTCACTCAAAATATAATTTCCGAAAATGTAATTATGTTAACATAAATACCTTTTTAAAAAGAGTAGACTGGGATCAATTATTATTAAACACAGATACAGTCGACCAAGCCGTTGAGATTTTTTATGAAAAACTCCACGAATGTTTTGCTTTATTTGTACCACTATCTTCCCAAATTAGTAATCGTTACCCGTGTTGGTACAGCCGCGCACTTATTAAAATAATTCGTGAAAAATTTAAAGCACACAAAAAATGGAAAAAATTAACAAACTCGTGATTATGATGAGTTTAAGCTTCTCAGAGATAGACTACATAGAACACAAAAAAAATGTTTTGATGATTTTATTCGTAATACTGAGAAAAATTTAAAGAATTCGCCAAAGTATTTCTGGAAATTTGTTAAGTCTAAAAAGGGAAGATCTAATTATCCTCGTAATTTTACCCTAAATAACGTTATTTACACGGAGGGACAGGATATTTGCTCTGCCTTTAATGCCTTTTTTCAAAGTGTATTTACTGTTTCTCCTTTGACTGACTCTAGTTCACACTGTTGTAATACTGTCTTTTCATCATGCAGTGATGATATTTCTCGAATTGACGTTTCTCAGGATTTTATACTTACATGTCTGATAAGCTTGGACACCTATATACGAGGGTGGATTGAAAAGTACTCGGCCTAACACAGATCCATTCAATTCTAAAAATCAAATCTACCCACATTATTTAGTTCAGTTCAGACTAGTTCATTGTGTGAAGTTCGAAACGTGTGCGATAATTAGTTGTGATTTTATAAATTTATTAACAAAGTAATCGGACATAATTTCCGCGAATGGAGCAAATCGAGCAGCGTGCCGTCATTAAGTACCTCCATAAGAAGGGGCTATCATCAAAGCCATCCATGATGACATGGTCAGTACATTAGGCGATTGTGCTCTGTCATATTCATCCGTCAAAAATGGATAGCAGAATTTAAGCGTGGTAGAGAGAGTGTGAAAGATGAACCCCGCTCTGAAGGCCTTCGACGTCAACTACTGACGAAAATATTAAAAAGTACTTGATTTAATAATGGAGACCGCAGATTAAAATTAGAGAGATAGCTGAGATTATAGGCATCTCTATGAACGAACTCAAACATCATTGTCAACGAGTTGGGTTTCCACAAGGTGTCTGCGAGGTGGGTTCCGCGACTGCTTTCAGTTGAACAAAAAGGACGCGATTGACTATTTCACGCGACTGTTTGGAGTTATTTAGCCGATGCAGATGATTTTTGAATCGTTTTGTTACTATGGACGAAACATGGGTTCATTACTGTACACCGGAAACAAAACAACAATCAAAACAATGGAGAAGACCTGGTTCACCACCCCAAAAAGGCTAAGTCGATTTTGTCGGCAAATAAGGTGATGGCTTCAGTATTCTGGGACTCGAAAGGTGTGATTATGATTGATTATCTTGAAAGGGTCAGACTATAAACTCTGATTACTACTGCACCTTACTACGTCGTTTACGAGAGGAAATAAAAGAAAACGTCGAGGAATGCTCAGAAGAAAAGTCCTGTTTCATCAAGATAACGCCCGTGTTCACACGTCAGTACAGTCAATGGCTGAAATTCACAACTGTGGCTTTGAACTGTTACCGCATCCGCCGTATTCACCTGATCTGGCACCATCAGACTTCTTTCTGTTCCCTAACCTAAAAAAGCACTTGGGAGGTCAAAGATTTTCGACAAACGACGAGGTCAAAGCAGCTGTAGACGCATATTTTGACTCTAAGGAAGAATCATTTTTTCAACGGTCTAAATGCTTGGAAGGAGGTGGCAAAAGTGTATTGAACTTGATGGTGATTATGTAGAAAAATAAAAATATAACTGATTTAGTATGTGTTTATTTTCTTGGTTAGGCCGAGTACTTTTCAATCCACCCTCGTATATAGCGGATTACGATGGAGTGCCTCCAGTTTTTCTGTCATCCTGCGCCGAGAGCCTTAGTTACCCAATTACGTTGCTCTTTAAGCTTTCCCTCAGAGAATGTGTGTTTCCCACACATTGGAAAAAGGCATATATAATACCGGTTCATAAAAAAGGTTCTAAAACAAAAATTGATAATTACCGTCCAATTTCTATTCTCAGTACAATTGCTAAAATATTTGAGAGACTTATTTTTAATAAAATTTATGATACAATAATTAGACGCATTCCGAGTACGCAACATGGTTTTCTGAAAAAGCGTTCTACTATTTCCAATCTTGCAAATTTCACTAATTACGTTCTGAATGAAATGGAAGGTGGAGGTCAAGTTGACGTGATCTACACCGACTTTGAAAAAGCCTTCGACCGTGTGGATCACGTCATACTTCTTCAGAAGCTGCAGTCTCTCGGCATTCATGGGGACTTACTGAGATTGATTAGATCTTATTTGACTAACAGCTCTCAGGCTGTGGTTCTAGGCGGTTATAGGTCAGATTTCGTAACGGTTCCCTCTAGCGTTCCTCAAGGCTCCCACCTTGGTCCTCTCTTTTACAACGCCTCTATTTACGATGTATGTCAATATATAAAAAAAAATCTCAAAATTTACTTTATGCTTATGATAAAAAAAATATCTGCGTGTACGCACTATCAAGGACTGTGAACTAATTCAAAATGACTTAAATATATTATACCATTACTATGCCGCTAATAAAATCACGGTAAATGTTGGTAAGTGTCAGAGTATTTAATTTACGCGGAAAACTAATCATATAGTGTTTCCATACAATTTCAATGGTGTTGTAATCGAGAGGACTACGGTGGTGCGCGATCTAGGCGTATATTTTGACTCCCGTATGTCAATGAGTGAGCATATTGATGCTATTTGTAGTAAAGCTTTTCATAATTTGGGATTTGTAGCTAGAACTTGTCGTTCTTTCTCTAATTTGCAGAGCCTAAAAGTAGTATATTTCGCATATGTAAGATCTATATTAGAGTATGCCTCTCAGATATGGTCTCCATTTTATGCTAAATATGTTCATAATATCGAAAGGATTCAAAATAAGTTCGTTTCCAATTTAAATTTTAAATTTAGACGTTCTGGCTCTTCATATCGAGACGATTGCAGATTTTACGGTCTGTTAATGCTTGAAGAAAGACGTATTCTGCTGGATATGGGACTTTTATTCGATATATTATACGGAGGAATTGACTGCCCTGACTTATTGGCTCACATTAAATTTAACGTCCCAATGAAACGTACCAGACATACCAGAAACTCTTTGTTTTACATACCTTTTCACCCGACCAATTATGGGAAAGACAGTGTTCTAACGCGTTTGGTAGCAACTTACGACAAAAAATTTAGCTCAATTGATCCTTTTAATAGTACTAAAAGTGGATTCAAAAATAAAATTAGCAAGTTTTTATTCACTCCAGCTGAAAGTAATCAGTAAATTGTAATTAAAATAGTACCCGAATTATTATTTGTGCCCTCGTTTAATACTGTTATTTTATATATATATATATATTAGTGTCTCTTTTTAATTTTTATCTATTTTATATAATAACAATATCATCATTATTATCATCATTACAGCCCTTCACAAGTCCACTGCTGAACATAGGCCTCCCCCACGGAATGCCACAAAGCACGGTCCCGAGCCACCTGCATCCATTGACTTCCTGCATGTCTTACCAGGTCGTCACCCATCTAGTGGGGACGCCCACACTTCGCCTGCCGGTACGAGGCTGCCACTCGAGAACCTTTCTTCCCCATCGGTTGTCGGTTCTTCGAGCTATATGGCCGGCCCATTGCCACTTCAGCTTACTAATCCTTTGGGCTATGTCGGTTACTCTGGTTTTACTGCGGATATCCTCATTTCTAAGTCTATCACGCAGGGAAACCCCGAGCATAGCCCTCTCCATAGCTCGCTGAGCGACCTTGAGCTTCCTCAAACGGCCAGCAGTGAAGGACCACGTCTCAGTTCCGTATGTCATCACTGGCAACACGCACTGGTTGTACAACTTAGTTTTGAGGTTTTGAGGTATGCCTGACGAGAAGATGGGTCGTAGTCTCCCGAACGCTGCCCAGCCGAGTTGAATCCGTCGATTTAACCCCCGTGTAGTGGCGGGTAAGAATACCCACTACCCCATATCTTCCCGTGGGTGTCGTAAGAGGCGACAAAGGGAAACTGATACAGAAGATGGGCAGCAGCATCTTTCTGATAAAAGCCAAAAACAATAAAAAACTGCGGTTGCCAACCCGCTCGCCAAGCGTGGCAACTATGGCAATATATCCCCCATGAGCGACGACACAAATAAACGGCCCCCAGTCCCCGGCGGTCCCGCTATTCCTGGCTACGGTGGCGACCATGGTAACGGCGGGGCAGGGGGTGCTAAGAAACCTCCGATGGAGGTTCGGTTGCCACCTACGACGACTCGACCTGGCAACATATAACGCACGCACCCTGAGGACTGACGAGAAGATCATGGAGCTGGAAGAAGAGATAGATAAGTTACGCTGGAATATTATAGGACTATCCGAGGTCCGAAGAGAGGGGGAGGACAGGGTAATCCTCGATTCCGGCAACTTATTCTATCACCGGGAGGGCGACCATCTGTCCCAAGGAGGTGTCGGATTTATCGTCCACAAGTCTCTCGTTAACAACGTTGTAAAGATCGGGAGTGTGTCGACGAGGGTTGCGTACCTTATACTCAGAATCACCAAACGGTATTCGCTGAAGGTCATACAGGTCTACGCACCAACCTCGGCACACCCCGATGAGGAGGTGGAGGAAATGTATGAGGATATCTCTAGAGCCATGCATTCCTCCAAAACCCACTATACGGTGTTAATGGGAGACTTCAACGCAAAACTAGGCACAAGAGAGAGCGGTGAGCTGAAAGTAGGAAATTCGGAATAGGGCAACGGAACCCAAAACAGCAGCTGGCCGACTTTATGGAGAAAGAGGGACTCTTTATGATGAACTCTTTCTTCCAAAAGCGGCCCCACAGGAAGTGGACCTGGTCGAGTCCCGACGGTTCGACAAAAAATGAGATTGACTTCATTATGACGACCAGACGACAACTGTTCAGTGATGTCTCAGTGATCGCGAGGGTAAAAACTGGCAGCGACCACCGAATGGTGAGAGGCACACTGAACCTAAACGTTAAGTTGGAGAGGTCACGTCTAATGAAGTCAACGCTCCGTCCCCCTCGTACTCTAATCCAAAGTCCCGAAAACTTTCAGCTCGAATTACAAAATCGTTTTCAGTGCCTAGAAAGTTTGCAATGAAGTGGACGATATGAATGACAAGCTTGTGGAAACTGTCCATGCGGTCGGAGCTAAGTTCTGTAAGACCCGTCGCAGAAGAACACAAAAACTCTCCGATCACACTCTTAATCTCATGGTTGTTAGACGGGAGATGAAGCTTCAGTCTTCAGCAGATTTGACAGTATACAGGCAACTGAACAGACAGATCTCCAAATGCATGCGTGGACTTGCGCAACTTCAATACAGCTCGTATTGAAGAAGCGATCGAGCGGAACCAGGGCTCCAAAGTCTTTGCCAGAGATCTGTCTGCCAGAAAGAGCCAACTGTCGAAGCTGAAGACCGATTGTGGCAGCATCGTTTCCGGGACACCTGAGATTTTGAGTGAGATTGAGAGGTTCTATGGGCAGCTGTACACGTCATCGTTGGAGCCACACGCAAGTGTGAGTAACGATCCAAGAGCAAGTCTTATCCGACACTATTCCGATGATATCCCGGACGTCAGTCTGAGCGAGATTAGAATGGCTCTCCAGCACCTTAAAAACGGCAGGCCCCAGGTGAGGATGGAATTACAGCGGAGCTTCTGAAAGCGGGTGGAAAACCGGTACTTGAAGTCCTTCAGAAGCTTTTTAATTCCGTCCTCCATGGTGGCATTACACCGGAGGCGTGGAGCAGAAGTGCGGTGGTCTTGTTCTTCAAGAAAGGCGACAACGCCTCTTTGAAGAACTACAGACCGATTTCCTTCTGAGCCGCGTCTACGTGCTGTTTTCGAGAGTCATTACGAATCGTCTCGCATACAGACTCGACGACTTCCAGCCTCCCGAACAAGCCGGTTTCCGAAAAGGCTTTAGCACCATACATACCCTTCGGCAAATTGTACAGAAGACCGACGAGTAAAATCTGCCACTTTGCCTTGCGTATGTGGACTATGAGAAGGCCTTTGATTCCGTCGAAATTTGGGCGGTGCTGCAGTCCCTTCAGCGGTGCCAAGTGGACTGTCGGTATATCGAGGTGCTGAAGTGTTTGTACAGTAGGGCTACGATGGCTATCCGAGTACAGAACCAGAGTATGAAACCTATCCAACTGCAGAGAGGTGTAAGACAGGGTGACGTAATATCCCCGAAACTCTTCACCGCTGCATTGGAAGACGTTTTCAAGCTACTGGACTGGAAAGGATACGGTATTAACATCAATGGCGAGTACATCACTCACCTTCGATTTGCCGACGATATAGTCCTTATGGCAGAATCGCTGGAGGACCTAAGCACTATGCTCAATGACCTCAATAGTGTCTCCCAACGGATAGGTCTCAAGATGAACATGGACAAAACAAAAATCATGTTTAATGTCCATGTCACACCTATGCCGGTAGTTGTTGGGAGCACTAAGCTCGAAGTTGTTGACGAATATGTTTACCTGGGACAAATAGTCCGACTAGGTAAGTCCAACTTCGACCGAGAGGTCAATCGACGGATAACAATATCACCAAAATATATTTGCATTTATATATTCATATGTGTGTGTTCGTAAGTGTAATTATATATGTCCTTTGTACGTGTATATATCTGTATGTGTATATGTATGTACGTCATGAAGGTAATATTAATATTTCAATTAATTTGTTAATGCTTAGTATTAGTTCATACCGATTTTATTTTATATTGTATTAGATTTACAATCTTATGTTTGGTTATTTGGCTTTTTCGTGTTTAATAATTTAAGTTAAATTGTATAAGTATTAATAAGCTGTTGTGTTATCCTGAATAAATAAAAATAAAAATAAAAAAATAAAAATAAAACTAGCAAGCAGACTAAGCTCTGCAGCTTATGCTGTAAAAAATATTAGAGATCTCACTAGTGTCGAGACAGCTAACTTAGTTTATTTCAGTTATTTACATCGCATAATGTCTTAGATCTCCAAATGCATGCGGCGGGACTTGCGCAACTTCCATATAGCTCGTATTGAAGAAGCGATCGAGCGGAACCAGGGCTCCAAAGTCTTTGCCAGAGATCTGTCTGCCAGAAAGAGCCAACTGTCGAAGCTGAAGACCGAATGTGGCAGCATCGTTTTCGGGACACCTGAGATTTTGAGTGAGATTGAGAGGTTCTATGGGCAGCTGTACACGTCATCGTTGGAGCCACACGCAAGTGTGAGTAACGATCTAATAGCAAGTCTTATCCGACACTATTCCGATGGTATCCTGGACGACAGTCTGAGCGAGATTAGAATGGCTCTCCAGCACTTTAAAAACGGCAAGTCCCCGGGCGAGGTTGGAATTACAGCGGAGGTTCTGAAAGCGGGACGAAAACCGGCACTTAAAGTCCAGAAGCTCTTTAATTCCGTCCTCCATGGTGGCACGACTCCGGAGGCGTGGAGCAGAAGTGCGGTGGTCTTGTTCTTCAAGAAAGGCGACAACGCTCACTTGAAGAACTACAGACGCAATTCCCTTCTGAGCCGTGTCTACCTGTTGTTTTCAAGAGTCATTACGAATCGTCTCGCACGCAGAATCGACGTCTTCTAGCCCTCCGCAGACCACATACATACCCTTCGGCAAATTGTAGAGAAGACCGAAGAGTATAATCTGCAACTTTGTCTTGCGTATGTGGACTATGAGAAAACCTTTGATTCCGTCGAAATTTGGGCGGTGCTGCAGTCCCTTCAGCGGTACCAAGTGGACCGTCGGTATATCGAAGTGCCGAAGTGTTTGTACAGTAGAGCTACGATGGCTATCTGAGTACAGAACCAGAGTACGAAACCTATCCAACTGCAGAAAGGTGTAAGAGAGGGTGACGTTATATCCCCGAAACACTTCACCGCTGCATTGGAAGACGTTTTCAAGCTACTGGACTGGAAAGGATATGGTATTAACGTCAATGGCGAGTACATCACTCACCTTCGATTTGTCGATATAGTCCTTATCATGTTTAACGTCCATGTCACACCTATGCCGGTAGTTGTTGGGAGCACTAAGCTCGAAGTTGTTGACGAATATGTTTACCTGGGACTAATAGTCCGACTAGGTAAGTCCAACTTTGACCGAGAGGTCAATCGACGGATTCAACTCGGCTGGGCAGCGTTCGGGAGATTACGACACATCTTCTCGTCAGACATACCTCAAAACTAGATTGTACAACCAGTGCGTGTTGCCAGTGATGACATACGGAACTGAGACGTGGTCCTTCACTGCTGGCCGTATGAGGAAGCTCAAAGTCGCTCAGCGAGCTATGGAGAGGGCTATGCTCGGCGTTTATCTGCGTGATAGGCTTAAAAACTAGGATATCCGCAGTAGGACCAGAGTAACCGACATAGCCCAAAGAATTAGTAAGCTGAAGTGGCAATGGCCGGCCAAATAGCTCGAAGAACCGGCAACCGATGGGGAAGACAGGTTCTCGAGTGGCAGCCTCGTACCGGCAGGCGAAGTGTAGGGCGTCCCCGCACTAGATGGAGTAACGACCTGTTAAGACATGCAAGAAGTCATTAGATGCAGGTGGCTCGGGACCGTGCTTTGTGGCATTCCTTGGGGGAGGCCTATGTTCAGCGGTGCACTTGCCAGCAGGGCTGTAATGATGATGATGATGATGTCTTATGGGGAAATGCGGCTGATTTAGAAACTATTTTTATTTTGAAGAAGAGGGGGATGGCTATAAACGTGCGGTACTTGACTTTAATTATGTTTTCAGTTTAGGAGGCTTGTCAGGGTTAAGCTTGAACATTTTACACTGTTTTTGGATGTTTTGGATGATAAAAATAAATTTTACTAAAAAAATTATTGATAAATCCAATTGTGCATGCCTTAAGCGCATTAAAAAATTACGTATAACATGATTATACGTAAATTTTTAAAGTAGTTTAATTACACACAAGTTTTCACTAAAAACCTTATAATTATTACTATACTTTCAATTTTCCGATAATTTTATGTCAAATTCCAATTTAAAAAAAATGGAAAATCCAAAAGTGCACGACTCATAATGCTCATATGATCGTGAAAAATTAAAAAAAAATGTAAATTGTAGTTCTCCTCGTCGAGGAGTTCCAGTAGCAGTCATCAAAGTACACCTTTAGGTCACTCTATCAAGTCCAGAGGTAAGGTCTCATCATAACTAACGAAACGAGGCCAAACTCGGCACACCTAGTTCTACTCTTCGAGGAGTTCCAGTAGCATTCACCGAAGCATACCTTCAGGTCACTCTATCAAGTCCGGAGGTAAGGTCTCCATCATAACTAACAACACAAGGCCAAACTCGGCACACCTAGTTCTACTCTTCGAGGAGTTCCAGTAGCATTCACCGAAGTACACCTTCAGGTCACTCTATCAAGTCCGGAGGTAAGGTCTCATCATAACTAACAAAACGAGGCCAAACTCGGCACACCTAGTTCTACTCTTCGAGGAGTTCCAGTAGCATTCACCGAAGTACACTTTCAGGTCATTCCATAAAGTCCAAGACGTATCATCATCATCATCATCAATACAGCCCTTCACAAGTCCACTGCTGAACATAGGCCTCCCCCAAGGAATGCCACAAAGCACGGTCACGAGCCACCTGCATCTATTGACTTCCTGCATGTCTTACCAAGTCGTCACTCCATCTAGTGGGGGGACGCCCTACACTCCGTCTGCCGGTACGTATAAGTATATTTATATTAGGTCCTTACATATTAAATTAGCGTTTTGTCGAACTGACCACTTTGATCTGAAATATCTCCTCTTTGGTTAAGAATTCCAAATTCAAATTTATAAATTCATTTAGCTGGTACATTTGAGTTTTGAAAGCAGTCATTCATTTGTATTTTCCTCAATATTTTATTCTTTGGCGTCGCTTATTACCGCACAATGGAAAACATGAAATATCGGTATATTTACGAGTACGAGTTCTACCGTGGCACCAGTGCTGCAGAAACAGCTCGAAGGATTAATGATATGTACGGCGCTGGTGTCGCAAAAGAAAGCACGGTACGTTTTTGGTTTCAACGTTTTCGTTCTGGAAATTTCGACCTTCAGAACCAACCCCGTGGACGGCCGGAGACCAAAGTGGAAAATGAAGAATTAAAAGCTATTGTGGAAGCGGATCCATCACAAAGCACTTCAGAGATAGCTGCAGGCTTCGGGGTAAGTGATAAAACTGTATTAATCCACTTGAAGCAAATCGGGAAAGTAAAAAAACTTGAACGATGGGTACCTCATGAATTGAGTGAATCGAACTTGCAAACACGCGTCGACTGCTGTGTTACTTTGCTCAACCGACACAATAATGAAGGGGTTTTAAATCGAATCATTACTTGTGATGAAAAGTGGATACTGTACGATAATCGGAAGCGCTCGTCGCAATGGCTGAACCCTGGAGACCCAGCCAAATCCTGCCCTAAACGAAAATTGAGTCAGAAAGTTACTGTGAGTGTTTGGACTAGCGCCGGTGTCGTTCACTACAGCTTTCTAAAATCTGGCCAAACGATTACGGCAGATATCTATTGTCAGCAACTGCAAACCATGAAGGAAGAACTAGCTGCTAAACAACCGAGATTGGTCGATCGCTCGAGGCCACTGCTGCTACACGACAAC
This sequence comes from Parnassius orleans, assembly GCA_029286625.1. Classification (NCBI taxonomy): domain Eukaryota; kingdom Metazoa; phylum Arthropoda; class Insecta; order Lepidoptera; family Papilionidae; genus Parnassius; species Parnassius orleans. The sequence continues at coordinate 3,113,168 of JAGSMP010000137.1, forward strand.
GCAAGACCACACACTGCACAACAAACAACCACTAAGTTAGATGAGCTACAATTGGAATGTCTGCGACATCCACCGTACTCCCCGGACCTTGCTCCTACAGATTTTTCCGGAATTTGGACAACTTCTTACAAGGAAAAAAAATTCAACTCCGATACGGCAGTCCAAACCGCCTTCTAAGAGTTTATTGATTCTCGCCCCATGGTTTTTTTAGTAAAGGGATTAATGAACTACCTATGAGATGGCAAAAGTGCATAGATAACAACGGTGCATACTTTGATTAATTAAATATATTTTACAAAAAAAAAAATTGACTTTATATTCCTCCCGTACAAAACGCCAATTCATATGTAAAGACCTAATATATAAATCCTACGTACTTTTAGCGAAACAAAATATTGTAATAAAAATCTGTGAATATAAAAATAATAACCTTGGTTATCAAATTTGGTTTTTGGAATATTTTTTATTTCTACAGCGATCGATATTTTTGCTGTCTATTACCGCTGCTATAAGCAAACGATACAGTAATCCACTCACGACGGAGGCCGAGCGCGTAGTGCAGTGAGGCAGAGCAAAGGCAAAGTGTATTTAGTAAAATAAATTATTACAAGGCTGCTCAAAACACCGAAAATTTCGAGATTTCTTAGCCGAAAAAAATTAATTATAAATAAACAAAACAAAATTAAACTGCCATTTACATTCCATGGCTTCCCACATGATAGATGAAGAGATTAAAAAATAGATTGAGTTAAACAATTGATATTTTCAAAAGTTATCGTGTTTACCACTCCATGCGGACTTGATAAATCTACACCATAAGCCACTAAAACCACTTTTTTATGTAAAAATAGCAATTAATCGATTTAAAAAAATTATTAATAAGTTCAACCATCATTTATCTTTCTGACAATGTGCTTTTTATATTGAATTGTTCGGATTAATCCCAGCCGCCAAATTTCACGAACGCACACCGCGGCAGAACTCCCGATACCATCCACACCATCTGGATGATTGGGGGTCCACCACTGTGCGATTGAGAAGATGTTTTCTTCCTCGCACAACTTCCTTGTTGAATCAATTACCACCAGCGATTTTTCCGGACCGATACGACTTAGGGACCTTCAAGAAAAGAGCCTACTCCTTTTTAAAAGGCCGGCAACGCATCTGCAATACCCCTGGAGTTGCAGTTGTACATGGTCGGCGGTAGTCACTTACCATCAGGTGAGCCGCATGCTCGTTTGCTCTCTCTCCTATAAAAAAAAATTACATGTTCAATATGATTGTTAGATACGATTTTATGCGACAACCTTTTACACTATTTTGGATTTCGGAAATGCATTTAGAAATAATTACGACAAAAAATAAATTTCACTAAAAATTGCATATAACGTAATGCAAATATGTCAGTTTGTTTTTTTTTAACACGGGTACACCCATAAGAATTTAATTACTCGGACTCATTTGTGGCTAAAGATATGACTCATACAAAACAAAAATTATAACAATTCACATTACATTGTTTCATTTACCAATATCACAGCAGAGTTTAGAGCAACCTGACTTTATAGATAAGATAGGTTGAATCTGTACTAAAACCCAATCAGCACGCCCCGACTCCACATAGTCTTATCTGCCCTACCCCTAAAGTGTTTTTGTAAGGCCGTAGGCGCGGAGGGAGATGGGTGCCTGCGATTTGCTACGCAAGGACGATGGGGCTGCACTTCCCGCAGCGCTAATGCCGTTGTAGATGTAACTTTGGGTCAATATTTCTGTGTAAAAAAGAGATTATGATTTTACAAAAAAAATCATTCCTCTTAAACTTACTTTTCCACAAGGGGGAAAGGGTAGGGAGGCTTTCCCTGAACTCCCACCCTTCCCCCTTCCCACCCCCGTACGCAAGTACCGGATGTCTATAGTTTTACCAAAGTGGGCCATAAGAGCTATTTCCAACCTAAAACCGAGTCTCCTAGAGAAACATTTAAAGAAATAAATATATTAACTGCCCCTCAGTATATATATGAAAATTTAATGTATGTTCACAAACACAAAAGTAGTTTTAGTAAACAAGTGATATACACTCTGTAAACACTAGAAACAAACACAAGCTACTGATACCAGTTTCTCGACTCCACAAAGTCAGTAATCATTCTTGGGGTAATGTATACGCTATTACAACAAAGTCTCAGAATGATTTCTTATATTTACGCGAACACTACACATTGAATAAAACAATTTTTACGGATTTAATCACGTTTAATTTTACTAATTTTGATTCCCGACTTTTCGGGTGCTTTACAGCACCAATGTTTGTCCTATCTAAGAGAGACCACATACAAATATGTGACGTGAGGCACCGACGCTCTGGGAAGTATGCAGTCTATGAACATGTTCAAGATCATCCCCGCCATTACATCAGATTTGATAGACCACAAATCCTCGCAAAAGAACACCGATTCCTACCAAGGATGATACGCGAGGCTATTGAAATTAAAAAACATCCTAATTTCAATAGAGAAGATGGATGGGTGCTGCCATCTGCTTGGGATCCTATAATTAACAAAATTAAATCCAAACCCAAGCATACCACTGCAAGACTTCAAGATACTGTAAGCTCATTCTGCGTAGATCGGACCAAAAATTAATATTCAAAAAACTGAAGCTAGCCGGGCTAACTATGACATTGGGACGTCAAACACCTCAGTCCCCCCGTGACCATGGGTGCTGTAAAGCACCCGAAACGTCGGGAATCAAAATTAATAAAATTAACGTGATAAAATCCGTAAAAATAGTTTTATTCAAAGTCTCAGAAAATATACAAGGCCTCTCTATTACCAAGTTTAAATATTTTATTAAACAAAATCTGTACAAAAAGGGTTACTATAATATAAATGAATACATGGTTGATAATAGCCCTTGGGAATGAGGTGATAGCTTCCAATGTGTTTCTAAAATAAATTTTGTAAGTAGAAAGTCCCGCTGGGTTTCTTGCCTGTTCTTCCCAGGACAGAGGTTTTTTCCGAACCAGTGGTAAAGTAAAAACTGACTTTCATTAAGAATTACATGTGATGTGATGTGAATTATATTGAATAAAAATTATTTTATTATTTTATTCTTTCTTCAACACTCATGTACATTGAGACGAGGTGACGGATTTTTAAAAAAAAATATTAATAAATGGAAGCAATATATAACATATTTTTTAAATATCTTATATATTGCTTCCATTTATGATTACTTGCCTTTCGGAAGAAGACTCCTTGGACCCGACCAAAAATTTCGAAGTCTACACTTTTAATAGCCATAGCTGCAACTGTTGGAACTGTCCTGTACTTAAAAGATGTTACAATAGTCGTTAAAATTAATAAACGAAACATTTAATATAAAATTAAAGGAAGTTCAAGGCTTCAAGCCTAGGATCTGAGTTCGATCGAGAGTTGTTTCGAGGTGTTTTGCTGTTTTGGTTTTTCAATTTTCTTTTTCTTTTACGTCAAAGTCAAACTGTTTACAGGGTCATATAAAAAATTATTGATTTGTGTATTAATAACTTTATTCTTAATTATAAAATTAAGATAAACTTTACATTTTGCTAAAACAATTATCATGTATCTAAAATAATAAAACAAAAAATGATTATAAAATTGTATCATTATTTATCTTAAAAAATATATACAAACAATTTGCAGAAGCTTTCTTAGCAAATGCATTTCTTAGTTTCGAATCGTTTCAGACATTTTGATTGGTCACGACCTGTTATGACATACGACATAATTTGACATGCCTGCTGTCATTTCCCAATCTGTCACTGTCACAGTGTCACTAAGTTCTCTTTCCGTATGCAGAAAGGGAAAAATAAAATAACCAATAGTAGCAAAAGTCTAATCTTAGACATTTTAAAATAATAATAATCATACTTATTCTGAAATCATTAAAGTAAAATCCTCACGATGGCTTTTTATTGTTGTGGCAGGTATGTGGTCATATTATGGTTATTATGTAATGCAATTTAAGTTGTAACTTGTTTACTAATGTTAATGCTTACTTTCAGACTAAGTGCTAAGCCAGTTCTGGCTAGTTTAGGAAGGTTGCCTCTGGCGTTGAATACTGCCCATTATGCGCAAGCAGCTTCTGCCAACTTCAAAAAAGAAGGCTAAAGGTGTGTCGTCACCTCTAAAGATTAAGATGGAATGCCAAACAGCCTGTATTTATACTGGCTCCCTATACCCTTCAACCAGAATACAGTGCAAGTTCTGTTATTTGGTGGTAGAAATAGAAAAAAGAGTGGTAACTATATGGATGGACTTCTAGGAAGAAAAAGAATCCTACCACCTAGTAAATACTATACTAATTTAATTATTAGAATTCATAAAATTTTCAATAAATTAGATAATTGATTTGTTTTGTTTATATAATATGTCCGTCATTCTGTTGTCAAGGCTCAGTTTTAGAAACAGATTGTACAACTTACTCTTTCCCTCATATTTACTGTATTACGTATTACATAGATTTTTAATGTAATGGCAGTTAAGTAAATTTATCAGACTTATTGTGGTGTTTTGCAAAGGTAAATTATGGACTAAAATAATCAAACTATACCCTACACATTTTCCGTTGTTGGGTTCATGTTTACTCTTATTTTTTTTTAATGGTATGTGGAGCAGGATAGAGCCTTTTCTACTGCTCCAGTGCAAATTAGCAAATATTTTTCCATAAGATATTTTCATAGAATTATCACCAAAACTATTGGATAAAAATTTTCTGTTTCATTATAACTAAATTAAATAACATAATTTAATGTACGTATTTATTTAATATGTTTTTCATTATATTTACATTTTCCAATAAATTAGTGTAATAGTGGTGATTAGTAAGAGGTAAATGACTATGTGAGATAAGGATATCTAAAACGAATTAAAGCATAACAAAAACACTATACTCAAAAGTTGTTGAGTATGTTTATCTAGACCAAATTGGCTAGCTAGATGTCCAACTTCGACCATGAGGTCAGTCCGTTGGTCCAACTCCGCTGTTGGATTCTTGTTGAGTTTTCCTAAAAATCTTAAAACAAACCTTATCTCAAACAAGATGTGGCCCTTTACTGCTGGCCATAAGGGAGAGTTTTAAAATGTTCAGCTATCAGCTATGTAAAGCTATGGAGAGGACTATGCTCGAAGAATTTCAACATATGACATCGTAGTTTCTTATAGTCAAAAATATAAGACATCTGTATATTTTTAAATAAAAAATTAATTTAATTTAACATTGAAAACTGGCCATGTCTTGAGATGCTCAGAAAAGTAGCAAAACTAAATTATATGATCTAGTAATTTATTATTAAGAGGATTTTCGAGCAGCAAGAAATATTAAGAATTGGTTTTGCACACAATTGCAGTTCAGACTAATTATACCAATGAAAAATTTATAAAATCATCATTACATATTTCACTTATTCGGCCTTCTAAACTGGACCGATTTTAATAACTTTCATGAACAATATGCTAGATATCTTACAAATGGCGGTACGTAACTAGGGTAATTGGGTAGGTAGTTTTATTAATTTTAGATATTCTTAGTTTTTAAAATAATTAATTTATGAAAAAATCAACACAGGTCATGGCTGGCAGTGGAAGATATAGATTGTATTATAAAAAATTGCTCTAGTGTCATTATCCAGTGAGAAAATACAGGAATGCATTTTTATGGACTAAATACCACTTAGATATCATCATCATCATCATCATCATCATTAGCCTGCGGCAATCCACTGCTGGACATAGGCCTCTTCCAAGGCGCGCCACTTAGCCCAATCTTCGGCTACACGCATCCAGTGGCAATGGGCTGCTCACACTTGTCGCAGAAGCGATAACCATTGGAGTAGGGTTTCATAGGGTGGAAATTGCATTTAGGTAAACTTGGATTCTTTTTCGTTAGACTGTGTACAATTCTTTAGATAACTTGCGCTCCCGGACGCCAAGATACAGGATTATCCTAGTTTGGGGTCCAACGGAAAATATTGTTTATCTTATCTTGAACATTGTTTAGATTTATAACTCACTGTTCTTGCTTACATTTGTTAAATCTATATGTCAATAAAAACATTTATTTATTTATATGCTCATGATAAAATAAAATACCCAATTATAAGTATGTTTCATAATTATAATAAAGTGCATACATACATACATACACATTTAAATTCTCACACCTGTCACCCAGAGTGGTAGTTTGCGAAGGTATATGAATGTGATAGGGGTGAGAGGATGATGTGTTAGGATCATGCCAAATGGAAGTTCATAGTCTCTCTGCTCATTGAGTAAGGGTGATGATGATGATGACATACATACATAATACTTTCACCCAGAGTGGTAGGCAGAGAGTATGGGCTTCCATTTGGCATAATTCTGACTTACCTCTTGTCTTCTTCACGTCCATACACCTCAGCATACATGCTCATCGGTTAAGGGCACTCTTATTTTGCCTATCTTCAATGTATAGCCAATTTGGCCGATAAACTTATGTCTATAACCTAGTATAATGCATTATTTTTCACTTTACATTTCCATTTTAGGTATGATGCTGTCTGGTTATATAAGCGCCCTGGGGATTGGAGCTTTGGTATTACCTAATGATGTATCTCACTACATTACAATGTTTGAAGGTTTGAATATGTCTCCTGCAACACTTTTCTTGGCCAAGGTAATAATTGCCGCTCCATTTGGCTACCATTTTGCTAATGGCCTTAGACATTTATACTGGGACACGGCCAAAGGTTTGACTATCAAAGAGGTCTACACCACAGGCTATATTATGTTAGCTACTGCTACTGCTATAACGTTACTCCTTGCTGCGTTATAAGTTTCAATGAAAATATAGAAGCAAAACAGAATTTAATTTGTTTTGTATATTATTTATTTGTTCTCATTATAAGTATTAAAATTTTATAAAATCAGACTTTGTTTTTATTTTGTATTTTATAAAAAAACTACTGTCAAGTTACCACCTAAGTATAACATTAATTGTTGTGGATATTATTCATTTGTTCGTATTATAAATTAAAAAAAATCAGACCATGTTTTTATTTTGTAATTTATAAGAAACGACACAGTCAAGTTACTTCAGTTGAATAGAAAAGAAAAACTATTTTAAGTATGACGTTTTAGGCGACGCCACATGTGTTGAGCACGTCGTGGATATTTTTGAATTTCTCGAAATCCAATTTTTCGGTAGTCGCCAATCCCCTTGCAGCATTCTGTAAAGAAACATACTGTTAATATGAAAATTCATTTTATATAAAAATAAAAGACAAGCTGTATTTTTTGTGAATGTAAAATGGGCATCATATATGACAGGACTCTTTCTTTACACTGTGTAGTGGCAGCGTGAGGATATTCACTACCCCATATCATCCCGTGGGTGTCGTGAGAGGCGACAGAGGGAATTAATCAGGAGATGAGCAGCAGCGTCTTCCTAATATCGACTAAAAATAAAAAAAAACTGCGGTTGCCAACCCACTTGCGTGGCAACTATGGCAAATATCCCCACTATGAGGCAATATATGGGGGAGGCCTATGTTCAGAAGTGGAACTTTAATAGGCTGTAACGGTAACGGTATGATAGGACTCTTTACTTGTTATACTCAAGTAAAAAAACATAAAGATGTATAAAAGAAAACAAAAGGCGGTCTTATTGCGACATAGCAATTTCTTGCATAAAGTGACATATGATGGTAAGTGGCTACTGCAGCCAATGGACACTTGCACCCAAATTCAAATAAAGAAGGCAACAGATGCTTTAGCATAGACTACTTCTGAGGACTAAGGTTGAGATCTATAGACCGTACTTTGACTTTGCTCAGACTTTACTTACGAAAAACTTGGTTGAGTATATGCTTAGCATAATCTTTGATTCTAAATTTATAAGTAGTTGTATTGCGCTAAGATTAAGCTAAGCTTATGCTAAGGCCCACACAGTCAAAAAATTAATTGATGCTTCATTCCACGCATTATGTACTTGATTTTACTGTATAAAATAAAAAATTAATATTTAAAAATCGAAAACAGTCCAAATTGTATTTGATAAATAAGTTATTATTACATGAAATTGAAAACGGGCGTATGAGAACGGGAACGGATGAGAAGAGTGCAAAATCAGAAAAAAAGAAGATTTTAAAAAATTTGAAATAAGTTTGAAGTCACGTTAATAGAAAATTAATGATTAATTGGATTAATGCTATAATTTAAAAGTAGAAAACTGCCTAAAACTATTTATTAGATGAGAGTAACATAAAAACAACAATTTAAAATGAATACGGTGGTTTTAGATAATATCCTGAGTTTTACGTAAGTCGTCGATTTCGTTGACTTAGGGTTTGCTAAGCGCGCACATAGCACGACTTCGAAGTTAGCTCTATAAATACCAACATTGTCTTAGCTCGAAAGTAAAGTCTGAGCAAAGTCTAAGTACGGTCTATAGATCTCAGCCTAAGATGAAATGCCACATGGCTTGTATTTATACTAGCTCTCTATACCCTTCAGACCGGAACACAAAAGTGCAAGTACTGCTATTTGGCGGCAGAAATAGGTAAAAGGGTGGTTCCTATCTAAACGGTCCCCTAGGCAGAAAAGGAGTCCTACCACCTAGGATAACTTACAAAAAGAAAAGGGAAGAAAAACAGATAATATAAATGAAAGGAGAGAGGGGGAAAGTTACTCGAGACAATAATGTTCCGTAACCCGTTTCTTGACCAAATAGAAGTTTAATCTACAGAGGTTCCAAAGATTGACTTCAAGAACCGAGAGAAATTAATTATAAAATGTAGAAGAGTGCAAAAAGCATAGAAGGGAAAGGTTTTTTGGACTTAGTACTATTATTTATTGTTAAGGAAGACGCTTTGTTTAGCATGTTGCTTTTCTTTACTGAAAGAAGATATTACATTTATTAGAACCACGCTGCATCTATAATTAGCACGAATGGGTCGACACGACCGGGAAAACCACGCTCACAGAATACCAGCGTAAAATAGCAGCTTAACGCTGCTGTGTTTCGTAATCTGAGTATAGAGAACCGAATACCCCCTTTTACTGGAAACGAGGCATTCCATCTTAGTCCTTAGGGGTGACAACGTGTCTGCATTTTGATTCTGAAATGAGTATACATGTAGTCTACTGACCATAGCACCCACTTAATATCAGGTGGACCTGTGTGCTCGTTTGACATCCTTATTCTATAAAATAAGATATATAAAATCAGTTTGCCTAGCATATTGCTCTTGTAAAACTGCTAAATGTGGATAATAATTAAGGGAAGATGACTTACATTGAAGAACACGTTGTTGTTCTTGTAGAACTCTCCGTAGATGTTGAAGAGATCAGTTCTCGTGTCGAGGAGTTGTGCCAGACTGAGAGGTGCGTGAGCGATCGAGACGTCCGACACGAAGTCCTTAGCGGACAGCCAACTTCGCGACGGCGCCATTGCGATATTGCAGGTGACGAAGTTCGCTAATGTATCGCGCCCGCCAGATTCACGGTTAAGACAAAGTAGCTCGTACTGCGTCGCATCGAATTTCGGTAAGTCCGCGCCTGAAAATTTTACAATTTAAAAAAAGTATACGTCATTATTTATGGTAGAGTCATTCTGCAGCAAATTGTGACAATAGCACGAATGGATCGGCTCGAGGAAGAAACACACGCTCAGATCAGCCGGCGGGAAATAGCATCGTTACGCTGCTTTGTTTAGTATGGTGACGACATTTTATTTTAGTTTCTTTTCTTATAAAACTGAAGTGACAAACGAACTTAAAGGTCCGCCTGATGGTAAGTGGCTTCTGAGCCCATGGACACCTAAAGCCAACTTTAAACAAATAAGGCAGATGCATTGTCACCTCTGATCTAAGATGAAATGCCCCACAGACTATAATTCTACTAGCTTTATATAGGTACCCTTCAGATCGGAACACAGAAGTGGTAATACTGATATTTGGCGGCAGAAATAGGTAAGAGGGTTTATTTTTTATAGAATAAGGGTGACAAACGAGCACACAGTGTCACAGCATCCACTTACCATCAGGTGGACCTGATGGTAAGTGGATGCTGTGGCCCATAGACATGTACATTTATCCTCGATTAAGAATAAAAATGTGTTGTCACCCCTGAGGACTACGATGGAATGCCTCATGTATCAGCTATTTACGGTGGTATTCTGTGAGAGCGTGGTCCTACCCCGGTCTAGCCGACCCATTCGTGCTACAACCATAATATAGCTGCATGGTGGCTCTACCACGTATAAAATGGTATCTAGCCATACGTGTTTCTAGGCAGGAAAGTTCCTCGAGTCCTCAAGGGTGAGAACGCTGTATTTTGATTTTATCGAGGATCGCCGTAGGTTTCTCAAACTATCAGGTGGACCGAGTATTCGTTGGTCAACCTTTCTATAAACAAAAGCGCAGTGTGCTGCGACGCTGTGTATTTTGACATGACAGGAGACTAAGGCAGAAGTCCAACCAGGGATTGAAAACCGACGTTAGGCTTTGGTTGTAATAAAAATTCCTCTAATTGTTTCGATTATAGTTCCGCTTAAGGTTAAGATATCGAATATACAATCAAACAATTTGGACAAGTTAGAGTAAGTAGGTGAAATAAAGATATCTCACGATTCTCATTTAGGTTTCGCCTTAAGTTATCGTTCTGCCATCACAGCCGCTAAATACCGATACTTTAAATGTATTTTTGGTACCTTTTCAATCCCTGCGTTCAATGCCTCAGTCCATAGATAAATGTCACATTATATACCTACTGTTAAACTCAGTTTACCATACCATAGAAAACATAATTACAGTTTATGTAGGTTAAAACTCTACTTTTAAGCTTACTGTTATTACAGATATTATGTACAGTCCAAAGAGATTTAAATATATAGGTATACTAACTATTAAATGTCTTTGGAACAGTCGTATGTCGACCGGGTGCCTGCATTTTCTTTTTCTTTTTAAAACAACTACGTATCGCTGCTCCAATGTGCCTAGCTCTATTTATATACCTATGCTGTATTCTATAATGTCTTTGTTTATAGAGATATAATAGAACTACGGGTAAAATATGAATTTTGTTGATTATAAATACGTCGAAACGAGAGAAATAAGTTGCTTAATTTGGAATAAAACTGATTTTATCACTTTGGGTTTGCGAAGTGCTCGAAATGACGGAAATTAAAAAAAGTTTAAATTAAACGAGATAAAATCCATAAAATTACATTTATTTTATGTGTAGTATTCGCGTAAATATAAGAAATCATTAAGTTGCATTATATCATTAAGTTGCACATTTTTAAATAACTTCAACAGCTGTAGGAAATTTTCTTTTGCCGTAGAAGCATTTTATAGTACTCGGTAGTATAAATTGCACATGGATCAACATCCAGACCCGCAACTTTTATTTATAAGTTATAGGCCCATAATAGAAATAATAATTTATATGTGGTAGAGCTACGCTGTGTAGCTATATTATGGTTGTAGCACGAAAAAATAGCAGCTTAATGCTGCTGTTTTTTGTATGGTTAGTGTAGAGAACTGGAGAACATTTTTACTTGAAACGAGGCATTCCATGTTAGTACTTAGGGGTTGTATCTATATTTTGATAATTAACCGAGTATAGATGTAGTTATATATAGGCCACATCATCCACTTTCCATCAGGTGGACTGTGTGCTCGTTTCACCCTTATTTCCATAAAAAATATATATGAGACGAACAGAACCTAATATTTATGTTCTGCTTGATCGACCTTTCGACATGCAGTGACGCAGTCAAACGAGCACAGCGCTAACTAAATAATAAAATCGCCGTTTATTTTATAACAGTTGTTCATATTTTATGTTACTACTTAATCAAAAATTGAACTCGATGGGATGATATTATAACGTCCAAAAATACAGCGGTATTGAATTTATTCAATTTAAAAACAATATTAAAATATTAAAGCGTCGGTCGTCCTTTTCTACCGACTTCAAAAAGGAGACGGTACTCAATTCGACTGTATGTTTTTTATTAAATGTGTGTTACCTCATAACTTTTTTCTGAGTGAACCGATTTCGATGATTCTTTTTTTTATCTGACTATTAACTCGCTTTCGTGTATGTCTGTTCGGGTCGAATATTTTAATAATTACCTAGTAATTGATTTTAAACTTGACTTCCGATGAGCTAGACTTGAAATTTTAAACATAGCACAAAAGCGGATGTTTCTTTTCGGCCAGTATGTTTATACAGTGATCGGTAAAACTTACTCGAAACGAATGCGACGTCACCGTTATTTTGCAGACACTGCAGCGCACTGCCATCTCCAGAGCATCGCTTCTTCAAATTCGATACGTCTTCACCTGCGAAGAAACATCATTTATTCTTTTTTATTTACATATTTCTACTCTTTTTAGCTCTAGGTATATTATATATTACGGTGATAGTAGTAGGGAAATAGTTCTATTTACGTCGACACCAAAGAAATTGTTAAATGCAATTTTAGGTGCTGATTTATCACGTGCTCGGCGGTGAAGGAAACAATCACGAGGAAAGCTGCTTATCTGAGAAACCCAAACTATTTTTTAGGACATATGAAGTCCGCCAACACGCATTGGAGCAGTGCGGATTACTCTGCCCTGCTCCATAAGTTTATAACCCTCTCAGAAATTAGAGGAGCACTGCTCAGCAGAGCGACGTTTGGAAGTTGTAACTTTACTGCTCTTAATTGTGTACATATAAGATAGAATAAAAATAGTACATGTTTTGCTCCCTTGTCATGAAATCTTACAGCGGGCTGCACGGCTCTCGTAGTTGTTCAAATTAAAGTCATAACATGCGTGAGTGTCGTGGAACACTCGGTTGGAACGAAGTACCTTTCGTAGTATATTATTATTGATAAACATATTATAATTTTGATTAACAAATACAAATAAATTAATTACTAACGTCTATTAAAATGAAGCGTCATTTAAAATAATATTTCTTTCATGGCAAGATAAGAAAAAGTGCGAGGAAGATTTATATTATTCCATCTCGGGGTCGTGACGGAAAAATCTTACACTTTTTCTCGCCTAGCCCCCATCCGTCAAATTCGTACCGTGCGATAAGGAACTTCGTTACAATAACCGTGTAGTAACGGTATAGAATATCCACTACCTCACATCGTCCCGTGTCGTAAGAGGCGATAGAGGGAAACAAAATAATCGTGGTAACTACGGCAAATATCCCTCTTATGAGACAATCTCAAATGAGGGAAGGCTATGTTCAGCAGTGAACTTTGATAGTCTGTAATGAATGAATGAATAAATGATGGAAATAGAATAAAGATATAGTTTAGTTTACTATATAAATAAGCAATAAGGCGATCTTGTCGCTAAACTGCGAGCTTCAGGCAATTTAGTTAAAGGAGATTATAAAAAAAAAGTGTGTAGATACTATAACGTACCACACTCTGTTAGATCACGAAATGATAGTAAAATCTACGAAGAACACAATATTATCATAAAATAGATATATACTAAACCTTTTGGATTGTTTTCCGGTTTGTCTACACCGGGCAAACAGGATCCTCCCGAGAAGTAATCACCCATGTTCTTTACGCACTGAATAACAGAGAAAATATAATATTATGTTAGTTGCAGTACATCTAATTATGATCTCTAGTCAACCAAGAACACACAAGTTATAAATGTTTTCTATCCAAATTTGTAATCGACTGAAATAACTAATAATAGATGAAAGAGAAAAGTAAACTCGAAACTGGGTAGTAGCGAAATTCTCTGATCATTAGCCGTGCCGTGCGGTCTTCTCGATCGATTTAAGCTTACGTAAGATAGGAGATTCGCTTGGAAAATTACAAAATCTTTAACCAGACAGAGTCGTGATAGCAGGGGCTTAGCAAATTTAGCCCTGTGCCCAGCAGTGGGACCTATATAGGCTGTAACTTATTTTTACTTTAACCAGACAGATTAGATGACAAATAATTTATAATTTTCACGAATAATGGCTATTTCTGAGAATTCATTACCCTTTTTCGTCCCATGTGTGTCGTAAGAGACGACTATAGAAACTAAGTACTATTTCATCATATAATATGATCGATGACTACCTTGGTTTTTAAAGTTTGAACCCAGGAGTACGCAATCAGTTACATTTACAAGTAGGACTTAAATAATATAATAATAAAGACTTATTCATTACCACCAATAAAATTACAATGGGTAGTACACACAGAATTAACTAAAATTACGTAGTGTGTGGCAGTAATTAATGGGCTTTAGTTCAGCGTGAATGTTGCAGTTGCCTGCAACGCTGTTATTCTACCAGCGAACAACATATAAACAGTAAAGTAAACAGATAAATCTCTCATACGATTTTAATAAGGCTTCGCCTTTGCCTATACAGCCTAGCAGAAGTCCACCGCTGAACATAGGCTTCCCCATAGCTTGCTTCATAGGAGGGATATTTGTCATAGTTGCAACGCTTGGCAAGCGGGTTGGTAAGCGCAGTTTTTTATTTCTATTCAGCTGTTATTAGGAAGATGCTGCTGCCCATCCCCTGATTCAGTTTCCCTATGTTGCCTCTTACGACACCCACGGGATGATATGGGATAGTAGATATTCTTACAACGCCACTACACGGTTAGACTTCTCGTTTGTTCGGAATTTTAAAGGCTTGTTTATATAATGGAAAACCCGCAGCGTAGTACTTTTTGTCCATGAAAATAGAACACATCGAACTGTTTGTCATTACCGCAATCGCACGCCGGTTCTTCTCGAAAACGAGTCTGCTATACTCTACACATCAATAATACATTCGTTAATATGATCTATAGAGCACGGAGACTTCCTTTCTTAAAGCTGTAATAAAGTAGCCGATAGTTGCTCGCAACTGGCATTAGATAAGCTTTTTGAACATAGCACAAAAGCATAAGTTTTTAAATTAAGGATAAAGTACTAATATTAATGGATACTTACATGATCAGACTTGATAACTTTCTTATTGATGAGGTAGAAAAGCGGTGCTGCTAATCCACTAAATGTGCCAAAGGAGTTGTGGCAGGATCTGCAACCAGAGAATAGCGTAAGTTTCATGTGTTAAGGACCCCTTTGACTAGGAATTCGTTTGGGTTAATACAAACCTCTTACCTATTTGTGCTACCAAGCAGTAGCGCAACCAATCCCGTGTTCTAATTTGAAGGGAAAGAGACCAACCATAATTACAGACTGTGACGCGTCACATCTTAGTGCTCGGCAAATAGCTGTTGTTATAAGGAGTAACTTAGGGTACTTTTATTCTAGAAAAAGAATTAGAGTACCGCGCAAAAAAAATTAAAACCCTAAATTACACGCGGGTGAAGACGCGGAGAACAGCTAGTTTTAAATAGAGATTTTCTTGACAGAAAAACCCAATAACTGATATTGGTGCGACCGAGGATTCGAACCTCTTGATCAGCAATCGCAATCGACCACTAGACCAACCAGTTTACGTTTGCATTTATTATTATTTATACATAATACATACATATAATAAAATATAAACTGCAGGTGTCTGTACATTGTATATGTTTGTGATAAAAATGACGGAGACTTAAAAGTAGCATTTAGATCAATTTCTATCGTTTTAATAATTGTCTCTTTGTCTGTATGTCTGTTTGTTTATATACGTATCATGTCTAAAGTACAAATTTTTTTCAAAATTATAGTATGTGTTTTTTTTATAAGTTTCTTCAGAGTAACATTTAGTCTTTGTTTTATTAAAATCGTTTAATTCTATTGAAAGTTATGTTATGATTATTATTTTGAAATACAGTCACCAATTTGTTACTACAACAGGAGAGGCACATGTCCAGCAGTGGATGCAGGCTATTTTGAAGATTGAGTTTAGTTGTAGAAGTTATGATGAAACGATACATCCAAACCCCTAACACTAGCAAACGTGGACCCTTTTTGTTACCAACACGGCACACTATCACAGGAAAATCGGACACAGTCGTCGGTTGCTACTTCTGGACACTGGTAGCAATGCGTTGCTTGTTTTCCGTCAGTTTCACCTTGGATGTCGATGGAGGAACATTAAATTTGCTTGTTGTGTTGATTACACGTTGACGTAGACGTCGTGGTCGTCAATATTTTTAGGCAAATCAACCACGTCAATGTCAGCGCCGTACAATTGTAAGGAAATTTGCTTTGTGTTGCTTGTGTCTTCAACTGACGACTTAAAGTTTCCAGTTACCTACACCGAACACTTTTTGAATGGCGGTCGGTATGTATCAAGTGGAAGTAACTGGACACAAAAAGTGTCTGCGTCTGCGCAAGTAATGGTTGATTTCATATTGATTACATGAAAATAAAATATTCATTGGTAGCTTGTATCCCACACAAGACATAAAAGTGTCTAGGTTTGCGCAGCGCCTAACGTTTTCGTGTCGTTGTCGACGAAAATTGTATAGAAATATGAACAGCGCCCCTGTCGGACCTAAATGAAATTATATTTTGTAATGGAAAATTCGATAGGTACGATAGAAATATTATCCCTGAGAAAAGAACAGACACAGTACGAATTAATGTTTCCTTATAGCGGAAATTTGAATACACCAGATTTACCGTTTCCCCCTCAAGTCTTCAATGTTGTTGATAACCGTGTTCTTCTTGACGACGGCCACTGCGTAGTTGGGTGTTTTCGCATCACCATAAACCTCGTGGAACACTGGATGCAGGTTGTATTTCTTGGAAGCAGCCGCCACTCTCATGTCGTCCACGGCAGCAAGGTCCGATCCGTTGTCTTGCACCTTTGTTATATTTCAAATTACTTAGAAAACACTCGGTATATTATGGTCGTAGCGCGAATGGGTCGGCTTGACCGGGGAATGACCACGCTCTTACAGAATACCAGCGTAAAATAGCAGCTTATTGCTGCTGCGTTTCATAAAATGAGTGTAGAGAACCGGAAACCCTTGTTACTGGAAACGAGGCATTCCATCTTAGTCCTCTGAGTTGACAACGCATCTGCGTTTGGATTCTTAATTGAGGACAAATGTAATGTCTATGGGCCACAGCATCCACTTACCATTAGGTGGACTGTGTGCTCGTTTGTCATAAAAACACAGTTCATTTTACTACTACGTAGTATTGTAGAGCCGTGGTAGTTCAGGGCTAAGCACTCGCTGTAAATTTCGACCGCAGTAACCAGAGTTCGATCCCCGCCGACTCCAATGATAATTGTTAAATGTAATTTTAAGGTGCTGATTTATCACGTGCTCGGCTAAGGAATAAAATGTTTCGTAGTCATGGTGGTAGAACCACGTATATAACCACGAAGTATATACGGTACACTTACAACAAAAACACAATTTTTTGAATTTTTGTCTATCTGTTTGTTCCGGCTAATCTCCGAAATGGCTGGACCGATTTGACGGAACTTTCACTGCCAAATAGCTGCTGTTATAAGGAGTAACTTAGGGTACTTTTATTTTAGAAAAAGAATTAGAGTTCCGCGCAAAAAAATTAAAACCCTAAATTACACGCGGGTGAAGACGTGGGGAACAGCTAGTTTTAAATAAAGAATGGTTGTATTACGCTAGAGTTGTGTGAAACAAACAAAAAATGTTTTACATAGATGTGAAATTCAATATTTAAATGCAAAAGCACTCTAAATCACCGCTTTTATCTACCGCGGTTAGGTAGACATTACATATGCCACTAAAAATGTTTTTGGTATATATATCGTATAATGTCTTGAATTCCTCGTTGGTCGAGTGGTCGTAAATGCGACTGCCGTTCATGTGTTCCCAGGCTCGAATCCCGAGTGGGGGCAAAATCAGTTATTGGGGTTTTCTTTCAAGAAATTCTCAGTAGCAGCGCGGAATCAGGAAGAGTTGGTGGTGTCTCTAGGAAAAGCACGTAAAATCTCTGCGCCTGATCTCTCCGTTCGTGTCAGGTTACCGTTCGATCTGACTATAAGAGTGAGGGAATAAATAGGTGCACCCGTGTTTGTGTACACCACAGAACAAATAAAAGAGGTTTTAGACCTCTTTTATCTGTTCTGTGGTGTACACACTCGTATGCTGTAATCCTGCACCGCGCAGATTACTAGTCTCCATTGAATTTAACCGCCGTGACCGAACTCTGTCTAGAGGATATTATATTATTATTATATTATGTCATAAGCCGCAGCTGCAATGTTAATTTCATTAGCAAAATTTGAAATTCTAGATTTAGCACACTATTTATATTCACCCGAGGCAAGTGTGACAAATTAATTAAAACTATAATGGACATTTAAATACTTCTAATCTGTAAGGATTTAATATAGAGAATTCAGTTTCATAACATCATTATTATGCTTGTTTGTTTGATCACATTTTAGTATCGTCAGTAGCATTTTGTAATTTACAATTAAAACTAATTGAGGTGGAAGATGTCACACTTACCCCATCAATGGAAGTGTGACAGTACGCCTTTTTGTAGTTACTTTATTATTATCTGTGGTTCTCGACAAAATTGAAGAGATGATACTAATGTCAAAATATTTTAAGGTCTGTAAACGATTTGAACTTCCATTTTTTTTGTAACAATTAGTTTCTCCCCACACGTGGCAAGTTTTTTGAGTAGTTTTTAAAAAACGACGTCTGTCGATAAAATAGTTAAAACTATGTACTTAAATGTCGGTATAGTCAAAAAATTTAACCAAAAGACGTGTTTATGCCGCATAATTTGCATTTGTTACACTTGTCACACTTGCCTCGGGTAACCATACCGAAGTCTTGAAATATATTTAAGAATATCTTATATTATCAATCTTTAATTATATATTTTTTATTATATCCAGACCAACTGGATTATAGTGCCCAAGTGTATGCGCAAGCACAGCTGCACTCTATTCTCTCACTCTCATAGTCCGATGGGACGGTAAACCGACACGACCGGAGAGGGATCAGGCGCAGGACCAACGGCTTTACGTGTTTTCCGAGGCACGGGGGTGAAACACCGTCAACTACTTAACTCCGAACTGCTACTGACATTTTCTTGACAGAAAAACCCAATAACTGATATTGGTCCGACCCAGGATTCGAACCTCTTGATCAGCAATCGCATTCGACCACTAGACCAACCAGTTTACGTTTGCATAATTATACATAATACATACATATAATAAAATATAACAGGAAAATCGGACACAGTCGCCGGTTGCTACTTCTGGACACTGGTAACAATGCGTTGCTTGTTTTCCGTCAGTTTCACCTTGGATGTCGATGGAGGAACATTAAATTTGCTTGTTGTGTTGATTACACGTTGACGTAGACGTCGTGGTCGTCAATATTTTTAGGCAAATCAACCACGTCAATGTCAGTGCCGTACAATTGTAAGGAAATTTGCTTTGTGTTGCTTGTGTCTTCAACTGACGACTTAAAGTTTCCAGTTACCTACACCGAACACTTTTTGATTGGCGGTCGGTATGTATCAAGTGGAAGTAACTGGACACAAAAAGTGTCTGCGTCTGCGCAAGTAATGGTTGATTTCATATTGATTACATGAAAATAAAATATTCATTGGTAGCTTGTATCCCACACAAGACATAAAAGTGTCTAGGTTTGCGCAGCGCCTAATGTTTTCGTGTCGTCGTCGACTAAATTTCTATAGAAATATGAACAGCGCCCCTGTCGGACGTAAATGAAATTATATTTTGTAATGTAAAATTCGATAGGTACGATAGAAATAATATCCCCGAGAAAAGTACAGAGTAAGAATTAATGTTTCCTTATAGCGGAAATTTGAATACACCAGACTTACCGTTTCCCCCTCAAGTCTTCAATGTTGTTGATAACCGTGTTCTTCTTGACGACAGCCACTGCGTAGTTGGGTGTTTTGGCATCACCATAAACCTCGTGGAACACTGGATGCAGGTTGTATTTCTTGGAAGCAGCCGCCACTCTCATATCGTCCACGGCAGCAAGGTCCGATCCGTTGTCTTGCACCTTTGTTATATTTCAAATTACTTAGAAAACACACGTTATATTGTGGTCGTAGCGCGAATGGGTCGGCTTGACCGGGGAATGACCACGCTCTTACAGAATACCAGCGTAAAATATCAACTTATTGCTGTTGCGTTTCGTATGATAAGTGTAAAACCGAAGACCCTTTTTATTGGAAATGAGCATTACATCTTTGTCCTCAGGGGTGACAACGAATATGCATTTTGATTCTTAATCGAGGATAAATGTCGCTGTCTATGGACCACAGCATCCACTTACCATTAGGTGGACTGTGTGCTTGTTTGTCACCCTTATTAATAAAAAACACAGCCGTGGTAGTTCAGGGGCTAAGCACTCGCTGTAAATTTCGACCGCAGTAACCAGAGTTCGATCCCCGCCGACTCCAATGATAATTGTTAAATGTAATTTTAAGGTGCTGATTTATCACGTACTCGGCTAAGGAATAAAATGTTTCGAGGACATGCGAAGTCCGCATACACTGGCGGCGCGGCAGATTTATTGTTTTATAACCCATTCAGAAGTAAGAAAATGTCTATATACCTACAGCCGTGGGATGTATATAGGCTGTATGTAAGATATACTTAACACGCTTTGGGGCAGCGCGGCCGACATTTCCTTGCCCTGAAACACTCAGAAATGAGAGGGAGGCCTGTGCCCAGCTGTGGGACGTATAATAGACTGTAACTTTAACTTTAAGGTATACTTTATGTTAATAAAAATGCTAGGTGTTAATAACACAAAGTGTCTATGTAATATAAGAAGTTCAGTTCAGTGTTGACTTACTTATATATTGACCCTAAAACAATGGTTCATGTAGAGTAGATGATAGAGTCCATGAGAAATAATTTATTTATTCTTTCTTCTCTCCTTTTATTCATTCCAATATAATATCTAGAAGCAATTCGCGTAGTAATTATCGTATGAAATCCAACAAAATCTTACGCTCTTTAGGCAAGCGTCCTCTGATTCCTCTTGCACGCAGTCGATCTTGGGCCGGATATCTCTGCTGAACGCGAACACCGACATCAGACGGCACTTTTCCAGCGCCAGGTATGACGTCACGCACATTCTGTAGCAAATTTCATATAGTTTTTACTCTGATTGCGTCGTTAAAGCGTCTTTACTCGAATCATCTTGAATTAAATGAAATATCTTGTATTTCGATGTAAAATAAAAATTAAAAGAAGTACACACTTTATTTAGGAAATGTATTGTTAAGAAAAATTCAACCAGCTCAATGGGTTTAGCCAAGAGGACATGTTCTACGTTAACGCTAAAATAACCTATAAAAGTGAATAAAATCAACGCTAAGTCACGTGACTTAACGTTCAGATAATATTATGTCATTATCATTTATTTATATAGTTTTCTATAACGTTAACGATCGTAGAAAGTCATCTTGGCTAAGCCGGCAGAAACTATTTTATTATACAATTAAGCGTCGAATAAAATTGGTTTGGAGACGATAACACCAAACATGTACAAGACAGAAAGTTTACTAACAAACATGCACGCCAGCACGTACACACATAGACAGACGGCAATTTAAAACAGTAGAATTGGATACTAAGGACATCAATGCTTAGAAATATGAATATAGAAATTTGAAATTCCGAAAACCGGACCGGACCGTTCACAACTACTTCCAAATGGGAACTTAAAAAAAGAAACATTACAAGACTTTTAGTGGGTTTAGGATAATGTGGTGCCGAAGTAACAAGTGATAAGTCTAAATACACTCCATTTCCAATAGATTAGAATGGAATGGGAAGAACCGGCAAGAATGTGGCACTTTTTTTTTTCAAAGTAAAATCTATACAAATAAATAAAATTGAAGTGTCTGTGTAATGTCAAAATAACAGCTTTTTACTAAATACATATAAAAGTATATACGGTACTTATAACGGAAACACTATTTTTTAAATGTTTGTTTGTCTGTCTGTCTGTTTGTTCCGGCTGATCTCCGAAACGGCTGGACCGATTTTGACGGGACTTTCACTGACAGATAGCTTATGTTATAAGAAGTAACTTAGGCTACTAATTATTATCCTATTTATTTTAGAAAAATAATTAGGGTTCCGCACAAAAAAATTAAAACCCATAAAATCTAATCGTAAAAAATTCCTCGCGGGTGAAGTCGCGGGGACCAGCTAGTTATACAATAAAACACAGGTTGTGCAAACCACTCACCTGCCTGTAAAGCGTGGTAACTATGGCAATTATCTCCTTATGAGGTTATCTACGGTAATTAATGAATATGCCATAATTATTATATATAAACCGTGTGGTGGCGGTGTAAGAATACCCACTACCCCATATTGTCCCGTGAGTGTCGTAAGTGGCGACAGAGGGAAATTGAAACAGGTGATGGGCAGCAGCATCTTCCTGATAACGGATGAATAAAAAAACTGTAGTTGCCACCAGCCTACCAAGCGTGGTAATTGGCAAAATCTCCCCTATGAGGCAATCTATGGGGGAGGCCTATGTTCAGCAGTGGACTTTTATTGGCCGTAATAGAATAGACAGACTATATGCCAGACTGGCGACGTCGAGTTGCATTAAGAGTGAGGGTCATTTTATAGATATTGTGATTACCAATTCCTGCTAAAATTGATTTTAGCAATACTACCTTAGGTGGATTTCACAATTATTAGTCCCATTTCAAGCGACATATGTCGTGGATTCGAATCCGCTATTCGACTAATGTGGTGAACCACTATTAACACTAGCATTTGAGTACCTATTTCTGGTTCAATGTGTTGAAATAATACAGCACATTAAAATATATTGGACTGTTTATTCCAAAGTAAAATATTATAATAACTTTACAATAGCTAAAGTTTTAGTTGTTAGGTATATGGACCTATATCTTGTCGAGAATGCAATACGAATGCGAATGAATGATAGATGACAACACTTATTGACAGCAGTCATTTTTATGTGAGATTCGTGGATTCGAACAGATAGCCGTTACTAGTGTTCGCTCTGAATAATAAATAATTTTATTGGTGGGTGATTGTTTACGTGCTTATATGATACACTCAACTTACCTGACGACAGGTTCCGGGGGGCCGTGTCCTCGCTCGATAACTTCCGTATAGTTAGCCTTCTTCAGGTAGTCGGCGGGCTTGATCGGGATGTTGTCGGCCACGTGGTGGATGTTCTCAGATAGACCCAGTACCTTTGTGAACCAGTCCGGTTTGCTACTTGCGCCTATAGTAAGGTTTTAAAATTATAATGATTTTGTGATTATAGCTGGTTACGGAATCGCCAACTGATGGGTTCGAAATAGAAACTTTTTATTAGATTATAAATAATAGTTATTGAAAGTCACTCTTATGTATAATTTACCACTGGTGCGGAAAATACTATATATTATATACTATATATTATATACTATATATTATAATAGATAGATGTGATATGAACGTTACACATACACATGATCTTTGTGTTGTCCATGTTTATTTTAAGAACTATCCGTTGGGAGGCACTATATGGGTCATTAAGCATAGTGCTGAGCTTATCGAGCGAATCTGCCATAAATACTATATCGTCAGCAAATCGAAGGTGAGTGATGTTCTCGCCGTTGATGTTGATAGCGTATCATTTAGGATATTAAGGATATAACGTCACCCATTTTACACGGCTTACACCGCTCTGCATTTGGATAAGTTTCGTACTCTGGTTCTGTAGTTGGATATCAATCGTAGTCCTACTGTACAAACACTTTAGAACTTCGATATACCGAAATACGACTTCGAGAGAGACTGTAGCATGGCCTAATTTCGGCGGGGTCAAAGACTTTCTCATAGTCCACATACGCAAGACAGATTGTGTTCTTCTGTCTTCTGGATAATTTGCCAAAGGGTATTTGTGTGGTCAAAGGTACTAAAATGTAAAGATTGCGTGCGAATTGATTTTAATGGGTTTTAATATTTTAACCGACTTCAAAAAAGGAAGAGGTACTCGATTCGGCTGTATTCTCAAGGTCTGACCAGTAGTTTTTGAGTTATCCTTAATAATTTATTTATATTGAAGTCGGTTGTACAAAATTTAAAATTTTACCACTTGTGTTATTTAATACTGGTTGTAAAAAATATGATTAAAATAAACCGCGCTACTAAGCGTAGAGGCTAAGCTTTTGCTTGCGGCGCTGCAGGGTTCTAATCCCGAGCGGAACACGTGTGGATGTTTGTCCATGTGTAATTATGTATGTGAAACGCCTGCTCGTAAAAAAGAAAATTATACTGTGGGGATAACGTTATTTTAAGATTTAATATTTTTTAAAAGAAATACTATTATTTCTTTTCAAAAATGTTACCCTAGTAACGTTATCTTAAAAAAATTACAGATAAGCAAAAAATAAGATGATTATATATTTAACACAATAAAATGTCAAATTAGAACAAGAAAAGTAATTAAGAGTGGTTAAACCTATTATTTAGCGAGACTCGTAGCGCTCTGAATGCAAATTAATTCGCTTTCAACCGTTCTTGCGAATCTTCTGACTATACTTTACTGAAACAGTTACGGGCGGCCTCATCGCGCAGACAATGGAATTTAAATGAAGTTCTGTGTATTAATTTACTTGAAACTAACGAGGGAGATATATTAATCTAGAACATTTAAGTGTCATGTCTTTTTTTTGGAATAAGAAACGCTTTGAGTTGGATAAAATTTTCCTATAATTTATTTCATTTGTCAAATTTAAAATTGAGTCAAAACTGATTGACGATCTCTGTAGGCTCATCTGTCTTTATTTACGCCGGGCGTGAACGAGAGAAGGAATCCATGAAATCTTTTTGTGTTATTTTATTAAAATAATTATTAAGTTCATCATTACAGTCTTTCACAAGCCACTGCTGAACATTTGCCTCCCCCAAAAAATACCACAAAGCACGGTCTTGAGACACGTGCATCCATCGATTTCCTGCATATCATATTAGAGTGTTACTCCATCAAGTGGGAGGCCGCCCAAGCGAAGTGTAGTCGCTTACCGGTACGTTGCCACTTCACCTTTCTTCCCCATCGGTTGTCTGTTCTTACATAGCTTAGCTACAGCTATATGGCCGGCCCATTGCCATTTGAGCTTACTAATCCGTTCTAAGATTACTATTCAGTTAAACTACTCAAAAACAAAGTACTTACCAGCATCAGCCAACTGCTTTATTTTCTCTCTCAATGGCGAGAGTTTGGCCAACACATCGTTGTGCCCCAACAAGCCTTGCCAAGGCCTGGCAGCCCATGAACAAGGTTTCTCCCTTACTGGAACTTTGGTGCCATCCACACAAAGGTACGCGTAATCATCAGGGTTCTCCGTAGACGGGACGGCTGGAGACGTTCCTACGGGTAGCTGAAATATTATGAATTTAAGTAACCTATTAAATGTACCATTGCTGGTTCTATGGGCACAGAACTTCTAAGTCGACAAATGACAAATCGTAGAAAATGATAATCATGGGATAAAGTTCAGAGGAAAACTGAAACAGGATGGGCAGCCCGCCAATTTGTTTTATTTTTTTATTTTAGAGAATAAGGGTGACAAGCGAGCACACAGCCCACCTTATGGTAAGTGGATGCTGTAGCCCATAGACATCTACATCTATCCTCGACTAAGAATCAAAATGCAGATGTGTTACGTCGCGGAGGGCTGCGGTTCCGTATACTGCACTATTATTTGCATGGCCTACCAATAATTCTTTCGGGTGTGAATGTTTCTCCTTGTGCAATTTATGTATGTAAACTGTCTCGACGATACAGGAGATAATCCTAGTGTGGGAGTAACGTTTTTATAAAAAAGAAAATAGAAAAAAGAGAGAATATTTGTGTAGACTCGAGTACGTCGCTATTATATATACGCGACGACAGGGCGGAAATCTGAAAACAATTATCACTGTCATGTGCACACAAAGACCCTATAAAATCTCCATGATAAATTACACCACCGTCCGCAACAGCTGAGCGTTCATCGTAAATTAATGCTTTTTTATTATACATATTTTGTTTTTTATTCTATATTGCTACACCTACGTCAAATTCTCACCACTCCATGGGTTGACTGGTAGAGAATGCCTCAAGGCATTAAGTCGGCCCTTTGCGTTCTATTGTTATAAGAAATCGAATAAGGAATATTTTTTTAAAACTATATACTTACTCTGTTTTGGCATCAACTGGGTTATAAAAATAGTATTTAACATTACATGAACATCTGCCATAATTTTTTAAATATCTATATCGGCACCTTGCAATTTAGTCGGTAAGCATTTATTTTTCTTTTGCATGAATCTCACTTTTTATTAAGGGTAAGGGCCTACAGGCGGGGACTACATACCTTTAAAAATTTCTTTTAACGAATAAAAACCATACTCATATATGTACATTCTGATTTTTTTGTCAGATTATTCTATAAGCAACATATTAACGTAATAATTTTAATTTTTTAGTCCATTCAATAGATTTTTTTAAATCGCATATTCTTATTTCTGAACGTAATACGTACTCATGTGTGCGTAAACGCCTTGTGTACCGACAGTGCCGGCCGAGGCCTGATGCTATACAAAATTGTGTAAATGTTTGCGTGCGTCATTCGAGGTCACTTAGCTCTTGTAGTCCCCTTAAGACTTAAAATTTATTTTTTTGTGATGTTATTGCTGTTAGCTTGTTGGCTTTTACAGCTTCATATTATATTTTTTATTTGTTTTTTTGAATCCGTTTTATTCGTACTATCCTCCTGCCTATCTTTGCTATCCACAGAAATCTCCCTACAGCTGTGTAAAAATTAATTACAGGTTGTAAGTATTACGTTTCATTTTAGTGCTTACAATGCATCTGTTGCCTACTTTGTTTGAAGTCGGTTGCTGGCTTTTATGGACTGGACTAGTCACTTACCGTAGGTGTACCGTCACTGTTTTAATCACTTTAAAATAAGTACTTTGGCAACCAAGCTTTATTCGGCTTTATAATAAAATATATTATTTTCTCAGGGGTGACTTATATCTAGTTATATTCGGATAGTAAAATATTATCTGATTACAAAATTTCATACAAACCGTTAGAGAACATTCCAAGAAACCAATTACGTATTTAGAAGAAGTGTTTGCTAAAGTATTACGAGTAAGATAAAAAAGCTCTTTCGTCATTATACGAGTAACAAATTAGTTGTTATGATAACTCGTAAAATTATTTTAAAAAAACAAAAGATTTTTCTCGTATTTTCCTTGGTTGACATTTACGTCGCCTGCGGGACCACGTTGTAATTAAAACAGCTACGTTAGTCTAAATTTCTAGAAATTGTTTCTCTAAACACTCATTAAAAGTTTGTACTTTACAATACTCGTGTTTTGTGAGAGTAAGGGTCGCGGTGACCGAGACGCTAAGCGCTCGTCGTTTCCATAGTACGTGAGCAAGCCGGTTTTGATTTAATTCGTGTTGAATAAACCAGAATGTCTGAGGAATAAAATATTTCTAGGACATGTGTGAAGTACGCACACACAAACTGACTACGTACGCACGCACACACTAAAGCGCGGTTGACTAATTGCTCCATACCCTCTCAGTAATGAGAGAAGGCTTATGCCCAACCGATACCGTTACCTTTACTGCCTATTAAAGTCCACTGCTGAACATAGGCATCCCCCATAGATTGCCTCATAGGGGGATATTTGCCATAGTTGCCACGCTAGGCAAGTGGGTCGGCAACAGCAGTTTTTTATTTTTAGTTGTTATTAGGAAGACGCTGCTGCCCATCTCCTGATTTGTTTCCCTCTGTCGCCTCTTACGACACCCACTGGATGATATAGGGTAGTGGATATTTTACACTGCCACTACACGGTACTTAACAGTGGGACATATATAGGCTGTCACTTTACTGATTTTACTAAATTTTTTTTATAGGATAATAGTGACAAGCGTGCACACGATCCACCTGATGGTAAGTGGTTGCTGCGGCCCATAGACATCTACATACATCCTCTATTGCGAATAAAAATGCAGATGCGTTGTCACCTGTGAGGACTAAGATGGAATGCCACTTTTCCAGTAGAAAGGGTCTACGATTCTCTACACTCACCATACGAAACACAGCAGCATTAAGCTGCTATTTTACGCTGGTATTCTGTGAGAGCGTGGTCCTTCCCCGGTCGAGCCGATCCATTCGTGCTACAACTATACAATTAATATAGCTGCAGCATGGCTCTACCACGTAGAAAATATCAAATCCGGTGCCACAATGTTCGTTCACGCTTATCTACGCAACCGCTCAACCGATTTTAATGAAACTTTGTAAATGTGTATTGCTTGCTCCAACTTAGGAGATAGGATTGTTTTATCCCAATAAGTGATCCTCAATATTTTTTATTGTGAATTTAAGAATTTTTTATAGGACAAAAGGTCGTCGGAAAGGGCAGAACAAACGTCTGGCCGGCAAGCTAGTGTTTGTATCATCATCATCATCATCATTACTGCCCTTCACAAGTCCACTGCTGAACATAGGCCTCCCCACGGAATGCCACAAAGCATGGTCCCGAGCCACCTGCATCCATTGACTTCCTGCATGTCTTACCCGGTCGTCACTCCATCTAGTGGGGGGACGCTCTACACTTCGTCTGCCGGTACGAGGCTGCCACTCGAGAACCTTTCTTCCTCGTCGGTTGTCGGTCCTTCGAGCTATACGGCCGGCCCATTGCCACTTCAGCATATTAATTCTTTGGGCTATGTCGGTCACTCTGGTTCTACTGCGGATATCCTCGTTTTTAAGTCTATCACGCAGAGAGACGCCGAGCATAGCCCTCTCCACAGCTCGCTGAGCGACTTTGAGCTTCCTCATGCGGCCAGCAGTGAAGAACCACGTCTCAGATCCATAGGTCATCACTGGCAACACGCACTGGTTGTATAATCTAGTTTTAAGGTTTTGAGGTATGTCTGACGAGAAGATGTTGGACTTACCTAGTCGGACTAGTTGTCCCAGGTAAACATATTCGTCAACAACTTCGAGCTTAGTGCTCCCAACAACTACCGGCATAGGTGTGACATGAACGTTAAACATGATTTTTGTTTTGTCCATGTTCATCTTAAGACCTATCCGTTGGGAGACACTATTGAGGTCATTGAGCATAGTGCTTATGACCTCAATAGTGTCTCCCAAGTGTTTGTATATAATATAACATTCAGGTGCGCATGTGTTCGTAATTTTTCTCTTAAACGTCTCGATTGATTTTGATGAAATTTTTATGGGGTACGTATTTAGAGTACCTGAACGGTCTGGATGTGAAAACGATTGAAGTTACAAAACAAGAGATAACTCACCCCAAAGAACTTGCGTACGTAGATGACCTTGGTGAACGCGACCTGTCCACCATTATGGGCCAAACACCTCAAGGCACCTTCGTAGCCGCTGTAGTTGTCAGGGTAGTCACATTTGTCCGGGTGTTCGCAAAGCGCACACAACTGTTTGTACTGAGCCTCTGCGAATGAATTTAAACTTGCAAATATTTAAGGCGCCAATTGAGTACAAGATGAGGCTGTGTATTTTTCGTAGCATAAATATAAAGTGTAGATTAATAGTTGGCGTAATAAGCGACAGTTGTGTAATGATTAAGGATACAAACTCTGAAACACCAAAGTCATCATCATCATAATCATTATCAGCCACATCAGTCCACGTTGGACTTAAGCCTCTCCAAATGCCCACCAATGTGTCTACTCATGAGAGTATGCATTGACATGAAGTTAAATACGAGTATCATTCTGAGGATGCAACAGTTATTACAACTATTTTATCTGCTATTCCACATTTAGGAACAATATAAGAAAATCTAAGGGGGAATTTCTGTTAATAATGCTACTTTAATCCGATTCATTAGATTTCGTATTTCAATTTATTATATTATTATTAGCAAATTCTCATTCATTATTTTTTCAGTAGACGAATTCTAATAAATTTTAATTATTACGTTTTTCAACTTACTCCAAGCAGAGTTCGTCTTCGGATCAGGAGACCACTTGCCAACGATACAAGATTGTGTAAAGAATGTTGAGAGAGCTTTCAATTCATTTTCTTTTGGCGAGATGCTGCGGTCGGTCATCTTGGGGAATACTGACCTCTTCATCATCATTGTGAGAGGAATCTGTAGACAAAAATCTGAAGTTACAACTTATTAACCTTCCTACTATGCGAGGCATCGGTTCTTTTTATCTGAGTGTAGGCAAGTGCTTTGCTACTAGATGGTAGAAAGAGAGACATTAGGAAATTTTGCAGTAGTATGAAAAGGGAGATCTCCCCGCCGGGCAAGGTGTTCAGCTCGGGGAGCGGCCGATGCTCAGTGTGTTCGTACAGAGTTGTTCTATATATACCGCAGTACTTTGGAATTTTGATAGCGTGATTTAGGCTTCGATATGTTTAGCTTGGTTTCGCTTGTGACGCGACAACAGCGCCGCCACAGTAAATTATTCCACTTCTTTTCTGTACGCATTACGAATGACGAAACAAACTGTTTGGTTCGATTTCTGTTCTGATATCATCAAGTCGCCTGCCTGCGCGTGGAGGGTATGTATTTTTTAAATTTTGATTAATTAATACATAAATTAAAATCGAAGTGTCTGTATGTGATATCGAAATAACTGCCTTGTATTTATTTGAGGTGTTTTTGAGGATATGCACGTCATTAGGACATGAATAACAATTTTTAAAAAATTTTTTTAAAGGCAGACAGCTGTGCTTTGAAATGGCTGAACCGATTGTAATGAAACTTCACGAGCAGGTAGAGAAATGCTGGGAGTAATCTAGGCTTTATTTTATTCAAAAAATCGAAAAGTGATAAAAGTTGTATATGACGTCTTTATTTATTTTAAATTTTAATAACGCCACATTAATAGATCTCAGTATCCGGGTGGAACCGGGGTGGATCGCTAGATTTAAATATAGCAATGGAGCATTTAAAAATAGACTGGATTTTTTGTTACGAATTTCATATTTAGTTATTTGAAAGAGCCTGAGTTTAAAAAACATAGTTACTGAAGCAAGCATATATTTTTATACGGCAACGCAATTTCGGTGATCATAAAATTACATTATAACACAAAACCGCCATTAAAATCCCCGTCATGGTTATAATTTTTATTACGCTAAGTTTCATTCTTGAACATGAAAATGTTTTATACACAACGGCCTTAACATTTAATAACGTGTGAACCGTTGTTGGCTCGGCTGAGAAGTTATGTTCCAAAGAAAAACTCCATGGAATTTAGGGAACCCACCAAATGTTACGAAAATTAGAAAGAATGTTTGAGCAAAACAATTTTACATTAGATTGGGGCCGCCTCGATAAGTCTTTCAGGACGTCCTTTCTTTTTTAGAAAATTTAATTTTCCTTGTCGCTATTTTTTTACGTGTTCTTTTATTAAATTTGCACGTAACATTATTTTGTAGAGTTGGGATTGCTTTGGAACTTTCTTTTATTGAACAATAAGAAAATCTATATTCGTTGAGTTTTCAAACATCGTAGATGAAAACGGGTATTTTGATGCGTTGAACTGAGTTTACCGTAAAAACTGTATTCTTGAGAAAAATGCCTTACTAACGTAAGAATCTTATGTTGAGAAGGTATCTTCTCGAACAAAGCATGACTGTCTGTTTTTAGCTGACATTAAAAATTGAGCTCGG
The DNA here is from genome assembly GCA_029286625.1 of Parnassius orleans. NCBI lineage: Eukaryota > Metazoa > Arthropoda > Insecta > Lepidoptera > Papilionidae > Parnassius > Parnassius orleans. The sequence continues at coordinate 3,144,831 of JAGSMP010000137.1, forward strand.
GTTGGTGTTTCCCATCTATACTAATATTATAAAGAGGTAAAGTTTGTAATTTTGTGAGTTTGTTTGTAGGAAGTAATCTCTGAAACTACTGAACCGATTTTAAAAATTCTTTCACCAGTAGAACATTATTCCTGAGTGATTTTGGCTAAATTTGATTGTGATTAATAATATTTTTAATGTGAAATAACAATATTTGTCAATCAACTCTGAAAATAAATCCTAAACACTCAGTACTAAGAACCACACACGATAATTGTCACAAGTAAAAATGTTTGACGCCCAACAAAGTGGGCACGGGTCAGCTAGTTGATAATAAAATGGTATCAACATATCAATAACTAAACCGCCTTTTCACAAAAATTGTATGAATTATTTATGTATAAAAATTGCGACGTATTTTTATAGTATGAAAATTTCTATTATCTTTATTTTTTATATCTAGCTTCACATCACTAAGGGTCTAGAGAAAAGGTACACAAAGAATCGTAATCATAATGATTGTTTTTACTTCGGCCATTCTTATTTGTGTAAACACCGAGCTTTACTTAATTGCTACTGTTAGTAGATAGCATTATTTATAGTTATTCTTATCAACAGACTAAGCTAGCAACAACGGGATATATTTATTTATTACGTTATGTATGACATTTCTTTCATCTGTCCTGACGAGTTTGGTGGCCCAGTAGGCGTTTTGTCCTGGAGTAGCTCTTGGGTTGAATATTAAATTAGCTGTGAATAGGGTGGCGAATCTTTAAGAAAAAGATCGATTTTGATCGATTCGAATCGAAATCTGATAAATAGTTTCACAAAGTATCGAGGTGTAAAAGATCGATTTCTCTAGAATCGATCTTTTTTCGATTTACTTTTCGAGTTATGTATTTACCATATCAACAAATACAACAAAGAACAGATTACAAACGTTACTTTTTTATTTCTTCAATCCATTAAGAACAGTAAAAAATCCGAATCCGAATAAATAAGTGAAAACTGTCATTTTTTATGTGTTTTGTTCAGCTAATTGTAAATAATTTTATGGTTCTTATTCTAGGCTGTACTATAGATTTCTAGGCTGAAACATCGATTTACTGGATCTATTCAATACCTACTATATATCGATTCAAAAGAAAATCGATCTTTTGGAACAAGAAATCGATTATTTGATAATTGCCATGCCTAGTTGTGAACGCTTACCTTATAACCAACATTTCTGTTGATTCCGGTGTGACAGGACTTAAGGCCTTTCAACTGGTCTAAACTGTTGATCGGCAGGTCCTTGTGCACCACTATGACTGCCTCATATCTGAATTCCGCTGTAACAAAATCATTTAAATTAATTCTAAATAATAATCAAAGGGAACTGTTTCTTTCCCATCTAAATATTTTACTTATATCTTCATACAAGCTCAAGTAGCGCCATCTGTCATAACATATACGAACTACAGGTTTGGATTTCATAGTACGTATAATTATACTATTCGTACCATTATTTCATAGTGTGTAGTATGTAATATCGTAATGCCACGATATTACGCGAAAATACCATAATTTTATCTTCAGATCAACCGTCTTGTATTATTGGTGGGTCCTTTTATTTTTTAATATTTACCCTACGATATCGAGAATTTCTGTATGTACGGCAACATCAAATCAGACAACGACTGGGTAGGCGGGGATTCCTCATGTGATGTTTTACTATCCCGGTCGTTCTGACTGAAATTCGGAGCATTGTGGAAGCGGCGTAAGAGAATCTTTCATCATTCGTGTCGGTGATTACGTAATTGGCGACTATTTGGAAGATCAAAAAGAAATATAGTTTAAGTTCTGTCTATTCTCTGATTTGAGTTGAGCATAGATGTTTTATAATGTTATAATGTAATGTGAAAACTATGTATAAAAAATTTCTCTACGATATAGAAGAAATGGTGTGGGGGTAACCTTTTTCTACCGACTTCAAAAAGGACGAGGTACTCAATTCGACTGTTTTTTATGTGTGTTACCTCATAACTTTTTTCTGGGTGAACCGATTTCGATGATCAAGGTTTGACCAATAGTTCTTGAGTTATTATTAAAAATTATATTGAAGTCGGTTGTACAAAATGTTTAATTTTAAATTATAAAATGAAAGGTTTACCATCTCTTAAAAATATAATTTACTTGTAAGAGATGGCCCATGTAAAATAATAATATTGGTGACGGGGAACATCACTAACTCTATCAAGCGTGGCTATTATGGCAGATAGGGGATAGCCTAATGGCAGGGTGCGAACATCGAACTCAAAAGATCGTGGGTTCGAATCCGTCATCCGACTACTGTCGTGAACCACGCGTAACACAAGCATTTTACGCTTACCAGGAGTGGCTAATATTCCCTATTAGTAGTGTTAATAGCAGGGCTAGTATTTAAAAAAAAAATGTGAAAGTGGTCCATGTCCACTAGTGGACTTTAAGAGATAATGATGTTATTACTTTGATATAATATAATAATGTGTGTGATAAGTATACGAAATAGATAGATACAGCTACTCAGATTATATGAAATTATATCAAACGGAGTGAGAGGCAGCCTTAATCAAAATTTAATCAGCAGAAGGTCTATCCAATCCCTAAAGATATTGTTACAACTTTCTCCAATTTAAATATTACGTTGCTATTTCTATACAAGTTGGAAAGCTATAGCGATATGCGTTGTTATGATTTTGCTTCTCAAACATCGGTGTTATTTGTTAAGACATCGTACTAAAAAAATGGAATGAAAGACGAATGGAAAGTGCAGATAATGAGGTCTTTTGTTTCATGTTTCGTACTATTTACGGGTAGTCATCGAATAGAAAGTTTTTGTGTATACAATGAATGATTAACAGTGATTTAAATGAAATAAAAAATACATCTCATTCTTTTAAATCTTTTTTTGAAATGATTTGAAACATTTTTGTAACACGGTAGAGCCACGCTCCAGCTATATTTTGGCTGCAGTAAGAATAGGTCGGTCGACCGGGGAAGAAAGTGAAATACCAGCTTAAGGCTGCGTTTTCACCAGAGATGTGCGAGGTAGGTGGGCGGTGCGAGGATGCGTAGCGACGATGTGAAACGGTGCGCAGATGAGCGGTGCGAGGATGTGCAGCGGGCTCGTTTTAGATGCGAGCGGGGTGAGGTGTGGTGGGAGCGGAATGCGCGTGCCACTGCTCGCTACTTCTTGCGTCCTTCCCTAGCACACATCCCTCACAACACATCCCTCGCACACGTCCCTCGCAACACATTCCCTCGCACACATCCCTCGCAACACATTCCCTCGCACACATCCTTCCCTTGTTTTGTATACACAAAAACCTCGCTCCCTGAGCAGTTTCCACCAGAGCTGCGCTGAGCGAGGTAAATGAAGTGATTCTATTGGTTCTTAACAAACACATCCCTCGCTACGCATCCTCGCACATCTCTGGTGGAAACGCGGCCTTAAGCTGGTATTTCACTTCCTTCCCCGGTCGACCGACCTATTCTTACTGCAGCCATAATATAGCTGGAGCGTGGCTCTACCGCGTTACAAAAATGTTTCAAATCATTTCGATTAAACATTTAAAAGAATGGGAGATGCTGCTGTGCTTCGTATGGTATGGTATTCTATCTTAGTTCTCTGGGGTGAAAACGCATCAACATTTTGATTCTTAATCGAGGATAGATGTAGGTGTTTATGGGGCACAGCATCCACTTATCATCGGGTGGACTGAGTGCTCGATTGTCACACTTATTCTTCAAAAACCATTTAATAATATCTACATAAAATATTGTTTGTTTAACATTAAAGCCACCGAATTCAGTAATTAATTTAGTAACCAATTCCTGTCGAGTAGGGTTATTCGTTTTATCCACCCTAAAAAATCACTAATTACTAATTTCATTATTGAGTAGACGTAATTTGATATCCTGGGTAAATTTGTCACTTTTAATGTACATTTGCAATCGTTTTCTAAATTTATTTTCTACTAGCTGTCCCCCGCGACTTCCGCGTGGAATTTACTACGATTTCATTGGTTTTAATTTTTTTGCGCGGAACCCTAATTATTTTTCTAAAATAAATGTATCCTAAGTTACTCCTTATAACATCAGCTATCTGCCAGTGAAAATCACGTCAAAATCGGTCTAGCCGTTTCGGAGATTTGCCGGAACAAACAGACAGACAGACAGACATAATTTTTAAAAATTGTTTTTTGTTATTAGTACCGTATATACATTTAGTAAAAAGCTGTTATTTTAACATTACAAACAGACACTTCAATTTTATTTATTTGAACAGATGTATTAGCGAAAAACTGGGCGTTTTTTGCAAGCATTCCAAAAACGTTACCATCGGATGATTGTCGTTAACTTAATTTTAAATTATTTTATGCCAAGATTCCAATGAATCTGTAATTATCAGAGATAGGTACTCATTTTATTTCAGCGTTGAATTTTCAAACAAGTATGTATATATTTTTATAGGTAATGTCTACTAAATATCTTGGGCCAGTTTTTCTCATGTTTCTATAAATGACTGTACACAGCCAAGGGAGAAAATCGGAAGAAAAATAATATGTACGAATTTCGATTATCCACCCCGTATGGGGTGGATAGATAAACACACGTTTCCGAGTGTCCATGGTCCGAGGTGGATATTTTAGGGTGGATAAACGGAATAACCCGTCGAGCAACAATAAAAGTATAACTTAAATTAAAAATTTAAAAAACCCCCGAAACAAAATGAGCTGATGATCTTCAAACGGCTAAACAGATTTTCTTGAAACATGGCTAAGAACACTCTCGATTAAGACACCTTTCAAACTAAAAAAATCAAAATCGGTTCATCCGTTCAGGAGCTATGATGACACAGACAGGCACACAGATACACAGATACACACTACAAACTTATAACACCCCTCTGTTTTCGCCAGGGGTTAAAAAATTTCAAGAAGTTCTTTAATTAACTAATTCAGACTAACATGAATAAACTTTAATTAACTTTTACTTTCGGTGGCGTTACGAAAAAAAAAAATAGTATCAAAAAATTCTTTTGATCGGTTTCATTTAGCTTGTGCCGCTATTATTATTATTATTATATTTTTTTATAGGAGAGGGGGCAAACGAGCATGCGGTTCACCTGATGTTAAGTGACTACCGCCGCCCATGAACAACTGCAACACCAGGGGAATTGCAGATGCGTTGCCGGCCTTTTAAAAAGGAGTAGGCTAGTAATATGATCAAATTACTTCTAACAAGTATTTACCGTCTGGCTCCTCGTCAGTTCTGTACTCTTGGAACACAACGAAGTCCTGATTGGGCAGTTTGGACGCTACGTACATATCTTCAGGGTCCACAGGGACCAAGTCTGCTTGTCTTTGTTGCACGAAGCCCAGACATTGTACTCTAAAACAAGAAAACACCGAAAAGTTAGTAAAGAAAGAAACGTTGGGTGTAAGGATAAATATATATCGATAATATGACTTATGTTTTAAACTGAATAAGAACCATTCAAAACCAGTTCTTAATTTTTAGAAAATATGTACTTACATACATATTTGTTTTCAATTCATTGTATTTAAGCAAGTTGTTTAACTTTCTTTGTCACCTATTAAGTGCAGGAAAACTCTGGTTCTATTATTTCTTTTATTGATAATAATAATAATGTCCTCCAGACCGAATTTCGGTCACGGCGGCCAGTCTCAACGGACACTAGCCATCCGCGCAGGACAGGATTATAGTGCCCAAGTGTATGCGCAAGCACAGGTGCACTCTCTATTCCCTTACTCTCATAGTCCGATGGGACAGTAAAACGACACGACCGGAGAGAGATCAGGCGCAGGACCAACGGCTTTACGTGCTTTCCGAGGCACGGGGGGGTGAGATCCCGCTAACTTCCTGACTCCGGGCAGCTACTGAGAATTTCTTGATGGAAAAGCTCAATAATTGATTTTTTAGGCCCGACACGGGATTCGAACCCGGGACTTCATGATCGGCAGTCACACTACTACAGCCACTAGACCAACGAGGCAGTAACAGTTTTATTGATATATATCATCTAACTGTATAATAACATTTAATGTTATTTATATAGGTATATAATAATTGTTAATCAATAATTTAAATGATAAACATATTATTATATTATTGATTAACAAATACAAATAAATGAATTACTAGCGTCTATTAAAATGAAGCGTCATTTAAAATAATATTTCTTTCATGGCAAGATAAGAAAATGTGCGAGGGAGATGGATATTATTCCATCTCGCTTCCTTATAGCCGCCAAGGCCGTCTACACTACGTCAGAAAGGGTCGTGACGGAAAAATCTTACACTTTTTCTCGCCTAGCCCCCATCCGTCAAATTCATACCGTCCGATAAGGAACTTCGTTCCAATAACAGTTTTGGTCCGTAATTCGCGACTCAAGAGTGAGGCTACGCGTAAGTTAACATCATTACAGTCCTTCACAAGTCCACTGCTGAACATATGCCTCTTCCATAAATGTTATAAAGCACGGTATTGAGCCTTCTGCTCCCATATACTTCCTGCGTCTTTTACACTCTCTCCTACTGGTGCGAGGCCGTCTTACACTCCGCTTGCCTGTACGTAAATGCTATTCTAGAACCTTTTTTTTATTGGATAAGGGTGACAAATGAGCACACAGTCCACCTGTAAGTGGTTGCTGTGGTCCATACATATCTACATCTATCCTCGATACGATGGGATACCACGTTTCCAGTAAAAAGGGTCTCCGGTTCTCTACGCTCACCATACGAAACACAGCAGTGTTGAGCTTCCCCGGTCGAGCCGACCCATTCGTGCTACAACTATACTACTAATATAGCTGCAGCATGGCTCTACCACGTAAAAAATTCTTTCCAATTGGTTCTCGGTTCGTCGAGCTATATGGCCGACCCATTACCACTTCAGCTTTCAGATCTGTTGGGCTAAGTCAATTATTCTGGTTCGGTTGCGGATAACATCGTTACGGGATTCTATCAAGCAGAAACTCATATATCCATCTTCATAGCTCGCTGAGCGACCTTTAGCTTTTTCATACAGCGTCCGCCAATTTGTAATATTTAGTAAAAGTTTCGTAACGATTCGTTTCGTTTTTTCCACTTCGTTTATACTTTGATACGTATATTATAATTCAATTTTTGTACTTTTTCTGACCTATACATGTCTAGCCGACCCTGCATAATGTTTGCTGAATTTTAAGATACAGGTCGTGCTTTAGAAATCAGAGATTCAATATAACTAGCTGTAAATATTTAGACGTGTATATATTGCTTGTGGAAAAATTAATAGTTATAATACAGGCGCTAGAAGTGTTACCGATACACCTAAGGTTTCCTTGCTGTTAACGCCTATGTTTTATGCCTAAAGCTGTACAAGATATACCTAGTAGAGCCACGCTGTAGTTCTATTATTACGGTTGTAGCACGCATGGGTCGGCTCGACCGGGGAAGGACCACGCTCTCACAGATAAGCGTAAAATAGCAATTTAATTCTGCTGTTTCGTATGGTAAGTGTAGAGAACCGAAGAAACAGAAACAGAAACTTTTTTATTCAATATAGATTATAAATAATACTTATTGAAAGTCACTCTTTTGTTTAATTACCACTGGTTCGAAAAAAAACCTCTGTCCTGGGAAGAACCAGCAAGAAACCCAGCGGGACTTTTTTTAAAAAATAACAGCTTACAATCATGTATGTTACACAATTAACCACACAAAACAAATTAGAAATAGCTTGGTAGATAGATATAGATAGAGATAGAAAGGAAGAGCGCTTTTACTGGTAATAAGACTTCAGGGGTAATAAAGTATCAGCAATTTTGATTTTTAATCGAGGATGGATGTAGATGTCTATGGGCCACAGTTCGTCCGTCGTTTGTCACCATAATTCAATAAAAATGACCAAAAATATCGGTGATACACTATGGAAATAAAATAAGTTTAATTGAGTGTGAGAAACGAGTTATCAAGTAAGGTTAATTATGAATCGGATGCATGAGTTATCGCAGTTTCGAGCTGATAAGGTAGTAGAGCTGATCGTTGCATCTTTATCAATTTTTTTTTGATGTTACCAACGAACTATAGCCCACCTGATGATAAGTGGTGGTGGTGGATACCAGCAACTAACTGCAAAGAAGGCTATACATGCGTTGTCATCTCTGAGGGCTAAGATGGAATGACAAGCTGTGCTTGTAATTATACTAATTATATATACACTTCAGATCGGAACACATCAGTGCAGGCACTGCTGTTGGTGGTATAAATAGGTAAGCAACCTACGCAGACGGACTACCAGGAAGAAAAAATCCTATCACCTATTTTTTATAGAATCAGGGTGACAAACGAGCACACATACCACCTTATAGTAAGTGAATTCTGTGGCCCATAGACATCTACATCTATCCTCGATTAAGAATAAAAATGCAGATGCGTTGTCAGCCCTGAGGACTAAGATAGAATACCTCATTTCCAGTAAAAAGGGTGTCCGGTTCTCTTCACTCACCATACGAAACACAGCAGCATTAAGTTGCTATTTCACGCAGGTATTCTGTGAGAGCGTGATCCCCCGAGCCGAGCCGACCCATTCGTGCCACAAACACAAATAGTTTCACTATTGATTACATATTTTTAATTTTATTTTTCTAAATTACTTTCTGTTAAATTAAAGCTGATTTAGTTTTTATATATATTCAATTTCATAATAATTCTAAGCGTAATCGTTATTACCTTCTAAGATTTTTAAACAAGAAATCATACAAAAACATATTATGATAAGATTCTCGTCTAAAAATAGTAACAGGAAAACGTTTGAATACAAATTTTAGTGTTGTAGGTAATTGTTGATTCCTCGGGAACAATATATTGACAATACCAGTCTAAGCACGTAGAAAAAATGCAATGCTTGAATACTGATCATCACGCTAATTGTCTGTAGACATTGTCTTATATACCTATTATTTGGTTAAATACACCCAGAAAGGAGTTTTCGCATGATTATATTTAACGACTAGCTCTTTGACATGCGTACGTGTACAAGATACAAGTCAATTCGGTTTAATGATTTCATAAGCATTTAGTTGCATGTTGCCACGCTTACCATAGCTGCAACGCTTGGCAGGCGGGTTGGCAACAGCAATATTTTATTATTTTGAGTCGTTCAGATCAGAAAGATGCCACCCAACACCTGTTTATTTCTTTCTATCGCCTCTTACGACACATGATATGGGGTTGTGAATACACTTACGCCGCCACTAGAGGAAACTTGTTCACTAATATTATAATATTTTTTATGTTTATTTTAAAAATAACGGATTACTGGTGTTTTAAAAGCATAAATCTTAAAACATAAATCGCATATGGATAATTATTAAATGTCAGAACGCTTATTAATTCGTAGCTCGTACAAACACTTATTACGTGCGGAATTAAGGTCCCGCAGATCCTCAGCCGAGCACAATTAATAAATTCAAATTAAAAATGAAGTAATTTAAACACAGTTATCTCTGAGTTTGCTTGTTTGGATAATAGTGGGCGACTTTCATCGTCAGCGACCAAAATAGGTTAATTGTATTACATAAGTATGTATAATATAAGTATCGCACTTACCTATCCCTTGCTGGAACACATTCTAAGGTAATTTTGCTCTTGGTCGGTACGTCCAACATCTCCTCGCAAGCCTTCAAGAACTGCGCCGGCACGCATATTTTATCTGTTCACAAGAGTGACATTGTTTATTTCGGAACAGCAATAATTAATAATTTAATCGTAATCATATATCCTACTTCGTTTGTGAGGATGTATGGATGTTTGTTACTCTTCTACGCAAAAACTACTGAATGTATTTCAATGAAACTTTACAATAATATAGCTCACACATCAGAATGACACATTAATATAGATGTTGTGTAAATTGGTCAAAATATAACGATAAGTGTTAAGTAAGTCGGAAAAATCTGTCATCTGCGAGCTATTTTGGCGTACGCAAAAACTGTAAGAGTTACACAAATATAATGTATGGTGGTACCAAAATACTAAAATAGTGAACCATAAATAAAATAAAATTTGATACTTTATTTCCAATGCACATTTTGCAGTAACAAATGGATTTAATCAAAATAAATACTTTACTCGCTTCTTGGTATCGAGATAGTTCGAGTCCCGGGGAAGGAAATAGGATAGCTTTGATCACGGAAATCATCACTAAAGAGGATGATGGAATTTACTGTGAAAGTGCGTTTATTGATGGATCACCTAATGGTTTAAAGTATAATATCTATGCGGACGAAGTCGCGGGCAAAAGCTAGTGTACTATATTTGTATTTTATAATATGTATATCTTCTATTTATAACCTCATAGTAAAATACAATATTTTTATTTTTATATTTATATAAGAAACAAAAAATTAAAATTTTCAAACAGTTCTAATCTTCGCGGATTGGAGCTAAGAACGCTGGCTGTGCTTCCTCGCTTGATCGCTACACAGAAAAAAAAAAACAGGCCTTTTATCTTCTGTGGCGACGACCAGTAGTAGACTTGCGGATACAGTTCCTCCACGGACGAATAATCTCTACAACTAATTGCACAAATATGTCATAATCTCTCAGACACTAATTACTTCTTTTACATTTTCATAAAATAAACGTATTATTCGAGATTAGTTCTTTTTTAAGATACAAATTCATGTTTTAGATACAAAGACATTTTTGGTTTTTAAAGCAAAGCTAATATTTAGGTATGTGTTTTCTATAGACTTTAAAACTGAAATCCTACCTATGATATTTCCATATTAAAGGCTATGGATGAAAAGCATCATCTAAAGAGAAAAATATGTGCATTCCTTTGAAAATTATAGGAACACAAAGTGGTTTAAATATTTTAAATTATACTTAAACTTGTATAAACAAAGCAAAATTTAAATTATCGTAGGCTAAAAGGTTAACATTAAACATGCTACTTACTTTTAAATACATATTAAAATTTTAATTAATTGATATATAGTATGACATAAATAATCTATCAAATAGAAAAAGAACCACTATTAATAATTATGTACATATGTATGTATTAAAAAATTATAATATTTAATATTTCTCCAAAAATCATCGAAATTTTACTATATACATCATAAAATAAGCATCAACTGCCAAAGGAAACCAGATTGCTCAAAGCAATGAGCAAAAGTTTTTCTTTAAATGGTCGTTAACGTCTACAAACCAAACCTGTTCATGGTTCAAAATCTTTGCAAAATATATTAACTGTGGTGCATATGTTTGTATTAGCATAATAAAATATTATTTTTGTTTTTCTTTTCAATAGCTTCCATTTATAAAATCATACTTACTCAACCCAAAATAAAAAACATAAAATGGTTGATATTTTATAGCTGGTCAGATCGAAAAATAATATGCACTTAAAAGTAAATTACGTAAAGTTGTTTTTACTAGAAGCATAGGTAAATAAAAATGTAAACATACATGATGACTTGGCGTTGACATTTACACAGATTAAGGCACAAAAAACTAAGAGATATTTCAAAGTCATGGTCATTGTGACCATCCGCGCCCGAACGAACACTGAGCTGGTCGACAACATGACAACTACTTTTATATTAATTTCATGTTATCTTTTAATGTGATTATTGGATGTGGCTTTTATAAAACGCCTATGCGAGGTGCTCTATCGTTTTAGTCTTTTTAGGGTACTCTCTACTAACTCGACAATGTTACATGTTTATATAGTCTTGAAATACTAATGAGTATTAAAGCTTATTGAAATAAATTAAAAGCTACTCGTATGTGATGCGAAGCACTTAACAATTTAGCCAAATCATCTTTATTTAAGTAAAAATATAAATGCAAAATATTTATTTATTATTTGCTATGCAGGATCAGCAGGATGCAGGAGAGCCGTGGCTAAGCGTTCGCTGTAATTTTCACAGTACGCGAGGCGGGTATTGTGAAATTTACAGCGAGCCGGCACGCGACCCGGGTTCGATCCCGTTCGATTCGAAATTGTTAATTGCAATTTTAAGTGCTGATTTACAACGTGTTCGGCGGTAAAGGAAAACATCGTAAGGAAACCTGCATGTCTGAGAAGTAAGGAAAAAAATTATTTCGAAGAAGTGAAATTGGCCAACACGCATTAGGCCAGCGCAGCGGACACTTCCTTGCCTTAAAACCCTCAGAAATGAGAGGAGGCCTGTTCCCAGGAGTGGGACGTATATAGGTTGTACCTTTATGCAGGGTTATGCTAAATGAAATTTATGTGATTTGACTAGCCATCAATGTTGTAAAAAATATCTAAGTATGCATGCAAGTCATAAAATCATTCAGAAATTTTTCGAAATATCTAAGTATACATGCAAGTCATAAAATCATTCAGAAATTTTTCGCATAAGGTATACTTACAACTGACCCCAAATTACAGGACTGGATTATCTCGGTCATATTTATAATTAGCCGGATGTAATATAAAATGTATTTAAAAGCTTAAGCCCTTGTAATGTATCAGGTCTGGACCGATCTGAATTTTTAATAGATTTTTGGATTTTAGTGCCTATTTTCCAATTTTGCAGTCAGCGGTGATATGGATAGCAAGCAATTTCCACACGATATTTACATCCCTGCGGGACAGTAACAGTTCAAAAAAAAAAGAGCGCAACCACGGCTTTTCCTGCCACCAAGGCAGCGCCATTTAGGAATGAGGTGAAATATTTGATAGATTTCATAGCGGGGGAAGTTAATTTGTTAGAAAATTATAGACATTAATGTTTCTTTCTGAAATATTGGTTATATTTTATATTTATTTGATTAGAAATGGATAAACCAAACTACGAATATTTATAAAAGTATAAGAATAAAAAAAAAAGTTAAAAATGAGTAAAAAATTAAAGGATACATAGAAGAAGCACCAAGGCATTGTTTTTGTATATTTATACACTAAAAACCGAAAAACTTTTATTTAAAACACAACTTTTCAATGATGATGACACTGTGTGACCTTCTGTGTAACAAAGAAGTTTACCTTTGTTCCACCTAGCGACATCTGGTGAGTGTAAGATTATTAGTCTCATTATGACAATTTATTTCATAAGATGTATCATGTACTCGGTCAATGAAAAGGTAATAGGCGGATGCACCACTGTGTTTGTTCCTTACTCAATAGGATAATCTGTTAGTAATTCCTTGTAAAGTGGTTAATATGGTCTGCAGGAGCAGGCTGCCGGTTAACGAAAAATGTTTATGATATTATATTATATTATAAATATTTTATGTTACCCGGAAAGTCCTGAAATAAACAGTTATACAAGTCAAAAAAGAAAAAAAAGACTGGCCGGTCATAAAACTAAAGAATTTTGTATATATAAAAATATTTTGTTTTGTAATTAGGTTTTTATTTTGTTAATATTACTAATAATCAACAAAAAAGAAGTTATAATAGTTAGTTTTTTTTTCTGATTTTAATTATGGATTTAACTTATTTTAATTTACCATTTTTATTAATACAAAAAGTGTTAGTGACAGAAAATTTCAATAATTGAAGACATAAACCAGGGAGATTGAGGAGTTATGCGCTTAATTGTTTCAGACACGTTAAAGAACCTTTAATGGCGGCATTTTTGTCGATACTTCAAGTTTGCAGTAATGCCCAATAAAGAAATGAAAATAAAATGGATTGGATACATTGTAACAAATGTTTCATACAGTTAGAACAAGGAATTGTTTTACATTTAACATCATGTGGTCATATGTTTTGCAACAACTGCTTGGGCGATGGTTCGTTTACTTAATTTATAATTCCTATTTTATTTTAGAATTGACAAATCTCATAACTTTGTTTATTTATAGGTGCGAAACAAAGTACTTGTTTCGTATGTCGAGTGCCTTGTTCCACTATGAAACTTGTTCCCGACGTAAGTATGAGATTATATTAAAATAATTATTATTCATATTTTTCTTAAGCTTTAAACTGTTTAAATTTTAGATGAATCCCGAGGTACAAGACTACTTTACTGATCCAGAAGAAATAATCAGAAAGTCGTGTGAAGTGCTGCAATTTCAGAGACAGCACAGAAGACGGTTGTTATCGTATTTATTACAATCGGTGAGAATAACATTTTGCTTGTTTTTGAGTTAGATATTTCTGACAGCCGTTTCAATTGATATTTAAGTTTTGGAAGCAATTAGAGCCATATAAAATATTAATTTTGGTTTGTTTTTTTTAATTAAATGTTTAACTTCAATGATAATTGTGCTATTTTGAATGAAAAAGACTATTTTATAATAACAATAAGAAAATTTTAATATTAATGACTATGTATTAAGTTTTAAATGTATGAAAATAAAAATTAAATATTAATAAGTTTACATATTATGTATCAATATTTGATTTAATATTTATGCGAACATTCTGTTTTAATAGATTGTAGGTAATTTATTAAATATATTTACCTATAATCTAATACGTAGTACGAAGATTTTATTATTTTTCAAAAGCCCACAACAGTTCAATGCTGGACACGGCCCACTCCTATTGCTCAGAGGATTTGCTGTAATCTTCAAGATAGATAGATGGTTTTGCGAATGCAGTACCATACGTCTTCTTACTTTGAAGCCATAACTCGTGATTTGTCTAGGTATATCACATTTGCAAAACGTTTATAACGCTATTAATCGGAGGATATAGGATTAGGCTGTGTACTGATCAAAGTAGCAGTCTTATTTTTGATGTTACATGGTACATGGTACGGGTAGGTAGGCTCCTTCATCCTTGCCCTTTGCGAACTTATTTCCTCTTTAAAAAAAAGGTAATGCATGTGCCACAGCACTGTGCAATTAATATCTTCCGGCAATATTCGGAAATTGTCGCCTAATCGAAAAAAGATAAATGCAGCTTATGGAAAAAAATAAATGTCCTTCAGTCGATTAATTGCCTATGTTTGCTATCCATAGCTGCAATTTAACAGACACAGGCCTACACTCATCGTAGTATTGTAATCTCGATTTTTTTTCCATAGGACATGTAGATTTTTTCATTATGTTTCCTCGCTGGCGTGCACAAGGTAAAAGTGAACGCAAGTTTCAGTGGTGCCGGCACCGGCAATCGAACTTTTAATACATAGGGTGAAACCTCATCCCTTGACTTTACACGGTTTATATGTATAAACTTTCTTCTCTTTTCTTCTTTATTTAAGAAAAATATTACCTCGACGCTAGGATTTTCTCCTGTATCATGGGGCAGTTTACATCTATAAATTTCACAAGGACAAATATCCAGACACGGATCAATTTTTGTAGCCATACAAATACTTGTTCCGTGCGGAATTCGAACCCGCGGCCCTCAGCGCTGCAACTCATTGCTAAGCCACTGCGCCACGTAAAAATAAAAAGTCAAGTTTCACAGCCTATAACGTCCCACTGATGAGCATAGGTCTAATATCTGAGAGATTTATGGAGCAATTAATCCGGCGCGCTGCTCCAGTGTCTGTTGGCGGACTTCATATAATATTTTATTGCTCACACATGCAGGTGTCCTCACGACGTTTTCCTTCACCGACGAGCATGTGGTAAATCAGTGTTTAAAATTGCCATTAACAATTTTATCAATAACAGCGGGCTTCAAACCCGTACGTCTCATCTGTTTTTAAAAAGTAGAAGAAGAAGATGAATTTTGTGGACAAAGGTATGGTTACATACGCATACATAGTGTCCGCGCATTGTTTAGCACTCTTATCTAGTGAGAGATTCATTTGTGTGGCATATTCTATTATTTGTGCGTACACCTGGACACCCCAACATCTATATATAATATTATGTGTGGGTAATTAACTTATAATTTAATACGTAAACTTTGACTAATTTCATTAAGGCATTGTAAACAAACGCGGCTCATCTATTGGGGCCTCAATTAGGACTTTATTCCATTACGTTTCTCGAAATTTAATTAGCCTTACGTACGAAATTCATTTTCAGCAACCTTTCCAGTCTAGTTTTAGTATGATTAGATCCAGTGCTTTTAAAAGAACGAAAGGCAGTAAAAGTAGGGTAACTTTTTAAATATATAATAGTGAAAATTAAAAGGTGCATGTTTTGTACAATTTAAAATTTAACTAAAACTATTTTTCAGTTTTCGCCGGGTTTTTTTGGTGTTTTATTTAACTTAAGTGGAGGGAGGGAAGGGGGTTTATTTTGAGGTTATCTATTTATTAAACGACCTTTCTAATAATACCCTACTCTCGCTATGGGAAAATTATTTAATATTTCATGTGACATACCCTAATGTTGCCTGTTTTGTAAATATCAAGAGTCGGTTATGTTCTAATTGAAAAATAACATAAATTAAAAAAAAGACAACGTATTCGGACTACGGTAGAAAACTAATAAGAAACACAAAAATCAGTAGCATTAACCATAAACACAAAGTTCATCATCATCATTCATCATCATTACAGCCCTTCACAAGTCCACTGCTGAACATAGGCCTCCCCAAGGAATGCCACAAAGCACGGTCCTGAGCCACCCGCATCCATCGACTTCCTGCATGTCTTACCAGGTCGTCACTCCATCTAGTGGGGACGCCCTACACTTCGTCCGCCGGTACGAGGCCGCCACTCGAGAACCTTTTTCCCCATCGGTTGTCGGTTCTTCGAGCTATATGGCCGGCCCATTGCCACTTCAGCTTACTAATCTGTTGGGCTATGTCGGTCACTCTGGTTCTACTGCGGATATCCTCATTTCTAAGTTTATCACGCAGTGAGACCCGAGCATAGCCCTCTCCATAGCTCGCTGAGCGACCTTGAGCTTCCTCATCCGGCCAGCAGTGAAGGACCACGTCTCAGTTCCGTAGGTCATCACTGGCAACACGCACTGGTTGTACAGCCTCGTTTTCAAGTTTTGAGGTATACCTGACGAGAAGATGTGCCGTAATTTCCCGAACGCTGCCCAGCCGAGTTGAATCCGTCGATTGACCTCTCGGTCGAAGTTGGACTTACCTAGTCGGACTATTTGTCCCAGGTAAACATATTCGTCAACAACTGAGCTTAGTGCTCCCAACAACTACCGGCATAGGTGTGACATGGACATTAAACATGATCTTTGTTTTGTCCATGTTCATCTTAAGACCTATCCGTTGGGAGGCACTATTGAGGTCATTGAGCATAGTGCTTAGGTCCTCCAGCGATTCTGCCATAAGGACTATATCATCGGCAAATCGAAGGTGAGTGATGTACTCGCCATTGATGTTAATGCCGTAACCTTTCCAGTCCAGAAGCTTGAAAACGTCTTCCAATGCAGCGGTGAAGAGTTTCGGGGATATAACGTCACCCTGTCTTACACCTCTCTGCAGTTGGATAGGTTTTGTACTCTGGTTCTGTACTCGGATAGCCATCGTGGCCCTACTGTACAAGCACTTCAGCACTTCGATATACCGACAGTCAACTTGGCACCGCTGAAGGGACTGCAGCACCGCCCAAATTTCGACGGAATCAAAGGCTTTCTCATAGTCCACATACGCCAGACATAGTGGCAAATTGTACTCCTCGGACTTCTGTACAATTTGCCGAAGGGTATGTATGTGGTCTATGGTGCTAAAGCCTTTTCGGAAACCGGCTTGTTCGGGAGGCTGGAAGTCGTCGAGTCTGCGTGCGAGACGATTTGTAATGACTCTCGAAAACAGCACGTAGACGCGGCTCAGAAGGGAAATCGGTCTGTAGTTCTTCAAGAGAGCGTTGTCGCCTTTCTTGAAGAACAAGACCACCACACTTCTGCTCCACGCCTCCGGTGTAGTGCCACCATGTAGGACGGAATTAAAGAGCTTCTGAAGGACTTCAAGTACCGGTTTTCCACCCGCTTTCAGAAGCTCCGCTGTAATTCCATCCTCGCCTGGGGCCTTGCCGTTTTTAAGGTGCTGGAGAGCCATTCTAATCTCGCTCAGACTGACGTCCGGGATATCATCGGAATAGTGTCGGATAAGACTCGCTCTTGGATCGTTACTCACACTTGCGTGTGGCTCCAACGATGATGTGTACAGCTGCCCATAGAACCTCTCAATCTCACTCAAAATCTCAGGTGTCCCGGAAACGACGCTGCCACACTCGGTCTTCAGCTTCGACAGTTGGCTCTTTCTGGCAGACAGATCTCTGGCAAAGACTTTGGAGCCCTGGTTCCGCTCGATCGCTTCTTCAATACGAGCTGTATTGAAGTTGCGCAAGTCCCGCCGCATGCATTTGGAGATCTGTCTGTTCAGTTGCCTGTATGCTATCAAATCTACTGAAGATTGCAGCTTCATTTCCGTCTAACAGCCATGAGATTAAGAGTGTGATCGGAGAGTTTTGTGTTCTTCTGCGGCGGGTCTTACAAAACTTAGCTCCGACCGCATGGACAGTTTCCACGAGCTTGTCATTCATATCGTCCACTGCATTGCAATCTTCTAGGCACTGAAAACGGTTTTGTAACTCGAGCTGAAAGGTTTCGGGACTTTGGATTAGAGCACGAGGGGACGGGCGTTAACTTCATTAGACGACACCTCCAACTTAACGTTTAGGTTCAGTGTGCCTCTAACCATTCGGTGATCGCTACCAGTTTTCACCCTCGCGATCACTGAGACATCACTGAACAGTTGGCGTCTAGTCGTCATAATGAAGTCAATCTCATTTTTGTCGAACCGTCGGGGCTCGACCAGGTCCACTTCCTGTGGGGCCGCTTCTGGAAGAAAGAGTTCATCATAAAGAGTCCTTCTTTCCCATGAAGTCGGCCAGCTGCTGGCCCCTTGGGTTCCGTTGCCCTAATCCGAATTTCCCTACTTTCAGCTCACCGTTCTCTCTTGTGCCTAGCTTTGCGTTGAAGTCTCCCATTAACACCGTATAGTGGGTTTTAGAGGAATGCATGGCTCTAGAGATATCCTCATACATTTCCTCCACCTCCTCATCGGGGTGCGTACATCTGTATGACCTTCAGCGAATACCGTTTGGTGATTCTGAGTATAAGGTACGCAACCCTCGTCGACACACTCCCAATCTTTACAACGTTGTTAACGAGACACTTGTGGACGATAAATCCGACACCTCCTTGGGACAGATGGTCGCCCTCCCGGTGATAGAACAAGTTGCCGGATTCGAGGATTACCGTGTCCTCCCCCTCTCTTCGGACCTCGGATAATCCTATAATATTCCAGCGCAACTTGTCTATCTCTTCTTCCAGCTCCAGGATCTTCTCGTCAGTCCTCAGAGTGCGTGCGTTATAAGTTGCCAGGTCGAGTCGTCGTAGGTGGCAACCGAACCTCCACCGGAGATTCTTAGCACCCCCTGCCCCGCCGTTACCATGGTCGCCACCGTAGCCAGGAATAGCGGGGCCGCCGGGGACTGGGGGCCGTTTCTTCGTCACTTTCTTCATTGGGGATATTGCCGTAGTTGCCACGCTTGGCGAGCGGGTTGGCAACCGCAGTTTTATTATTTGCTGTTATCAGAAGATGCTGCTGCCCATCTTCTGCCTCAGTTTCCTCTGTCGCCTCTTACGACACCCACGGGAAGATATGGGGTAGTGGGTATTCTAACCCGCCACTACGGGCGCATCACAAAGTTAGCATAACCAAAATATGGTAGAAGTATGGTTTGGCAGTACGAATACTTTTTTACGTGGTTACACTCACCATACGAAACACAGCAGCATTGAGTTGCTATTGTTGTTATAGTTATTGGTCATTAACAATTTGAACATAAATATTAGGTCCTTACATATGAAATTGGCGTTTTGTACGGGAGGAACATAAAGTGAATCTTTTTTTTGTAAAATATATTTAATTAATCAAAGTATGCACCGTTGTTATCTATGCACTTTTGCCATCTCATAGGTAGTTCATTGATCCCTTTACTAAAAAAACCATGGGGGCGAGAATCAATAAACTCTTTGAAGGCGGTTTGGACTGCCGCATCGGAGTTGAATTTTTTCCTTGTAAGAAGTTGTCCGAATTCCGGAAAAAATGGTAATCTGTTGGAGCAAGGTCCGGGGAGTACGGTGGATGTCGCAGACATTCCAATTGTAGCTCATATAACTTAGTGGTTGTTTGTTGTGCAGTGTGTGGTCTTGCGTTGTCGTGAAGCAGCAGTGGCCTAGAGCGATTGACCAATCTCGGTTGTTTAGCAGCTAGTTCTCCCTTCATGGTTTTCAGTTGCTGACAATAGATATCTGCCGTAATAGTTTGGCCAGATTTTAGAAAGTTGTAGTGAACCGACACCGGCGCTAGTCCACCAAACACTCACAAGTAACTTTTTCTGAGTCAATTTTCGTTTAGGGCAGGATTTGGCTGGGTCTCCAGGGTTCAGCCATTGCGACGAGCGCTTCCGATTATCGTACAGTACCCACTTTTCATCACAAGTAATGATTCGATTTAAAATTCCTTCATTAATGTGTCGGTTGAGTAAAGTAACACAGCAGTCGACGCGTGTTTGCAAGTTCGATTCACTCAATTCATGAGGTACCCATCGTTCAAGTTTTTTTACTTTCACGATTTGCTTCAAGTGGATTAATACAGTTTTATCACTTACCCCGAAGCCTGCAGCTATCTCTGAAGTGCTTTGTGATGGATCCGCTTCCACAATAGCTTTAATTCTTCATTTTCCACTTTGGTCTCCGGCCGTCCACGGGGTTGGTTCTGAAGGTTGAAATTTCCAGAACGAAAACGTTGAAACCAAAAACGTACCGTGCTTTCTTTTGCGATACCAGCGCCGTACACATTATTAATCCTTCGAGCTGTTTCTGCAGCACTGATGCCACGGTAGAACTCGTACTCGTAAATATACCGATATTTCATGTTTACCATTGTGCGGTAATAAGCGACGCCAAAGAATAAAATAATGAGGAAAAAACAAATGAATGACTGTTTTCAAAACTCAAATGTACCAGCTAAATGAATTTGTAAATTTGAACTTGGAATTCTTAACCAAAGAGAAGATATTTCAGATCAAAGTGGTCAGTACGACAAAACGCTAATTTCATTTATGTAAGGACCTAATATTATGATTATCTTTGGCTAAAAACTACATTTATGGGTATTATATAAATCTCTTATCTATAAACATTGTCATAGTACTCTTCTTACTTCTTTTTTATGTGGTAGTGCCACGCTGTAGCTATATTATGGTTGCAGCACGAAGGGGAAACATCACGCTTTCACAGAATAGCACCTTCAAATATCAGCATAATGTTTCTGAGTTGCGTATGTTGAGTTGTAGAGAGCCGGAGACCGTTTTTACTGGCAACGATCGATCTTAGTATTCAGGGGTGACAAAAAGTCGGTGCTAAGATATTATAGTGGGGAATTAGAGCCTCGACTTTAGAATCTATGTGGAATTTTATTTTTGGTCTTTGAAGTCGGCTTTTACTTTTTATTAAAAGTTCTATTTTTGATCCTTTTGAGTGAACTCTTTAGGGATAGAATTTATTACGATGACGGAGTTTAATCCGACAGCTCCGTGGCGCAGTAGCTTAGCAGTAAGTTGCGGTGCTGAGGGCCGCGGGTTCGAATCCCGCACGGAACGAGTATTAGTATTCCGGAATTGAGTATTCCGGGTCTGGATGTTTGTCCATGTGAAATTTATGTATGTAAACTGCCTCCACAATGAAGGGAAAATCTTAATCCTAACGTTGTTTTTAAATAAAATATTTCGCGAAGATACCGCGTAACATACACACAAAAAATAACATACAGTTGAAATGAAAGCCTTCCCCGTGTTTTGTTTTCAAAGTCGGCTTAAATTCCAAATTAACTTAAAGCGGAATATTATTAAGCTTTAAAGACACTACGGAACGTAGCAAATTCAAATTGTATTCTTTCATAATACAGGCTTTTAAAAAGTCCACTTCTGAACATGGGGCTCCCCCATAGATTGCCTCTCAGGGAATTTTGCCATATTTGCCTTGCTCGGTAGGTAGGTTTCACAACTGCTGTTTTTTATAGTTTTGAGCTGTTATCAGAAATATGCTGCTGCCTATCTTCTGTATCATTTCCCTCTGTCGCCTCTTGCGATACCCACGTGATATGGGGTAGTGGATTCTCTTACGCTGTCACCTACACGTCACATTATTTGACATATAGTAATTTATTAATGATGTCTACTGCTGATCATCTCTTGTTGTAGGAACGATTTGCCTTAATCGCCATACTTGGCAAGTGGATTGGCAATTGCATCACTAGACATCTCGTAACTTTGAAGCTGTTTCCTGTCACCGGTCTTAGTATGACTGTGATTGTTATATCGTCCATCTATCAGAAACCGGGAGATCTTCCTGGCATTTTACATAATTGTTTCTTATGACACCCACTAATGGAGTGGTGAATTCTCTTACGTCGGCATTACACGGCAAAACTGATAGTGTTATCAATCCCATTAAAAACTTACACTTTACGGGACATTGTTTAGATAATGTCCAATGGCCTGCCTAGAAACCTTTTTCTACCGACTTCAAAAGGAGGAGGTACTCAATTCGACTGTATGTTTTTTGTTTTTCTTATGTGTGTTACGTCATAACTTTTTTCTGGGTGAATCGATTTCGATGCTTCTTTTTTTATTTGAAAGCTGGTGCTTCTCATGTGGTCCCATATAAATTTGATCAAGGTCTGACCAATAGTTTTTGAGTTATTCTTAATAATTTATATTGAAGTCGGTTGTACAAAATTTTAAATTTTAAATTATGTAAGCAAGCGCTTTCAATCTTTAGGTACAATTAACTTAAAAAGTTAAAACTTATTTGATTTCTTCGTAAGAAGGAAGTTTGAAAGTCTTTTTAAGTATATTAAATAGCGCCCTAAAAGTATCGGCATTGTTTAGAAATTCAACATCAAACTTCGCGTATAAAAACTACTTAGAAGTTAGGTAATGCTTCTGAGAAAATTTGCCGAAAGTAAACAAATAAAAATGTACATTTTCTTTAAGGCTTCTCTTTGATGACGGATTGGAGTTTTACAACTTCCAATTAGGAGTTTGTTATACTTGGTAAAGTTGGAAATCTGTTCTACTTGTTTCTGTTCGTTTGAAATAACTATAACTTTAAATAGGCGACAGGGGAAAACCAGAAAAAATAAAAACTGAGGTTGCCAACCCGCCTGCTAAGCGCGGCAACTATGGCAAATATTCCACGTATGAGGCAATCTATGGGGGAGGCATATATTCACCAGTGCACATCTGTCTTGTTTCTGTAACTTTTGCTGTGGAACTTTCACTACACGCTTATTCCAAATCGTACCACAAATTCTCTTTATCGCCACCAGAGGTTAAATTCATCTTAGGTAATGTCCCATAGCAAAAACATAGTTCAAGCTGTAGTAGCCACATGTTTTCAAACATTAGTGGCTCGTGGATCATGAACAGTTATTTAGGTTTTTTTTTTGGTGTATAATAATTTCGTTCGATATTTAGGGATACGGTAAACTAAGTATCATATAAATACTTTTTTGTAGTCATTAAGAGATACAAACACTAGATGGTAAGTGGATGATATGGTAAAGAATCAAAATGCAGGTGTGTCACACTTGAGGACTAAGGTGGATCATTACCAGTAAAAAAAGTATCCGGTTTTAGACAGTCACCATCCAAATCACACGAACATTGTGCTGCTATTTACATAGATAGTATTTTGTGAGAGCGTGGCGATCATCGAGCTACGGCCATAAACTCTCTCTAATGGCTCTACCACGTAAAAATCTTTCTAGGTAGCAGGACTCCTATTCTGCTTAAGGGTCTGTCTGGCTGCCATACTTTACCTATTCCTGCCACGAAATAGTAGTGCTTGCACTAATGTGTTCCGATTGGAAGAGTATAGAGAGCTAGTATTATTACTGTATGGCATCCCATCTTAATCCTCAGAGGTGATAACACATCTGAAGCTTTCTTTGTTTGAAGCTGCAGATGTACATGGATTGAAATAGCTTCTTACCACCAGTTCGACTGTAAGTTCATTTTTCACTTTAGTTTTATAAAATAACTAGCCATCCGCCCCGGCTTCGCACGGTTGATTTCTGGATCTCGACAACAACGCCACCTAAGGGGTCCAAGTGTGAATCTAAACTATTGTCTAATCAACTTAATCATACACACACACACACACACACACACACACACACACACACACACACACACACACACACACACACACACACACACACACACACACACACACACACACACACAGCCGTTTAGGAGAAGTTCAGTCACATACACATGGACAGAAGAATTATATAATATATACTATGCATGTATTATACATATAAACCTACCACTTAAATCATTCTATCTATTGATGAAAACCGAATCAAATTCCGTTGCGTAGTTTAAACGATCTAAGCATGCAGGCGGCGGGGAGCGACTTTGTTTTATACTATGTAGAGATCTATGAAAATAGAGGTAAGCATCTTTTTCATTATTCTATGCAGACAAAGAAGTTCTACAAAGCGCGAACTGAATTAAAACGTATGGCGGAATTATGTCAGAGGCAACATAAACAACTGAAGGAGTATCAGAATATGATAAAGAGCTTGGAGGCACAGCTAGCGAATCAAACAAGTAAGTGGATTTTTTCTGCTGTTTTTATTAATACGGTTGACATAGTTACACGGTGACAACTTTGGATAGCTTCAGAAGCTATTTACTGCGGATGAGATAATAATGGCGCTACAAGTGTGTGCAAAAATGAAGTTACTTATTCTTACTTATTCACTACTCTGTGTAACGCGAATTTCATGAATTACCGTTACCATTACGAGTACCATTACAGCCTATCAAAAGTACACTACTGAACATAGGCCTGCTCCATAGATCGTCTCCTATTCGGAGGATATTTGCCATAGTTGCTTCTCTTGACAAATAAGTTGACAACGATAGCTTTATTATTATAACGATAGCTTTATTATTATTTTAATATTTACGAGGAATATGTTGCTGCCTATCTCATGTCCATCCCTCTGTTGTCTCTTACGACATTCACGGCACTGTATGGGGTAGTTTATATTTTTACACAGCCTCTTCACGGTGAATGTATTCTACATGTCATGTATTGATTAGTAAAAAACTTTTCGATACCTACAAGTATAAAATATTGATGTATCTCGTCCTTTATTACATTCATTAAATCTTTTTTATAATCACGGATATTTTCTTATTATGATAGTCTTAAAATTAGCCATCGCAAGCCTTTTTATTTGTTTAAAAATATAGGACTAATAATTCCAAAAATATTTTATCATTTGTGGTTTTAAATTATTGAAATATATTTGATGTAGAAAATCCGGGAGGACCTTTGTGACCTCTTATGAAAGTAGGGCAGATTCTATAGAACTCGGACGTGACGTTATCGACACTAAAGGAAGTGACATTATATAGCTAGGTATGTGAATTGTTATCACAGTAAAGGAAAAAGCTTTGGGATTCTTGGTATTTTTATTAAAAGTTATTTTCACCAAAAAGCGTTAAAATGTTTGCTTGTTACATTAAAGTTGTTTTAGAAATTCTAATGCACGTGTTGACGTTGAGAGATAATCTGTTTGGTCTCATTTGTGTAATAAGAGGTGATAAGCGAGATGTTAGGAACTTCTTGTGGCCAGTGTGATACACGACATATATACGACGACGATGATATAAAATATCCAGATCGGATATAGGGTGTAGCGTCAATGGCGACAGACGTCAGGCAACTGGTACAACGACCGCTATTATGCGTGTCAAGAGTAACACTGACATACAGAGAGTTTTTATATAAAACTGAAGAGACTAATTTACAGACCATCTGATGGTTAATGGATACGGCATTTCGTTGACACCTCCAGCCAACTTCAAACGAAGAAGGCAACTGTTGCGTTCTCACCTTTGGAGACTAAGATGGAATGCCTCACAGCCTGTAACACTGCATCTCAATACCCTTCAGACTGAAACACTGCTGTGCAAGCACTACTTTTTGGTGACAGAAATAGGCGAGAGGGTGGTATCTACCTAGGCGGACGCTTAAGCATAAAAGTAGCCTTACCAGCGAGTATTTTTTTTATATGGGTGAATATTAAAATATTCATTTTTATATTCACTTTTCAATGCACAATACTCTAGAAGCATTGGCGGAAGCTTCTTATATAAAACGCGAGCACATTTCAGAGCAAGCGTCGCCATTCAATATTCCCATCTCGCCGAGTAGCAATCTATCTCCCAGCTTCATTCAGACCACGCCCACGTACAAACGGACGGCAAAGAGCACGCCGTACAGCGTAAGTGTTTTTGTCAATTTATAAAAATCTTATATATATATATATATATATAGCTATTATATAGCTATTCGTATTGTAAACAACTTTCCTTAATGTTAATAAGCGAACCCATCACCCCATATTGTTTTGGTGTGGTATACCATAATATGTATATGGTGAACCACCTTACCGTATTTCTGCTATAAATCAGTAGTGAACTTACTAATGTTTTTGCATTTGTAGTCTGCGTATTGTGTGTAGGAAGAATAAATACAGACTGTGAGGCAATTTATTGTAGTTGTAGTTCTCAGGAGTCTCAGTCACGCACGCAACCACGCACATACGCACACTGTGTGTACACACACATAGTTTATGTATGTGTGTATGCAATACAATCGTATTGTATTTTTTTTATAGGATAAGTGTGACAAACGAGCACACAGTCCACCTGATGGTGAGTGGTTGCTGTGGCCCATAGACATCTACATCTATCCTCGATTACGCATCAAAATGCAGATGCATTGTCACCCGTGAGGACCAAGGAATGCCTCCAGTAAAAAGGGTCTCCGGTTCTCTACACCCACCATACGAAACACAGCAGCGTTAAACTGCTATTTTACGCTGGTATTCTGTGAGAGCGTGGTCCTTCCCCGGTCGAGCCGACCCATTCGTGCTACAACTATACTACTAATATAGTTGCAGCATGGCACACGTACAGTTAAACGTGGTAGAACGTTGAATAAAACTATTTTACGGATTTTATCGCGTTTAATTTACTATTTTAATTCCCGACGTTTCGGATAAGTATAGCACCCATCGTCACGGGGGACTGTACCCCGTGACCATGGGTGCATTAAATATATTATATTTACGCGAACACTACACATTGAATAAATAGTTTTATTCAATGTGTAGTGTTCGCGTAAATATAAGAAATCATTGTGGTAGAACGTTTAACTGTACGTTTAAACGTATTTTAGTTACTTATGTACTTCCTCGATTTGCAGCATTCGTTGTAGTCTTGCAGTATAAAATTTAAAACAGCGTATTTGGAATCTCAACAGCTTTTAATTAAGAACTGAAGTTCAGTTGCATAAGTTTTTAATTAGGTACTTTTCCATACTACTGCTTGGCTGTTATTACACAGCTGTTGCAGTCGAAGTTCGAGGAATAAAATTTGAAATACTTTTGCCCAATGTAAGGCTGCCATAATTGTTGGAACGCTGAACGGTATACTTGGAGTAGAAATAGACCATACCATAGATATATTTAATTTAAAACTTTTATAATGCGTAACAAAATTCTTAAAGTTGAAATTGAATATATTATTCTATTACGTGTTCACCGCAAGTATTTTGTTTGAAAAATATTATCCATAATTCACGTACCGGGATGACTGAACTGAATGAACTGAGGACTGACTTCTGATTTCCTGGAACATGGGGAAATAACATGTAGCGTACCGGGATAAAAAACAGTCCTAGTGTTGTGTCGCTAATTTGATGTCAAATTGATAAAAACTTGCTTCGTCGTAATGTGTTGCAATTATATTTCTTATTTTTGTATAATATACCTTGTCTCAGTAGCTAAAATGGACGTAATTTTAAGCCAAAATAAGCCGTGGCCAACTTTGGCATAACCGAGCGTCTAAACTCCTCAGTTCAATTCTTCCAGTAAGCAGCTTAAGAGCTTAAAATATCGTTTAAGACGATATCGCTGGGTACGGTATTTGCCAGCTGCAGTTACTGGATTAAAGAGTAAGGCTGACTCGTGAAAAATGTCACAGTTTTAATTTATTTTTGATTTGCATTACTTATCGATGATGTGGTTACTGGATTTAAAAAAGGTCTACTTGAGAAATATTTTTTTTTGTTATTATCCTTTATTCGGTTGGTCCGGGCGTGTATCTGGATTAAAATATTTATCGTAACTTGTTTTACAATAAAAAATTAAAACGATGTTTCTTATAATGTCCTCCAGCCAGTCTTAACGGAGACTAGCCATTTGCGTAGAACAGGATTTTAGTGTCAGTGTACAGTTGCACTTTCTTTATTTTCAATCCCAATGTCCGATAGGACTGTAATCCGAGACGATAGGAGAGTGATCATGCGCAGGTCAAACGACTTTACGTGTTTTTTGTACGGGGGTGAAACACTGCAACTTCCTTTTCTTGACAGTAAAACCCAATCACTGATTTTTGACCCGACCTGAGATTCGAACCCAGGACCAAATGATCAGCAGTCTCTTTAAGACCACTAGACCAACGAGACAGTTATGTTTCTAAAACGCTTACAGTAGTAATAAAGAACAAAATCCCACCTCGAAGATCGCCGTAGCGATCGCAAAGCCGTAGTATCCGTGAACCAGTTATTTTCGTTCAGCTGTAATCTTTAAAATTTAATAGAATTCCACATGGCGTGATGTATGATTTTTTTTATAGAATAGGGTGACAAACGAGCACACAGTCCACCTGATGGTAGCTGGATGCAGTGGCCCATAGACATCTACATTTATCTTCGATTAAGAATCAAAATGCAAATGCGTTGTCACCCCTGAGGACTAAGATGGAATGCCTCGTTTCCAGTAAAAAGGGTCTCCGGTTCTCTACACTCACCATACGAAACACAGCAGCATTAAGCTGCTATTTTACGCTGGTATTCTGTGAGAGCGTGGTCCTTCCCCGTTCGAGCCGACCCATTCGTGCTACAACCATAATATAGCTGCAGCATGGCTCTACCACGTAAAAAATGATGTGTTAGTTTTAGAAAATATATCTAGGTTTCGTATCTTGGGTTGTGAGTGTGCGTTAAAGTTGATTATAGAGAACAACCAAAATGTAATGATTCCCGCCTGGCGGTTGGATAAACGATTCGAAAACCGATGGATCTTAAATCATAATCTATATCTATATTTATATCTATACAAATAAATAAAATTGAAGTGTCTGTTTGTAATGTCAAAATAACAGCTTTTTAGTAAATGCATACGGTACTAATAACAAGAAAAAATTTTTAAATTTTCTGTCTGTCTGTCTGTTTGTTTGTTCCGGCTAATCTCCGAAACGGCTGCACCGATTTCTACGGGACTTTCACTGTCAGATAGCTGATGTTCTAAGGCATAACTTAGGCTATATTTATTTAAGAAAAAGAAAAAGAATTAGGGTTCCACGCAAAAAAAAAACCTAAATTACACGCGGGCTATGGGCAAGGGGAACAGCTAGTGTATAATAGATGCAAAATATTTGCTGCAACCACTAGTCCGTCTGTTAGTTAGATTATGATACAACTTCATCCATTGAAGTCTTGAACCTAACTTTGAACATATGTCCGTAATGGTGATTCAATATTGTCTCGTTAGTTATAAGCATACATTCTACAGTGTCAAAATAATGTCATCGAATTTATTGTATACCTACTAACGACCCGCCATGACTTTGCCTAAGAGAATCTTTTAATGTAGCGTTATTTAGCTTTAAGATAATCAAAGACCATTTATTTTATCAACTTTCGTTTTTTTTTTAAACCTTCAAGTTTTTCGGTTAAATATAGCCTCGTGGCATTGCTCTATGTCTATTTGTGAAGTTTTATTACAATTGGTTCAACCATTTCAAAGATTAGCCCGGAAAGACAGTCAGGCAGACAAAAACTTTAAAAATGTTTATTCATGTGTTATTATATTATATATTATATTATTTCTCATAGAGTTGTTCAAATGATCGCTATCTGGAAATCGAGTAATTAGAGTATTATTACAGAAAATTAATAGTCTTTCATAATAACCCATACATGCAAAAGAAGCGTTTTCTTCTGTTAAATTCTTCAAAATGAATCCAGTAAACTTTTAAGAATGTTTTGTTCTGTAAGTCGGATCAGTAACGTCGGATCAGTTTGATTCTTTAACGTCTCGCATGCCGCGGTGTTCTTTTCTCTCGAAGCCATTTGTCTGTATTATTGGATATATTGAGTCTCCTTATTGCTATTTGACTATTGTTTTTCTTGTTTTCTTGTTTATACAAAATTCGTCGAGTAAAAGAGCAAAACATTCCACTCAAAATAACGATTCTTAAATATATCGATTATCGTTTGGTATCTGGTGGTTTTATTAAATTTTTTTTTTCAATATTTCTCTTAACTGCTACTATTCTCTAGTTTGATTTTAACAATTTTATCCAAAACGTTATAAAAATCCTGAGGTTAAACAAAGAATTCCATTATGCAGTTAAACGTTCCTTTGGCAACTTCAGATCGCAGAGTCTATTTTTGGGTGTCAAGTATAGGAAGCTATTTCATCATTCATCATCATTACAGTCCTTCACAAATCCACTGCTGAACATAGGCCTCCCCCAAGGAATGCCACAAAGCAATTATAAGCTATTTATACATTTATTACAAAATAGCTTTCTGTACTTAAATTTGTGCAGCAAGTTTTGATTTTACTTTTTGGTAAATGTTAATTTAAAAATTGTCAATAAAATACCACTGCAATGTTGTACCACAAGGACGCTGTTTATCAAGTTTTCATTGTTTTATTATATAATTAAAAACGGTAATCCCATTATAAACTAATTTTAATTATGATACTACTAGATGCAACGAATACAAGCAATTTTTTTTACATTTGTATATTTGATTATTAAAACAAAAAATCATTTTAGCTTTAGCAGAGCTTGATGAAGATAAGACACTCTCAATTTTACAAACTCTATAAAACAAAAAATATTTTGACTTTTACTTTGAAAACTTTGACTTTGAAAAAGATGACAAACGAGCATACAGTCGCCCTGAAGGCAACTGAATTCTGTGACCCATAGATATATACATCTACCTTCGGCCAAGAATCAAAATGATCTGCATTTTGATCCTGCAATTTTTTGCGTTGTCATTCCTGAGGACTAAGATGGAATGCCTCGTTTGCAGTAAAAAGGGTCTCCGGTTCTCTACACTGACTTTACCACGTGTTATACCACGTGTGGCTCTACCACGTATAAATAATAAAATTAATATTAATTAATTTGATATTTAACATTAAAATAAAAAGTTTCGTCAATCGGAATAGTAAATATTTAATAGTTAGAGATTGCATTTACAAAGTGCTCATTTTAATACATTGTACCAATTCTTCAATAATTTATTACAATAGATATGATGTCTCAAATTTTGTTTCCAACAACTCATGTTGATAGCCGGCACACAACGAAGCAGGAAATATCTTAATGTTTGGGGATAACTTTATCGTTATTCGACATGGGATTACCGCAAGTGACGCAAGATATAGTAACATGTGCTATTTACTAAAACTAATTGTTTGACAAGAGGTTACATAAAATACTTTAAAATTATCAGCATATAATTATATACAAATAATATTTATAGATATGTAGTTAAATTTGCTGATGTTGTCATAGCAAACGTATCAGTCGAACCTCGTGACCCCGGCGAGGATAAGCAAGCATCGCTCCAGCGGTATCAGTGCTCAAAGCCAGGTAATTTTATTGACAGTTATTTCATAAATACGATTTAAGAAATATATATGGATAATTAACGTGTATATAATATATAATATATTTTATGTGTGAGTGTGTATAGGTACGTGTATGTATGTGTATTTTTGACTTTTATGTATATACTTTGAAATGTATATTTTGAGTAAATGGTTGATTCATTATTTTTTAAATGGAAAGTTAGCACCGATAACGGCGCGGGCGCAATAAAGAATCAATATTTATCAGCGCTGCTGCAGTACCTGCAGTAGCATATGCTGAGACGGAATTCTTTTTGGCATCGAATCACTCACTCTTGCTGAGGTTTATTTTTATTTATGTTTTCAATCTTGTACCTTGTATGTTTTTATGTTTTTTTACTTCTAAATCTATATTTTGTTGAGTGTATTGATGCTAATAAAACATATGTCTATGTCTATCTCTATGTCTACATATAATTCCTTCTTATTCATGATCAACTTGTGAACGTCCTCTACTGAACATGGGCGTCTCCTGTTCTAGGATTTGCCTTTTAATCGTCACGCTTGGCAGGCACTGACGTTCGTATCGTAGTGTTAGATTACTTTCACCTTTAATGCTACACCTCATCGCCGCCGGTCTGGGTATTTTAAGACTGGTTAAAAAGATTTTTATACTGCCATCTAATTGAAAGCTATGAAAATGATATTATCCACAGTACAGTACTTGCTGCCCCCAGCACCCTCGCAGTGCTATTACGATGTCACAAGACCACTTCCGAGTCATCGTCCTCCTCGGGGGTTACATAACTAGGCGTTCGAGGCTCCCGCCCAGAGCGTCTGCAACCCTGAAGGCCCCGTTTCTGGTAGGGGAACACCGTTTTCAAGAGGAGGGCCGTGACGAACGCCTTGGCGACGTTGTCTCCGCGCGGGATCCGCCCTCTCACGATCCCGCTCAGAAGCCTCCTTCTGAATCATAACAGATTCACAGGTGGCTACGGCTCTCCACGTCGAATTCCCGCTCAGCATGACCTACATGACTGCAAGGAGAGGTTCCGTCCAATGCGGTTCACCAGGATTGTCCACTCCCGTTCCCACGCTGGGCATACTGCGAGCGTATGGGAAGCGGAGTCCTGGTCCCGTCCACCACAGTGGAAACAGTTCGCCGTCGTCTCGCGTCCGATCTAACACAGAAAATCACCGAAGCACCCATGCCCGGTAATTATCTGCGTAAGTCTGTAGGTAAGTCTTCCTGTTCGTCGCTGCATCCAGGCTTCGAAGACCGGCAGTATTGCTCCAATGACACGTTTGCGTTCATAGCGTTCCTCGAGTCGAGTGCGCCATGTCGCTAGGGCGTTTCGTCGTTCCTGCCGTTTAATAGATTCGAGCGCCTCTTCTGGCTCACCACTCTGGCGAAGGGCACGGATTCGGTCGTACACCTTCGCGTCCATTTCCGCCAGTATATAGTGGTGGAAAGCGAGACAGGATTGTCGCCGCCTCAAAGGATATAGTGCGGTATCCTCGTACGATCCGTATGGCCATCCTCCGCAGGACACTGTAAATTTTAGTTCTACAGCGTTGGATGGGCAGCCTTTCTGCCCATACAGGCGCTCCATACAGAGCTACGGACCGTATAACTCCCGCATAGAGGCCGACGTACTTCCTCCGTTGGTCCCCTTAGATTGGGCAGCAGTCTATGCATAGCACCCGCCACCCTTTCGATCCGGGGGACTAGGCGCTCGAAATTTTCTTCGAAGCCCCAGCGACTGTCCAGGTGGAGACCTAGGTACTTCATGTACCTCCCACTCTGACTTCGGACCCACCCGCGGCCGCACGAGTCGGGTGGTTCCCGACTCGTGCGGCCGCGTTGGTCTTGTGAAGCGCTATTTCTAAACCCAACTCGTGGATTTTGGAGACGACGACTTCCACCCCAAGCTCGGCGAGCTACTTGGCCCACTCGAAAGTTATCCCGCTGGCGATCACCAAGGTGTCGGCGGCATAGCACACGACATTTACGCCAGCGGGAAGGTCGACTCGCAGAACCGCATCATACGCGAGGTTCCACAGTAGTGGACCCAGCACCGAGCCCTGTGGAACCCCACGTTTGATCTCCCTCCGGATTTTTCTACCATCTTGCCGCACGTACAGAATGTACCTGTCGCGCAAGTAGTCCCAAATAATACCTTGCAGGCAGGGGGGCACCTGATGATGTACCAGTGTCCTCCTGATTGCGTCCCAGGGTAGAGAGTTAAAGGCGTTGACGATATCAAGACTTATCGCCAACGCCACGCCACCCTGTGATACTGTTTGTTCCGACAGGGAGCGGACGCGCATAATCGCATCTACAGTGGAACGCTCCCGCCGGAACCCAAACTGGCTGTCAGCCAAATCGGGACCGACGCGCGACAGATGCCCGCTGAGCCGAGTGGCAACTATCCTCTCGAAAAATTTGCCAATTTCGTCCAACAGGCATATGGGGCGGTACGCAGAGGGAGAATCAGAGGCCCTGCCCTCCTTCTTCAAGAGGACCAGCCTTGCCTCTTTCCAGGCTGTGGGGAACTTGGCACACCGCAGACAGCGTTTAAACAGCTGTCTGAGCCTGTTCCCCAGGGCAGCCAGACTCAGCACTAGGGCCCGGCCCGGGATTCCGTCGGGCCCCGGTGCTGTGTTCCGGACTTTTAAGCGGCTAACGGCTCGGTCCAACTCCTCGACGGTCACCCCCATCTCAAGTCGCCACTCCCATGAAGACGGCAGGTGACCTTCGGGACTTGACCGGTCCTCTGGGAAGAGCGTGCTGATGACCCTTCCCAGAAGATCCGGATCGAGAGACTCCGTCAAAGGGGGCGACCAGGTCTTACTCAGACCATCCAGTATGGGCGCCCCTAGGGATCTTTGTTGAGTCCTTCCAGAAGCTCTTTCCAGGACCGAGGCGTTGGTAATGGCGATTTGCAACGCCTTTGTAGCCGCTCGGTATGCCCCGTAGAGTCTGGCTATCTCCTCATGCGAAGCTCGCCGTCTTTTCCTTCGGGCTCTAGTGTACTGGCGCCGACACCGCAAGCAGAGTGCACGGAGCCGTGCGATTTCTGCCGACCACCAGTACACTGTTTTGCGCTTGGGGCGACTGGTTTTGGGCATCGACAGTTCGCAAATTTGCGCCATCGTACCCCGAAACCAGTTCGCTTCTACTTCAGGATTGGACTGAACCTCTTTGGCGTTTTCTGGCCTGGACGCGACGATGACGGCGGCTTCGAGCTTGTCTCGGTCGAGCCGCTTGAGACACCAACGGCGCGGTGGGCTGCTCTCTCGGCGACTGGGGTTACTGTCGGGCTGTCGAAGTGCGACATCGAATACGATGTGGCGGTGGTCAGACAAAGTGACCGCCTCCTCCGCCACTCGCCAGCCCTACAGCATTTGCATTGCAGGAGGAGTTGCCCACGTAAGATCCACGATGCACTCTCTCTGCCACCGTACACATGTGCTTACGGACCCCTAATTAATTAATCGGAGGTCCAGCCCTGCTGCCCATACCATCACTGTCGTCTCTGGGGTTGCCCCAAGCCCTTGTGTGGGCGTTAAAATCTCTCAGAGCGATCAACGGACGAGTTTGACATTCGCGAACACAATTCGCCACCTCGTCTAAGTACGCCTCGTAGTCGGCAAGGGACTTATTAGGAGAGACATAGCAGCCTACTATGGCCAGGGGGCCCCATTGCACTGCAACAAAGCCCTGCCCTCTTCTCAATAGAGTACAGGGTGGGGCACCTGCACTCTATTGTAGTGTCTCTCCACCCCCAGTAGATGGCGACGGGCCCGATTCGTCACCGAACCAGCGAGGATGGTCGGGGACGGCATAGAACTCCGCTACTACAGGGCAACCTGCCACTCCGTAATGGTTTTCATAAGCAGTTGCTGCGCATTGCGGCAGTGGTTCAGATTGCCCTGGAGGACTTTCAGAGGCGCGAATTTATAACTAAGCCACCTCCATAGCCTAGCTAATACTCGGTGCAGCGACAGAAGTCGTTGTGGCCGCCTTGCTGGTGGTGCAGATATCTCACCATTCTTCCTTCCCTTTTTTGGGAGTTGGGATGCACTTCTTCCTAATCTGTGGGCAGCAGAATGCCCGACATCGGAACACAGGGGACATTTTAGTGCCGACGCAGTGCATTGTTTCGCCCTGTGTCCTTGCTCTCCACAAGTATAACAACGTGCGCCTCTGTTTGTTTCACTGGAGCACCTGCTGGCAACGTGCCCCCTTTCTAGGCACCGAAAACAATGCATGGGCCTGGGCTCCAGTAATTCAACTCGAGCAGACCCCCAGCCCACGCGCACTCGCCCAACAGCCGCAATCTTGCGGACTGCCGTGACTGGGCACCGCACCCAGCATGTCCCCATGCTAGTGGGATTTCGGCGGATTTCCTCGACTTTTATGTCATCCACCGAACAATCTCCTGCCTCAGCCATAGTCGCCACAACCTCCAAAGTGCTGACGGCGTCGTAGAGGTCCCTCAGTCGAACGTTTGTTGTTTGTTTTAACTGGCCGATTGATTCGCACGTTTAGGTCTGAGAGAACCTAACGCATTTTGGCCGCCAGCTTGTCCGCCTTCGCGCCGCAATCTGGACCCTTAATTTCCAGCAGGAGTCCTCTGGTTACCGCCCGCTTCTGGCGGACTGTTTCGATGCCAAAATCTGCCAAGTGTATTTTGGCCTTTGCCTCCTCCATTACTTTGGCATAAGTAACAGTGGAGCTTTCCGACACTGTAACTGTTACGGCCGCAGATGTTGGGGCACGCAATAATTTTTTGTTTTTCCGCCTCTATTTCAGGGTACCGGAAGGTGATGCCATCGTGGCGATCCGCTTTTTGGTGGCCCTTGATTTTTTGGGGTTTTTAGCCACTTCTACCCACGAACTGGCATTGGGCGGGTACCGGGTTATTCGATACCGTCGCAACCACAGGGGGAAGATCGACCAGCGGTGGGTAGGCAGGCTTCTTTTCCTCTTCGAACTTTGCCTTTTCGTCTTCTGTGGCTGCAACAATGGAGCCGATTGCAAAGGTGGTGATAGCCGTTGCGGTAGCGATAACTCACCTCGACTCGTACTGCCAATGGAGGTCGGATCACTCTATCGGGAAACATCTTGATCTCAAATATAGCCAGCTTTTCTTCGATTAGGGACCCAATACGCTCCATGAGGTCCCCCTCTCCGTGCTTGGCCTTGTGATATGCTAGCACCGGTCGATTGGACGTGGCTGCTGTGTTCGGTGGATGGGTCTTTTGTGTTTCCTGCTTGCGGAGGAGATAAATCTCCTCCGTTAGTTTTTCCGTTTCAGCCGCAAGGCTCGCAACGGAAAACTAACATGTGATCGCAATTCCTCGTTCTCCTTTTCAAGCCTTTTGATATTTTCGCTTGTCGTGCTCCTTCGCGCAAGTTCTTCGGTCGCCGCCTTTATATTACGCACAGCTAGCATTATACCCGAAGCGATCTGCTATCTTTTCAACGGCCTGGAGATTTATTTCGATTTGTTGGCCAAGCTCACTGTCACTATGCGTCGACATTTCGCGGGCCAACTCCTCTAGGTCCGGCAGGCTTTTCTTCGCCCTAGTGTTCGTGGGCGTTACGGAGGGGTCGAAAAGATCCTCCTCTGTTTCCTTGCCTGTGGCGGCCTCTTCTTCAGAGGCTGTGGCTGACACTGCCGCAAATTTAGCGGCCACAACCGCAACACTTGGGGGCTTGGCCTTACGGTTTCTTCCCCCTTCCGATGGGGCCGATTTAAGCGATATAGACGAACCATCGGACGCACCTCCATCGCTCTCAATCGCCTGATTTGCTGGCGTATTGGGGCGCTTAAAGCGCCCACGCTTTTCTCGTGTCGGCACTGTTGTACCACCCGACACGGCTCCTTCCTTATTACTTTGCCCCTTAGATGTTGTGGGACCCGCGGTTGACGCTTGTGCATCCCCGCGATGCAGTGGATTGCCCCCCCCCAGATACGATGGTGCTGCCACAGAGCCTATTAAGGCTGCTGGGGGTGGACTCCCCGCTTTTGGCGGGATCACCCTGGGGAATAGATTTTTTGTCGCACTGCATATTTTTTGGTTCTTTTTTTTACAGGGTGTGGTCCCTGAACCCCTTCCCCCCAAGGCTTGGGACTGGGCTCCCCCCAGCCATTCATCCCCTCGGCACCTTAGACCTTAGGATTGGGGTGATTTTTGAAGAGGTTTTCTTCCTCGCGGCCCTGCGGGCCCCGTGCCTGGGTAACGGACTTACGGGTTGTCCGGCATTGGTGCACTTGGCACATCGCCGCACAGAGATCGCCCGGCATCGGTGCGCTTGGCACATTACTGCGCGGGGTCACCCAGCTTTGGTGCGCTTGGCACATCGCCGCGTGTGTTGCATCCCCTGTCCGCTCTAATCAAAGAGCGATACCGGGAGCAACGACAAGCCTGTGAAGGCCCATCCCTTAGGGCATTAAGCCCCGGGAGTTTAGTCCTAATGGAACCAGGGGTACGCCAAACCCCGGCCAGTTTTGGTCCGCGTCGATTTCCCGCTACCACCCATATCTGGGTGGCGTTCCCTTATCCGCCACCTGGGGACGCGCCCGATGGGAGGACTGGCAACTCCACACGGGAAAGTAACAGCCTATATACGTCCCACTGCTGGGCACAGGCCTCCTCTCATTTCTGAGAGAGTTTTAGGGCAAGGAAATGTCCGCCACGCTGCCCCAATGCGTGTTGGCGAACGTCACATGTCTTTTAAATATTTTTTTTCTTATTTCTCAGCATGCAGGTTTCCTCACGATGTTTTCCTTCACCGCCGAGGAAGTGGTAAATCAGCACATAAAGTTGCAATTAACAGTTTCATTGGTGTCGGCGGGGATCGAACCCGGGTTGCTCGCGTGCTGTGTTTACAGCGAGCGCTTAGCCCCTGAGCTACCATGGCTCTCACGGACATAAGTATGTCGGAGCGTCTATAAAATACCGGTTGGATCGAGGTGGAATTGAGGGTATATCGAGAAACCCCCACTTGTTTGTGCAGTATAAAGTGGACGGTATGCGCCGTGCGCGAGAGATTCCGCTTAAGTCATTCTACGAGTGAAGTCATTCTACGAGTGCTAAGATAGTGTCATGGTTCTGTTCGTTGTAGTAATTCTTCTAGTGCAGGCAAGGAGGATTGGTGTTGCTGAGAAGCTGCCCTGTGTTACACTGAGATAAGTAGTGTTGCTGTTGGTTTGCATACTTTGGTGTTATCATGTAATTACGTACCTCGCGTTACACTGGTGTGTGATCGTGGCGGGGACGTGTTACGGTGTGGTCAAACTGTAATTTTTCTATACTGAATGTATAGTGCGTTACGTTGTCTTATTAATGATAATCATTAATTGCGTAAGCAAGAGATCAAGTTAAACATCCACACTCACACTTTTATTCTTTATAACAATTAACGCTATCCTGATGTATTTTCGAGATCAAAATTGGAATACTCTGTTGTAATCTCCGACAAGCATAATAAAATTACTTTATCGCTGGTTAAGCTCTATAACAGTTTTAATGCGTAGAGAACACTTGCATCATCGCTTTTAAATTTTATTTTCCTGTTATCTAAGCGTCGATATAAAAATGGGATATCATGGGATTTTCTTGGTAGTAAATTTTATTCAAATGAACTATTTAAATGTTTATAGTTACTTAGTCTAGATAAGAAACTCATTCGGTGAACCTTATTTGAATAACTGTTATTAACTGGTTAAAGCTACGTTTAAGACATATCAACGAATTGGGAAATAATGATTTTCTTAAAATAAAATGTGTAAAAAATAGCAGGATGTAGACTTATATGTGTATGTATATATTACACAAATGTCTGATACTATTGACTTTCTGAATAGATGAACAGACTTCTTAATATATTATGAGTAAAATCAACAAAATAAGTATATTTTATTTAGTTAATTTTTTTTTAAGAAATGCAACACCTTATCTTACGATCTAATGAATACTTATTGAACTTACAACGCCCATTCTAAAAAGTGCATGCATCCTTATATAAAACACAGAAATCACGGAGTTTAAAATTACATTATTATAATGAAGAAGTTAAATTTATTATTTACATATTTTTATTAATTATTTACTTAAAGGATTATCGTAGGGCTTAATTTAAACAATTTTTTAAAATATACTAGTACTCATATAAAATTGTTAATTTTGACTGGCCCATTGTCTTGAATAAAGCATTATAGTCTGTTTCCGATCAGACTAGATAGTATTACATTTGTATTATTGTTAGGAGATAGGTTAGGAACGGGTTTTTTATATGCGGGTAACACATGTACATTATACACATGTACGTGGTAGAGACACGCCGCAGCTATATTATTATGGCTGCAGCACGAATAGGTCGACTCGAAAGGGGAAGGATCACGCTCTCACAATTTTTTTTTATATAGGATAAGGGTGACAAACGAGCACACAGTCCACCTGATGGTAAGTGGTTGCTGCGTCCCATAGACATCTACATCTATCCTCGATTACAAATCAAAATGCAGATGCGTTGTCACCCGTGAGGACTAAGATGGAATGCCTCATTTCCAGTAAAAAGGGTCTCCGGTTCTCTACACTCACCATACGAAACATAGTAGCGTGAAGCTGCTATTTTACGCTGGTATTCTGTGAGAGCGTAGTCCTTCCCCGGTCGGGCCGACCCATTCGTGCTACAACTATACTACTAATATAGCTGCAGCATGGCTCTACCACGTAAAAAATACCTTAATAGTGCGTCTCGTATGCTGAGTGTAGAGAACCGAAGATATTTTTACTGATAACGAAGCATTCCGACATAGTCGTCAGGGTTGACAATCGCATCTGCATTTTAATTTCAATCAATATGTCTGTGAGCTACACCATCCTATTACCATCAGGTGAATTGTGTGCTCGTTTGTCACAATACGTAAGTATATATTATATTAAAACGGTTGAAAAAAAGTCACCTTTGAAATTATTGTGCAATTAACAACATTTGACTCTTTTTACTTAACTTTATATTTTGCCATTTCCGCATAGTATTTATTTGACAATTTTATACACTTTTCAGAGATCGAATACATCCAACAAAATATCGTCGACAGTGTTCACGCCACCTACACCAGAGTCGGCCGGGTACACCAATTTTTTAAAGAATCTCTAATGGTATTTGAAATAATCGAGATGACGCTTGCGATGCTGATGCGAATGATATTTATCATTTTATATATCCCTCATCATCGTCTTTAGCCTGCGGCAGTCCACTGCTGGATATAGGCCTCTCCCAAGCCCAAGGCGCCACTTAGCCCGATCTTCGGCTTCACAAAATCCAGTTGCTGCCAGCCGCCTTGCGCAGATCGTTCCACACTGCGTTTATCTAACGCGGTCTCCACCATTGCCACTTCAGCTTGCAAATACCCACATCACATACATCCCTACATCACATACATGGCTACATCGTGTATATTCCCTCGTATATTCAGCTATCGCGTTTTAAATGGTCAATATACTACCCTTAAAAATAATGCATCTATAAAAACTTTAAATATCGGCATTTTGATGATCAATAACTGTTCGTTTTAGTTTAGTATTTTGACATTCATCTTATAGCATATATTATTTTACTCTTTGTTTTTTTTATAAAATGTAGCAATATTTATATTATTTACTGTTACGGCCGGCAGCTGCTCATCCCAGGAGTAAAATCCTTTCGGCCCATAAACGAAGAAGTTACAGGCAGATGCCGATCGGGCGCTCTAAACGCCAAGGGTTAAGTTTATAATCACATTAAATAATCGGGGGGGAGCGTTACAATTATTTTACAGAGCTTACTTACCTCTATTCAAGGCGACTGGTCCCTTAGGATTCGGTCAGGTCTCGTATGGATGTGTTGTGCTAGAAAGTAAAGGTCTGTGATGTGTAATTGGGTGTGGCTGGTAGTGTTATTGACCTTATTTGACCGTTCCCCCTGCAGCAGTTCGGCCCTCAGCTCCTCTCCCAGCTAAGGTCCCCCTCAGCAGTCACTTTCTTCCTTTGTTACGATTGACTCGCGAAAATGAACACCGAACGTACGGATCAAAGGTCACCGTTATTTCTAGAATATTAACTACCGCACTAGTAACTAATACAGTCGAATCCATTTATAAAGATTCTGCGTTAAACCTAAAGTCCCTGTAAACTCTCAACACGAGCCACCACCCCAGTGGTAAATTTACTATAAGCGCCTAACATAAAATTAGATCTAAGAGTTCCTATCAAAACGGACTGCCTTCTC
The DNA here is from genome assembly GCA_029286625.1 of Parnassius orleans. Lineage (NCBI taxonomy): Eukaryota > Metazoa > Arthropoda > Insecta > Lepidoptera > Papilionidae > Parnassius > Parnassius orleans. Next base: position 3,186,811 of record JAGSMP010000137.1, read on the forward strand.
TCTCGACGCGCAGAAGACATCTAATCTTTCGCCTCGACCCCACCGTTGGGAAGTTCGGACGTTCAACCCGCACGAACTTCATCCCGTATCAGCCGAGCGGAGCGCCATCTAACGTCGATGCTGACACCAACGCTTTTGCGTAAACAAACCCCCGTCCCGGACATAAGGATTTAGGTCCGCGAGCAAACCGGTCAGCGTGACACGGTCGCGACGGTAAGTTGCAAGATCGAATCTACAACCAAACTAGGCTACCTTACGCACCCAATCAGATCTTGCAACCCTGACCAACGCCTCAAAATTACAGCCCCAACGTGGGCTAGCTGAGAGTTGAACTGATGCCCTTCCTGGTCATCGCAGCACATAAATAAGTCCTATTCCTAGACAGAAGTCAGACGACCTCCTTCAATCACCTATCTGCGCTCCTATGATTAGTTCCGCAACTCGACCGGATCAGGTCTGCAAACAGCGACGCGACACGAAGCGGCCCAGAGGGACCTTCAAGCTTCAGTGCAGAGAGCACCCCCAAATTCCCCATGAACGTCGTCTGTGGAGAGCTGAACGAAACGCACAGAAGGTCCCTAGCAGGTGATCCTATGCTCATATTTCAACTAATTTTCAACAGCATCAATGTTCAATTACAGAATTAATTAAAACAAGTAATCACCGATGCACATAGGTCAACTTGGCAAAGTAAACAAAACAATAAGCGTAAGGGACAGCCCTATTTCTTATTTCAAATAAATATCTTAGACAGTGCCAATGAAATCTAAACCAAAGAGAATTTACTCTTATTTCCCTTGGCAACCACAGGGTTATCTAATTTCAATCTTCCTTATCACAAAGCAAAATGATTAAACACTATCACAAATATATACATAATTTTCAAAATAGAGCGCCATTCAAATTTCAAATGAATTCAAACTTCCCTTCAGCACAGGCGCGACAATCAAATACAATTACAAGCCTACGCACAAGCATTCAAAAAGGGCACACAATTTAATCTCAATTTTCCGTGCAACAATAAACGCAGTGATCAAATGTATTTACAATATGTTTTGTGCAGCAGCATTTAAAGGAGTATTTTAAATTCAATTCTTAATCATAACTGCTACAATATGAATTTCATGGAAAACCCAAAGGCATTTTAATTTAAATTTAAAGAATTTTTAACTAAGTGCTCGACCAAACTAAATCTCATACCCCTTGAGAGCGTGATTCAACGCTCCAGGGGCCCTAATCTTCCACCACCAAGGGAGGCCACACCGCGTGAACCCGAGATTAACAGAGTGCAACCGCTAACAGTCGCCACTCGGGTTGTACGCCTCACTGAGGCCGTCGGCAACAGAACAGCTTGACAAGTGGACTGTTGACGGCTTAAGGCTCGGTAGAGGCGGCCGTGGTGGGAGCTAAGGCGGCAGCTAGCTAGGGCCGCCTCCATCAAATGGGGTACAGTGGTACACCAGTCGCGGCCACTCAGCTAACGGGAGTGAGAAGGGTCCAGCGGACCGATGAGTGGCCGTGAAGTTCCTCTTCGCACGCTGAGGGGGGGTGATGACACCCCCGCCCCTGGGGGAATTACCCCCCAACTGGTCGGGGGAGGGACCCCTTTCAAACCTAGGGGTCTGGTGGCTAGCCGGCGGGCGCCGAGCGTCGCCCGTCAGAGGGCGTGGCGGAACGCCCCCGCCCGTGGGGTCGAGGGCTGGCAGCGCCCGAGAGGAGACGCCGTTTGCACCCAGGCACAGTAAGGCATGGTGATTGCCCGCAATGCAGACAGGCCGCCGGTGCGGACAGTCTCGCTGGAGGTGCCTTCCAACAGGAGTAGCACCAGCGGCGCTCCTTGGCGATAGTTCGCCTCGCCGGACTCGGCTTACCAATATTTTGGGCAAGACGTTACCCGATGATCAGATGCTCGACAATAGGAGCAGGGGTTGACTTGCCCGGCGGATCGCCTCTCACTGGGCCGGCTCGTAAGTCGTCGAAGGTGCCCGCCGCGTGCTCGATCTGTCGGCACTGCTCCTCCAAAACCGCAGCAGGTCATAGAAGGGCGGAATAGGAGGCCCTGTCCCCGCCGTACCTCTCTCAAAATGCATTTGAAGGTCGAGAGGTAGACGGGACAGCACGATGCGGAGCAACAAGAAGGCCCATTCGCCTACTGGTAAATCCAGCCGCCTCAACGTATTACAGGCCACCAAGACTGGATCCACCAGGTCCGGACGTAGTCTGGCCCGGTCACTAAGCAGGAAGGCTTGAAGCTGCTTAACATGTTCGTCGGCAATTCGCCGGACGTTGGCGTATCTTCTGGCTAGGAGGTCCCGAGCAGTCTGGTAGGCGTCGTCCGACAATCTCAAATGGCTGACAACGCCCAGGGCCCTCCAGTGAGGCCAGGAGGCACGCCATCTTCTGCTCTGGTCAAGTCACCCGGGCGTCCACTAGGCCGTCGAAATGCCCAACGAAGGTCAGCCACTCGGAAAGGACCCCGGAGAACTTTGGCAAGTCCAGAGTTGGGAGTCGTCCCAACAGCCCGGCCGAGGCTGCTTCCGAAAGGACTCGGCAGGCCACTCGTCCGAGCTTCACGCGCCTCCTCGGCATACCTGCCTTCAGCCTCGATCAACTCATCCGTGAGCCACAAGAACTGCTCGTAGTCTGCGAAGCAGGAGTCCAGGACTCCTTTCCACATCCGAATCCTCGAGCTCAGCGTAAGCCTCCACTGCAGCCCTCGAGCATCGACCTGCTCGAACCGCTTCATCAAATTATGGACCCTATCCGGTCGACCTATCAGCATGGGCGCTGGTGGCCCAGCGTAACTCAGTCCGCAGGCGACGGATTAGCATCCTGGGCGAGACATCACTACTAAATACAAATTACGACGCCGCTCGAGCACAATTACAAAAACAACAAATAAAAATACAAAAAATTAACAGCTAACCAATGCAGTTCCTATCAAATCGAGTTGAATAGAAATTACACAAATAAGAACCGCTATTATTAAATCAAACACAAGTTAGTACAAAAGAAAAGGTAAATAAAATTAACAATAACAAATACTAGTGCGATGAAATCGAGTTAATTCAAATTACGTAAACACAAATTACCACACTTCAGCTCAAATACAAATTACAATACGAAAGATACATAACGAAGATACACATCAACAAAGATGCCTTGCTCGAAATCAACCTTCGATAAGTAACACACTACCATCCGACAACGACAATTAACCGATTACGTAAAAATAACCGTCTACCTACATGACGCAAACTCCCGCTTGCGCGCGAACCGGGCGTGGTTTTTCAAATTTACCCGCAAATAACAAAGCAAGCTAACAAAGAAAGGAATTTTATTATTACGTATATAATAAAAAAAACTATTTTTACGTATTACGGACGGGCGTGATTGTAGACACAAAATTAAACCAATCAACCCAACGTCCCTGCCACCAAATTATTTAATTTTTATCAAATACTATGGTCGGTGGATCGACCGGGAATCGATCCCAGAACCACGCTCTGCTACCAAATGTTACGGCCGGCAGCTGCCTATCCCAGGAGTAAAATCCTTCGCGGCCCATAAACGAAGAAGTTACAGGCAGATGCCGATCGGGCGCTCTAAACGCCAAGGGTTGTTTATAATCACATTAAATAATCGGGGAGCGTTACAATTATTTTACAGAGCTTACTTACCTCTATTCAGGCGACTGGTCCCTAGGATTCGGTCAGGTCTCGTATGGATGTGTTGTTAGAAAGTAAAGGTCTGTGATGTGTAATTGGGTGTGGCTGGTAGTGTTATTGACCTTATTTGACCGTTCCCCTGCAGCAGTTCGGCCTCAGGCCTCTCCCAGCTAAGGTCCCCTCAGCAGTCACTTTCTTCCTTTGTTACGATTGACTCGCGAAAATGAACACCGAACGTACGGATCAAAGGTCACCGTTATTTCTAGAATATTAACTACCGCACTAGTAACTATACAGTCGAATCCAATTATAAAGATTCTGCGTTAAACCTAAAGTCCTGTAAACTCTCAACACGAGCCACCTCCCAGTGGTAAATTTACTATAAGCGCCTAACATAAAATTAGATCTAAGAGTTCCTATCAAAACGGACTGCCTCTCTCGACGCGCAGAAGACATCTAATCTTTCGCCTCGACTCCCACCGTTGGGAAGTTCGACGTTCAACCCGCACGAACTTCATCCCGTATCAGCCGAGCGGAGCGCCATCTAACGTCGATGCCTGACACCAACGCTTTTGCGTAAACAAACCCCGTCCCGGACATAAGGATTTAGGTCCGCGAGCAAACCGGTCAAGGTGACACGGTCGCGACGGTGTTGCAAGATCGAATCTACAACCAAACTAGGCTACCACGCACCCAATCAGATCTTGCAACCCTGACCAACGCCTCAAAATTACAGCCCCAACGTGGGCTAGCCGGAGAGTTGAACTGGATGCCCTTCCTGGTCATCGCAGCACATAAATAAGTCCTATTCCTAGACAGAAGTCAGACGACCTCCTTCAAACACCTATCTGCGCTCCTATGATTAGTTCCGCAACTCGACCGGATCAGGTCTGCAAACAGCGACGCGACACGAAGCGGCCCAGAGGGACCTTCAAGCTTCAGCAGAGAGCACCCCAAATTCCCCATGAACGTCGTCTGTGGAGAGCTGAACGAAACGCACAGAAGGTCCCTAGCAGGTGATCCTATGCTCATATTTCAACTAATTTTCAACAGCATCAATGTTCAATTACAGAATTAATTAAAACAAGTAATCACCGATGCACATAGGTCAACTTGGCAAAGTAAACAAAACAATAAGCGTAAGGACAGCCCTATTTATTTCAAATAAATATCTTAGACAGTGCCAATGAAATCTAAACCAAAGAGAATTTACTCTTATTTCCTGGCAACCACAGGGTTATCTAATTTCAATCTTCCTTATCACAAAGCAAAATGATTAAACACTATCACAAATATATACATAATTTTCAAAATAGAGCGCCATTCAAATTTCAAATGAATTCAAACTTCCTTCAGCACAGGCGCGACAATCAAATACAATTAAGTTTACGCACAAGAAGGGCACACAATTTAATCTCAATTTTCCGTGCAACAATAAACGCAGTGATCAAATGTATTTACAATATGTTTTGTGCAGCAGCATTTAAAGGAGTATTTTAAATTCAATCTTAATCATAAACCACAATATGAATTTCGCGGAAAACCCAAAGGCATTTTAATTTAAATTTAAAGAATTTTTAACTAAGTGCTCGACCAAACCTAAATCTCATACCCCTTGAGAGCGTGATTCAACGCTCCAGGGGCCCTAATCTTCCCACCACCAAGTGGAGGCACACCGCGTGAACTCGAGATTAACAGAGTGCAACCGCTAACAGTCGCCACTGGGTTGTACTCACTGAGGCCGTCGGCAACAGAACAGCTTGACAAGTGGACTGTTGACGGCTTAAGGCCCGGTAGAGGCGGCTGGTGGGAGCTAAGGCGGCAGCCAGCTAGGCCGCCTCCATCAAATGGGGTACAGTGGTACACCAGTCGCGGCCACTCAGCTAACGGGAGTGAGAAGGGTCCAGCGGACCGATGAGTGGCCGAAGTTCCTCTTCGCACGCTGAGGGGTGATGACACCCCGCCCTGGGGAATTACCCCCAACTGGTCGGGGAGGGACCCTTTCAAACCTAGGGTCTGGTGGCTGGCGGGCGCCGAGCGTCGCCCGTCAGAGGGCGTGGCGGAACGCCCCGCCCGTGGGGTCGAGGCCTGGCAGCCCCGAGAGGAGACGCCGTTTGCACCCAGGCACAGTAAGGCATGGTGATTGCCCGGCAATGCAGACAGGCCGCCGGTGGGACAGTCTCGCTGGAGGTGCCCTTCAAACAGGAGTAGCACCAGCGGCGCTCCTGGCGATAGTTCGCCTCGCCGGACTGGCCTTAATAATTTTGGGCAAGACGTTACCGATGATCAGATGCTCGACAATAGGAGCAGGGGTTGACTTGCCCGGCGGATTTCTCTCACTGGGCACGGCTGTAAGTCGTCGAAGGTGCCCGCCGCGTGCTCGATCTGTCGGCACTGCTCCTCCAAAACCGCAGCAGGTCATAGAAGGCGGAATATAGAGGCCTTGTCCTCGCCGTACCCTCTCAAAATGCATTTGAAGGTCGAGAGGTAGACGGGACAGCACGATGCGGAGCAACAAGAAGGCCCATTCGCCTACTGGTAAATCCAGCCGCCTCAACGTATTACAGGCCACCAAGACTGGATCCACCAGGTCCGGACGTAGTCTGGTCGGTCACAAGCAGCGGAAGGCTTAGAAGCTGCTTAACATGTTCGTCGGCAATCCGCCGGACGTTGGCGTATCTTCTGGCTAGGAGGTCCCGAGCAGTCTGTAGGCGTCGTCCGACAATCTCAAATGGCTGACAACGCCCAGGGCCTCCAGTGAGGCCAGGAGGCACGCCATCTTCTGGCTCGGGGTCACCCGGGCGTCCACTAGGCCGTCGAAATGCCCAACGAAGGTCAGCCACTCGAAAGGACCCCGGAGAACTTTGGCAAGTCCAGAGTTGGGAGTCGTCCCAACAGCTCCGGCCGAGGCTGCTTCCGAAAGGACTCTGCAGGCCACTCGTCCGAGCTTCACGCGCCTCCTCGGCATACCTGCCTTCAGCCTCGATCAACTCATCCGTGAGCCACAAGAACTGCTCGTTCTGCGAAGCAGGAGTCCAGGACTCTTTTCCACATCCGAATCCTCGAGCTCAGCGTAAGCCTCCTCCACTGCAGCCCTTCGAGCATCGACCTGCTCGAACCGCTTCATCAAATTATGGACCCCATCCGGTCGACCTATCAGCATGGGCGCTGGTGGCCCAGCGTAACTCAGTCCGCAGGCGACGGATTAGCATCCCAAGCGAGGACATCACTACTAAATACAAATTACGACGCTGCTCGAGCACATTAAAACAACAAATAAAAATAAAAAATTAACAGCTAACCAATGCAGTTCCTATCAAATCGAGTTGAATAGAAATTACACAAATAAGAACTGCTATTATTAAATCAAACAAGTTAGTACAAAAGAAAAGGTAAATAAAATTAACAATAACAATACTAGTGCGATGAAATCGAGTTAATTCAAATTACGTAAACACAAATTACACTTCAGCTCAAATACAAATTACAATACGAAAGATACATAACGAAGATACACATCAACAAAGATGCCTTGCTCGGAAATCAACCTTCGATAAGTAACACACTACCATCCGACAACGACAATTAACTGATTACGTAAAATAACCGTCTACCTACATGACGCAAACCCCGCTTGCGCGCGAACCGCGTTTTTCACCCGCAAATAACAAAGCGCTAACAAAGAAAGGAATTTTATTATTACGTATATAATAAAAACTATTTTTTACGGACGGGCGTGATTGTGTACACAAAATTAAACCAATCAACCCAACGCCCCTGCCACCAAATTATTTAATTTTTATCAAATACTATGGTCGGTGGATCGACCGAATCGATCCCAGAACCACGCTCTGCTACCAAATGTTACGGCCGGCAGCTGCTATCCCAGGAGTAAAACCTTCGCGGCCCATAAACGAAGAAGTTAAGGCAGATGCCGATCGGGCGCCTAAACGCAAGGGTTGTTTATAATCACATTAAATAATCGGGGAGCGTTAATTATTTTACTGATTTACTTACCTATTCAAGGCGACTGGTCCCTTAGGATCTGGTCAGGTCTCGTATGGATGTGTAAAGTGAAAGTAAAGGTCTCTGATGTGTAATTGGGTGGCTGGTAGTGTTATTGACCTTATTTGACTGTTCCCCTGCAGCAGTTCGGCCCTCAGCCCTCTCCCAGCTAAGGTCCCCCAGCAGTCACTTTCTTCCTTTGTTACGATTGACTCGCGAAAATGAACACCGAACGTACGGATCAAAGGTCACCGTTATTTCTAGAATATTAACTACCGCACTAGTAACTAATACAGTCGAATCCAATTATAAAGATTCTGCGTTAAACCTAAAGTCCCGGTAAACTCTCAACACGAGCCACCACTCCCAGTGGTAAATTTACTATAAGCGCCTAACATAAAATTAGATCTAAGAGTTCCCTATCAAAACGGACTGCCTCTCCTCGACGCGCAGACATCTAATCTTTCGCCTCGACTCCCACCGTGGGAAGTTCGACGTTCAACCCGCACGAACTTCATCCCGTATCAGCCGAGCGGAGCGCCATCTAACGTCGATGCTGACACCAACGCTTTTATGTAAACATTTACATCAATGCATGAACTTTTTTTACTTTTCGAAAGTGTATTTCTCGAAAAAGAAAAATGCATGAAATATTTTTATATTATAACATAATTACACTATATCATTATAGCAACATATTATGGTATAAAACTATTCTATTATAGTAAGAAATCATACACATCTTTTTGTGTAATTGCTATTATTTTCTTAATAATAACCGTTGTCTCTTAGCTGCTCTGTTCAATATTGGTTCAATATTCTTATCAAGCCACGTGACAAACAACGGTCAAATGGTTGGACAGACATTCGGTTTTTTATTACTAATCGGTCTTATTACGAAACGTGGTTTATTGATATGCTCTGTTTTTGTAAAGTCTTTGTCACGAAAGGAGTGTCTTAGCCCCGGCGCCACGGCCACGCTATTCTCGAAATTTATTTGCTGTTAAATTCCATACTTTAGTTTTCATATTTTCCATGGGACTTCTTTTTAACACGCTTTTATTAGTTTCGCGTGTATTTATCTATATATCTATCTCTGTAACGGAATCTTTTAATGTAATTTTCACCAACTTGTAGACGGCCGATTGACTTGAAAATTTGCACTCGTATCAAGGACATTTGTATATGTAAAATAAAATAATTTGATCTTTATTTTTGACTATAACCGAGTTATTCACTCTAGAATCGTCACAGCTCATGACCAATGCGTGTTTTTTAAGTTTTCGTAAACTTTTATATTATTTCTAAACATACTATGGATTAAACCTCAGACTAATTGAAACTTTGTGTAATAAGACGGTTGAATGATAAATTCGCGCCTTATCAAAAAGTGGTAGAGATCGTCTAATTTAAAACTGCACGCACCCCTTTTGTATTTTTTGTAGATTTTATAACTTTTGTCAATTCAAATATAGTAAAAATGCTTTAATCTACTAAAACAAATTAGAAAATGAGCGCAGATTTAGATTTTATGATAATATTTAATACCGTAAATTTGACAATACCTAGCGAACCTACAAGGTATAATTTATTGTAGTATTATTTATTCTGTGGTATAATACTACAAGGCGCGGCAGTTTTAAATTAGACTATTTCTACTACCAATGCCAGTTTAAGTTAATACCACTGTGATTATGTGTGTCGGTGGACCTTTTCCGAAATATGTATAAGACGTCTAAATTTAAAAGGTTTTTAATTTCTCCATTGGTTGTATTATAGTGAGATAAGTAACGAGTCGGGCTATAATTCAAATAGTCCGATCAATGTTCCAACCAAGTGCTGTATACTTCAAGGCCTACACTGGAGGAAGTTTCATTGATAAGGTTTTTGATTATTACATTATTCGATTAATCTTTATTTAAGTTAATTTTGTAAATGTTAAGGTAGCTTTCCCAATGAATTCGTACAATTTGTTATTAATTAATACATTACCGATTTGCACGTTAGTATTTATTGTTGTTTGTTTGATTTCAATAAAGAAAGTTTCTTGTTATTCGTTTTTTTATTTCCATTGACGATCTCTTGACCTTCTTATTGTCTGGTCTTGACCACTTATTTGTAGGTTCTCGGTTCAAAAATCAGACTTAGTCATAATTATTGGTTTTTGAGTTAAGTTGCGGTGTCTGAGATCTTTTATTATTACATTAAACATTATATTAGGAATTTTATCTTACTCCTCAGAAGTGACAACGTATCTGTGGCCTTCTTTGTAAGAAATTGGTTGCAGAGTCCGTGGGTTTCAGTATGTGTCCTCCAGACCGAATTTCGTCCGTTTTAACTCTATATTATTATAGCAACATGTGGTACAGCGGTCGGTCACGGCGGCCAGTCTCAATGGAGACTAGCCATCTGCGCAGGACAGGATTATAGTGCCCGAGTGTATGCACAAGCACAAGAGCACTTTCTATTACCTCGCTGATGGGATGTTAATCCGACTCGACCGGAGAGAGGTCAGGCGCAAGACCTACGGCTTTACGTGCTTTCCGAGGCACCGGGATGAACCGCCAACTTGCCGACGCCAGGCTGCTACTGAGATTTTCATGACAGAAAAACCCAATAACTGATTGTGGCTCGACCCGGGATTTGAACCCGGGACCTCATGATCAGCAATCGCATTTACGATCACTAGACCAACGAGACAGTCCAGTTTGTAGTTATTAAGGTATTCAGCATATTTGTCTCTCTCTAATATAGAAAAATATGAGTTACATTGGGCACAGATAGATAACAAAGTGTGAGTGCCTCGTGCGATGTAATCGTAACAGGTGCAGATCGGGTTGGCATTTGCACAAGAAGTAGTTTCATCTCATCCATTAACACCCTTACCGTTATTAAAAGTCCACTGCTCTTGAACATAGCTCTTCCTCATAGATTGTTCATAGGGGGATATTTGCCTTAGTTGCCACTCTTGTCAGGCAGGTTAGCAACCGCAGTGTTTTATTTTTAGTTGTTACTAGCTGTTCCCCACGATTTCGCCCGCTTGGAATTTATTACAATTGGATTTCATGGGTTTTAATTTTTTGCGCGGAAAAGTAGCCTCATTATATTCATGACAGAAAAACCCAATAACTGATTGTGCCTCTTATAAAATCAGCTATCTGCCAGTGAAAGTCCCGTCAAAATCGGTTCAGCCATTTCGGAAATTAGCCGGAACAAACAGACGGACAGACAGACGCACAGATAGACAGACAAATTTTTCAAAAATTGTTTTTTTTTTGTTATAAGTACCGTATAATACTTTCATATGCATTTAGTAAAAAGGTGTTATTTTGATATTACAAACAGACACTTCAATTTAATTTCTTTGTTACCCTATATTGCCTTTGAAGACACCCGCCGGACGGTATGGAGTAGTTTATATTCTTATAGCACGATAAATACAAACATGCCTAATTTAAAAATGATAAAATCAAAACATAATTGTAATTGAAAAATTTATTCGGTCGGTTGTATCAAATCGTGAATTGTATTTTCTTTCGTGTCTTAACGATGTATGGGCAGTATCCCTTTATTCTCTTGGTAACCGCCGGTCGCCTCTTGATGACCATGGACAGATTGAGCACCCAAATTGTTGAATTTCTCCAATTGTTCGGCGCCGCCTTTGTAACCTTTCTGAAGAAATTCGCCCTGAAAAAAGGAATAACATATAAAACATGATACATACACATGAATTTTGCTATTTGCTGGCGGCGACTTCCATCACCAATCCAATCCGTCATTATTGTCCCATGGGTGTTGTAAGAGGCGACTGTGGGATACGCCAAAGTATCTTATAGATATATATAGATGGCAGAAGAAACATCTCGTTTAAGCAAATCGTAAAAGCTAGGCAGCTTCAAGGGTGCGAAAAGTCTAATACTGCAATCGCCAATCCACGTCCCTTCTGTTCCTTCCGGATGACTTTCTACCATTGCTACAACTTCCGTACAGTCAGAAACTACCATCTGCTCAGGGGCAATTTAGTGCAAGTAATCTGCGCTCAATAACATAAATTAAGAATTTAAAAAAAAACCGAAACAAAAGGAGCTGATGATTTTCAAACGTGTGAACAGATTTTCTTGAAACAAAGCTAAGAACACTCTCGATTAAGACATCTTTTAAACGATAAAAACTTAATCAAAATCGGTTCATACCTTCAGGAACTATGATGCACAGATACACAGACACTCAGATACACAGATACACGCTACAAACATATAACACCCCTCTGTTTTCGTCGGGGGTAACCGACGAAAACACCCCTCTGTGTTATATATTTGTAGCGTGTATAGCGTGTATAGCCCGACGAAACGCTTATGTAATAAGATCCCTCTCCATACTAGAAAACTTGAAAGGCGAATTGACGTTCACAGTACAAGACGTTTCGTACCTTCAACAGTGCTTTCCGTCGTCTAATGCTATTTTTGGCATATTCTAGAGTTGCCTTTTAAGACACACCCGACGACGACATTATATGGCGATGTATGTTCTAAGGCTGCCGCCACTCGGCTAAGTATATATGGACGGATGGATTTATGGCATACAAATAATGGTTTCCGGTCTGCATGTTCGCCTTTGTACAATTTGTATGTAAACACCGCAATACACGTAAAAATTAGAATTACTTTATTTAAAAAAAAATCGGTGAAACACTGGTGCAATCACTACTCGACTTGACCAATAACACAAATGGCGTTACAGAATCTATTTCCACATCTTATCCGCGGGTGTTATAAATGTCGACTACGAGCCAAAGGACCTTCCTCATGACATTTATCATGTATTTTGGCATCTCACAGAAGGTGGTTAGAAAGTCATAAATTAGAATATACACATTATAATTATAATTTTTAACAAAAGTAAAAACCAACTTCAAGATGCTAAAAAATAAGTTGTTTATTTGCTACCCTTAGGGGTGAAATTTTTTTCTCCAAATTTATATGGGACCACCCTTGTAGTAAAACCTATTTAATAAAAAAAGAATCATCAAAATTGGTTCACAATCTGCGAAGATATTGCGTAACATAGATACAAAAAAAATACAAGCGAATTGAGAATCTCCTCCTTTTTGAAGTCGGTCAAAAGTATCAATTTTTTTGTTTTTACGTGATAGAGCCGCGATGCAGCTACATTAGGGTTGCATCACGAATAAGTCGGCTCGATCGGGAAAGGACCATGCTCTCACTGAATACCAGCGGCCTAATGCTGCTGTTTCGTAAGGTGAGTGTGTTAGAGAATCAGATACCTTTACAGGTAATGAGGCATTTTCACTCCGCATGGCTTACAACGTATCTACGAGTATATTTTGATTCGTAATAAGGTATAGATGAAGGTGTCTATAGGCTACAGCAACCAATCACCATCAGGTGGACTGTGTGCTTGTTTTTCCACCCTTATAAGAACTTACCTTATTAGCCTTAGCATCATCAACTTTATGCTCAGAAACGTGATGTCCTTCCTTTCCTTGAGAATTGGCATCCAGGATCTTTTCTTCATGAGCGCCCTTGAATCCTTGTTGTGACTTCTCCCCAAAGGAACCAGCATTCTGTCCCGCGATCTTGTGATCAGCTTCGTCATGGGCCTCATCGTAGAAGCTTTCTGATTTCTCTTCCTCGTTCTTACTACTCGATGATTTGAAGCCTTTGCTCACATGACCTTTCTTGTGACTTTTAGCTTTTTTGATCTGCTCCTCGTTTGCACCTAAATATTAATAATGATTCTTATTATTTATTTATTTATTTATCAATATTTGGCTACAGCTGTATGTACGACTTTTAATTAATATTTATTATTGAATAATTGCGAAGTAAGTGAAGCGTTTTATCTCTTAGAAGTTACAGAGTTAAAGCTTTCTAACCCTAATATCAAAATAGGAAATCATGAATACTGTTGGACATAAATACAATATAATACAATTTATTACTTTACTTTAAAAAAATAATTTTCATACTTCAAAAGTTAAATTAATTATTTATTAACTTTAGCCTTATTAAATCAAATGGGCCAAGATAAGAGTACACATAACCGACGAGTGCGTAGATATTTGAATGTGTGAATAATATTATAAAAATAATGTTAATGTAGGTCCTACGCTAAACTAGTTTAAAATAAAAAGGTAATGGAGCTCCTTTTCTGCCCAGAATTTCGTCTAGATTGGTATCATCCTCTGTCACCGAGCAGCATCGAGACATGCATAGTAAGAGAGCCAGTATAATTTTTTATAGAATAAGGGTGACAAACGAGCACACAGTCCACCTGATGGTAAGTAGATGCTGCGGCCCGTAGACACCTACATCTACCAAAATGTAAATGTATTGATACCCCTGAGGAATAAAATATAATGCCATGTTGTCTGTAAAAACGGTTCTTTATAGTTACCATACGAAATGTAGCAGCATTAAGTTGTTATATCACGCTGGTATTCTACGAGAGTGTGGTCTTTTCCCGGCCCTGCCGACCCATTCGTGTTGCAACCACAATATGGTTGCTGCGTGGCTCTACCACGTATACATACATACATGCATAATTACAGCATACAGCACTATAAAATTTCATCTACTTCCTTAGAAGTAACAATGTATTTCGGGACCTTTTTATTCCTTGGTCGTTGTAGATAGTCCGCAGTAGCCACTTATTATCAGGTGATATTAGCTCATTGACCTCTTTTATATTGTAAAATTTCTTTAACAGATTTCTATTGATATATGATAATATAGATTATTATAAAGTAGGCAGATCAGTGAATATTCATATAATATATCTTAAAGAAAAATTAATGTTCATTATATTCGTGTAAATAGGATTACCTTGTTTGTCGAAATTTTGGCCCCCTTCGTAATACTTCTCGTCGTCCGCTGCTTTCTTCTTGGCTTCCTCGTCTTTATAAAAACTAGATTCTCCTTTCTCAGTCTTTGCAGCCGCCGCGGCTTGCTGGAAACCTTCCTGCCCATGTTTCGCTTCTTCTTCTACTTTCTTTTCAATTTTTTCAACGTTCTCATCAGCATCTTTTTTCTGTGCAGCGTCGTAAGCTTTCTTATCTACATAACCCCCTCCAACTGCACCTAGGATGGGATGGTATAAAAGGCCATTCCCAACACTAATACCTCCGAAGCCTCCAAGTCCAGCAAGACCAGGGTTTATGAAGCCAACACCGTTGGCTAGACCAGCACCGCCTGCCCCAACACCTACCCCTCCAATACCACCAACGCCAATACCTCCATTGCCTAATCCAATTCCGCCAGTTCCAACACCGCCCACACCGAGGCCGCCAACTCCTCCTAGACCAATTCCTAATCCCTGTCCAACTCCAATACCGCCAAAACCTCCTAGGCCACCAAAGCCTAATCCTTGACCCAGGCCGACACCACCGACTCCAGTAACAGTGTTCAAAACTGTGGATGCAGCGCCTTTAACAATGTCGGGATAGTCTTGACTTTCTTCAACTTCGTAGGAACTTGACAGTGGTAAACCGGATCTGACATCTTTACTTAGTTTGTCTAAACGCTCTTTTACATAATCGTACGGCGTCTTCTCATCGGACAGTTCAACATTCCGCAAGACGTGTGCACTCGTTAACGCACTAAATGTAAGGGTGAACACTGTAACCAGCATCGTGCTAATGGCTTACCGACACAGTTCGACTGATAATATTTCGGAATTGCATCGATTATTTATACTAAAGTCAATAACGGTGGAACGAAGTCGTTTCTTTACGCGGATTAGACCTATGATAGTTTTCACAAATTTTGGAGTCCGCACCTGTGTTGTTTCCTTCCTGTAGTATTGTCTTTTCTAATTGAAACGAGAACGTAATACCTAAAATACAATGTGCCGGTCAGAGACCTTGTTTTCCAGTTCATTGGAGGCGGTAGTGGGGCGCTGGTGTTGCGCAAGCCGG
Source organism: Parnassius orleans (assembly GCA_029286625.1). Taxonomy (NCBI): domain Eukaryota; kingdom Metazoa; phylum Arthropoda; class Insecta; order Lepidoptera; family Papilionidae; genus Parnassius; species Parnassius orleans. The sequence goes on from JAGSMP010000137.1 coordinate 3,202,420, forward strand.
TATAGGTGACACGTTTTCTAGGTGATATCTCGGTTATGGTATTTTCTGGAATGATTTCATCGAAATATTGTTATATATACGAGATACAGAGAGAGAAAATAATTTTTGTTCAGAAGACATAGGTTAAAGGCCTAACGGAATTTATTAATAGGTTTTAAGTAAAAGTATACTTCTAATCATTATTGATGAAAATTGTACATACATAAGTTTGTTAATATAAATTTTCTTCACATTCTTTGATATCATAAAGAAGTTGGGGCAAACTTTTTAGTAAAAATAATTTTTTTTACAAATGCTAATCACATCTGCCCTCTGTGTTTCCAACTGATGTGATCCCGAGTTCAAATGTCGGGTGTGGCCTAAAAATCAGTTATTGGGTTTTTCTGTGAGTCCTAGATCTATAAACATGCTACGAAATTATTCATAAACATTCGCCTCTCAGAGGAACATATTAGTATTGATATTTTTCGATTTATTAAAAAGTACAATGAAACACATTTATAATCTTAAAATTTTGTTCATTAATTACTAACCATAAGAAATAACAATTAATAAAATAGTTATTCCGACCACTCAACATATAACAATCCTTGACGATCCATACCCATGAATGTTTTTACATTGAGTGCAATAGAACTTCGAGATTTTTTATAATCACTGAAATCACATATTTTTTTCTGAGGTCCACTGAGTTGTGACGAAGTGTTGTCATATACATGAACAATTTTCTTTTTTAGGCATAGCGCCATAGCTGACATTTTTTGGCACTTGTGTAAACATGTATCAGAGAGTTTCTTCGAGATTTCTTTTGTCCTTACTCCTCATCCACTTTATCGTGATCCTCAAAGTCTCTGAGGTCGTGCCTATATTAGTAACCAGTCTTCATCATCCGAAGAATCGTTTATCAATAATGCCTCTATTTAGTGGTTAGTCTGTGATGATATGCCTTTGCTAGAAACAAAACTTTTTTCTTCTATAAGGGCATGCGGCTCACCTGATGGTAAGTGACTACCGTCGTCAATGAACAACCGCAATTCCAGGTGAATTGCAGATGTGTTGTCGGCCTTTTAAAAAAGAGTAGGCTATTCTTATTTGCATACAAGCTTATGTTATTAAATAGGTACTATTCATCTAATAATTAATGAATAAAATAAAAATATATTTGAAACCCTGAATAGCACTCAATTTCTGGAATAAATGACAATTTCTAATAATCATACCTCTTCTTCAATCGCAACACTATATATATGTATATATACATTCGTTTGTCGGACGACGTGATCACTATAACGAAGGTACTAAGGAGTTGAACTTTCAATAATTTTCACTCTAAATGTTATAAGAGTGTTTTGCGCGGTCCGTGAGACGAATGTTTATGAATCTAGCATTAAGAAATTCTCAACCCGGAGTCGGGTATTTAGTAGTGTTCCACTCTCGTGCATCGGAGAGCACGTTAAGCCGTTGATCCTGCACCTGATCTCTCGCCGGTCGGATATCATCGGACTATAAGGATGTGTCCATAAAGAGTGCGCCTGTTCTTGCGCACACTCGTGCACTATAATCTTGTCCTGCCCAGGTGGCTATAGTCTTCGTTGAAACTGGCCACCGAATTCAATGGACGGAATTCGGTCTGGAGGATATTATTATAATGGAAAATATATCCAAAAATACTAATCCTAAATTTCACAGACTGGTATTGGGGAACAGCAAAACTAATACGAAGGTACTCTGCACTTACTAAATTGCTCACTAAGGGTGATTATCATTGGTATCTCTTGCAAGTTGTACACGTTAGCTGGCGCATTCTTGGAAATAATATAATTTCCATTATTTCAAAGCAATTAAGAGAATATATGTTTTGCCAAGGACGAGCCGTAGTTGCTCAGGAGCTAAGCGCTCAGTAGGTAAGTTTCATTATACGCGGGCAAACAGGTTTCGATCCACGCCGACATCAATTAAATTGTTAATTGCAATTTTAAGTGCTAATTTACGACGTGTTTGGCGGTGAAGAAAACATCGTGTGGTAGCCTGCGTCTGAGGAATAAAGAGGATTGACGATCGCAGCACCAGACCTCTGGCATTCGACCTGGGTAAACGACATAGTTGTACCGCCAACTATCGGAAGCTCTAAGATCTTTTTGGCAATTCCCATAATCGCTTCTTGCGACACGCATGGTATTGAATTGGGTGATGGAATATCTTACTCAAGCTTAGTTCAAGGGTTCAAGTATGGCACAATTAAATGTCTGGTGCTCTATGATTGGTAATATCTGGTAGTGACACATCGATATATATGTACTACGTACTAGATCTGGCATTCCGAACATTCACTATGTTCAAATGAACTGTACTGCAATCCGTACACCTTTAGTGTCATTTAGTGTGGCTTCAATATTCATAGAGTGTGGAGCTGCGCTAATAATACGAGATTTCAAATTAAAGTTTAAACCTGAACGTAAATAATAATTCAGTAGTCAAATAAGTAAAATTATTTGTTGTTCAAGTGAATAAATAGGTAATAATATTACAATAGAAAAAATAAATTTCTTCATTTATATGCCACGCTATCTACAATCATAGACTAAAATCCACTATCTCCCGCGCATGCGCGAAAACAGAGTAGTGCACATTTTTTGTTTGGAATAGTCTTCCCTAGTCCGTAGTACATAGAACTCAATGTAGTGACATAAGTGAATCCATCCATCCATCAATTACTTACAGCCTATAAAAGTCCACTGATGAACACAGGCCTCTTCCATAGATTGCCTCATATCTCCATATGGCATACTCGTATTTGCTACGCTTGGCAGGCAGGTTGTCAACGTTAGTTTTTTATTATTTTTAGTTGTTGATGTTTAGTTGTTGATGCTGCTGCCCATCACCTGTTTTAGTTTCCCTCTGTTGCCTCTTACGACACCCACGGGATAATATAGGGTAGTGGATTCTCACACCGCTACTACACGGACATTATTGCATAACGTAATTAAAATCGACTAGGATTTCATCTTCATTATCGCTTAGTTTAGTGAGATCTTATCATGTTATACCATTTAGGTAATGACTTGCCTAAATTTTACATCTTATTATCTGATTCGATACTCTGCATTGTGTTTTTAATCACTTAATTTCTTCTCTATATTGTGACCTTGCGTCAAAACCGACGATTTCACATTATTGTTTTCTTACGCGAAAATATATGTCGAGGGCTTCAACCAAAGGTCACCTTAATTCAATCTTAATGAAACGAGGTTGTCCGTCCCATCATTCAATAATAGCGTAAATTTCAATGATCAATTAAATGGTCTTATACATTTATCTTAATATTATCTTTTTTTTTAAATAATAGACCAGCAATAGGGACAGCTGGGCCCAGGTAGACGTTGTTCTGCTCTTTCCGACGACCCTTTTTCCTATAAAAAATCCTTAAATTCGCAATAAAAAATATTGAGGTTATTCTAAAGTTGGAGTAAAGACGTTCACAATTTTACAAAATTTCATTAAAATCAGTTTTAGAGCGGTTTCGAAGAGTAGCGTGAACGAACATCGTAAGACGAGATTTATATAATTATGGAGATATTATTTAAAATATTTAAAAAAAAAACTCTTGCTTCCAAAGCTCTCCTTTCCATATTACGTTTTAATAGTGTCAGGTTCGAAATTTACTGATCGATAATTATTTCTCAGGTACACAATTTGTCCTCTACTTATCTTATTAAAGAGATTTACAGTTCATTACCCTTTGAAACTATAATAAAATTTTTGCTTCACGTAAGTAGAAAACTGATCTTGTTCACTATGTAAATTATTAAACATATCTTTCTGCACACTTTGTACCGACAGAATATCCCTCTGTTTCGTTGGTTAACTTCCATTTGAACATTATGGGACAGACTGTTTTTGCCATGTCTGCCTTAAATCCGCAGCAAAACACAGGTCTACTATACTATTTAAAATTTTGTTCCAATAATTTCTGACAGAAACACATCTTCTTATTATATAAAAGTTGATGTTTGTTTGTTCGTATTTTATGCGTTGCAATACCGTACATATCAGATTGCGCTAAAACTTTGTCAACTTATTGCTTGCACTTGCGCGATGGTTATAGGCATAGGCGCGCTAATCGTACCGACCAATTTTATTGAAAGTTATACATCATTCTATGTTAATGAATGTATTATCATTCCTAATTAATGATAATACAATTCTTCCAAATTTAAAACGATATTTCCACAATTATTTCTTCAGCGGCAGCAACGCGCCGAGTACCTACCAAAATTATTGTTTGTTTGTTAGTATTTTATGCGCTGCCATGCCGTTCATCAGATTGCGGTAAAACTTTGTCAACTTATTGCTTGCAGTTTCGCGGAGGTTATAGGCTTATAGGCATAGTAAAATTAACTTGCAGTAGGTGGCGCGCGTATCATACCGACAACTTCAATGAATGTATTATTATTCCTAATTAAACAGTATTATAACTCTTCCAAATTTAAGACGCTATTTCGACAATTAATTGTTCTGTGACAGCAAACTATATAATTTATCAACATAGTGTAAAAACTGATCAAAATTTGTTTTGAAAACAAGTTTAACGACATCTAAAAACAACTGGACACCATGTATTAGCATGCATGAATTACTGGAATAATCTTAACTCTTAATAATCTTAACGCCTGTGAGAAATATTAAAGCAATTGTTTTCAATTCGTTAACAGCGTGTAAGTATCAAAAGGCGTGAGTGTGTGTAGGGCAACACAGTATCTTGTGTTGCGTAGATGCATAAACATTAAATTATTTGTAAATTTATCAACTTATTTACGGTGATAAACAAATAATGACCTTCAGACCGAATTAGGCCACGGCGGCCAGTCCAAACGGAGATTAGCCATCTACGCAGGACAGTATTGTAGTGCCCGGTGTATGCGTAAGCACAGGTGCACTTTCTATTTCCTCATTCTCATAGTCTGAAGGGACGGTAATCCGATACGACCGGATAGAGATAAGGCGCTGGAACAGCGGCTTTACGTGCCTTCCTAAGTACGGCGTGAAACGCCAATAACTTGCTGCTACTGTGAATTTCTTTACAGAAAATCTCAATAACTGATTTTTGGCCTATGGTATTCGACGAACGAGTCAAATAAACAGATACTGTGCAACTTAAACAAAATACAAAAAACATACTAAAAATAAAACAACATAAAGTTACAGCCTATATACGTCCCACTGCAGGAAACAGGCCTCCTGTCATTTTTGAGGAGTTTTTTTATGGCAAGCAAAAGTCCGCCGCCGTGCTGCCCCATGCATGTTGGACTTTATGTCTTCTAAATATTTTTGTTTATTTCTCAGACATGCAGGTTTTCTCACCGTCGAACAATAAAATTTCAATTAACGATTTCAATGGTGCCGGCGGGAATCGAACCTGGGTTTCTGGCATCGTATGTTGTGGAACTTACAGCGAGAGCTTTATGAGTTTTAAATTTTATAACTGAATAATAAATACAAATCAACGCAATGAATACAAAGGTTTGCTTCTCCGTTTATAATGTACGATAATGAAGTACCTACTTATAGGAATAATTTGCCGTCATCTGTCTTTGCGTCTGATTACAACATGGGTATTTTCAAGGCAAATTTTTTAAATTTGCCTTGAAGGTACCTTATCTGAGATAGTCGACAAGCACTGGCTTATAAACTTATAATAGGTAGTTAAAAAAAGAAACTCATGGCCAGCCTTCACCCCTTTATTGTCGACCAATCACGAATTCGAACATAACGGTGTTTGCTTATTTTTTAATAATGTGTACAGCAATGAAGTTGAATAATTTGCCAGCATCTGTCTATCCATTCGATTACAATATAGGTATCTTCAAGAGTGACAAAGGCTATTGATAAGCTAAGCCAGTGCGCTTGATCATCTTCGGCTACATATCAATACTTACTAGGTCAATAATTCACTGGGATAGTAGTCAAGCATGGCATTTAACCTGATAAAACCACGCTATATTACGGTTGTAGCATGAATCGGTCGGCTCGACCGGGGTAAGGACTACGCTCTCAGAATCCAGCGAAAAATAGTAGCATAATGCTGCTGTGTTTCTTATGGTGAGTGTAGAGAACCGGAGATCCTTTTTTACTGGAAACGAGGCATTCCATATTTTTCCTCAGGGATGACAACGCATCTGCATTTTGATTCTTAATTGAGGATAAATGTAGATGTTTATGGGCCACAGCATCCAGTTACCATCAGGTGGACTGTGTGCTCGTTTGTCACCCTTATTCTGTAAAAAAGTATAATAGTTAAAAAAGAGACTTATAGACTTATAGAGCAATATACTTTTTTGGACTGACCGAAAAAGAACGGAAGATTAATAAATACATGAGTTTTTCAAAAGGAAAATTGTGCGGTCAATACTGTATCTAATAAATACAATACATTTATTAAAACAAAATAACCACACAAACAATAGAAAATTGATCGCGAGTTTCACCACAAATGTGGAAATTGTCTAACTGCGAAATAATTTACTCAAGCTGGAAGCAATTTAGACGTTATCAAATTGTCTTTCAGCGGCGGGTAATAATTTTATCACCCTTTGGCGACGCGACGTCAAAATGAGGCAATTCTACTGTCTATTTAAGCTGAACGGCTTTAGGCAAGCACAACGATAATGGTTCCATCGAAGAAATTCGCGGTTAAAGTTTATTGAATATTTGGTTACTGCCTTGCAACGCTTTCCGTTATTTAGATACGTTCTAAGTCAAAATTTAAAAGTTAAATTGTATCGATATTTGCCGTAGTTGCCTAGCTTTAGTTTCAATCGCAGTTTATTTTTTATTTTTAGTCGTTATCAGGAAGAGCTGCTGCCCATCTCCTGAGTTATTTCCACCATATGAGGCAGTAGATATACTAATACCGCCACTACACGGTTAAATTAAAATTAGAATTTTTATTTAATTATGCGTAGGGGCGGAGCAAGACCTAAATTTGGTGTAGGTAAAATGACCTTTGTGAGGGCCCTGGCGATCAATAAATATTATCAAAATTATTGTATTTAGATTTTCATTACAACCGACTGTCGCAGCCTGAGCCACCCAAATACATTTACATCGTGCATATTCGACCTTCATTTAGTGGGTGGTTACTTCACTCTGCTTACTAGGAGGCTGCCATTTGGGAACTTTTCTTCTCCATAGGATCACCTTTCATCTCTTTCGAGCTATGGCCGGCTCATTACGCATTCTTTACTGATATAGTAAAGAAAGGTTATTTGGTGACTTTTAAAAGTCTTTCATGTCGATACCTACCCTACATAGAACGATGTCGATAACTTTGATTCTGCTGCGGATATCTTCGATTTGGATTATCTTACGTAAAGTAACTACGAGCATTTTGAGGTTTATTGGATTACCCAGTCGAGTTTGATTCGTCGGTTGACCACTTGGTCAAAGTTGGACTTGCCTAGTGGGTTAATTTCTGCCCCTCGTGAAAAAGACACCGAAAAGCTCTGTGCGATTTGAATTGTTTATATGATAGTGCTCATATTAAAATCATTAAAATTTAAATAAATAATTTACAAAATATATGCCCTTCCACATGGTTTCCCATAAATGAAGTAATCAACGATATTTGTTATTGATTAAAAATAATTTTACGGATCTTATCGCGTTTAATTTAAAGTGAACCGTGAAATTAGTTTCATCAAGTATTCGTGGAAATGTAAGAAATCATTACATGTTATATTAAATCTGCAAAAAAAATTTTGCTTAAATTTTTATTTTAGACATATTCTTCAGTAATTAATCGTGAGTGTAGTTTCCCATTCAGTTAGTCAAATTCAGTTGATTAATATTAACTTAAATTTTATTATTTTTAATTATATATTATGTGACGAAAATCAACTATAAGAAAAAAAAATTGACAATTACTTAAATATAAAATGGTTATTTACTGAAACATTATTTATAATCAAAAGTTAATCTTGTAAATTAAATTTGAACTTTTATTTAAAATTAACACTGATATTGACATGACACTTGTAAAGAAAACAAAATGGCATGAATCATAATAATATTGTAAATTGTAAATGATTTGACTAATATTGACTTTTGTATGAAAATTGGGAATTAAATGGTTATTATTATTATTATTATTATGTAGTTTCCCAACAACCCCGTATAGGCTTGACATGAACACATCATCTTTTTCTGACGACTTAACCGTTAAAAACCTAACCGTTGGCAGACACTGTGTAGTTGAACTGAACATAGTGCTAAGTTTCGAATCAGCGTATTCGGGAGACTCGAAGTCATGAAGTCTGCGTGCCAGACGGTTCGTAATGACTTTCGAAAACATTACCAAAACATACCAAATTTTAAGTTAAATTACGTAAATTAATAAATGCGTGTTAGTTGCAGAGAGCATAAATAAGAGTGTATTATAGATGTCTTGACTTTTCATCGTTCTAGCTTTAATATTTTGCCGGAATGAAAATTCTTTGAACTTTCGGGGTGCGAGACACTTCGGGCGCGAGGCAGTGAGCCTCGCACCACATGAGTAAAGAAACTGTACAGAGGCAAAGCTTCTAAGGAGCTGTCAAATTTTTTACATATTTTGGTAGGGTTGGCACAGGAGGATAAAATTAAACAAACAAAACGTTTATCAGCTTTTAATAGATAATTAAGATAGAATATTTTTTTACAAACTACGTATTCTAAATATTTTACTTTTATAATTAGTTTTTCAACAATTTGTTGTGGCTTTTAATTAAATGGTAAATTCCAAATCTAATGTAAAGTTTTTTTTAAATAATCTATTGGAAAGCACTCGCATTGCATAACAAATATACAATCTTGCACACGTTTAAATATTTCATTACCAATATATGCAGTTTCTTTCGAGGTCAAAATATTCGCGAAATTTTTGCTCAAGCAATTCGACAAACGCAATAAAATTGTCAGGAATTATTATAAAAACCGATTGCACACTATCTTTATTAAAATCCTTGTAATGACTGAAAAAAGAATCTTTTCCTATATTTATAGGTTGTTGAGATCTGTTAACGTACAATTTTATTTTTTCACATTTGTGTTGTTTGAGACAACATTTTTTACACATATATCCCGATACAGACTAAACCATTTTTTTCTGGTAAATGAAATCGATAATTATTTGTTCCTACTGTTAACACAGGGGCAGTAACATCGTCAGGTTGTGGTGTATTAAAAATTCGACAATAGTCTGGTTTCATAAGTAACATATCGAAATCGTATTCGAAATTAGTATTTTGAGGTTTCCTTAAGATATTGGTTATGAATATCTTATTGAAGGCAATACTTACTTGTCGACATATTGGTTCCTGGCAGTTATCACCCGCCTGTCTAACTTTGTCAAAGAAATTTTCACAATCTTGATTGAGACTTCTCGTAAATATAAATTAATTTAATTTCTTCTATTTTAATTCTTCATGAAGTTTTATTAAAGATTTTATAGACACTTGAAATCCGTGAATGAAATTCATGCTATTTGTAACGTTTTTCTGCCTATCAATTTTTATTGATTATAAGTTCCTGAAAAATGTTAGCATTTCTTCTAAAAACTCAATTTGATAACTATCGCATCGAAAAGCTCTTTTATATTTATAAGGAGATTGCACGGAACTTGAGTTTAAGAAATCAAACAAGTTATTAATTTTATTTACAAAATCAGCGGTATCTGTTGCGGCAACCTCGATAAGATTTAAATCTACGTAAACCATATTTACACTTTTTTACTTTTTCATTTGATACGAATTATTCTTTAAAAAAGAAAATTTGACACTTATTATTTTTTACACAACCCTGAGTTTGAGCACTGGCTGAGCCGGTTAATAGCGTTTCTCTCTGTACGTGACGAGCCGCTAGTGCTCACTCACACACGCAAAATTCCGCTCGCGACTAATACTGCTCGGGGCAAGCGGAGCAATAAGACCAAGGCGACCCCTGTCACGCTATCCGTGAATTTTTGCAACATCAGGGGACTTCATTCCAATCTTAACGCTGTCCACTTCCATCTAGAGACGGCGAAGCTGGACTTGCTCTTTTTTAACCGAGACTCAGGTGTCATCTCCGGCTGATACTTCATATCTCTCCTACCCGGGGTACAAATTAGAACACTCCATTGTGCCCCGGACTGGAGTTTGCCTATACGTCAGAGAGGACATCTATTTTCGACGCCTTGGCAGTCTTGAAGGTACAGACCTGTCCATCCTATGGCGGGGCATAGACAGCAACGACCATCCCCACGTCTACGGGTGCCTCTATAGGTCCCATAGCGGTAATGCCGAAACAGACCAACTCATCGACCACGTCCAAATGGCTACAGATTTCTTGCTACAGCAGATCCCATCCGTAGAAATCGTGATCCTTGGCGATTTTAACGTCCACCACGCTGAATGGCTCGGTTCACGTTCAACCGATCATGTGGGGAGATCTGTTTATGACTTTGCTTTGGCATATGGTCTTACACAGCTGGTTACTTCGCCTACGCGGATTACAGATGTGGAGGATCATGCACCTTCCCTGTTGGACCTTCTGCTGATCTCTCATCCGGACGGATATCAGGTTTCAGTCGACGCTCCTTTAGGCTCGTCGGACCATTGTCTTCTCCGGAGTGTGCCACTCACACTAACGTCGCGGTTGCATTCTGCAGGCTGCCGCTGTGTTTGGCACTATAGGTCGGCCGATTGGGAGGAAGGAAGGCCAAATTGGCCTCTAAAAACTTGGCGTGCTCAGCAGAGCGAGACAGTATTTCATGCCGGCACATCGCTTGCAACTTTACAAAGCGCAAATTCAGCTTCACATGGAATACTGTTCTCATCTCTGGGCCGGGGCACCCCAGTGCCAGCTCCTTCCACTTGACCGCATCCAGCGCAGAGCGGTTCGAATCGTCGACGACCGAGTTATTTTTGATCGGCTCGATACACTGGCGCTGCGTAGGGATGTTTCATCCCTTTGCATTTTCTATCGAATCTACCACGGGGAGTGCTCTGAGGAATTGTTCGGATTAATTCCAGCCGCCAAATTTCACGAACGCACATCCCGTCAAAATTCACGATACCATCCTCACCATCTGGATGCTTGGCGGTCCACGACTGTGCGTTTTACTAGGAGTTTTCTTCCTCGTACAACTTCTCTGTGGAATTGTTTACTACCGGCGATTTTTCCGGACCGATATGACTTAGGGACCTTCAAGAAAAGAGCTTACACCTTTCTAAAAGGCCGGCAACGCATCTACAATTCTCCTGGTGTTGCGGTTGTTCATGGGCGGCCGTAGTCACTTACCATTAGGTGAGCCGCATGCTCGTTTGCCCCTCTTCTATATAAAAAAAATCACAGCGCGGTTGTATGAAGCTTTGCCTCTGTACGGTAGGATTTCTTTACTCATGTGCTCGCGCTCCGAAGTGTCGCCAACGACTTGCGCCGCCTCTGATTATGCATAAGATATTACATAGAAGGGGTTTTTATAGTGTAATATGTTTATAATTTTAAAGAATACTAAACACTTTTTATTGATAACGAATTTTTTCATCTTGTTCCTCAGGGGTGACAACGTAACTGCATAATGCATCTTAATCCACCACTTACTACTAAGTGGATCGTATGCTTGTTTGTAAAAGTCTAAAAATCAGTAACGTGGTTAATATTATAATTTTCACATTGACCACTCCAAGTGAAAATGAATATTTGTGTCATTAGGCTATCGTCACTTCACTTAATAAATAAATGAAAGCTTTGGTTAGTCTCTTATATACTGCACAATTTTATTCAATCATCTGTGTGTGTGCGGGTTTTTATACGTGTATTTATTCAAACACGAAATTAAATTCATGCATTGATGCATTTCACACGTTATGAATCAGTAGTGACTAGGGTTCCCAACCCTCCCGGATTTCTGGGAGACTCCGGTAATAATGGTTAATCTCCCGACCTCCCGAGGTGCAATAATTTCTCCGGTTTTTCTAAAAATTATACGCATTCTTCGCTCGCGCGTGTCGCTACTCACTCGTTTTGCGTTCACACACAACATCGCGCGCCGCTGCCGGTGTAAAAATCTGTTCGTCTCGCCGTCGACGTTGGTGTCTGTCCGGTCCAGTGAAGACCCGGAAAACCAAGCAATGAAAATTTTATCTCTAAAAGAATTAATCACACGGACAGGCATTACTAGACTCCAGGAATTATTAAATATTAACTTATATAGTGACAAACTGTACGATGACGTTAGACTTTTGCGTGAGATTCAACCACAACTCGTTGAAGAAAATCGAGTGGATTTACGCTGGATTGACTTCTTTACGAAATCGAAAAACAGAAATCCCTGTCCTGAATTGAAACAAATGGTTACATTTGTTCTTTCCATTCCTGTCTCTAATGATTCTTGCGAGCGCGTATTCAGCATGATGGAATAAGCATGGAGCAAGGAAAGAAACCGAATGAGTAATTCTTTAGTAAAAGCAGAGTTACATGTACTAACAAACTTCCATTTTTCATGTAAAAACTTTTATGATTTTGTGGTGAAAACAGACTCTAAAGCAAAGTAAATATAAATTTAAAAATTAATAAATGATTGAGATTTTCTTTCAATCCCCCCCTACTCGATATCATAAAATTCTCCCGGGTTGGTCCTTTCGAAAGTTGGTAACCCTAGTAGTGAAGTACGTTTCCGAACAATCGGTGCTGTGTCGTTGCTTCATAATAATGTATTTTATGTTATTCATGAAAGAGATTAGATTTGCTCGACAATGCATATTGATTTCTATATTTCACTGACAAATTGGAGGCATTTTGAAAACGATTTTACCCTCATAAAATAGAGTCTAAATTGCGTTGTGGAACGTTTGTACTCGAATGCTTGTTATTTTTTGAGCACCAACAGCGCGAATTGATCCTTTAATGGAATGCGTTTAACCGAAAAATTAATTCGTACAGCTGTTTTCTTATTGTTGTGATAACTATAAAGATCGCGATATACTTTTCTCAGTCGATTTCAACTACGATGGGAATGGTTTTAAACTAATTATTTAATACAATGCATCTATACATATTATGATTCTTAATTGAGGGTAGATGTAGGCTTGGCATGAACCACAGTATACATTTATCATCATGTGGGCAGTGTGCTCGTTTGTCACCCATTCTTAAAATAAACAAGTGGTAAAATTAAAAAATTTGTACAACCGACTTTAATATACCTAAATAAAATGAGAACATTATCGATGTAGTTGAAGTCAATTAAATACACATTATTAAGGATAACAAATGAAATAATTAAATTTATATGAGACCACATGAGAAGTACCAGCTTTCAAATAAAAAAAGAATCATAAAATCGGTTCACCTATAAAAAAGTTCTGAGGTAACACACAAAAAATGAAGTCGAATTTAGAACCTCCTCCTTTTTTTGAAGTTCACTTCACTTGTGCCGGTGGGGTTTGAACTTGGGTTGCTCGCATACTACGAAATTTAAAGCAAGCGTCCAGCCTCTGAGCTCATTTCGTATAAAATCAAATTAGAATTCTAAGATTCCATGGTTAGAAGCGAAATAAATCAGTCGCTTTCAAAATCAGAATATTTCATATACAGTTCTCGATATCGTCGACTACTAGAGCGATCGTATTACGAGTAGGTGCATTCAAGAATAACGATCGTAACAAGTTATCGTTATTAAATGAAACAATTTTTTATGGATTATATCGCGTGTAATTTTAACTTTTTAATTCCCGACGTTTCGGGTGCTTTACAGCACCCATGGTCACGGGGGGGCTGAGGTGTTTGACATCCCGATGTCATAGTTAGCCCGGCTACCTTCAGTTTTTTAATATTAATTTTTGGTTCGATCTACGCAGACTGAGCTTACAGTATCTTGAAGTCTAGCAGTGGTATACTTGGGTTTGGATTTAATTTTATTAATTATAGGATCCCAAGCAGATGGCAGCACCATCCATCTTCTCTATTGAAATTGGTATGTTTTTAATTTCAATAGCCTCATGAGTCATCCTTGGTAGGAATCGGTGTTCTTTTGCGAGGATTTGTGGTCTATCAAATCTAATGTAATGGCAGGGACGATCTTGAACATGTTCACAAATTGCAGACTTCCCGATACGTCGGTGCTTCAAGTCAGCTATATGTTCTTTTACGCTGGTTTTATAGATCTTTTGTTTGTGCTATGTAAGAGACCAAATTTACAATCCAGCTTGTACACTCCTGCATCTTGTAGAGGATATGACACTTGACGGATGGTAAAATTGACTAATCTTCTTCGGCGGCTTGAAGTATGTTTTAATGGAAGCTTGCTTCAAGATGTAGCTAACCTTGTCTGTGACTCCTCTAACATAGGGTAGTACAGCAGGCACACACTCGACTGTGGCCGGCTTCACTCGGTCACTGTGACGTAGGCGCGGGACCCGAAGCTTGTTGTTTTGCAGTACTTGCTCGACGTGCTGAAGCTCGGCGGCCAGATGTTTTCTGTCACAGATCCTCGTGCTCTCTGACACATAGATTTTCCCACGGTAGCTAACTGAGATGGATGATGGTGCGATTCACCATAAATATCGGTTGGTATGAGTCTTTTCCTATACAGTGTGACCAATAGTGTTATCAGGATTTCGAATGACTAAAACATCTAGGAAAGCTAAAGAATTGTTTGCCTCTAACTCCACTGTGAATTGTATTTTAGAGTTTATGGAATTAAGGTGGTTTAAAAATACAGTTACTTTGTCAGATGGTAAAATTTTGAAAGTATCATCTACGTACCGCTTGTAGAATCTTGGATTTACAGAATCAGTAAGAAGGGCTTTCTCCTCAAAGTCCTCCATGAATATGTCCCGACGACTACAGGAGATACAGGTGAGCCCATCGCCACACCGTCTACTTGCTTGTAGAACTGTTCCGTCCGCAATAGATAGCCAGATGTGTCTGACGCGTAAAAGAACATATAGCTGACTTGAAGCACGGACGTATCAGGAAGTCTGCAGTTTGTGAACATGTTCAAGATCGTCCCCGCCATTATATTAGATTTGATAGACCACAAATCCTCGCAAAATAACACCGATTCCTACCAAGGATGATTTGCGAGGCTATTGAAACTAAAAACATCCTAATTTCAATAGAGAAGATGGATGGGTGCCGCCATCTGCTTGGATCCTATAATTAATAAAATTAAATCCAAACCCAACTATACCACTGCTAGACTTCAAGATACTGTAAGCTCATTCTGCGTAGATCGAACCAAAATTAATATTAAAAACTGAAGGTAGCCGGGCTAACTATAACATCGGACGTCAAACACCTCAGTCCCCCGTGACCATGGGTGCTGTAAAGCACCCGAAACGTCGGGAATTGAAAATTTAAAATTAAACGCCATATAATCTGTAAAAATTAGTTTCATTTAATGTGTAGTCTTCGCGTAAATATAACAAAACATTAAGTTATCGTCAGCTTAAATTAATGAATAGTTTGGAATTATGGAAGTTGTATGAAATAGTAGAAGAAACTACAATCACATCATCATCATCACTACAGCCCTTCACAAGCCAATGCTGAAATTAGCCCGCCCCCAAAGGAGTGCCACAAAACAAGGTCCTAAACCACCTGCATCCATCGACTTCCTGCATATCTTACCAGGTCGTCACTCCATCTAGAAAGGAGAATATATCAAGTGAATTTGGTGATTGTATAAAAAGCAAGTAAAATACTTAAGCCGTGTAGAGGTGACGTAAGAGAATCCATTGCCCCATATCATCACGTGGGTGCTGTGAAAGGCGTTAGAGGAAATAAAACAGGAGATGGGCGGCAGCATCTTCCTGATAACAACTCAGAAGAAAAAACTGCGGATGCCGACTTGCTTATCAAGCACGGCAACTATGGCAAATACCCCCTTTATGACGAGATCTTAGTAATCCCTTTATAAAGTAGTGGCATTGTGATAGGCTACTATGAATAAGATCCACTACTAGATAGAAGTCTTAGAAGTTTTGTAGTACTACATACGTCCAACAGACCTCCACTCAAGCTGTCACTTTGCGTTGTTATATTTTATTTTAATTTATTAGAAATGCAGGTTTCCTCACGACGAATTTTCGATCGCAGAATACGTGGTTAATCAGCTCATAAAACTGAAATTAACAATTATATCGGTGCTAGCAGGGATGGTATCATTTCGTAGATACTTTGAAATTAAATACATGTGCTTATGATGAAATTGAAATATATTTATTTCTTTGGCGTAAGACAATAAAATTTCATTTGTCGAAATGTTTTGAATTTGATAGAGCCCTGCTACAACTATATTATGGCTACAGCACGAATGTGTCGGCTCGATCGTGTGAACAGTTGTAAGATTCTTTTCTTCTATTTTAAATATTTTCCCTGTTGTCTGATTATATTTGAAATATCTGTTCGTCCAATTAACTAAAAAGTTAAATAATTTAATAAGTAGGAAATTTCGCATACAATATACATTTAAATCTACTACTGGGCATAAGCCTTTTCAAGAATGTGTTAGCAGACTTGCATTTCTTGCGAGCGCTCTTTCCAAGTGTCAGCTGGCAAGCGGGAACGGGCTGTTACGGTTGATATAGCAAAGTTATGAATGGAACTTAAGTAGCTCCTCAATATTCATATTTTCTCTTTATTGATATTGGTAGTAAAAGAAAATTCGCTCCTAGATTTCATTTCCAATAAGTTTTATGAAACTTGAAATTTCCTATTAGATGAGATTAAAGTATATAAGTTTTTGAAGTAAAAACATCTATATGCACGTTGGGCACTTTTGGGATGAATTTGGAAGAAGGATTGGGGAAAAAGCACAACTCGCGTGACTGTCACGCTCAGGTGCATATATACAGCTATGCGCAATAAATGAAAATTTCATTACTATATTGACACGTTGATAAAAAACTATTGGTAAATCCAATTGTGCATGCCTTAAGCGCATTAAAAAATTGGTTTAACGCGAACAATTTGCTCTTAAACGGCAATAAGGCAAAATGTATTAAATTTACAATACCTAATGTAAAACATTCTAATACCAATGTCCTCTTAAAGGGGAGGAGTTAAGTCTTGTAGATACCACTGTTTTTCTTGGTATTATTATTGACGCGAAACTTTAATGGGGCCCCCATATATATTAGCAAGCAGACTTAGTTCTGCAGCATATGCTGTAAGAAAGATTAGAAGTCTCACAAATGTTGAGACAGCTAGATTAGTTTATTTTAGTTACTTCCATAGCGTAATATCTTATGGAATTTTGTTATGGGGTAATGCGAATTACTTATAACATAATTATACCTAAATTTTTAAAGTAGTTTAAATACACACAAGTTTTCACTAATAACCTTATTACTATACTTCCATTATTCCGATAATTTTATGTCAAACTTCAATTAAAAAAAAGTTCGGAAAATTCAAAAGTGCTCGACTCATAATACTCAAATGATAGTAAAAATTAAAAAAAAAATGTAAATTGTAGTTCTATTCGTCAAAGAGTTCCAGTAGCAGTCACCAAAGTATACCCTCAAGTCTCTTCGTCAAGTCCGGAGGTAAGGTCTCATCATAACTAACAAAACGAGCCCAAAATCGGCACACCTATTACTACTCGTCGAGGAGTTCCAGTAGCAGTCATTGAAGTACACCTTCAGATCACTCTTTCAAGTCCCGAAGTAAGGCCTCATCATAACCAACAAAATGAGGCCAAACTCGGCACACCTAGTTCTACTCTTCGAGGAGTTCCAATAGCATTTCACTTTCAGGTCACTATATCAAGTCCGGAAGCAGAGGCGGATTAAATGTCGACTGCGCCCTAGGCTAGCCTAGCAACTCATCGGCGCCCCTCTAAGGGCCATATTATATCTATTATAAATTAAATCTACTCATTTTGCAAATAATTGCAAAATAATTAGGATACGAGTACCCGTAACAAGGCGGCATAAACGAAAAATGTGATGTGAAAGTAAGAGCGATTTAGGAGTAATCAAATACGATGATATTTTTTTCGTTTAAAAACTTCCGCGCGCGCCTATTAAACCTTGCGCCCCTAGGCACGTGCCTAGTTTGCCTTAAGGATAATCCGCCACTGTCCAGAAGTAATGTCTCATCATAACTAAAAAAACAAGCCCAAACTCAGCACACCTATTACTATTACTACTCTTCGAGGAATTCCAGTAGCATTCACCGAATGTGTATCTTCAAGTCGGGGTAAGGTCTCATCATAACTAACATAACGAGCACAATCTCGGCACACCTAGTTCTACTCGTCGAGGAGTTCCAGTAGCAGATATCGAAGTACACCTTCAGGTTTCTATAAAGTCCAAGACGTATAAGTATATTTATATATAAATCCTGCGTACTTTTACCGAAACAAAATATTGTAATAAAAATCTGTGCTTATAAAAATAATAATATCTTACCTTGGTCAAATATGTATCATATTTGGTTTTTGGAATATTTTGTATTTCTAAAGCGATGGATATTTTTCAGCACGAACCGCTGTAAACAAACGACCACTCATGACGGCGGCTGAGCCCGGAGTAAAAAAGTACTCTGTGGTCGGGAGTGAGGCAAAGTGTATTTAGTAAAATAAATTAATACAATGCTGCTCAAAACACCGAACATTTCGATATTTCTCAGCCGAAAATAATTAATTATAACTAAACAAAACAAAATTAAACAGCCATTTACATTCCATGGCTTCCCACATGATAGATGATGAGTTTAAAACATGAATTGAGTTGAACAATTGATATTTTCAAAAGTTATCGTGTTTACGCCTCCATGCGGACTTGATAAATCTACACCATAAGCCACTAAAACCACTTTTTTATGTAAAAATGGCAATTGATCAATTAAAAAAAAAATAAGTTCAACAATCGTTTATCTTTCTGACAATGTGCTTTTTATATCATTTATATGTTCAATATGATTGTTAGATACGATTTTATGCGACAAAACGTGTGAATATTAATTTTTTTCGCTTTATTTTTTTCGAATCCCTTTTCGCTTAAGGCATGCAATGATCTCTATAAAAATCAACTGCTGTCCGTTAGTCTCGCAAAGACTCGAAAACGGCTGGACCGATTTTGATGTTTTTTTTTGTGTGTACTTAAGTGAATCCCTAGATAGTTTAGTTTTAGATTGGACCCGGTAGGTGCCGCTGTTGTCGAGATCCAGAAATCACCCGTGCGAGGCCGAAAAAATACTTCCTAAAAATATTTCTTAAGAACCCAAAAATGTTTCTTTTTTAGTGTTCTTTGCTTCTACATCATCTGTCCGAAGTCCACTGCTGGACATGGGCCTCTCCCGTCGTAAGGAGTATTTGCCTTAATCGTCATGCTTGGCAGGCGGATTGACGATCGCAGTACCAGGCGTCTTATACCTTTGGTGCTGTTCTACGTCACCGGTCTGGGTATTTTATGTCTGGTGTAATCTAGATGCTTATACTACCATCTTTCAGAATTTTATTATTTAACATATTTCCGAGTAATTCTTTATAACTGTTGACCTCCATTGTTTGTTCAAAAATATCACTTGAGAACTCTGAAAACACAATAAAGGGAAAAATTCTTTTATTTAGGGAGGTGTCTCAGTGGGTATATGTCGCAGGCTTATGATTATGAAATCAGAGAGTATCTGTGGGCCACAACATCTACATGTCATTTGGTAGACTTCGTGCTTGTTGTGTGTGCACCATTATTTCTATAGGAAAAATAAAGTGTACATTTTGATCAATCTGAGAGAACGTCACAAAATTTATCACAAGTACTTATAAGAACTCCCCATCGAAACAATTACAAGAAATGATATCAGAACTATGCACAATAAGTAACAGAATAGGACTACAACTAAACACAACAAAAACTGAGGTGATGACTATGATAGGCAAACGTCTATACACGTTAACAATTTACAGAGCTTAGAATACGTAGAGAGTTACATTTACCTAGGGAAACCTATCTCATTTCTTAATTCTAGAAACAAATATGAGATTAACAGGAGAATAAACATGACATGGAGAAAGTTCTGGAGCCTAAAAGAATTATTGAAGTCTAATCTACCTGCGAAATTGAAAAAGAAAGTCATGGATGGATGTTTACTACCCTGCTTTTCATACGGATCACAAACCTGGATCTACAACAAAAATGCGACAGAAAGAATACAAAAGACGCTGCGTGCTATGGAAAGGAGCATCTTGAATATTAGGCTGAAGGATAAAATAAAATCAGAAAACATAAGGAAAAAAACCAATGTGATAGATGGTCTGCAACATATGAGAAAGCTCAAGTGGAAGTGGGCTGGCCACGTAGCATGACTGTCAGATGAATGGACGCATTTGGCTATAATTTGGGCAAGTGGCAAGAGAGCTAGAGGCCGTCCTAAGGAACGCTGGGTAGACGAGATCAAAAAATATGCTGGAAACGACTGGACAAAGAAAGCAAAGACCCGCCAGGGGCCTTAACTATATAAAAGTGCATGTATATTACTATGTATAATGTTAGTATAATCCAATATTTAATTTAGTTTAAAACTCTGTAAGTTAATGTCCATCATGTCCATCAGCACAATATCAGGCTTATTCACAAGAATAGTCCTGTCTGTGATGGCTCGGTCTCAGTAGAGCCTGGCGCGGTCATTTTCGAGCACGGCTTCCGGCAAGTACTTATAATAAGGCAGTTTCCGATCCACGAGACCGTACTTCAGAGCGAGCTCCTGGTGTAGAATCCTGGCTACTAGATTGTGCCTGTGCAAGTACTCAGAGTTAGAAAGAGCCGAACAACCGGAGATGACATGCCTAAGTGACTCTCCGGGATGGCGACAAGCTCGACAGACGTCAACGGCGCCATCCTTTAGGATGTATCTCCGACAGTTGTTCTTCTTAATAACCTGATCCTGTATCGCACAGACAAAACCCTCGGTTTCCCCAAAGAGGTCACCAAAACGTAGCCAGTGGAGGAAGGCAACTGTGTCTACGAAAGGCTCATGTAGAGCCTTGTAGAACCTCCCGTGGAACTCCTTCTCCTTCCATACGGTCTCCCGGTCGGAAATGCTCTGTACTGCCGGGTCTTGCCATTGCTTGTTGGCTAAGGATAGAGGGGAAGTCCTTTATCACAAGAAATGACCTCCCTATAGAATGGATCATCCGCTCTCGTCAGAAAGTAATTACGGAGGCTGCACACTTCGCGACTATGCATGGTAAGCGCGCTTAAAAAGCCACGCCCACCATGCTTCCGCGGCAAGTACAGCCTCATAATCGACGATTTCGGGTGATGCATCCTATGGGACGTCATAGTAGTGCGGACTTTCCTAGCCAGGGCGTTAAGTTCAGTTTGAGTCCACCTAAGTATGCTAAAGGTATATATGAGAACAGGCATGACCCAACCGTTATATGCGTGTGTCTTATTCACACCGGACAAAAGGCTGTTAAGCACTTTGGTCAGGCGTGCATAAAACACATCGCAAACTGACTGTTTCATACCCGCCTCATCGATACCGATGTTCTGTGACACACCCAGGTATCGGTATATTTCAGCCCGGAAAGGGTCCTTATGTTGATGGGTATAGATAAGTATATGCTCTCAGAGTTAGCAACCCTTCCCCTTTCAACATGGAGGACCGCACACTTATCCGTCCCCAGCTCCATTCTGACGGTGCGCACAATTCTTGACCTGTTATTGCCCGACCTGAAGCACATCAGTCTGCCGATGAGGGCCCTAGCCTTTGCGATACGTTCCTCAATTCTTATTCTCCATGCTGGCATGGCGCTACTTTGTCTAGTAGCACGTCCAGCCATGAGGAGATTGGCGCCAATAATACGGCATACTGCCAGTGCGGCGCCAAAAAGAATTGAGTCCGTCTCGCAAAGGTCCCGGCTGGCTTCCAAATAGGTCACCAGCATTGGGTTAAGAGCCCTCACGACAGCACGATTCCGCTTGCTTAGGGTTATGCGGGGAAGTCGCGGTCGATTTTCGAGAGGCGTACTGCGCGTTTCCTCAATCGCCTCTTCCAATATACTCCTCATTTGCTCTAGTTCTAGTTCCTGGGCGACTGTTCCATCATCGTCTGAATCAACCACAACTGGGGGGTTCACGGTGGCATCCACGTGTGCTGGTTGCTCTGCAACTTGTGGCGCCGCATCCTCAGCCGTAGTATTTTCATCCGATGATTGTACAGCCTCACGTCGTAGCCGTTCGAGTTCGGGGCCGTCAAATATGTTTGAGTGCAAGATATACCGAACTCGGTCTGCCAGGTTTTGCTCGGTGACGGTTATAGATGGGTCCAGCTCAGCAAAAAGTCGATGCATCCTAGCCCGGTACGCAAAACCTCCAATATCTCCCCCCTTCGCCCTAAAATACGCCCGCAATGCGTTGCTATTCATCTGCATTGTCCAACGCATGCGGCGTGCTCCACTAGTGGCGGGTGTCGATTGCTGGACTGCGATTGCTGGGCGAAGACCCTGCCGACACCAAGCCAGCTGGTGGGGATGGTGGATGTGAGGGGCTGCTGGGTGGTCATGCAACACCTCGCACTCGGCTGGCGGTTCGCATGCTGTCGCGTCCAGCGCCAGCTCCAGACGCGCCCTGGCGACCTCCAGGCAGCGGCCCTTTGAGTGTTCTTCTCTGTTCCATCATCCATTTGATGGGCGTCAGTTAGGGGAGACGCCCAGACCCGGCACCGTTTCATGGTGAGGCCATGTGCACAAGCGGGCCTTTGCTCCTTCAATTTTGCCGAGGCACGGTGCTAACACCTCTTGGCAAGGTGCTGACTGACTGCGCTGACGTAGCAGTTTTGTTACATAACCGTTACGTCAGCTATTATAACCGCTGCGTCAGTTATTATTATTATTATTACTTATAAGAACTCTCTCGTCAGTTATATAGGGAGGAGAATGTGCACCCAGAGAGTTGCATTCAACATAAATGAGTTTACAGAGATCAACTTTCCTTCGCGTTAGGAAAATGGCGAGCGATTAATTAACTGGAATATAGGGCCTAGAACTCTAATATTTGCCGTTACCGTTATCGTTACAGCCATAGTTTAGCTCATATGCGGGCATTGTTAGTAGGAAGAAGCTGTTGCCCATCTCCTAGTTTGTGACATTTAATGATAATTATGAACTAGGTTAAAGAAGCCAGCTAGCATATGTCTACTGTTGGACCCAGGATTTTTAGATCAGTTTCTTTTAGAGACGTAAAATTTTGCACTAAAATTGGTAATTGCAACGGGATGTTTGGCAAAGTTGCTACAATTTGTTCTTTTTTTTTTTTTTGCGGATGGAAAATCATCTAATGACGCCTTTCGCTGTGGGTGGAGCGGAAGGTGTCGACTTTACTGACTAAAAACCATCCGTGTTCCTTCAGTGCCCTACGTTCCGGAGCCGCGGTATCTCTTTCGAACAGCCCGCAGCCCGGCGGGCGTCAGCCCCTTGCGGGCCCCTTCACGCTGCTGACAGCTCTTTGAGGCGCGCGTGGAACAAAACGCGCCGTCGACACGGCCTGTCGTCGTTAGACGGACGGACGGCGAGCTACCATTGCTCGCCGTCCACGAATCACGCCTACGGTGGTCGGGGCCACGACGTAGCCCCGACGCCCGGGGCGTCTCCGCGGCAGCCGGGAAGGAAGCTGTTGCTCTTTCCTTCTCCCGCTCCGCCACCTCCTTCTGCGCATCACTGCTTCGCAGAAGGTGGTGACGGCATCCCATTCCGTCTCGCTCCGGACCATGGCTTCGACCAGGGCCGGACGCGAGGTCGCCACCGCCTATCGCCGCTACGAGTACGGCGGTGCTCCCCCAAGCAGGGCACACCTCCACGGTGTGCTCCACCGTCCTCCGGTCGATCCTCGCAGTGGGAGCACCGGGCGTTCCTCCGCCGATTCGGTGCAGGAACCTCCCAAACACCGTGTCCGGTGAGGACCTGCGTCAGGCGGAAGGTGAGGACACCGTGGCGTCTCTCAAGCCTCCTCAAAGAGGTCTTATCGCCGCTATAGTGGCGTGCCCAGCACAGGGCTGCGACAGTCGCTCTCCATGTCGCCATGAGATCATGCCGGAAGTCTGTCCGCTGCGCGACTTGCCGCGGCAGCGGGTTTCCCCGGCATAGTGCCTCCGCGCGCCATTCGTGCAGGCGCGCGGGACTATCGCCTCAGATCCCATGGCGGCAATCCAGCAAGGGCTCTCGCCGCGCGGGAGATCGTGCGGTAGCCGCGAACCATCTTTACGGCAACCACCCTTTGGGGCGCGTTTGGGTGGTGGACGGCAAGCCGCGCCAAACCACGCGCCCACACCGGGGCCCGTAAAGGGCCATGGACCTCCACGATCCCCGCGTAGGGCCTCCGGCGAGCGTTTAGCCCCAGGTTCGGCGGGAGCCGCCTGAAAGGCAGCCCCGGTCCGTTCCAGTTTGGGAGCCAAACGTCGGAAGTGCTCAACGAGTTCCATCGGCCGTCGAGGACGAGTCCTGGGTGCTTCAACGTCGACTCGACGCCGACGGATACCCTCCTACCATCACTGAGGATCCCAGTGGTGGCCTGTTCCGAGACCATGGAGTGCATGGCCTCGGACTTGTGCGAAACCACCTCGAGACCCAGTTGCCGGATCCTCTCAACGACTATCGCAGCCCCGCGTGTCATAGTTTCCCGCCGCCTCGTACGACCCCCTGTGCCAGTACCAGCGTATCGTCAGCGTAGCAAACTACGCTGACGCCGGTAAGGAGGTCGGCGCGCAGCAATCGTAACCGATGTTCCACAGGGGCGGCCCCAGAACCGAACCCTGTGGGACACCGCACGACATCTCTCGCCGGTTCCACTCACCGTTTCGACCGGGTAGATGACGGCCCTGTCCGTCAGATAGTCCCCGACTATGACGGAATAGGTCGGCACCGCGGTGATACCAGGTGCCTCTAATGCAGCTCAGGGCATGGAGTTGAAGGCGTTGGCGATGTCGAGAGACACCGCCAATACAACCCTGGCCACCATCCCCGTCGTGAGGGCTCTCACGCGCATGATGGCGTCCACCGTAGAGCGCCTCTTGCGGAAACCAAACTGTTCCGCAAGATCCGGCCCCGTCCCCGCAAGGTGCTCGGCGAGGCGGTTTGCAATTACTCTTTCAAAAGGCCCCCTCGTCGAGCAGCACCACGGGCCGGTATGCGGACGGAGTCCGCAGGGCGCCCCGGCTTCCGAATGAGGACCAGCTTCCGTCTTCCAACGACGGGGTGGCCTCTCTCAAGCGTGCGCAAGGCCCCTCGGTCGGGGCCAGGCCTCCGAGGCCAGGACCCAGGCTTTGCCAGGCAAGCCATCGGGTCCTGGGGCGGTATTCCTGGCCAGAGCTACGTACCGCCACTCTCAGGTCTACCCCGGTCCCTTCCGGGATGTCGTCGTCGTCGTCCTGGTGGTCCGCTTCCGGCACGTGGCGGAGCCATAAACGGGGGCGGATGTTCCCCGCGCGCAGGGAACAGAGCGCTCACATCCTCCACGAGCTGAGGCCGGAGACTCTGCGTCAGCGGGGAGCCAGGTGCGGGTTATCACTGCATCTTGTAGAGGCGCCCCACGGATCTCTATCGAGTCTCCAGCATCTCCTCACGGGCCCGATCCCGGGCCCGCAGGACAACCTCCCGAGGCGGTCTTCGCCGCTCTGTATCCCTCAGTACACCTCCAATGGCTGCCGCCGCCCGGTGGGACGAATGCGGGCCTTATTCTGTACCCTACCGTAGTTTTTTTGCGTTTCTTGCACCGGTAAGCGATGTGTAGTGCGGCCCCACCTAGATGGAGTGGCGACCTAAAAAACATGCATGAAGTCGATGGACGCAGGTGACTCAGAATCGAGTCTATAGATGATGTTAATTGCAATTGTAAGTAGTACTGACTTTTCAGGTTAGACATGATGTGTCTGTCGTGAGTGATTCGTTCATTTGACCCGGGTCTCATCAAATTATTGATAATTGCAACCACATTTTTTTAACGTTCCGGATCAAAAAATTGACAGAACCTACGATCAAAGAGTATATGTAATGTCCGAAGACCGATTTATCGAGCGGGTCTCACAGATCACAGAGTACTGAAAATCGAAATGATCCATTTGAATGATCGACCCGAAGGACTTGGTTCGTAAGACGAATCAATACTTGAATGATCGGGTCACTAGAAATGTATGAATGACACATGTCTATTTCACGTAGGTACTTCATGAAAAGGGACACTGTAAGTACTCGTGCATTTCTGGAAAATAACATATTTCGTTGTGTTTTTATTAGGACAAATAAAACTTCCAACTTGAAGAGATACTTTATGTTCTGTATTGAGTTTATGATGTATAAAAACAATATTAAAATATTAAGTAGGTAGGTATGTCCTCAACCGATAGCGTCCATCGTTCATTTTTAGGGTTCCGTACCCAAAGGGTAACCAACGGGACCCTATTACTAAACCTCCGCTGTCCGTTCGTCCGTCCGTCCGAAAAACGGACGTCCGTCTTTCTGTCAGCGGGCTGTATCTCATGATCCGTAATACGTAGATAGTTGAAATTTTCACAGAATGTGTATTTCTGTTGCCGCTATAACAATAAATAATAAAAATTTAAATAAATTAAAAATTAAAAAGGGGGAGTCCTTTACTAGAAACGTGTATTACGATGGTACGGAACCCTTCATGCGCGAGTCCGACTCCGGTTATATTAGTTTTTTTTCTTTTCCTTTTGATTTACGTATTTTCTTTAGCGTGCAGTTTATTAAACTTTTCCCGTGTTGTTTTACAAACTTAGCAACTTCTAATATATACAAACAAGGCACGGGTAAGATTCCCAGTGTCTTAAATAGAGGTCGACATGAGACATCTGGGCCAACACCATGAATGGCACGAACACATTTTTTGTGCAATAAAACTTTATTAATCTCTGCACTGTTGCCCCAAATTATAATCCCGTAGCGGATAATCGACTCAATATATGCAAAATAAGTCATAATTGCAGTTTGTTTTGTTGCCACTTTTGTTAGTCTATAAAGCGCATATGTGAACCTGTTTATTTTATTACATATTTTACAAACTTGTTCTTTCCACTTTAATTCTTTGTCAATAATTATACCTAGGAATGTCACATTAGTTGCACTACAAAGAGTTTGTCCATTATAATTAATATTTATTAAATTATTATTTATATTATTGAAATTTATATAT
Source organism: Parnassius orleans (assembly GCA_029286625.1). Taxonomy (NCBI): domain Eukaryota; kingdom Metazoa; phylum Arthropoda; class Insecta; order Lepidoptera; family Papilionidae; genus Parnassius; species Parnassius orleans. Next base: position 3,229,599 of record JAGSMP010000137.1, read on the forward strand.
TGAGTTTTACTTAAGTTATTATGGGGTATTTATATAGTATTCTCATCTGGTTGGGCTGAATAAATATTTTAAAGGAAATAATAAATAAACATAAATATATATTTAATATACTAACATAAATAAATAAATAATACATAAATAAATAAATAATACATAAATAAATAAATAATACATAAACAAATAAATAATACATAAATAAATAAATAATACATAAATAAATAAAACCCAACCAGATGGAAACCCTCGGCAGGGAGACCAAACGCCCGAGGGTTAGGGGAAAGGAGAGAAACCGGCGGACGATGCGGGCGGTATCGAGGAGCACCGCCTTCTGCATTTGAGCTTGGAGCGGTCCGTCACGAGTCCCAGTCGCCTCAGATGACCCGAGAGGCTGACTGGGATTAACCCGTTCGCAGAGACGACTACAGGTATAATTTCGGTCGGCAGTCCACCCCACATGTCGGTCACCTCGTGAGCCAGGTCCAGATATTTTGTTCGCTTATCTGTTTCGGCTTTCACGAGGTTCTCGTCATATGGAATGGTGATGTCGACCAAAAATATCTTGACTGTGCCCGGTCCATCAGCACAATATCAGGCTTATTCGCAAGAATAGTCCTGTCTGTGATGATGGCCCGGTCCCAGTAGAGCCTGGCGCGGTCATTTTCGAGCACGGCTTCCGACAAGTACTTGTAATACGGCAATTTGCGGTCCACGAGACCGTATTTCAGAGCGAGCTCCTGGTGTAGAATTCTGGCTACTAGGTTGTGCCTGTGCAAGTACTCAGAGTTAGAAAGCGCCGAACAACCGGAGATGACATGCCTATTACTTAAGTTTATTGTTAAATTATTATTACTTAGCCATTTATTTACCTCAAATATTGTATGATTAATGTCATAAATATGTTTTGTCAGTGACATATTTTTATTTGTTGTGACTATTACTGCGACGTCATCTGCGAATAAAATACATCTATATTTAGTAATTTCAGGTAAGTCGTTTAAATATATCAAAATAAAAGTGGACCTAGTACACTACCCTGAGGTACCCCAAACGCATTTTTTCTAAATTTGGATCTATAACTTTGACTTACATGTCTATTGTCAAGTTTTAGCACCTCAACACATTGATGCCTGTTTTGTATGAATGACTTAATCAGTGATATGCTAGGCCTCTAATTCCGTTTTGATCTAATTTGAACAAAAGCTGATCCTGTGATACGAAGTCAAAAGCTTTTGACATGTCAAAGAAGATAGCCGTAGTAAATAGTCCGTCATTAGTATTTTGTAAAATATTTTTATATGTTTATATAGCAACAATTTTATTGCAGTTGTAAGCGGTTACAGTTTTAGTTTTGTTGTGTTTTTTTTAAGTTATTAAAAACTGGCCAAGTGCGAGTCGGACTCGCGCCAATTCTGTGCTCGCGCATGAAGGATTCCGTAGCATCACACACGTTTCAAGAAGGGGGGGCCCCCTTTAATTTTTAATTTATTTTTATTATTTCTTGTTATAGCGGCAAGAGAAATGAACATTCTGTAAAAATTTTGACTTTCTACCTATTACGGATCATGAGATACAGCCCGCTGACAGACAGACGGACGGACAGCGGAGGCTTAGTAATAGGGTCCCGTTGGTTACGCCTTGGGTACGGAACCCTAAAAATGACATCAACGACATATAAAAAGCTACGTGAATTCAGTCTTTAATTCCAAAATATTTCACGATAAAGCAAAATTGCCTGCAGCGTTGTGCTTTTTTCTACAACTTTAGTGTTTTGGAATAATGAATGCGGAAAGCCATTTCTGTTACGCTCAGATATTCATGAAGCTCGGAGTATAAATGGAAAAGAAATGAGTGGTAGCCACAAACACTAAAATGGACTAGAATAAATATACGTAATATAATTTCTATTCATGTAGCAAAGTGGTGAATTTTTTCCTTTAAATTTAAACATATATGGGACCATCCCCTGACATATAACCTATTTAATAAAAAATAATCATTTAAATCGGTTAAGCCGTTTCCGAAAAATTGGTTAAAATAAAAAAATAAAACGTGTCGAATATATGAACTTTCTCGTTTTTTTGAACTTGGTTAAAAACTCGAGTTAAAAGCTCGACCGGGGAAGGACCACGCTCTCACAGAATTCCAGCGTAAAATAGCAGCTTAACGCTGCTGTGTTTCGTATGGTGAGTGTAGAGAACCGGAGATCCTTTTTACTGGAAACGAGGCATTCCACCTTAGTCCTTACGGGTGATAACGCATCTGCATTTTGATTCGTAATCGGGGATAGATGTAGATGTCTATGGGCCACAGCAACTACTTACCATAAGGTGGACTATGTGCTCGTTTGTCATCCTTATCCTATAAAAAAAAACTTTTTTCTTAACAACTAATACGAATTGTTTGAATATTATAATAACGTACTCGAGACTTGGGATAAAGGCAGCGGGGTTGTTATGCCCTGAATATATTCATGAGCATTTCCCAGCGTCAATACTAGCGCGATGAATTAGAATAGGTAACCAAGGTAAGTAGTTTTGAATTACCTTACAGCTTTTACTTTAAATGTATTAGATTGCTTTATTAGTTTTTCTGCTAAATCGAAATACTCTTTTATCCAAATGAAACAAAATGAAAATTGTTTATATCTAAAACGTGAAAATTTCGCTTCGAATATATGTTTTATCCTTACAATCAACTACTGTTTCCGTTGTATAAATATCCACTACCCCATATCATCCGGTGGGTGTCGTAAGAGGCGACAGAGTCAAACAAATCAGGAGATGGGCAGCAGCGTCTTCCTAATAACGACTAAAAATAAAAATAATCTGCGGTCGCCAACCCGTTTGCCAAGCGTGGCAAATATCCCGCCTATCAGGCAATCTAAGTTGGAGGCATATGTTCAGCAGACTTTAAAAGGCTGTAACGGTAACGGTAACTATCGTTTCATAATTAAAGTTCTTTGGTAAAGTTAAGATATAATTTATCTCCGTTCTAGTGCTGGGGTGCAAGGTAGAGGTCGCTCTCATTTCTTAAAGGTTTTAGATCACAGTAGTGGAGTGGTTCGTGAAGATTTTCTTTTAAGAAGTAAGTAAAGTGTCAAAGGAGCAAACAACAGCCTACTAGATGTAGATGTCAAGATGGTAAGCGAATATTGTGGCCAATGGACATCAAAGTTTTGTTTACTAGCTAGTTAAGTTTCGGGAGCGGTGATGAAGCTATTTAAAAACTACAAATATGTCTCGATGACATTTATTACTATTACATTACAATAATGTATTAAAACTAATTCAGTGCAATACTGACTTCCTTAACTAAGTGATTACATGACTATGATGAGTTCTATAATGAATCTTATTCCAAATGCAAGGGCTTTTATAGGATGGTCAAAACAAGCCTGTTGACTGAAAGTATGACGCCTTGGTTTGACCACCAATAACAGTTATACAGTGGAGTCAACGTCTTCTGTAACGTTACACTTCATAACATGTTTTCAGTAATCCAATATCAAAAGCTTAATCAGCACAATTCGCGGTCAACATGTTATTGTAACATATTTGTAACATGTTATGTAAAAAGCTACTTGCAATTATCATGTTTACGAGTAATCTAATATCAAAAGCTTAGTCAGGACAATTTGGGATCAACAGGTATTAAGACTATTTCCACATAACTAGCTACGCTAGTTGATATATTCTGCTGTCCTACTGATACACTAGAAGCTAGTAGGGTTGATGGTAAATAATACAAACAGTGTATGATCTAAGCTGGATTATTATTGTGTACTATAATTTCAATACCCTGTTAAACACTGGTAACGAAACCATAGCGCAATCTACATATTTCGATGTCAACGCCATCTATCGAAGTAGAACTAAAACTTTTAGAAATTACAAATATGGTTTCTTCATTAACACGTTTAATTAGATAAACGATCAAGACTGGTTGTCATCCATAAGGACTGAACTGGAATAAACAAATAAATAAAATAATTCTTTATTTCCAATCACAACGGCCCAAATGACAGCGTATTAATTAAACAAAACACTATACTTAAGTAATGATTAACCATTGTGAGAGAGCCGAACCTGTAATAGAATGCCCTGTGTTACAGTTTTCAGAATGGCTCGTTACCAGTAAAAAGAGTGTCTAGTTCTCGTCATTTGCCATGCGACACAGCAATGTTGTGTTGCTAGTTGACGCTGGTATTTTGTGTCAAGATTATAGACCTAGAGACACATTAAGGCCGGCCACAAAAATTTGGAATTCTGTTTGGGATTCCCTTTCGGAATTCCGAACGGGTCTGCCACATACATTCGGAATCCCATGTTTCCCGCAAAATTTCGAACGAAAAACTACTGTACGTGTGACAGGTCCTTGATTTTATATAGATTTGCTGCGTTCGAAATTCCGAATCGAATAAACGTATCTGTGTGATGTATTTACGGAATCCCTAATCAGAATTCCGAAACAGAATCCCGAAACAGAATTTCGAATGTATGTGGTCGCCCTAAGAGAACATCGCAATCACGGAATTATTTTGCATTGAAAATTAAATTTAAATTTATGTAATTTTATTATAATTACATCATTTTATCATTATATTTGATTATAAATAAGTAAATTTAGATCGCCCATGATGCACGCCGTGGTAACCTATAATTAAGACAACATTTAGTTCTTAATCCTAGAATGGAAGTATTGTAACATAACAAATAATGTATGTCTTGGTGGTTATCCTTAATAAAATAAAATAAAAATATATAAAATAAAATAAAAAACTATTGCTAAATCCAATTTTGCAAAAGCCGTGGTAGCTCAGATGGTTAGGGTTCGCTGTAAGTTTCACAGTACGCGAGCAACCCGGGTACGATCCCCGCCGGCACCAATGTAATTGTTAATTGCAATTTTAAGTGCTGATTTACCACGTGCTCGGCGGTGAAGGAAATAATCGTGAGGAAACCTGCATGTCTGAGAAATAAGAAAAAATATATTTCGAAGACATGTGAAGTTAGCCAACACGCATTGGGGCAGCGCGGCGGACATTTCCTTGCCCTAAAACCCTCTCAGAAATGAGAGGAGGCCTGTGCCCAGCAGTGGGACGTATATAGGCTGTAACTTTTAACTTTAACTTTAAATCCAATTATGCGTGCCTTAAGCACATTAAAAAATTACGTATACCATGATTATACCTAACTTTTTTAAAGTAGTTTCCAGTAGCAGTACACCTTCAGATCACTCTTTCAATTCCGGAGGTAAGGTCTCATCATAACTAACAAAACGAGGGAAAACTCGGCACACCTAGTTCTACTCTTCGAGGAGTTCCAGTGGCATTCACAGAAGTACACCTTCAAGTCGGGGTAAGGTCCCATCATAACTAACATAACGAGCACAATCTCGGCACACCTAGTTCTACTCGTCAAGGAGTTCCAGTAGCAGATATCTAAGTACACCTTCAGGTCTCCATAAAGTCCAAGATGTATAAGTTTATTTATATATAAATCCTGCGTTCTTTTAGCGAAACAAAATATTGTAATAAAAATCTGTGATTATAAAAATAATAATAATATCTTACCTTGGTCAAGTATGTATCAAATTTGGTTTTTCGAATATTTTGTATTTCTACGGCGATCAATATTTTTCAGCACGAGCCGCTGTAACAAACGACCACTCACGACGGCATCTGAGCCCGGAGTAAATAAAGTACTCTGTGGCTCTGGCTCGGAGTGCGGCTGCGGCCTATTTAGTAAAATAAATTAATACAAGGCTCTCAAACCACCGAAAATTTCGCCATTTCTTAACCGAAAAAAATTAATTATAACTAAAAAAAACAAAATTAAACTGCCATTTACATTCCATGGCTTCCCACATGATAGATGAAGAGTTTAAAACAGATTGAGTTGAACAATTCATATTTTCAATAGTTATCGTGTTTACGCCGCCATGCGGACTTGATAAATCTACACCATAAGCCACTAAAACCACTTTTTTATGTAAAAATAGCAATTGATCGATTTAAAAAAAATAAGTTCAACAATCATTTATCTTTCTGACAATGTGCTTTTTATATTATTTATATGTTCAATATGATTGTTAGATACGATTTCATGCGACAAAACGGAATCTTGATTTTTAGGCGCTAGTAGAACATACCTACACGCTTTGCGCTTAAGGCATGCAATAAAATGGGTAAAAGAGTTCAACTCGGTCTACTACCACTTTAGAACATACAACAACATACCTATAGAAACTAAAACATTCTCGGTGGTAGGATGCCATCTAAGTTGGTACCTACCTATTACCTATTTCTGCCGCCAAGTTGCAGTGTGCGAGGCAGTCAAATTATAGGCTGAGGCATTCATTCTTATTTATCATTGGTGACAATGCATCTGTAGCCTTTTTTAGTAGTTGATTGTAGATGGACTGCAGGAACCACTTGCCATTAGGTTGGCTGTTTGTTCGCTTGTCACTTGAATTTTATAAAAAAAAAATCTTAAACCTCTTATGAGCCTGTGAAAGGAACACTGCTTGGATATGTTTCAACTATTTTGCCTATGAATGAATTAGGATATGATATAGTGAGTTCTTTTACGCCACCATTGAATAGCGTAATCTATATCCATACATATAAAAAATGCGATTGCTAACCCGCCTGCCAAGCGTGGCAATTATCCCATCCACGAGGAAATCTATGGGGGAGGCCTCTGTTCAGCGGTGGACTTTGATGATGATGATAATGGGGAATTGCTGGAATCGCTATGCCTGGTGAATCCAGTTGATAGACATTGGCTGTGAGGTGTGACTCATCCCCTACTATAGGGAGGCCGGTATCTCACTATGGACTATTTATGGGATGTTTAGGATTTTACACTGAAATTTACAATATATCAGTCATGTCTTCATCATTAAGTACTTCACTGGCACAGTGACCCAGAAAGTGTTATACATCCCAAAACGCGATTGCACCATTGTTCCCAATACTTCACTATGTCGGTTCACGAATTTCGGGTAGATTTATTTTAACAACAACCTCTAACGCTATCTGGGTCAACCTACTCGACGGGGAATTAGTCGCCAGTAAAGAGTTAGTCGACCCGGATACACCATATTTGCACTTCGGTCTAATGGAGATAAAACCTCCGGAAAAAACTGGTGTATAGTGACGGTAAAAATAGAAGATAGAAGTTGAAGGATCTGCAAAAATTCTGAAATTGAACAACTCTTGGCTGAAACTAACATCATTAGACGAAACCAGCACTCATATAACGTATATCTAATTCATGAGTTACCTACAATACGTTGTCTCTCATCAACGCAACACTTGTTAGGGAATAATTAATTAATGAATTTTGTTACGCGCTGAACTTCCTAAGGCTACACGAAATATTTTAATAATGTAGTGCTGATATGGGGTTAATTAAATGGGAACTGATTGGGTGTTAATATTTAAGGCGTTTTAGGCTTGTTCTTTACTGTACCTACGTACTTGTTGATTATTTTTATTTGTATTCATATGGTTTTTATATACAATAGAGTAGACTTTTATTGCATAACACTGTGTTCTTACAAGTTGCTGAAAAATATATCAAGGTTATTGTATTCACCACGAGATACAGTTAGTTACACAGTCTATATACGTCCCACTGCTGGGCACAGGCCTCCTCTCATTTCTGAGAGAGTTTTAGGCAAGGAAGTATCTGCCGCGCTGCCCCCATTCGTGTTTGGCGAACTTCACATGCCTTCGAAATATTTTTTTTTAATTTCTCAGACATGCAGCTTTCCTCACGATGTTTTCCTTCACCGCAGAGCACGTGGAAAGCCAGCACTTTAAATTGCAATTAACAATGTCATTGGTGCCGGCGGGATTCGAACACAGGTTGCTAGCGTACTGTGAGTTTACGGCGAGCGCTAACCATCTGAGCTAGCACGAGCTTGGCGGTAAATGAATACTGCGGAATACAGATAAAAAAAAACATTTACTTCTTACTCGTGAGTAATAAAACTTAAAATTATATTTTCGACCATTGCACCATAAACTCTTCATGTTAAGGTACGTAAAGTACTACATCAAAATTTATTCAGCCGTGGTAGCTTAGGGCTAAGCGCTCCTCGTAAATATCACAGTACGCAAGCAATCCGAGTTCGTTTCCAGACAACACAAATGAAATTTTTAATTGCAACTTTAATTACTAGTTTACTGCGTGCTCGGGGTGAAAGGAAAATATCGTGAGGAACATATTATTTTTAATGCAAACTCTAAGTTTAACTTATTGTCTATAAGAGCCTTTATTTCTTAGATATATAATTAAATACCATGTTACCAGTAACAAAAACTTTTCAGTCAATTTTGATGTATATGTATAATATGTATTTTCGAGCGTAGGTTTGTATAATGTATTGGTATATATAGGTCATATAATCATATTATTATATTTTTTGTGTTATAGGTGAAAAGATAAGAAAAGGATGTATAAAGGCGAGGGAATAATTATTTGTAGGTCATACAATTAGTTGTCCTGTGCGGATAGAACCCGCAGCATCGCAACAACAACCCGTTTAGCTTTTCCATTATCAAGTCGTCAAATGTAATCAATGTACTCTTTTATTGAGAATTGAATGTTTTAAAGCAATTAAAAAGTTAAAGTTACAGCCTATATACGTCCCACTTCTGGGCACAGGCCTTCTCTCATTTCTGAGAGGGTTTTTGGCTTTAAGGCCCTAAAACAATGAATATTTTTTTTATAGGATAGTGTGACAAACGAGCACACAGTCCACCTGATTGTAAGTAGTTGCTGTGACCCATAGACATCTACATCTATCCTCAATAAAGAACTAAAATGCAGATGCGTTGTCACCCGTGAGGACTAAGATGGAATGCCTCTTTTTCAGTAAAAAGGGTCTCCGGTTCTCTACACTCACCATACGAAATACAGCAGCTGCTATTTTACGCTGGTATTGAGATGAGAGCGTGGTCCTTCCCCGGTTGAGCCGACCCATTCGTGCTACAACTATACTACTAATATAGCTGCAGCATGGCTCTACCACGTATATTATTATAACATAATATTATAACTGGTCATGTAGTAGAGGCATACGAGCATACTCGTTAGAGTATACACTGCCCCATATCACCTCAGAGATGTCGTAGGATGCGACAGAGGAAAGCAAAACAGGAGATAGGTGAAAACTGCGGTTGCTGACCCGCATGGCAAGCGTCGTAACTGTAGCAAATATTTCCGAAGGATTTCCGAGAGGCTGCAATGATCATGATGATGATAATATTATTAACTTACATAAGACGATAAAGTTAATAAATAACGTAATACCTTTTAAAACTTTCGGGTCGTGAATAACTTAAGAGAACCAAAACAAAAAAGTTTATCTCCCTTTTATTCATAAAGGTTCCTGTATTATTATTCTGTAAAATGTTATAAAAGTTTATGTTGTGTAATAAGAGATTATTTTTTTGCAGAAAGATCTTCTTTAACTACACTTACTGGAAACAAATATGGATTTGCATTATTTACAAGCAATTTACATAATTTAATATTATATAAAATACTAGCTGGCACCCGGCGCATTGCTGCCGTAGAAGAAAAAATTGTGAAAAATCGTTTTAAAGTTGGAAGAGTTATATTGTTTAATTATAGTCTTTGCGTTATAGCATGGTGCACAGCTCACGCCTATGAAGTTTCGTATTTTTATAGATAAACTGTCATACAGATATTGTTGTACTTCATGGATGGGTACCGCCCACTTACGACAGTGATATGCCACGCTAAACTATGCGATGCCATAACGAACAACCACAGACTATCAAAAATCAGTTTTGAAATAAATCGAATATATAAAAATCACGTAAATATCTATTGGAATTGGAACTAATCGTTCAACAAATTCAGATTTACGGAATCAGAACTCACATAGACGAATATGCAGTGTTTCCGATGCATGGAAGATAATGATTCGTTGGTCAGTACAGGCAAAAAAAAATATAGAGCAAATTACGCATTGTGTCAAAAAGACTATCATAACTCATGGTGACCAAAATGGCTACAAAAAACCTATTTTTATTTTTATTTCATTAGATTTATATACCAAGTTCTCGATTATTTTTACCTTCTGTCCCGATATTTGGCCCATTGGACCTGGCAAAACCAATACACATATAGCAAAAGGCGCTAGCACTCGTACTTTGAAAAGCTGCCGGTGCAGTCTACGCCGTACTGAAAATTACTGATGCTGGCAGCCATTTTATTTGTTTAAATGACAATATGAATGTTGCAATCAACATGAAATAGAAGATGATTTTTATTTTCAAATTAATACATAGTATAATCTATAAATTGAAGTGTCTGTTTGTAATATCAAAATAACAGCCTTTTACTAAATACATATGAAAGTATATACGGTATTTATAACAAAAAGACAAAAACAATTTTTAAAATGTTTGTCTTACTGTCTGTTTGTTCCGGCTTATAGCTGGCACTGACAGATAGCTGATGTTATAAGCAGTAACACAGGCTAATTTTATCTTAGAAAAAAAAATTAGGATTCCGAGCAAAAAAATTAAAAAACATAAAATCCAATCGTAATAAATACTAAGCGAGCGAGGTCCGGGAACAGCTATTATGTAACTAATATGTCATAATTTGTATTAAACTTTAACTTAATTTTACATGCATTGAAGTTTATAAAGAAATATATGTATCGGTTTTATTTTTTATATCGATAGCTAATCGATAATTTTTGCTTTGCTTTGTGTATCGTTAATCGCCTTTTTTAAATCGATTTAACAATGTTCCATCTCTAGACACGCCAAAAGTGTAAGCTGTCACCCGCACCATGCTATAACGCAAAGACTATAGGAATGATAGTACATTTATTGAAATTGAATGATATATTATGACTTTCAAGTATATTTTTCGGTACGATACGCGTGTCATTTAATTTAAATTAATTGTACTATGCCTATAACCTTCGCGCAAGTGTATGCAATAAGTTGGCAAAGTTTTAGCGCAATCTGATGAATGGTATTAATTTTTATATATACTCCTTTGCTGTTAATAAAATTAATTTTACTGATTTTATCGCGTTTAATTTTGTTTATTTAGTTCTCAACGTTACGGGCACTTTACAGCACCCATGATCACGGGGTCTGAGGTGTTTGACGTCCTGATGTCAAAGTTAACGCAGAAGGTTACTTTCAACTTTCAGGTGTCCAATGCAAAAAAGCAGAATGAGTTTACAGTATTTTGAATTATTGCAGTAGCATGTAGTATATAGTAGTATTAATTATGTGATCGCAAGCAGATGCTTTCCCCCCATTCATCTTCTCTATTAAAATTATTGTTTTTTTTTAATTTCAATAGCATCACCCTTGGAAGGAATCGATGTCCTTTTGCAAGTATTGTGGTTCACCAAATCTGATGAAATGATCTGGATGATCCTGAACATGTTGACGTTATGCAGACTTCCCCGAGCGTCGGTGCTTCACATGAGCTATATGTTGTTTTACGCGGGTTTTTATGGACCGTTTTGTTTGGCCTATGTAAGAGAGACCACATTCACAATTGCTTGTACACTCTTGTATCTTGTATCCCTCATTATTACCACTTGACTGGTGGTAAAAACTGACTAATCTTCTTCAGCGGCTTGTAGTACGTTCTTATAAAAGGCCGCTGTAAGATGTAGACAATTTTGTCTATGACTCCTCTGACATATGTTAGTACAGCAGGCACACGCTCAACTGTGGCCGGCTTCACTCTGTCAATGTGACGTAGGCGCGGGACCCGAATCTTGTTGTCGTGCAATGCTTACTTGCCGTGCTGGAACTTGGCGACCAGGTGTTTACTGTCACAGATCCCTTGTGCTCTCTGAAACGTGAGTACGGTATAAGATTTTTTCCTCTTTTACCGTCTAGAAGTACGTCTCAGTAAAGCTGCCCTCTTACCCATTTCTGCCACCAAATAGCAGCGCGGATACTGCTGAGTTTCGTTTGAAGGGTATAATTACAGGCTGTGAGGCATCCTCTTAGTCCTCAGGTCCTGATAGTAAGTGACTGCTGCACAGAGCAACTGCAACACAGAGGAATCGCTAGAGCGTTGCCGACCTTTGAGGAAGGATTAGGTTATGTTCTTGAAGGTCCCTTAATCGTATCAGTCGGGAAATTTCGCTGGTTAAGCAAATCTATACATATATATACATACATACACACACACACACACACACACATATATATATATATATATATATATATATATATATATATATATATATATATAAAAGAGGATGTTTGTATATATTTATCGTTTAACTCAAAATCTATTTGATCTATCACCATGAAAATTGTATATATATATATGTATTTTTCAATGGAGGTTTATATTTATAAACTAAAAAAACTTATTTTTTTTAGAAATAAACAAAATTTAAAGATTTTGATTTTATTTGCTTTTTTTTTCAATCAAGCGCGGCAATTAATAAATTAAATTACATGCGCTAAAATAAAAAACTTTGCTAAAACACAACCTATGATATTAACTGGCAGAACACGTCTGTCGGGTTCAGCTTGTTTGGTTTAATTTAAAACCATAAAAATGTTAGTGCAATGGACATCAAATAGTACCCACATATTACAATTTACTACGTCTGAGTAGTTACGCCAACGGCTAAGACGTTAGGATAAATTACAGTTTATACTCAGTGGAAGCTCGTAGGCAATACTCCGTCTGTGGCAGAGTGCAGATCGATATCCAGCGCGCTGCACTGCGCGGAGTGAATAAACGTATATATCCATTGAGTATGTATTTTTGATAGAACGATAATCTTCATGCTTGGCGCTCTACTACTGTGCGATTCACTAGAAGTTTTCTTCCTCGCTCGACTACTTTGTGGAATCGTTTACCACCGGCGATTTTTCCGGACCGACACGACTTAGGTACCATTAAGAAACGAGCTTACTCCTTTGTAAAAGGCCGTTAACGCACTTGAAATTCCCAAGTGTTGCAGTTGTTCATGGGCGGCGGTCGACACTTACCATGAAGTGAGCCGCATGCTCGTTTGCCCCCTTTTCTATTAAAAAAATGTGCCATGAGAACATGTAGTGACGTTGTAAGAATATTCCCTTTTATACATGGGAAATGCCTACGCATTCCTGCCTCGCGGGGGCAAGGACAGGTTATATCACACTCGCACCGACTAAAACCCCATGGTATTTGGGGCCGGCCGCTCCATGGCAGCCCAGACTTTTCCAGGTCAGGTAAGGCGCACTAGGAACACAAGGCGCGCCTTACTCCATAGCCTCAAATGTACCGCTCGCAAGTCCGATACGCGGAGGCCATGGGCCCAGGAAAAAACGAGCACTCGGAAGGACCAGCTTTTCTGATCCGAGCGGTGGATCTGGTCTGTGGGTCTGCCGTCTGGCCAGCCATGAGGGTTCGTCTTTGTTCATCACGGGTGACCCAGCCACAGCTACTAAGCCCCTCCCTCCCGCCACGATAAGGCAAGAACCCGAGAAGAATGTCCACTACCCCAAATCCATCCCATGGGTGTCGTAAGAAGCGATAGATGAAAACCAACTAGGGATAAGCAGCAACGTCTTCCTAATAACAACTAAAAAAAAACTGTGGCTGCCCATACACCTTTCAAGACAACTATGGCAAATATTCCTCCCACGAGGAAATCTATGGGGAGGCCTATGTTCAGGAGTGGACCTTTGTAACGGTAACGATGTTCTCTTTTACATGATGGTAAGTGGATGTTATGGTTCATGGACACCTACATTTATCCTCGATTAACAACCGAAATGAAGATGCGTTGTCATACCTTAGGACTAAGATAAAATGTCTTGTATCCAGTAAAAAGGGTCTCTTCTATGCTGCTATTACACGCTGTTGTTCTGTGCAAGCGCGGTTCTCTCCCAGTCTTTTTTTTTATATAGGAGAAGGGTGAAAAACGAGCACACAGTCCACCTGACATCTATCCTCGATCACGAATCAAAATGCAGATGCGTTGTCACCCGTGAGGACTTTTCAGTAGATTGAATGCCTCGTTTCCAGTAAAAAGGGTCTCCGGTTCTCTACACTCACCATACAATACACAGCAGCGTTAAGCTGCTATTTTAAGCTGGTACTCTGGTAGACCTTCCCCGGTCGAGCCAACCCATTCGTGCTGCAACGCTGCAGTGAGACTCTACCACGTATACTATGATGTCATCTTAGTTTTCAATAAAGTATTCGTCTCTACGGAATGTTAAAATAAACTTATGTTGCAACTGGTTAAATATATTGCTTTTTTCTAAAACTTAAAATAAACTTTATAAATGCAACAAATAATTTATTGAACAATGTACAACTACTATAAAGAAATTGCGTATATTTGACACTAGTCAATTGAAAGACGATATACCTATGGTAGTCTAATTTAACTGAGGGCTGATTTTTATCGTCCGATTGTGGTTATCCGTCAAATAAATTATAATAACAAAATTGTATAATGAAAATTACTGAATATAAAAGTGAAAACATTGATCTATTTTATTCATATAAATCTCTAATTATGAAATTTTTTATGTGTATTTTACCGTGTAAATAAATTTTATCTAAGGATTAAAAAATGTAGAATAGAATAGAATAGAACCATTTTTATTCAATATAGATTAATTCATATTTCTTGGCGGCCTATCATCTCAGGGGCACTTCGTTTAGAGCCGGGGCGGCATCAGTGGCAGCTGAACTTAGTAAGTGGCGCAAATAATATGATTCTCTGAGAGATGACTACATATTTGTGCCACTTGCTGTAGAGACTATCGGTCCGTGGGGTCCACGTGCGATGAAGTTCCTTAAGGAACTCTATCCGCGACTGGTCGTTGCTGCTGGTGATAAGAGGGCTGGTTCTTTTCTCGCGCAAAGGCTAAGTATAGCCATTCAGCGAAGAAACGCAGCCAGCGTTCTTGGCACGATACCACGGGGAGTAGGACTGTATGATAATTAAGTTATTAGTTTTAGTTTTCTTTATTATCGTTTTTTAATATTGAAATAAAATTGTATTTATAAAAAAAATATTCATAATATTCTTATTGAAAGTCATTTTTTACTTTTACCTGTTTTCAGCTGTTTAATATTAGGTGTGGTGTATTTAATACATTTCGTTTTATTACCGTTTATAAAGCAAATTGTTGAGGTTAAACCAGTGTACTACTGTTGATATAGAATTATTCACTTCGACAAATTTTAATAATGTCGACTAAGTTTTAAAATATTACTAATGTACCTGATTATATGATGTGGTGTATTTGTTGATGATGGTGTCTAAATTATTTAAAATATCAATTATTTATTATTTTCTATTTTTTTTGTAATTATTAATTTCTAATCATAAATTATTGTACATTATGAAACAAAGGATAAATGCAGCAATCAGCGCTGTGATTTGTGAAAATTTGTGGGTAAGATCTTTTGTAAATTTAAATTAAAACACCTGTGAAAATGATTGCTATTATTATTTAACAAGGGGACTTAATATATTTAATTACATAATAAACTCAGGGCTACTATTTGAGATGGCGTGGGATTGCAATTTCGAAGCATTAATTCCTAATTAAGTTCAATAAACCTTTACGTGGTAGAGCCATGCTGCAGCTATATTATGGTTATAGCACGAATGGATCGGCTCGACCGGGAAAGACCAAGCTCACAAAGAATACCATCGTAAAAAGTAGCTTAATGCAGACATCTACATCTATCCTCAATAAATAATCAAAATGCAGATGCGTTGTCACCCGTGAGGACTAAGATGGAATGCCTCTTTTCCAGTAAAAAGGGTCTCGGGTTTTCTTCACTCACCATACGATATTATATACGATATAAAATAGCAGCTTAACACAGCAGTGTTACGCTGCTATTTTATGCTGGTATTCTGTCAGAGCGTGGTCCTTCCTCGGTCGCGCAGACCCATTCGTGCTACAACTATACCAGTGATATAGCTGCAGCATGGCTCTACCACGTAAAAAAAATAGTCTATAGTCAACAATTCATTAACCTTGGTAGTCTTACGTGAGAGATTACATATATGTTTGAGCGTTTTCCATAGTTTTCTTGGGTTATGTTTATTTAGCTGAATTTGACTATTCTCGTATTCGGTATTTAATTTTCATTGTAGCGCATAAAGTAAGTTTCTGTATCGTTTATAAGTTATTTGGATCAATGTGTTATAAGGGTTTCTCCTGGCTTCAAGATGCAGACTGTCTCGGTGTTTTTGGTATCTCATTAAGCCTGGAGTTATCAAATATCGTGTAGTGGCGGTAAACAATTCATAAATCATTTCATCCCGGGGGTGAAGTAAGAGGTAACTATTGGAAAAATATGATGGTCTGCAATAGATGGTGATTTAACCTTTATACCGAGGACGGTTTACGCCCTCCATACAGTAGGAGAAATTCATATCTAGCCACTGCCTTTCAACAGCTCACGAAAACCCACTGGTTTTTGTGGGTATTTGTGAGCTGATAAAGAAGAAAAGACGACAGATGCACGCGTCCTATACGATAAGTGTGCATTATAAACTAAAAGTTTTTAAAATAAAAACGATATTTTAAAAACTTTTGTCTGTGTTTTATTTGTAAATAACTCGAAGTATTTGTTTGCATAACTTTTTTTGTAATATTCTTCCATGTACAGAAGGCAAAGGGATCTTAGCTCATACAGCCATGAATGTGAACAAAACACTTTCATTAAATTAATTAAATGATTTATTCATTTTATTGGCTATTATGGCGATTATAAAATGCATAGAAACTGTTTATTTTATTAAAAGCATTTTAATTTCCAAAAGCAAGTTTTAAAGTTTATTGGCCACTTCGTGCTATTAAAAAATAAAGTACCGTTTATTTATCCTCAACACCGCTATTACATTATCATATGTATATCATCATAGATATATGATTCATAGAAATAAGAGAAACAGTTTAGTTTGTCCATTTGACTCATATGCACAAATGAAGCTGTCATAGTTTTCTCATATTTCTATGAACCCTATATCTATAATATGTTATACATAATAATAGGTCGGGAGAAAATTTCTTCTTATTTTGTTTGTATAAAATTGAAGAAAAATCTCTTTGGTTGTACTGTTTGTATCTGGCTGGTTTTAATATCAATATACAATATGTAACAAAAACCCTGTGGTTCCCGTTAAGTACGTTATCAGGATCAGTATTCAAACGTATACAAATAACTTTTTTTCAAAAACTCGACCAATATTTTTTTTATTTTATTTAAAAAAAAAATTGTATGCAAATTGTATGTGGTTTTATTACCCCTGCATTGTCCGGGGAGTAAGAGGATTGTCAAAGATCCCGCTTTACTTTGCTTTAGCATCGGCTCGTGTCAGTAAGAGGTAATAAAACCACATAAAATTATTTTTAATAAAATAAAAAATTGGTCGAGTTTAAAAAAAAGTTATTTCTATAGGTTTGAATACTGATCCTGAGAACGCACTTAAAAGATGCAGCTGAAAGATGCAGCTCGCTCTGGTCGCCCTCATACAGATAAAATCGATGCCATTTTTGAAAAAGTAGAGCAAGATCGGCGTATTAGTAGTTACGACATGACCGAGGAATTGAGGATTGACCATAAAACAATTTTGATATATTTGAAAAAGTCTCGCTACACAAAAAAGCTTGATATTTGGATACCACACGATCTCGCTGAAAGAAACCTAATGAATCGTGTACTCATTTGCGATTCTCTACTCAAAATTAATGAAACCGAACCATTTTTGAATAGATTGGTCACTGGTGATGAAAAGTGGATCACCTACGACAAGAACGTGCGAAAAAGATCATGGTCAAAGGGTAGTCAAGCTCCACAGACTGTAGCTAAACCCGGATTAACACGCAATAAGGTGATGCTGTGTGTATATGGTTGGATTGGAAGGGCATCGTTTATTATGACCTTTTACCGCCGGGGAAAACCATCGATTCCGATCTTTAATGCCAACAACCAATGAGACTCAAGCAAGAAATTGAGAAAGAACGGCCGGAATAGATCAACAGAAAAGGAGTGGTCTTTCATCATGATAACGCCAGATACATATTTGGTCACTCAGCAAAAATTGAGAGAGCTTGGTTGGGAAGTGTTAATGCATCCACCATATAGTCCTAACCTTGCACATTCCGATTTTCACCTGTTTCGGTATCTTCAGAATTCTTTGGGTAGTTTTAGGTTAACATCAAGAGAGGACTGTCAAAACTACTTGTCTTGTGTTGTTGCATTTTTTTAATCAAAAATTCCAAGATTTCTACAGTAACGAGATTATGTCACTACCTTAAAGATGACAACAAGTTATCGAAGAAAATGGCACATATACATATATTTTAATTAAATGTAATTAAACTTTGAAAAAAATATGTCTTGAATTTGTATATATAAAATACGAAGAAACTTTTTTCCCCGACCTATTATGATAATGTGATAGCGGACTATGAAAAAGTAATTTGCATTTTATAATTTTCATGTACCTTGTAACGATATGAATAGCATAGAACCCATGCTAAGAAAACTAATGAACAAGGTGCCTTGTTAAATATATAGTAGTTGGTAAACCTGGCGCCTGCGGGCAACGGGAGCCAGTATTAATGCCGATTTGTAAAACAAGCTCCCCATGGCGGTCGAGAATCCCATACAATGTTAATGTTTAAAACATACCAACAGGAATCAGTTGTAAATCAGCTTCTAATCCTGTGGAAAAATGAGTGCAACACAAATGAAGTAAAATGAGAAAAGGAACATTTACATCTATCAAGAACAACACCTAGAGTACAATAATGTGGATAATTCTGAAGTATGGCTAATATTTTTTTTTTAGTATAAGAGTGTTAAGCTGCTAGTAACATACTATGTAGCCCCAATTAAGACATCGAACGATATCTAACGATATCTTTTTAGTCGTTATTAGGAAGACTCTGCTGCCCATTTCCTGATTTGTTTCCCTCTGTCGCCTCTTATGACCTCTTATGATATGGGGTAGTGGATATTCTTACACTGCCATTACACTTTGGGTATTTATATTGTGGCATTAACCTTTAAGTTGATGAAGAGCCGTGGTAGCTCAGATGGTTAGCGCTCGCTGTAAGTTACACAGTACGCGAGCAACCCGGGTTCGATCCCCGCCGGCACCGATGAAATTGTTAATTGCAATTTTAAGTGCTGATTTACCACGTGCTCGGCGGTGAAGGAAAAAATCGTGAGGAAACCTGCATGTCTGAGAAATAAAAAAAAATATTTCGAAGACATGTGAAGTTCGCCAACACGCATTGGGGCAGCGCGGCGGACACTTCCTTGCCCTAAAACCCTCTCAGAAATGAGAGGAGGCCTGTGCCCAGCAGTGGGTCGTATATAGGCTGTAACTTTACTTTTTTTTTACCTCAATTTGATTATGTTATAACTTTGGCGTGGCTGGTGGCATTATTTTTTGTGTGACAAACGAGCTAATAGTACACTTGATGGTAAGTCTTTGTTTGCAACCCATACTGCTGCATCCAATTTTAAACAAAGAAGATCACTGATGAGTTTGTGGTTAACTTTGAGGCTGACTGCTGCTGCTGTTGGCTGTTGCACACTTTAGGACTAAGTTGGAATTGTAAGCCTGCAATTGTAATGGATTTCTTACAAAATGACTTTTATCATGAATTTATGAAGAAAAGTAAAAGTCTTTGATTCTTGTTCCTCATTATATAAAATATAGCAGCATTGTCCAGCTATTTTTATAGAATACGGTTAACAAACGAGCACACAGTCGACCTGATGGTAAGTGGATGATGGCCCATAGACATCTACATCTATCTTCAATTAAGAATCAAAATGCAAAATGCATTGTCACCCCTCAGGACTAAGATAAATCGTTTCTAGTAAAAAGAGTATCCATTTATAATGTTCTGTGAGAGCGTGTTTGAAAGCGAGGGGGTGATTCGTGCTACATAATATAGCTGCAGCGTGGCTCTCCTATATATATATTTTTACTGGTATTCTCTAGTAGCGTAGTCCTTCCCGGTCAAGTCAACCAATCCATTTTTGCTGCTGCGTGGCCCTACCACGTGAAAGCTCTTATTTATAACAAGTGCATAGGTCGTGGTATATTATGTGCAAAATCAGTGCAAAACAACAGTAAAGTAAGTAAAATCCAGAAATGGTAATGGAAAGCATAAAGTAGAGATATGTTAGAGAATAGCGACGGTATCACAGCGGCGCAGGCGCGGCGGAGTCATGGCCGATGCAGAAGATAGCGACCACGCGCCGTTTAGCTCTACAAACTTACATGGATCTAGATTTGTGGAGCAAAACGACTACTAGATGAGCCATGGAGTTGTTTTTAAACTTGTATACTTTTGAAACACAATAATCAAATCCTAATGCCCATTGTGTATATATGCTTTCTTCATCATCATCATCTTCATCACCATCATCCTTATCATCATCAGCCCAAAAAGTCTACTGTCTAAAACCTCTCCCACTGTGGAGAGAAATTGAATAAATCGTCACGCTTGGCAGCTGGATTGACGATCGCAGGACCAGACTTCTCGCACCTTAGATGCTGCTCCCTGTCTGCTCTGGGAGTTTTACGTCTAGCGTAAACGAGATGGTTATAACGAGATCTATCGGAAAACATATGGTCTTTCTGGGATAATCCATAGTCGCCTCTTACGACACCCACGGGACGAATAGGAGTGATGGATTCTCGTACACCACCACAAAATGGTATTACTCCGTCGTAATGGTTCTTAATATTAAGATTATCATCATTTTTTTAGCCGACTTCAAAAAAGGGGGGCGGTTCGTCCTTGAAACAATTTAGATAATTCTTTTTGTTAAAAAGGTTCAGTGGTGTTCCCATATAATTTAATTTGAATATGACATTGATATTGTGATATTCCTTAGTCCGCTTCAAAGGGTATTTTTTTTACTTGTCATTAAAAAAAATGTTCTAAGAACTTAATTTCCTTATTTCCGTCTCTTAGCGGTCAGCTACCGCAGAGTCTACTTCACCTGAAGATACCTAGTTTAGGGGCGAAACACGTGTCGTATTATCGAGGGTGGTGTGTCTTCCACAACTGAGGGAGGGCGGAGGTGCTCTTCAAACTAAGCAATACACATCATTACATATATTTTATTACGCGGAAACAAGCAAATTAAGTTCTTACAAGTTTAATATAATGGATTTCCGCAAAGTAACGCCTGATTCTAGTAAAAGCCGAATTTAAGGAACTAAAAGGAATGAGATAACTACACATTCTGAATCATCCGGGGCTTTAATTTTATTGTACCCTATGTTGTCTTTGCACACTTTTTACTTTATATTAAAATTTTATTTTTTGAATTTTAATTTTTTATCGAAAGACGTATCTTAGGTAATTATGATGTTTAATAAATTACTTTTATCATTGAAAAAAATACTTTTAGGTCAATAAATTTTGTTGATGGTTTATCATACATTTTCGCAAGAGAATACCAATTCCTACAAAGGAATATTCGTGAGGCTGTGTGATAATTATTAACAGAGTTTGAATTTAATTTTATTAATAAAGTAGCATCTATTAATAAAATTAAATTCAAACTCAAGCAGGCCAGCACAAGACTGCGTTGACCGAACCAAAAATTAATAATTAAAATCTGAAGGTGGTCAAACAAAGTTTGAAACTCAGTCCCACCTTGACAATCGATGTTGTTAAGTACCGGTAACGTCTGAAATTTAAAAAAGTTAAATTAAGCGCAATGAAATCTGTAACATTGGTTGCTTTCAACGCGTTTTAATAGCTTGAATTGTATGTGAGAATGTACGAGTAAGTACGTACATATGTAATGGAATTTTATAATACGGAATTACTTTACGAGGTAGAGCCATGCTGCAGCTGTATTATAGTAGTAGTACAAATGGGTCAGCTCGACCGGGGAAGGACTACACTCTCACAGAATACCAGCGTAAAATAGCAGCTTAATGTTGCTCTGTTTCGTATGGTGAGTATAGAGAACCGGAGACAATTTTTCTGGAAACGAGGCATTCCACCTTAGTCCTCCGGGATGACAACGCATCTGCATTTTAATTCTTAATTCTTAATAGAGGATAGATGTAGATGTCTATGAGTCACAGCATCCACTTACTATCAGGTGGACTGTGTGCTCGTTTGTCACTTTTGTACCGGACGAGCGAAACTCGGGAGTAAGTGTTATCGAAAGTACTCCGCGAGTCGCTCACGTCCTACTCTATAGGTTCCGGAGGATACTTCTACTGCCGTCTTTGTGGGTGCAACTGGGGTACTGTGGACTGAGGTTAAATCAAAATGCACGAAATAGAATACAAATGGCAAGGCAGTGGCCAGCGGTTCGACTGCTCAACTGTTCGGCGGAAATCTTCTGACTATTGGTTACTGACCACGTTGTTGAATATGGTCATTCACTACGGTTGTTCTATATCGGTTGTTCACTATCGGTTGCTCACTATATTTTTCAGACGATTTCTTCAGTTGACTATTTCTTTAAATTGTTCGGTAGTAACTTACTACTACTAGTGCTATCTGCTTTTATTATCACGTTGTACTATGCTACTACTATCAATTGTCTACTAGCTGCTATTATCAGCTACTATGTTGTACAACTAGCTATTACTATCACTTGTGTAGCTGCTATTATCAGCTACTATGTTGCTAGCTACTATTCACTATGTTCTATATTCAGCTAATTCTTGGCCCTGCTACTAGTCACTTCAGCTACTACAATGTTACTGGGCCCTGAAGCCATAAGGTAGACTCGAGCGTTACTTTAAAGTGAGCCGCTTGCCATTGTCCGTTTTGCCTCTTTATTGCATAACATTTTCTCTATACAATTGTCTTAAATTACAATTTATTCTATACACGATTACTTCCTACACTAATGTACTATACATTGTTAAATCGGTAATTCAGTTGTCTATTAGCACATAATAAAGGTTTCTTAATCTATTAACAATGTAAAAAGTTATTAACCAAAATATCCCAAATTTCCACAATATTTGGGTACATTAATTATTTAATTTTACTATAAATAGGAAATAAGTATCGTTACGCTAAATATTCTTTTATTTCCTTAATCTATAAACCTTAATCTAATTCAATACCATGTTTACAATTCTTCTAGAGCATAAAAATTATTTCCATCATTTTCGTGATCAACTATTACGCAGTTCATTAAAAAAGTCCAGAAAGTTTTATAATATGTCGTGCTCTGATTGGTCGACTTTTAGTTTGTATAAATAAGAGTTATTTTCCTAAACTATTACCAAATGATGCTTTATACTAACAAATTAAGGTCTTAAACATGTTATAAAATAATATTATTGCACTTTTCACTTAGGTTTGTCACAAATACTTTTAATATTATTTTTCAATCACTTTGTTTCCAAACACTATTCACGGTCGCGAACAACTGTATTACTATAAAAAAAAAAGCTTAACCCACTTCCGAACGTCTGAGAATCTGAAATTTTGCAGACGTGTTTAGAATCGACGACAATACAATAATTTCACAACTATTATTTAGTATTCTCACTACGATTAATAAGAGATATTCATGATCAAGAAGAGTTGCTTAAGTTTTTGAAACGTCGGGAATATAAAATAAGTTAAAAACGCGATAAAATCCGTAAAAACGAGTTTTATTTAAATGTGTAGTGTTCACGTAAATATAGGAATCAATGCTCCTGTGTTTCAAATGGTAAGTGTAAAGAACCGGACTCTTTTTGTTAGTAAGAGCAAGTAAGTAAGGCATTTTATCTACTAAGATACTAGGACTACCTGACGGGTGGCAATGCATCTGCATTTTTAATCGAGGATAAATATAGATGTCTATGGGCCTTCCCGCCGACAAACTGTTACGCAGTTTGGTGGGTGTAAAAAAATGTACTAAAGGTTTGGTCAGAATAAATGATTTATTATTATTTTGGGGTATTTATATAGTATTCTCATCTGGTTGGGCTGAATAAATATTTTAAAGGAAATAATAAATAAACTATAAATAAATATATATTTAATATACTAACATAAATAAATAAATAATACATAAATAAATAAAAACCCAACCAGATGGAAACCCTCGGCAGGAGACCAAACAGCCGAGGTTAGGGAAAGGAGAAACCGGCGGACGATGCGGGCGGTATCGAGGAGCACCGCCTTCTGCATTTGAGCTTGGAGCGGTCCGTCACGGAGTCCCAGTCGCCTCAGATGACCCGAGAGGCTGACTGGGATTAACCCGTTCGCAGAGATGACTACAGGTATAATTTCGGTCGGCAGTCCACCCCACATGTCGGTCACCTCGTGAGCCAGGTCCAGATATTTTGTTCGCTTATCTGTTTCGGCTTTCACGAGGTTCTCGTCATACGGAATGGTGATGTCGACCAAAAATATCCTTGACTGTGCCCGGTCCATCAGCACAATATCAGGCTTATTCGCAAGAATAGTCCTGTCTGTAATGATGGCCCGGTCCCAGTAGAGCCTGGCGCGGTCATTTTCGAGCACGGCTTCCGGCAAGTACTTGTAATACGGCAATTTCCGGTCCACGAGACCGCATTTCAGAGCGAGCTCCTGGTGTAGAATTCTGGCTACTAAGTTGTGCCTGTGCAAGTACTCAGAGTTAGAAAGCGCCGAACAACCGGAGATGACATGCCTAAGTGACTCACCGGGATAGCGACAAGCTCGACAGATGTCGACGGTGCCATCCCTTAGGATGTATCTCCGATAGTTGTTGGTCTTAATAACCTGATCCTGTATCGCACAGACAAAACCCTCGGTTTCCCCAAAGAGGTCACCAAAACGTAGCCAGTGGCTCTAACTGTGTCTACGAAAGGCACATGTAGAGCCTTGTAGAACCTCCCGTGGAGCTCCTTCTCCTTCCATACGGTCTCCCGGTCGGAAATGCTCTGTACTGCCGGGTCTTGCCATTGCTCGTTGGCCAAGGATAGAGGGGTAAGTCCTTTATCACAAGAAATGACGTCCCTATAGAATGGATCATCCGATCTCGTCAGAAAGTAATTACGGAGGCTGCACACTTCGCGATTATGCATGGTAAGCGCGCTTAAAAGCCACGCCCACCATGTTTCCGCGGCAAGTACAGCCTCGCAATCGACGATCTCGGTGATGCATCCTATGGGACGTCATAGTAGTGCGGACTTTTCTATCCAGAGCGTTAAGTTCAGTTTGAGTCCACCTAAGTATGCCAAAGGTATATATGAGAACAGGCATGACCCAACCGTTATATGCGTGTGTCTTATTCACACCGGACAAAGGCTGTTAAGCACTTTGGTCAAGCGTGCATAAAACATGTCGCAAACTGACTGCTTCATACCCGCCTCATCGATACCATGTTTACAATTCTTCTAGAGCATAAAATTATTTCCATCATTTTCGTGATCAACTATTACGCAGTTCATTAAAAAAGTCCAGAAAGTTTTATAATATGTCGTGCTCTGATTGGTCGACTTTTAGTTTGTATAAATAAGAGTTATTTTCCTAAACTATTACCAAATGATGCTTTATACTAACATATTAAGGTTTTAAACATGTTATAAAATTATATTATTGCACTTTTCACTTAGGTTTGTCACAAATACTTTTAATATTATTTTTTCAATCACTTTGTTTCCAAACATTTCACGGTCGCGAACAACTGTATTACTATAAAAAAAAAGATTAACCCACTTTCGAACGTCTGAGAATCTGAAATTTTGCAGACGTGTTTAGAATCGACGACAATAAAATAATTTCACAACTATTATTTAGTATTCTCACTACGATTAATAAGAGATATTCATGATCAAGAAGAGTTGCTTAAGTTTTTTGAAACTCAAAAATTATTTTATTAAATAATTAAAATTTTGTTTAGAAAATATATCTAAAAAGACTACGAAAAAGTTAAGATTTTGCGGAATAAATTGGAATGCAATGAAAAAGGAATGAAAACACTTTAATTTTTTTGTCTTACGCCATCCAGTAACACTACGTCAAAGTGTGTAAGCAATCACGGCCAATTAGCTATTCGAAACTTGAACTTTCATTGTTTCTGCTCAAAGATTTTAGATAGCAGCAATGTACTTTATCTTAATATATTAACAATTATCTAGTTTGTGCGCATCGCATTTATTAAAGTAAAAAGTTGTATCTAGTTCGCCCGAAATGGCGTATTGTAGTTAATTAATTAATGTTGTTTGAAGAAAAACATTGAGTTTTCTTGAGAAAGTAATAAGTAACTTTATTACGTCACATAAAATTATAGCGCCCGAATAAAAGAGAAAGTAATGTGGAGAGCTAAAACAAGGATATCTCGTTTGACGTCAAATATTTGTTTATTTAATTAAGTCCGTACAAGCGTTGTATTATGACTTGTTATTCCTTAAAATTTATGATGGAGTTATAAGAATTTTCTTAGATATATTTTAATGAGAAGTGTTCCATTTGCAAGCGTTCCTTTATAAAATTTCCTTTTTTATGTGACTTTCAATGCTTTACAAAAGTAAAAAATAGTCTATATCCCATAGTTGGTTGCAGTCCTCTCACATTTGAGAGGGATTTAGGACAAGGAATATTCTCGTTTTTGAAGTGACAATTTCTTTAGGATCGTTGTGATTATAAACTCGATGGAACGAAAAAGCAACACTAAAAAGAGACAAACATATACATCTATAGGATTTAGCCTGCGAGAGAATAAGATAGAAAGAACACAGTATAAAGTGTTTATTATAAATTTATTTATATTTTAATTACATAAACCCTACAATTATCCTACTCCGAAAACTCTACATTCGTCTCATTTTCTCAAAGTTTAGTTTTCTGAAGATTCCACTTCTAGCGTGTGTGAACTGCAGAGATGTTTTTTTTATATTTCTCAAATAATATTGTGTAAATTTATTCAAGATATATTTTATTATACTAAAAATTTATTAGTGCCTGCGTACTACGAAAATTAAGGCAGGCGCTTATTCCCTAACCTATTACGGCTATTTAAAAATATTATGCGTTTATATTTACAAAAGTAATGTAATATGTTTATTGTCTCATTTCATGTTTAATATTATCTCGCCAACCTGTAATCAGCTTGTCGGCATCTTAAAAACTATATAATATGATGCACCATCATCTACACTACACATACAATTACAAAAAAAAAAAAACAAAGGTTACTACCATTAATTACAAAATATTTAAAAAGAAAATAAAAGTAAAGAAATCAAACAATTTATATTTATAGCAATAATTAATACTTATAATTCAGTTAATAATGACTTTTTAGAGAGGATTTTAACATACTTTGCTTAATTTTTTTTTATTTAAAGGCGTTTCTCTACATGCACGCAAACTTACGTCCGATGTAGTGCTTCACATCGGCTAGTGATGCCTCTCTAACCACTTTTTGAGTAGATTTATCCATACTTTGAAGCCAGCTTGTTTTTAATGCCGTGATTGAAAATATAATGTAGCCACTTCTGCAAATATGTAATTTCTCAATATCTAGCAACTTTTTAGTGTGATCAACCAACTTTTATCGGAGATTCGGTGGCAACACTAATATCGGTAGGTTTCAGCCTCAGAAAGGGTCCTTATGTTGATGGGCATAGATAAGTCTATGCCCTCAGGTTAACAACCTTCCCTTTCAACATGGAGGACCGCACACTTATCCGTCCCCAGCTCCATTCTAATAGAATTACTAAAATCACAAGTGATGTTTAGCAATTCCATAAGATGGGAGCGACTGGAGGCGAATAATTTGAGATCATCCATATAGAAAAGGTGGGTCACTTTTGTAACTCCTTTCTGAAGCTGAAATCCCTCCCGAGTCCTCCAGTAAGGTACTGAGAGGGTTCAGGAGAGGCAAAACCAGATTGACTCAAACAATCGCCCTGGAAGATACCCTTCTTATCCTTATGTGATTCTCCGCAGCCGTCATCCGCTCGCCTAGATGACAAAGGATCGTACTCCACTGCCCCATACACTGCCCGAGGAAGTCTCGAACTGTACAGTCAACCTTGTACAGCTCGAGGACCCTCTTAAGCCATGTATGAGGCACCGAGTCGAATGCCTTTTTGTAGTCTATCCAGGCGGCGGAGAGGTTCCGACGGTTACGTTTAACCACCTTGCCAATGACCGCGTCAATGAGGAGTGGTTCCTTGGTTCCACGACCACCGCCCCGACATCCGTTTTGAGCGCGCGACATCACCTGATTTGCGTTCAGGTGACGAGTGATTCTCGCGCTCAAAACGGATGTTAGTGTCTGTATATGGTAGGTAGACAGGTTATGGGGCGGTATTTGCTCGGGTCTGTGGAATCCCGGTCTTTAGGAACCAAATGAGTGATCCCAGTAGTGAAGAGGCTCGGGAGTGACTTTTGATCGAGAGCCTCTTGAAACTGTCGGGCGAGCACAGCGTGACACACCACGAACCCCTTCAGCCAGTAGTGATGCAGTCCGTCGAGTCCCGGACTTTTCCAGTTCAGCCCTACGGACCGCCTCAGCTACGTCATCCGGCGTTATGATGACGGGGTCCATGGGCGTAACACTCGCACACTGACTCGCCACAACTTCCGTCCAAGGGCCCTCGCTGTGGTTTACGGCTCTGACCACAGGCCGCGCCAGAATGCGATAGTGTCGGCCTGATTTGGTGCTGAGCCCGTTCCACGTACCATCGGCCGCTCAATGATTCATAGAGCCTCTTCTGATCACTCTGGAAGAGACGATTCTGGTTGAACCGTGTCGACCTCTCGGTATATCGCCGAATCCGCTTCCCCAAGCAGCGATTCTCTGCTTCAGGTCGTCTATGCGCTCCGTCAGTTTTGCGTTATATCCGGCTGAGACAAACTGATATTTGTCCCAGCAAACGCCATCCTGACGGTGCACACAATTCTCGGCCTATTATTGCCCGACCTGAAGCTTATCAGTCTGCCGATGAGGGCCCTTGCCTTTGCGATACGGTCCTCAATCCTTCTTCGCCAGGCTGGGATAGCGCTACTTTGCCCAGTAGCACGTCCAGACGTGGGAAGTTTAACAACAATACGGCAAACTGCCAATGCGGCGCCAAAGAGTATTGAGTCCGTATCGCAAAGGTCCCGGCTGGTTTCAAAAGGTTGCCAGCAATGGGTTCAGGGCCGTCACGACATCCCGATTCCGCTTGCTTAGGGTTATGCGTGGGGTCGCGGTCGATTTTCGAGGCGTACAGCGCGTTTCCACAATCGCCTCCTCCAATTTACTCCTCATCTGCTCTAGTTCTTGGGTGACCATTCCATCATCGCCTGAATCAACCAAAGCGGGAAGATCCATGGCGGCTTCCACATATGGCTGCTGGTCTATGGCCTTAGGAGCCGCATCCCCAGCTATAGCTGGTTCATTCGATGAGGAATAGCCTCACGCCGTAGTCGTTCGAGTTCGGCATCATCAAATATTTTCGAGCGTATGATGTACCGAACTCGGTCTGCCAGGTTTTGCTCTGTGACGGGAACAGACGGCTCCAGCTCAGCAAAAAAGCGGTGCATACGAGCTCGATACGCTGTTCCTCCAGTTTCTTCCCCTTTCGCCCTATAGTACGCCCGCAATGCGTTTATGTTCATATATTTTGTCCAACGCATGCGGCGTACTCCACCAGCGGCGGGTGCCGCTTGCCGAGTCCGAGAGGACCCTGCCGACACCAAGCCATCTGGTGGGGATGATGGATGCGAGGGACTGCTAGGTGGTCTTGCAGTACCTCGCGCTCGGCTGGCGGCCCGCATGCTGCCGCGTCCAGCGCCAGCTCCAGACGCGCCCCGGCGACCCCCAGGCAGCGGCCCTATGAAACAGCAAAATAATGCTGCTGTTTAAATAAAACTAGTTTTTGGATTTTTCGCGCATATTAACTTATTTTATATTCCCGATGTTTCGAGCATTTTATAGCACCCATGGTTACGGAGGGAGACTGAGGTGTTTGATGTCCCAATGTCATAGTTAACCACGGTTACCTCCAGACAAAATTATTAATTTTGTTCCGATCTACGCAGTATGAACTTATAGTATCTTGAAGTCTTGCAGTTGTATGCTTGGGTTGGGATTCAATTTATTAATTATAGGATCCCAAGCAGATGGTAGCACCCAGCCATTGTCTCTATTGAAATTAGGATATTTTTTTTATTTCAATAGCCTCGCGAATCATCCTCAGAAGAAATCGGTGTTCTGTACCTGTACGTTCCTGTACGTGTTCACAGACTGCAGACTTCCCGGAGCGTCGATTCTTCACATCAGCTATGTATTCTTTAACGCGGGTTTTTATTGATCTTTTACTTTGTTCTATGTAAGATAGACCACATTAATAATCAAGCTTGTACACTCCTGCATCTTGCAGAGGGACATTGCACTTCACTGATGGTAAAAACTGACTAATCTTCTTCGGCGGCTTGAAGTATGTTTTAATGGAAGCACGCTTCAAGATGTAGCCAATCTTAATACATAATTCTAGGTAATGATGTGCGAGGCTATTGAAATCAAAAAACATCCTAATTTCAATAGAGAAGTTGGCTGGGTGTTACCATCTGCTTGGGATCCAATAATTAATAAAATTAATTCACAACCCATGCATACAACTGCAAGACTTTAAAATATTATAAGTTCATACTGCGTAGGTCGGAACAAAATTAATAATTTTTATCTGGAGGTAGCCGTGGCTAAACTATGACATTGAGGCGTCAAACACCTCAGTCTGACCATGGGTGCTGTAGAGTGCTCGAGACGTCGGGAATATAAAATAAGATAAAAACGCGATAAAATCCGTAAAACCTACTTTTATTTAAATGTGTAGTGTTCACGTAAATATAAGGAATCAATGCTGCTGTGTTTCAAATGGTAAGTGTAAGGAACCGGAGACTCTTTTTGTTAGTAAGGAGGCATTTTATCTTAGTCCTGAGGGGTGGCAATGCATCTGCATTTTTAATCGAGGATAAATATAGATGTCTATGGGCCTCAGCATTCACTTACCATCAGGTGGAATGTGTGTTTGTCACCCTTATTCTATACTAGTTGATACCCGCGACTTCGTCCGCGTTGCTTTCACACATCACTGAACACGTAGTGCTTATAAAAATCGTTGTTTCTTAAAACTTTAATAACTTTATATTAAATGAAGATACCGCAATATTTTTTTTAGATCAGGGTCAAGTGTCTAAGAAATAAAATGTAGAAAACCTGATTGAAATCTATCCAGTAGTTTTTCCGTGAAGCGCGCACAACTGCAAACCTCTATCATTTTATTTATATAGATAAAAATCTTTAACGCTGATGTATGCTTTTGTTACCGATCTTTACATATTTTAGTTACAATGTAAAGGAGAATTATAAAATGTTGTGTGTCTGTGCTATATTAATTTCGTTTTATACGAAAATAATTTTCATTGTAAATCACTAAAATATGTTGACGGTCTCTCTCTACCAGGAGGAGATCAAATTACATCAATTGGTTGATTTTTATGAAGATATGTAAATTTTTGTCCGTACGAAGCTTCCTGAGTAAAACCGGTAGTTTTGGGTGAAAAAAATTGCTTTATAAAAAAATTCGACTGAGTTTATTATTCTACATTTTCCGTTAACATTAAAATAATATTATAATGATGTTAACAAACTCTTTATTACTAATTTAAAAACTATTTTATTTTTATGTTCTCTTCACGATTAAGGTTATAATGTGGATGCAAAAAAATAAGGAACATGAAAACTTGCTGACTTAAGCTAGGCGTTATTTTTAGTCGATTTCAAAAAAGGATGCGGTTTTTAATACCTTTGTTTTTTAACGTTATTTTTTAAAAAAAATTCTATTGTAAACCGACTTTTAAAATCCTAAAAAAAATAAAAAATAGGTTTTATTTTTATTCTATTGTTAGGTTCTATATAAATTTGGAGAAAATATTGTAAAAAATAGGGAATGAAGTTTTATTTGTAACTATTTGAACGACATTCTAGTTGTTACCTTGAGCTTGTGATATTCCTTAGTCAACTCAAAAGAGTAAAAAATATAATTTAATAAAAAGAAAAAGCTCAGTTCAAAAAACTAAAAATAATAATATTTACCTATTGAAGTCGGGGCTTTGATTCTTCTATACACTTTGTATAAGTGTTGACTTCAGAATGTGAAATAAGTGAATTATTTTCAGTTATTTTAAGTCGGGTCTTACTTTTTATTAAAATTTTGATTTTTAGTTAGTTGTTTTGATGTCGGCCTGTAACAGTCTACTGACGGATAAACGCAGACATTTCCTATGCTGGATGGAGTATTTGCCGTAATTGCCATGCTTGGTAGGTGGATTGAGATTGTTCATAATCGCTATGCTTGGCCGCCTATTACTTTTCTACCGACTTCAAAAAGGAGGAGGTACTAAATTCGACTGTATGTTTTTTTTATGTGTGTTACCTTATAACTTTTTTCTGGGTGAACCGATTTTGATGATTCTTTTTTGTTTGAAAGCTGGCGCTTCTCATATGGTGCCATATAAATTGATTTGAAAAAAAAATGATCAAGGTCTGACCAATAGTGTTTGAGTTATTCTTAATAATTTATATTGAAGTCGTTTGTACAAATTAAATTATTATTTTGTTGTTTTGATGTCGGCCTGTAACAGTCTACTGACGGATAAACGCAGACATTTCCTATGCTGGATGGAGTATTTGCCATAATTACCATGGTTGGTAGGTGGATTGAAATTGGTCATAATCGCTAAGCTTGGCCGGCTACTACTTTTTCAATGAGAAATCGCGATATCCAAATGAACAATATTAAGCTATATTAGATGGTTATATGAGAGATACGCCGTGTAGTGGCGGCGTAAGACCATCCACTATTCCGTGTTATCCCATTGGTGTTGGCTTTTAAGGTGTGATCTACTTCAATGTATTCACCTGTAGAGGTATTTGTACCGCTTTCTTTTTTAATGTTACTCTGTATTTTCGGAGAAAAATTTACCCAAGTTGGCTGTGCCAGCTAAATTCTTTCACCACGGTCTCCTATTAACTTTAAAAATACATTATGTATCAAAAATCTTCTTCTTTCTGTGGAATGCACTTTATTAACACGATGCATTACTAATTTTTCAGACATTTTAATAGTTGACTTTTACGACACTCCATGGATGAAGTTATTTGAACCCCCCGCTTTTACAACACATCACCGTCGTATAGTTGAAATACTCATTTTCAACGAATTCACTTCACACAATCGCAACGAAATATAAAGTGAGAGCAGTATGCATTAAATCTTTTGAAGTTAGTTTACTGAAACTTCTGGAAATTTTATTTCGACAAATATACAGTGCAGTGCAGAGCTGAGGTAGAGCTTAATAAAAACAGTATACGGAATGAGTCTTATGTTTACGTAATTTTTATATTACGTGTTTGCTATTTACATATTAGGTATAAATGAAAAGCTAGGCCTGAATTAAATCCTTAGAGTATACATATAACTTGCTAATGTATACTCTAAGATGAAATCAAATTAGAAGTGACGCAGTGAATTTACATCGTGCTCACTAATTAAAAAATCCTAACATCCTTAGCGCAATGACCATAGTGTACCGGACAATTATAAGAGTTATAAGTAAAAAACATTTTTTAAATTTACAAAACATATTAATTTGCAATCTGAGTAAGTAAGGTTTATTAAATTTGCTTAGCTAGTTTGCTAATATTTTTCGAGGTTTATTCCAATATTTGATTATAATACAGAGAATGAAGTGTTGTGGGTTGTTATGCAACTTCATGTTTTTTACCTATAAGCCAGTGTTTAACCAGCTCCCTCATCCTGGTGGAAGGTGTCTTCGGACTGTCTTGGCGTTGTAAAAGCCTATTCACTCTTGTCTTGAAAACAGACACGTTGTGATCGGAGGAAAGACAGGCACTGAAAAACTAGTGCTGTAACTCCTTTGCTATACACATTAGAACGACGAAGCAAGTTGTTGAAAACAGATTGGTGGAGCTGCTGAGTGTCTATTTGTTCAATGGTGGAAGGGAGAAGGAAGAATTTAGTCATGTAATTCCTGCGTACACATACCGGAATGTATTTTTTTATAGGATAAAGGTGACAAGCGACCACACAGTCCACCTGATGGAAAGTGGTTGCTGTGGCCCATAGACATCTACATCTATCCTCGTTTGCAAATCAAAATGCAGACGCGTTGTCAGTCGTGAGGACTAAGATGAAATGCCTCTTTTCCAGTATTTATTGAAAACGAGGCATACTATCTTAGTTCTTAAGACTGATAGCGCATCTGAATCTTGATTTTTAATCGAGGATAGATGTAGGTGTCTATGGGCCACAGCCTCCACTTCCCATCAGGTGCTAGTTTGTCAAAAAAAGTCAGTAGTACGTTGGAGTATCATGTACTATGTACTAATTATTCAACGCACTAATATGCCTCTTAACACGCCTTTCCTGTGGAAAGAATGCCAATGCTGTTCTGGCATTTTGTAGCAACATCCCATACCTATGTAGCGCACTGTTTTGCAAAATGATATAGCGTATACATTATCTTATTTGTTCTTGCGATCCTTCCCCGGTCGAACCGACCTATTCATGTTACCATAATATAGCTGGAGCATGGTTCTATAACGTATATATACAGTGAATTTTCGTGAATTTGAAAATATCGGAAATAAGCCTGAGAAGACTCAAAAGCTCATTTTTAAGAAGATGCTGAGCTACACGCTCGGCATCTTAAAACACAAGGGAAGCAATTTGAGCATTTATTGTAATTTATTTAAATAAATGTTTATTAAAGTTAACTCCTCTGTTTTTACTATCACCTTATCCTTCAAGATGTCATTTACAGACCGGCCGGCCGGTCGGCTGTAGATGGTATTATGTAATTCAGACCGTAGTACGACCTTACAACGATTCAATTCAAAGTCACATTACTTGCATTTAAAATAAAATGCTCTTATTAACTAAAATAGCTTATTGTTTTGTATTTTTAAAGAAAATGCACTAGTATTGTATCTTTCCTAAATCACCATTAAACAAGCTATTTTTTAAGTTTGTTGTACAAAACTTTTCATGAAAGGATTTTTCATTACGAGATGCTTAAAATCTGTTTCGAGATAGAGATTTTCGGTATTTCGGAAAATTTTGTAAAACTGTAAATCCGTAAGATTTTGCTGAACATATATTGTGTTGTATTGATAGGTAGTGACCCTAGCTATCACCCCTGCAGTATGTCGTGCTATTTACTGGACACCCTGTACAGGAAGGAAAGTTCAACAAGGTACTTTCAAAGATGGTTATAACAATAATATACATTTTACTACGTGGTAGAGCCATGCTGCAGCTATATTAATAGTATAGTTGTAGCACGAATGGGTCGGCTCGACCGGGGAAGGACCACGCTCTCACAGAATACCAGCGTAAAATAGCAGCTTAATGCTGCTGTGTTTCGTATGGTGAGTGTAGAGAACCGGAGACTCTTTTTACTGGAAAAGAGGCATTCTATCTTAGTCCTCACGGCTGACAACGCATCTGCATTTAAATTCGCAAACGAAGATAGATATAGATGTCTATGGGCCACAGCAACCACTTACCATCAGGTGGACTGTGTGCTCGTTTGTCACCCTTATTCTATAAAAAAAATACATGACATAGTAATAAGACTCATATTGATGACAATCGCTTAATAAAAACGTAATATGCATGATGGTATGGTTAAGTTCTAGAATAAAATAATGTAGTTTTTACAGCTTAATATAATTCGGGAGATGAAAAATCTTTTACTTTAATTACAGTGTATTGTAACTAAAGAAAAATAAATGAACGGACTGCAAACAATGAGTATTAAAACTCGAGAAAACCGAACACTCTCGCCTTTACGTCCGCGGGAAGAAAGCGTGATCCTAAATTAACAGTCTGTGAAGATACGACACGGGTATAAGTGTGACGTATACGATTTTCTGGTGAATTTCTTAATTAAGTTATCCGTAATTAGTGCTCTCCATTAATTCTCTTCTCATACAATTATTTTACTTAGTAATATTATTTTACGTGATATATTTAAAATGTAATTTGGTTCTAAAGTCTCTCTGGCATACGAGGTACCTTTATGGTTTCATTCTATTCTTCTGTAATCTGTATTAATTTGTGCTCAAAATATTTAAGCAATTCGCCTAATGGTAATGGAATGCAGGAAGTCGATGGATTCATGTGGCTCAGGACCGTGCTTTGTGGCATTCCTTGGGGGAGGCCTATGTTCAGCAGTGGACTTGTAAAGGGCTATAATGATGAGTATGATGATGATAAATTTGCCCAAATTAGATTAAAGTATATGTATATAGTCTCGTACCAGTAAACGAAATGTAGTGATCCCCATTAGATGGATTGAAAACCTGGTAAGATATTATGCAGGAAGTCGATGGATGCAGGTGGCTTGTGCCTGCTTGTGTGTTTGTCCGTGCTTTGTGGCATTCAATATTGTGTAGTATTGTTGTTAATCTTCATCATCAATATGATGATGATATGTGTGCTCGTGATATAAGAGATTTCATCAACCCTTTTTATGGTAATTAATAATTGCTCAGAATTGTTTAGAAACTGAAACCAACCCGTTGTAAGACCAATTAAATGCATTTATGTCCAAACTTGCCAAGACAGTTTAGCGGCACCTTGTTGATCGGGAAAAACAAACAAGAAATGGGTCGCAGTGTATCAGTTAACGTATGGCATCGTCAAACCGTGACACAGTGTTAAAAATACTTCCATAATACCGATCACGATACGTGTATCGGATCGATGTATATTGGATACGAGGTTTTGTGCAAAACGGTAAGTATCAGATACGGTGTCACAACGGCGTATCGTATGTATTTAATTCCTCCCACCA
Organism: Parnassius orleans; assembly: GCA_029286625.1. Classification (NCBI taxonomy): domain Eukaryota; kingdom Metazoa; phylum Arthropoda; class Insecta; order Lepidoptera; family Papilionidae; genus Parnassius; species Parnassius orleans. Next base: position 3,266,479 of record JAGSMP010000137.1, read on the forward strand.
GCGGACAACCAGACAACCAGTCGGCGGCCTTTTGTTGTCAATATTCCAAGCATTTAAACCAAACAGTTTTATTTTGTCTTTCGTAACGCGTACAGCAAAGGTATGGAATAATTTTCGTTCGATAACAATCTGAATATCTTTAAGGCAAGAATGAATAGACTTTTGTTTTTACTCATGTATTGTCTTATAATAAGTAAAATAGGAAAAAAAGCAATCGGATATAAGAATCTGTAAATCTTCTCAGTGCATAGTAAGCACGAGCAGACCCGCCTATACCATATCATAAACACGGGCGTGGCGCTAACGCCTTTGCGGCGGACTCTTTTGTTCATACCTTCTCAGAAATAAGAATTGTGCCCAAAATAATTTAAATGTAGACGGTTACTTTGTTGTTTTATTTAATTGGTTGTTCTTGAAAGTAATGTCATTAAAATGAAAAAAGAAATATATTTCCTAATTAGGTACATACATACACGTTGGTCTACTTTTAAATATTTATACCAAGATATTTTTGACAAATTCAAATACTCTTAAGAGAACCTGCCGACGATACATATCTTTAAAACGACAATCAGTGCCAACACCTGTCCGTTATACCTTTAAACTTTACAAGTTCTGGTTTTACGAATTACCTTGCACAAATTAACTTTTAATTGAGTTATAATGACTGTATAATATCATTTAATGTGAATTACGCTATATAATTAATGGAACGATTCCCTCGTTTGCTGTCGATTCTGAGAATCGGGTATTTAGCACTTTGTAGCACCGCGGCCGTACTGTTATATTATTAAATAAATCTCGACGCTATCTCGCCCGTCCTAACACTAACAAGCGGTGAAAGAATCTAGATAGTGTTCTCGATTAGTAGCAATTAAAACTGAGCGTTCGGAGCGCTTTGTGAACGCGTGACGCTCGCGAACTTTAAAAAGCGTCGTTTAATACCACTACTATTTGTTCCAATTATATTTCTTCTACAGGCGTTACCGTTGTTAAAAGAATTCACCTTAATAGATACGCTTTGCATGCGGAAAGGCGATTGAAGGGCTAGATGACTCACAATTTTCCCGTCGCCGAAATAATTATACCGCAATTTATGGAAAGAGAAATCTTTCTGGAATAAGTCGGCTCTCTTACGCCACTTCCACACAACATGTGGTAGAGCTACGTTGCAGCTATATTATGGTTTTAGCAAGAATGAGTCGGCCCGACCTAGAAAGGATCACGATCTCACAGAATTCCAGCGTAAAACAGCAACTTGATGCTGCTGTGTTTCGTATGATGAGTGTAGAGAACCGGAGACCTTTTTTACTGGAAAGGAGGTAATCAATCTTAGTCCTCAGTGGTGACAACGCATCTAAATTTCGATTTTTAATCTAGGATGTTGTCTATGGGCCACAGCATCAACATCTGGTGGACTTAATCTATAAAAAAATTCGTAGTCATGTGACGTACGTTAAAACGTATTGTACCAGCGGAATACCTTCTTGCTCTCAAACCCTTTCAGAAATTAAAGGAGGCCGTAACAATACCTTACTTTACTCTATATTACCCCCGTGTCCGATGCGCTAAGGCCATGGGGTGAGCAAAAACGCTCTCACCGCCCTGAATCTCGAACGATACGAGTTAGCCTTCAAAGCCGGGGCCCGCAATCCCTGTTCGGACGGTTAGATAACTCATCTGCACACTACATTTTTAGAGTACAGATTAGTTATCTAATCGCCATAGGTGAACATCGTCACGAGAGTAACGTTGGAAATAATAAAACACCCTCCATTTTTATAAGCCTAAGAGGTCGCGAGCTATAGCGAGTATTTTATTATGTGGTAGAGCCATGCTGCAGCTATATTAATTGTATAGTTGTAGCACGAATGGGTTGGCTCGATCGGGGAAGGACCACGCTCTCACAGAATACTAGCGTAAAATAGCATCTCAACGCTGCTTGTTTCGTATGGTGAGTGTAGAGAACCGGGGACCCTTTTTGCTAGAAAAGGGGCATTCTATCTTAGTCCTCACGGCTGACAACGTATCTGCATTTTGATTCGCAAACGAGTGTAGATATAGATGTCTATGGGCCACAGCGACCACTTACCATCAGGTGGATTGTGTGCTCGCATGTCACCCTTATCCTATAAAAAAATATATATAAAAAGGGGCTCAAGACTCGCGGCCTGAGAGGCCTCTCTAGACCTCTTTAGGACCCTTTTTTTGGGTCCGATCAAGCTGTGAATGCCAAAAGACTAGCAGCACTAACATCACAAAAACTATACCTACCACGTGTAATAATTTTTTACTATTTTTCTTTAGGTAAAAATAATTTAAAAATAAATAAATATAAAGGTTCACTTCAGCGGTTCCCACACGAGTTACAATGGTATTTTGCCCGATAATATCGGTGAGAAAGATTGCGTCTAGGTACGAACTCGTTAGTGAGATAAGGCGATTAATGCCAAGTGTTTCTCTCTTTCTAATTCCGAGATGCGTTATTCAACGTGTGGAATATATTTTATCATCCTATGAGAGAAAAATAAAATAAAAAGTTTCATATATAATAAACTACATTTTTTATTTGTATTTCCATCAAGGTGCAATCCAATAAAGCCTTTTAACGGTCAAGAAACAACGGACCCAGTGTGAGACTATGCTCAGGCGTGGACTTTTATGATGATGACATGAATCATCATCATATACTATGTATATTCAATTTGGTTTTCTATACTTTTTACCATTACTTTAATCATCTTTTGGTTTTGGATCTGCATACCTATCGTAAAAGTTAGAGATTTTTACCATTCCATTAAACTTGTTCAAATAATCACGTTCAACGTGAAAATGAACTTTTATAAAAGCCATTAAAAAGATAAAAGGATGGACATCTGCAAAAATGCTTGGCTCCTTGTTTTTTGTTTGAAGAAAATGGTTACGTGAAATTAAAATATATTCTTGTAAAGAATGAATGAATGAAGTAATTAATTAATCAATTAATGAATTAATTCACTATGTAATCAATTCTTTTATTCTATCTCGACAATAGGCCTTCTTAGTACAATACATAGCCTATTACAAAAGTGCCTTTTTGTAGAATAAGGGTAACAAACGAACACACAGTCCACCTGATAGTAAATGCTGTGGCCCATAGACATCTTCATATATTCTGGATTAAGAATCAAAATGAAGATGTGTTGTCACCCCTGAGGACTAAGATGAAATGAATCGATTCCAGTATATAGGATCTCCGACTCTCTACACAGTCCTGTTAATACATACTGGTATTTCGTGAGAGCGTGGTCCTTTTCCGGTGGAAATGATGTCGTTTTCACACCTCCGCGTGAAGTCGTGGGCAAAAGCTAGTGAAAAAATAAAATTGTCGGATGTTACCAATTTTTATTAAAAATAAAATTATAGGTAACATCAAATAATTAATAAAATATGAAAAATATTTTATTTTTCTGTTTAAAAAAGTATGTAAAAAAGTATAAAGTTACGTCCATGCTAAACAGTATTCACGAGCCCAAAGTAATTACGTTTCATGAAACAAAATTTTAAAATGTTCATGATTATGACCGAAGTTTCGATTTAATTAAGGTACGCACGTGTACACAAATACCTGGCTTCAGTACTGACGGAAATAGGGATGGAAAATTAAATATCGATAAAATTCATCACGGTTTCTTAATAACTAGGATTCCAAATCTGATAGTTTTAAAATAATTGATTGTAGTTTTTATAAATTGTGTGGAATTACCTTAACCATCTCACTTTTTAATATGTAGTCGTTGGTGCCGATTAGTGATCGTGTAACTTCTGAACGACTTAATCGATTGTGGTCATTCACACATGTTTTGTCGAGATGATGCTTTGTAGCTATTCGATCCGATAGGTGGCGCTGTATTCAAATTATTAACAAATTCTATATTCATGGACTAAATTGAATTACAGTCACAATATTATATTATGTTGCCAAAAAAAAAGAAATTCTGAACGTGATAGGTGGCACTTTGATCGAGTTGGTAATAATTTCCATATTCAAGTTAAACTCATCACGCAAAAGGACAGAATAACGTCTGCCGGATTAGCTAGTATCCGATAAAATTAAATTAATTAGAGTTTGTAAGGTGGAATAAACCTCAACTTTACACGGTGTACTCTGCTATTTGAGCCATGTTTCTGATAGCGATCTTTTAATTTTTTTCTTTATCTCCTATTGTCTAAGTCTAAAAACTAACTTTCCTTTTTCAGAATTTGCCATCAAGACAAGCATTTACTCTGGGTTTATTTACTAAACTCCGATCCCAGAGATTGGTGATGAGAACATTTCCAGTGTCAGGATGCCGCTCTGTAGGTACTCATTTAAAATGGATTAAAGGAGTACACGTGATAGTTAAAAAATTTACTCCGTCTCTATGGGAAGATATCCGGGTATATATAAAACCAGACATGGTAACCGACAGAGCCCACCGGATCGGTAAGCTGAAGGAAATGAGTCTGTCCTATAGCTTAGATAACTAAGCCTCAAAATAGATGGCCTAACGACTTTGTAATACTTATACAGATAGGATGGAATGAGTAAATGTTCAAAGAAAACCATTGAAATCCGCTAAGAGAAAGAACATAAGGGTTATTTATTAAGTATTATAATAATTAGCGCTTACTTACACCATGCAATAGAGGCGCCACGTCGTATAGTGAAAAAAGAGCAAGTTTTTTTAAAGTTTCAGGAATAGTCGAAAATATATCTCGTGGTTACTGAGATTTCTTGATACGTAGGGTACTTATGATGTCAAGCTTTCAAGATAGAAGTGGTTTTGTTTAAAGTTGTAAAAAAGTAACAAGTAATGAAATAAAAAAAGAATAAAATAAACTTCGCACTCAGCACATCACTAATGTGTACAGGGAATCAGCGGTCGTTGTGGCAGACGTTAATTAAGCCGCAAGATAATTAGGGCACGCGTGTCTTGTTATGTTATATTGCACACGATCTGGAGTAATATTGCTGCATGCGAAAAGTTTTCTTAATAGACCTGTAGGAATATCAACCTATAGGTAAGAAACATTTTAAGGAAATCTAATTATACTTCAACGAGATTGTGCGACGACCTGGTAAGACACACGCAGAAAGTTGACTGATTCATGTGCAAGGACCATATTGTGATAATATTGAGAATTTCTTTGGGTGTAAGCCTATGTAATGATGATGATGATGAACATTATTAAATTGCTTTAATTTTCAAAAACGAAAAGGTTTTATTTACGATTCAGGTTTTTTCTGTATGTTCATCATTATAGGAACCGATTTTAATGAAGCAAAGTGAAAGTGATCACAGTGATCATAGAATATAAGAGCACGAGGGGATGCTCTCTGATACAAGAGAAGAACAAGTTTAAGATCTTGAATAGAATGTAGCTACATCATATATTATCGCCTCTGACTAAAAATACTACGAGACAAATTTTGGGTTGGTACTTATCCATTTAAGCCTTAATAGATTTGACAATATGTAAATCTATTTCATTTTAGTAATACATTATAGTATTAGTCTATATACATCCGTTAAGCTTATTTTTACATGGGGAAATGCCTCGCAGGGGCAAGGACGGGTTATGTCGGACTCGCACCGATTAAAACCCCATGGTGTTTCACCTTCGCCGCACGTTGACCGGGCCACGGGAACGCTTTCGCACACATCCGCGGCCATACCAGCGACTGCCGCTCCATGGCAGCCCTTCTCCTTCTCAGTTAAGGCACACCAGCAAGGTGCGCCTTCATCCGCGGAGCCAGGAAAAACAAGCACTCGGAATCACCAACTTTCCTGACCCCAGCGGCGGATCTCGACTATGGTTCCTTCGTCAACCAAGATTCGGCCGCGGAGGGCAAGGAGAGCTGTGCATTAGCTGTGCGTCTTCGCCAGAGTCACAGTCACAATCAGTGTATGGTTCCTTATTTACCTTCACCATCTAGCATGTGGTAGATCAGGACTAAAACTGTGAACCCCGCTGGCACTACTAATATTGTAAATTATTAACAATTTCAGTGGTACCGGCGGGATGCGAACTCGGTTAGTGCGAACTATAAAACTCCACGATCAGCGCTAATTTCATTTGATTTTAGTAATGATTATAATCATAGTCAAAGACAATAAAAAGTTAGGGTCAGCTCACACCGAGACGCGACGAAACGCGACGCGACGCATACTTTTTAAGATAGTGATACAAAATATAACTTTATTTATTACACAAAAAGATACATATTTTATTGAGATAATGCGAAAATGTCTCGCGGCGAGGCGCTACGCCGCGCTCCGCCCGAGATGCCTCGCGGCGTAGCGCGACGCAGTGGTGCTTCGTCAGTAGGCGCAGCATAGAAAAGTAGTGCGCTGCCAGCGACTTCACGATGCGTCTCGCGACGTCGCGATGCGTCCCGCGGCGGTGCGCTGCGCGGTGCGATACCACTGGCCTCTTCAAGCACCGTCGCGTCGCGTCTCCGTGTGAACTGACCCTTAGGGTGGAAAATGCTCGTATTACTTTTCCTTTGAAGAGTCCTAAATTGTAGACTTTGCAAAACTGACGCAGGTAAAGAATTCCAGTCTCTTGCAATGTACGCGTCTCAGGCATATTAAGAATGTAAAGATGAAATCTAACCATTCATCGTGTCAGCAAAATGTGTATACATTTTGCTGACACGATGAATGTTAGCTTAACTATCTATAGTTCATCTTCAAGTGTATAATGTCCTATAAATCTAAAATCAGAAGCAAATTGTCAAATGCAAAATCGAACGAAGATTTATATCAAAACTGTCATGATATCGAGTAAAAGTCTAAATCTTCAAACAGTTTCATAGAGAAGGCCATTCAGAATTTAAACTAGCGAACCGCCCCGGCTGCGCATGGATAGTATCTATTAATATGGCGTTAATTAAAATTTAAGTTAATCAGTTTTATAAATTTTTCGTTTTCAAAAAAATCTTCAAGATTTTTGGATGAAATAGAACCTAGATCCCTCCTGACATTGTTTTCTATCTGTTCGTAAAGTTTCATCTCAATTGGCTCAGCCATTCCGAAGATTAGCCCGGACAAACAGACAGACAGGCAAACAAAAATTTAAAAAAATGTTTATGTCATAGTAGCGTGCAAATAGCCTCCCGATCTTTATAGAAGCCAATTATTCAATATTACAAACAGAAATTAAAATTTTATTTAAATGTATGTATAGTTGTATAGATATGGAAACATAAAAAAAAGTTATGAAATATGAAAGATTTTCTTTGATGTGACACTGTAACTTATTCATAAGGATATCAGAGAATACAATATGTTAATTTGTTTTCTTTTTCTCTATACGTTTTCTGGGTCTTTTACATTGCAAACAAAAATAAATTTTTGTTTTTTCCTAGTTGAAAGTTTGCAAAATATGTATTATTTTCAATTCAAATAAAAAAAAATTGTAGTTGCAAATTTATGCGATCTTGAGATGAAAATTGTTAAAATAACCGCTAAACTGGCAAGCAACTATGAAATAAAGCAACATATTCCGCAGAATCCTGGAATATCTTACAAGATCTTAAGCCAAGCTATGTATTTCGACATGGAATAACTGAAGCCTATACTGTGAAATTCCGTAAAACTTAAGTTTTCCTTGGAATTTCGCTTTGCTCTGAGTTAAATATATTTTAGTAAGCTAAATGTTGACTAAATGTCTAAATGTTGACTAAATATCTAAATCATCATTAAACCGCCTATTAAAGTCCACTGTTGAACATGGGTAGGCCTCCTCCATAGATTGCCTCATGAGATGATTTGCCATAGTTGCCGCTTCCACATCCACGCAAAAATGGAGTGACAAACAAACTCGGAGTCAATCCATCTGATGGTGAGTAGATACTGCAGTCTTTAGACATATGCTGCCAACTTCAAACGAAGAAGTCTACATTCCATCTTACTCTTCAAACGAAAACTAAGATGGAATGCCTCACATCATGTGAGGTTCTCTTTATCCTTTAGACCGAGCCACGGCACTACTGTTTTGCGGCAGAAATAGGTAAAAAGGTGGTACCTATCTAGATGGACTCGACGAACCTACACAGAAAAGGAGTAGTCCTACCTAGTATAGATTTGTTCTCAAGAAGTTATTGTTGTCCATCTCCTGTTCAGTTTCCCTCAGCAGCGTCTTGCGACACTTGCGCAATGATAAAACCCAGAAGAGATTTTAACCCGAATCTCCAGACTCCAGAATTTTGTTTATATGATAACGGTAACAAACGAGCACACATTCTACCTGATGGTAAGTGGTTGCTGTGGCCCATAGACATCTACATCTATCCTCGACTATGAATCAAAATGCAGATTCCATCTTAGTCCTCACGGGTGAGGACTAAGATGGAATGTCTCGTTCCCAGTACGAAACTCAGTAGCGTTAAGCTGCTATTTTACGTTGGTATTCTGTGAGAGCGTGGTCCTTCCCCGGTCGAGCCGACCCATTCGTGCTACAACTATACTACTAACAACTGCAGCATGACTCTACCACGTATAACATGCTAATTATAACACATCTAGTAGAGTATCACATCTTTTTATTTATTCAATTAAGGGTGAGAAATAAGTACAAAGTCCATCTGATTTTGGTGCTGTGCCCCGCAGATATCGATTCTCGATTAAAAATCAAAATACGTTGTCACCTCTGAGGACTGCGTAATATGGAGTGCCCGTTATCAGTAAAAAGTTTTCCGATTCTCGTCATTTAACTTTACCATTATTTGTATGGGAGCGTAGTGCTTTTCTAACCCATTCATGCTAAATAAAGTTACATCGTGGCTCTACCACGTTAAAGAAGAAATCCGATTTTTTAGGCTCTCTTTTTGCGTTCAACTCGACTCTTGATGACAAATTCACTGTCGACTCTCTCGCATTATGAGTGTTCTATTCCTGATGATCGGTTTACACTGGAGTAATTCATCATCATCATCATCACCATCACTACAGCCCATCAAAGTCCACCATTGAATGTAGGTAGACCACCCCAAAGATTGTTTTATAAGGGGGATATTTGCTATAGTTGTCACATACATATCAAAATACAAAAATAAGTGATATTCATTCTGTAAACACTAGGAACAGACACAAGTTAGTAGTACCAGTTACTCGACTCCACCGAGTCAATAATTCAATCTTGGGGCGATGTATATGCTTTTACAACAAAATCCCAGAAAATATACAAAATTTCACCCGCTCATAGTTAAAAAAAAAATTAAACTAACTTTGAATAAAAGGGTTATTATAATATTAAGGAATTTATGGATGATAATAACCCCTGGGAATGAGGTGATCGCAACCCAGCTATTTCTAATTTGTTTTGTGTTGTTAATTTGTGTAACATACATGAATGTAAGCTGTTATTTTTATAAAGTCCCGCTGGGATTCTTGCTGGTTCTTCCCAGGACAAAGGTTTTTCCAGTAAATTAAACAAAAGAGTGACTTTCAATGAGTAATATTTATAATCTATATTGAATAAAGTAGTTTCTGTATCTGTTATGCTGAAGCCCATCTTCTCTTTCATTTCCCTCTGTCACCTCGTACGATACCAACAGAATAACAGTAGTGGTTGATTCTTCTGAAAATTGGGTGGTGGATTCTCTTAAGCCGGTATGACGACCTGGAGTAATTGAAAACTGTTATTTTATGAGGAAACATGACCTCGGTCGGTTACGCGGTACGGCAATAAATGCTTACCTTAATTATCTTGCGGTTTAGTTAATGATTTTAGCCAATGACTTCGTATTTCTTGCGCCAGCTTCCGATGAGCGGTTTTACGTTCCATGAGTGAAGATACTCTTGTTAGTTAATTAAGCTTGTCTTAATTAAATTATTTAGAAAATCAAAATGACTTTGACTCACAATTGGCCTAATTATTTACTATCACATTTGTATGATTTACTAATAAATTACTAACTGATGCCATTGTTTGATGCTATTTATCTCAATACAATCACCATTGTAATAACAACAATTGTATTTTGGACTTTATTTTCCATGACGACCGCTTTGAAGTTCACCACTGCACAGATCCATTAGTGCCGGAATACTCACTGATAAAGTATTCCTTATAAATATACTATAAATCCAACAATGTTTTATTTTTGGCATCAAAATATATATGGATGTAGATTATGCTGCCGAGGAAGTAGATCTGTGATTGATCAAATGACATGATCATCTATTCCTTAGCTTAATGTCTCCATGACGTTTTTCTATGATGTCACTTACAGCCTACGTGACAATCGTTTTCCGCGTAAGTTTGTCACTACTAATAAATTAAACAGTGGTAGAGTCATGTGGCAGCTTCTCTTGTTGCACTGATAGGCCAGCTCGAACCGGGAAGTCCTCACAGAATACTAGCGTGAGGCTTTGATTCTGCGCTTCGCTTGGTAAGTGGTACACCTCCCTCAGTACAGTAGGGTACCAGCACCTTTTGGTAATGGAGAATACCTCACTGAGCATCCACGTTCAAGTTGATTCTGTAAACAGGATTGTTATCAGGCCTGTGCCGACGCATTGGCGGCTCGGGATTAAAACACCAGCGCCGGGGCACCTTAGTGCTAGCTCCTTCTTCTTGATAGCATCCAGCGCAAGGTTGCTCGGATCGTCGATGGCCGATTTCGTTCTGATTGGTTGACTTACTGGCGCTGATGTTGCATTACTTTGCATATTCTGTCGCATCTACCACGGGGAGTGCTCAGAGGAATTGTTCGCACTAATTCCAGTCGCTAAATTTCACCATCGTACATCGCGACAAAACTCGCGATTCCATCCATAACATAATATAATAATGTCCTTCAGACTGGTCATGGCCGCCAGTCTCAACGGAGACTAGCTATCTGCGCAGTACAGGATTATAGTGCCCGAATTTATTCGCAAGCACAGGTGAACTCTCCATTCTCTCACTCTCAAATTCGTCGGTATATATATTTCGGGAGGAGTCACTTAACGTCAGGTGAGCTGCACGTTTGGTGCCCCTCTTATATAAAAAAATCCTTTCGTGATACTTTACTTTAGCTGTATTGAAAATAATGAAAAAAAAGGGAGGCCATCGGAAATTTAAAATGTATAGTGGAACTTGTCCAACCATCAAATTTATTTTAATTTATTTTAAGGTATATAGATGTGTACGCGCTGCCTCATTGCGTAGGCGGATTTTGCATTAAATCCTCGAAAAATTTTTAATTGCTTAAGCTTGAATGTAGTAACTTACAATTTTATTTGTGCCAGCGGGAACTGAACTGGGAAGAGTACGTGATCACGTTGACTGCAGCGTGTTTCTGACACGTAATAGCCACATTCTACCATATCTTTAACTTACATATAGTTATTATAACACATAAGAGATAACTCAATAGAATTCCTTAGGATTATTTAAAGGAAACGAGTAATGTTCATTGTAATATCTTTTCATAAAAGTGAGGGTGACAAACAACCTGATCGTAACTAAATGTTGTAGCCTACATATGTTCAAGGATTAAAATACAGATACACCCCTAAAATCAAAGAAGGAATCCTTGTCTTATATATGTATTTAACAGTAAAAAGCTCTATTTATTATTATGTGGGGTATCTAAATAGTTTTCTCATCTGGTTGGGCTGTATAAATATATAATTGTAAATAAAATGATAAAAATACATAAATATCAATAAAATAAAATAAATACATAAAAAATTACATAATTAAATAAAAACCCAACCAGATGGAAGCCCTCGGCAGGGGAGACCGAACGGCCGAGAGTTAGGGGGAAAGGGAAAGAAACCGGCGGACGATGCGGGCGGTATCGAGGAGCACCGCCTTCTGCATTTGAGCTTGGAGCGGTCCGTCACGGAGTCCCAGTCGCCTCAGATGACTCGAGAGGCTGACTGGGATTAACCCGTTCGCAGAAACGACCACAGGTATAATTTCGGTCGGCAGTCCACCCCACATGTCAGTCACCTCGTGAGCCAGGTCCAGATATTTTGTTCGCTTATCTGTTTCGGCTTTCACGAGGTTCTCGTCATACGGAATGGTAATGTCGACCAAAAATATCCATGACTGTGCCCGGTCCATCAGCACAATATCAGGCTTATTCGCAAGAATGGTCCTGTCTGTAATGATGGCCCGATCCCAGTAGAACCTGGCGCGGTCATTTTCGAGCACGGCTTCCGGCATGTACTTATAATAAGGCAGTTTCCGATCCACGAGACCGTATTTCAGAGCGAGCTCCTGGTGTAGAATCCTGGCTACTAGGTTGTGCCTATGCAAGTACTCAGACTTAGAAAGCGCCGAATAACCAGAGATGACATGCCTAAGTGATTCACCGGGATGGCGACAAGCTCGACAAATGTCGACGGTGCCATCCCTTAGGATGTATCTCCGATAGTTGTTGGTCTTAATAACCTGATCCTGTATTGCACAGACAAAACCCTCGGTTTCCCCGAAGAGGTCACCAAAACGTAGCCAGTGGAGCGAGGCAACTGTGTCTACGAAAGGCTCATGTAGAGCCTTGTAGAACCTCCCGTGGAGCTCCTTCTCCTTCCATACGGTCTCCAGGTCGGAAATGCTCTGTACTGGCGGGTCTTGCCAATGCTCGTTGGCTAAGGATAGAGGGGTAAGTCCTTTATCACAAAAAATAACGTCCCTATAGAATGGATCATCCGCTTTCGTCAGACTGCACACTTCGCGATTATGCATGGTAAGCGCGCTTAAAAAGCCGCGCCCACCATGTTTCCGCGGCAAGTACAGCCTCATTACTGACGATCTCGGATGATGCATCCTATGGGACGTCATAATAGTGTGGACTTTTCTATCCAGAGCGTTCAGTTCGGTCTGAGTCCACCTGAGTATGCCAAATGTATACATGAGAACAGGCATGATCCAACCGTTATATGCATGTGTCTTATTAACGCCCGACAAAAGACTGTTAAGCACCTTTGTCAAGCGTGCATAAAACACATCGCAAACTGACTGCCTCATGTCTGCCTCATCGATACCTATGTTCTGTGACATACCCAGGTATCGGTATGTGTCAGCCTCGGATAGGGTCTTTATGTTGATGGGCATAGACAAGTCTATACCCTCAGATTTAGTAACCTTTCCCCTTTCGACATGGAGGACCGCACACTTATCCGTCCCCAGCTCCATTCTAATAGAATTGCTAAAATCACAAGTGATGTTTAGCAATTCCACAAGATGAGAGCGACTGGAGGCGAATAATTTGAGTCATCCATATAGAAAAGGTGGGTCACTTTTGTACCACCTTTCCGAAGCTGAAATCCCCTCCCGGAACCCTCCAGTAAGGTGCTGAGAGGGTTAAGAGAGAGGCAGAACCAGATTGGACTCAAACAATCGCCCTGGAAGATGCCCCTTCTTATCCTTATGTGGTTCTCCGCAGCCGTCATCCGCTCGCCTAGATGACAAAAGATCGTACTCCACTACCCCATACACTGCCCGAGGAAGTCTCGAACTGTACAGTCAACCTTGTACAGTTCGAGGACCCTCTCAAGCTATGTATGAGGCACCGAGTCGAATGCCTTTTTGTAGTCTATCCAGGTGGCGGAGAGGTTCCGACGGTTGCGTTTAACCACCTTGCCAATGACCGCGTCAATGAGGAGTGGTTCCTTGGTTCCACGACCACCGCCCCGACATCCATTTTGAGCGCGCGACATCACCTGATTTGCGTTCAGGTGACGAGTGATTCTCGCGCTCAAAATGGATGTTAGTGTCTTGTATATGGTAGGTAGACACGTTATGGGGCGGTATTTGCTCGGGTCTGTGGAATCCCGGTCTTTAGGAACCAAATGAGTGATCCCAGTAGTGAAGAGGCTCGGGAGTGACTTTTGGTCGAGAGTCTCTTGCATCTGTCGGGCGAGCACAGCGTGACACATTACGAACCCCTTCAGCCAGTAGTGATGCAGTCCGTCGAGTCCCGGACTTTTCCAGTTCGGGGCCCTACGGACCGCCTCAGCTACGTCATCCGGCGTTATGATGACGGGGTCCATGGGCGTAACACTCGCACACTGACTCGCCACAACTTCCGTCCAAGGGCCCTCGCTGTGGTTTACGGGCTCTGACCACAGGCCGCGCCAGAAAGCGATGGTGTCGGCCTGATTCGGTGCTGAGCCTGTTCCACGAACCATCGGCCGCTCCAATGATTCATAGAGCCTCTTCTGATCACTCTGGAAGAGACGATTCTGGTTGAACCGTGTCGACCTCTCGGTATATCGCCGAACCCGCTTCCCCAAGCAGCGATTCTCTGCTTCAGGTCGTCTATGCGCTCCGTCAGTTTTTGCGTTATATCCGGCTGAGACAAACTGATATTTGTCCCAGCAAACGCCATCCTGACGGTGCGCACAATTCTCGGCCTATTATTGCCCGACCTGAAGCTTATCAGTCTGCCGATGAGGGCCCTTGCCTTTGCGATACGGTCCTCAATCCTTCTTCGCCAGGCTGGGATAGCGCTACTTTGCCCAGTAGCACGTCCAGACGTGGGAAGTTTGGCACCAACAATACGGCAAACTGCCAATGCGGCGCCAAAGAGTATTGAGTCCGTATCGCAAAGGTCCCGGCTGGTTTTCAAAAGGTTGCCAGCAATGGGTTCAGGGCCGTCACGACATCCCGATTCCGCTTGCTTAGGGTTATGCGTGGAGTCGCGGTCGATTTTCGAGGCGTACAGCGCGTTTCACAATCGCCTCCTCCAATTTACTCCTCATCTGCTCTAGTTCTTGGGTGACCATTCCATCATCGCCTGAATCAACCAAAGCGGGAAGATCCATGGCGGCTTCCACATATGGCTGCTGGTCTATGGCCTTAGGAGCCGCATTCCCAGGTATAGCTGGTTCGTTCGATGAGGGAATAGCCTCACGCCGTAGTCGTTCGAGTTCGGCAACATCAAATATTTTCGAGCGTATGATGTACCGAACTCGGTCTGCCAGGTTTTGCTCTGTGACGGGAAAAGACGGCTCCAGCTCAGCAAAAAAGCGGTGCATCCGAGCCCGATACGCTGTTCCTCCAGTTTCTTCCCCTTTCGCCCTATAGTACGCCCGCAATGCGTTTATGTTCATATATTTTGTCCAACGCATGCTGCGTACTCCACCAGCGGCGGGTGCCGCTTGCCGAGTCCGAGAGGACCCAGCCGACACCAAGCCATCTGGTGGGGATGATGGATGCGAGGGACTGCTAGGTGGTCATGCAGCACCTCGCGCTCGGCTGGCGGCCCGCATGCTGTCGCGTCCAGCGCCAGCTCCAGACGCGCCCCGGCGACCCCCAGGCAGCGGCCCTATGCGCTTTCTATTCTTGTCCATCATCCATAAAAATGGGCGTCAATTAACGGGAGACGCCCAGGCCCGGCACCGTTTAATAGTGTGGCCGTAAGCACACAGTATTATTATTATTATTATTATTAAAATCAAAGTACCATTAAGATTTGCAATTAAAATATGAAATTATTATTCCTTGAACAGATTTCCTTAAGGCATGTACTCATGCCGCATCTATTCATTGATTATTAATAATACTCTTTATTGACAAACATATTACATGCACAAAAATTTACAGTGGTCAACAGACCCTAAACTAGGATATTATACTTGTATTTCAAAGCACACCATATACTGCTATTTTACACTCGTATCTGTTATTTTATTTATATTTCCCTTCGGCAAATTGTACAGAAGTCCGAGGAGTACAATTTGCCACTATGTCTGGCGTATGTGGACTATGAGAAAGCCTTTGATTCCGTCGAAATTTGGGCAGTGCTGCAGTCCCTCCAGCAGTGCCAAGTTGACTGTCGGTATATCGAAGTGCTGAAGTGTTTGTACAGTAGGGCTACGATGGCTATCCGAGTACAGAACCAGAGTACGAAACCTATCCAACTGCAGAGAGGTGTAAGATAGGGCAATGTTATATCCCCGAAACTCTTTACCGCTGCATTGGAAGACGTTTTCAAGCTTCTGGACTGGAAAGGATATGGTATTAACATCAACGGCGAGTACGTCACTCACCTTCGATTTGCCGACGATATAGTCTTTATGGCAGAATCGCTGGAGGACCTAAGCACTATGCTCAATGACCTGAATAGTGCCTCCCAACGGATAGGTCTTAAGATGAACATGGACAAAACAAAAATCATGTTTAACGTCCATGTCACACCTATGCCGGTAGTTGTTGGGAGCACTAAGCTCGAAGTTGTTGACGAATATGTTTACGTTTTGTGAATATAATTCTAGTTATAGTTTATGTTTCAAGTGGTATAAGGTGGCATTTTTATATCTATTGGGTCGTTGGTTCGAAACTCGAAAGGCACCGGTATTCTTTCTGTTTGGGTCTTTAGTAAATTTTCCCCAAAATTGTCTATTTTGGTAGAATTTGCGCTGAAAATTTAGGCGCTACAGTAATATTGTAATATTTAACAATATTACTGTAGTCCTTAAATTAATAATTATATAATTTGCAAATATTTGGAAGTTGTGGGCATTGTCGTATTCGGATAAGATATCGTCATTATAATAGGTTGACTTTGTAAAATAAACCGTACAAAAATAGATTCTATAAATCATCAAAAACAGATGTTTCTGTAAGACACTTTGTTTGTCGGTATAAAGTTGAAAATATTGGTTCATAAATTTGATAGATGGTATACAGTTGCGCTAAACGTAGAATATGAATGGAGAAAACAATCATGAAAATTATTTTACATGCGATATTTAATGCTTTTAATTTTTTTTAGTTTCTATTCTTTTGATTTGCTATTTATATAAAAATTGAGTTATTTTGAACATAATATGTAACCGAGTATTATCGGCGTAAAAGAATTCACTATAGCTATTTTCTTTATTCCTTTCTTTTTTTTTAAATAAAAAACGTTACCTTCACACTAAGAACATTTAATGTATCGTGGTGGAAGGAAATAAATAAATATAAATCACATACATAAATTTCCCTCCATTATCCTAATTTCCATAAACGGCCCTCAGCGCTGCAACTCATTGCTAAGACACTACGCCACGGAACCGTCAACTACTTCATATTGTCATCCCGTGGGTGACGTAAGAGGCGAAATAGGGGATGTGCAGCATCATCTTCTGGTAATAACTTTAGACGTGATAGAGCCATGCTGCAGCTATATTATGGTTGCAGCATGAAGGGGTCGGCTCGATTGGTGAAGGACTAGGCTCTCACAGAATAGCAGCTTAATGCTGCTGTGTTTCGTATGGTTAGTGTTGAGAATTGAAGACCCTTTTTTACTGGAAACGAGGCATTCCATTGTAGTCCTCAGGGGTGACAACGCATCTGCATTTTGATTCTTGATCGAAGATAAATGTCTGTAAGCAACATCAATCACTTACCATCAGGTGGACTGTGTGCTCTTCTATAAAAAAAACCCGTCTGCCGAGGGTGACGACTATGGCAAATATCCCCTCTATGAGACAGTCTATGGGGGGGCTTATTTTCAGCAGTGGAATTTTGATAGGCTGTGTGATGAATAAATGAATGTAAATGATGATGTTATTCATAGCAGGTTAAGAGCAAGATGCTAGTGTTAATAGGCGCCCAGCGGGTTGGTAATGCAGTGGCTTATCATTTGACTGCAGCATAGCGGGCCGCGGGTTTGAACCCCGCCAGTTCCAGTAGGTACCAACCTTTTACTTATATCTGCCACCAGTTAGAAGTCAGTGTTAAGTACATTAGTAGTGATACAGGACTGTAAAGTTCCATCTTAGTTCTCAGAGATAACAGCGCATCAGTGACCTTCTTTGTTTGAAACTGGGCGCAGGTTTCCATGGGCTGATATAGTCTTAATTTTACTTATTTCAATATTATTTACGTCATGGCATCATGGACATCATCATTAAATACCATCAAAATTTACCACTAAACATAGACTCTCTAAAGAATAACATAAAACATGGTCTTGCATGCAAGACCGTGTTTTATTGCATATCTTACCAGTACGATGTTTCTAGATGAAAAGCTTCCTTCTTTTCAGTTATCGGTTCTTTGGACTTTAAAGCTGGACCATTGCCTTGTTTATTTAACTAGTCTCTTAGGCTATGTCGCTTAATCTGGTTCTACTGCGGATATCCTCATTACGTAATATAGCACGCAGAGAAACTCCAAGCATAAATAATAAATAATAAGTAATATGCTATTACTTATTATTAATGACCTGGCAACATATAACGCACGCACCCTGAGAACTGACGAGAAAATCCTGGAGCTGGAAGAAGAGATAGACAAGTTGCGCTGGAATACTATAGGATTATCCGAGGTCCGAATAGAGGGGGAGGACACGCTAATCCGGCAACTTATTCTATCACCGGGAGAGTGACCATCTGTCCCAAGGAGGTAGCGGATTTATCGTCCACAAGTCTCTATTTAACAACGTTGTAAAGATTGGGAGTGTGTCGACGAGTGTTGCGTACCTTATACTCAGAATCACCAAACGGTATTCGTTGAAGGTCATACAGGCTTACGCACCAACCTCGGCACATCCCGATGAGGAGGTGGAGGAAATGTATGAGGATATCTCTAGAGCCATGTATTCCTCCAAAACCCACTATACGGTGTTAATGGGAGACTTCAACGCAAAACTAGGCACAAGAGACAACGGTAAGCTGAAAGTAAGGAAATTAGGAATAGGGCAACAGAACCCAAGGGGCCAGCAGCTGGCCGACTTCATGGAGAAAGAGGGACTCTTTATGATGAACTCTTTCTTCCGAAAGCGGCCCCACAGAAAGTGAACCTGGTCGAGCCCCGACGGTTCGACAAAAAATGAGATTGACTTCATTATGACGACCGGACGACAACTGTTCAGTGATGTCTCAGTGATCACGAGGGTGAAAACTGGCAGCAATCACCGAATGGTAAGAGGCACACTGAATCTAAATGTTAAGTTGGAGAGGTCACGTCTAATGAAGTCAACGCTCCGTCCTCCTCGTGCTCTAATCCAAAGCCCCGAAAACTTTCAGCTCGAGTTACAAAATCGTTTTCAGAGACACTTTACTTTAAAATTTCAATCATATTTCTCCAGGAATAAAAACTGTCAGTACGGAATCGCTATACCTGCTAGTTGCCCCATTGTTTTTCGATAGTATTAAACCTGTTTTAAAAACAAAATTTGATCAGTTTTTAAACCACGTTGATAAATTGTATAAATTAAACCCCCACATTGCAAAGGATACCGTATAAACGTCAATGGCGAGTACATCACTCAACTTCGATTTGCCGACGATATAGTCCTTATGGCAGAATCGCTGGAGGACCTAAGCACTATGCTCAATGACCTCAATAGTGTCTCCCAACGGATAGGTCTTAAGATGAACATAGACAAAACAAAAATCATGTTTAACGTCCATGTCACACCTATGCCGGTAGTTGTTGGGAGCAATAAGCTCGAAGTTGTTGACGAATATGTTTACCTGGGACAAATAGTCCGAATAGGTAAGTCCAACTTCGACCGAGAGGTCAATCGACGGATTCAACTCGGCTTAGTAGCGTTCGGTAGATTACGACACATCTTCTCGTCAGGCATACCTCAAAACCTCAAAACTAGATTGTACAACCAGTGCGTGTTGCCAGTGATGACCTATGGATCTGAGACGTGGTCCTTCACTGCTGGCCGTATGAGGCAGCTCAAGGTCGCTCAGCAAGCTATGGAGAGGGCTATGCTCGGGGTTTCTCTGCGTGATAAACTTAGAAATGAGGATATCCGCAGTAGAACCAGAGTAACCGACATAGCCCAAAGTATTAGTAAGCTGAAGTGGAAATGGGTCGGCCATATAGCTCGAAGAACCAACAACCGATGGGGAAGAAGGGTTCTCGAGTGGCAGCCTCGTACCGGCAGGTGAAGTGTAGGGCGTCCCCCCACTAGATGGAGTGATGACCTGGTAAGACATGCGGGAAGTCAATGGATGCAGGTGGCTCGTGACCGTGCTTTGTGGCGATCCTTGGGGAAGGCCTATGTTCAGGAGTGGACTTGTGAAGGACTGTAATGATGATAATGATGAATATGCTATTTGAAAGAAAGAAAGAAGAAAGAAAGAAACATTTATTGCAAACACGCCACACACTTAAATTTGGTACTTAAATTTAAATATTTGTACACACATCAATTAAAGGCATAACAAAATAAAAAAATTACAGATACATTCAACAAAAGTATGTATAAATATAAAATACGTTCGACACGTGTGTTGTGGCGCGTTAGGCAAATGGGCCTCACTCAGCTTATGCTATTTCTTTAAGAGTGTATTATCTTCATCAGTTAATATTTTTATAAAATAATTTCTCATAATATTTTAGTGTAGCGTTCTATTCGTTTACGTACATTAAAGTAACAAAGTAACAATAAAGATATATTAAATAAATAAATAAATTATATAAATACAATTTTCTGTTTCTTATTGGACCTATCCGAACCTCAACCGTAAATGTTGTTTAAGGTTAAATCATCACTATAGTCGTTGCGACCCTAACCGCCTGTGACACGTGCCAGTATCTATTTTGGTAATGTAGTACGCTTCAGCCTGTTCTTCTAGGCTATTAGTAGACAGTTTTTGTATTTTTCTTTAAATGTTTTGTTTGAGGCAGCGTACCTATAGCTCCCACGAAAAGCGGCGGTACGATGGAATGGATGATACATTATTGCTTATTTTATTAAATTTAAAACATCTAAATAATGGGAATCATTGCGAAATAATGCAATAACCATGCATACATAATACATAAACACTCACGCCTGTCACCTAGAGGGGTAGGCAGAGACTACGGACTTCCATTTGGCACGATCCTGGCCCACCTCTCTCGCCTCTTTTACATCCATATATCTACGCATACACGCTCGTCGGTTAAGGGTACTCCTAATCTGGCCCATTTTCAATATATCGCCAATTTGGTCGATAAACCTTCGTCTAGGGCGTCACTTTCCGACTCTGCCGTTCACTTTTGCAGCATAAATTTGCTTTGTCACTCTTTCTTCGTTCATTCTTTCTACATGACCAAACCAATATATATAATAAATAATGCAATAACCATTATTTAAAAAATTATAAAGTACTGGAGAATATGATTGTCAATCCACCAGTCTCGACAGAGACGAGCTATCTGCGTAGGACAAGATAATTGAGCATGAGTAATTGCGCAAGCACGGGCCACTAATAAGAATCTCCTTACAGAAAAACCCAACAACTGATTTTTGTTTCGACCCGGGACTCTGACTCGGGATCAGCAGTCTCGCTTACAATTATAAAATATTCGAGCATATTGAATCGTGTAGTGGCAGTGTAAGAATATCCACTACCCCATAACGTCCCGTGGATGACGTAAGAGGTGACAAGGTGAAACTGAAACAGGATATGGACCGCAGTATCTTACTGACAACAAATCAAAATTGTTAAAAAACTGCGGTTGGTAACCTACCTGACAAGCGTGGCAACTATGGCAAAATCCCTATAAGGCAATCTATGGGGCAGGCCTATATTCAGCAGTGGACCTTTATAGGCTGGAATGGATGAACAGATGAATAAATTCCTCTACATATGTTTTTTGTAACTTAAGTTTTTTTCTTACTTGTTGCGTTATCTTGTCTTTAAAAAATTAATAACGTGTTTCAAACACACTTAAAAATTCACGTATGCCTCACGTTCATGATGAAGGTCTTAAAGTAATAAAACAGCGAACGTGGAGAGAGAGTATAAGCAGACTAGGGAAGGGACTATATTTTAAAGTCTTTTTTTAATTAATTAACAATTAGATTGCTTGATGCACATGCAAAACGAAATAAATTAATATTTTTTATAACTTTAGTGCAATGAAACGGGCTGTGCAGCTTTTGAACACCTAAAATCGATTTGTGAGGTTTGAAATTAAAATTAAGACATACCAACTTACTGTAAACCTACAATTATACATGAAAGTCTTATGTCCTGGGTCTTTTTTTGTTGAGAAGCCGTTCAATGCTGCATGAGATCGATTTTCAATATAATTTGAGAACTATCTATACAAGTCACCATTTTTTTTCCAGTCAGCTCTTCATAGGACTTATGAAGAGCTGACTGTCCTGTTTCAATACCACAAAGTCTAATACTGAGCCACCTGTAGCCCTTGACTTGCTGAAGTGGCAAAGAGCCGGTCATATAGATTAACCGACATTGGGGAAGAGACATTCACGAGTGGCAGTCTTGTACCGGTAAGCGAAGTGTAGGGCGGCCCCACTAGATGAAGTAACGATCTGGTAAGAGATGCAGGAAGTCACCATTGATTCCCGTCAATTGTAGCATATGAAGAATATAAATGTGAATGATTAATCCTATTAAGCTTTACTACTGGTATGAATAACATCTACTCAATCGCCACAATCTACACAGTCAGATGCGATACCATCTATGGCTTTATTGCCACTTACCACCACGTGGGATTATATTCAAGCACTGGCTTATATTAAGAAAAAACATACTCACGTATACGCTTCTAAATAAAACCGTGTCGTTAGTCGATAAATAATAACTAAATCACTTTTTTAAGGGTTTTATAACTAAGAACATTAATAGCTACGTTAAAACAGTGATTTAGCATAGCGATACTGGAATTTTCATTTCGCCAGTGCATTCAGAACTGCAACAAACAGTTTCCAACGTGATATATTAAATGTTTTCCCAGCTAGAAATTGCCTTTTATGTTCGCTCGCGGTAAGTACAATACGCCACTGCTGTATGTTAGTGACTGTTGGCTTCACAAAGCTTACGGTGCTACTAAGAACTCAAAAACTTTGGTTTATTAGATGATTAATTTATGCTTTAGTAGATTTTCTTCCTATTTTTAGAGTTCCGTACCCAAAGGGTAACCAACGGGACCCTATTACTAAGCCTCCGCTGTACGTCTGTTTGTCAGCGGGCTGTATCTCATGAACCGTAATAGGTTGACAGTTGAAATTTTCACAGAATGTGTATTTCTGTTGCCGCTATAACAACAAATAATATTGAAAAAATATTGGTAAATCCAATTGTGCATGCCCTAAGCGCATTAAAAATTACGTAAAACATGATTATACGTAATTTTTTAAAGTAGTTTTAATACACACAAGTTTTCACTAATAACCTTATTATTATACTTCCAATTCTCCAATAATTTGATGTCAAACTTCAATTTAAAAAAAAGTTTGGAAAATCCAAAAGTGCACGACTCATAATGCTCATATGATCATCATATCATCATTCAGGTCACTCTATAAAGTCCAAGAAGTATTTAAGTATAAATTTAATATACTTAAATATATACATCCTACTTACTTTTAGTACGTAGTATTATTATCTATTCTCTGCTTTTAAAATATTGTAATAAAAATCTCTGATTATTATAATAATCAAGTATGCATGAAATTTGGTTTTTCGAATATTTGTATTTGTACAGCGATCTTTTTGAGCCGCTGCAAACAACCGATACAGTATCCACTCACGACGGCGGTTGACGCCGAAGTGAGTGAGTGGGGCAGTCTATTTATTAAATTAAATTATTACAAGGTTGTTAAAACACCGAAAATTTCAGGATTTCTACGGCGAAAAAAATTATTTATAACTAAAATAAAATTAAATTGCCATTTACATTCCATGGCTTCCCACATGATAGATGAAGAGATTAAAAAATAGATTGAGTTAAACAATTGATATTTTCAATAGTTATCGTGTTTACCACTCCATGCGGAATTGATAAATCTACACCTTATACCACTAAAACCAATTTTTTAATGTAAAAATAGCATTTAATCGCATGGAGTTATTGTACATAATAATACGTACTAGAGGCGACACTGCCCTAAGTTACGCTGTCCCATTCAACTGGGGCGATATCGCCGCACTTTACTCAGTCGCTTGCTAGGCGCTAGTGAGTTGAGACAAGCTGTGTTGATTATAAAATAATTTTCTAATATTTTGGAGAGTATAGATAGTACACTAGAATATAATTTTCAAACACGACTTTATTTCCCTATTTATGTACTGGTGTTACAAGTGCTATTAAATCTGGACGTAAAATCGATAATACCTACGTGTAAAAAACCACCGAAGTTTGGCACACGTAGGTATTGTCGGGTTACCAAAAATACACAAGCCCAATGCTCCACTACGTCCCATAGTTAGCTAAATCGATTCACCAACTTACAGATTGGCTCAACACTTAGCGAAAATACTCACACCGCTCAGGGGATATACAAGAGCACACACAAAGGATTCCTACCATTTTGTCAGCGAGATTAAAGACCTACATGTGGCAGACAATGACACTATGGTCAGTTTTGATTTGCAGTCTCTGTTCACATGCTTACCTGTTGAAGACTGCATCTCGATTGTAACTAGAAGGCTGGAGGAAAACAACATGCCCATAGAATATGCAGTATTACTGAGACACTGCCTTACATCTGGCTACCTATTGTGGAAGGAGGAGTGCTACAAGCAAGTAGATGGAGTGGCGATGGGCTCACCTGTATCTCGCATTGTCGCCGATATATTCATGGAAGACTTTGAGGAGAAAGCCCTACTTACTTCTCCCGTAAATCCAAGATTCTACAAGCGGTACGTAGACGACACTTTCACAATTCTACCTTTAGATAAAGTAACTGCATTTTTAGACCATCTTAACTCCATAAATTCTAAAATTCAATTCACAATGGAGTTAGAGGCAAACAACTCTTTAGCTTTTCTAGATGTGTTAGTAATTCGGAATCCTGATAACACCTTGAGCCACACTGTGTATAGAAAAAAGACCCATACAGATAGATATTTAAACGGTGACTCTCATCACCATCCTTCACAGTTAGCTACCGTGGGTAAATCTTTGTTTCAGAGAGCACGAGGGATCTGTGACAGTAAACACCTGGCCGCCGAGCTTCAACACGTTAAGCAAGTTTTGCACGACAATAAGCTTCGGGTCCCGCGCCTACGTCACAGTGGAATAGTGAAGCCGGCCACAGTCGAGCGAATGCCTGCTGTACTGCCATATGTCAGAGGTGTCACTGACAAGATTGGCTACATCCTGAAGCGTGCTTCTATTAAAACATACTTCAAGCCGCCGAAGAAGATTAGTCAGTTTTTACCAAGTGTAATGTCCCTCTGCAAGGTGCAGGAGTGTACAAGCTTGATTGTGAATGTGGTCTCTCTTATATAGGACAAACTAAAAGATCAATAAAAACCCGCGGTAAAGAACACATAGCTGAAGTGAAGAATCGACGCTCCGGGAAGTTTGCAGTCTGTGAACACGTACAGGATCACCCCCGTCACTACATCAGATTTGATAGACCACAAAACATCGCTAAAGAACACCGATTCCTTCCAAGGATGATTCGCGAGGCTATTGAAATCAAAAAACATCCTAATTTCAATAGAGAAGATGGCTGGGTGCTACCATCTGCTTGGGATCCTATAATTAATAAAATTAAATCCCAACCCAAGCATACAACTGCAAGACTCCAAGATACTTTCATACTGCGTAGATCGGAACAAAAATTAATAATTTTTAATCTGGAGGTAGCCGTGGTTAACTATGACATTGGGACGTCAAATACCTCAGTCCCCCCCATGACCATGGGTGCTGTAAAGTACTCGAAACGTCGGGAATATAAAATAAGTTAATATACGCGATAAAATCCGTAAAACTAGTTTTATTTAAACAGCTTAACTATTTATTAACACGAAGGTAATTCTTAGTAGTAAAGTTGGAAAAATTTACTTTGCCAATGTCCTTCCAACTTGAATATAATGGATTTCCGCAAAGTAATGCCTCATTCTATTAATTGTTAGTAGTGACAAATTTATGAAGAACCGACATCCTATGGGGACGAAAAATTCTGTAATGGCAGCCTCGTACCGTAAGGCGAAGTGTAGGGACCTGGTAAGACATGCAGGAAGTCGATGGATGCAGGTAGCTCGGGACCGTGCCTTGGGGCGTTCCTTGGGGGAGGACTATGTTCAGCAGTGCACTTGTGAAGGGCTGTAATGAATGAATGAATGAATGACAAACTTACGCGAAAAATGCTTGTCACTAAGGTTATAAGCGACATCATAGAAAAACGTTAAGGAATTTTCGTTAGTTAATTAAGACAAGCTTAATTAACTAACAAAAAATATATCATCTGTAATGGAATATAAACCGCTCATCGGTAGCTGGCGTAACAAGAAATATGGAGCCATTTGCTAAAATCATTAATTAAACCGCAAGATAGTTGAGGTAACTATTATTTGCTGTGTCTCACCACCGTGCCCCGAAGCACGTAAAGCCGTTGGTCCTGAGCTTGATCTCCATCTGGTCGTATCGGATTGCCGTCCCGTCGGAGTATGAGAGTGAAGGAATAGAGAGTGCAGGTGCACTCTCTATTCCTTCACTTTCATAGTATACTCTCATAGCATAGGTGTGCTTGCGCATACACTCGGGCACTATAATCCTGTCCTATGTATATGGCTAGTCTCCAGTTGGAACTAGCCACCGTGACCGAAATTCGGTCTGTAGAACATTATTATTATTTAAGTAAAGTAAAAGTATCTCTGAAATATTTTATTCCTAGACTATACTCACGACGTTTTTCTCACCGATGAGCACGTGGTAAATTAACACTTAAAATTGCAACTAGCGATTTCATTGGTTTCGGGAATCAAACCTAGGTTGCTCGCACTATAAAATTTACGTCTAGTGCTTAGATCCTGAACTGCCACGGCTCTAATTTTCAACTTATATTTGTATAAATGTATTATAATAAATCTTTACTTGCATTTTAAAGGTTTCAAGCCTGATAATCTTCCAACAATAACAAATTGATACTTTTGTTTATTATGCTAAAAACTATTTTTTTTAAAAAGTAGATCACTTTTTTAAGGTTGCTATAAATAGCAACGTTAAAAAAGTATTTTGATATAGCGATGCTTGAATTTTCATTTCGCCAGTGCATTCAGAACTGCACAAAACAGTTTCCACCGTGACATATTAAATTTTTTCCCAGCTAGAAATTGCCTTTTATATTTGTTCGTGGTAAATACAATACAACATTGCAGTATGCTAGTTTCTGTTGTGTTCACAAAGCTTAAAGTGCTACTACGTACCCAAAAACTTTGGTTTATTAAATGATAATATAATGTTTTAGTAGATTTTTTCCTTCAGATTCCAAAGTGTCCACTGCTGGACTTGGGTCTCTCCCGATTTAGGGAGGATTTGCCTTAATCGCAACGCTTAGCGTGTGGATTGGTTTCCGCAGTACCAGACGTCTTGCACCTGCGGTTCTGCTCCCCGTCACTGGTCTTGTTATTTTATGTTTGCCAAAAGCCATCTACTCAGGCTCCATTCGCGGTTGTATGGGTTGGCGGATTGGGACGGAATGCGGTCTTTCTTTGCATCCTACCCATGGGGGCGGGTTTGCTTCTCGTCGGATGATCCCAGCGCTGTTGCTGACTTTGTCACTGATCTAGTGCTACAGGAAATGGAACTATTTATTCCATCATCTGTGGTACCCATCGGTGGCAGATATCAGCCATGGTTTGGTCGCTCCTGTAAGACTGCATTACGAAGTAAGCAGGAGTGTTATCAGGCCTGGGCTGACGCTTCGGCGGCTCAGGATGTAAACACCAGCATGCTTAAAAATAATTATAACTTCACCTCCAGGTCCGTCAAAAGAGTTATTGCCAAGGCAAAGTATGAGCACATTGGTAGGATTGGTAAGAAATTAGTTCGCCTTACTTCGGGAACCCGTGCATTCTGGTCTCTCGCCAGGGCTGTCCAAGGGAATTTTTGTAAGCCATCACTACCATCTCTACACAGGGAGAACGACTCACTGGTTCACGCCGCAAAAGAGAAAGCCGACCTTTTAGGCTCCCTTTTTGCGTCCAACTCGGCTCTCGATTACGGGGGAACACACCGCCGACCATCCCGTGGTGTGAGTACTCTATACTTCATGAGCGATTCATACAATGCTCAGTACGCAAACGTCACCGAATACCGGAACAAACTTGTGTCTGAAGTCGAGACTTTGTTGAACAAAGTCTCAGACTGGGGGCGACTAAATCTAGTCTAGTTCAATCCCCAGAAGACACAAGTTTGCGCGTTTACCGCTAAAAAGGACCCTTTTGTCGCATCTCCTCAGTTTCAGGGCACTCCCCTTGTTGCCTAAGCCAGTATATGAATTGTCGGCGCCGACATATCGAGTGACGTGCAGTTTCGTAGTCACTTGGAAGAGAAGGCCAAATTGGCCTCTAAAAAGCTTTGCGTGCTCAATAGATCGGGACAGTATTTCATGCCGGCACACCGCCTGCAACTTTACAAGGCGCAGGTTCGGCCGCACATGAAATACTGTTCCCATCTCTAGGCCGGGGCTCCCCAGTGCAAGCTCCTTCCATTTCATCGCATCCAGCGCAAAGCGGTTCGAATCGTTGGGGACCGAGCTTTCTGATCGGCTTGACTCATTGGCGCAGCGAAGAGACGTAGCATCTCTTTGCGCATTCTATCGTATTTACCTCGGTGAGTGCTTAGAGGAATTGTTTGGACTAATTCCAGCCGCTCAATATCACCATCGCACATCACGACAGAATTCGAAATACCATCCGTACCATCTGGATGATTGGCGGTCCACTAAAGTGCGATTTACAAGAGGTTTTCTTCCTTGCACAAATTCCTTGTGGAATCGAATACCACCAGCAATTTTTCCGGACCGATACGACTTAGGGACCTTCAAGAAAAGAGCCTTCTCGTTTTTAAAAGACCGGCAACGCATCTGCAATTTCCCTGCACGGCTAGCATAGGCTGGGGACCAAAAAATTATCCCCCGATTTTATCCACTGACAAGAGATAAAATTATCTTGTCCTTATGCCAAAACACGGCAACGGGGAGAAGTATATTTCCGTTTTTTTTTTCTGAAAGTGTACGCTGTTGGCCGTGCGGCCTTGACAGCTTCCTCGAATTAGGCTCGTAAGTGAAGACCTACGAGCTATTGAGTGCAACGATTCTACCGGCGGCAGAATTCTGTCGACTGCAGTCCCGAGGCACCCCGACCCCTGCTTTCGGAGTGAGGCTCCTTAAGCTAGGGGGGGGGCTCGATGTGTGTCAAGGGCCCCTCAGAGGGAAGTATGAACCTCGGCTTGAACCACTATCGCAATGTCGGTTACGGTTAGCAAAGTTAAAAATATCGAGTATCACAGTTGTTGAACCTCGTGTACGGGGTGTGTCTGTGACCTCGCGTTCGCCAGCGAACGCGGTGTGCTCTAGTGTTCTGAATTAGAGTAGTTTCTGAGTGTGTGTGTGTGTGTTAATGTTAAAAAAACGGGTTCTTTCTCCTGTGGAGGGGGGGGGGGACGGGATCAACCTTATATCAGAACTGATCTCGTCGTCGGGATCAAGAAGAACGTTCTTAGGACGTCTCCTATGAGGGGCAGCATCCCTCACTGGGGAGTACGAGCCCGCCTCATTTACCAACGGATTAATGTGTTCTTTTATCGAATCGAAGTATCTTAAGGATAATTCCTTAAGATACGAATGGATGGTGGGCATGTCGAGGTCGCGGTGGAGATCCGCGTTCCTCACATAGTAAGGAGCTCCTATGATTTGTCGCAGGAATTTATTCTGAACAACTTGAAGTTGTCGGAGACTCTTTTTGAAGTCGTGGGCAAAGGAAACACCCGCATATGTCATAATAGGACGTACGCAGGTTTTGAAGAGATGCAGTTTGTGTCTCAGGGACAGCTTACTGCTTTTATTGGTTAAGGCGAAAAGACGATACACTACGAATTTTGCCTTATTCCTAACTGTTTTAATGTGCTGAGAGAAGCTCATTGCACTATCTAACAGTACCCCGAGGTATTTCACCTCCCGAACCCATGGAATTGGGCTACCGTAGAGGGAGATCGTACCTTTTTTGTATCTTTTGATTTTCAGGATTAAATTATTATATGTCTCCTGTTGAACATGATGGCTTTACTCTTATCGGGTTTCAATTCGATTCTCCATTTTCTGCATCAATCGCCTAATACGTTTGCTGCAGCTTGGAGCCGAATGCAGATTCTGATAGGGTGGTTATCAGAATAGATAGTTGTATCATTTGCGTACAGTGCAAGATGAGTACTTGGAAGCGAAGGGATATCACTTACGTAGATTGAGTATAGGGTCGGAGCGAGCACAGAGCCCTGGGGAACTCCTGCTCTGATGGGTCTGGAAGAGAGGAAAGTACCCTCAACTCGAAAACGGAAGGATCTATTGACAAGGAAGTCTTGTATGATTTTGACAAGTCTTATAGGCACATCTATATGGATAAGTTTGAAGACTAGTCCATTGTGCCAGACTTTGTCGAAGGCCTTGGCGACATCGAAGAACAGTGCTCCTGTATAGGTAGTGCGCGTGTTTGACTTTGCGGCCTTATCTAAAATGTGCTCCGTGAGGCGGTGCACCTGCTGAACACATGAGTGTTTGGCTCGAAAGCCAAACTGCTCGTTTGGAATTAGATTTTTGTCTAGCACGACATCCTTCAGACGGCTGAGGATGATGCGCTCATAGATTTTCCCCATAGCACTGAGGAGACTGATGGGTCTATAACTAGATGCCCTATCTCTGGGTTTATTCGGTTTGGGAATACCGATAACTTCTGCTTCTT
The DNA here is from genome assembly GCA_029286625.1 of Parnassius orleans. Taxonomy (NCBI): domain Eukaryota; kingdom Metazoa; phylum Arthropoda; class Insecta; order Lepidoptera; family Papilionidae; genus Parnassius; species Parnassius orleans. The sequence continues at coordinate 3,297,105 of JAGSMP010000137.1, forward strand.
TCCACACTTCTGGGAAAGTCCAAGTGGACAGTAAGACATTGAAAATTGCCATTAGGAGGCAAATCAACTTTGAGGGAAAGGCTTTAACTACCTTATTATTAATGCCGTCAGCGCCTGGCGCTTTTTGAGGCTTGAGATTTTTGATGATGGTTTTCACCTCATCGAAAGTAACGGGAGGGAGTGGATCATCCGTTGGTGATGTGGCGGACAGATTAGCCGCTTCCTCGTTCACCTTATTCAGGTGGACGGGGTCGACTGGCAGAGTGCTAGGAGAGCATTGGCTCTCAATGCTATCCGCCATGCATTCGGCCTTTTCCGAGTCATCGAACGCTAGCTGACCATCAGATCTTACTAATGGGGGCTTTTCCAATCCAAGCGACTTTTTCTGATTTAAAAACTCTTGCCAGCTTCCAGAAAGCAGAATGCGAGGGCGAGATATCTTTCATCAGATTGTCCCATCGTGTCTCCCTCAGCTGGGCCATGCGCTCCTTGACCTCTCTACAGAGGCGGCGCAAATTGGACCTAGTATTGACAGTTCTATAACGGTCATAGGCCCTTACCGCAGCATTTTTATCTCTCAGTAATCGCCGCACATCCCCGGGGAGTTCAAAGCGACGATCTCTCGACGCCTTGACCTGCCTCGAAGATTCTCCGGCAACCGCCTTTATATTTTTTTTTTTTTATAGGAGAGGGCAAACGAGCCTGCGGTTCACCTGATGTTAGTGACTACCGTCGCCCATGAACAACTGCAACACCAGGGAATTGCAGATGCGTTGCCGGCCTTTAAAAGGAGTAGGCTCTTTTCTTGAAGGTCCTAAGTTGTATCGGTCCGGAAAAATCGCTGGTGGTAATCGGTTCCACAAGGAAGTTGTGCGAGGAAGAAAACATCTTCTAAATCGCACAGTGGTGGACCGCCAATCATCCAGATGGTATGGATGGTATCGCGAGTTTTGTCGCGATGCGATGGTCAAATTGAGCGGCTGGAATTAGTCCGAACAATTCTCAGAGCACTCCCGTGGTACATGCGATAAAATACGCAAAGAGATGCAACATCTCTACGCAGTTAGTGAGTCAAGCTGATCGGAAAGAACTCGGTCGTCGACGATTCGATCCGCTCTGCGCTGAATGCGGCCGGTGGAAGGAGCTGGCACTGGGGAGCCCCTGCCCAGAGATGGGAACAGTATTCCATGTGAGGCCGAACCTGCGCATTGTAAAGTTGCAGGCGGTGTGCCGGCATGAAATACTGCCCTGCTCTACTGAGCACGCCAAGCTTTTAGAGGCTAATTTTGCCTTCTTCCAAGTGACCACGAAACTGCACGTCAGTCGATATGTCAACGCCGAGGATTCCGATACTGGCTGAGGCAACAAGGGAGTGCCTTGAAACTGAGGTGATACGACAAAGGGGTTCCTTTTAGCGGTAAACGCGCAAACTTGTGTCTTCTGGGGATTGAACTGACTAGATTTAGTCGTTTCAATCCGAGACTTTGTCCAACAAAGTCTCGACTTCAGACACAAGTTTGTTCCGGTACTCGGCGACGTTTTCCCGAGAAGTTTTATGAGAGGTGATATGAGAGATGGCTTCTAAGGCCATCTCTTTAGTGTCAATAACATCTGGCACTTGATCTAAATATTATGAGTTCATAGATTCGAGGTTAGCCTCGAACCTATGCCAGTCCGTTACAGTTTTGGTTGGAAGAACCTCACTGCTGGACTGTCCTAAAGTCATGAGGACCGGGCGATGGTCCGATATTAACGCATGCACCACTTCTATAGAGCGTAACGTTAAGTTGATTTTGGAAGACCTATGAGACAGATTCAGTGAATATCTAGTGTCCTCCGTAGGAGCTATTATATCGAATTTCAGGCTATCACTAAGAGCTAATAAGTCATAATCGCTAGTATTATTTCTAATATTATTATTATTAAGCCAGACTTGATGTTTACTATTAAGATCGCCAGCTAATATAACCGAGTTACTGAGGTTAAACAGTGCTTCGAAATCGCTCTTTAAAACTTTTTTCTTAGGTGATAGATATACAGAGGCTACCGTGATCGGTTGATGATCGGTCATGGCTACTCTGCAAACGGAGGCCTCTAAATTAGTTAATTGAGGCGAGTCAATGGGAATTACGTGTAGGGATCACTTATAATATACATATAAGGGTCCCTCCTAACTGTGCCCTTTGCGATCGTTTCTGATTAATCTATATTTAGCTATTTTAGGGTATCTAATGCTAGGCTTAAGAAAAGTCTCTTGCACTAGCAATATATCAATCTATTGATTTCTTATATTTACGCGAACACTACACATTTAAATAAAACTAGTTTTACGGATTTTATCGCGTATATTAACTTATCTGTCCGGGAAGTCTGCAGTCTGTGAACATGTACAGGATCGCCCCCGTCACTACATTAGATTTGATAGACCACAAATCCTCGCTAAAGAACACCGATTCCTTCCAAGGATGATTCGCGAGGCTATTGAAATCAAAAAACATCCTAATTTCAATAGAGAAGATGGTTGGGTGCTACCATCTGCTTGGGATCCTATAATTAATAAAATCAAATCCCAACCCAAGCATACAACTGCAAGACTTCAAGATACTGTAAGTTCATACTGCGTAGATCGGAACAAAAATTAATAATTTTTAATCTGGAGGTAACCGTGGTTAACTATGACATTGGGACGTCAAATACCTCAGTCCCCCCCGTGACCATGGGTGCTGTAAAGTACTCGAAACGTCGGGAATATAAAATAAGTTAATATACGCGATAAAATCCGTAAAACTAGTTTTATTTAAAAATATATCAATCTGGTGATCTGTGAGGAAAGTTCGGACTTCGTCAATTTGATCTTTAAGGCCGCACGCATTAAAAAAGGCGACAGCTATCGATCTAGGTTTTATTCTAGCTATTGGTGTATTATCCATTACGATAGAATAAAAAAGAGCCAAGTTAACAGTATGCAAGCGCTTCAGGCTTGCTTACTGTTAACTTGGCTTTCTGAAGTGCTTGATAGCTTCAATCACTTCCATGTGATCTAGGGAAGCCTGGAGGTGCTCTTTAGCAGAGCGCGCAGTCCTAATTTTGTGCGCCAAAGTGCGCAACTCGTTGACATCGAAACTGTCTACGAAATCGCAGACCAGGTTAAAGTTCTCGGCTAGATCCTCCAAGGCCGGGGAAGAGGTCGGCTTTACAGCCGGTTTGGGTGGGGTCCCCCTACGCGGAGCGCGGGCGATCACTGCTGCCGGTGCGTGCGCGCGGGAGCCGGAAGAGGAGTGGACACCTGTTTAGGTGCTCCACTAGCCATGCTTAGCGGCTTCGCCCAAGCACTTTGCTTGGAGGCCGGAGCCGGGACGAAGGCAGAGGGAGGGGGATTGCCCTTCTTTAGAGAGCCCTGTGCTCCCTTCTGCTAGGGGGGGGTTATGGAGTGACGGATTCTTTTACCCCACCGCAACACGGCTTACACAGAATACGAGCGTGAAATGGCAGCTTAATGCGGCTGTGTTACATAGGGTAAGTGATGACAACTGGATACCTGTTTAATGGTAACGATTACTTTCATATTAGTGACATAAGTCTATATAGGTGACACGTAGTTTGACAAAATTATTAAAGTTCAGAGACATTGAAGTTTATCGTTCATAGTATGAACCACAATAACCACTTACAATTCATCCATCCATACATCCATCCATTCATCCATCCATTCATTCATTCATTAGATCATTCATCTTTTCATTATTTCTTTTCATTTTCTTTTCATTCATTCGTTCAATCATCCCTTATTTCGTTCATACATCCATTCTTTCTTTACTTCTTTCTTTCTTTCATTCATTCATTCATTCATTCATTCATTACCATCACGTAGACTGTGTGCTCGTTTGTCACTCTTAGGGCCAAAGATGTCAAATTCAAATTCAATTCAATTCAAATTTAAATTATAATAGTTTAAATTATATAATAAAATTAAGGTTCTATTAAAATTTATTATAGTATTAATATTTATATTGGATTCCGGAGTTCTATTCTCGCCCTTGATGATAGATAGAGATAGATAGATAGAGATAGATCGGACGCCCATCCAATTACACCAATAGGAGAAGATGTTTATATTTTTAGGGTTCCGTACCTAAGGGTAACCAACAGGACCCGATTACTAAGCCTCCGCTGTCCGTCTGGCCGTCCGTCCGTCCGTCTGTCTGTCTGTCAGCGGCCTGTATCTCATGATCCGTAATAGGTATAGGTACAATAAATTTGAAATTTTTACAGAATGTGTATTTCTTTTGCCGCTATAACAACAAATAACAAAAATAAAAATAAATTAAAATTAAAGGGGGCTCCCCTACTTGAAACGTGTATTACGATGGTACGGAACCCTTCATGCGCGAGTCCGACTCGCACTTGGCTGGTTATTTATCATCATTATTATTACAACCTTTCACAAATGCACTGCTGAACACAAGCCTCCTTCAAGGAAGGTAACCATCTATAACCATTACCATTAAGGCCTATCAAAAGTCCACAGCTGAACATATGCCTCCCCCATAGATTGATTCCACTGCCATAGTTGCCACGCTTGGCAAGCGAGTTGGCAACCGCAGTTTTCATTTTTAGTCGGCTGTTAGCAGAAAGATGCTGCTGCCCATCTCCTGGTTCATTTTCCAACTGTCGCCTCTTACGACACTAACGGGCTGATATGGTCAGTGGATATTCTTACACCGCCACCACACGGAAAAGGAATGTCACAATTAGGTCCATATTATCACAATCACCATCATTATAGCCAATCACAAGCCCACTGCTGAACATAGGCCTCTGCAAGGAATTCCACAAACTACGGTCCTGAGCCATCCATCGTCACAGGCTGGCAAAACAACTGATATTTCTTTTAGGCGCCGTTCTGCCACTAGAGCAGTCGATTTTCTGTCGCGCCCAACACCCGATAAGTGGGAACGGGCTCTAACTATCGTCTATTATAGTATGGTGCCGCCCTACACTACACTTACCGGTACTATATGCAATTATATATGCCAATATTTTATGAACATATTTGTATTACGTAAATTTTATTCTTAGAAAATTATTCAGATTTTGAAAATATTAAAGAAATGATTTATTACTAATTGCTTTCAGGATAAATCCATCGTTATAAATCTCAAAATAATATACTCCGACAGAACAAATTGCGCATCATTCAACAGGTAGGTGTATAATTCAATTTCCCTTGTCAACAAGTCGTGGATTTAACTGTTGCTTTTATTGCTTTGTTGAATTTACGTGAATGTAAATAAAGTATAAAAGTAATTCTAATTGAATGACCATTATACAGATGAAAGAATATTTCGTTAATGTTGGGACTTACAATATTAGTATGCGTTATACTCATGAAATATTATTTCGTTTTGTCCACAGAGTAACTAGTAGATTCTATCAAATTTTTGGTCCCAACAGTTGTAAAAAATTAGTGTGTATCGTGAGATTTGTATCTCATCTAAGCAAAAAAAAAAAACTGTAGTGAGCCATTAAGTGCGCCGTTGTGTAAAGTTAGTGTGAATGTAGACAATATACCTAACAAGCGTGTAAATAACTGTATAGTTAAGAAAATAGTTATTAAAATATTTTTAATGTACGGAACTTTAAAAAAAGATTTTACTAAAATACAGCAAAACAGAATACTAATAAAATCAGCTCGGTGTCCGTCGGTTTTTTTTTATTTGGAGTTGTTATTAGGAAGATGCTGCTACCCATCCTTTGTTTCGTTCCTCCTGTCACCTTTTACGACGCTTACGGGACACGGGGTAGTTGATTAAATAAAGTTATTTACCTTAAAATAAGAAACATATTAAAGAAATCTCAGATATAGTGAATAATGTATAGATAAAAGGAAAACCATGATGCGTTTTTTTCTTTGGAGAAATTTACACCGTTTCGCTCCTCTTGCAATTGCATGTCAGCCTCTGTAGTTTCTAGTTTTCTACTATACTTTTGCTGTTATTGAAGATATTTTTAAATATATTTCGTAGTTCACTAAAAATATTTTTTTTTTATTGATATCTTTACTATGTTAATTTCTTTTAAAAGGTTTCAATACTTTAGCACACTCCCTACTTTAATTGACCAAAATCTAATGCCAGTTCACGTTCCATTTTCTCTAAATATTCTACAAAGTACTTACATAATGTCAATATTTTTATATTTTCTCCTTTTTATAGACAGTCATATAGACAGTTAAAATAAAATTTAAAAAAAAAGTTAAATTAAAATAAACCAACATGAAATACATAGATATTTATTTAGAGAACCGCAGGTCTGTTGAAGAAAAAGCAATAATATCGGATTAATAAGCTGAAGTTACGATGGACCGGCCTTATAACTCGAAAACTGTGGCATTCCTTGGGGTAACCTATATTCAGCCCTGTACTTGTGATGGACTGTTATAATGATGATAAGATTTATACCATATAGGTGAATGTAGACACAACCAAATGGCTTGTTGTAAAAATCAGCTCATAAGTATGAGTGAATCTTGGTTTGCCTCTATTTAATTTCTTAGAAACCTTATTTAATTCTCTGCACATTATCATCATCATCATCATTACAGCCCTTCACAAGTCCCCTGCTGAAGATAAGCCAAGGAATGCCACAAATCACCGTCCTGAGCCACCTGCATCCATCGACTTCCTGAATGCCTTACCAGGTCGTCACTCCTCCACTTCGTCTACCAGTACAAGGCTTCCACTCGGAAGCCTTCCTTCCCAATCAGTTGTCGGTACTTCGAGCTATATGGCCGGCCTATTGCCACTTCAGCTTACTAATCCGTTGGGCTATGTTAGTCACTCTGGTTGTATTACAGATATCCTCATTTCTAAGTTTATCACGCAAAGAAACCCCAAGCATAGCCCCCTCCATAGCTCACTGTGAAGGACCACGTCTCAGATACATAAGTCATCACTGGCAACACGCATTTCTTTACATTAATATGACAATAATATAAAATTCTGTTATGGGTTTACGATATGCTTGACAACGTTGAACAATTAGAATTTATCCTTATTTAAATTGCAATAAATAACGGCGAGCCAGTTTCAAAGTTCACACGGATTTGTAAACTTTTTGCTTCATGTGCTAATACTTCGCACGTGTTTCTTGTATTCTCATGGTTTAATAAGCAGTCTAAATTCATAGCACTGTAATAAAATTTATGACGGCTGGATGGTTGGAGGTGTCAGAGTAATACAAAGATTATTTTTATTAAAGACTAGCTATTCCTCGCGACTTTTCCGCGTGAAATTTATTACGATTGTATTTCATAGGTTTTGATTTTTTTGCGCGGATCCTTAAAATTAGCCTAGGTTACTCCTTATAACATCATCTACCAGTGAAAGTCCCATCGAAATCGATCCAGCCACTTCGGAGATTAGTCGGAACAAACAGACAGACAGACAGACGAACAAAAATTTTAAATTCTGTTTTTTTTTGTTATAAGTACCGTATATACTTAGTTACAGTATATAGTACGTATATACTTTTTATGCATTTAGTAAAAAGCTCTTATTTTGACATTACAAACAGACACTTCATTTTATTTCTTTGTATAGATGGTTTTAGAATACTCTACTGGGTCACATGTGTAATATTATATTAGTATTTCTTACAAATATGACTTTTTGCAAGAGGGATGACAGTTTTATTTATTATAAGAGTGACAAATGAGTACAAAATCCTCGTGAAGGTCTCATGCTGTAGCTCATAGATACATACATCTACACTTATTCAGGAATCAAACAGTAGATGCGATGTTACCCTTAATTACTACAATAAAACCGTACAAAGCGTCTCTGACCCTATTTGTGCATTAATTAAATTGTAGCGTCTGGACAAGAGACGGAGATGATAAGTGTTGGAGGCTTCTGTGATTGCGCGGTTGTTTATGACTTAATTATAGTTTAAAATTGCCCAATCTATTACTAAAAACCTTTTTTAAGTATTTTTAAAAGTTTTATGCATAGTACGTTATTTGGTTAAGTTTGTATGCATATTTTTTTTAATTACTAAAAAAAATATGCATCACATCTAAAATCCATATGATTTAACAATTTATAAACTCATTTCTTAAATTAGGTTTATAATATATCAGTAACAAATGTGCCAACAGAAGACCCAATGGTACCCGACTACTAGTGCCTATGAGCATCTGCAACCATTTCAAAAAAGGCCTCATATGCATTTTCAAACTATTGGACCAAAATAGAATGCCTTAAAGTTTGTTATAATACTGGGTATAATATATAATACTGTGCTTTAGAAGGAGTTTCGGTCCCAGCGGTCGGTCTCAACAGAAACTACCATCAGCTCAGGACAGGATTACAGCAAGCGATGAGAATAACGCAAGCAAGGATATACTCTCTATATTCTCACTCTTATAATCCGATGGGACGCAATAAGATACGATCGGAGAGAGATCAGGCATAGGACCAACGGTTTTACGTGCTTTCCGAGGTACGGTGGTGAGATACCGCCAACTTCCTAACTCTAGTTCGTTACTGATAATTTATTGTGATAAAATCCAATAAATGATTTTGGTCCGACCAGGGATTCGGACCAGAGACAACATGATCAGTAGTTGCGCTTACGACTACTAGAACAACGAGGCAGTCAAGTCCCACATAAACATGGGACCTATAAGTCCAGTACCACTGCTGAATATGGGTCTCCCTCAGAGCATATCAAGATAAGTGAAAAATAAAATAATGAAATCGTATTAACATATTTCATTATCATGATTGTTAGTAACATCATAAAATAACTACATTATAATTTATAGTGTGACTTAGCAGGAAAAACTAGTATACAAATAGTAAGAAATACTTGCCGCCTTTAATTAGACTGCGCCCATTCATAAAACTATAAATTATGAATATATACCTGTTGGTAGATGTAGACGCGAAGTTATTGCACATCGTTATGGGCTTCCTTTTGCGATTATGGAAACTATATGGCGTTGCTGGGATTGTGAAATGTAACCGCATGTACTTAAGGTCTAAGTACATAATAACATAAACTTTTACGCCTGCTAACCCGGAGAGGTAGGCAGAGTCTATGGACTTTCATTTGGCATAAACCTGACATACCTTTCATTTTTTTACATCCAGATATCTTTCTTAACATGCTCGTCGTTTAAAGGTATTCTTCATTTGGCTTACTTTCAATATATCACCAATTTGGTAGATACACTTATGTTTGGGATGTCTCTTGCCGACTGTGCCGCTCATTTATGCCCCAAAAGTCAGAGGTAGAGTCGTTTGTATCTATGATATAAAAATGCGCGTGTTATATAACTTTATATTTTTTGAGAATAAGGGTGACAAATGATTACACAGCCCACCTAATGGTAAGTGAATACTGTGTACCCATAGGCACCCTCGATTAAGCATACATATTCAGATGCGTTTTTACCCCTGAGAACAAAGATGGAATGCCTCGTATCCAGTAAAAAGAGTCTCGGTTCTGTTGCTTTTTACGCTGGTATTCTGTGACAGCGTGGTTCTCTAGTTGAGCTGACCCATTCTTATTACAACCCTAATTTAGCTGCATCATGGCTACACTACTTACAATACATGGCTCTACATGTGCATACTGCTTTTATATGCGCCTGCTCATCATCACCACGTCACATTATATCTAAAAATATATAAAACATCACATATAAAAATAAAACTGGAGCTGAGCTCGCAAAGGAAGCACTTGAAACCGGGCCAATGCATTCCTTATCGCTACTTTATACAGACCCTTTGGAAGTAAAATGAACGGTTATCTTAAAAATAATAGTACTCCAGGTTGGGATAAAGTTACTACAAAATCGGTTAAAAATAATATGAACATACTTTGTAAGCCATTAGCATATCTGTATAATCTTAGCTTTGAAAATGGTGTATTTCCATCATTATTTTAAAAAAGCCATTGTAATACCAGTTTATAAAGCGGTTTACGAGTTAGTTCCATCTAATTATAGACCTATTTCTCTGTTATCAACATTATCAAAAATTTTAGAGAAGATAGTAAACAAAAGATTAATAGGTTTTTTGGAACGTTATAAGTTACTGTCAGATAACCAATTGGGTATTAGGTCTGGACGTTCTACGGCGGATGCCACACTTAGGCTGGCATCGAAAGTACTTTCTTACTTGGATGAGGGTAGCAAATGATAGGTATTTTCCTTGATTTAAAAAAAGCGTTTGATACCGTAACATATTGATAAGTAAATAATAAAACTAAGGAAACTTAACCAAAAACAAATAAAATATTTACTTTTGTCGTGGCTAAATGAACACGATTATGATAGCTGCAAAAATCTATTGAATGTAAATACTTAATAATTGATTAAACATATTTTTTTATATTTTTTAGCTCTTACAAAACACTTACATACACAAAAACACATACATGCACCCACACATTTGTCATATTACTTATTCATTATCACATATTTTCATACATTTTTTAATATTTAATTTTTTAATGTTTATCTTTAATTTTTAATTTAATAATTTATTTAAACTGTTTTTTTGTTCATTTTAAATAAAATAAAGTAGAATATAATTCAGTATAACTAAATTGAATTGAAATTTACAATTTTAATTAACGCATAATGGAACAAGTGTAACATTTATTTGAGTTCTAATAAAGTATAAAGTGTATCATAATAGTCCAATGATGAACATAGGCCATACCCTCTATAGATTGCCACGAAGGTCCTGAGCTACCGGTAACTTATGCTCGTGTTAAGTGAAGTAATCCCATAATAAATGAAGTGTTGCCAATGATAGCTCATGGAACCGAAACGTTATCCTTCACTGCTAGTCGTATGAGGAAGCAAAAAGTTACTCAGTGAGCTGTGAAGGAGCCTCTGATCGAAGTTTCTTAGTTACTGACGAGGTGGCATTTATGTCATGACATGTTCTCTGTTCATGTTCTAAGTCCCATTTGTTTATGTGTACCCAATTATTTTGATGTATAATATTAATATTATAGTTAAAAGTTACGCTGATTTAATTATTTAATAAACAATTTATTATGGTATACCGCGTATATCACGTGTCTGAGCCGCGCGACGTGACACGACACCTTTTTTTTACATGGTAAGTCTGCAATGAATGAATGAATGAATGATGAATGGTTTGATTAATTTGGTTGATATACCTTAGTATATCCGCATATCTAACATCTGGCCATATGAGATGGATAGTTTTTCGTAAACTATTGGATTCTGCAGTATTATCAGGATCCCTACAGTCGACTGATATCACCCAAGGATCAAAATAGGGTGATGTAATTTTTAAGTCTCATATTAAGAATTAATAAAACTATTAATTCTTAATATCAGTTGAGGTGATAGAAATCTATACAGAAGAACTGTAGCAGCTACGGGTTGGCTCCACTAGGATAGGACCATCAATAGCAGCATCTATGTTTCGTATGGTGACTGTAGATAACTGGAGACCCTTTTATTGATAACGAGGCATTCGCATACCATCTTAGCCCTCAAGGATGAAAACGCATCTCTACATTTTGATTTGTAATTAAAGAGTATAGATCTACGTACGATCGGGTATTCTGTGTGATAGTTTGCTATAAAAAAAGCAATTTTGCTTATAATGATCATAAACGGCATTAATTAACTTATTTTTTAGGAAATGTTCCCAAAAAAGCAGGTTAGATATTATCTGGAAGTCTTAGTACGAGTTTTATTCCTTTGTAATATCTCAGGTATGAAATATCTTATTACGTAAGTACATGCGAGGGCGATACACATTGGCAAAAAAATTGGTTGCCTGTAAGTCGGTATACGGGCGAAAGTTTTACGTGACAACGACTTTGAGTGGTAAAATAATTTTATTATGTCTGTCTCTCTCGCTCTTAGGCGGGCTAACCATGCCCGAGTGGAAGGGACGCGTGCCTCTCACTCGCTCTCATTGTGAGCGCATAACGTGAGCGGAGCGTAACGCAGTTTCTTGAAGTGTCACCCGGCAAACCAATTTATAAGACGTTGTCACGTCAATAAATTGAGGAAGAGATGTCAGCAGCTCATTGTCATTTGAACCTGTATTATTTGATCTCTTTTCTACGCATTTATCTGATTAATGGCCTATGTATTCTGCCTAACTCATAAAGATCACAAAATGTTAAAAATATTTTTTTAAATGGTAGTCAAATTTCAGGCTTAAGATTAAATATTAATTAATACGCAAAAAAGCGCACCCGTTGAAGTCTTTAGTATGACACATTTAATCATTTGGCTGCACAGTGTTCTATAAGGAATGATGACTTATTGTTTATTATTGAAAATAATCTTAAGCTAGAGCACCAAGTTACATGTTTCATATTAAATTTTGAACTAAACTATGTACTGATCTGCGTGTGGATTCGAAAACCACTTTAGTCGTAGTGAAAATTTGAAATCCACTTTTTATTATAAGATAATAATCAGGTAAATTAATTGCAATCGTAATTTCTTAGTAATTAGGTGCGGATAGTAATGAAATGAAAGTAAACATGCGAAAGTTTTATATTTCCTGTACAATTCTTAATTAAAGCTCGTTTGGACGTTGTAACATTTTAGATAGATTATCGTAACTTTCTGTGATTTTATTTAAATCTATGGAGCAGTTTTTATTGCTTTAGGGAAAGTAAAGAATATAAGAGGCGTGGAGAAAAAGAGAATCTTTGTATATTTCACATCCTTTACTTAGAACCGTACTTAATAGTTGACTTGACAATCTACCTGATAGAAATGGATTCTGTGGCTTATAGACACCCATATCTATCCTTAAATAAACATAAAATATAGATTCGTTGTCGCCCCAAAAGACTTAGATGGAATGCATAGTTATTTGTAAAAAGGTACTGCGGTTCTTATCACTGACCACACGAAAAACAAATTCATTATACTTCGATTTTACGCTTATATTCTGTGCGAGCGTGATCTTTCCCTGGTTGACCTGACTCATCTATTATCGATTAAAACTCCTAGTTCATATGCGTTGTCGCTTGTGTGACTACGGTAGACCTACATTATATGTACTATAAGGAAAATTTAAAGTAAATCATCAGTATTATCATTTATTTTTTCTTTTAAAAAAGGTTTATGGGGAAATCACACTACATGCGGTATGATTTGCTCACTGATAGACTAATCCTGTTTCCGACAAACTCTTTAACCTGAGTTCGGGTTCGGCGGCATCAATGAAATTTGACGGAGTGACTTAGCATTGAGTTGGGCGCTGAGGGCCGCGGGTTCGAAGCTGTTTGTCTTTGTGCAAATCCTAAAGTGAAGGTAACGTTTTTTTGAAAGAAAAAAATATTAATTGCAAGTTCAAGTGCTGATTTACCACATGCTCGTGGTGGAAAAAAAAAACATCATGTGGAATCCTGCACGCACTAGAGCAGCGCGGCGAACTATAATCCTCTCAGAAATGAGAGTAGGCCTATGCCCAGGTGGGGGACGTTTACTGGATGTCAATTTTGAATCTTCCTTATGCAAGAGTATCAGATCTGCAGTCATCAACGTACCTTTGCAGAGCGGTGAGTTCGGGCAACTCTTCCAGAATGAAATTCTAATTCATCTTGCGCATTACTGGTAAAGCCTTTATTTAACAGGAAAGGAGGACAAAAAATATTAATGAGAAATGATAAATAGAATTATTATTTTATTAGGCAAGTGAAAAAATTGCATAACTAATCCAATTTAACTTGTATTTGCATATTAAAATAATACAAATGTTAGTAAAGCAGCAACAAAACCAGCTTGTATGAAAACTTTCAGTCGTCCGGTGTTTGCACCGGAAAATGCAATAAACAAATCGCTCGCCGGCGATTATAAGTAGGGCCACTTTTACGTATATAACACCCAGAGATTTTACTTATGCGATTTCGTTCCGCGACTCCCATCCCAGTGGATCATTTCACCAGACCCGCACGCCGCATTCAGTTGCGCCTGCGCACCGACGAGGCTCGCACGCGCCTCAAATTCACACCGGGGCCGCACAACCGCGCCGCGCACCCAGTGCTACTGAAACCTAGGACCATCTGTGACAGTGATATGGTTTTGTGCTCTAAACGGATTACTTTACGGTGTCAATAAAGAAGTAAGTGTCACTTTCGTGATTTGCACCAATTACCAGATCGTATCGCGAATTTAATAAATATGATGTGCGATGTCATTGCACGCAAAATTACTAAAAAAAAACTATAAAGTTGTAAAACACAAATTGTTGCATACAAATTTAAATTATAAGTTCATTGTATCTCAGCTCAGTTTACTGTAAAGAAATGCGAATATTAACGCACGACAAGTTCAGCACAAATGGGTAAACAGAAATCCAATACATGAAATCCATTAATTAACTATCTCTGTTTGTAACGTGCGCATATTTAAATTATTTAGAAATCCAAGACGTCACTTGAAAAAAACGAAAGAAATCGCTGAAGCGGTACTTCGGCGGCGTCCGCAACATGCCGCAGATAGCTGCGGCTATCGTACCACAGCTTGATGGTGTCTACTTTGCCATAGGAAGTCTGTGTTATCACTTATCACACATTTTGTTACACATGTTAACTTTATTATCTATCTATTAATTAACAGTCGAAGGAACTTTATTGACATTTACCAAATTATGATTATAAAAAAGTTTATGCAAAATTAATTATTAAGTTTTTATGAGGTTGACATTCCTGGAAATCGACGAGCTCCATTTTTTTATTTTAGGAAATGACAGCTCTTAAAAATTATCAAAATTTGTTTTATTAATCTTATTATATTTTTAAATTACAATCAACCAAGATATAAGAACTAATCAAGAGCATGACGCGTGCAGAATAATAGAGCGACACATTATATTGTAGCGATATCTAATGCTCATGCAAAATGCAACGAGTCTTCTAGCCTCTGCTATGACTACCAGTTTTAAAGAATTACTGGCGGACGTCTTTCATATCTTAAATTTATTTTGAAAATACGTCTGTGCACACGTAAAAATACCAATATTCTAATTTCAAATTTCTCTATCTACACTTTTTTACGAGTTAAATATCGTGTTTCATTGAAAAATAGATCTCTGATCTTTACAACTTTGAATGTTGTCTGAAAAAAATCGTTTGATAGTCTTCAAATGGCATTTATGGATATAGGCCCTCCTAAAGTAACCATGTACTGCTGGTTCAACGAATTTCAGCACAGTAGACTAATTCTAAGTATGAAGTAAGAAGTGGTCAATTGCTGTCGTCAAAAACGTGTTAGCAGTGAAAAATTTAATACAAGAGAATAGGTGAGTTACGTATGAAGAGAAATGTTCACGAGATTTTACAGGAACACCTTTGTGTGAGGTGGATAGTTTCACCTTGGATATCGAACAACCTCACTGATGCTCAGAAGCAGAAATGCGTGGAACTACATGAATAATAAATTTGAAACAAGCTCGTTTCGGCATATTTAGGACATTATTTCAGTTGATGAATCTTGGATATATAAATAAGATCCAGAAACGAGGCGCCAGCGGACGGTTTGGCTGTTTGAAAATGAACCAACGCCTACCAAAAGTGAAGCTATTGTGAAGTGTATTAGAGAGTTTAATCGCTAGTTAATTTACTTTGATAGAGTATCTCGTATCAAATTCCTTTATGAAATCGAAGTGGCATCAATGTTGAATGATATTCTGCCAAATGCTTGCCAGAAGTGTTCACTGCTGTGAGTGAACAAGTGATGGGACACGTAGCTCCTCGGACTACTGCTTCAAAACTTCCGTAACAGTGCACCGGTTAAGCTTTTGGGTCACCCTCCTTACAGACATGATTTAGCATCGTATGACTTCTTTTCATTCATTATAATGAAAATAAGCTAAAAGGGATACAGTTTCTATCGCTGAAAGATGCGCAAGCAGTGTTCGAGCATACCGTAAAAGAAGTGTCTGAGGCGTACTGAAAAAGTGTTTCAAAAATTGGCCCAGACGCATGAAACTTAATATGCTGGTGGAATTTGCTTTGAAAACATTTAATAATGAGAAGTTTAACCTTAGATTTTTTTTTAGTTTCGCGACAACTTTAGAGTGACTCACGTAGTAATTACCAATGCAAAATAAACACTTTAAATTTGTACGTTAATTTAGAATCGAGAAGGAAAAACAACATTAGATCGACCAATTTATCTTTTTGGATTTTTAATACATTGTACACATTTATTGATAAGGACTAAAATTATTTCAACAAACAGTCTTTACTAGTAAATTGCTGGTGAACTAGCTGCATTAAAATTATAAGGCGAACCAATACTGACGAATATATTTAGTAATTATATGACTGCATAATCATAATGTGTTAATTTCCACTATTATAACAAATAATGACTAAATTTTTATGTAATTTTCGAAAAATAAGTTTTATTTTTTTGCTATGCATCTTTAAGTTTTGTAAATTTATCGGTCAAATATATCACTGGTTAGTATTTTTAATAATATTAATTAATATTGATAATATTATTTATTCACACGTGTCAAATTATTCTTCAATAAATAAATTACGTGTAGCATGTCTCACAAAATATGAACGTTTGGTCACTAACAATGATCGGAGATGGTTTCCGCGCGTGTACGAGTGTGTTAGTGGTGCACGGGCAGTGAGAGTTAGAATGTGTAGCGGCGACCTGTAACACATTGCTCGAATTAGCGGCCGTAAAGGAAATTAATACATATTTTAATAATAATTCCAACCAGCACAATCGCGTGTATGACGGGAGATAAACTGAGCAATTGTGAAAAGTAAATTCGGCTATTTGAAGCTAAATTGATGAACAACTAACTAGATTTATTTATTATAAACGTGATAGAACCATGCTGCAGCCATATTTATATTTCAGACGTTCTCACAGAATACCAGCGTAAAATACTGGCTTAATGCTGCTGTGTTTTGTATGGTGAGTGTAGAAAACCGGAGACCCTTTTTACTTAAACAAGGTATTTTTCATCTTAATCCTGAGGGCTGACGCATCTGCATTTTGATTTTTAATCAAGGATAGATGTAAATATCTATGGGCTACAGTATCCACTTATCAGGTGGCCTGTGTGCTCGTTCTCTATAAAAAAATGTGTGGTAAAGTCACGTTGTAGCAAATTATGGTTATAGCACGAATGGGTCGGCTCGACCGGGGAAGGATCATGCTCACACAGAATATTCACGTAAAATAGAAACATAATACTTTTCTTTCGCGTAGTAAGTGACATTCTTGTCATTATGCGGAACATTTTTTTGGTGACGAAACGCTTTTTAAAGGCAACTATTTTTTTTTAAACTTTTCTTTGCTTAAATACCATTCCACCCATTGGTAAGTGGTGATGCAGTCGAAGATGGCAAACCGCATTGACTTAGCTTAACAAAAGTCAGCATTCACTCTTGTCTTTAGCAATCACGTTATAATCGGACGGAAAGACAGGTACTGGCAAATTATTCTACTCTTTTGCTATAAGCGTTACGAACGAAGAAGCAAACCATTTAGTTCGAACGCGCGGTATGTCAACAAAAAAGGGGTGGAGACCAGCCGAGCGTCTGGTGGTCTGATGATGGAATAAAGAGAAGGGAATTCCATCTTAGTACTCAGGGTATATGCAATATATATTTTGGTACTTAACGTGCTTTTTTAAACTTCTTTCCTCGTTCATTCTTTCTACGTGTACAAACCGATTAAAGCATTTCTTTCTTAGTCGCATAATATTTTGCAAACCAAAGTTATCTCTTTGATAATAATTTATCACCCTATTATTCAAAGCAATAATTTGTATATTATTATTGTTTAGTTAAATTTATATGAACAACACATATTATATTACAATAATTTTAAAGTAGTCCGCGTAAAATTGTTTTATATGAATATAAAATCGTTTTATTTCAAGCACCATAGTATTCTATTAGTGTTGACTTTAATTAAATTAAGCTACAGATTCTCCACTCCGTCAGCAATATATATAAGTAATAAATCATTCTCGGTTATAGCTGTACGCTTGTGAAACTTCTTGCTTTTATATATTCGACGTGATCAGTCTCTTTTCTCTTCAAAAATCTACTTAGAGCTTATTACTTGGAGCTCTAATGTATTCCATTGTAATTTCCGTCCTTAATTGTATCTATCATATATATCACTGTCATCATCTTGTGTTTTTTCGTTTTACTTAATTGTCTAATTTATGTACGCCTTCCCTATTTTTATTTCATTGTAAAGAACAGTTCCTTGAGCAAAAAGGTTGACGGGAAAAAATGGCTTCCAGAGCGATAAGACCGATATTGTACATTCTATATATATTTTTTCATTTTGTTTTAATTTTAGTGTGTATAGGTGTAAAAAAATAATGATGAATAAAATAAAAAATAATATTATTGATATTGATCGACTAACCCACATAAAAAAGTTAAAAAAGAAATATGTATTAAAATTTTGTTTCGAGGATCAAGGTATTAAAATAGTGTTGCTTTTTTTAATTAATTCACGTGTCAGTTTTGTTTCTTCTGAAGCCGGTATAAAAAAGTTTTTAAATAAATGTTATGTTATTAAAATTCAATTTCGAGCGTCAGTTTATTCTAAGTCATTTGCATATTGTTGATTTTAATTAAAACACGCTACAGGCTCTATATTCCTTTGATAATATAATTTGAAAAACAAATAGGCTGTTGTAATGAAAGCTCATTAAATTAGCTCTCAACAGTACTCCGAATATGACTGCGGCTAAGGCTTGTCCTAAATAAATCATTGTTGTTATTTGAATAATTATTTCACCGCCATTGTCATGCTCAGAACTTTACAGTTTGTGAAATGAAGTTTTTATTTACAATTTCAAGTGTTGACGCGAAAAGACGACTCCCTTACGACTTCCATTCATAATTGATCAACCCAGAAATAATATTTATCCTCCGCAGATAAATATTATTTCTGGAATATTTTTACTTAAATTTTCATTAAACCTTACAACGTATGTTTGTACATTGTATTATATGTGTATTTTTTTTAAATAATTGCATAAATGTCGATGTATGTTGTTCAATTTTCGATTTGTAAAAACAAAAAAGTTATAAATGTTATTGAATTTATTATTGAAATATCTTTATAATAAAAGTAAAAACTAACTACAGGTTTATGAAATAATCTTTATACATTGAAAAAAAAGAAACAAATGTTATGAAACAACCGCGCTTAAAAGCTCGTAAGCAGTTCGCAATCGATTACGTCGGTCGGCTATCGTGAAATATCTAAGCTTTGAAGACATTATACTATAATATCATTTTACACAGGAGCAATAAACTGTATGTCCACACTCGAGCTTGTTTAGCGAAGCATTAGTAACATGAGAGCTACTTGACCACTCGTTGGGAACCAATTTAAAGATCGTCCATTACTATAACGTTACTCGTCGCCTTATCTAAGACTTAATTTTACGGTTTTATTGTAAAATCGCTTTCAGAAAAGTAAAAGTCAGAATTACTGCAAGTTTCTAATATTATTCTCATAAGCTTATACTAAAGATTTTGTATGTTACTATAGTCTCTTGTCTGTTTCATGTTTTATATACAAAACCAACAGATTTTTAAATTTAAATAATTTTTTCATATAATATTAAAAATGAGCTAACATCTCATCTGATGGTCGGTGGCAGTGGCTACTATAGGAAATTCACACTGCAACTAATCTCAAATAAAGAAGGTAGCTGAAGCGATTTTACTGAGGACTAAGATGAAATGCCGTACATCCTGTTATCATACTAACTCTCGTACTCTTCAAACTGTAATACAGTAGTGGATGCACTGGTGTTGGGCGGCCAAAATAGGCAAGAGAATGTTATCAACACAGACGGACTTTTAAATTGGAAAGGATAACACCATATACTTACCATAATAGTAAGTGATGTATTTATTTTATGGTTTATTATGAACCATAAATTGTAAAAGATAGATATATATTATAAATATTACACATATAAAAGTGCGGATTTTGAAATAAATGTGGCTCATTTGAGGACAACGGTGATGCTGTTATTTACTTACGTTCTGCTTGTAAACTCATTGGTTCTCATCATGCGATTTAACTAACGCTTTTAAGACATTCTATTTCAAATAGTGCTGCGTTTTATCAATGATGGATGTTGTCAGATAAGAAATCTTTTGCGATTTTAAAACAAGTTTTACAGATTAATTATCGGTCTAGTCTACTAATGGATACAAGTTGATACAATAACTTTATTAAACTATATTTTTAGCTATTACTTTTATAATAAAAGCATATGAAAGATATTAAAGTTAATTTAAACCTTTGTTACTTTTATAACTAATGAAAATTCGACTTATTTTGACACATAACGTAAGAGATACATTTTTTTTAATACAATAAGAGTGACAAACGAGCACACAGTCCACCTGATGGTAAGTGGTTGCTGTGGCCCATAGACATATACATCTATCTTCGTTTGCGAATTTAAATGCAGATGCGTTGTCAGCCGTGAGGACTAAGATAGAATGCCTCTTTTCCAATAAAAAGGGTCTCCGGTTCTCTACACACACCATACGAAACACAGCAGCATTAAGCTGCTATTTTATGCTGGTATTCTACATATTTAATATTGACAATATTAACTATGTAAAATACATAGTTAATATTAATATATAATAAAATATTGTATATTATGTTATGTAAATAAATGTATACCACTTTTTAATGAAAATCTATTAACTCATTATACATAATACAAAAAACTAAAGAGTGATTTTATTACATAAGGGATTACGCTGGTAATATCTGTAAAGGTAATATAGACTATATTGTCAAAATATATTATAATTTGTGACAAATATTTGAATGACATAAAAGTAGTTAAGCAGTACATTTCAAATACACCTTTTATTTATTTATTTTTATATTATTTTGGTCCTGGCGGCGAGTTTCAACAGAGACTAGCCATCTGCGCAGGACATAATTATAGTGCAGGAATGTGGGCGCAAACACAGGTGCACTCTGTTCCCTCACTCTCATAGTCCGATAGGACGGCAATCTGACACGACTGGCCAGGCAGGCGCAGGACTTTACGTGATTTCTGAGCCACGGGGGTGAAACACCGCCACCTTCCTAATTTGTGTATGACCACTAGATCATCGAGATATATTCTACATA
Source organism: Parnassius orleans (assembly GCA_029286625.1). Lineage (NCBI taxonomy): Eukaryota > Metazoa > Arthropoda > Insecta > Lepidoptera > Papilionidae > Parnassius > Parnassius orleans. The sequence goes on from JAGSMP010000137.1 coordinate 3,318,304, forward strand.
TTATTGTATATTAAACATATTGTCTCGAATTAGTTTGATCACTGCCATCAGGTTAGCAAATATTTAAATTTTAAATTCGCCTAATCTGAGGTTACGGTGGCGAAATATTAAACAATGCGTTGTGGTACAAATAAATTTACATAAGTCTTAATTTTTGATACAGTTTAATAAATAAATTATAAACAAATGAACCTAAAACAAATTACCAATTTAAATTGGGCCAAGTAGTTGTATTTTTTATTATTCCGTTGTTACAACTTCTAATATAAACAGCAAAATCTACATACGTCCTTTAAATGATTATTAGTAATGCTATTACCATTGCTAATATTCTGGTAAACCTATCCATGTTACGAAACACTCCAACATGAGTATATTAAATTACTCTTTGGAGTTCTTTCACCACTAATTTATGAAAAAGTTTTATTGAGAAATGAATGTTTTTTTTATATCTATGATAATAGTCGAATGGCGGATTCGAACTTACGACTTTAAATTCGTATTACCCTTAAACATTAGGCTACTGATGCTTTAGCTATATACCTTTCATTTTATTGTATTATTTTAGGAAATAATAATACTAGTAACGCTATTAACAATACCAATATTCCCGTTAGACACTTTAGGTAAGCTTAAAAATGCTTGTGTTAAGTGTTGTGTTAAGAGAGGTTCACCACAGTAGCCGAATGGCGGATTCGAACCCGCGACTTCTTGACTTTGTTGTCCGTAACTTTCCATTAGACTACTGTGGTAAACATTAGCCTACTGTGTACCTTTTGAAATAATCCCGTCCTCTTAGTTGCTTATTATAAGGCATTAGTACTGCCTGATAGCTAATTTAAATGATCTGATGCCGCTTTATTAGTTGGTTAATACCAGGAAAGCGAATGCAATCAAACAGGACATGCGAGGAACGAGAATAATTGTAAATGAGTTGCAGACGAACTGAATACGTATGAATGGTAATAATTTGTCTACTTAAATCGGATGTTAGGTAGTAACGATCGGTATTAGTACCACAGTATACTGCTTATGTTTAACATTGAAGTTGTTATTATGTAAATTAAATATTTAAGTCCCGTTATATAACGACTTAAATGAGTAGTTACATCCTCGACTACCTCGTTGGTGTAGTGATGAACCAGGTATTGAGCGTTTCTGTCAAGAAATTCTTAGTAGCGGCCCAAAGCCAAAAAGTTGTCGGTGTTTGTCTCTGATTTCTCTAAGGATGTGTCGGATTGACTTCCCATCGGACGGAGTGTGAGGGAATAGAATAGAATAGAAAGTGCTGTTGTGTTTGCGCACTCACGTGCAATAATATAATCGTGAGTAATAAGAGAGTGCTTCTGTATTTGCGTACACATTCGTGCACTAATATAATCCTAATTAAAGTGACCGAAAATCGATGATTTGGGATCGTAGAAACAATGTATCGCTCCTTTGACGCTGCTGCCCGTCGCTGATTAGCCGCCTATCTGATGCCATTAGATTTAACATACACAAAACCACTTATAATTAATTTAATCAAAATTATCGGCATTAAATGTCGACATTTAAACGACGGCTTAGAACTTTGAAAGGGGAATTAAATGAAACTAATTTTTACGGATTCTATCGCGTTTAGTTTAACTTTTTAATTTCCGACGTTTCGGGTGCTTTACAGCACCCCTGGTTACGGGGGGGACTGAGGTGTTTGTCATCCTGATGTCATAGTTAGCCCGGCTACCTTCAGTTTTTGAATATTAATTTTTGGTCCGATCTACGCAGTACTACTGCGTAGATCGGACCAAAAATTAATAATTAAAATTAATATAAGCGTCGGGAATTAAAAAGTTAAATTAAACGCGATAGAATCCGTAAAAATTCGTTTCATTTAAGGTGTAGTCTTCGCGTAAATATAAGAAATCATTATTTGAAAGGGGAAGTCAACAGATACTTTGTTCGCTTTGACTACATAATTTATATTTAAAATAATAGATCCGATCTATGCAGACAAAAAATGGGAACAAAGACCAATCTTTTAGGAATCTTATATTACTTTAAATATATCAATATTATATTTTTGTTGTTACTATTCTAGAGGTTGCAAGATCTATATTTTTACCGAGACATAAATATATCTCATAAAATTAGAATCTAATACTACTTTAAAAAAATCAATAATATTTTGTATAAAGTATATCATTTATATATGTAAATATGTTACAGGTTGCAAGAGCTACTATATTTTACCGAGACACAAGTATTTCTCATAAAATGCTCCTAATTTATTACCGTAGTATTTTTAAGCTGTTAGTACAGACATTTCACTTTCGATCAATATCAAACTCTAAGATATATTTAAGACTCATTTGCGTTCACGGTATCACCTCGGTCCTCTATAAATTTAAAAAACTTCACGAGTTTGATAGATAAATGAGATAGAGACTGTTCATCAATGGTCATTAAAATATATTAATGTGTATTTGTCTTATAAAGTTAATGAAATATTAGTGCAAAATATACTGCAAAGACTATTTACATTTTTGTATTGTATATTGGATTACTCGTCCATCTAGCTACTAAAATCTCATCTTAATTTTTATTACTATTATAAGCAATATTATATGCGATGCTTGACTACTATCCCAACTATCCCTTTCCATTCAAGTACAATGACGATACCCACATTGTACTAGGATGGAAAGACAGATGTTGGCAAATTATTATACTCTTTTGATATACGCAATTCGAACGACAAACCAAACCGCTTGGTTATGGGGAGTATTTGGAGAGATGTAGGGAAATAACCTCATAGACTGTTGATTCAATGAACACACACACACACACACACACACACACACATTTTATCGTGTGTTTGTTTCTGTAGACGTAACCTAGTTTATAACTTACTACGCCAATAAATTTAACTTATTGATTGATGAGATATTACGTGTTGTAAATTGTATCAGTATGAATATTGTGGAACGTAACAAGCTTATCTCAGACACTACTCGTATTAGTTGAACGGGTTATAACATGCAAATATGTGTAGATATGTCACCCGTGGTAGTAAATCTTTGTTCGGATAAGATAACACCTATATACAACTCGACGGAAGGCTCGGGCTTCGTTAGTCTTATAATAAAAAGACGTGAAGCAAACTCCTGTGTGTATTTTTTTCTCTATTTTTATTTATACATATACTGTTTTCAAGTTGTTGGATTAATAGAATATTAACAATTCATTTGATTCTAACTTATAGTACACTAAATAAGCGACCTAACTCCAAAAAGAAAATGAATGATAAAAAGATGCTTAAAGTTACTCACTTTCTTTTCACTAAAAGACAATAGAAGGAAACAGGTACAAAGATAATTATGACTTAATAATTAAGCAATAATCAACGATAATAAGAAAGCAAGTTTCTTGCGGCCTGTTTTACATTTTAAAACACGGATACAAAAAGTTAGCCTTGGTAGGAAGAAAAGCAGTTTTTTATTTATTTATGCTAATCTAGGAGAGTTGTGATATGGATTTTCATATTATATTTTCCTTAAGAAAGTTTGAGTTTAAACTATTGCGTTCAGAATTGTATTTCCTTAAAAAGGTGTGTTTGTAATGTTTTCATCATCATTCCTATAATCAGCCCGCAACAACAAAGCACAAGGTCACGGATGGATAAGCACCTCTTTCACTGTAGGAAATTTGCCGTAATTGCCACGCTTGGCGGATGGTTTGGTGATCGGAGTACCAGACGTTTTACACCTTCGACGCTGCTTCTGCCGCTGGACTGGGTATACATCTGGTGTAAATGAATATGGTTACATTACCGTCAGGATACTATCATGGTACTCAATGGACGAAATAATGGATTCCCTTAAGCCGCCACAACGTAAAATTTTCATTTCTAGGATTTTATTACACTAAGAATCTTGTTGCTTGTTTAATGATTCCGTAGCGCATTGTCTAAGCGTTTGGTCGCGTTGCTGCAGTGCGTGTTCAAATTCTGAATGAAAAAGTGTTTGCATGGCTACAAATAACTGTTCTAGGTCTGGATGTGTGTTCTAATACAATTTATGTATGTAAGTCGCATCTACGATATAGGAGAAAAATTCTACTGTGGGGGTTTTCTTTCTTTTTAATAGCATTCTTTTTAATAAAAAAACTTAACAATATACTTCTATTATGGTTATGTATCTTCGTTCTCTACTAAAATTTACTTATATTTAGATGTGAAAATCTCATTATATAATATTTTGTGAAGAAGTATATTTAATTTGTCTATATTTTTAGTTGAAGTGTTTTTTCAATTGTTTTATTTTTTTACTGCGGTTATTAAAATTCAAAAATAACTTTAAAAAGTATCCGGACGTTCAAGATGTTTTATCCAATTATTTGGAGAAGCGTGAGGCACGTGCAAAGTATAAGATTGTACTTCATATTTTATAACGTCGTTCTAATGTTCCGTGTCATTTCTCATAATGCAGTTAAGGCTTTTGAGTTAAAAGCACACTACATCGCTTTTAAAAATGAATCAGAATTGTGAAAAAATTCAAGTGTGTGCTATGACAAACTTAAGCCAGGGTTCTGTTGTGCAGATTTTCCCTAATGTTTTCTGAAGTTAAAATACTAGTGATTGTTAGAATTTTCATTGAAATTATTCAAGTTCTAGTTGTAATTACATTTTATATGACATTTATTATATAATTTTATTTTTAATTGTATAATTAAAGGTACATTTAATTATACATTACACTGTTACTAATGTATAATTAAATGTACCAATGTAAGATAAATGTGGAAAGGTCACTCTGTCTTTTCTTAGTACTATAATATTTATATATATTTTTGTTACAGTTGACAGTTGACAGTTTATGCCAAAATAGAATAAATAATTTCTGTAGGTAAAAATTTGTTATTTTTGCAACATATTTTGTGATTCAAGACCACATGTAAATGGTAGAATGTTTTGGTTATGGTTTTGTGACCGAGCTTCTTAAAGGAACACTGGTCTAGGAGTTATTATTCTTCAAAAAGGTATTTTTTAAACATCATATTAAAATTGACAGCTATATCTAAATATATTTATATATGATATTATGAATATTCGAATATCCGAAATGTATATAATATTCGCCAAAAACGAGAAGTTTTAATACTGTGACGAATAACAAAAAAGACAAAATTATAAGGGTTGTTTGGCAGTAGAACCCTAGAAGTTAAAAGTAAACAAAGATTATTATGATTACATTTTCAATTACTCATTTGCTTTTTTATCAGTCACTCAGCGAGCTTTTAACTTTGAAACTTTGAAATATTACTTATAAGAATATCGTTGTTAAAGTTTTAAAGATATACTTTAGCGAAAATTCTATACTTTCATCCATCGGCACGAGAATTATCATAGACGGTTTGATACAACAGTACTCGACCCGTTGGAAATGTAATAGATGGGCGTAGTCGTTAAGATGAGAGCGAATGGTCAGTGGCCGATAACGAACACCAGCATTTCCTCACGTTGGCCACCCAGGCCATATTGGCCTTCTCAATATGACCGCTTTCTCTCCTTAATATTACGTCATTTGATTGCTACGTTGGTAATTTAGTTGAGTGGAGGTAATTGATCATAATTTATTAGAAGGTATCTTGAAGCTCCTCCTTATTTAGGTCGTAAGCTATCGCGAGGAATAATATTATGTTTAACGAACTTTAAGTATTATGGTCAAACAATAGAAATTATAAAATTGACCTGATAGGTCCTTAGATTAACTTTTTTTGTTGATATAATAATGTCCTCCAGACTGAATTTCGTTCAAAGATTAGCCATTTGCACTGGACGGGATTATAGTGCACGAGTGTGTGCGCAAGCACAGATGCACTCTCTCTTCCCTCACTCTCATAGTCCGATGAGACGGAAATTCGACATGACCCGAGAGCGATCAGGCGCAGGAACAATGGCCTTACGTGTTTTTTGAGGCACGGGGGTAAAACACCGCCATGCTGCTGATTCCGGGCTGCTCTTGAGAGTTTCTTTAGATGTAAATCCAATAACTGATTTTGGCATAATTAGGTATTGAAACGCGAGACTTCTTCTTTCGTTTATGTATTGTTTTCGTATAAAATAAAGAGTTATCTATCTATCTAAAATACACAAATAGGCAACGAGAAGGAACGCCTATGTTCAATCTGGAACTGTAATAGCTATTGCCTCAAATGCTTGGCCTATACCAAAATCCCTTTAACCATACCATATCCACCATATTAAGGAGGGACCTTAATATAGTCGAGACCAGTGTACTGTGAGCTGGTTGGGATGTAAACACAAGCATTGTAGGGTTTGATGTTAATACTTTTTTATTAAATGAAATTTTATCAAGTATCTCTGAACGTAGAGATTTTTGTATGATTGAAAAGTTATTTCATCTTCTATATTACTCTTTAAACTATCATGTGTAGGGCAATGACCCATATAAGGCAAGCTAGGGGGGAGGTCTATGTTTGGCAGTGAACTTTTATAGGCTGTAATGGATGCATTAATGATATAGTAGGAAGTATTTACTGTACTGGCTTTCGTGGTAGATTAGCGATCGCATATCCAGGTCTAAAATACTTTTTCCGCAGCATTCTAGTCTTAATAAGTACTTACTCTTGACTTATTTAAGTATAAATAATTTATCGATATCTTACTGTCCTCTTTTCTAAGCCGTATCAATGCCATAAGATAGATCATAGATTTTTTATTCCGCTGCTACTAATATTCTCTAAATTTTTAAAATTAAAAAAGAAATAATAATAAAAAAACTCGTCATATGTTACGTGTTACGTTTGCTTACCTAAAGAAGAAGAAAACCTATGAAATGAACTCTTGACTTTAAGAGGATGCGAGATAAGTCCCGTATTAAAGGTAGGCGGGTTATCGACCTCCGTAATTAAAATACAATTAAAACCTTTTACACGTCCCCGTGCTTCCAGACATCACGAGTAGTTAAATAATTAGTCACAATCTTTAGCATTACTAATAAAAGACTAATTACCATTTCGTTATCTTTAAGACTCATAATTGCGTGAATTAGTTTTAAAGCAGTTTAGGATATTATAACAGTATAACAGTAAAAACATACTTTTTGTAAAAATATTGCTCTAGAATGAGAATATATTAAAATACTGGTTTTTAACTAACATTACTTTGATCTTTTTTTATTATTAAAAAGGAAACCGTTAATTTGTGGAAATTTATTACGTTGATAATGAGAACATTATTTGCTAAGATTCACACGCAAATACGTGGCGCCAAATATACGTCGTGTAGTGGCGGCGTAAGAGAATCCACCAATTCATATCATCCCGTGGGTGTCAAACTGAAACAGGAGATGGGCAGCAGCATCTTCTTGATAATTTAAAGTAGTAAAATATACTGCGTTTGCTAACCAGCCAGCTTACTGTGACAAACATCTTCTCTACTACTCTACCTCTCTAAGCAATCTATGGGGAGGCCAATGTTCAGCAGTGGACTTGGATAGGTTGGAATGATGATGATGATGACATACAAATATAAAATATCAATTACCTAGATTGAAAAGCTCTTCAATTTCTTTTGTTTTAAATCCACAATAATTGTCAAATGAAAATACTTTTAGTGTTAATGTGCCTTAGTAAAGCTCTTTCTGAAAGTAAAGAAAGTTACGCTATTTGTACGTCTACTTGTATAAAAACTCTTCTTCCTTTCCTTGTTCAAGTCTTTTTAAAGCTTCAGGTGTAGCTGAAAAAGGTATCTGCGTACTAGGAAGGATTTGCAATAATTGCCACATTTGACGCTGCTCCTTGTCGCTGGGTATTTTATGTTTGGCGTAACAAAAGCTATGAAGTCTTTTTGGCATTACTTACTGTGGATTTAACAGAATTAAGAATGGGTGGAGCAATTGATACACATAATTGTCTAACTATTACAAGCCAATCCTTGACCGAATTGTATTCTGTGGACCATCGAAAGGCTGGCTACTTTGCGCACGTGTCTGGAAGGACATTTATAAGCACCACATGAAGAATTATGTAAACGAACAGAAAATAATGGTATTCACTTAAATCGTCTTTGACGGTAAAATTTTTCATCTCCGGCAGTATTAGTTTGCTTTCACTTTCATTCCAAATTGATTTATTGGTCTATTACCCTCGTCAAAATGTCAAAGACATATTGACATTGAAAGACGTGAAATGTCTCTGTCTGAGATTTAATTAATTGGGGATTTGATATATAAAATTAAAAAAAGAAAGTACGTTATGAAAAAATAAAACAATCTCAACGTTTTGCTAATGATGATGTTTTACTAATGATGATTAATATTCAAGATAAAAACCTACTTGTAACGATTATATGAGATGCGTTGTAAAAAAATCGATATATCGATATCTCTCAATTAAATCAGCACGGTACAAGTATCTCAAAAACATTAAAAAGATTAGTTCGCGATAAACATTTTCTATCTAAGTTGTTCTTGATTAGTCTTAGTATCATGGACATCTGTAGTCTATAATTGACCCTAACCACCTGCCATGACGCGTCAACGTGGAAATATCTCGTGCATTTGAGCAAAAACTTGAAACTTTAGAACCGGGATAGCAACGCGTGCGTAAAAGGCAAAACGATTGTCTTTATCGTTCTGAAAGCTGTGACGGCGAGCTTTCGAGGCAGCTAGTTTAACGACCCATGCATTTTAATACGTTTCAATAAGATGTTAACTGCTAACTAAACTGGTAATAAACTCTATATTATCATTACAGCCTATAAAAGTCCACTGCTGAACATAAGACTCTCCCATAGATTGCATCATAAGGAGGATTTGCCATAGTTGTCATTCTTGGCTGGCGGGTTGGCAACCGCAGTTTTTTTTTAATTTTGAGTTATTATCAGGAATACGTCGCTGCCTATCTTCTGTTTTAGATTCCCTCTGTCGCCTATTACGACACCCACGGGATGATATGCGTAGTGGATATTTTAACATCGCCACTACACGGATTAAACTCTATATTATACTTACTATTTAATAAATTATTATAATGTTTTTTAAATTAACTAACACTATCACTACAGTCCATCACAAGTCCACCACGGCGCCGAGCCACCTACCTCCATCGACCACCTGCATGTTACATCAGGTCGTCACTCCATCTAGTGGAGTGTCACTCGAAAACCTTTCTTCACATTGAGTTGTCGGTTTTTTGAGCTAAACGGTTGGTACATTGTCACTTCAGCCTACTGATCCGCTGGGCTATGCCAGTCGCTTTTTACATTATTAAAACATTATAATATATTTCTCATATTTATCATATCACAATAGTCTGGTAGAGTCATGCTGCAGCTATAATGTGGTTGCAGCACGAGTGGGTCGGCTCGAACGAGGAAGGACAACCCTCTCACAGAATAACAGCGTAAAATAGCAGCTAAATGCTGCTGTGTTTCGTATGGTGAGTGTAGAGAACAGGAGACCCTTTTTACTGGAAACAAGGCATTCCATCTCAGACCTCAGGGGTGGCAACACATCCGCATTTCAATTCTTAATTGAGGATAAATGTAGATGTCTATAGGCCACAGCATCCACTTAACATCAGGTGGACTGTGTACTCCTTTGTCAGCCTTATTCTATAATAAAGGTCTATTCTGGTGGTGTCCAATTGTAGAGTTTTCCATAATTACCATAGCAGGTGGTTTGGCGATCAAAATATCATATTATGCATCTTTGAAGCTCATACCAACAGCGGTTTCTGTAACTTTCATGTGGTTTAAACGAGATGGTATAACGACATCTATCTGAGGCCATGAGGCCTTTCTGCCCTTTCCCGTAGTGTGTTCCCAAGTGGTCTCTTGCAACAACTACTAAGGTGGGTAATAGATTTTCTAACACATTACGAATATTAAATATTATTAGATTAAAATTAAAATTAAAGAATTAAAAGAAGTAAAAGCCAATTTAAAATAACTAAAAAGGATAAAATAATTTCAATGATAAAGTTGGTGCTCAGATATAATATATGATGACATCATCATATACTCGTATATCTGAGCACCGACTTCATCATTTTTCAAGCATTCGGAGCTATAATTATTCTTCTATATATATAAAAGAATAATTATAGCTCCGAATTCAGAATGTGATATTATTTTATTCTTTTTAGTGCTTTGAAATCGGCTTTACTTTTAAAGTTAATTTTTAACCCCTTTGTAAGTACTAAGGAAAGTTAACCTATATAAAAATCTCAATTTCGCTTAAATATTTACATGAAAAGCTTCATCCCCTGTTTTGCCACCCTTAGGGATGAAATTTTGTCGCTAAATTTACATAACTTTTAATACCATTCATAATCTATTTATTACATAGAATCATCAAAATTGGTTTACAATTTATGAAGATATCGCTTAACATACTCGTACATGAAAAACATACACGCTAATTGAAAACCTCCCCCTTTTTTTGTTGTCAGAAACAGAAACAGGAACGTTTTTATTCAATGTAGATTATAAATAATACTTATTGAAAGTCACTCTTATGTTTAATTACCACTGGTTCGGAAAAAAACCTCTGTCCTGGGAAAATACCAGCAAGAAATACAGCGGGACTTTAAAAAAACAGCTTACAATCATGTATGTTACACTAGTAACATCACAAAAAAATAGTTTGGTAGCGATCACCTCATACCCAGAGGTTATTATCATCCATAAATTCCTTAATATTATAATAAACCTTTTTATAGAAACTTAGTTTAATAAAGTTTTTGAACTTTGTGCAGGTCAAATTTTGTATGTTTTCTGGGATTTTGTTGTAAAAGAGTATACATCGTCCCAAGAATGAATTACTGACTCGGTGGAGTTAAGTAATTGGTGCTACTAACTTGTGTCTGTTCCTAGTATTTTCAGAATTAATATCACTTATTTTTGTAAAACTACTTTTATTTTTGTGTCAGGCCAAAGTTAATATGTTGATCTCCTTAAATTTTTGTCGGAGTGACTCTTTAGGCTTTAAATCATAGATTGCTCTTATGGTCATCTTCTGTAAAACAAATATAATTTCAGTGTCAGTCTCGTGTCCCCATAACAAAATACCATACGACATTATAATGTGGAAATAGCTAAAGTAAACTAGTCTAGCTATTTCAATACTGGTAAGATTTCTGATCATTTTTACAGCTTATGCTGCAAAACTAAGTCTGCTTGCTAATTGTGATAATTGGGGGCAAGCTTTGAAGCTTCGCGTCTAGTGTAATTCCAAGAAAAATGGTGGTATCGACAAGGCTCCGTTCCTCCCCATTTAAAATTACATTAGTATTTAAATGTTTGACATTTGGAGTCATGAATTTCATACATTTCGTTTTAGTGCCATTTAAATGCAAGTTATTAACATTAAACCAATTTACTAATTTAGATATAGCATTATTTACTTCGGCATATTTTAGTAATTGTCGTTTTAATTTGACGGTTAATAAAAAGTCTTATTTTGTAAACTTTGTAATGATGTCCCGTAATTACTTAAAATTAAAAGGTGTAATTCATATCCATTAAGATATATACGTTTAATGCCTATTATACTCCCATTGTAACAAAATTTAAAATATAATATGTAATAAAATATTCTTGTAATTGACTTTAAAAATAATCCGCTTAACTGAAAATCCTCACAATATAATTTTCTGACTAGTTAGATAATTAACGTTACGTAAAATGCATTGTGATCTTGTTTAACAGATTTTACTTTACATTGTAGACTTATAGAATTGAATAGGTACTTAAATAAATGTTGTTGTGTTTTATATGTTGAATGCAGAGAATCAGAAACTCCGGAGACCGAAGGTTGGAGAGTCTATCTTTGCCCTCAGGGCTAACAACGCACCTACATTTTGACTCTATTCTAGGATAGATTTAGCTGTCTACATTTTATTATTTTCATTTACACAACATTTACTAACCATTAGGTGGATTATATGCTGGTGTGTCACCCTTATTCTATAAAATAAAAATAAATATAAAGATTAAGGCAAATCCTCCTCCCTACATGGGAAGGAATTTATCTAAAAGTGGACTTTCACAGGTTGGTGAAAAAGAAGAAGAAATAATATGTTTTAACAAATATTAAGCTATGTGTCAGACTGTGCCGTGAATCTACCATCCGAGAACGGCCCAATTCTTCCCAATTTAAGAGAGCCTTATCTCCAATAGTGTTTTATTCACGAGTTGATGAGGATGATAATATTTTATTGATACTTAGCGAATACCAGCACGTTTGTAAATGACCAGAGTTAGGTAGGTTTAGAAGAGACAGTAGTTTGATGGGTAGCACAAAGAAACTGCGAAACGTAAATTGAAGCCTCGAATCCATATTTCGATACTTTTAGTATTCTTTTTTGTATTAAATATTAACACCTTCTTTATTTACTTACGATGTGATAGTGTTTCTTAAGACCCGTTTTACATAATATAATTTAAGAAACTAGTGATGGATATTTACGAGTACATTTTATGTCTTTGTAAGTTGTAATTAAAATGTTTTTGACATGCATTTTGTATATCGAAAACGGATTATAACGAAAATAAAACGTTGCTTAAATAGTTGCAGATATAAATGAAAGATACATACAGTAACAATCAAAAATAGAATTTCTTTCGGAGTTTTAGGAGGGTTTTGACTTCATTAACAGTTTTTTTAACACTCGATTCGAATCCATTGTAATTATTATTGCTTACTGTTGAAAAGGGAAGAGGTACAGTTTAATTATTACGCGTTGATGTCTCTATAGTACAATACTAGTGATAGGAAATTGTAACGGGATTGTGACAAGATACATCATGAACATCCAGAAGCCACAGATTGTTGTTAATTAGTATTGGAATCTAGAACTACCGATTCAATAGACAACTAGTCACGCGATAGTTGAAGATTGATATAATCGTTCGTTATACTAGACCTAATAAGAACTGTGTTAAAGTACTGTTACCTTCGCTATCGATTGTTTTAGCGTGTGAAAAACTCACGTTACGTTTTATATCTACAAAATATGTAACACGTGTCTTGTTTATTTACTGTTCGTGGTGATTTAATATCTTAAAATTCATAGCAAGAATTATCAATTTGTTTTAACTGTAATATCGTTTAAGAATATTTACTAACCAAACTTAACAAAAGTAGTTTGTGACTTTTTATTGTATGTAACCGATTGGAGTGAGCGATGTCTTTAAAGGACTGAGTGGTTTGATAAACCACTTTAAAAGTTGTCAATAAAGAAGAAATCAATTATAATCATAGCCTCAATGGAGTAAGCTTAAAAATTTTCTAAATAGAAAGATCGATGAAAATGTGTAAATTTGTGAGTGCGTGCGTGTGCGTTTGAGCGAGTTCGTGCGTGAGTACGTGTTTGCGTGCATGTGTGTATGCCTGCGATCATAAACACATGAGCTCGTTTGTGTTTGGTTGTGTGAGCTTAACTTTTTCGGTATGTTCCTTCACGATGGCTTCCTTCACCGCCCATCACGTGGAAACAATTTTAATGCTACCAGTGGAAGTCAAACTCGCTCGGGCAATATGAAATTTTATGGCGAGCGATTGTGTTCTAGGCTACCATAGCAATTGTTCAACGTATGACGATAAATTATTAAAACTATTCAAATAAGATTGAAGATTGAAATGATAAATATCTTGAGAAAATCCCCATGGGAAACATTACTTGTTTACTGTTTTATCCCTAACCCTTTATGGCCTCAGATAAGTAATATTTTGCAGACGTCGGAAGAAAGATTACCGCCACACACGACTTCCATGATTTTGTTTCCACATCTTTGCAAGTGTAATTTATATCTATAAGACAATTGTTTTTATAGGTAGATTTTGGTTCTTTTATACAATATAATATAAATTTAGAAGTAACAAATAGAATGTTGCAAGTAGTTACATTAAAATCTTCATACAGTCTTCAGGAATCATTTCTTTAAATTAATATGGGACTACAACTGAAGTGTTACCTACATAATAAAAAATGTCATTTGAATTGGTTCAGCCATTTCAGGAAAACATGAAAAAGAAAAATAAAATCTCATGTTTTTGAAATCGGTTAATAAAATCGAGTATTTACATAATAATCAACCCGCCTGCTAAATGTGACGATTAACAAGTCATTTCTAAATCTAAAACTGTCATAGAAAATGACAAGAAGGATAGAAGCGACGAATACGAAAGATATTTTTTCTAAGCTGACAAAAACTGCAATAAAACAAAATCTCTTTTTTCAAGGTAAGAAAGTCTTTTGTAATAACCCAGTGATAGAGACATACGCTTTGCTGCTGGAAGATAAGTAGAATATGCCAGATAAGTGTCCATTCAATTCTCCAAACATTTTGGTTGAAAGACTTCGGACATCCTCAATATTCGCTGTTATTTTCCCTTGACCTGGCCATTTGCCACTTTAGATTACTGATCCAAAGTGCAGTGTAGGTTAAGGTTTTAAGAGATGTTAACTGTTTGATTGATTACGAAGAAGCACACAGTCCATCTGGTCTCACATGGCGGACTTCAAATGTCTTCGAAGTATTTTTTTTAATTTAAATAGTGTTGCGTGTATAATAATATCTTTTTTGACGCCGTCCATGTGTGGGAAAATATATGTTATGTGATGTTCGCTCTTTGAAACAAGTGTCAAAAATTGCAACGAGTTTTAAAAAGTGTTACAGATGTACTTCTCTACATATTGTACATATTGTCAAAACTATGCATAGTCGTAATATGTAAATGAAAGTGACAAATGATTCGGTTACAGGATAGGTAAGACTGATTAGATAATAGAATTGATCAAAACAAGGCTGTCGAAGTAATAAAAAAACACTTCTTGAAAATAAAAAAGCTTGAATTTTTGAGGTTTTCTCAGAATCTACCGAGTCGATTCGATCTAAATTCACAGACAACCTAAGTTCAATAGACCCTTTCAGATGCTGTAAACCGTTTTTCAATCACACACACACACACACACACACACACACACACACACATGCATACAGAATTACGGAAATCATCGCAAAAATAGCCAGAATAGCTTCTTAGGATCTCAAAACGTGAAGATCTGATGAGAAAGATTGCGGTGGGTTTATTCGCGGTTTTACGTCCCTCATACACTGGCGAGCAAAGCAGTTATACTTTATAGTACTTTGAAACCACGTGCCAAATTTTGTCGGCGCGACCAAACAGCTGTTGTGCGATAATCCACCAACGAGCTTTACCGGCGAGCTACCAAGACCGGAGTAAAAATCGCCCGCTGATCAGGGTCTTTAAGTCTACTTATATAATACAATTTAATACGCGGTAGAGCCATGCTGCAGCTGTATTATGGTTGCAGCACGAATGGGTCGGCTCGACCGGGGTAGGACTACGCTCTCACAGAATATCAGCGTAAAATACTGGAAACGAGGCATTCCATTTTAGTCCTTAGGGGTAACAACGCATCTGCATTTAGATTTTTATCGAGGAAAAATGTCGATGTCTATGGGCCACAGCATCCACTTCCATCAGGTGGACTGTGTAAGTGAATGCTGTGGCCCATAGATGCTCGTTTGTCACCCTTATATTATTAAACAAGTGGTAAAATAAAAAAATTGTACAACCGACTTAAGCGAAATAAAATGAGAACATCATCAATGTAGTCGAAGTCAATTAAATACGCATTATTAAGGATAACTCAAACACTACTGTTCAGATCTTGATCAAATTTATATGGGCCACATGAGAAGCACCAGCTTTCAAATAACAAAAAACTCATCAAAATCGGATCGCCTAGAAAAAAGTTCTGAGGAAACACACAAAAAAAATTCAGTCGAATAGAGAAACTCCTCCTTTTTTGAAATCGGTTGAAAAAATAGAAAATCCTCTCTATCTTGATTGCACATCATATGGCCATTTCATTATATTTTACACACAAATTATATTCATACTCCCATCACCTTTTACGTTAACTGCGTTCCTATTTCATTTTTTACCTCGCACCAAAGGGCACTTTGAAATGAACAAATACTGGTAAAACTGCAATTCAGAATTCCTCTTCGATCTACAAAAAGATTGTCATTTTCCAGCAGTTTCTAAACACTTCATAAAAATTTTTTCACGTTTGTTTGAAAGCGTGTCTATACCGCGATATCACCAAACACTTGCGTGCGAGGTAGGCACTGCCAAGGTTGGTAAAACTGAGTTAAGCCGTCAGAGCAAGGGTCCACATACCCCTCTTAGAGAGCAGTGGGACTCACCCACTAAGTACACCACGAAAACCCTAACGATTACATCATCATCATCATCATCATTTTCATCATCAGTCAGGCCTTTTATGTAGCCTGAGCTCTGAGTCCGACGAATGTGAAAACATTTTGGGTGAAAGCACTAACTTTACCAAAAACAGTTCGATTTTCTCCAGAAAATTTATGAATTCCTGCCCACCCAATTTATGCTAATTTATTATGACATACTTAAGCAGTCATTTTTCAAATACAGGTAATTAAAACCTCGAATCTGTTACCGTTACCTCAACCTACTCCCAATTCACTTTTAAGGATTAAACTATTTTATCACATGCTATTAATTTGCGTCGCCTAATAAATTATGTGAACTGATAAACCTTATACGTGAAATTTATCTATCGCTTTAGAACCGGCGTCTTTGAGACACTATATATAATTGATGATTGGGATTGAATGTGTCAAATGCGGTTAGACATACGAGGGAACTGATACGAAGCTCAACTAATGCAGTTACAAAACCGCGGAGAGTAATAATCCTAATATAAACCAACATTAGTCTAAACATATTTTATATGTCATTTTAGGGACAAACGTGCTTAAGTTACAGCCTGTATAGATACTTCCCATAGCTGACACAGATCTTCTCTCATTTCTGAGTGGGATATGGACCAATGAAGTGAAATGAAATATCTTCTTTATTTTTTCGACGTACGAAATATTTTTTTGTCAAATTAATTTTTTTAAACCTACTAAATACTACCAAATAAGTCCGCCACACTGCTTCGCCTTTCCAGTTCTAGATGACGGACTTTACATCAAAATATTTTATAGGCTTTGTGACAATATCTCCTTTGCACGTGGTAAATGAAATGAAATGAAATTTTATTGGTGCGGTGATCGTATGCCCAATTGCTTAGCCCCTGAAGCATCGCGGCTCACTTAACATCAAGTGCCTGCTACAGGTTAGTGAAACTTGCCACCAAGTACAAATAAAGAAAAATGCAGACGCGTTGTCATGCATGATAACTGAAATGAATGAAATGCCTCGCAAATTGTGATCGTATTAGATCTTTAACAGTTGAAAGAACACTTAAGAACTTGCTGTCGGTTTGCAGCAGACGTGATGGTACGTAGATGGACCCCTAAACAGAATAGTCCCTACCAGTTTTAAGGCATTTATAGTTTTTAAAAATGGTCCTCGTCACTAACCGTCCAAAATTTAGAAGTATTATGTCGCTATTTTACGTTGGGTATTCTGTCAGGGCGTGGTCTTTCCTCAGACAAGCCGACTTATTTTTGCCGAATTCACAACACTGCTGACATAAATTTTCTTCATAAGAACCACGCCTACGTTATACATTAAAACAAGTAGGTAGGTATCACTTATGTATAACTGTTAACTACAATAGTATAAAAATTTAAAATAATACTCTAACTTAGTTATGATATTATGTACATATATTTGTTTTAATGCCACTTTTACTAATAATTGAGTTGTGACCAAGCTGGAGTATACTACAAACACAACTTAGTCTACATTACCCGCTTTCATCTCGCCGGTGTCGTAAGAGGTGACTTTATACTGTCTGGTGTACCGGTGTGTATTTATAATGGGTTTATTTTAGACGTATTGTGACGGTGTAAGAATATCCACTACCCCATATCATCCCATGGGTGTCGTAAGAGGCAACACAGGGAAACAAATCAGGAAATTGACAGCAGCGACTTCCTTATATCGACTAAAAAAAACGGCGGTTGCCAAGCCGCTTGCGAAGCGTGGCAACTATGGCAAATATGCCCTCTATGAGATAATCTATGGTGAAGGCCTATGTTCAGCAGTGGATGTTAATAGACTGCAACTGTAATACTCAGATGGTCTCGTGGGTATGGTAAAAAGCTATAGAAATTATCACAAAGATCTTATGACTTTCGATATAATGGCACTATAGCCATCTCGCTTACATCAGACTTATATTACTGCAACGGGTAGCATAGATGGCGGAGCGATATAACGATCTCCTTTACCCCAGACATAAATTAACCCGATCGGCGACTGCTGGCAGCGTCTAAGGTGCAAGACGTCTGGCACTGCGATCGTAAATCCGCCTGCCAGTGTAACGATTAAGACAAATACTCCCTACAAAGGGGGGGGGGGGAGGTCTTTTACAGGTTGATGAAGAAGAAAAAGAAGATATTTTAGTTTTCAACTGAAATATTCAAATTTTTCAATCAAAGTCAGGTCACACGTAATGAGAGCACATGGCTTTAAACGGGGGTTCAGAAAAAACAAACTTTCGCTATTTTTTTAAATAACCACAAAAAAGCCCAGGTTGCGATCAGTAGCTCAATAAAAAATCTTACTGTCGTATTACAACCGCAATAGACACAGTTCCGACCGCATAAAGCAAGGCAATAAACTTACACTAAGATCAGTTTATGAATTATTATTTTAAAAAAAAACATAAACATACGACTCCTACGCCTGTCGCCTTGACGGGTAGGCAGAGATTACGGGCTTCCATTTGTCACGAACCTGACACACCCCTCTCACTTCAGTCACATCTATGTATCTATTCATACATGCACGTCGGTTAATAATACTTTTAATTTGGTCTATCTTCAACATATCGCCATTTCGGTCATTGAACTTCTGTATAGGGCGTCGTTTGCCAACTCTACCACTCACTTCTGCAGCATGAATTTGCTTTGTCACTGTTTCCTCATCATTTACTATCTGTTTGAACTAATATTTGTTATTATTACATATATTGTTATTTTAACTAATAATGAAACTAGAACTATAATAATCGGATTAATATTAAACTAAAGTATAATACGATTTCTATGATACTTAGATTTGAAAACTGTATTTCAAAATACGGTGTTAGT
The DNA here is from genome assembly GCA_029286625.1 of Parnassius orleans. NCBI lineage: Eukaryota > Metazoa > Arthropoda > Insecta > Lepidoptera > Papilionidae > Parnassius > Parnassius orleans. Next base: position 3,337,430 of record JAGSMP010000137.1, read on the forward strand.
GTATCCGTCGAATCATCTTCAGACGAATTGCGAGTGGAGTGACCTACATCTTAGCCAACTGCTGCGAACCACTTGACCGCTCTAACAATTGTGTTTATACACACTCATACAAAGGACAGCAAACATCACACACTTCTTAAAAATAAAAATAATACTCATTGTAAATTTGGTCAATATTAGAAGTATTATGAAAGATAAGATTAGAATTTTCACTAAATGATAATAGAAAGTGACAGTAAGAAATTTAAGTAATGGTTAGTCAACGGTTATAAATAAGCTTGAAAATATTTATAAAATAATAACATTTAGAGTTATTGGACTTGCTAGATATCCATGTTCTTTCAAAAACTATAAATACCTTAAAAATGGTAACAAAGGATAATTAAATTATGTTTTTGTTCAGGTTTGTAATTCATTCACGCAGAGCCTGAACTTTCGCAGAAGGAGTCCATACGTACGTAATCTCTCAGTAGTTTTTAATTTCTAAATATTAAAATATATATTTTGTCAGCAGTTAAACGCATAGTTTCATCGGTCTCTTAGCGGACCGAAATTTGAACAAGAGACTGTAGCGTAAGATTGGCATTTGGAATACTAACCCCTTTCTTTGAAAATACTTGATTAAATAATTTGAATTTTAAATATACAATTTTTATTATTATCTACAATAATCATTAGACGTCAAAGTGTTGTACATCAATGGGGAAATCCGTATATCAGGCGTGCAAAAATCAAAACTAGTATAATTTGCACACCGCAAATCGCGCTTATTATTATAAAGTGGATTCACGAATTGTCACACAATGGAATATGTTATGTTGTTATAACTATTTGCTCGCACAATGAACCGTTTGGGCGAATAAATAGGTATGAATTCATGAAGATATTTTGATTTTAATACAGCATAAGTGGATTTCTACTCTCACCGTATTATTTTCGTTCGCGTGTGTTTTTTTGCCGCTGACCGCTGTTACTATGAAGACGAAATTTATTACACTTGGAATTGGAACGTGGACAGTTGTTTCGCGGCTTTGTTATTAAGCTAGATATCTTCTAATTATAAAATAACTTCAAAGCAATTTCTTATTTTGTCGTATAAGTTTTTCATAACGGCTTTTGTTTTGCGTTAATTTTAGAGAAATGCTACCAATGATCAAATCTCGTTTCCGGTTGTTAGTATTTGATGAAATGGTTTGTTATGTTCGAAAATCTTTTGATTTTTTTTTGATTTCGGAATTTAAATATGTGCGACATTTTAACAATATTCTACTATTTTTTTTTAATTTCTGGTGTATTTCAACAATATTTTATTATACACAATATTAAAAACTATAATAAAAAAAACTAAAATTAGTAACTTAATTATCATACAGTCCTACTCCCCGCGGTATCGTGCCAAGAACGCTGGCTGCGTTTTCTCGCTGAATGGCTATACTTAGCCTTTGAGCGAGAAAAGAACCAGCTCTCTTATCACCAGCAGCAACAACCAGCCGCGGATGGAGTTCCTTTTGTAACATCACCGCACGTGGACCCCACGGACCGATAGTCTCTACAGCAAATGGCACAAATATGTAGACATCTCTCAAAGACTCATATTTGCGCCAATTACTCAGTTCAGCTGCCTCTGATGCCGCCCCGGCTTTAAACGAGGTACCCCTGAGATGAGAGGCCGCCAAAATGTTTACACAAGTAGCATCCCACACTAGGGCTTTACCTCTCTCCCAAGGGACCGATGTCATATCGTCGGGTCTCTTGGCATTGTCATTCCTTGTATTCTTGGCATTCCACAAGGCTCTAAAACCGAGGGAACACTTATAGAGACAAGAGCCCTTCGGATGACATCGTTCAAAGAACCGTGCCGTGAAAACCTATCAGCACTTTTCTTACATGAAAGTCCGTGGAGTCCAAACTTGTGGACGCTGCTACCACAGGGCACTGATGGGGTTGACAAATCGCCGCTCCTAGTCGGATTCATACGGCTATGCGCAAGCTTTCCCCATGAAGTAATGTGCCGAGATTACTTGATGGTAAAACGTATAACCAGTGACTTAGATGCCTTAGTCGAAACAGCTAGAAGGCGTGCCTGATCTTGGCCACTATGGAAATTATGAAACAAATCTTATTATTATTATGTACCAACGGAATATCCCATTGTTTTTGTTTGGTCTGCCCTGCCTCCGTAGCAAAGCACAGGTCTACTTTATTATTTAAAATTATGTTATATAAGTCACTGACACTATGCACGGAAGCAAGGAAAGCAAGCAATGCAACGCTAGAAAGATTTCTTACACCAATACCACCAAATTTTATAGGTAAAGTAGCTTGAGTCCAGGCTGTTGTATTTAAAGTTAAATTTAGAACTTTTTCTATAGCCATTTTAAGATTATTATCAATATCTTTTAAAATATCTACTATGTCCTGAGTTCAAAGCACTGCCTGAGAAAACATTTAGTCAGGCAGGTTGTGTTGTGTTTCTCCTTTTGTCTTCTTTAATATATTCTGCGATTCATTTTATCGTTGAAAAACGATTTCCTTTGGATTGGTTAGGATTGGTGAGTGCTATTGCCTTTGTGGATAGACTTTTGGTACTATAAGATCACTTGCACTTCCTTTAAGGATAATGGAGATGTTCTGTCATAGCATGGCTCCTGATTTTTCACCTTTTTCATTAGCCATATAAGGTCTATTGTTTCATATAAGCCTCTCTCGTTGTTGATAGGATTTGCCTCATAATCGTCATGCCCGGAAAGAGGATTGTCAGAATCAGTATTAGACTCCACTCACGTTTGACGCTGTTACCCGACGCCGGTTTGGTCTTCCAAATATTCAAAAGTTATCACCACAATCTAAAATTGTCCAGGAAGACATAGTAAGACGCGTTACATTATCATATAATATAAATGCAATAACTGTTATTCTATTTTAATTTAATTCACTGCTAATTTTCACTCATTTAGACATAAATGCCTTTTGTGCTGACCGCAATAGCGCGCATGCGCGACTTGACTAACTGTACGTGATACCCGCCAACAGCTCAACCATCATTACGTTAAGGACCTACAAGTTTCAGAAGAAAATGCATATTTTATACATTAAATATTCGACTATATTATACAACGGTGTACAACTGCCTCGTGGTTTAGTGGTCGTAAGTGTGACTGGTGATCATTTGTTCACGGTTTTTAATCCCGGGCCTGCGAAAATATCAGTTATTGGCTTTTTCTATGAAGAAATCCTCAGTAACTATCCGGAGTCAGGAAGCGGTGTTTTGACCACGTGTCTCGTAAAGCAGCTAAATCCATTTGTTCTATTCTTAATCTCCTCCGATCGATGAAAGAGGGAGAATAAAGAGACCACTAGACCATCGAATCAGTCTCACAACAATTCGACTATATAATGGCCTTTTACAATAATCAGACCAGAAAAGACGTGAAATTGCAGCTTGCAGCGAAACTATTTTAACACGCTTTTATTAGCTTGACCTGTATTTTTTTTAAATATAAAATGGGTAACAAACAAGTACACAGTTCATTTGATAATAAAGGCCCATAGACATCCATAGGCTGGCAACGCATCTGCAATTCCCCTGGTGTTGCAGTTGTTCATGATAGTCACTTAGCATCAGGTGAGCCGCATGTTCGTTTGCCCCTCTTACGGCCGAAAATATTTTTTTGAAACATAGTTCATAACTAAAAACACTCTCGATTAAGTCACCTTTCAAACAAAAAAAAACTAAATCTAAGTCGGTTCATCCGTTTGGCAGTTACGATGCTACAGACAGACACACAGATACACACTACCAACTTATAACACACCTCTGTTTTCATCGGGGGGTAATAAACGACCATTTTTAAAATTTATGTCTGTCTGTCTCTCCGGGCTGACCTTTGGAATGGTTAAACCGATTGTGATGAAACTTTACACGAACAGATAGAGAGCAATAGCAGGAGGGATCTAAGCTATATTTTACCAAAAAATTTGAAGTTATTTTTTAAAGCAAGAATTTGATAAAATAAATGATCTTTGACTATCTTAAATCTAAATAATGCCACGCTAATAGATCCCAGATAGGACGAGGCAAGTTGCTAGTTTAAAATAAGATATGATTGCTATTATTAATCAAACAACTTACCTCAAAACAAAATACAAAATAAAATATCTGTAGATGTTAAATTATAGCTCTATAGCTATAATTTAACAAATAAGGGACCAAATAGAGGAAATAAACATGGTCCAACAACAGGTCAAAATTAATTATATTACTCGAAAGAAGTCCCGCGGAAATATATACGAACTAAAATGTTATGTAAAGAATTTGACAGCTAATGTCAAATTTTATGAAGACTGGCGCCGCGGGTAAGGGACTTATTCAGTTAGAAGGACTATTCTAGAACAATAGTATAATAATTATTATTTATTACGTGGTAGAACCACGCTGCAGCTATATTATGGTTGTAGCATAAATGGGTCGGCTCGACCGGGGTAAGACCATGCTCTCACAGAATACCAGCGTAAAATAGCAGCTTAATGCTGCTGTGTTTCGTATGGTGAGTGTAGAGAGCCGGAGACCCTTTTTACTGGAAGCTAGGCATTCCGTTTTAGTCCTCAGGGGTGACAACGCATCTGCATTATGATTCTTAATCGAGAATAAATTTTAGAAAAATGTGGATTGATTAATTTTCCTGCGTGAGTAAGTTGCCAAACCTCGCTTCATGCCAGTCAACACAGCGAGCAAGTGAGGTTGGCATTTCTTGCCACATTGGTATATTTATATTTTTAGGTACACATTTCCTTACAACAAGTAAACATAACAGATAACAGAGATCTAAACAAGCAATAACAATCACCAAAACAATGCATCGAGAGTCGCGCTTCCACCTGCAGCGACAAACGCGATCGTTGCATATTTCATGAGCTAAGCGAGGTTCGCCGCCGCGGGGAAATTATTTCAGTCACTACTGTAATGATCTAATGATTATGAATATAGGACGCTTATGATTTGCATACACTCCTCACTAAGCGTAAGACCACACTTGCTTGGCTATCAGCCGGTTACTTTCGTTCATTTTTCTTGTACTATTTTTGTTATGGAAAATTATTTTGTAATATTTATAGCTATAAAATAAAGTCAACAAGTTGTCGTTTACGATAGCTGCGACACAATAAAAGCTCGAAGAACCGACAACCGATGTGGAAGAATGATTTTAGAGTGGAAGTCCCGTACCGATAAGGAAAATAAAGAGCCACTAGATGGAGTTACAACCTGGTAAGACATGCAGGAAGTTAATGTGTGGTGTTTTGTGGCAATGCTGGTTTTGTGGCCTTGTAATGGGTTGTAATGATGAATGATAATGACGACAAATGAAAAAAAATATTTCTCCTTAAATATCAAATAATAATTAATCATGTATTGCAATGCTTCCAAAGGTCTTTTTAAATGACAATGACTACATATATTATTTACATTAATTGCTAAGAATGGTACTTTCTGAAATGTTTTCAAAAATAATTTTACACAGTTCGTTAATAATTAGAAATTCAGAATATTTTACGATGAGAAGGTAAAAAATAACATTATTTAAAGAAAAAAAAGAAAAATAACATGATTTATTCATTCATTCATTAATTCATTACAGCCTATAAAACTTCCTGAACAAAAGCCTCAAAGGGGGGATTTTGTCATGGTTGCTACGCTTAGCAGGCGGGTTAGCAACGCAAGATGATAGGTATTTCAAATAGTGAAATAAACGACTTTATAGTCCTAAATTTTTTCTTTCTGTATAAATTGTCAATTTTACAAAAAAGTGACATTTTATCAAAGTTAATATTATATGTATGTCAAGAATTAACCAAGACTCTCACAAAATTACAAAAAAATTAACAAATTTTAAAAAACATCTTCAGAAAATTTTTTTCGTTCTTAAAGCTGCGTAAAAAATGATGTTAATAACTGTGTTCTAGTTAGGGATACAGGTGTAGATGGTATTTATGTCTAGACTAACAACAAAATAAATATCATTTTATAGTATGTTTACTTTGTTGGAATGTTGTAATTGTAGCACTTTGCTAAGGTCTTAAGCACGCAACGATTTATATAGTATATAGTATACGATATCTAGTTAACCAGAAATATAGTTTCTATATTATAAATATTAAAATCTTTTTCATTTCTATATTAATAATTTAATTTGTTTTCCGACTGGTCTGGCTCTACGCTAATGCTTATAGTTTTGCAATGCATTTAAAATTTACATGCGACAACTCACGCAACTCTCTATTTATGGAAAATGCAGAATATATAACAACATCCATATGTTATACCAGGGTTTCTCAGAGCGGAGTACACGAACCCCTAAGCCCTAAGGGTTTGCCAGTTGATCGCAGACGGTTCGCGACAAGATTTACATACGTTATGGCGACTGACTGGCTGACTCACGCGTGTTACTAATCTTATGGTCCACGCCAGTTTTATTAGAATACTCTATGATGAACGCGCGACTAACTACCGTATGGTAGGGTACCATCAAGTAGACGATTTAATCTTTTGTCAGCCTTAACCCTAAAAATAAAAAATAAACTAAGTAAGTACTGAAGAGAGAGAAAGAGAGAACCGTGGTAGTTCAGGGGCAACGCGCTTGTGAATTTCACAGTACGCGAGCAACCCGAGTTTGATCCCGGAATCAATGAAATTATGCTTAGTTGCAATTTTAAGTACTGATTTACGACGTGCTCGCCGATGAAGAAAAAAATTGTGCGAAGATAATTATGTGAAGTTCGCAAACCTTTCCTTGCCCTAAAATCCTCTCAGAAATAAGAGTAGGCTTATACCTAACAGTGGAACGTATATAGGATCTAACTTTACTTTATATATGATTTAAATAAACATAACTGCGCGTTGTACGGCCAATTTCTGAGTATTATACGAATATTCTTTCATTCCCTGGAATATGTTTTTCAAACGTGATAGAGCCATGCTGCAGTTATATTATGGTGGTAGTACGAATGAGTCAGCTCGACGGGGTTAGGAGTACGCTCTTATAGAATTTAGCTCATAATATTAGCAGCTTAATGCTACTGTGTAGTCGTGATTGCTCCTGTGTCCTGCATCCGAACCTATCCCTTTATTAGAAATTTGTGGCTCTGGTTGAAAATTGACCACGAATATCCCACAAATCCGTCGTAATTTCAATTCGGGAGGTAGGTAAGATAAATACATGTTGGTCGATAAACTATTAAAATATGGTTTTTAATTAATAGTTCTCTAAAATTCTATTTACCGTTTTTTTAAATCTTGCTCAAAAATGTATAAAACAAATATCATAGACAAAAATTATTGCTATTAACATACAAACAGCTACATAGTTAATATTTATGTAGATTTCAGACAAGAGACACGCGTGTTCAAACAGCCAGCGGCCATGTTGACGCGTTGAAGTGACAAAAGTGCTAATTATTTATTTCACTTCTCACTATGTAATTTAAAATAGATTTTTCGTGCTTTTGGGTCAACTGTGAGCATTTGCATTTGTGGCACGCGAATGTGTAAGTGAAAGTGATTATGTTTTACTTGTATGCCTACCTCCGATGTAATTACAGCGTCACGTCAGATCGGACACTCAGGTAGGTTAGGACCGTACGTATGAGCGCTTTTGTGTTAGCGCATATGTTTTTGGTACTAGGATATCTTCTACATAGTAAATAGTTTTCGACAGTATTTTCACAATGCCTGAAATAGGTCTGGAAAATAGGCTATCTATAAAGAAACCTATCTATAAAGAATTAAATTTCAAACTATATTAATTTAACTATAATGAGACTCATACATACGGCTTTTATTTATTATTAAAATCTTTTGTGCTGTGCATATGTATTTTTGATGACTTTGTTTCATTTTATCACACGTAATTTTTGACAGAATTCCTAGTATTTCCAACCGAATTCAAAAAAGGAGGAGGTTTTCAATTCGACTGTATTTTTTAAATGTGTGTTACCTCAGAACTTTTTGGAACGAAGTTCTTTATCGGAAGGTACGAATTTGGCGGATGGGGACTAGGCGAGAAAAAGTGTAAGATTTTTCCGTCACGACCCCTTCTGACGTAGTGTAGACGGCCTTGGCGGCTATAAAGAAGCGAGATGGAATAATATCCATCTCCCTCGCACTTTTTCTTATCTTGTCATGAAAGAAATATTATTTTATTTTAAATGACAATTAGTTTATCAATAATAATATTAGGAGCGTCAGTAGTCTAATGGCAGGGCGTCGACCGCGAACTCGAATGTCGTGGGTTTGAATCCGCCATTCGACTACTGTCGTGAACCACTTCTAACACAAGCATTTAAAGCTTACCAGAAGTGGTTTAAGGAATATTAGTAATGTTTAATAGCATTAATAGTATTCAAAAAAAAAAAATTACGAAAGGAACTTCGTTCCAACTGTGTGTTCCACGACACTCACGCATGTTTTTTTCTTGGTGAACCATTTTTGATAGTATTTTTTTTATTTGAAAACAAGTGCTTCTCCTGTGGTCCCATAAAAATTTGATTAATATCTGACCAGTAGTGTTTGAGTTATCCTTAATAATGCGTATTTAATTGACTTCGACTACATTGATGATGTTCTTATTTTATTTATATTGAAGTTAGTTGAACAAAATTTTTTATTTTACCACTTGTTAGTATTTCGAGTTTCCCCTTGCGTCAAAGCCATCCGTAAATAATAATTTCGTATGTAGTTCGTTCCCAACGACGCATTAAATCGTACCGGTCGTTACTGATCGTACGGCCAACCTGAAATACCATCACCGGTCGGCTGGTCGATGAGTACTGGTCCATACAGGCAAAATTATGCCAGACGGCCGTGTACACGCGGGGCCAGCGCACTGGGCCAAAGTGTGCAACACGTATTAGATTTAGAAAGTTTATTCGTTTTTCTCTTTATCAGTCGGTAGCAGTCCTGGACATGAGCTTATCCTTTTGTAGCGGCAGATGATCGCAATACCAGACTTCTTGCGCCTTTGACGATACTGCCCCTCGCCAGTCTGGGGGTTTTACGTCAGACGTAAACGTCGTGTTCATATCATCATTATTTAAAGCGACAAAAAATAGACAACCACGGGGAATGATAAAATTATTTGACAGCAGTTGAAGTTGACTGAGATTTAATTAAAATTGCATTAATCTAAATATATTTATATGTCTTTTGAGCAAGAGACTGTTGAACAATAATGGTAGTAAACAATAATTATAACTTTTAACAAAAAGTAAAAACCGACTTCAAATTGCTAAAAAAGAAGTTATTTATTTGCTACGCTTAGGGGTGGATTCTTTTCTCCAAATTTATATGCGACCATCCTTAAATTATAACCTATTTAATGAAAAATAATCATCATAATTGGTGCACAATCTGCGAAGACATCGCGTAACATACATATAATAATTATTAAAAATTAAAAATTTTGTACAACCGACTTCAATATATATTATTTAGGATAACTCATAAACTATTAGTCAGACCTTAAACAAATTAGTTTGACCTTAAATTGACCTTAAAAAAACAAAAAGTATGAGACTACATGTGAAGCACCAGATTTTAAATAAAAAAAGAATCATCGAAATCGGTTCACGTAGAACAAAGTTATGAGTAACACACATTAAAAAAAACTAAAAAACATACAATCGAATTGAGTACCTCCTCCTTTTTGAAGTCGGCAGAAAAAACAAAAAAAAATAAACATACACTCGAAGTGAGAGCCTCCACCTTTTTGAAGTCGGTTAATATTAACACGTATTTATTTATGAACGTGTAATTTATGTAAGAAGTAAAATTAAATATTGTTTTTAATTGTACCGCCTCGCGTCGCGAATTTTAGATATAGGTACTTGCGTATTTAAAATTAGTGCTGGTCCCAAATTTAGATTTCTTTGTTTTTGATCGCAAATATACCCATTATTTAAAATGTGAATTGATATTTTTAGCCAACTATATCATTAAACTCGTTGGTTTTAAGAAATAAGCTTGTCTGGTGAGCACTCACTCGTAAGGTATTACAGGTATGCAGCTAGGTTTATCCTGGCATAGGTCTTATTTTATTTTGTTTGAGTAATTTGTTGGACGTTCATTAGCAGTTTAAAGATGGATAACACTCGATTTTATTACACAGAAATTGCAAGTGGCTTCAAGACTGGCAGTTAAACAGTCTATCTGATAATTAACTTAGTATTAAAATTACTGTAAAACAGTTTAAGTCTTTAATACGGAGATATTTACCGCTCCAGGTATCTTTAATAGTAGATTTAATAGCAATTTATACGCACATCCAGATACCGTCGACTCATTAACAAGTGGTTAACCAGCCTGCGGATGGTTTACCTTTGTTTAGGGTGACCAAGTTGACCCTTCCACTAAGACTATTTTTTTATTTATTGATGAATATTTCAGTCATTTTTGTTAGGTTTTTCTTTATTTTAGAAATATAAAATGACAGTAGCCAACAGTCCACCTAATGGTAAGTGGCTTCTGCAGCCTATTAACACCTGCAGTCAACTTGTAACAAAGAGGACTTAATAGAAATACCATAAAGTCATCTAAATCGAAATTTGTTCACTGCGGCCACTCAACGGAGATCAACCATCTGTGGATAAGTACAGGATCATAGAGCACGAGCATGGATGCAAGCACAGATGCACTATCTTTTCCCTCACTCTCAAAGTCCGATGGTACGCCAACGACCGGAGAGAGGTTAGGCGCAGGACCAACGACTTTACGTGCTTTCCGAGGCACGGGGCGGAACACCGACTTCGGGTTACTGATGCTGGTTGACTGAGAATTTATTGACAGAAAGACCCAATAATTGATTGTGGGCCAACCCTGGATTCGAATCCGGGACCATATGATCAGCAGTCCCACTTATGACCACTAGATCAACGTAGCAGTCAAAACATCAACGACGACAATCAAATATGTCAGATATCACACTGAGAGAATACTAATGTAACACATTTCGCGTCACTCGGTACTGTGTTGTATAAATAATTTCCTTAATCTGCTATTTTATTCGTTTGCAAATAATTTAGGTAAACCCACACAGTCCATGTAAGGAGTCACAGTATTCATAATACACCTACAACTATTCTTATCACTCTTGAGGACTAAAACAGAATACCTACCACCTAAAATAACCTATCCAATCTTTCAAACGTAAACTTTCGCTCGTAAACTTTCCCCAGTGTGCTGAGGAGGCTAATTGGACTAGAGACTAAGTTGCGCGGTTTCCCCGGTTTCGGGATTCCTATTACGTCTGCCTCTTTCCATGCATCCGGGAAAGAACAGCTGGAAAGAAGAGCGTTGAATATGCCCACTAGGAGGCATACTAGCGGCACGGAGAGAGATTTCAGTACCCTGTTGCTAATGCCATCGGGGCCGGGTGCTGATTTATTTTTAAGGCTTCTAATTACTTCTGTGACTTCGTCGACAGTCACAGGTTCTAGGGGGTCGCCCGCAGGTGGTAGCGCAGACTTACGCTCGACCTACGCTTCGACCTCTTTAAGGTGAGCGGGATCTGTAGATTCGCTAGAAGGAGTACATAGACTCTCTAAACTGTCAGCGAAGCATTCGGCCTTTTCAGAGTCATCAAAGGCGAGATCGGGTTTTCCTGGCCTGATGAGAGGCGGCAAAGGTGAGAATTGTTCTGCTTTCAGAGCTCGCGTCAACTGCCAGAAGGCAGTTTGCGATGGCTCGATGTCCGTCAGGAGATTATCTTTTTATACTTAGAAGCCCCTCTTACCTATTTAAAAATACAAAAAGAGTAATGCTGTATCTCTTTTTGAAGAGTAATCATCATCATCATCATCATCATTACAGTTTTTTACAAGTCGACTCCTAAACTGCTTTAAGCAATGCCAATAAACACGATCCTGAGTGAGTTATGACTTACCAGGTCGTCACTGCATCTAGTGGGGGGCTGCCACACTTCCTTACTTCGAAGACTTAGAGCCCGTATTAAAATGAAAGGTATTCAGAGACAATCTTAAGTTTAAACTCAAACTTCACAATATTAACATTTATGTAACACAGCATGACCTAGACTCAAATTTTGACATTTTAAAGTTTAATTTTAAGCTCGATAGTGTCTTAAATGACGATACATCTTCGGCCTTGTTTGCTTGAAGTTTGATGCATGTGTCTTTGGGCTGCAGTAACCGTTCACTATTAGAGTTCTGTCTAGGAGTCAGTCTGGGTAGCACATATGCCAAGTGCTTGTACTACTGTGCTTGTCTGAAGGATATAGAGAGCCAGTAGAATTATAGGTTGTGAGGCATTCCATCTTAGTCTTCGGAGGTGGTCGTGGCCTTCTTTGTTTGAAGTTGGCTGCAGGTGTCCATGGACAGCTGTAGCCACTTGCCATCAGGTCTACTATAAATTCATTTGTCACTCTATTACTAAAAATCTAAATAATAATCAATACTCCTTCTCCAGTCAGAAGTTCACAACTATACATGGTCCTCTCTCTTTGTAGGGATTTGCCTTGGTCACGTGGATGTGTCTTAGTAGGTGGAGTGATGATCGCGCCCCCAGAAGTCCCGCACAGCTTCTCTTTTCCAATTTCAAAGTGCGTGTGAAAATTGTTGACACAAATGAAATAGTTTATTTCATGCTATTGAATTATCACGTGCTCGGCGATGAAGGAAAATATCGTGAGGAAACCTGCATGTTTGAGGAATGAAATATTTCGAAGACATATGAAGTCCACCAGCACACCTTTATATATTATTATTATTACTATTATTTTAAATTCGTGGTAGAGCCATGATGCAGTTATATTAGTAGTATAGTTGTAGCACGAATGGGTTGGCTCGACCGGGGAAGGACCACGCACTCACAGAATACCAGTGTAAAATAGCAGCTTAACGCTGCTGTATTGCGTATGGTGAGTGTAGAAAATCTTAGTCCTCACGGGTAACAACGCATCTGCATTTTGATTTGTAAACGAAGATAGATGTGGATGTCTATGGGCCGCAGAAACCACTTACCATCAGGTGGACTGTGTGCTCGTTTGTCACCCTTATCCTATAAAATAAAATCAAAAAGATATTTCTCTCATAAGTCTCCATAAATATATTAACATAACATGTTTTATTAAGCCCTTATAAAACTTCAACCCCTGAATTATTTTACATGTATGTACTACGTAATGTTCTCGCTCGTACGTGCCAATGTCACGCCACTGTCAGTTATATTCTACCGAGAGACGTAATATTCACATAATGTCTGGAATACATAATTTCACTCTGTCGAGACTCGTCTCTAACAAAATTACTTTAGTTGTTCACTAAAGTTATTTTGGTGAACAAAATCTCAGAAATATTTTATTTAATAAAACTGAAGTGACAAATAGATTACAGTCCACCTGATGGTAAGTGGCTACTGCAGTCCATGGACACCTGTAGCCAAGTTCAATCAAAGAACTAAAATGGAATGCCCCACAGCCTGTAGTTATACTGCCTCACTCTAATCTTCAGATCGAAACGCAGCAGTGCAAACACTGCTACTTGGCGATAGAAATAAGTAAGAGAGTTGATACCTATCCGGACACCTATACAGAAAAGGACTACCTACTACTTAGTAAAATATAATATATGGCGAATACGCTGTATTTTGGTTGTCTCCATTTTGCGATAAGCTTTAAAACAATAACTATGACATTATGAGACGTTGGGTGAACTTGGGCTTTAAGTTTTATCTATGTAGTTCTTCAGATTTTTTCAGATTCAGTATCAATAAACGTCAAAACATCTAAATGTATTTACCAATGATAAAATATTAAGGTAGTTAAAAAACCTTAATAGGTGGAAGGGCTCTTCCTCCGCCTAAGTGTTCGTATGCGTTGACGTGCGACCACGATTCGTGGTGTGTCTTGTTTCTGCCACAAACCATACCACAAGTAAGTGAACTACACCTACTGCTGAGTATCTTTTGGGATGGGTCAGAGAGACAGTATAGTTATTGAACATGAGGTATTTTTTTACGTTGTAGAGCCATGCTGCAGCTATATTATGATTGTAACACGAATAGGTCGCCTCGACCAGCAGCGCAGCGTAAAATAGCAATTCAATGCTGCTGTATTTCGTATGGTGAGTGTAGAGAATCGGAGACCCTGTTTACTGGAAACGAGTAATGTTTACTCGATTAAGAATTAAAACGCATCTGCATTTTAATTCTTGATCGAGTATAGATGTAGTTTGTCTATGGGCCACAGTATTAACTTACCATCAGGTGGACTGTGTGCTCGTTTGTCACCCTTATTGTATATAAAATAAGTCAATCTGAGTGTTCAAGGGTGGCACTGTATCAGTCGCCTTTATTGTTTGGTTTTTTTAGCAAATGTCCATGCACTACGGTAGTTAGTTACGATCAGCTTTTTTGTTGCGCTAATATTATAAAATCCAATATTGAGATATGATTAAGGATGCTCTCCTGGTCAGAAGCGGAATTTTGCTTCCGCAAATGCGAGTAACTGCATAGGAAATATTAGCGTACGCATATACAAAGATGTCCTAGTGTCTAACTCTAAACAAATGAACAAGTGTAACCACAACATGCCATCAGACACGTAAGCCAACAATCTTAACACCAACTTCTGAAGCTGTTATATGAAAATTATTTTTAATCGTTTTAGTTCCTTGAAGTCGCCATTTTTTAATTTAATTTTATATAATGTTATTGTAAATAAGAGATTATTGTAGGATTTTTATGTTTATTTTGGAAAAGCCGTGGTAGCTCAATCTTTTACGCGAGCAACCCGGGTTCGATCCCAGCCGGCACCAAAGGAAAGTGCTGATTTACCACGTGCTCGGCAAATGGAAACCTCACCTGCATGTCTGAGAAATAAAAAAAAAATATTTTGAAGACATGTGAAGTTCGCCAACACGCAGGGCAGCGCGGCGGACATTTCCTTGCTGTAAAACCCTCTCAGAAATGAGAGAAGGCCTGTGCCCAGCAGTAGGACGTATCTAGGCTGTAACTTTTTGGTGTTTATTGTTGTTAGTTGTCTTTAAAGTAAAGTTTAAAAATCATGGTATCAATTAATAATAATAATAATAATCTTTTATTTAGGACCATGATCCATATGGGTTAGTAAGTAATTTATAAACTAAAATATGTTAGTAACAACATTAACTATTTTATATAACTTATATAACTAAATTAATTCATATACCTCTGCCCACTTCCCACTGCACCAGACCCGCAGCAGTGTATACGTGTCCAATGCTGCAGGAACGGGCAGTCTGGTTTCTCCACAATAACTCTCAGGATGCTGTTGGTGCTCCCCCGAAGAAGAGAATAAGAGTCTCTTGATGATAATTAGCAATTATTAATAGAATGTTCAAGAGAGAAAGAGAATTTAATAGGATGTAACGGTAATATACATGTAAATAATTATTTAATTCTCTCTCTGCCTTATATAAAGTGATAAATTGAAAAATTGTCGCTGTAAGGATACATTTTATTGCAATAATTGTGTGTCATTCAAGCGACAGCAGTAATTAGTGGTTGACGGAGGCAAGCCTGACATCACTGACACGTTGCGTCGAGTACCACCGTTAATATTTAAATGAGACTACACACGAGTAAGAGATTAATTACCGTGTTAAGAGTGACGTCATTATTGCATTATGAGTTAAGTATATACTTGTTAAATTATATTTTACCAAAGGTGGTTGGAGGTTGTAATACACTCACGCAACTTGTTTATTCAATATAATATGTAGATTAAAAATAATTGTAATTGAAAGTCACGTTTTAATTTTACCTCTGGTTCAGAAATAACTTGGGAAAAACCAATAAGAAACCTAGCAGAACATTGAAAACCCAGTAGTGATAATTTATACGAGCTTAAAATTTTACTTTTTAGTTTTTCTTTTTATACTACAATTTAGTTTATTAGAAAATTGACATGTTACAAATGTAATTTCAAAGAACAATAAAATTTTTGTTTTGAATCAATTTAACACCGTACAATTCAATATCTATGATTTAAGGGACTGCTGTAGAGCTTGGCACCAATTCCGATCCACTCTTTTATCGACGAAGCCGACTAATTGGCCCCTTTTTTACATTTATGTTCAGCTTTAGCATCTCGCTGAACACTTCTCTAAACTAATTATTTATAGACCACTAACTAAACCGTGTAGTGGCGGTGTAAGAATATCCACTATCCCATATCGTCCCGTGGGTGAGACGCGACGGAGGGAAACTAAAACAAAAGATGGGCAGCAGCATTTTCCTGATAAGAACTTGAAATAATAAAATAAACTGCGGTTGCCAACTTGCCTGCCAAGTGTAGCAACTATGGCAAATCCTCCCTATAAGGCAATCTATGGGAGGGGCCTGTGGTTAGCAGTGGACTTTTAAAAGTTGATAGATTCCAGCCATTGGATGGAATCTATCAACTATTGTCGTAAGTTCATAAAAAACAGGAACAGTTCAACATATTTTAACGTTTAGTATTATATGAGCAAATGGAATGTACTTCCTGGAGCCTAAGGATGTTGAGAAAATTCCACGTGAGTAGTCGCGTTGTTGCGAATAAAAACTCGTCTTATGTAATTTTCCCGGAGGCAGGAGCGAATGGACCTTGAACAGGATGTCACGTTGAGGATAAAAATAACTTCAAATCTATTTGTATTGTAAAATAAATTGTATATTTATTATTATTATTATCTATAATTAATTATTATTAATTGTAGATCCAAAATTACTGTAACATAATATTTATTACATATTGTAAGATTTAGAATTCTCAACATCATCGTGGTAGAGGTACGCTGCAGCTATATTATGGTTGTAGCACAATTGGGTCGGCTCGACCGGGGAAGGACCACACTCTCACGGAATACCAGCGTAAAATAATAGCAGAACCGAATACCCTTTGTACTGGTAATGAGGCATTACATCTTATTCCTCAGGCCTTACGTGCTTTCGAAGGCACGGGGGTGAAACACCGCTTAAATTCCTGACTCCGGGATTCGCACCTGGGACTGAATGGTCTGCAGTCGCACTTACAACCCCTAGACCAACGCTATAGTCAAATTCGAGTTCTAAAGCATACAAGTTAAATAAAGACAAAACTGCGCGGTATTTTCTGACATTTATAAAATGACAAAATGCGTCGATAGAAATGTATTCGAGAGTTACCGTTAACGAGAGTAAAATGGATGTGAGTGACAGATGACAAGTGGTGCCGCCTCGCATTTACTTTGTCATTCGCTAGTCAGTGATTCCGCTTTCGCCCGATCAAATTTCGCGCTGATTCTTGTTTGATCTTGAAATTCCTTAATATTTAATTTAACGACACATTATATTTTTTGTGGCAGCCTCGTACCGGTAAGCGAAGTGTAGGGCGGCCCCCACTAGATGGAATGACGGTCTGGTAGGAGATGCAGGAAGTCGGTGAGTGCAGGTGGCTAAGAACCGGTTGAGTTGGTAGCCCAAAATACAGGTCCTTTCTCATTTCTATGAGGGTTTTGGAGTAGAAAAAAGTCACAAGGGGTATGAGCTTTATTTTATGCTATAATATGTAATGAATAAGGCAGTCTACGGGTAGGCCTATGTTCAGCAGTGGACTTTTGACAGGCTGTTACGATTATAACGATTATGTAATAAATTACTGTCCCTAGTTAGAATAGACACGTGTCATTTTGTTATTTTATAAAAATATACGAGTACAACAGAGCACACTTTATAGGTATACTGCCGAAACGATGTTCGTTATTAGGAAAATTATAAAGAAAACACATTCCTTACTATAATTGTGGCTGAGAGATTTTAATAATATACGCTCACAACTCAATACATTATAATATAGTTGAAAACGTTGAATGCGTAATCTGAGACGACGTGTGTCCATTTTAATATAAAATAATCCAAGCAGTGTCTTTACGCCTCCACCTCGTAACGCCGGCTAATCGTCGATGAAAGTACACCGCAATTATTATTGCGGAGCTATAATGAAACGAAATACGACAGCGGGGCAATTACCCTAGCGACTGGTCCCTATAATAAACCATGACGGTACATGCCACATATAAAATAGCCCTAATAAAAAGTGAAAACACCTCACACACGTGTTTTGTTGTGTGTATGCTTATGTAGGTTTCTTTGTACTAAATGTCTTATTAGATTGAGCTGGTTTTCCGCACGAGTACCCGTGTCACATTTGATCCACACCGGTGAACCTAAAGACTACGTAACATATATACAAGATGATTATTTTTATTCGCTGTCACAATCTTTTTTTTTAACCGACTGCCCCAGATGAAGGGTAATATTTTTAAAGTAATGCATGTATATTGAATGTATATTTTTTTGAACGCTCTGTCAGATTTGTCTTAGATGTAGAAAAGGGTGTAAACGTTTTCTCTTTTCAGTAAACTTTTTAAGGCACTCGGGTTATTTGATAACTGTTTTGACGGCGTTAAACGTGCAAGACTTTTGTTACTGCGATCGGCAATTCGCCTTCCAAGAGTGGCGATTATAGCAAATGCTTCCAATGGGAACGGCCCATGCCCAGTGCTTCCCCAGTCATCATCATTATTATTATTACAGCTCATCACAAGTCCACTGGCCTCTCCTAAGAAACAAGCTGACACTTAACCAGTAGAGCCAAGTCATTCCAGCCAAAAAATAATATAATGTCTTCCAAACCGAATTTTGGTCAAGGTGGCCAGTCTCAACGAAGATTTGCCATCTGCGCAAGACAGGATTATAGTGCCTAAGTATATGTGCAAGCACAGGTGTACTCTCTATTCCTTCGGTCTCATAGTCCGATGGGTCGGTAACCCGATACGATCGGAGAGAGATCAGGCCAAACTTCCTGACTTCGGGCTGCTACTGAGAACTTCTTAACAGAAAAACCCAATAACTAATTTTGGCTGGACCTGGGATTCGAACCCGTGATCAGCAATTGCGTTTTATGACCACTAGACCAACGAGGCAGATAAAATAATAAGGTGTTGTTTAAATTATGGGAAATAATGAAAACCTAATATTTTGTCTCGCATTTCATTTTCTGTTTTTTTTTCTTACTTTAGAAACTTTCAAGAACCAGAACGATACGTCTGTAGTCTGAACTGCTACCATATGCGATCATCTCCGATAAGTAAATAAGCACATTAAAAGATATGTCACATAATCAGGACCGTGCTACATACAGGTTTCCTCACCATGAAATTATATGGGACGCCCCTTGGCTAGCTGAAGCGACAATCACAGTAAGGCAACTGGTAGCGACTGAATACGTGAAGCCGAAGGTCGAGTTAAAACTTCTTTTTAACTTCCCGCTTTGAATATTGATAATTTTTAAAAGTAGGAAGTTATAGATTTCGGTACGATTTTGAGAATAAGAGTTTTCATCAGATCTCCAAGTTTTGAAGTCCTGTTTGTGTCCTTTGAAGTATGTAAATAAAATTTTGTCGTACGATATCTTTAGAACGAATCAACCGATCGAAATGGGCGACACGGCGTTCGAATTTGTTCATTAGATTTTCAAGTCAATTGATCGAGCCGTTTCAAAGATTTTACAAAAAATAAAAACCAAAAACAAAAATTAAATAGATTTTCGAGCGTTACGCTCGAAAATAAGCGGGAAGTTCAAAGGGTGGCCTGCAGGGTCAACCGTATTTTTCTTTTAAAACTTGTGAATAGTGGACTTATATTTACTTGCATTTATATTTCATAATCATGATCATCATGATCATCATTTATAATGCGACCTTAATAAGTTTATTTATTAATTGTGTCTACATTTTAATTTTGTTATCAGTTTTTATTTGAAGCGGAAGTGAAAGCAATTATAAACAATGTTATAATGCTCAACTACAGTTTTCCTTTCTTTTGGATTTCGATTAGCTGTTGAGTAATTAGTTCGTACTTTTAATTAGACCGAAGTAAATATATACCTTTCTCTTTAAATATGGATAATATATGCTTGCGGGCTCTTATTTTCAAGACAACAAAAACTTTCTTATTGTAGTTTACAGTGAAGACAAAGTTATATTTTAGATGGACCAGAAATGAGAGGAGGCCTGTGCTTAGCTGTAGGGTGTATATGGGCTGTAACTATATATAGCTTACGTAAAGTAAGTTTCTGGTAAAGATTTTGGATATTATCATTTTATAAATAATGAAAAATATAATTTTTTACGGCATTACATGCAAAATATTAGGCTCATTTTTATAGCTTTTCACTTTTTTAACTAGCAATATCTGTTCTACTGTCTAGCTTGACAACCAAAAGAATTTATTAATATTCTGAGATTAGTTCCTTGTTTTATGTACATGTGAAGTCCTCCAACAAGCATAGGGTCAGTTCGGCGGGACTTTCTTGCCGTAAAAACCCTCTCAGAAATGAAAGGAGACTGTTTCCAGCTGTGGGATGTATATATGATATAACTTTAGCTAATTATAACTTTAGCTAATTTTAACTTTAACTCTGATAGAATTTTTCTTCTTCTTTTCATCATCAGCCTATAAAAGTCCACTGCTAAACATTAGCATCTCCTATTGTAGTAAGGATTTGCCGTAATCGGCTTGCTTGGCAGATGATTTGTAGTATGGTAGATCCATGCTGCAGCTATATCAGTAGTATAGTTGTAGCACGAATGGGTCGGCTCGACCGGGGAAGGACCACGCTCTCACAGAATACCAGCGTAAAATAGTAGCTTAACGCTGCTGTGTTTCGTATGGTGAGTGTAGAGAACTGGAGACCCCTTTTACTGGAAACGAGGCATTCTCTATCTTAGTCCTCAAGGGTGACAACGCATCTGCATTTTGATTGTTAGTTGAGTATGGATGTAGATGTCTATGAGCCACAGCAACCACTTACCATCAGGTGGACTGTGTGCTCGTTTGTCACCCTTATCGTATAAAAAAAACGTCTCGCACCTTTGACTTTGCTCCACTTCACCGGTCTGGCGTAGGCAAGGCGATTATACCGCCATCTATCGGAATACATAAGATCTAAATGGAATAATGATTTGTTATATTTAAGTTGCTAGTATCTTTATACGTGGTAGAGCCATGCTGCAGCTATATTAATAGTATAGTTGTAACACGAATGGGTCGGCTCGACCGGGGAAGGACCACGCTCTCATAGAATACCAGCGTAAAATAGCAGCTTAATGCTGCTGTGTTTCGTATGGTGAGTGTGGAGAACCGGAGACCCTTTTTACTGGAAAAGAGGTATTCTATCTTAGTCCTCACGGCTGACAACGCATCTGCATTTTAATTCGCAAACGAAGATAGATGTAGATGTCTATGGGCCACAGTAACCACTTACCATCAGGTGGACTGTGTGTTTGTTTGTCACTCTTATTCTATAAAAAAAAAACATTAAATGAAAGTAATTTTACGGATTTTATCATTTTAACTTTTAATTCCCGACATTCCGGTCACGGCGGGAACTGAGGTTTTTGACGTCCCGACGGCTACGTCAAACACCTCAGTGTCGGCTATTCAGTTTTTGATACGTCAAACATCTCAGCCCCCCCCCCCACCCCACCCCACCCCGTGATCATGGGTGCTGTAAAGCAAACTTCGGGAAAGTTTGGGGGAATTACGAAACGTCGGGAATTAAAAAGTTAAAATGAAACGCGCTGAAATCCGTATAATTAGTTTGATTTAATCTTAATTACAATTCTCCGATGCCACCTGCGACACCCATAGGATGAAATGGGTGACAGAGTCTCTTATGCCGCCATCTCACGGAAAATAATAGATTATTTTTGTATAATTAATTTTTAACACTAATAATAGCGGTCCAGTATCGTTGCGATTTGCGCGAAATTTTCTGCCTCGCACGACCGCACTGTTGTATTTACTGTCCCCAGCGGTTTCTCCGATACGACTTAAAGACCTTCAAAAAAAAGCCAACTCCTTTCTAAATGTATGTATGTATGTCTGTGTATATGTATATATATATATATGTATATGTATGTATAATATGCATATGTATGTGTGTATGTATATTTCTTTGTAACCGCCTTCGTAGTTCTATCACTGCCCTAAGGTTGACTGGCAGAGAATGCTTTTAGCATTAAGTCCGCCTTTGTTCCTGTACTTAATATGTAAGATTCAATAAAGTTTAAATAAATAAAAGGCCGGCAACGCACCTGCAATTCCCCTGGTGTTGCAGATGTTCGTGGGCGGCAGTGATCCCTTACCAACAGGTGAGCCGTATGGTCATTTGCCTTTTCTCCCATAAAAAAAAATATTTGCCATATTTTACTAAATAATGACGCGGTGAGGTTCGAAACGTTTTTAGGAACCAACTTTTAGGTATACCCCGTTGAACTCTGCCACAAACTTTACGAATTACGCAACCATTTCTCCCGCTCAGGAATTAGCAATGAGCGAATTAATTCAAAGGGGCTGTGAGCGATCGTGACCGACGTACAAATGGTGGGCAGTAGTTTTTACTTCGTTACGTGACTTGACGGCTAGTGAAATTAAAAGTGTTATTTCGTGTTACTTAAATTAGTCTAAATTCTCAGATCTCTTTATTGTGCTTACGGAAAGTTAATTGCTTAAATACTACGACTAACTGAATATTTACGTTGATGCCGTCAAGTCGATTACTTGACCATATAAGGGCAACACTCTCACAGAATGCCAACGTAAAATTGCAGCATAATACTGCTGTGTACCCTCATTTATCGGAGGCAGTCTTATGATCTTCTCGGTATTTCTTGTAGTCCATTTTAATTGACTGATTAATGTCTTAATTAATGTAGTTACGGGGAACTATTACTTAATTATTTTAATAAGATTATTACCATTGGTTTTGTAAAAAAAAATATAGGTATAAAATATCGAAAACACGATGTATGTGAAAACAAATTCCATTTTGTATGCAAATTCATTTCACAATTTATATTCGAATTAAGTGGATTATTCAATTGTTTTAATTGTTTTGTCAGTTAATAGACTAATTAACCTCAACAGATTATGACTTTACAAAAGAAAAGTTTTTGCGCGTTGTGTTTACACTCATTACTAAACCTTATTTAATTAGTACTAAAAATGTTCACTTAGTGTCTAGACTGGTAAAATGGTGCAGCTTTCAAAGACCGACTTGATACATCAGTAGTACATGGTAGAGGGTGGTTCAGTTCAACCGGGGAACGACCACGCTCTCACACAATACCAGCGTATAATAGGAGTATAATGCTGATGTGTTTCGTATAGTAAGAGTGAACGGGAGACCCTTTGTGCTGGGAACAACACATTCCCTCTTAGTTCTTAGAGGTGACATAACATTTGCATTTTGATTATAAATCTATGAAAGGTGTACGCACTCTTAAGCAGTACAGTTACAGTAATTTAGTATCAGATCGACCGTGTGCCCGTTTGTCACCCTTGCGTCTATAAAAATACGAATTAAGATACTAAGTAAGATACTAAGTACATAAAGATTATTTGCCACCTCTATTTTACGGTAACCTATATCTCATATTTAAGATAACCTGTGTCTCATGGGTTTCATATAAGGCGACAGATAGAAACAAACCAAGTGATGAACAACAACGTCTTCCTAATAACAACCTTTCAACCCTTCTGCCAAGCGTCGCAACTATGGCAAATATTCACTAAAGTGGACTTTTGGTGGGCTCTAATGAATAAATAATGTTAAGGTGTTGGTTTTTTTTAATAGAATAAGGGTAACAATCGAGCACAAAGTCCACCTGATGGTAAGTGAATGCTGTGACCCATAAACATCTACATTTATCTTCAATTAAGAATCAAAATGCAGATGAGTTGTCACCCGTGAGGACTAACATGATTGCCTTGTTACCAGGTAAAGGTTCTCTGATTCTCTACACTCACCATACGAAATACATTATACGAATACCCAGCACGTACGTTTACGTATGTATCTATAGTCGATTCTTATAATTGTTTATAAGGAACAGTCTTATTGAATAATTTGTGGTAGCGATAGTTATTGTGCTGGGAACAATTATGAATCAATGAATGGGTGATAAGAAAAGGCGTTTTGGCCCGGAAACTTTCTATAGCACTTATCTTATTGTACCCGGGACGTGAGTCCAATATTTGTTTTTGTCAACTGAAACCAGACGTTCCACTGTTTATACAAGTTTTAAGGTCGTTTTCACTTTCGTCCGTCTTACGACGGCGGGTATCGTTGAGTCCAAAACTGTTAATATTTCAAAATTACATACGATTTTTAATATAATTTTCATATTTAATTAAAAAACTGATACTACTGGAAAAATATATGGAACAGGAGTTTAAATCAAATCAAACTAAACATATTTATTGCATGACTACAGGTAAAATTAAATGAGATCTTTAGAATATGTTTTATACGTAGTAGTGCCATGCTGCAGATAGCTGCTGATAGATAAATTAGTAGTATAGTTGTAGCATGAGTAGGTTGTAGTCAAGCCGCCGAAGAAGATTAGTCAACTTTTACCATCCGTCAAGTGTAATATCCCTCTACAAGATGCAGGAGTGTACAAGCTTGATTGTGAATGTGGTCTCTCTTACATAGGATAAACAAAAAGATCCATTAAAACCCGCGTGAAAGAACATATAACTGACGTGAGGCACCGACGCTCTGGGAAGTCTGCAGTCTGTGAACATGTTCAAGATCGTCCCCGCCATTACATCAGATTTGATAGACCACAAATCCTCACAAAAGAACACCGATTCCTACCAAGGATGATACGCGAGGCTATTGAAATTAAAAAACATCCTAATTTCAATAGAGAAGATGGATGGGTGCTGCCATCTGCTTGGGATCCTATAATTAACAAAATTAAATCCAAACCCAAGCATACCACTGCAAGACTTCAAGACACTGTAAACTCATTCTGCGTAAATCGGACCAAAAATTGATATTCAAAAAACTGAAGGTAGCCGGGCTAACTATGACATTGGGACGTCAAATACCTCAGTCCCCCGTAAAGCACCCGAAACGTCGGGAATCAAAATAGTAAAATTAAACGCGATAAAATCCTTAAAAATAGTTTTATTCAATCTGATTTCTGAGAGCTATTTTGGCGTGCGGTGCAAAAACTGTAAGAGTTACACAAATATAATGTATGGTGGAATTGCTTCTCCTAAATAGTTCTACAAAAATGTCCGCGACAGTATATTTCTATCTTTTATGTGTAAGCCATAATGATGGATCACCTATGGTTTAAAGTATAATATCTACGCGGACGAGGTCGCGGGTAAAACCTAGTAAAATATAAATAATTACTAAAGTAAAGTATGGTTACACCTACGTCCCACGACTGAGGACAGGCCCCTAATTTATAGAAGGTTTGAGGATTGTTTCTGTTGATTAAAATGATAAGTACAATCAAGCATCAACTATGTAAATTACGTACGACCATAAAACTAACGATAAGCATTCTGCCGTTAATTTAATATGAAAATGAGATGCATATCGTCCGCGATTGTACAGTATTTCAAAAAACGGGACATGCGGTCGAGTATTATTTTTTAAAATTTCGATTTGACCCTATAGTAGTTTAAGAACGTGTTATTTAAAATACGTAAAAGTAAAAAAGAATTGTCGGCATTGTTAAGAAATCAAACACTCCCACCGAAAGTTAAGAGTGATTTCAAACAATGGAGCGGCCAAAAACGTCCAAAAGAATTATTAATAGGCTGTTCTTAATTCGGTTAATAATTGAATAGTATCAATAGATCTATTCTCGGGAATGTGTTGATAAATGAACGCGTTGCTGTGAACAGATAGTAATCTTTAGAGAGAATGGATGATTGTCAATACATTGTCAGTGCCGCTACCGTGTTACCCACTTGCTTCGACGCCTCATGAAAAGCTACTTAGGTACTTTCGCTATTGCAAGTAGTAGTTGTTGGCTATCTAGTTCTATCTAGCTCAAGGGAATAAAAAGGTAAAGCTAAGGTAACCTAGATAAGTAATAATAAAAAAGAAAATTATGTTGATTTTAAAATTGTTTTTTGAAATTTTCACAAAAATCACTCAAAATCGAATAGTAAGCCTTGGTTCTTTAATTTAATAAGAGCCGTGATACCACGGCTTTTGTACGTGGTAGTGCCACGCTGCAACTATAATGATTATGGTTGTAGCACGTATGGGTCGGTTCGACCGGTGAAGGACCTCGCTCTCACATAATATAAGCGTAAAGTAGCAGCTTAATGCTGCTGTGATTCGTATGGTGAATCGTAATGGTATCGAATCGGAGACCCTTTTTACTGGATACGAGGCTGAGGTATTCCATCTCAGTCCCCAGTAGCGACAACGCATTTGCATTTTGGTTCTTAATTGAGGATAAATGTAACTGTCTATGGGTGTTCCATCAGGTGGACTGTGTGCTCGTTTGTCACCCTTATCCTATAAAAAAGTGCTCGCTTTAAATTTCATAGAATACGAGAAACCAAAGTTCGATTCCCGAATTATTAAGCGGTGAAGAACAACATCGTGAAGAAATCTGCAAGTCTGAGTAATAAAAATATTTCGAAGACGTGAAGTCCACCAACACGCATTGGAGCAGGGAAGTGAACTAATTGCTATCTTAACTAATAACCCTTGCAGAAATGAGAGGAGGCCTGTGCCCAGTAGTAGAACGTATATTATAGAAGTATATAAACTGTAATTTTACTTCAAAGTGCTGTTTATGTTCGTTAATTAAGAAATGTCAATGCCACGTTTCTAAATTTGATAATTTCTGTACAGATTTAAACATTTGCGAAAGGAAATGAGCAAAGTTATAATGAAATCGTAATTGGATCTGAGACGAATAAATTATATCTTTGTCAAGAAACAGATTTATGAAATTCATGTTATGATATTATTTTTTATATTTTTAGTAAAAATAATAATTGTATTTTTACGATTCGGTATCGCAGTTTATGATACCAAACATTTTAATATAATAATTTCAATGTAGTTCTTTTAAGTAAAAGATAAAGACAGATATTTTATTCAGAAATAAGCTCTTATTTATTGAAGTAGGTAATTGGTAACATCATAATATATAACATATCGCAGTTTATGATACCAAACATTTTAATATAATAATTTCAATGTAGTTCTTTTAAGTAAAAGATAAAGACAGATATTTTATTCAGAAATAAGCTCTTATTTATTGAAGTAGGTAATTGGTAACGTCATAATATATAACATATCGCAGTTTATGATACCAAACATTTTAATATAATAATTTCAATGTAGTTCTTTTAAGTAAAAGATAAAGACAGATATTTTATTCAGAAATAAGCTCTTATTTATTGAAGTAGGTAATTGGTAACATCATAATATATAACATATCGCAGTTTATGATACCAAACATTTTAATATAATAATTTCAATGTAGTTCTTTTAAGTAAAAGATAAAGACAGATATTTTATTCAGAAATAAGCTCTTATTTATTGAAGTAGGTAATTGGTAACGTCATAATATATAACATATCGCAGTTTATGATACCAAACATTTTAATATAATAATTTCAATGTAGTTCTTTTAAGTAAAAGATAAAGACAGATATTTTATTCAGAAATAAGCTCTTATTTATTGAAGTAGGTAATTGGTAACGTCATAATATATAACATATCGCAGTTTATGATACCAAACATTTTAATATAATAATTTCAATGTAGTTCTTTTAAGTAAAAGATAAAGACAGATATTTTATTCAGAAATAAGCTTTTATTTATTGAAGTAGGTAATTGGTAACATCATAATATATAACATATCGCAGTTTATGATACCAAACATTTTAATATAATAATTTCAATGTAGTTCTTTTAAGTAAAAGATAAAGACAGATATTTTATTCAGAAATAAGCTCTTATTTATTGAAGTAGGTAATTGGTAACATCATAATATATAACATATCGCAGTTTATGATACCAAACATTTTAATATAATAATTTCAATGTAGTTTTTTTAAGTAAAAGATAAAGACAGATATTTTATTCAGAAATAAGCTTTTATTTATTGAAGTAGGTAATTGGTAACATCATAATATATAACATATCGCAGTTTATGATACCAAACATTTTAATATAATAATTTCAATGTAGTTTTTTTAAGTAAAAGATAAAGACAGATATTTTATTCAGAAATAAGCTCTTATTTATTGAAGTAGGTAATTGGTAACATCATAATATATAACATATCGCAGTTTATGATACCAAACATTTTAATATAATAATTTCAATGTAGTTTTTAAGTAAAAGATAAAGACAGATATTTTATTCAGAAATAAGCTTTTATTTATTGAAGTAGGTAATTGGTAACATACATACGTCCCACTGTTAGATATAGCCAGATATAGCTAGCTACCTTTTCATTTCTTAGAAGACGTTAGAACAAGAGTCTGTCCTCATGGAAGTTAGCTGACTTCACATCTCCTTGAAATAATTTAGATTTCAGATACGAAGGTATTTTTTTAACTGTACACAAAACACATAGTGAAGCAGTTATCACTATTTAAAGTTTCAGTTATGTTGACGGGAATCTAACTCGGGTTGATCCATATGATGTGGCGTATTATCTGTACTACGGGCAAGCCCTCAGCCGTTTAGCTACCTTGGTGACACAGCATCTATAATTAATTATCTTCTAAAGATTAATCAAGTGATCAGTTTTCCTGAGAGGTGCGTGCTAAAGTGTTTATCACATTTATGGTTTTTATTTCATCATTACAGCATATCAGTCTGTTGTTGAACATAGGCCTTCCCAAATATTGCATCATATGGGGGATATTTGCCATATTTTCCACGCTTGGCAGACGGTTTGGCAATTGCAGTATTTTATTTTCTAGTATTTATAAAAAAAACGTACTGCCCATCTCCTGACTTGTTTCCCTCTGTCGATTCTTGCGACATCCACAGAACGACGACGGTAGTGAATTTTATACAGCCACTACAGTTCATGGATTTTTTGGTCGCCGTGTAATGGCGGCGTAAGTGAATCGAGAATGATGAAGAATGAAGGCGACTATGGGAAATGACTATAGGAAAAATCTTATGGCTTTCGATAGATGGCGCCATCATACATTACAACCGCGTCCAAAGTGTGAAATTTTTGAAACTGCGTTTCAGTCTGCCAATCCGTCTGCAAATGTGGCGATCGAGTCTAATCCTCCCTACAGCAGGAGAGGCCATATCTAGTAGTGGAATTTAAGAGACTGATGAAAAAGGAAGGGATTACTTACGTTGACACAGAACGGTCTCCCTTTATATTAATTGACACACAAATAAGCACTTATTACAATAATTGATATCAAGTTATATAATACTTCTTGCTAAAAAAATCACCCATTCCGATAATGTTTTTTTTTAATTTTGTAAACGCAATTTTGGAATTTATGAAATACAATAAAAAACATGGGATACATATGCACCCAATACTTTTTTAAATTAACGATTTCTTAGATATGAATTTTTCCAATTTATTTGAGAAAAAGTGAAATTGGCTTATAAACAAATTGAACCAAATAAGCTTAGAGTTCCGCTGTTATACGAGGAATCGTTTAATTGTAAATTTTATGATTTTGCACAAATCGGATTACAGTTAACAAGTTGATCCTATAAATTACAAGTTGTTATCAAAATCTGGAAATAATCTGCAAAATCTCTCACTGATTACTTTTAAATAACTAATTTAAATATTTAAAAAAATATGGGAGATAATTTACACAGCGGAACCTTCTTTACGTCAAACAAGTGCGAGTAGGGCACCTGAGACGCGCTCACACTAATTTTTAAATAAATTAAAAATTAATGCGAAAATATTATAAAATGTCAACATGTCATTAATTTTTATAGTAGAAAGTGATTTATGTTAGATAGGCTAGACCAACACCATCTAGACGGACTTTTGTTCCCACAAATCAAACAAGACGTTTATTGCTAATAATATGGCCGTTTAACATATACGAGTAAGTATAATTGGGTTTGAATATTAATTTGGAAATTCCTTTAGAGAGTTATTATATTAGGCTTATCTCTTCTATTTATACAAAAACAACATTCCTATATGTCTTATTTTCTGTTTATAGGTATCTGTCTAGGTAGGCTTCTATCATAGTTCTACCACTATTCAGCAGCGAGTCTGTTCTAGATTTTCGGTTTTAAAAGAAAATCCCATCCCATTGCATTTCTTACTAGTGATGTAATTATGTTTTCTGTAAGTGCTATTAGCCAGTTTGCTTTTACAGCTTCATCGGACTCAGGGCTATATAAAATGGGGACTGATGATGATGGTGGTGATGGAAATGTGAATGCCGTTTATATCCGGACGTTTATTTTTCGCTGCAGTGTTCACCTATCCACACTGGTGAGAACATTTTTATTCTACGTTTGCTTGTTAGGGTTACGTATCCGAAGGGTAACCAACGGGACCCTATTCCTAAGCCTTCGCTGTCCGTCCGGCCGTCGGTCCGTCCGTCTGTCGGTCAGCGGACTGTATCTCATGATCCATAATAGGTAGACAGTTGAAATTTTCACAGAATGTTTATTTCTGTTGCCGCTATAACAACAAAAAATTAAAAATAAATTAAAATTAAAGGGGGCTCCCATACTAGAAATGTGTATTACGATAGTACGGAACCCTTCATGCGCGAGTCCGATTCGCACTTGGCCGGTTTTTTTGAAGTTTGTTAGTGTCATTTTTGAGTTGCAGTAACTACTGCGATCTTCTGCGTTACGTAAAATGTTATATGAAGAAAAAAAACTTCATTATTACGAGTACATTGTGATTTAGTTTATGAACCATTGAATTAAAAATAGCCAAAGTTTAATTTTAACGTAATAGTGAACTGTAATGTATTACATTAAAACACAAAATACATTAATATTATGTATTTAATTAAGAAATAATGTAATTGAAAAACCACAAAACAAAAGTCGTAATCTCTTAAACGCGGTCAGTCCAACTCGAAGTATGACTTACCTACTTTTGCAATTTGATAATTGGTAATTTGGCAATTTGGGAGTGGTAACCTCGCACGGGTAAGTGAAGTGTAGGACGGCTACTTACTAGATGGTGTAAAGACCTGGTAAGACATGCTTGAATTCAATGGATACAGGCTCAATACTATGTTCACTAGTGGCCTTGAGAGAGGCTGTAATTGAATATGAATTAGCATATTGAATAAGAGTGTTATATCTTATGCATATATTTAAATAAAAGACCGGAACACTGTTACTTGGCGGCAGAAATATGGTATTATGATGTGAAAGATAGGTTTTTCACGGTTGAGACGAGTATTTCACCCTCTAACCATAATATAGCTATAGCATAGGTCTACAACATAAGAAAGCATATAGAGGATTATTTTTATATGACAAAATAATGACGTTAAAATCTTCATTCGTAATAGTAACTAGGTACTTGGAGGATGCGCCGTATAGTGGTGGTGTAAGAGAATCCATTCCTTTATCATCCCATGGGAATCCTAAGAGGCGGCGGAGGGCAATGAAACAGATAGGCAGTATGCTACACTCTCTGCTCCTGATATTTTTTTATAGAATAAGGGTGACAAAAGAACATTAGTCCAGTTGGTGGAGCGATTTGTCTGGTTAATTCCGGTAACGAACGAGACTCTAGCTTGCTAATTAGGCGTCTTCATTTAGGTGGCGTGGCTTCGGTCGCGCAACTCACTGGCGACGTATTAAAATTCTTCTTAGAGGGACCGGCGGCTTCGAGCCGCACGAGATTGAGCAATAATAGGTCTGTGATGGTATATGGATACTGTAGCCTATAGACATCTACGTCTATTCCCGATTGAGAATCATAATACAGATGCGTTATCACCCCTGAGGACTAAGATGGAATGCCTCGTTTCCAGTAAAAAGCCTCTCTGGTTCTCTACAGTTAACACCATACGAAACACAGCAATATTGATCTGCTATTTAACGTTGGTATTCTGTGAGATTGTGGTTCTTCCTCGGTCAAGCCAACCCTTATAAGCTACAACCATAATACAGCTGCAGCATGTCTCTACTACATGTTAAAATAATAAAAATTACTCAACCAGGTTTATGTTCAGCAGTGGATTTTGACAGGCTGTAATAATGAATGAATGTATGAATCACTCAAAGCATTGATTAAAAGGTTTTTAATGATTTTTCTTTTAGTGATACTGTTTTGTGATATATGCTAGAAAATAATCCCCTACGATATCAACTGTATCATAGCAAATCATTTTAAAACGTATTTGAAAACAATACAAAACAACACCGTGACAAAACGGGACGTGTTGCTAACAATATTTGCCGCCGGGAAACTTTGGTGCTTTTAGAAACACAAAATATTAAATAACGTTACTTATTTGAAAATAAATTTCATTCAAAATTCGTCGCCAAACCAGTAAAATATTCGAACAGTTTACAACTATTAAGAACCTAAGTTTGAATATCGTTTGTGAATACTTGAATAGGTTAAGATAAAGATTTTAGTATATATGTACGTAACTGGAAATTTATAACAGAAGTTTTATACGAAACGAAAACTTCATCATAGATTTGATTACCCAATAATAAACTTGAAATTGCTTTTATTATAAGTTTTGCTTACTAAATTAAGCACAACTCAGTCCGTCTGACTGTCACAGGGATTTTCTCTGTGAATGTTTCACGTAGATGATTTAAAATTAGAACATTTATAAAGTGCGTTTCAACAAATACAGATATGTGGTTTTGAATTATCTCAATTTTGGGTAAAAGATATTTTAGGAGATGTAAGAGAAGTTGAAAAGCAAACTGATCATCGGAACACTTCTTTTAAATTGCATGCACTTGATAATTTTTAATTGCTATATTACGTTAATAAATTAACTATTGGTTAGAATTAACATACAAAACCAAAAAAGATAAACTTCGGTATGGATGGGGCTTGATTTTATTTCAGGGCTGGTTTTTTTTCCGCCTGAAACAGATACTTTTTTTACTGGGAATGAGGCATTACATCAAAGTTCTCAGGGGAGACCGCACCCGCATTTTAATTCTTCATCGAGGATAGACGTAGCTTTCTAGAAACCATGCACTTACCATCAGGTTGACTCATTTTTCACCTTTATTTTTTTTTCAAATCAATGAACATGCATCTGCTACTGAAAAGAGATCATTATGTTGTAGTCGAATTGTTTATTATAGCAACCGCGGTGTACCCGTGACGAATTTTACGGGATCCGGTATCAGCTTTACATTCATCAATACTTTTCTTCTTGTTGTCATTGCATTAGAACTAAATTTCCCGGCCCATAATAAAACCATAAGATATTTGCTTCAAATTAGTTTTAAAATAAAAAAAAATATAAACTAAATGTAAGGAATTTTTAAGCGACTCCGCAAAGAGAAGATTTTTAAACTACTGATTCATTATTTATTAATTAATGTATCATAGAAACCGACCGTTTTCACAATGCGGTATTTTTATATTTAAACTAGCGACTAACTCCGGCTTCACCTGGGTAGGATCTATTATTGGGGCATTATTTAGATTTAAGATATTATCAGAAGCCATTTATTTTAATATTAAAAAAATCTCCAAGTTTTTTAGATAAAATATAGCCTTAAATTAAAAAATATTATTCATGATTTCATGGCATGCAAATAATGGTTATTTCTGTGGACACTCAATGTCGTTTAAGTTTACGAATACAAGCAGCTATGAATCATTAGCTTCGTAAACTCTCACGCCTGTCACCCCGAGGGCATGGCCGAGATTACGAACTTCCATCAATATATGGCCCATTTTGTCGATAAACCACCGACTAGAGAGTTCCTTACTGACTCTGCCGAGATTCTTTCTTTATCTTTACATATATATAAAATTGAAGTGTCTGTCTGTTATATTAAAATAACTGGCTTCTAACCTATATAGCCTAATAAATTCCTTTAGCTCATGGGTTATTTGCATGCTATTAAGACATAAATAATCATTTTTTAAATTTTATCTGTCTTTCTTTCTGTCTGTCTGTCCGGGCTAATCTTCGGAATTGCTAAACCGATTGTGATGAAACTTTATGAACAGATAGAGAGCAATGTCAGGAGGGATCTAGGCTATATTTTATCCGAAAATTTCAAGATATGTTTTGAATAAAAACGAAAAATTTATAAAATAAATGAATTTCGATTATCTTATACTTAGTAACGCCACATTAATACTCCTATCTGGCATGCCAAATCTCTGCCAATTTTCAAATCCTTAGTTACTGAGCACCATCTGTCGTCACTAGTACGTCATACTATTTTTGAAGTAACACTTCTTTAGAATCGTTGTGATTTGAAACTCGATGAAACGAAAAAGCAACACTAAAAAGAGACAAACATATACTCGTACATCTATAGGATTTAGATTGCAAGAGAATAAGATACTATAGAATACAGTCTACAGAGTTTCCTATTATCTCGGTCTCCTTTTCTGAAGGTTTAGCTTCTACCGCGTGTGAACTGCACACATGTTTTTTTTTCTTTTTATATGTAGGTGTAGTATATGCATCTACTAAAACATTTTACTGTGCATTTTATGTAGAATTTTCATTTTAAAATATGTAGATATATCTGTATATAACTTATATTTTTGTAGTTTATTGTTTAATCTAACTAATGAATTATTCATTTATAATTAATGTACACCTCCGTCCTTACGTATATTGATATGGTCGCCCATTGTACAAGAGATTTAATACACTTTTATTAAATCTCTTGTACAAGGGGCGTCTTGTTAAATTCTTTTCTTTTTCTGTAAATTGTTATGATGTACAATAAAGTTATATTTATTAATATGTTAGGAGTATTAATATAGTATTCTCATGTGGTTATATATTTATTCATTGAATAAATATATAAAAGAAAATTATAAATATACACAAAAATACATTAAATATAGTAAAATAAATAAATAAAAACCCAACCAGATGAGCCCTCGGCAGGGGAGACCGAGAAAGAAACCGGCGGACGATGCGGGCGGTATCGAGGAACACCGCCTTCTGTATTTGAGTTATTTTTTTTATAGAATAGGGTGACAAACGAGCACACAGTCCACCTGATGGTAAGTGGTTGCTGTGGCTCATAGACATCTACATCTATCTTCGTTTGCGAATTTAAATGCAGATGCGTTGTCAGCCGTGAGGACTAAGATGGAATGCCTCTTTTCCAGTAAAAAGGGTCTCCGGTTCTCTACACTCACCATACGAAACACAGCAGCATTAAGCTGCTATTTTACGCTGGTATTCTGTGAGAGCGTGGTCCTTCCCCGGTCGAGCCGACCCATTCGTGCTACAACTATACTATTAATATAGCAACAGCATGGCTCTACCACGTAAAATATTATTATTAGAGTATTCTTATACATCCTATTCAGGCGAAGCCGGGGCAGGTCACC
Source organism: Parnassius orleans (assembly GCA_029286625.1). Lineage (NCBI taxonomy): Eukaryota > Metazoa > Arthropoda > Insecta > Lepidoptera > Papilionidae > Parnassius > Parnassius orleans. The sequence continues at coordinate 3,372,842 of JAGSMP010000137.1, forward strand.
AGTAACTAATGTAAATAATACTCAAATATGTATTGAATTAATACGTATTCTGCATCACCCACAAATGTTTATACAACGGTTAACTAGAAAGTAAGCAAACACGCATTATCCTCAAGACGAATCACTTACAGGAAGCCTTTGATGGTTGGAAGTCATCAAATTTAATTTGACATTTGATATTGACGGAACGTTGGAGAGAAAACCGATTTAATTTTACTAAATATGTTTATTCAGGATCAGTGCGGTAAAATTTATGTACTTTATGTAATATAGGAGAGGTATTTTAGTGGGAACAATGTTTATTTGGGATCAAAAGACAAAAGACGAATTCAAAGCTAAATTTACATACGTAATCTTATCGAATGGTTAAAAGTATCCAAAATTCAACGTAGAAATTTTTGCGGTAGTCATGTTGCAGCTATATTGTGGTTGTGGTCAGCTAGAACGGGGAAGGATCACGCTCTAACAGAATACTAGCGTAAAATAGCAGTTTATAACGTAGATAACTAAAGATCATTTTTACTGGTTACAAGGCAGGTTGATTCTTAATGGAGGATAGATGTTGGTTGCCTATGGGCTGCAGCATCCACTTACCATTAGGATGACTGTGTGTTCATTTGTCACTCTTATTCTATAAAAAAAACATTTCTATATTATATTTGCGAGGGGCGTACCATCAAATATAGATTATTAGATCGTAAATTATCTTTTTAAATATAATTTGACAGGGGTACATATACGTGGGTGTCGTACGAGGCGACAGAAGTAAACAAGCCAGAATGACGATGGGTAGCAGAGTCTTCTAATAACAATTAACAACTACAAAATAAAAATAAAAACTGCGGTCGCCACCCCGCCTGCCAAGCGAGGCAACTATGGTAACCCTTACGAGGCAATCTATGGGAAACCCTATGTTCTACAGTAGACTTTGATAGGCTGTACTAGAATAAATTAACTATATACATAACCTAACATATTTCTGCACAGATTGTACAGTTTAAGGACGCTGCATTAATCTTAAATAATATAATCACTTGAGCGTCTGCTGCTGATCGGGTAACTTCTGAACGACGTGACCGATTGAGGTCATATTCTCACAATATATTTGTTTATTTATTTATTTATTTATTCATTGGGTCTACCAGCGATTTTACAATACATACGTTACATACATTTCTTAAAGTATTATTACTATATTACTTGCACAGAGTATGTAAAATCATTTAAAGGTAAACACTACATGCTATTTTTGCTAGTATTACTGTATAAATCTGAAAGTGAGTTAATAACAGAAACAAACCAAAACCAGAAACAAACAAAAAAAAATACATTAGTAATTTTGGTAAAAGCCTGTAAAACCTTATCAATTTAAACAGTTTCAAAAGAGATTTAATCAAACTAATAATAAGTTTTTCGATTAAAATTACAACCAATTTTAATAATTATCATAATCTAACCCAACTAATACATAAGTTTTGTTGAGTCGCTAGTTCATAGCTATGCTAAAATGCAATAGGTGGCGCTGTATACAAGTTATTAACCAATATTTATGGACCATATATTTATGACCCTATATTTATGGACCAAAATGTATAATAATAATAAAAATAATAAAAAGCGTAGGAAGTGACGGCCTCGGCAAAACTGAAGGTGCAAAGGCTCGCTTGTGCACATGGCCTCACCATGAAACGGTGCCGGGGCTAGGCGTCTCCCGTTAACTGACGCCCATTACATGAATGATGGAATTGAGGAATACGCGCAAAGGGCCGCTGCCTGGAGGTCGGCAGGGCGCGTTGGAGCTAGCGCTTGACGCGACAGCATGCGAACCGCCAGCCGAGCAAGAGGAGCTGCACGAACACCCAGCAGCCTCGCATCCATCATCCTCACCAGCTGGCTTGGTGTCAGCAGGGTCTTTGCGGGACCAGCAATCAGCACCCGCCACTGGTAGAGTACGCCGCATGCGATGGACAATGCAAATGAACAGCAACGCATTGTGGGCGTATTTTAGGCGAAAGGGGAGAAGTAGGAGGTTTTGCGTACCGGGCGAGGATGCATCGACTTTTGCTGAGCTGGAGCCATCTATAACTGCCACCTAGCAAAACCTGGCAGAGAGTTCGGTATATCTTGCGTTTAAACATATTTGATGGCACCGAACTCGAACGGCTACGACGTGAGGCTGTTTCATCGGATGAAAATACTACGGCTGAGAATGCGGTGCCACAAGTTGCAGAGCACATGTGGATGCCGCCGTGAATCCCCAGTTGTGGTTGATTCAGACGATGATGAAACAGTCGCCCAGGAACTAGAACTAGAGCAAACGAGGAGTACATCGGAAGAGGCGATTGTGGAAACGCAGTACGCCTCTCGAAAATCGACCGCGACTTCCCTGCATAACCCCAAGCAAGCGGAATTGGGCTGTCGTGAGGGCTTTAAACCCAATGCTGGTGACCTATTTGAAGTTAGCCGGGACCTTGCGAGACGGAATCAATTCTTTTGGCGCCGCACTGGCAGTATGCCGTATTATTGGCGCAAGCTTCCCACGGTTGGACGTACTACTAGACAAAGTAGTGCCATCCCAGCCTGGAGAATAAGAATTGAGGAACGTATCGCAAAGGCTAGGCCCTTATCGGCAGACTGATATGTTTCAGGTCAGGCAATAACAGGCAAGATTGTGCGCTCCGTCAGAATGGCGTTTGCTCGGACAAATGTCAATTTGTGCCAGCCTTATAAAACGCAAAACTGACGGAGCGCATAGACGAACTGAAGCAGAGAATAGCTGCTTCATCACATCATCACATCATCACTACAGCCCTTCACAAGTCCACTGCTGAACATAGGCCTCCCCAAGGAATGCCACAGCACGGTCCTGAGCCACCCGCATCCATCGACTTCCTGCATGTCTTACCAGGTCGTCACCCATCTAGTGGGGACGCCCCACACTTCGTCCGCCGGTACGAGGCCGCCACTGAGAACCTTTTTCCCCATCGGTTGTCGGTTCTTCGAGCTATATGGCGGCCCATTGCCACTTCAGCTTACTAATCTGTTGGGCTATGTCGGTCACTCTGGTTCTACTGCGGATATCCTCATTTCTAAGTTTATCACGCAGTGAGACCCCGAGCATAGCTCCTCCATAGCTCGCTGAGCGACCTTGAGCTTCCTCATCCGGCCAGCAGTGAAGGACCACGTCTCAGTTCCGTAGGTCATCACTGGCAACACGCACTGGTTGTACAGCCTCGTTTTCAAGTTTTGAGGTATACCTGACGAGAAGATGTGCCGTAATTTCCCGAACGCTGCCCAGCCGAGTTGAATCCGTCGATTGACCTCTCGGTCGAAGTTGGACTTACCTAGTCGGACTATTTGTCCCAGGTAAACATATTCGTCAACAATCTCGAGCTTAGTGCTCCCAACAACTACCGGCATAGGTGTGACATGGACATTAAACATGATCTTTGTTTTGTCCATGTTCATCTTAAGACCTATTCGTTGGGAGGCACTATTGAGGTCATTGAGCATAGTGCTTAGGTCCTCCAGCGATTCTGCCATAAGGACTATATCATCGGCAAATCGAAGGTGAGTGATGTACTCGCCATTGATGTTAATGCCGTATCCTTTCCAGTCCAGAAGCTTGAAAACGTCTTCCAATGCAGCGGTGAAGAGTTTCGGGGATATAACGTCACCCTGTCTTACACCTCTCTGCAGTTGGATAGGTTTTGTACTCTGGTTCTGTACTCGGATAGCCATCGTGGCCCTACTGTACAAGCACTTCAGCACTTCGATATACCGACAGTCAACTTGGCACCGCTGAAGGGACTGCAGCACCGCCCAAATTTCGACGGAATCAAAGGCTTTCTCATAGTCCACATACGCCAGACATAGTGGCAAATTGTACTCCTCGGACTTCTGTACAATTTGCCGAAGGGTATGTGGTCTATGGTGCTAAAGCCTTTCGGAAACCGGCTTGTTCGGGAGGCTGGAAGTCGTCGAGTCTGCGTGCGAGACGATTCGTAATGTCTCTCGAAAACAGCACGTAGACGCGGCTCAGAAGGGAAATCGGTCTGTAGTTCTTCAAGAGAGCGTTGTCGCCTTTCTTGAAGAACAAGACCACCGCACTTCTGCTCCACGCCTCCGGTGTAGTGCCACCATGTAGGACGGAATTAAAGAGCTTCTGAAGGACTTCAAGCACCGGTTTTCCACCCGCTTCAGAAGCTCCGCTGTAATTCCATCCTCGCCTGGGGCCTTGCCGTTTTAAGGTGCTGGAGAGCCATTCTAATCTCGCTCAGACTGACGTCCGGGATATCATCGGAATAGTGTCGGATAAGACTCGCTGCTTGGGGAAAGCGGATTTGCCGATATACCGAGAGGTCGACACGGTTCAACCAGAACCGTATCTTCCAGAGTGATCAGGAGAGGCTCTATGAATCATTGGAGCGACCAATGGTACGTGGAACGGGCCCAGCACCGAATCAGGCCGACACTGTCGCATTCTGACGCGGCCTGTGGCCAGACCCCGTAAACCACAGCGAGGGCCCTTGGACGGAAGTTGTTGCGAGTAAGTGTGCGAGTGTTACGCCCATGGCCCCGTCATCATAACGCCGGATGACGTGGCTGAGGCGGTCCGTCCCCGAACTGCAAAAGTCCGGGACTCGACGGGCTGCATCACTACTGGCTGAAGGGGTTCGTGGTTTGTCACGCTGTACTCGCCCGACAGTTTCAAGAGGTTATCGACTAAAAGTCACTACCAAGCCTCTTCACACACACAGACACACACACACGCACGCACGCACGCACGCACGCACGCACGCACGCATGCACGCACGCACGCACGTAATAACACAAAAAAAATCACAAAATCTGGACCTCATAGATGGATAGCTATGGTTGGGTTATTAATATATTACGCTATAAAATACAAAGTGAATTCGAAATGAAGCGCACAGTTCCACCTACCGGAAAGGTCAGAACAACGTCTGCCGGGTTAGTGAGTTTTGTATCATATGATTCATAACTGTTAAGTTTTCTTAATGCTTTTATCTGTATTGTGTGGGATGTTGGCTATGAAAAAATATTACTTTCTTTTATATTATCTAAATCTAAATGGACTGGGTCGCACCGTGAACAAATGACATTTACTTTGAATGGACCAATTACCAATTCACTTTCAAAAACTTTATGAATGACTATGAATGAGGTTAAACCAATGATTTGGAATGGAGTTGGTATATTAAAAAGTATTAAGAACTACTTCGTTAAATTTTATTTAAGAAGACCGTTTGTTACTATTAAAATCATTACAGACTATTAGAAGTCCATTGTTGAACATCTGCTTGCCAATGACTGCCCAATCCTGCTGCTGACTGTATGTATAATAACTGCCCCATCTGATTTCCCAATGATCTGTCTCATAGGAGGAATATATTCGTACATGCAATAGCTGCAACGCTTGGCAGACGGGTTGGCAATGTGGGATGGCAATCGCAATTTTTTTAATTATTTCAGTTTCTGTTTGTTGCCTTTTATGACACCCTGCTATTGAAGTAAATTAAAATAGACTATGGAAGCAGGTTTTAGGCTTTTGTTTGTAGTTTAAACCTAGTGAGTCAATCATCAACAAATCCTTGACTAAATTGGAATGGAGTCATAATCATACTTATTTTTTGTTATTAAATGGCCAAGCGAAGCGCTGTTTCTGTAGTCCAATTCTTCTTAGACTTAAAAAGTTAGCTCGTAAAAGTCCATTGCTAGACATGTGCTCTTCCATTATAAGGAGAATTTTTCAATCTGTTGAAATCGGACCAGACGAATAGCATCTTTTACGCTGCTCTCCGTTTCTGTTCTGGTTATTTTACTCCGTGCTTTCACTAGGTGATGATACCGTCAGTCATTGGAGACCATTAGATTTTTCTGATATGCTCATATCAATGCTCCTGCTGCTGCAATACCTCTTCAAATTAAAGGCATTTAATCGGGAGTGGGATATTTATTGAGAGTAATTTTTTTATTATGCGGCATCAAAAAAACCCACCTTTTTTTTAACCCACTTCAAAAAGGAGGAGGTTCTCAATTCGTGTGTATGTTTTTTTTTCGTATGTATGTTATGCGATCTCTTCGCAGATTGTGAACCAATTTTGATGATTGTTTTTTTTTATTAAATAAGTTATACTTCAAGGGTGGTATAAATTTGGAGAAAAATTCCACACTAGCATTTAACGCATTTATTGCATTTCACGATATGTGATTAAAACGAATAGCAAAACCAATATTTTACACAACCTAGAATTCCTTACAGAGGTGCACCGTCATGCTAGTGGTATGGACGTAGGTGGGATATCATCGGAATAGTGTCGGATAAGACTCGCTCTTGGATCGTTACTCCACACGCGTGTGGCTCCAACGATGATGTGTACAGCTGCCCATAGAACCTCTCAATCTCACTCAAAATCTCAGGTGTCCCGGAAACGACGCTGCCACACTCGGTCTTCAGCTTCGACAGTTGGCTCTTTCTGGCAGACAGATCTCTGGCAAAGACTTTGGAGCCCTGGTTCCGCTCGATCGCTTCTTCAATACGAGCTGTATTGATTGCAGAAAGTCCCGCCGCATGCATTTGGAATCTGTCTGTTCAGTTGCCTGTATGCTATCAAATCTACTGAAGATTGCAGCTTCATTTCCGTCTAACAATATAAGATTAAGAGTGTGATCGGAGAGTTTTGTGTTCTTCTGCGGTCTTACAAAACTTAGCTCCGACCGCATGGAAAGTTTCCACGAGCTTGTCATTCATATCGTCCACTGCATTGCAATCTTCTAGGCACTGAAAACGGTTTTGTAACTCGAGCTGAAAGGTTTCGGGACTTTGGATTAGAGCACGAGGGGACGGGCGTTGACTTCATTAGACACCTCAACTTAACGTTTAGGTTCAGTGTGCCTCACTGGTCTTGATCGCTACCAGTTTTCACCCTCGCGATCACTGAGACATCACTGAACAGTTGGCGTCTAGTCGTCATAATGAAGTCAATCTCATTTTTGTCGAACCGTCGGGGCTCGACCAGGTCCACTTCCTGTGGGGCCGCTTCTGGAAAAGTTCATCATAAAGAGTCCTCTTTCTCCATGAAGTCGGCTGCTATTGCTGGGTTCCGTTGCTAATCCGAATTTCCTACTTTCAGCTCACCGTTCTCTCTTGTGCCTAGCTTTGCGTTGAAGTCTCCATTAACACCGTATAGTGGGTTTTAGAGGAATGCATGGCTCTAGAGATATCCTCATACATTCCTCCACCTCCTCATCGGGGTGTGCCGAAGTTGGTGCGTAAACCTGTATGACCTTCAGCGAATACCGTTTGGTGATTCTGAGTATAAGGTACGCAACCCTCGTCGACACACTCCAATTTTAACGTTGTTAACGAGAGACTTGTGGACGATAAATCACACCTCCTTGGGACAGATGGTCGCCCTCCGGTGATAGAACAAGTTGCCGGATTCGAGGATTACCGTGTCCTCCCCTCTCTTCGGACCTCGGATAATCCTATAATATTCCAGCGCAACTTGTCTATCTCTTCTTCCAGCTCCAGGATCTTCTCAGTCCTCAGAGTGCGTGCGTTATAAGTTGCCAGGTCGAGTCGTCGTAGGTGGCAAACCTCCACCGAGATTCTTAGCACCCCTGCCCGCCGTTACCATGGTCGCCACCGTAGCCAGGAATAGCGGGGCCGCCGGGACTGGGGGCCGTTTCTTCGTAACTTTCTTCATTGGGGATATTGCCGTAGTTGCCACGCTTGGCGAGCGGGTTGGCAACCGCAGTTTTTATTATTTGCTGTTATCAGAAAGATGCTGCTGCCCATCTTCTGCCTCAGTTTCCTCTGTCGCCTCTTGACACCCACGGGAAGATATGGGGTAGTGGGTATTCTAACCCGCCTACACGGGGAAAGAATTTGGTGATATACCGAGAGGTCGACATGGTTCAACCAGAATTGTCTCTTCCAGAGTGATCAGAAGAGGCTCTATGAATCATTGGAGACACCAATGGTATGTGGAACGGGCCCAGCACCGAATTAGGTCGACACTGTCGCATTCTGGCGCGGCCTGTAGCCAGAGCCCGTAAACCACAGCGAGGGCCCTTGGACGGAAGTTGTGGCGAGTCAGTTTGCGAGTGTTACACCCATGGACCCCGTCATTATAACGCCGGATGACGTAACTGAGGCGGTCCGTAGGGCCACGAACTGCAAAAGTCTGGGACTCGACTGGCTGAAGGGGTTCGTGGTGTGTCACACTGTTCTCGCCCGACAGTTTCAAGAGGCTCAACCAAAAGTCACTACCAAGCCTCTTCACTACTGGAATCACTCATTTGGTTCCTAAAGACCGGATTCCACAAACCTGAGCAAATACGGGCGGCACTACGTATCTACCCACCATATATAAGACACTGACATCCATTTCGAGTACGCGAATCATTCGTCACCTGGACTTAAATCAGGTGATGTCGTGTGCTCAAAATGGATGTCGGGCGATGGTCGTGAATCAAGGAACCACCTCATTGACGCGGTCATTGGCGAAGTGGTGAAATGCAACCGTCGGAACTTCTCCGCCGCCTGGATTAGACTATAGAAAGGCATTCGACCCGGTGCCCCATACATGGCTAAAGAGGGTCCTCGAGCTGTACAAGGTTGACTGTACAGTTAGAGACTCCTCGAGCAGTGTATGGGGCAGTGAGTACAACCTTTGTCATCTAGGCGAGCGGATGACGGATATGGAAAGCCGCATAAGGGTAAGAAGGGGTATCTTCCAGGGCGATTGTTTGAGTCCAATCTGGTTTTGCCTCTCCTGAACCCTCTCAGTACCTTACTGGAGGATTCAGGAAGGGATTTCAGCTTCGGAAATTAGGTACAAAGTGACCCACCTTTTCTATATGGATGATGTCATGTTATTCGCCTCCAGTCGCTCCCATCTTATGGAATTGCTAAACATCACTTGTGATTTTAGTAATTCTATTAAAATGGAGCTGGGGTGCATAAGTGTGCAGTCCTCCATGTTGAAAAGGAAGGGTTGTTAACTCTGAGGGCATAGACTTAGCTATGCCCATCAACTTAAGGACCCTTTCCGAGGCTGAAACATACCGATACCTGGGTATTTCACAGAACATCGGTATCGATGAGGCGGGTATGAAACAGTCAGTTTGCGATGTGTTTTATGCGCGCTTGACTAAAGTACTTAACAGCCTTTTGTCCAGTGTGAATAAGACACACGCATATAACGGTTGGGTCATGCCTGTTCTCATGTATACTTTTGGCATACTTAGGTGGACTCAAACTGAACTTAACGCCCTGGATAGAAAAGGCCGCAATACTATGATGATGTGCGGGCCTCGCAGAACATGCCTGAAGCGCTGCAGAAGCGGGGTAGCCCCAAAAGTACTCTAAATGCGTTGTTAATTGCACCTTTAATGCTTTATACGCCCTTTGTGTGTAGTCGACTCAGAGGAGCACGAATAGAAAGACTGGCAATATGCTTTAAAAAGCGTTATTTTAACGGCACTACTGCATCGTGCAAACCTACGGGCCAACATACTACGGGTCGCTAAAGCCCTACGCTCCCTCTTCATGTCCATTTCATCACGCAAATCGTCGGTCACGTAGTGTCCCAAGTATCTGAATTGTGATACCCTCGATAAAGCAGTGTTGTAGAGTCTGATAGGTGGTATGCACTTAGGTCTCTTGTTATTAGCTTTAAACAACACAACCTCACTTTTCTTTATATTATAAAGAAGGCCGTGTTCATTTGCATAAGCCTCACAGATTCCCAGAAGCTTTTTGAACGCACTGACCGAGGGACTCAGCAACACCACATATGATTAGGTGGACTGTGTGCTCGCTTGTCACGCTTATCCTATTTAAAAAAATTAAACACATAAAGCCGGTCAGGTATCGGAGCCAAAACATATCGTCATATTGTTGTGTTGCAACTAGTATACATACATTTATAACGTGTTAGTTATCTTATATCGATGTGGGAAGGATTTTCTGCTGCTCACAAGAATTTATTGTAATTAAAACGGTAGTATAAGTAGATGAGGCGAGCTTTCCTTAATTTGAATCAACTTTGCCTTTGAGTCAGCGTGCTTGTATTTCATTGGAATACGGAAATTCTTAAGAAATTGTATTCATTTTAAAATGCTTTATTACCCTCAGTTACGGTAGGTGAAAAGTTACCGCGTCTCCGCAGACAACCCTGTCAGTAGGCGACAGGGTAAGTAAGCAAATATGCTGGCGCAACCGGCCCGGTTGCATTTTGCATTGCTACCAGCTGATGATACACACGGTTCAGAACATTATCGAGCAAATTACAATATTAATTTAAGCTTTCAATGCCTCTTATTTTAATGAAGGAACTAGAACTTTCTTTTATATAGATTAGCTTACCTGCAAAAAGCTTAATCATTTCGAATTGAATGGATTAATAATTTATTAATAGGTTTGTGTGGTGGCGGCTTAAGAGAATACATCACCCTATTTCGTCCAATAGGGGGGATAACCGTCTTGTATACACCGGACGTAAAATACCCAGACAGGCGACGGGAAGTAGCGTTAAAGGCTCGAGACGTCTGGTATTGAGATTGTCAATCCTCCTGCCAAGCGTGACGATTAAGCCAAATCATCTATAATGATGATAATAATAATAACTGACGTGACTGGGACTCCGTGACGGACCGCTCCGGCTCGAATAGAATAGAATAGAATAGAATAGAATCATTTTTTATTCAATATAGATTACAGTACATAATACTTATTGAAAGTCATTTTTACTATTACCACTGGTTCGCAAAAACCTCTGTCCTGAAGAACCAGCAAGAAACCCAGCGGGACTTTTTGCAGAAGGCGGTGCTCCTCGATACCGCCCGCATCGACCGCCTGTTTCTTTCCCTTTCCCCCCTAAGCCTCGGCCGTTTGGTCTTTCCTGCCGAGGACTTCCATCTGATTAGGTTTTTATTTATTTATGTTTTATTTATTTATTTTTATTTATTTAATGTATATTTACCATTTTCTTTTATATATTTATTTAGCCCAACTAGATGATAATACATGTATCTATTTATACAACGGGAGTAGCCCATGTCCAGGGGTGCACTTTTACGGACTGTTATAGAAGAAGGTTCTCAGTAATTTTCTACACATTATTTAATGTTGATAAGGTCCACGTCTCCATATTTCATTTGAACAAGAGCATTAATTGGCTTTCTCACGGAAATATTAGTTTAACGACAATTTTCGTTATATATCGCAAAGGCCTTAGTATATGTATCGCTGGTGTTGCCCGCGTATAACCGCCCATTCCATCAGATGGACTTTGACATATATCCTGATTCCTGATATCAACTCAAAATTATGTATAACTGCGGTTTCCAAACAGACTACCAACCGTGGCATCTATGGTAAAATATGTGATAATCTATGGAGGAGGCCTAGTCAGAAGCAGTAGGCTGTAATGGTTGGATAGAATGAATGGCTATGAAAACTATGGATATTCGTGTCATTTCTTCAGAGCAGTGTGTCCAATAGCCATCGGCGTCATCTGACGAGCGGCGCGCATCAGATAACGTGCTACAAGCTTCAGCAGAGCTATGCGGAGGTTACTGTGCTTAGTGGCTGAAGATAACTATCGCAACGCTTCATGACTCACTAGCGACATGAATAATGTGTTATTTAGCTGGAAAACGCCCCGTTCGTCTAGTGGCTCGAGTGCCGGTTCTGAAACCGTTCGCAGCCTTATTCGAGAAACGTTTTAAATTAAAATACTTCCTAATTTGTACATCCAGTAATTACTCATGGTTTGTAGTGTTAATGTTAACTCGTTACAATTACAGCCTATCAAAAGACCACTACTGAACATAGGCCTCCTTACTGGTATAAAAGTATTTTATTGCCAGAAGTATGTAAGATTTCCTTCAAAACAATATTCAATGGTTTCTTATGTTTACGCAAACACTACACATTTACATGAAACTATTTTATTACGACAGCAGTTGACTTTTATAGGCTGTAATGGATAAAGGATGGTTTTTATTACGAATTTTATCGCATATATTAACTTATATTATATTCCCGACGTTTCGAGTACTTTACAGCACTCATGGTCATGTGACGTCAGTGACATTGGGACGTCGTGGTTCAACGTCTCAATGTCATCGTTACCGCGGCTATCTTTAATAATTTTAAACTGAAGGTAGCCGTGGTTAACTATGACATTGGGACATCCCCCGTTACCATGGGTGCTATAAAGTGCTCGAAACGTCGGGAATATAAAATAAGGTAATATACGCGATAAAATCCATATAAACTAGTTTCATTTAAACAAAATTCAATTCGTATTACTACACCAACTACTACCCATCACAATTCCTCGGTGTCCACAAAATACAGTCCTAAGCCACAAGTACCCATCGACTTTTTTAATATTTTGATAAAAATATTAAAAAATCTCCGATTGCCAACCCGCCTGTCAAGCATAGCAACAATGGCAAAATTCTCCCTATGAGGCAATCTATGGGGGAGGCCTATGTTCACCAATGGACTTTTATAGGCTGTAATGGAATGATTCAACAAAGTAACGCAAAACAAAAATCATAAAGTTCCGAAATATCAACGCGATAAGTCTGTCCACTTTTATCTTGAAAGCGTCGAACTAAATTTCCTATCTGGAGCGCCGAACGGGAACAGTGTATCGTGTAGGTACATAGATTCCCATATCAAAGCTTTGAGTCGCGTGAAATACTCGTGGGTCGCTGTAAAATTATTATAATACAACAGTGTAGAACCAGAGACCATTTTTAGTCAGCTTCTAAAAAAAGGAGGTCCTTAATTCGACTATATTTTTGTATGTATGTTACGCGATTTCATCATCAATTGTGAACGGGTTTTGATGATTCCTTTTTATTATATAGGTTGCGTTTCGGGGTGGTTCCATATTATTTGGAGAAAACATTTCACTCCTTAGGTTGAGATAATAGGAGATGAAAATTTTAATGTAATTATTTAGACGATATTTTTGTTGTTATCTTGAGCTTGTGATATTTCTTAGTCCACTCTAAAGGGTAAAAAAATTAAAACGTTTAATACAAAGTAAAAACTGACTTCAAAGAAATAAAAATAATAGAAGTGGTAAAATTAAAAATTTTGTACAACTGACTTTCAATATAAATAAAATTTAAATTAAAAATTTTGTACAACTGACTTCAATATAAATTATTAAGAATAACTCAAAAACTATTGGTCAGACCTTAATCAAATTTATAAGAGACCACATAAAAAGCATCAGCTTTCAAATAAAGAAAGAATCATCGAAATCGGTCACGCAGAAAAAGTTATGAGGTAATACACATAAAAAGAACATACAGTCGAATTGAGTACCTCCTTCTTTTGAAGTCGGTAGAAATGAGAACATCATCAATGTAGTCGAAGTCAATTAAATACGCATTATTAGGATAACTCAAAGACTACTAGTCAGATCTTGATCAAATTTATATAGGACCACATGAGAAGGACCAGCTTTCAAATAAAAGAAGAATCATCAAAATCGGTTCACCTAGAAAGTTCTCTGTTACACACACAAAAATTTAGTCAAATTGAGAACTTCGTCCTTTTTTGATGTCGGTTAAAAATAATTTCCACTTAATAGTTTCTGAAGTCGATGATTCATCAGGTGGACTGTGTTCGCGTTTTCAACGAGCTTTCTGTGTTTTATTTCTTGTTATATTTTTGTATATAGTCGCTGGGATGTCTTAAAGTCCGAATAAACTGTGCCTTTTTTATAGGAGAAGAGGCAAACGAACATGTGGCTCACCTGATGGTAAGTGACTACCGCCGCCCATGAACACGGAGAAGACAAGTTAGCGGTAAACGCGCAAACTTGTGTCTTCTGGGGATTGATCTGGACTAGATTTAGTAGTTAAACCTAGTTGATTTAGTCGCCCCAGTCGGAGACCCAATGGAAAGAACGTTCTTGAGGGACGGCTTCGTACCGGTAAGCGAAATGTAACGGCCCCCCACTATCTAGTGGCGACTGTGACGACCTAGTAAGAAATGCAAGAAGATGAATTCCTGTGGTTCAGGACCGTGTTTTGTAAGGTTCTTTACGGGAGGCTTATGTCATCAGTGGACTTGTGGTATATTGTAATGATGATGATAAAATAATTTACCGGCGTCTGTTTTACCGTCCGATTACAATCTGAGTGCATTTAAAGCAAGAGTGAATGGGCTTTTGTTTCGATAAGATAGTGCAATCTACCATCTAGGGCTTAATCACTGCTTACCAATTTATGAGATGTAATAATCAAGTCAATTATCTCAAATAAAAATCTTTAAAGTATCCTTACACCAGGAATTTCTTCTTTATCATTGTGGAGCTCATACATAAATTGGATAAGCCATACAAATATTTGATCAGTGCTGGAAACGAAACCGCGTCCTGTGTTGTCCATCAAACCCTTAGTCACTGCGCTAAACAGCTTTTAAAAAGTTTTAAAGCTGTGTTAGTTTTTAAAGCATGCACTCAAGGAAATGAGTAAAGCTTTACAATGTAACATTAGTGTGTTTGAAGTAAAAGTTATCTTTCATGTACGCTTCATTTATTTTCTTTTACGACATTATAAAATAAATAGTTGTGAATCTCTGAACAGGGAAAAGACCTTCCACTATGATTTCTGTCTCCAAGCCATTCCATCTTGGTTCTATAAGGTTAAAACGCATCAATAATTATGCTTTTAAAATGTTGGTTCGTAATGATCATTTACTTATTAATTAAAGACAATCACATCTATTAAAAACAAGAAAGAAAAAAAAATATGTATGTATAGGGGGTAATGGGTCGGCTCAACCGGAGAAGGACCACGCTTTCACAGAACACCAGCGTAAAATAGCAGCTTAACGCTGCTGTGTTTTGTATGGTGAGTGTAGAGAACCGGAGACCCTTTTTACTGGAAACGAGGCATTCCATCTTAGTCCTCACGACTACTGACAACGCAGCTGCATTTTGATTCGTAATCGAGGATGGATGTAGATAACTATGGGCCACAGCAACCACTTACCATCAGGTGGACTGTGTGCTCGTTTGTCACCCTTATCCTATAAAAAAAGGTTCTATTTGTATAGTTTATTTATTAGTATCATTTTTATTTTCCTTTTATTTTATATTGCCACACCTACGTCAAATTCTCACCACTCCATGGGTTGACCGGTAGAGAATGCCTCAAGGCATTAAGTCCGCCCTTTGTATTATTTTGTTACAAGGAATGCAATAAAGAATAAATAAATAAATAAACAAATTACCTCTTTGTACGAAAAAGTTTTAGCCGGATTATATTTTTTATTCTACTACAGATTATTTATTACGTGTAATTAAAGATTAATAATTTTTTTTCTTTAATTACAAAGGGGAAAATATAAATACTTCTATTCTGTATCTCTATATACAAAAATCAATTGCTGTCGTTAGTGTCGCTAAAACTCTAAACTTACTCGACCGATTCTGCTGAAATTATTGTGTGTTTGAGTGGGTCACTGGATGGTTTAGATCCACAATTGGACTCGGTAGGTGGAGCTGTTGTCGAGATCCATAAATCACCCGTGCGAAGCCGGGGCTGATCGCAAGTATTATATAAAATTGAAAAAATAAAAAGACATTTGGCAAACGACATTTTATTTTTCTATGTCGATAGATTATTTCATTTCATTTCACTTAATATAATGAAACTGGTTACAAAAAGTTTATATTATTTAAATTATTATACATATATGTATATTGAGTTTTATTACATAGTTTTATTATTTCATAATATTTAGCCAAATTTAAAGTATTTGATATATCTATAAGTTTATAATTGGAGTTATGACATATTTTATGCCTTATGTATCACTCGTAAATAGGTTAACAATAATTTAAAAATGTTTATATCTGTTTACATAATGTTATACAAAGAAAATCCGTCTTACTTATTTCTTTCTATTTATCAAAAGAAGGAGATTCAATAAACTTGTAGATGGCTTGTTTTCTCAAAAATTATACAAACTTCGTATTAACACTCGTTTGTTTGTCCTTTTGTAAATAAATTACAGACTTGACGACAATCTCATTCTGTTTATTTATTCACCATTCAACGCGTAAAACTAAATTCGTTTCGCGCCTCTTAGGCCCAACGGGTATAAATCTTGTTTACTTCGGGGGTCATTTTATCTCGTTCATTGGCGTCCTTTGTTCAGCTGTTCTCCTGTGATTCATTTCGGAGAAAGTCACATAATGGTATGTCACGAGGAGATTGAAATCTCTCGGGTTCTAGAAAAAAAAAGTTGATTTTGCCAAATATCGTGTTCGTTGTTGCGTGAAAAAGCGAGCGATCGTCTACTGAGGTGAAAATAGATAAATTTCTTCCAACCGCGCTCCGATCCTATCTGGTGTTTGGCTAATCGCGGCGTCTCTTTCGATTTCAATAAATTCTTTAGGTATCGCTTGTAAACTCTTTAAGAAATGTGTAGTCGTGAAAATTAACTGCATATTGAAGAGTATAGATCAGTCTTTGTTAAATGAGTCTCCTAATGATGCTCTAGTTGGACAGAGTGCTACAAATATACAATATTGTGTAAGAGAAAATATTGTATTTATTTATCTACCGAAATAATACTTAATAGTTTTATTTTATGCGTGTATTTTTATTACCGTTACCGTTACAGCCTGTTAGAGTTCACTGCTGAACACAGACCTCCCTCATAGATTGTTTCATAGGAGGGATATTTGCCTTAATTGCTACGATTGGCAAGCGGGCTGCTTGGAACGGGACGGGGCGGGCTGCTTGCGAGACGCTGCTGTCCGTCTCCTGATTTGTTTCCCTCTGTCGCCTCTTACGATACCCACGTGATGATGTGGGGTAGCGGATATTATTCACGACACGGAATTTTTATTGGTTATAACAAAAGTAGTTAACTAGATTTACTAGTTAGGAGATTTTTTTTTTAATGATTTTATGTAGATTCAGCCGGATTCGATGGCTCGGACAAGTCTTAAGGGTGACGGAAGAGCATATGTTGATGAAGACATACCTTGGACGACCAGTTGGTAAACGACCCGCCGGGCGAGATACCGATGTAAAGATGATGTGGAAAGGACACCCTTTCGAAAACGACGTGGGGTAAAGAGCGAAGGAAAAATGATTTTCTTCGGTGTCGGTGGTGAATTTCCAATTTGGTTCTTTGCCGTGGCAGTAGTAACGCAAAATTCTAGAGCTATGCTTCTTTTTGATAGAAAAAATATGTCCATGAGTTTACCAGGAGTGTTTATTCGCATTTATGAATTATAATATTATCTGTGAGTGTCACTACGCAATTTGGTGCTGGTGCTATTTGGTTAAAAAAAAAACTAGAGCGTCTAATCCGCATGATACCAAATCGGATTGAGTTTATTTTTTATCAATTCAGTAAGCTACCGTACTCGGTTCTCGTTATGTGCGATTTGAACGGTAAAATTGATTTTTAGGTCCTCTTTCATAATACGCTTGACAAAAACCAATGTCAACTTTTTGCGAACGGTAAAATTGTTTTTTTATCGCAGATTTTACTGGAAATTTTAACGACGGAACTTATTGTCTTTAGCGTGCCGACAAAAGCCGATGTTTGTTTTGATAATAATTGCTAAATACGATTATAGCCTTATCAGGAAACATTAATAAAAATTAAATTCAATGATACTAGAGCTTTTTAATATAATATTGAGCTTATTTTGTCGTTCAATATGTTAACTTTTATTTAAGTTGCTTTCATCGTATATTTTTCCGGTACAAACTTGTATTTAATTTTTGAAGCGCTTGCTGACATCTGATCGAGTTGAATTATATGGTTATTTTATAGCAATGTAGTTATTGATACCAGAGCTAATCTGATGATGAACCCGGATGCTGGCCCTAGCGTCGCCTAAGCTTGTTTTTAAATACATTTTATATTTAATAAAGCTTTTTGATGATCTAATATACTGTACAATATAGGTATAAGTATAGGAGTACACACTTATGTCTACAGTACGCTATGTTGAGCAAGCGTAATCTATTTCATCCCGTGGACATCGCAAGAAGCAATTGTAGGAAAAGCCAGAAGAGCGTCATGGCTTTCGATAGATGTTAGTTTTATCTCGTATATGCCAGAGGTTAAATACTGATACTAACGACGTGAAGCAGCGCTAAAAGTGAGAGAAAACTGGTACTGACAACAACGGCAAATCTTTCCGACAAAGGGACTGAAAGGGTCTGGCTGTGGACTGTAATAGGCTGATGAAGAAAAAGAAAAGACCAATATTTATCATCTATTATAGTCCCTAAGCATTTCTTGGCAACGCTTATTTGAATGCATATCATTTATATGAAAATTTTGAGCAACCAATATTTTAAGCATCACATTGAGAGAGACTTATGGTCAAAAGCCTACTAGGTTTTCATCAACCTGCAAAAATTCACTGTTAGACAGTAACCTATTATAGCTAGTTATAGGAAAGATTTGCCTTAATTGTCATGCTTGGTAGACTTTTTTTTATAGAATAAGGGTGACAAACGAGCACACAGTCCACCTGATGGTAAGTGGATGCTGTAGCCTCAATCAAAAGAATCAAAATACAGATGCGTTGTCAACCCTGAGGACAGAGATAAAATGCCTCGTTTCCAGTAAAAATGGTCTTCGGTTCTCTACACTCACCATACGAAACAGCAGCATTAAGCTGCTATTTTACGCTGGTATTCTGTGAGAGCGTGGTCGTACCCCGGTCGAGCCGACCCATTCGTGCTGCAACCACAATATAGCCGCAACATGGCTCTACCATGTAACAAGTACACGTACCAGATATAACGCAACCGCTCCCCATCACAAGTCTGGGTTTTTTACATCTGACATAAATGAGTTGATTATATTATCATTTACCGGAAGCTCTGGCATTCTTCATAATAGTATTTTACGATACCCACGGAATTTAATGGGGAGATGAATTCTCTTACGCCGCCCCCTCTCGCCATGTTGACTAGTATTGAACTGTAAATATAATGATGATGATTAGTTTCATTATCATCATTACAGCCCTTCACACGTTCACTGTTGGACATAGACCTCCCCCAAGGAATGCCACAAAACGCTGTCGTAAGCTACCTGCATTCATAGATTTCTTGCATGTCTGACCAGATCGTCACAATATCAGTAGCCAAGAGTTGAATTCTGGCGTTTCGAATTTAACTTGACAAAACGCATGAACAAAATAGCGCAATTTACTTTCTTGACAATATAACTAAACGTACATAATTTGATTAAGTAAGTACATAATAGAAATATAATTTATTACAATATATTATCGACACTGCTATATTTAAATCCCAAATAAATTACGTTTATTAGCATACCTTTTAAAGTACTGGCCATATATATTCTGTATTCTAAATTTAAATTAAAAAAGGTTGACAGAGCCAGGAAAATTTAATTAATTTCATTGCAATAAATTTTCTCCCCACTATCCCAAATTTAGATTTTTTCACAAGTTTGTTAATTGATTTAATCTTGATTTATTTATCTACACTATGAAACTATTTATTCTGATAAGAGATGCTGAGAGCTATAGTCATGCTGAAAGCGGGTGCAATTCAGTGCAATGTTGCCTTTTCCACCAGTCGAAGTCAAAGCAACCTATCGAGATTGTGATCTCGCTACCATGACACTGATGAGGTGGCTAGGTCGGGTTACCACCGCAAGACAAGACATTTTATTAAAAATTATGGCGAAAAGACAACCTAACTTTACGGCTAGTTAATTAGTTTAAAGTTGTAGTTGTAATACTAGGTCCTGGTAAGCGACTTAACTTACTTAACTGCCCCCTCTCCCTTCCACCATCGGTCAACTAGACGTTCGACCAGTCTCCACCCTTTAGTTGTTGACTCGACGCATTCGAACCAAACGTTTTGCTACATCGTTCATCATGTGTGATGTACAAAGGGCGATAAGTTGCCAGCAGCTATCTTTCCATCCGATTACAATGTGGGTGTCTTCATGGCAAGAGAGGCTTTTGTTAAGTCAGTGCGCTTCACCATCTTAAGCTACATCACCACTTACCATCCGGTAGGATTGTAGTTAAGCGCTGGCTAGTAAAAAAAAGGAGACTGCACGAAGTCATTCTTCATGCTCATAGTCGTAATTCAGATTCCACACCACGAGGAGGCAGCCGCAGACAAATATTACAATGGGCAAACAAACATTTGACTTAAAAGCATATTTACTAAGATTACGTGTTTGGCGAACATTGGATGTAATAGCTGCCTGCAAAATCCCCAGAAGTCTATCCATATCAAGGTAGAGAAATTGTGGTATAGGCGGGCATCGCATACGTCTTGGAGAACTGACTTCGTTCGGATACGCGGCAATTTAACTGATGCAAAATACCGTAATAATGTGTTAAAACCTGTAGTCCACAATACTGGTTGCAAATGGGTGAAGATTTTATGCATGGAATTGTGTAAAATATCGAGAAATATGTGGACGGGCCACATTGTGCGAATAAGATGTTGATCGGTTAAGTCGTTCAGAAGTTACACGATCTCTAACAGACGCACCAACGATTATTTTTCATGCAAGCGGGGGCAAATAAACATGCGGTTCATCTGACGGTAGGTGACTACCGCCGCTAATCAACAACTGCATCAGTAGGGTAATCGCAGGTTCTTTTCAAACGGACTAGATTCTTTTCTTTAACATTATAAAATATAATGAGTTAGTGCGACATGCAGTAGCAGTAAATAACCGACAAGTAGTATTCATCTAGAATCTAAACTCTATGCCCAGATATGGTCTTTGACAGTCCAGCAGATGTCCACACTTGAGGTTTGTCAAAGAGCAATGGAAAGGAGTATTCAGGGCATTAAACTTGTAGACCGGATTAGAAATGGTGAAATCCGTTCCAAATTAAAAATTGCTGATGTCACACAAAAAGCTGCTACGCTAAAATGGGACTGGGTTGGACACATCTGCTGAATGCCAAATGAACAATGGGCAAAAGTGACAACTCAATGGGTCCTTATAGCCTTTTATAGGAAACATCAGTGGTGCAGATTAGTTAATAAGCTAATAATTATTATAAATTCTAGATTGAGGTTTAGGCAGGCTATAATACTTCAAAAACTTCTCGTATGATGTTTGGTTATAATAATGTCCTCCAGAGAAAAAAAATCAATGACCAAAATTTTGTACACTCAATGAAATATTATAGTAGATGAGAAACATTATAAATATTAATTATAGCTGTCATCGCGAAGCTATTCAAAACTTTGCCATTATCTTTGTGCAAAATCACTCCTACGGGTGACGGCTCTAATAAATCTGAAAGTGAAAGCGACGTACATTGAACCGGTGACGAGATCGCCGATAAACCTTGTACAAGACATTTGAGACGCCTGATCAAGATGATACCTTATCATAATATTGCAGGCATAGAAAGGTGAAGTGTTGCAATACGAAGAAATTCGAATGTTGCTATCAGGTTTGATGCACGTCAATCTGATACAGATGTCTGAAGGTGAATAGATCCGACGGCGTTTTCTTAAGCGGAAGTGGCATTAAGTGTCAGGTTTTTAATAGCTTAAGTTTCGTACTATTCCACTTGTCTCACTTTTCACTTTTCATTTTTATATGTAATAAAGTAGTTATATTGTAGTTGTAGCATGAATGGGTTAGTTCAACTGGGGAAGGATCGCGCTCTCACAGAATACCAGCTTAAAATAGCAGATTAACTCTGCTGTGTTTCGTAGGTATAGTGTAGAGAACCGGAGACACTTTTTACTGGAAACGATGCACTCTATCTCAGTCCTCAGTTATGCATTTATTTTTTTAATCGATGTAAGATATTACGGGCCACAGCATCCAATTACCATCAGGTAGACTGTGCGCCCGTTTGTCATCCTTATTCTATAAGAATAGGATATCTATATAAAATAGGATTTCATCGTGAACCTGATTTCTTATAATATTAAACTCAATGTGTAATTTAAAATATATTTGTGGTGGTGTTGAAATATACCAATCCCCATATTCTACGTTCTGTAGCTTCGTCCTTTTGATTGCGTGCTACTTTAAGTTAGCAAATTATATCGGACAATTCATATAACAAAGTTACATATTATTAAGAAACAAAGTCGTTTTTATTGTATTTTTCATGCCTAAGTGCACACGTATTATTAAACTCTGTAAATCAAATGTTTATGGCCCCGACATACACATAAAAACGTCACTTATGCACATAGATACCGTAAACTTTAAAATGTAATACATATTAAATAAATGTTTGTATAGGAATCTATGCCTAATTACTGACTAAATCACATATGAAAAAATCAACTCTTTAGAAAGATTAATAAAAAAACAAAGAGCAAAAATGTGAAAGCCAGTCTTTGATTCTCTCCTGTAAGTTTTTGTCAGCGATAAGAATATATCTGAAACAGAAGACACTACTAAATATAGGTGTCTAAAAAGTACAACGCTTAAGACTTTTTAAAACCTTTTTAAGTAGGAGCAGCCTTGTTAAGCTGGCGTGCAACTTTGACCCTTACCGAGACCCTTTAACTGAAAAGAGGCATTCCATCATAGTCTTCACGGTGATAACCCATCTGCATTTTGATTCACAAACGAGGATAGATGTAGATATCTATGGACCACAGCAACCACTTACCATCAGGTGGACTGTGTGCTCGCTGGTCACCCTTATCCTATAAAAAAAAGTAAACATAACAAAAATCTTGTGGCTGCCGATATATAGCGGTATAACCATTTCTTTTACGTTTGATGTAAAATGCTCATTAATATAGACGTAAAAGACCGGAAACGGGCAGCAGTATCAGAGGTGCGAGACGTCTGGTATTACGATCGTCAATATTATAACGTGACGATAAAGTCAGATGGATTTTTACTTGCTGATGTAGCAGAAGAGATTATTTTTGAGTGAGATATCGGTTGGATATTTTATACTACTATTCGTACGTACGCACAGAGTAGACAGTATATAGAGATTTTGATTTTGGAATTTGAAGAAAAAGTTGGTATACCCTTCCTAAATGCCTTTGATGGAACCCGCTTACATTAAGTGCCCTAATACTAATATCTATAATAGACCCAATTCACAGGTAATGGTAATGTCGATACCATAGCAATTGATGATTTCAGTATTCTTTTATTTTCTGTTTTTCAGAAAAGGATCTTATTCCCAGCATCCCAGCAGTGAATTGTTCATATTTTTTTAAAGTTATATCTAGACAAAATACCATATGAAATAAAATATTATGGACGAACTACAAAAATATTCTATATGTATTTTAGATATTTGTATTTTGAAAATAAACTTCTGTAAATTTAGATGAAACAAAAGACAGTCGTAATAAAGAAAGTGATTTGTCCGCATCTCAGAAAATTTATCGTTTGCTTGTAAACGAGACGGATGGTAATTTTTCTCTAGAAACCGCTTTGTATATTATATTTGTTTACTACAACTATTATTTTTCTTTTCTTACCAACTCGTACACTCATTCTCTTTATATTTAATGCGCTTAACACTTCTTTTTATTAAGATATTATTTTGTGCTTATTAATTGTTAAAAGTTTTGCAGCAATAGGTTAAAATAAATTATTATACATATATTTTTTATAGGACAAGGGTGACAAACGAGCACACAGTCCACCTGATGGTAAGTGGTTGCTGTGGCCCATAGACATCTACATCTATTTTCGATTACGAATCAAAATGCAGATGCGTTGTCACTCGTGAGGACTAAGATGGAATGCCTAGTTTCCAGTAAAAAGGGTCTCCGGGTCTCTACACTCACCATACGAAACACTAAGCGTTAAGCTGCTATTTTACGTTGGTATTCTGTGAGAGCGTGGTCCTTCCCCGGTCGAGCCGACCCTTTTATGCTACAACTATACTACTCATAGCTGCAGCATGGATCTATCAATTATTATTAGTGGTAACTAAAGTGACACGAACTTACTTTACAACTGATGGTGATTAACTAGTGCAGTCCATGGACACTTGCTGCCAATTTCAAACAAGGAAGGCTACAGATGTCTTGTCACCTCTGAAGGCTAAAATGGCTTTCTATATCCTGCAGGCCGGAACAGATCAGTGCAAGCACTACTATTTAACAGCAGAAATAAGTAAAAGGGTGGTACCTTCCTAGACTGACTCCTAACCAGGATAATACCGGAGAAAATTGCAACACGTCTAACGCACACAAATGTTGGCGCCAACTGAGTTTCGACAATAGATGGCGCAACATTATAGCGATCAGGATTGCTGTATGGTGATAGTTTACGATAGTTGTGGAAGAAATCGATTTACAAAAAGTTCCTGTTCTTGAAAAATCACCGCATTAACGATAACAAAAATAAAACAAGCTGGGTTGTTCGCGGAACTTCCGATATCAAGATTACTGCGTCTGGACGATCGACCCACAAACATGTCCGGAACAAAGGCGAGGCCATAAAAATACTGGCACACCGCAAATATTACTGGAATGTCTTTCTTTAAAAATAAGACATAAAACGTTAATATTTTTTTAATTAAAATCATATTCGAGGAATCGCTGTCATTAAATACCTTTTTTGTTACCATGTACCATGGTATTAGAGAATATATAACCTAGTTTCACCCCGTAGGTATCGTAAGAAGTGCCTTACACCTCATGGCATCTGATAGTTGGCGGTGTATGATTACCATCTACACCATTACTCTTAGAAATACACTGTTGAACATAGGCCTCCCCATAGATTTCCTCATATAGCAAGCGAGTTGGCAACAGCAGTTTTTTATTATAAATTTTGTTATCAGGAAGACTACCCATCTCCTGTTTCACTTCTCTTTGTCACCTCTTACGACACCCACGGGATGTCGATGTATGCCTGACCTCAAATACCAACTCCAGTTCACCAGTTGTCAGGAAGCAGCAAAGGTATGACGCCTGGTACTGCGACCACAAGTCCATCTTCCAAACTTGGCGATTATGGTAAAATTTGTCTACTACGGGAAAGGCTCACATCCAACATTGGACTTTTACGGGCTTGTGCAAAAGAAATGTTGAATATTATGGTTTTGATTAAACAACCAAAAGTGAATTATGAAATCGAAGGCTTTCTTATTTATTGATTGTTTCAAAATTCTTCTTTTTATCAGCGTGGAATAATCCATTGCTGAATATGGCCCTCTCCCATTGTAGGGAGGATTAGCTTGCAGTAACGCAACTTTGATTTGACTGTACAGTAATCATGTTTAGCACAGATGGCTAGTCTCCTTGAAGACTGGCCTCCGTAACCGAAATTCGGTCTGGAGAACATTTTTACCCTTATATGGCAAGCATGTATGAGTAGAGTGAGATAATATAAAGAAGAGTATTAAACGTAAAAGTACACTCATAAGAATATATACGTCAAAATACACTGTAATAGGGATAATAATCTTAGTTAATGTGTTCTAGCAATCTCTTTGCAGAGTTGGTTCAAGTTTTAGTGTCTTTGATCAACTTAATTACCTTTCTGTGGTAGCCAAGTGCCTTTTATATAGAAGTTTTGGAGTGTAACTTTATGAATCCATTAATTAATGTATGTAGTTTTCCATTGTACTATAAGTAAAGTTTTCATGTGTGTCATGTTATAAACTCCAAATTTAAAATGGAATTAAAAAATCCTATTTTCTTGTGGTGGCGACGTAAAACCCACTAAGTGCCCAATGTCATGGGATTGGAAACTGGAACAGGTGATAGGCAGCAGTATTTTCTTGAAAACTCAAAATAATAGAAAACTTCGGTTGCCAATCTGTCTACCAAGCGTGCCGTGAAGTCCGGGAGAGAGAATCCTCTCCGAGAATGTCCGGAGGAGGCTTATTAATCTCAGCAGTGGATATTTGGTAGGCTGTAATCAATGAATAAAAAAAATCTTCTATCGCGTTTATCGTCAAGTTCCATGTCTCGGGAGAATACAACGATTCTCGACACGTATTTCTTAAAACTTTAAAATAAAAGTGTTCAACTAGTGCGTGCTGCCAGTGATGACACATATGGAACTAAACGTGGTCCTTTAATGCTGGCCATACTATGATTGTTCAAAGAGCTATGGAGACAGCTATTTTTGGAGTTTCTCTGCATGATAGAATCAGTAATATCATTGTAACTTCGTGGCAGAACCATAGAAATAGAAAAAGCCCAATGGATCAGTAAGCTGATATAGAAATAGACCACACAAACGAACAGCTTTTAAAACCGACGACCAATATGGATTAACGGTTCTAGAGTGGCAGCCTCGCACCGGCAAACAGTGAGGAGGACGGCCTCCACTAGATGGTAAGACGATGTGGTTAGACATGCAGGAAGTCGATGAATGCAGGCGGCTCGATAATGTGCTTTGTGGAATTATTTGGGGTAGACTAAGTTCAGCAGTGGACTTTTGTAGGTTTGTAATACCGATGATGATGAACATGAGAGATCCGAATTAAGATGGTTAGCTCGTCATTTAAAAATAAATATATGGCGATGTTGTTTTGAATTTTAGGTTTGAATACAAGAAATATTAAAAAATTTGGCCCATATATTTCTCAGTCTGCACGAACAACATAGATGAGATTAAAAGGAATTGTGTTAGACTCTAGATGAGATTGGTAGTCTAATAAATTTTCCTGTTTGGCAGCTTTTAATAGCTTGTTGTTTTGCGGTTTGAGTGTCGCATACGGATTTATTGTACTCGTAAAATCTGAAAGGTGTTATTATTATTATTTTTATAAGTTTCTTGTATACCTAGTAGAGTCATGCTGCAGCTATTAGTAGTATAGTTGTAGCACGAATGGGTCGACTCGACCGGGGAAGGAATACGCTCTCACAGAATACCACCGTAAAATAGCAGCTTAACGCTGTGCTGGGTTTCGTATGGTGAGTGTAGAGGACCGGAGACCCTTTTTACTGGAAACGGGGCATTCCATCTTAGTCCTTACGGGTGAGAAGGCATCTGCATTTTGATTCGTAATCGAGGATGGATGCAGATGTCTATGGGTCACTGCAACCACTTACCATCAGGTGGACTGTGTGCTCGTTTGTCACCCTTATCCTATAAAAAAACACTGAGTTTCACTGTAATGTCGCTTGAAGTATGATTCAGCGTGCAGGACTAAAATAGTTTATTTTTTAATATTGCGCTTTATTATTGAAATATAATCTATATGTATAAATAATTTTGAAGTGCCTTAATGTAAGCCTGTAATATTGAAATAACTGGCATCAATTAAGCTATTTAGACATAAATAACCATTTTTTAAATTTTGTCTGTGTTTACGGGCTAATCTTCGGAACGACTAAATCGATAATGATGTAATCTTACGACCTGATAAAGAGTAATGCCAGGAGGGATTGAGGCTATATTTTATCTGAGAAACTTTAAATATTTTTTGTATAACCCACTAGCTAACAACACTACCTGAGGGTATAAATATGAAATTTCGCCTTGATAACTTCATTACTTATGTAACCTTCAGTCATAGACGACGGGAATGACTTACTCGACAATATTGAAAAAAATCGAACACCGTGCGGTGATTAAATTCCATCCATGGGGTGATCCCATTTCATCCCGTGGGTTTCGATCATAACAGACAAGAATGAAAATCCTAGAAAATTACATCCTCCATATTCTTTCACACTACATTAGACGTAAAGGTGAATACTATATTATAGAATAAGGGTGACAAACACACAGTCCACTTAAGTACATTCATCCTCAATTAAGAATCAAAATGCAGATGCGTTGTCACCCCTGAGGACTGAGATAGAATGCCTCGTTTCCAGTAAAAAGGGTCTCCGGTTCTCTACACTCACCATACAAAAGACAGCAGCATTAAGCCATATACCAATCCCTTCTCCACACGCCTCACTTGTATTTTTGTGCTACTAAATATCGTACGAGATGCCAGCACCCGCTTGATGACGCAAAGTCCAAAAATCCTAAACTCAAATTTCACAGACTGGTTGTTAGAACCCCGTCAGCCTATCGTGGTGAGTTTTGTACTATCGACGGTGGTGTGTCATTTCTACTATAGTGGTATTGGTTGTTTTTTATAAACACTCACGCCTGTCACTCAGAGGGGTAGGCAGAGACTATGGACTTGCATTTGGCACGATCCTGACACACCACTCTTGCCTCCTCCACATCCATATACCTACGCATACACGCTCGTCGGTTAAGGGTACTCTTAATATGGCCCATTTTCAATATATCGCCAATTTGGTCGATAAATTTTCGCCTAGGGCGTATATTGATACAGAAATTGACGGGTGGCGACGAGGTTCGCCACCCGTCACGTTCTGTCTCCCGGAGGGGCGAAAAGAGGATATTGGGCTTGTGGTGTTGGAATTGATGGTAACAGTGATAGTGCAAGCAATGAGAAGGAGGGAGATGCTCTCCAAATTAGGTAACACACATAATTTTATTTCTCATCGTTATTAATGTCTTTCAGTCCGTATATCATAAATTGCTTGCTCGTAAATGGAATGATTTACAGACTACAATACAGAATTTGAAATTTCTGTATATTATGTGCCAAAAACTACATTTCCGAATCGAATACTGATCGATCAAAATGTAGTTTGTAAGCTGCGACCAAAACAAAACATTTTAAAAGTTTTTTTTCCTTTCACGGTTTGTTGATAGGTACATATGTCTAGCTCTCAAATGATATATTTACTTCCCATCGGTGACTAGCCGGCTTGAGGTGTGATTTGTTTGAGTTCTTTCGGTTTATTGTTTTCATTGTTGATACGGTTTCGGATGTTGGAGGCTATTAATTAATTTTTGATATCTCTGGTAACGAAGCTGACCTTTTCCACAACACATATCTTAGTACAACATCGTACTCTTTCAGAAACAGAATCTCAGCTAGAAAACTCTGAATAACGTAAGCGAAAACAGTAGGTTGCACGTGAACATAAATAAAATTAAATAATGAAAAATCGTGTTAGCAAGCAAACATGTGTGTCGGGAAATTGCATTGAATATGTTAATTAATATTGTAATATTATATTAATATTACTTTGGAAAACAAATGTCTTATATAGCAAAAAATTAAATTCTAAAAGGTGACTACCATTTTATTTATTAATATAATCCGTATTATTTCTAAAAGCGGTTTATTGACAAACATAGACATATAGTTGAAGAAGAGTCTTTCTAACTGAAGAAGTCCTTTAGTCGCGGCGCCATAGTCTTCGAAAAATAAATTAAACTCCAAACTTTACATTTTAGTTCGCATATTTCGAACGGAACTCCTTTCGTAATAAACTACTTTTTGTAACAGAGCGAGAAAGAAACCTAATAGAGCGAGGTCCGACTGGTAACTAAGCATTCCATCGCAGTCCTCGGAGTTGTCAACACATCTGAATTTTGATTTTTTTATCGAGGATAGATGTAGGTGTCTATGAGCTACAACATCAACAAATTGGGTGTGCTTGTTTTGCTCCATTATTACGAAGCATATATATTTTCAAACACGAAGGTACTTAATAGATAAAAAAAAAAAAATTTTAAACTGAAGGAGCCGTAGTTAACTATGACATTGGGATGTGGAATATCTCAGTCCCCCCGTGACCATGAGTGCTCTAAAGTACTCGAAACATCACGTCGGGAATTTAAAATAAGTTAATATACGCGATAAAATCCGTAAAGCTTCGTTTCATTTAAACGTACTTAATATTTCAAGTACTGTATAAAATGCCTTGTAATCTTAAATGCACAGGTGTGTCGTTTTGTAAAGTATTATAAAACCCATAAAACCAAGGTGTGAGAAGATTTTAATAAACACTTAATTTGTCCCAGACAACTTTCTTCCTCCGTAAGTGAACCTCTGTAAGTGATGGGCCGGCTTTATGCTAATAGTGATGTGGGCTGTAGAACTATAAACACTTTAATAATTCTCGAACTAATTACTTTATTTAATTTTAACTTTCTATAGAAAGTGATTACATAAAAATAACTTTAACGGTACCATTATTTTATGATTATTTGCGGACTTTCTTTAAAGTCCATTGTTGTTATAATAAAATGTAATATTTGCTTTCACTTTTATATTTTCATTTGTTATTAACGTGTTTTATATATGTATGATATAAAAACAATCCGAATTTGTGTTTTTAGTTATCATGAATTTAAATATAGTTAAAGATAACAGCCTATAAATGTCCCACTACTGGGCACAGACTTCCTCTCATTTCTGAGAGGGATTTTAGTGTTGGCGGACTTCACATGTCTTTGATATATTTTTTTATTTCTCAGATCATGCAAGTTTCCTCACAATGTTTTCCTTCATCGCCAAGCAGTTGGTAAATTAGCACTTTAAATTTCAATCAACAATTACATTGGTGCCGGCGAAGATCGAACCTGGTGTGGTCACCTTATCTTTCATTAATGCATATTTATAACAATGGCAACAATTTTAACAAACGCACAGTGAATGAAGACTAGATCATGGTTACGAGTGAGTAAATTGTCTGTCTGAAAATAAAATATTTTGAGGACACATGGTATCGTTAGCACGCATTGGGACAGTGCGGCGGACTCTTTCCTGCTCCCAAAACTAAAAAGAAATTTTTAAGTTCTTATTTATTTCTAAAAGACCTAATATTTAAGTTCACCGTGTAGTCGTGACGGTGAAGGTTACACCTTACACGTTGTGACAGAGGCAAATAAACCGGGAAAAAGGCGGCAGCGCTTCCTAATAACAAATAAAAAATAAAAAACTGCGATTGCCAACCCGCCTGCCAAGCGTATTAACAATGGCGAATTTCCCCCATATAAGACAATTTATGGGGGAGGTCTATGTTCAGTGCACTTTTATAGGTCGTAACGGTAATATTTAAGTAATACAATAAGCTTGTAAACAAATCAAGGAAGTTGATTTTTAATGCGAGTAAAGGTAAAAAGCGGGAAAACAGTTTGTCATACCTAAGGAATTAGATTATTAAGACAACATGGGTATTTGTTTATAATCACTCATTGTACGTAATACAATTTCAATTTACTGCACTTTTATTATTATTTAGTAGGCTAGCAGTTGAAACAACTGATATAAGCCTGTATCCTAGTTTCAAATGTGTAATTGTTCTATTTTAGTTGGTTTTTCTTCTAGAATATGGGTGACCAATGAGCACACAGTCCACCTGTTGGTAAGTGGTTGCTGTGGCACATAGAAATATCAAAATGCAAATGACTTAGATGGAATGTCTCGTTGCCAGTAGAAAGGACCTCCGGTTCTCTACACTCACCATACGAAACACAGCAGCATAAAGCTGCTATTTTACGTTGGTATTCTGTGAGAGCGTGGTCCTTCCTGGTCGAGCTAACACATTCGTGCTACAACCATAATATAGCTGTAGCGTGGCTCTACCACGTAACAAATCTGTTTATCCAATCTGTTCTCCGTCTAGGTAGGTACACCCTCTTACCTACTTCGGCTGCCAAAAAACAGTGCCTGTACTCCTGTTTTCCAGACTGAATGTTATAGAAAGCTAGTATAATTACAGGCTGTTAGGTCTTCCATCTTAGTTCTCAAATATGAAACGCATTGTAGCTTCCTTCTTCCTTTAAAGTTCGCTGCAAGTGTACATAGACTGTAGCAACCAGTTACCATCAGTTAGACTGTAAATTCGTTTATCACTTCATATTTTTTAAAAAACAAATAAGTTCAGTAAATAATGACGATGGATCGATTCTTCAATAATTACGAGTAAAATAGCAGGGGTTCTAACTTGTTTTAAATGGTTCTTTTCAGTATTCGTATGAGTGATAAAGCCGAGAGCGTGTTGCATAGATTTCTCAAGATGTTTTGCTTTCATAAAAACTCTAATGTGCCAGCTGCAGAAACGTGAATAAAAGATATAAAAGGTATATTATGCGCAGGAAGGCGTTATTGAATATTTTCTGATAATACGCGTACCACATGACCGCATTTTATACGATATATAGGATATACACAGATACACAATAGACAGAACAGAAAACTAATAAAACCCTGTAGTAGCTGTCTTGGCGTCTACTTATCGCGCTTGTGCCTTTTTTAGAAGCGCCTTTATTGCTGCTTTGTAGGATAAAATTATAGCTAGATTGATGTTTGTTTATTTGTGAATTATTGCAGGGAATTTTATCAAGCATTGTAAAATATTATTAGCATCAAGTATAGTAGAGACGGATATTAATTTATTGAATTTAACGGCATCATCACCATCAGGATTATAAGCTCACCATAAGACGGGTTAATGGGTCCACTAGTGAGTAGATCTTCTCCAAATTTATACGTGGTAGAGCCATGCTGCAGCTATATTAGTAGTATAGCTGTAGTACGAATGGGTCGGCTCGACCGGGGAAGGACCACGCTCTCACAGAATACCAGCGTAAAATAGCAGCTTAACACTGCTGTATTTCGTATGGTGAGTGTAGAGAACCGGAGACCCTTTTTACTGGAAAAGAGGCATTCCATCTTAGTCCTTACGGGTGACAACGCATCTGCATTTTGATTCTTTATTGAAGATAGATGTAGATGTCTATGGGTCACAGCAACCACTTACCATCAGGTGGACTGTGTGCTCGTTTGTCAACCTAACCTATAAAAAAAATACTGTCACAAAACAAAACAACACGGTACAGAGCCACCTATCAACTTATTGCATGTCTTTACTCTATGTAGTTACGCTATCTAGTGGGGTGCGGTCCTACATTTCACTTACCCAAACGAGACTACAATGACAGACCTTTCTTAATCGGTTTTTGGT
The DNA here is from genome assembly GCA_029286625.1 of Parnassius orleans. Classification (NCBI taxonomy): domain Eukaryota; kingdom Metazoa; phylum Arthropoda; class Insecta; order Lepidoptera; family Papilionidae; genus Parnassius; species Parnassius orleans. The sequence goes on from JAGSMP010000137.1 coordinate 3,405,662, forward strand.
TCCCAAACTATATTATTATTATTTTTTGCTTTTAATACGCCAGTGCTGGACTACAAATCCCACCTGGTAGTTAGTTGTGACGAAGCCATAAATAGTTAGTTACCCTGTCTTAGCGTAACTAAACCCTATTCGCTTTTTCCTTGAAGACACTCAGATTATTTAGTCGGCAATTTGCAACCCCAACTTACTGATATGTGAGATTATGTTAGTTACTTTTATATCTTCGATGCAAATAAAGAAATAGAAATAGAATTTTGGGAATAAAGGTGTTCAACCTTTACACCCCAAGAGAACAAAATTTTAGGACGGTTTTACAGGAAAGCTGAGTTCTAAAATCACTAACAAATGCTTCTATTTTAAAAACAGTATTTAACTATTTATTTTACTCGCTTAAATATTAACTTTCAAATTATTAGCAAAATTTACATCAGGAACCACATTATGACCTAGCAGTTATTGATACACCCTGTATCGCTACGCTATATGATCGACTGCCACCATTATAATTCCAGAGTGATTTCCACGTCCTTATAGACTTGGCAAGACACGTTTGAATTTAAAATGGTAAGCAGGTAAAGCGAGTTTGCGGCGTTCGATTGGTCTATTAGAAATGCACCTTATCCGATATCGCACGATTGACCCATATTTGTATTGATCCAGTTTTTCTGCTAACTTTTTAATTGCTGTTGGAATAAGGAAACTTTTTACTTTTAATTTATGCTAACAAACCCGTGCTGTAAAATTCTTTAATTTAAAATAAATTCTCCGAGAGAAATTTTCTGAGTGTTTCACTGTTAAAATCAAAGTGTTACCAATTTTTCTGAAGCGTTTGGTATAAGAGTAAGTGTAGATGTAAAATAATTTAAATTAAAAATTTTGTACAACCGATTTCAATATATATTATTAAGGATAACTCAAAAACTATTGGTCAGATCTTGATCAAATTTATATGGGACTACATGAGAAGCACTAGCTTTCAAATAAAAAAGAATCATCGAAATCGATTTACGTAAAACAAAGTTATAAGGTAACACACATAAAAAAAACATACAGACGAATTGGGTACCCCCTCCTTTTGAAGTCGGTAGATAAACTGTAATAATGTCTCAATATATCTGAAAAGATGTTATAAAATAATATATCATTGTTGATATAAAAAGAAAAGTTAATTCGTGTAACGCGCTGTTAACGTAAAGCTTATTATTAATAATAAATAATATTATTTATTTCTGTTATTTTTTTATTGTCTTGAATAATTTTTCATTACTTTATCGTCATCATAATTATCATTACGACTTATCAAAGTTCACTGAACTAAGCATATATGCTGAATTTGCTAAGCGTGGTAGGCAGATAGGCAACCGTAGTTTTTTGTAAATAATTTGAGTTATTATCAGAAATATAAAAACAAAAATTATTTTAAAAACACATCTCTTTTTAGTTTCCCCCTGTCGCCGCTTACATTATCCATGGGATGATATGGAGTAGTGGATTCGCTTTTAAATATTAATCAATAAAATATATAATTATTATTAATTTTATGAAACAATGAAGAGTATAAATAATTAAATATCCTTTAAAATGCGGAAACTGTACAAACGGATTGTAAATTTTACTGAACTTTACCTATATCTGAAAGACGATCTGAGTTATGTTCAAGTCGCACCAAAAGGACTTTTACTCAAAAAATAAACGACAATTTAATTTAGAATGATAATTTAAATTTATCAAATTATCAAAATGAAAGACATATTTTTAAATTATTTATTTACTAAAGGCAACACAGGCCCATTACACGTATATAGATACAATTATAACACAATTATAACTTATATATTAATACTAACCACTACCACTATTGAACACTATGTAATAAATATTAATTTTATTTCATTTCAGGAGTTAAGTAATTATTATTCAGACTATGAATAAGACATTAATTAAGGGACACAATTCTAATATGCTTCTAGTAACTAACTACAAAGATTTAATATTCAGAGGCAATTCACACCTAATATGTTGCCGTAGATAGGATGTCAACAAACATGTTATGCAGTATGAGACAATAGAGATGAGACAGAGGCGTTTGTCAACAACCGGGGAAAGTAAACCACCAACACGCGCATTGATACGTCGCTGTCAATCATCCGAGACGAGAAAGCGGAAACTGCTTCTATGTATGTACATGTCAAAATATTATGACGAATTTGAAGAAAGTGGGAAGGAGCAATACTTTGGATGTCAGCTGTTATTCGCTACTCTTGACACACACATTGTGAATTTTAGTTTTTGTTTTAGAATAGTTTATATATTTCCTTAACGTCTAGATCGTCATGTTGCAAAGTTAAAAGAGAAAAATTACAGCCTTCATACGTCCCATCACTAGGCACATGCCTCATCTAATTTCTGAGAGAGTTTTAGGGCAGTGAAGTTTCCACCAAGCTGCTACAATGCTTGTCGGTGGACTTCACATGTATTCAAATATTTTATTTTAATTTCTCAGATATGCAGGCGTTTCCTCACGATGTTCTCCTTCAACGCCGAGTAAGTCATCGTCACGGCATCAGCACTTAAAGTTGTAATTTACTATTTCATTAGTGCCGGCGGGAACCGAACCCAAGTTCTCAATGTTTGAACATTAAATCATTGTACACTGTTGAGAGCGACACGCTGTAATGTACGAATTATGATTGTAGTACGAATTGTTCGGTTAGACTGGTATAAAACCAGCTTCGTACAGCAAGACATTGGGAACCAATGACGAAAAATCAGATAACGCTAAAACTAAATTTCACAGTTAGGCAACAGTATTATCAGTCCTGGGATGACGCACTGTGCTCACAAACTTTTCTGCCCTGCATGGTGTGCAAATCTTATGAGTAACGTACGCCAAGAGGCACATTTTGAATTAAAGCGAACTTAAAAAGGCTGTAAAATACGATTAGAAATTGCGTTGATTGTTATTGATAAAAGATTAAAAGATAATCTGGTTTTAATTCCTCACTTAAGTAGGTATTCAAACTCAGAGATTAAGCACTGATCGTAAAGGAACCTAATGTCTAAAATCTCTTCAATCAGAACTTTTTAACATTACAGATTTTCCTTTGTAGTCTGTGTTTTTAAGTTTAAACCCAATTGATTTAACTGATTGCGCTTGTGATTCACTTCACTGTACCAATCATTATGCTATATTCGTGCTTGGCAGCAGATTGACGATCGAGGTATAAAAGGCTTTGCGATTCAGACGTTGTCTCGTTATCGGTCTAAAACATTTTAGATCTGACAGTTTTTGTGTTGATGACTACCTGTTGAATCTCACATGTTTTTGCTTGCACGTTCACTTAAGAACATAGATTAAATTTTTTTTTCTTTGAGTTTTCTTACATTGCTATTACGCGCTGTATTTATATATTAATGAAAGACTGTATTGATAAAACATACAAATACTTTTTTTAATAAAAAAAATGAATAAACGACCAGTGCACTCAGCACTAGTTTTTGATACTGATGTTTTCGTATCGTCATCGACGAAAATGTATGAAAATATGACAGCCAACGCCTATAAACAGACAGCGCCCCTGGCGGACATTAATGGAACAATGTTTTATCATAAAAAGTCACTTGATGGTGATACGATGTAAAACTCATGCTCAGTTAGTTAGGTCATATAATGTGCGAGGTAACTTTCTTTTGCTAAATTACATATTTATAATCAGACCGACAGCACCAGGTCTCTCTTTAACAATGACTTGTGAGCACCTAAATTCTAGAGGTCATCGGCAAGGAATTCGGTCCTTTCCGATGACCTTTCGGCTAACAAAATATACCAGGCTATATGAATCGATTCGGAATTTAACGATTAAGGTGTCAAATTTCAGTAATAAAATAAATTAATAAAGTCATAAAATATAGTGTGGTAAAATACACCACACTACATTTCATGACTCTGTTACACGACAGGAACTACACGTAGGGTAGATTTCATGCGATTTATATGTGACCTACTTCAGTCATTGTCAGAATGTATGTTTTATGTAAATGTTGCTGGATAAAACAAGCGAATGTTCCGTGCAAATGTTGAAAATTTATCAAGAGTACATAACACAGTATGCAGGTGTGACCAATATATTCGGAAAACTTTTAATGTTAAAGTTTTACATATAATTAAAAAATCTAATTTGTAGTTTGTGCTATTCATTCATTTATCCATTACAGCCTATTTAAGTTCAGTGCAGCACATAGGCCTCCCCATACATTGTCTCATAAGGGGGGATATTTGCCATAGTTGCCACGCTTGGCAGGAAGGTTGACAACCACAGTTTTGTGTTTTTTTAGTTGTTATTAGAAAGACGCTGCTGCCCAATTCCAAGTTTATTTCCTTCTGTCGCCTCTTATAACACTTCCCATGGGTGTTGTAAGATATGGGGTAGTGGCTATTCTTACACCGCCCCTACACGGTAACAACGGTAACGGTATTCGGACTATCTGTATTCGGGTATATCTTACGTGATAGAGCCATGCTACAGCTCTATAAGTAGTATAGTTGTAGCACGAATGGGTCGGCTCGACCGGGGAAGGACCACGCTCTCTCAGAATACAAGCGTAAAATAGCAGCTCAACACTGCTGTGTTTCGTATAGTGAGTGTAGAGAACCGGAGACTCTTTTTACTGGAAACGAGGCATTCCATCTTAGTCCTTAGGGGTGACAACGCATCTGCATTTTGATTCTTTATTAAGGATAGATGTAGATGTCTATGGGTCACAGCAGCCACTTACCATCAGGCGGACTGTGTGCTCGTTTGACACCCTATCCTATAAAAAAAAGTACGGAGCAAACATGATCATTCCTAATTAAACATTATAACTCTTCCAATGTCCAATGCACCGGGTACCAGAGCTAGTTAAATATAAAATAAAACAGTTGCCGCCTTGAATCAAACTACTTTTTATTTTATCGTGTTTAACTTAAAATTAGTTTTATTCAATATGTAGTGTTCGTGTGTATATAAAAATAATCACTGCGTTACCTGCTTATTACAAATGGTAGCTTATAATTAGTTTCGGGTATATGTTTCAATAAATAAGTCCCGTGGAAATTAAGCAAATTAAAATGTAAAGTAAGAAACTTGACAGCAACTTCGCTAAGACTGGTATTGCGGCTAAGGTTTGCTTCGCGACAGACTGTTCCTTAACCTGATATTATCAATAAACCACGTTGTGTAATAAGACCGTTAGTATCCAGTGAGTTAATGTAATTGAACCGATAAGGATTTATTGTGATGGCCCTGCGAAAAATTTTGTGGCTTCCAATAACAAAACAACAAGAAAAAGTCTTAAGCCCTACAATTACGGTAAAGGTGCTGGACGCACATGTCCAGCTTATGGGCTGATGATGATGAAGAAGAAGAAGATATTTTTAATAAGTAGCCAATAATAGCTGTGCAATTTTACAGAACGTGAGCAAAGCCGTTCGATCTTTACCAGTTCCAATAAAATTGTTCATTGCTATTATATGTACTCATCTACCATAGCGTTCCGTCGGCTTGAAGGAAAACAACTGCATGTCAAAAAAAAATCGAAAACATGTGGAGTCCGCTTACCCACACTTGAGCTGGGTGGCGAACTAATTGCTTTATAACTCTCTCAAAAATAAGAGAAGACCTGTGCCCAGCTATGGGAAGTGTATTGGCTGTAAATTTACTTTCAATTTATAGCCAGTATATCCAAATTTTTACAATGGACTCATAAAATATCTCACACATGATTAGATTTACTTAATTAAACAGACAACTTTCGCTCTTATTGTGATATCCCCAAGGCGTCAAATATTAGGGGGTTCTGAGACGATCAAGCAGCTTGACGACAAGCACATAATTTCGTTCTACTAGCTCAAGCAGCGTGATGCACACATTTAGCCACTTGAGCAAGCCGGTTACGAACACTGTCAAAACGTCGCATAAGTAAAAATATAAAATCGCATCAAGCACGGGGCAAACATGATGCTTGACACAAGCATGAAGCAAACATTGTAAATGTTCAAATATGCTTGACGCAAGTAATAACCTACGTGCTTGCTTCGCGAATCGCGGTTAAACACTTTATGCTAACTTGACAAGTACGAGTACATCATTGTGAAGATAGTTTACCTTATTGAATTAAGTACAATTATCGGCCCTTATATAGATAAAGCCGAACTGCTTACCGTAATTAACTTTCGAATTTGTAATAGCAGTTTTTACGAGTGAATTAATACGGACTAAAAGTTTTACTTTCGTTGTTGCTCGCTTTAGGCGACAGTCTTTAGTTCGATCTATAGTTTTTTTGACCCAAAAGATTAGTTGCGTCATTGAACTACTATAAATTTCACGAAAAAAGACAGATGTCTTTTTATCAATTTTATTTCATTAGATAAATTACTAATGTTTACAAATAGAGAATATTAGTAATTTTATTCACGCACTTTGTTTATTTGAGTACTAGTCGTTTCATAAGAATAAATAGAAAAAATAAAAACAATGACACAAAATTATTATTTATTGTCAAAGTTGGAATTTAAATAAAGAATATATAAAAATAGGTATATAATGAGACACCTTTCAATAAAAAATATCTAACGAAGAACCTAGAATGGTGTTTTGTTTTAGATATATGGTATGTATTAATTTTAAGCTTACTATTTATTTTATTGATTCGAATAAAATTTATAAATTGATTTTAAAAAGCATAAATGGTAGAGAAGTTAAAATTAACTAAGTACGCAAATTGTATAAAATTTATCAATTACAGCTAATAAAATTTTCATTACTGATACGATAACAGGAAAATGTCTCCATCTATAAAATCAGCAGAACAAATATTAGAATGCGTAATGGCCCTTAATGGCATACAAGACAAAGTAAGTAATATGCACGTAATATCATTTAATTTGAAGCACACGGTTATAACGCTCTTCAGTTTGTTTTCCAATAAACGAAAGTGTGTTTTCACTTGATCGACGGTGACGTGAAGTAATGAGGGGTCCATGGCGAAGATGCAATTAACTCATGCAAGCTAAATCGTGACCAATCGTGACCAACACACAGACATATATTTTCATCCGTCCGTCAAGTGAAGGTACAACGCTAAGATCGTGTTATGGTTCCGTTCGGAAATGTGTAAATTACTTTAAGTGACGTGACGTATAGCGAATAAGTTAATTTTCATCACTTTCTACGTATTTAATATGTTTTATGTTGTGAAGGTTTATAGGGCAGTTATATTTATCGCTTGTTAATTCTCGTAATAAAGATTTACGTACGTACGTTTTCAATGCAGTCTAGCGATGGAGGAGCGTTATTGAAACCACTCTTTCGTTTTGTTCTTGTTGCCAGAATCAATTAAGGTAAATTCTAAAAATATTTCTTGGTCTTCGACAGTTAGTGGAGTCATTTCTAAATATACCATAACTTACTCTATCTTTTTTTTAAAGAATAAGTGTGACAAACAGTCAGACGTCTACATTTATCTTCGATTACGAATCAAAATGCAGATGCGTTGTCACCCCTATGCACTAAGATGGAATGCCTCGTTTTCAGTAAAAAGGATTTTCGGTTCTCTACACTCACCATACGAAACACAGCAGCAGCTATTTTACGCTGGTATTCTGTGAGAGCGTGGTCTTACCCCGATCAAGCCGACCCATTCGTGCTACAACCATAATATAGCTGCAGCGTGGCTCTATCACGTAAACACTGCTGCGATATGCGTATGTCATGTCACCATAGGTGCTGGTGACATGACATACGCATATCGCAGCAGTGTCAAATCTGCTCAATTTGCAGTAAAATGAGGATTTAAAAGAAGTTTTAGTCAAGTAGTACTTGACACACTAACACTTATCACTTACTTAATGTGGCCAATCTTTTCTTAAAACGGTAAGTAGAATTTATTTACAAAATGTGTAATTAGTCAAAATTTTATATTAATGGCACGCTACAGTAATTATAGCGGCCCTACGGCTCCAATTATTTTACCTGTCTTCCTTGCTTATTAGAGGTGACAGATAATTAGAACAGAGTAATAAAGATATTAGAAAACACCCAGATATGCGATAGTTTCATTCCATTTTCTTTTGTTGTCTTAAATTTGTTAATTTGTAGGTAAATAAATAGCTTTAGGCCAGATGTGAAATCTCCAAACGTAGGAAGGGATCAGCGTCAAGTATGTGAGATGTCTTGTACTGCAATTGTCAATCCTCGTACCAAGCATATTTTTTATCTTATTATAAGCCAGTGCTTGACTTACAATCCCACCTAGTGGTAAGTGGCGCCTTAGCGTAACAAAATCAAATAGTAATCTGACGGCTACACGCACGACGAAAAAGGAGGCATACCCTTTGGTTCGATTGCGTGGAATATCTACAACTAAGGAATGAATGCCCGCCGACCGCCTGGTTGTCCGATGGTGGTAAGTGGAGAAAGGTATTGAGGCATCTTATTCCTATGCACACTGAAATCATCCTAATGCCTCCTCCTCCTCCTCCATCCTATCCGAAATGCATCCTTTAGAATACCGAGAGGCTAGCTACTCTTGTGCTCAAGGCTGATAAAGTTTTCCACCAAATCAAGGTCGCAACGCGGGTGGTATTTTGCAGCACCAGCCCCAACATGCAGCAGTACTCAATGATTTTGGATTGAGACAAGTCCTCCTTATTATGGGAGAAGTGTAGAAGTGTAGTGGCTGGGTTCACAATATTTATTTCTATACGTACGACACCTACGGGAATAAATATTAGAAAATTAAGAGGACGTTATTGGAAAGGCCAGAAATAACTCTTGACCTCCGACAGATGGCAGTGTACCAATATGCATCACTAATGTGAGACAACTAGTTATAACTTATCATCACACTGTAAGTTCGTTTGTCACTACAGTTTTATATAAAAAAAAATCAGATTAACATCGGCATATGAGTCATGGGAGCAATGTACTGCTGCTAAGCCCCGGCAAAATAGGCGACTGTCTATTTGACGCTAATGACTACGTTCGTAGTATTTACTTTTCTAAAGACTATTATCTCGCTTTGAATTATTCGCTTTGCTTTTAAGTTTTAAGTTGCGGACAGACAAAATAAGCGAATGGTTCGAAACTGAATAATAGTGGTTTGAAAAAGTCTTTACTAAATTTAAGACAGTGTTAACCGTGGCGGTGTAAGAATATCTACTACTCCATGTCGTCCCGAGGATGTAATAAGAGGCACAGAGGAAAACTGACACAGAGGATGCAATAAACTGAAACAAGATAATAAAAACGTCATACAAATTTATCATCCTTGACCCGCCTGTCAAGCGTGGCACTATGGCAAAATCCCTTCTATGATGCACTCAATGGAAGAGGCCTATGTTCAGGAATGGACTTTATAGGCTGTAATGGATGATAATGGAAGAAAATGTGAGATGTAACGCGTCATGTATTCGTCTACTAAGGAATGTTTTTTTGTTTTTTAATTATTTTTGATGTCAAAATTTGTAAACGATGTGAAAGGTAAGAATTAGTAAACACTAAATTTACGGATAATAATAATAAATGGAGCAAGAGAAGATAAACTTTTTTGTATTAGCTAAGACAGTCGCATGACTATTCCTAAAATTATATTTATCAATATGCTAGAACTAGAATAGCTCAGGACAATGTTTTGTAACACTCCTTGGAGGAAGAAATATTCAGTGTGAAGGAATGGAATGGAATGTTAGAATTTTGCTGGGTACATCCGAAGTAGATCGAACTCGAATTAAAATATGACTTAACTCTTAAACTCCGTGTTTTAGTAAAATATGTTTTATGCAAATTTCAACTTTCCTTTTAAATACTAGCAATGCTATTAACATTACTTATATTCCCGTTAACCGTTCCACGTATGCTTAAATTATTACTTGTGTTAGGAGTGGTGCACGGCAGTAGTCGAATCGCAGATTACAACTCACGAATTTTTGAGTTCGCGGTCCATACAATACCAAAAATTTTAATCAAAACAAGTGGTAAAATTAAACTATTGTACAACCAACTGCAATATAAATAAAATGAGAACATCATCGATGTAGTCGAAGTCAATTAAATACGTATTATTAAAGATAACTCAAAAACTACTAATCATATCTTGATCAAATTTATATGGGACCACAAGAGGAGTCCACCTTTCAAATAAAAAAAGAATATCAAAGTCGTTTCACCTAGAAAAAAGTTCTGAGGTAACACACATAAAGAAACAACAGTCGAATTGAAATCCTCCTCCTTTTTTGAAGTCGGTTAAAAAATGGCATAGCTGTTACACTTGGCAGGTGGCTTGATGTTTTTTTTTATTTATCCTATACGAAACTGTACCATATAAACAAACTTTAATTCCTGTAAGATGTAGTACGTGAGTGAGCTATAGTTTTTTAACTCGCTGAATTTCCCGTCGACATCGAGTTACTCTACCGTTAACCTACAGAGCTGGAGTGCTGCCTGGATGGAGTCGGAAAACAATTTTCTAGCGCAATCTACCAGAAATGTCGTTTGTATTATCATAATAAGAAATTGTTGAAGGAGATTGAAAACGTTCGCATTACTTTCAAAGAAACATTAAAGTAATTTTGCGGTTTATTATTTACTTCCTACCGTAAATTTTAAATTGAAAATGTTAAATTAATTTTAATACATACATCTTCTTAAGGCATAAGTACATATAAATAACAAAAGCCGTGGTGGCAAGGGCTAAGTTTTCACCGTAAATGTCACAAAACGCTAGCTGGTTCGATTCCTTGCACCAATGAAATTGGTAACTACAATTTGAAGTGCTGATTTACCGCGTGCGCAGCGGTGAAGGATAACTCGTGGGGACACTTATGTTTGTTGAACAAAATATTTCGAAGTACTCGTACATGTGAAGTCCGCCAACACGCACTAGAGCAGTACGAACTAATTGCTCCATATACCTGTCTAAAATAAGAGGAAGCATGAGCGCAACAGTAAGACGTAGGTACAGTTAACGTTACAGCCTGTTAAAGTCCACTCATATTAGAGATATTTGCCATAGTTGCCACGCTTGGCAAGCGGGTTGGCAACCGTAGTTTTTTTATTTGTAGTCGTTTTTAGGAAGACGCTGCAGCCCATCTTCTGATTTGTTTCCCACTGTCGCATCCCACGAGATGATATGGGGTAGTGGATATTCTTATACCGCTTTTAAACGTGGTAGAGCCATGCTGCAGCTATATTAATAGTATAGTTGTAGCACGAATGGGTCGGCTCGACCGGGGAAGGACCACGCTCTCACAGAATACCAGCGTAAAATAGCAGCTTAATGCTGCTGTGTTTCGTATGGTGAGTGTAGAGAACCGGAGACCCTTTTCACTTGAAAAGAGGCATTCTATCTTAGTCCTCACGGCTGACAATGCATCTGCATTTAAATTCGCAAACGAAGACAGATGTAGATGTCTATGGGCCACTGTAACCACTTACCATCAGGTGGACTGTGTGCTCGTTTGTCACCCCTTATTCTATAAAAAAAAACACGGTACAATACGTAGATAGGCTGTAAATTTTTATATCATATTCATCATAACCATTGATATATATGTACTACGCACTAGATTTCGCATTCCGAACATTCACTATGTTCAACTGAACTGTACTGCAATCCGTACACCTTACTTTAGTGTCATTTACTGTGGCTTCAATATTCATGCAGTGTGGAGCGGCGATAATAATACGAGATTTCAAATTAAAGTTTAAACCTTACGTAAATAACAATTCAGTAGTCAAGTAAGTAAAATTTTTTGTTGTTCAAGTGAATAAATAGGTAAAAATATCGTAATATTTTACTATCTGTTGCGCATGCGCGAAGACATAGAGTAGCGCACATTTTTTGTTTGGAATAGCTTCTCTAGTACGTAGTACATATAACTCAATGATCATAACATAATCTTTTTCTTTTATAATTTATCAGCCAATTACACTTTACTGCTGGACGCGGGTCGCTCCCATTTTTAGAAAGCATTTGCCATACCCTGATGATGCCGTGAGGTGACACCGGTCGGTATTTATAGTTAGTAAATTAATAATTTAAATAAACATTGTGAAACAAAAACAAATGTGAATGAAAAAAAAAATGAAAAAAAATAATGCATTTGCCATAATTGCAGACGAATTAGTAATCACAGTACCAAAGAGTCTCGAGCCTTTGATCCTTTGCGCGCTGGTCTGAGTTAATATTTTGTCTTGTACATTAAAAAAAATGCGTCGTAATGGTGGATAATTATAAAACCGTCAATTGCTGATGAACAGCTCAGTGGTTATGATAGGCGTTAGTAAATGTGGTCCATACATCAGCTATACCGAGTGATGCTTGGGTCATTAGAAAGGTTTACTCGTACATATCCAGCAGTTGAATGTATGCAGACAGTACAGTCTGATCTTAACGAGTAACTTTTTTTTAGTATTTATGGAAACATGCGCTACAAGCGCTTGTGACTGACTGATGATGAAAGGTCTATTAAAACCGCTTATCTCAAATTTCACTAAGTGCAACATGTAAGTCTAGTAAGACATGGGCCCCTCTCGTTGTAGTGAGGATTTCCATTAATCGTCACGCTTGGCAGCTTGACGATCGACCCTTACGACACCTACGGGACGTAATAGGTTGATGAATTCTCTTACATATCTTACAAATATACGCACGCACACATACACACACATACATACACACACACGCGCGAGCGCGTCAAATTTGCCAAAGTTACCAAAGACCCTCAGTCTAGTTTATGTATTTGAAATTTAAGATACTGAATAAATACTTTTGATATTTTTTTTTAAATTTACCCCATTACACCTTATTAAAAAGTTATGAGAATACTGCGACGTAGTTACCAAACCTATTTATGGACATGTTAAAATTGAATTGCTTAATACAACAGTTCCATAATTGTTGCCATAACTGAGTAGTAACAGTGTACCTTGTAGGCATAACACAGGTGGTACCGTGTTATCGGTTTGCGCTACTGCACCAGCACGATTATCCGATAGGAAAAGTAGGACAGTAAACATTTTTAGGATTCGAATCCAATACAAATCTTTTAAAATGAAATATTAAGTAGGTTTTACTACATTATCGCACAGGCTATTGACATACATAAATTGGACACGGATAAACATCTAGACCTAAAACAATTGTTTTATAAATATTTGTTTCGTGAGGGAATTTTCTACGACCTTGCAGGACGGCTTTCAAATTCTTTATCTCTGCAGTCACCTAGCCATCATTTATTACATTGTGATTTGAAACTATATTTCTAAATTGGGACGAAGCGTAGCGTAGCTCTCTATCGGTGACTCCGATGCAATTTTATGCAAGCTCCTGTAAAAGTCATTGTCCGATTTCGATGAACCTTAGCTCGGATAGTCTACGTAGTGTGATTAGTGCATAGATTTACATCATATGTATATAGATACAAAATTGAGATTTTCTTGAGATCACAAATGTATATGTGTATGTAAATAATCGTTTAGGGGCGATGTAAGAATATCCACTACCCCATATCGTCCTGAAGGTGATGTAGGAAGCGACAGAGGAAAAATGAAACAGGAGATGGACAGCAGCATCTTCCTGATCAACACTCAATTAAAAATAATAAAGAACTGCGGTTGCCAACCCGTTTGCCAAGCGTAGCAAATATGGCAAAATCTATGAGACCTATGTTTAGCATTGGAATTTTAGGCGTAAAACCTAGTTTAGGCACCAGTCTCCCACAGTATAATATTGAGGCGTAATACTATAATATAATGTACAATAATTCTGTATTGTGGTGAGAAAATAAATTATTATTATTATTAATTAAAATTCCTTTTTTATTTCCTTATTTATTCATATTATTATAGCCTCTCTGTTCATATTGTTATATGTTTTTTGTCTCTCATTTAAAAAAATACTTTAAGTTATTTTGTTGTAAAATAATATTAGGTCCTTACATATGAAATTGGCGTTTAGTACAGGAGGAATATAAAGTCAATTTTTTTTTGTAAAATATATTCAATTAATCAAAGTATGCACCGCTGTTATCAATGCACTTTTGCTATCTCATAGGTAGTTCATTGATCCCTTTACTAAAAAAACCATGGGGGCGAGAATCAATAAAGTCTTTGAAGGAGGTTTGGACTGCCGCATCGGAGATGAATTTTTTTCCTTGTAAGAAGTTGTCCAAATTCCGGAAAAAATGGTAATCTGTTGGAGCAAGGTCCGGGGACTACGTTGGATGTCGTAGACATTCCAATTGTAGCTCATCTAACTTAGTAGTTGTTTGTTGTGCAGTGTGTGGTCTTGCATTGTCGTGAAGCAGCAGTGGCCTAGAGCGATTGACCAATCTCGGTTGTTTAGCAGCAAATTCTTCCTTCATGGTTTGTAGTCGCTGACGATAGATATCTGCCGTAATCGTTTGGCCAGATTTTAGAAAGCTGTAGTGAACGACACCGGCGCTAGTCCACCAAACACTCACACGTAACTTTTTCTGACTCAATTTTCGTTTAGGGCAGGATTTGGCTGGGTCTCCAGGGTTCAGCCATTGCGACGAGCGCTTCCGATTATCGTAAAGTATCCAATTTTCATCACAAGTAATGATTCGATTTAAAATCCCTTCATTATTGTGTCGGTTGAGCAAAATAACACAGCAGTCGACGCGTGTTTGCAAGTTCGATTCACTCAATTCATGAGGTACCCATCGTTCAAGTTTTTTTATTTTCCCGATTTGCTTCAAGTGGATTAATACATTTTATCACTTACCCCGAAGCCTGCAGCTATCTCTGAAGTGCTTTGTGATGGATCCGCTTCCACAATATTCTTTAATTCTTCATTTTCCACTTTGGTCTCCGGCCGTCCACGGGGTTGATTCTGAAGGTCGAAATTTCCAGAACGAAAACGTTGAAACCAAAAATGTACCGTGCTTTATTTTGCGACACCAGCGCGGTACACATCATTAATCCTTCGAGCTGTTTCTGCACTACTGGTGCCACGGTAGAACTCGTACTCGTAAATATACCGATATTTCATGTTTTCCATTGTGCGGTAATATGCGACGCCAAAGAATAAAATAATGAGGAAAAACAAATGAATGACTGTTTTCAAAACTCAAATGTACCAGCTAAATGAATTTATAAATTTGAATTTGGAATTCTTAACCAAAGAGGAGATATTTCAGATCAAAGTGGTCAATACGACAAAACGCAAATTTCATATGTAAGGACCTAATAATAAGTTTTAGTTATCCAAAACTGATGATAATGTTGTGTAAGTCCACCGCACTGTTGTCCGCAACTCTGATATACCGAGTATTTTTACTAAAATATAAATTGGTTATGTAAAAGTTTAATTTTTTCGTAAAGTTACATTATATTCTTTTATTAGCAACATGTGGGCATCTTTATACAATTTGAAGTTATTCCAAATGTACTGTTTAATATTTAGCCTTTAAAATCCATTAAAAAAAACGCTTATTAAAAATGCCATCATAAAATATTTGCCAATGCTGTCTCAATCTTTCTAAGTCTTTGTCTTTGCAACAAGCTCCTCTATTTTTATCAGTAGTCGAGGCTATGCGTCTACGGTTATTATAATATTTTCAACATCTTCAAGCCCTTAATGCTTTTTGATCTACATTGATTGCATCTAGCTTACAATTCGCCGTATTGGCATGAATCATCCGTAATAAGCGTTTAATGGACACCTAAGTGATTCGTGTAAATGCTAAAGTTATTTACAATTACAGTCATCAACATAAACCTTAATAACTGGTTGAAACTAAACCATGCCAATACGATAAAGTCGAAGCCCTAGTTCTTTGAATGTAGTATTATTTGTGTTATAACTATGCACCAGTTAAAAGTACCTTGACGGACGGTCCCTTAACTGCATTATGTGCGCGACTGTACTCGAATACAAACTTGGGATTTAGAAAAATGATCATAAATTAGTTTGAAAGTGGAGAGCAGTCCACCTTCTGGTCGTTTCACTTGATAGTAGGTAACTAAGTAAGTACAAAGTGACACTTTAGTTTTAGTTAATGTCTTTACAAAATTATTATACATCTAACGATAATTACATAGATTATTTTTTATTTCTTTTTATAAAACTGGAGTGACAAACGAACTTACAGTCCACCTGACACTATATGGTTACTGCAGTCTATGGATACCTGTAGCCGACTTCAAACAAAGAAGCTACAGATGCGTTGTCACCTCTGAGAGTTAGGATGAAATGCCTGTAATGTTGTTAATAAATTATGAGTTTAGAAGTTTTTTTTAGGGATTTCACTGTCATAAAAAGGAAGCCTTTTTAATTTTGTTCTATCCGTTTCTACTAATTGAATATGAATTTAAAAGTTTTTTAAGGATTCGGTGTCATAAATAGGAAACCTTTTTAATTTTATTCTAACTTTCTACTAATGTGTTAGGTACATTAATAAAATTCTAAATTGTAGAATCAAATTGGATGAAAATGTTAAGAATATACTCTGTATTCTTTCGATCAACTTTAATTTATTTCCCTCACATGTATAGAGGATAAAAAAAATTAACTTCTTACATCAAGTATGAGAGATATTAAAATATGAATAACTTCTTTCTTGATTTTTTTAAAATGTAATAATATAATTAAATTTATTAATTAACTATAAATATATTAGCAGCATATTTAAATTATTAATAAATAAGTACAAAATCATACTTTTAAGGTAATTGCAATTCATTTAATGATACATTTAATTCATTTATGTTCTTTTAATCTCTTTTTTTCATCATCAGTCCGTGAAGGTCCACTGTTGAAAATGACTTCTCCCGTTGTAGGGAATATTCGTCTTTATCCCTACGTTTGGCAGTAGGATTGACGATCGCAAAACCTGAAGCCCTGCATCTTTGACGCTGCTCTTCGTCACCTTTTTGGGTATCTGTCGGAATCGGAAGTCATAAAATCTCTCTGTTATTTCCCATATTTGCCTCTTACGACACCCATAGGACGAAATGGAGTGATGGGTTTTCCTATGTCACCAATTAACATCGTCATTGAATCGTTACATAACATTTTAGCAACGTTATTTTTGGCTTCCAATCGCGAAAAGAGGAATTTTACTCAGGATCATTAATTGTCTAAAAGTTTTTAATTGTTAAGTTGTTTATTCTTCGTTCTTTTATTTTTAGCCGACTTCAAGAAAAGGAGGATCCTACTCCTTTTTCGAGTGTTTATTTTTAGTTTGTATGTTAACTACTCGATATCTCCGTCGATTGTGGACCGATTTCAATGATTTTTTTATTTAATACTCTATATCCTAGTTGACGTTACAAAAAATGGGAAAGTAATTGCAGTTTTCCTGTGTCTTAAATGACGAATTACCTTATTGGTCTAACAGTTCTCAGTAGCAGCCCGGAGTCAGGAGTTAGCTGTGTTTTCACCCCTGTGCCTCGGGAAACACGTAAAGACGTAGGTCCTGCGATTGATCTCTCTCCGATTGTGTCCGATTAGCGTCTCATCGGACTATTAGAGTGAGGGATTAGAAGTTGCACCAGTGCTTGCGCATACACTTGGCCACTACAATCCTGTTCTGCGCAGATGTCTATTCTTCGTTGAGACTGACTGCCGTGACCGAAATTCGGTCTAGAGAACAGGGTCTGACATTTTAGCTTTTAAGGCAAGCTTCTGATCAGGAGGGTGGAAGAATTTTTAAGTGAAGGCTATTATGCTCAGCATAATAGAAGCTAGATATTTTGATATTTCAGCGAGATACTTTAATTTTATTTACATACATATGTATATATCAACTGGCCTACAAGCTGATCTTAACCGTCTAGAACAATATTATACTGATAATCGAATTGGAATAAATATAAATAAATTTTCTTTTATCTCCTTTACTCGCAAGAAACATCCAATCAATTTTGAATACTATATTAATCATGTTAAAATTGCAAAATCGGCTTGTGTTATTGGGATCTCGGTGTTCACATTGATTGCAAGTTGACATTTTCTGATCATACGGAAATTATTAAAAACAAAGCGTACAGAAGCCTGGGTTTCGTATTGCGTGTTAGTAGTCCCTTCTCAGACATAGGTTGCCTAAAAGTACTATATTACGCTTATGTTAGGAGCGTCCTAGAATACTGTAGCATAATTTGGAACCCTCAGTATATCATTTATACTCAAGATTTGGAGAAAATGCAAGAAAAATTCATAAAACATGATGAATCCTGCCATTATTATAATCTCACGATTCTCAAAAATAGGCGTGTACTTGCTGACATGTCCTTTTTACACGGAATATGCAACGGATATATAGATAGCCCTGAACTATCAACCAATACTGAGTTTCTGCGCCCCGAAAGTTAGAACGAGACACACAAAATTATTTGCTGTAACACGATCAAAAACAAATTACGCACAAAACGCATTGGTCAGTCGATTGCATAGAACTTTTGATAACCAATTTAATGTTACTGACATTTTTCATAGCAGTAGGAATGTGTTTAAAAGGGAAGTTCTTTAAGTACTTGAAGGAAATGGTTAATATGTATATTGCACACACACACATACACATAACGCGCGCGCGCGCGTACACAAACACACAGATCAGAGAGAAAGAGAGAGAGACGCGCTGTTTTTAATTTTTAATTCTAAAATTAGTATGTTTTTGTGGCTCAAACTTATTGATTGTCGGTCGATTAATATAAGTTAAAAAATGTATAAAGTAGATCCGTTATTGGCTGTAAGTTTATTTCTTAAGTTCATTTACATTGTAATTAGTGCTGTGGATCTTGTAATAAATATATATATGTATATATATATATATATATATATATATATATATATATATATATATATATATATATATATATATATATACGTATATACATATAATTACCATATAGTGGCGGTGTAAGAATATCTAATACCCCGTGTCATCCCGTGGGTGTCGCAAGACGCGACAGAAGGAAACAAATCAGGAGATGGGCAGCAGCGCCTTTCTAATAACGACTAAAAATAAATAAACTGCGGTCAAGCGGCAATCCGCTTGCCGAGCGTGGCAGCTACGGCAAATATCCCGCCTAAGGGATAATCTATGGGGGAGGCCTATGTTCATCAGTGGACTTTAATAGGCTGTAACGGAATGGAACGGATATATATGATAAGATGTATTTTCGGTGGCCAGTAAATACAAAATATTCTCTTCCTTTTGCAGGTGTGGTTGTGATGACATGGTGGTGGACGGTGGCGCTGCTAGCGCTGGCGGCGCCCGTTCAGCCCTCGCCCAGGGCGGGCATCGGTGAGCAATTTTACAGTGAGCATTCTCTTTTGCACTATATTTTCTAAACCCATAACTGAAAGAAATCAAAATCGCAGCTGAAAGATTTAATTTACTGATGTACTAGACAAAAAAAAATTAAAATAATTGTTTTGCATTGCAACCAGACGCTTTGCTTCGTCGCTAGTCGTGCGTACAGCGCAGGAGTAGAATAAATTCCCAGCATCTGTATTTCCATTCGATGACAACGTTGACTTTAAGGTATGAGTGAATAAGCATTTGTTAAACTAATTCACTGCGCTTTACCATCTTCGGCTACATCACTACATACTATCAGGCCTAATAGTAGTCAATCACTGGCTTATAATAGTTAAAAAAAAACTGCTTCCGAATCCTAAAATTCACGTTCGGTATGTTGAAGATTCGGTAGCGCAGTGACTGAGCGTTTGGTTGCGGTCCTACTAGTCGTGAGTTCGATTCCTGCACAGAGCAAGTATTTGTACGGCCTACAATTAATTGTTTCAGTTTTGTAGTTTTCCCATGTGCAAATTATGCAACTAAAATGCCTTCTCGATACAGTATAATTCCTAGTGTGAAAATAACGTTCTTAAACATAGTAACGGATTTAATTTGCCAATATACTGTAAGATTTTGAAGGCTATGGGACCTTTATCAATCTGGTTTAGTTAGGAGAGATTATAAAAATAAAAGTGTCTTGTTTGTTTTAAAAAATTATTGCGTTTGTTAATGGAATCAATGTAGAAGTAATTTACATTTAATCAAATTTTAGTCATAAAATAAAATTAAGACTTTGTAAATGTAAGCTCAAGCTGAGATAACCTATCATACCATATTCTAACTTAATTATTTCATTTAATATGTCAAGGTGAACTAAGAATTAAGTTCACGCAATATTTAGTTAAGCTTAAAAGGCAAATCACTTTAATATTTAATTTAATACACATTTACATAATGGAAAAAATGTAAACGAGGTAATAAATTGTAGGTCGAAAGCAATATAGGATTATTCTGAGAAGGGGAGATGCATCGTGCGAGTAAAAGTTATGTGCAATCTAATCGATACATATATTAATCGATTTGGAATGGCATAAGCGTGTTCCACTGGCGTCTCAGCTGCGAATTGATTTCTTGCCAATTTGGGAGACTAATCACGTACTTTAACTTGACTCGAATGTTTGCATAAGCATTCTCTCTTATGCACATTTATTCGTTTCTGACTTTTTCTCACAAACCTTCATGAATTCTTTGTTGACATTTCTTTTGTCAAGTTAGGTTACTGACAGTGGTTTTATATATCTTTTATAGGTTAGTGATTAAGGATGATTTAAATTAAGGCAAATATTTTCTGTGTTGTTTTAATTATACTTTATTTTTAAATATCCACGCTTTTGTGGTCCACACCGAAGTACGTAAACTTTGTACCTGAGCCGTATTTTACCTGCATAAAACGTGATCTTGATAGAGCCTGGGGTAAGACTCCCTTGGCAGTTCACAACAAAGATAGCGTTTTACAGTTCAATCTTTCACTCACTCTTATCGTTCTCATAAAAGTTTAATTAACTTTAACATTGTTTATTGCTTGAAGCCGACGACCCAGTGCGGAAATATTTCAAGAGATTTAATGGCCTTTTAACACTTTCAGGTTGAATTAAGTCTTCAATTCATTTGTAGTTCATAATCTTACGTATGAGTGAACCTTTTTTACATACAGTGTACTTATTAACTATACCTACGTGGAATCTTGACATAGCTGCAGCACGAATAGGTCGGCTCAATCGGAGCCGGACCTCATCCTCACAGAATATCAGCGTGATACAGCGGAATAATGTTGCTTACCAGAGACCCATTGTGATTCTTAATCGAGGGTAGATGTAGATGTCTATGGGCAGTAGCATTCGATTACCACGAGTTTTATTTGTGTGCTCGTTTGTCACCCTAATTCTATTAAATAATTCATCGATATCATCAGTTATGAATTACGTTACTATATAAACATTCAATCACCTTGAATTATGTTAGGATCTGGTACAAATGTATATGAGACCACTTTGAGAGTAAGTATATTATACAAAATATCGGGAAGTAAATTATCATTACTGAATTTTTATGCTTTTCTCCTTAATATTTATGGAGGAGGGGGGAATTACATAAATTAAATTGAGAATTTAAAAACTCCCGAAACAAAAATAGGTCATGATCTTCAAATGGCTGAACCGGTTTTGATAAATCATATCTAAGAACCACCGCTAGAAAACCTGCTTTTAGAAAAAAAAATCACACCCAAAATCGGTTTACCCGTTTAAAAGCTACGGTGCCACAGACAGACACACAGACAGACAGACACACATAGCGGTCAAACTTATAACACCCCTCTTTTTGTGTCGGGGGTTAATGATTTGACCACAAATTGGCAGTGTTTTTCCATCCTTTTGTTCTAGATATACGAATCAATCGGGCTGATTTTTACGAACGTCCATATGTCACTTGTCGCTCGGTTCCACTGAAAACCAGTGCTATAGTCTAGACTACGGCATTAGCTCGATAAGATAACATTGCCCAGTGCGCCATGACTGTCAAGCCAGTGTTTTAATTATATTTTTTTACGTATATTGTGCGTTAACTACTAAATCAGTACTTGGATAAGTACCTCTTGATGCCAATATATTTCAAAAAGAGCAACTTTCTTTTAAAAATTGTAGCCAAGATTTGGAGAAAGTAAACATTCATATATATTAAACAATGAAAATACCTGCGTCTCATTCGGGATATAACGATCCATCTTATTTGAATGAATGCTATTTATGTGAGTGTAATATTCTGTACATATGAGGGTTCTGAATTATCTGTGAATAATTGAATGCCGTTATAATAAAATGATCTCTTTGTAATAACGATCATACTTAAACAAATTAATAATAATTTTTTTCTTTATATAAAAATAAAGTAGTTTATATTAATTAATAGAATTTCCTTGTCAAAATTTACATAATCTAATGATTTGCGCTAATCCACCAAAGAGTTCTTCATTACCAAAATTATTCCACTATTTAGGATTAATTGATTTCTTTCATAATACTATTAACATAATTAAATCAATTTGATACAGATTTTGATAATGGTTGTCATTTAAAAAAAAAATATTAACTTACCTAATTTTAAGTTTCATAGCTCAATAGCTGGGATATTAGTATAATTACCGAGTTTGATCCCTACCGATACCTTTGAAATTATCAATCACAATTATAAGGGCTAAACTATACGTGTGTACTCCTAATACATTTTATATTTTTAAACGTATTAGTTATATAGTTATTCTATTTCACGATGTAGTTTTGAATTTCGTTGTTGTTAGCCGTGCACATGCACATTGTGTTAGTATCCGTAGGCTTCGGGAGCGCTACTCTCGAGCACCCGCAGCCTACGCACACTAACACAATGTGTATGTGCACGGCTAACAACAACCAAAGTCAAAACTTCATCGTGAAATAGAATAACTATACTAGTGTATTTAATGGCTTCCGATTGATGACGGTAGAACCATCTCATTTAGTATCAGAAGTACCCAGACCGGCCACAACTACAAAGGTGGGAAAGTCTTGCACTGCTATCGCCAAGAGTAACGTACACCCAGGGGACGGAGAGATAGATTCTCTTACGTCGTGACGGCGCGGCGCTAAGCCTAGTTCAATTAAATTAGATAAAAAAATTAAAAAGGACTAAATAAGTTTTCATTTAGGGTTCAATATTCTGTAATATAATTTAACGGCACCTGTGATAACTTATTTGCCGCTTAGCCTAGTGGTTAGAGAACCTGATTTATGTTGCAGTCTTCCGTTTTCGACTCTGGTTGTTTTGGGATTTTCTCCACGTGTCGGGCATAATATCCCAACCTAACCCAGATATTATCGTGGTATTTAGGTAGCAGCGTCAAATGTGCGAGACGTCAATCCGCAAGCCATGATAACGTCAAAACTTTGCTAAAACGGGAGGGTCCATGTTTAGCACTGGAACTTTTCGGTGTGCTTAGTAAGGAAACAAAAGTTAAGCCGACTTGCTCTGTGCTTGCGCGTATACTTGTGAGACTATAACTTCTCTTGCACAGATTAGATTATTAATATTTCAGATTATGTGGAGTAGTCTAAAATCGGCCTAGAGTACATCTACCTACCTATACCTTAACGAGTCTTTACACATAAAAACATGAACAGTAATAAAAAAAGAGATAAATGTCATGAAATATTTCCTATTTATACTGTAACAATATCTTAACTGGCTCTCTGACTCTTGGGTGGTGATCTTTCCTCGTTTCATTCATAATGACAATAGGTATTTAATGACAATTATGAAAAAAAAGAAACGAAAGAAACTTCCTTCTTCTTTACGCTTTTGTACAAGTCATAAATAGCCCTTTGACAGATAGGTTTACCATGTTTTCGTTTTATTAAAGACTTTGTATTATTTTCTTAAAAAGTTTAACATTATGCCACTTCATAGGATTCAAATAACGGAATATGATTTACCTTTTTAAAATTATTCATTCCCTTATTGATTCCCCCACCCTTCTTCCATTTGTCGGTATACTTTCCTAAACACTTTTGCTCTGCAAGTTTATAGAAGTAATACGTCCTATCATAATCCTCTAGTAAGAATGTGTCGCCTCTACAATGCCTTATTGATTAATAATAGTAAAATATCGACATATTCAATAACAAAATAAACAATTTCAAAAAATCCATATTAGATATACTTTGTTAATAAGGCATTCAAGGCTTAAAATTTAAATGTAAGTGTAGGTAAATGTCCATTGTTTTATAAAGATGTAATTTTTCTAAATTTTTCACAACATACTTGGCTATACATATAGGTTATAAGTATTTGTGCTGTAAACTCGTTCATAATCATCATCATTACAGCCCTTCACAAGTCCACTGCTGAACATAGGCCTCCCCCACGGAATGCCACAAAACACGGTCCCGAGCCACCTGCATCCATTGACTTCCTGCATGTCTTACCAGGTCGTCACTCCATCTAGTGGGGGGACGCCCTACACTTCGCCTGCCGGTACGAGGCTGCCACTCGAGAACCTTTCTTCCCCATCGGTTGTCAGTTCTTCGAGCTATATGGCCGGCCCATTGCCACTTCAGCTTACTAATCCTTTGGGCTATGTCGGTTACTCTGGTTCTACTGCGGATATCCTCATTTCTAAGTTTATCACGCAGAGAAACCCCGAGCATAGCCCTCTCCATAGCTCGCTGAGCGACCTTGAGCTTCCTCATACGGCCAGCAGTGAAGGACCACGTCTCAGTTCCATATGTCGTCACTGGCAACACGCACTGGTTGTACAATTTAGTTTTGAGGTTTTGAGGTATGCCTGACGAGAAGATGGGTCGTAATCTCCCGAACGCTGCCCAGCCGAGTTGAATTCGGCGATTGACTCACATTACCATTAACGAGTTTACCGAGAGGTAAACTCGTTAATGTTACCTAATATCATGTTGTGTGCACATGATTTGGAATACCATCCAGATCGTAAATTTTCACTTATTATATTCATGTTGTTCATGTTTTGATGTTATTCTGTTTTGTGTACCTAAATAAATAAATTTTCCATTAAGTTCGTTCTAAGAAAATTTAGTTAAGATTGCGATTATTTTTATCTTTTAGGATTTCCTTAGATGCCGTTTGCGTATTTCGTCCAGTGGATGTCGTAAAAGTAAGAGCTGGCTATGTGAAATGCCAGTAAAATCTTATGCCTGTATATAATTATAAATGGCGGTATAAACACCTCGTTAACTTCAGACGTAAAATATCAAGACCCGAGACTAGCTGCACAGTCAATAGTGCGAGTCGTTTGGCGATCGTTAATCCGCTTACTAGGTGCTAACGATTAAAGTATGTACACAATCAATCCGAAAATATTTTTTTATTGAAAACTAGCGATCCGCCGCGTTTTCGCACGGGTGATTTCTGGATCTCGACAACAGCGCCATCTATCGGGCCCAATTGTGAATATAAACCATCCAGGGACCCACTCAAACACACACAAATATTTCATCAAAATTGGTCCAGCCATTTTCAAGTTTTTGCGAGACTAACGGACATCAATTGATTTTTATATATAGAGATTTTTGAAGTCTGAATTAAACGCTTATCACGTTTTGTCACCGTGTTTTGTGACGTGTGGTCACCGTGTTGGGGTTTGGATTTGCCATTCCAATCGCGTATATACATAAAATACCTTTAAACAGTGTTTTTTATTCTCCTTAGTAACCTTTTTTTAAAAAGTTGATTATATTCTCAACCGCAACTTTCTCCGTTTACGTAATGGCGTTGTTTACGTTAAAATAACTTTAAAGTTTTACGATGCACTTCGGTGTTGAATGTTTCTTTAAGCATTTTAATATATAGTCAGTGAATTGAACTTTGCTGGCTGAGATTGTACAACTTGTTGCATTTTGAGCTATAATTCATTTTAACTGTTTACCGAATTCTTAAATTTCTATTACTTACACATGAAGTAATTTATATCAAACAGTTTATTTTTATAAATATGAAGTTATTTTGTCAGTCAGTTATTTTGAGGATTTTATGAATAATATTTAGTAAATTTTTAATTGGTACATTCAAAGTTTTAGGTATAGGACATCCAAAATTAAAAAAATTATACTGCAGATTGCAAATTATAATGATAAGTGGGCACCAAATCGATCACAGACAATTGGTATCATCATATCAGCATCTCATAAAAGTTTATAATATTATATAAGTCGCGCTGTCGCAATTAAAAAATAAACTAGATACATAGTTGTGTGAAAATTGCTGTTATTCTATCATTTCACACTTTGTCAATTTATAATGGAATTTGTACTAATTTTCATCTTACAATCCAACATATAATTACTAACTAAGATAAGAAAGTAGACTATTTCATTCATTCATTCATTTACTGATATATTATGATCATCTATGAGATTCTTTACCTATAATTAATGAAACCAGTGGACGAAATGAAATGGTTTTGTAACTTGTTCTTCCCGAAG
This sequence comes from Parnassius orleans, assembly GCA_029286625.1. Classification (NCBI taxonomy): domain Eukaryota; kingdom Metazoa; phylum Arthropoda; class Insecta; order Lepidoptera; family Papilionidae; genus Parnassius; species Parnassius orleans. Next base: position 3,432,014 of record JAGSMP010000137.1, read on the forward strand.
TTGTTTCGTTTCGTTGAACCTAATTTTTTTATAATTATAAACCAGTGCTTGACTGCTATGTCATCTGATGCAGCTGAAGATGGTAACCGCACTGACTTGGCTTAACAAAAGCCTATTCACTCTTGCCTTGAAGATGCCTACATTATAATCGCATGGAAAGACAGATGCTGGCAAATTATTCTATCCCTTTGCTGTACGCACTATAAACGACAAAGCAAGCTACTTGGTTCGAATACGTGGTATGTCGACAACAAAGGTGTGGAGGCCAGCCGAGCGTCTGGTGGTCGGATGATGGAATGGAGAGGGAGGAATTAAGTCATACAACTCCTGCGCACACTCTCCGAAATGCAAATTTATCAAATATACGAGTATACACTTTTAGACTCTTACAGAAATGGATTTGATTTATTTGTCAGTGATTGTGTTAAGTGAGCACGTAATTTACCCGACGATAAGTATTCACTATGGCAAATGGACAACTGTATCTCAACTGGGGAATAGAAAAAGTTAATTGTTTCGTTCTGTTAACGTGTAGTCACCCTATACTTGTTCACTCGTCACTTTCGTTTGACCTCTCATCTTTTAGTCATTACATACGCTGCTAATCCGTACAATTAAATAATTAAAATCTAATAATCGCGCGCTGATTTATTCGGGTCACGTCCGGGAAAGCTGGGTTCACCTTTGATAATTGAACCGTGAGAGACAAGAGCCATGTTAAGTGGACAGGAGTAAGAAAATAAAAGAAGTTTTTATGTTCCACCCATTATAATATAATAAAAAAACGCAACTTTGACTTCTACTAAGTTCATTGGATTACACTAAAATTTTCAAAAAGCACTTGCTGTCACATTTTAACGGTTCTCTACATATATACATACATATATCTTAAAACCATATGAAGAAATTTGCGCTTCAAACATAGTTTAAAACTAAGAATAATTAAGAAATCCCAATTAAAACCGAAGGGAACAGCAATACTCATCTGCAAACTGAAGTGGAAGTCACTAGGAGCTATTTTACACTTGTGGCCAGCCCAACTGACAGTCGTTAAAGTAAACAAGTAGTGAAATCACGCCGCAGTATTATAGCTATAGTAACGACAAATAAGTGGATACGTCGAGTTAGGACTAACTGTGCTACCACTGATAAGAAATACAGTAATCGTAGATTAAGATTGATATACAGAATTAGGATTTATTTTTATAAGGTGTATTGGTAAGTGAAAAAATAAACTCAAAAAATATATAAAAACTGTGGTTGCCAACCCGCCTGTTAAGTGTGGCAATTATGGCATAAATCGCCCCTTGAGCAATCAATGGGAGAGTCCTATGTTCAGCAGTGGATTTCCCCTGTTTCAGTTTCCCTTTGTCGCCTCTTACGACACCCACGGGATGATATGGGGATATCTTTTACGTGGCCACTAAACGGCGATAGGTTATGGAAAAAAAATTAATGAATATAAATTAAAAACCATAATTGCTTTCAGTAAACATACTATTCGAATTGTAGGTTTCTATTGCAACTTGTACGCAGCACAATGCACTCGACGTAGCACTTATCGGGGTCAGGATCCCGCACGTGAGCCGAGTGATTTGTGTCATCGTTCTGACGTGCATATCGTTTATAAGTACTGCATAATAGTGTTCAGTGAACATAAAATGTGTCATAACTAATGACGCAATATCGGTAAGTAGGGTTGATTATGACAAATGCAAATAACAATACTAATTTTAATTATTATTTGGATGTTAAATGGAAAGTATTATACCACCAGGAAAAGATCACGGTCTCACAGAAAACCGACGTAAAACAGTAGCGTAATTCAGCTGTGCTTCGTACAGTGAGTGTAAAGTGCTCCATGACTTTACACGACCTGTTTTTTATAAAAAAAGTAACAAATGAACTTACATTCCACCTGATGGTCACTACTGCAGCCCATGGACACAACCAACTTCCAACAAAGAAAGTTACAGATGCGTTGCCACCTTCGAGGACTAAAATAGAAGGCCTCATATCATGTAGTTATACATACTCTATAAGCTACTTACTCTTTTTTTACTAAAACCAACGTCAATCTTAAAAATGAGAAGAGGTTCGTGCCGTACTATTTATATATAGGCTGTTACTTTACCTTTTTTTACTATCATATGCCAGTGCTGGACTACTTATCCCACCTGACGGTAAGTGGTGATGCAGCCGAAGATGGTAAAGCTTAGCTTAGCAAAAGCCTATTCACTCTTGCCTTGAAGATGCTCACATTATAATCGTGTGGAAAGACAGATACTGGCAGATTATTCCACTATTTTGCTGTACGCAATACTACATTACATTACTATCTACTGACTCTTTTACTTATAACGAGGCATATAGTACAAGGAAAAGAAGGAGAAAAATATATTTCGTAAGGTGCAAATGCATCCGTTTACTCATTGGGGCTTCTGTGATTCATACCAACGCAATCATGAAACCGATATGCAAATTGAATCGTTACAAATAACCTGTTATTTTACATTTTGTGTGGGGGCAACGTTTTTTAAAAAATGAAAAAAAAAAAAGATTTTTGCTTAAGATTTTCCTGGTATAAGGAATTCTTATATTAACATAAATTGTGCACATTAAATAAAACTAATTTTAATTAATTTATCGCGTGATTTATATTTAATTTTCGGCGTTTAGTTTTGTCATGGCGGAACTGACGGTGAATATCGGTGGGTGCTTTAAGTCAAATTATACCCGATAAATCCAAAAAAAAAATTGTTTATTTTCTCATACCATAAATAAGTAATTTTTCGTATCATTAAGTACCACGGCAACAAAACGTTCGAAATATTGTAGTACGAATAACAATAATGTGTTTATATTAGGAAGATGCTGCAGCACATGTTCCGTTCCAGTTTCCTTTTATCGCCTCTTATGCGTCCACGGGACGATATGGGGAGTGGATATTGTAACATCGCCGCTACACGGTTAAACCTGCCTGCAAACGGGGCAACTAAGGCAAAATACATATGTATGAGGCAGTCTATGGGAGATGCATATGTGCAGTAGTGAAACTTTCTTAGCCTGTTATGGATTTTGGGCTGATTTCCAACCATTAGTCCGCCACCAGAACGTCATTAGTAATTAACCAGAGTGCACCGTTTGTAGGTGAGGATTGACATTAGATAAAATACTAAAAATTCTCTTTGATCCTGTGAACTGTGCCACTGTATATATTAATTCGTAAAAAAAACCTTTGTATGCTATACATGTGTTCCATTATAGGGAGAATTTGTGTTAATCGTAGTTCTTGGCAGACAGATTAGCCATCGCAGTTCCAGACGTCTTGCAACTTTGACGCTACTCCCGGCGCCGTCGCTCTAAGTATTTTACGTGTTATTTTTTTTTTAAAACGTTACCTCCTCACTAGAATTTTCTCCTGTATTGTGCGGGCAGTTTGCATACATAAATTTCACAAGTACAAACATTCAGACCCAGAAAAATTACTTGTAGGCCATACAAATACTTGTTTCGTGTGGGATTCGAACCTGCAGCCCTTAGCGCTGCAACTCATTGCTAAGCCACTGCGCCACGGAGTCGTCATGTGTGGCATGCAATTTAATTTTACAATAGTGGTAAAGTATTTAAAAAATAACTGGAATAAAATATTTATTGACTTCATGTGATCAACGCTTTAAAAAGGAAACAGTTTCCGTGGCCGTTACAACCTACCAAAGTTGACATCTGAACATAGGCTTCCTCATAGACTATCCCAAATAGATGTCACGTTTGGCGGACAGGTTGTAAACCGCAGTTTTTTATTTTTAGTTGTTATTAGAAAGACACTGCTGCCCAACAGTTAGTTTTTTTTCTCTCTATTGCCTCTTACGACACCCACGAGGTGATATGGGGTAGTGGGTATTCTTATATCTCCACTACATGGTGAAGAAAGTTGAAAAGATATACCTACTCTAATGAATTCCTGTGTTCTTTTAGCGCACGGTTATATTGCTAAAGAATACATTTGAAAAATAGTAGTGTTTATTTCATAGTGCGTTTATTCTCAAACTTTATTCAAATAATATAGTAAAAGGAAATTAAGGAGAAAAATATATTTCGTAAGGTGCAAATGCATCCGTTTACTCATTGGGGCTTCTGTGAATCATACCAACGTAATCATGAAACCGATATGCAAATTAATTTCTTTACAAATAACAAGATATATTACAATTTTGCATAAGCTTTTCCTTGTATAAGGAATTCTAAATATATTTACATAAATAGTACACATTAAATAAAACTAATTTTCCGAAATTTATTACGTTAAATTTGACTTGTTTTAATTTATTTTGAATTCCCGACGTTTAGGGATTCGTAAAATGTTTTTTTTTCTATTATGTTATTTAAGTAATTTTTCGTATCATTAAGTACCCAAGAGAAAAAACGTTCGAAATATCGTAGTACGAATAATAATAATTTTGCATTTAATTAATTAAGCATTTTGGCCGGATTGGTAACCATTTGTCCGCCGCCAAAACGTCATTTGTAATTTACCAGAGTGCAACTCGTGCAAGTGAGCTTTCCTATTCCTATGTAAAACAACTCATGATACAAGAGAAAATGATAGGGGTAACGTATTTGATTAGTAAAAAACGAAAGGAAAAGACTCTTCTAATTCAAGCGTTTAAAAAAAAAGAATAGAACTCTTCTTAACACTAATAATAACCCCGTTAACTACTCCGTATAAGCTATGCTTGTGATAGGAGTGATTTATCACAGTAGTCGAACCCAGATATTTGAGTTTCGCTGTCCATCAGGCTACTGTCGATTCTTTATCATATATAAAATACCTATGTTTTCAAATAAACATCCATAAATACTATAAAATCTATGTTAGTGATATAAGAAGTTCTTCCGACAGTGAGATATGAACCGGAATCTGTCGCAAAATTACACGATTCTTAGTATCAATCACATAAATGACACGAAGTGGCACTGATCAGTGCATGGGTTATGTCCCGCCACTCGCCACAACTTTCCACGTGTGCTGGTGAAACGTTGAACACGGCGGATATCCTACAATTACGCCCTATAGCCGTGAACATTGCTACATCACTGATAAACATGTTTCTAGATGTGACAAGCGATCATAGATATATATCATAGATAGATGGCTGAAAAAGCTGAACTACAGTTTATAATAATCACCTAAATGTACCTCTTTTTCAAAGCAAATAAATCTTTATTTCATTTCATTTCATTTCATTTCATTTCATCTATGACGTAATTTTTTAAAATCAGATAATGGTAAATAACGACTACTACTCAAATTAATATAACTATAGATTAACGTACATATGTATACGGAAAAAGTAATTACATAGGCTACTTACGAAATAATTGTTCCGAGTCGTGGTTCATATTATGCAATTTATGTATATACAACGCCGTAAATTTATTCTAAGTTTATTAAAAAAAATATCAAAATATTTATGGTGAAAGTGACGCATAAGTAAAATCCCTGCGTCGTTTTATATCCATAATGAGTACGGTAGTACTAAGAAAACTCACTACATTCATCTTCAAATGTGTACTATCTTACAAAAGAGTTTTCGCTTATTAATTATGCTAGTACTGTTAATTATAATTATCATACAACGTAGTTTCTTTTATTAGAGCTACGTATTGGAACTGGATAGTTTAAAGTGGTTCTTCGTCTTCATCAGCCTATCAATCTTAATCGTCGTGCTTGGTAGGCGGATGGATGATTGCAGTACCAGGCCTCTCGCACTTTGACGTTACTACCCGACGCCGGTCTGAGAATCTTACTTACATCTCGACGAAGTAATTATTGCAGTTACTTTATTTTTTATTTTAAATCTTAAATAGCCACATGTATATTAGAAATATGGAGCTAATTTAATAGACTTTTTTAGCCAATACTAAATGTAGTACTTTATATGAAGACTTAGGCACATCCATTGCTTTTATATCTTCTTGTGCTTCGGAGACAAACTGTCTAGCGCACACGATTTCACTTGCAATCCAGTCCGACGCTTTTTAGAAGCTCTAACGTACAGTGACCCTTTGCTTTATTAATAAACATATGGTAAAGCCATTCTAAAATTTGTTAAAAATAGACGGAAATACTGACGAAAATATAAAGGCATAACATGTTGATCTAGAACTTATAGGTCCCATGTTTATGTGACTGCCTCGTTGGTCTAGTGTTTGTAAACGCGATTGTTGATCATGTTGTCCCGGGTTCGAATTCCGGGTAAAATCAGTTATTGGGTTTTCTGTCAAGAAATTCTCAGAAGCAGCCCGGAGTCAGGAAGTTGACGGTGTTTCACCGCCGTGCCCCGGAAAGCACATAAAGCCGATGGTCTTGTGCCTGATCTCTCTCCGGTCGTGTCGGATTGCCGTCCCATCGGACTATGATAGTGAGGGTATAGATAGTACAATAACTGTGCATGGAGACTCTTGCGCTATAATCCCACCCTGCGTAGATGACTATTCTCCGTTGAGACTTTCCGCCGTGACCGAAATTCGGTCTGGAGGACATTGTTATTATTATTATAACAAAAATTACCAACAAAAGAACTTTAAAACATGTCGTAAGCGACTAATGACAAACAATGACCAATACTTATCTGGCCAGCTAATGATGTATGATATTATAAATTCTACTATTAATCACAATGCTTCCTACTTTTACTTTCAAAATTTGTTTGAGTGTTAAGTACATTGCTGATGAGGCTATAGGTTAAAAACCTGTCATTATTTATTACTTTCTTTAGAACATGTCTTTGCTAAAGGTGGTCGTAAGTTTACATAATAGTTCTGTCTCCCTAGGCGATATTTAAGGTATTTTATGCACGATTGTACTTTTTTAATTTGTAATAATGTGTAGTATATGATAATGGCGTGATTACAACTAAGCTATATAATTTACCTATTACCTTAGTATTTCAATATTATTGTAATTAGCTTTTATGCTGGAATTCAATAAACGGACCTGTACCAGTGAAGTATCTTTCAACCGCTACATCAACGGCCCTAATATTGCAAATGAAAGATCTTCAGTCCAAATTGCTTCCTCGAAAAAAGCACTGGATTGTCTCATACCGTGGTCACAATTCCTTCAAGTATAAACAAATATAATGGGTAATTCACACTCCGCATTGAAAAAGAGCATTTGGGCGATATACACCGAATTCCTTCAAGTATAAAAAAATATAATGGGTAATTCACACTCCGCATTGAAAAAGAGCTTTTGGGCAATATACACCGCGGTCCGAAAGGCTGCATTGAAAAAGAGCACTTGGGCGATTCACACCGCGGTCCGAGAGGCCCCATTGAAAAAGAGCACTTGAGCGATTCACAACGCGGTCCGAGAGGCCCCACTAAAAAAGAGCACTTGGGCGATTCGCACTGCGGTCCGAGAGACCTCATTGAAAAAGAGCACTTGGGCGATTCACAACGTGGTCCGAGAGACCCCATTGAAAAAGAGCATTAGGCAATTTACAGCGTGGTCCAGAACACGCTTGGTGTGATACCCTAAATACGCGAATTTATATGTAAATTTCTTCATTATCAAGCACCTCTAATACTACTCTCAGCGAACCTAATTTAATGAATATGAATTATGTATTTGTAAAATTTTAAATTATTTAAAGCGCGCAAAGAGTCGTTGGGATTTTTAATTCAGTAAAGAAAAAGAAATGAGAAAGTGAAAAGAATGGAATAAATAAGGGCTGGCGGCTCTACACGTAATTACTATTTTCATTAATAATTGACTAACATTAAGTATGATAAATAGTATAATGTGTACAGGGAATTGACCAGACATTGAATAAGGTCTTAACACGTCTTGCTAGTTTTTTAATACGCTTTTATTTGCTTCGCGTGTATCTATCTGTGTAACGGAATCTTTCAACGTAATTTTCACCAACTTGTAGAATGCCGATTGATTTGAAAATTTACACTCGTATCAAGGACCGATGACAATACAATAATTTTATAACTTTATCATCGTATCCATCAGGACAACCAGGATAAAATAAATAAATTATCAGGAACATCACAGCTCATGAACTGTGACTGTTTCATTACACGTATGTACTTATCTTCAAATAGCGAAACTGAACTTCTATAATATGTAAAAACCCTTTCACATAACAATAGATAAAATTACATAACATATAACTATAAATAAATTTATTTATTCACGCTGATTTTAAACAAAAATGTCAAACTGCGCCGTAGGACTGCGACACAAAACAAACTTGAATGACAAAGAAAATGTACTGCTGATATTCTATTTTTATGTTTTATTAATATTTTTTTATTTACTGAAGCTTTGTTGTTCTGAATTGCCTTTTATTTACTTTTAATTTTTAACGTTATGTAAATTATCTTTTTGTTGTTAAATATATTAAAGAAGAAAGTAACACTTTGTAAGGCTAAAATATGATACGAAAAAACCGTGCATATTGAAAAGCTGCAAGTAGTTCTCAAGTACCCTCAAATTCAATTACAGCTTAAGATAAGTTTTAAAATGTATTTACACAAGTAACGTGGAAAATGATAATATAAGATATTAAATAAAAAATAGCATAGTACAATTTTATCTCACTTTACTAATGGCGAAAATCGTGTCAAAAGTCACTTTCGTTGGCCGTCAATTAACGGAGGGCGAGGCCCGCACTCGAGTGTGCCGGTGTTTACGAATCCGCGTACTGTGGGACACTTTCACTGTTTGTCTACATTTTATCATTGAGTGGTTATTAAAGCTGACACTTATTTCAAGTGCGTGCCTTGTTATGTTCATGATGGAATATTTAATATAATAAATTGTTCATAATAATATACCTGGTTCTAGTACACATGGTACTAGAAAAAGTAGAGTATGATTAAGTAATTTCTAAAGTAATAAACTTAAAAGTCTTCCATATTATATAAATTGGGTATTTCAACGACATTTTTCTTAAAACATTTGCATATGTATTGATATACAGCAACATGTTTTTCTTACGATATAAGGTTAGGGTGACGATATATTGGTGGGAACCGTGGTCGGTTTGGTTTCGACGTTAGAAGTTTAGTTTCACTGAATTGATCGATTTTTTTTAATAGAATAAGGGTGACAAACGAGCACACAGTCCACCTGATGGTAAGTGAATGCTGTGGCCCATAAACATCTACTTCTGTCTTCGATTAAGAATCAAAATACCGATGCGTTGCTACCCCTGAGGACTAAGATGGAATGCCTCGTTTCCATTAAAAAGGGGTCTCTGGTTCTCTACACTCACCATACGAAACACAGCAGCATTGAGCTGCTATTTTACTCTAGTATTCTCTGAGAGCATGGTGCTTCCCCGGTCGATCTAACCCATTTGAGCTACAACCATAATATAACTGCAGCATGGCTCTACCACGTAAAAAGCGATTTTATTCCGCATCTTTTATTATATTAACCATTTACTGTCCCATGAATCATATATAAACATGTCTATTGTTTAACTATTGTACCTTTTTCACAGACAGGGAAGTTGTTAATCTTCTTTAACTTTTTTTTTTATATTTTAGGATAAAAAAACATTATAATGAAAAAACAACGCAGTTACGGGATCCACTACACCACTGACGTTAGATTCCCACCAGAATTAGGCGATCGCATCTTGGTTTGTTTTGTATCGACATTTGACGCCTGGTTTAGTTGAATAGATCGATTATAAGACAATAAATAATCATCTTTATCCATATATTAATATAGCATTTAGGGCATAAAATAATATTATTATGAAGAAAAAAAAATGTTATAATGAAAAAGCAAAACAGCGTATGATTCCCAGCGATTCCTAGCAGTGTGATTATGTAATTCTGGTTCAATGCGATTGTGTAATCAGAGTAAGTGTAACCAGAGTTACATAATCGCACTGGCAATGGGAAGCAGCAATACCTGTGCCAACTTCTCTCCGCTCATTAATCCTTCTGCCTGTCAAATATTGCCAAGAATTTTAAAATTACAGCGTATATACGTTCCAGCATTAGATACAATTCTCCTCCTATGGTAGAGAGAAAATGGAGCCATCGTGGAAACTATGGCAAATAATAAAGCAATATTTGGAGGGGGGTGGGCTATGCCCAGCAGTAGAATTTTGATAGGCTGCAATGAATGGAGCATTTAGTTCACAGCACTGATCCAGTAAGTATTGGCGAAATTCAAATTTCCCTACAAAAAATGTGTTATTCCTCAGACCGCCAAACACGTGGTAAATCAATACCTAAAATTCCAAATATGATTTTATTTGGTGCCGACGAGGATCAAACCTGGGATGTTTCTTACTGTAAAACTAACAGAAAGCGCTTAGCAGTAGATTTCGTGAAACTCGTAAAGAAAGAAAGAATTTGTTTTTATTGTTCAATCTGCTTACAAAGCCTTAAAACTCCTCATATAAAGTCCACTGAAAGACTAGGTAAAAAGATGGTCCTTAGCTTTTAAGATAAAGCTAGGGCTCCCACCTAGTTATTAAGAGTTATGAAAATATATAAATGAAGAACTAAAATGACATCATAAAATTATGATGTCATTAGCTGGTATTCACAAGTAATTTCTATAGAATAATGTTCATTTTGACTATCTGTAAGAAGTATTTCAATTGAAATTAGTGCCAATACCTTATTATAGGTATATATACATATATTATATAATTGAAAATGTATACAAGAAATAATTAAACCCAATGTTGGTACAAATATTTAAAGATCGATGGCTAGAAGAAGTATTACTGTGTAGGAGCGATCATCTCGCAGCTCAGAAGAGGCGACAGTGGGAAACAAATAATGACAGAGCAACGTTTTCCTAATAAAAACCAGAAAATAAAAACTGCGATTGCCAACCCATCTGCTAAGCGTGGAAAACTATGGCAATAGTCCCCCTTATGAGGCAATCTATGACTTTGATAAACTGTAATAAATCATTGAATTTAACACGTAATGGGCGGTAAAAGGAAACATCGTAATGAAATTCGCATAATAAGTAAAAAATATTTCATTGATACTTGAGCAGCGCGGTGGACTCTTCTCTGCCTTAAACCTCTCTGAGAAGTTCGAGGAAACTTGTGCCCAACAGTATAAGGGCTGTATTTTTCTATTTATTTTGGCAAATTAATTTTAAATTGTATTCCTTTTTATTTATTACACCAACGAGATTTTCTTATATAGACGAAATGGAACCTTTGGTGGAGAATGTGTATGGATGAGTTAGATGTAATTATCGGCAACGAATTGTTCATTTTCTTCCAACATTAAACTTTGAATAAGCGTACAGCTACCACCACTTAATCAATGGCATTTCTAAGAACCAGACTATCTTCAATGCTATTTACCAATGCGGCTGCTTAGATCTGCGGTTTTATAACGGCATATTAAATCACTGGATTTATGTTGGAATGTACGATGATACGATGAGTTATGTATTAGTTACCTGATAGCCTATAGATTGTGTTCATTTCGAGCATTCTTGCTAATATAATACCAAAATGAAGATCAAAACTTCAATAATATATCTTTTGAACCGTTAATCTCCTACATTATGTGTAGATAGCAAATAAATTTTAATACTTGCCATCGTAAATAACTAAGAAGTCACACACGAAATATACACAATAATCAAGAAGGTACACAGTGCACCTGGATCCTGTAGCCTATAGACACCTACTACTATTCCCAATTAAGAATCAAACTGTAATATGCGTTGTCACCCCGAGGACTAAAATAGTTCGCCTCTTTACCAGTAAAAAGGGTCATCGGTTCGATATAAATACAAATACTTTCTTTATAGCTCAAGCAAAGCTGCTCTATTTATCGCTGGTATTTTAAGAGAGCATGGTTTTTCCCCGGTCAAGTAGACCCAATCATGCAGCAACTATAAAATAGGTGTAACGTAGCTCTACCACGTAAAATTTTGGGGCCGATTTACCACGTGTTCGATCATGAGTAAATCTGTGTTCAGACAAGTTACAGGCTATATTCGTCCCACTGCTGGGCACAGGACTCCTCTAATTTTTGAGAGGGTTACGGTGCAATTAGTTCGCCACGCTGGTTCGTTACGTTAAACGTTAAACACAATTTTTTTTTAAATAGTTCCACGATTTTGAATTATTATATTGAATTATTATAACTGAACTATACTAGTTTACTATTACAATGGTAAACTATACTAATAATTGGTCTGTGAGAAAATCGCATTTGTAATCCGCAGTGAAGTAGTCAAATGCTTTGTTACTGAACTTCCGAGCCATCAAACCCTAGACGAGTCTTAGACGAAACGTACTAGAATTTAAGTGTTATAGAATACGCCGACGATGATTCGCCGTAATAGCTATCCAATATCGAGAAAGCTATAAATAATGGCAAAAGTTACGACGATATCAAACTCCTGTGATTTATTACAACTACGTAATGGAGATTCATTTTCTTATTGAATTTTGAAGCTAATTCGCACCAATGGAGATGTTTTGTTAACTTACCGTAATCGTTACCGCTACCGTTACAGCCTATAAAATTTATTCTATTTTATTCTATGAAAAGTCCACTGCTGAACATAGGCTTCCCCGATAGAGGCAATTGCCTCATAAGGGGGATATTGGCCATAGTTGCTACGCTTAGCAGGCGGATTAGCAACCGCAGACCCATCTCTTGGTTTGTTTCCATCATCTGTGGATATTGTTACAGCACCATTACACGTTCACCATCTTAACGCATCAATTTGTTATTATTTCTCCATCGCAGCGATAATTCACAGCTGGTCATGACCTTCCTTTTTTACAGGCTTAAAAAAAGAAGGTTTACAATTTATTAATTTTTGAATTTGGTTCTAATTTTTACTAAGCGTTTATCACGTTTTATTCGTTTGAATAGGTACGTTAAATTCTTTATTCCCTATTTTTCCATACGTGGGGTGCAGAGCTTTTTTGATTTATATGGTTAATATGCTAAAGTAAAAAATTAACAAAAAAGAATAATATAAACCGGTCTAGCCGTTTCCGTAAAATTTGTAAACATACATACAAAACATACACATTGAATAAGTAATCTTCTCGATTTTATCCATATCGGTTCTAAACCATTACATATTGGTACAGTCCTATAGATCCCTTTCAGATCTCAACACTTTAAGCCCGAACGTCGTTTGTACCGAACTTTTATGATGTGATTGTTGGATTTTATGTGAACAAGTAAAAGAACATTCCGTTTATTGTCTTCTTTAGCCGTATGTAAACATGTTTCTAAGAAACTCATTGATAACTGTTTTTATTCTTCACATTGACCTACATTTATTTCATTGAAGACGATGATCATTAAGTAGAAACGTAGAAAAGCGATTTCCGTTGCATATAAGATTTGATTAGTGCGTATAAAATAGTAATGTCGTAATCACTTTCCTTAGGTATGTTTACACGAAAGTAGATTGAACAGGAACTAAATTTATGATTTATATTCCTTGTCCTGGCAGCACAAGAGAATCCATAACTCCATTTCATCTCATGGGTATCATAAAATAACTTATGGCTTTCGATAAAATGGCAGTATAACCATCTCGTTTATCGTTTACCGTTAGAGCCTATTAAAGTCCACTGCTGAACTGATATCTGATATTTGCCATAGTTGCCATGCTTGCCAAGCATGTTGGTAACCGCAGTTTTTATAATTTTAGTCGTTATTAGGAAAACGCTGCTGCCCATCTCCTTATTTGTTTCCCTCTTTCGCCTCTTACGACACCCACGGGATGATATGGGGTAGTGGATATTCTTACACAGCCACCACACGGTATAATCATCTTCTTACGGGCAGCAGGGTCAAAGGTGCGAGACTTCTGGTACTGCAATTGTCAATCCGCCTGCAAGGTGTGACGTCTAAGGCAAATTCTTCCTACGAGATTCCAGCAGTCAGTCCAGCCAATGATTTTTACAAACTGATGACGATGAAGAATGGCAATACCATGTTTTATTTTTGTAGAAGAATATTCCTTGTTCAATTTATGTTTTTATAGAGTTAAGGGTTACAACGAGCATACTCTGATAATAAGTGAACTCTGTAGCTCTTAGACCCACTTCTATCTTCCAGTATATCAGAATGATGATGCGTTGCACCCTTGAGAACTGAGTTAAAATGGCCAGGTACGAGTGCAAAAGATCCTCCATTTCTCGTCACGAAACGCAATAGCATTATTCGCTGGTATTTTGGCACGTAGAGCGAGGTGAAAATTTAAAAAGTCTACTGGATAAATATACTAGGAAACTTCTGTCTCCTCTCAACAGATAGCGGAACATCTTTAAAATTACTGGATTAAAAATATACGCATAGTGAAACATGGCGATAATATGAATTTGCCTTGACCTTTGCCTGCAGTGGAACTTTCATATAGTTGTGATAAACACACAAAGCGTGTACCACAAGTCAACCCGGTAGAATCGTCACGCTATGACAGTGTTGGCCATTTTATGACAATGACCAGCCAAGGTCGTTGTAGGCTATGTTCAAAGCTAACGTCAGTGTTATGTATAAATGCCAAGTCCGTCTGTGCTTTGTAACCGGAAAAAGTTCTAGGAATTGTCAATTAGACTACCATGTGCGGGTTTAGTAAAGTTGGCCATTTCTAGGCGTTGTCTGTGTTTTTTTTGCATTCTAGAAGAGGCCTTTGCCCAGCACTGGGATAGCAACATTCTGGTATTATTATTATCATTTTGTACTGTAATTGGCTGTGTATGTCCCGGCATACAACACATTTCATAATGTTTTATGGGCACTTGGCAATGTATGCTGTGACATACATAGTTTTCAGAAATCTGAAGTTCCTATATTTTTTCACTATTTTTTGTAACACCTATAAATGTCTACAATAAATTTTTATAAAAATTATGATTTTATTACATTTATTCTTTGCCAAATTAAGGGTTAAACACAAGTTTTTTTTTAAATAGTGGAATCGTGGGTACACCCACGATTCCACGATTTTGAATTATTAGTATAGTTTACTATTACAATAGTAAACTATACTAATAATTGGTCTGTGAGAAAATCGCATTCGTAATCCGCAGTGAAGTAGCCAAATGCTTTGTTACTGAACTTCCGAGCCATCAAACCCTAGACGAGTCTTAGACGAAACGTACTAGAATTTAAGTGTTATAGAATACGCCAACGATGATTCGCCGTAATAGCTATCCAATATCGAGAAAGCTATAAATAATGGCAAAAGTTACGACGATATCAAACTCCTGTGATTTATTACAACTACGTAATGGAGATTCATTTTCTTATTGAATTTTGAAGCTAATTCGCACCAATGGAGATGTTTTGTTAACTTACCGTAATCGTTACCGCTACCGTTACAGCCTATAAAATTTATTCTATTTTATTCTATGAAAAGTCCACTGCTGAACATAGGCTTCCCCGATAGAGGCAATTGCCTCATATTGGCCATAGTTGCTATGCTTAGCAGGCGGGTTAGCAACCGCAGGCCCATCTCTTGGTTTGTTTCCCTCATCTGTGGATATTCTTATAGCGCCATTTACACGTTCACCATCTTAACGCATCAATTTGTTATTATTTCTCCATCGCAGCGATAATTCAATTTTATTTATTATATATTCAATTTTCCTTCCTTTTTTACAGGCTTAAAAAAAGAAGGTTTACAATTGACCTGTATGTGTTTTTTCCGAATCAGTGGTAAATTAAACAAAAGAGTGACTTTCAATAAGTATTATTTATAGTCTATTATTATGAATAAAAAAGTTTCTGTTACTGTTTCTATTCTATTTAATTTATCTTTAATTTTTGAATTTGGTTCTAATTTTTACTAAGCGTTTATCACGTCTTATTCGTTTGAATAGGTACGTTAAATTCTTTATTCCCTATTTTTCCATACGTGGGGTGCAGAGCTTTTTTAATTTATATGGTTAATATGCTAAAGTAAAAAATTAACAAAAAAGAATAATTTAAACCGTTCTAGCCGTTTCTGTAAAATTTGTAAACATACATACAAAACATACACATTGAATAAGTAATCTTCTCGATTTTATCCATATCGGTTCTAAACCATTACATATTGGTACAGTCCTATAGATCCCTTTCAGATCTCAAAACTTTAAGCCCGAACGTCGTTTGTACCGAACTTTTATGATGTGATTGTTGGATTTTATGTGAACAAGTAAAAGAACATTCCGTTTATTGTCTTCTTTAGCCGTATGTAAACATGTTTCTAAGAAACTCATTGATAACTGTTTTTATTCTTCACATTGACCTACATTTATTTCATTGAAGACGATGATCATTAAGTAGAAACGTAGAAAAGCGATTTCCGTTGCATATAAGATTTGATTAGTGCGTATAAAATAGTAATGTCGTAATCACTTTCCTTAGGTATGTTTACACGAAAGTAGATTGAACAGGAACTAAATTTATGATTTATATTCCTTGTCCTGGCAGCACAAGAGAATCCATAACTCCATTTCATCTCATGGGTATCATAAAATAACTTATGGCTTTCGATAAAATGGCAGTATAACCATCTCGTTTATCGTTTACCGTTAGAGCCTATTAAAGTCCACTGCTGAACTGATATCTGATATTTGCCATAGTTGCCATGCTTGCCAAGCATGTTGGTAACCGCAGTTTTTATAATTTTAGTCGTTATTAGGAAAACGCTGCTGCCCATCTCCTTATTTGTTTCCCTCTTTCGCCTCTTACGACACCCACGGGATGATATGGGGTAGTGGATATTCTTACACAGCCACCACACGGTATAATCATCTTCTTACGGGCAGCAGGGTCAAAGGTGCGAGACTTCTGGTACTGCAATTGTCAATCCACCTGCAAGGTGTGACGTCTAAGGCAAATTCTTCGTACGAGATTCCAGCAGTCAGTCCAACCAATGGTTTTACAAACTGATGACGATGAAGAATGGCAATACCATGTTTTATTTTTGTAGAAGAATATTCCTTGTTCAATTTATGTTTTTATAGAATTAAGGGTTACAACGAGCATACTCTGATAATAAGTGAACTCTATAGCTCTTAGACCTACATCTATCTTCCAGTATATCAGAATGCTGATGCGTTGCACCCTTGAGAACTGAGTTAAAATGGCCAGGTACGAGTGCAAAAGATCCTCCATTTCTCGTCACGAAACGCAATAGCATTATTCGCTGGTATTTTGGCACGTAGAGCGAGGTGAAAATTTAAAAAGTCTACTGGATAAATATACTAGGAAACTTCTGTCTCCTCTCAACAGATAGCGGAACATCTTTAAAATTACTGGATTAAAAATATACGCATAGTGAAACATGGCGATAATATGAATTTGCCTTGACCTTTGCCTGCAGTGGAACTTTCATATAGTTGTGATAAAATCCTCCTGCTTCTCGAAAGTCCGATTAGCTACTTCCTTACACATACTGTTTGGATTATGCGACTAATTTTCATTAATTGGTTACGGAGGTTTAATTTTTTTTATTAAAAAGTAAAAAGACTTTACAGAACTAAAAATAAAATAATGACTTTTTCTGCCACCAGGGCGGCGCCACTAGAAAGTGAGGTATATTTGACATATAATATTTATATATATTTGATAATATAATATTTGACAGATTTCATAGCGGGGAAGTTAATTTGTTCGGAAAATGTAAAGGTTATTGTCTCTTTCTATACTATTAGCTATATTTTATATTAATAAGATTTCCGGTTCCAGTTCCGGTGTTTAATAGTACGAACGTCATAAAGTGGGCTCCGTAAATATAAATTCATAACTGTCTAAGAACTGTATAAATGTATAAACTGTGCAATTATATCGAAAAATTAGGACGAAAAGTGCAAATAAAGTATTAAAAATCGTGTGTTTTGCCCAGAACAAAATAAGTGTTAATAAGTGCATTTAACTTTGTCGTATTCTTACGTATTCTAACCCATAAACAATAATTAATTTTGACATATAGCAGTGCTACCAACATCAGAGAAAGATTACTTTTGGCTTGGATGCGTGTCTTTTAAGCCTATAACGGAACATTGCGTTTCGTTCCACCACAGACTAAATAAGCTGCTTTCACAACTTAGGAGAATTCCTCCAAGGCTTATAATATTACGTTCCACTCCATGCAAAGGACAGTAGCGAAAATGGAAAACCTTCAATCTCTTTTCGACCAAATAAAAATAGAAATGTCAAAACAAACCGATGACATCATGACACGAATCGATGAAAAATTAGATCCTTTCAGAGTTGAAATGCAGGAATTAAGTCAGAAAATGAGAAATTAAAGGAAAAAATAAAAAATCTAGAAAAACATAAATCAAATAACCTAATTTTATATGGAGTAAATGAAACTGAAAAATAGACCGACAATCTCGTCGAAATCATTATAAAGAAATTTAAAGACGATCTAAATATTACCATAGAAGATAGAGACGTAAATACGATTTACAGAATTGGCAAAGACAACATAGAAAATGGAAGGACAGGCCAATCCTCCAGCAATTTGTAAACTTCTGGAAGAAAAACTCAATAATAGCAAATAAAAAGAAACTGAAAAATGTGTATATGTCTGAAGACTACCCGAAAGAAATCCTCGATATAAGGCAGAAACTACAGCCTTAATTGGAAGAAGAAAGGAAAAAAGGAAATTATGCATACATAAATTATGACAAGTTAGTTATCAAACAGAGGAAACCAGGAATTGAGAAACGCAAAAGAGAACCGTCAACCTCGCCCAATGCAAAAGAACACCCCCGTAAACAACAAGTGTCAACTAAAATACACCGTCTAAATGCTTTTGATTTAATGAGGCATAGAAGCAACTCCTTGCCTTCGGCCAACTCGCCAACTGATCAAAACTCATAGGACATTGCCATCAGCCACCGGAACAAAACACTAAATAAACAAGAAGTTAAAGATAACAGAAACAAAACATTTCCCAACCCGACTTGTCCTCGTGGGGAATCAGACTGCAACCCTCCACCAAATACAGAAACAGATAAAAATATAAAACAAACCTCAAAATTTGTAACCTATAATGTAAGATCACTTGCATCAACAGAACGATTCCTTGAATTAACTAATGCTCTAAAAACTTCAACTGGGATATTCTAGGCCTTGCAGAAATCCAAGATGGGATGTAGGATCGAAGAATACAACTACCTTATTTTTGCTACATCGGTGAAACCAAAGGACTACATGGAGTAGGACTGATCAAGAAAAATATAAAACAACATTACCAACTTTATAGTAATCTCAGAAAGAGTAGCACTGTTACAAGTAAAATTTGAATGCTTCTCCTTATCAATAATTCAAACATATTCACCGACTGAGAGATCAACGGAAGAAGAAATTGAAGAATTCTACAATGACATTGAATATGCTCACACCAAGACCGAAGGAAAGGTTATAGTCATTGAGATTTCAATTAAAATTTTGTCCACAAGCAAACTATTACCCAATAATGGGAAAACATGGTTACGGAGTGCGCAATGAAAGAGGTGAACGTCTCTTAAGCTACGCTTATCAACACAAATTGTCAATAATGAACTCATTTTTTTTAAAAGAAGGAGAACCGAAGATGGACATGGTTATCGCCTGACCAAAAAACTAAAAATGAAATAGATTTTATAATGATAAACCACCATGCTTGTAACTCATATTGAAGTACTACAAATTCAATTTCTCCTGATCACAGATTAGTGAGCGCACCACGTTTAAGTCGTCCAATAAAGAGCAGAAAAACCTACACAACTCAACCTAAAATCCCAAGACAGAAGCAGAAATCAAAATTACATCGAAAATCTACGTGCACACGCAGAATATATAGAAACAGAGTGCATTGACACCCAAACATATTACAATATCTGGAAAGCGGTATAACAGAAAGCTTAAATGCAAAAACACTACAAAGCCTCATCAACAAAATATTTTCTCTGAAAACACAGTCCAACTTATAAAAGGCGCACGGAACTACTACACATAAATAATAAAACCAAAGAGATGAAAGAAGAACTAGCAGAATATACAAAGAGGCTAATAGATCAATCCGTAAGTATCACAACAATCACAGATATGAGATTATTTCAAGAAACATCGAGAATTTTAAAAGTGCCAAAAAGCCTATAAAAATTAACTACATTCAAATTATGGATTCAGAAACTTGAGCACAACTCACAAGAAACACTTTTACTTTTACTTTACTTGTAGATGCTGCAACTATATTATAGTTGTAGCACGAATGGGTCGGCTCGACCGGGTAGGACCACGCTCACAGAATACCATCAAAATAGCAGCTTAATGCTGATGTGTTTCGTATGGTGAGTAGAGAACCGGAGACCCTTTTTACTGGAAACGAGGCATTTCATCTAGTCCTCAGGGTGACAACGCATCCATTTGATTCTTAATTGAGGATAAATGTAGATGTCTAGGCCACAGTACCCACTTACCATCAGGTAGACTGTGTGCTCGTTTGTCACCCTATGATATAAAAAATCTAGAAGAGATGTAATGCCATGCAACAAGCTTTTACAAAACTTATACAGGAAACAAAATAACACTGAAATGGAAACGCAAGCAACTCATATTAATACGAGTGACTGCATCAGACTAATTGAAGACCCAAAGTTTACGAATATGTTAAAAGCTGAAGGCTGAGAAGAGTCCCGGACCAGATTGAATACGCAATGAAGCCCTTAAAATAGAGCACCCATCTTAACCGCCATTTACGTAATATTATATTAGACGAAGAAAAAGTACCAACACAATGGTGTACATCAGACATAATTTTGCTCTTCAAAAAAGGAAACCCTTTGGACATAGGGAATTATAGACCCATAAGTCTGATGGCAAGTATATACAAATTATTCTCATCCGTAATACTAAAGAGAATATCCGACGACATTGATATACAGCAACCAAAGGAACAAGCGGGATTCAGATCAGGCTTTAGTACAATGGACCACATACAGACATTAGAACAGGTTATAGAAAAGTACAGAGTATACAATAGACCTCTGTATGTGGCCTTCGTTGACTACAGCAAAGCTTTTGACAGTATCAGTCACTGTTCAATCTGGAACGCATTACAACAATTAAACATTAATTCTAAATACATCAATATCTTGAAATATATTTATAAAAAAAAACACGAGCAGAATGAAATTAGAAAATAGAGGAGACGAAATAAACATAGAACGAAGCCTCAGGCAAGGAGATCCTCTATCCCCAAAACTGTTTATAGCAGTACTTGAAAATACTTTCCAAAAGCTAGACTGGAAAAATAGAGGAGTGTACATCAACGGACACTATTTAAACCATTTGAGGTTCGTTGATGACATTGTTGTAATAGCTGAAACCGTCAAAGACCTAGAGGAAATGATGACATCACTTGACTTCCAAAGCTCCAAAATCGGCCTGGAAATTAATGCAGGTAAAACTAAGATAATAACCAACAATCGTGAACGCCCGATAGCGATAAAAGGCAACAATATAGAATATGTCAGTGAATACATCTACTTGGGCAAACAAATTTCATTTAAAACGTCAAGCAATGAAGAAGAAGTAACTAGAAGAATTAACGTAACTTGGAAGAAATTTTGGGCATTAAGAGAAATCCTCAAAGGGAACTTGCTACAAAAAAGACAATATTTGATACATGCCTATTACCCTGCTTGCTGTATGCTGCCAAAATTGGGTATTCACAAACACAATCAAACAAAAATCAAATGCAGTCAAACAGCAATGGAAAGAAGCATGTTGAGAATGAGAAAATACAAAGTTAAGAACCAAGTCATTCGTCAGAAACTAACACACACAGATGGAAAGGACCAGGGGAAAAGGAATGTCGGTCGACAATTAAGACGGTGGGCTGATGACATAATATACGTCGCAGGAAACGACTAGATGAAGTCAGGCAAGGACAGGGAGTCATGGAAAAGGATGGAGGAGACCTTTCCCAAACAGGGGTCCATATCTTATAAACAATACTAACATTAATTATAAGTATTTCTTTCTTAATTTTAAACTATAACCTACTAACAAATACAGAAATATAAAAAGAAATTGAAGATATGGAATAAATGGCCTTATTATTATTATTGTTATTATATTAATAAGATTAAAAATAAATAAACCAAACCACAGATATTCATAAAAGTAGAAAAATTAAAAAAGAAGTTAAAAATGTGCAAAAAATTAAAGAGCAAACCACTGACGCATTGTTTTGTGTATTAATATAATACTCTAGAAACTGATAAACTTTTATTAAAAACCAACTTCTCAATTAAATTACATTGTGTAACATAAAACTTTACCTCAGTGTCAAGCGACATCTGGTGAGCAGAAAATTATTAGCCTTCATTACTTCAACATTTATAATGGGGTCTGAATTCTGTGCTAAGTAATAGTATATCGAAAAATAAAACCCTCGACTTCCGAAGCTATATATAATTATTTTATTCTTTTGTTTTTGGATTCAATTATTCTTTTTATTAAAAACTTAATTATTTTACCCTTTTGAGAGCTCTAAGGAATATATAAGATATATGAATACCTATAAAGACACCTTAATAGTGATATACTCTTGACTCCTTATTTTTCTCCCTTAAACAACGTACGGGCTTGACGTACGTTGTTTAAGGGTCGGACTATTATCTAGTCATAAAGTAATAATGCTGCAATAATGTAAATATAAATAGTCTGTAATATAGGCTTATGTCAAATATTTCATTTGATGCAAAAAATTATGCAGATTTATTCTGCAATGAACGTTTCAGTTCCAAATTAGTATCCTTCAACGCACTAAGAATATATGAAAGAGATCCGACTAGTGAACGTATCTTAACGAAAAGATAGATGACATGAAGTCGATTACGTAGCTGGACAGGTTTTAAAGGGTCAGTGTGGGATTCAGTTGAGGTAGCGATCAATCTAACAATATGATAAACGACCGCAGTCTAAATAAGATAACTTATTCAAATGTCTTGTCATACTTAAGTTATTATGCAATATTAAGCCGATTTTATATTCTTGGTAGCCATAAATACACAAACCGTAAAGCCGATAAGCTTGTCTTAATGTAAAAAAGTTTATGGCATTTTAAAGATAATAATATTATCTGTTGAATTGTTGACGATTTCTTTTTAAAACACATTAAAATATTTTTTATAGAATAAGTAGTAAGGTACAGACACGCTACGCATGCAAACCATGCTGTTTCTACTTCTCGTAGACGGGTTTCAGTTATAGTCACCATATTTATTGGGCAGCTTGGTTAGCTCATTGTTGACACCCTTAAAATAGTGTTGTTGATCCCTGTTAAAAAATCTGTGGAATTTGGGTTCGGCAGGTTCTATCATGTGATCGCCATAGCCGTGGTAGCTTTGGGGGTTAATCGCTCACAGTAATTTAACAGTACGCGAGCAACCCGGGTTTGACCCCTGCTAGCTTTAATTGTAAGTGTGGTTTTCCACGTGCTCGACGGTAAAAGAAAATTTCGCCAGGAAAACTGCATGTCTGAGGAGTAATATTTTTGATGACACGTATTGGATCATCGCGACGGACAAATTTGCTTCATAACCCTCCCAAAAATGATGAGGCCTGTGTTCAACAGCAGGTCGTATTTAGACTGTAACTTTTACTTTATATGTGATTGTCAGAGTCTCAAAGTCAGTTGGCAGAGTGCACATCACAACAGGGGAAGAGGGGACTAGATGGACTTAAATACATATTTTATAATAATTTCTTAAATTTACTCGAACAATACACATTGAATTAAAATATTTTTTTAGGGTTTTTATCGTTTAATTTTAAGTTTTTCAATACCCGACGTTTCGTGCACTTTATAAGATCCGTGTTTACGGGGATCTGAGATGTTTGACATCCTGACGTCATAGTAAACGAAGATCTACGCAGAACGAGTTGACAGTACCCTGAAGTTTTGCGGTAGTGAAGTGCGGTAGTATGCTGGGGTTTAGACGGTTTTCTTTTTCATAAACATTCTTTGACGGAAGATGCTATTTTATTCGACTATTCTGGCTACCAGGTCTCCTGATATTAGTGATCAGAATCAGTTTAAATATAACTTATTTAACAGCAGCCCGTTTGCTTGCGAAAAAAAAACATTTTTAATAAAATAATTAATACTTTCTACAAAAAAAACTGCGCACTTTTACGCTAGTCACATCCTAATTTATTTGCGCGGTGACTACGCATCTCTGACCACGTTTTTGATCATATATCACACGCGAGAGCAATGACAGGCCGACGTGAGAGTGTGTTTGCGGAGTTGGAACTATAGAGCGTGTCGTTTTTTGTAGCATTCTCGCGAAATGTCGACACAGTGCGTAGTAACTGTACCCCGAGATAAACATCGTGTAATTGTAAATATTATGTTTTGTTATATGCTCGCCCCATACCTAGATTTTAGATGGTAGAACTGCTTTACTGCCCAGGAGTCTGTTTGGGTAGTTACCACCCTCTTACCTGTTTCTGGCACCATATACCAGCGATTGTGTGTGCTATGTTCCTGTCGAAAGAGTATAGACCAGATGCCATCAGGCTGTAAGTTCGTTTGTGACTTCCATTTTATTAAAAAAAAATACCTAGGGCGGCACCCACTAGATGGAGCGATGACCTGGTAAGAGGTTATTCAAGAATTCGATGGACGCAGGTAACTCAGGAATGTGTTTTGCGCCATGTCTTGGGGGTAGCCTATATTTAGCAATGCACTTGTGAATGGTGATGTTGATGATGATGTGCTTACTATTTTAAAGAATGAAGTTGTTTATTGAGATACGAGTAAAAGTAAAATATGTACAGAAGAAATAATATAATTAAGTCAACGTTTACTCCGAATAATTATGATGAGGCCCTAACAACGTTCTTCTGACGACCTGTAGTACGATTGTATAATTTAGTTGGGAATCGTTTACCGATGGGAGGAACCCCGAAACTGCATTGTGTTCTCTCTATTTTTTAACCCTTAAATAAGATATAGGTATACATACTAAAACCAGTGCTTATGAAAACTAAAACAAGAAACTAAAGAAGAAAAATTTTAAGCAATTAAGCTTAGCTTCCAAAATTTCAACCTTAAAAGCAACGCATAATGATCTTTCACTCTACTCTTTCTTCTCCCTCCTTCTCCAAGTTTTGCAAAACCTGGAAAATAGACAATGATTTTCATATCATATACCTATGCGCACATGCGTGTGGCCAGTTTTTTTTTAATCTTGGCAAAAGTCTTCGATATTTCAGTCACTATATTTCCGACGAATTGTATTCTTAATTTTATATCGTAACAATTTCTCGATAAAATGATTATGCTAAATAATTAGATGATATTAAGATCGAAGTGCCAAAGGGAAGGAGGCATATTTTTTCTTCTTTATCGGCCCGTAAAAGTCTAATGCTAGGCATAGGGATCCAGTTATAGGGATAGTTTGCCTTGACCGCCACCATTGGCAGGGAGATTGACGATAGTAGTATATTATGACCTCTCGTATAAGATGCTGCTTGCCGTCCCTAAACGAGATGGTTATACTACGGATGGTTGTCTATTAGAAGCCATAAGATATTTATGGCGTTTCCCACAGTCACCTCTTACGACACCCATAGGACTAAGTTGTGTGATCGATTTTCTTACGCCAAAAAACATAACAAAAGGTGATGGTTTGACCAACCATACCCGATAAGCATATAAGTACATTACAGTGACAAACGAACCAACACTCATTAAATGAAACTAATTTTTACGGATTATATCGCGTTTAATTTTAACTTTTTAATTCCCGACGTTTCGGGTGCTTTACAGCACCCATAGTCACGGGGGGGACTGAGGTGTTTGACGTCCCGATGTCATAGTTAGCCCTAGCCGGGCTAACTATGACTGGTTGGGTTTGGATTTAATTTTATTAATTATAGGATCCCCAGCAGATGGCAGCACCCATCTATCTTCTCTATTGAAATTAGGATGTTTTTTAATTTCAATAGCCTCGCGAATCATCTTTGGTAGGAATCGGTGTTCTTTTGCGAGGATTTGTGGTCTATCAAATGTAATGTAATGGCGGGGACGAGCTTGAGCATGTTCACAAACTGCAGACTCAAAAACTCAGAAATGCAAACCCAAGTATACCGCTGCTAGATTTCAAGATACTGTAAGCTCATTTTGCGTAGATCGACCCAAAAATTAATATTAAAAAACTGAAGGTAGCCGGGCTAACTATGACATCGGGACGTCAAACACCTCAGTGCCCCCCGTGACCATAGGTGCTGTAAAGCACCCGAAACGTCGGGAATGAAAAATTAAACGCGATATAATCCGTAAAAATGAGTTGTCTAATGAGTGTGTAGTCTTCGCGTAAATATAAGAAAACATTATGTGAACCAACACTCTACAAAACGGTGCAATGGCTACTGCAACATACTTTACAGCTTGTAATAATTATTCTGGTTCTTCAAACCCTTCAAGTAGGTAAAGGGGAAGCTTCTAGACAGAAAAACACCTTCCAACCTATTGAATCTGATTAATTTGAATACAACCAACCGCACTGCAGGTAATAGCGGTTGAATGTTTTAAAGAAATTAGTCAAACGTGTAGTAGCGCAGTAAGAATAACCACTACAAACGGCATGGCGATATTATCTCGTGAGTGTCATTAGAAACGACAGACAGACAGACAGACAGGAAAATTGAAATAAGAGATGAGCAGCAGCATTTTTCTTATAAGAAGTCAAAATAATAAAAAAACTGCGGTTGCCAACGTCAAATGTTTATTTATTTAAAACTTTATTGCAGACTTAATGCCTTTAGGCATTTTTTAGTACTCAACATTTGGAATGCTGAGAATTTGACGATGGTGTAGCAATATTTAAAAACAAAAAAACAAAAAATTAAATTTAGAATCTGTACTAAAATTAATACGCCTACGTAATAAAACAACAACAACATAATATACTAAGATATAATGTTATGAATATAAACATTGTACATAATATGAAAAATATTATCTAGAAACACATACCATATTTATATGAACGTCTAACTACCAACATTTTTACAACTGGCAATGGCAAATGTTTGTAAATAAATAAATAATAAATAAATAAATAAAAAGTATTTATTTGCCACAAAACAATGCAATGTTAAAATTTAAATAGACATCTTAATAATTAATTGTGACAAAACGGTCTGTGACTCAGTTGTAACGGGAAACCACAGCCTTTGCGCAGTATCCATACAGGGTCTTAGGCAGGTGATGTAAAACACGTATCAACACAACAGTAAATAAATAAATAAAAATTTAAACAATAAATAATTAATAGTTACTAGAATACGAAAACCGAAATACAAAAATGTTCACTAATTTGACGGGGTATCAAAGCCACACAGAGCCAGGGACTGCTGTTGAATCAGCCACTTGCACCATCTTTGCCGGAAGGTAGACGGAGATAGGGTAGACCGGACTGGTGGTGGCAAATCGTTCCAGGTTTTAGCAGCAGCGAATTTAAAACACCCCCTGGCTCCAGCGAGTCTAATCCTGGGTAGTGGAAGCCAATGACATTTTTCTCTGACCGAGAGCAAACTTTTTTTTTCAACAGCTATCTTATCGTACAAATATCTTGGAGTCGCTGGGTGATGCAGTGTATGCAGAAAGCAAGCATATTTTAACTTGGTACTATTCGACATATTTAAAATGTCATTACAGACAATAAGGTGAATTCCTATGCCTTTTCGGTATTTTTTAACGTGGTAGAGCCATGCTGCAGCTATATTACTGGTATAGTTGTAGCACGAATGGGTCGGCTCGACCGAGGAAGGACCACGCTCTCACAGAATACCAGCTAAATAGCAGCTTAACACTTCTGTGTTTCGTATGGTGAGTGTAGAGAACCGGAGACCCTTTTTACTGGAAAAGAGGCATTCCATCTTAGTCCTCACGGGTGACAACGCATCTGCATTTTGATTCGCAAACGAGGATAGATGTAGATGTCTATGGGCCACAGCAACCACTTACCATCAGATGGACTGTGTGCTCGTTTGTTCACCCTATCCTATAAAAAAAATATTAAAACAAAAACGCATACATGCGTTCTGCATTCTCTGTACATTCTTCGCAGTTTTTTAAATAAGCAAGGACCATAAACAATATCACGATAATGAAGGTGGCATAGTACTAACCTGTTACAAAGCAGCAGTCTAATGTCACGTTTTAGAAATTTGCGAATTTAATACAAATTTTTAAAGAACCATAGCATTTGCCGATTTTTGTCTGAAAATGTTGCTCAAATTTTAAATTCTCATCCATGAGGAGACCTAAATTGCGAACACAACCCTCGTAAGGTATGACGGTGTCAAAGATCTTAACAGCAGGCTTCCGCTCATTAATCATTTTTACCTGGTGCTTTGTTTCAAGTGTAATGGTAACACTCTTTGAGGGGTTGAGTACCAGACCATGTCTCATAGACCACTCCGAAATAGAATCTAGACATTTTATTAACTTGGAAATAGCAACTGCAACCTCCTCATCGATTGGCATTGTGTGAACATATACTTGGCTGTTATCTGCATATAAGTGAATTTTCGAGTGAGTTATTGCTTTTGTATTGTTGGCCGTGTATATTGCGAATAATGTGAGACCAAGTATTGAACCCTGGATAACACCTTTATTAAGTGGGAGCGTGTTGGAGACCCTTAGTTGTCCTTGACTATCCAAACATTGCACTTTTCGGCAACGATTACGCAAGTAAGATTGAAACCAGGTGCAGGCCAAATCTGTGAAACCATAGTATTTTAATTTTGCCAATAGGACAGAGAGCCGTGGTAGCTCAGATGGTTAGCGCTCGCTGTAAGTTTAACAGTACGCGAGCAACCCGGGTTCGATCCCCGCCGGCACCAATGAAATTGTTAATTGCAATTTTAAGTGCTGATTTACCACGTGCTCGGCGGTGAAGGAAAACATCGTGAGGAAAAAACCTGCATGTCTGAGAAATAAGAAAAAAATATATTTCGAATATATGTGAAGTTCGCCAACACGCATTGTGGCCGCGCGGCGGACACTTCCTTGCCCTAAAAACCCTCTCAGAAATGAGAGGGATGCCTGTTCCGAGCATTGGGACGTATATAGGCTGTAACTTTAACTTTAATAGGACAGATATATAAACGCAATCGAAGGCGCGGCTAAAATCTAGCAAGACCATAATTGTTCCTTTTCCCTCATTGGACGCAGCAAGAATGTCATCAGTAATATTAAGAGAGCTGATACTGTACTGTGATTTTTTCGGAAACCAGATTGAATCACAGGTAGTACTTGATTACGTTCTAGATATGGTGAAATTTGAGAATGAACGCATCTTTCAACTATTTTAGATAGTGCAGGGAGAATGCTTATTGGTCTTATATCAGAAATTTTATGAATGGGAGTTAGTATGATTTTTAGGAATGGGAGTGACGATGGCACATTTCCAAGATTCTGGAAATACTCCTTCCAATAAAGATTTATTGACTATCGCCACTATCGTTGATAAGGAATATGGAAGCGTAAGTTTTAACATCAACATGGAGATACCATTAGCTCCGGTCGCATTAGTAGCTGTAGAAGCAATTATACTTTCCACTAAAATTTAATTTACGGCTACGAATCGAAATTTCATTTCAGAGTGGTCAAGTGATTCAATTTCTTGAATGAAACTTTTGGCGGAAGGTGCACGTGATATGCTGTTTATAAAGTGATTATTAAGTGAATCAGCATCAAGAAGATGATCCGGTATAGAAAGCTTTTTAACGCCAGGTGAAATTATTCGTTTTATATGACGCCACATCTGCGAAGGATTTGCCTTATTATTGTTGACAAGTCTAGTAAAATATGCTTGCTTTTCAAGAGTAACTGCTTGGTTATAATAGTTGTGCAGATCGCGGTAAAATTGCATACTACCTTCCGATTTCACAGTTTTGGCCCGGTGACAAGCCTTGTCACGAGTTGACTTAATTTCTCTAAGAGTATCAGTCATCCATGGAGCAGGGAGTAAGTAGTTTAAAGTTAATAAGAAATATATGGAAATCATTGTCCATAAATATAGATTACCCAGTGTACATGAAGTTTGCAACGCTAAATAATTTACTATTGTTTTTTTTTCTTCATATTTCCTGTTTAAGAATGTACTTCACGTATTGCAATCATGTTCACTTGCTTTCTCATCCGAGAAGAAATGTGACGGCTGCGCTCCTCTTATATTTTCATTAACAATATAATGACACGCAATGCATATCTATCTAGGGTGACAAGCGAGCACACAGTCCACCTGATGGTAAGTGGTTGCTGTGGACCATAGACATCTACATCTATCCTCGTTTGCGAATCAAAATGCAAATGCGTTGTCACCCGTGAGGACTAAGATGGAATGCTTCTTTTCCAGTAAAAAGGGTCTCCGGATCTCTACACTCATCATACGAAACACAGCAGCATTAAGCTGCTATTTTACGCTGGTATTCTGTGAGAGCGTGGGCCTTCCCCGGTCGAGCCGACCCATTCATGCTACAACTATACTACTAATATAGCTGCAGCATGGCTTTACCACGTATAAATGTTCAGCAATACCTTGATGATACTATAAGAGAATGTTTACTTCTTTTTTATAGTGTCATAAAATGATATTTTGATCTAATTTAATAGCATTTCCTTCTTTTCATTACTTTATAGTACTCCTTTTCTGTCTAGGGTCCATTTGGGTAGGTATCACCTTCTTACCTATATCTGGCGCCAAATAACAGTGCGTGCACTACTGTGTTCCAGTCTGAAGGGTTTAATAATAATAATAATCATTCATTTATTGTCAGATAACAAAGATCCATGATTTTATCATACACATTAGAGATTAATATATAGATCAAGTACAGAGAGCCAGTATAATTAAAGGCTGTAAAGCATTCTATAATATTTTATTCCTCAGAAGTGACAACGCATCTGTAGCCTTCTTTGTTTGAAGGTGGCTGCGGGTGTCCATGGACTACAGTAGCCACTTACCATCAGGTGGACTGTTAGTTCGTTAGTCACTTAATTTATTTTTAAATGGCCAATTGTCACTATAGCGGACACATTTGCTATTCCAGACTGCTACTAAGATTTAAAGAAAGGAGGAACGAGAAAAACAAAGTAGAATCAAAACGAGTCGAACAAGTAGGTCAAGATATTTATTTTTTAATGTCATTATGAAATAATAACATATTGAACCTGCATCTGCATTTTGATTTTTTATCCATTTATATAAATGAAATTAAAGTGTATGTATGTAGTATCGAAATAACTGCCTGTTATTGTTCTGAGGGAGTAATTTGCATGCTAATAAGACATGAATAACAATTTTTTAAAAATTTGTCTGTCTCTATCTTTTCGGGCTTATCTTCTGGCTAGCTAGCTGAACCGATTGTAATGAAAATTGACGAACAGATATAGAGCAATGCCAGAAGTGATCTAGGCTATATTTTATTAGAAAACTTGGAGATATTTTTAGAAATCCAAAAATTTATAAAGGGGAATGCCCACCGTTCATAGACACTTCGGCCATGGGTGCACACATATAAAAACATATGGAAATGATAATATGCAATAGTTAAGGAATTGGTTTAGAGAAAGTCCGGAATTTTCAATTAAAAGAATGAAATGGTTAAGGAATTGGTTTAAAAAAAGTACGGAATTTTAAGATATAATGGTTTTTATTTTCACAAACAGTTTTTTAGCAATAATTTTACTGTAATACATATATACATAATCAAGTTTTGATAAAATCTGTAAGGTATTTTATGGTCTTATACATCATTTGTATCATACACAATCAGTACATCATCCAGGAATTGAGCAGGAGGCAAAAGTCTGATGCCGTGCCCAACCCAAATACCATATAACTGTCATAACATGGGCATATCATCCTACTGTTCGACGGCCGACAATACAATAATTGCAACAATACTTTTAAATTGCACTTCTACCAGAATCATTGCCACTAATTATAATATATATAAAATATAATTTACGACTGATGTGTCAACTTGCGATTCACATGACAGGGGCCTAGCTTCCTGTATAGGACAGTTACTATACTCTTTGGGCCTAGCTGTCAGATACTATGTTGCCACTTAACAGACATAGAATCGATAAATCGATATCGAATTTTTATTCGATTTATAATTTCATAAAAAAGAATAATCTTTGAGGCGCTTTAAGTTCTATTTTAAATGTATTTTTAAGAACAGATAAGAATAACAGTTAAATTGTGCAGTAGCGTTTTTGTTATGCTCTAAAGAATTAATGGTAAATCAACTAGCAATTCGCTTGTTTAATTATCATAACATCATAATTATTATCGAAAAATAATATTAACATTATAATAATGACACCATAAAAAATCGAACGAAAAAAAGAGAATCGATTTTTTTAACGAGATTTGTAATTGGCAACACTTTTTATTTTATCCACAAACTAATGAATTACGGAGTTACGTAATTTCAGTTTATCTTTTCGGTACTTTTTTTGTACAAAAATGTTGCGATCTTGTTTGGATAAATGAATACCGCGAAAAATAACCATAAAAACGATGTATTTTTTTAACAAATGCAAATTGTTGGGCGCTTCATAGCCAAAATTGGGCATTTCCATTTTGGCCTATAATCATTATCTTAAATCTAAATAACGCTACATTAATAGATCTAGGTGAAATCGGGGTGGGTCGCTAGTCGGGAATCTATGTAGATGTTAATGGGTTGAAGCATTCACTTACCAACGGTTAGACTGTGTGTTCATTTGTCACCGTTATTTGTATAAAAAATATTATAGATACATTGGTTACGAGGGTTATTCTTGCTCTACTGCGAAAGGCTTGCTGTAAATTCTATCAGTTATACAAATCCAAAAGCTTGTTTATTGATAAAGAATTTGCCTTTCATGACCACCGTTAAGATACAAGATGCAGAAAAATATACAAACGGATGATTATTAATATAAAATTTTGTTACTACGTTGTCCAATCCGCCTCCATAATCCCAAATTGTAAAAAGTGGATGGTTGTCACTGGCTTACAAATTTTTAATACACCTTATTGCAATGTAATTTAATTACCCTACTTAACATAAAATAAAAAATAAGACAACTCAGGTTCAGATAATAGAGTACCGTCGATATTAACTTTAAATTTTTTAGTATTTTGTGTCTCAACTAAATCAAACAATTTAAGGCGTAAAGCAAACTTTGATAGAGGTCATCAATAGATACCAATGTTATACGTGAAACACGTTGGCGATTTCTTAGTTCGTGATGCAGGCGCATGCAGTCGTGTCGAAATATCAAAATGATAAGGAATTATCTACACCCAATAAAATCGCCATATCACGAAAGTTTAGAAAGAAAACAATGAAATATCCTACAATATATTTTCCAGAATATCACAGAGTAAGTAGCAAAAGTATATTTTTTATTTTGTTTATAAATTTTAAGGAAGTTAAAGTAAAAGTTAAATTTAAAAAAATCTTTGTGTCAAAAGGGATACCTATATTTAAAATAGTTAAACTCTTATTATAAAGTACAAGCTTACTTCAAAAATAAAAATTAGTATAATTTCCACATATTAGCTCCTGAAGTCGATGCTAAAACATGGTATATCGGAAAACTAAAGCCCCGAACAGAAGCTAATACACAGGCTTATTTTTCAAAGAGTAGCCAATTTTTATACTTAAGTTCAAATATACGAGTATAAATAATGATATAACGTTATTGCAGTTTTTAAAAATACGAGTAAATAAGGCTTCTACGTTTTTTTAAATTATCCCAAATTGAATGTGATTTATGGGTAACAACTACGCATATGCGCACTCGTCTTGTGTGCAATTCAATGCACAACGTTTTTGGCGACCGAACGACCCTTACGAATGTAGAATGAATGAGAATCAATTAAAATAATGCATTACCACGCATTCTGATTTTATAAAAAAGAACAGAATGTTTGAATTTTTTTTTATAAATTTTTCCTCCTTCTAGGGCATCTGGGTAAAAAACTTACGCGTTCAGTATAGAATTCTTTTACTAGAATCTTTCTTCTCGGTTAAAAATACGAAATATTTTTTATATAACATCTCGTAAGCAGACATATTTATATTGAAAATAAGAAAAAAAAAAGACTAATATGGGTATAAAATATGCATATCAATTAATTCAATATATTTATATAGTAAATTATAGTCGTAAATTTAGAATAATCTAGAATCGAAATCTATTAGAGCCTGTCTTACAAAACGTTTTATTATAAAGTTTTATTCAAGTTATGTCTAGAACAGACTTCCATTATAATCGGTGTATAAAATCAGCTAGGTAGGGATTTAAAGATTAATTACTGTGTCAGAAGCATACAAACGTTTCATTAGCCACTAAATTACACAGAATTTGAAATCTGAACACAGGATCTTGAACAATATTAACAGTAAATATAGACCTTAACACTATGGAATACGGTTTTGACAGTTGACATGGGAAATTAAACTGTAATTGGATATGATGAGATGATAACTTATAACACTTCATTGGAGGCTATTTGTTATAAATGTTGAATACAATTAATTTTGTACGAGTTTGTAATAAATTTGTGAAAAGACAAAGAATAAAGATAAGAGAGAAAGTCTTTGTAGAGCTGTGTTAGATTAATTATCTATGGAGCGACTTATAAGTCGTTTGTTCGAATTGTACAATAGTCTTGAGACTTGAGCGACGTTCTAGTTGTTGGAGAACGTAAGAGCTCTAATCAGCTTGTTAACTTTTTGTAGGCGAAAGTAAAATTATGAAAATGTCAAACATGAAGTTTCACCATCATCATCATTGTTATAACCTATCAAAAGTCCACTTCTGAACATAGGCCTCCCCATAGATTGCTTCATAGGGGGATATTTGCGATAGTTCCCACACTTGGCAGGTGAATTGACAACCGCAGTCTTTTATTTTCTAGATGTTATCAGGAAGACGCTTATGCCCAACTCCTGATTTGTTTCCTATATTGCCTATTACGACACCCATGTTGCGATATGGGATAGTGGATATTCATACACTACCTAGTACTTAAAAAAAAACATAAACATAAACACTCACGCCTGTCACCCACAGGGGTAGGCAGAGACTATGGACTTCCATTTGGCACGATCCTGACACACCTCTCTCGCCTCCTCCACATCCATATACCTACGCATACACGCTCGTCAGTTAACTGTACTCTTAATTTGGCCCATTTTCAATATATCTCCAATTTGGTCGATGAATTTTCGCCTAGGGCGTCCCTTCCAGACACTGCCGTTCACCTCTGCCACATAAATTTGCTTTGTCACTCTTTCCTCATTCATTCTTTCTACATGACCAAACCACTGAAGCATTCTTTTCTTAATCCTGGTCACAACATCATCTTGAAAACCACACTCTTCTCTTATCACACAATTTCTCACTCTGTCGTACAGATTCAGCCCTAACATACTCCTTAATGACCGCATTTCTACAGCATTTATTCTACTCTCGTGCTTCTTCTGCCACACCCAACTTTCACTACCATACATTAAAGTAGTTGCCATATGTGCCTTTTTGGACATATTCTGACTAATACTTACTTTTTATATTATTGTGCTAGATATAAAAAAAAAATACTAAAATATAATTATTAATTCATTACAGGCTGTCAAATCTGATTCACTTTTGAACGTAGGCCTCACCCTTAGATTGCCTCTTAATATAATTTGCCACGCTTGGTAGGCGGGTTCGCAGTTTTTATTATTATTTCGATTTCATAGAATGCAGCTGCCCATCCTGGTTCAACTCCTTCGTTGTCTCTTAAACTACACCGGATGATTTGAAGTAGTGGATTCTCCTACGCCACTTCTACACGGCAATGTTAAATATATACACTGAAAAAAATA
This sequence comes from Parnassius orleans, assembly GCA_029286625.1. NCBI lineage: Eukaryota > Metazoa > Arthropoda > Insecta > Lepidoptera > Papilionidae > Parnassius > Parnassius orleans. The sequence continues at coordinate 3,467,963 of JAGSMP010000137.1, forward strand.
AAAACGATGAACACTTGCTTGTATACGTGGTAGAGCCAAGCTGTAGCTTTATTAATTGTATAGTTGTAGCATGAATGGGTCGGCTCGACCGGGGAAGGACCACGCTCTCACAGAATACCAGCGTAAAATAGCAGCTTAACGCTGCTGTGTTTCGTATGGTGAGTGTAGAGAACCGGAGACCCTTTTTACTGGAAATGAGGCATTCCATCTTAGTCCTCACGGGTGACAACGCATCTGCATTTTGATTTGTAATAGAGGATAGTTGTAGATGTCTATGGGCCGCAGCAACCACTTACCATCAGGTGGACTGTGTGCTCGTTTGTCACCCTTATCCTGTAAAAAAAAATAGAAAGTGCACTTGCAGTGGTTAATATTACCATTCCATAGTTCAAGCCTCATTACTCAGGTGTACCTAAAGCTTCGCCTATATTCCAACCCACCTGCCAAGCGTGGCAACTATAGCAAAAATCCAGCTACTTGACAATTTATGGGGGAGGCCTATGTTCATTTCAGTGGACTTTTGATAGGCTGACGATAATGAGTTCTACTCATCTTTGCAACCCTTAATATTTACGGTAGAGTGAAAACAAAAAAGTAACATACCCGAAAATATGAATGAAATTAAAACTGCATATATTTCCCCATGAAAAGTAAAAAAGTAGCAGCTTACATATATCTTACTACTGGGCACAGGCCGCAGAGTTTTTGGCCAAAAAAGTGTTTGCTCCGCTGATTCCAACGCGGGATGACCTCAACTGGGAAACTTCTCAGATATGCAGGTTTTCCTTCACCGCCGAGTACGTGGTAAATCGACACTTCAAATTACAATTAGAATATAAGCTAAAATATATAATAATGCTTACGTACCATGGAATTTAAGTTTTAATCGGTTTGATTACCACCGTTGACAAGTAAAATAAAATGAACCTTCGTTTAAGTAAAATCTGCTTTCTTTAATTAAACTATTTTTCCGCAAGAGCCTGTTCAAGTAGATATACTCACAAGAGCTATGAAACCAGGCCTGTTATAAATATCTTAATATGTCTGAAAATATTAAAGCTATCTTAAATTAACTGACTTATAAGTCTCATTAAAGTTAAAAAAGTAAAGTAGCAGCTAATATACGTCTCACTACTGTACACAGGGCTCCTCATTACCTATAGTGTTTTGTGGGCAGAAAAATACAGTATGCTGCTATGCTCAATGCATTTGCACATCTCCACAACTATTTTAATTACTCAGACATCTAGGTTTCCGCACGAAGTTATTCTTCACCACTTTAACAGACACGTAAACACGTGTCTGTTAAAGTGTCAGCACGTAAAATTTTCTATAACAGATTCATCCTCGAGGGAATCGTACACGTTTTGCTCCCGTGCCATGATGAAATCTCACGGCGAGCTACACGGCCCTCTTTTTTGTTTAAATACAATTCGTAAAAACTGAAACTATGCTTTTGCATGATTGTTGACCACATCTACCTAGTAATTACACATCCGACGATGCCATGAACGAATTTTCAATTATTTTGATCGTATATTCAGTAGCATTCTATTATTTAATTTTATCAGAGACTTACCATTTTAGTTTATATAGAAGTAAGTAGATGGCGCTATTATTAGATGAAATAATGAAAACCAAAACAATAATATCTAGAAATATAAGCGATAGAAGCGAACATTTATTTATTATATCAATAGGGCATAAAGTGATGTCAAGTCTGTCAAAAATTCTGTTTCTGTTAAAAAATACGCTATCAGCGCCGCTAGCGGTGAAAAACGATTTATTCATATCGTCATATTATGAAATAGCAACGGTTGTGTTTAGTTGTTAATATCTTCAAACGATTTCTATTCATTGATTTGGTCAAGCTATATCATGACATGGTCAACAAACAGTGTTAAATATCATAAAATGACCACACCATTTCACGAAATGATAGACTACTTTATGATATATAATCATATAAAAATCTCTTTAATAAAACTATGTTATTTAAACATATAAATGTAAGTTATGATTATATTATTTAATTTATTAGTAACTCAAGGCAAAATATACTACTTTTTCCATTTGATGATAGATGGCGCTGTTTTGATAACTAAATCGGTGTAGTTACAAATTATTTTACCAAGGTTATAACTACATTTTAAACTTTATTTATAAATATAGTATTTATTTGAAAAACACCCGTCATCCCGCCTATGACTAAGAAATAATATCTAATTAACATCTAAAGGAAGGAAAATACTTAACCTTCTTTTTTACAAGTTCCGTAATCGGATAAAAAGTAGCCTATAAGTTGCCCCGGATTACTAACTACCTACACACAAAATTTCATGTAAATCGGTCTAGTAGTTTTTGCGTGAATCCGTAATACACAGACAGACAGACAAAAATTCTAAAAGCCACTAATTTGGCTTCAGAACCCTTTATTTAGTCCCCTGGACTTGTTTTTTCAAGAATATATTAGAATGACAGACACGACTTCTACAGATTTATTATAATGTATAGTTAAGTCAGTGACAAGAGACAAGATAAAACACGAGTTGAACAAGAAAGTTACATAGCAAGAAATTCTTATTTGTTTATTTTTACAATTTAATTTCAGTTTTACATAAAATAGCATGGCTTCATTTCTACTCATAAATAAGCAAGTGGATTAAAATATGCTAATATATAAGTCATCTGATAAATATACCACTACAAATGGACTTTATTTTTAGTGTAAAGAAGTTAACTAATGCTTACAGAAGTAACAAAACGTATTTCAGTGCAACCCGCTCAATTTGCATAAGCTAATAAATTTGCCACATAATCTGGGTTTACAGCTTATTTATATACGGAATGCGTGACATTATACGGATTCAGGTATTTTAAATTTTTAGCTTTTCTATTTATGTGAAATAAAGCGATAAGAATTCCAAAACTTCTAATTATTTTGTTACATAATTGTTCGCATCTTCATCAATTTCATATTATTATATAGAATTTTTATTGATGGGCCACTGGTTTCGGTTAATTTTGGAGCTATTTTGAAAGTCGTATTTACCACGTTTGTATGACATATTGGCGATTGGTGTTTTAGATAGTTTATTACTAGATATAATATATTAATAGATATATTATGGATATATATTAATGGACATATGATAATAACCGTATATTTGGGGGCGGTAAAGAATATCCTGTAAGTTGTTGACGAATATGTTTATCTGGGACAAATAGTCCGACTAGGTAAGTCCAACTTCGACCGAGAGGTCAATCGACGGATTCAACTCGGCTGGGCAGCGTTCGGGAGATTACGACCCATCTTCTCGTCAGGCATACCTCAAAACCTCAAAACTAAATTGTACAACCAGTGCGTGTTGCCAGTGATGACATACGGAACTGAGACGTGGTCCTTCACTGCTGGCCGTATGAGGAAGCTCAAGGTCGCTCAGCGAGCTATGGAGAGGGCTATGCTCGGAGTTTCTCTGCGTGATAAACTTAGAAATGAGGATATCCGCAGTAGAACCAGAGTAACCGACATAGCCCAAAGGATTAGTAAGCTGAAGTGGCAATGGGCCGGCCATATAGCTCGAAGAACCGACAACCGATGGGGAAGAAAGGTTCTCGAGTGGCAGCCTCGTACCGGCAGGCGAAGTGTAGGGCGTCCCCCCACTAGATGGAGTGACGACCTGGTAAGACATGCAGGAAGTCAATGGATGCAGGTGGCTCGGGACCGTGCTTTGTGGCATTCCGTGGGGGAGGCCTATGTTCAGCAGTGGACTTGTGAAGGGCTGTAATGAATGAATGAAAGAATATCCACTATACATATCGTCTAGTATAAATGTCGTCCCGTGGGTGTCGTAAGAGGTGACAGAGGGAAACTGAAACAAGAGATGAGCAGTAGCATCTTCCTGATAACAACTCATAACAATAAAAAGCTGCGGTATTCAAACCCGCCTACTATACGTGGCAACTATGGCAAAATCTCCTCTATGAGACAACCTGGGGGGGAGACCTATATTCAGCAGTACACTTTTATAGGCTCTAATGGGTGAATGGGGATCTTTTTTGAGATATTTTAAGTTATACGTATAGTAAACAGATGCTGCAATTTTAAGCATTGTCTTTAATTGACTGTTATGGTACGAGTATCTACAGTATATTATGTTGCAGTGGATGGTCCGTCTACACACAATTTCATACCATACGTGATAGGTACTTATATAATTAAAAAATCTGAATTGACTTCGGATATTCTTTTTAAATTTTATATATAAAATAGCAAAAGCAGAAAGACTGTAGTAACAGTACTGAAGTAACACAGATTTTAATTTTATAGTACAACGGCTTGTCCAGGTTATTGGAATATTTATTCTAAGTTAAAAAAACTATAGTTTCAAAAAACCTGTTGCTATTACTGTGTTATATATAATGCTTAGAAATAGTGTTTAGTTATAGCATAGCTTGTGGTAGCCATATTTCAAAATAAAACCATAAACCGTGACAAGGAAATATCTAGAAAACCCAACGAAACTATAAAATCAATGTATGCAATATCGATGACACTGAAATCGGATTAACATAAATGGATCAAGTAAACATGTGTTCAAATGCTAAGATACGGTACGATACGGTTGTTACGACGCTAGCGCAGCGAGCTAACTGTTCTGTATTAGATGAAAGAGAAAACGCCGGCAATTGCTCACTTGAGTTCGTGGCTGCAGTGCACTTAGGAAATAAATCACATACATCGTGTTCATTATTACATGTTGTATACCTATTTTTTCCATGAGGAGTCCAGTAGAAAGAAAGAAAAAGAAAAAGTGGATTCTTTTACGTTACCACTACATGGCATATCCATAACATGTTAATATAACATACATATAAATATAATTCATATAGCACATGAGTTATATATATATATATATATATATATATATATATATATATATATATATATATATATATATATATATATATATATCGACGGTTAAAGGTAATAGGGCATAAGCGACATTTTGGTCTAAAATGAGTCTTGAATGCCATCCTACTTAAAATTTTCCACTTTTTCAAATGCTTACTCCCATGGCTCTACAATGACTTTTTGTTGTATGCTCAAGCAAAAACTGCGTTTTCAGTGTCATTTCGGTATAACCGACCGAGTTTTAGGTCTTTTTTACCCTTAAGGCGCTTTTACCCCTGTAAAAGTAGCATAACTTTTGGTTTAAAGTCGGTTATGTATTTTTACTTATCACTGGTGTAGAGATTCTGAACGCTTACGACTTTTTACCATTAGCACCTGTTTTGAAAGTTGGAACTAATGCTTCTTTACCTTTGTCGTCAAAAATATTAAGCTTCGGTTATACCTTACTACCATTTACAAGTTTACCATTCAGTTGTCGCTTATACGCAATTACTAAAATCTAATTTAATATTGAACAGTCGGTTAAACCTTACTACTATTTACAAGTTTACCATACAGTTGTCGCTAATACGCAATTACTAAAATCAAATTTGATAGTGAAATGTCGGTTATAACCTACTACCATTTACTATTTTAATACAACTCTGTCGTTTACACCGTATTACTTTACAGTGATCATTTATTAATTGGTGCTTACGCCAATTTGTGTCATATTGTTACAATCAAGTAGCTATTTAGCAAGTCGCTTATTCCAAATGCCGTGTAGTGGCGGTTAAGAATATCCACTACCCCATATCTTCCCGTGGATATCGTAAGAGAAACAGGCAGGAGATGGGCAGCAGCATCTTCCTGATAACAGCAATATTACAAAATAAAACTGCAGTTGCCATCCCACTCGCCAGGCGTCGCAACTATGGCAAATATTCCCCCTGATGAAAGTTACGAAGAGACAGCCCCCAGTCCCCGGCAGCCCCGCTATTCCTGGCTACGGTGGCGACCATGATAACGGCGGGGCAAGAGGTGCTAAGAATCGGTGGAGGTTCGGTTGCCACCTAAGACGACTCGACCTGGCCACATACAACGCACGCACCCTGAGGACTGACGAGAAGATCCTGGAGCTGGAAGAAGAGATAGATAAGTTACGCTAGCATATTATAGGATTATCCGAAGTTCGAAGAGAGGGGGAGGACACGGTAATCCTCGAATCCCGATGAGGAGGTGAAGGAAATGTATGAGGATATCTCTAAAGCCATGCATTCCTCCAAAACCCACTATACAGTGTTGATGAAAGACTTCAATGCAAAACTAGGTACAAGAGAGAACGGTGAGCTGACGGTAGGACAATTTGGAATAGGGCAACGGAACTCAAGGGGCCAGCAGCTGGTGGACTTCATGGAGAAAGAGGGACTCTTTGTGATGAACTCTTTCTTCCAGAAGTCGCCCCACAGGAAGTGGACCTGGTCGAGCCCCGACGGTTCGATAAAAAATGAGATTGACTTCATTATGACGACCAGACGACAACTGTTCAGTGATGTCTCAGTGATCGCGAGGGTCAAAACTGGTAGCGATCACCGAATGGTTAGAGGCACACTGAAACTAAACGTTAAGTTTGAGAGGTCTCGTCTAATGAAGTCAACGCCTGTCCCCTCGTGTTCTGGCCCAGTCCCAAAACCTTTCAGCTCGAGTTACAAACCGTTTTCAGTGCCTAGAATACCGCAATGAAGTGGACGATATGAATGATAAGCTCATGGAAACTGTCCATGCGGTTGGATTTAAGTTCTGCAAGACCCGCCGCAGAAGAACACAAAACTCTGATCAAACTCTTAATCTCATGGCTGTTAGACAGCAACAGATGCATCTTCAACAGATTTGACAACATACAGGCAACTGAACAGACAGATCTCCAAACTCATACGGCGGGACTTACGCAACTTCAATACAGCTTGTATTGAAGAAGCGATCGAGCGGAACCAAGGCTCCAAAGTCTTTGCCAGAGATCTGTCTGCCAGAAAAAGCCAACTGTCAAAGCTGAAGACCGAGTGTGGTAGCATCGTTTCCGGGACACCTGAGATTTTGAGTGAGATTGAGAGGTTCTATGGGCAGCTGTACACGTCATCGTTGGAGCCACACGCGAGTATGAGTAACGATCCAAGAGCAAGTCTTATCCGACACTATTCCGATGATATCCCGGACGTCAGTCTGAGCGAGATTAGAATGGCTCTCCAGCACCTTAAAAACGGCAAGGCCTCAGGTGAGGATGGAATTACAGCGGAGCTTCTGAAAGCGGTGGAAAACCGGTACTTGAAGACCTTCAGGAGCTCTTTAATTCCGTTCTCCATGGTGGCACTACTCCGCAGGTGTGTAGTAGAAGTGCGGTGGTCTTATTTTTCAAGAAAGGCGATAACTCTCTCTTGAAGAACTATAGACCGATTTTGCTTCTGAGCCGTGTCTACGTGCTGTTTTCGAGTCATGATTATCTGGGACAAATAGTCCGACTAGGTAAGTCCAACTTCGACCGAGAGGTCAATCGACGGATTCAACTCGGCTGGGCAACGTTCGGGAAAATACGACACATCTTCTCGTCAGGTATACCTCAAAACCTGAAAACGAGATTCTAGAACCAGTGCGTGTTGCCAGTGATGACTTATGCATCTGAGACGTGGTCCATCACTGCTGGCCGTATGAGGACGCTCCAGCGAGCTATGGAGAGGGCTATGCTCGGGGTTTCTCTGCGTGCAATAGAACCAGGGTAACCGACATAACCCAACGGATTAGTAAGCTGAAGTGGCAAGGGGCCGGGCATATAGCTCGAACAACCGATAACCGATGAGGAAAAAAGATTCGCGGTGGCCCTCGCGGTAGCGAGGAAATGTAGGGCGACCCCCACTAGATGGACCCCCGACTGGTCGTTTATAATGCAGTTATTTACGAAAATGCTACGCGCAATGTTTATTGCCATTATTGGGATGAAAGCCAGGGTAACCGAGGTGCTTATGAGATGGCTACAATATTAAGCAAATACATAACGAAGCTTGATAAACGCGGAAATGTAAGACGACTTCTTCTTTATTGTGACTGCTGTCCCGGTCAAAATCGGAACAAGATAGTTCTCGCAATGCTGAACAAGACTCTGCAACGTTGCAGAACTCTTGAATCTATTCAAATAAATTTCTTACTTACCAGTCATACCAGGTTAAAAATACTACTATCTGGGCTCCTTCTCAATGGTATACGGTATTCCAAACGGCAAGACAAAATCCAAAGCCCTTTGATGTTGAGCAGTTAACTCACAAAGATTTAAAGAGATGGGACCTACTCGCAATCAAGTATTTCATAGGAAATCTTGTGGGTCAAGCAACAGTTAAATTCTCTATGAATCCGGAAACACCTGTGTCCATATTGAAATCGCGTCCAAAACAAAGTTTTTGACTTACCGGACTGCTATCTTACACCCCTGCCAATTACTGAAAAAAAACACAAAGATTTATTGAACCTTTGCTTAGACCAAGTTATACCTCAACAGTTTCAGGCAGAGTACTTAGCTTTAACTTTCAACAAAAAGGTGAAAGATACTTTACCCGATACTGACATCGAAGATAATGTTGACCAATAGTTAACTTATCTGTAATACTATTGTGATGACTGTGTCTTTTTTTCTTCAGGTTTTGCGTACCAAAGACCTACTTTAATTAATCTTCAGAAGATACCTCACAGAGACTGATTAAGTAATTAATTGATTTTAATATTGATCTCGATTAGCTGATAAGTTAGTCATTGTAAACAATAGACCTGTTGTTATGTGGTCGATTTGTTTGAAAAACACTAAGTATTAATAGTTTATTTACCCCAAAGTAATAATAGTTCCTTTAACCTTCCTACCCTTTATAATTATTTTTACCAAAAAACTTTCATCATAGTAGCTAAATAAGTACATGGTGAATGACTGAATAGTTACTGCGCATGACAATGCACGGTCTTTAGTTGTAAGTAATAAATAAATATTTCAAGATAATTTTATTATTGTTTTATCAAAGATTGTAAGTACATAGTGCTATGTTGTACTAAGTTTTAGAAATCTTTTATTTTGGAAGTACATTATATTATTTCATTAAGTTGCGACTTCTTTTTTTTTTGTTACTATGCAGATATTAGGTACATCGTGAAAACTACTTTTTCTTCTATAATTGTTAATAAATAGTGAAAAAACATATTTTTCATTTAATCACATTAAGAATTAGTTCAGAGCATAATTATATAACAGTAATGTAGGTTATTAATCTAGTACGAACGATGATGATGATGGGTAACACTAACACCCTTTAAATGTATGCAGTTACTCAAGTCTTATTTTAAAGGAGAATCATGTTGTTTGTGAATCTATTATTTTTAAAACGTGACGTTTAATTCACATTACTATTTGGCCATATAATGCCGTATGTTGGATGTTCCCGTTTTCCTATTAGTATAGAAATATTGATGTGTGGAAGTACCACGTTACCTTTTTTTCAACACACTTACAGTGTCGCTAATATCTAACATCCTCACGATTTTTTTGCGAGGTACTGTTTCTTGTGCTTCATTACCTTTTGGCATAATGATGTGAATCGTCACGTATCCTTCTTTACCCATTTAAGTTATTCTACAGTCATGTGACTTATGCCCTATTACCTCTTGGTATAGGGATATCAAATGTAGCTAAGTCTTCTAAACTCTTCGTTTTTTTCTGTGTAGATGTAACTTGTGCCGAATTACCTCATATGGAAAATAGAATCAATTGATCTAAGCGACATAAAACCAGATAAAATAACGTCGAATCAAATAAATAAAAAAGCCAATTAATGCTTTTATTTTTGTTGCTTTTAGAGCTTTTTCCATTTTACGTTATGACAATAAATAAAAAGTTATGCCCATTTTCCTGCAATTTCAAACTTTAAACAACTCTCCTGAACAATTTGGTTTTGTTGCTTATACCTATTACCTTTTAACCGTCGATATATATATATACATGAGATTTATATATAAGGTGGAAAATTGTGATAGAAGTGATAAATGGGAAACCGGAAATCTATTAGACGACAATAATAATTCAATATTAGATTTCGAAATACCGTTCGTTGAAATTTACTTCACTAAGGCCAGGAAATTTTATTTGCACTGCTTCCCGTCGCCGGTACAGTTATTTTACTACAGCCGTCATCGAGTGGTATAAAAGGTATGTATTGTATGGTATAACGTCTTTATTAGCGGCCGTTAGATCTTATTGGCCTTACCCTGTGGCCTTTTAAGAAACTCATGGGACGTAATTGGATGAAGGTTAATCTTACGCAGCCGCCGCACAGCAAACGTTATATTTACTATTGCTATTATAATTAAGTGTTTCGATTGCACCCTATAAAAGTCCACTGATGATGATAATATATACTCATATATATTATATAATTTTTTTTTATTATAACAGCTCTTCACAAGTCCACTGCTGAACATAGGCATCCCCCATAGCCCCGTTGCCTCATAGGAGGGATTTTGCCATAGTTGCTGTCAGGAAGATGCTGTTCATCTCCTGGTTTTCATCTGTCGCTTTTTACTACACCCACGGAACGATATAGGGTAGTGGATATTCTTATACCGACACTACACGGTATTTAAGTTTTTACCGAAAAATCGTAAAATTATTTTTATACACATACCTCAAACGGTGCTGCTAAATGTAAAAATTACATTTTTAAATAATTAGAGAGTAAAAGTGTATGGTGTTAAAAACTTAGGGTAGTAAATTGATATTCTTTCACCGACACTATACGGTAATTAATTATTTACCACATTAGAAATACTAATGAAACAACATAGTAAAACAATTTTTTATAAACATACCTCAAACGGTGCTGCTAATTGTAACTACTATATTTTGTATTTAAATAATTAAAAAACTACTGCTGTAAGGCATTAAAAATTTAGATACGAAAAATATCTTAGAACGCAGACAATATAATATATATCATTATGTACATGGACACCGGTACGCTTTAGCAAGCGTGAAATTAAACGACGCAATCCACGTAGATTTCCTCGCAGCGGCAAATCAGACTGGACTTAATTTAGTTGCGGCTCCGCTAACACGAGCGAGAGACATAATGATAGCCCACATGTGATAGATGTGCGGGCTAACGAACCGACTGTATATTCACCAGTAGCTAAGTAACGTATCAATTGATTTAATACATAATGCAGTGGATGTCAATAAACGTAAATCTATCATCGTTATTTTTCGTAAAAGTTGTCTAAGGGTTTCTTATATTTACACGAATCTACACATTGATAAAACTAATTTTACGGATTTTATTGCGTTTAAGATTAGTAATTTTTTACTATCCATCAAGTGGAAAATCCCTCTACAAGTTGCAGTAGTGTGTAAGCTTGATTGTGAATGTGGAATAATTTAACTGGTGACTGTACGAGTAACCTCTCATGTTGAAGATTGTCCCCGCCATTACATTTGATTTAATAGACCATAAATCCTCGGAAAAGAACACCGACTCCTACCAAGCATGATTTGCGAAGCTATTGAAATTAAAAAACATCCATATTTCAATAGAGAAGAGGGCCGAGCGCTTCTAACTTTAATTAAAAGTTACAGCCTATATACGTCCCACCACTGGGTACAGGCCTCCTCTCAATTCTGAGAGGGTTTTAGGGCAAAGAAATATCCGCCGCGCTACCCCAATGCGTGTTGGCGAACTTCACATGTCTTCGAAGTATTTTTTTTTCTTATTTCTCAGACACACAGGTTTCCTCACGGTGTTTTCCTTCACCGTCGAGCTCGTGATAAATAAGTGCTGTAAATTGTGGGATCCCATAATTTATAAAATTAAATCCAAACCAAGCATACCGTATTGGGCGCCGATCTTGGGTGCTGTAAAGCACCCGCAAAGTTGAAAATTTGAAAACAGTAATTGAAATTCAACGTGATAAAATTTGTAAAATTAACTTTATTCAAGTTGTCTAAGGGTACGGGTACTGAGTACACGCGTAGTTCAAGCGTGCAGTGGAGTGGGGCGTTTGCGTCATGCGTCAAACTCGAGTTGCTTGCTGCACACGCCGCATGCTTCGCTAATGATCACCATCCAGGCTTTAGACTAAGAAATAGTGTCTAAATATTTTAAGCCAACAAATAATCTATAGCTGTGTCGTGTCGGCGCAAGAGAATCCATCATCCCATTTCGTCCCGAGGGTGTCGTAAGAGACAACTTTTGAAAATGCCAGTAAGATCTTAAGCCTACCGATAGGTGGCGCTAAAAGCATTTTGTTCATTCAAGACAGCGAGGCAGACCCAGACCGGCGATGCGGAGCAGTGTCAAAGGCGCTCTGATCGCAAATCCGTATGCCACGCGTGGCGATGATCAAATCCTCCTTACAATGAGAGAGATGCACGTTCAGCAATGGGTTTTATGATCTGATGAAGGAAATTAAGGAACTACTCCACAATTTTCAACAAATGAATACGTACTAAACATATAAAATTTAAGGTTTATGACTTCAAACTTCCAAAAGACATTTAAAAGAATTTTTAATTAAAATTAACAGCTGACTTCAAAGAACTAAGAAGAAAATTATTTCCACTAAATTACCTCTAAAGTTAATGCTGCGAAATTAGTATATAGAAGAAATTAAAGCCCCGACTTCAGCTGCTATTATGTGGAATGAGGAGTTTTTTTTAATTCTTTTAAGGTCTCTGAAGTCGGCTCTTTTAAATGTTTAATTGTTTTTACTGTTTTAGTAGACTAGAACTTACATCATTATTCATCATCAATACTGCTTTAGCCTGCAATCAAACATAGTCCAATTTAGATACTACCAAATAAAAATAAATTTAAGACTTTGGCTTAAACATTATCCCAAAAAAAAATTCCATCTTATTTTTTTATTTTTTACACATTAGAGAAATACAACCTTATCGAGTCGTATTACCTAAAGCTGAAATTTATACGATACGTATAAATTTCAACCACATCCTGTCTTAACTAAAACCGCTACATTTAAAAAAAAATCTAATAGGTCAGCTATCAGCATTATGAAATTGATGTCCATGGGCCACACCTTTAACTTACTCTCAGGTGGACTGTGTGCTCGTTTGTCTCTTCAGTATAAACAAACACTATTTCAAAGAAGTATTTCTAGGAAAATGTTTCAAAATACAATTGTATAATTGTTAAAATCGTTGAAACGCTTTCCCGTGTATTCGATAAAATGATTTCTCCATGCATAAAACTTGACTCGGTAGTATTATATCTCAGTCCAAGTAATATGTTGTATACGTGATTAAATGTAGCGTCTGCGAAAGTAAATTGCTATTAAGGATGGCCATTGAATATAATAGAACAATTTTTATTCAGTATAGTTTAAAATAATACTTATTGAATGTAATTTTTGATTTTACTACGAATGTAATTTTTGATTTTACTACTTTTATAGGCCATCCTTCATGGCCTATAAAACATAGAGCAACAATGGAGGGGATTAGCCATAGCGTTTTTCCGCAATACAGAACTGTCTGTCATTTTTTGCAGGGAGAAATCTGCGCACACAAAACAATCGTCTGTCACTATAAAACTCACACATTACAATTAAAACAATAAAATAGCAATTTATCACACACATTAAAACACTATCAATCGGTGACAGCGATAACTCGGATACAGACCAATCAGTCTCCTCAGCACACTGGGAAAAATTTACGAGCGTCTCATACTGAATCGCCTTCGTAAATATGTCTTCGCAAACAATCTCCTTCCAGACGAGCAGTTCGGCTTCAGATCCGAGCACTCGTGCACCGACCAACTATTTCGCCTCACAGAATACATTCTGAAAGGATTCAACCTCCCCAGTAGAAATCGTAGAACCACTTTGACCGGTGCCCTCTTCTTCGATGTCGCGAAAGCGTTTGACAAGGTCTGGCATGATGGCTTGCTTTACAAGCTGTATAAACTTAACGTGCCTAATAGGCTCACCCACATCATCAGAGCCTTCCTTGCCAATTGTCACTTTCACTATCGAATTGAGAATACTCGCTCTACAAAGCGTCCCCTCAAAGCTGGAGTTCCACAGGGCTCCGTCCTCTCCCCGCTTCTTTTTACACTCTTCAGGAGTGACATCCAGAAAGACCCAGTAGTGAACACTGCTCTTTTCGCCGATGATACAGCACTATTCGTTGCCCATCATAACAAAAGAATTCTCACCAAGATGCTCCAAACAGCCGTCAACCGCTTATGCGATTGGTTCCGCTTATGGAGAATCGAAGTGAATCATGAGAAAAGTGTAGCAATACACTTTCAAAGGACCCCTACTCTTAACCGAAAAAACAAAAATTCCAAGAAATCCATAGGTACGATCAGCCTGTACGGCCGCCAGATCCCCTGGCAACCAACGGCCAAATATCTAGGGGTTGACCACGGTATGACATTTGCGAAACACATTCGTAATGTCCGTACCCGTGCCAAATTTGTCACTAATCGCCTTCACCCGCTAGTGAACAGCAGGAGCAAACTGTCCTTAAGAGACAAACTCCATCTTTATAAAGCGTGCGTAAGACCTATCATGTCTTACGCAAGCGTAGTTTTCGCGCACGCGGCCCACATTCATTTGTACGACCTCCAAGTCGTCCAAAACAGATTCATTCGCATAGCCACCGGAGCTTGGTGGTACCAGCGAAACTACTAACTGATATCCGTATCACAAAATAGAGTTATTGGTTCTCTTACACCGCAACTATAAGGTATCCAAAGCGTTTATTCACCTTCTTCTTCGTCAGTCTGTAAAATTCCACTGGTAGATATTGGCCTCACTCGAGGTTTTGCCATAACTTACAAGACGTCTTGCACCTTTGACGATGCTGCCTGTCGTTGGTCGGGTTATTTTTGCGTCTGCCTTAAGCAAGGAACACCGCAATCTGCCATTTCCCATAGTCGCCCCTTACGACATCTATGGGGCGAAGTAGGGTGATGGATTCATTTACAATGTCGCCATAACATACACCATCTTAATTACTGTGGATTAAAGATCGCAGTACTACGCCCCGTACCTTTGGCGCTGATCACCATTATCTGGTACTACGATCATCAATCAAGAAATATTCTTTGTACAAGGGGAGAAACTCGTTGGAATTTTACGGCCGATGAAGAAGAATAGTGACAGTGGCAGATTTGTTCAGCAATAAGGAGATCAATTTATATGAATAAAATAAATTAAGCGAATATATTCAACAGAGCGTGGTAGCTCAGAGAGCCGTGATAGCTCAGTGGTTAAGCGTTTGCTGTAAATTTCACAGTATACGAGCAACCCGGGTTCAATCCCCGCCGGCACCAATTAAATTGTTAATTGTAATTTTAAGTCTTGATTTACCACGTGCTCGGCGAAGAAGGAAAATATTGTGACGAGATCTGCATGTCTGAGAAATAAAAAAATATTCCAAAGACATGTGAAGTTTACCAACACGCATTCGGGCAGCGCGGCGGACATTTTCTTGCCCTAAAACTCATTCAGAAATAAGATGAGGCCTGTGCCCAGCAGTGGGACGTATATAGGCTGAAACTTTAACTTTTATTCAACAATTTTTTTATAAACTGGTAAGGCTATTTCTCAAGTATTTTTTCAATTTCAGTATTTGTAATTTAAACTGATAAATAGTTTGTCAGCTGAAACTGCTCTCATTTGGTACATTCTATATCTATTATTGTACATTTTAATCCTTTTATTATTTCTGAAAATTTAAAACAAAAAGCCATAATATACACCTAAATAATTTAAATTCATTAATTTATACATTCTAAGAAGTATTTTGAGGGTTCATTATGTATTTAGATAATGTCGCCTTGTACATGACCAATATCACCGTAATTTTATAGTAAATTAATCATCCTTGCTTCGTTGTTTCAAATTAATTATCGCTGCTTCCGATTTTTTTTAAAGTAAGCGTCAAAAATGAACACACAGTCAGCCTGATTGTAAGTGGATGCTGTGGAACATAGAAATTTACATTTATCCTCGATTCGGAATTAAAATGCGGATGTGTTCGTCGAGGACTAAGATGTTATGCTTGTAATTATACTGGTTCTCCTTACACTTCAGACCGGAACAGAGTGGTGAAAATTGGCGTCAGAAATAGGTAAAATGGCGGCCCCTACCCAGATGGACTCAAGAGTCCGTCAAAGTATTTTTTTATCAACTAGCTGTTCCACGCGACTTCGCCCGCGTATAATTTAGGGTTTTAAAATTTGTTCGGAACCCCTAATTCTTCTTCTAAAATATAAGTAGCCTAAGTTACTCCTTATAACATCAGCTATCTGCCAGTGAAAGTCCCGTCAAAATCGGTCCAGCCGTTATGGAGATTAGCTAGAACAAACAGACAGACAGATAGACAAAAATTTTGAAAATTGTGTTTTTGTTATAAGTACCGTATAAACTTTCATATGCATTTAGTAAACTGCTGTTATTTTGACATTACAAACAGACACTTAAATTTTATTTATTTGTTTATCAATAAAGTGTTGTTGATTTATGTTTGCAAAAAATTTAGGAAGTCTTTACTAGTTAGCTTCCGTTCCCTCTACTGTTGTTAATCTAACGGTCTGATAATCTCTGCCCGTATTTTAACAACGACAACAAAAACCAAACTTAAGGTGACGTCACACTTAATGACGCAATTCGCATTTAAGTATTGTGGTATTCAATTTTGCAGTGTTAAATTCATTTGCTGTTTTACCGCGTAGACGTTCGCAAGTCATCATAACTAATTTAAATGGATTGCAAAATATTATTTTCCCTTGCAAACTTTCTATAGAGTTTCTATTGCTTTGCAATAAAGCTCACTTTCTTACTTGACTTTGCTTTATAGTTATGTTCATTTGATATATTCATTGGAAATACAATAGGCTAAATCAAGATGAGCGAAGAATTCGCAAAAAATGCTCGCAAAAAGTGTTCTATTCACACGTAATCAATTTCCAGGGAGGCCTTAGTGCCGTTAATCTCGCGCGGCGAATTTAATTGATGTATGTACAATTTTATTGGTATTGGATTATTTTTTTAATCTAATGACTATAATATTCATTATTTTATGTAACAAATTTGTCGTAATGAGTCAAATTTTTGGAAGTCCCAAAATAGGGGTTGATAGAGTCGGATTTGGCTGTTTGATATATTTTACACACACATGCGTGTGTGTGTGCGTGCTTGCGTGCGTGTGGGTGCGTGTGTGTATAAGTGTGTGTGTATGTGTTCCTCAGTTTGTTATTCGTACATTAGTGAAACTTTTCACGTCATTTCAGTTTTTCAAATCAAATTTACAACTTGGAACGTGATAGTGAGTAGAAAAAATGGGATATTGAAAATTCTTATGATCCTATAGAATTGATATTTTATTTTATTATGATATTTTATATAAATACACCAAAATTCAGTTACTTTACGTAGCGTTTTTTCATTTATTACAGCCAATAAATCACTCCTTAAGTCGATAGACGCAGAAGGCTTTTCTGTTTTTTTCTTTCTGTAATCATAATAATTTTACTTTCTTCTTACTTTTCTTATTTTCTTTATAACGTTACGTCCACACTAGGCATTTTTGCTGTATCGTGAGCGCAGTTTCCATACATAAATTGCACAAGGGCAAACATCTAAACCCGGAACAATTATTTGTAGGCAATACAAATACTTGATCCGTGCGGGATTCAAACCCGCGGCCCTCAGCGCTGTAACTCAACCAGGGGTGTAGCTACCGCCGTATCAGCCGTATCAATGATACGGGGCCCCCAGACTACAGGGGCCCCGAGCGTGTGTAAACAAAAATTCTAAGGACTTCTACGGGACAGAAAAGGCTATCAGACTTGTCACTATTGTCTATAGAGGCAGAAAATTTAGAAAAACTGAAAGCGTAGTCAGCTATGAATGATTTAATAAATAAGTTCGCCGAATAAAAGGCAAGAAAAGTGTATATTTGATTTGAATTGTTTAGCTAGCTTAGTTCCTAGGAGTATTAGTTGTAAGTAATAACTTGTAATCAATATATTATTATTATTTTAACTCAATGCGAGCGTTTTTGTTCCTTATGTCTAAAATCTTTACCCTTCATTTGGGGCCCCCAATAAATTTTGATGCAGGGCCCGCCTAAGGCACGCTACGCCACTGAACTCAACGCTAAGCGTCTGCGCCACGGAGCCGTCGATAATTTTACTACGTGGTAGAACTTATTTCCTGCCTTATAGTTCATCTGGGTAGGCCCCACTATTCATAATTGCGGGATGTGAGCATTGATTTATATATTACACTTCTTGTATAACTCAATGGATGTGATGCATTACATCTTAGTTCTCTGAGGTGAAAACGCACGTGTAGCCCTTTGCTTGAAGTTGTCTGCTGGTGTCCATGGAACCACCAGCGATTTTTCCGGACCGATACGACTTAGGGACCTTCAAGAAAAGAGCCTACTCCTTTTTAAAAGGCCTGCAACGCATCTGCAATTCCTCTGGTTCCCCTGGTGTTGCAGTTGTTGATGGGCAGCGGTAGTCACTTACCATCAGGTGAGCCGCATGCTCGTTTGTCCCCTCTCCTATAAAAAAAAATGCAGTCGCCTGTTATCATTAGGTGGACTGTCAGTTCGTTTGTAACTTCAGCTTATAGAAAAAAAAACATTTGAGTGAATCAATACAATAAAGAAAAAGATAATATTTAATCCGCAAAATAACCTTTAAAAATATTTTCTAGTCATCAATAATTTTAATATACATATTTTAACAAAGAAAGTTGTAATAACGATTTGAGTTTTTTATGAGAAACGTTTGTTTTATAAGTAAATATTGGAAATTCAAAAACTTTTGAAATAATAATGAACTGCTTTTAAGTCGTAAAACAAATCTCTTCAAACTTGTATTCAAAGCTTTTAGAAAGTGATTTTTAAAGAAAGTCTCGCTTGATAATAATTTTTATTGTACCTTCACAGAGCGTTTACGTTTGTGCACTTCAGTCCAAGGCTATAAAATATACTTTGAATATACTTTTGTCCGTATTTAAGTGGGCACGTTTGAGTCTGGAACTATCCGGGGTGGGCTCTATGACTGATTTTTTAACTAACCACAGATTATATTAAAATTAATTAAAATATTGATATAAATAGCAATATTTCGTATTATATTAATAACCTTTTGGTTTTATATTGTAGGTAATACTACATATATTATTATTTTTACTGCGTGAATGAAATATAATCTTTGAATATAATGTTTGTGAAATCTACAAAGAGGCCTTATTAAGCCATACAGTAACCTTGTTGCGTTGTAATAGCGGTGTAAAACCAATAATCCCACTTGGATGTCTTACGAAGCGACTATAGAAATCCACATTCTAAATAAGAGTATAATCATAAAAACAGCCTATAAAAATCTACTGGTGAACGTAGACCTCTCCCATAACCTAAGCTATGGCAAAATCCATTTCATACAGCTATTCAGGTGAAGCATCAGAGGTGCGAGACGTCCGAATAACGATCGCCATTCCACCTGCAAAGCGTTAAATTGCAAAACCTACAACGTGTGATGCCCATCTTAAGCATTTGCCGTTAAGTTGGTGATGAAGCCCTAGATCGCACTGTCTTAGCGTAACAAAAGCTTATTCACTCTTGCCTTGAAGACGCCTACATTGTATTCGGACGGAAAGATAGTCGCCGGCAGATTATTCCATTCCTTTGTTGTACGCATTACGAAAGAAGAAGCAAACCGCTTGAGATTCGATTGCGTGGACAATAAAGGGTAAAACCCGCCGATCGCCTGGTTGTCTGATGGTGGAACGGAGAGGTGGAATTAAAGAATGTAATTAATGTGCACACTCACTGAAATACACCCTATAGAAAACCGAGAGGCTGGCAACTCAGATCTTGTGCTCGAGGCTGACAAGAATGGTTTCAATCAAATCAAGGTTACCAATAAGCCTGGTAGTGGCATTTCGCAGTACCAGCCCATATGTGACAGCAGTACTCCATGCACGACCGCACTTGTGCTTTACTCGTATATAAGGTAAGAAGCTACCCCGGAGTGAAGTACTGTCCCACTCTTTGCTAGGACATCCTAACAACTGCTTTTTTGGCTTTCAGTGTACTCCAAAGATAATCAGTTTATTACACATACTGTGAAATATTTTATGGCGATATGGCGATGACAGCTGATGCACGGATCTTCTAGTTCGGCTGCAGATGCTATATTTCAGATATAAATTTTAGCTTTATTAAGCAAATATCTGGTTGTACTACCTTTTGAAATAAATAAATTATTATTACTATTATTACTTACTATTGTATAGATGTAAGTTGATTTTTTTTATCCGCGTTATTACGACCTAAGAATCCATCATCTCGATTTCGTCTCGTTGGCGTGATAAGAGGCAATTTAGCAAATCCCCGGAAAATCTTACGGCCTCTGAATAATGGCGATGTAACAATACTGTACTCTCAATGTAGAGCATTAGATATATTTATGAAATATTAGGTAAAAAATGGCTACTATATCCACATGTATACTGTTTGAAGACCCTTTTCTGGATCTACTCGTATATTATAAAAATTACGATATACATTTAGATTACATCCTCTTATTTGCTACATCCATTCATTTGTAATTTTTTCACACTGATTACGTAATACTGAAAAAAACATAGTAGAAGGAAACTATGTAGTAAAACTACATAACTTCCTTCTATTCTTAATCCTTCTCTATTGAACCTGCTCAGCTCTGGAATTCCTTACCTCATTAAAACACACGTGCGCCATGACTTGACTTATTTAAAAGACTTTTCAAAGCACATTTCTTTCTCCTGTAAATCTAATTTTTTCTCTTCTTCAAAATAAGGATATGAGGGTGATTGAAAAGTACTGGCCTAACCAAGAAAATAAACACATACTAAATCAGTAATATTTTTATTTTCTACATAATCACCATCAAGTTCAATACACTTTGCCACCTCCTTCCAAGCATTTAGACCGTTGAAAAAATGATTCTTCCTTAGAGTCAAAATATGCGTCTACAGCTGCTTTGACCTCGTCGTTTTCGAAAATCTTTGACCTCCCAAGTGCTTTTTAGGTTAGGGAACAGAAAGAAGTCTGATGGTGCCAGATCAGGTGAATACGGCGGATGCGGTAACAGTTCAAAGCCACAGTTGTGAATTTCAGCCATTGACTGCACTGACGTGTGAACACGGGCGTTATCTTGATGAAACAGGCTCTGTTGAATATATTCGCTTAATTTATTTTATTCATATAAATTGATCTCCTTATTGCTGAACAAATCTGCCACTGTCACTATTCTTCTTCATCGGCCGTAAAATTCCAACGAGTTTCTCCCCTTGTACAAAGAATATTTCTTGATTGATAATCGCAGTACCAGATAATGGTGATCAGCGCCAAAGGTACGGGGCGTAGTACTGCGATCTTTAATCCACGGTAATTAAAATGGCGTATGTTATGGCGGCATTGTAAATGAATCCATCACTCTACTTCGCCCCGTAGATGTCGTAAGAGGCGACTATGGGAAATGGCAGAAAAGTCTTATGGCTTCCGAAAGATGGCGGTGTTCCTCGTTTAAGACAGACGCAAAAATAACCAGACCAACGACAGGCAGCATCGCCAAAGGCGCAAGACGTCTTGTAAGTTAAGGCAAAACCTCGAGTGAGGCCAATATCTACCAGTGGAATTTTACAGACTGACGAAGAAGAAGGTGAATAAACGCTTTGGATACCTTATAGTTGCGGTGTAAGAGAACCAATAACTCTATTTTGTGATACGGATATCGTACAAACGGTCCCGACCTAACCCGGAATTCAAACCCGGGACCTCATGATCATCAGTCACGTTTATGATAAACATATGACAGTCAGTCATTGTTGTTTATATAAAATAGTTAACATTATTTGTTTATGAGTTAGCTTTCTTTAAGCTTCTTATAAAAAAACATTGTGAAATTTAGTGCCAATCTAAAGACCGCTACGAAGCGGACTCCGAGAACGATTCAGAGCAATTCAAGTTAATTTAACTGTAATAAACAGGAAGCAATATGAGCAATGCCGAAGAAATAAAACTTTATTATCCTTTTCATTACTGTAAAGCGGGCTATTCCTGCTCCAGATTAAATTATTCCTGATTAGAGTTACAATATACTTACAAAATGCAATTCTATTGAACAAGGCGGTACGTCTAATACATTTGGATTATTCTGGGAGGATTCTCATTTCTGGGAGGGTTTTAGGGCAAGGAAATGTCCGCCGCGCTGCCCCAATGCGTGTTGGCGAACTTCACATGTCTACGAAATATTTTTTTTTGATTTCTCGGACATGCAGGTTTCCTCACGATGTTTTCCTTCACCGCCGAGCACGTGGTAAATCAGCACTTCTAATTGCAATTAACAATTTCATTGGTGCCGGCGGGGACGAACTCGGGTTGCTCGCGTACTGTGAAACTTACAGCGAGCGCTAACCATCTGAGCTACCACGGCTTTTGTAGGTAATACTATATATATATATTATTATTTTATTACTGCGTGTATGAAATATAATTTATGAATATAATATTTGTGAAATCTACAAAGAGGCCTTATAAAGCCATACAGCAACCTTCTTGCCTAGTAATAGCGGTGTAAAAAACCAATAATCCCACTTGGATGTCTTACGAGGCGACTATAGAAATCCACAGAAGCCAAAAGCTTTGGCTTTTTCTAAATAAGAATATAATCATAAAAAAACAGTCTATAAAAATCTACTGGTGAACGTAGACCTCTCCCATAGCCTAAGCTATGGCAAAATCCATTTCATACAGCTATTCAGGTGAAGCATCAGAGGTGCGAGACGTCCGGAATAGCGATCGCCATTCCACCTGCAAAGCGTTAAATTGCAAAACCTACAACATGTGATGCCCATCTTAAGCATTTGCCGTTAAGTTGGTGATAAAGCCCTAGATCGCACTGTCTTAGCGTAACAAAAACTTATTCACTCTTGCCTTGAAGACGCCTACATTGTATTCGGACGGAAAGAAAGACGCCGGCTGATTATTCCACTGCTTTGTTGTACGCATTACGAAAGAAGAAGCAAACCGTTTGAGATTCGATTGCGTGGACAATAAAGGGGTAAAAACCCGCCGATCGCCTGGTTGTCCGATGGTGGAAAGGAGAGGGAGGAATTAAAGAATGTAGTTAATGTGCACACTCTCTGAAATGCACCCTATAGAAAACCGAGAGGCTGGCAACTCAGCTCTTGTGCTCGAGGCAGACAAGAATGGTTTCAATCAAATCAAGGTTTTATTGGTAAAATAAGCCTGGTGGTGGCATTTCGCATTACCAGCCCATATGTGACAGCAGTACTCCATGAACGACCGGACTTGTGCTTTATATAAGGTAAGAATATAGACATATAGTTTCTATGCGGCTTAACCCCTAACAACTGAAGGCGGTCAGTGTACTCCAAAGATTATGTCCGATTACTTTGTTAATAAATTTATAAAATCACAACTAATTATCGCACACGTTTCAAACTTCACACAATGAACTAGTCTGAACTGAACTAAATAATGTGGGTAGATTTGATTTTTAGAATTGAATGGATCTGTGTTAGGCCGAGTACTTTTCAATCCACCCTCGTATTATGGCCCG
This sequence comes from Parnassius orleans, assembly GCA_029286625.1. Classification (NCBI taxonomy): domain Eukaryota; kingdom Metazoa; phylum Arthropoda; class Insecta; order Lepidoptera; family Papilionidae; genus Parnassius; species Parnassius orleans. The sequence continues at coordinate 3,491,552 of JAGSMP010000137.1, forward strand.
AGAAATTTGGTTTGATCTTCCCTGCCTTAATCTAAAGTCTGAATGGAAAGGGGTCATTTCTGCGTGCATGGGACCAAAATTAATAATTAAAAGCTGAAGCATGACATTAGGACTTGACAAACTTACTTCTCTTTGTGGGGCTTCAGCCTCTAATACATTATAGAGAAGCACACGGAAATGACTTATAGGTCATACAAATACTAGTTCCGTGCGGGATTCGATCCCGCGGCCCTGCATTGCTGCAACCAAATACTTAGCGCCTGCGCTACGTAGCCGACGATTATATGTATATGATGATAAACAATACTGTTTGAACTATTTAAGACTGCCGTGAGCTGTGGTAGCTCAGCTGCTAAGCGCTCGTTGTAAATTTCACAGTACGCGAGCAACCCGGGTTCGATCCCCGCAGATAACATTGTTAATTGCAACTTAAAGTGCTGATTTACCACGCACTCGGTATTGAAGTAAAACATCGTAAGGAAACCTGAATGTCTGCAAAATATAAAAAAACATATTTTCGAAGACATGTGAATTTCGCCAACACGCATTGGGGCAATTTGGCGGGAATTTCCTTGACCTAAAAGCCTCTCAGAAATGAGAGGAGGCTTGCACCCAGCAGTGGGACGTACTTAGGCTGTAACTTTAACTTTTAACAAATTTTTATATAAAACTGAAAATTCCAAACGATGTTTCTCTTTTTTTAAATAAAATCTAATAAATAAAAAGTAATTTTGAATTAGTGATGTAAATTGAGCGAAGGTTGAAAGGTTGTCTACCGCGATTGTATAACGGCTTTACCCGCACTCATTAGGTAGTTATAGCTTCTGTCTCAAGATTTAAATAAGTATGGAATCGATTTTATTGCACTAATATTTAGTGGGTTATGGGAAATACTTGAAATATCTTAAGGACTGGTGATGGACAGCAGAATCAGAAGTGCGTGACATCTTAGTACTACGATTGTTAGTCGTCTTGCCGAGCATGACGACTAACAATCAAACATTTATTTATTCTACAACGGGAAAGACCCATTTGTAGAGAGTTTTTATGGCCCTATATTGAAGTAGAAAAACATAAAAAAAGAATGCAAGAATATTAGTAAACATAGCTAATATTCCACTTCTATTAAATCATTTTAATAGAAGTGGTTCATGACAGTAGTCGAATAGCGGAATCTAACTCACGAATATTAAGCTCACTGTACTTAACCCTGATCATAAGAATACAATCTTTTTTTTGAAAAACTACAAGTCCCATTGATGTAAAAAGCATCGTAGTTTGAGCTATGGGACCTTAAGATCAACTTTTATTCACAATACGCTAAAATGGATACAATGGGTTTTTCGCAAAGTAGTGCCGTTTAGTGACGGTATAATAGATCCCACTTCCTTACATCATCCCGTGGGGATACCCACGCCTCTTACGATAGTAAGAGGCGACAGAGGGATACTGAAATAGGAGATAGACAGTCACATAAAAACTGCGGCTGCCAACACTCCTGCCAATCGAGGCAAATATGGCAATAATGCCCTCTATGAAGCAATTGATATGGAAGGACTTATAACAGTGGACTTTTGATAGGCTGAAATGAATGAATGGTGAAAAATTAATGCCAGAATCTATTAATTGGCTCAATACCGGGGCATTACACCATGAACAGTGAGTGACAGAGCTTGTTATATTTTAAATTAAATATTTTGTTATAAGAATCTGTCTCCATACACGCACATCCATTATCACAATGGCGGCAGCTATACCACATAGATCTACGGTAACGTAGTTACACGCTGCCGGCTCGGCTTAATGTAGTAATAATGTTATTATATCACTGCAGACTACATTTTTACGAGGCTTCCTTCTGTACCTTTGTGGCTTCGGTGTAGTTTTGCTAAAATATAGAGCACACTTACAAAATTTACACCTAGAGTTTGCGTACGTGAGGCATATTCTTGACTGATCGATACAAATGTGTGCGCGTTTTAAACATTACAGTTTTTCTCTTTATTCTTCACGGCAATTCATTGCGTCTCTCCCGTGACACCAAATTTGGGTTCAATGTCATTTATCGTACATCTTTCAACATAATCTTAGACCGTTTGTTGATTAATCGATACGTAAGCGTAATCAAACGAAATGAGCGAACTTCCGCTTTATCGAAGTCTTATCGATGTTGATACCGGGCACATCTATACTTAAAAATTATTACGGACAAATTCTAATTAATGCAAGGGATTAAAAGTCATTAAGGACAAATATTAATTGATACAAGATAATATTTTAACAGATCTCTTATGATATCTGACAATGCGACTTACAGGTGAACGCAAATTTATCAGCACCGTACGCGCCGTACGCCCCGTATTTTATAATATGCGGTAGGTATCCGAATATTGAAGGAGGCATACTGATGACGTCATTTAATGCCCCTGGATAACTGTATCTTCTTCTCCTTCCTACCTCTATCCCAAGTGATTTGGGGTCTACATAGTATGTTTTCCTATTCCATTTTAATCTATCAGCCGTCATTACATCACTCGCTCTTTTTCTACGCATATCATACAGCCCATCTATCTCTTCTTAGACCTCTCTCTATTCTTTAATCCATCCAACTTCATATTACATTAATTTTTTTGATACCTTTTTTATGGATTGTACCCATAAAAAAGGTATCTACAAAAATTTCTTTGTTTTGTCCACAAATGTATCACTCTTGAGTACTATGATTAAATGCCTCACAATCTTATTAAACTGGATACAGAGCCAGAAAAAAAGTACAATCAAAGGAAAAGAAAAGAAAGAAATATTAATATCCTGAAACTGACAATGTGTGTTTTTTTGAGCTCCGATTTAAATTCATAAAGCGATATACCAAACCACTGGCTACGTGGTCATTTTTTTTAAATTCATATTAGAAATACCGTTTAATCGATGCATCATGTTAAGTTTTTTCAATCGAAAAATTCTTAGTTTTTTTTTACCACATAATTTAATTGATAGTCAAATAAAAAGGAAATCAGACGGGCCGTTACCTATTATATTTCGATTTGCGGTACAGGAGTAATCATTATTTTTGCTGTGTATATTAATACATCATTCGCCATTCTATGTTTTATTTTTACAGTTCGCCATTGTATATCGTGAATTGAAAACTATCGCTTCATTTTATCTATTTTTTGTTGTGCCGTTCTTTTTTTGATACGTATACAAGTGAAGAAGCTTGTGGGCTTTGTTCTAATTATATGTACAGTCCAGTTTAAGAGGTGACGGCTGTGATACCTCATAATGTCGTTAAGGTGACAAGCCTTATCCGTGTCTATTCCTCAGGGATGACACTTATCAAAGAAAACTTGGAAAGTAAACACTTACTTAAATGCAAAATTCCATCCAAATCACAGTCGTTTGCGAGAATCCAATTACGTCTACACCTTTATTCATTCGATTATTACGGCCTATTAAATTCTATTGCTGAACACAGGCCTCCCTATATTTTGCCCTGAATTTGCGAATACTAGTGACAGTAATAATAATAATCATAACGTCCTCCAGACCGAATTTCGGTCACGGCTGCCAGTCTCTACGGAGACAAGCCTAATCTGCGCAGGACAGGATAATGGAATGATATTTAATTAAATGAAATGAAAACTGTTTATTTTCAACATAATAAATTAAAATTTCGTTAGTCCAACGTCAATATGCTTTATAATCTACTACCGTTGCAAATTGAGGTTCTTTTTTCGTAAAAGAAACGGCAAAAGAAACGTTATAGTGCACGAGTGTGTGTGAAAACTCAGGTTCACTCTCTATTGCCTGATTCTCAAAGTCCGACGATACGGAAATCTGACACAATTGGAGATAGATCATTAGCAGGATCAACGTCTTTACGTGCTTTTCGAGGCACGAGGGTGAAATACCGCGCAGATTTTCTGACTCCGGGCTGCAACTGACATTTTCTTGACATAAAAATCAAATGTAGATTTTGGCCCGGACTGGTATTTGAAACTGAGAATAAATGTTCAGCAGTCACGCTTACAACCACAAGACCAATGAGGCATTCTATGAATCAGTAGCACATGAGTAAAGAAACCGTACCGTATTCTTTACTCATGTGTCAGTAGACAGGTCACTCCAACCACTACTTCACAAGAATAGAATAGAATTATTTTTTTATTCCGTATAGATTACTAATAATTCTTATTAAAAGTATTTTTTACGTTTACCACCGATTCGGAGAAAACTCCTATCCTTGAAAGAACCAGCAAGAAACATAGCGGAATATTTGTTGAAGTATACTTATACAATAACAGGTTGTACAAACTACTAACAACACATAGAAACAGCTTGGAAGCGACCACCTCATTCCCTGGAGTTATTATCAAAGGCCATCTAAATTTTAAATATAAAACATATCATATGGTAACAACTCATGTTGTTAAGTATTTAGAAATTAATTTATTTAATACGGTAATATTTAAGATTCGATAACAAGTAATTTATAGAACCCAAGTTTTTCCAAAGAAGGAAGACGGCTTTGAGTTTATGGACAAAATGAACGTTTCCGTAATCAAAGATGTACTCAATAAAACAATTTACGCAGCTGTCCCTGTCGTTGCTTGGTTACCAATAATTACTGCGTGAGGCATTCTCTTCTTATTAACGACTTGAAGCGAAATTACATTGATCGTTGTAAGTAAATTAGTATATTGTCGTAAGTACCTCCGCCGTATAAGGACTGACACTATGTCTCTGAACTACATCTTAACCTACTTTCTAGTGATTTTATACGTTAACGTTAAATAATTTTAATTGCTTTTGGCATCCTTCAAACTTTTTTTTTTCATTATTCATCATTAATTTTCATGCCTATTGTTATATTTGGCCAACAGAGTGCTTATGGTCTTGCCTAGAATCCATACATTTCGCTCTTAATGGCGAACGAGAGCTCATTATCTAAATGAAAAGCTATTATGATCTACTAAACTAAACTCTATTTCTACTCGTCTAGAGTCATTTTGCAACCGACTTAAAAAGGAGGAAGTCCTTTTCTATTCGTCGGAATAATTTTTTATGTATGTTTAGCGATAACTCTTTATCACATTATTTAATATTATTTATTTTATTTAAAGTTTGTTGCATAAAAATGTACTAAAGCGGACTTAACGCCTTAAGGCGTTCTCTACCAATCAACTTATAAGTAAGCAGAGAACATTAATTTGAAGGTGCAATAGGAATTGTAAGAGAAAGAATTAAGGATCACCAAAACGTTGTCTGATTATAATTATTATTTTTGGAAAGGAGTAATTCAGGAGTATAAGTAGCGGCACGAAAGTCTAGTGGTGACCGTTATTGCGCATAAGTCACGCTGATTGGCTTATTGCGCATAAGTCGCGCTGATTGGCTCGTGCGTATCGTTCGAACGCGCTGATTGGCTCTCCAGTCGCATTCGTGCAATTCAATTCGTGCGCGTCCCCTCAACGTTTCGTTCAGCGCTAGACTTATGTGCCGCGACTTTAGTACCATATAAATTTGCTCAAGATCTGCTGACGAGATCCATGAGAAATCGTCAAAATCTTCAATAGGTAAAGGCACGATATATAGGCGGATAATTCTATATTATTTTAACAGATTTCGATGATTATATTCTTTTTAATTTCTTGAAGTCAGTTTTTACTTTTTTTAAAGTTTAACTTTTCAACTAAATACTTCATCGTGAAAATTAGTAAATGATATTAACCTATGAACTCGAACCCGCAAGATTTCATGTCCATTATCAGTATAAAAGTACTTACCACTAAGGAATTAAATTTCACTAGCTAATACAGTGAAAAATATCAATAATGGCTTAAAAGTGGATTCTATGGCCTAAAAACACCTACATTTATCTTTTACAATAAAAATCAAAATCGGTGCTTTGACACCTCTGAGAACTAAGACGGGATTCCTCGTTACAAGTAAAGAGGTGTCCGGTTCTTATCACTTAATCTGAACTGAGCACAGTAACATTATTCTATTTTACGCTCGTATTCGGTAACACGCTCTCACATTCATTGTCAATCTTTCTTCTTTTGAGACAACCCCTTTCGCTGCTACGGCAGTCATCATATTTTATCTTAAATCACCTAGTAGAGCATCAAAATCAGGACAAGAATACTGTAAGGTTTTTACCAATACGATATCTTAAACCAACTAGGAGAACATCAATATCAGGATGAACATACAGTGAGGCTTTTACCAATACAATATCTTAAGCTTACGAGGATAACATCAATATCAGGATAAAATACAGTAAGCCTTTTACAACGTGAAGGCAACGAGACAGAATCCATCACTATATTACATAATTATCGTAAATTTCAATTCAGAAGTATATCATGCGGGCTCAGCCAGACAGTTGTGTCATGTAGTAGTGACACGTCCAATATATGCGTATTTCCTTATAAATCTTGAAACGTAGTGTGTTAACAACGTAAGACATTTACTTATGCCTATTATTATTTATTATTTAGGGATAAAATTAGAATAAGAGGGAAGTGGGATGGAAAATTAGCGGAACATCTTGCTGCCTTCGAAAGATAGTCGTATAACGATATCTAATCAAAATATGACTTTTAATAAAAAGTAAAGACCGACTTCAAAGAACTCCAAAAAAATTTTTCCACATAATAGCTTCTGAAGTCGGCACTAAAACATAGTCTAAAAAGTATTAACGCCCCAACTTACAAAGCTATTATGTGGAAATTATTTATTTTTTAGTTCTTTGCAGTCGGCTTTTCCTTTTTATTAAAAGTCTAATTTTCGACCCTTTTGGACTGAGGAATGTCACAAGCTTAAATATCGTCAAAATTTTACATTAAAATCTTCATCCCCTATTTTCCCACCCTTAGGCGTAGAATTTTTTCGTCACGTTTATATGGGACTACCCTTGAATTATTATTTCATAAATCATTAAAATCGACTCACAATTGACGAAGATATCACATAACATATGTAATAAAGAATATAAGTTAAATTATGAACCTCCTCCTTTTCTGAAGTCGGTTAAAACCTTAAAATTGTTCTTAAACGACCGGATATATTCAACAAATCTTTATGAAAGAGAATAATCAGAGGGAAAATCTACTGTTATATAAGAAACAGTAGGTCGTAATACGCGTTCATTGTTTGGACAAAAGAATTGTGGAGCGTCTTGCTGTTTGTTTCCTTAGTTGTAACAATGGGGGGAAGTTTTTAAGATCACTTACAAATCGTCGGTGTTCCGATATGAATCATTTTAATGTAATACATGTTACGAATGTATTACATTAAAATGATTAAAATGTCTGCAAGTGCATTAGAAATAAACACATGCGGACTATTTTAGGGATGATATTGAGATGTGGATTTCTAACCTCTAATATCCCGTGTAAGTAGTAAGAGGTGATAGAGGAGAAGGAGGGGAATAGGGACAGAAGACTGGCAGCAGTATCTTCCCGATAACAACTCAACATAATAAAAACTGCGGTTGCCAACTCGCCTGCCAAGCGTGTGAACTAATATCTCCCCTTTGAGGCAGTCTATGGTAAGGCCTACATATGTTCAAAAGTAATGACTGAATGAATGTATGATTATTCGAAGTTTGAAGAATCGGTAACGTAATAGCTAGAGCTAGATTCAAATTCCGCATGGAGCAAATTAGAGTTTGTATGGTAAGGCCTACGAATAATTGTTTTATGTCTAAGAGTTTGTTCTTTAGCAATCTGTATGTGTGCAAAATACCTCCACGATACAAGATAAAATTCTGGTGTAAGGTATTTTTTTAAGAGCAATAGAATTCTACAATTTACTATATTTTCGCAACAGAGGGAATTTCGACTTCAATTTATAAAACATTGTTGCAATCTACATAATCATTTATAGGATTTTAATGAGCAAAAAAGTTTTTACACTTTAATTATATCAATGGTAGACTTTGTCAGCCATGCATGCATGTCATCAGAGCGCTGTTGCAGTTACATATGGTTAGAGCAGATATGATATTATACGAATAGGTCAGCTTGATTGGGGAAGAATCAAACTCTTACAGTATACCGGCATAACAGAGCACCGTAATGCTGCTTCGTATGGTTAGTGTAGAGAAACGAAGACACTTTTTTTTGGTAGTGAGGCATTCTATCTCTACTTCAGTTGTGACAACGTACCTACATTTTGATTCTTAATCCAGTATCGAATTAGGTGTCTATTAGACACAGCATCCACTTACCATCATGTGGTCTGTGTGCTCGTTTGTCACCCCTATTCTATAAAAAAGAACAATGTACTAAACGCCTCTGACGCTATATTTTACGTGAAAAACGCAATGCGAGGTCCCACGATATGATAAAAAACGGACAATATCCTACAAAAGCATAATTGGTTTCATGGCCCCGCAAACTCCGGCGAAGAGGGTAACGTAAGTCCTTGAGGCAGCTATTGTCATCATTTACCCAAAAACTTTATAAAATGGGGTCACGTCTTGTTTGGTCACGTTTTTTATAGGGTCAACTAGTAATTGGTTCGTGGAAACGTGGAAAACCTTAAGTAAAACTTATTAAAAACTACTAGAAATAAACTCTAAAATGCTCTTTAGCTATGTCAGAAATAATTATTCAATAACTAATAATTATTCAAGACGTGACGTATAGGTACAAGAAAAACCTCCTATAATTATGGTGTTTTTCAAAATTGACCTTAATATCTTTAATATCTTAATATCTATTTGGTATTATCTCATTTATGTTGCACCATACGTAAATAGAACATAAGTGTAAGGTAGCAGCATTAAAGTGCTACTGTACACTAATATCCTGTGAAAGCGGGTCCTTCCCCGGACGAGCCGACTCATTCGTGATACAACGATAATACCACGTGTAATATTAAGAATAGACCAAATTTTGAAAATGGTTATTTATGTGTTAATGGCATGCAAAAAACCCCTCCAGCTCGATAAAAGGCAGTTTTTTCGATATTACAGACAGACACTTGCATTCCGAGGCACGGGGGTGAATGCAACCGACTACCTGACTCCGGTCTGCTACTGAGAATTTCTTGACAGAAAAACCTAATAATTGGTTTTCAGTCCGAACCAGGATTCAAACCCGGGAGCCCATGACGGCGCTTACGATCACTAGTCCAGATAGGCATTTGACTTACCATTTTAGCGGCAGCCACTCAGGACAATGAGTGATGAAAAACTCACACAAGACATTAATTAATGTGCACGCTAAAGGCTCCGATCTGCACAACGCTTTCCACATAGATCCTACCCATTATCATTAGTTTGATCAACGTAGACTCCAATTAAATTTATATTTCAATTTGAATGGCTACTTTAACAACTTCATCATCAACATTATCATTCTTACAGCCCTTTGCAAGTCGTTGGTGAACAAGGCATCCCCCAAAGTATGTCATAAACACGATCTTGACTCACCTGCAATCACCAATTTCCTTCATGTATTACCAGTCATCACTCAATCTAGCATTTACAACATGCTCAGCGGTGAATATAAACATACCTTGTAAACCACCATATTATCTAATATGAAAAATATATTTCGAGGCCATATGTGTCCGCTAAAGATTATTCGGCAGCGCGACAGGCGCTTCTGTTCCAAAAATCTGCTCATTCGTCGAAAGGGGTATGTTTCCAGCAGTGGGACACATGTACTCGTATGTAGGCAGTTGCTATGCTTTATAAGGTTTTTTATTAAATAAAAAGTAGTATGAGATAGACGTGTCCGTGTGTAACCGTATAGAGGCGATGTAAGAATATTCACTACTCCATATCGTTCCGACGGTGTCGTAAGAGGCGACAGAATACGTGGTACGTGGTAGAGCCATGCTGCAGCTATATTAGTAGCATAGTTGTAGCACGAATGGGTCGGCTCGACCGGGGAAGGACCACGCTCTCACAGAATACCAGCGTAAAATAGCAAATAACACTGCTGTGTTTCGTATGGTGAGTGTAGAGAACCGGAGACCCTTTTTACTGGAAAAGAGGCATTCCATCTTAGTCCTCCCGGGTGACGCATCTGTATTTTGATTCTTTATTGAGGATAGATGTAGATGTCTATGGGTCACAGCAACCACTTACCATCAGGTGGACTGTGTGCTCGTTTGTCACCCTATACTATAAAAAAAAGAAGGAAAATGAAACAGGAACTGGGCAGCAGCATCTTCCTGATAACAACTCAAAATAATTAAAAAACTGCGGTTGCCAACCCGCTTGCCAAGCGTGACAACGATGGCAAAATCCTATGAGGAAGTGAGGAAGGCCTATGTTCAGCAGTGGACTATTCTACATGAGATAGACATCGAATCGAATCGAAAGCCACTCCAAAAAAATTGGGTATTAAATTTAAAAAAAAAACTTTGTTGTACCCTCTTGCGGTTAAGCTGATTTCGATGATTTTATAAAAAAATCTTCCTCGCAAAAACACACTCAGTAAAATTATCTCATTAAAAATAAAAAAGTTACTTTCTACTAATGAATCAACTACCGTTTGCGAAGATCGATTGTAAACACCGACAAGAAACATAATTCTAATTAAATTGTCTGATTCTAAATGGGTAAGTGACGTATTGTTTGCTCCGTTAGTAATGACTCGGCTGCCTGATCTAATAGTTCCGGGTTCATCTCCCGCTGAGCAACGTTTGGAATTATTTATAAAACATCTTTTTTTCGGTTAGAGTGTGATTGGTTTTGTATGTGTCACCATCATCATTATCATGTATTTGATAACCGTGTAGTGGTGTTGTAAGAATATCCACTACCCCATATCGCCCCGAGGGTGTCAAAAGAGGCGACAGAAGGAAACTTAAACAGGGCAGCGGCATCTTCCTGACAACTCAAAATAATAAATAAATAACATGCGTGAGTGTCGTCGAATACCCGATTGGAACGAACTTCCTTTCGTAGTAAGCATACTACCCTAATTTTTTTTTATAGAATAAGTTTGACAAACGAGCACACAGTCCACCCGATGGTAAGTGGTTGCTGTGGCCCATAGACATCTACATCTATCTTCGTTTGCGAATTTAAACGCAGATGCGCTGGTATTCTGTGAGAGCGTGGTCCTTCCCCGGTCGAGCCGACCCATTCGTGCTACAACTATACTATTAATATAGCTGCAGCATGGCTCTACCACGTAAAAAACTGCGTACTATATATTATTGATAAACGTATTATATTATTGATTAACAAATACAAATAAATGAATTACTAGCGTCTATGTTTAGCAGTGGACTTTTATAGGATGTAATGGATGGATGATGAAGGAGTAAGAAGGAATGCGTCGTTTCCAGTAAAATGGCTCTCCGGTTCTCTACACTCACCATGCGAAACACAGCAGCGTTAAGCTACTATTTTACGCTGGTATTCTGTGCGAGCGTGGTCCTTCCCCGGTCCAGCTGCAGCATAGCTCTACCACGTAAAACGTATATAATCAATTTATAAAGAATATGCAATTTATTTTTCAAATACCTGACAATTTTTCGCGGTGCATCCTGTTAATTGAGAGTCCAGGTTCCCATGACCGACATAAACTCCAAACTGCCCGATTCCACTGCATCCACTGACCATTAAGTGGGCTGAATCCTCGTGGGCTGAATCACCCTTATTTTATAAAAGAAAAAGAATGATCACATTAAAAATAACGTAGGAAACTTTTTTGGAGAAATTACGCAATTTATTGTTCTCAAGACATTATCGTTAAGGCAATTACGATCTAACTCCATCTATTTTCACAATTCAAGAATTACGCTGAGATTTTTGGGACATACAGCATTCTGCTTGGCCTTAATAAGTTGCGAGGTTTTCTTAACGTTCGTCTTTTGTTTGAGTCGTGTCGTTTTCTTTGTTACAAAACGTGAATTATTTTCGTTTCGTAATATTTTCGGATCCCTTTGTGCTGCGATGTGGACAAGTTTAAACAATGGCTTTCAAATATGTCTTTGAAATGTTTTAGATGTGACGTACATTATTTCTGACATTCAATGATATTTTTATCTTGCAGTTAAGTGTCAAGAGCTGAGTTGTCATTAAAATTTTAAAGGACCAAAACTCTGATGGGTGATTACTGATTGATTCATTTATTTTATACTAGCGACCCGCCCCGGCTTCGCCTGGGTAGGATCTATTAATATGGCTTTATTTAGATTTATGGTAATCAAATATCATTTATTTTAACAATTTTTTGAAGTAACATTTAAAAGTTTCCGAATAAATATAGCATAGATCACTTATTACATTCATCCTATATTAAGTATCAAAACACCCTGAGAACTAAGATGAAATGCCTAGTTTCCAATAAAAAGGGTCTCCGGTTCTCTACACTCACAAAGCACAGCAGCATTGAGTTGCTATTTTACGCTGGTATTTTTTTATTTATATATATTCTTTGAGAGCGTGGTACTTTCCCGGTCGAGCCGACCCATTCGTGCTACAACCATAATATAGCTACAGCATGGCGCGACCACGTTAAACACCCCTTGTTAGCCAAAAGGTTTTTAAGAGGCACTAAATCGTAACATGCTGCTATTATACATTGTAATAATTATTTCGTATTACTCCTACGTATGATTTCGTTTAACATGGTTCATATTATGTAATCATATTATATCATAAATACCACAGTCATTACCTATCATAAATAATTAAAAATCCTTTCCACGTTTCGTATCACGATAACGATCGCACGTCAATACAAATTACCCTTAATCACAGCACAAGCGTCGATAATTAATCTATTAGCTTATATTACCCTATCCACTACCTCCTACATTGTTGGTGACAATTATTACCGTGCAACAATAGAGGCAATGTATAACGTTACAGGAAGTTTATCAGTATTCAGGTATCGTAACTTTTGTCAATGGTTTGCTTGAAAGCGAAAGTCTGACATGGGAATTCCACGTCTATTCCCCTCATGTAGGCAGTTCATTCATAAATAACGACGTTATTACGCAAGGTCATTGGCGTGGCATAGGTAGCTGCCACCTGGGGCCGCTAGAGCCAATAATGCCAACCCTCACACATGTTTTACTTAAGAGTTTTTAAGACTGATTTATTTTTAGATTGTAGGGCTATCATACACTTGTTTGTGCGGGAATCGAACCCACGGTCACATAGCGTCACAGCCAAATGATTAGCCACAACACACAGGTGTACCTTGTCTTTGATCCGCGGAATGTACGAACTATCTACATAATTACTTTACTCGGAACTATAGCAAGTCCTAATCAAAAATAATTTAAAATAAAAATGTCACTTAGTACGCAGAGTACCTTTAAAAATAAGGGAAGCTACTATTTAACTATATGTATAAGTATTATTGTTATGAGTTTCACGTTACAATATATTTTTTTATTTATTTTAAACAAAATCGATATACAGAAATTGCACTTGGTAATGTAATTGCCTCACTACTTTTATTAATCTCATTACTACCGTAATTAAAATAATGAAACTTCGAACGAGATGGCGTCTAAAAAAGAATTTCAAAGGGCAGAGTCGGATAAAATCAGATTTTCAATTGTAGGAACACCTCCGCTTTCGCTTTTAATGGCCGACATTCTCTTAATTGCAGTTCTACATTCAAATGTAGTTGCAGTGCAATGTTAAATTTCTAATTGATGTTTTAAACGGTTTTTACTTTTTAATTAAACTATTAAACTGTATTCTAAAGTTTTATTCTGTTTTTCTTCTCATGGAGTGATTATTTTAGTAAAAACAGTCTTGAAAATTATATTACAGTAATACGATGATGTTTTCTTATCGTTTTTGGCTTCATTGATAACTTTGAATACCTTCGGAAGTTGCGTAGCTCATATTATAATAGTGCACACAGAGTAGTGCGCACAGAGACTCGTTTGTTCTAAACCGCTCGTATCTGATGTAACGCTTATGATATATATAGCTTCAGAGATAGGCTTGGATAAAATTTTTGAGAAGTGATTTAATTTTAAGTTTATTGCTGAACTTAGGTCTTTCTTAGACTGCTTTACGTGGTAGAGCCACGCCACATCAGTTCATCGGCTCGAACTGGGTCATGCTCCAACGGATTACCTAGCAGTATAATTCTGTAGTATTTTGTATGGTGACGAAAACCAAAGAACCTCAGGAAGAGACGTAAAACGTATCTGCATTTTACTTCTTATCAAAGGATAGATTTTTTTTAGAAAATTAAATAAAAACGCTTTTATAGTCCACCTGATGGTAAGCGGCTAATGCAGCCAAAAACACCTGCAACTTCGACTAAGATGGAATAGATTACAATTTGATGTTATACTGGCTCTCTATACCATTCAGATCGGAACACAGTATTGCAAGCATTGATAATTGGCGGCAGGATTAGGTAAGAGGATTCCGACCACCTTAATGTTACATAAGATATAACAACGCATCTGCAATCCCCCAGCACGGCTAGCATGGGCTGGGCTGGGAACAAAAAATTTATCCCCGACAATTATAAAACTATCTTGTCCTTATGCTAAAGCACGGCAACGGGGAGAAGTATGTCCCCGTTTGACATAACGAGTAGACATATATACCCCGTCCGTAGCATGGAGCCAAATGAAAGATAAAAAATTTTGCTTTTTAACATTTGAAAGGGACAATTTTATCCTAGTTCATTGGACGTGGGTTTAAGTTTATATTCATACAAAAAATCTATCCAAGTCTAAGTCTATCTCCCATTTTATCTACTGTGGACATTATATCCACCGGTGTGCCCATGCTCGAAGGGTAGATAAAACTAAGCGAGGGGGTTAAATATTTTCTCCTTTCCCCGGGGATTAAATTGTCTCCTGCCCATGCTAGCCCTCCTGGTGTTGCAGTTGTTCATGGGCGGCGATAGTCACTTACCATCAGGTGAGCGATATGCTCGTTTGCCCCTTCTCATATAAAAATTTAAAAAAAAACATAGAATAGAAAATGCCGGTTTGTTCCCCACTGCGCTAAGTTGTGTCCAGATAATAAACATTGAAAGACGATGGGGTGGGCACAGATGTTTCTTATCGAAACACTTATTAATGTATTGGAAACCAGGGCGAAGGGTTGTAGGCTTTTACGTACATCGAGCAGATATATTATGAATAATGGTTTATCGAGGTCCGTTAACACATGCAATATGGGTTCCTTTTGTGAGGCCGGTAGAAATTCATTATTATTGATGTGGGATTTATTAATGTGATGTTATTTAGACTTAAGCTAATCATCAAAGTCTATGTATTTTATCAATTTTTCGATTTGCCAAAAAAAATCTAAGTTTATCGGATAAAATTAGTAATTACTAGATTACACCTGGCGTTACTCTCTATCTGTTCGTGAAGTTTCATTACAAGCCGCTTGCCTTGCGTATGTGGACTATCAGAAAGCCTTTGATTCCGTCGAAATTTGGGAGGTGCTACAGTCCCTTCAGCGGTGCCAAGTTGACTGTCGGTCGGAAGTTGAAGTGCTGAAGTGTTTGTACAGTAGGGCTACGATGGCTGCAGAGAGGTGTAAGACAGGGTGACGTTATATCCCCGAAACTCTTCACCGCTGCATTGGAAGACGTTTTCAAGCTACTGGACTGGAAAGGATACGGTATTAACATCAATGGCGAGTACATCACTTACCTTCGATTTGCCGACGATATAGTCCTTATGGCTTCGTCTCAGTCATTCCCAAGATTAGCCCGGACAGACAGACGGACATAGTACAGACGATATTTTTAAAAATGGTTATTTATGTCTTAATGGCATGCAAATAACCTCCTCAGCTCAAAATATAGCAGTTATTTCAATATAACAGACAAACACTTCAGTTAAATTATATGTACATAGATTCGCTTGGAGCAAACGCATAACTGGAAAAAGAATATCGGTTAACATTTTGTTGGAATTCCTTTATTACAGCTATGATAGTCAGGCAAACGAGATATTTTGTAAATTACGCAAGTCTCAATCACGTAGTTTTTTCCGAACTTGGCTGACACCCTACCGTGTGTTTAGATGTTAGCCAACTGCTACAATGATGTGAAATATCACTGTTATTTACAAAACTCAATCATGACCTACGCTTTACATTGAACTAGACAGCATTTGAAGAAACTTAAGATGCACTATGGCCTTCATGCAGTAGCCATCTACTAAAGCGATTAAATTAAAGCTTAGTCATGTTTTAAATGGAGTTTTAAGTTTTATTTTAGAAACAGTTTTATTAAAATTTCTTCTGCCATTTAAACGTGATGCGCACGCAATCAAACAGACATACAGATACATATTTAAAAAAAATACGTGGTAGAGCCAAGCTATGCTAGCTATATATAGCTGCATGCGAAAGGGTTCGACAGGGGTAGGACCACGTTCATACAGAACACCCGCGTGAAACAGCAGAATTATGCCGTTGTGTTTGATTGGCAAGTGTAGAGAACCGGAGACTTTTTTTAATTTCTATCTTAGACATCGAAAGTGACATCGCATCTGCATTATGATTCTGAATCGAGGATAGATGTAGATGCTTATGGGCCATAGCATCCACTTGCCATCAGGTGGTTTGTTGCCATTTTTCTATAACAATAAATAAATAAAACCGTTATATTGTCTTCTACCGCATCCAAAAAATTGTGGTGTGGTGGTAAGCAGCAACCAATCTCTTCAAAAAATACAAAATTGATCTCCTTTACTCACTAACCTCTACTAGTATGCTTATTAGATTTTACTGCTTTATTTTATGTATGGAATATACATAAGAATACTAATCAAAATGTCTTCATTTCCTTATTAGAGGCGCACATTTTCACAGTAAATATACAATAAATATGGAGAACTCGATAAATTTCCGACTTTATCACCTTCGCAATAATAACGTTTACTCGCAATTTTCCATTTCCTATTGAATAGAACGTATATGTTTCTTGGAAAGCTTCTCGCTGGATGGAAATTTAATTATTCAGAACTTCTAGAGATTGTACTCCCAGGTGGCGTCGATTTGCCAGCGAGAATAGTTTACTATACCAAAATATAAATAGATGCTAGTTTGATTACCCATAGTATTGAAACAATAAGTTTAGAGAAAATTTTCTACTGCTATTTAATATCTATTTTAATCCATCTATCCATTATTCATTCTATCAATCAATCTATCTATTACAGCCTATAAAAGTCCACTGCTGAACATAGGCCTGCCTCATAACAATTTATGATTGATGATTTATCCCACTTATGAGGCAATCCTCATAAGTGGGATTTGCCATAGTGGCCACGTTTGGCAAGCGGGTAGGCAACGGCAGTTTTTTAATTTTTTATTATTATTAGGAAGGTGCTGCTGCCCATTTCCTTTTTTAGTTTCCTTCTGTCGCCTCTTACGACGTCTATAGGGCGATATGGGGTAGTGGATATTCTTACACCGCCACGACACGGTTATCATTATCCATTACAGCCTATAAAAGACCACAGCTGAACATATCAAATAGTTGCCACGCTTAGCAAGCGGGTTGACAACCGCAGTAGTAGGAAGCCGCTGGTCCAGGTGTGATTTCATCCATCGAATCTTATGACACTCACGGGCGATGTGGTATAGTGGATATTCTTGCGCCGCCACTACATGGACCATAGCAAATTTATGCTGCAGAAGTGAGTGAAGGAACTTTATCAGTGTCAGGACTCAGGGTCGTACAAAATGGAAGTTTGTAGTGTCTGCCTTCCCCTCTGGGTGTCAGACGTGACAAGTTATGTATTTATGTATATCGCACTTTCTTTGATTCACGATCAACACGCTTTATCTGATAAAAAGTTTACAGATTTTATATTTTTCTCGCAAATCTCCCTTGAGAGAAGTATCACACAACATAAAATGGGTTCCTATTTGCTGTTACAAATTGAAGCGAGCTTTCGATAAACCGGTAGGTAGAGTGCAAGCCGGTGGTCGATATATTTCTCACTATTTATCGCCCTTGAGTATTATTCCTCGATGGAAATTCGATAGTAAGTTACTTTCGATTCGATTACTAATCCATAATTATATTTGAGCGCAGAAAAATCTATTAAAAATATTTGTATTAGATTTGATTAAATTCACATAAAATACTACTTCTCATAATATTCTAAACATCTCCTTAATTTAAAAAAATTGGCTTAATGGTCCATGACGAATCCAATCCTATGACTATTTTCTTTAGATTTGACTAAACAAAATGCCGTCAGAAAAATTCGGTGGATTTTTTTTCTTAACGGGAAAATTTTACGCTATTCGACAATTGCCTGGATAACCATATTAAAATTACCAGGTGAAAATATATGACAAGATGATGAAGTTGAAATTAATTTCACCATCTTATAAACAATTTCTTTTCCCATTTTAAAAATAAAATTAGAAGTATTTTTCTAACAAGAACAAAATAACCTAATGAGATGTTGTTTTCATACTAGTCGTAAGTATTTTCATTTTCCTTTTTTTTTACTTAAATGTGCGTTTATTTTATTTTTTTAGTTTACCATGTGATTGTTTAATTTAAAAATTATACTAATCGTGATATTGATCACTTATCAGCTTATCACACATGTCAAGAAATTGTGTAGGTATAACGTTGCAACATAACGTTGGCCTAAATAAAAATTAAATCTGGTATGAACTAAAATGAAGAACTTTTTGCCGGTTTGCTTTTGAGCTAATCAGGCTTTGTAAATTATTTGAAGGAGTGGAAAAAAAGACCTCAAAAATATCTGAATGTTGCGTGGTGTTCAACTACATATTACCTTATATTTTTCCTAAATGCCGTAACTTTAATTTTAGTAAATTTCAATGACATCGTGTCGACTCCAGAAAATTATTTATGTTGTCATTAAAGTAAATATTGCACCTTTTTATTAATATTTTCAAGAAATTGAGATTACTTGGCGTATTCATTGGCAATAAATATTTTGTGAAGAAAATTATTTATTTCGCGCAACATTGAACAGGATACGTAATGACTTGCGAGTCCAATTTCGAATCGGATGAAACAGGCGGATGGGTAATTGAAAATCCCGAACAAAAGGCACGTATACCCAACGGCGTGATTATTCAACCTTAATTAATTTTATCTCAAATCGCAATATATTGCACCAAATTAATCTCGATTTTTGCCCAAAAATACATCAGATTTTTTTCTGATGTTGCACTCTTCCGTTCTTTTCTCATACGCCCGTTTTCTATTTCATGTAATAATAACTTATTTATGAAATACAATTTGAACTGTTTCGATATTTAAATATTTTTTTTTAATTTTATACAGTAAAATCAAGAACATAATAATTATTCTTGGAATGAGGCATCCATTAATTTTTTGAATGTCTCCGCCTCAGCATAAGCTAGCTTAATCTTAGCCCGATAAAACTATAAATTCATAATCAAAGATTATCCTAAGCATATACTCAGCTAAGTTTTTTAAATTTTTTAATTAAAGTCTGAGCAAAGTCGAAGTACGGTCTATAGATCCCAGCCTAAGTTTTTAATGCAGCTGTTTAGAAGTCATTCCAGTTGTTACCTTGAGCTTAATATTCAATAGTCCAATCAAAAGGTTAACAAATTACACTTTTAATAAAAAGAACCTTAGTGAAAGCCGATTTCTCAGAACTAAAAATAACAAAAATTTTCCACATAATCTATATAAATAAAATTATAGAGGTTTGCAGTTGTGCGCATCACGGAAAAACTACTGGATAGATTTCAATTAGGTTTTCTAAGTGTTATTTCTTAGACAATTGGCCCTTATCTAAAAAAAGCTATTGCGATATCTTCATTTAATATAAAGTTATTAAAAGTTTTAACAACGATTTTTATAAGCAGTACGTGTTCAGTGATGTGTGTAAGCAACACGGACGAAGTCGCGGGTATCAGCTAGTATGTAATAAGTCGGGGGCTCTACTTTTTTAGCACTGACTTCAGAGGTTATTGTGTAAATTATTTTATTCTTTTTTGGTTATTTGAAGTCGACTCTTGCTTTTTATTAAAATCTTAATTGTAATTTATTTTATTAGGTTTATAATGTTAATTTGGAGTTTGGAGACGAAATTGGCATGTTCCCTCTTACAACCAACACTTTTTCTGCAAATGCCAAGCTTACCTTTACGCGTTGCACCCTGCTGATTAACAAAGAAGGCTTTGGTGATCGGTTAATAGCAGAAAATCCATACAAAAAAAAACATAACCTAAATCTTATTATTTTTATTTTACTCTGTGGACACGAGCCAATCACGCATTATATACTCGTAATATAATATTATTATATCCCGCCTGCCGAAAATGGTGGGTGTAGTAAATTTTCAAGTAATGCTAACCACCTAGTGTATTTTTGGTAAGCCTGTGTACAGTCGTGTTATTAAAAAGTTTTTGATAAGTATTATTATTTCGAATAAATAAATATTTACTAAGATAGCTAAACTAAGAAAATTGTTCAGGAAATAGACATTCGCCTTATAACACGAGCAAACCGATTTATTATAGTTTAGTTACTGATTTGCGACGTGCTTGGCAGTGACGAAAAATATCGCGAGATTTGAGGACATTTTAAGACGCTAATTTGTACCCTCTCAGTAATTAGAAGAGGATAATCCATCAATGTGGCTAATGTAGGCTATTACTTTCAATATCATCATCTTTACAGCCCATCATAAGCCCACTGCCAAACATAGGCCTCCCCCATAGATTGTCACATAGCACGGTTCAGACCCACATACAAACATCGACTCTGTTTGTTTTCCTTGCCTTGAATATTTTTTTAAAACCTACCTCATCCTGATTGCGTATATTGTCGATAGGGACGAGTTTAGACTGTTTGATTTTGTATAACAAAGCAAAAACTTTAAGAGCTTTATTGTGAACTGATATGTTAGCACCATCATACCTTAAAACCATGCCTTTTTTTATAATCCAAAAATAAAAAATGTATGCAATTTGTGTAAAAATCAGAAATATTTTATTAGCACCAGAATAACAACATTAAGAAACAATTTTGTACGTACTGCCATCTATTATAATTCCATTGCAACTGATGCTTATTGTACGCTACAGAATATTACATCTCAGTAAAATTATTAGGAAATTCAGAAAAATAACAATAGATGGCAGCATTAAAACAGTGCAGTAATAAATACATGAAATATATAAACATTTTTCTAATGTTATGTTATTTCTTTTAAGGTTACCAGATGTCGCGCAAGTCGTGTTCAGTGGGAGTGGCGCGGGGTGCGTGTATGTGGGTACAGGAATGCAACCGTGTGGGGGGAACGCATGTAGGAGTGTGTCGATGGATTCATGTTCGGGTCTTGCTGTCGACTACCAGACAAACCTATTCTAATAGAAGGTATTGTAATCTTTATTATTGAAGGAATAAAACCGTAGTAAACTATTTAAAATATTTTGTGCCCGTTAGATTATGGAAGCAGTGCCATCTTTCCGAATGAGAACCAAATCTTTCTTCGTTATTAACATTTGGTAAATGTTCAAATTGCAAGATTCTTTAAGCAAAAGTAGTCCTTTGTTTGTAAAAGTTTGATCTTAAAATGAAATTACAAATTAAGAAATTCTAATACAAGTTAATATTACCTAATATCTACTACCTAATTTATTTTCAGAAACACAAAGCCCCGTTACGGTCACAGATCGGCCGTATACAGCGCCACCCACATTACAACCAACGGAGACTACAACACAGCCATCCGCACGGCCTACCTCGCAGACACAACGGCCGTCGTTCATGACAAAGCCCATAGATGGCGCTCCAACATCTTACAACTATCGGCCGCCTGAATTAAATTTACCCTCATTAAACATAGAATCAAGTAGCGAACAAAATAGTGATATAGTTAATAAAATATCTTATAACAGTGTAAATAAGTACCAAAATGTAAATAGGCCGAACGGCGAAATGGAAACTAGTCCTCATAACAAAATTTCGTCTAGTCTTAGCATAATTTCGGGCGCACGGCCTATGGCTGTATCTGAACAACACTCCGACAACAGTATTTCGTCAGGTAAGAATTTACTACTATTACCTGTGGTAATTTAGCATCATTGATGATATTATCTTTATATATATAATTCTTCTGTACGTGTACTGTACTGGAGACTGGACCAATTTTGATTACAGTTTTGTTTGATTGGGTCCCTGGATGGGTAAATTCTTAGACCCGGTAGGTGGTGCTTTTGGCCAGATCCAGAAATCACCTATGCGAAGCAAATTCTTTCATCTTCAACAACCTGGAAAAATTCACAGCTGTACATGGGTCTCCCGTTGTGAGAATATTTGCCTTAACAGTCACTTTTGGCAGGTGGATTGGGGATCGCAGCATTAGATGCTTGCCGATCAGGGTAATTTACGTTTGGTGTAATCTAGATGTTTACACCGCCATCTATCGGAATTAAATTTTTATTCATTCTTACACCAAAATCGTGTGACTTTATATTGCTTTCATTCAGTTTATTTCGTAACCTTTCGTAAATATGGGACATATTTATCATTTATTTATTATCTCTGATTACATTATCCTAACGATTCATTGTCATCACTATTGAAGCGCGTCACAAATCACAAGTCTCCTACCGACTATTTTCAATAAAAGGCTCCTTTAAAAACTTATGAAATAAGATCATCAAGTTATGCGCAATTATCAAGCATTAATCGATTGTAAAGTACGAAATGAACAGGCTTGCTTTTAAAAAAATTATACATAAAGATTCATTTAGATTTTTATGACAAATAAATGATGAATCGACAATATTTCTGTTCAGCCTAAATGCTGATAATAATATGTAGATGTTTTGCAATCGATTATCGCTACTTTAATGGCCGACTACTAAATACTACTAAAATGGACTTAATCATCATCATTACAGACCATCACATCCACTGCTAAACATAAGCCTTCCCCAAAGGAATGCAAAAAAGCACGATCATGAGCCACCTGCATTCATCATGTTCCTGCACCCCTTACCAAGTCGTCACTCCATCTAGTATGGGGCGCCCTATACTTAGCTTACCGGTACAAGGCTGTCACACGGTTGTCGATTCTTAGAGCTATATAGCCGGCCAATTGTCACTTCAGCTTACTGATTCGTTGCGCTATGTCAGTTCTCTGGTTCTATTGCGAATATCCTCATTACGAAGTATATCACGCAGAAAAACTCTGAGCATAGCTCTGTCCATAGCTCACTGAGTGAACTAAAGCTTTCACATACAGCCCAGTAAAGGGCCAGGCGTGGCAATTATAGCAATAAATAAAATATTATGTAGATGTAGTTTTTATTATATTTCTTTGAAAAATATATTTCCAGCACATCTCATGTCAAGACCGAGCAACGTCAACACTATACACTGGCAGGTGACCACGGAGCCTTCATTTATTACAAAAACGAGACCTTCGAACTGGGAGAAGCCAGGCGGAAAACCTAAGCCGACGAAAAAATTCACGACGACAACAATCAAGCCGCATAAAAACTATATGAAACCTAAAGACCCCTCGCTTAATGCAATCGACAATACTGATGAGGGTACACCGTCACCGATGCAAACCACCGCGGCGACTAATAGTGTTGGTGAGTATAGATTGGACGATTAATTAAAATTATTGTGCTTGGGCAGTAAAGTAAAGTTACAGCCTACTACGTCCCACTCCTGGGCACAGGCCTCCTCTCATTTCTGAGAAGGTTTTAGGGCTAGGAAAAGTCCGCCGCGCTGCCCCAATGCGTGTTGGTGGACTTCACATGTCTTCGAAATATTTTATGTTTAATTTCTAAGACATGCAGGTTTCCTCACGATGTTATTCTTTACCGTAGAACACGTGATAAATCAGCACTTAAAATTGTAATTAACAATATCATTGGTGCCGGCGGGGTTCGAACGCGGGTTGCTCGCGTACTGTGATATTTACAGCGAGCGCATAGCCCCTGAGCTACCACGGCTTGGGTAGTAAGCTATATTATGTAATAATAGTAGGTGATAAGGACTCCTTTTCTGGAGGAGTCCGTCCGGTAGCTATCTCCTCTATCTCATTTCTGCCGCCAAAAATAAAAATAAACTCTGTGAGGCCATATAAAGGCCTTACACACGGGCCATTTGGAAACGTCTCCCGCCAAGGTTATTCAATATAAGTAGGTCATACGTCATTTGACATACGTCAAATGTACAGCAAGATGAACCGTATGTAAAGGGCTTAAGTCCTCAGAGGTAACAATGCATATGTAGCTGTCTTGGTTAGAAGTGGGCTGCAGTAGCTGCTTACAATCAGTTAGACTGTAAATTCGTTTGTCATTTACATTTTATAAAAAAAAACGAGCTCTCGTGAATAGTTTTATCCTTGCCTGCATCAACGAATACCAATGGTAATTTAATTGCTCATTTACCATGTACTCGGTGGTTTATGAAAATATCGTGAGAATATCGTCTGAGAAATTTAAATATTTTCGGTGACCTGTGTCTGCGTGAATTTCACTTACACGCAATGTGGCAAAAACTCTTCCTTGCTCCAGAACTTTCGCAGAAATGAGATGAAATGGGAAGACCCAGATTTTTACGTAGTAGGGCCACGTTGCAGCTATTTGCAGCACGAATGGGTCGACCGCTTTCACAGAATACCAGCGTAAAATAACAGCTTAATGCTGCTGTGTTTCGTACGTTGAGTGTAGAGAACCAGAGACCCTATTTTCTGGTAACGAGGCTTTCTATCTTAGTCCTCAGGGTTGACAACGGATCTATATTTAGATTCTTAATCGAGGATGGATGAAGGTGTCTATGGGCCACAGTATCCACTTATTATAAGATAGTCTATGTGCTTGATTGTTACCCATACCTTATAAAATTAAGACCTATGTCTATTAGTTGTACGTATGCAAACTGTGACTTTATTCAAAATAGCGTCGAAATAATAATATTTAAAATCGGACAATTTAAAAACTTAGGCGCAAAATTTTTAAAAGAACTAAGCTACTCTTTTAAAATAATATAAATCTTATTTGAAAATAACAATATTGTTTTCTGAAATCGTTCCCAGTTACATTTACTTCGGCCACGAAATTGACAGTTTCTCCGATCCCTTCTGATTGGCACCATTTTCCCGCCCTGCCAATTTCTTAGTGTCCTCAGAATGTGGTGACCTTTGCCCTAAAATACTTATTTTATGAAGACCCACGCGCCTGTCTATTCAATTTGCTTTCTATTAAGGTAACATATTTCTAACCGAATAGGTTAGGATTAACGATTGAGTGACTCCGAGTTCTTTTGAATTATCGTAGTGATTTAAATTAAATGGGTCATATAGTCATATAGTTATATAGCTTTATATTAGCTCTGTGATGATAGTTAGACCACTTTTCAATTTTATCTGTGTGTAGTTAACTGTTTAACGGAGGAAACAATATAATCAAGTTTAATGTGATCCACTTTTAGTCGCACCACTTTGAGAAAGAATTAAGAAAATATTTATTGAAATTGATTTATCGGAAGCGGCTCTAAAGCTGCTTAGGGTTCATAGATTGATGATATTTTTAACGGCTATTTAGATTATGTTTTACTTAACAACTTTATTTAGGTGTCATTCTTGAAAAAAATACTTTTTTTTTCTAACGCTGAACAAAATTCGTTGGGCGGTACCTTATACTTTTTTTTATAGAGTAAGGGTGACAAACGAGCACACAGTCCACCTGATGGTAAGTGGATGCTGTGGCCCATAGATGTAGATGACATGATTAAGAATCAAAATGCAGATACGTTGCCACCCCTGAGGACTAAGATGGAATGCCTCGTTTCAAGTTAAAAGGGTCTCGGTTCTCTACACTCACCATATGAAACACAGCAGCATTGAGTTGCTAGTTTACGCTGGTATTCTGTGAGACCGTGGCCCTTCCCCGGTCGAGCCGACCCATTCGTGCTACAATTATACTACTAATAAAGCTGCAGCATGGCTCTACCATAACAAAAACTACCTTATTTGCGCTTGTACTTGCTGTTACTTCGTAAAACTCCATCATCATTAGTTATGATTGAAACGTGGTTTTATTTTGCTTTTATTGTACTCCTCGAATCCGAAGCGGAGAGGTGGGTTTTGCTGTTGACTTGTCAATTGTTTATTTGTGGTACATATGTTCGTTGCATTACATTTCAGAGTGCGGAGTAACAGCAATGTGGCCACGTCCAGAGAGTCGTATAATGGGCGGCAAAGATTCCAGCTTCGGTCGATGGCCATGGCAAGTCTCAGTGCGACGTAACTCATTCTTCGGGTTCTCCTCCACGCACCGTTGTGGGGGCGCTATCATCAATGAGGGTTGGATAGCGACGGCGGGACACTGTGTCGATGAGTAAGATAATTTTTACATATGTTATGGACCAAGTGATTAATAGGACATTATTGATAATGTCCAGACAGTTTCAAAATGCCCAATATGAGAAGACAATATGATAAAAACTATTAAAATAATTAAATTTACCGAGCTTTATGAATATAGTATGTTACATATTGGGCAGAGTAATAAAAATATAGTTTGGAAAATCCAAAAGGGCCCGCCTCATGAGAAAATAAAAATAGTGACGATAATTTTTACAAGAAAAAAAAAACAGAATCTGATCGACTTTTATTAATAACTTTTAAACGGTGTTGAGTTCAATAACAAAAATCAATAGGAATCCTCCTTAGAATATATAGAATCTTATTTAATACTATATATCTCAATCTATTGCTTACATTTCTATTAAGCGACGCACAGACCAACGGACGGCAGTCCATATATTTTTTCACTTACATTTTTTGTTATGTAATCTAAAGTGAATCAATTAGAAAATAAACTAACCTTATAATTTAATGTCTGTAGTTATTGTAACGTTAATAATAATATGGATTTGATGTTTAGCTAAAGGTATAAGAACGATTTTATGTAGCGAAATTGGGGTATGGCCACATATCGAGAGTAGAGCACTCCCTCACGTTGTGAGGCGTGCAATAGGTTAGGTTAGGTTAGGTTATGACCAGACAATGTGATAAATAATGACTTTCAAATCAGTATTAAGAACGTAGCCCGATTTGTCTTGTCATTATCCATGTTGCCCGGGCATCATAAATAGTGCCCTGATTAATCACTTGGCCCATAACATATATATTTTTCAACTATATTTTTTTATAATATTGGATTGACATACGAGCAACAAGCTAGTGGACGAGGAAGCGGCTACTGTAAACACACTCAAAAATTTTAAAAAATCTGCTGTGTATACTTGTAAAACATAGCGATTCTGTTAGTGGTACAATTCCTTTTCTGCATAGGAGTTGGTTTGGGTTGGTTTAATTTAAAAAAAACTGAAGTGACAAATGAACCTACTGTCCATCTGATTAAGTGGCTACTGCTCCCATGGACGACCGCAACCAACTTCAAACAAAGAAAATTACAGATGCGTTGTCACAGTTGAAGTTTATGATGTAATGCCTCACAGTCTATGATACTCATAAAGGTATTATATATTATAGTAACGTTAATAAACGTTATTTTTGATAGTATCAAATCCCATTAAAAATGTTATCAAGCTCTGATTAGGTGAACTGTAAGTTTTTTTATAGATTTATAGATTAGATTTATAAGTAGATGCTGGGACCTATGACACCTAATATATCTTTTAATATATAATTCTTCTGTAAATGTGTTTGTCACTGAACTTCTCCTAAATAACTGGACCGACTTTGACAATTTTTTTTGTGTGTGTTTGAGTCGGTCGTTGTTTGTTTTCATGTGTGTTTGTGTCGGAATTAAATTTGACGTCGAGATACAGAAATCACCCCTTCAAAGCCGGGGCGGATAGCCAGTCCTGTATATATCTATCCTATATTAAGGAATCAAAATGGAGAATCTTTGTCACTCTTGAGGACTAATATGGAGTACTTCGTTACCGGTACAAAGGGTATCCTGTCGTCACTCACTAAATGGAACACAACATCGATATGCTTGTATTCTTTGTGACTGTGGTGCTTTCCTAGGCCGAACCGACCCATTGTGACATAGCGTGACTCTAAGAAAGTTTTTCAAGTGCACTTTTCACTATAATAATTACAAAACAATTCAAAACAGTCCGATAGTAAAGGTGACATCATTAGGAAAGTAATGGAATGACTATTTCTATGCGTATATAGCGATAAAAATTACAAACAAAATACAAAAGAACAGTTTACTTAAAATATTATGGCCTAAGTTCGCAGACTTTCGTGAATTTCGGCACTGTTCTCGCACAGACGGGCCAAGTGGAGCGTATTTCAAATTTTTAATCTCTGTAATGCATCTCCAGGTTTATTCCAGTTTTGTTGGCAATTCACAAATACTATTAAATATAACATATTTTTGTTTGCAAGTTGTTTATCTTATATTTATTGTCAACATTGAAAGCTTATTGTCGTTGGAGTTGTTTGCTAGACTAAGTTTTATAATTTATAATTTTATTGACCTTGGCGTAGTAAATGTACATAGGTTCAAATAAACTTATCTCTAAAGTGATTAATTATTCGACCGCAGCGAGGCAAAAAAAGTGAGTAATATTTTTATCTGGTACCCATAATAGCAAGACAGTTTCTGTGTTCAACTGTAATTTCCTAACTAGTCGACAGTAAAAAATTAAGTTTTTAAATATATAATAGTTTATAAATACCTATATAATAGATTTTATATAATAGAGTAAAAAATAAACTTAAGAGAAGTAATATTAAACAAAAATATAATATAGAGAATAATATAATATGAAACACTATTTTGCTAAAAATGAATGCATAAAATAAGTAGAAATACGAAGATATCTACTTATATAATTATTAAAAATCATTAAAAGAACTTCTGACAGAGTATAATAACAATTATGTAATGGGCAGATTTCTCTTAAAATAATAACAAATTTGTACTTTGTGGATTACTATTTATTTTATTCGATGGCGTGAGGCTCATTCTGTAATTCAGTTAAAATATCGTTATGCACATCGCAAACAAGCTATTGTAAAACCCACATAGATTTATTATTTCGCAAATAAAGTTTTTTTCATTAAAATATTGTAAAATTTAAATACCAGCTTGTGCTTAATACCAGTAAATATTAAGCGCCAGAAGCAGTCTGATTTTTTAATATGTTATTTACTATTTATCTCATTATAAGTGAAACTCTGTTTCTTATGAGAAATAATTTTATTTAACCTATACAGGATTTTCAATGAGTAGCCAAATTTTGAACTTAAGTTCAAACATATAAAATAATGACATACCGTTATTGCACTTTTTGAAAATATGAGTAAATAAGGTTTCTACTTTTATTTGAAATTATCCCAAGTTGAAGGTGATTTATGGGCAACAACTACGCGTACACGCGCTCCTCTGTGTGCGATTAAATTCACCACGTTTTTGCCGACCGATGGACCCTGACGAATGTGTGCGTGCGTAGTAAAATAGTAGACGTTAGATATTTATGAATGAGAATCAGTTATAATAATGCATTGCCACGCATTATGAATTTAAAAGATAAAAAGGACAGAATGTTTGAGATATTTTTTATTAATGTTTTTCTGCAAATTTAGCCGGTTATTGCAAAATAACCCTGTATAACATAAATACCATAAAAAATTCACTTGCTTATATTATAAAACCTTTATTTAATTTATATTGAAGGAGTAGCCATTTTCATTAATCATTTTAATGAATTGCAATTACAATCATAATTAATTAAACTATGAGAGCGGAAAGGATTTATTTTTGGAGTTCATCTGAGTAATGAATAAATTTAAACCTTATGCCTGTTGGTGTTACCAAACCGCAGTATAATTACAGACTTTGATGCATTCTATCTTAGTCCTTAGCTATAACAACAAACTTGTATCCATCCTCCTTTGATTGAAGTTAGTTGCAGATGTACATGGGTCGCAGTAGATATTTATTGTCATGTTAGCTATTTTAGTCCATTTTGTGATATAAAAATACATAAAATCGTGTAACTTGACGGTCAAAATCTCCGAATAAATATTACAATAGAAACCTGTTTTTTCTTTCAGTCTTTTGACATCTCAGATAAGGATACGAGTTGGAGAATATGACTTTTCATCTGTTTCCGAGCAATATCCGTTCGTGGAACGTGGTGTGGCTAGAAAGGCTGTACACCCTAAATACAACTTCTTTACTTACGAGTACGACCTGGCGTTGGTCAAGTTGGACTCACCTGTACAGTTCGCGCCACACATATCACCTATTTGTTTACCGGCGACTGATGATTCGTTAGTCG
The DNA here is from genome assembly GCA_029286625.1 of Parnassius orleans. Taxonomy (NCBI): domain Eukaryota; kingdom Metazoa; phylum Arthropoda; class Insecta; order Lepidoptera; family Papilionidae; genus Parnassius; species Parnassius orleans. The sequence continues at coordinate 3,521,812 of JAGSMP010000137.1, forward strand.
GAGAGAACGCCACGGTTACTGGATGGGGAAGACTTTCAGAAGGTGGAGTACTGCCATCGGTTTTGCAAGAGGTGGGTATATTTTATTTTAACGATCCATTTACTTTTGTCGTGTAAATAATTAAAAACCGACTTCAAATTGCTCAAAAAGAAGTTATTGATTTGCTACCCTTAGGGGTGTAATTTTTTCTCAAAATTTATATGGCACCACCCTTGAAGTATAAATTATTTAATAAAAAAAGAATAATCAAAATTGGTTCACAATTTGCGAATATATCGCGTAACATACATACAAAAAAAACACATACACTCGAATTGGGAACCCCTCCTTTTTGAAGTCTGTTAAAAACTACTGACTGTACGTTTACCAGATGTTCGGACCCTTTTCTGCTGGGAGTCCGTCTTGGCAGACACCACCTTCCTACCTATTTTTGATGCCAAATAGCCGTGCCTGCACTGTTGTGTTTCGGTAGGGTGTAGAGCTATAATTACAGTCTGTGAGGCAATCTACGTTAGCCCTCAGATAACGCATCAGTTGTCTTCTTTGCTTAAAGTTGATTGAAGTAGTCCCTGTGCAAACTGCACGGAGGCTTACAACCAATTTCAAATAAAGAAGGTTACAGATGCGTTCTCACCTTCAGGACTAAAATGGAATGTACTTGTAACGATAATTGTACTGGCTGACTATATCCTTCGTCATTCAGACCTGCACGGACACCTACAACCAAGTTCAAATAAAGAAGGTTAGAGATGCATTATCACCTTCAGGACTAAGATGCAATACCTCACAACCTGTAATTGTACTGGCACACTATACTTTTTAATCTAACCGCTAACTCAAAAGTCGTGGAATCGATACTCACCCCCAACACAAGAATTTTAAGCTCAAATGGAGCGGTTAGTGTTAATAACATGGCTACTTTTTTTTAAATTTATAGCAAATAATTACATAGGCTGAGGTTTTTGTTCAAATATAGACTTCCATGAGTAGATAAAAGAGAAGAAGATGAATATAAATTATGTTGTGTTGTTATATCGTTCGTAATAAAACTGATTGAGTTAGGCTTTTGTGAATGTGGTTATTTTTTATGTATGTATATTACGTAATTTCATTACTTTGATTTCAGGTTCAAGTTCCAATAGTGTCAAATGAGCGCTGCAAATCAATGTTTTTGCGTGCTGGCCGACACGAATTCATTCCGGATATATTTCTTTGTGCCGGACACGAAAGAGGCGGGCATGATTCCTGTCAAGGCGACTCAGGCGGACCGCTGCAAGTACGTAACTATTCAATAGGTTGTTAATTATGGTTTCATATTTTGAAAATGACACTGGAAGATATATTTTAAAATACAGCTTAATTAGTTAAAAAAAACTCCTGTCCTGATTTGCCCAACAATTGCTTAGGGACTCTTCCCGTCTTTCTGGCTTGTACAACAGTAGAACGTTTTGAATAATTCTTTACTGTTTGGTTTTGCATTAAATTGTTTATTCAAATCCAAAACACTCACCACAAATGTATTAAATTAATTTGCAACCAACAACATGGGATTTGTGAGTCCAAATATTTTCATGAGTGCGTGTAAAAGTTGATCATGGTTTCGGCGTCACTTGAAATGCACATAGTGCCCTGTTTATCTTTTTTCGTTTGTTTGAGATACCATAGTAGTAATTAAGTTTTACATGGGCCGTGGTAGCTAAAGGGATAAGCTTTCGCCATCAAAATTTTATAGTAAGCGAGCATATATATTTTAAAACCCGCAAGCAACACTGTAAATATCAATTGTTATTTTTTATTGCTGATTTACAACGTTTTCTCTTTCAATAAGAGCGACAAAGGAGCACACAGTTTACCGAATGGAAACTGGATGCTGTGGCCCATAGACATCTACATCTATCCGTTATTAAGTACCAAAATGCAGATGCGTTTTCACCTGAAGTCTGGAATTAAATTGGTGCAAGCTATTGCCATTAAATCTTGGAGATGGTCATCGGTAAGACGAGATCGAAATTTATTTTTAATGAAGTTCATCTTGGAAAACGCTGCTTCACAAATATATGTCGATACAATTTTTTTTTAGATCTGGGTATTTATTACCATACTAATTTTATCCAAAATTCTTTGCAAAGGACTTCAGAATTGTTGTGTTTTAAAACAGAAGAAAATTGATTATTCTTATATTCTTCTGGGTCCGCACAAAATAGCTCGGCCGTCCGGATGCGGACCACGGTCCGCCATTTGGTAACCCCTGCTCTATATCATACGATACACAGCAACATTAAGATACTAATTTACGTTGGTATTCTGTGAGAGCGTGTTGCTTTCCCTGTCGTCCCATTTGTGTTACAACATAATATAGCTGCAACGTGGCTCTACCAAGTGTAAACAACAGCGTACATTATTATATACATAAATTATAACGTGCTCGGCTCCCGTATGTTGAAACTACGGAAATGCTAGAATATTTAGATGGTGATAAATTGTGGAGATTTGTAATATTAAAAAACGTAAGGACCAATCTAACCAAATTCTAAACCGTTACAAATCTAATTAGTTACACATGTTTTCATTCTTGCTACTTGGCTGCAAGCCACAGTTATTAGAGTCTACGTTCCTAGAAACCTTGTTATATCCCAAAAGTTCCATCCTTGCCAAATGGTGCCGTTAAAACATGTACGAAGTCATATTTGACAACTACATTTTACTTTCCTATTTTGCTTCAGTATTAGATGAAGGTATTTCTTAAATAAAGATATTCTATATCTTTATTTATTACTGGGTAAAATGTCTATTTTCAACCCCCAACGAAAAAAAGGGGTGTTATTAGTTTAACGTGTGTAACTGTGTATGTGTGTGTCTGTCTGTGCCATCGTAGCACCCAAACGGGCGAACCGATTTTGATGTAGTTGTTGGTTGGAAGGTGACTTGATCGAGAGTGTCCTTAGCTATGATTCAAGGAAATCTCTTCAGCCGTTTGAAGATCATCGGCTCTCTTTGTTTCGGGGGTATTTTAATTTTTAATTTATGTTATTCTACAGTTGACAACTTCACATGTAGTGTTCGCTCTTGTCCGTCGGGATAAATTTGGGCTTATATTGTTTTCTGATAGATTCTCGGCCTAAAAACAGTGGCTGGATAAAATAACACAAAACGTCACGATTTTAAAAATAAATGAAATGTGTGATGAAAGAGTTTGTTTCAAATACACGCTAGATATGTAAAAAAAAGTTATGAGAGGACATGATTACTTGTTCTATCTTTCCAAATGATAAATCTGACATCAACTGATGAGTGTATATTCATATATAGATATATATTCATATAGAGATAACACTAAACCTAAATTTTACAGTATAAGGGAAGCAGCATTACCAGTGCGAGATTATAGGCTCTGCTCTCACCAACTCATCCAACACTTGTTAGCTGATGTATACTTGAAAAGGTCTATGTCCAATATTTACTTAAAAAGGCTGTTATAAATAACTAGCTGTGATCTGCGGTAAAACCAGCGTATATCACGCGTGAGCCGCGCGACTTGACATGACACCTCGCTCCTATAGTTTATATATAGCAATCATTTTGCTAAAAAATTGGCAAAATTAATGGAGTACTTTTAATCTATCGGCATATGTACGTTATAGATCAAATTAAAATTTTATCCACTCTCCCTTGCCCTACCGGGTGAGCGTCACCCCCCGCGCCCCAGAAAGTGCCCCGAAGCGCGATTTTTTCTAGTTTTAAACAGAACCGTATACGATACATGAAGAGTGTGGAGGTACGAAATGCTCCTTGATAAATTTGCTATCAAACTTTTATAAATACAAAAGCAATACCACTTATAGTTTCCGCGCAATCTGCCACGAAATATAATTTTTTTTAAACATTTATTGTTTTTTTTGCTCAAAGTTTAGTTTTCTCAAAAATTTCCCAATTAATTTTGTATAAGAAATAGGCATATGGTATCACGGACCTTTTTTTAGATGGAGTAAAGATCTATATTTTTGTAGAACATTTTTACGTATCAATAACCACTACGCGAGCGCACGCGGATAAATCATTTCGGGAGCGCTTTTTCTTCTGACTTGCTTAACAAAAATCAATATTTAAGGCTAGCTGAGAGGTGTAGCATAATGCTAGAATTTGGCTATAATACACAAAAATAATTTTTCAAATCGGACTGGTAGTTCCAGAGATTAGCGTGTTTAAACAAACAGGAAAACAAAAAAAAACTCTTCTGCTTTATTATATTAGTATAGATAATATCATAAATCATACGTGACTAATTATAATTAATAATTAATATTACTAATTATTAGAATCTAATCAATAACATTTTTAATTGCAGGTGAAAGGGAAAGATCAAAGATATTTCCTGGCTGGTATCATAAGTTGGGGTATTGGATGCGGTGAGGCAAATTTGCCAGGAGTCTGTACGAGAATATCAAAATTCGTACCGTGGATTTTACAGACAGTGAATTCATAAGAAAGTGTTACTAATAGATATTGTTTGATCATTAAATAAATATAAAAGTGATTATGAACAGTTAAACTGAAGATTCAAAGCGTGTTGATGCGGTTTAAATTTTTACGATCGAAACAGCGAACTTATTACCAATATAGTGCAAGTTACCTTCAAAAATGTTGATTAAATTCAACGTTTTCTGAGGCGTTTTATTAACGGAACAGTCCACCGGGAAGCTGTGCAGAAGTCGTGCTAACGAAATTCTGTATCAAAACCTACATATTAAGCTTCGAAACGGTGATAATACTCAGGCTTGGACCTATAATAAACGCCCTTACAATCGCTGCTTATTTTCCGCAACACGCCATTATAAAGTCTGCTTTTGCACATAATTTAATATAAATATTACTTTTGTATATACTTGTTATACGAATATACACGCGAGATAAATATTGTTATATTTAAATCGGTTACCTTTTTTGTATTATACATTTTATTAAATTGAGATACAAAACAGGTAATTAAAATTAGTGTTAAGTTTTTAAGCTACAGATTTGCGTAAGTTAAATGGCCAATGCATTTAAATTGTAAATATTAAATCGCAATTCTTCTTGCCCTCTCGATAATACATTTTTATTCTTTTTCAGTATTATTTTTCTGTTAGTTTAACTTCGGACCGATAGCTGCTTTGTACATAGAATCTTTGTCATCATCATCATATATTTTTATATTGTATGTTGCGATAATTCTATACCCTTAGAAATAAAATCTTTACATCAAAAAAGACTTAGAAACTTTAGTTGTTTAGATTTATAACTAAAACCAGCTTATTAAAAATCCAGAGAAATGTGATAGTCTTAAAAATTTATCTGGATTTAATTTAGTCCGGAGTAAAGAATAAATAAAACAAAAGCAAATAAAAAAAGTTTTGATAAAACGACGTTCAGTAGAAAAATATCTAAAGCAAGAAGTTTCTCAGATTAATACTTATTCCTTGAGAAGTGATTAAGAAAAAGCGTATTAAATTCCAAGACCCTTAATAAATAAATACTATGCCTTGGGATAGGCAGAGACTACGGACTTCCATTAGGCATGATCTTGACACCTTCATCGCCTTTTTCACGTCCATAAACCTACACATAGAGACCTACACATAGAGAGCATTATAAATAAAATATCAAGATTGGTTTAAAAAAATTATATGAACTCATGATTTAAGTTTTTTTTCTGTTATTACTTGTATATTTTCCTACAATAATTATTATAAACTAGCGACCTGCTCCGGCTTTGTCTGGATAGGGGCTATTCATGTTGCGTTATTTAGATTAAATTCACATTTCTTATCAATTTTTTTTTTCAATATTATCCTGGCTCCTGGCATTGCTCTCTATCTGTTCGTAAAATTTCTTCACAATCAGTTCATCTATTCCAAGGATTAGATCGGATAGACACACAGACAGACAAAAATTTTAGAAATGGTTATTGATGTTTTTATAGCATTCAAATAACACCCTTAGCTTAATAGAAGCGAAGAGAAGAATTTCAATATTACAGATAGACACTTCAATTTTATTTATATGTATGGGTTAACTGGCAGAGAATGCTAACTGGCATTAAGTCCGCCCTTTGTAACCTTTATGGTTAGAACAATAAAGTTTTTCAATAAATAAATAAATATATATAATATAATATTTTACATTTAAGCCAATAAAGCAAAAAACAAAAGATGTGAATACTGATTGGGTTCTACATTTTTTTTTGATTAGCAGCATCAACAATTATATGTAAAAAAGTAAAATAATATTATACATAAAATAAAATAAACTGCCTTATATATCTATAACATACATATTATTAGATGTTACATTATGTACCTTTGATCTTTATAAATATAATCATAAAAATATAAGTGCAGTCAAGTCTGGCAACTTTACCAATGGAAGTTAACTTTGCCATCAGGGATGTACAGGTGCAAAATTACGATTAACACAGACATCGTAACGTTTTTCAAGATATGCCATTTTTTGGATGAAAATTTGATAATTAATTGACAGCATTGTTTTCGATATAGTAACATCAGATTTAATTTTGGCATTTTATTTTAACGCGGAATTTTGTCGGCGACGTAATCTCTTTGTTCAGTGCTTCAGAACTTTTGTTGATTTTGTTTGAAATACTGAATGTTATCTATATCTTTGTAGTAACGTAATATTAATGGTTAGCAAATGTAATATTAGGTCCTTACATATGAAATTGGCGTTTTGTACAGGAGGAATATAAAGTCAATTTTTTTTGTAAAGTATATTTAATTAATCAAAGTATGCACCGTTGTTATCTATGCACTTTTGCCATCTCATAGCTAGTTCATTGAACCTTTTACAAAAAAAAAAACCATGGGGGCGAGAATCAATAAACCCTTTGAATGCGGTTTGGACTGCCGCATCGGAGTTGAATTTGTTTCCTTACCGTCAGTATAATTACAGTGTGTAAATCATTTCATCTAACTCCTCAGGTGTCAGGAGTTACTACGCGCCTGTGGATTTCCGTGTATGAAGTTGGTTGCAAGAGTCCAAGGTCTGCATTATAGTATTATATGCAGAAATTCATCATCATTATCATCATACAGCTCATCACAAGTCCACTGCATACATAGGCTTCCCCCAAGGAATGCTACATATGTATATTATGCTCGGTAGTAAAGACTTGCAATATCTATTTTTTGTTATTCCATTAGAAGAAAAAAATCTACCATCTAAGTATAGCCTTCTTAAATATCGATTCAAAATACTAAGAAAAACAAGAAGGAGAATTACTCTAATAGTTATTGTATTAATATTAACTTCAGCTGAGATTAAAACATGACTGGGACAGAGGAGAGTAATTAGTTTATCTAATCGAACTAAAGTGATTTTGTGCTGTGTTTTAAAATTTTAATACATGATGTTTAAAAATACATAAGTATTAAATAATTAAGTCCTAAAGTAGAACATTTTTGTAACACATAATCTGCATCTCCGATATATAAAACGGTAAAACCATCTTATATTTTCTATTATAGCAAGCAACGTCCTCGTGTAACATTCACAGACAAATGCTGCGTGTTTGGTAATTGTAAAGGGTAAAAAAAGGTTGGTCTCCTCTAGCAGCGATAAAGTCTTAGAAATAATTTCATCGATATATGTTTCGATTATTTTCTATTTGAATATTATGGTGATGAACAAGTACCTCAGTAGCCTACATTACTGTCAATTGAAATGCGGATCCTGGTTTCAGCAATTTGTGAAAAAATGTAAAGTATTATTCGACACAGGATTCGAGTCTCAGCTATCAACTCTGTGGTAGCTCAGTGACTAAGCGCACGCCGTTAATTTCAAAGTAACTACTAACTAACAAACCGTTAAATAAAACTAATTTTACGGATTATATCGCGTTTAATCAACTTATTTTTATTATTTCCCGACGTTTCGGGTGCTTTACAGCACCCATGATCACGGGGGACTGAGGTGATTGACGTCCCGATGTCAGAGTTAATCCGGAGTACCTTCAGCTTTTTAATTATTAATTTTGGTCCGATCTACGCAGAATGAACTAACTGTGTCTTGAAGTACTGCAGTGGTATGCTTGGGTTTAGTTTAAATTTTATTAATTACAGGATCCCAAGCAGGTGGTAGTACCCAGCCTCCCTCTCTATTGAAATTAGGATGTTTTTTAATTTCAATAGCCTCACGTATCATCCTTGGCAGGAATCGATGTTCTTTCGCGAGAATTTGTGGTTTATCAAATCTAATGTAATGGCGGGGGCCGTCTAGGATATGATCACAAACTGCAGACTTCCCGGAACGTTGGTGCTTCACGTCAGCTATGTGTTCTTTTACGCGGGTTTTGATAGATCGTTTTGTTTGTCCTATAAAAAAAAATTGTAAACGTCGGGAAATAATAAAAATAAGTTGATAAAACGCGATATAATCCGTAAAATTAGTTTTATTCAATGTGTAGTGTTCGCGTAAATTTAAGAAATCATTAACAAACTGTTAATTACACTAGCTTTCAAAATAATTAGAATACGGTTTGATCCCCGCCTGTGTCAATGAATTGTTCATTACAACTTTAAATGCAAATTTACTATGTGCTCGTCGGCAAATCGTGAGAAAATCTGCATGATTGAAAAATATCGATGCATTAAACCTCTCTCGTAAATGGGAGGGGACTTGTGCCCGTAATTGGGACGTATATATATAGGCTGTAACTTTCCTTTACTTACTTTTATCAACTCTTTCCGAAATAGTACAAAGAGATTTGTCATCGCGTCCAGTGTGTGCACCTCATGTATATACGGCATTTTCAAAATGTACTCAATTTTTTCGATTTCCCATTTTATTTTTGCTTAGAATCTCAGACTGGGGGGAATATCACGAGTCTGACCGGATTTCGGTCACGGCGGTCAGTTTTAACGGAGACTAGCCATCTTCGTAGGACAGCGTTATAATGCACGAGTGTGTGCTCAGGCATACTCACTCTCATAGTTCGATTTCGTAAGAGGCGACAGAGGGAAATAAACCAGGAGATTGACAGCAGCTTATTCCTAATAACAACTAAGAATAAAAAAAAAACATGCGTGAGTGTCGTGGAACACTCGGTTGGAACGAAGTTCCTTTCGTAGTATATTATTATTGATAAACGTATTATATTATTGATTAACAAATACAAATAAATGAATTACTAGCGTCTATTAAAATGAAGCGTCATTTAAAATGAAGTAATATTTCTTTCATGGCAAGATAAAAAGGTGCGAGGGAGATGTATATTATTCCATCTCGCTCGCACTATAGAAAGGGGGTCGTGACGGAAAATTTTACACTTTTTCTCGGCTAGCCCCATCCTCCAAATTCGTACCGTCCGATAAGGAACTTCGTTCCAAAAACGGTGGTTGTTAACCCGCCTGACAAGCTTGGCAACTATGGTGATATCCCCCATATAGGGCTATCTATGGTATAGGCCTATGTTTAGAAGTGGATCTTTGATAGGCTGTGATGGAATTGTTAATATATGCAGCTCATGGACACCTGCAATTAAAGACGACCGCATTGTCACACCTAAGGACTAACATAATATCCCACAGATTTCCGTGCGTAGTATGTCACCGTGACCTAAACTGCGGTTGCCAACCCGCCTTCCATACGTGCCAACTGTGACTAAAATCCCCCCTACGGGGGAGGCCTATGTTCAACGTGGGCTTTAATGGATAATGGATGTACCTAAACTAGTCAGGATAATGTTATCTTTATACGCTTTAAATATGATATTCTAAACCCACTCACATCTTATATGGCACAAAGCAACTCGCATTACTTTAAGCTCACGTGCTCTTAAGGTCTGTTCCTCGCGATCTTGAGAAAATTGAAGTAATTTCAAGTGTTGTACTTAGGGTAGATGACTAGAGTACTTACATTCGAGTGTAAACATAGTATTACTAAGTAAATACGTCCATATATTTGAGCTTATTTAACACAAGTATGAGGATTTATCATTATATTCAACACTACATGAAAGTTTACGCATGGATATAAATTGGACTAAATTTACGGGTTTTTCGCATTATATTTAAAAGTAAAATATCCTACAGCTTTTTTCTTTATAAGTAAAACGCGATATATATAACGTGAGCCAGGTTAACCCTAAGAGCAATTATTAGATTAAAAGACACCTGCCTTTGTTTTTGTTGGACACGGACAGAACTAAATCTAAAAGTCATAGAAATTCCGTAATTTAGCATAAGAATAATTTTATCTTATCCTTTCTGTATGCCAGTGTAAAAATTTCTGTATCCGGTGATTTTCCTGTGCTGATCTATATTTGCTTGTACACTTCATTCATATAATTGTAATAACAAAAATTACATTTTAATAACAGTAAAGCTTATAAGCTTCAAAAATATACAAGTAAACAGAATATATAAATTAGTTGTTACAATTTCACTGCATTTTAATCGTGCGGTTTTAGTAGAGCTATACGAATGCTGGTTCATTGTACTAAGTTATCGATTAATGTTGTAGGAGCTTTGAATGAAAATAAAAGAAAATATATGAAGAAAACGTAAAATATTAAAAGTTGCAAAAAAGAAGCTGCGCGTTCTAGAACTTAATATTTGTAAGAGCTTTACAAATTCTAAGAGTGCGCTTTACCTCTTTATACATTGAAATAATTGAAAAGAATTTTATAACAAAAATACCATCAAGGTTGCTGTTCATAACACTTCAATAATTTTGTTTTCTTGAATAAAACAATTTTACGGATTTTATCGCGTTTTATTTTACTATTTTGATTCCCGACGTTTCGGTGCTTTACAGCACCCATGGTCACGGGGGACTGAGATGTTTGACGTCCCAATGTCATAGTTAGCCTGGCTACCTTCAGTTTTTTGAATATTAATGTTTGGTCCGATCTACGCAGAATGAGCTTACAGTATCTTGAAGTCTTGCTGTGGTATGCTGCAAGTCAAACACCTCAGTCCCCCCCGTGACCATGGGTGCTGTAAAGCACCCGAAACGTCGGGAATCAAAATAGTAAAAACGCGATAAAATCCGTAAAAATAGTTTTATTCGATGTGTAGTGTTCGCGTAAATATAAGAAATCATTTTGTTTTCTTTTTAAACGAAGTGGCAAACGAACTTACAAGCAACCTGATGGTATGTGGCAATTGAGTCATTGGACACCTGCAGCGAATTTCGAACAAGAAAGCTACAGATACGTTGTCACATCTGAGGACTGAGATGGAATGCCACAAAGCCTGTCATTATACTGGCTCTCTACACCCTTCAGACCAGAACATAGAAGCTCTGCTATTTGCCGGCAGAAATAGGAAAGAGATTATATATTAAGAGGTACCTACATAGATGGTCTTGTAGGCAAAAAAGGAGTTCACCACCTAGTGAAGTATAATATTATGAGCGTATAATATTATATACGTTATTTTATGTTTTCGAATAGTTCAATAATATTGTATTTTTATTTTGGCTTTTAATTTTAATATTTTTGGCACTAACTATTGAACATTTTATTTTTGCCTTTGCAATATCAATAATAATATTTGATAATTAATAGAATCAGGCGTTACTTTGCGGAAATCCATTATATTAAAGTTGGTAAAAATTACCTTGCGTACATCCGCTCGATAAAATAAAATAATGTGTCTTACCTAGTTTGAAGAGCACCTCCCGCCCTCCCTCAATTGCGTGCAACAATACAATTACCACTGACGACAATACTTGTATTGTGTCTTTCCTAGTGTAGTGGTGTTGGGAGTAGTGGTGCTGGGATTAGTGGTGACGGGGATAGTGCACGCAATTGAGGGAGGGCGGGAGGTGCTCTTCAAACTAGGTAAGACACATCATTTTATTTTATCGAGCGGATATACGCAAGGTAATTTTTACCAACTTAAATATTATTTGATACAGTGACTTCATTTTATTAACTGAAAAATGAGTACACTCGTTTTTTGCTTTATGTAGTTTTGATCCTGAAAATTTTGTCATATAAAACATATTTATTTTCAAATTAAACTTATCCACAAAGGCAGTAACTACTGATTCTCGCAAGTACGGTTAATTATTTCTGTGTGTTTTTGACATCGTATCTGAATATTTTTCTATAAAGTTGAAAGTTACTATAAACACACTAGGGTCTATTAAATTTATTAATCTCCTAATTTAATATTAGAATCTATACTAGCATTTTATCGGGCCTAATATGAACTAGACAAAATAACTGAAGACTGTAGATAAGGACATCACGGAATGAATGTAATACGACTGGGTGACCATTTTAATATCGCAAACGACTCTGTGGCCGGAAATGTTTTTCAATAGACGAACTGGTTCTATTGGTGAGTATTTTCGAACTTATTACATAGTAGTATCGTATTTTTCAAAATAATTCAATGGTTAGCCTTGCACTCTTCTAAAAGTTGTTTAATAATGCTTAGATTTTGGAATCTTCAATAGGTAAATTAATATTGGTTTGTCTGTCACAAAACTTTGTCGGAAGAGTAAATTTTTTGGAACGAAGTTCCTTATCGCACTGTACGAATTTGACGGATGGAGGCTAAGCGAGAAAAAGTGTAAGATTTTTCCGTCACGACCCCCCTTTCTAAAGTGTGAGCTAGATGGAATAATATCCATCTCCCTCGTACTTTTAAAATAAAGAAATATTATTTTAAATGACGCTTCATTTTAATAGACGCTAGTAATTCATTTATTTGTATTTTTTAATCAATAATATAAATACGTTTATTAATAATAATATACTACGAAACGAACTTCGTTCTAACCGAGTGTTCCACGACACTCGTATGTTTTTTTTCTGATTGTTTTTGATTTTTGTTTAATATCAACCAATCAATCATTCAACATTTATGAATCGCCGCAATTAATTTTAAACACATCACAAACAGTTCTGTTTGCCCATATTTAACGATTGAATAATGTTGGTTTGGAAAATTGTTACGGTTTAATGCTGACTTTATTTATTGTTTGGATTTATTTTAATATTATTACACTGAAAATCGCGTAGCTAAGCGGTCCAATTACTTGTTTACTAAATTGAGGGTCAATGGTTTGATACCTAAACTAAATTAATTAACTTACTAAATATTTGTGTGAAAATAGAAACATATCTTTCTGTTTTATGATATGCTATTCTCATCATGACGTTGGCCTTGTAGTTGTAAACGCAACTGCTGATTATGTGGTCCTGGTTTCGAATCCCGGGTCGGGTAGAAAACTCAGTTATAGGGCTTTTCTGTTAATAAATTCAGAGTAGCACTTACACCCCTTGCCTAGGAAAGCAAGCAAAGCCAGCGATCCTGCGCCTAATCTCTCTCCGGTTGCATCAGATTATTTTCCCATGGGACTATGAGAGTGAGGAAAATGAAGAGTGCACTTGTGTTTGCGCACACAGTCGTGATCAATATCCCGTGATAATCCCGTTCTGCGCAAAGGCCGCCGTGACAGATATTTGGTCTATAGCACATTATTTTTTATTCTTATCGTATCATTATTACATCTTATAAGCTTAGATTCTTATTCTCAACAATCTACAGCTAGACATGGGCCTCTCTAAAAGTAGCAAGGATATATTTTAATAGGTTTAAAGGCATTGGATTTACGCAGTATCAGACATCTCGCACCTTTGATGCTGATTTCCACCATTTATCTGGAACTGTTTCGTATATGAGATGTTTATTTTGCCACCTAACTCAAGCGTTAATACCTTGTGTTTTTCTTAAGTCGCGTGTTCTGACACCCATAGTATAAGATAGGTATGACGATTTCTCATGTGCCGCTACTATATGGCAGTTAGATTGGGACTGCTATTTTAGTGATAATTTTTATATTGACAATTACGTATTAATATTTTTTGATAAATCCATTTTTGCGTGGTAGAGCCATGCTGCAGCTATATTATGGTTGTAGCACGAATGGGTCTGCTCAGCCGGGGAAGGACCACGCTCTTACTGAATACCGGTGTAAAATGGCAGTTCAGTGCTGCTGTGTATCATATAGTGAGTCTAGAGAACCGGTGACCCTTTTTACTGGAAACGAGGCATTCCATCTTAGTCCTCAAGGGTGGCAACACAGCCTTTCCTCCGCTGTCTACGATGCAGGAGAAAACCCTATTTTGGAGTTACGTTTAAAAAAATGTGAGTTGGCCTGTATCCGTTTTTAAGTAAATAAAAACAAAATGTGATACTATACTACCATAACTTGTTTTCATTTTCTTTTATATAACGGCTTAGTACAAATAGCTTGCTTATCTTTAATTTGAAAACACAATTTACTACAACCGCACTATTCAAATGAGAGGAAGATTGTATCGCAGAATTTATTTTATCTTTTGTATAAACCTTCAGAAGCGCACAAGGAATATGAAATTGTTAAGAATTTTCCTTACAGTGCCTATTTCTCACATTTATTTTATTCAAATTTTAAGTCACAACCTATATATGTTCCACTGCTGGGCACATACCTTCTCTCATTTCAAAACTTGGTTATAGATCAATTAGTTCACTGCAGCGCTTGAGTGCGTGTTCGGACTGCGAATATATTTGAAATATTCCTTCCTCAGACAGGCAGGTGTCTTCTCTATGATTTCCTAGCATATGTTAATTCAGCACTTGAAATTACAATTAATAATTTTATTGGTGCCCGCGAGGATTGAAACCAGGTTGCTCGTGTACTGTGAAAGATGACGTTTCAGTCAGTGACGGCTCCGTGGTGTAGTGGCTTAGCAATGAGCTGCAGCGCTGAGGGCCGCGGGTTCTAATCTCACACGGAACAATTATTTTTATGGCCTAAAAATAATTGGTCCAGGTCTGGATGTTTGTCCTTGTGAAATTTATGTATGTAAACTGCCCCCACAATACAGGAGAAAATCTTAGTGTAAAGATAACGTTCTTAAAAAAAATCTAATTTAAAAATCTAATTAGAAGAAGTTTTCCGGACCTGCAAGAAAAGAGACTACTCTTTTTTAAAAGGCTGGCAACGCACCCGCAATTCTCCTTGTGTTTCAGTTGTTTATGAGCGGCGGTAGTTACTTACCATCAGGTAAGCCGCATGCTAGTTTGCTTCCTCTTATAATATATAAAAGAAAAAAGTTTTGTATAGACATCCGGCTACGACGTTTACCGTCCTGGGAAATGAACCCATAAAATGGGTTTAACTAAAAATTTATTTATATTTTCTTTTTATAGAATAAGGGTGACAAACTAGTACATAGTCCACCTGATGGTATGTGGCCCTTAAATATCTATATTTATAGTCCATAAAGAATCAAAATGCAGATTCAAAGTCACTCCTGAAGACTACGAATGTCTCGTTTCCAGTTAAAAAGTTCTCCGGTTCTTTACACTCACCATACGGAACAAATTAGCATACAGTTTAAAGTTTCTGAGATAGCTGATAATAAGTCAGTAATATATATCGTAATAGTATCTTGTAATATATTTATTACATCTCTGATAATCCGTACGACCTCATTGGTCAACGCGATTGCTGATCCTGAGGGACCTTCCAAGTTCAAATCCCGGATCGGGCCAAAATCAGTTATTTAGTTTTACTGTTAAGAAATTCTAAGTATCATCCCGGAGTCAGGAAGTTGGTGGTGTTTCGCCTCGGTGCCTAGGAAAGCACGTAAAGACGTTAGTCCTGCGTTTGATCTCTCTCTCTCCGGTCGTGTCGGATTACCGTCCCATCGTACTGTGAGAGTGAGGTAATAGAGAGTGCATCTGTGCTTGCGCATTCTATGTTAAGACTGGACGTCGTGACCTAAATTCGGTCTGGATTACATTATCCGTGATAATGCACTAGGTACCTTCCTCTTAACTATTTCTGCCATCGAATAGCAGTCCTGGCACAGCTGTATTCGGGTCTGAATGGTATAGTGTGAAGAGTGGAGCCAGTATAATTACATGTTGTAAGGTATTCTATCTTAGTCCTCATAGCTGAAAACGCAAACGCTGTAACGTTCTTTGTTTGAAGTTGGGTGCAGCATTCCAGTGATGGACACCTGCAGCCAATGCAGTAGCCACTTACCATCAGGTGAAATGTAAGTTTGTTTGTTAATTCAGTTTTATAAAAAAAAAAATACGTTATTATTACATGTGCATCTCTAATCAAATTAATATCTTGTAAACCAAGACGCCGCCATATTGAAAATGGCTATTAAATAGCCGAAAATGGAACATTCTTTGTTATAGTGATAACATAAATATAATTCTTTTTCCAACATTATTATTAGCGCTCCATGCCAAAATTATCAGAAGGTAGCACTTATGGAATCGCCTCGGTGATCTGTCTTTTTTATAGAATAAGGGTGATAAACAAGCGTATAGTCCACCTGATCGTAAGTGGATACTGTGGCCCTTAGACACCTGCAGCTGCAGCTGGTATTCTGTGAGAGCGCGGTCCTCCTCCGGTTGAGTAACCCATTCCTGATGAAACATTAATATAGCTGCAGTAGGGCTCTACGTAGGCTAGCTAGTTTCTGTGTGGCAGAAAAGTTTTTCTTTTAGACTATTTCACGTAGATGTTTCAGTTACAGCGGCCAATCTCTAGGGAAACTTCTGTCCGCCAGGGTAAATATTGTTTTGTGGCTCCCTGCGCAGGACAGGATTATAGAGCACTGGTGTGACGGCAAGCACAGGTGCACTTTCTATTGCCTCACTCTCATAGTCTGGAGAGAGATCAAGCTCAGAAACAACGTTACTTACGCGCTTTCCGAGGCACGGGGATGAAACACCGACGACAGCTAGCTGACTCCGGACTGCTACTGAGAATTTTTCAACAGAAAAGTCAATAACTGATTTTGGATCAGCGGTCGTACTTACCGCTACATCGACGAGACACTCTACGAGGGGTGATCCAAAAGTAATGATAATGAAAATAAAACACGGTAATTAAAGTTAAAATAATAATTTATTTTTCTACATAGTCTCCTAACAAATCAATACATTTAGTCCATCTTTTTTCGAAACCCAGGATTCCCTTTGAAAAAAATTCTTTGTCTTGACCCTCCCAAAACGCTTCAACAGCGGCCATTACTTCGCTATCGTCTTAGAATTTCTTGCCTAGGAGGCGTTCCTTGAGCCGAGGAAAGAGGTAGAAATCACTAGGAGCTAGATCTGGCGAATAGGGAGGGTGTTCGAGCAGTTCGAATGCCGTTTCTTGAATGGCAGCCATCGCAACTGCGGCTTTGTGAGCCGGTGCGCTGTCTTGGTGAAACAGCACTCCTGCTCGCAGTTTGCCGCGTCTTTTTTCCTTAATGGCCTCCCGTAATCTTCTTATTTGGTCTTTGTAGTAAGAGCCCGTAATAGTGGCTCCCTTTTCCAAATATTCCACCATAATTATGCCTTGAGCGTCCCAAAAATCCTAACCCGCCGAACCTGAAACTTTGAATTTCTTTGGCGTCGGTGAGGAGGCTCGCTTCCAAGTCATCGATTGTTGTTTCGTTTCAGGATCAAAATGGTGGATCCAGGTCTCGTCCATAGTCACAAAACGGAACAAAAAATTTTCTTGATCTGCTTGGAACTTTTCGAGATTGACCCTCGAAATGTCAACTCGATTTTTCTTTTGCTCGTCGGTTAGCATTCTGGGTACCCAACGCGCAGAGACCTTTTTCATATGCAACTCGTTCGCAAGGATTCTTTGAACGCTGCCATATGAGATCCCTGTGATCTCAGCTACATGCCTGATGGTCACTCTTCGATCTGCCTATACAACATCTTCGACTTTTTTCACGTTGTCTTCAGTGAGGGACGTGGATGGGCGTCCTTCGCGATGTTCATCTTCAGTGGATGTTCTGCCCAGTATAAACTCTTTGGCCCAGCGTGCAACTGTAGAATATGGAGGAGCAGAGTCCCCCAATGTTTCCACTAAGTCACTGTGTATGTCTTTTGAAGACATTTTTTTCAAACAGAGGTACTTGATGACAGCTCTAATTTCGTTTTTCTTCATGTTGATGTTATCTCTTTGACAGTTCGTATTCAAATGAATGTATCTCCCGGAAATCGTGATCTATTTATATGATTTTTTTAGGCTGACGTAGTGAGTATATAAGCAAACAAAAAATATTTTTTTGGATTTTTATGCGGACCTGAAGTAACCGATTATCATTACTTTTGGATCACCCTCTTACTTGTAACTAACTAGCTGACCCGTGCCCACTTTGTTGGGCGTCAAACATTTTTACTTGTGATGAAATTATCTTGTGTGGTTCTTAGTACTGAGTGTTTAGAATTTATTTTCGGAATTGATTGACAAATATTGTTATTTCAGATAAAAAATATTGTTAATCACAATCAAATATAGCCTATGTCACTCAGGAATAATGTAGCTTTCTACTGGTGACAGAATTTTTTAAATCGGTTCAGTAGTTCCAGAGATTACTTCCTACAAACAAACTTACAAACTTTACCTCTTTATAATATTAGTATATATAATAAAATCTATCGGAAGCCATTCATTTTTTTGTAATTTTTTTAGAGAGGGGGCAAACGAGCATACGGCTCACCTAATGGTAAGTGACCACCGCCGCCCATGAACAACTGCAACACCAGGGAAATTGCAAGTGCGTTGCCGGCTTTTTAGAAAGGGGTAAGCTGTTTTCTTGAAGGTCCCTAAGTCGTATCGGTGCGGAAAAATCGCCGGTGGTAAGCTATTCCACAGAGAGGTCGTACGCGGAAGAAAACTCCTAGTGAAACGTACAGTGGTGGACCACCAAGCATCCAGATGGTGTGGATGGTATCGGGAATTTTTCCATTGTCTTCTTTTACGCCACCCATGGGTAAAATAATATATAAATCTCTACGTAGTATAAAACAAAGTCGTTTCCCGCCATCTGTACGCTTAGATCTTTTAAACTACGCAACGGATTTTGATGCGGTTTTCATCAATGGACAGAATAATTAAAGAGGAAAGTTAATATGTATAATACATGCATATTATATATTTTATAATCTTCTGTTCATGTGTATGTGATTGAACTCCTCCTAAACGGCTGAACCGAGTTTAGGTTTAGATTCACAGTTGGACTCGGTTGGTGGCGTTGTTGTCGAGATCCAGAAATCAACCGTGCGCAGCCGGGGCGGATCGCTAGTAGTATTATTACTCTCTTTACTTTGATCCATATATTCCTTTGCTTATTATCAATAAGAATATCTGGGGACTAAGATGAAATAATGTATTTTTAAATGAGTCAATGCATCTATACATTGCAGCCTATCAAAAGTGCACTGCTGAACATACGCCCTCCATAGATTGCTACACGCTTGTCACGCATGTAGGCAACTGCAGTTTTTTTTCAGTTGTTATCAAGAAGATGCTGCTACCTGTCTCCTGTTTCATATCCCTCTGCCAGCTCTTACGATACTCATGGGCGTAGCTAAGGGGGGGGGCAAGGGTGAGCAATGTTAATATAGATTTGGCTATTAGACTGACAACTTTACTAAATAGTAAAAAAATACGCCACATGGTAAAAAGGAGAGTGCGTAAACTGCATTATTATTTATGTCTAGGCGTTATTTATGATCTCTTATTAAATTACTGTGGTTAGTTCAGTTGGATAGCTGGTCCCCTAGACAGAATCCGAGCTACGTCAATGACGATACCCACGGGATGAAAAAGGGTAGTGGATGCGGTGGTGTAAGACTAAACTTGGCAAACTAAGTAAGGCAAACTTGATAACAATTGGTTACTGTAGTCCATACACAACTATAAGACGGTCATAGAAACGTTGTCACCTCCAAAGACTAGAATATAATTCTCAAAGGCAGTAACACCTCTGTCTTATCCTTTAAACCGGAGTATAGGTGTTAGGTTCTCACCCGTATTCTAGTTTAACTAGCACTAGAAATAAAAATAGGTCGGGTAAAAAACCCAACCGTCTAATAATAGTACCAGGTTTTCTTTGAAAATTTGAATAATTAAGATGTAATCGTGCCTAAAAAATAAACAGTTGAAGCTTGTTAATACGAATTTTCGTAGTTTGAGGATTTATTTTTAATGTATAGCACTTCACATGTTTTTGGTAAATGTTACGTGAACGTTTTGGTCAGCTCATTATTTTGACAGCAGAGAGTGATTTCGACAATTTCAAAGTTAGGTTCTGAGCAATTTCAATTTGTAAATTCCTATCCTGGGTTTCAAAAGTTGCGTGCTATTAGTTAAATGAATATTTAACGCCATTTGTTTGTTTTCGAAGTATTTGTAACAGAAATGTTTTTTTTAAATGTCGTATAATATTCGCAGTGTTTACAGTGACATCCTGAGACAAACCTCTGCTTCTGTTGCAGTAGACCAGACAATAAACGATTGCATAAGGTGCTTTGGGGTAAATCCGATATTTTCTGATTAGTTGGTACGATGTATATTGAATAATTATTTTAAAAAAATCTATCCAAGTTTACAACCAACTCATGTCACTTTTATTTATTGAAATACATATCCTAATTATTTTGTTATTCATCTTAATAAAATGTCTTTGGATTGCGTAAATACGATCATTTAAAATTTGACATATTTTTCTTGTGGATAAGGTATAATTCCGATATAAGGCGGGGTAAAACCGAAAATTCGGTAAAGTGGTCCTTTTTGACTTTCGACAGAAGGTTTGGATTTACTTTTCGTTCGTCTATACCCCTCTACAAAAAGCATTGCTACATACTTTATGTTTCTAATTGAACTATATTTTGCTCACTTGAATTTTCGGAATTACCCCACATAAAGTCCAGTGGTTCTAAACATTTAAGGCACCACCACGGCAGCGCACCTTGCGTGTCCGTAGTTGGACAGTTATTAGGCTAGTTAAAGATGTTTCTTCAAACTTTTATAACAGGTAAGCGAAAATAAAAATAAACAAATTTTTATACATTTCTTTATATATTTTAATAAGTCAAAGTATCCGAATTCGGATTTTTAAAACCTTTAAAAGTCATAACCTGAAAATATTAACTTTATCGTAAAACGTTATAGGACCTTTTTATTTATATTTTGCTAAGAAATATAAAAAATATTGTTTATACTTTATTCTTTTTCTTTATGCATTATTAATGGGTCAAAAGTATTCGAAATTGGGATTTTCAAGCCTTTAACAATTCATAACTTTGAAGATATTAACTTTATCGTAAAAGTCACGAGACTTTTTTATTCGTATTTTATCAAAAATATAAAAATTGTCCCGTTTGAAAATAACAACTCCTTGCAATTGAAAATAAATCGGCTTAAACAATACCTATGGCACCGAGTTGCCCCATGGCAACATGCATTTATATCATCAGTAGGACAATTTGAAGGAAATCGCATAAAAAAATGATGTGGAATAGTTTTCGGTACTCATGCGCCTATTCCTCCTGGGCTGTGTCTATATTTGACATAGTGGTAGGTACGCCTTGCCCACTCCCGTTGGTTAAATTCACGAACGTGTTAAACTTATCCAAAATAACAATTTATGCTGACGAAAGATTGACAGCCACTGAAACTACAATGGAAAAGTAGTTCGATAGTCTATTAATTCGTAATTAACCCTGTGGGTATTTCCGAAAAACACAAAACAATAGCTGGCTAATCCTAACCTATAAAATAAAGCTTTAAAACGATTATCTATCATACTCGTATAATCAAACAATCATTAAAATTACTTAGCAAGTTCCTAAGATAATGAACGGGGTAATTCCGAAAACCGAAAAGAGTTGAAAAAGCTGTTTCCACCGAAAAGTTAACTTTGCACGCGCACTATTGAGACTAGCTACCTGAAACGACTGAAGTGAGGAGACAAATAAAATGTCGTCTAGAATAAATTTACCAGAGCAAAAATATTGCCTAGTTTAGTCATAATTTGTAAATATCGGAATTCCCCATTTTCGTAATAACCCCAAAGCACCTTATATTTTATGTTGCGTGATAATTTGCTTAAAGTAAAAAAAAAAAGTAACAGCGTATATACGTCCCACTGCTGATCACAGGCCTCCTCTAATTTCTGAGAGGGTTTTAGGACAAGGAAATGTCCGCCGCGCTGCCCCAATGCGTGTTGGCGAACTTCACATATCTTCGAAATATTTTTTTTTATTATTTCTCAGACATGCAGGTTTCCTCACGATGTTTTCCTTCACCGCCGAGCACGTGGTAAATCAGCACTTACAATTGCAATTAACAATTTCATTGGTGCCGGCGGGGTTCGAACCCGGGTTGTTCGCGTACTGTGAAACTTACAGCGAGCGCTAACCATCTGAGCTACCACGGCTCCTTAATAAACAATAATTTGCTTATAAATTGATATTGTATATAGGTGTTCCGTTATTACGATTTTACTTTGTAATATTTTCCCCTTTTTGTCAAGCTTGAACTATAAGTGGAAGAGTCATACTGCAGCTATATTAAGGCTGCAGCATGAATTAATTGGCGCGAACGGGGAAAGACCACGCTCTCACAGAATACCAGCGTAAAATAGCAGCTTAATGCTGCTGTGTTTCCCTTTTACTGGAAACGAGGCATTCCATCTTAGTCCTCACAGCTGACGGCGCATCTACATTTTGATTCGCAAACGAGGATATATGTAGGTGTCTATGGACCACAGGAACCACTTACCATCAGGTGGACTGTATGCTCGCTTGTCACCCTTACCCTATAAAAAACGGTGCACTGTTTGTTCGTTTGTCACCTTTATTTTATAAAAAAGAGACTGATGACTGCACAGATATAGAGGCGATTCATAAGTGCTACCGGAGTGAACTTTGGCATGAAACGCTAATGATGTTGGTAAACCGAAGTCTACGCGAGATATTAAATTTCTAAAGCGATTATATAAGTTAATTCTAGTATGAATGTATACTTATACAGACATGTGTCATTTCTAGTGACCCAATCATTCATGTATTGGTTCGTCTTGCGAACCAGGTCATTCGGGTCAATCATTCAAACAGATAATTCCGAGTTTCAGTACTCTGTGATATGTGAGACCCACTTGATAATGTCGGTTATCGGAAATTACTTTACTTTTTGTTCGTAGGTCCTGCCAATCGTTTGATCCGGAACGTTCAAAAATGTAATTGATATCATCATTACTTTGATGCGATCCGGGTCAAATGAACGAAAAATTCACAAGTGACACATGACTTTTATATATAGTGTGAATAAATAGCATGAATGTAAACTTTTCTTGGCGTCATTAATCCATTCAATCCATCGCCCTCAATGTACTATCTTTAACGATCACCCATGTCCCGTGGGTGTTGAAAGAGTTGATTAGGGGCAAAGACAAAAAGGTGTTGAGGCTTTCGATTGATGTCGGTATAATTAACCTGTTTACGTCAGAGTTACGAGTGAAATAATAAAATCGTTGACGGGGAGCATCATCGAAAGTGCAAGATGTCCAGTGCGATCGCTAATTCAAACGTAGAGATTATGTTCCAAAGGTTATGATCCAATCAAATGCTCGCCTATAGATGAAGCATGTTATTTGTAAACCTAGGCTGGTTTGCAGTACTGAATACTGCAGATGATGTTTGCTCAGGAACCAATGAAGGAGTTTTTGAGGAAGATGACGAAAGCTTAAAATAGAGGTTTCCGAAGGTTGCAGGTTGCGGTTGTATATAACTTCAGAATCATCACTTTGGCAGTATCATTCGGAGACATTGATAGCGTTGTTTAGGCTTCGGTTAGTTTAAGCCTGAAGCGCGACAACAGTACCTCCTCCTCCACAGTTACCCATCTTCATTTTTTATTCATTTAACGATTTAATCTATTTTAAAGACATCACAATTATTCGTCATGCCCCGAGTTTACTAGGAAAAAATGAATAAAAGATAATTTATAATCCTTTTTATTAAGGTGCTGTACAAAATAAAGGGTAATAAAAAAATATAAGATAAAATAAAATATAACAAATCTAAAGTACGACAATTGGTTATATATTTGCATTTGTTTTCCTTAAGCTGAAAAAGTTTTACCTAAGTCTCCTTTTCTCTCGTGAGCATTTTTACCATACCATTAAATAAAAAAAAAACACGGTATTAAAATTTAGACCAGGCGAAAAGCTGGAAAGCTTAGAAATTCTAAGCGAAAAGTGCATAAAAGTTGTCGTTAGGGACGTTTGAAGACAAAAGGAGTATTTTAAGCGAATAAAATCTTCACTAAAATTGGCTCTACAGAAAGCCGGTAACGAGCAGCAAGTGTCTGAATGCAGTTAGTTAAATTTAATATAGGAATGATATTTTGAACAAAATGTTAATTTACTGAAGTAGCATCATAGTAGGCTTTAGAGATTTGTCTGGATTAGTATCACTCTTACTTATTTCTGCTGACAAGCAACAGTTCACCGGAAATAACAATAGATATAGATATAGAATTATTTTAGTTAAATATGGATTACAAATAATACTAATTGAAAGTCATTCTTAAGCTTAAGGTGAACTTCTCCCAGGTTAAACTTTTTCTACCAGGTTTGCTCTGTAGGAAGCCATCGTCAACTACTGTGGAAGCAGTTGTGATGACTGGCCTCTAAATTTTTTCGACTGTATTCAATTAAGAAAACTAATTATGTATATAAGATAAGTAATTAACTCGAATTCTTATTATTATACCTCCTTACAAGTCCACTACTGGAGCCCTTCCTAGGGACCCTAGGGATCTAAACAGCCATGGTTCTGAATCACCTTTATACACGACTTTTTTGAATGACTTGCTAAGCTAGCTTGATAATCTTAATAAATCACATATAATTATTTTCTTTTCTATCACATAAATGTGGGAATCGTATATTATAAAAAAATTTAACTACCCCATCACTACCACACAATGATGATGTTGACTTTACTTCACAAATTTCAATTCGTAAAGTAATTTCGGTAAAGCCGGTAAGCGCAGTATAGGGCAACGGTGTAGATGAAGTGACGACCTGGTAAGACGTGCAGGAAGTCGATGGATGCAGGTGATTCAGGACTGTTTTTGTGGTATTCCTTTGGGAAGACTTATGCAGCATTGGACTTGTCAAGAGCTGTGTGAGCTATATAATATCAAAACATCGTCATCATTTATTATTTAGGTATACCAACAGTTGTATCCATTAAAAATATAACAATTATCATTCTTACAAATAATCTAACAATGTAATAACTACTTAAAAGCAAACACTGCTTGCTAAGAAGTAAAGAAAATTAAAGATTAACTACTAAAATTTCCAAATATAACACAGAAAATGATTATACAGGTTGTCTCAGAAACTTGTACCAGCGAAGGTCTGTGGTCTGGGGACATCAATACCTATCGATTGGTCCCCATGTATGTTCCGCGATTTTTGTAGTTTTCGAGATATAATTTTTGTTATTTTTCAGTTTTTTTAATTTTAACGGTGTTAGCTATAACTTTTCTGTGAAGTAATTCTTAGAGTTTTTTTTTTTTTGTTACTATTATGGCTAGCATGTGTGTTCGTCTGTAAAAACACTAAACACCAAAATTCTAACTACTTCTAATACGTATAAAGCACCAACTATTTTGTGTTAATTTGGGCTAAGTAATTTTTTTTCAAGTTGAAATCAAATAAAATTTCTCTCAAACAGACATTTTAATTTTGTGAGCTAAATCTGAACTACTAGTAGTTAAAATTTTGGTGTTTAGTGTTTTACAGACGAACACACATGCTAGCCATAATAGTAACAAAAAAAACTCTAAGAATTACTTCACAGAAAAGTTATAGCTAACACCGTTAAAAATTAAAAAAACTGAAAAATAACAAAAATTCATATCTCGAAAACTAAAAATCGCGGAACATACATGGGGACCAATCGATAGGTATTGATGTCCCCAGACCACAGACCTTCGCTGGTACAAGTTTCCTGAGACAACCGGTATAATCATTTTCTGTGTTATATTTGGAAATGTTTAGTAGTTAATCTTTAATTTTCTTTACTTCTTAGCAAGCAGTGTTTGCTTTTAAGTAGTTATTACATTGGTTAGATTATTTGTAAGAATGATAATTGTTATATTTTAATGGATACAACTCTTGGTATACCTAAATTATAAATGATGACGATGTTTTGATATTATATAGCTCACACAGCTCTTGACAAGTCCAATGCTGCGCATAAGTCTTCCCAAAGGAATGCCACAAAACAGTCCTGAACCACCTGTATCCATCGACTTCCTGCATGTCTTACCAGGTCATCACTCATCTACACTGTCGCCCTACACTGCGCTTAGAAAAGTCATTTCAAATGCATGAAATAAATTTCACTATTTTCGACTGTTTCAACTTTAAACTCCGTTTTCGCACAAAAATTCCGTATAAAGCACCAACTATTTTGTGTTATTTTGGGCTAAGTAATTTTTTTTCAAGTTGAAATCAAATAAAATTTCTCTCAAACAGACATTTTAATTTTGTGAGCTA
Source organism: Parnassius orleans (assembly GCA_029286625.1). NCBI lineage: Eukaryota > Metazoa > Arthropoda > Insecta > Lepidoptera > Papilionidae > Parnassius > Parnassius orleans. The sequence continues at coordinate 3,548,204 of JAGSMP010000137.1, forward strand.
AATCTGAACTACTAGTAGTTAGAATTTTGGTGTTTAGTGTTTTACAGACGAACACATGCTAGCCATAATAGTAACAAAAAACTCTAAGAATTACTTCACAGAAAAGTTATAGCTAACACCGTTAAAAATTAAAAAAACTGAAAAATAACAAAAAATTCATATCTCGAAAACTACAAAAATCGCGGAACATACATGGAACCAATCGATAGGTATTGATGTCCCCAGACCACAGACCTTCGCTGGTACAGGTTTCCTGAGACAGCCCGTATAATTAACAGATAGAACTTAATATTACTCGTAGGTCCTTACATATGAAATTGGCGTTTTGTACAGGAGGAATATAAAGTCAATTTTTTTGTAAAATATATTTAATTAATCAAAGTATTCACCGTTGTTATTTATGCACTTTTGCCATCTCATAGGTAAGTTCATTGATCCCTTTACTAAAAAACCATGGGGCGAGAATCAATAAAATCTTTGAAGACAGTTTGGACTGCCGCATCGGAGTTGAATTTTTGCCTTGTGAAGTTGTCCAAATTCCGGAAAAATGGTAATCTGTTGGAGCAAGGTCCGGGGAGCACAGTGGATGTCGCAGACATTCTAATTGTAGCTCATCTAACTTAGTGGTTGTTTGTTGTGCAGTGTGTGGTCTTGCGTTGTCGTGAAGCAGCAGTGGCCTAGAACGATTGACCAATCTCGGTTGTTTAGCAGCTATTTCTTCCTTCATGGTTTGCAGTTGCTGACAATAGATATCTGCCGTAATCGTTTGGCCAGATTTTAAAGCTGTAGTGAACGACACCGGTGCTAGTCCACCAAACACTCACAAGTAACTTTTCTGAGTTGATTTTCGTTTAGGGCAGGATTTGGCTGGGTCTCCAGGGTTCAGCCATTGCGACGAGCGCTTCCGATTATCGTACAGTATCCACTTTTCAACACAAGTAATGATTCGTTTTAAAATTCCTTCATTATTGTGTCGGTTGAGCAAAAGTAACACAGCAGTCGACGCGTGTTTGCAAGTTCGATTCACTCAATTCATGAGGTACCCATCGTTCAAGTTTTTTTAATTTCCCGATTTGCTTCAAGTGGATTAATACAGTTTTATCACTTACCCCGAAACCTGTAGCTATCTCTGAAGTGCTTTGTGATGGATCCGCTTCCACAATAGCCTTTAATTCTTCATTTTCCACTTTGGTCTCCGGCCGTCCACGGGGTTGGTTCTGAAGGTCGAAATTTCCAGAACGAAAACGTTGAAACCAAAAACGTACCGTGCTTTCTTTTGCGACACCAGCGCCGTACACATCATTAATCCTTCGAGCTGTTTCTGCAGCACTGGTGCCACGGTAGAACTCGTACTCGTAAATATACCGATATTTCATGTTTTCCATTGTGCTGTAATAAGCGACGCCAAAGAATAAAATAATGAGGAAAAAACAAATGAATGACTGTTTTCAAAACTCAAATGTACCAGCTAAATGAATTTATAAATTTGAATTTGGAATTCTTAACCAAAGAGGAGATATTTTAGATCAAAGTGCTAATAAGTACGACAAAACGCTAATTTCATATGTAGGACCTAATATAATGAGCAATTGGACCCCGTTAAATGCTTCAAAATTGATTTCTGATATGCATACGAGTAGAAGGAGGAGTGTAAATCAAACAAATCACTGATGCTATTTATGGGTACAGGAGAACTCATCCCAGTACAGTTCTTCTAAGCAGTGGATACAATGGTGTGATTGGGAACTGTGGAAAATCAATTTTATTTAAAAAATGTGGATCGTCATTGCGTGAATAAGATCATCATCATAACAACCTGTCAAATCCACTGATAAGCATAGGCTTCCCAAAGATTGCTTCATAAGCGAGATATTTGCCATAGTTGCCATACTTGGCAGGTGGGTTGGCAAGTGCAATTTTGTTGTTATCTAGTTATTATTAGGAAGACGCTACTATCCATCTACTGGTTTGTTTTCCTCTATCGCCTCTTACATGGTGTAATAGGTCTTTGTATAAATCAGAATAAAGATTGTGAAACAGAGCAGTAAATAAATAAAAGTTTCTTTTCAGGTAAGTAAGCTGTATAGTTTCTTGCATTCACGGTACGTCGCTTTAATGTCATAGATGTATATGTTAAGATTTTATTAAGGATATGATATGTTTCTTACAGTACATTTTAATTCATTACAGCTTATCAAAAGTCTATTGCTGAACATACGCCTCCATCATAGATTGCTTCATAGGCGGGACATTTGCCATAGTTGCCACACCTGGCAGGCGGGTTGGCAACCGAAAGCCTTGTTACCAAAAACTAAGTGTTTGGAGTTTGTTACCAAGAACTAGGTTTTTAGTACTTCACTTACTATGAAAGAGTCCTTCTATGTGGCCATTGGATGAAATTAAATTTCAATTGTATTTAAAGTTGAATTTAAGTCAGAAAATTATAAGATAATGTGCAAAAATAAAACTGTAAATGTTCGTTTGTTCACATTAATAAATCTTCGAAATTTCTTTAGCGATTGCTTCGAAATTTTGACACAACGTTGCATTCGCGCGTGTTTTCATACTTCTTTTTTAAATCTTTTTGAGCTAAGTAACGCGTGTTCTCTTACAGCTAGTTAAAGAAAAAGAAAATCACAGTTAAATATAAACCGATGATGATAAGTTGCTCTAACAAATAAACGAATATGAAAGTCAACATGTAACGTATCAAACAAGTTCGTTTATTTTCGGACATCGAAGACTTGTCTAACGGCGTACTTTGCATTCAATAGTATTCAAAAGACATTACCAATTCGCATGAGAGGCGTTTTGTAAACAAGATGTCGCGCGAAATAGGAACTCTGGAGCACTTTGGGATAAAAACATTGGGTAACATCTTTAAAAGAAAAGTTTGACACGGGCTTAAGAGGTTTGTTTACGTCGAATGAGCTCAAGTTTTATTCTGTTTTATTTCTTTTGAAAGATTCTTTCATTAAATATAAAAATTTAAAGTAATTTCAAATAGGAATACTATATGATCAATAAATATTGTTTTAATAGACTCAACTAAAATATTTTACTTATTTTATTAAACTATATTAAGTGCCAATAAGAGACGTGTTGCTTTTTAGATGACAAAGACGATTATACTATTTCTATAAATAACTTCATATGTCGCGTGGGCTCCTGTTACATCACAGTTCACACGGAAAAAAAATATCACAAATAGAAATACATTTTTGTATTATAACAGGTAAAGTAAAATAAATCCTATATATAAAATCTTGTATTATAATGCTTCATCATACAATATCTATAATAAGTAGGAGATGGACAGGCGTGTTGATAGTGCTAGGTCTTTAATTAGACTATTAGACTATTTATATAAATGAATACAAATGTTGTGTGGGCTACTACGTCACAAAAACAAAGTGATAAATGAGCTGATAGTACATCTGATAGTGGATTCTGCAGCCCATGGACACCTACAACCAATATCAAATACAAAAGGAGGCTAAATATGCATTATCGCCTCGGAATACAAAGATGGAACTGCCTCACAGCCTGTAATCATATTGGCTCTCTGACCCTTCAGACCGGAACGCAGTAATGAACGCTAAAATGTTTGTCGACAGGAATTGGTAAGAGGGTGTTTGTTACCTACCCAGACGAAATCCTAAGCAGAAAAGCTACCACCTAGAATTATTGCATTGAACTGCTGTCGGCGACTAACAGGCTTGTAATCATTGAAGAAGCATTTTAAGCGGCTTATTAGTAAGAGCTCGTTCCCACTTGACAGGTGTCGGGCCCGACAGAAAATCGGTTGCTCTAGTGGCAGAACATTTTATTTTTTTCGAAGCAGTGGTAATTAAACAAAAGAGTGACTTTCATTAAGTATTATTTATAATCTATATTGAATAAAAAAGTTTCTGTTTCTGTTTCTATATGAAGCTGTTCACACTTATCCGACACCGTTTTTTGTCGGCACCGACAAGAAATGTCGGATGTTTTGCCAACCCTCTACGTCCATAAAAAAATCATGTCGGATATCGTTCGCTATACCCAAACATTTATATACTTTTGTATATCAATGTACGCAACATATTGTACGCACGTTTGGTGTTTTGTAATAATGGAAAAAGATGATATAAATCCTGAAGATTTGATCACAATAGTTCAGGAAAGAGGTGTTCTTAGGGCAAAAAATTTTCGATTTTTGGCTTGTTTTCTTTGTTTTCTTCTAAAATAATACACAACAACAGCTTCGGCGTTGTCTATGGTGGATAGTCGCCTCGCATAGACTGCCATAAAATGGTTCCAACTTCGATCGGGTCCGACAACCGACAAATGTGAACAGAGACGTGGTAGAGCCATGCTGCAGATATATTAGTAGTATAGTTGTAGCACAAATGGGTCGGCTCGACCGGGGAAGGACCATGCTCTCACAGAATACCAGCGTAAAATAGCAGCTTAACACTGCTGTGTTTTGTATGGTGAGTGTAGAGAACCGGAGACCTCTTTTACTGGAAACGAGGCATTCCATCTTAGTCCTCACGGGTGACAACGCATCTGCATTTTGATTCTTTATTGAGGATAGATGTAGATGTCTATGGGTCACAGCAACCACTTACCATCAGGTGGACTGTGTGCTCGTTTGTCACCCTATCCTATAAAAAAAAGAGGCGCCGACGCCCGATTAAAATACGACGCCCGATTAAAATACGGCGCCCGACACCCGACAAGTGGAACGAGGTGTAACCTTAATTTGTAACCGTAACCGTATTGTTTTGAGGCAATTGTAGGCAAAAATTATTACATTAATTCCTTCCTTCTTCTACCATTGGACAACTAGATCCTCGGCAAGTCTCCAGGCCTATGTTGTCAACATTCTACGCGTTCAAACCAAACTGTTAGTGTTTTATAGCATAAAACACAACATCTTACAAAGAACACTTTCTATGATCACAAACATAAAAGAATTACTACTCCCTGGTCCTTTTTCTTAAATTTTCAATTTGAAGTTAAAAAGGTAAAGTAGGTACCGTTAAAAGCACAGGTCTGCTCGCATTTTTAAGAGAGTTTTGGAACAAGAAAGGATCTTCCGTGCTACCCCAACGGACCTTCTCGAAATATATTTAAGTTCTCAGACTGTTTCCTCATGATGTTTTCTGCCGAGCACGTGGCAAATCAACACAATAAATATAAGTTATCTACCAATTCAAAAATTTTGGATATGTCGTTTCTTTTATTTTTATGTTAGACGCAAATTATACAGAACTTTCAAATAAAATTACATTTCTTTTTAAGATAATAAGCAAACAAATAAACTGGGGAAAAAGGAAAAGCCATATATAGTGTAAATAAAGTACAGTAGATTGGGTCCATCAAGGATTAAAATTTAAGTTTATGATGATGTTGTAGTTTAAATGATTTACGAGAAAATATAAAAAAATTATACTTATTATTGAAAAAAATTATATATATTTCAATATCAAACTATCGATATATCATCCAAAAATTATTAGCATTAAATATCGATATTTCTAAATAATAATATCGATTTTTCGATATATCGATATTTTATCAACATTCCTATAGTCTTTGCGTTATAGCATGGTGCGGGTGACAGCTTACACTTTTGGCGTGTCTAGAGATGGAACATTGTTAAATCGATTTAAAAAGGCGATTAATGATAACAAAGCAAAGCAAAAATTATCGATTAGCTATCGATATAAAAATTAAAACCGAAACATATATTTCTTTATAAACTACAATGCATGTAAAATTAAGTTAAGTTTAATACAAATTATGACATAATAGTTACATAATAGCTGTTCCCGGACCTCGTCCGCTTGGTATTATTACGATTGGAGTTTATGGGTTTTAATTTTTTGCGCGATATCCAAATTTTTTCTAATATCAATCATAAATTAAATAATAATATCTCTCATAAATTAACCTATGTTACTCCTTATAACATCTGCTATCTGTCAGTGCCAGCTATAAGCCGGAACAAACAGACAGTAAGACAAACATTCTAAAATTGTTTTGTGTTTTCTTATAAATACCGTATAATATACTTTCATATCATGTATTTAGTAAAGGCTGTTATTTTGATATTACAAACAGACACTTCAATGTATATTTACTATATGTATTAATTTGAAAATAAAAATCATCTTCTATTTCATGTTGATTGCAACATTCATATTGACATTTAAACAAATAAAATGGCTGCCAGCATCTGTAATTTTCAGTACGGCGTAGACTGCACCGGCAGCTTTTAAAGGTACGAGTGCTAGCGCCTTTTGCTATATGTGTATTAGTTTTGCCAGGTCCAATGGGCCAAATATCGGGACGGAAGGTAAAAATAATCGAGAATTTGGTTTATAAATCTAATGAAATAAAAAAATAGGTTTTTTGTAGCCATTTTGGCCGCCATGAGTTATGATAACATCTTTTGACACAATGCGTAATTTGCTTTATAAGTTTTTTGCCTGAGCTGACCAACGAATAATTTATCGTCCATGTATCGGAAACACTGCATATTCGTCTATGTAAGTTTTGTTCCGTAAATCAGAATTTGTTGAACGATTAGTTCCAATTCCAATACTTACATATTTACGTGATTTTTATATATTCGATTTATTTCAAAACCGATTTTTGATAGTCTGTGGTTGTTCGTTATGGCATGGCATAGTTTAGCGTGGCACATCACTGTCGTAAGTGGGCGGTACCCATCCATGAAGTATAACAATATGTGTATGACAGTTTATCTAAAAAAAATCGAAACTTCATAGGCGTGAGCTGTCACCCGCACCATGCTATAACGCAAAGACTATAGTTCAAACGGAACGGATTTCATTTCTCGATCGACGGAGCCGCAGCCGTGCGCTACATATCTGGCTAGCCAACCTCTCACCGCGTCAGTTGAAAAAATGGATTCGTCTTTGAAGAGGATATTCTACTTACTGCGACTGCTGTTTGTCGCCATTCACTCACCAATCACTTCAAAATCCTAAAAAAATGCACGAAATAATGGTTAATTATATTTATAAGTTACATAACATATAATATTATACACCATATTTAGTTTAGTTTTCTTTTTTCTTGTGTTTTCTCCTCCTTTGGGGAATTAAATTAAAATTTTTAGTTTAGAAGTGTCACAGATTAAATTGTTGTGACTCCTATAAATTAAAAATATCATTTCCCATCTTCAAAAGTTATTTTTATTCATGATAAGATAAGTATTAAGACAATTTTAAAAATGGATCAGATATTATGATAATTTTATTCATTATTTTATTAAATTTATTTATTCAATAAATGCGTTATTTATTTTAACTGTTTATTTAAAGTGTAGAGAACCGGAGACCCTTTTTACTGAAACGAGGCATTCCATCTTAGTCCTCACGGGTGACAACGCATCTGCATTTTGATTCTTTATTGAGGATAGATGTAGATGTCTATGGGTCACAGCAATCACTTACCATCAGGAGGACTGTGTGCTCGTTTGTCACCCTATCCTATAAAAGAGCGCCGACGCCCGATTAAAATACGGCGCCCGACACCCGACAAGTGGAACGAGGTGTAACCTTAATTTGTAACCGTAACCGTAATGTTTTGAGGCAATTGTAGGCAAAAATTATTACATTAATTCCTTCCTTCTTCTACCATTGGACAACTAGACCCTCGGCAAGTCTCCAGGCCTATGTTGTTAACATTCTACGTTCAAACCAAACTGTTAGTGTTTTATAGCATAAAACACAACATTTTACAAAGAACACTTTCTATGATCACAAACATAAAAGAATTACTTCTCCCCGGTCCTTTCTTAAACTTTCAATTTAAAGTTAAAAAGTAAAGTAGGTACCGTTAAAAGCACAGGTCTGCTCGCATTTTAAGAGTTTTGGAATAAGAAAGGATCTTCCGTGCTACCCCAACGGATCTTCTCGAAATATTTTTAAGTTCTTAGACTGTTTCTAATGATGTTTTCTGCCGAGCACGTGGCAAATCAACACAATAAATATAAGTTATCTACCAATTCAAAATTTTGGATATGTTGTTTTTTATTTTTATTTTAGGCGCAAATTATACAGAACTTTCAAATAAAATTATATTTTTTTAAGATAATAAGCAAATAAATAAACTGGCGAAAAGGAAAACATAATATAGTGTAAATAAAGTACAGTAGATTGGGTCCATCAAGGATTAGGATTTAAGTTTACGATGGTGTTGTAGATTAAACGATTTACGAGAAAAAATAAAAATAAAACTTATTATTAAAAAATATCGACTTTCGTATCTATATTTCAATATGAAACTATCGATATATCGTCCAAAATATTAGAAATAAATATCGATATTTCTAAATAATAATATAGATTTTTCGATATATCGATATTTTATCAACAGTCCTATAGTCTTTGCGTTATAGCATGGTGCGGGTGACAGCTTACACTTTTGGCGTGTCTAGAGATGGAACATTGTTAAATCGATTTAAAAAGGCGATTAATGATAACAAAGCAAAGCAAAAATTATCGATTAGCTATCGATATAAAAATTAAAACCGAAACATATATTTCTTTATAAACTACAATGCATGTAAGATTAAGTTAAAGTTTAATACAAATTATGACATAATAGTTACATAATAGCTGTTCCCGGACCTCGTCCGCTTGGTATTTATTACGATTGAGTTTATGGGTTTTAATTTTTGCGCGATATCAAATTTTTTCTAATATCAATCATAAATTAAATAATAATATCTCATAAATTAACCTATGTTACTCCTTATAACATCTGCTATCTGTCAGTGCCAGCTATAAGCCGGAACAAACAGACAGTAAGACAAATATTCTAAAATTGTTTTTGTGTTTTCTTATAAATACCGTATAATATACTTTCATATCATGTATTTAGTAAAGGCTGTTATTTTGATATTACAAACAGACACTTCAATTTATAGATTATACTATATGTATTAATTTGAAAATAAAAATCATCTTCTATTTCATGTTGATTGCAACATTCATATTGACATTTAAACAAACAAAATGGCTGCCAGCATCTGTAATTTTCAGTACGGCGTAGACTGCACCGGCAGCTTTTAAAGGTACAAGTGCTAGCGCCTTTTGCTATATGTGCATTAGTTTTGCCAGGTCCAATGGGCCAAATATCGGGACGGAAGGTAAAATAATCGAGAATTTGGTTTATAAATCTAATGAAATAAAAAAAAATAGGTTTTGTAGCCATTTTGGCCGCCATGAGTTATGATAACATCTTTTTTGACACAATGCGTAATTTGCTTTATAAGTTTTTTGCCTGAGCTGACCAACGAATAATTTATCGTCCATGTATCGGAAACACTGCATATTCGTCTATGTAAGTTTTGTTCCCGTAAATCAGAATTTGTTGAACGATTAGTTCCAATTCCAATACTTACATATTTACGTGATTTTTGTGTATTCGATTTATTTCAAAACCGATTTTTGATAGTCTGTGGTTGTTCGTTATGGCATGGCATAGTTTAGCGTGGCACATCACTGTTGTAAATGGACGGTACCCATCCATGAAGTACAACAATATCTGAATGACAGTTTATCTAAAAAAATACGAAACTTCATAGGCGTGAGCTGTCACCCGCACCATGCTATAACGCAAAGACTATAGTTCAAACGGAACGGATTTCATTTCTCGATCGACGGAGCCGCAGCCGTGCGCTACATATCTGGCTAGCCAACCTCTCACCGCGTCAGTTGAAAAAATGGATTCGTCTTTTGAAGAGGATATTCTACTTACTGCGACTGCTGTTTGTCGCCATTCACTCACCAATCACTTCAAAACCCTAAAAAAAATGCACGAAATAATGGTTAATTATATTTATAAGTTACATAACATATAATATTATACACCATATTTAGTTTAGTTTTCTTTTTCTTGTGTTTTCTCCCTCCTTTGGGGAATTAAATTAAAATTTTAGTTTAGAAGTGTCGTGACTTAAAGTTAAATTGTTGTGACTCCTATAAATTAAAAATATCATTTCCCATCTTCAAAAGTTATTTTTATTCATGATAAGATAAGTATTAAGACAATTTTAAGAAATGGATCAGATATTATGATAATTTTTCATTATTTTATTAAATTTATTTATTCAATAAATTTATTTTGAGTGAGATTGAGAGGTTCTATGGGCAGCTGTACACATCATCGTTGGAGCCACACGCAAGTGTGGTAACGATCAAGAGCGAGTCTTATCCGACACTATTCCGATGATATCCCGGACGTCAGTCTGAGCGAGATTAGAATGGCTCTCAGCACCTTAAAACGGCAAGGCCCCAGGCGAGGATGGAATTACGGCGGAGCTTCTGAAGCGGGTGGAAAACCGGTACTTGAAGTCCTTCAAGCTCTTTAATTCCGTCCTACATGGTGGCACTACACCGGAGGCGTGGAGCAGAAGTGCGGTGGTCTTGTTCTTCAAGAAAGGCGACAACGCCTCTTGAAGAACTACAGACCGATTTCCTTCTGAGCCGCGTCTGCGTGCTGTTTTCGAGAGTCATTACGAATCGTCTCGCACGCAGACTCGACGACTTCCAGCCTCCCGAACAAGCGGAGCCGAAAAGGCTTTAGCACCATAGACCACATATACCCTTCGGCAAATTGTACAGAAGTCCGAGGAGTACAATTTGCCACTATGTCTGGCGTATGTGGACTATGAGAAAGCCTTTGATTCCGTCGAAATTTGGCGGTGCTGCAGTCCCTTCAGCGGTGCCAAGTTGACTGTCGGTATATCGAAGGGTTGAAGTGCTTGTACAGTAGGGCTACGATGGCTATCCGAGTACAGAACCAGAGTACAAAACCTATCCAACTGCAGAGAGGTGTAAGACAGGGTGACGTTATATCCCGAAACTCTTCACCGCTGCATTGGAAGACGTTTTCAAGCTTCTGGACTGGAAAGGATACGGCATTAACATCAATGGCGAGTACATCACTCACCTTCGATTTGCCGACGATATAGTCCTTATGGCAGAATCGCTGGAGGACCTAAGCACTATGCTCAATGACCTCAATAGTGCCTCCCAACGGATAGGTCTTAAGATGAACATGGACAAAACAAAGATCATGTTTAATGTCCATGTCACACCTATGCCGGTAGTTGTTGGGAGCACTAAGCTCGAAGTTGTTGACGAATATGTTTACCTGGGACAAATAGTCCGACTAGGTAAGTCCAACTTCGACCGAGAGGTCAATCGACGGATTCAACTCGGCTGGGCAGCGTTCGGGAAATTACGGCACATCTTCTCGTCAGGTATACCTCAAAACTTGAAAACGAGTCTGTAAAACCAGTGCGTGTTGCCAGTGATGACCTACGGAACTGAGACGTGGTCCTTCCCTGCTGGCCGGATGAGGAAGCTCAAGGTCGCTCAGCGAGCTATGGAGAGGGCTATGCTCGGAGTCTCACTGCGTGATAAACTTAGAAATGAGGATATCCGCAGTAGAACCAGAGGACCGACATAGCCCAACAGATTAGTAAGCTGAAGTGGCAATGGGCCGGCCATATAGCTCGAAGAACCGACATCCGATGGGGAAAAAAGGTTCTCAAGTGGCGGCCTCGTACCGGCGGACGAAGTGTAGGGCGACCCCCACTAGATGGAGTGACGACCTGGTAAGACATGCAGGAAGTCGATGGATGCGGGTGGCTCAGGACCGTGCTTTGTGGCATTCCTTGGGGAGGCGTATGTTCAGCAGTGGACTTGTGAAGGGCTGTAATGAGGATGATGATGATGATGATTCAATAAATGCGTTATTTATTTTAACTGTTTATTTAAATGATTAACAATTAAATTACCCATCTGTAGAGCGTGCAACACCCACTGATACTTGCACTCCCGGAGTATGCTAGCCGGTAGGTATATAACGCGAGACCTTGAACGAGCGACGGAGCCCTGCTCACGCGCGAAGTGCGAAGCTCACTCACGGTCAGTTTGGCGTGATGCAAATGAACTGAAGCCAGCCCATTACGGTGTGCCCAGAAAATCCGTGGGCATGGGCACATTCTGAAGGTCTTATGATGACCAGATAATGCTTATCGGTTTTCAGTAACGGAAATAGTTAGGATGGCCTATCTTTCTATTTTTGTCTAATTGAGCACGCTAAATGTTACATTCTAAAATAAAATTTAAGCACCCAAACGTCGGAATTAAAATAAGTAAAAATAAGTTAAATTAAACAAAATAAAATCCGAAAAATTTGTTTTATTAAATGTCTAGTATTCGTGTAATAAATCAGTGAGTACAACATTGTTTCATTTACTAAATCTAAAAATCTTACTTCCAGTAAAAATCATTGAATTCTAAGTACCGAGTAAAGGTAAGTTGGTCATTTATAGAATTGGTATTAATGGTGCTTGCAGGTTTTCTTGAAGTGCGCAGATATTTTCGTCTTCTGGTTGTAGTTGGTTATGCTTTTTCCGTGCTACCTTGTTTTTATTGCCTGTAAAATATATGGCAGATTTCTAATTTTGTATCTACTTGGGAGTTTTGTTGGTTTTTAATTGTGTTTTATTATTACACAGTCTGGTAATAAGTCACAAACCACAATAAATCTGAAAGAGTATTTCAACTAGTTACTTCTTCTTAAAATCATGGCATATTTACTCATTCATCTTGGTCTACTTGAGCCCTTTCAAATAAGCCCAGACACGATGTTGTTTCGTAGTGCCATAACTGAGATCTTTACACCACCTTCTAAGTCCACCATCATGAAGGTAACATCATAACAGTCACCTAGGTCTTTATGACCCTTTCAAATGAGTTCAAACGATCGTTCTATCTAGTGCCGCCACTGATATGCTATACCCACCTTCGGATTGCGCTATCAGAAAGATGAGCTCATAAAAGTCACCTGGGTCTTTATGAACCCTTTCAAATGAGTTCAAACACGATCGTTCTATCTAGTGCCGCCACTGATATCCTATACCCACCTTCAGATTGAACTATCAGAAAGGTGAGGTCATAACAGTCACCTAGGTCTTAATGAGCCTTTTCAAATGAGTTCAAAGACGATTGTTCTATCTAGTGCCGTCACTGAGATCCTATACCCACCTTCGGATTGCACTATCAAAAGGTGAGGTCATAACAGTCACCTAGATCTTTATGAGCCCTTTCAAATGAGTTCAAACAGGATCGTTCTATCTAGTGCCATCACTGAAATCCTATACCCACCTTCGGATTGCACCATCAGAAAGGTGATATCATCACAGTCATCTAGGTCTCCATTAACCTTTTGAAAATGAGTCCAAACACGATGGTTCTACGTAGTAGCATCACTGAGATCATTTACACACCTTCTGAGTCCACCATAAGGAAGGTGACACCATCACAGTCACCTTGGTCTCTATCCCCGTCAAACGAACTTCTCTAAATATATAAAATAATATAAAATCTAAACAGCATAAAAATAATGTAGAAGAAAATAAGTACTTACCAATAAATAAAACGAACTGAAGGCAGCGGATTACGGTGATCCGAATTCGAAATCCGTGGGTTGCCGTCAGTTAAAAATTTCAACTTAAGATTTCACTCACGATCAGTTTTTGGATGTACGTCAGTTCAACTGACCAGTTTAACTGACAGTACGCCCGAAAAAATCCGTGGGTTGCCGTCAGTTAAAAATTTCAACTTAAGATTTCACACTCACGGTCAGTTTTTGGATGTACGTCAGTTATACTGATCAGTTTAAATGACCGTGTGTGGGGACCATTAGATGTAGTTTTAGTGTTTGAAAGGTGACTTGATCGAGAGTGTACGTAGCTATGTATGATTCAAGGAAATCTTTTCAGGTGTTTGAAGATCATCAGCTTTTTTGTTTCGGGGTTTTTAAAATTTTTAATTTTTGTTATATAAAATATTTCTCCATTAAAACAATATACTATGATCACATTTTCTCTTTATCTTTTAAAACACTACCCCACAGCAGGATTTTCTCCTTTATCATAAGGCGGTTTACATACATAATTACACAAGAACGCACGTCCAGACCCGGAACGATCATTTGTAGGCCATATCAATATGTTGATCCTTGCAAGATTCAAACCCACGGCATTGCAGTCAATTTTTTTATGTATAACGAAAACATTTTTGTGTATATAAATACATTTCTTACACTAAGACTTTTTACTATATTGTGAAGGCGTTTTATCATCGGAACGGTTGTTTGTAGGCCATTCAAAGCCGAGCAGTTATGTACCCACTACTGTGTCCGAAATTTAATATAAAGGTAACACAGTCAGTATAATTACAGTGTGTAAATCATTTCATCCAACTCCTCAGGAGTCAGGAGTTACTACGCGCCTGTTGATTTCCGTGTATGAAGTTGGTTGCAAGAGTCCAAGGTCTGCATTATAGTATTATATGCAGAAATTCATCATCATTATCATCATACAGCTCATCACAAGTCCACTGCATACACAGGCTTCCCTAAGGAATGTTACATATGTATATTATGCTCAGTGGTAAAACTTGCAATATCTATTTTTGTTATTCCATCAGAAGAAAAATTCTACCATCTAAGTATAGCCTTCTTAAATATCGATTCAAAATACTAAGAAAAACAAGAAGGAGAATTACTCTAATAGTTACTGTATTAATATTAACTTCAGCTGAGATTAAAACATGACTGGGACAGAGGAGAGTAATTAGTTTATCTAATCGAACTAAAGTGATTTTGTGCTGTGTTTTAAAATTTTAATACATGATGTTTAAAAATACATAAGTATTAAATAATTAAGTCCTAAAGTAGAACATTTTTGTAACACATAATCTGCATCTCCGATATATAAAACGGTAAAACCATCTTATATTTTCTATTATAGCAAGCAACGTCCTCGTGTAACATTCACAGACAAATGCTGCGTGTTTGGTAATTGTAAAGGGTAAAAAAAGGTTGGTCTCCTCTAGCAGCGATAAAGTCTTAGAAATAATTTCATCGATATATGTTTCGATTATTTTCTATTTGAATATTATGAGGATGAACAAGTACCGCAGTAGCCTACATTACTGTCAATTGAAATGCGAATATTGGTTTCAGCAATTTGTGAAAAAATGTAAAGTATTATTTGACACAGGATTCGAGTCTCAGCTGTCAACTCTGTGGTAGCTCAGTGACTAAGCGCACGTCGTTAATTTCAAAGTAACTACTAACTAACAAACCGTTAATTACACTAGCTTTCAAAATAATTAGAATAGGGTTTGATCCCCGCCTGTGTCAATGAATTGTTCATTACAACTTTAAATGCAAATTTACTATGTGCTCGTCGGCAAATCGTGAGAAAATCTGCATGACTGAGAATTATCGTTGCCCTAAAACTCTCTCGGAAATGAGAGGAGACTTGTGTCCGTAATTGGGACGTATATATATATATATAGGCTGTAACTTTCTTTTACTTACTTTTATCAACTCTTTCCGAAATAGTACAAAGATATTTGTCATCGCGTTTAGTGTGTGCACCTCATGTATATACGGCATTTCCAAAATGTACTCAATTTTTTCGATTTCCCATTTTATTTTTGCTTAGAATCTCAGACTGGGGGGAATATCACGAGTCTGACCGGATTTCGGTCACGGCGGTCAGTTTTAACGGAGACTAGCCATCTTCGTAGGACAGCGTTATAATGCACGAGTGTGTGCTCAGGCATACTCACTCTCATAGTTCGATTTCGTAAGAGGCGACAGAGGGAAATAAACCAGGAGATTGACAGCAGCTTATTCCTAATAACAACTAAGAATAAAAAAAAAACATGCGTGAGTGTCGTGGAACACTCGGTTGGAACGAAGTTCCTTTCGTAGTATATTATTATTGATAAACGTATTATATTATTGATTAACAAATACAAATAAATGAATTACTAGCGTCTATTAAAATGAAGCGTCATTTAAAATGAAGTAATATTTCTTTCATGGCAAGATAAAAAGGTGCGAGGGAGATGTATATTATTCCATCTCGCTCGCACTATAGAAAGGGGGTCGTGACGGAAAATTTTACACTTTTTCTCGGCTAGCCCCATCCTCCAAATTGTACCGATAAGGAACTTCGTTCCAAAACGGTGGTTGTTAACCCGCCTGACAAGCTTGGCAACTATGGCAATATCCCGATATAGGGCTATCTATGGTGGAGGCCTATGTTTAGAAGTGGATCTTTGATAGGCTGTGATGGAATCGTTAATATATGCAGCTCATGGACACCTGCAAAACAAACGACCGCATTGTCACACTTAAGGACTAACATAATATCCCACATATTTCCGTGCGTAGTATGTAACCGTGACCTAAACTGCGGTTGCCAACCCGCCTTCCATACGTGCCAACTGTGACTAAAATCCCCCCTACGGGGGAGGCCTATGTTCAACGTGGGCTTTAATGGATAATGGATGTACCTAAACTAGTCAGGATAATGTTATCTTTATACGCTTTAAATATGATATTCTAAACCCACTCACATCTTATATGGCACAAAGCAACTCGCATTACTTTAAGCTCACGTGCTCTTAAGGTCTGTTCCTCGCGATCTTGAGAAAATTGAAGTAATTTCAAGTGTTGTACTTAGGGTAGATGACTAGAGTACTTACACATTCGAGTGTGTAAACATAGTATTACTAAGTAAATACGTCCATATATTTGAGCTTATTTAACACAAGTATGAGGATTTATCATTATATTCAACACTACATGAAAGTTTACGCATGGATATAAATTGGACTAAATTTACGGGTTTTTCGCATTATATTTAAAAAGTAAAATATCCTACAGCTTCTTTTTCTTTATAAGTAAAACGCGATATATATAACGTGAGCCCGGGTTAACCCTAAGAGCAATTATTAGATTAAAAGACACCTGCCTTTGTTTTTGTTGGACACGGACAGAACTAAATCTAAAAGTCATAGAAATTCCGTAATTTAGCATAAGAATAATTTTATCTTATCCTTTCTGTATGCCAGTGTAGTGTAAATTTCTGTATCCGGTGATTTTCCTGTGCTGATCTATATTTGCTTGTACACTTCATTCATATAATTGTAATAACAAAAAATTACATTTTAATAACAGTAAAGCTTATAAGCTTCAAAAATATACAAGTAAACAGAATATGTAAATTAGTTGTTACAATTTCACTCGCATTTTAATCGTGCGGTTTTAGTAGAGCTATACGAATGCTGGTTCATTGTACTAAGTTATCGATTAATGTTGTAGGAGCTTTGAATGAAAATAAAAGAAAAATATATGAAGAAAACGTAAAAATATTAAAAGTTGCAAAAAAGAAGCTGCGCGCGTTCTAGAACTTAATATTTGTAAGAGCTTTACAAATTCTAAGAGTGCGCTTTTACCTCTTTATACATTGAAATAATTGAAAAAGAATTTTATAACAAAAAATACCATCAAGGTTGCTGTTCATAACACTTCAATAATTTTTGTTTTCTTGAATAAAACAATTTTTACGGATTTTATCGCGTTTTATTTTACTATTTTGATTCCCGACGTTTCGGGTGCTTTACAGCACCCATGGTCACGGGGGGGACTGAGATGTTTGACGTCCCAATGTCATAGTTAGCCTGGCTACCTTCAGTTTTTTGAATATTAATGTTTGGTTCGATCTACGCAGAATGAGCTTACAGTATCTTGAAGTCTTGCTGTGGTATGCTGCAAGTCAAACACCTCAGTCCCCCCCGTGACCATGGGTGCTGTAAAGCACCCGAAACGTCGGGAATCAAAATAGTAAAAACGCGATAAAATCCGTAAAAATAGTTTTATTCGATGTGTAGTGTTCGCGTAAATATAAGAAATCATTTTGTTTTCTTTTTAAACGAAGTGGCAAACGAACTTACAAGCAACCTGATGGTATGTGGCAATTGAGTCATTGGACACCTGCAGCGAATTTCGAACAATAAGGCTACAGATACGTTGTCACATCTGAGGACTGAGATGGAATGCCACAAATCCTGTCATTATACTGGCTCTCTACACCCTTCAGACCAGAACATAGAAGCTCTGCTATTTGCCGGCAGAAATAGGAAAGAGATTGGTACCTACATAGATCGTCTTGTAGGCAAAGAGGAGTTCACCACCTAGTGAAGTCTATTATGAGCGTATAATATTATATACGTTATTTTCTGTTTTCAAATAATTCAATATTATTGTATTTTTATTTAGGTTTTAATAAAATTAAATCCTAAATAAAAATACAATTCAATACCATTCAATATTTTTGGCACTAACTATTGAACATTTTATTTTTGCCTTTGCAATATCAATAATATTATTTGATACAGTGACTTCATTTTATTAACTGAAAAATGAGTACACTCGTTTTTTGCTTTATGTAGTTTTGATCCTGAAAATTTTGTCATATAAAACATATTTATTTTCAAATTAAACTTATCCACAAAGGCAGTAACTACTGATTCTCGCAAGTACGGTTAATTATTTCTGTGTGTTTTTGACATCGTATCTGAATATTTTTCTATAAAGTTGAAAGTTACTATAAACACACTAGGGTCTATTAAATTTATTAATCTCCTAATTTAATATTAGAATCTATACTAGCATTTTATCGGGCCTAATATGAACTAGATAAAATAACTGAAGACTACTCTCATAGAATTTAACCGCTTCGGTAGATAAGGACATCACGGAATGAATGTAATACGACTGGGTGACAATTTTAATATCGCACACGACTCTGTGGCCGGAAATGTTTTTCAATAGACGAACTGGTTCTATTGGTGAGTATTTTCGAACTTATTACATAGTAGTATCGTATTTTCAAAATAATTCAATGGTTAGCCTTGCACTCTTCTAAAAGTTGTTTTAATAATACTTAGATTTTGGAATCTTCAATAGGTAAATTAAGATTGGTTTGTCTTTCACAAAACTTTGTCGGAAGAGTAAATTTTTGGAACGAAGTTCCTTATCGCACAGTACGAATTTGACGGATGGAGGCTAAGCGAGAAAAGTGTAAGATTTTTCCGTCACGACCCCTTTCTAAAGTGTGAGCTAGATGGAATAATATCCATCTCCCTCGCACTTTTAAAATAAAAATATTATTTTAAATGACGCTTCATTTTAATAGACGCTAGTAATTCATTTATTTGTATTTTTAATCAATAATATAATACGTTTATTAATAATAATATACTACGAAACGAACTTCGTTCTAACCGAGTGTTCCACGACACTCGTATGTTTTCTGATTGTTTTTGATTTTTGTTTAATATCAACCAATCAATCATTCAACATTTATGAATCGCCGCAATTAATTTTAAACACATCACAAACAGTTCTGTTTGCCCATATTTAACGATTGAATAATGTTGGTTTGGAAAATTGTTACGGTTTAATGCTGACTTTATTTACTGTTTGGATTTATTTTAATATTATTACACTGAAAATCGCGTAGCTAAGCGGTCCAATTACTTGTTTACTAAATTGAGGGTCAATGGTTTGATACCTAAACTAAATTAATTAACTTACTAAATATTTGTGTGAAAATAGAAACATATCTTTCTGTTTTATGATATGCTATTCTCATCATGACGTTGGCCTTGTAGTTGTAAACGCAACTGCTGATTATGTGGTCCTGGTTTCGAATCCCGGGTCGGGTAGAAAACTCAGTTATAGGGCTTTTCTGTTAATAAATTCAGAGTAGCACTTACACCCCCTTGCCTAGGAAAGCAAGCAAAGCCAGCGATCCTGCGCCTAATCTCTCTCCGGTTGCATCAGATTATTTTCCCATGGGACTATGAGAGTGAGGAAAATGAAGAGTGCACTTGTGTTTGCGCACACAGTCGTGATCAATATCCGTGATAATCCCGTTCTGCGCAAAGGCCGCCGTGACAGATATTTGGTCTATAGCACATTATTTTTTATTCTTATCGTATCATTATTACATCTTATAAGCTTAGATTCTTATTCTCAACAATCTACAGCTAGACATGGGCCTCTCTAAAAGTAGCAAGGATATATTTTAATAGGTTTAAAGGCATTGGATTTACGCAGTATCAGACATCTCGCACCTTTGATGCTGATTTCCACCATTTATCTGGAACTGTTTCGTATATGAGATGTTTATTTTGCCACCTAACTCAAGCGTTAATACCTTGTGTTTTTCTTAAGTCGCGTGTTCTGACACCCATAGTATAAGATAGGTATGACGATTTCTCATGTGCCGCTACTATATGGCAGTTAGATTGGGACTGCTATTTTAGTGATAATTTTTATATTGACAATTACGTATTAATATTTTTTGATAAATCCATTTTGCGTGGTAGAGCCATGCTGCAGCTATATTATGGTAGTAGCACGAATGGGTCTGCTCAGCCGGGGAAGGACCACGCCTTACTGAATACCGGTGTAAAATGGCAGTTCAGTGCTGCTGTGTATCATATAGTGAGTCTAGAGAACCGGTGACCCTTTTACTGGAAACGAGGCATTCCATCTTAGTCCTCAAGGGTGGCAACACAGCCTTTCCTCCGCTGTCTACGATGCAGGAGAAAACCCTATTTTGGAGTTACGTTAAAAAATGTGAGTTGGCCTGTATCCGTTTTAAGTAAATAAAAACAAAATGTGATACTATACTATCATAACTTGTTTTCATTTTCTTTTATATAACGGCTTAGTACAAATAGCTTGCTTATCTTTAATTTGAAAACACAATTTACTACAACCGCACTATTCAAATGAGAGGAAGATTGTATCGCAGAATTTATTTTATCTTTTGTATAAACCTTCAGAAGCGCACAAGGAATATGAAATTGTTAAGAATTTTCCTTACAGTGCCTATTTCTCACATTTATTTTATTCAAATTTTAAGTCACAACCTATATATGTTCCACTGCTGGGCACATACCTTCTCTCATTTCAAAACTTGGTTATAGATCAATTAGTTCACTGCAGCGCTTGAGTGCGTGTTCGGACTGCGAATATATTTGAAATATTCCTTCCTCAGACAGGCAGGTGTCTTCTCTATGATTTCCTAGCATATGTTAATTCAGCACTTGAAATTACAATTAATAATTTTATTGGTGCCCGCGAGGATTGAAACCAGGTTGCTCGTGTACTGTGAAAGATGACGTTTCAGTCAGTGACGGCTCCGTGGTGTAGTGGCTTAGCAATGAGCTGCAGCGCTGAGGGCCGCGGGTTCTAATCTCACACGGAACAATTATTTTTATGGCCTAAAAATAATTGGTCCGGGTCTGAATGTTTGTCCTTGTGAAATTTATGTATGTAAACTGCCCCACAATACAGGAGAAAATCTTAGTGTAAAGATAACGTTCTTAAAAAATCTAATTTAAAAATCTAATTAGAAGAAGTTTTCCGGACCTGCAAGAAAAGAGACTACTTTTTAAAAGGCTGGCAACGCACCCGCAATTCTCCTTGTGTTTCAGTTGTTTATGAGCGGCGGTAGTTACTACCATCAGGTAAGCCGCATGCTAGTTTGCTTCCTCTTATAATATATAAAAGAAAAAGTTTTGTATAGACATCCGGCTACGACGTTTACCGTCCTGAAATGAACCCATAAAATGGGTTTAACTAAAAATTTATTTATACTTTCTTTTGGTAACCATCTGAGCCGTGGTAGCTCAGATGGTTAGCGCTCGCTGTATGTTTCACAGTACGCGAGCAACCCGGTTCGATCCCCGCCGGCACCAATGAAATTGTTAATTGCAATTTTAAGTGCTGATTTACCACGTGCTCGGCGGTGAAGGAAAACATCGTGAGGAAACCTGCATGTCTGAGAAATAAAAAAAATATTTCGAAGACATGTGTAGTTCGCCTACACGCATTGGGGCAGCGCGGCGGACATTTCCTTGCCCTAAAACCCTCTCAGAAATGAGAGGAGGCCTGTGCCCAGCAGTGGGACTTATATAGGCTGTAACTTTACTTTTTTTACTTTACTTTTTATAGAATAAGGGTGACAAACTAGTACATAGTCCACCTGATGGTATGTGGCCCTTAAATATCTATATTTATAGTCCATAAAGAATCAAAATGCAGATTCAAAGTCACTCCTGAAGACTACGAATGTCTCGTTTCCAGTTAAAAGTTCTCCGGTTCTTTACACTCACCATACGGAACAAATTAGCATAAAGTTTAAAGTTTCTAAGACAGCTGATAATAAGTCAGTAATGTATATCGTAATAGTATCCTGTAATATATTTATTACATCTGTGATAATCCGTACGGCCTCATTGGTCAACGCGATTGCTGATACTGAGGATTTCAACCTTGTAAGGTTCACATCCCGGATCAGGTCAAAATCAGTTATTTAGTTTTACTGTTAAGAAATTCTCAGTATCATCCCGGAGTCAGGAAGTTGGTGGTGTTTCGCCTCCGTACCTAGGAAAGCACGTAAAGACGTTAGTCCTACGTTTGATCTCTCTCCTCCGGTCGTGTCGGATTACCGTCTCATCGGACTGTGAGAGTGAAGGAATAGAGAGTGCATCTGTGCTTGCGCATTCTATGTTAAGACTGGACGCCGTGACCTAAATTCGGTCTGGAGGACATTATCCGTGATAATGCACTAGGTAATTCCCTCTTACCTATTTCTGCCATCGAATAGCAGTCCTGGCACAGCTGTATTCGGGTCTGAATGGTATAGTGTGAAGAGTGGAGCCAGTATAATTACATGTTGTAAGGTATTCTATCTTAGTCCTCATAGCTGAAAACGCAAACGCTGTAACGTTCTTTGTTTGAAGTTGGGTGCAGCATTCCAGTGATGGACACCTGCAGCCAATGCAGTAGCCACTTACCATCAGGTGAAATGTAAGTTTGTTTGTTAATTCAGTTTTATAAAAAAAAAAATACGTTATTATTACATGTGCATCTCTAATCAAATTAATATCTTGTAAACCAAGACGCCGCCATATTGAAAATGGCTATTAAATAGCCGAAAATGGAACATTCTTTGTTATAGTGATAACATAAATATAATTCTTTTCACGCAGTTGATAATAACTTAGGCACTGAATCATCGGGATTTTACCCTACCTTAGTCGAGTAACACGTGTGTGGTTAGATCCGCATGTGAAAACATAAGTTTTAAACACATGGTGTTTATTCTAAGACGCTTAGCTGTGAATCACGTGTCACTTTCATACTCGAACTATTTTATATAATCCCTTTAGCAATTGTTATATTTAGTACCGTATCACAAGGCTTTTCTCGCGTAGATTTCGGTTTTCCAACATTATTATTAGCGCTCCATGCCAAAATTATCAGAAGGTAGCACTTATGGAATCGCCTCGGTGATCTGTCTTTTTTATAGAATAAGGGTGATAAACAAGCGTATCCACCTGATCGTAAGTGGATACTGCAGCTGCAGCTGGTATTCTGTGAGCGCGGTCCTCCTCCGGTCGAGTCGACCCATTCGTGATAAAACATTAATATAGCTGCAGTAGGGCTCTACGTAGGCTAGCTAGTTTCTGTGTGGCAGAAAGTTTGTCTTTCAGACTATTTCACGTAGATGTTTCAGTCACAGGGATACTCTAGGGAGGCTTCTGTCCGCCAGGGTAAATATTGTTCTGTGGCCCTCTGCGCAGGACAGGATTATGGAGCACGGTGTGACGGCAAGCACAGGTGCACTTTCTATTCCCTCACTCTCATAGTCCGGAGAGAGATCAAGCTCAGAAACAACCTTACTTACGCACTTTCCGAGGCACGGGGATGAAACACCGACGACAGCTAGCTGACTCCGGACTGCTAGTGAGAATTTTTCAACAGAAAAGTCAATAACTGATTTTGGATCAGCGGTCGTACTTACCGCTACATCGACGAGACACTCTACTTATAACTAACTAGCTGACCCGTGCCCACTTTGTTGGGCGTCAAACATTTTACTTGTGATGAAATTATCTTGTGTGGTTCTTAGTACTGAGTGGTTAGGATTTATTTTCGGAATTGATTGACAAATATTGTTATTTCACATTAAAAATATTGTTAATCACAATCAAATATAGCCTGTGTCACTCAGGAATAATGTAACTTTCTACTGGTGAAAATTTTTAAAATCGGTTGAGTGGTTCCGAGGATACTTTCTACAAACAAACTCACAAACTTACAAACTTTACCTCTTTATAATATTAGTATACATAATAAAACTAACAATACCCAAACAAAATTAATATTATCACGGCAAGAATAACCCTCTTTAGCCCGTAGAAATCCACTCCTAGACATGAGCCTCTCCAGTTGAAGGAAGACTTGTCAAATTCGTCATGTTTTACTTCTTTGACGCTGACTCCCCGTCCAGTCCGGGTATTTTACGCTTGGATTGAACTTGGTTATACCACCATCTATCGGAAGCCATTCAGTCTTTTGTAATTTTTAATAGGAGAGGGGCAAACGAGCATACGGCTCACCTGATGATAAGTGACTACCGCCGCCCATGAACAACTGCAACACCAGGAAATTGAAGGTGCGTTGCCGGCTGTTTAGAAAGGGTAAGCTGTTTTCTTGAAAGTCCCTAAGTCGTATCGGTGCGGAAAAATCGCCGGTGGTAAGCTATTCCACAGAGAGGTCGTACGCGGAAGAAAACTCTAGTGAAACGTACATACGCCTGAGAACATACGCCTTCCATAGATTGCTACACGCTTGTCACGCATGTAGACAACTGCAGTTTTATTCAGTTGTTATCAGGAAGATGCTGCTGCCTGTCTCCTGTTTCATATCCTCTGCCAGCTCTTACGATACTCATGGACGACGCGTTATACACAACGATAAGATGGTCATAGAAACGTTGTCACCTCCAAAGACTAGAATAGAATTCTCATAGGCAGTAACACCTCTGTCTTATCCTTTAAACCAGAGTATAGGTGTTGGGTTCTCACCCGTATTCTAGTTCAACTAGCACTAGAAATAAAAATAGGTCGGGTAAAAACCCAACCGTCTAATAATAGTACCAGGTTTTCTTTGAAAATTTGAATAATTAAGATGTAATCGTGCCCACAAAATAAACAGTTGAAGCTTGTTAATACTAATTTTCGTAGTTTGAGGATTTATTTTTAATGTATAGCACTTTACATCTTTTTGGTAAATGTTACGTGAACGTTTTGGTCAGCTCATTATTTTGACAGCAGAGAGTGATTTCGACAATTTCAAAGTTAGGTTCTGAGCAATTTCAATTTGTAAATTCCTATCCTGGGTTTCAAAAGTTGCGTGCTATTAGTTTAATGAATATTTAACGCCATTTGTTTGTTTTGGAAGTATTTGTAACATTTTTTTTAAATGTCGTATAATATTCGCAGTTTTACAATGACATCCTGAGACAAACCTCTGCTTCTGTTGCAGTAGAAAAGTAACAGAATGATTTCTTATATTTACGCGAACACTACACATTGAATAAAACTATTTTTACGGATTTTATCGCGTTTAATTTTATTAATTTTGATTCCCGACGTTTCGGGTGCTTTACAGCACCCATGATCACGGGGGGGACTGAGGTGTTTGACGTCCCAATGTCATAGTTAGCCTTTGCATTTGTAAGCCGTTGCGTAGCCTTAGCCGTTGCATAGCATTTGTAAACCTAGGCTGGCTTGCAGTACTGAAGACTGCAGATGATGTTTGCTCAGGAACCAATGAAGGAGTTTTGAGGAAGATGACGAAAGCTTAAAATAGAGGTTTCGAAGGTTGCAGGTTGCGGTTGTATATAACTTCAATTTGGCAGTATCATTCGGAGATATTGATAGCGTTGTTTAGGCTTGGGTTAGTTACCCATCTTCAATTTTTATTCATTTAACGATTTAATCTATTTTAAAGACATCACAATTATTCGTCATGCCCTGAGTTTACTGGGAGTAAATGAATAACGACAATTGGTTACATATTTGCATTTATTGTCCTTAAGCTGAAAAGTTTTACCCAAGTCTCCTTTTATCTCGTGAGCATTGTTACCATAACATTAAATAAAAAAAAAACACGGTATTAAAATTTAAACCAGGCGAAAAGCTGGAAAGCTTAGAAATTCTAAGCGAAAAGTGCATAAAAGTTGTCGTTAGTGACGTTTGAAGACAAAAGGAGTATTTTAAGCGAATAAAATCTTCACTAAAATTGGCTCTACAGAAAGCCGGTAACGAGCAGCAAGTGTCTGAATGCAGTTAGTTAAATTTAATATAGGAGTGATATTTTGATCAAAATATTAATTTACTGAAGTAGCATCATAGTAGGCTTTAGGGATTTGTCTTGTCTTGTCTTGTGGATTAGTATCACTCTTACTTATTTCTGCTGACAAGCAACAGTACACCAGAAATAACAATAGATATACGAGTAGATACCTATAGAATTCTTTTAGTTAAATATGGATTACAAATAATACTAATTGAAAGTCATTCTTAAGCTTAAGGTGAATTTCTCCCAGGTTAAACTTTTTCTACCAGGGTTGCTCTGTAGGAAGCCAGCGTCAACTACTGTGGAAGTAGTTGTGATGACTGCCCTCTAAATTTTTTCGACTGTATTCAACTAAGAAAACTAATTATGTATATAAGATAAGTAATTAATTCGAATTTTTATTATTATACCTCCTTACAAGTCCACTACTGGAGCCCTTCCTAGGGATCCTAGGGATCTAAACAGCCATGGTTCTGAATCACCTTTATACACGATTTCTTTGAATGACTTGCTAAGGCCTTATCATCTTAATAAATCACATGTAATTATTTTCTTTTCTATCACATAAATGTTGGAATCGTATATTATAAACATTTTTAACTACCCCATCACTACCACACAATGATGATGTTGACTTTTCACAAATTTCAATTCGTAATGTAATTTCGGTAAAGCCGGTAAGTGCAATGTAGGGCGACGGTGTAGATGAAGTGACGACCTGGTAAGACGTGCAGGAAGTCGATGGATACAGGTGGTTCAGGACTGTTTTTTGTGGCATTCCTTTGGGAAAACTTATGCTCAGCATTGGACTTGTCAAGAGTTATGTGAGCTATATAATATCAAAACATCGTCATCATTTATTATTTAGGTATACCAATAGTTGTTTCCATTAAAAATATAACAATTATCATTCTTACAAATAATCTAACTTAATGTAATAACTACTTAAAAGCAAACACCGCTTGCTTTGAAGTAAAGAAAATTAAAGAGACATGCAGGAAGTCATGGATACAGGTGGCTCAGGACTGTTTTTGTGGCATTCCTTTGGGAAGACCTATGCTCAGCATTGAACTTATCAAGAGCTTTGTGAGCTATTATAATATCAAAGCATCGTCATCAATTATTATTTAGGTGTACCAACATTATTAACATTAAAATATAACAAATTATCATTCTTACAAATAATCTAACTTAATGTAATAACCACTTAAAAGCAAAGACCGCTTGCTTAGAATTAAAAAAAATTAAAGATTAACTACTAAAAATTTCCAAATAAAACACAGAAAATGATTATATAATTAACAGATAGAACTTAATATAATGAGCAATTGGGCCCCGTTAAATGCTTCAAAATTGATTTCTGATATGCATACGAGTAGAAGGAGGAGTGTAAATCAAACAAATCACTGACGCTATTTATGGGTACAGGAGAACTCATCCCCAGTACAGTTCTTCTAAGCAGTGGATACAATGGGGTGATTGGGGAACTGTGGACAATCAATTTTATTTAAAAAAAAATGTGGACCGTCATTGCGTGAATAAGATCATCATCATAACAACCTGTCAAATCCACTGATAAGCATAGGTTTCCCAAAGATTGCTTCATAAGCGAGATATTTGCCATAGATGCCATACTTGGCAGGTGGGTTGGCAAGTGCAATTTTGTTGTTATCTAGTTGTTATTAGGAAGACGCTACTATCCATCTACAGGTTTGTTTCCCTCTATCGCCTCTTACATGGTGTAATAGGTCTTTTGTATAAATCAGAATAAAGATTGTGAAACAGAGCGAGTAAATAAATAAAAGTTTGTTTTCAGGCAAGTAAGCTGTATAGTTTCTTGCATTCACGGTACGTCGCTTTAATGTCATAGATGTATATGTTAAGATTTTATTAAGGATATGATATGTTTCTTACAGTACATTTTAATTCATTACAGCTTATCAAAAGTCTATTGCTGAACATACGCCTCCATCATAGATTGCTTCATAGGCGGGACATTTGCCATAATTGCCACGCCTGGCAGGCGGGTTGGCAACCGAAAGCCTTGTTACCAAAAACTAAGTGTTTGGAGTTTGTTACCAAGAACTAGGTTTTTTAGTACTTCACTTACTATGCGAAAGAGTCCTTCTGTGTGGCTATTGGATGAAATTAAATTTCAATTGTATTTAAATGTTGAATTTAAGTCAGAAAATTATAAGATAATGTTCAAAAATAAAACTGTAAATGTTCGTTTGTTCACATTAATAAATCTTCGAAATTTCTTTAGCGATTGCTTCGAAATTTTGACACAACGTTGCATTCGAATACGCGCGTGTTTTCATACTTCTTTTTTAAATCTTTTTGAGCTAAATAACGCGTGTTCTCTTACAGCTAGTTAAAGAAAAAGAAAATCACAGTTAAATATAAACCGATGATGATAAGTTGCTCTAACAAATAAACGAATATGAAAGTCAACATGTAACGTATCAAACAAGTTCGTTTATTTTCGGACATCGAAGACTTGTCTAACGGCGTACTTTGCATTCAATAGTATTCAAAAGACATTACCAATTCGCATGAGAGGCGTTTTGTAAACAAGATGTAGCGCGAAATAGGAACTCTGGAGTGCACTTTGGGGATAAAAAAACATTGGGTAACATCTTTAAAAGAAAAGTTTGACACGGGCTTAAGAGGTTTGTTTTACGTCGAATGAGCTCAAGTTTTAATCTGTTTTATTTCTTTTGAAAGTTTCTTTCATTAAATATAAAAATTTAAAGTAATTTCAAATAGGAATACTATATGATCAATAAATATTGTTTTAATAGACTCAACTAAAATATTTTACTTATTTTATTAAACTATATTAAGTGCCAATAAGAGACGTGTTGCTTTTTAGATGACAAAGACGATTATACTATTTCTATAAATAACTTCATATGTCGCGTGGGCTCCTGTTACATCACAGTTCACACGGAAAAAAAATATCACAAATAGAAATACATTTTTGTATTATAACAGGTAAAGTAAAAATAAATCCTATATATAAAGTCTTGTATTATAATGCTTTATCATACAGTAATTATAAGTAGGAGATGGACAGGCGTGTTGCTAGTGCTAGGTCTTTAATTAGACTATTAGACTATTTATATAAATAAAAACAAATGTTGTGTGGGCTATTACGTCACAAAAACAAAGTGATAAATGAGCTGATAGTACATCTGATAGTGGATTCTGCAGCCCATGGACACCTACAACCAATATCAAATACAAAAGGAGGCTAAATATGCATTATCGCCTCGGAATACAAAGATGGAACTGCCTCACAGCCTGTAATCATATTGGCTCTCTGACCCTTCAGACCGGAACGCAGTAATGAACGCTAAAATGTTTGTCGACAGGAATTGGTAAGAGGGTGTTTGTTACCTACCCAGACGAAATCCTAAGCAGAAAAGCTACCACCTAGAATTTTCGTATTGAACTGCTGTCGGCGACTAACAGGTTTGTAATCATTGAAGAAGCATTTTAAGCGGCTTATTAGTAAGAGCTCGTTCCCACTTGACAGGTGTCGGGCCCGACAGAAAATCGGTTGCTCTAGTGGCAGAACATTTTATTTTTTTCGAACCAGTGGTAATTAAACAAAAGAGTGACTTTCATTAAGTATTATTTATAATCTATAATGAATAAAAAAAATCTGTTTCTATATAAAGCTTTTTGTCGGCGCCGACAAGAAATGTCGGATGTTTTGCCAGCCCTCTACGTCCGTAAAAAAATCATGTCGGATATCGTTCGCTTATGAGTAATGGTGGTTAATATAGCGCATAACGCCATATTATAGCGCGCTATCTTTCCATAGTGCACAGCGCGTGCTATGTAAGTAGCCGCCATGGAGCTATGGCGCTATGGCACTTTGGCGCTATGAATATCTAGCGCCAACTAGCTCTACCAGCAGCATTGGCATCTAGCTGTCGCGTGCGTGCTGTTGGGAGTGGACGTGTGATGCAAATTTGATCTAGCAGCACGCTATTCATCGCGCGCGACCGTATTTAGTATTAGACGTTGGTTAGTTAGTGTATACTGTATATTTATAAGTGATCGAAGGACACGGTTGTCTGCTACAAAAGTAGCCTAACTAATATTTTTAAATGTAAATAAAATATAGATTCAAAAGTGTATATAATAGTGTATGTAAATAGTTGATTTTTGTATACACAATCAATAAACTTTTAAATATGCCTTTAATTGATTTATAATTTACATTAATGTTAATATAACGTTTACATCGATTATAGACAGTCCTAAGCCTGAAAAGAATGAAAGAATGTTCATTGGTTTTTCGTTACTGATTTATTTAATTTTAGTTTAAAATGCGACTTATTACGAAATAATATTCTTATATAGCACGCGGTCTATCCAACGAACGACATGTAATGTAACGTGCTACGAGATATAGGTTGCTGCAAAATTTTTCGCGCTTGTTGGCCTCCCACACGTTTTCTTATGAATAGCGCGCTATAACATAGCGTATTTAATAGCGCGCTAGAAATTTATAGTTTATAGTCTGTAGCGTGCTATTGATTTATAGCCGTTTTGAACAACTCTACTTATGAGTAAGTACGGCGCTGTTCACATTATGTCGGATGTCGGGCTCGGCAACCCTCTATATCGCGGCGCGCACGCAGTGTTGTTGCGTTTTTATTGTACCCAAACATTTATATACTTTTGTATATCAATGTACGCAACATATTGTACGCACGTTTGGTGTTTTGTAATAATGGAAAAAGATGATATAAGTCCTAAAGATTTGATCACACTAGTTCAGGAAAGAGGTGTTCTTAGGGCGGAAGGGAGGAAAACAAAGAAAAAAAGCCAAAAATTTCGATTTTGGCTTTTTTCTTTGTTTTCTTCTGAAATAATACACCACAACAGCTTCGGCGTTGTCCATGGTGGATATTCGTCTCGTATAGACTGCCATAAAATGGTTTCAACTTCGATCGGATCCGAAACCGACAAGTGTGAACAGAGACGTGGTAGAGCCATGCTGCAGATATATTAGTAGTATAGTTGTTGCACAAATGGGTCGGCTCGACCGGGGAAGGACCACGCTCTCACAGAATACCAGCGTAAAATAACAGTTTAACACACCTATGTTTCGTATGGTGAGTGTAGAGAACCGGAGACCCTTTTTACTGGAAACGAGGCATTCCATCTTAGTCCTCACGGGTGACAACGCATCTGCATTTTGATTCTTTATTGAGTATAGATGTAGATGTCTATGGGTCACAGCAACCACTTACCATCAGGTGGACTGTGTGCTCGTTTGCCACCCTATCCTATAAAAAAAAGAGGCGCTGACGCCCGATTAAAATACGGCGCCCGACACCCGACACCCGACAAGTGGGAACGAGGTGTAACCTTAATTTGTAACCGTAACCATATTGTTTTGAGGCAATTGTGGGCAGAAATTACATTAATTCCTTCCTCCTTCTACCATCGGACAACTAGACCCTCGGCAAGTCTCCAGGCCTATGTTGTCAACATTCCACGCGTTCAAACTAAACAGTTAGTGTTTTATAGCATAAAACACAACATCTTACAAAGAACACTTTCTATGATCACAAACATAAAAGAATTACTATTCCCTGGTCCTTTTTCTTAAACTTTCAATTTAAAGTTAAAAAAGTAAAGTAGGTACCGTTAAAAGCACAGGTCTGCTCGCATTTTTAAGAGAGTTTTGGAACAAGAAAGGATCTTCCGTGCTGCCCCAACGGACCTTCTCGAAATATTTTTAAGTTCTTAGACTGTTTCCTCATGATGTTTTCTGCCGAGCACGTGGCAAATCAACACAATAATATTACAAACTCATCTCTTTTTTTCTCACTCATATAACATTCAGCAAAAATGCACTTTATGAATTGCTCGTTTCGTAACAAGTAAGAACATTTTTCACTGTAATCGAAGTCAATTATTCACAGCGAACATAGTGTACGTTCGGCACGCAGCAGTCTATTATCATTAAATTCATCGATCACTATCATTTCGCTCTTGTTCCGCGATTTTTACCTGAATGCGCGATGATTTAAAAAAATTATTTTCACTATTTGCGCATTTCATAAAGATACTACTAGAAATCCAGTAGACTACTGTTAGGAGAGGTTATTATATTTTTAAAATTATCTCGTTTGTCTAGTGATCGAAGATGTGACTGCTGATAATATGGTACCGGGTTTGAATCCCAGGTTGGGCTATGTTCAATTATTAAATTCTCTATCAAAAACTTTTCAGTAATAGCCCGGAGTTAGGATGTAAGCGGTGTTTCATCTCCGTGCCTCAGAAAGTACGTAAAGCCGTTGGTCCTGCACCTGATAGTGTTGTTTGCCGTCCCATTGGACTATAAGCGTGAGGGAATAGATAGTGCACCTGTGCTTGCATACTCACTCATCGTATACTATTATAATCCTGTCATGTGCAGATGGTTAGTCTTCGTTTACTGGCCGCCGTGACCGATATTCGTTCAGGAGGGAATTACTTATATTTAAATATCAAAGATATTCTAAATAAACGATTAAATTATTAAATAAACGTTCGTCGTGTAATAAAGGAGTAAGAGAATTATCACTCTATTTTTATTTTTTATCAAGGAAAAACTCAAAAAGTCTATTTAAAGATGTCGGTATACCATCGTCTTTCGTAATCCGTGGAGCAAAGGAGTAGAATAATTTGTCAGCGTCTGTCTTTCCGCCCGAATACAATCTGGGCGTCTTTAAGCCAAGCTTTTGTTACACTAAGACAGTGCGATTTACCATCTAGGGAGATACCCTAGATGGTAAATATTACAGATAGATATCTGGTGATATCTATCACCAGGTGGGATTGTGGTCAAGCACTGGCTTATAATATGTAAAAAAAAAACATCTGGTATATGTCAGATGTA
This sequence comes from Parnassius orleans, assembly GCA_029286625.1. NCBI lineage: Eukaryota > Metazoa > Arthropoda > Insecta > Lepidoptera > Papilionidae > Parnassius > Parnassius orleans. Next base: position 3,581,247 of record JAGSMP010000137.1, read on the forward strand.
AAATACTCAGACGGAGAGCAGAATGAAAAGTACGATATATCTGGTATAGCATTAATACTCACTAATCCGCCTAACAACGTTGCGACTAAAGCAAATATTTTCTAAAATGAAGAGGCTAATGTCTTATATACTAGGCTAAGTACACAGTTTAAAGAGCTTTAAACTGTGCTTAATAGGCAACAAATTTTCTGCGTGCTGAGCACATTCCACTTAATTATATAGATACAGAAGTTGAGGCGTTCATATAGATTGAATAAATAGAATGTAAATGTATTCATTTCTATATTGGCGGCTGCTACGTCAGACTTTGCACAAGCATTATTTAATTGTAATTATTATAGTTCTTTTTCTTTTGTATTGGTCTGTAATCATATCCCATGAATGACCCTAAATACAATTGAAATAAAAAACTGGAGAGACTCGTGTTTATTTAATTTCTAGTTTTCCTTGTCAAATTGAGCAAAACGAAACTTATATGGAATCACCTCGACATCTGTCTGTCACGGGGGTAATATACAAATACAGACGTGAAATTAAAAATTAAAATTTTCGACTTAGAGGTTCGATTTGGTTATAAGGAGACATAATAAACACAGCTGTAAAAATTTACTTTAAAAATAATCCAAAACAGCTTTCTCTAAATATGTATCACCAAAAGTTTACAGCTCAGAAAAATCTTGTGGTTTTCGATAGTCGGCGATTCAACCATCTCGTTTCCGTCAGACGTGAAATAGCAGATACAAGGGTGTGAGACGTCTGATACTTCGATTGTCAAACCGTCTTTTTTTTGAACTAACATTTCTTTAGAATCGTTGTGATTTGAAACTCGATGAAACGAAAAGCGACACTAAAAAGTGACAAACATGTACATCTATTTGATTTAGCTTGCGAGAAAATTATTGAAAAGATAGATAATACAGTATACTGTGTTTTTCTTTAGGTTTCACTTCTACCACGTGTACGTGCGCACATATTTTTAGGGTTCCGTAGTTACACAACAAGGAACCCTTATAGTTTCGCCATGTCCGTCCGTCCGTCCGTCTGTCCGCGGTTTTGCTCAGAGAACTTAGGTGCTTTAAATCACACAGATATTAATCGCGCGTAGAAAAGTGCGAAATAAAATCTTAAAAAAAAAACATTTGTATTTCAGATACTTCTTAAACAAGTAAATGGAGTATGATTTTTTTTATCCGTCTATTCCATCATGTGGTTGGATAGGTCTTTCAAAAACACTGGGGGTGTGCAACAACATCTTTTCGATTCAGGGGTCCGTTTGCGAAATATTTCGCTTTTAAGTGGTATTTTTCATTAGGGTCATGTGTCCCCTCCCCTCCTCTACCAACTAAACCGCTGTTTTTGGAAATGTGAAGAGTAAACACAATAGTAGTATATATAATGAAATTAAAAGAAAAACTATCACAGCTAAGTAGAATTAGGAAGTTAGTCGACCAACTTAAAAAATGCACTTGGATTAGTAAAAATTTTGTTATAACTCTATAGAAAATTACCTAAAACTAGCTGCATTATAACTTTGTAATGTTATTGTAAACTGTTAAAAATAAAAAAAATTATGAAGAAAACGACTTATATGCATTACTACTATAGCTTTACTTTTCATTTGCGGGGTAGGCAGGGAGGATCTTTTTTACGTAATACTTTCAATTATTTTTAGTTGGTTGTTATTGTAGGCCTCATTCAAAGTATTCATACAATCATATAGCCTCATACAGTTTCATTTGTCACACTCTTGGTTTACGCGGGCGACCACAGGATAATTTAGGGCTGCGGTAGTTTACGTGAAGGTTCGTTATGGTCATATATGTAGGGTAGTGGTGGTTTACGTGAAGGTTCGTTACGGTCATATATGTAGGGTAGTGGTGGTTTACGTGAAGGTTCGTTACGGTCATATACAGTGTCTGGTCACGACCTAGCGATAATTTAAGGTTACAAAATATACCTAATTTCATCGACGAAAACACCCATATATGGGGTCTACCCCCTCCTGTCGGAATGGCCGCCATTTAATTTTTTTATTCTTGTAGATACCTCTGCCAAAGATGCAGATTTCTCTGGACAGAAAGGTCCTACAGATGTAAAAAATGTTATTTAAAAGGTAAAATAGCATCTATCAAATAAAAATAAACATCATGGAAAGTTTTCCTACAAAATATCTTAAAACATTTACAATGCTAATTTAAGTTAAAAAATTGACTATTTTTTTATTTTTCTTAACATACTTCAAAAACTAGCACATTCATACTAAATTTTTAATACTGTCCTAATACTTAAGGATATTACTTACAAATTGACATTAAAATTATTGTTCTTAATTGCATAACTCGAGAGTTAGGCTGTTTGAATATGACCCTTTTCGACGGTCCCAAACCCATGTAGAGCTACCTGCTACATTGAATAGGGTTTATGTGACAAGGACGAAAAATGATTTGTATTATTGTTAGGGCGGTGAATAAGTAGGACAAAAAATCATGTTTGACCAGCTCAGGTATCGAAGATAAATGTTTGTTAGATCAGTTGTCCTCCGCTCTGAGTTGCGATCGCTACTATTCCGTTCCGTTTTGTGAGCTATTCCTTCACCGAGATATTCTGCTGAGTTTGTTGTAGTTTGCAGTGACTACGTACTTTTCGGATAAAAACATGTCTAACTATTCGTCTCATCACATAGCTGACATGCATTTCGTGTATGGCAGATGTAATGGAAGCGCTGCTGCCGCCGTACGAATGTATCGTCAGAGGTATCCCGACCGGCCTACACCCAGTCGACAAACTTTTGTTGACATTCACTTAAAATTGTCGCAATATGGCATCCAAAGGCCGCCAAATGAACGCTCCCGCATAGTGTCAGTGCAAGCAGAAGAAGTTCTTCAACTTATTTACCGAGATCCCAGGCTCAGTGTAAGGCGAATAGCAATGATGCTGCATTTGTCAAAATGGGTTGTGTGGAAAATTTTAAAACGCGAAGGCATGCATCCGTACCATTTTCGTCGCGTGCAAGATATTCGAGAGCCAGACTATGCTGTGCGAGCCACTTTTGCTCGTGGTTCAACGGTTGTGTGCGACGTCAACCGAGGTTTTGTAAAAAAATCATGTGGACCGATGAGGCGACATTTACAAGAGCTGGTATTATAAACCATAGAAACCAGCATTTATGGATGCAAGAAAATCCAAATGCAGTAAGGCCCAGTAAATTTCAACATGAATTTTCAGTAAATGTGTGGGCGGCTATGATTGACGACAAATTAATTGGACCAATTGAATTACCAAATACAATGAATGGCCCAAGATTTTTAGATTTTCTAAGGAACACATTTAGAGAAATCATGGAGGAATTACCAGTGATCAACCGAAGGCGCATGTGGCTACAGTTGGACGGTGCACCACCTCACTACGCACGTGCTGTGAGAGCTTTTCTTAATGAAAATTATTCACCATGGATAGGACGTGGTGGAACGGTAGCTTGGCCACCTCGCTCTCCGGATTTAACACCTCTGGATTATTTTTATGGGGATGGATGAAGCAAAGGGTTTATGCTACAGTCCCAAATAGCAGACAAGAACTGCTCGACAAAATAATGACGATTGCGGATGACATAAGATCCGACATAGTCTTAATATCAAGGGCCACACAACAAATGGCTGTAAGGTCAGTGGCCTGTCTACAGAATAAGGTGGACATTTTGAACAATTATTAAATTAATAATAATACTTAATGCCATTAAAAGTTTCTTAAAAGTTATAGTGTATTTTATTTAATCCATTATCGAAAATTAATAGCGCTTAATGAGGCTCTACATACATAACCCTCGCAAAGGGTCATATTCAAACAGCCCTAACCCTCGAGTTATGCAATTAAGAACAATAATTTTAATGTCAATTTGTAAGTAATATCCTTAAGTATTAGGACAGTATTAAAAAATTTAGTATCAATGTGCTAGTTTTTGAAGTATGTTAAGAAAAATAAAAAAATTGTCAATTTTTTACTTAAATTAGCATTGTAAATGTTTTAAGATATTTTGTAGGGAAAACTTTCCATGATGTTTATTTTTATTTGATAGATGCTATTTTTACCTTTTAAATAACATTTTTTTTACATCTGTAGGACCTTTCTGTCCAGAGAAATCTACATCTTTTGGCAGAGGTATCTACAAGAATTAAAAAATTAAATGGCGGCCATTCCGACAGGAGGGGGTAGACCCCATATATGGGTGTTTTCGTCGATGAAATTAGGTATATTTTGTAACCTTAAATTATCGCTAGGTCGTGACCAGACACACTGTATGTAGGGTAGTGGTGGTTTACGTGAAGGTTCGTTACGGTCATATATGTCTATCTTAGTGTTGCACTGTCGGGAATATATAGATAGATAGTCAACTATGATCATCTTTGTACTTTACTTGGCATGTGTATGATTTGATGTAAATTGTATTATTTTCAAAATTGAAAAGTTTTTTTAATCTTTTTTGAATACCATTCCCTATAAGTCTGATTTGAAAACTTCCTATTTGGATCCATTTTAGTCGTTATAGCGGTCAAACCGCGAACTCACTTATGCTCATTACCAAGAAAGCCCACGTATTGTGACGAGCAACTACGGAACCCTGCCTCTACATTGTGCATGGCCCGACACGCACTTGGCCAGTTTTTATATTTTGTTTTACATGGGGAAATGCCTACGCATACCCCCCTAGCGGGGGCAAAGACAAACAACTTTAAACAAATTGAAGGTAACAACTAGAATGTCGTATTAATAGCATATTAAAATCTTCAGGCCATTTTTTTCACCCTTAGGAATGGAATTTTATCTTATAATAGCTGTGCCCGCGACTTCGAACGCATTGTTTTTAGTAATTTACTTTGATTATATACCTGTCATAATCAAAGGTAATTTATTTCCATTCTTCCCTATTTGCATCGGATTTTGTTCACCAATGCATGGGTTTTAATTTTTTGCGCGGAACCCTAATTCTTTTTCTAAAATAAAAGTTATATAAAATAAGAATCATTTAAAACGGTTTAGCCGTTTCCGAGAAATTGGTGAACTTACATAAAAAAATTTTAGTTATCGAAATGAAGCACTGGTTTATAATAAGAAAAAAAAACTTACTGTCTATAGCGTTAGGGTCTATGTTCGTATAGCATGTGACTCGGAAAAGACATTAAGTGTTTATGTTATGACCGTTTACTTGAGACTAAAATGCACACTATGCTGTTAATGTCACCTTTCGACCTTGACCTTATGTATACATAAAACCGTCTTGGTTCATACATCATAAACATGAAAATAACTTGATTGAATGAGTTCATTTACAATTCATAATAGTATACACAGTTAGACAAACATAACCAGCTTAACACTTACCTGAATTACTAAATAGATAATAATAATAATAATATCTGGACCTGGCTCACGAGGTGACCGACATGTGGGGTGGACTGCCGACCGAAATTATACCTGTAGTCGTCTCTGCGAACGGGTTAATCCCAGTCAGCCTCTCGGGTCATCTGAGGCGATTGGGACTCCGTGATGGACCGCTCCAAGCTCAAATGCAGAAGGCGGTGCTCCTCGATACCGCCCGCATCGTCCGCCGGTTTCTCTCCCTTTCCCCCTAACCCTCGGCCGTTTGGTCTCCCCTGCCGAGAGTTTCCATCTGGTTGGGTTTTTATTTATTTATGTATTATTTATTTATTTATGTTAGTATATTAAATATATATTTATGTTTATTTATTATTTCCTTTCAAATATTTATTCAGCCCAACCAGATGAGAATACTATATAAATACCCCAAAATAATAATAATAATAAAGGCCCAGCAATCGGCACCCGCCACTGGTGGAGTACGCCGCATGCGATGGACAATACAAATGAACAGCAACGCATTGCGGGCGTATTTTAGGGCGAAAGGGGGAGAAGTTGGAGGTTTTGCGTACCGGGCTAGGATGCATCGACTTTTTGCTGAGCTTGAGCCATCTATAACTGTCACCGAGCAAAACCTGGCAGACCGAGTTCGGTATATCTTACGCTCAAACATATTTGATGGCGCTGAACTCGAACGGCTACGACGTGAGGCTGTTTCCTCATCGGATGAAAATACTACGACTGTGAATGCGGCGCCACAAGTTGCAGAGCAACCCGCACACGTGGATGCCGCCGTGAATCCCCCAGTTTTGGTTGATTCAGACGATGATGAAACAATCGCCCAGGAACTAGAACTAGAGCAAATGAGGAGTACATTGGAAGAGGCGATTGTGAAAACGCGCAGTACGCCTCTCGAAAATCGACCGCGACTTCCTCGCATAACCCTAAGCAAGCGGAATCGGGATGTCGTGACGGCCCTGAACCCATTTCTGGCAACCTATTTTGAAACCAGCCGGGACCTTTGCGATACGGACTCAATACTCTTTGGCGCCGCTTTGGCAGTTTGCCGCATTGTTGGTGCCAAACTTCCCACGTTTGGACGTGCTACCGGGCAAAGTAGCGCTATCCCAGCCTGGAGAAGAAGGATTGAGGACCGTATCGCAAAGGCAAGGGCCCTCATCGGGAGACTGATAAGCTTCAGGTCGGGCAATAATAGGCCGAGAATTGTGCGCACCGTCAGAATGGCGTTTGCTGGGACAAATGTCAGTTTGTACCAGCCGGATATAACGCAAAAACTGACGGAGCGCATAGACGACCTGAAGCAGAGAATCCTGCTTAGGGAAAGCGAATTCGGCGATATACCGAGAGGTAAAGACGGTTCAACCAGAATCGTCTCTTCCAGAGTGATCAGAAGAGGCTCTATGAGTCATTGGAGCGACCAATGGTACGTGGAACGGGCCCAGCACCGAATCAGGCCGACACTGTCGCATTCTGGCGCGGCCTGTGGTCAGAGCCCGTAAACCACAGCGAGCGCCCTTGGACGGAAGTTGTGGCGAGTCAGTGTGCGAGTGTTACGCCCATGGACCCCGTCATCATAACGCCGGATGACGTAGCTGAGGCGGTCCGTAGGGCCCCGAACTGGAAAAGTCCGGGACTCGACGGACTGCATCACTACTGGCTGAAGGGGTTCGTGGTGTGTCACGCTGTACTTGCCCGACAGTTTCAAGCGGCTCTCGACCAAAAGTCGCTCCCGAGCCTCTTCACTACTGGGATCACTCATTTGGTTCCTAAAGACCATGATTCCACAGACCCTAGCAAATACCGCCCCATTACGTGTCTACCCACCATATATAAGACACTGACATCCATTTTGAGTACGCGAATCATTCGTCACCTGGATTTAAATCAGGTTATGTCGCGCTCCAAATGGATGTCGAGTGAAGGTCGTGGAACCAAGAACCACTCCTCATTGACGCGGTCATTGGCAAAGTGGTTAAACGCAACCGTCGGAACTTCTCCGCCACCTGGATAGACTATAAAAAGGCATTCGACTCAGTGCCCCATACATGGCTAAAGAGGGTCCTCGAGCTGTACAAGATTGACTGTACAGTTAGAGACTTCCTCGGGCAGTGTATGGGGCAATGGAGTACAACCCTTTGTCATCTAGGCGAGCGGATGACGGATGCGGAAAGCCACATAAGGATAAGAAGGGGTATCTTCCAGGGCGATTGTTTGAGTCCAATCTGGTTTTGCCTCTCCCTGACCCCTCTCAGTACCTTACTGGAGGGTTCTGGGAGGGGATTTCAGCTTCGGAAAGGAGGTACAAAAGTGACCCACCTTTTCTATATGAATGATCTCAAATTATTCGCCTCCAGTCGCTCCCATCTTATGGAACTACTAAACATCACTTGTGATTAGAATGGAGCTTGGGACGGATAAGTGTGTGGTCCTCCATGTTGAAAGGGGAAGGGTTGCTAACTCTGAGGGCATAGACTTATCTATGCCCATCAACATAAGGACCCTTTCTGAGGCTGAAACATACCAATACCTGGGTATGTCACAGAACATCGGTATCGATGAGGCGGGTATGAAGCAGTCAGTTTGCGATGTGTTTTATGCACGCTTGACCAAAGTGCTTAACTGCCTTTTGTCCGATGTGAATAAGACACACGCATATAACGGTTGGGTCATGCCTGTTCTCATATATACCTTTGGCATACTTAGGTGGACTCAAACTGAACTTAACGCCCTGGATAGAAAAGTCCGCACTACTATGACGTCCCATAGGAAGCATCACCCGAGATCGTCGATTATGAGGCTGTACTTGCCGCGAAAACATGGTGGGCGTGGCTTTTTAAGCGCGCTTACTATGCATAATCGCGAAGTGTGCAGCCTCCGTAATTACTTTCTGACGAGATCGGAGGATCCATTCTATGGGGACGTCATTTCTTGTGATAAAGGACTTACCCCTCTATACTTAGCCAACGAGCAATGGCAATACCTGGCAGTACAGAGCATTTCCGACCGGGAGAACGTATGGAAGGAGAAGGAGCTCCACGGGAGGTTCTACAAGGCTCTACATGTGCCTTTCGTCGACACAGTTGCCTCCCTCCACTGGCTACGTTTTGGTGACCTCTTTGGGGAAACTGAGGGTTTTGTCTGTGCGATACAGGATCAGGTTATTAAGACCAAAAACTATCGGAGATACATCCTAAGGGATGGCACCGTCGACATCTGTCGAGCTTGTCGCCATCCCGGTGAGTCACTTAGGCATGTCATCTCCGGTTGTTCGGTGCTTTCTAACTCTGAGTACTTGCACAGGCACAACTTAGTAGCCAGAATTCTACACCAGGAGCTTGCTCTGAAATACGGTCTCGTGGACCGGAAATTGCCATATTACAAATACTTGCCGGAAGCCGTGCTCGAAAATGACCGCGCCAGGCTCTACTGGGACCGGGCCATCATCACAGACAGGACTATTCTTGCGAATAAGCCTGATATTGTGCTGATGGACCGGGCACAGTCAAGGATATTTTTGGTCGACATTACCATTCCGTATGACGAGAACCTCGTGAAAGCCGAAACAGATAAGCGAACAAAATATCTGGACCTGGCTCACGAGGTGACCGACATGGTGGGTTATTTCCGGTTGTTCACAGCTATCGAATGGTGAGTATTTGCACAGACATAACCAAGTAGCTAGAATAATACACCAGCAGCTTGCCATTAAATTTGGTTTTACTCAACAGGACGTTCCATATTATAAGTATGAACCAAAGCCAGTCCTTGAAAATAGAAGTGTCACGTTGTACTGGGATCGGTCAATTATCACAGACAGGTTTATAGTGGCAAATAAACCTGACATTGTGGTGGTAGACCGAACTACACGCAAGGCAATAATAATAGATATCAGTGTTCCTCATGACGAGAATCTCGTGAAAGCAGAGAATGAAAAAAAAAAATATATCGACTTAGCTCATGAGATTGTCGCTATGTGGGACGTTGATTCTACTATTATTGTACCAATAGTTGTATCAGTCAATGGGCTTATCGGTAAAAATATGGACGATTATCTGTCCAAGTTAGGTTTGGGCAAGTGGCTGAAGGGATTGATTCAAAAATCGGCCTTATTAAATACAGCTCGAATAGTAAGAAGGTTTCCTATCTTTGGATGCCTAACTTCACCGATGGCTTAGGATTCCTCGCCGCGGTGGATAATAGACGAAATAATAATATTATTTATATAGATTGTATTTATATTTATAATATTATAATTTTGTGACAATATATGTGATAATGTAATAATAATAATAAAATTTATTTCAGTAAAAAGATTTGGTTTACAATCATAAGTTTTAAAACAAATCATTAGTGGCCGGAGTCTCCTTTTAAGCAAATAATGCCTGTAGCAGGTGACTCCGCTCTTGCATATCTATATCTATATATTATTTATATACTTATTAAATATGTATTACAAAGAATAACTTACAGACTAAAAGGCAGTATTTACAATTTTTTCCCTCTGTTTATGATATATATGCATGCATGCGTGTGCGTTTTTAATTGATGCTAACGGGTATCAACGTCGGTTTTCTAGCATACTGGGAAATTTAAAGCCAGTACTTATCCCCTTGCGCTGCCACGGATAAAATATCGACTCTTTTATATTTTGAATGCCGTGTAATGGCGGTGTAAAAATATCTATCTTTGGTGGACTGTGTTATATAGTTTAATCAGCTATGTAGGAACATACTATAAACAAATATACTATTCTTTTTTTCGAATCTTAATGTGTAAATTACAAATTTTATATTGTAATAACTTCACTTAATTGACATAATGTAATACTTATTGTGTGTATATAAATAAAGTTAAGTTTTACAAGTAAATATAAAATATCTGAATTAGTTGATCACTATCTGCAAGACCCTTTTTTTAATTATTCCTCAGGTTTGATAGGAAGTAAAATAAGTTTTGTAAGGGGTCGCTTCATCACAACATTTACTTTGCAACTTAAAGAAACAACGTGAACCAATGTGTCTGAACCTGGGTGTAAGGTGATTATTTTTCCTAAAAGCCACTTACTTACACTTCTTCTTCTTTTATTATAACTATATCCTAAATGGATGGGGATCGTACAACCCTTTGCCACTTATATCTTTGTTTTAAGGTTTGTAAATTATCTGCTTGCCATCTTCTCCAAAAATCTTGAATTCTGTTTTGAATAAACTGCCACCGTGTCAACAGATCAACTTTTATTGGCATAATCGTTTTCAGGAAGACCAATTAGTGGCTCACCGATCAGAAAATGTCCTGGTATTAATGGGTCAAGAGTCTCTAGCGTAAGATCCATTTGACACAGAGATCGCGAATTGAGGCATGTTTAAATTTGAGCCAGTAATGTCGTCATTTCCTCGTGAGGCAACCTTGTTAAACCACTTACTCTACCAAGATGTTGTTTGGCGGACCTCCCATAAATCGCCGAAGTTCGGAGCCTTAGATGGTATAAAGTGCCATGTAGTGCCGTTGTTGGCTAAAAGTTCAGCTATTTCCTTAGCCATGTTGTTTTTACCAATTTCAAACATATGTTTCTGTTCCCTCGCAGCGCCTACAAAATTAGTGCCATTGTCACTTCACAAATGTAACAATGGCCTCCTCTAGCGACAAATCTTCGAAAAGCTGCAATAAATGCTTGCGAAGTAAGGTCGGTGACACATTCTAAATGTATTGTCTTTGTCGACATACACACGAAAAGACAAATGTAACCTTTTGAAGACTTATAACCTCGACCCTTTGATGTCCTTACTTGTATAGGACCCACATAATCCACGCCACTGCTGGAGAATGCACGAGATGGAGTAACCCTTGGCGCAGGTAATTGTCCCATGAGCTGTTGCTTCGTTTTAGCTTTGTCTCTTATGCATATTATACAGTTATGGATAAATCCTATTACAGCTGACTTTAGGTTGATAACCCAAAACTTGCGTCTTATAAAGGCCATCGTTTACAGTACGCCCCCGTGTAAGGTTTCTGCATGACCGTCGTTTATTATAAGTCTGGTAACATGTTGTTTTTCTGGCATGATAATTGGGTACTTAGTATTCGTCGATAAATACTCTGCATTATTCAATCGACCTGCAACCCTCAACAATCCATGCTCATCTAAGTAGGGTGTCAAATTGGCCAATGAGCTTCCACTTCGCACTCTTCCGTCCCTTTCTAAGCACTCTATCCCTTGTAAAATTTAACGCATCAAATGCCTATAAATTTGGGCTTAATAAAATTTAACGCATCTGGTTTCTATTAAATTCATTTCATCTACTGTTAAACAAATTCCTTTTTCCGTTTCTTTGGCAATAACCTTTTGCAGTATGCTAAAACTCTTTTCATTTTTAACAACAACTACTTTTCGTCTTTAAAATTTCTTCATTAGCCAAATCATACGTTTTAATTCCTCTTGTTGCTAGATCAGTCGGGTTGTCAGAAGATTGCACATAGTTACAGTGATTGTTGTCTAATACTCGTGTTATCTCAGCCACCCTTTTTGTTACGAATGTTCGCCATCGGCTTGGTTCCGATCGTAACCATGATAGAACTACCCTTGAGTGGGACCAAGCAAAAATTCTTTGTTTAGGGATGGACAATAGATTTACAACATCATTCATAAGTTCTGCTAGTAAAGTTGCAGCGCATAATTCCAATTTAGAAACAGATATTTGCTTCCAAGGTGCAACATTAGTTCTCGATGCAATTATCATTACATGTATTGACGCGTTGTTAATTACCTTGAGATAAACAACTGCAGCGTGTGCATTTACTGATGTATCCGCAAATCCATGTAGTTCTATGTCTTCTAAGTTTTGCGATGTTGTATTAAACCATCGTGGTAAAGTAATCTGTTGTAAATGAATCAGCTCTTTCCTATATCTTACCTATATCTCAATTCATCATCCCAACCTAAGTTACAGATCCATAATTTTTCTATTAATATTTTTGCTGATATGACTACTGGAGACAACCAACCATATGGGTCGAACAGGCGAGCCACATCGAAAGAACTGATCTCTTTGTTATAGGACCCTGTACTTCAGGTAAGTTTACAGTTAGTTTAAATTTATCATCTTTTCTATCCCATGTCAAACCTAAAATTTTTATAACCTTGTCTAGTTTTATATCGAATTTTTCCTTCATAGTGCATTGCCTCTCTTGTAAAAAATCTAATACTTCTTCACAATTGCTGGACCATTTTTGCATTTCGAATCCTAATATCATTCTAATTTCTTCGCTCATATTTTTCGTTTTTTCTATATTTTCATTCCAGACATTAAATCATCCACGTAAAAAGATTTTTTTTATTACAGATGCAGTGTAAGGATATTCTTCCGCTTCTTCCTTGGCTAGCTAATATAATGTTTTTACGGCAAGGTAAGGTACAGCAGCGGTGCCAAAGGTAACCGTCATTAGTTTGTAGCTTTTAACATCCTCGCTTTCTTCGTTTCGCCACACTATACGTTGTAAGTTTGCATGGTCTTCTGTTACCCTTAATTGCCTGTACATTTTGGTAAAACATTTATGTATTCTCCACCTGATGATTATACTACGAAGATCTGGTTGTGAAGCGGGTCCTATCATCATACAGTCATTTAATGAGTAACCACCGGTACCCTTTGCAGAAGCATCAAAGACTACTCTGATTTTTGTAGTATCTTTCTCTTCTCTGATAACCGGATGGTGCGCTAGGTAAACTGCACTTTCATGATTTTCATCTTTATCTTTCATCATGTGTCCCAACCGTAAGTATTCGTGTATTACTTCCTTATATGCTATTTTTAAACTTTCATGTTTTCTAAATCTTTTTATAGAGACTCCAGTCGAGTGATGGCCAGCTTATTCATCCTTATTGTATCTTCATAACTTTGTTTTAACGGTTACTACATATATTCTTGTTTCATCTCTTGTAGTTGCATTTTCTTCACATTTAGTTTCTTCTTTAGTTAATATTTTCTTGCTTCTATGCTCAATATCTATCTCCCAGAACTTCCTCAGTACATTATTGGTTTCATCATTCAAACGTGTGACATGTAAGCTTGTTATTTGCGGTAAACTACTTGCTGACTTGCTAACGTTTCCTGATAAAATCCACCCCAGGTTTATGTACTGGGCGACTAAGTCGCCCGGCTCCCTAATCAGACCTGGGCCAATTATTTTACGAAAAACATCAGCACGAGAAGAATGCTTATTCTATTCAACGTGTGAAAATGGGGATCAGCTAATTTCATAATATTAAGCTGAGGCCAACCACAAATTTTTACTTCCTTAACAGGTAACCTACGAGTCAATGATTTAAGCACATATGTTTTGATATTGACAGAAAAGTTTGATACACATTTTGACTTAACTACCAATTCTGCCGTGTGATTCCCCTCCTACACCAGAGACCACGCCATTGATGTTCTTCTTAAACCCAAGAAGTCGACAACTCGTGCGGTCACAAACGAAGCCTCTGATCCCTGATCAATAAGTGTACGGAAGACATGTGTTTGTCCCTTGATGTGTCTACAAATGCTATTGCCAATACAATCTTTTGACCAGGTTGTTCCTTAGACATATGCGCTGTTACCTTTATTTCCATCTCATCTTGTTGCTTTGAAGTAGTTCCTTCTGTTGTCATCCTTTCATTCGTCGTCAAATGCTTTCTATCATTATGTAATTAGGAGTGATGACGTTTTCTGCAAATTTTGCATGATATTGTGACATTTAAATACTGTGTGATTAGATATAAGACAATTAAAATATAAATTGTTACTCTGGACAAATTTATATCTTTCTACTGTAGGTTGCTTTTCAATTTTTTTACAGTTAAATATATAATGCTTCTCTTTACAGTAGCTGCACGGCACATTTTCACTATCAGCAGCATGAAAAGACTTTGAGTTAATAGTTTTAGTAATTTTCTTTGCAGGTTCCACCATCTCAAGTGTTCTAAATTTAGTTTCCAGGAACCCTTTTAACTGCTCGAATGAAGGTAAGTCGTCTGTACTATTCTTACCAATAAACTCCTCCCATTGCTTATGTGTAACAGTGTCCAATTTGGATACAATTACAAAATTTACTATTGCATCCCAATGTGATGTTGGCAAACCGAGATTTTTTTACGCATTAATACATAGATGTGTCCAAATGCTGCTTTGATAAGATTGCTGACTCATAAGGTAAGGTTATTTGACTAAAAATTAAAAAAAAATACAATTTGCTATGTATCTTTTGTTATCATAACGCCTTTTTAGTACGGACCAAGCTTCTGCATAATTCTCTCCCGTAATAGCAAATTCTCCTTATAATACTTCAGCATCTCCTTTTAAATTGCTCTTTAGATAATGCACCTTTTGAACGTCTTCAAGGGTATCGTTTTTATAAATAAGTGCTAAGAACAAATCATGAAACGATTGCCATTCGGTATAATCACCACTAAATATAGGTATTTTCAGTATCCGTATCTGGTTGCAACTTTTGTCAAGCATTTCGTAATTCTTCTTTATATGTATAATATAATTCCTCAAAATGATCATAAACTTCATAATCGAAATAATAACAGGACTTTCTTTCTTCCTTCGATGTTTCTTGTATGATTTTTTGATACAAACACTTAAAACCTTCCAAGAAACTTCTAAGGAATCTTATCTAGACGTTACATAACCTACTGTAATTCTTTCCTTTGGCACTTTTTAAAAATTTGCATAAGCCTTTTGTCATAACTATCACTTTGAATGTTCATTCGTTTTTCTGCAGAATCCATCTTCGTTAAAATGAATGTTTGTGTTACTTCTAAATATGAATGTTCTTAAATTTTGTAACGAGCCAATCAATTTAACCGAAAGTTAGGTGTTCGTGGGTATATAAGTAAAAATAGTTCAAATTTTTAAGCGTCCGAACGAAATAGTTTATCACAATCTTTGCTTATTTCTCTCACAAACTACTTTATAAATCACTACGTTTGTTAACTATATTGTTCAACACACTTCAATCGTTAATTGTTAATAAATGTTTTGACTTTTAATGTCTTTTTAACAAATCCGGATCGTTTGGACCATATGTCTTTAGGGTTAGGGTCTATGTTCGTATAGCATGTGACTCGGAAAAGAAACTACGTGTTTATGTTATGACCGTTTACTTGACACCTATCATTGACGGGTATATATAGAACCTTCTCGTTTTTTGAATTCGTTAAAATACCTATTTCCTTAAGGAAACATATATTCCACGTGTTAAAAATTAATGAAGGATTTATGCTGTATTGAGCTTTGGTATTGAGACAGCTTTGAAAAAAAAACACATTATACTTCTGACTTTGTCATCTTATCTATGTATCATAGATTTTTTATAATATATTCTAATAAAATATGAAGTTAATACCAGATGATTAACATAATGTATTGTAAACTTTATTTATAAAAAGACCTCACTAATTTAGTTTAGTATGACTAAAACTGCAGGCAACAATTTAAGGATATTTTATGTATTAAGTTTTAATAAAGTAGAGCCACGGTGCAGCTAAATTATAGCCACAGCCAGGATTTTAATAGCTTTACCGGAGAAAGACCACGCTCTCACAAATTACTAGCGTAAGATAGCAGCATAATGCTGCTGTGTTTAGTATGGTATGTTACAAGACCCAGCGACCAACTTTACTGGTAAAGTCATTTAACTCTGCCTGTGCTTTTTTGATGTAGCCGGTCCCAAGCCCGGATAAAAGAGGAGGCTTAGCTAAAAGTGACAAATGCAGCCGTAAAAAGAGTCAACGTCGAACCGTGGGCGGCGGTTAATTAACCCAAAACCAAGACTCACTCAAACATTTTTCTAGTGATCTTGGAGCGGCAATTCAGTGGCCGTGAGGGACAAAATCCCCTCTAAGAGACTGATGGTCCCGCCGGAGAGAGTGGGTTTATCCGGTGGACTAACACACCCACCTGCGCTAGGACCTGCGCAGTCGAGCGCCGTATGCGGGGATGAAGAAGTCCTGGAGGGTTGAGCCAATCGTCACTGGGGTATATAGTGGCGAGAGGCAATATGCCCTTTTTGGTCCGGATTTCAAGCCAAATGGTGACCCTATCTGCTAGCCACAGATAGGGAAATGGCCAAGCGCCCCATCAGAGGGTCTCAGGCGAGGGAAGTGGGGGCTGCCTTATTTCCTGAAAAGCGCTAGGTGGTGGTAAATGCCATGCTGACGGAGCAAGTGACAGTCATTTAGGCAGCAGGGATGGGCCTTTTAAGCCCTATCAGCCAGCGCTGTGAGTCAAATTCGCGTCCCTATATTCCCCCGGTAATCCTAACGCCTGAAATTTGTTTTGTTTTAAAATAGAGTTTTCCCAAAGGTGCGGGCTACATGTAGAGTGGGAAGCCGGGGGCAAATCAAATAAACTAAATCAATAATGGACGCTTTAAGGTCCAAAATAAAAGAAAGAGAGGTATCAGACAGCAGAGAGCACCAACAAACAAGGAGGAACCGCCAGTAAAATGGCGGTTCCACAGAACACGTCATCCAGCGTAGGTGGCCCTATCAAAGGACATTCCGCACTGGAGGCTCCTAAAACCAGTTCCTCAGAGCTAGACGCGGATAAGGAATAAGGGACCGCGAGTAGCAATACTCCTGCGGAGCCCCTTACAACGGACGAACTGTTCTCAGCCACCTGGCAATTGGTGAGCCGCAAAGGTAAAGGCAAGGCACCCAAAAAGGTGACTAGCCGACCCGACGGTCCATCAAGTGGGTCTATCTCGCAAAGGAGCGGAAAAAAGTGAAGAAGAAGAACAGGAAGCAGAGAGAGAAAGCCCGTACAGAAAGGGCGGAGCTGGCTGCTCCCAAAATTAATATCAAGGAGGCTGGGCAAGTTGCTGTTCCTGTGGTGCTTGGAGCTGGATCCAGTAGCCGTACTGAAACTGCAAAGGATAACAATCCAGCCCAAGTGGAAGGCGCGGCTGCAGGGACTAATTCCAAGATATCCTCCAGGAAGCAGAAAGCGTCCTGGTAAGAAAGGAAGAACAGCTAAAAGGAGGCTCGACGAGACCACCTCACCGAGAAGCGAGCATAAAAGGGTGAGACTCGAACAGCAATTCAAGCCTGCAAAGACCAGACACCTTCCTTTGTGATGTGACAGTATAAGTCACATCACAAAGGAAGTAGCTGACGACATCTTCGTATGTATCCAGAGGAAGATGATTAGTGTGGCTTGGAGTAGCCAAGACCCTGATGCGTCGCACCCAGTCCTCAGAGACAAACCCGTTAACACGGAGGGTGTCCTAAAGCTGTGGTGCGACGACCAGAAGGCTTTGGATTGGTTGAATGGGAAC
Organism: Parnassius orleans; assembly: GCA_029286625.1. Classification (NCBI taxonomy): domain Eukaryota; kingdom Metazoa; phylum Arthropoda; class Insecta; order Lepidoptera; family Papilionidae; genus Parnassius; species Parnassius orleans. The sequence goes on from JAGSMP010000137.1 coordinate 3,598,965, forward strand.
ATCGCCACCCTTGACCTTAAATCCAACATCTCGCTGGTCATCAAGAAACAGTCGGAGATACAACAAAGGGTTAAATTTGGTATCCTCATCCCAGACGCCCAGGGGACCTGGAAAGACTCACGCGACATTGGTCGTGTGCTGGCGCACCAGAACCGCTGGGTAAATATAAAAGATTGACTGTTGCTCAAGGCCGACGAACAGACGGATGGGTGGTTCCTCGTTGTTTCAACTCCGACTCGGTGGCTGACGATGAGACCCGAGATCAGCTGGCAGGCTTATTTTTAGGCGGGGACGGAAAGGACGCCATAAATGATGGCGTGCCCTTCGTAAAATCAATGGCCTAAACAACCTAAAAGGTAAATTATTCTACAACTCTGAGCACGACAAGCCCAGAGCGTGTATCTACACTACTAAAGATATCTGTGCACAACCATTCACAGATTTCTGTGCCAGATACATGTATGCCGTATCATTAGAAAACACACAGGAGAGAAGAATAGTCCTCGCTTCGGTCTACATGCCGGAGGAAGACACACCTCCCCTCGTAAGGCTAGTGAATTTCTGCGAGAGAACTGGACTAGAGGTTGTGATCGGGGCGGACTCCAACGCGCATCATCCCCTCTGGGGAATGGAAAACCCAATGAACGAGGTAAGATGTTAATTGAATATCTTTTAGCACTAACCTAACCATTTTAAATACAGGTGCCGAATCAACCTTCATAAACAAACGTTGTCGAACAATAATTGACCTTACACTTGCAACAGAAAGAGCAGCTAAACTAATCACGGAATGGCATGTGTCGACAGAGGATTCATGCTCAGAACATAGATGGATCAGTTTAGTACTACAAATCGATATCCCCACTACATCACCATGGAGAAATCCCCGCAAGACGGATAAAACAAAATACCTTAATAGGCTGACGTCTTCGCTCACGGGTTTTGAGGGGACAAACACTATAGCAGATCAGTTGCTCTTAGAAGACCAGGTAGCAGCTGTTATTAAAGCCATGATGGACAGCTACCATGAGTCATCTCCAGAAATTACTCCACCAAGGCATGCTGAGGAAAAGCAACCGTGGGGTAAAGAACTAGATAGAAAACGTAAGAAGGTAAGAAAAGCCTAAATAGGGCCATGAATACCTCAATGGATGAAGCCTGGCTACTATACCAGAAAGCTAAGTCTGAGTACAATAAATGTGTAATAGTGGTGAATGGGTCCACTATTAACAGACTCCGAGTGGTCTAGGAGCGGAGGAATGAAACTATTTTTCTTGATATGCCTTACTATGTGCAGGCGAATGAAGGTGTTTATTTAGTGAACCCTGCCTATATTTATATGCCCGGCTACATCCTTAGTTAACCAATAGTAATATCTTTTATTTACTTAGCCAATTAGAATTTATACATTTTGACCAATGAAGATTAATCAATAAAATATTATGTACAACTATCATATGTCGCGCTCCATTTGCCGGTGTAAAACTCGTAGATAGCTTCTCGTAGCTGCGTTGCTGGACGGGGCTATAAAAGTGATGCAGACCGACGCGCGTGCGTAATCGGCGAGCGGCGGCTGCGTTGGACACATCTCCGGAACAGCAAGAAGAAGCGAAGCTGCGGCGTTGAAGAAACGGCTCGAAAATGGTCGACGGATGCATGAAGATAACCGGCGTGTGAAGACGATGCGGCGCTGATGATATTTGCGGCCGTTTCTTGTTTCTATATAAGAAAGTTAAATATATACGTCGAATTAAATCGCATCGATATGCAGCCCGCAGTATCTCAGTAGCCGGGGTAATTTGTAAATAAATGTTTTCTTCAGACCTTCACCTTCTGCGTTATGGTAGCAGCAGGGTAACATTATTTACTACCGTTTTGGGTTGATTAGCCTGGCTGCTACAAATGTATCAGATATCGACGCTCGACAGGGTGACGTAAATTCTGTGGTAACATAGAAACCTGTGAACAAGCGAATCGGATAAGGAAAATCCTAGCTAAACAGAACACGCCGGGATTCATCTCTTTAGAGAAACCTGCAGGATCTGACGGCATATTCCCGGCAATCCTATAGTGGAAGGGGGGGGGGGGTAAAGACTTAATAGTCAGACTTATTGCCATAATGAGAGCATGTCTGGCTTTTAAATATGTTCCTAGGGGATGGAGGGAAGTGAAAGTTACATTCATACTCCAGGTAAGAGCGACTATATAGACCCATTAGCCTCACATCCTTTTTCCTAAAGACGATGGAGAGGATGTATGAAAGGGAATTAAGGGGGTTGGCGCTAATAATCTTACCGTTACACGAAAAGCAACACGCCTACGGCTTAGGTAAATCGACAGAATCGGCACTTCACCAGGTAATAACAAAGATTTAATAGGCCATCCAAAACAAAGTAATATGTCTAGATTCCTTCATAGATGTAGAAGGTGCTTTTGACAGAACGAACTTCTCCAGCATAAAATTTGCACTAAGTAAACATAAAGTTGAACCGGCACTGATTGACTGGATAGTACTGAGCATGTACACGAACAATAAAGATTGCTGGTGAATCTCAAACAATCCAGATCAAGAAAGGCTGCCCGCAGGGTGGGTCTCTCCTGTGGAATATGGTCATTAATGAACTCATCAGCAAATTAAATGCCAATCACTTCTACACAATAGGTTATGCAGATGACCTGACAATATTAGTCTCTGGAAAGACAGCAAGCATGATGTGCGACTTGAGCCAAGCGGTTCTCCGTATAGTGGAGAGGTGGTGCACGGAATATGACTTAACCGCTAACCCAAATAAAACGGTTCTAGCAATGTTCACACAAAAACGAATGCTGAATAACTATCACCTCTCAAGTCTTTTCAGCACAAAACTCCAGCTATCCACTGAGATAAAATATTTAGGTCTGACCTTGGACAATAAGCTGAACTGGAATAAACACAGAAAACAAAATCAACAAGTTTAGTATAACTTTCTGGCAATGCAAAAACATGATTGGTAAACGATGGGGTCTGACGCCAAAAATTATACTGTCGCTATACAAAATCGTGATTCAGCCCATGATCACATACGGTAATCTGGTATGGTGGACCAAAACAAATGAATCCACCACCATTAAGAAGCTTCAGCGTTTACAAAGACTGGTATATATGGCAGCCACGGGCAGCATAAGAACTACACCAACAGCAGCCTTAGACGCTATGCTGGAGCTAACCTCGCTTCATCTACACATACAACAAGAAGCGACTTTAGCTGCTATTCGACTCAAGACCCTAAATCTATGGACTAAGAGTAGAGTCCCTCTTACAGGTATAATTTATAGAATTTACTCCAAAATTCCTATCTTACAAGCCAAATACGATAAGATCCCTAAACAATTTGTGTTTGATAAGAAATAAAAGATACAATTAAATTAAACTAACCAGCCGGAGCATTTAAACCCAAAAAAACTCAGAATTTTCACGGATTTCAAAACAAATGAAATTTTCTCGGAAGATCTCAATATCCACATATGTACACCGCTAGGTACCGACAACACAGTCTCTCAGGCATAATGTATGGGTATCATCCAAGCGGCCATAGCAATAGATGCTCGGAAGGTAAAAGACTGCTCCATCAGAATACTGACCGACAGCATAGCGGTACTACAAGCTCTGAGTTGCAATGTGATAAACTCGGGGCTAATATATGAATGCCATCAACGACTAAATAAGGTATGTAAACATAACAATGTGACTATGCAATGGATAAAGGGACACAGTGGATCCAGGGGCAACGATGCAGCATACGAATTGCTCAGAAGAGGATCGGCTCTGACCACTATAGGGCCGGAACCAATCATACCAATCCCCTTTGGTAACGTTCGTTCACTGGTACGTAGAAACTTCACTAATCAATACGCTCAGCTTTGGAAAAATTTAGTAGACTGTAGAAAAGCTAGGGAGGCCCTGCCTGAAATAAACAGTCGTTTAACCAAGGTTCTAATGGGATTGAATAAGCTACAGATCAGATTTGTAACAAGTGCTATCACAGGACATGGCTCCTTTAACAAACATTTATTTACCATAGGTGTTACAGATAGTCCCCTCAGCAGGACATGTATGAAGGTGGAGGAAGAAACGGTGGCCCACGTGTTGCTGACATGTCCGGAGGTCGCTGCATATAGGGCTAAACATCTCGGCATGCCGGGATCCTTCCCCGAAGTTGCTCGCAACATCAAAGGACTGTTGAACTTCTTCGGGAGATTTCATGTCTGGAATAATTACATTATTCCTGCCCACACGCAAAATACGCGCTTAGACGTGAAGTTGCGGAAACAGCCCGTCGTTATCTATCTATCTAACGTCATTGTATTTTGACTCTCAGGGATCACAACACATCTGCTTTTGATTTCTTAATGGTCTATGGCACACCCACTTATCCACAGCATCCATTTACTATATAGGTAGAGTGTGTTATCACCCTTGTTTTTTAACAAAAATAGAAATTAAATATCGTCTTCATTTTTCAAAGGCCAAAGAAAGTCCTCTGTATATTATTATGTTAATACTACCTATTTATTAAGGATAATAACTGATGACGGTAAAATGCTTTTTCAACAAATTCTAACAACCAGAGACCAGTTGACCAGTTAGACCATTTATGAAATCAAAGCAGGCAATATACCGGAAGACGACTTTCGAAATATTGAGCTTAAAATTGATTATACCTTAATTCCAGGGTTATTAATTTTTTTGAAGGACCGTGCGAAAGCTTCAAAGTCAGATAAGGCCAATAAATAATTCATAATGCGTGTGGAACCTGCAAGAAGGTGTCATATCATATCATTTATTAATGTACTCAGTGTCAGTACCGTCTTGTTTTCTACTTTACCTTCATCTAAATCCATTGCTACATATCAGAATTTTCAAAATGAAACAGCTGGCACACAGCTACATCCTTAAAAGGTTACCCCATACGCACTTCACTACGTAATTTTGTATTAAATCAGATGTAGACCAAACCAGTTAACTTTAAAGTTTGAAGGTGCACTTTAATAAATTTATACCTTGTGGAGCCATGCTGCAGCAATATTATCGTTGAGAGTGCGAATGAGTCGGGGAACTACTATGCTCTCACAGAATATCTGCGTAAAATAGTGGCTTAATGTTGCTGTGCTTCGTATGATGGGTGTAGAAAACCGGTGAACTTTTTGCTGGAAACAAGACAATCTATCTTAGTCTTTAGGGTTGACAATGCATCTGCATAGTAGATGCTTATAGACCACAGCATCTACTTACCATAACGTGGACTGTGTGCGTTTGTCACCCTTATTCTATAAAAATTTAATGCAAAATATTAAATAATAATAATAATAAACATGGCCCCTAGTTCCCGGCAGGCTCAGTAGCCAAGCCGACTATGACGGAAGCCGAAATGGCGCTGAGTCTCGGGGCGCATACAATCTCCAGGCGAGGAAGATTTTGCGTCAAACGACCCAAGCGAGAACCTCGGACATCGATACACTTAGCGATAATGGAAGTCTAAGCTCCCTCGAGAAAATTCGAGGCATTAGCCGATAAACCTGTAACCGTCACGAGAGGAAAACGCCGCAAATGGACTGAAGATATGAATAAATTCATAGTACGCGGTTACCTTACTATTACAAATTTAGAAAAATGTAGACAAAGATACCTAGATTCTTTATATGAATAATTTTCTCAGAAATTCCCAAATATGACAGTGTCTAAGCAAAGGATAGGAGACTAAATGAGGGCGGTAATGCGAAATAAGATGTTATCTGATGAAGTAATTGAGCAGATTAAAAAAGAAGTTAAAGAGAGCCTTAATACATTACCAACCTCCCAAGCACCAATAGTTGAAAATACTCAACAAAAACACCAATCACGAACTCAAAGAATGAGATGGACTACAGAACATAATGAATATATCATGAGATCATATTTTAAAATCACACAGTTTGGAAATAGCTTAACCTCATACAGACCATCATTGCATCAAGCCTTCATTGAAAACTTCCCTCACCTCTCACATAGAACAGAGGATAGCGGACCAGAGGACGTTAATAGTTTCAAATAGATATATTACGGAAGATAGATTGAATCAAATAAGAAAAGAAGTTGCTAATAACTTACGTGAAACGCAACCACAAAGGGGACCTACGGTGTCGACCGAAGAATTATTTAGTACACCTAACACCGTTACAGCTCATAATGATATATCCTACACAGAAATAACTAATACTAAAATTACAAGCATTCTTAGACAAACATACACAAATACCGATAATCACAGCATAAATTTAGTCAATGGGAATGAAAGAAACGAAGAAATTGACAACATTTTTACCCAAACATTAAAACATTATCAAAATACACACCCTCCAGAACGAAATTCTATTCCTAAATAAACATGTTCAAAGAAATTAGCTAATATAGTTCATTATATAAATACAAGCATTCTACCAACACACGTACTGCTAAAGCTAATGGAGCTAACATAAATATCCCACTAACAGAATCACACCGACGTCCACTACACCAAACTAACAAAAAACCAAAATGGCAAATTAGACTTGAAAACAAGGTAGAACACTTAAGAGCAAATATAGGTAGATTGACACATTATTTAAACGGAAAAAGAAGCAATAAATTAAATAGACACATTAAGAATATCCTAATCAATTACAGAATTCATACAACTCATGAGTTATCAAACACACAACTAACGTATTTCCTAGACATATTTAAACAGAAATTACCACTTACGAGCAGTCGTTTAAAGCGACAAAAATCTTTTACACTTCGCAAAATATAAAACATACAGTTCACCATGAATGAAAAGAAGTTTTACAGAAATCTTAAGCTGTCCACTAATAACCAAGGGAATTTTGAAAAAAATACTTCTTCAATACAACCAACACATTTTCATAAATTCTGGTCAAATATATGGCACACTACTAAGCAACAAAACATGGACGCAGAATGGATCAAATACGAGGAAGACCAATACAGACATATTAAACAGATGGAATTTCAGTTCATACCTATAGAAATATATCAAAACACAATTTGTAAATTACATAATTGGTAAGCACCAGGAACCGATAATATTCACAATTACAGGTACAAAAATTCACATATCTGCATCCATTTATTTATAATTACATTAACAAATTCATACAAGATCCACAATTATTACCTGAATATATTACAACCGGAGTAACTTACATGTAACCTAAAGATCAAAATAACCTCACCAATCCAGCTAAATACAGGCCCATAACATGTCTGCAAACAATTTATAAAATTATCACAGGTTGCATTAGCCAACTTATTTACACTCATATTGAGCACAATAACATTTTAGCCGAACAGCAAAAAGGTTGCCGCAAATCTGGTCAAGGGTGCAAGGAACAACTTATAATAGACTCTGTGATATTAAAATAAGTGCAACGAACAAAGAGAGACTAATATACTATGTACATAGACTATCAAAAAGTCTTTGATTCTGTCCCTCATACATGGCACCTGAAAATTCTAAATATTTACAGGATTAATCCAACATTAATAACGTTTTTGAGTAGTCACGAATAATTGTACAAAGCGATTACGCATCAACACTCACACACAAACTAAAGACACTGATGTTATAAAATTAGACGTGGCATATTTCAAGGTGATTCTTTAAGCCCACTATGGTTTTGCTTGGCATTAAACCCCCTATCTAGTCAATTAAATGCATCCAATATAGGTTATCCATTTAAATATACAGATAGTCCGGAATCACCATCAAACGTATATCACATAAACCACTTGTTATATATGGACGACATAAAATTGTATGCCCAGAACCAGGAAGATTTAAACCAACTAGCAAACATAACTGAAAGCGTCTCACTGGATATAGGTATGGAGCTTGGAATTGACAAATGTAAAATTAATTCGGTTAAATCAGGTCAGCTGTATAGACATGACTATGAAACTCAAACTGGGCAAATAATAAACACACTTGATGAAATGGAGACGTATTAATATTTAGGCTACCATCAATCGAAATTACTACATTATAATGAAATTAAGTCAACATTAAAACAACAATTTAAACACAGACTAAACTCGATTTTAAAGACTCATCTTGATGCAAAAAATACAATAAAAGCAATAAATACGTATGCCATACCAATACTAACTTATTCGTTTGGAGTGATAAACTGGACTAATTCAGACCTCAAGTACATTCAACGCTCAATAAATACGACAATGACGAAACATAGGAAGCATCACCCCCGATCCTGTGTACAGAGAATGATGCTGTCTAGAACTGAAGGAGGCAGGGTCTTATAGATATTAAGAACCTACACAATTCACCGATCACCAATCTTCGAGCATTCTTTTATAATAGAAACTCCACTTTACATATTGCGATAGCACAAAATGATCACATGCTTACTCCGCTTAATTTACAGGACAGAAATAGACAAAACAGTGAGAAACAAGTAAGTAACCAATTCAAAATAAATGAATGGGCCCAGAAGTCTTTACATGGAAGACACTATCATGATTTAAACCTACCACACATCGACAGGTCAGCGTCGAATGAGTGGCTGAAGCGCGGAGTACTGTTTCCCGAGACAGAAGGGTTTATCCTCGCTATCCAGGACCAGGTTATAGAAACTCGGAATTACAAAAAACATATAATGAAAACCTAAATACAACAGATGTTTGTCGTAAATGTAATAGCCCTCTAGAAAACATACAACAATTAGCGGGATCATGTAAAGCAATAGTTCAAACAGATTATAAATATAGACATGACTAGGTTGTTAATATTATACATCAAGAATTAGCACTAAAATACAATCTCATCCAAACCTCACGCACACCTTACTATAAATATTTTCCTGAGACTATCTTAGAAAACCAAACATACTGGGTGTCCCAAAAATATCACGTCAGAGCGACATGGAAGATAGGTTAGCCTTAGATCTTGCTGAGAAAAAAAAATTACCTTTGTAAAAAGTTTTTAGTTTTCGAGATATCGTCAATTCTTTTATTTTCTCAAAAATCTCTACTTTGAGTTAGTGTTTCTACTGTTGTCGTTAGAAATACCTTGAAAGTTTTTGGTTTCAATATTTTTTTTATTTCTCGAACAGTTGTTCCATGCGTTGAAAGTAAATTTGCCCCAAAATCTTGTGTATTTTTTAAGAAAAAAAAATGATTGGTTTTACTTTTTTACCTTTGAAAAAATTGCACTTCCAAATTGATGACCTACCGTGAAAAAAAATGTACTGGCGTAAACTGGCAAATAATTTGTAAAAATGTTCCATTTACTGCAGATTCAGAAAAAGTATAACACTTACATTAATTATTTTTAAAAAATGTAGAAATTACCATTTTTATCATTAAGGGTAGCGAAGCCGAACTTATTGACTAAGATATGGGATATTGACAAAAAAAAAATGAATTTTAACTTATTTGGATAAGTCAGGGGATTTCGGAGGCCATAAGATTGGCCCCAATCGCCCAATCCACCTTCTTGGGAACCTATCGTCAAGATAGGCTCGAATGTTTCGAGCGTAATGTGCTGGGCAACCGTCGTTTTGGTACCATATCGTTGACCGTGTTTGTAGTGGCACATCCTCTAGGAGCGTTGGCAATTGGTGTTGAAGAAATGCTAAATAGTTTTCACCATTTAATGTCGGAGGTAGCTCTACTGGTCCTAATATTGAACCATTGAAGATTCCTGTCCATAAATTGATTTTAAACATGTATTGTGAACGGTCTTCTCTGGTTTCATGCGGGTTTTCTAACTGCCAACTATGAATATTGTGCAGATTAAGGTATCCGTCCCTTCTGCACTGAGACTCATCAGTCCACAAAACTTTATGAAAAAAGTCGGGATCTTGCCTATTTAGTTCCAGTATTCGTCGGCAAAAGGTCATCAATTGTTCGTGGTCTCCCAGATTGAGAACCTCGAGTTCCAGGTATTCTACCCTCCCTGTAGGCAGAATCCAATCGTTCAATCACCTCATATGTCGGATGTATACGATCTGGATACCGTTCCGCATACAATCTTGCAGTCAACCTTGTGTTTAATGATACTATGCCTCGAGTAGAAACTTGCCTGGTTTCGCCATAAATTAAGTACATGTCAGCGTACTCACGATTTGTAAAGCGACTAACAGCGCCTCGTCGTGGATTTTCCATTATTAGTACTTTCACAACAAAATCAATCAGTTCAACAATAGTCCAAGTAGTAAGCAAATCAAAGTCCAATTAATAAACGCCGAATAGTCAAAAATATTAAAAACAACGAGGGGAGCACAAACCCGCACGTGTATCACAAAAAACTGAAGATAACGTACTAAAAACAAAACCAACTACCGAAGCTACCTATGCGAGACTGAGATAGCACTGTATTCCCTCTATTCACAGCTGTCTCGCTCAGTTTACGACCCGAAAACGGGCTGCTGCGATACTAAACACAAAGACTAAACAAAATTCCTTTTCATTGCTTTTGAAAAAAGAATTTTAAAGAAGTTTATTCAATACCAAAGTACTGTTTCCCGCTGAGAGCGCTACCCTTAATGATAAAAATGGTAATTTCTACGTTTTTTTTAATAATTAATGTAAGTGATATACTTTTTCTAAATTTGCGATAAGTGGAGTATTTTCCCAAATTATTTGCCAGTTTACGTCAGTACATTTTTTTTTCACGGTAGGTCATCAAAGTTGGAAGTGCAATTTTTTCAAAGGTAAAAAAGTAACACAAATCATTTTTTTTCTTAAAAAATACACGAGATTTTGGGGCAAATTTACTATCAATGCATGGAAAAACTGTTCGAGAAATAAAAAAAATATAAAAACCAACAACTTTCAAGGTATTTCTAACGATAACGGTAGAAACACTAACTTAAAGTAGAGATTTTTAAGAAAATTAAATAATTGACGATATCTCAAAAACTAAAAACTTTTACTAAGGTAATTTTTTTTATCTGCAAGATCTAAGGCTAACCTATCTTCCATGTTGCTCTGACGTGATATTTTTGGGACACCCAGTATAAGTTATATTTCGATAGAGCCATACTGACAGACAAGACAATCCACTTCAACAGACCTGATATAACCATATTAAAAAACAGCAACTTTAATAGATATAGCTGTACCTAATACCCACAACATGCAGTCAACAATATCAGAAAAACTTACAAAGTATATAAACCTAAAAGATGAAATAAAACGTATGTGGAATCTCCAAACTGTAAGAATAGTACCCATAGTTCTGTCCACCACAGGGGTAATACCTATATCTTTGCACCAGTCAATTAAGAACTAGCGTTATAGCATAGGGGCTTTGATGTCGCTTAAAATAAACATAGTAACCAAGCAAACCAAGTTCGAAGTCCGCTGCCCCCACTACTAAAACCATAAGTCAATATTTTAAGGTCTGGTTTAACACAACATGCTCACGCTAGGCTAGGCTAGGCTAGTAAAGAACTAATGTTCGAAAAGTTAAAAATATTTTTAAGGACATGATGTGATCTCACGTCACGAAAAGTGTCCCAGAAACGAGGGGAAGCTTGTGCCCAGCAATGGGAGTCCTTTGTTACTTAAATATATGTAATATATTTATTACTTAATTATTAAAAAATATTATTTGTCTCTGTAAATCCTATCTCTTTCACTTTTTATATGCGGTCACTTATCTATCGCTATAAGTCTGTTTTCTATTTCATTTATAATTATAGTTTACTCTACCCATTAATCTTTCTCCCCTTTTATGATTTTTTTTGGGTTTGACATACGACAAAAGAGCATGCCACTGTTTCCATCTCTGTGCTTCTACGTCCTTCATGACCTAGTCATTCCAGCGATATCGGTGGAAAGCACCGAGTGACATCCAGAGGGACGCGCCAGATACTCTCCCATTACCTCCCGGGCTTCTCTTATTACTGGATATGTCCAAGCTAGCGCAGTCGTGTGGCTTTTATTTCTCCTACGATATTAGATGTAGAAATTATGTCCCCTATTTCCTCGTTTTTCCTTACTCGACTCTTTCCATCCTCTAATTAGTTAATCCCAAAATCTTCCAGAAGATCTTCCCGGCCACTAAAAACTGTCTTTCTTTAGGATTAGCCTCTCACATGCATCTCTTCACTTGCGTAAATCAAGATTGTACGTAAAGATTACAAGTGTAGGGATAGGACCGCCTTTTGTATTCTCTCAATGTTTAGTATATTTTTGTCACATTACTCTTTCCTTGGTGAACAAGAAAGAGTATTATTGTATTTATTGTATTGTTTTTGTTACAAACAAAAAGAGAAAAACATTCATGCTATATAAGCGAATTATTGTGAAATAAATTGCGTCTGCTACAAAATAAATTGTACTCCTCAAAAGCCTCGACTTTTGCTATTTGTTTGTATTAAGTTAATGTAACGTAATATTTACCTATTTACCAACAGAATAAGTAAAAAGTTGATTAAGAAATAAAGCTTATTTACAAAAATGTTCAACTCGCCTAATAATAAAAAGTAGACCGTATTTTCGTTTCCGTATTCCGTTCGGGAGATTACGACATATTTTTCGTCACGTTTTCTTCAAAACTTGAAAACAAGAGTGTACTATCCGTGCGTGTTGTCAATGACCACTGTCCGTATGAGAAAACTCGAGGTCGCTTGTGAGCTAGGGCTAGACTAGGCTATGCGCGGAGTTTTTCTCCGTGTTAAAATTCGAATTGAGGAAATCCGCAGTAGAACCAGAGTTACCGACATTGCCAACGGATCAGTAAAATGATGTGGCAATGGACCGGCCGTATAGCTCAGAACCGACAACTGACGGGTAAGAAAGGTTCTCAAGTGGCAGCCTTGTACCGTTAAGAGAAGGGGCAGCCCCTAACTAGATGAAGTGACGACCTGAAGAGATGCAGGAATTTGATGGATGCAGATAGCTTCAGGATTCTTGGTGAAGACAGAGTTCAGCAGTGGAATTCTAAAGACTGTAATGACAAATGATGATAATGATGAACTTTTTTATAGTTTCTTAGAATTCTGATATTTAAAATTTGACTAATAATATTATAAATTTAAATTATAACATTTAATGACTTACAACTTAAATGAGTGACTGACAAATTAAATTATTACATTTGATTGAAACATGAATTCTCTTACAAATTGATAATTGTTAACCTGTTACTAATTAGGATCCCAAAGGAAATTCGCTACTTGAATTTCAATTAGGCCGTTAGAATCTTCTGCTTGTTAGCGCGTGTGATGAGAATTAGCACAGTAAATTGCGTTCGACATTTCAACACAAAACCAGTGTCAATATCAAATGAGGCGAATAAGTCCATGTGTATGTTAAATTGTAATCACTGGTAACTAGTGTAAGCACGACTCGGTAACGCGGATGCTTAGCGTTTGGCAACAGCTCAATGGGCCGCCGGCTCAAATCCTGCACGCGAAACCTGTTTGTATGGCCTACGAATAATTATTTCGAATGAATATAATATGTACACATGTAATTTAAAAGGTGACAAAAGTTAAAAATCTAAAACTACCTACTTAAGGATTTAGATGCAGTTTTCATCATTGCTTAAAGAATTTCGCCTTTTACGACACCCATGGGATAATATGGGGAAGTGGATATTCTTACACCGCCACTACCACGGTCATCTCATGAGCTAATTTATGTAGTTTTTCATAATAACGCCATAACGAAGAGGTGGTATATCTTACCCGGAAATTATGTGCTTCATATTATGTTAATTAATATTCAATAATTTCCCAAGTTATCGTCTAATGCCGGTGTAAGGATATTCACGACCCCATAATATCGTAGCGTAGTAGTCGTAAGAGGCGACAGAAGGAAACAAACCAGGAGAGGAAGCAATCGTCTTCCTATTATACTATATATATACTTCAGCAGTGGACTTTGATGGTTGGGTGATGATAATGAAGCAGTTTCCAAGTTTAGTTATTCTTTTAAAACAAAAATGTTGCTAATCTTTTTCTTTACTCTGAATTATCATTCTTTATTTTACAGCTAAAATCCATCCCAATTATTTTTCTTCTAATCAATACAGAATTTTGTCACCGCAGAATTTGGTTTTAGATATATTCGTAGACTAGAGTTAGTGTAATATTACAAAGTCTTAACATCAAATGATTCAAACAATTCCACTTTACTAAGCGTCGGGGATAAACGAAATTTTACCTCAACATCCGAATGGTGCGAGCAATTTCCTTTATTCTGTCACTGTCACTTGCTTGAATTTAAACAGGCGGTAATTTTGGAAGAGGAGATAAATAGAAGCAAATCTCTTCTGCAGCTTTGAGATGATCTATATTCGATTGATAAAATTAACAAGATGATTATTGTTCAGTCATATTTAATTCTAAAACTTTTTCAAATGTTTCATTCTATGAGAAAACCATTTTCACGATCATCTTGATTTACATCTGATGTAGATTTTGAATTTCAAATATTTTGTTTTACAATTATTTATACATCTATTTAAATATCCTCACAAAAACTTAGTTGTAAAGGGGGAGGTCTTGATTATATTAGGAAATTACCTATAATTACAATAGTCTGACGTTGAGATTTCATTTTATTTTATTTGTAAACCATATATTTTTGAGCAACCCGGGTTTGCGGCAGATAATCGGTTCCAATTACAGCATAAGAGTAAAGGCTTGCTTGTTGCTTAATTTAAGTTACTTTTGTATGAACCTTTTTTTTGTAAATAAAATAACCTTATAAATAACTTTAGGTAAATTTTACTTTTTGGAATTTCTTCTCCAAACCGCAACATCCAATGCTGCACATGGGCTTCTCTCATTACAGGTACAATATGCCGATACGATAGCGGTTCCAGAAGCCTTGCACGCTTGACGCTGCTCCCCGTCGCCGATATGGGATCTTCATCGGAGCCCATAAAATATTTTAGCTACTTTCCTATAGTCTACTTTGCTGTAGTCCCCTTATATCACCCAGAGAACGAAATTGAGTTGCTATTGCTAATTGCACTTTTGCTATTGCTAACTTAAATGTAGCACCTTAAAACTAAGGGTACATAGGGCGAACATAATACGTGGTATACTCTGGCTGACAACTCTGGATGTTAAAAATAGGAGGATGTGTAGTCATACTTACGTAAACCGAAAATAAAACTTATGAAATTATTAAGAAGGCTCTCTTAATTTTTGACAGATCCAGGTAAGATACATCCACATAATAGACTTAAGGTAAAATAAAGGAATAACTGTTTTATTCCTTTTTTATGAACTTGATTTCCAAGGAAAACATTTCAGATGATAACGGCTAACTTCACAGATCTGCAATTTCAAGGTCATTGTATCATCCATATAATATAAGCCAAGGTATGTTATGGGATTCCAATATGGAAATGACATTTATATACTTACACAAAATGCATCCGACTCCGAAGTTTCCCAAAATTAAGCAATACTAGATATTATGAATCTATCGATGTTTGCACGGTTTAATTTGGCAGGGCATACTGATATGTCTACATTTCTTATCTGGATAAAGCCCTGAGAGATCAAAAATGAATTGTTAATAAGAATAGAGGAAGCTTCGTTACGGTTGTGGCTAGTAGTCAACTTGAAAAATACGTAAAAGTTGCATATTACAATCTTCTGAATAGTTTTAAATTAAGAGTATCTATAGTGATTTGGCATAACTATTTATTACAAATATTATTTTAACAATATGACTATGTTCTTATGCGATTAAAAAGCTTGTCGCGATTACCTTAGAATAAACCTCCGTTACCGTTACAGCCAACTAAAGTCCACTGCTGAACATAGGCATTCCCCATAGATTGACTCATTAGGGATATTAGCCATAGTTGCCACGCTTGGCAAATGGGTTGGCAACCGCAGTTTTTTGTTTTTGATCGTTATTAGAAAGACATTGCTGCCCATCTCTTGGTTTGTTTCCTTCTGTCGCCTCTTACCACACCCAAGAGATGATATGGGGTAGTAGATATTCTTACACCGCCACTACACGGTAGAATAAACCTCGCGACATGGTTTTAGTTTTAGTAGGTTTTAGTACATAAACATAACATAAACACTCACACCTGTCACCCAGAGGGATAGGCATAGACTATGGACTTCCATTTGGCATGATCCTGACACACCTCTCTCGCCTCTTTTACATCCATATATCTATACATACATGCTCGTCGGTTAGGGGTACTACTAATCTGGCCCATTTTAAATATATTACCAATTTCGTCGATAAACCTTCATCTAGGGCGTTCCTACCGACTCTGCCGTTCACATCTGCAATATAGATTTGCTTTGTCACTCTTTCCTCGTTCATTCTTTCTACATGACCAAACAACCAAAGCATTCCTTTCTTAATCCTGGTCACAACATCATCTTGCAAACCACACTTTTCTCTTATCACACAATATCTCACTCTGTCGTACAGATTCAGCCCTAACATACTTCTTAATTACCTTCTACAGCATTTATTCTACTCTCGTGCTTCTTCTGCCACAGCCAACTTTTACTACTATACATTAAAGTAGGGACTAACACAGCAATATGAGTACGTGTATATTTTATCATACTTTTGCTGATGACACTTCTATACAGCAGCCATATTCAACCCTTTTGTTGGTTTGGGTTTACACAACATTATAGATTTCTAACTGGCATTTAACTCTTATAAATATTTTTTTAATAAATAATTTCATATTTATTAAAAAAATATGTAATTTGTCTAGCCTCGCCATTGCTCGTCGACGCTCGTCTAGCTGGCCGAGTACAGGCGAGCGCAAACGTGTACACGGGTCGTTTGGCGTGCCTTGCCACCTTGCTACGACTCGTCTCACTTCGGAGCAGTGTCGGTTTTTCTGCACAAATCAAAGGCGCTCGCCTGCACTCGGCAAGTCGCGTTCACATGTTAGTCGGCCATGTTGTCAGTTACAGCTTGGCGTCCGTCCCGGTGAGATGTGTTTTAATTAAGTTGCAACTTCAAAATAATTTCGTCAATGTCACTTCTTTTTTACAACTTTATTGCGGAGTACACTGACATAATAATTATATGCACTCATTAAACCAGCGTGTAGACTGTAGCACTCGCCCTGTATCAATTTGCCTACGCTCGCGTTGGCTGAGGCTTGGCCAACATGTATTGCCGGGGTAAGATATACCACCTCTTCGTTATGGCGTTATTATGAAAAACTACACAAATTAGCTCATCAGATGACCGTGGCAGTGGCGGTGTTAGAATATCCACTTCCCCATATTATCCCATGGGTATCGTAAAAGGCGAAATTCTTTAAGCAATGTCAAAACTTTAGTCACCTTTTAAATTACATGTGTACATATTATATTCATTCGAAATAATTATTCGTAGGCCATACAAACAGGTTTCGCGTGCGGGATTTGAACCGGCGGCCCATTGCGCTGTTGCCAAACGCTAAGCATCTGCGTTACCGAGTCGTGTTTACACTAGTTACCAGTGATTACAATTTAAGATACACATGGACTTATTCGCCTCATTTGATATTGACACTAGTTTTGTGTTGAAATGTCGAACGCAATTTACTGTGCTAATTCTCATCACACGCGCTAACAACCAGAAGCTTCTAACGGCCTAATTGAAATTCAAGTAGCGAATTTCCTTTGGGATCCTAATTAGTAACAGGTTAACAATTATCAATTTGTAAGAGAATTCATGTTCCAATCAAATGTAATAATTTAATTTGTCAGTCACTCATTTAAGTTGTAAGTCATTAAATGTTATAATTTATAATATTATTAGTCAAATTTTAAATATCAGAATTCTAAGAAACTATATAAAAGTTCATCATTATCATCATTCGTCATTACAGCCTTTTAGAATTCCACTCTTGAAATCTGTTTTCACCAAGAATCCTGAAGCTGTCTGCATCCATCAAATTCCTGCATCTCTTCAGTTCGTCACTTCATCTAGTTAGGGGCTGCCCCTTCTCTTAACGGTACAAGGCTGCCACTTGAGAACCTTTCTTACCCGTCAGTTGTCAGTTCTGAGCTATACGGCCGGTCCATTACCACATCATTTTACTGATCCGTTGGCAATGTCGGTAACTGTGGTTCTACTGCGGATTTCCTCAATTCGAATTTTAACACGGAGAAAAACTCCGCGCATAGCCTAGTCTAGCCCTAGCTCGCTAGCGACCTTGAGTTTTCTCATACGGACAGTGGTCATTGACAACATGCACGGATAGTACACTCTTGTTTTCAAGTTTTGAAGAAAACGTGACGAGAAAATATATCGTAATCTCCCGAACGGAATACGGAAACGAAAATTCGGTCTACTTTTTATTATTAGGCGAGTTGAACATTTTTGTAAATAAGCTTTATTTCTTAATCAACTTTTTACTTATTCTGTTGGTAAATAGGTAAATATTACGTTACATTAACTTAATACAAACAAATAGCAAAAGTCGAGGCTTTTGAGAAGTACAATTTATTTTGTAGCAGACGCAATTTATTTCACAATAATTCGCTTATATAGCATGAATGTCTTTCTCTTTTTGTTTGTAACAAAAACAATACAATAAATACAATAATACTCTTTCTTGTTCACCAAGGAAAGAGTAACGTGACAAAAATATACAAAACATTGAGAGAATACAAAAGGCGGCCATAGGGATAGCCCTACACTTGCAATCTTTACGAACAATCTTGATTTACGCAAGTGAAGAGACGCATGTGAGAGGCTAACCCTAAAGAAAGAATGTTTTCAGTGGCCGGGGAAGATCTGGAAGATTTTGGGATTAACTAATTAGAGGATGGAAAGAGTCGAGTAAGGAAAAACGAGGAAATAGGGGACATAATTTCTACATCTAATATCGTAGGAGAAATAAAAGCCACACGACTGCGCTAACTTGGACATATCCAGTAATAAGAGAAGCCCGGGAGGTAAAGGGAGAGTATCTGGCGCGTCCCTCTGGATGTCACTCGGTGCTTCCCACCGATATCGCGGATTGACCAGGTCATGAAGGACGTAGAGGCACAGAGATGGAAACAGTGGCATGCTCTTTTGTCGTATGTCAAACCCAAAAGAAATCATAAAAGGGGAGAAAAATTAATGGGTAGAGTGAACTATAATAATAAATGAAATAGAAAACAGACTTATAGCGATAGATAAGTGACCGCATATAAAAAGAGATAGAGATAGGATTTAGAGAGACAAATAATATTTTTTAATAATTAAGTAATAAATATATTACATATATTTAAGTAACAAAGGCCTCCCATTGCTGGGCACAAGCTTCCCCTCGTTTCTGAGACACCTTTCGTGACGTGAGATCACATCATGTCCTTAAAAATATTTTTAACGTTTCGAACATTAGTTTTTTAGTAGCCTAGTCTAGCCTAGCCTAGCCTAGCCTAGCGTGAGCATGTTGTGTTAAACCAGACCTTAAAATATTGACTTATGGTTTTAGTAGTGGGGACAGCGGACTTCGAACTTGGTTTGCGTGGTTACTATGATTATTTTAAGCGACAGTAAAACCCCTATACTCTAACGCTAGTTCTTAAAACTACAAATATATTTTATGTTGAATGTAACCTATTTTATTGAGTTAATCAGTAAAGTTACTGTATTTTATATTTTTATCGAACTAACAAGATGTATCTAACGTAGGTCATGACTGAAAGAAAGAAAGGAATAATGTTTGTTGGTACCAGGTATTCAAAATTAAAAATGTAAGCATTTCAATTAGAATAATGTACTTAATCCTATAAGATATAAACAAATAAACTTCATTAGGTAATAGGTTCAATAGATCTTCGCATAATAACGTTCGTACATATTTCAGTTTTGTAAGGATTATAAATCAATACTAAAACGATATTATATTAAAGGAGTTAAAATAAAAATATTTATTGCCTTGTTTAAAAGCAAATCCAAAATTGAATAAAAAAAGTATATTATATAAAATAGTATGAACAGTATTTTTCTGTATTCGTACCAAGTTTAATCAAACTGAACCTTAATTGAATCACTTGGATGTCTGTCTTTCTTTTAGAATGGTATTCTCTTAGCTTAGGGCCTGAGAAGAGATTGTTGGAATGGGCGCGTAACGTGGACTCGCGTGCGATATACAACTCCAGCTCCAGTAGACGCTCAGGACACTGTTTTTCATTCATTCATTATTACAGCGTGTGTTTGTGACGCCCATCGAACGCGTCACACCGTTGCACGTTTGCACAAGAGCAGTCACTCGGTTTCTACACATAATATCTAAAGGCCAGTATGTTCTAAGTTTATGTCTAAAGGTATGTTTTCAGGAAAAGCGTATGGCGTGACGTCACGACAAACCACAAAGCATGCAATCACTGCGCTGCCGTCACAAGGTACGGCTACACCATACAGTATAACGTTACAATCACTACGCTTCACACTTTCAATGTATATTTACTCTACACAACTTCGACGAATCACAAATTTCTTAATATAAACTGTGATGGTGTTAAGGGCATAATTATTTAATAGTTCTTAATTATAAGAACAGGTTCTTTTAATGACTGCCAGCCCAATAAACTGAAAAAAAAAGAAAACAATAATATTTTATGAATAAAGCGTATAAAAGTTCGATGCAATAATTAATTTAAACAAAGTCTAACTCAATCAATGTACGAGCTTCGTTTCACTAACAAGTAAAAGGTAAATGTTTGTGTTAATCAGTGCCAAAAAGATGTAGCGAACTCGACCAAGTACGTGCCATAAATATAAACGCATTGAAACATTGCAAAATTTCTTAATTAAATGATACTTTTCGTTCGCTGTATTGAAAATATGATCGATGATTTAGTTGACGGCTGTGATGACAATAATGTTTTCTTTGTCATATTTGAAGATGGCGGCTACTTCAAAGGAGAACAATATAATGCAACTACCGGCCCGATGTAACGCTTAAGCAACAATATCATATTTACACGATGTAGTGTCAGAGATAGAGGAACAATTATCAATCAATCAATTAATTATCAGTCGTGTAATCACCCCCGAGACAAGCGGATATACGATTTTAGTGATTGTTTGTTTGTGGTCAGCAAAATAATGGAAATAATAGTAATGTCCTTCAGACCGAATTTCAGTCTCAACGGAGACTAGTCATTTGCGCAGGTCAGGATTATAGTGCACGAGTGTGCGCAAACACTGGTGCACTCTCTATTTTCTCACCCTCATAGTCTCATACTTTTTGACCTGGTCTAGGATTCAAACCCAAAACTTCATGATCAGTAGTCACACTTAAGACTACTAGATCAACGAAGCAGTTAAAATTCAGCCTGTAAAATACGCTGCACCTATAGCTGCAGCACAGATGGATCTTCTCGACCGTGGAAGGCCAACGATTTTGCAGACTACCAGTGTAAAATAGCAGCACGCTACCGTGTTATGATTAGTGAGCAACTACAATCAGAGAAACTTATTACAGGTAGCGAGGCATAGTCTTTAGGACTGACAACGCATTGTACTTATCTATGGTCTGTGTCATGTAGGAGACTTTGAGCCACAGCATGTATTTACTTACAATCTTTTGTCACTTTTACTTATACATAAAAATAATTCCGCAAGTGTACAATCTTAGAAAATTAGTCTGTTTTTCTCTTTTAAGACAAACTTACATATTAAAGTATATAAGGACTTCACAATAACATTGAGACTGTGCAATATAATACTTTTTAGTACTACGTAACTGTAGCGATATAATATTATTCCATGTTTAAGCGTGCTATCTTATGCAAGAAGTGAGGCCGAGCGAGTTTCACCAAGTTTGATGGTACACAACATGACGAAAATTTGTAGTAATTAAAATAGTTGGACGATGCAAGAACTATTTTTAGCAGACCTAATCACACACATATACTTATATTTGAATACTATCTGCGAATATCATCATCTTTAATTTATCTACTACTAGCGGTTCGCCCCTGCTTCGCACGGGTGATTCTGGACCCCGACAACAGTGCCACCTACCGGGTCTGATTTTAAATCTAAACCATACAGGGACCCATTCAAATATACACAAAAAAAATCGTCAAAATCGGTCCAGCCGTTTTTGAGTTTTAGTGGGACTAACGGACAGCAATTGATATTTATAATTTTTATAATATTTGTGTAGGATAAACTACTACACATCATCATGTTAGTGTCGTAAGAGGTGACAGAGGGAACCAGGGCCTGGAGGTGGGCAATAACATCTTCCTGAGAACAGAAAAGAACAATAATAACAATAGTAAGACGTGGTAGAGTCATGCTGCAGCTCTGACGTGGTTGAGACACGCTGCATTCTGACGTGGTAGAGCTAAGCTATTGCAGAATACCAGCGTAAAACAGCAGAATAATGCTGTGTTTCGTATGGTGAGTGTATAAAGAGAACCAGAGAACCATTTTACTGGTTTTGAGGCATTTCATCTTAGTCCACATTGCATTTTGAATATTAATTGAGGATAGATGAAGATGCCTATGAGCCACAACATCCACTTACCATCAGTCAATCCTATTCTATAAAAAAAGAGGTGACTGTGGGAAATAATACCAAAAGATTTTATGACTTTCTATAGATGACGGTGTAATCATGTCGTTTACGAAAAATTTAAAATTTCCTGACCAGGGAGCACTAGTACTGCGACTGTCAAACCACCTGCCAAGCGTGGCGATAAAGGAAAATCTTGCTTATAATAGAAATCGTTCATTTTCAACAATGCACTTTGCGAGTTAATAAATACAGATATTTTAATAAATATTCAATTACCGAAGTTTTGAAGAAGGTGAAAGATAATATTATTTCAAATTCTTGGAAAAACTAATAAACTAATATACGCGCCGTACTCGACAAAAAACTCCCATCTATTAACATTAATTTTCGCGAACATATCTTCAATGTCAGCTCTGGTGACAGAAACAACTAGTTACGTTGGCGGCTTTATTATACGCAAGCCTGAAGCAGGCCATTCTAATATCTTATAGAGCCCCCGCAAACTACAGACTTTTTATAGGACAATAGTTTTTTTTTACAGAATAATTGTTACAAACGAACAAATAGTCCACTCCAATACTGTGGCCCATGGACATGGGTCTCCAATTCTCTACACTCACCATACGAAATACTGCAGATTTTGCGCTGGTATTCTATGAAAGCGTGGTCCTTTACCGGTCGAGACAACCTATTCGTGTTATAACCACAATATAGCTATAGCATGTGCACATACTGGACCACCTAAATAATCTGTTTGGAAGTGAATGTCCAGACTCGCCAACAGGCTGCTGATAGCTCTAGAACAGTTTGCTAGTTAATAAACTGCAAGAGAGCGTAGAGAGATACGTCTTTTATAGTGTTCTATCCTCGGCACTAAGCGGATTCTACTTAGAAACTACTCTTTCACAGACTTTCTCCCATATTTTTGCGTCTTAGTGTTATTACTTTAATAAGTTTTTTTTTTTTCAAATTCACGATAAAAGTTTTGACATGATGAAATAGTTGATAGTTGACTTGAATAAACTTGGAGCGAATTCAAGCTATCGGCCGATTCCGCAGACTGGAGAGTCGTGAAGCACTCGCCGGTTGAAGGTACTGATTTAGCAGTCAGCCGATAGTTCACTAACAGTTCAGTTTGAAAACAATCGTGTAACCCATCAAACTTATTAAACGGCGGAAACAGAATAGTTTTAATGTGTGTATTTGCATACACCTTCATACTGATAAAGAACCCGACTAAACTATTGGCCGATCAAAAGTCTATAGTCTGAGGGAGTTCTTAAAATTACGAGTATATCACTTTTTTGCTATGAAAATTTGATACAATTCCATTGTGAGAAGAATATATACGTGGCGGCTTAAGCGAATTCATCACTCCATTTCGTCCCATGGGTATCGTAAGAGGTGAAACAGGATATGGGCAGCAGGATCTTCCTGATAACAAACAAATTATCAAATAAATTAATAAAAAAATTACGGTTAACAACCTGCCTGCCAAGTGTGGCAACTATGAGGCAATCTACGAAGGAGGCTTATGTTCATCAGTGGACTTTTGGTATGTTATACTTTTGGTATGTACGAAGGAGGCTTATGTTCATCAGTGGACTTTTGAAATGAATGAACCTAATGAAAAATAAAAATTTATAACGTTTACTTTGTTTTGTTTGATGTTTTAAGGCTAGAATATTTCAGATTATTACATTCAATGTTTTTCATTTAAAATTCATTTTTTGAGTATACGAGTTGGCCCAGCAGTCGTTGTTCAGCCCTTTCCGGTAGAAGGCGCAGTGAGTTTCATTTTGAAATAATTTCAGTCTTTTACAGTATAACTAGTTTTTAAAATATTTATCACTTGCCTACAACGACACCTAACGGGTCGGGCAATGCAGTGGACGATAAGAATGACAAGCTCGTGGAAACTGTCCATGCGGTCGGAGCTAAGTTTTGCAAGACGAGCCGCAGAAGAACACAAAAACTCTCCGATCACACTCTTAATCTCATGGCTGTTAGACGGGGAATGAAGCTCCAGTCTTCAGCAGATTTGACAGCGTACAGGCAACTGAACAGACAGATGTCCAAACGCATGCGGCGGGACTTACGCAACTTCAATACAGCTCGTATTGAAGAAGCGATCGAGCGGAACCAGGGCTCCAAAGTCTTTGCCAGAGATCTGTCTGCCAGAAAGAGCCAACTGTCGAAGCTGAAAACCGAGTGTGGCAGCGTCGTTTCTGGGACACCTGAGATTTTGAGTGAGATTGAGAGGTTCTATGGGCAGCTGTACACATCATCGTTGGAGCCACACGCAAATGTGAGTAACGATCTAAGAGCAAGTCTTATCCGACACTATTCCGATGATATTCCGTCAGTCTGAGCGAGATTAGAATGGCTCTTCAGCACCTTAAAAACGGCAAGGCCCCAGGCGAGGATGGAATTACAGCGGAGCTTCTGAAAGCGGGTGGAAAACCGGTACTTAAAGTCCTTCAGAAGCTCTTTAATTCCGTCCTCCATGGTGGCATTACACCGGAGGCGTGGAGCAGAAGTGCGGTGGTCTTGTTCTTCAAGAAAGGCGACAACGCTCTCTTGAAGAACTACAGACCGATTTCCCTTCTGAGCCGCGTCTACGTGCTGTTTTCGAGAGTCATTACGAATCGTCTCGCACGCAGACTCGACGACTTCCAGCCTCCCGAACAAGGCAGTTTCCGAAAAGCTTTTAGCACCATAGACCACATACATACCCTTCGCCAAATTGTACAGAAGTCCGAGGAGTACAATTTGCCACTATGCCCGGCGTGTGTGGACTATGAGAAAGCCTTTGATTCCGTAGAAATTTGGGTGGTGCTGCAGTCCCTTCAGCAGTGCCTAGTTGACTGTCGGTATATCGAAGTGCTGAAGTGTTTGTACAGTAGGGCTACGATGACTAACCGAATACAGAACCAGACTACGAAACCTATCCAACTGCAGAGAGGTGTAAGACAGGGTGACGTTATATCCCCGAAACTCTTCACCGCTGCATTGGAAGACGTTTTCAAGCTACTGGACTGGAAAGGATACGGTATTAACATCAATGGCGAGTACATCACTCACCTTCGATTTGCCGACGATATAGTCCTTATGGCAGAATCAATGGAGGACCTAAGCACTATGCTCAATGACCTCAATAGTGCCTCCCAACGGATAGGTCTTAAGATGAACAACGTGTGACATGGACACCTATGCCGGTAGTTGGTGGGGACACTAAGCTCGAAGTTGTTGACGAGTATGTTTACCTGGGACAATTAGTCCGACTAGGTAAGTCCAACTTCAACCGAGAGGTCAATCGACGGATTCAACTCGGCTGGGCAGCGTTCGGGAAATTACAACACATCTTCTCGTCAGGTTTACCTCAAAACTTGAAAACTAGACTGTACAACCAGTGCGTGTTGCCAGTGATGATCTATGGAACTGAAACGAAAGGATTAGTAAGCTGAAGTGGCAATGGGCCGGCCATGTAGCTCGAAGAACCGACAACCGATGGGGAAAAGATGTTCTCGAGTGGCACCCTCGTAGCGGCGGACGAAGTGTAGGGCGTCCCCCCACTAGATGGAGTGACGACCTGGTAAGACATGCAGGAAGTCGATGGATGCAGGTGGCTCAGGACCGTGCTTTGTGGCATTCCTTGGGGGAGGCCTATGTTCAGCAGTGGACTTGTGAAGGGCTGTAATGATGATGAAAATGACACTTATCGGGCCCAGATTTTGTGATTTATTTATTACTAAACCAACATATATGTATAACATATTGTGAATAATTTTGCTCCACTTGTATCCATAGCTATGAACCATCGTCTTGACAAATCAAAAAATATTTACGGTGTGAATATTATTGTGCGACTTAATCGATGAAAGTTATATTCACACAATGTAATATTTATGTTGTAAAAAGACCTGAGTGATTTCATTGAGAAATTCAATGCACTGTCTGCCGAGCTAGCTATTTATAAGTACATTTGTATGAAGAGGTAGGTACTATATACAGTATTCTTTTAAAATACTGTCGATAGAACTGGAACCAATATTTAGAATTCGCAACGTTCCCACGGTCATTAGCGGCAACGTCGCCGGTAAACGAATTTTCACACGTTGCCAGAACGCCTCGTGTAATTTCCTGAATTCTCTTTTATCGCTGCTCCGTTGGTCTATATTAAAGGCACCTAATATGTAGTGAAATTTCGAAAACGAGTTTTAATGAAAAATATTATTGTTCTTCCACCCATCTATCCATTACAGCCTACAAAAGTCCACCGCTAAACATACATAGACCTCTCCCAAGAAAAACACGGTTCTATGCCACCTGCAGAGGCTTTTGTAGACTACGTAGATTTGTTTTAAAAATATTGAAGTAAATGTGTTGGTTCGTTTTTATACCTACAGCAATGAAGTACATGAGTGTTGCACGTGTCCTGACACAAGTTGTAAACAATCCGCATTTTCGTAACGCAGTATTTGTAAGACTAGCCGTTTGTTAATGGTTTCCAGAGTTCCAGTGCTCAGAAGTTAGAATTAGATGTTAGTGAATTTCTAAACGGGACAGAAGTGTAGCTCCTTCGATCAGATACTTTCTAAGTTCTGTTTGATAATTTTATCATAATTTAATAATGATGTAATTTCTGAGTGAAATATTATACTGTAGTGTAGTGATTATACATACATATACATAAACACTCACGCTTGTCACCCAGAGGGGTAGGCAGAGACTACAGACTTCCATTTGGCACGATCCTGGCACACCTCTCTCGCCTCCTTTACATCCATATATCTACGCATACACGCTCGTCGGTTAAGGGTACTCCTAATCTGGCCCATTTTCAATATATCGCCAATTTGGTCGATAAACCTTCGTCTAGAGCGTCCCTTTCCGACTCTGCCGTTCACTTCTGCAGCATAAATTTGCTTTGTCACTCTTTCTTCGTTCATTCTTTCTACATGACCAAACCACCGAAGCATTCCTTTCTTAATCCTGGTCACAACGTCATCTTGCAAACCACACTTTTCTCTTATCACACTATTTCTCACCCTGTCATTCAGATTCACCCTAGCATACCCTTAATGACCGCATTTCTACAGCATTTATTCTACTCTCATGTTTCTTCTGCCAGACCCAACTTTCACTACCATACATTAAAGTAGGGACTAACACAGCATTGTGAATTGCCAAACGTGCCTTTTTGACATATTCTGACTCTTCACAATAGCGTGTAGAGCCCCATTTACTCTATTTCCTGCGTTCACTCGTCGTTCTATATCCTTATCATATCTACCATCCCTGCTAAATAAACATCCCCAATATACAAACTCATCCACTTGCTCAATGAACTCCCCTTCTATTCTTATTTCACACAACGTTTTACTTTCTTCTCTTTCAAAAACCATCACTTTCGTCTTACTTGCGTTCACTTTTATACCCCTTTCTTTTAATGACCAGTTAATTAAAGTAACCATCATTTGCAACTCGGCCGCCGACGATGCAAATATGACTTGATCATCGGCGTACAAAAGGCATTTGACGGTTAACTCACCCATTTTCAACCCACATTCTTCAACTTTCAAAGTTTGCAAACAACTGTCCATAAATAGGTTAAACAGCCACCAGGAAGCACACAACAGCTACACAGCCCTGTCTGACACCTTTGTGGATGCCAAACCAGTCCGAGTAGACCCCGTTGATCCTGACACATGCACTAGAGTCTCTATAAAGAGACCTTAATGCCTGTATCAAACCAGCGCTCAAACCAAATGAGTTCAGTGTTTGCCATAACACATTCCTGTCCACTCTGTCATAAGCTTTTCCAAGTCCATAAACGCACAAACCATCCCCTTTCTAAATCCAGCTTGCACATCCCAAATTTTTCCATCAGTTTCTTCCATAACTCTTTCAATTGTAGTGATTATAAAATATAAAATCCCATATGTTGATCTGGGAATTCCATTTTGGTTTGAGACTCATACACATATTGATATGGGACATATAAGAGAGAAAAATCTGCCAGCTGTGTTACCTACCTGGCATGCTGTAAAGAGCAATTAACCTATCACTTCTTTTTATTCATTATTCATTACATCCCTTCACAAGTCCCCCAAGGAATGCAACAAATCACGGTCCTGGTCCTGTATCCATCGACTTCCTGCATGTCTTACCAGGTCGTCACTCTATCTAGTAAGGGGCCGCCCTACACTTTGCCTACCGGTACAAGGCTGCCACTCGAGATCCTTTCTACCCCAACGGTTGTCAGTTCTTCGGGCTATATCGGTTACTCTGGTTCTACTGCGAATGTTCTCATTTTTAGGTCTATCACGCAGAGAAACCCTCAGCATAGCCCTCTCCATAGATCGCTGAGCGACCTTGAGCTTCCTCATACGGCCAATCGTGAAGTACCACGTCTCAGATCCATAAGTCATCACTGGCAACACGCACTGGTTTTACAATATTTTTTCAGGTCTTGAGGTATACCTGACGAGAAGATGAGTCGTAATCTCTCGAACGTTGGCTACTCGTATCTGAGTTGAATCCGTCGATTGACCTCGGTCGAAGTTGAACTTACCTAGTCGGACTATTTGTCCCAGGTAAACATCATCATTACAGCCCTTCACAAGTCCACTGCTGAACATAGGCCTCCCCCACGGAATGCCACAAAACACGGTCCCGAGCCACCTGCATCCATTGACTTCCTGCATGTCTTACCAGGTCGCCACCCCATCTAGTGGGGGGACGCCCTACACTTCGCCTGCCGGTACGAGGCTGCCACTCGAGAACCTTTCTTCCCCATCGGTTGTCGGTTCTTCGAGCTATATGGCCGGCCCATTGCCACTTCAGCTTACTAATCCTTTGGGCTATGTCGGTTACTCTGGTTCTACTGCGGATATCCTCATTTCTAAGTTTATCACGCAGAGAAACCCCGAGCATAGCCCTCTCCATAGCTCGCTGAGCGACCTTGAGCTTCCTCATACGGCCAGCAGTGAAGGACCACGTCTCAGTTCCGTATGTCATCACTGGCAACACGCACTGGTTAAACAATTTAGTTTTGAGGGTTTGAGGTATGCCTGACGAGAAGATGGGTCGTAATCTCTCGAACGCTGCCCAGCCGAGTTGAATCCGTCGATTGACCTCTCGATCGAAGTTGGACTTACCTAGTCGGACTATTTGTCCCAGGTAAACATATTCGTCAACAACTTCGAGCTTAGTGCTCCCAACAACTACCGGCATAGGTGTGACATGGACATTAAACATGATCTTTATTTTGTCCATGTTCATCTTAAGACCTATCAGTTGGGAGACACTATTGACGTCATTGAGCATAGTGTTTAGGTCCTCCAGCGATTCTGCCATCGTTCTATATCGTCGGCAAATCGAAGGTGGGTGATTTACAGAAACAGAAACAGAAACAGAAACTTTTTATTCAATATAGATTATAAATAATACTTATTGAAAGTCACTCTTTTGTTTAATTACCACTGGTTCGGAAAAAAAAACCTCTGTCCTAGGAAAATACCAGCAAGAAACCCAGCGGGACTTTTTTTTTAAATAACAGCTTACAATCATGTATGTTACACAATTAACCACACAAAACAAATTAGAAATAGCTTGGTAGCGAACACCTCATTCCCAGGGGTTATTATCATCCATAAATTCCTTAATATTATAATAACCCTTTTTATACAAACTATGTTTAATAAAGTTTTTGAACTTTAAGCAGGTCAAATTTTGTATATTTTCTGGGATTTTGTTGTAAAAGCGTATATATCGCCCCAAGAATGAATTACTGACTCGGTGGAGTCGAGTAACTGGTACTACTAGCTTGTGTTTGTTCCTAGTATTTACAGAATGAATATCACTTATTTTTGTGTAACTACTTTTATTTTTGTGTACGTACATTTTCATAAATGTATTGAGAGGCCAAAGTTAATATATTAATTTCCTTAAATTTTTGTCTGAGCGACTCTTTAGGTTTTAAATCATAGATTGCTCTTATGGCCCTCTTCTGTAAAACAAATATAATTTCAGTGTCAGTTGCGTATCCCCATAGCAAAATACCATACGACATTATGCTATGGAAATAGCTAAAGTAAACAAGTCTAGCTGTTTCCACACTGGTAAGATTTCTAATCTTTTTTACAGCATATGCTGCAGAACTAAGTCTGCTTCCTAACTTTGATATATGGGGGCTCCATTGAAGCTTCGCGTCTAGTGTTATTCCAAGAAAAATGGTGGTACTGACAAGACTCAGTTCCTCCCCATTTAAAATTACATTAGTATTTAATTGTCTGAAATTTGGAGTCATGAACTTCATACATTTTGTTTTAGTGCTATTTAAATGCAAGTTATTAACATTAAACCAATTTACTAATTTAGATATAGCATTATTTACTTCGTCATATTTTAATAATTGTCGTTTTAATTTGAAAATTAATGAAGTGTCATCAGCAAATATTTACTCGCCATTGATGTTAATACCGTATCCTTTCCAGTTCAGTAGCTAAAAAACTAGAACTAGAAACTTTCGTACTCTGGTTCTGTACTAGGATATCACTTCTTTAACAATTTTCTATTTAAACCCCATGTTCCATGTTTCTGACTAAACGTGGTCAAAGTAGCTCGGTGCTCATTGTACTCTGCCTACTTCCCCTAGGATTATAGCAGCATGACAGATACCACTTTTCATTCACCACTCGACGCCTGACAGGTGAAATTGGGTGATGAATCCCTTTATACCACCACCACACGTTAAATATTCAAACTAATTTTTATGGGAAGAAAGAAAAAAGACTTAGAAAAAGAAAGAAAAAAGAGAAAAGACTTTATATAATAAGGGTGACAACATGCACACTGTCTACCTGATGGTTAGTAGTGGATGCTGTGACCTATATACACCTACATCTATCCTCGTTTAAATATCAAAATGTAGATGTGTTGTTATCCCGGAGGACTAGAATAGATTGCTTCATTACCAGTAAAGAGGGTCTTCAATTCTCTGCACTCGCTATAAGAAACACAGCAGCATTAAGCTGCTACTTTACGCTGGTATTCTGTATGAGCGTGGTCCTTCCTCGGCCGAGACGACCCATTCGGCTGCAGTAATAATATAGGTGCAGCGTGGCTCTACCAATAAGAGACTTACTCTAATGTTATGGACGCCCAAAATTTTTTTTGTTATAGTTTTATAAATATTCATACACCGTTCATTTCATTAAAGCCTATCAAAAATCCACTGATAAACTTAAGCCCCCATATATATCATCATAGATTGCACAGATAGATTGTCTCGTAGAGAGGATATTTGCCATAGTTGCCACGCGTGGCGGGCGGATTAACAACCACCATTTTTAATTATCATTGAGCTTTTATCAGGAAGATCCTGCCGCCAATCTCCTGTTATTCTTTAACTCTGTCGCCTCTTACGACACCCGCAGGATGATATGGGGTTTTACAGCTTCTAAGCATCATTTAGTGCTATACGGCATTATCAAGATTCTGCCTTCACATTGAAATATTTTCATCCATGCGGATATCATTTAAAAAAAAATACTAGTAATGCTATTAGGCATTACTAATATTCCCTTTAACCATTTCTGGTAAGCTTATAATGCTTGTGTTAGAAGTGATTTACGACAGTAGTCGAATGGCGGATTCGAACCCACGATATTCGAGTTCGCGGTCCGCGCCCTGCCATTAGGCTACTGACGCTTATATAATTTTCTCGATGGTTTTATTCTCTAACGGGCAAGTGATAAATCAGCATATAAAATTGTGAAAATGGATTCAAATGGGATTTAACACGCCCACGTACCGTGTGACTCAACTAAAGCCTAGTAATCTTACCTTCTAGTACCACAAGTACTACCAGTTAACTATTAGTTTTTAAAGTTTGCGACAATTTTTCTTTTTAGGCACAAAATAAATTAATAAAGAATAAACAAAAACAAATATTATACCTAGCTAGTTATTTGTTAAAAAACGACATGATGATCAAACAAAGAACACGTAATATTTCAAATATCCGAATCAATAAATTACAACTACATTACCGGCTTTTATTTATTTAATAATTAAAAATTAAAAATTTTGTACAACCGACTTCAATATAAATTATTAAGAATAACTCGAAAACTATTGGTCAGACCTTGATCAAATGCATTTACAATTTATACAGGACACACATGAGTAGCATCAGCTTTCAAATAAAAGAAGAATCATCGAAATCGGTTCACCCAGAAAAAAGTTATGAGGTAACACACATAATAAAAAAAGCATACAGTCCAATTGAGTACTATTGAGTACCGTCTCCTTTTTGAAGTCGGTAGAAAAGTAGCACTAACACGACTACTAACTTGTTAGTTCAGGGACGAAATGGACAGTGCGCATCGTACACGAATAATCTAATTTCGATCCCCGTTGTCGGCACCGATGATTGTGAATTACTAAGTGCTCGGCGGTGTATAAGAAAGAAAAGAGGAAAAACCATTGAGTAGGTGGTAAAAGTTTATATTATTATATATTCTATGGTCATCAGAATAAATCCACAATTTCGACTTAGGTCGTAGGGCTTGTTAGTGACGCCGACATAATAACATTGCTGTTTGGCAATCCAATTATATTATTTATTATAATTTATATCAGTCCTTTATGTGTTTTATTGTGTCCTGCCTGTATTTATATCTTGCAGCTACGAATAAAGTTTCTTTCATTCTAAAGTTGATATCACCCGTAAATGTCAAAATTTAAGAAATTTTAATGACGTGTACGTGCTGCGCGAAGAGTGAATCCAAGACACACAATAAATGAGTCTCTTCCTTAATGGTCCCTACCTTAATGTATGATAGTGAAAGTAAGTGTGACAGAAGAAGCATGAGAGTGCAATTAATGATGTAGAAATGTAGTCATTAAAGAAGCTGTAGAAGTATGTAGGATGGTGACTCTGAATGATAGGATGAGAAATTGTGTGATAAAAAAGTGTGGTTTGCGAGATCTTATAACCAAGATTTAAAAAGGAATACTTCGTTTTCCACATAACCAATAATGTAGAAAGAATGAATCACGAAAGAGTGACAAAGTAAATTTATGTTGCAGAAGTGATTGGTAGAGTTAGCAAGGAATGCCTTAGACGAAATTTTATCGACGAAATTAGTGATATATTGAAGTTGGGCCAAGTTAAGAGTACCTTTAACCGACGAGAATGTATGTGTAGATATATATGGATGTGAAGGAGGCGAGAGTTGCGTCAGGATCATGTCAAATAGAAGTCCGTTGTCATTGGGTGAGAAGCGTGAGAGTTTATGGATATTTATGTAATGTTGATGATGTTCTCCTAATAGATTACGATCAAGGTGTTATCTTCTTAATATTTCTCACATTTGTATTTGTTTTATACTACCAATATAGTGCTTATGTTATAAAATCGTAGGTAGGGGTTCAGTGCCACTGACACAAAGACAAGCATAAAAAATTGACGGCTCGGTTGCGCAGTAATTAAACAGTTGGCTGCGGCACTGCAGGGCCGCGGGTTTGAATCTCGCTCAACACAAATGTTTGTATGGTTTACAAATAAATGGTCTGGGTCGGGGTATGGACAAACATCTACAACATAAAGGCCCTTTTCACTGAAAACGAGGCATTCCACCTATTCTGATGGAGTGACAACGCATCTACATTTTGATTCTTGATTGAGGATAGATGTATATGCCAATGGGTAACAGCATCCACTTACCATCAGGTGAACTGTATGCTCGTTTGTTATCCTTATTCTATAAAAAAAAACTATTGTCTAAAACCAAAAATATGTATATTTAAAAAAAATCTTTGGGCTTGAATTCGAACCAGTAACATTTTTGTAAGGTACTATAACCATTAAGCCACCCGGCTGTCACAACGTTCTCAATGTTTTAACAGAAAAATTTATTTCACCCACGTCGTTAACTCTTTATCAGTGCTACTTTTGCTTAATTGACACCATTCGAAAAACAGTTAAAGAGTAAGTGTTTAGAGTGGCAACGATAGTCAATTTACTAAAGAAAACACCACCATTAGAACGTCCTTCTTATTTAAGATTACAAAGTAAACATAGCGATCATTATAGTCAACATACTACTACACTACTGAACGAAGACCTTTGCCATAGATTGCGACAAAGCTAAATTCTAGATTTGATTGTATTTATCGATTCGCTGTATTTTTATCAGGTCGTGACTTCATCCAAAGGTCCGCTTAATTTAATTTACTAAGAGACCTACTTGGACACCTATTTCTGACGCCAAACAGCAGTGTGTACACTATTGTGTTCCGGTATGAAGGGTATAAAGACCCAGTATAATTAGTTACACGCTGTGATTCTATAATGTGGGGTACATAGTATATAAGCGGCTGTGCATTCAGGCAGCTTATTTCTCCATTCGTCTTAATCCTCAGAGGTCACGAAGCATCATATAGCTTTCTTTGTTTAAAGTTATTTGCAAGGAGTTCGTGGACTGCAGTAGCCACTTACCATCAGGTGGGCTGAAGGTCGTTTATCATATTACTTTTATTAAAAAACCCTACTCTTGTCAGAACAAGGCCGCCTCTCTAGAAATATTTTTCCTAACGGTTGTCAGTTTTTCGAGCTACTTCAAGCTAGTACCATGCATCTCACTGATATTTTAAACTAGAAAGGTCTAGTTATTATTGTTTTATTTAACGGCTTTGTAAATAATAGGTTGGGGAGAAAAACTACTCGGGAAGAAAAGTTCTCGAGTGGCAGTCTTGTACCCGTAGCGGAATGCACGCCGTCCAATAGATGGAATGACGACCTGGTAAACATGTAGGAAGTTGAGTGGTACAGAACCGTGTCCTGTTTCATTTCTTGGCTATAGTCTATGTTCAGCAGTGGACTTGTGAAAGGTTGTAATGATGATGATGACACGGTATAGTCTCCTTCATAGAGTATAATTGTAAACAGCTTCTGAACGTAAGCCACATCGGCGATTGGTTAAAAAAGTTTTGGTAGATCTACGGAATAAAAAGCTGACTTTTATATTGCTTAGCTGCCTGCTTGCTTGCTTATTTGCTTGACCTAAAATATTTCGGGAGATTGTTAATTCTCTTGACTATTAACAATATCCTTGACTATTAAAAACTTGTTAAATAGTTTTCAACCAAAAAATAATTAACAAGTTTTTCGTTTATTGTGACGCAAAAAATATTGTATGCAAACTTTTTAGTCCAAGATCCCAGGGCCACCAGACGTCACTTATTTTCTGACGAACGAAATGTACTATGATCGTATGCCTACCTGCTAGCTTGGCCAGTGGGCCATTTTGCAGGTATCAGGTAATCAAGGTACGTAAAAACATTACTCAAACTCATGTTAATTCTCCTAGCTGATTTTTACGTAAATGTTAGAAAATATCGTTAAAAATCAGTCATCAATACTCCCAGACACATTCCGTCGGCAGTATCGCTTTGCAAACGCTTTAAAGCTCTCAAAAAATTACTCAATTTCACTTACATTCTGAGCTTTTAATGCCTCTGTGGGTATGAGCGCGAGGGCATTATCCGCGCGCATGAGCGTGAATGAGGCATGTATTAATATCTACATAGTACAGTGGTTACAGGTTCGTATCGGGGGTCGGGTGAAAATAAGTTATTGGGTTTTTCTGACAAGAAATTCTCAGTAGCAGCCCGGAGCCATGAAATTGGCGGTATGTCACCTCCGTGCCTCAGAAAGCATGCAAAGTTATTGATCCTGCGCCTGATATCTCTCCGGTTGTCGGATTGCCGTCTAATCGGACTATAAGCGTGAGGTAATAGAGATTGCACCCGTTTTGATTGATTGTTTAGGGCGGCGCACACACTTGCGCCCTAAACATTCAATCAGTGTTTTATTATGTGTTTTTGGCATTCTTAATTTCATTTGCGTTATTATTTTTCATCCAGTGAACTCGAATACTAAAATTAAATTATTATTTTCTTTTTTAGATTACTTACTATTTAAAGTTACAACCTATAAACGTCCCGCTGTTGGGCACAGACCTCCTCTCATTTTTGAGAGGGTTTTAGAGCAAGGAAATGGCCGCCGCGCTGTCCCAAAGCGTGTTGGCGAACTTGCAGATATCCTCGCGATGTTTTCCTTCACCGCCGAGCACGTGGTAAATTAGCACTTAAAATTGCAATTAACAATTTCGTTGGTACCGGCGGGGCTCGAACCCGGGTTCCTCGCGTACTGTGAAACTTACAGCGAGCGGTAACCATCTGAGCTACCACGGCTCCAGCTTAGATGGTTAACGCTAACTTACTATTTCATCATCATTACAGCCCTTCTTCACAAGTCCACTGCTGAACATAGGCCTCCACCAAGGAATGCCACAAACCACGGTCCTTAGCCACCTGCATCCATCGCCTTCCTGCATGTTTTACCAGGTCGTCACTCCATCTAGTGGGGGATCCAACTTACTACTTACTTCCTCATAATTGTTATTTTCATTTTTATTTTATTTTTACGTTAACTTACAATTGTTTACAATCAATTTTTTTTATACATTTATGTAGAAATTAACCATTACAAAGTTTGCACATGTAGATTTTAGAAAATAAAAGGGTTGAGTCGCATGCTAAAAATGTTTGCGATAATTTAATTAATCCTATTCCTTTTCACCATCAGACAATTAGACGGTCGCCGGGTAACATACGGCTCCACAACTTTGCTGTCGATATTGTACTCTTTCTTAATGGGTAAAACATTAAGGCATTAAGTCCGCCATATTCGCGTTTTCATTTTTTGTGCATAACAGTTAAAATAAATAAATAAAACAAGTAAAGCAGTAAAGGAGTAGAATAATTTCGTCCGATTACAATCCGAAGTACAAGTCTTCAAGGCAAGAGCGAATGGGCTTATGTTACGTAAAACAGTGCTTCTTTATGATCACCACCATAAGTAGCGGCGCGAAAGTCTAGCGGTGACCGTTATTGCGCATAATTCACGCTGATTGGCTTATTGCGCATAAGTCACGCTGATTGGCTCATGCGTATCGTTCGCACGCGCTGATTGGCTCTCCAATTACATGCGTGCAATTCAATTCGTGCGCGTCCCTTCCAAGTTTCGTTCAGCGCTAGACTTACGTGCCGCGACTTGTACCAGGTTATATATTACATATAATATAACAAAACTAACAGTGCTATTTCATTTCTAATATCGTTATCGTCCCATTCAACAAACAAATCTGAAGCTGCTATTTATATCCGAGCACAAAGTTGCACGTACCAACTTTGAACATTTTCTTAAACTTTTCCAATATTGCCACTTTTATTCATCTGATAATATCCACAAATGCGAAAGGTTTTGTTGTTTGCCTTTAGAAAAAGTTTGTTTTTTAACGAATGTTTGCACTTTGTAACTGTTGTGGAATATTAATATTTCTTTTATTGTGTGATCAAAATTAGTAGTTCACTGAGTTCTAAGTTTATTTAACACGATAAAAGAGTTCACGGTCCGAAATGTGGTAGAGCCATGCTGCAGCTTAATTATGGTTGTAGCACGAATACGTCGGCTTGTTCGGAATAGAACCACGCTCTCACAGAATACCAGCGTAAAATGCAGCTTAATGCTGCTGTGTTTCGTACGGTGAGAGTAGAGATCCGGAGACCCTTTTAACTGGAAATGAGGCATTCCATCTTAGTCCTCAGGGGTAACAATGCATCTGCATTTTAATTCTTAATCAAGAATAGGTGTAAATGTATGTATATGGACCACAGCATACACTTACCATCACGTGGACTGTTTGCTCGTTTATTTTTTGTATAGAAGAGGGGTCAAACGAGCAAGCGGCTCACCTGATGGTAAGTGACTACCGCCGCCCATGAGCAACTGCAACATCAGGGGAATTGCAGATGCGTTGCCGACCTTTTAAAAAGGAGTAGGCTCTTTTCTTGAAGGTCCGTAAGTCATATTGGTCCGAAAAAACGCTGGTGGTTGTCGATTCCACAAGGAATTTTGTCACCCTTATTCTAATATAACTATATAACTATATATCGGAGGCCATACAATAGATTGCCTCATCTCATAATCCCATAGTTGCCTCTTACGATATCTACCCATAAAAGAGATGATAGATTCCGCTTAAATAAAATAAATACATTTTTCAGTATCTAAATAATTTATATTTAGAGTTCACGCAAGAATAAAATGAAATGATTCTCTTTTTCTCTTTCATTATCGAATAATTAGGTGCTTTGTGTGTCTCCACTCCCTTGTTTCCGACTTAAGACACATTCGGAACAAACGGTTTGTCTCGGAGCTGGTAATGCTTACAACAAAAAGTGAAATAATTATTCATTCTCTGTCTTTGAATCTGATTACAATGTGGTGTTTTAAGGCGGGAATGAATAGCTTTTACGAAGGTTAGCCAATGCTCTTTAC
This sequence comes from Parnassius orleans, assembly GCA_029286625.1. Taxonomy (NCBI): domain Eukaryota; kingdom Metazoa; phylum Arthropoda; class Insecta; order Lepidoptera; family Papilionidae; genus Parnassius; species Parnassius orleans. Next base: position 3,637,896 of record JAGSMP010000137.1, read on the forward strand.
AATCTTTTCTAGGTTATCACTTACTAACACTATGTGTGTAAAAATGTTAGATTAGAATTAATAAATAAAAAAAATTGCAATTAAGTAATTCTAGATAAATAGACAGAATCTGTATTTAAACTAAAATGGAAACTATTGGTTAGGATCTAAGTGTATTAGTTATTTATTTTTGACTTTTTCCATATTTGTTAATTTTTCAATCAAGCATTACATAAGCTGTGGGAAAACAAACAACGATTTGGTTATTCCAGTTTTTTTTTATTGAAGTAAATTTGAAAAGCTAAGCTTACGTAATTATATCGGATTAGAACTGATTAAAAATCCTGTAGCAAAATAATCTTATGCGTACTAAATACTGCTTTTATTTGCGAGCCGAAGGAGCAATACATGAAATAAACCAATGCTTTTTATTTTAACTGCAGAAATGTAATAATTTATTATGTAATACATATTGCACAAGATTGAGTACAAAATTACAGTAAGAAGATTTTAATCACCAATGTTTACTTTTACTTGCTCTAGTAGTTTTGATTTCGTTCTACTAATTTTTTTATATTTTGGGTTCGCTTTAACAGACCTTCTTATACTGCTCCTTGTCATAACTCTGTCGAAAATTTCCTCACTGGTGTCTTCACTACCATCATCAGAAAAATGATTGTTCATACTGTCATTCAGCTTCTTTGGTTTTATAATGACAGGTTCTATTAAACTATCCGATAAAACTGTATCTTCAGAAATATTTCTTTCATCTTCACTTGTAGCTTTCTCATGATTTAATTGTGGAACTAAGATTCTGTTTTCGGAAAAAGGTATATTTAAGTGTTTCTTATTCTCTTCTTTCTTTTTATTAACTTCTCGATGGCCTGGCTTATATTTCATAGGGAAAAATCAACTCTTCGAAGAAAACCAATGGGATCTGTGAATTTCCTGCTGCATTTTCTACTTGATTTAACTTCAGTTTTAGTTTCAACGGTTTTATTAGTAATATTGTCTTCATTATCTAAAACTACTCCAGAATCAGAGTTTGAATCCGTAATAGTTATGTCAGGCGCAGAAATATTTGATTTTATTTTTTTATTAAAATTTTCTATTATTTCTGCTTGTTTTCTTATAATTTCGTCTTTTTGGGAAAGTTGTATAGTGACGGCCTCCATTCGCATGGCCAAATTTATTTCGTATTTTTGGAGTTCACTAGTCAAAAATTCAAGCTCGTTTTTCCGATTTACTTCTAACTTTTTTATTATTTCTGATTGTTTAAGATATGCTTCTTTCATTTTTATGATTTCTTGCTTATGTGTGGTTTCCAAAAACTGTATTATATTTAATGCTTCTTGTAAAGTTTTCGGTTGAATAATCTTTTCCTTGTTATCCACGGTCGTCATTTTGAATGGAATCTGGAACAAAGAAATACAATTTTAATTGGATAAAGAAATATAATAAATATTTATGTTAGATAAATAAATAATTATAATTTGATAAAAGAATAAAATTATATAACATAAAAAAGTACGTGATTGTTAAATAAAACGCACTATAAAAATTATGTATGCCGTATGTCGGTATATCAATCATGATGTTATTATTAAACAAATACTTAAAATGTTGTTATTTTAAATGCTTAAAAATTGTAATTAATTATAATTAGAATTAATATATAAAGATCAAGCATCGTGTAAAATAATTGCAAATTAAAAAATGCTATTTAGTATAATTAATTTATATGACGAAAGTTCATTACGCTAATTCGGTTCAGTTTAATATTAATTAAAAATAATATCATGGGTAAATTATGTTACTATATTAAATGTACATATTAGACTGCGTACAATAATTTGCATTGGTTAATTTAGATTTTTTAATTCTTTTTCTATTTTACCAGACCCCATAATATTACCTAAGTTTTTAACCATTTATAAAAAAAAGGTATCCAGCCTTGAAAAGATCCGATTTCCGATATAAAAAACTTTTTTCTTAATGCCAAACTCTCTTGCAGGCGTTGTAATAAACTACATAACGAAAGAGGCTCTGATAATCAAAAATGTTCTCTATCATAAATCTGATAGAGAACATTCCATTAAAAGTACAAATGTAGGCGCTCTATGCCTATGATTTCGCCTCCACAAAGTGGTGAGTAGGGGAAAGTTTTATGTTTATTCTTACACAACTTCTTAAACACTTTTACACAATAGGCCGGCAACGCATCTGCAATTCTCCTGGTGTTGCAGTTGTTCATGGACGACGGTAGTCATTTACCATCAGGTGAGCCGCATGCTCGTTTGCCCCCTCTAATATATAAAAAAAATCTACTATGTATATTTTTCTTCAATTTATTTTAAATCAAAGTCCTAATAATCCTAAAACTGAGCGTACATTTTATACATTTTCATATAGTATATGTTTTATAATAATTTGATAGATATCTAAAATACTCAGTAGAATGGCCGCTTAGCGCAAGCATTACGAGTGTATAATCTAATGTTCCACGTAAGTATATGAGTTCTTACTATTTTGCCATATTGAGTAGCGAAATTATACATAGAGAAGTATAATTTCGCTATACTAACTTACTTAAAAATATTATTAATACGTGAATAATAATATATCTTATTTTATATATATGTAAATTAAATATGGTAGTTACAAGCAAATATAAGGATAATTACAAAATCGATTAATGATAATTAGTAAAATTTGTAGCAACGATGTACTTAATTTTTATTATTGAAAGCGATATAACAAGATATTTATATTATGTAATTAACTTTTCAGTAGGAAGTAATTATTGTAATGGGTCCGATTTTCCCAATTCTTCAAGGTCTCGTGAGTCGGATTCTTTGGTTTTAGGAGGATATCGCTGTGTCTATGTTATGAAAGGATGTATGTATATATAACGTTCGTGCTTAATTTTCATATTATTATATATTATTATTATTATTATTATATTATATGATAATATGAAAAAAATAAGATAATATCGATGTATGACTGGTTTCAATCCACATATAAATTAGTAATTAGAACATGACTAAGTTGTAATCGATATCAGTCTAGCAGTATTTTTTTTAAATAGATCAACCGAAGGGTTGAAGGCCATTATATTTTTAATAACTTATATGTAAAAATATAATGGCTTTACTGTTGGAAAATCATTTCATATATGAAAGTCACATTCCAGCTATCATATTTTTTGTCACTTAGAAGTTTGTATTATGGACCTCCTGAGTCGCACGCTTTTTTAAGTATCAATTTAACACAGTAACCATTCTTGAATAAATAACATCTGCTTTCCACATTCCGTTCCACATATCTTATTTCTCACATACTATACCACATTGTTTATACGTATAGACTTACACCGGTCGCATCAGTATAATAACAATGTCGCATTGTTCCTGATTATAATGACCTTTTCAAAAGTAAACTCGCACTTCTTATGTTCAATAAGTTATTGTATATTTATTAATATAACTAAAATACTTATTAAAATAAAACGGATAACCGTCTTATTCAACGAAATAGAGTTGTAAAACTTTAATGCGCAAACAACGTTTGCTTTCGAAATAATCTGTACCTAATTGCTTTTGTGTAAAATGAAAGACTATTACATCTTAAGCGTTTCGTCTGCATTGTTAACGCTAATCCCAAAATTATAAGTAATAAAATTTTATTTTTATTGCAGTAGATAATATGAAATACAGTACAATATAATAAAATACGCGTGCAAAATATGCTTTAAAATATTATCTATTATTTTTGAATACTAAAGCTTACTAATAATATGGATTATGGATAAATCCTTCTTAGAATTTGTCTGCGAATAGGTAAGATGAATGCTATTATTGCCTCATTTGCCAGCATAATGATAAACACTGCTGAAGATTAAAAAATAATGCTGAGTCTTTTTAGTTTTTATTATTCAATTTATTATTTTGGCGTGTTTATTTAGTTATCTCATCTGGATGGGCTGTATAAATATATAAATGAAAATGATAAATATACATAAATCAATATCAATAAAGTAAAATAAATATTTTTTTTATAGGATAGGGTGACAAACGAGCACACAGTCCACCTGATGGTAAGTGGTTGCTGTGACCCATAGACATCTACATCTATCCCCAATAAAGAATTAAAATGCAGATGCGTTGTCACCCGTGAGGACTAAGATGGAATGCCTCGTTTCCAGTAAAAAGGGTCTCCGGTTCTCTACACTCACCATACGAAACACAGCCGCGTTAAGCTGCTATTTTACGCTGGTATTCTGTGAGAGCGTGGTGCTTCCCCGGTCGAGCCGATCCATTCGTGCTACAACTATACTACTAATATAGCTGCAGCATGGCTCTACCACGTAAAAAAATTAATAAATAAATTAATAAAAAAACCCAACCAGATGGAAGCCCTCGGCAGGGGAGATCAAACATTACAGAGACAAAAATTAGGAAGAAAGGGAAAGAAACCGGCGGACGATGCGGGCGGTATAAGCCGCTTCAGATGACCCGAAAGGCTGGCCCGGATTAGCTCGTTCGCAGAAACGACCACATGAATAATTTCGGTCGGCAGACCACCCCACAAATGTCGGTGCCACCTCGTGGGCTAGGTTCAGATATTTTATTATTATTATATTCCCGCTTTGAAAATTAATAATTTTCAAAACTAGGAAGTTATAGATTTAGGTCCGATTTTGAGAATGCGAGTTTTCAACAGATCTCCATCTCCACGTTTTAAGGTTCTAGGAAGCCGTTCCGACTATTCCCGGCTGGACGTCCGGCCGTGTGTGTGTGTGTATCTTTAGAATGAACTAACCGATCGAGATGGGCGACACGGTGTTCGAAAGTGTTCATTGAGACTTCGAGCTGATTAGATTTTCAAGTCAATTTTCAAAGATTTTCAAAAAAGATATATATTAGATTTCGAGGTTGCGCTCGAAAATAAGCGGTAAGTTTCAGGGATAGCCTGCAGGGTCAACCTTATTTTTATATAATAAAACATTGTATTTAGTAATATATATTTGTTATTATCAATATTAATCCCTTATGTAATTTTATTAACTAAAAACTATCCCAACAAAATTTCCGACAATATCATATAAGTTACTTTTTTGTAATCGACCAGTTAAGGGAGTATAGAGACGAGTTAGTGCCCACATTAAATGTTGACACTATGATAATATTATGAACGCGTTTATAACTTTAAAATATATTCTATTCCTATTCATAAGCTGCTAATATAACAGCTGTATCTACTTTGCCGCTGCTTATGATACGTTAATATAACTTTAAATACAAATCTTGATTGCAGGCTTTATTAAAATCACAAATATTTCGAGACCTGACTTTAAGGTCACTTTACAGTGGTTAATATAACATTAACTATTTATATATAATATATTTTTAAGGAAATAAATTATAATTAAATAAATTAACGTGTTATAATAATGATAATTGATTACTGCATTGTTTTATGAAGTAATCAATAAGTTATGCAATAAAGTGAAGTAACAGCATACAAGATTGGATACAGGCCTTTTTGCATTTCTGAGAGGTTTAGGTTTTAGGACTAGAAGAAGATTTCATGATATTTGACTACACATGTCCTCGAAGTATTCTTGACAACCGTATTTCCTAATCACTTTGAGTTGTTATCAGGAAGACGCTGTTTCATTTCTGTCTGTCGCCTTTTAGGACATTCATGGTATGATAGAGGGTCATTGATACTCTGACGATGCCTTTAAATTGCGAAAATAAAATTGCAAACACGAATTCATTGGTGCCGGTGGATCGAACTTTGTTTAGTCGCGTACTAAGTTTGACGTTAGAGGCGAGCAATACTACAGCTCTTGTAACTTAATGTAAGTTTCAATCATTTGAGAATCACTATGAAAAAAAGACAATTTTAAAAGAATAATTTCAGAACTTGTTAGTAATATTTATGTTCTGCAATTACAATGATGTTGGGTGTTCTAAATTTAATAACTAATCTAATTAATATATTACTATATAACTCTAAATTACTAATTTAATTTAATTTAAATAATGTTATGTAAATGATATTAATGTCAATTAACATAATAGTATAAAATTCATTAATAATTAAATAACATTTATTTACCTGCAATAAATGATCCTCGGGATAAAGAAACTTCAACAAATTCACTTTCAATTGTCACTGTCAAAGATAATATTGAATAGTTTCACACCACTATACACCTTCCCGGCCAATGGTCAAAGACAAACTGAACACTAAAGTGACAATAATAAATTGACAACTAAGAAGACTCATTTATTTTCCACCTTTTACAACCAATTCAATTGTACCGCTTAAGAATTAAGATTCAAGAAAATTTCAACCTTATTCACAGTTATTAGCGAACTGAAGCGATTATTTCAGCTTAGCAAGCGAGGTGAATGACTCAAAGGACCAGCCTACCTGAGTTCTTGTTAGAACAGGTATCCCGGTCAAACCGGGTTTCAATGCCTGTAGGTATTGATAGGTCTTGGAATTAATTAGTTCTATTTATTGCCCGCTTTATTAATATTCTTGGAAGTTCCTTTTGTGGTACGGGAATTCTCTAGAAAAACGGTAAATTTTGCTTCAAGTGTTTTTCGAGAATATATATTTTATCATCAACGGTTTCGGTCTTAGTGCTAATGTTGCGAAATTTAATGTACCTATTAGTTTCAAATCCATTATTGGACAACGTAGCTAACGGGAATTTAAGTGTAGTTAATTCCTTATTACGCAATAACATTTAACGGCACAAAATTTGAACTTTCTTTAACTACTAAAAGTCGATGGTCAATTTGCAAAGGGTATTGTTTTGAATAGAAGCATAATGTTGCAGTGTTTCGTATGGTGAGTGAAAAGAACCTAAGACCTGTCTGAATATGTTTTCCTATTTATTTAGTTATAATATGCTTCTTTATATATACGTGGTAGAGCCACGCTGCTGGTATATTATGTTTGTGGCACGAATGGGTCGGCTTGACCTGGGAATGACCATGCTCTTACAGAATACTAGCTTAATGCAGCTGTGTTTTGTATGGTGAGTGTAAAGAACTGGAGACCTTTTTTTACTGGAAACGAGGCATTATATCTTAGTCGATAGGGGTGACAAAGCATCTGCATTTAGATTATTAATCGAGGATGGATGTCAGGTGGATTGTATACTCGTTTGTCGCCCTTATTCAGTAAAAAAATATATAAAATGTTACCGTCATGACAGCAATATAGAGCTGTCAGTATATGCGCTAACGCAAAAATCCTTGCTCACCTCATACGAGTAAGTCCCTGTCGCTGGACTGGCGATAAATATTTATATCTATAAATTTCTATATATATAAACGGAAAGGAAGAATTTAAGGGATAAAAACTTTTTAGCATTTACCATAGTCGCCTCTTACAGGATCCATGGGACGAATTGGGCAATTGATTATAAAATTCCGCTACCACACGGCATTGAAAAAGTATATATTAATGTATGTAAGGTATGTCTGAGACACAGGGACAAGCGTTAACGTGGTAGAGCAATGTTGCCGCTATATTATGGTTGTGTTGTGATTGGGTCGGCTCAACCGGGGAATGACCATGCTCTCAGAATATCAGCGTAAATAGCAGATTAATGCTACTGCGTTTTGAATGGCGAGATAAAACAAGACAAGTAAGATATAGTGTATAAAAGAAAACATTTACCTTTTTTTTAAAGTTTTATGTTAGAAGTGTATTCTAATGTAACTAATTAGATAACATTCTGCGAAGTGCCCGAAATGTCGGCAATTAAAAATAAGTAGAATTAAACGCGATAAAATTCGTAAAAGTAGTTTTATTCAATTAAATTCTAGTTGATACCTTGTGATTGAAGTTTTCCTTAGTTCACTCAAAAGGGTCAAATATATACTTAACATTCTCTATTTTCATAACCTTAGGTTTGGAACTTTTCATCAAATGTATAATAGTGGTCCCATATTGCCAACTATAAATATAACCTATTAAATAAAACAAATTTAAATCGGTTCACAATTGACGGCGATATCGGTAATATACATACAAAAAGAACATACTGTTAAATTGAATAACCTAGAACTCTTTTTTTTAAGTTGGCTATAAAATTTAATTGGTCCCGCGTTGTTTGAACTTGATTTGCTGGTATACTGTGAAATTTTAAGAATAAAAGAGAATAATTTGTATTCAATATAGATTAAATTAAATTGGCGATATATTGAAAATGGGCCAGATTAGGAGTACCCTTAACCGACGAGCGTGTATGCGTAGATATATGGATGTAAAGGAGGCGAGAGAAGTGTGTCAGGATCGTGCCAAATGGAAGTCCATAGTCTCTGCCTACCCCTCTGGGTGACAGGCGTGAGTGTTTATGTTATGTTATGTTATGCAATATAGATTATAAGTAATTATTATCTATAGATCTATAAATATGAATAATATTGAAATCTCTGTAATATTAAAATAAGTTTCTAGTAAGCTCAGCAGGTTATCTATACTATAAATAAAATTGAAACGTCTGCCTTTAATATTGAAATAACAGGCTTTTATTATATAGGATTAAGTTAAGCTCAGCAGCATATTTAACATGCTTTAAAGACTTAAACAACCATTTTGACATTTTTGTTGCTCTGTGTATCTATACGGGCTAATATTCGAATGGCTGAACCAATTGTGATGAAACTTTACAAACAGGTAGAGAAAAATGCAAGGAGAGATCTAGGCTTTAATTTATCCGAAATACTTGAATATTTAAAAAATTATAAAATAAATGATCTTTGACTATCTTAAATCTAAATAACGTCACATTAATCGATGGTATACAAGCGAAACTGCTGTTAAAAGTATTTTTTTATACTTTTACTACTGGTTCGGAAAAAACCTCTGTCCTGGGAAGAACAAGTAAGAAACCCAGCGGGGCTAGGCAAACTTATCCCTTACGCTACCAAGACACTCTGGTAATTACTTAGGCTTTAGTGCTATACTAGGCGGCAGGACTCCTCTCCTGCCTAGGCGTCCGCATGGGTAGGTGCCCTACCTATTTCTGTCGCCAAACAGCAGTGCCCGCATTGCTATGTTCCGGTCTGAAGGGTATAGAGAGCCAGTGTAATTACAGGCTGTGAGGTATTACATCTTAGTCCTCAAGGCTGATAACACATTACTTTGTTTGAAGTTGTTTGCAGTTGGTCATGAGCTGCCATCAGGTAGAATGTTAGTTCGTTTACCAATGTGATAAAAAAATAAAACTGATAAAAAAATGTCATTTTTTGTTTTCATGGCGGTATTTTCATCCAGAAACGCTTAACTTATATTTCTAAGGCTGGTGATAGACAGCAGCAGAGTTTTTCATTTTTTTATTTTTGTAGGATAGGGTGACAAACGAGCACACAGTCCACCTTATGGTAAGTGGTTGCTGTGACCCATAGACTTCTACATCTATCCTCAATAAAGAATCAAAATGCAGATGCGTTGTTACCCGTGAGGACTAAGATGGAATGCCACTTTTCCAGTAAGTAAAAAGGTTCTCCGGTTTTCCAAAAAAAGGGTCTCCGGTTAATTAATTTAATCGCTTAACTCGGCACTCATCAACCTACACTGCTAACCTATCGATTATGTTGAAAATTGTCCAAACATTGCATGTCAGTCGGCGTATTTTTTGCCATTTAAAGGCGGCGTAAGAGAATCCACAATCAATATAATCCCGTGAGTGTTGTAATAGGCGGGAGAGGGCCATAAAACAGGAGATAGTCAGCAGCATCTTCCATATAACAACTCAAAAACATACTGCAGTTGCCGACCCGCCTGCAAAGCGTGGCAGCTATAGTAAATATGGTAATTGTGAACCTTTGATGACCTGTAATAACGATGGTGAATGATGGCACATTTCTAGAACAGCTGTCGGACATACACAATAACTAACTTAAAATGGCGTTGATGAGTAATCTATAGTCAAATTCCACTGCGCACTGAGACAAGTAAAAATAGTTTTTAAAATAAATATTGACGCGACTTACTAAGTGAACAAATATTCAAATAATCGAAATATATTGCAGGGCTGTATGGTTTCCAACTAACATAATAGGGTCCTAACTTTTAACTTTATAACGATTTAAGTACGTATGACTCGTTAAAACTTTTTATACTTCTTTCTTCAGTCATTAGCTATATTGTTGTAATCACATAATCAATATGTTATAACAATATATTATTAAATAAATAACATACCTTAATAACTAACTTGGACTCTCTAATCCCTTCACAAGTCACTGCTGAACATAGGCCTCCCCCAAGAAAGAACTACAGATCGATTTCTCATCTGAGCCGCGTCCACGTCCTATTTTCGAGAGTCATTACGAATCGTCTCGCACGCAGACTCGACGACATCGAGCCTCCCAAACAAGACGGTTTCCGAAAAGGATTTAGCACCATGGACCACATACATACACTTCGGCAAATTATACAGAAGCCCGAAGAGTACAATCTGCCACTTTGTCTTGCGTAGGTGCATTTGAGAAAGCCTTTGATTCCATCGAATTTGGATGGTGCTGCAGTCCTTTTAGCGTTGCTAAGTTGACTTTTTTTATGGGATAGGGTGACCAACGAGCACACAGTCCACCTGATGGTAAGTAGTTGCTGTGACCCATAGACATCTACATCTATCCTCAATAAAGAATCAAAATGCAGATGCGTTGTCACCCGTGAGGACAAAGATGGAATGCCTTTTTTCCAGTAAAAAGGGTGTCCGGTTCTCTACGCTCACCATACGAAACACAGCAGTGTTAAGCTGCTATTTTACGCTGGTATTCTGTGAGAGCGTGGTCCTTCCCCGGTCGAGTCGACCCATTCATGCTACAACTATACTACTAATATGGCTGTAGCATGGCTCTACAACGTATAATGTCTGACGGTATATCGAAGTGCTGAAGTGTTTGTACAGCAGGGCTTTTTTCCATGGCGAAATACCTACGCATACCCGCCTCGCGGGGGCAAGGACGGGTTATGTCGGACTCGCACCGACTTAAACCCCATGGTGTTCCACCTTCGCCGCATATTGGCAGGGCCAAGGGAACGCTTTCGCACAAATTCGCGGCCCTACCAACGCCGGCCACCCCATGAGAGCCCCTCCTTTAGCAGGAATTCTCCTCCCCCCTCGCGGCCCCACTACCACCGCATCAACAGTGCGGCCCCGCTAGAGTCGCATATGATAGGCCGAGTGGCGTATCGCCATACCAACACTCCTTTTTCTCCACGACTCTACCTCGGCTCTAGTGGTAGGGGGAGAGGACACCCCTCTCGCTGCAGCTCACTGTTACACATCCGAAGTGGGCTCGCCAAGTCCACTCGAGTGGTCACCTCGGGCCGGCCTACACCTCGGGCCTACCAAGTGGGTTCCTCTTTGTTCAACGCGGGTGACCAAGTCACGGCTTCTAAGCCCCCCCCACCACGACAAGGCGGGAACCCGTCAAGGGGGTACCGGGAAATGATCACGCTCTCGCAGAATATCAGCGTAAATAGCAGCTTAATAATGCTGTGTATCGTATGGTGAGTGTAGAGAAAGGGAGACCCTTGTTACTGAAAAGAGGCATTCCATCTTAGTCCTAAAGGGTGACAACGCATCTGCATTTTGATTGTTAATTGAAGATAGATCTAGATGTCAATGGGCCACAGCATCTACTTACCATCGGATGGACCGTGTGCTCGCTTGTCACCCATATTATATTTAAAAAAAAACCTCAGTCCCCCGTGACCATGTGTAGTGTAAAGTGCTCGAAACGTCGGGAATATAAAATAAGTTAATATACGCGATAAAGTCAGTAAAAACTAGTTTTACTTAAATGTGTAGTGTTCGCGTAAACAAAAGAAATCATAATAATATTATATTCTATAGTTAGTTATTGGTCAATATTATAATAATCTGATCCAGTATTATAGAAATAACACTCTCAGTTTCCCCAAAGACGTCACCGAATCGTAGTCAGTGAAGGGAGGCAGTTGTGTCTACGAAAGGCTCGTGAAGATGCATGTAGAACCACTCGTGGAGCTCCTTCTTCTCCTATTCTCTTCTCAATATGATTATCACAGCTTTAACACGATTTTATTATTTTTCTTTAAAAGCGTTTTCCTCCTCAATAGGAATTTCTCCAGTATCGTGGAGGTAGATAATATATTATAGTGTATATATAAATGTTACGTTATTCATTCCACGTTTGAAATTCTTTATGACCGAGTAAAGTCATAGAAAGTTATAATTGGCTAACTTTTGCTCGAAGCTAAGTACGATATCTACAGTTATATTAATTGACAAAATAGTGACAGCGAAAACATAATTACGGCATTAAACGCAATAACATTTAAGGTTAGCATGTTATTGCGTTTAATGCCGTAATTTATTTTTTCTTTGATATTGAATAACTAGAGAAAGAAAGATATATAAATATAAAACTAAAAATAAAAAATACACACAATTACCACCATGATGTTGAGCAGTGCAGCAAAATAAATGTTGAGCAGTGAACTTTTATAGGCTGCAATGGAATGGATGGAATTAAGCAATATATTAATAATGTTCTACATTATTAATATATTGGACTTCTCGCGTGTCTTAGTGGAGGTGTAAGAATATGTACTACGCCATATTGTCCCATGAGTGTCGTAAGAGGCGAGAGAGGGAAATAAACCAGAAGATGCACTGCAGCGTCTTCCTACTAACAACTAAAAAAAAAAAACTGCGGATTCCATCAAGCAATTCCATGGTGGACAAGGCAGTCTATGGGGGAGCCCTATATTGGAGGCGGTCTTTTGATGAGCTGTAACGGTAATATATGTATGTGAGCAACAAATATTATTTGCAGACTCAGCATTATGCTGCAATTGTATAACTGTGAAGCGCCCATACAAGATTCTGCCAGTGGTGTTATATAAAACTTACGAGAAGTCGTCAAAAATAAGGTTTGTTTGTTGAATATTGTCTATGAACATATTATAAAGTTATGGAACACTAAATATTTAAAATATAAAAAACATTGGATAAAAGTAAAAAGTGATAAAATTAGTATAAATACTAATATTGGAAAACTAAATAATAAAATAAAATGATTGAAGTTACTGTCGTGATGAAGACATACATACCAAATCGTAACACCGTCTTGGTTTTTTTATTTTCTATGACACGGAAATATTTTTCCACGAGTTCCAACAGCAAATTTTTTCTCAGAAGGTAAGCAATTTATTTTAAATGCATGGTAGAGCCATGCTGCAGCTATATTACTGGTATGGTTGTAGCACGAATGGGTTGGCTCGACTGGGGAAGGACCACGCTCTCACAGAATACCAGCGTAAAATAGCAGCTTAACGCTGCTGTGTTTCGTATGGTGAGTGTAGAGAACCGGAGATCCTTTTTACTGGAAACGAGGCATTCCACCTTAGTGCTCACGGGTGACAACGCATCTGCATTTTTATTCGTAATCGATTATAGATGTAGATTTCTATGGGCCACAGCAACCACTTACCATCAGGTGGACTGTGTGCTCGTTTGTTAACCATATCCTATAAAAAAAAATATTAATTGGGTTGCGTTCCTTCTTTGTTCAGGCACTTTATTTATTTACAATTACCACAACATGCAACGCAACAACTTGAAAAGATAACTTTACTCAACTAACAACTCGTGTGAATATTTCAATGTAATGACAGTTAACACTATTATAATCTATATGTGTGTATCTATATATGTGGACATAAAATCTTGCGTTGCGCTTTATAAACGATTGTATTTCAATTTTAGTTGGCTTATATGTTCATTTATTATTCTTTCACTAACTCTAGAGTAACAATATGCAGTATTGGCTACTTTACGCATGGAATTATTATTAATTCCATAACTATACGTTTGTGATGAAAAAAACGCAAACAAAATTACCTGAGAGTAAGACTAAAGAGAAAAATTATTAATCGAGGGTTAGTTATTCTGTTATAACATGTTGTTTGGTCGAATCCACCCTTAATAAATTAATTTATTTTAAACTTTAAATAAATAAAAACTACCATTTAATAATTTAATATAAAAAGTTATAACGATGTTTTACTTTTGTTGTATAAATCAGAATGTCAAACAAAACTAGTGTTTGTTACTGATGAAGACTTAGGAAACCGAGACCTGGTCCTTCACTGCTGCCCTTATGAGGAAGTTCAAAATTAGTAAGCTTATTCACTCACAACTCCTCTCATTATTTGGAATAAAGATTTATAAAACAAGCATTGAGCTGATGGATGAGGGTGATTTACGAACGTGCTTTATGCCAATTAGTAGAGGTCTATAAACAGCAATGTGTTGTAATAACGACAAGGATGATGATGCCGTTATTATAATAACTATTATGATAGCAATTCCATAGATCCACTATTTGAATATGGAACGGATCGTGGGGTGAAACTTTAATTAAGAGTGATGAAAAAATTGTTGTCATTGGAAATCACTTAATATGAAAAGTCTTAAGTTGACACTGTTTTAATTTTTAAGTTTTTGGGTTAGGCTCAAAATGATCAACTAATCGAGCCATGTTGGCTCAGGGGATCACTCGCTGTAAAGTTTCAAAGTAAACAAGCAAACTGAGTTCTATGCCCGCCATTGGAAATTGTTAATTGTTACCCAAGGCAGCATAGCATGCTAGGTCCAATTTTGTTTTTAGTGTATGTGAACAATATGTGTCAACTCAGCATGGATAAGGGAAAACTTATAGCTTTTGCAGCCGATACTGCCTTGGTGTAATCCGAAACAATGTGGGAAAAGGCATATAAATCAGCTCAGCGTGGTTTTTAAATTGTCACGGATTGACTAACACAAAATAGTCTTATGCTCAATGTTCGGTTTAAAGATCTTTACTTTCTCATTAAGACAAATACATGTGTATATACATAAGTCACACAGAACAAAATAATAACAAAAAAAGTGAACATAAATTAGGGTAGATTAAAATTAAATATAAGTAGCAAGTTAGCGTAAGAGCAATGTTTCAAGTACTGACTATATAAGGCGGTGGTCCAAGTTATAAAATCTCTTGGTTTTTAATGTGGTCTAATATTTTTTTTTAAATATTGATCGAACTTAAAACAAAGCTAATGAAATTTAGTGTTCAGTCTCCAAAACTACCTCCTAATCTTAAAATAATATCCATATTCTATCTCCCAAAACAATTTGTGACTGTCGTAGCCTAGAATCGTCCACTATCTAAAATATCTGGGAATAGTTATTGATCATAGACTTACTTTCAATCTTCACGTAAGCTTGTTGTCTAGTAGGGTTCGAAAATTAATATTTGTGTTTAAACGCCTGAGAGATGTAGCTGACCCTAATGTTATTAAAATGATTTACTTTGCACTTTGTCAATCAATACTTAGCTACTGTTATTCTATTTGGGGTGGAGCCGCAAAAATCTGCATGATTTTAATTGAGCGTGCTCAAAGTAAGCACTTTTAAAAAATTTCGGCATCCAACTTCCGACTTTTACAAATCATGTGAAGTTTTGACCGTGAGATAACTTTTTATAATACACACATTATTAAAACAGCACGCTAATGTACATAAAACTGCTACTACTGCTAGCGAAGCGAAGTAAACGGTCAACAGTTAAATTTTCAGCAACGCAAAATTATAACTCGGTCAGTGCACCTAAAACTCCATTTGACCAACGTTTTTATCAATTTCTTGGCCCCTTATTGTATAATAAGATAAATAATTTATTAAATGTAAAAAATAAAAATAAATATGAGTGTAAACAATAACACAACGGAATCTATACTGAAACGCATAAGTTGATATATTATCCATATCATAGATTGGTGATAGAGTGATAAGGGTGAGACCAAAAACGAAATGTACCGGTGTGAGTGAAATGTGCATGTGTGGGAAACGAATAGTGCTGCGCCATGCATCAACTTCAATTATCGATACAGAGCGCTGTGTCCGTATCATAAAATGAATATTTTTATGTTTGAAGGCATAAAAATAAAACTACAAACAACAAGTTTGTGATTTGTATTTTCCACCAAAAATAATTAATTTATTGTAAAAATGTCGTAAGCTATCCTTAGAGGTATATTGCAATTTTGCTTCATACTTCAATCTAATAATTAAATAAGTTTCGATTATTAATTTAATAATTTAGTGTTTATGGTTTGATATTGCTGGCGAATCATACATATTATGTATGTCAAGTATGTTAAAAAAATTTTTGCAGGACACTAGCCATTCGTTTACTAATTTTCGAAACATATTTTCGTTTACAATTTTTCCTTTCATATGTTTTCGGAAAACTCGTTCAGAATGAATACCTATCTCATAAATGTCTTGAGAGGGCTAAACAGAAATAAACACCAATGCTTACACTGCCGCGTTCCGGCCTGTTGTGTATAGAGAGCCTGTATAATTATAAGCTGTAAGGCATTTTATCTTAATCCTCAGGGGTGAAAACACATTAGTAGCTTTCTTTGTTTGAAGCTGACTGTAGGTGACCATGTACTACTGCAGTAGCCGTTTACCATCAAGTGATACAGTAAGTTCCTTTGTTACTTTCGTTTTATAAAAAAATATACATCATAAGGATGACGACAACAAGTCACAACACATTTGAACATGCGTAAACAAAATAAACATATGTACAGTAAAATATATATATAATAAGGAACTACGCACGGGCATAAATAATGTGGGTATTGAAACAGAACGCAGCTTTACTCTTTGTGCACTTCTATGAAAAAAAGCCCTTTTTGTTCAAAGTGCTTGCTACATATAATTGAATATTTTTTGGGAACCCATTCTTCTCTATTTATAATTTTTAACTATTTTGTTTACCTCAATATTTTTTGGAAATCTGAAACAATATAAGAGTTTAAATTATCTCATTAAAGCTCAACAGATGTCGACGGTGCCATCCCTTAGGATGTATTTCCGATCTCCGACTCTTAATAACCTGATCCTGTATCGCACAGACAAAACCCTCGGTTTCCCCAAAGAGGTTCCCGAAACGTAGCCAGTGGAGGGAGGCGACTATGTCTACGAAAGGCTCATGTAGAGCCTTGTAGAACCTTCCGTGGAGCTCTTTCTCCTTCCATACGGTCTCCCGGTCGGAAATGCACTGTACTGCTGGGTCTTGCCATTGCTCGTTGGCTAAGGATAGAGGAGTAAGCCCTTTATCACACGAAATGACGTCCCTGTACAATGGATCATCCGATCTCGCCAGAAAGTAATTACGGAGGCTGCACACTTCGCGATTATGCATGGTGAGAGCGCTCAAAAAGCCGCGCCCACTATGTTTCCGCGGCAAGTACAGCCTCATTACTGATGATCTCGGGTGATGCATCCTGTATTCATAACAGTGCGGAATTTTCTATCCAGAGCGTTCAGTTCGGTCTGAGTCCACCTGAGCATGCCGAAGGTATATATGAGGACAGGCATGACCCAACCGTTATATGCGTGTGTCTTATTCACACCCGACAAAAGACTGTTGAGTACTTTTGTCAAGCGTGCACAAAACACATCGCAAACTGACTGTTTCATATCCGCCTCATCGATACCTATGTTCTGTAACATACCCAGGTATCGGTATGTTTCAGCCTCGGAAAGGGTCCTTATGTTGATGGGTTAAGTCTATGCCCTCAGAGCTAGCAAGCCCTATCGACATGGAGGACCGCACACTTACCCGTCCCCAGCTCCATTCTAATAGAATTGTTAAAATCACAAGTGATGTTTAGCAATTCCACAAGATGTGAGCGACTGGAGGCGAATAACTTGAGATCATCCATATAGAAAAGGTGGGTCACTTTTGTACCTCCTTTCCGAAGCTGAAATCCCCTCCCAAAACCCTCCAGTAAGGTACTGAGAGGGTTTAGAAAGAGGCAGAACCAGATTGGACTCAGACAATCGCCCTGGAAGATACTCCTTCTTATCCTTATGTGGTTCTCCGCAGCCGTCATCCGCTCGCCTAGATGACAAAGGATCGTACTTCACTGCCCCATACACTGCCCAAGGAAGTCTCTAACTGTACAGTCAACCTTGTAAAGCTCTAGGACCCTCTTCAGCCATGTATGAGGCACCGAGTCGAATGCCTTAATGCAAATAAATATTATTATTATTATTGTTATCTATTATTAAGTTTTATGTCCTGATTTAGCATGTGAACGGCAATGAAGAAAGACATTGTGCGGATACTCTTATACGTCTGAGAATTAAGGAAATATGTTTCGAGGACATAGCATCAAGTATGCCAAAACGCAGAAGGGCAGCAATAAAAGTGGAGCGTATATTATAGGCAACAGCCTACGTATATTACAAGCAACAGTTCTACTTTGAATTTTAAATTAATCAATATAAC
The DNA here is from genome assembly GCA_029286625.1 of Parnassius orleans. NCBI lineage: Eukaryota > Metazoa > Arthropoda > Insecta > Lepidoptera > Papilionidae > Parnassius > Parnassius orleans. The sequence continues at coordinate 3,656,261 of JAGSMP010000137.1, forward strand.
CCGTACTGCTAAAACTTAAATTTATAAGAATTACGTAATTAGTAAGGCATTTGATTATTACGCAATTGAAGCAAACGCATTTGTTATTAGATACAAGCATATAAAGATACTCCTCCTATAAGTGAATGTGTGGGTACGTTATATGCTTTTGCCTTGAATAAAAACAATCAGAATTGAAAAGGAAAAGGAATTTTTGTCTTCTTATTCAACAGCGCGTCCACCGCTGGATATGTATTCATTATGAAGATGGCGATGATAATGACTTAGTTCGTGACTGAACGTCAGATCTCCGGTACGGTGTTCCTACACACAAACTACATACAAATTTCTACAAACAAATTACACATACAGTGGTAGAGCCACGCGGCAGCTTTTGCTGTCGCATGGATGGGCCGGCTCAAACCGGGGTGGTACCACGACCTCACAGAATACCAGCGTGAAGTAGAGGTTTACTTCTGCATTTCGCCTGGTGAGTGCAGGTGGCCGGAGGCTAATCCCCAATCAACATGGTAGTGGAATTAAACAGAAGACTACCCCAGGAGGGTACCAGCATCCCTGGAGAATCCTCGCTGAGCATCCACGCCCATGCTACCCTACTTTTTTTGAGCGTGGGTGCTCAGGCTGCCCCGCGTATTCTGGGGGCGAAATTCCGCTCAAGACGAAACCTGCTCGGGGCAAGCGGAGCAAAAGACAAAGGCAACCCCTGCTACGCTTTCCGTGGATTTCTGCAATATCAGGGACTTCATTCAGACCTTAACGCCGTCCACTACCATCTGGAGACGGCAAAGCCGGCCTTGCTCTTTCTAACCGAGACACAGGTGTCCTCTCCGGCTGATACTTCGTATCTCTCCTGCCCGGGGTACAAATTGGAACACTCCTTTGTGCCCCGGGCTGGAGTTGGCGTGTACGTCAGAGACGACATCTGTTATCGACGCCTCGGCAGTCTTGAAGGTACGGACCTGTCCATCCTGCGCGTAGACAGCGACGACCATCCTCGCGTCTACAGGTGCCTCTATAGGTCCCATAGCGGTAATGCCGACACAGACCGACTCATCGACCACGTCCAAATGGCTGCAGACTCCGTGCTACAACAGGTCCCTTCCGCAGAGATCGTGATGCTCGGTGATTTTAACGCCCACCACGCTGAATGGCTTGGTTCCCGTTTAACCGATCATGCGGGTAGATCTGTTTATGACTTTGCCTTGGCATATGGTCTGACACAACTGGTTACTTCGCCTACGCGGATCCCAGATGTGGAAGACCATGTACCTTCCTGGACCTTCTGCTGACCTCTCATCCGGACGGATATCAGGTCTCCGTCGATGCCCTCTTGGCTCTTCGGACCATTGTCTGATCCGGGCACGGTGCCACTCACGCTTCCATTGCAGTTGCGATCTGCAGCTCGCCGCCGTGTTTGGCACTATAGGTCAGCCGATTGGGATGGGATGCGGTCTTTTGCATCCTATCCTTGGGGCGGGTTTGCTTCTCGCCGGATGATCCCAACGTTGTTGCTGATTCTGTCACTGATGTGGTACTTCAGGAATGGAATTATTTATTCCATCATCTGTGGTGCCTATCGGAGGCAGAACTCAGCCATGGTTTGGTCGCTCCTGTAAAGTTGCATCACGCTATAAGCAGGGTGTTACCGGGCCTGGGCTGACGCATCAACGTCCCGGGATGTAAACACTAGCGCTCTTAAAAGAAGTATAATTCCGCCTCCAGGTCCTTCAAAGTGTCATTGCCAAGGCAAAGTCAGAGCACATCGGCAGAATTGGCGAGAAACTAGTTCGCCTCCCTACGGGAACACGTGCATTCTGGTCTCTCGCCAAGGCTGTCCAAGGGAACTTCTGTCAGCCATCTCTGCCATCTCTGCACAGGGTGGACGACTCACTGGCCCATGACGCAAAGGTGAAAGCCGATCTGCTGGGCTCTCTTTTTGCTTCCAACTCGACTCTTGATGACGGGGGGAACATACCGCCTACCATCCCGCGGTGTGAGTGCTCCATGCGGGAAGTGCTGTTTTTCACAGCGCTCGGTGCGTAAAGCACTTCTCTCCCTGGACGTCAACAAGTCGAGTGGGCCTGATGGAGTCCCACCTATTGTGCTGAAGACGTGTGCTCCGGAGTTGGCACCGGTTTTAACGCGTCTTTTCCGGTACTCCTACTCCCTAGGCGTAGTCCCGAACTCATGGAAGGCAGCTTTGGTGCACCCGATCCCTAAAAAAGGCGACCGCTCAGATCCGTCCAACTACAGGCCTATCGCTATCACCTCCTTGTTCTCCAAAGTAATGGAAACTGTTATCAACTGCCAGCTCATGCGGTACCTTGAGGATCACCAGCTGATTAGTGACCGCCAGTACGGTTTCCGTCGAGGTCGCTCAGCTGGTGATCTTCTAGGTTACCTAACTCATAGATGGGCGGAGGCAGTGGAGTCCAAGGGAGAGGCGTTGGCCGTTAGTTTGGACGTAGCGAAGGCCTTCGATCGGGTTTGGCACAAAGCGCTTCTTTCGAAGCTCCCTTCCTATGGGCTTCCCGAGAAATTGTGCAATTGGATCACTAGTTTTCTTGCAGATCGGAGCATCAAGGTCGTAGTAGACGGTGCATGCTCCGATTACAAGCCCATTAACGCTGGTGTTCCACAAGGCTGCGTGCTATCACCAACGCTGTTTCTTCTGCATATCAATGATATGTTGCAAACTGGTAACATTCATTGCTATGCAGACGACAGCACTGGTGATGCTTTATACACCGGCCGTGCCAATATTTCTCGGGAAAACGTCACTGAGTACCGGAACAAACTTGTGTCTGAAGTCGAGACTTTGTTGAACAAAGTCTCAGACTGGGGGCGACTAAATCTAGTCCAGTTCAATCCCCAGAAGACACAAGTTTTTCGTATCTCCTCAGTTTCAAGGCACTCCCCTTGTTGCCTCAGCCAGTATCGGAATCCTCGGTGTCGACATATCGAGTGATGTGCAGTTTCGTGGTCACTTGGAAGAGAAGGCCAAATTGGCCTCTAAAAAGCTTGGCGTGCTCAGCAGAGCGGAACAGTATTTCATGCCGGCACACCGCTTGCAACTTTACAAGGCGCAAGTTCGGCCCCATGGAATACTGTTCCCATCTCTGGGCAGGGTTCCCAGTGCCAGCTCCTTCCACTTGACCGCATACAGCGCAGAGCAGCTCGAATCGTCGACGACCGAGTTCTGTCCGATCGGCTTGACTCACTGGCACTGCGTAGAGATGTTGCATCTCTTTGCGTATTTTATCGCATGTACCACGGGGAGTGCTCTGAGGAATTGTTCGGACTAATTCCAGCCGCTCAATTTCACCATCGCACATCGCGACAGAACTCGAGATACCATCCATACCATCTGGATGATTGGCGGTCCACCACTGTGCGATTTAGAAGAAGTTTTCTTCCTCGCACAACTTCCTTGTGGAATCGATTACCACCAGCGATTTTTCCGGACCGATACGACTTAGGGACCTTCAAGAAAAGAGCCTACTCCTTCTTAAAAGGCCGGCAACGCATCTGCAATTCCCCTGGTGTTGCAGTTGTTCATGGGCGGCGGTAATCACTTATTAAAAAAAAAATTGACGTACAGATGAGTTATCTAACCACCGTCTGAGCAGGGGTGTGCGAACCCCAGCTCTGACGGCCTAATTATTTTCGTTCGCTGATCTGGATGGTGAGAATATCGCCTAGGCACGCGGTGTACGCGGTGTGGGTGGGTGCACGTTGTACCGAGTCTGAGGGTAGTCCTATTACTGTTTCGATATCGATATCGTTTGTGATACAATTGAGAAATAAATCTTAGAGATGCATTGACTGATGAAGTCTGTGACAGATATTGTTTATATAACCTTAGCCCTGAAAATGGACGTTGTGAATGAATACAGATTGAAGTGCGCGATGTCCACTTGATTGATTTTAATATTCGTGGGTCACCGCAACGCCAAAATAATATAGCGTATCAATTTATATTAATTACAATGATACTGCTATATATTGTAATACAATTTAGGAAAATAACCTAGTTGTAGTAGCATAAATAGCTTAGAGTATTTAGAGGAAGCTATATAACGCGAGTTAGCAAGTCAAAACTGTAAACACGAGTCAAAACAGTCTCGAAATGACAAGGGCGACGTTAGTCACGAAAAGTCACGCGCGTAAATTATTTCTCTCTACGGTATTTATTTGAATTTTAAGTTACCATGGTGAAATGTGCAGTGCCCAGCTGCAAAAACGATTCACGGAAGCAAACTAAGAAGAACAATGATATTTTTTCATCAGTTTGTAATATTTCGATAATAAAACACTGATTTTAACAAAATTACTTAGCGCACCAAAGGGTGTAGCGGGAGGCGCACGACGGGGACGACACAGCACGTGCTTTGCGCGTCGTGTTTCGTGTTTTCCCCGAATAAGAGCTAGTGCTGCGCCACGTTGTACTCGAATATTTTTAATAACATGATTTCTTTCGTAATAATTATAATATAATTATAGTATATTACCCGTATTCAAGAACGATACTATGCAAACGCACAGTAGGCTTTAACGAACAGTGGACGAAATTTTGTTTCATAAACGTCACTTGAGTGTTAGACGACACTATGCGCTCATTATAATGAACGCACAGATAAAGTAGCTCACTAGCTTTACTTTACGCTACGCATAGTGCGACAAATCAACGCAAATGTCAAACTGGTATGGGGTATATAGGTTATGTTTGTTGATTTGTGATACGCTGATTTGTTTTGTTTGAATAATTGCGATGGATTACAGCGATTTTGATAATTATATCCTGGAGAGAATAAGCGTGCAAAGAACGATTAGCACAAGAAAAGTGATACGTGACTTTCAAAATCCGCGTGTGTACGCTTATCCTCAATAAAGGGCCGCTCCCGCACTAAAGAAGTTTTCCCTTTTCGAAGATGTAAATGGTAACTTCTTTGAACTGAAAGAAAACAACACGAGTTATTATTTGCACAAATTTGACAACGAAACAAACAGAAACATAAAATGTAATACTTACCATATTTTAGGTGATTTCGCATTCATTATAGGCAAGCAACTCGTATTCATAATGAAAAGATAAGGAAATAAAATTGTGTAAGTAAACTATATTGAGAATTCAAATGACATAAAATAATATCTTGGTTGACGTTTATCTGTCATTCAACTCGAGTGAAGTCGCGTCACAACGTTAACCAATCACGGCGCCCCATTTAGTGCTATATGTCCGCACAACAAAGAGTCCACTAAGTATTGTTCATGAAATTAACGGCCTGCCATGACGAACGCAAAGAGAAATACCTCACTTAGCATAGTGTTGCTGCCATGCTTATGTATGTGTCGTTCGTGAATACGGGCGTAAGAAGTTAAAATCCTCTGTATTCCTAACCCATATGGATTAATGTCTAAAATAAAACTTGAAAAGCTTTTTTTAATAGGTACATAATACAGGTAAATACGGTCACAGAATAGATAATAGTACAAGTACAGAAGAATCACTCTCTGATAGCAAACTTGCGAGTTTAAACCTAGTTACAACATCGCTAAAGTTCATAGTACTTTGCACGTCTCGGATGCGACCTTCGTTAAAATAGCCTACCGATTGTTGTGGCGCGTGTGTTAAATCAAAATGCACCTTACGTGCACGTGCGTGAGTCTGTATCACTTAGCCCGTTAAGCGCCTTTGTTAAGGCTGCTACTACTGTAAGGTTAGGTGTTGTGAGAAAACAAATTGAATACTTTGATATTAGTTGGTAGTAGAATACACCGAGGTGTTATGCAATGTATTAGTAATTTGCTGATAATAAGAACATTATTGTTCAATGTGAGGTGGGTTAAAGGTATTACCAACTACTACCTAACCTACTTAGACTTTATTACTACTACGTGCTGTGTGATGCCGGTAGAATAGATAGCATCTCCCCATGTCTGCCTGTAGGTGTCGTAAAAGGCGGCTAAAGAAATCTAAAGAAGTACTGATTATCCAGTACTCCGTTCCCCAATCCGCATTGGGACGCGTGGTGGACTACTGCTCAAATCCCCTCCGTATAAGGGGAGCCCTGTGTCCCAGCAGTGGTTCAATATCAAATTAAAATTTTAAACAGTTTTAAAAACTATATAAAAAAAACTTGTAACTTAATTATCATACAGTCCTACTCCCCGCGGTATCGTGCCAAGAATCGTGAGAATATCGTGCTGGCTGCGTTTCCCTGCTGAATGGCTATACTTAGCCTTTGCGCGAGAAAAGAACCAGCCCTCTTATCAAACAGTTTTAGATTGCTTAAGTATATAATTTGTACATGAAAAATGGTACATGCCCAGAATCGTAGGTTATAAGGCTTGTAATATTATAACATATAAAAAATCAAAAACTGCGAAGCTGTGGTCGGGTTGCTAATCAAATAATAAACCTGTAACTATGGCGTCAGTAACTAGGTACCTAATTATCTAGATCTACCTACCTATAAATAATAATATCTTACCTTTCGATATCCTCGGAACAGTAAAGAATGAAAAGTCGACATTCCTATTATTATTTAAGCATCCGTAAGCTATGCAGTACCATTTGGCTTTTTGAGTGGCCATACATGAATAAAAACTCAAAAATAAATATCAAAAGTTTCTAAATAATTATAAAAGAAAAATAATTTTTACGAGTGCGTGCGTGTTAACCTCACTGAATTAGCCTCTTGTAGGCAGCCGCGCAGCGTAGGTATATATTCATGCCTAAAGCGCGGAGTGAGACATGCCTGATACGATTGAAATATTTTTTTAATTTCAGATTTCCGAAAATCCATGTATTCGCGAATAATGGGTGGTAACAATAAAAATATTAAATTTTTTATGTATATTTATCATTTTCATTTATATATTTATACAGCCCAACCAGATGAAAAAAATAACTTTTAAAGCATATTCTAACGCAATTATAATTTGATTTAAACGTTTTTGTTAACACATATCCTTATCTAATATGATTAGTGGATAACTGTTATTGGCCGTATTTTCTAAAATTATTTGTAAAATTGGTTTGTTATAATATAGTAAGGCTGTTGTTATTCTAAAACTGGGAGCCCAACATCAGGAATTTCATTTGTTTCATCCATTTTAGTGCTTCGTCCATTTTTGAATGTTGGAGGTGCAATACCAGTGCTTAAATTTGATGCAAGAGTAGGCTTATTTTGAAGAGACTAAAACCTAACTTTGGCAGTTATTTATTTACATACCTTTACGTACCTACGTAATTACGTGTAAATGTTCAGGATTTATTTAAAAACTAATGGATGTCATTAAAAATATATTGACATTAGACTGAAATGTCTTGTACGTAAAACAGCGATCAAGCAATCAAAACTACAACTATATAATAAGTTGACCCTTTTAGGTCAACTTATTATATAGTTGTAGTTATAAGATTTTTGTGTTTGATTAATAAAAATCGCTTCATAAATTCGCACTTATATTTCATTGAGCTAAAACATACCTTATAATTATTGACCTACCTAATGTTTACAAATACTTACATAGTGAGGGCTAATAATTTTTGCTCACCAGATGTCGCTAGTTGACACTGAGGTAAAGTTTTTTGTTACACAATGTAATTTAATTGAGAAGTTGTTTTTTAATAAAAGGTTATCAGTTTCTAGAGTATTATGTTAATACACAAAACAATGTGTCAGTGGTTTGTTATTTAATTTTTTGCACATTTTTAACTTTTTCTTTAATTTTTATACTTTTATGAATATCTGTGGCTTGGTTTATTTATTTTGAATATTATTAATATAAAATATAGCTAATAGTACAGAAAGAAACAATAACTTTTACATTTTCCGAACAAATTAACTTCCCCGCTATGTAATCTGTCAAATATTATACCTCACTTTCTAGTGGCGCCGCCCTGGTAGCAGAAAAAGTCGTGGATGCCCTCATTAAATTCATAACTTAAGTACAATAACGCATAGGCATCAATCTTGGCGCATTACTATTCAACCGCTCTAATTATGTATCAGTATCTATAGAACATCTGGTTACGCTTTATAGCTTTATACTCTAAGATAAATAGTAATAAATAAATATAACTTTATTGTACACCGTAATCAAAAATTACAATAACAATGGATTTATGCGTCGTTAAACAAGTTGTACAATAGGCGACCTTATCGCTAAAAGTGATATCTTCCAGGCAACCTTTGGATGGACAGAAACATAAAGCACGAGTTAATGGTGGTCTATCTATGTGAAAAAATTAAATTAAATGGAATGAACGACATACATTTCTCACACATACTTAAAAAATATCATACGCAAATTGTTTTGCTTGCTGTGTCAAATAATATTAGAGTTTAGAAAAATTTAAGTGACACATATTAGTTGTGATGATCCTAGTGAGAGTGAGATGATCGTCATGAAAATTATGTATTATCATATATTTTTAATATTCAGAAAATTCCGAGGTCTGGAAGTAGGTGAAAACTAAGTAATTTATAATATTCTATTACACTCATCCACACTCATATAGATACATGCAGGTAAATAAATCTTGTAAAAAGCAAAATATTCTAAATTATTTACAACAGAAATTTTGAGTGAAATAATCTTATCAAATTTTCATTTTCAAATTCTTAAAATCAGTTCAATAAAATATATTTAGTTACACCTATTTTTATTCATAGTATACACATATAAGGGACGCCATTTTAGTGTGGTTTTTGCAGGAGGAATTTTCTATTGTTAAGATCAAAACGAAGGTAGAAGGTGCTTCAGTCCGTGAAATTCACTAAAGAATCTTTTATCGGATTTCTGCTAAGTTGAGCACGGCTAAACATTTGTACTGCCTTGGGTGTTTGAAAATTATTTGTAATGGCAAAATTCCTCCATAAATTGTTCCTTTGCTTCGCTAGTGAAATATAAACAGGCTTCCTATTAAAATATTTCACGTTACCGAAATTTCTCCGCGGAGGACCCGCGCACAAATTCTTCGACGAAATATTATGTCTTGTTCTTATGAAATATTTCAGTAACAGATAATCTTTGTTTATTTTGCTTTGTACGCTATTTTCAGACAAATTATAGTTTAATATACAAAGTAAGTAATTTAAATTACTAATAATTGAAATTTTAAGTAAGAAAAGTTAAATAAAAGATGAAAAATCATATTTCGGCGGAGAGGAAAGGAAGGTAATAAGTTTGGAGGATGATATTTTTGGTTATATAATATTATAATACATGTCTCTTTTTTAAATATTCGTTTTTATGTCCGCACGTAGCTCTTTATCTAGTAGCTAGTCTTAGTTTGACAAATTAATATCAAACAATTATTCGTAATTTTATGCGTAATACGTATGTACATACAATATGAGGTTCTTCTTCTTTACCAGCCTGTAAAAGTCCATATACATCTCACGTTGTAAGGAGAATATTCCTCAATCGCCACGCTTGGCAAACGAATAAGCGGTCGTAGACCTGGTCATCTCACACTCTTAGCGTTGCTTGCCCTTTGACTGTGCGTGGCCTTGATAGGGGTATCTCGCGTTCTACGGAAGATTTGCCTTAATTGCCACGCTTGGCGATCGTAGGCCCAATCGTTTCGTATCTTTGGAGTTGCTATTTTTGACTCTGCGCCGCCGTTCTGGGTATTTTACGCCTAGTATAAACAAGATAGTTACACCGAAATCTATCGTAAGACTCGAGATCTTCTGACATACCTCATATTCGCGTTAAACAAAATTTATGGAATCTAATAAGATGATGGATTCCCTTACACCGCCACCACATAAAATATGGCAAATATGGCAGACTTAAACTGTAAAAAAAACTTGCGTATTAAAGAAAATGCAATTAATCATAAATATAGAAAATCGTTACATTTGAAACCCACAAATTTATTCATATTTATACAATTGAATGTTATATTTTTGTTGCTTGTAATTATTAAGCACATTTTTTATAGAATAAGGCTTACAACCTAGTACACAGTCTGTTAGATAGTAAGTGGATGCTGTTACTCATAGACATCTACATTTCTATCGTCGTTTAAGAATCAAAATACAGATGCCTTGACCACTGAGGACTAAGATGGAATGCCTCGTTTCCAGCAAAAGTGTCTTCGGTTTTTTACACTCACCATACAAACCACAACAGCATTAAGCAGCTATTTTACGCTGGAATCTTGTGAGAGCGGGTTCTTTCCCCGGTCGAGTCGACTACTTCTTGCTACAACCATAATATTGCTGCAGCATAGCCCCACTAGATATAAAAACTCGACTGTAGTTTGTACAGCAGTGAGTTTTGTGTGTTATAATCTGATAATAATGTTTTCCTCGTTATGTTAAATATCGTCGCGAGTCATAAGAGGCAACGGCATGTAAACGAAACAGGAGATGGGCAGCATCATCTTCCTGATAACAACTCAAAATAATAAAAATCTGCGGTTGCTAACGCGTTTGCCAAGTATGGCAACTTTGACATAATCCCCTGAGGCAATCTATGAGGGGGGCCTATGTTCAGCGGTGGGCTTTTATAAGCTGTAATGGATGGATGGATATATGGATGGAGTAAACATGATTATTAGCAGGCCATTTCAAAGCAAAGTCCAAACATAAAATATATTAACATTACTTACAATAAAAATCTCCCTCATAGTTTGCCTCAAATATGAGGAGGATATTTGCCATAGTTGTTCTGCTTGGCAGGTGGGTTGGCAATCCATATTAGATATCAAATGTAAAAAAGTATAATTTGTTAGAAAGGACTATTTCCATAGAACTTAACGTAAAAAATAAATAATTACACAATACTTACCAATACTAAAAACTAAAGGGACAAAATTGAAGCAAGTTGGTTTTCTGGCAATAAAACTGACCAAAATAGGCAATTTTAGCGACGAGGTGACAATTGAGTTTCAAGAGAATTTTTTGTGGATTTTTCTTTTTGTACAGTCGTTTTTTTAAAACCCCACTGCTCACTTTTCTAATACTTTTATGTGTGCGAGAGAACCGAGTTTAATTATTACTATATTCTCAACGGTAAAATAAAATGATACGAGGAAACAAACATGCCTTAAATTTAATCCTATTTTGCTTATGGCAGTAGATGCAATTAAATTAATTTAAAATTAAAATCTCTTTTCAACACTAACTAGAAGAAACTACAGAATCGATTGTGAATAAAATACATCAAGTTTTTCTTATGCAATTAAACGTCGAATATCATTGGTTTGGAGAAATTTTGCAAGTCGAATATCATTGGTTTGGAGAAATGTTGCGCTTAAGGAAGCGCAACATTTCTCATCAACATCTCAGCGCGTCCAACATTTTGTCGCATGAAATCGCATCTAACAATCATATTGAACATATAAATGATATAAAAAGCACATTGTCAGAAAGATAAATGATTGTTAAACTTATTGATATATATTTTTTAATCGATTAATTGCTATTTTTACATAAAAAGTGGTTTTAGTGACTGAAAATATCAATTGTTTAACTAAATCTATTTTTTAATCTCTTCACCTATCATGTGGGAAGCCATGGAATGTAAATGGCAGTTTAATTTTGTTTTGTTTAGTTATAATTATTTTTTTTCGGCTGAGAAATGCCGAAATATCCGGTGTTTTGAGCACAAGGCTTATTTTACTAAATACATTTTCCTCACAGCTTACAAGCACTTCGGGCTCGGCCGCCGTCGTGAGTGGATTACTGTATCGTTTGCTTACAGCAGCGGTAATAGGCAGCAAAAATATCGCTCGCTGCAGAAATACAAAATATTCCATAATCCAATGATACATACTTGACGAAGGTTATTATTTTTATAATCACAGATTTTTATTACAGTATTTTGTTTCGCTAAAAGCACGTAGGATTAATACGAGGGTGGATTGAAAAGTACTCGGCCTAACCAAGAAAATAAACACATACTAAATCAGTAATATTTTTATTTTTCTACATAATCACCATCAAGTTCAATACACTTTTGCCACCTCCCCTTCCAAGCATTTAGACCGTTGAAAAAAAATGATTCTTCCTTAGAGTCAAAATATGCGTCTACAGCTGCTTTGACCTCGTCGTTTGTCGAAAATCTTTGACCTCCCAAGTGCTTTTTAGGTTAGGAACAGAAAGAAGTCTGATGGTGCCAGATCAGGTGAATACGGCGGATGCGGTAACAGTTCAAAGCCACAGTTGTGAATTTCAGCCATTGACTGTACTGACGTGTGAACACGGGCGTTATCTTGATGAAACAGGACTTTTCTTCTGAGCATTCCTCGACGTTTTCTTTTATTTCCTCTCGTAAACGACGTAGTAAGGTGCAGTAGTAATCAGAGTTTATAGTCTGACCCTTTCAAGATAATCAATCATAATCACACTTTCGAGTCCCAGAATACTGAAGCCATCACCTTATTTGCCGACAAAATCGACTTAGCCTTTTTAGGGGTGGTGAACCAGGTCTTCTCCACTGTTTTGATTGTTGTTTTGTTTCCGGTGTACAGTAATGAACCCATGTTTCGTCCATAGTAACAAAACGATTCAAAAATCATCTGCATCGGCTTCAAATAACTCCAAACAGTCGCGTGAAATAGTCAATCGCGTCCTTTTTGTTCAACTGAAAGCAGTCGCGGAACCCACCTCGCAGACACCTTGTGAAACCCAACTCGTTGACAATGATGTTTTGAGTTCGTTCATAGGAGATGCCTATAATCTCGGCTATCTCTCTAATTTTTAATCTGCGGTCTCCATTATTAAATCAAGTACTTTTTAATATTTTCGTCAGTAGTTGACGTCGAAGGCCTTCAGAGCGGGGTTCATCTTTCACACTCTCTCTACCACGCTTAAATTCTGCTATCCATTTTTGACGGATGAATATGACAGAGCACAATCGCCTAATGTACTGACCATGTCAACATGGATGGCTTTTGATGATAGCCCCTTCTTATGGAGGTACTTAATGACGGCACGCTGCTCGATTTGCTCCATTCGCGGAAATTATGTCCGATTACTTTGTTAATAAATTTATAAAATCACAACTAATTATCGCACACGTTTCGAACTTCACACAATGAACTAGTCTGAACTGAACTAAATAATGTGGGTAGATTTGATTTTTAGAATTGAATGGATCTGTGTTAGGCCGAGTACTTTTCAATCCACCCTCGTATATAAATATACTTATACGTCTTGGAATTTATGGAGTAACCTGAAGGTGTACTTCGGTGAAAGCTACTGAAACTACTCGAAGAGTAGAACTAGGTGTGCCGAGTTTGGCCACGTTTTGTTAGTTGTGATGAGAACTTACCACCGGACAGTGGCGCATTATCCTTAAGGCAAACTAGGCACGTGCCTAGGGGCGCACTTCGGTGAATGCTACTGGAACTCCTCAAAGAGTAGAACTAGGTGTGCCGAGTTTGGCTTCGTTTTGTTAGTTATGATGAGACCTTGCCTCCAGACTTGATAGAGTAACCTGAAGGTGTACTTCGGTGAATGCTAACTGGAACTCCTCGATCAAAAGTACAAGGTGTGCCGAGTTTGGCCTCATTTTGTTGGTTATGATGAGACCTTGCCTCCAGACTTGATAGAGTGACCTGAAGGTGTACTTCGGTGAATGCTACTGAAACTACTCGAAGAGTAGAAAGAACTAGGTATGCCGAGTTTGGCCTCGTTTAGTTAGTTATGATGAGACCTTATCTCCGGACTTGATAGAGTGACCTAAAGGTGTACTTCGGTGAATGCTACTAGAACTCCTCAAATAGTAGAACTAGGCGTGCCAAGTTTGGCCTCATTTTGTTGGTTATGATGAAACCTTGCTACTGAACTTGATAGAGTGACCTGAAGGTGTACTTCGGTGAATGCTACTAAAACTCCTCAAATAGTAGAACTAGGCGTGCCGAGTTTGGCCTCGTTTAGTTAGTTATGATGAGACCTTGCCTCCAGACTTGATAGAGTGACCTGAAGGTGTACTTCGTTGAATGCTACTGGAACTCTTCGAAGAGTAGAACTAGGTGTGCCGAGTTTGGCCTCGTTTTGTTAGGTACGATGAGACCTTACCTTCGGACTTGATAGAGTGACCTGAAGGTGTACTTCGTTGAATGCTACTGGAACTCTTTGAAGAGTAGAACTAGGTGTGCCGAGTTTGGCCTCGTTTTGTTAGTTATGATGAGATCTTATCTCCGGACTTGACAGAGTCACCTGAAGGTGTACTTCGGTGAATGCTACTGAAACTACTGGAAGAGTAGAACTAGGTGTGCCGAGTTTGGCCTCGTTTAGTTAGTTATGATGAGACCTTATCTCCGGACTTGATAGAGTGACCTGAAGGTGTACTTCGGTGAATGCTACTGAAACTACTCGAAGAGTAGAACTAGGTGTGCTGAGTTTGGACTCGTTTAGTTAGTTATGATGAGACCTTATTTCCGGACTTGATAGAGTGACCTAAAGGTGTACTTCGGTGAATGCTACTAGAACTCCTCAAATAGTAGAACTAGGCGTGCCAAGTTTGGCCTCATTTTGTTGGTTATGATGAGACCTTGCTACTGAACTTGATAGAGTGACCTGAAGGTGTCCTTCGGTGAATGCTACTGGAATTCCTCGAAGAGTAGAACTAGGTGTACCGAGTTTGGCTTCGTTTTGTTAGTTATAATGAGACCTTACTCCGGACTTGATAGAATGACCTGAAGGTGTTCTTCGGTGAATGCTACTGGAACTCCTCGACCAGTAAGTAGTACTAGGTGTGCTGAGTTTCGCCTCGTTTTGTTGGTTATGATGAGACTTTACCTCCGGACTTGATAGAGTGACCTGAAGGTGTACTTCGGTGAATGCTACTGGAACTCTTCGAAGAGTAGAACTAGGTGTACCGAGTTTGGCTTCGTTTTGTTAGTTATAATGAAACCGTGAACTCCTCGAAGAGTATAGCCTCATTTTGTTAGTTATGATGAGACCTTATCCCTGGACTTGATAGAGTGACCTGAAGATGTACTTCGGTGAATGCTACTGGAACTCCTCGACCAGTAGAACCAGGTGTGCCGAGTTTGGCCTCGTTTTGTTGGTTATGATGAGACCTTACCTCCGGACTTCATAGAATAACCTGAAAGTGTATTTCGGTGAATGCTACTGGAACTCCTCGAAGAGTAGAACTAGGTGTGCCGAGTCTAGCCTCGTTTTGTTAGTTATGATGAGACCTTGCCTCCAGACTTGATAGAGTGACCTGAAGGTGTACTTCGTTGAATGCTACTGGAACTCTTTGAAGAGTAGAACTAGGTGTGCCGAGTTTGGCCTCGTTTTGTTAGTTACGATGAGATCTTATCTCCGGACTTGACAGAGTCACCTGAAGGTGTACTTCGGTGAATGCTACTGAAACTACTGGAAGAGTAGAACTAGGTGTGCCGAGTTTGGCCTCGTTTAGTTAGTTATGATGAGACCTTATCTCCGGACTTGATAGAGTGACCTGAAGGTGTACTTCGGTGAATGCTACTGAAACTACTCGAAGAGTAGAACTAGGTGTGCCGAGTCTAGCCTCGTTTTGTTAGTTATGATGAGACCTTGCCTCCAGACTTGATAGAGTGACCTGAAGGTGTACTTCGTTGAATGCTACTGGAACTCTTCGAAGAGTAGAACTAGGTGTGCCGAGTTTGGCCTCGTTTTGTTAGGTACGATGAGACCTTACCTTCGGATTTGATAGAGTGACCTGAAAGTGTACTTCGGTGAATGCTACTGGAACTCCTCGAAGAGTAGTACTAGGTGTGCCGAGTTTGGCCTCGCTTTGTTGATTATGAATAGAACATACCTCCGGACTCGATGAAGTGATTTGAAGGTGTACTTCGGTGACTGCTACAGGAACTCTTTGACGAGTAGAATTACAATTTACAATTTTTTTAATTTTTTACGATCTTATGAGTCGTGCAACTTTGGATTTTCCAAGCTTTTTTTAATTGAAATTTGACATAAAATTATCGGACAATTGAAAGTACGAGTATAGCAATAATTATAAGGTTTTTAGTGAAAACTTGTGTGTAATTAAACTACTTTAAAAATTTACGTATAATCATGTTATACGTAATTTGTTTAATGCGCTAAAGCATGCACAATTGGTATTACCAATAGTTTTTATTTTATTTATTCTTGATCAGGTTAATGCGAGACGAATGCGAACTACGAAATCGTATCTGGTAATAATAATGACCTGGCTCACAACGTAATTGACATGTGGGGTGGTCTGCCGGTTGAAATGATTCCTGTAGTTGTCTCTGAGAACGGGTTAATCCCGGTTAGACTCACGGGTCATCTGAGGCGACTGGGACACAGTGACGGACCGCTCCGGGATCAAATGTAGATGGCGGTGCTCCTCGATACTCTTTCTTTCTTTTCTTTCCCTTTCCCCCTAACCCTCGGCCGTTTGGTCTTCCCTGCCGAGGGCTTCCATCTGGTTGGGCTTTTATTTATTTGTTATGTTAGTATATTTAATGTAAATTTATGTATATTGCATGCTGTAAGCGTTAGCGCGCAGGTATGTTCTACTAGGGCCTAAAAATTAGGATTCCAACATTTTGTCGCATGAAATCGTATCTAACAATCATATTGTACATATAGGTGATATACAAAGCACATTGTCAGAAAGATAAATGAATGTTGAACTTATTGATATATATTTTTTTAATCGATTAATTGCTATTTTTACATAAAAAGGGGTTTTAGTGGCTTATGGTGTGGATTTATCAAGTCCGCATGGCTTTGTAAACACGATAACTTTTGAAAATATCAATTGTTCAACTCAATCTACTTTTAAAACTCTTCATCTATCATGTGGGAAGCCATTGAATGTAAATGGCAGTTTAATTTTGCTTAGTTTAGTTATAATTAATTTTTTTCGGCTGCGAAATGTCGATATATTCGGTGTTTTAGCAGACTTGTGTGAATTTATTTTTTACTATGTAGAGACTGCGTCACTCACTCAGTTAGTTCGGCGTCAATAGCCGTCGTGAGTGGACACTATATCGGTTGTTTGCAGCGGCTCAAAAAGATTGCTGTACAAATACACAATATTCGAAAAACCAAATTTCTTACATACTTGATTTTAATAATAATCAGAGATTTTTATTACAATATTTTAAAAGCACAGAATAAATAATAGTAGTACGTTCTAAAAGTAAGTAGGATGTAATATTTATACTTAAATACGTCTTGGACTTTATGAAGTGACCTGAACGATGATATGATGATCATATGAGCATTATGAGTCGTGCACTTATGGATTTTCCAAACTTTTTTTTAAATTGAAGTATGACATAAAATTATCGGAAAATTGGAAGTATAATGAGGTTATTCGTGAAAACTTGTGTGTATTTAACTACTTTAAAATTTACGTATAATCATGTTATACGTAATTTGTTTAATGCGCTAAAGCATGCACAATTGGTATTACCAATAGTTTTATTTTATTTATTCTTGATCAGGTTAATGCGAGACGAATGCGAACTACGAAATCGTATCTGGTAATAATAATGACCTGGCTCACAACGTAATTGACATGTGGTGGTCTGCCGGTTGAAATGATTCCTGTAGTTGTCTCTGAGAACAGGTTAATCCCGGTTAGACTCACGGGTCATCTGAGGCGACTGGGACACAGTGACGGACCGCTCCGGGATCAAATGTAGATGGCGGTGCTCCTCGATACTCTTTCTTTCTTTTCTTTCCTTTCCCCTAACCCTCGGCCGTTTGGTCTCCCCTGCCGAGGGCTTCCATCTAGTTGGGCTTTTATTTATTTGTTATGTTAGTATATTTAATGTAAATTTATGTATATTGCATGCTGTAAGCGTTAGCGCGCAGGTATGTTCTACTAGGGCCTAAAATTAGGATTCCAACATTTTGTCGCATGAAATCGTATCTAACAATCATATTGTACATATAGGTGATATACAAAGCACATTGTCAGAAAGATAAATGAATGTTGAACTTATTGATATATATTTTTTTAATCGATTAATTGCTATTTTTACATAAAAAAGGGTTTTAGTGGCTTATGGTGTGGATTTATCAAGTCCGCATGGCTTTGTAAACACGATAATTTTTGAGAACATCAATTGTTCAACTCAATCTACTTTTAAAACTCTTCATCTATCATGTGGGAAGCCATTGAATGTAAATGGCAGTTTAATTTTGTTTAGTTTAGTTATAATTAATTTTTTTCGGCTGCGAGATGTCGATATATTCGGTGTTTTAGCAGACTTGTGTGAATTTATTTTTTACTATGTAGAGACTGCGTCACTCACTCAGTTAGTTCGGCGTCAATAGCCGTCGTGAGTGGACACTATATCGGTTGTTTGCAGCGGCTCAAAAAGATTGCTGTACAAATACACAATATTCGAAAAACCAAATTTCTTACATACTTGATTTTAATAATAATCAGAGATTTTTATTACAATATTTTAAAAGCACAGAATAAATAATAGTAGTACGTTCTAAAAGTAAGTAGGATGTAATATTTATACTTAAATACGTCTTGGACTTTATGAAGTGACCTGAACGATGATATGATGATCATATGAGCATTATGAGTCGTGCACTTATGGATTTTCCAAACTTTTTTTTAAATTGAAGTATGACATAAAATTATCGGAAAATTGGAAGTATAATGAGGTTATTCGTGAAAACTTGTGTGTATTTAAACTACTTTAAAAATTCCATATAATCAAGTTATACGTAATTTTTTTAATGCGCTTAGGGCATGCCCAATTGGATTTACCAATATTTTTTTTATCATTCTCTTTTATACGATGAAGTTATCACGTTAAATGAAAAGACGTATCCTACATAACGTTCTTTAAACATACATAAAAAAAATACAATTAAGATTCTAGTCGCGGTAGCCTTTTTTCCGTTTTAATATTAATCATGTAAATGCGAATAATAATAAATCACCTGAAGAATACTAGAAGGTCAAAGGGGTCGGCCATGGGGGCCGGTGAAGGCAAAGATACCTAGTTATATACTATATCAATTAATAATACAATGTCAATTAAAGTTAATTACAATCATAATGCCCATAGTTAAAATTCCATCTTAAATACAAAGTTATATTATATAGTCAAGGAAGTTAAATTGTCGAATTATTAATTTGTCATTTTTATTTTATTTTATTTATTTTATTTGGCAGACCAACAGTGAGTACACCAAAATTAATCAAATACATCAACAACAACACTAAGTAAATGTCTCACTATTAACGTTGCCATTTCGAATTACTCAAATAAAGTAAAAAAATCAAGCAAAAATGTAATTACGGCTAACAATTTAAGGCATAATTCTTATGCGCGAAATTAAATACATAGGGACCGTGCTGCGGGTGTGTGAAAACAAATTCAAGCGAAAAAATACTTAAAATAAACGAATTAAGGCATAATTCTCCATGCGCGAAGTGATAAGAAATGGGACGGGGTGAACACCCTCTCGGTGCGTGTTGTCGAAATTCATATTTCTCTGGTGCGTGCGACTATAAGTAAGTCACTTAGTCCGACATATTATGCCCTATATAGTATATTATCTATGTAGTCCGACGCCAGTGTCGTTGAGGATGGTTCACGAGTCGCTTGACCTAATTTTCGCGTGTAAACGTCCTTTGAGTTTTAATTGTTAGTTTTTTTTTGATTTTGTTGACATTTTGATAAGTTTCTTAATTTGTTTGTGATTTTAGAAAACGTTAATACGATCAAATAGTTGTAGTAAAGTGGTGCGACGGTTTGTGCGAAATTGGACGCTTTCTTTTACTGTTTTGTATTTTTTTTGTTTGTGATAGGACACGTTAATAATACACTATCATATTTAATAACTAAGTGAAGTGGTATGACAGCTCGTGCGCAATTGGACGCTTTTATTTTTTTTAACATTTTAACTTTTTTTAAGTTTTAAGATGCCTCGTATCAATTTCACGTCGTCAGAATACACCGACATGATTTTGATTTACGGAGAATGCCACCAAAACGCGGCTCTGGCATTACGAACATACCGAGAGAGGTATAATACCATACGTGTATGTCCTACAGACTCACGAATTTTATACGGGCAATTCAAAGATTACTTAACAACCGATATTTGATCCTGTGTCAGGTTGAAATTCCTCCGCGAGTAGTCGTGGCTCAAGAAGAACAAATATTAAATTATTTCGCTCGTATATCCAACGTCAAGTCTCAGTAGAGCAGCTTGCCAATTCCGTGTATACCACAAGACTGTTCACAAAATATTAATAAAAAAACAAGCAACGGTCGTTCAAATACGTAAAGTTACAGGCTTTATTAGATATAGATAAGCCAGTCAGGAAGCCTACTGCGCATGGATCCTGAGCAAAGTAGCTAATGACTCTAACTTTTTAGCAAACATAATGTCGGCTAACGAGAGCACATTCACGCGCAACGGAATATGGAAACGGCAGAACTTACGGCACTGGGGTCAAGAAAATCCGCAACTGTGTCGAGAGTCTGAGCACCAATACAGATTTGTCGTTAATGTCTGGACTAGAATACACGGAGATTAAATAATTGGTTCCGTGTTTATCGAAGGCAACCTTAATGGGCTTAAGTTATTGGAACTGCTTGACGGCCCAGTGGCTATCGTTGGGAGCAAATAGCCTAGTTTAAAATAAATAAAATAGTTGGTGGCTGCGAGCTAGCGCCTTCTGAAATATTCGGAGAGCAGTGGATTGGTCCATACAGACCCTCTCGGTGGCCATCACGGTCACCGGTTCTAACACCGGTAGAGTTCTTTTATGGGGTTATTTAAATAATGAGGTGTACTCTACTGAAGTAACGACTGCCGTGGACATAAAAATAAGAATTATTCGGGCTTTCGACAAAATACATTTAGCCACCAATAGGGTCCGAAATAATATAATGTGACGATGTCGATTATGCATTCGAGAACACGGCCGATATTTTGAAAATAAAAAAAATTGATTTGTATTAATTATTAAACTTGAGTGATTACAAGATTAGCATTATTATTTGGATAAAAACAATACACTAAAATTTGTGATTTGTTATCAACTTTAATGTTGTGTGTATGTGGTAGAGCCACGATGCAGCTATATTATGGTTGTAGCACAAATGGCTCGGCTCGACCGGGGTAGGACCACGCTCTCACAGAATACCAGCGTAAAATTGTAGCTTAATGCTGTTGTGTTTTGTATGAAGTGTAGAGAACCGGAGACCCTTTTGACTGGAAACGAGGCATTCCATCATAGTCCTCAGGGGTGACAACGCATCTGGTTTTGATTCTTAATTGAGAATAAACGTAGATGTATATGGGCCACAGCATCCACTTACCATCAGGTGGACTGTGTGCTCGTTTGTCACCCTATTCTATAAAAAACATCGCATTAGCATCGCCCTACGCGTGCCTTAATTACGCACGTGAAGGCACGCGTAGGGCGATGCTATGAAAAGGGTGATGCGTTTGAAAGATGCATTTTTTATTGTTTATGTTATTATTTCAGCGTTATAGTTACCACTATGTGGTTTCTATAACATTTGTGCTGAGTAGACGCCATTTTAGTTCCATTCAATTAATTTATTCTATTATGTTAATTTGTCTTTATGTTTAGAACTAAATAAATTATATTATTATTTTTGGGGTATGTATAAGTTTTCTCATCTAGTTGGGCTGTAAAGTTACAGCCTATATACGTCCCACTGCTGGGCACAGGCCTCCTCTCATTTCTGAGAGGGTTTTAGGGCAAGGAATGTCCGCCGCGCTGCCCCAATGCGTGTTGGCGAACTTCACGTGTCTTCGAAATATTTTTTGTGATTTCTCAGACATGCAGGTTTCCTCACGATGTTTTCCTTCAACGCCGAGCACGTGGTAAATCAGCACTTAAAATTGCAATTAACAATTTCATTGGTGCCGGCGGGGATCGAACCCGGGTTGCTCGCGTACTGTGAAACTTACAGCGAGCGCTAACCATCTGAGCTACCACGGCTCTTTGTTTTGGGCTGTATAAATATATAATTGTAAATGAAAATAATAAACATACATATATATCAATAAAATAAAATAAATACACAAAAAATACATAAATAAATAAAAACCCAACCATATGGAAGCCCTCGGCAGGGGAGACCAAACGGCCGAGGGTTAGGGGGAAAGGGAAAGAAACCGGCGGACGATGCGGGCGGTATCGAGGAGCAGCGCCTTCTGCATTAGAGCTTGGAGCGGTCCGTCACGGAGTCCCAGTCGCCTCAGATGACCCGAGAGTCTCATCTGAGGTGACTGGAATTAACCCGTTATTATTATTATTATCTTAAGAGAGATATTTTTGAGAGATTTGAGAATATCCACAATAATAATAATAATACATTTTATTACAGAATTCATTCCATAATTATGTGTTAGTAACCAAATATATAATCTTAAAAACTACGGTCAGTAATGATTTATCACTGGCAGAACTGTCTCCATCCAGTGTTTTACATAAATAAGCAATTTACAACAGTTTCCAGGAGACTATTATTGGTACCCTGTATTCGTGTTATCAGGGATGATATACGCTTACGTATAATCGCGAAACCATCCGTGCGTGCTTCTGCGAACATCCCCGATGCGCTACAAAAGCGAGGCAGCCTTGGAGCTCAGGGCACTAGTTGCTATACTGTACTCTAAGGGCGGTGTATGCCTTCTACGTGTAGTTGACCCACAGATTGCAGGTATAAAATGATTAGGTATAGTATGATTTAAAAATTACACTTTTCACTACACGAGTGACGCGGTGACCGCAATTCATCGATGACGATTACGATGACGATGACGATGACAATGACCGATGACAATGAAAATAACGATGACGATGACGATGCCAATGACGATGACGAAGACGATGACGATGACGATTACGATGACGATGACAATTACGATGACGATGACGATGACGATTACGATGACAATGACGATGAAGATGACGATGACGAAGACGAAGACGATGACAATGACGATGACGATGAACATAACCATGACCATGAACATGACCATGACCTTGAAGATGACCATGACCATGACGATTACGATGACAATGATGAACCGAAACGTATTCCATTACCGGTGGCCGTATGAGAAAACTCAATCGGTCAGCTATAGTATTTGTACACCTATTTTCTAGGTGTACAAATGATGTCAAAATTACCCTCTTCAAGGCATACTGTCAAACATTTTACACTTGCAGCCTATGGAGTGACTATACGCAGAGGACTTACAATGCGCTTCGAATTCAATATAATAATGCCTTCAGGATGCTAATGGGCCTTCCTAGATACTGTAGTGCTTCAAGCATGTTTGCTGAAGCAGGTGTTGATGATTTTTATAGCATCATAAGGAAGCGAACTGTGTCAATGTTATGCAGACTACGGAAGAGCTCAAATGGTGTCTTGAGGATATTTCAAGATAAGCTTGACTGTCCCATTCAGAGGCATTAGCTCCTAATGCATGTCGGTGGGACATTCAAGTTTCTTAACTGATTGCTCTCGTCCTATTGATATAATTTATTTATCCTTATTTTATTATTTTTCTTTTTTTTTCTCCATGTAGGGCATTATAATGATACGGGCTTTAAGCCAAGTAGTCATCATTTGCTGGTTTTATGTATCAATTGATGTATTATCCAGAGCATTTTCTGGTATTTGTAAAAATTTTCTCACTAAGCGACATGTATTTAAAATAGCTGCTTTTTTCATTTTAATATTTAAATTTGAGGGTAAATAGCTTAAGACAATGATGAAAATATTTTGGTATTAATCCTGTAGCTGAAAGTACAATTGGAACGATGAAAACTTTATTTAATTTCCATATTCTTTTAATTTTTTCGCTTAGTTCAATATATTTACTAATCTTTTCGGCTATTGTGTTTTGTATTTTTTTTTTAATATTATACGTAATTGGTATTGCTATGTCGATTATAAAGGCTATATTTTTAATTTTGTCTTGCAAAGTTAACAATATTATTATTATTATATTTTTTACTAACTTCGTTTATGTTAATTACTAGCAAATGTGTATGGATATGTATATCTGAAATAAACATTATTATTATTATTATAAGTGCTTATCGGAGTTTCTCTTCATGATAGTCTCGCGCAAGCGATATTTAAAGATTTCTATAAGCTCTATTGCAAGATCCGTTTCTGTAGCCATTTTGTCCCACAATTTTTCATATGAGACGAGGTTAAAAGCTTTAGTAAGGTCTAAAAAACACACACAGTTTTTTACATGTATGGTGCTGAACGGTATTTTTGAGGTAAAGTATTGCAGTTGCGGTAGATAACCCAGCTATAAAACCGAACTGGGCATCATCCAGCGTAAGGTGTTTATTTAAGTGCCGTTTAAGCAGGACCGTCCAGCACTTTCGCTATAATGGTGGCCAGTAAAATGGGTGAAATTTCAACAAACTTTAAAATACCAAACGGGATGTTAAGATTCGGACTGCGTAGTGGTTACAATAAATTTGTTTTGACTATATAAAAAAGGGGAAAAGGGCTAGAGGTGTTAAAATCCCAACTAAGGCAATATTTTTGATGTTATATTTTGGATCTGGTCAAGTTGTGATTTTCCCTGTGACTCTGATACTGCAGTCGAGCCGAACTTCAATTTTATGGCATAAATGTGGCAATAAATTTTATATTTATAGATTGCATATATGAATTGTAGGACTTATACCAAAAAAAATTCTGCACATTTGACAGCTTTCTGTAACGTTCAGAAGTCGTCCCCGTTATAAAAATCAGCTAGAAAAACAACCAACTGTGTAAATACTATTAACAATTTGAAAAAAAAAATTTTGGTACGAAAAACAAGCATTCGAATGACAGGCATTAAGGAATACCCCTTCGATCTCAGCGATTTGCAAAATAAGCAAAACGAAGGAGATGAAAGTCGCCGATGACCTGATCAATCCGCCGACACCTGCTAAACTCGCACCACAAGCGATTCCAATAGACGGCAAAAGAAACGTTTCTATAATGGCAGACGAAAAAAGCAAAGATCGAGAGAATCAACCAGCAGAAATGTAATAAGTAATTTTTGTCTTTTCCATGGAATTTACGACCAAACTGAACAGCTGCTTTTTCTAATTAGAACTCTCGTTTTTTTAGAAATGAGGAAACTTGATTTCTTCATATTCATCTCTCAAGTTTGGTGCCTTTAAATTATAATCCAAAATAAGCTTACCAGTCCTTTTAAAATTAACACAGAATATTGTTACGACGTTGTAAGAAAACAGGTGAATAATAAGACTATTAGCTTTGCCGTTGAAAACGTCTGCCGCTTGAAAACCGGCTAGTTTTGTGGCAATGTCTAGCTGCAGTTGTATAGCTGTCAAGTTGCCTTCTATATCGTGCAACGTTGTGCAATATTGCTAAGCCTATAGCCTCAATATTGCTTCACGTTTAGGAACTCAATTACTCGGCGATACAGTTGAAGTATTGCCGAAATATACTCTGCAAGGTAAAACTGTAGTACAAGTATCGCTGATAGGTAATATTGCTGCGTGAGCAAGATTTTCAACAAGATCTAGATAATATAGATATCGAAATTCATTTTGATATAATATACAATATTTTATTATATACAATATTAAAAACTATAATTAAAAAAAAACCAAAACTAGTAATTTAATTATCAAACAGTCCTACTCCACGCGGTATCGTGCCAGAACGCTGGCTGCGTTTCCCGCTGAATGGTTATACTTAGCCATTGAGCGAGAAAAGAGCCAGCCCTCTTATCACCAGCAGCAACGACCAGCTGCGGATGGAGTTCTTTTAAGAACTTCACCGCACGTGGACCCCACGGACCGATAGTCTCTACAGCAAATGGCACAAATATGTAGTCATCTCTCAGAGACTCATATTTGCGCCACTAGTTCAGCTGCCTCTGATGCCGCCCGGCTCTAAACGAGGTACCCTGAGATGAGAGGCCGCCAAAGTGTCTACCCAAGTAGCATCCCACACTAGGGCTTTACCTCTCTCCCAAGGGACCATTGTTATACCGTCGGGTCTCCTGCCATCGTCTCTAAATATTTCACAAGGCTCTAAAACCGAGGGAACATTTATAGAGACAAAAGCCCTTTGGATGACATCGTTCAAAGAACCGTGCCGTGAAAATCTACCAGCACTTTTCTTACAAGAAAGTCCGTGGAGCCCAAACTTGTCGACGCTGCTACCATAGGGGCACTGATAGGTTTGACAAATCGCCGCTCCTAGTCGGATTCCTACAGCGATTCGCAAGCTTTCCCCATCAAGATTAAAAAGCTTTAAGTATTTTCTGTATTAAAAGACATTAATAGGTTCTATTCCACTTTTACTACTTTCTATTTCAAATTTTAAAACTGAGAATACCAAACAAAATTAGTATATTTTTAGCATAATGTCACAGTAGAGTTACCATACCTACACTATAAACACTAATAAAATAACAAATAACCTTATTTTTAAGTATGTAAGTTAGTTTGTAGTAGGTCATCTTTTAAACTGCTCATCTGAATCTGAAAATTATTTAGCTTATAAAAAGCTACATTATTCCCGAGTTATGTATGCTGTCTTTGTAAGAAACATTTGCATGCAAGAAAAAGTATATTTAAAGATCGATTCGGAGAAGAATGAACTGATTAGCTGTTTTATCGTTGTGCATTGACCAAAAATTTCAATTTTCATTCTTTGCTTATTTACACAAATTATTAATACTAGATACATTACCAGTTTTATTTTTAACATTTTGAACTACCAAGATCTTCATAAGATTATCTGGCAGGTGTCAATGCCCAATACATAACGAGAAGAATAAAGCCAGAACTCGAGACAAATGTGCACCTGCATATTGCAAGTGCTCTATACTAAGTGAGCCATGTCCAGGTGACTTTCCCCTAGTCCTGTCTTTTATGACGGACGCTACCTCTTTAGCGGTAAAACGCACATGATAGTCCTCTCCAGATTTATTAGCATTTATATTTTGGATTTATATATTGGAGTGGAGATTAAACTTTAAAACAATTTTTAAATAATTCTGCAATATGCGCAGGCTCACGAATGCCCTCCACGCTCACAGATAAGCCAGGCCTTGAACATAAGTTATTGGTTATTTTCCAAAAAAAAATTAAAATTCATTGAGGAGTAGTGAGATGCAATAATGTCCACTAAGTGATCTGATCTAGTGTAATAATATTTTTTTATTTATATTGTATAAAGTCGCCACCTATCGGGATTTGATCCTAGTCCTCAGAGGTGACAAGGCATCTGTAGCCTTTTGTAGAAATTGGCTGCAGGCGTCTATGGTCTGCAGTTGCCACTTACCATTAGGTAGACTGTAAGTTCGTTTATGATTTCAGTTTTATAAACAAGGGTACAAATATTCTAAGTTTTGTGAGTTGGCTGAAATTAGAATTATTTACACTAGAGTTACAACTAGGGACTGAGCGCTGTTTCCTTTTATGTCCTATAAATAATTGTTCAGAGTCTGGATGTTTTACTTTTTAAAAGAGATAAATAAAAACTAAAGTGGGAGTTTCGCAATTTCTTTATCGAACTATAGATAAAATAGTTAACTACGGCTAAAATAGTTCTACTTGTTTTAATTTTTTTAAGCAACATAACATGGATGTAGAAAATCGAACGGAGGAGTGTTTTGAAGTATTTTGTTGTTGTAAAACAGATATCTAGAGCTGAAACTTTTAATGGAACCCTCTTCTTTGAAGTGGATAGTTCTTTTCTTTTAGTATCCGATACACTAAGGCTGCGAGAAAATCGTATTTATCTTATTATATAGGTAAAAAATCAGCAAACTATATGTGGATACTGTTGCCAATAGACACCTACATTTTCATCCTCGATTAAAATCATAGTGTAGATGCGTTGTTACCGCTGATGAATAAGATGTAATGCCCCGTAAGAAGAGTGTCCATTTCTGATCACTTTAAAGTGAAAATTAATGAGTACTACTCATGCGAGAAAAGTTTTGATGGAGGGAGAAACAAATACAAAATTATCCTAATAATCATTTACATTAGAAAAAATGCGTCAGTAGGTAATTCCTTGCCGAATCAAACACTATACACACTAGAATATTTAAGATAAAATGTTTAAAGAGAAAATGTTTTTTTTAATGAACACAAATTTTAATTGATCGTTTGATAATTATCAGTAGTATTCACAGTGATGAGAATTGACTAACACAATTTAAATTTTGATGTTTTAATGATTTTGATATTACTATTATCACCATCATCGACGTTATTGTCAAATCACTTCATCAAATTAGTATATGAATAGTCATAGAATGAAAGTCACACTTCTACAAGAAAAAAATTCCTATAGTCTCGAGCCCACAGCTGCTATCACGTAATATGAGAGTTCTGATTTAGGTCACGAGTTTACCAGAGCTTTTCAATCATAAAGTTTAGACGACGGCCTACTATATGAATAACAGCGAAGTGAAATTATTTGCAAATATATATTATTTATTAAGTATCCGAGAACAATTAGAATCATGTTTTTATACAAATTGATAAATTTCGAATATTTTTCAGCTAGTACTTAATTAAAACACGATATTAATTTTAGACACATTTTTAATTGAAGCAATTTTTCTACGTGGTAGAGCCATGCTGCAGCTATATTAGTAGTATAGTTGTAGCACGAATGGGTCAGCTCGACCGGGGAAGGACCACGATCTCACAGAATACCAGCGTAAAATAGCAGCTTAACTCTGCTGTGTTTCGTATGGTGAGTATAGAGAACTGGAGACCCTTTTTACTGGTAAATAGACATTCAATGATTCTTTATTAAGGATAGATGTAGATGTCTATGGGCCACAGCATCCACTTACCATCAGGTGGACTGTGTGCTCGTTTGTCACCCTTATTCTATAAAATAAAAAAATACTTAGTTTCATTTTTTTAATAAATTTTAGAGAGGAAGCGTATATCTTTTCTGATTGCGGCTACGTCCGCGATATAGGAGAAATGCTTTTTATGTATATTTGTATATTTTCTGCTCTTCACTTTTGTTAAAACTGGTGCTTAAACAGGATATTATCTATTTGTGTATTAAAATACGTTTAAATTTGTTTAACCATTAAATTTTACCTTTAAATTTGTTTCACCTTTAAATTTGTTTAACCTTTAAATTTATTTTTTACGGGTTTCATCGGTGTCGATCAGCTGGTGATCTTCTGGTCTACTTGACTCATAGCTGGGCGAAGGCAGTAGAGTCCAAGGGGGAGGAAAGCCAGAAAACCCGCGCTTAATTAAAGCGTAGAGTAAATAAGTAACGTATATTCAAACGTGTCACAAAATTTAACTTATAAAATTTAATAATATTTCTAGGTCACTATACAGATGTTATAAGATATTCTTACAAAATACGGAACAAAAAAGAGCAATATGTTATTAAAGATAATGATTTATCGTACAAAACCTAACACGCAAACCGTAATTTTGTGTTAGCGTAAAAAGCACTGATTTACTTATATTTAGGAGATGCTTAGTTATAAGTGGTACGTGGTTACATATAATCTTACACTCAAGCACAAAAAAGATAATAGTACTGAAGTAAACAATTATAACGATAACAACAAATTTTGTTTTACTTATTGCATACACATTCTGGCTATGGGCCTCCCTCCAATATTAGAAGGGATAAGGAAATTTACCTTTATCGTCACATTGGGTAGGTGGATTGATGATTGCAGTACCACACGTTACACTACTTAGACGCTGTATTTTACTGGCGGTACCAAGATCCGCCATCTGTCGGAAGCCATTAGATTTTTTTGGCATATTCCTTAGTCGACTCTTACGACACTATGGGACGAAATGGGGTAATGGAGTCTCTTACACCGTTACCCACGAGCAGTCCACTTGGTGGTAAATGATAACTCTTTTAGAGCTACGATGGAATTTCTAATGAGACATTCCATCTTAGCTCTAAGAATATATTAAAATGTAGTGAGATTTTAATGTATTCTTGTGACATCTAATGTATAAAAAAATAATGTGTGGTGGTTCGAATTTTATGCGCTACCATACCGTTCATCGGATTGCGGTAAAAAAAAAACAACTTATTGCTTGCACTACCGCGAAGGTTATAGGCATAGTACGATTAACTTACAGTAGATGGCGCGCGTATCGTACCGATAAATTTATTTGAAAGTTATATATCTTTCAACTTCCATCAATGTTTTGTCATTCCTAATTAAACTATATCTATAGGTAACTCGTCCAAATTTAAAACGATATTTCCACAACTGTTTCTTATGCGGCTGCAACGCGCCGTGTACCAGCTAGTAATCGATAAATATTTGATGAAACATTATAGTTCGAGTAAAAACAGTCATTAAAAGACTAAATGAACCTTATCACTTTCAATTTAGTGCACCATTAAGCAGTGAAATTGCGGCTACATGTAACAAAGTAGACTGCCACTATTATTATGATAAAGCTTAGCATTATTGGACTTTAAGTTTGAAATATTGGCTTGGAAATTGTATCCGTTACGGCTAGTGCGAATTTTATCTAGGATTACTTTTGTTTTCAAATACATCAATAATACATTGGTTTATTTTCATTTTAATGCATAATTAATGCACTTACTTATAAATTCTTGAACGATATGAAATACACAAATATTTCCTTTTTCCATTTTTTAAGCATAATTGAAGATGGAATTATTTTATTTTATAATACACCTTTTATAAATTTTCGAATAACTTATTTGTAATTGTTATTTAATTTAATCTCAACTTATTTTAAGCATATTTAAAATTACCATCATCATCATCTTTACCTTTATTTTCGATAGAATCACCATCGAATTTGTTAATATCGATCAGTGTCGAAAGTCCACCCGATTATAAAAGCTGCTGCAGTCAATAAACACCTGAAAACAACTTCAGCAAAGGAAAATCACAGATGCATTGTTACCCCTGATGATTAAAATGAAATGACTCATAGCCTGTAATTCCCCACCATGAAGTGGCGGTGTAAGAATATCTACATCGTCCCGTGAGCGTTCTAAGAGTTGATAGAGGAAAACTGAAACAGTAAATGGGTAGCAGCTACTTCCCAATAACAACTCAAAATAATGTAAAACTAACGGTTATAAACTAGCCTGTCGAGCGTGGAAACTATAGCAAAATCCCCCCTATGAGGCAAAGGAGGACCTTGTTCAGCTGTGGACTTTGAAAGGCTGTAATGGATGGATGAATGGATAGCCTGTATTTATAACAATTCTATTAATTTTTAAACCAGAACGCAACAATTAATACACTGATACTTAGCAGAACAAATAATCCCGAAATGATCTTCATCCAGAAGACCTTTTTTAATGTCGGACAATTTTTATAGACAACTTTACTGTGGTGGCAACGGTAAGGTTATGAAGGACTTCTATTTGCTAATATCCCACGGTGTTCACCATCAGCGTAGACGGGGTGCCGAAGTCTCTTATGGTTTGATAGGTGGTAGGACTCCTTTTCAGTCTTGGAATCAGTCTGTTTAGGTACCACCCTATAACCTATTTTTGCCGCCAAGCAGCAGTGCGTGCACTGTTGTGTTCTGGTCTGAAAGGTACAGAGAGCCAGTACAATAACATGCTGTGAGGTATTTCATCTTAGTAATCAGAAGTGACAACGCATCTGTAGCCTTGTTTGATTTTTTGTTACAGGTGTCCATGAATTGGAGTAGCCGCTTACCATCAGGTGGCTTATAAGTTCGCTTTTCATTTTAATATTATAAAAAATATATGTCGCATTTGTGTAAACATATAATAAGAAATAATTAGATTTCACGCTCTCACAGAATACCAGCGTAAAATAGCACCTCAATGCTACTGTGTTTCGTACGGTGAGTGTAGAGAACTTGAGACCCTTTTTACTGGAAACGAGGCGTTCTATCTTTGTACTGAGGACAAAGATCTAACAACGCATCTGTAGCCTTTTGTTGGAGTTGGTTACGGGTGGACTGTAAGTTTGCGTGTCACTTCTTCGATTAAAAAAATAGTAGGTCATCTAATAGAGCCACCATAGTGCTAGAAAAGAGTTAAAGAAGTAGGTTTAGAAAAACTACGTATAATTATTTTAGCTGATCCGTTTCTAATTGTTTTATTAAATACCAATAGATATTATGTACTCATAATGAAATCAGCAGGCCGAAGTAGTGGACTTTGTGACGCTACGCGCATACGAGGATGCAATTTACATATAAATAGGAACGCAAATGTTGAAGACGTCCACGTCAAAGCAACATGTCTTGTTACCCATTCTGATGAACCCAACTTGACACACTTACGTCCATGACCTTTGACTATGATTCTCTTTGATTGTAATATCTATACAAATAAATAAAATTGAAGTGTCTGTTTGTAATATCAAAATAACAGCCTTTTACTTAATGCATATGAAAGTTTATACAGTACTTATAACAATAAAACAATTATTAAAATTTTTGTCTGCCTGTCTGTCGGTCTGTCTGTCTGTTTGTTCCGGCTAATCTCCAATATATCTAGACCAATTTTGACGGGACTTTCACTGGCAGATAGCTAAAGTTATAAGCAGTAACTTAGGCTACTTTTATTTTAGAAAAAGAATTAGGGTTCCGCGTAAAAAAATTAAAACCCTAAATTACACGCGGGCGAAGTTGCGGGAAACAGCTAGTTTATAAATAAATTTAAAATTGCCGTCAATTCTAACGAAGTTATCAAACCCTTATGTATATCGACTTATAGGATTGCATCCTACCATGTTAGTTTTGATGGTGTAATAACGCAGTCACGTCTACCTAGATTCCATTTCTGAACTTATACCTCCGCAATAGAAGAGTGTATTTACTGTCATATTTTTCACGCGGCGAAAGGCGATTTGGTGAAGAACGTAGTAGACTTCTCGCTCTGCTTCCTGCAACCAACTTCCTTCAAAAAATAGATGCTTTTTCCGAGGACCAGGATGGAACGCTTTACAACCTGTAATAATATTGACTTTCTTTACCCTCAGATCGGAACACAGTAATATAAACATTATTGTTAAGAGGCAGAAAAAGTAAGATGGTGGTACATACATAGACGGACTCTTAGGCAGGTACTGTTTCCAAGTGATGGCCAAAATACCTTAAAGGTATTTAAAAAAAAAACATTTGAATTATTAATATATAACAGCTTTTAAACATAACTTTAAAATCCTATTCTAACTTCAGGAATAAAGGTTCATGTAATCAAAATTTAAATTTCTATGACATATTTCATCACGCTAAATTAGAAAAGTTTGATTGAAGGTAAGTTTTTGGAATTCATTAACGCACGTAGAATTTTCTCGTCGCAAACGGGTGATAAAGCGGTTTAACAACTTTGTTATAGTTTAACGACTCTCAAACGTGGGAACAGACTGTGATTAATGTAACCGGCAGAAGCATGAAATAGAAATAAAAATTATATGTTCATCATCATTATCATTACAGCCCTTCACAAATCGACTGCCGAACATAGGTCTCCCCCACGGAATGCCACAAAGCACGGTCCCGAGCCACCTGCATCCATTGACTTCCTGCAGTCTTACCAGGTCGTCACTCCATCTAGTGGAGGGACGCCCTACACTTCGCTTGCCGGTACGAGGCTGCCACTCGAGAATCTTTATTCCCCATCGGTTGTCGGTTCTTCGAGCTATATGGTAGGCCCATTGCCATTTCAGCTTACTAATCCTTTGGGCTATGTCGGTTACTCTGGTTATACTGCGGATATCCTCATTTCTAAGTTTATCACGTTGAGAAACCCCGAGCATAGCCCTCTCCATAGCTTGCTGAGCGACCTAGAGCTTCCTCATACGGCCAGCAGTGAAGGACCACGTTTCAGTTCCATAAGTCATTACTGGCAACACGCACTTGTTGTACAATTTAGTTTTGAGGTATGCCTGACGAGAAGATGGGTCGTAATCTCCCGAACGCTGCCCAGCCGAGTTGAATCCGTCGATTGATTTCTCGGTCGAAGTTGGACTTACGTAGTCGGACTATTTGTCCCACGTAAACATATTCATCAACAACTTCGAGCTTAGTGCTCCCAACAACTACCTGCATAGGTGTGTCCATGTTCATCTTGAGATCTATCCGTTGGGAGACACTATTGAGGTCATTGAGCATAGTGCTTAGGTCCTCCAGCGATTCTGCCATAAGGACTATATCGTCGGCAAATCGAAGGTGAGTGATGTACTCGCCATTGACGTTAATACCGTATCTTTTCCAGTCCAGTAGCTTGAAAACGTCTTCCAATGCAGCGGTGAAGAGTTTCGGGAATATTACGTCACCCTGTCTTACACCTCTCTGCAGTTGGATAGGTTTCGTACTCTGGTTCTGTACTCGGATAGCCATCGTAGCCCTACTGTACAAACACTTCAGCACCTCGATATACCGACAGTCCACTTGGCACCGCTGAAGGGACTGTAGCACCGCCCAAATTTCGACGGAATCAAAGGCTTTCTCATAGTCCACATACGCAAGGCAAAGTGGCAGTACTCTTCGGTCTTTTGTACAATTTGCCGAAGGGTATGCATATGGTCTATGGTGCAATAGCCTTTTTGGAAACCGGCTTGTTCGGGAGGCTGGAAGTCGTCGAGTCTGCATGTGAGACGATTCGTATTGACTCTCGAAAACAGCACGTAGACGCGGCTCAGAAGGGAAATCGGTCTGTAGTTCTTCAAGAGAGCGATGTCGCCTTTCTTGAAGAACAAGACCACCGCAATTCTGCTCCACGCCTCCGGTGTAATGCCACCATGGAGGACGGAATTAAAGAGCTTCTGAAGGACTTCAAGTACCGGTTTTCCACCCACTTTCAGAAGCTCCGCTGTAATTCCATCCTCGCCTAAAAATTATATGTTAAGGATTAATAATGATAAGGATTGATAAGGATTGGTTTCAGTATCATTATTATCCTTTAGAAATACTGCAACACAAATAGATTGGATCGAGCAGGAAAAGAGCCCACAGAATACCAGTGTAGAACAACAGCGTAAGATCCTTTTTACTGGTGACGTTGTTTTTCTTCTTATTCTTTTGGGTTAACAACGGAGTTGAATTTTTAAGAGGATAGGTGTAGATGTCGTAGAAATCCATTGTAGGACAAGGCCAACTGCAATTGCCAAACCAATTGCCTGTCCTCTTATTGGAAGAATTTGCTTAAATCGGTTTGGGTATTTATACATCTCGAATAAACGAGATTTTTTTATAGAAGACGGGGCAAACGAGCATGCGGCTCACCTGATAGTAAGCAACTACCGCCGCCCATGAAGAACCGCAACACCAGCGGAATTACAGGTGCGTTGCCGGCCTTTTAGAAAGGAGTAAGCTCTTTTCTTGAAGGTCCCTAAGTCGTATCGGTCCGGAAAAATCGCCAGTGGTAAACAATTCTGTTATGTATGTATATTTATCTATATGCGCGTGGCTACGCCCACACACCCTGCACCTGTACCTGTGTCGTATGGAATAGAAGACAGTACGTTGCCAGCTAACAAGTGTTTTATTCGTGTCCCTACGTCCGATACTTAACAAATTCCACAGAGAAGTTGTACGAGGAAGAAAACTCCTAGTAAAATGCACAGTGATGGACCATCAAGCCTCCAGATGGTGAGGATGGTATCGTGATTTACGACGCGATGTGCGTTCATGAAATTTGGCGGCTGGAATTAATCCGAAAAGTTCCTCAGAGCACTCCCCGTGGTAGATGCGATAGAAAATACAAAGTGATGCAACATCCCTACACAGCGCCATTGAATCGAGCTGATCAGAAAGAACTCGGTCGTCAACGATTCGAACCGATCTGCGCTGGATGCGGTCAAGTGGAAGGAGCTGGCACTGGGTGCCCCGGCCCAGAGATGATAGCAGTGTTCCATGTGAGACCGAACTTGCGCTTTGTAAATTGAACGAATACTTTGAGTAGGCAAGTTTTATTTCAGTGACTCGTCGATTCGGTCGATCCAGTCACTGTGTAACGCATTATTCGCCAATACCATAACGTCTTTATCATTCCGCCTGTAAAAGTTCATTCCATTGTAGTCACTTTTAGCACGTGAACTAATAATCGCAGTGTCATTCATCTATCAAATTTTTCATTACTCTTCGTCATCGGTCTGGGTATATTTTTCTGGCCTTTTATTTCTGGCAACATTGAGACAAATTGGGTGATGATAGCCTTACGGTACCACCATACAGCATATTCATCTTTTGCAAGTAGTGCAAAACGGTTACTATCGCAGAGCCACCAAAGTCCAGTGGTATCACTTTAACGCCGATCTACATAACCCGTAGTCCTATTAACGTTATTAATAAACTGGTCGCTTCGCTCGATCTCGTCGACCCAAATGTCGCCCGACCATCCTAATAAAATGATTCTAATCACCCTTAAACAATAGAATAACGGATGGAAAGCGCTGCTAATACATGAGCGCGATTCATCCGTACACTGAACGAGGTTAAATATGCAACGAAGATCTAACGATGAAACAGGTACTGATCATTCTCAACAATCACCGAAATTATTAGTTATCATAATCATTGTTAGTCACCCTCTCATAGAATAACAGCGTAAAATAGCAGCTCAATAAGTTGCTGTGTTTGGTATGGTGAGTGTAGAGAACCGGAGACCCTTTTTACTGGAAATGAGGCAATCCATCTTAGTCCTCACGAGTAACAACGCATCTGCATTTTAATCGAGGATAGATGTAGATGTCTATGGGCCACAGTAACTACTTACCATCAGGTGGACTGTGAGCTCGTTTGTCACCCTTATCCTATAAAAAAAACCTTCTTGTACAACGAAAAAAGGGCGACATCAATACTTACCGTTACAGCCTATAAAAAGTACACAGTTGAACATAGACCTCCCCATATATTGCCTCAGGAGATATTTGCCATTGTTGCCACTCTTGGCAGGTAGGTTGGCAGTAGCAGTTTTTTATTATTTAGTTGTTGTGAGAAATCGCTGCTTCGAATTTTCTGGTTTGATTCTCTTTGTCACCTCTTATGATACCCATGGGACAATATGGGTAGTGGATTACACCGCCACTACACTGTTGATGTAAATACTTAAATTTTGTTAATTAATCATGACGAAAAAATGTATTCGCTATTATTACTGAAATTGGAATGAAGCCATTAGAGACTTAATATAGACCAACCCAAATGATGATAAGGCAGAACGCAGGAAATTACGTAAAGCGTTCTAAAATCAGACGAAAATTTTATTCACCAAAAATGTTGTTGTTAGTAACTGAGAAAACGTTAAACATGATTTAGTAAGTTTGTTTTTAACATTAAATATATGATATTCTTTCGGTATTTATGATATCCCTTTATTGTGTTAACACTTTGTAATCAAAATTCCTTCAAAGTAAAATGTTAGACGTGGCCTTTTCTGAAGTAGGAAGGTATCAAAGATTTCAATGAAAATTTTCAAATTCCTTGAGCCTTTCAAAAGCAGGCCATAAGATTTTATTATTCGTTACTTTTTTCAATTAACTTTATAAGAATCGTATGAAATCTGAGAGACAATTATATAGATTAATTTTCTTATTCTGCTTTAACACTCTACGCATAGACTGTGCACGTGTATGTCAAAGTTAACTTAGCTTCACTAAGCTCGAGTCTGTGTCCAAGCTCTATGCTAAGTCGTTTTGAAATTGTTTTCCCGACCAATACATTATTGAATTTTGCAAGAAACATTTGCTTGGTGTATGTGTGGGTTCTTATATACGCGCAAGAAAACAAAGATATATAACGTAAGGGTCATTTAATCAGGTCTACTTTGCTCGAAATACATTTTTCATATTTTTATTTTACAACCGCTCATTGCGTAAAACGACATGCAAAATAACAAACTGTTTGTATAATTTTATTTGAAATTCATCTCTTTTATCTAAAATTTAAAAACTACTTAAACCGAAATTTGGTAAATCGAAATAAATATAATTGTTTATGTGATCGAATAATAAATATAACTTTCTTTGATATAAATAGGTAGAGAATAGAACTTCGAAGCATTTTTTAAATAACTATCAAGTTACTTTGCCCTAAAGTAATAGGTGCGAAGACGAGCGAAGCGAGGCTTTTGCTAGTTTTTTTGTAGGTAATTTTTCTTCCAAGCCAGCGATCATATTACGTCTCAACGCCGCGCGACGGATATATGATATACCAAGATGATCAAAATCCACATTTTTCCATTCGGCCTAACGTTACAAAAATACAAGATGAACAAAGGATAAACAACTTTATTTACTGTTTAATGAAACTGTTAAAAATTTAAAAACTCTTCTTTTTATTTAATATCAATAAAACAAACTACAACTACACAAACTGTTTACACTTTTGCAAAAAATTATAACAATAAAAAAACAATAATTTTAAAGTCACTGTCATTAGTACATATTACAGTATATATTGTTACGAGCTTGGGGTTCGAGACAATTAAAAACTGACACTTTAATTACACAACACTAATTACAACTTTAAACCACACTAATAACAAAACACAATTTTACTACAGATCGCTTTAGTTCGCAGTTGTATCACTTCGAAGTCTTCGCTTGTATCGCTAATTCAATACTGGCTCGGTCGAGGTCTATACCGGCCTTATATAGCGCCTCAGATACTTTCCAGAACCTTCTACTGTAGAAACATCTAGAATGTTCAAGTACATATCGGTCCCGAAATTTCTAGAAAGATCTTTACTCTCCTAGTTCCGCTACTCGATACTAGAGGGCGCTAGTGGTAACTAGTGTTTTTTTTTTATAGGATAAGGGTGTCAAACGAGCACACAGTCCACATGATGGTAAGTTGTTGCTATGGCCCATAGACATCTACATCTATTCTCGATAACGAATCAAAATGCAGATACGTTGTCACCGTGAGGACTAAAATGGAATGCCTCGTTTCCATTAAAAAGGGTCTCCGGTTCTCTACACTCACCTTACGAAACACAGCAGCGTTAAGCTGCTATTTTACGCTGGTATTCTGTGAGAGCG
Organism: Parnassius orleans; assembly: GCA_029286625.1. NCBI lineage: Eukaryota > Metazoa > Arthropoda > Insecta > Lepidoptera > Papilionidae > Parnassius > Parnassius orleans. The sequence goes on from JAGSMP010000137.1 coordinate 3,695,269, forward strand.
TGGTCCTTCCCCGGTCGAGCCGACCCATTGTGCTACAACTATACCAGTAATGTAGCTGCAGCATGGCTCTACCACGTAAATAAAATTGTGTTGCCATGTACAAGACATTAATAGTGGCGCGCAACAATATTCTAGTGAATCTCATTTATTCTATACATAATAATTATTATATATTACGGAAGTCAAGGGTTACTTAATTTCAATAAAAATAGTTTCAAGGAAATAGCAGTATTTAATTCCTTTAAGAACGGAAATGTACAAAAGCTATTTCGGTCCTCCATGTTTCGAGAAACGGGAAAAGTTGTTCGTATGTTTTTCGTAGATATTCATATTTTTTTGAGTTAGCAATTTTTTCCAATAATAATTCTTGTCCCCATCTAAAAAAATAGTGGTTGTCCCCATCTAAAAAAAGTTAAAGTTTAAAAAAAAATAAAGCATTGGGGCAGCACGGCGGACATTTCCTAGCCCTAAAACCCTCATTCCATCTAAATATATGTTTAAATGTTATATTGTCTTTTCATAAAAGTATTCATCCCAGTGAAATACTTTTTTTCAGACTTACGTTGCCGCGGAAATTTGAGGTCGTAAAATATAAATAATATGACTTCACGAATTCGGAAAATAGTGAATGTGAAGTTTTGAATTCTTGTTTCGTATATCATGAGTTCAACCTGCGAATAAATCATTATAAATGTAACGAAGCACACTTGGCACAACTACGCTATAGCTGTAAATTAACATCGTTGCAGTAAAATGGGTCAGCTAGTGTAGACACCTATCACGCTTTTACAGAATATGAATATAAAATAGCAGCATAGTGCTGGCGTATTTTATATTGAATGAAGTCTAAAGAACCAGATACCAAATTAATTTACTAGTAACAAAAGAGGAATTCAAAATCTGGGTCTGGGTCTTCAGGCAAAAGTGACAACGCATCTGTATTTTGTTTCTTAATTAAAAGATGATATAATACTTGACCGGGTAATGGCGGTGTAAGAATATCCACTACTCCATATCATCCCGTGGGTATCGTAAGAGGAGACAACAGAAACAAAAGATGGACAGCAGCATTTTTCTGGTAACAAGTCAAAATAATAAAAAACTGTGCATGCCAACCTTCATGCCAAGCGTGGCAACTGTGGAGAAATCCCGCTTATATGGCTCATCCGTGCATCATTCTCGAGATTAGTAACCTGAAATAAATATGTCGGAACTATCGAGAATACTTCAGGAAAGGTTAGTTGTTAAAAATAGTAGAAGTGTGAGAGCGGATGTTCAACTTGCTCTCTTGCTTACGCAACTGATTATTAGCGGCAATAAAACAGCGTAACTGCACTATACGTTCAGTATAGGCAATTACATTTCGACCATAACGTAATACGTTCCCGCCACAATCACACACCAGTGTAACGTGAGGTACGTAATTACATGATAACACCAAAGTCTGCAAACTAACAGCAACACTACTTATCTCAGTGTAACACAGGGTAGCCTTTCAGCAACGTCTTCCTTGACTGCACCAGAATTACTACAACGAACAAAACCACGACACTATCTTAGCACTCGTAGAATGACTCAAGCGGAATCTCTCGTGCTTTTTTTGCGCCTAATGCAAGAACACCCTCCGGAAGCGGGGGAGGGAGGTGGTGAATGCTCATAGCATATCACGCAGCTGGCTGCGTGGTTATGTGCGACTTACTTTGAAGAAGTGCCTACCCACTAAACACCACCTGAGAACGGCTCTAGCCCTAAGGCTTTATCGCCGAATTGGAGACGACCTCCCTCGGGGAGAGGGAGGCGTGAGGCACAACCGTCCGGGGACGGAAGCGTGGGTCAACCAACACAGCCGCAAAATGCGGCGGTGCTTGAATGATGGAGTGGGAGCCGCATGAGCGAGAATGTACTCACCGTACGGGGACGGTGAGCACTGACTGCTAGCGCAACCGCGCGGGGGCGGCGGCACTAGCGGAGGCGGGAAGGGAAGGCACTCACCGTTCAACGGTGAGCGCGGGCGCACAATACAACCGCACGGGGCAGCTGGCGGAGACGGGAAGGCTCCCACCGTACGGGGACGGTGAGACAGCTAGCACAACCGCACGGGGGCGGCTGTGCTAGCCGAGGCGGGAGAGCAACTCGACCGTGCGGGGATGGGAGCGTGGGAGGGCACTCTCAACCGTACGGGGACGGGAGCGTGGTCAGCTAACACAACCGCACGGGGGCGGCGGCGCTAGCTGAGGGGGACGGGACAGGACTGACGTTCAATTCCTCGACTGAACTGACTGAGGGAGACGACCCATAAGGGGACGGGTGCTCGGACAGCTGGCGGACTCCGCTAGCACACGACGGCACGGGTCGCGACGGCGCAAGCGAAATCGAGACGTCTCGCGCTCTGCACCTACACTGAACTTTATACAGCACAAACGAGTGGAAGGGGGTTTCTCGAAATACCCCCAATTCAAACTCGCCACCATCGATATGACGCTCCACTAGAGTAACGCAACCTCTCGCTCACTCTCGATCCAACCGGTATTTTATAGACGCGCCTACAAATATATTAATAACACACCTGTAGTCCCACATAGGTGCCACCACTCACAGCACTGAATTTTAGAGTTTTTAAAAAAAAATTATTATCAATGTTTTCTTCCCGCCATGATCGCATAATATACGTCATTCACATTAAGTGCTTCACCACTCTTACTCTAGCTCGAAAAAGTAGTGTTTTACTGTGTTAAATATATTTAAGTATCGTGATAGGTAAAAGAAAACGGCCCTACAATGAATTCGAACACATTCGTTAATAACTACGAAATTAGAACGCAAGTTATGGAGGGTATATCGGCGTGAAAGTTCTTCATTGGTGTCATCGAGGGATTATAAGCCCTCTTCGGATTATTACCTCACATGTAGTTATTGATTATAATATAACAATAACCTTAGTAGAATAATTTTGCTTAAAATTGCCAAAATAATTATTACGGGCTCGGTACGTATAATTCATGGTTAATATATATTCATGTTTACATATAAACCGGCATAACCTTATTCTGCTATTTTAATCGGAACTGTATACGGTTACATGCAATTCGTGTGGATATTGTGCAAATATATCAGAAGTTATTGCAATCGGTACGTTCAATTCATGTGGGAATTGTTACATATTATAAACCGACATTGCCTTAATGTGCTATTTTAAGTCGAATTATATAATAACGGGTACGTGCAATTCATGTGGGAATTGTGCGAATATACCAGAAATTTTTGCAATCGGTAAGTTCAATTCTTGTGGGAATTGTTACATTTAAACCGACATTACTTGAATCTGCTATTTAAAGCCGAACTATTTAATACGGTTACGTGCAATTCGTGTAGGAATTGTGCAAATATACCAGAAATTTTTGCAATCGGTACTTTCACTTCATGTGGGAATTGTTACATATAAACTGACATTACCTTAATCTGCTATGTCAAGCCAAACTATATAATACGGCTACGTGCAATTCGTGTGGGAGTTGTGCAAATATACCAGAATTTTTTGCAATCGGTACGCTAAATTCATGTGTGAATTGTTACATATAAACCGACATTACCTTAATCTGTTATTTCAATCCAAACAACATAATACTGTTACGTGCAATTTGTGTGGGCATTTTGCAAATAATCCAGAAATTATTGCAATCATACGTTCAATTCATGTGGGTATTGTTGCATATAAACCGACATTACCTTTGTCTGCTATTTCAAACCGAACTATATAATACGGTTACGTGCAATTCGTGTGGATATTATGCAAATATACCAGTAATTATTGCAATCGGTACGTTCAATTCATGTGGGAGTTATACAGATATACCGTACATTTACATACTTTATTGTTCTGTAATAAATTAATACCACTTACATGAAGTACGTTTTCGGACGGCGTGTGAAATACCACGCAATTTACCAGTGCACGCTACGCTCGAAATTATAATAAAAATCCTGACTTCAAATATAAATTATTCTAGGCGAAGTCTGCACTGATGATCCGGTGACACCAATTAATTTATTTGGAGATTTAATAGATGAATCCCGTAATACAGTAACAGCGTTAACACCTACGCCATGTTGCCTAAAAATTATAGGAGATGACCCTAATACTGTTCCTGCATATGGCAAAAATATAAGCTCAGAGTTAAAAGTTTATCACAATAAATCTAATAAAACACTTTGCAAACCCGAACTGTCGACAATCAGACGTTTATTTAAACTGGAAGACGACGGGTGCGGCACTCAGGCAGCCGGCGCCACCCAGGAGTCGCCAGCCTGCTGCAGCACGCTCCAGCCCGACAGCTTACAATTTGCCACTATCTGATATAATTTGTCTGGCGTATCTGGACTATAAGAAAGCCTTTGATTCCGTTGAAATTTGGGCGGTGCTGCAGTCCCTTCAGCGGTGCCAAGTTGACTGTCGGTATACCGAAGTGCTGAAGTGTTTGTACAGTAGGGCTACGATGGCTATCCGAGTACAGAACCAGAGTACGAAACCTGTCCAACTGCAGAGAGGTGTAAGACAGGGTGACGTTATATCCCCGAAACTCTTCACCGCTGCATTGGAAGACGTTTTCAAGCTACTATACTGGAAAGTATACGGTATTAACATCAATGGCGAGTACATCACTCGATTTGCCGACGATATAGTACTTATGGCAGAATCGATGGAGGACTTAAGCACTATGCTCAATGACATCAATAGTGCCTCTCAACGGATAGATCTTAAGATGAACATGGACAAAAAGAAGATCATGTATAACGTCCATGTCCCACCTATGCCGGTAGTTGTTGGGAGCACTAAGCTCGAAGTAGTTGACGAGTATGTTTACTTGGGACAAACAGTCCGACTAGGTAAGTCCAACTTCGACCGAGAGGTCAATCGACGGATTCAACTCGGCTGGGCAGCGTTCGGGAAATTACGGCACATCTTATCGTCAGGTATACCTCAAAACTTGAAAACGAGACTGTACAACCAGCGCGTGGCAACATATGCTCGGGGTTTCTCTGCGTGATAAACTTAGAAATGAGGATATCCGCAGTAGAACCAGAGTGACCGACGTAGCCCAACGGATTAGTAAGCTGAAGTGGCAATGGGCCGGCCATATAGCTCGAAGAACTGACAACCAATGAGGAAAAAATGTTTTCGAGTGGCGGCCTCGTACCGGCGGACGAAGTGTGGGGTGTCCCCCCACTAGGTGGAGTGACGACCTGGTAAGACATGCAGGAAGTCGATGGATGCAGGTGGCTCAGGACCGTGCTTTGTGGCATTCCTTGGGGGAGGCCTATGTTCAGCATTGGACTTGTGAAGGACTGTAATGATGATGATGATTAACAACTCAACCATGATAAGCTATATCAATAGAATGGGTGATATTCAATTCCTCATTAAACGGAAGTATATTTGGCAATGGTGTGAGGCTCGCAAAATATTTCTATTTGCATGCTATATGAAATCATCACGCTATATATTAACGGATGAAGAAGCAAAGCGGATTCATCCAGATATAAAGTGAAAGTTAGAAACAGAGGCGTTTAATAAAATTGTTATTACATTCGGTCAAACAGAAATTGACATATTCGCAAGTAGAATTAACGCTAAATGTCATAAATACGTTTCATGGCATAGAGATCCAGATGCTTATGTTATTACCGTATTTAGTATTAACTGGAGGGATTTTTATATATGCATTTCCTCCATTCAAAGTCGTATTAAAAACCTTGAGGAAAATCGTTTTGGATCGGGCAAAGTGCATACTAGTAGTTGCCTTATGGCTAACTCAACCCTGGTATCCTCTATGTCATCGTCTTATCATCTCACCTATGATTACTTTTAAGCCCAGTAAAAAGTTATTACTTAATATCTCATTCCAATCAGTGAAACATCCAGCGCAATATTACCCTGGTTGCCGCATAATAATTAATTAATACTGTTCCCATCTCTGGGCAGGGGCTCCCCAGTGCCAGCTCCTTCCACTTGACCGCATCCAGCGCAGAGCGGTTCGAATCGTCGACGACCGAGTTCTTTCCGATCGGCTTGACTCACTGCCACTGCGTAAAGATGTTGCATCTCTTTGCGTATTTTATCGCATGTACCACGGGGTTGTTCTGAGGAATTGTTCGGACTAATTCCAGCCGCTCAATTTTACCATCTCACATTGCGACAAAACTCGCGATACCATCCATACTACCTGGATGATTGGCGGTCCACCACTGTGCGATTTAGATGGGCGGCGGTAGTCACTTACCATCAGGTGAGCCGCATGCTCGTTTGCCCCCTCTCCTATAAAAAAGTATTGTGCGGGAGGTGCTCAGCCGAGGAAATATAATTAAAGCAGCGATCGTTATCATGTTTTGATGGGCTGTAATGAATGAAAGAATTGTGGACGAGTGCCTTCTCAGGTTAACTTGATCTCATAAAGGATTAATACTGAATAAATCATTTTTATATCAGTATAGATGTTAAATAAAGCCATAATTAGTAATTGAATAGAATAGGTATATATTTACTAAGGATTAAGTCTTAATCTATTTCGGTGAAATTGGGCCTGAGTCGTACATTTGCTATTGCATTTCACGGTACATTAAACTAAATCGCAAATGTAGGAAGGAAACATAGGACATGATTTAATTATAGCGTAGGCAATTACAGAAAGTTTTGTACTATTTTTTGTCGTGTAGTTAATCGACATAAGAAAATTTATTTAACATGTTATCCCGTGGCTGTCGTAAGACGGGACTATTGGAAATACCAAAAGGAACTCATGACCTACCCCGATATATCTACAGAACGATCTCTGACACCATACAGCAGTGCACTGCTGTTTTTTTTATAGAATAAGGCTGCAAAACGAGCACGCAGTCCACCTGTTGGTACTGTGGCTCATAGACATCTACATTTATCTGCATGCAGATGCGTTATCACCCCTGAGGACTAACATGGAATGCCTCGTTTCCAGTAAAAAGGGTCTCCGGTTCTTTACACTCACATTAATCTGCTATTATACCCTGGTATTCTGTGAGAGCGTTGTCCTTCACCGGTCGAGCCGACCCATTCGTGCTACAACCATATTACAGCGCTGCAGCATGGATCTGCCACGTTGTGTGTGTGTGCGCTGTGTTCCGGTCTGAAGGGTACAGAGAGCCAGTGTAATAACAGGCTGTGAGGTATTCCATCTTAGTAATCAGAAGTGACAACGCATCTGTAGCCTTGTTTGATTTTTTGTTACAGATGTCCATGAACTGGAGTAGCCGTTTACCATCAGTTTGACTGTAAGTTCGTTTTTCCCCTATTTTTTTAAAATATGTTTAAGTATTTTTATGTGTACCGTGTAGTGGCAGTATAAGAATATCCACTACCCTGTATCATCCCGTGGGTGTCGTAAGAGGCGACAGAGGAAAACAAATCAGGAGATGGGCAGCAGCGTCTTCCTAACAACGACTAAAAATAAAATAAAAATCGTGGTTGCCAACCCGCTTGCCAAGCGTGGCAACTACGGCAAATATACCCCCATTGAGGCAATCTATGGGGGAGGCCTATTTTCAGCAGTGGACTTTAATAGGCAGTAAAGGTTACCGTATGTGTATTTCTGTAAACATAAGTAATATGTAGATTTTACGTTTAGCCTCGTTATTGTTAACGTTCAAAGAGACATACTCTCTGGAAAAGAAAGCAAATTTAATAATACATTTCTAAAAGAGTTTATGTGCCGCATCTGAATACTACTGTTTCGGTAATCGTAAACATTGTGTAACAATTTACTTTATTCAATAGAATTGTGAAGACGTTAGAAACTCACAAGAGAGACATTCGAAAACAAAAAGCTAAGGCAGGAAACTTACGCTTGAAATACGTTTATAGGATTTTTAAAATACTTTGTGTACTAACTTTATTATTCATAGGTTTTTCTTTTTTTCAAAACAATATGAATCAAATCTCATCTGTATTGAGAAAATAATTTCTTAATGATCTATTTTGCCAACAATTGGGCAAATTTATTTCTTGGGTTCCTTATATTTTTCCTGTCTGATCTGATGTTTTGACAATCCTTATCGAAAACTCTACAACAGAAGAGACCCATGTTCAGCAGTGGATGATTTTAAACAATGTAAGGGAAATAATTATAATTTTTCGTGGTTAACGGTTCCTCCTTTATAACACATCTATTTTTACTCTCATGAAACATCAGCATTTAGAAAGAGATATGTTAATAAATTCAAAGATAAACGTAAACGTTTTACTGTCAAAGTTATTAAGCAATAAAACTTTCTCTATTGCAGGGTCGAGGATAAACAGATAACGCACTTAACCTATGGTAAGCCAAGGGTCAGGCCTCAATTCATTTTGAATTATATTAAATAGGCAAACCCTTATTCAGGAAGTGTAATTTACTTAATTAAGTTAAATCATTAGCGAGTAGTGAAATCAAAACGTCGCTCAACGATTTCAAATAAATTAAGATAAATAGACCCTTATCACTGGTAACGAGGCATTCTATCTAGGGATGGCAGCGCATTAGCATATTGATTCTCAATCGCGGATATTATATATTGATACTATATATATATATATATATACACACCACATCTATATTCTATATATAGATTTCTATATGCCATAGCATACACATACTATTAGGGTTACACACAACATGTTTGTGTTCTCGTTTGCCGCCTTTATTCTATAAAAGAACGTAATATATTTTTAACCGTTGTAACGGTTCATTTTCAAGTTTATTCAAAGTTTAAATAGCCAGTTTACAGTACAATAAAATATGCTTATCTAGATTCAAAATTGTGAAAAAGTTTTTTTCTTAGATTTTATACTGCCAATATTTATAGTTCATGCTCTTGGTTGAGTTACCTCAGATATAACAATTTTTATTTATTCATTTTGTTCATTAAGGCTTTAAGAAGCCTGAATGACCTTGACGAAACGGCGACCGCAGAGATTTTAGCCGACGTCAACACCGTCTAGCGACTACTTTCTGTATTACTTAGAAAAGTGCAAAGACTAATAGACTGCAGAGGTGACAAGTATATAAGTGATATACTGCCTATTATGCTTGCGCATCACTGAGAGTTATGTCGCGGTTAAGCATCTTCAATTACATGGCAAGGTGTCGTGCTGTAGCTTCGCCTGGTAGGCATCACGAGCTATCAAGTGTTTAAGTTTTAAGTACGTAAGAGTTTTTATTATATTTGTTGAATCGCATTTATTTGTGTCGTATTAGTAGCTCTGGGTCTAACCGCTCGCTGTAAATTTCGCCCGGGCTTGATCCCCGGCAGCACCAATAAAATTATTAATTGCAATTTTAAGTGCTGATTTAGCACGTGCTCGGTGGTGAAGGAAAACATCGTGAGGAAACCTGCATGTCTGAGGAATAAGAAGAAAAATTTCGAAGACATGTGAAGTTCGCCAACACGCATTGGGGCAGCTTGGCGGACATTTCCTTACCCTAAAACTTTCTCTGAAATAAGAAGAGTCCTGTACCCAGCAGAGGACTTATTTAGCCTGTTATTTATACATATTCAATATTCATATTCGTTTCAGATACAGAAGGGTACTTAATGCTGAGAAAAATATCACGTGGAGGCCACGAAAACGTAAAACATCTTTGTACCTAGATAAAATGTTATAGTGATTGTCAGTCATTTCATACGCCACATTTTCTATAGAGTTTAGAACGTTTCAGGTAGGGCAAAATAAAAAATAATACAAAATATTATGGGAATGATTTATTAATAATATATACATTTATAGGTATTTATAATAAAAATAATGAACAAGCTTGAAAAATTGAACCTTGCAACTGATAGTGTTTCTTGTAAACACAATTGTAAAATTGCTGTTCTCATTTTTATCAATGGTTAATTGATGAAACGTAGTCAAGATCACTTCATATTAAACATATTTAATTAAATTGGCACATGGCCTATTTGGCCTTCTAATTACAACTCGGCGGAAACTTAAAAAGAAAAATTTTGTCTGTTCTTAATTCTCTTGTGTACACCATTTTTCACAGAAATATTGTTTACAACAGGCGTGGTTTCCAAAAGCGCGAATATGTATCAGCTGTATATCGTCAATTAGATCCTGAACTTTTTTGACATTTATTTTTGTTTCTTTTTGTTATATCTTGTAACCTTTTTAAAAACTGACGCGAACTCTTTAGTTTCTTATTTGTTTTTTTGTAACGTATTGGGTATCTTGGATAAGTTTGTAATTTTTTTTAATTTTATCACAAAATTTTCGCAATAAATTATTACGTTTTCTACAGTGATTCTCTCCTCTTAGTTTCGGCGTGACTGTAGGATGTTATAATATAGGTACTGAGTTACCGTCAGTTACTAAGCGGCCATAAATCATTATATGTATGTATAGACATACAGATCTACATTTTTTTGATTTTATTATTTTTGATTTTTTGAATTTTGATTGATTTTTTGAAACCTGGTAAAATTTTTTTTTTTTTCATATTAATTGATGGGCCACAATTGCAGACAAAAGAATATTGATTGTGCATATTTAAAACAAATTTTTTTCTCTTCTCCTTCTAATAATAGCTCCTGAACCTGACACGGCGGAATAGTTTTTACTATAAGACCATTTGCAGTAACAATTTTTGTTAACAGTTATGAGTGTAAATTTTTTATCAGCTGCTTTATTTATAGTGCCTTAAGCAACACTTTGCCGGTTTCTGTACAGAAAATGATGCTGGCTTTGGTATTTCTTATTTGAAATAATTCGTAGGCGTAGTGCTGCAGAAAATTGTTCCAAATATGGATGGCCGCTACCAATAAATATAAAACCTGCTATGTTACACTTATTTACATATAAACTTTAATTATCATCTGCATAAAATTCTAAATAGCACTTTTTACACAAGAAATTAAACTTTGAGATCAGGCCATCTTATTTTTCGCTAATTACGTGAGTAGTAAAACAAACCAAAAGGTCCGTGATTCAAAATTTCTTGCAGCTTTTTGTAGAAAAGCATGACCTTATCATAATATGATAGTTAATCATTTAGCCATCTGATAAAACTTTTAAGTGTGCCAGTCATAAATTAATTATATTTGGGTCATTATACTGGAAATAGTCTATTAAATTCCATCGGTAGCCTTTGTTTTACATAGAAATCATGTAATGACGTGCATTTCTTTCAATATGAACTAATTCGTGTTTCTTTGAAATTGACAAGTTTTATTTTAACCAAAATTAAGAATGTTGCTGATGAAACGTCGTAAAAATTAGATAAGTTTTGCTTTTGCAAAATGTCCCATTAATGGCTCTTTATAACTGATCTTCAAATGTAAAACACCGAATGAAAATCAAATAACTATTGGTAGCTAATTTTTTTTTACTCATTGAACATTTTCAAGATTGTGTTGAAGTCATTAGTAATATATTTGGTGGTAAAAAGAAAACAAATATATATTATAGTTGTTGACTAAACTAAGGTACCTATTTATACATCGCATCCCACCAAGAATTTCTAAATTTAAATTTACATTTCTAATGTAATGTGTAATGTTATAATAACTGTAAAGAATTGAATAACAAAATAATGAAAACATTTGCTTTACAACCGTATTAAATATTATTTATACGTAATAAAATAGAACAAGATAGTTGAACATGAAAGTAAAAATAAATATTTTCAATTATTTTTGCAATATTTTAACAGCTGAGTCAGCGTGCGATTCAGATCCGTCTAGGGACACTAAATTTCAGCGAGCACTGTCAAATAAAATGGGAGTGACAGAAGAAACGCTACTTGATATAGAAGGGCAAAATTAATTATTTAAATTTAAGTAAAATCATTTTATTAAAAATCAAAATATCCCAATAGCTTTATTAACATGTGACACATAATTGTACTTATTATACTCAACATTTTTTATGGAAATCTAAGAAAGTTGAAAATTTAAGAATTTTCAGAAGCTACTTTCCAATTATTTTCTATTGAGTGAATTTTGTGGAATCGTGTTTTGCAAAACGCCACCTGAAATACGCTCAATTGTTAGTACAATTTTTTTCGATAACGATCCCCATGTAGACCAATGTGGCTCTATTCAGCCTCTTAATATGGACATACCTCGGGATTCAGAGATTTTAAAAGTTTTCACGCGCAGATACTGGAAGATATAATATTATATACTGTCCCGTATGAGATAAGCTTTATTCTTATATACATATTCCCATCACACGTAATACATTTTTATCGTTAGTTAGAAAAATTATATCTATATGCAAACTTTCACAGGGTAAATTTCTTTTTTTTCTACTATTCTGACCCAGCAAGTAGGTAAGCAACTGCAATCCCACCTGATGGTAACCACTTACCACTTATATATACATATATAGGCCTTCCCAAGGAATGCCCCAAAGCATGGTCTTAAACCACCTGCATCTATTGACTTCCTGCATATCTTACCATGTCGTCCCTCCATATAGTGGGAGGCTGCCCTGCACTTCGCTTACCGGTACGAGGTTGCCGCTCGAGAACCTTTCTTCGTATTGTTTATCGGTTTTCCAAGTTATATGGCCAGCCCATTACCATTTCACTTTAATAATCCGTTGGGCTATGTTAGTTACTCTGGTTCTACTGCGGATATCCTCATTTCCAACTTTATCACGCAGGGCAACCCCTCTCCAATTTAAATTTTTTACATTTTTCAGATGATGGTTTGTCTAACATTTAAAGAAAACATAAACCCTCAGTTTTACTTGAGAAAAATTATATTTTCTCGAGTAAAACGGGGAATAAAATAAAACTCTCAATTAAAAATATTAATATACTAGCTGTTACCCGCGGCTTCGCCGCATGGTCACTGGAAATTAACTATCCATTGCTTTTGAATTGAAAGAAAACTGAGTTTTATAGATTTGTCAGAGATGCAACCATTAAAAGGAAACTGAGCAAAATTGATTCGTCAGCCTATTTAAATGTTTTGAAACGCAGCGTATAGGAAAGCATGAAAATATATTTTTTAATTAAAGGAAACTCAGCATAATTATCCGTCAGGGATGCAGACTTTTGAAAAGAAACTGAGCTAAATTGATTCGTCAGAGATGCAGTTTTCTGAATTGAAAGGAAACTGAGCCAAATAAAAGATCCGTCAGAGATGCAGCCTTTTGAGTTGAAAGGAAACTGAGCTTAATAGGTCCGTCAGAGGTGCAGCATTTGGAATTGAAAAGAAACTGAGCTAAATAGGAAATTTTGAATTGAAAGGAAGATCTGTGGAATTCTGATTAATTGATTGTGGAATTTTGGAAAAAAACTAACTGAACACTATTTTAAGACGCTACTGTACACAATGTTATATGTTTTTCCATTCGGGGAAAGAATGTGGAGATTCTGGGCATTTGACACACGCGAACATGCTACATACAGCTGACCATGAGAGAAGCACGGTTTTCCTAAGTTGACCCCCGCTACCTGTAACGTTTGCCCTTGCGTTTTATTAATTGTCATTGCAAAACTGAGCTTAATAGGGAACTGCAACTTTTTGAATTGAAAAGGAAGATCTGTGGGAATTATAGGGATCCGTGGTATAATAACATTTTCACCTTTTCCTACGCCTGTCAAAATTGTAGCACCGATTATGTTCCGTCCAAGATGTGTCACACGCAGCCTTGTACCGTTACATAACCGAGGAGCACCTAAATTTCGCATTAGCATGACTGGGACGCCTAATTTTAATTGAAGCTTATGAGGGCACACCTGACAACTCTAGAGAATTTAGAAACACTACGGGATATGAAGTGCTCTGTTCTATGTCCATAACTGTGTCTACTGACAAATACTCTGTTATTTTTCCTGCTACTTCGCTTAATATATCTGAATTTATTTTGTTAACGCTCTCATTTTTGGTGCAAGAATCGCCCTTTCACATAACCATTTTCTTCATGCATGTTGTTCGTTAAATCTGAATAAACGCTCGCAATTAATTCGGAATGACTCTGTACTAAATTACAAAAATCTCTCGTCAATTTAACGCAGCCCTCAGCATCCGTTTCCAACCGCCCATCGCCGATTTTTAATAGTGTGTCAGCATAGTTTCCAGCATTGATATCATTATAGAAATGCACTCTCATATTCGTAGTTAAACTGAATTTTGTCACCTTGTTCCATAAAATAGACGACTTGAGGCATGCTTTAATTTCATCTGCAGGTGTGCCTTTTGAATGACAGGTAAAGTTTGGCGAAAGTCACCAGCCAGTAAAACCACCATTCCTCCCATTACATCGGTATTGCTGCGCAAATCCTGGAGCGTTCGATTAAGTGCTACAGCTTTTTATGCGACATTGTACTTTCGTCCCACACTAAAAGTTTGCATTGTCGTAGCATTATACCTCGTGCACTATTTTTGCTAAAGTTGCAGATCGGCGATTCTTGCTGGGCTAGATTTAGAGGAGTTTTAAAACAGAATGTGCAGTGCGGCCCCGCTTAGCAGCGTGGCGGCTATACAGCTATACCGGAGGAAGCTACGGCCACAGCAATGTTTTATCTTTCCGTACTTGCGCTAGTAATAAATTTAACAAAATGTCTTCCCAGTTCCTCCAGGGCATCTAAAAGAAAAGTGCACCATTTCCAGATTCAATTTGTCCTAATACTTTGTAAAAACTCGTTTTTGTTCGGGAAGCAAGCAGGGTACAAATTCGGCAACTTGCTGCTGCAAAGCTGGTATATCGTAGTTTGTTTCACGTATAATTTCATCACTTAGTTCATTTTCGGTTGTTCGCTGAGGGCTTATCATTCCAAAGTCGCTTAATTTTTGCCTACCATTGCCATTACTTTATCTTCAATTTTTCCAAGTGCTTCATTATAAATGTGTTCATTATATGTCATGTTCGCGTGTGTCTGCTGTAACTTTCATAAAATATCTTCCGCCATGTACTCTTTATATTTGTACCACAATTTATGTGCATAAGATAGCCTGCAAGATGATATGAGAGTTGCATAAAGATCCCTAATTTTGGCTGGTGACTGGCACTGCACAGCTTCCTCCATGGTTTCATACCAGTGATTATCGTTTTCTAAAAGATGCAGAGCTTCACGTGCTTCTCTATAAGTTGCGCATTCCTGACCGTTGACAGTTTTAAGGTCTTTATATCCTGTAGGACCCCGAACATGGTGCAGCAGCAATCGTAAACAGAAACATTCAAAATTAGTTACATGGACGGTATACACGACCAAGGGCATCTGATGACTTTACACCGGCCAATTTAAAATTTCCTAGATGTGTTCCAAGTATAATAGCGGGGACTTCAGAATATAACAACGTTTTTGCAAAGGGTCGGTTTGACAAAGTTGAAAGAAGGCTGTTAGTGTAGTTTTGGCGGTGATGCAATTCTTTCTTGAAATTTCTTACGGTGAAATATACACGCTCTCCATTTTCTAAGTGCACAGCAAGGTGACTAACTGTTGGGTGCCTTTCGTGTAAAGGAAGCCAAGGAGATGCCACGCTGCCTCGTTACTGCTGACATAACGCCCTGCTTGAAAGGTCTGTACTTCATTAACAGGATTTGCCTCACCTTCACTCCTGAGATTAAATATTGCTTGGTCCCTTCATTTATTTATGTACTTACAGATATACTTGATTGCGCGGACAGAGCTACATGCTTCTACATTAATGTGGGCATTAAACATTTTACATAGAATGGGCGAATACGGGACAATCCAGCTGTTATCTAAGGTTTCGAACGCTCCAGAGCGAGATTTGATTGTAACTTTCCTGCCACCATCTTCGGGAGCTCTGCGTCTGTATAAAGGTAGCCATTGTCATTGTGCACTGTTTCTTTTAATAGCTGTTTAGGAATTTCTTTGTACATTTTCCTTCTTTCATACATGGCGATATTGAATTTCGTGCTCCACATGGACCGTGAATCATATTTCGGACGATGGTATCATACAATTCTTTATCTTGCTCAGGATCCGGAATCTCGGCGCTTATTATGTCGTCTATTTGGCTGGGCCGCAACTTCTTTAAGCCATATTAGAATGTGGGCATGCGGTAATCCTCTTTTGCCATTCAATTGAATACATGAAGCACTGCACCTCTTCGAAAATTTTCCCTTTGTTAATTACATACATTAATTTTTGTACTTTTAATCTAAATACTCTAGCAACTAAATCGTGTCTGTCAGTACTTTTTGGCCCGGCATTAGCTCCTTGATTATTTCTTTCCATGTGGGATTGCAAGTAAAAGTAACAAAAGATCAGGTCTTCCGTAAGTTCGCACATAGGCGAATGCGTCTTGTGTGTACTCATGTAGGTAGCGGGACTGTTAACGAATGATGAGGGCAGAATTATAATTTTACCTAAATCCCTGGGGTTTACATTGGCGTCGCTAGAAACTGCATCTTGTAAATGTATATAATTCTCAACGCGCAGCTTTTTTTGATTTAAAGATATATAACGGAGACATTCACTTTCTACCTTCACATACATGTCTACCAAAATTGATGAAATAATTGTCCACACTGGGCTAAGAGGTTAAAATCATTTCCTCGCAACATCATATGATACGCATAAAAATCCATATATGATACTTTTTGTTCGGATTAGGCTCCTTTGTGACCGGGTTAATGAGTGGAATTTGAAAATGATAACCCTCTTGTCCTTTGCAATAAATCAATGGGTATTGCAGAGCGTCATAAAACTTGTGTGTATCAGAAAATTGATCACCACTAATTACGGCTGCTATTTCGTTTATCAAAGGTGCATTGTAGCGCCTTTCATGCTCTCCTCGAGGGTCCGATCTGCGTGAATGACGACTTTATAATCCTCTTCAGGTAGGTTTTCTAAAACAGTTTTAAATGTTTTGACTAAAATGTTACGTTCATGCAAGAATCTTTGAATTTTGAACACTGTGTCTCTCTCAACTCCTGGATAAATTGGCAGCGACGGTCTACCTCAATTTCTTCGTCACCCATAAAATATACTTGTAAAATTTATGCTGTTCGTTTTCAGCTGGAAAAAGTGAACCTATTCTATGATAAATTTGCCCTTGAACCGTAAATGTAGTCGAAAATCCCGGCATTATTATTTCCCGGTCAACTCGAAGGATGTCATTTGAAAGCATGAGTTATATTTCCGCATCCTGTTTAAAAGCGATGTGATTCATTAGCATCATATAAAATTGAGTTTTCAAAGGTTCTTCTGGTTTCCCAAGTAACGGAAGAGACACTTTGCCATTGGAACAACACATGCCTGCGGTCTCATCTTTCCATTTTAAAGCGCTGCAAAATCGACACGCCTTGTCCATCAGTCCGATAACAACTAACCTGTGATTTTTATAATCAATCAACGGATCATAATTGAATGCTGCGTCATTAAAACCGACCTATTGTTTCTTTGAAAATTTTGTCGACGTTCAGCTTGGAGCTGTGCATTTGCATCTCTTCGCGCCTGTGTCTGTTCTGGTGTTTCAGATGCCCTTATAGTAGATTGACGTTCAGCTTGCTCAATGAGTCTGTGTTGAGTTTCATCAGGTGTTTCCGCGGCTCTTAAAGCGGCCTGACGTTCCGCTTGTTCGAATAGCCTTTGCTGACTTTGAGCAGGTGTTTCAGTAGCTCTTAAAGTAGATTGACGCTCTGCCTGTTCAAGACGCCTTTGCTGACTTTGATCAGGTGTTTCAGTAGCTCTTAAAGTAGCTTGACGCTCTGCCTGTTCAAGACGCCTTCGCTGACTTTGAGAAGGTGTTTCAGAAGTTCTTAAAGTAGCTTGACGCTCTGCCTGTTCAAGACGCCTCCTGACTTTGAAAAGGTGTTTCGGAAGCTCTTAAAGCAGCCTGACGCTCTGTCTGTTCAAGACGCCTTGCTGACGTTGAGAAGGTGTCTCAGATGCTCTAAAAGCAGCCTGACGCTCTGCTTGTTCTTGCCTTCTCAGTTCAGCATCTTCTAAAGATTCTAGCGATCGAGCTAATCGTTGAAATACCTAAAAATTAAATTTCCTTTTCATTTTTTAAACAAATCCAAAATATCTAAAAGGAATAAATATTCCTTTTAAATATTTTAAAATCAAAACAACAAAACCAATTCAAGACACAACACGAATCCGAAAACGATAGCCAAAAAATCGAATCAACAAACCAAATCACAAAACAAATCGTAGAAAACCGAAATCGAAAGCAGTAGTCAATATAAATATAACCAACGAAAAAAGAAGTAAGTGTATAGGTACCGTATACACTATCTATACTATTAATATTCCTTTTAAATATTATTAAACAACCTAAAACAACGAAAACCAATTCACGATTCTAAATAAACAATATCCAAAATCAAAGCCAGAGTCTAAATATGTATAAAGGAATACCAACCAAATCAACAAAACCGGTCCAAGAAAATACACAAATCCGAAAATGAAAGCCAATATAAATCCATTCAACCTTAACCAAATTACAAAGCAAATAACAAACAACCGAAATCAAAAGCAGGTAGTCGAATAAGCTACGAAATAGAAACAATTTAAGCGTATAGGTACCGTATGCACTATAAGTTGACGCGCGGCTCAACGGCGGGAGTTAAGTACATGTCAGGAAACATTTCGTTACCGCGTTTTAAAAACCTAGTAACGACATTTAGCGGAATCAATTTAAACTATGTATACGTTAGTTAATAAGAACTCTCAAAAAATATTTTTCTTATAATTTTGCACAATTTTTCTTATTGTAATACCGATTCATTCATAACCACATATAAGAACTGTATTCATTTCCGTTCAATAAATATTACTAAGGCTTATTAATAAGGCTTACTAAGAACTGTTTCTACCATTGTTAAGTAATAGTTAAGGGAGAAAGCGTGACAGGTGGTGATAGTATTTCTGATCCATACTTATAATCACGCCTGTAACCCTTGCGGGGTAGGCAGAGCATCAACGGATTACTTAATATCGTCTGCGAGGTTATCGCCTATTCTGTGAATTACAATGCACCAAAACGTTTGAAGAAAATTAGCTGGTGAATTTTATGTTTTTATCGCTCTTCCCGGTCCCGCGTGGAAAAATACAGATCCATACATTTTTATCTTAATTTTGGTAAAAGACATAATAATCCAGATATTCTGACCTTCTGTGTTCGTCCATCGTACCGTCGTCCGTCTTGTAGAATCACGGTGGCGCCACCTAGCGGAATTTAATTTTGCAACATATTCGATTTTCCCACGGAATTATATGTTTTCCGCTGAAAAAGGTAGCCTATGTCACTCTACAGCCACCAAACTATCCCCATACAAATAATCATGCCTTGCCGACGCTCTGTTGCGACGTGAAAAAGGACAAACTTGTGCAACATATTCGATTTTCCACAGGAATGAGATGTTTTCCGCGGAGAAAAGTAGCCTATGTCACTCTACAGCCACCGAACTATCCCCATACAAAAATCATGCCATGCCGACGCTCTGTTGCGACGTGAAAGAAGGACGAACAAACACACAAACAAACAAACAAACAAACACACTTTCGCATTTATAATATTAGTATGGATTTGAGACCTTTTTTAATGTAAAAACTATTTAAAGAGCTTGTGCCGTCTTGGAGAAATTTTGCAAAATATGACAAAGACAGGTAATATTTGGGGATTCGTTTTCTAATAAGGGGTTGACAAAAATGCAATTTTGTTCAATTAAAAACATTTATTAAATCCTCTTCTGTCACCCTGTATTTTTTCTTTGCGAATAAAATGAATAGTTATTGTGATTTTTTACTTAAATATTTAAGAATTTAGGCATTTCACCCGCTCGTAGGGCCTTAAAGTCCACTGCTCAATAAAAGCCTCCCTCATAAATTGCCTCATAGGGTTGTTTATATGTTGCATATTTTATAATATGTTGTTTATGTGTTGTATATTTTTCCATTGTTACCGTGCTCGGTGGGCAGTTTTGTCTTTACTCAAGTGGTTTTGTCAACCACAGTTTATTATTTTCAGTTGCTTTCAGGAAGATACCTACTGCTGCACGTCACATGTTTCAGTTTTCCTTCTTTTGCATCTGACCAAACCCACGGGATGGTATACGAGATGCTACTACACATCGCTATAAGCTTTTGAATAAATCTATTTTTTATTTTTTATTCATGGCGGCCCCCGTCATCACGTCACTGGTGTAAGGAATACTACAAAACACGGTCCTGAGCCACTTGTATCAGATGCATTCTGTCACTTTCTGTATGTATTAGACCTACACTCTATCTAGTGGGGAAGAGGGGCACTACATCCCGCAACCTTTTTTCCCTATCGGTAGTCGGTTTTTCGGGCTGCGTATTGCCCCTTCCGACTACTGATCTTGTTGGCCGGTCGGTTATCCTAGTTTTACTATGGCTTTTACTAGTTACGAATTTTACCACTCAGAGAAACTCCGAGCATAACCCTCTGCATACCTCGTAGAGCGAGTTGAGATTCTGTAATTAATAAAATATATAAGACTTAAAGATATTGTAGGTTCATTCTGCGTAGTTGGCTAATACCTAATTAAAATCAGAAGCTGGCTCAGATTGAATTTGAGAATCGGGGCGTTGAAAGCACATGAATTGCGATATAATCCATCAAAAAATTGTTTTATCAATCTAGTTTTAACGTAAATATTACTATATATATATAAATATATATAGTTGGGAATGAAACCCTGTGTTACATTGAGATGGGTAGTGATGCTGTTGGTTTGCATACTTTGGTGTTATCATGTTATTGAGGTCCTGATAGTAAGCAGGCTTTGTTACCGAGTAGTGTTCTTTTATTTAAATACTTTTGGAATAGTTTCTTACAATATACAGGGTATTTTTGAAACGCTCCCGAAAACGAAGACAGATGATAGTACTAAGGATACCTATGATGATGGGTCACAAAGAAATTCGATCCCGAGGAAAAAAAAATCATCTTTTCACAACGTTTTATTAACTTTATTCACGCTCCATCATGTTATTAAAGTTATTTGAAACGATATTTCATAAAAAAATATCATGAAAATACTGAAATATAAAACAAGCAGTGGAATTACTGAATTACAATCAGCTGACTACGGGTCAATGTACGCGCGAACGCCGAATTCGCGCGGCCCGCAACTAGCGATGGTACCACAATACCCAATAATTTACAACATTTGTCTAAATACCTAACTTATCTATTTAACCTACTATTTTGCCACTGTGCTTGTCTCCACGTAGCCACTTTAATTCGAATTCACAGGTTAAATAAACCAAATAACTGGTTCGATTCCCCGCTAATGAAAAAATACTTAAATAAAATGTTAACAAGTTATTTAAAAAATTAGCTTAAATAAACCAAATAACTGGTTCGATTCCCCGCTAATGAAAAAATACTTAAATAAAATGTTTACAAGGTTAGAGTCATGCTTTGTTATCCATTGTGTAATTATGTTTATTATTCTGATGTATTCAGTTATGTACCTATTCAGATCAGTTCAGTACTAAGTTATTTAAAAAAAATTAGGTATGAAACAGCTTACCGATCCTCCGTGGCCTTATGAGATTCTTCAAGGCACATTAACATGTTGCCGTATTCACAAGCACTATAAATGTACCTACGCGTTAGGCATTATTAAAACAAAACAAAAAACACAAAACGTAACAACAAGAACAACATCATTAATTAATAAATAACAAGTTATAACGACAATAATTTAATAAACAAAACAATTGAACTATCGCTCGTGATAGTCAACATGGCACTGTCTCAAAAACTAAAATTATTATAACGTCCTTGAAGCATATGAAATTCCACAGCGCGAGGCGACACGAAGCAGCGTGTGTGTGAAAGGGAAGGGTAGAGTGAGTAAGTAGTATACCTAATGCATTGTTTCGTACCGATATAGGTAAGAGTTCGGCGCCCGCGAGGATATTGACCCTATTGTCAGCTGATTTTCTTTTTAAAGTTTCACTGCTGGTATTATATTTCAGTATTTTCATGATATTTTTTTTTGAAATATCGTTTCAAATAACTTTAATAACATGATGGAGCGTGAATAAAGTTAATAAAACGTTGTGAAAAGATGATTTTTTTTTCCTCGGGATCGAATTTCTTTGTGACCCATCATCATAGGTATCCTTAGTACTATCATCTGTCTTCGTTTTCGGGAGCGTTTCAAAAATACCCTGTATATATATATATATATATATATATATATATATATATATATATATATATATAATATATATACCAACCAAGTTTAAATAGAGTAACAAGCATTCTCTTGAAATATTATACAGCTTTAATTTTATAGGATAAGGACTTCAATGTCATATAACCGCATAACCACAACTGAATCGAAATTTCTGTCGCTAGAACAGCCCATTAAAAGTCTTATATTGGTACTTGGGAGTATATTTATCATAGTTATCACATATTTTACATACATTCGTTACATACTCTGTATGTATAATATAAAAAAAATATTAATACATAAGTACAAAAATATATAATATAGTTTTATTATGTAATATACATTTCATTATCGTCATGATAAATATGAAAAATGTGTGAAGACATAACCTCTCTTTAAGGAAAAGCGTTAATTCTTACATTTATTTTTATGTTTTGTATGTTTAATGTCAAGAGGATTTTTACGCTTATTTCATATTTTTTTTTTATAGGAGAGGGGCAAACGAGCCTGCGGTTCACCTGATGTTAGTGACTACCGCCGCCCATGAACAACTGCAACACCAGGGAATCGCAGATGCGTTGCCGGCCTTTTAAAAGGAGTAGGCTCTTTTCTTGAAGGTCCCTAAGTCGTATCGGTCCGGAAAAATCGCTGGTGGTAATCGGTTCCACAAGGAAGTTGTGCGAGGAAGAAAACATCTTCTAAATCGCACAGTGGTCGACCGCCAATCATCCAGATGGTATGGATGGTATCGCGAGTTTTGTCGCGATGTGCGATGGTCAAATTGAGCGGCTGGAATTAGTCCGAACAATTCCTCAGAGCACTCCCGTGGTACATGCGATAAAATACGCAAAGAGATGCAACATCTCTACGCAGTGCTAGTGAGTCAAGCCGATCGGAAAGAACTCGGTCGTCGACGATTCGAGCCGCTCTGCGCTGAATGCGGTCAAGTGGAAGGAGCTGGCACTGGGGCCCTGCCCAGAGATGGGAACAGTATTCCATGTGAGTAAAAATTTAAGGAGTATACGGTATTTGTACGTGTTCTATATATTAAAAAATTTATATTTATTTTACTTTTGTATTCATATCAACCTTCTTACACCTATTTAATTGTATCGATCGAGTCCGCTATTATTCCATGTATTCATATAAAGTATTAAATAAAATAAGTAAAAAAGGCAAACATCGTATTAAAAATAAAAATGATATTATTATGTTTTAGTTTTTCAATGTTTTAGATAATATTTAAAGTTTGCAATAATGAGTCTATTTTTATCTTTGTAACTAGAAACTTTTTCTGTATCTGGCCGGTTTTAATATCAATACATAGAGGACATTGAGAAAAAGAAAAATAAAAAGTAAAAAAACTTTCCCGCCATATTTCAATTGTTTTTCTGTCCGCCAAAATGAGTGAATCTAACGAAGAAATTCGATACATTTTGAAGTTTTATTACAAAAAAGGGAAAATTGCGAATCAAGCCATGAAAAATATTTGTGACGTTTATGGACCGACCTAACGCAGTGTCAGTAAGAGTAGCACAAAGTTGGTTCAAGTGTTTTCAGTCCGGAAATTTCGATGTCAAAGATGCAGCTCGCTCTGGTCGCCCTCATATGGATAAAGTCAATGCCATTTTTGAAAAAGTGGAGCAAGATCGGTATATTAGTAGTCTGGCTATACAAAACTCGATATTTGGGTACCACATGAGCTCATTGAAAGAAACCTAATGAATTGTGTACTCATTTGCGATTCTCTATTGAAACGTAATGAAACCGAACCATTTTTGAAAATATTGATCACTGGTGATGAAAAGTAGATCACCTACGACAAGAACGTGCAAAAAAGATCATGGTCAAAGGGTAGTCAAGCTCCACAGACTGTAGCGAAACCCCGATTAACACGCAATAAGGTGATGCTGTGTGTATGGTGGGACTGGAAGCGCATCGTCTATTATGAGCTTTTGGCGCCGGGCAAAACCATCGATTCGGATCTTTACTGCCAACAAAAATGAGACTCAAGCAAGAAATTGAGAAAAATGGCCGGAATTGATCAACAGAAAAGGAGTGGTATTTTATCATGATAACGCCAGACCACACACATCTTTGGCCACTCAGCGAAAATTGAGAGAGCTTGGTTGGGAACTTTTAATTCATCCACCATCCACCTGTTTCGGTCTCTTCAGAATTATTTGGGTAGTGTTAGATTAACATCAAGAGAGGACTGTCAAAACTACTTGTCGCATTTTTTTGATCAAAAATCCCAAGATTTCTACAGCAACGGCATAATGTCACTACCTACAAGATGGCAACAAGTTATCGAACAAAATGACACGTATATATTATAATTAAATATAATTAAACTTTAAAAAAAATGTCTAGAATTTGTATATAAAATACGAAGAAACTTTTTTCCCGACCTTATAGATATTAAAGAGATTTACTAATAAACTAAACTTCTATATTGTAAGATATATTCCAATGACGTCTAACATGAGTTTCCAATAATGACATCGTTATCGATGCACCGTAGTAACAATCTATAAAAGTGTCTGTCGCAAATAAATATCACTCCGGTACCTACTTTATTTTCAACACAGTAATAAAACGGAAAGTTTTATCTATTTTTCATATTTAACGTCAAAATCGACGACGTGACTGTCAGCTAGAGTGAGACTTTGTAGAGTTATCAACTAAAATAAATATTTAGATTTCTATTTTATATACGTAGGTATATACAAAGTTTTATTGACTCCATCATTCGTTCACCACTAAGTGGGATTGTAGTCAACCACTAGCTTATAATAGGTGAAAAAAATTACCCCTTCAAAGAGATTGCCATTGCCTGGAAAAGTGTAATATTGCCATGAATAAAATACAACATTACATATGCTGTATTGGAGCTCGTTTTTAAGACTGTTATAAGTGATAATGATCTGGCGTTTTCTAATGGCTTTATCACTAACCGCCACTGATCAAAATCAATCAATGTGGTACAAGAATTATAGAAGTGATAAATATTTAAAGAAAGAAGTTTTGAATGTTTCTCTTTAGACCGAATTTCGGTCAAGTCGGCCAATCTAGTCTGAGACTAACCATCTGTTTAGGTCAGGATATTAGTGCACGAATGTGTTCGCAAGCACAGGAGCACTATCAGTTCCTTGATTGCTTTATTTGCTTTAAAAAATGCAATCTGACACGACCGGAGAGAGATCAGGCTTAGGGCTAACGGTTTTATGAGCTTTCGAAGGCACAGGGGTTAACATCGTCAACTTCCTGACTCCGGGCTGCTACTGAGAATTTCTTAACAGAACACACAAACAACGATAGATGCGTTGTCACCTTTGAGGGCTAAGATTAAATACTTTAGAGCCCTTAATTATATAGCTCTCTATACAGTCAGCTAATTAATGATTTGAGCATTCTAAGGGAATTTGAGTGCTGTTATTGTGGTAAATTCGCAATTTACCACAATAACAGCAATTAAAATCCTTCTGTGCCTAAAATTCCGTATAGGTTGGTGCCCTATTTCTAGCGCCGAACAATGCGTGCACGGCTGTGCGTCTGAATGGTATAGAAAGAGATTATAATAAAAGGCATTGTGGCATTGCATCTTAATCCTTAGGGGTAATGCATATGTAGCCTTATTTTGTTTGAAGTTGGTTGCGAGTCTTCGTGGGCTGCAATAGCCACTTATGATCAGGTGAACTGTAAGTTCGTTTGACGCTACAATTCTATAAAAAAAAAAAAAATAAGGAAAAAGGATAAGGTATATTTTTTCTGATAGCAATTTCAACTTGACCCTGCCCCACAAAGATGTATAAAACCAACACTTATCTATAGACTCAATAAAGAGCCCTTCACAAGTTGGGCTACGGTCGGATACGTGCCTTTGTAACAGAAGTACCTCTTCTCCAGTAAGCTTAAATAAGATGATATTGATTATTAGGATAAATTGAACTTATTGCGATATTAGAGAGAAATTGTATCTTTGTAGTATATACAGTTGGAGCATTCAATTATTAATGACAGTTTATTAAAACCTAATAAGTCAGTGTCTGAAAGCTAGCTTATCAATAAATTTCAAATAATTTGAAAAGCAAAATCAATTTCAAATAATTTGAAATTGATTTTGCGCAAGTATCCCATTTCAATCATCATCAACAATACAACAATTTTAATCGAAATTTTAGAGCCGATTTGACACATGCTCAGCGGTGAAATACAATATCGTAAGGCAACTTGTCGTGCATTCGTGCTGCAACTATACTACTAATATAGCTGCAGTATGGCTCTACCACGTACAAAACCACCACGTTACGTACCTTTTGCCAATTTGCATGCCGGTTTACTACTAAAGTAGGTTTGAGTATTTTGAATGTGGTTATACCGCCGTCTGTCGGTGGCCACAAGATCTTCTTGTCGTCCCATAATTATCTTATAGCAACCCATAGAAAGAAATGAGATAGATTGTTGACACGACACATTTACAATACATTAATCATGAAAATAAATCATGCTCTCACGTTTTTTTTAACAGTTTCCCTGTCCGCGAACAGACACAATAGTTAAACAATTGAAATGTTGATATATGATTCATGGGACAGGGTGAGGGTTAACTAACACACAATTTTTAATAATACAGTAACATTTTTACAACGGAAGCTATATTCAATAAAATACAACATTTTGATTTTTGTTTCATGAAATATTATACCTTCCATGATTATATTATACTTTATATTATTTATTATACTTTCGATTCCTATTCATTAAAATTAATAATGTAACCCAGATATCATAATGTCAAAACCAATATTTTAAACAGATACGAGACAGAACCTTTCAACTAGAGAATTTCGATATTATTTCAGACAAAATTGTTCGCCTTAAATTTGTTTTGACATTATTATGTGATGTAGGCGAAAGCCTCAAATTTTGTGTTTAGTTATTATTTATGTTTTAATTGTAATTTTGACTTTTTTAAATCTATTTTGATATCAGTTTTAAATTATTAATTTGTATACATAATAATGTAAAAAGTGTTAATTCAAATATATGTTTGCCTACTTCTCGCAACTGTAACATTGTATTTTCGAATGTGTAATATTTTATTATTTTTTTGTCGTGACTCCCAAACTAGGATTTTCTCCCGTATAGTGAAGGCAGTTTACATAAATTTCACAAGGAAAAACATCCAGAGCCGGAACAATTATTTATAGGCCATAAAAGTACAAATTCCGCGCGTGATTCAAAACCGCGGCCTTAGCGCAACTCATTACTAAGCCACGGCTCCACGGAGCTGTCAAAGTCTTTAATACATAATTTTGTTGTTTTACAAATTCCTTTTTGATAATAATAGCATTTAAGTTTATTATTATCGGACATAATTATGGTTATTGTTAACGAATAATAAAATAAACAATAAATAATCCTACCACGCTCTCACTATCATTCTTCTCGTACATCGGTTGTCATTGTTGATCGTGCACAACGATCCAGCTACGCATATCACATTAGCTTAATGTAAATTGTATTACAACTATAATGGATACCAAGGAACCAATATTCCAATCTGATTTACTATGAAGCTTTTTTTAAACATATCATTATGTATATAACATTTTATATCATGCACTTTCTAGTCCAGATATTAGTAAATTTGTATATAACTTATGATTTTCTGCCAAGCGCAGCAACTTAGACAAAATCCTTCCTATGAGGTAATCTATGGAGAGGCTTATATTCAGCAGTGGACTTTTAGATACTGTAATAGATGGATGATGAAAGTACTTTATTGCTCTTATTTATTTAATTTATTTAGTTACTCAGTTTAGTTTATTGAGAACACAATTTATTAAATAAATACAACTAATTATATAATACCATGTGTTCGCGCCACTTTGCACTACCGCCTAACGCTAATGAGATTCGTTAATTATTATCAAATAAGAGTACCGCAAAGCCCATTTCCGGGTTTCCTATCTACCGCCTTTTATACCTTTAGCATGTGCACTCTGGTATTAACGGGGTTCACATAAGTTTAGAAGACACAAAACCAACCGCATCACTTCTATCTCGCGTCATTGCTCTCGCCTTTGTGTAATTTAGATATTAAACTATACAAAAATAGTGTAAAGTGTATAGATATTTACAATAACGCTATATTTCGCCATTATCTGTGAAGTTCATATGTGTAAAGAAAACAGGCGTCCAATCATCGTGGCTGCAGCCCTTGAAACACGAGGCAGATCAGCATAAGTCCAGGTGAGTGCACATGCATTCCTTCACATCCTTCCTGTAGCCCGAATTTAGGGTATTTGTAGTATGGCGAAATATTAAAACCTCCTCGCCGTTCGCACCGCATCCTATAATACAGTCTGCTATTTATTTTAATAACTCTGAACCAGCAGTTGGTCAGTTAACCATTTTTGGTCACTTCGGGCGGGACTTCAGCACTGTCACTTCCAGCCGCTATAATTTTAACCTTTCGGCCTGGAGAAGTAATCCTTTATTTATCGATTTCTTTATACATTACAAAAAATATATACGTATATATTATTAAATGATATTAATTATAATTTAAATTGAAAATATGTTTTGCAAATTTCGTATTCAAACTTCAAAACTGCTTATGTTACGTCTAGATATATCAAATAAATGAGAAAACTTGAAATACAACATAAAACATAAGGCCTTAGAAAATTACTTCATAAGTTTCCTAATTTGGATGGGATCTTGCGATTATGTGAAATGTTTTCGAAGGTAGTTATGACGTGTAGACATGCTTTATAATTATAAAGTTTTGAAATGAATGTTCTTTATACGTTTTAACGAAAATTAAAATAGATAAACACTGGCAGTGTTCATCTATTTTAATAATGAACATAAACACCTATTCTGTGTTACAGTTGTTCCCAAAATGATTTCTAATAGTTAATTTAAATAACTTCGTTATAAAGCGTTATTTCAAAAATAAAACTCACTGCGTTTTATTGGTGGTTCTTTCCAGGATAGAAGAGTTTTTAGGGTTCCGTACCCAAAGGGACCAACGGGACCCTATTACTAAGCCTCCGCTGTCCGTCCGTCCGTCCGTTTGTATGTCAGCGGGCTGTATCTCATGATCCGTAATAGGTAGACAGTTGAAATTTTCACAGAATTTGTATTTCTGTTGCCGCTATAACAATAAATTATAAAAATAAAAATAAATTTAAAATTAAAGGGAAGTGTGGGTAGAAATGTGTTTTTTGCATACATTGTATTAAATCTGGTACGATGGTACGAAACCCTTCATACGCGAGTCCGTCTCGCACTTGGCCGGTTTTTGAAAAAAAAGTACCTTCTATAAGTATAAATCATAATAAGAATAAATATGAAGATTGAATGAAAGGATGAGACTAATTCCTACGTAGCTATTATTATTATATTATAGCTGTTTAGTTTATTTTATGCTTGCGACCCGCTCTGACTTCGCCTGGATAGGATTTATTAATTTGGCGTTATTTAGATTTAAGACAAACTTTTTCTTTTGCCAAAAACCTTCATGTTTTCTTGCACTGCTTTCTATCAGTTCGTAAAGTTTCATCGCTATCGGTTAAACCATTCAGAAGATTAGCCTGGATAGACAGACAGATAGACAAAGAGACCAACATTTAAAAATGGTTATTTATGTCTTAATATCATGCAAATAACCCACTGAGCTTAATAGGAGCCAGTTATAGATTAACGCCGTTTCGAGTACATTGCACCACCTATTACGGTTTCAAAAGCGATATAATAGTCGTTTAGATATAAGAAATAATAAGACGAAATCCGTGGAAGCTCAGATGCTAAGCGCCCGCTGTAAAACTCACAGTAAGCGAGCAGCCTAGGTTCGATCCCCCTTAGGAGTAATAAAATTGTTAATTGCAATTTTAAATGCTGATTAAGAAATGTGCATGTCTTAGATATGAAATATTTCAAGGACATGTGAAGTCCGCCATTACGCACTGAAGCAGATCGGCGGACTAATTGCTCCATATCTCTCTCAGAAATCAGAGGTGACCTGAGCAGCAGACTGTAACTCTTCCTTTACTTTACATACATGAAGATATTAAAATCATGTTGACGTATAAATTAAAAAAACCATTATGTACGAGCATAAGATCACTAAACTAAAAGCTGTAAAAATCCTATGTATTTATACAAACGCTAATTAAAAATCTTAAACCATAGCTTAAATACAACACTATTAATAAACGACGTTGTGTAATAAAATTAGGTTAGGGTTTTAATGGATATGAATCTGAAAATCGTGTATATAGAGACAGGAAAGTAGCGCGGGGGTCATGTAATCTAGCCTAAATCATATTCCGTTGGGTGATACTATCTGAGCTGTAGTGATTACTAGTCGTAATTATATTATCTACTAAGTGCTAAAGTAAAAAGGAATTCACAAGTCTTTCCGCAACAAAAGTTAAGGAAAAAGCACTATATCTCTCGTTGAAACTTAATCCATTAGAAGTTCGTTTGATGCCTCCTGTGTCTATTGTACAATACCAAACTAGAAACAATGGAACTAACTCACTCTTTGTCACACTTGTCATGTTAAATAAATAGCTGGAATTAAATTAATCAAAGAGAACCACTTCTATTTTTTTCTCATAATTATATTAAACCTTTCAGAAAAGGCATAAAAATGTAATCTAATAACGACTTATTAACTAAAAAATAATATAATGATATATTATTATTATTATTATTTTAGAATTGTGTGTGCAGGTTTACATGATTTAATTCTTCCTGCCTTCTTCACTATCGGACAATTACACATTCGGTTTACGAGTTAGAAAACAAGTAAACACTACATAAGTGTTATATTTTTTACTCGTTTCGCGATCTAATAACAGTCCCCTTGATCGTATGGCTGCTGAAACATTAGCAATCAATTTGAAACGAAGAAAGCTATAGGTACGTTGTTACCTCTGATTAGGATTACCAAGTAACAGGAATTTTCCTTACATTTCAGGAATTACAGTCTTCTGTCACGACATCGCTTTTTGAATGAGAAATAGTAAATAATCGAGAGATTATGTAAGTGCAATTTTGCCAGGAAAACTAATTTTTGGATCTAGTAACCCTACCCCACCTCTGAGGATTAAAATATGATATGTTTTACACCCTGTATTTATACTGGCTTATAAGGAAATATATACATTAACTTTTGCCTCTCAGTATATTTACGAAATTTACACAAACACAAAAACGGTTTTATCAAAAATATTGATCTACATTCTGTAAATACTAGGAATAAGTACAAGCTAATATACCAGTTACATAAGCGTTAACAACAAAATCTAAGTAAATATGCAGGTCCTATAAATAAATAAAAAAATTAAAATGCAAAAGTTGTTTAAATGGGATTATTATAGTACTATTAAAGAATACATGATTGAAATGAATGAGGTAATTGCTACCATGTTGTTTCCAATTGTTTTCATAACTTTTACTTGTACATACATATAATATTGTAAATTAATATTTTTTGAGTTTCCTTTTGGTTCTTACCAGGATAGAAGATTTTTCTAAAGCAGTGGTCCAACTTTCAATAATTTAGTACTCTTGTAATCTGTATTGAATAAATCTTATTTCATTCAATTTTAAAAATATTATTTTTAATCAAATTATTGCAGATAATATGCACGAAAAAAATAACAAAAATTTAATAAAATCACTCAAAACTTATCAAGAAAATACAAACAAAATTAATTATATCCAATAATTTAATAATATTTGGTAACGACTTTTTCTACGGCCAACAAACAAAAACATCGATTTCATATGTACGAGTTTTTTTTAATCAAAAAAGTTTTAAAAATTATTATTAAAAAAAATAAGAAGCATTCAAACTGAGGACCTCTACAGAATATCATTTCCTTGGCCATCCTCGGTGAACTAAGAGGAAACCACATGGCTGGTCTGTGGTGCAATTTCTATCCGAGGTGGCCTAGGTGGGATTTGCAAAGCCCATTTTAATGAGATATGTAGTCTGTGGGGGAGCTGCTTCTCTCCCCTGCTCACCGCTGTCAAAGTCCACGATGTCAAAGTCCAATCAGCATTGGCGTAGGAGCGTTGCTATTCCATATCGTTTATTTGACTACAATCCCACCAAGTGGTAAAAGGTGGTAAAGACCCAGACCCTTGCCTTGAAGACGTCTAGATTGTAATAGAACGGATAGACAGACGCCGGCAGATTATTCTTCAACTTTGCTGTACGAATCACAAACGACGAAGCAAACCGTTCGGTTTGAATGCATGAAATACTAACAACAGAGTGGTGTAGACCCGCCAACATCCTGGTTTTTTGAAGGTGGAAAGGGGAGGGAGGAATTAAGGCAGGCCTCTGTGCCTTTGGTCGAGGTTAACAAGCTTGGTTACAACCAACTCAAGGTTACCGTAGCCGTACCGTACTTAGCCCGTCTCTCTGCTGAGTATTAACGCCGCTAGGTGGCATTTTGCAGCACCAGCCCATATGTCTCAGCAGTAGTCCCTGCTCGACGGGACTTGCGTTTTACATAAAAAGCTGCCACGGCGAGAAGTACCGCCGCATCCTTGCAACAACACCTGCATGTACTCGCACGGAGACTTTCGGATTTAGATTATATTTTGCTATTATTATTATTGTTACTATTCTGCAAAACAAAATCAGCAGGACTACATACACCATTTTGATGTGGAAATAACTAAGATAAAATCTAGCTGTTTCAACACAGGCAAAGCTACTATTTTTTTTACAGCATATGCTGCAGAACTAAGTTTGCAAGTTAGTTTGTATATATTATGTCCCTTATTCATATATTTATCACTGGGTATATTTAGTATATTTCGTTTTATTGCCGTTTAAAACAAATTTTTGGCATTAAACCAGTTTACTACTTTTAATCGAAGACCTTGGAAAGGTCGCAAAATAATTCCAAAGCATCTTTATATTTCCCCCATGTTAATTATGTTTAATCAGTTCAAAAACAGTGACAGTTATCGAACAACCCTCTTTTTAAATTAAACTGATTTATAAGGAGCAGTTTATTTACATTAAAAAACTTAAAATTTGATTGAAAATATTATTTTTTTCAAAATTTTGCTGAGTATTGGCAGTATATAATTAGGTCATTAATAATCGAGATAAAATGTACTGTATGTGTACGGTAAATTTAAGAAAAGGTACTACTGTTGATACTAGTATTAAAATAATAGTAAATTGTCAAAATAAAATTAAATAAAATTGGTCAACGTCAGTGTGAATCAGAGATAAAATGAAGTAGATGTAGTTAATATAAGAGTAAAAATAAAACAAATAAATATTAGTTTTTGTACAATTTATATAAAAACTCTGATCATTTGTTTTTTATATAGTATTAGGGTGATAAACGAGCACGAAGTCCACCTGGTGATTAGCGGATGCTGTGATCCATGGATACTCGTATATTTGTAAAAATATCTGTCCTCGGTTGGGAGTCAATATGCCTTCTGCATTGTCACCCCTGAGGACTAAGATGGAATGCCTCGTTTCCAGTAAAAGGGGTCTCCGGTTTTCTGCGCTCACCATAAAAAACACAACAGAATTAGGCTGCTACATAACGCTGGTTTTTGTAAGCTATTAATATTTTTTATCTTTATTAAAAAACGTTACCTCCACATTGCCGAACATAGCTCTCACCACCACCACTTCTCGGCCGTCATATAAACATGACTGCATCAAATTAATTATACTGCCAAAAAAAAGCAAAAACATATTTCAAGGTTCAGAATAATTTGAAAATCGATCGTAAATATTTAAGCAACGATGGTTTCTATTTTGCACACAGCAAATATTTGTCTCTTAAAGCTAAATACAGTTGATGACGCTAATGTTCCATAACCTATAGCATAGTCTACTATGTTTATAAATATGCTGCAAGCATAGTAACGTAAACATGGAAATGTTTTTAGCCGTAAATCCCAACGCACCCTGACTGAAATGAAAGCTGCAATAGACGATTCCAATCACGTGACTTTGACAAATATATGTGACGTGCATCATCAACTACACACGGTTGGTAGGTTTTAACAGCTTAATTTTTTATTATTTTTAAAGTTAATAACTGTATTAGATAGTCGAATAAAACTTAAAAATTGTCCTTTTATTTATTATTTATAAGATATGCACATCAATCGAGTAATAAATGAATAAGATAAATGAACAAAATTGGTAAATATCAAGCTTAAAACTGAAATATTTTTTTTGCATCTCAAATATGGTAATGTTGATGAAACTGAAAGACGGGTTCTTTATTCATTGAATGGGTATAATTATAAATACTCGCTATTTCAAAATAGCAAGATCCCCATACTGGCTGTGTTGTGATAAAAATACTTTAAAATGAACGAGTTTATTTTTCGTCATCGCAAGTGGTGCTATGGTCCAAATACACATCTAAATTCGATTAAGACCCAAACTGCGGATCTTCATCCCTGAGAACTAAGAGGAATGCCTTGTTACTAGTACAAAGGTTTGTTTTTAAATAAAACTGAGGGGACAAATGAAATTGGTAATGGTAAGTGGCTACCGCACCCCTTCAAAGAAAGAAGGCAAGGTAAGGCGAGGGTGGTATTTACCCAAACAGACAGCAAGGCAACAAAAAAATTCTACCACCTAGAATTCTAGTAGTCTCCAATTTTCGTCATTTTAGTATAGGAACACAACAGTATTATATTGTTATTTAACGCTATTTTTATGGAAACGTAGGCCTTCCCTGTTTGAGGCGATCCATTTGTGCCTCAGCTGTATTTTTAACCGATATAAGAAAAGAGGAGGCCAAAAATTCCACTGTATGTTTGTTTCTTTTGTATGTATGTTACGCGTATCTTTTCATAATTGTTTTATTTTTTATTTTTTATTAAATAGGCTACAATTCTATTCTTCTATACGGCAGTTATTTATAAATTTGGAATTCTACTTATACGGGTAATAAAAAGTAAAAACCGCCTTCAAATAACTAACAATTTAATAATTTCACTTCACACACACACAGACTTTGATTCTTTTGTACGGTATGTTTTAGCACAGTAAATACCTTAATCATTTCTTTTGCAAGCAGAATTATGTCTCTATACATATCTCGTACGTTTCTCGTTGCTATTTGCAGCCATTCTAAGGTCTTCAGACCAACAAAGAAAGGTAGACGAAGCGCAGAGTATATTTCAAGTGATGCCGAAACAACACTTAACTTCTGTCGCACTCACGCACGTATCTTTCTTCTTTCTTTCTTTATCAGCACATAAAAGTTCACTGCACATAAATCTATGTATTTGCTTGCAAATGATTTTATATGCACAATATGAGCATACGAGTGCATGTATTTCAATAAGTTAATCATGATTTTGGATTGGTTTCTGCATGAAATGTACGCAACGCTCCGTTTTATCTTTCTTTGTTGGCGTGAAATTAGTTTTCAGCTGTTATTATAAATCAGTCTTGCATGCAACACTTTAACACTATTCTAACAAAACTAGTATACGCGTATGTAAATGAGTGTTGATAATTTCTCTCGAGATAGTATCTTGGAGTTCGATTGCATGCATCTGGAGGTAAGTATCGGTTCAGTGAATCGAATATCAACCACAAGGTAAAGACTAGAGCATGTTGTTATTTAAATCTTCTCTCATATTAAACTCATCACGCATAGCGTAATATAGACATGTTTATAAACAATGATTAGAAATTTCGATAGTGCAGTTATTTATGGTCGGCTGCAGTGATGTTGGCTACGGGTTCTGGCCTTGGAGTTGTTAATGTGCATTTTATATACGCAACTGTAAACTTCCTCCAGCCAGTGTTGGATTGAATTAAAAAAATATAATAAAGTAATATTGAACTTTTAATAAAAAGTAAAAGCCGACTTTAAAACCATATAAAAAAATCACAAACTAAATTCAGTGCTAAGACAGTGTGATATACTGTCTCTGCGCTGACTTTGCTAAGTGTTCTGGAGTAAGTTCTGAAGTTATTCTCTTATGTATAATCTTCAAGCCAGAATCCTCCCTAAGACATGAATAACTCCGGTTCTGTTCGAGCAATAAGTAGTAAGTGAAAGTCACCAATTTCTCACTAAATCTTAAAATAGGAATCACATCTAAAAAGCAATCTGTAGTAAGCGTTTTCGAAGGGAGGCTGCTAGCTTGAATTCAAGCTAGAATCCTCCCAATAAAAAGGCTATATCTCCTAAAGTATTAAGTCCCTAATTTCTTTTCTTTAGTCACTAGTTGTCCCCAATTCCTCACTAAATCTTGACATAATAAAATTAAGAATATTGTTTTGGAAGATTCTAGCTTGAAGAACGCACAAAAACTACATTATTTGACACAAGTCTTATTTTTTTTAACATTATTGCATCTGAAATTTCGTTTATATCAAGCAGACTTAAAACTGTTAAAGTATCGATAACTTTATAATAAAAATTGCCATTTTTATATTCAATTTAATAATCCGAAGACTTAGTTTGTTTATTTTAACATTTAATAAATATTCTCAAAATCTTTACAATTGTACTCGGCTCAAATTAGTTGTTTCTTAAAAGAACGTAGTAGACAAAGATATTGCCATCGATTATGAAGTTTATATATGTCCCATTGCTGGGCCCAGGTATACTCTCATATCTGAGAGAATTTTAGGGCAAGGCAAATGTCCACCCTGTTGCCCCATGCGTATTGTCTGACGAAATATTTATTTTAATTTCTAGACATGCAGATTCATTCATATTTCCTTTGTGCATATGTACGTTACTTAGTTTTATTTGAAATATACAATATTTAAGGAATGGCGCCGCATTTTCAGTGTTTAAGTCATTCATGCACTTGATCGGTTATAAGATGAAATTACTCCTTTTAAGTATAAAACTATTTATACTATTACTGTTGAGTTGGAACAATAGTGTAGTAAAATATAATCAATTACGCCCAAAGTAATAAAAGTTCAAAACATATAAATTACTAACCAAGACTTTATGCGAACGAAGTCGCGGGCACAGATAGAAAAATAACTATTGGTAAATCCTGTTGTGCATGCCTTAAGCGCATTAAAAAAATTACATATAACATGATTATACGTAAATTTTTAAAGTAGTTTAATTACACACAAGTTTTCACTAAAAACCTTATAATTGTTACTATACTTCCAATTTTCCGATAATTTTATGTCAAACAATTTAAAAAAGCTTGGAAAATTCAAAAGTGCACAACTCCTAATGCTCATATGATCGTGAAAAAATTAAAAAAAAATTGTAAATTGTAGTTCTATTCGTCAAAGAGTTCCAGTACCAGTCACTGAAGTACACCTTCAAGTCACTCCATCAAGTCCGGAAGTAAGGTCTATTCATAACTAACAAAACGAGTCCAAACTCGGCACACCTATTACTACTCGTCGAGGAGTTCCAGTCACAGTCGCATCAAAGTACACCTTCAGGTCACTCTATCAAGTTTGGAGGTAAGGTCTCATCATAACCGGTCAAATTTTGCACACCTAGTTCTACTCTTCGAGGAATTCACACCTATTACTATTACTACTCTTTGAGGAGTTTCAGTAGCAGATACCGAAGTACACCTTCAGGTCACTCTATAAAGTCCAAGACGTATAAGTATATTTATATATAAATCTTAGACGTCTTGGACTATAACTATACTTTTAGCGAAACAAATGTAATAAAAATCTGTGAATAAAAAATAATATAATTAACCTTGGTCAAGCATGTATCAAATTTGTTTTTTGGAATATTTTGTATTTCTACAGCGATCGATATTTTTGCTGCCTATTACCGCTGCTGTAAGCAAAAGATATAGTAATCCACTTAAGACAACGGCTGAGCCCGGAGTGCGATTGAGGCAAAGTGTATTTAGTAAAATAAATTTTTACAAGGCTGCTCAAAACACCGAAATATTTCGGGATTTCTCAGCCGAAAAAAGTTAATTATAACTAAACAAAACAAAATTAAACTGCCATTTACATTTCATGGCTTCCCACATGACAGACGAAGAAATTAAAAAATAGATTGAGTTAATCAATTGATATTTTCAAAAGATGTAGTGTTTACCCCTCCATGCGGACTTGATAAATCTACACTATAGGCCACTAAAACTACATTTTTTATGTAAAAATAGCAATTAATCGATTTAAAAAAAAAAGGTCAACAATCATTTATCTTTCTGACAATGTGCTTTTTATATCATTTATATGTTCAATATGATTGTTAGATACGATTTCATGCGACAAAACGTTGGAATCTTGATTTTTGCGCTTAAGACATGCCAATATAAGTTAAATGAAATACGACTTTTGAATTTCTGTAATATACTAATCCTTTAAACTATGGTAAGCAATTTCTGCATCAGATAACTGGTCTTTTTACTAAATATATAGTAAATAATAGTTTGCAAGTTACGACAGTTTAGTGGAAAGGGACCTCATGATCAGAAGGCCCGGAAGAAATCAAAACTGACAGAGGGATTATGTAATATATCAAATGACAAAAAGAGGTTACCTGCGGAGTTTATTTTACCGTTTCATCTCCGGTCAAAGGAACTTTATCAAGTAGAACTGAAAATTACATTTGACAAGTGAAAATATCAATTCATAATATCGAAGTATTAAATATATTGTTATAAACATACATGAAAGTGACGCAAGTAATCTCCGAAGGGGTAGGCAGTGTAATGTATGTTATCGTTTTAGGGCGTTAAAAATTAAAGACATGTTTTTCGTAAGACAGTCAAAGGTATATTGTCAAAGAAAAGGTAAAACACACAGTTCACACGCGGAGCGGGAAGTGTTGCGTAAGATGAATTTTACACGTCCGTGGGAGCGTGTTCAATTTTACACACCCGTGGGACCATCTTCTTCACCCATCACGTCTCGTTTCTCGCGGGGGCAAAGAGCGGCCTACGGAGAGCCGCTTCGCTCCGTTGAATGTAAGAGGAGGAATGGATGGTAAGATAGATGAAGTCTATCTATCTATCTATCTATCTGTGCGTGAACGAAACCAAGAGGAAAGGATGTGACACCACGGTTCATGGCCCCTACACGGCATACTGGTCGGGAGTCCCCAAAACCAGCCGAGGATGTCAGGGCGTTGGTGTGATTCTTTCATCTCGAATAGTGGAATGTGTGATGGAACAGGAATGTGTAAGCCCAAGACTCCTCTGGATTAGGTTAAAAGTCGGACTCACTTGCTTGTTTATCCTTGGGGTCTATGCACCGACGAATCTGCGCGGAGGTGGGTCATGAAAAGCCCAACAAGAAAGAGAGGAATTTTGGGATAGCATGAGAGAGGTCTTGAATAAATGCGGAGAAAATGAACGGATCGTGATGTTAGGGGACTTTAATGGGTAGGTTGGAGTAAAACGTGATGGGTATGAAGGAGTTCTGGGTACGTTTGGGAACGCGAGAGTGAATGACAATGGGAGAAGCCTACTTGAAGTATGCTTAGAATGGAATCTGTGCGTGGCCAACACAATGTTTGACCACAAAAAGATCCATTTGTATACAAGAGATGAGAGTGAGTCTAGAATTATGATTGATTTTGTAATTGTGGATGAAAGACTGAGGAAGAAAGTGTTAGACACTCGGGCATACCGCGGTGTAGGCCTCGACACAGACCACTTCCTGGTTATAACCGGAATGCGTGGCCTCTTTAAACAGTGGCAACACCGAGGGGCCGAGCCTACGAGTGTTTTGGACAGAGTAAAAGTGGAAAATCTACAAGAAAAAGAAAAGAAAGACGAGTATGTAGAGAAACTGAAAGAAAGTTTTAAAGGCATAGAAGAGATAGGTGTGATTGAAGATTTGTGGGAGACATTTAAGAAAGGGTCGTGAATGTTGCTACTGAGGTATGCGGGGTAGCTAAAAGAAGGAAAGGAAGAAAGAACTATAATGTGTGGATGGATAAAGATGTACAAAGGGTTGTGCAAGAAAAGAAGAAAGCGTGGTTGGATTGGTTAGCAACAAAAGCTAACCAAAAAGTTGAAAAGGCAACGGATGACCAGATAAAGGAAGCAAGAATGAAGTATAAAAGATTGAAATCAGCAGTGAAAGAAGTTGTGTCTAGAAAGAAAGAAGAACGAAAGGATAATTTCGATAGGAGGCTCACTGAAGATTTCCAGTCAAACATCAAGTTTTTCTGGAAATCCATCAAAACAGCCAGAGGAAAAACTTCTACCTCGGAGCTGAGTACAATCAGGAGTCAAGATGGGAGCATTATAAAAGGAGAACAATGTGTGTTAAAGAGATGAAAAGAGTATTTTGAAAGATTGTTTGAAAGAGAGGAAGTGCAGGTACAGCATCCGACACCTTCCATGGAAACTAATATAAATGTTGATGAAAGTGAGATAAGCATGGATGAAATAGTGAAAATGTTAAAAAGTATGAGATTAGGTAAGGCTGCAGGGTATGACAGGATTACCGTCGAGATGCTGAGGGCTGGACAGGGCATAGTGGCTAGTCAGTTGTACCGCCTTTTCAATTTGTGCTGGCGAAATGGGCAAGTACCGGGAGACTGGTGCAAAGCCGAAAAGGGTCACGGCAGGACTGCATATGATGACTAAGGCATTCAATGGACTTTTGATGGCTGAAGAAAAAGCAGAAGAAGAACAATTGAGTCAACTGCATTAATATACATACAAGCATATTCAGTAACTTAAAAAACCATATATAAAAAATAAGTTCTTCAAAACTGTTCATATTTTCACTACCAAAATTGTAATAGCTAGGCGCAAGCGGGTGAATTTCTCGTTTAAAAAAAATCTTACCTCCACACTAGGATTTTCTCCTGTAACGTGGGGGCAGTTTACATACATACATTTTATAGATATAGAAATTACATACAGAAAATATATGGACAAACATCCAGACCCAATTTAACTCACAATATGTAAAACGGTTGTAGTTCTCTAGTGCAATGACTATCTAGTAAAAATAATACAGTTCTTTTTTCTATTCAAGTCGAAATTTTTTAATTAATCAAAAGCGAATAGTCCGTAAAATAAATAAAGTTATACGATAAGTAAAGTATACGAGTACTGTAGAAGCCTGTATTTTATCTGATGGTTAAATTTTAAGTTGTATAAATCGGTCTTATCAATGTGCCATGTGGTATGCTATAACTCGTGAGAGCTTCCCATTCTCACTGCGCTGATCAGGCGTGTGTTATTAAAACCAATATTACATTTTGAGCACAATGCGGAACTTATTTTCAACACATATTTTTAATCGATCTAGTATCTACTCCCTTAACACCATTCCAATATTTCAAGTATATGTTGAACAAATGTGGTTGATTTCCCCTGAGTCTTTATCTTTGAGGTTTGTTCCATGCATCCGCGAGTAGATGTAATTATCGCTTGAGTGAATCAGTCCAACTACACGCTGCAAAACCACGAGATAACGTTATTGAAATTTGTGAGACTAAGTCCATGACTCCGTACATAATTTAATTTCAATCATTTACGGTTTATAGGGTATTTCAAAATTGTTTGTCTTGCCGTGTTGTAAAGAACTAAGGTAATATATGTATATGTATAATCCATTAGTACAACAAAATAATGCTTTCTTGTGGATAAATCTTTTCTAAAAATGTCTAAAAGCATTAACGTCGCCTTTGTATTCTTTTGTAATTGAGAATAAAATAAATAATAAATAAATAAATTAACATTTATTTATATTATTCCACCACCAGATACAGGCGTTTTCAAGTATGCAATAACCGATACTCACGAACCCTAAATACTGGTGAGTTGTTCCGTGAAGATGCTTCTTGCAGGCGAGTATAATTATTGTTATTTGGCCGTGAATGGCTAGATATAGAGAATCAATAGAAGCTTAGGATGTCTTTGTTAATTAGATATAAGGAATTTTTCCATGTTCAAATAGTACATAATTGATTAATTATATTGTTTCAATCCAAAAATTATTTATTTTAATATCAACGTCTCGTATATTTTATGTATGTGTATTGTTTTAAAGCGTTGAATAAAGATTTTTATCTTGTTTCTTTCGTTTTTTAATTAAGTGTAATATTCTCAAAGAGTTGATAGATATGTTTATGTGAAACATTAAATAAAAGATTTCAGTTTAATTTAATATAATCGTTAAGAGAATATACAGAATGACATAGTTTGAAAGGTTTTAACGTAGAAGCAGTTCACTAACTCGACTTCGATCTTGGAAAATTCTTCGCTCTTGACTTTCAGTTCAAGTATTTAATTTATTAGTTATAGTTTCTATGTAGGCACTTACACGAGCTCACATATTTATTTTCTTCTTAATCAGCCTTTATAAATCCACTGCTGGGCATGGCCCTGTCCCCTCGTAGGAAGAATTTTCCTTAATCGCCATGCTTGGCTTGCAGTGACGATTACAGTACCAGATATCTTGCAACTTTGTCTGGGATAAACGAGATGGTATACTGCCATCTATTGGAATCCATAAGATTTTCCGCCATTTCCCATAGACTAAGACACCCATGTGACGAAATGGGGAATGGATTCACTTACCCTTCCACCACCCTGTTAAAAGGGTATAACATGTAGACCTTAATGAGAAAAATTATTTGCTACAATGTCTCACTTCTAAATGAGGTATGAAACATTAGTGGTGTTAGATGTTATGCTGTTGGGTTAAATAGTGACATTTCTTGTTCACGCGATTATGGAAGACGCTCTGTGGAGCTCATTAAAGTAGGTGATCTTTAAACTAGGTGTTATACACCAATTTAATATTGCACATAAACCTATTACATAACTACATCTTTAATATGAAAAGGCCTTATAAGAGGTAGAGCTACGATACAGCTAAATTATGGTTGAAGCACGAATGGTTCGGCTCGACTGGGGATGAACTACGCTCTTATGGAATACCAATGAAAAATAGCAAAATAATGCTGCTGTATATTCTACGGTGGGTGTAGAGAGCCGCAGACCCATTTTACTGGAAACGGGATATTCTATTTAGGTCCTCAGGGTTGATAACGCATCTGCATTTGAATTCAATCAAGGACAAATGTACATGTCTATGGGTCACAGCACACACTAAGCATCGGTGTGACGCTTCTATAAAAAATGTTTATTCGAAAAACGCAAAAAGCTGTGAAAAATTATTTGTAATTTACAAATTGTCAAAACTGTTATCCGTATTATCTTTAGTTTCCCCCAAAACCGTGTTTTCTAAAAGAGGGACTCGTTTTATGATAATCTCGTGCTTAGCGCGCAATAAATCTAACTAACGTCGAATAAACCGAATGGGAATAAGATTTATATTGACTTCTCTTTGCAAGCGTATTTTGCGTGATAACTTGTTTGGAAACTAAGCTGGCACTCGTGAACATGGACGATTTATAGCTTTTCTGCCCGGCTATCCTTGAACCATGAAAAATCACGTTATTTGGGAAAATAAGTAGGGAAGTGGTATGTCTTCTCACTGGATAATTATTTTTGTGTGTTACATTATTTATTGCCATATCGGCTTAAGATAATTCGTCACCATTGTAAGTAACGACGGAAAATATCCGGAAGATCATGTTGCAGGTCCAGTATTTTACTTCATTACCACCCCTTTTACTGGACATCCTAATATCTGTATGGCTTCTTCAAATATTAATAAATAAAAATATTATAAATATTTTACACGTGCAGTCTATATGTGGACAGACTATACGCGGCGGGCCTACAGTGCTCTGCGTGTTCAGTACAACAATGTGCTGAGGGTGATGTTGAGAAAGCCTCCACACTGCAGTGCGTCGGCTATGTTTGCGGATGCTCGTGTGGACGACTTCTACGCGATCATGCGCAGGCGTGCCGCGTCCATGATGAGCAGGCTATTGAGCAGCTCCAACACCCTTCTCAGCACATTGTCTGTGAAGCTGGATAGCCCGCTCTGGAGGGCTTGGAATGGTGCACACACCAGCACCAGGAGAATTCCTGGAGTTCGCTATGTGAGACTGGGGGTAGGTTAAGCTACTAATATAGGATAAGTACTATTTTAACTAACATTTTAATATTAACTTCTATTTTATTTTATACTAACATTAGGCTAAGTAAGTTTTACTAACAATCTATGACTATTGTTGGTCGAAATAAAGGATTTATTATTATTATTATATTATTAAATATGCACTGACTGGCACTCCTTTGTAGGGTTACCCTAAGTATTGCTAAGATTTTCCGTCTTCTTAACATCTCCGCTTACCATCAGGTGGGATAGTAGTCAAACACTAGCCTTTATCACGTAGAAACAGTCAATCATTAATGATCCATTTACAGATCACATAATAATACGCTGCAGCGTAGCTCGTAGAAATATATGAAGACGAAAAAAAAAGGAGGAGGTTCTCAAGTCGACGCGTATATTTTTTTATGTATGACCACGCATAACTTTTTACAGAGTAGTCCGATTTTGATAATTCTTTATATATAGGATATACCTCGAAATTGGTCCCATATGCAACGTGTTACAAAATACCCCG
This sequence comes from Parnassius orleans, assembly GCA_029286625.1. NCBI lineage: Eukaryota > Metazoa > Arthropoda > Insecta > Lepidoptera > Papilionidae > Parnassius > Parnassius orleans. The sequence continues at coordinate 3,739,942 of JAGSMP010000137.1, forward strand.
TAAAAAGTATAATTAATTATCAATGCCAAAAATTTTGTCAACCCTAGTAAGCTGTCATGTCAGGGAACCAGATTATTTAACAGAAAGGCCTACGTACTTATTTTACCTAATAATTGTCTTCTATAATAGTTTTTCTATTTTTCATTCATAAATGTTTGCTACCTCAATACAAGGATGTCATTATACTCAAGTACTGGCTTCAAAAAATGTCAAGTTGGAAAAAAAAATGTTGTCAATTTCAAATCTTCTAATTCCAACATTTTTTTTCCAACATTTTTTGCAAAATAACGATGCCTTCTAACTCGGAATATTACGATATGATGTTATGCGTAGGCCATGAAGATAGCAATTTAAATCGTGCTCGCGAACTGTATCGGCAACGATTTATCGACGGTAGACGGCTGCCTTCGTACCAGTGTTTTCTGAACATGTCAAGACGACTACATTCCACCGGTTCCGTCATTATGCCATCACGTCTGAACGGTAGCAACTATCTAACGTTTTTACAAACGGAATTCGAAGAGGCGATTGACGACTTTCCTGTGGCTGACTGGGATTACTTTGAGTACCAAAGAAACATGGTGTTTCAGCATGATGGAGCTCCGGCACATTTTGCTCGCAACGTACGAGAACATCTTAACGTTCGCTTTCCGCGAGGATGGATCGCCGCGGGGGACCGGTGCTATGGCCTGCTCGTTCTCCGGATCTCACACCCTTGGACTTCTTTTTGTGGGGTTGTGTGAAGGACAGAGTATATTTCTCCGATTGCCCAACGGTTGCCGAGATGGAACAGCGTGTTAGATAGGTTTTCGCATCAATAATACCGACGATGGTGCAAAATGCCACACAAGCCTATCCCGCCGAATATCCCGACGAGCGAGGTTGTATATTGAGCAAGGCGGAGCACACTTTGAGCCGTTTCTGTAAATTTGACGTTTATTATGAAAAAGTAAGTGTTCGTTTAGGTTGTTTCGTTAGGTTAGGTCTTTTAAAATGTTAGATAGATTCTGCGTAGTTTACTCTTTAATTTTACTGAAATAGGGTTTGCACATCAATGAAACTAATAATATTTTTTTATTTTTTTGGGGTATTTTATACAGCGTTACTATGGTTCTTTAATATTGTGAATGGACTCGTTATAAGGCCCCATTTAACCTTTTTTTTATAGAATAAGGGTGACAAACGAGCACACAGTCCACCTGATGGTAAGTGGTTGCTGTGGCACATAGACATCTACATCTATCTTCGTTTGCAAATTTAAATGCAGATGCGTTGTCAGCCGTGAGGACTAAGATAGAATGCCTCTTTTCCAGTAAAAAGGGTCTCCGGTTCTCTACACTCACCATACGAAACACAGCAGCATTAAGCTGCTATTTCACGCTGGTATTCTGTGAGAGTGTGGTTCTTCCCCGGTCGAGCCGACCCATTCGTGCTACAACTATACTATTAATATAGCTGCAGCATGGCTCTACCACGTAAAATAAAAGCAGTAAAACATCCTTTCGGCTTCACGGGTAGTTTTGTAACACCCAGCAAATTTGATCAAGATCTCACCAATAGTTTTTGAGTTATCTTTAATAATATATATTGAAGTCGGTTCTACAAAATTTTAAATTTTAAATTGTGTTTGCTTACCTCAAACGCGAAGCGAAAAAAAACTGCGGTTGCCAAGCCGCTTTGTTGCCACCCATTGGTTGGCAACAGCAGTTTTTTTTAGAAATGCTTCTGCCCATCTCCTGTCTCAGTTTCCCTCTGTCGCCTCTTACGACACCCACGGGAAGATATGGGGTAGTGGGTATTCTTACCCGCCACTACACGGGGGGGAGTTGGGATTTATATTTACAAAAGGGACACGTTTTTCCCTAAAAAACTTTTCGCAGAAACTTGTACGTAGTTGTTATTTATTGCTTTAATCTGCGCAATTTTTCCGCACCCGACGTTATTACTGAACCAATTAGTGAAGAGACGTTGTTAGATCATTTTTCTCTTTTAGCTTGCAATAAGCAACTGACGTAAGAAATTGTAAGATACACGTAAACGGATCGCATGTTCTCTCTGGATGTTATTAATCAAATCTTTTTGAAGTAATATTGTCAAACTAGCACACATTTTACCTGATTGCAAGTAGATGCAGTGGCCCAAAAACCACTGGAATGCCTCTTTACTAGATTTTAACGGGTCTCCGGTTCACGTGACTCATCATATGAAATACGGTATTCATTGTGATTGCTATGAATACCGTATTTCATATGATGCTATTCATTCTGGAATTCTGTGTGAGTGCAGTCCTACACGGGTCAAACCGACTCATCAGTGGTGAAACAATAATAACAAAAATACATAAATGAGTGCACTCACGAATTAAATTAAAGGTATCAGTGGCTTACAAAAAAAAATGAAAATTGGAAGAAAAGGGTGCTTTATGGGTAATCCCCATGATCTGGAAGAATCCCATATTAAAAAAAGCATCACATAAATGGCTTAAAATATGTAATTTATTACCAAAAACGTAAGGTTTTATAAATCAGATATAAGTTCAGATCATTTATAAAAAATACTTCAGAACATATTATATAATCAAAGACTCGGCCATAACAGACGATAAATGCCGTAAATGTTATATCCAACCAGAAATCACGTCGAGTACGATGCTCTTGAAGACAAACTACACTTAAGGGCACAAAAAATCCATCAACTGTTAGCGCTGAAATATACACTTGCTCAAAACCTAAACTCCTTACTATAAAGACACACCACAAACTGTACTAAAAATCCAACACACAAACTTTATTACAACCGCGTCATACTTACCGATAAATACCTAATACTTTTCACTGTTATAGATCAGATATAACCTTACAAGATAAAATAAATAAAATTACTTACCAGATAGATATCGCAGTGCCAAAAACGCATACCCTACAAAACAGTAACTGAAGAAATAATTAAGTACACAGAACTGAGAGAAGAAGTTACTAGAAATTGAAAAAAAGGAAAAGTAAATATAGATAACATAGTCTTCTCCACAATAAGTGTTTAAAATTAATAGCTCTGAAAGAATCTATCTTCAAAACTTTACACAGAAAGCTGTAATTTTAATCACCTGCGGAACTGTCAGATAATGCATGCAAATTAAGAAAATGAAATAATCCCTCATAACATCACTCTATACGTCGAACACTTCATCTACCTGGCTCCGGCACATAGATGTAGTTACTAAGAAAACATATAGTTAATTATCGTAGATACATCCTGAAAGATGGGACCGTCGACATCTATCGAGCTTGTCGCCATCCCGGTGAGTCACTTTGGCATGTCATCTTTGGTTGTTCGGTGCTATTTAATTCTGAGTATTTGGATAGACACAACGTAGCAGCCAAGATTTATCACCGGTAGCTTGTTCTGAAGTCTCGTAGATCAGAAACTGCTTTATTATAAGTACTACCCAGAAGAGGTGCACGTACTATAATCACGGACAAGACTATTCTTGCGAATGAGCCTGATATTTTGAAACAAGGATATTTTTAGTCGACAATGCAAACCAAATGCTTGGACTTGACCCACGTGGTGACCGACATGTGGGGTTTCATATGGACCAAAATAATTCCTGTAGTTGTTTATGCAAAATGATTAATCCCGGGCAGACTCTCGGATCATTTGAGGCGACTGGGACTCGGTGTCAGATCGTTCCAGGTTCAAATGCAAAAGATTGAAAGGTGCTCTTTGATACTTGGTGTTTTTTTCCTTCCCGCCTAAAACTCGGTCGTTTGGTCACTAATGCCCTGGGCTTCCGGCTGGTTGGGTTTTCTTTATTTTTGTTTAACTTTATTTTATTTTATATATATTCTTTTAGTCAATCTATACTCTATCTTATTTATGCTTTTCACGGAGTATAGTCACACTGCAGCCATGTTATGGTTGGACTCGACCGGGGTAAGAACATGCTCTCATAGAATACCAACGTAAAATAGCAGCTTCATTCTACTGTATTTCATATGGTGAGTGTAGAGATCCGGACACCCTTTTTACTGGAAACGAGGCATTTCATCTTAGTCCTTAGGAGTCACAACGCATCTGCATTTTGATTCTTAATCGAGGATGTAGATGTCTCTGGGCTACAGCATCCACTTACCATCAGGTGGATTGTGTGCTCGTTTGCCACTCTTATTCTATAAAAAATGCTTTTAGCATAAAGTTACATTTATATATATTTTTGTGAGTTTTTTGTACCTTTTAATTTCTAATAATTCATAATAATACTTATAATAAAGCCATTTATTTTCTCATTACTATTAAAATTTCATACAATAGGCTTAAAATAGTACAAGTCTATATAACGCTACAGTGTTCGTCTACCACCAATATAAACGTCATATGTTTTAATGTATTTAAATAAAGTGACTTGTCTTTTAGGTAACTGCTTTTGATTTTCGGTTAACTTTTTTCTCACAAACAATTCTACTGAAATATAAAAGATATAAAATTCAGCAGAGTGCTCCGGCTTCTAAAAGTAACCCTTGTCAGATTTGGATCAACTGCTACATAATCCACAAGTAACGTAAAGAAAAGAGCACATGACATTTTCGTGAAATATTTTTGTGACACTACCCAACGATGATAGACTGAAAACTTATTCTCTAATGTTTATGCACAAAAATAAAATACTATATTCGATTTTATAAAATAAGAAAGATACACATAGTTCTAGCTTGTTATAGCTGTATTCTTTCAGAACCGTATTTATCTTTATAACATACTATATATTCGTTGGGGTCTGTTAGTGATCGCGTCACTTCTGAACGACGCACTTATTCACGCAATATAATATTTTGTTTATCGAGAAAAATGGTTATTTGTTTGTAATGTCCTCTAGATCGAATTTCAGTCCTGCGGAGATAGCCAGTCACAACAGAGACTAGCTATCCCCGCAGAACAGGATTGTAGTTCTAGAGTGTGTGCGCAAGCACAGGTGCACTCTCTATTCCCTCACTCTCACAGATTGCAATCCCACACGACTAGAGAAAGATCAGGCGCAGGACAATCGGCTTCACGTAAAAATTCCTGATTTCCTGAACCCATTAACTGATTTTGTTCCCGTCCCCGGGATTTGAACCCAGGACCTCGTGATCAGCAGCCGCCCTTACGACCACTAGACCAACGAGCCAGTCTATGCTTGTGCCACCTCACTGATTATATGTGGCGCTGAAGTCACGTTTTTCACAAATTCTGACAACATTTATGAATTAAAATAACTGATATTTACAATACGGCCAAAAAAGGAAATATCAAAATCTAGACCCGATAGGTAGCGCTGTGTTGAAGTTAATACAATTTTTTACACTGTGAAAAGTATGGAGTTAATTAGGAGTTTTGCCGTTACCGTTTGCCTAGTATTCAATATATAAGAAATTAAGTTAATATGTAACTTTTTTATTAAATGCTGGCCTTGCTGGCCGCAGTGCTTGCTGTTGATTCACGGACGAAGCGTCTAGCGCTCACTGACTCGGGATATAAAAGCGCTGAACTCAAAATGGCAGACGAAGCGCAATATTACCAGTGCGAGTGTATATCAGTTCTGGGCTCAGCGAACCGAGTGAAAATGAGGCTTAATCTTACCAAAGCACAGGTATAAAGTAACCAGCTTTTCATTGTTTTACGGGATACATTTCGGAGAGTGTGCGCAGGAATTGCATGACTTGATTCCTCCCTCTTCGTTCTATCATTGGACAAGCGGACGGTTCGGCTGGTCTCCACATATTTGTTGTCGACGACACCAAGCATTCGAACCAAACGGTTTGTTCCGTCGTTCGTAAAGTGTACAGCAAAGAAATGAAATAATTTGTCAGCGGCAGTCTGTCCATCCTATAACAATAAGGGTGTCATCGAGATAAGAGTGAAATACAATTCTGTTAAGCTAAGTCAGTCAACTTAGACATATCAGGCTGCATCACCACATACCATAAGCTGGAATAATAGTCAATTACTGATTTATTATAATTAAAAAAAGAAACAAAAATGGCAATTTAGAGATTTTGTCCATTAGTTGCTGCAAATTGCTTGGCGAAGCGCCAACTTTAGTCATGAGTATTTTTCCTCATTATTTCTTGTTGAAGTAATTTAGTTTCGTTTACCTTAGCTTACTAATAAATCCCGAAAGAAAAAAGTAGTTTCTTATTCCTTTTGTCTACACATAAAATATAACTTCTCTTTACATGCTTAGTCAATCTTTTATCATGATCATCATCATTACATCCTTTCAAAAGTCCACTGCTGAACATAGGTTTTAGAGTGCGTTATAGGGAGGATATTTGCCATAGTTGTCACGCCTGGTAGGCGAATTGGCAACTGCAGTTTTTATTATTTTAAACTATTTACAGGAAAATGCTTCTGCCCATCTACTGTTTCATTTTTCTGCTGTCACCTTTTATAACACAGACAGGATGATTTTACTTTAGTGTTTATCTTAGTGTATTCACACATTTTTTGAACACCCCTCGTAAATATTGACAGATTTTTTAGATTGTTCTAATTGTCTGTAGATTCATATTATATAATAATATTCATTCAACAAACATACACATAAGCATTCATACCATCAAAGATTTACGATATAATGTGTCGCGAAATTCGGCAGACGTCTTAGCATGTTATGTGTATAAAATAACCATAGTACTTTCTAGAAAAGTAGGTACAGTTATATGAAAAAGTTATGCGTCTTCAGTAACATTAAAAGTTTACTACTCTAATTGCTTTAGCAATTTTCTGCCTCCCCGCTCAAGCTACGAATTCTGAGCGGAAAAGTTTCTATGTTGACTTTTCCCCATTGAATTTCCAGCATGTTTTATCGGCACGGAAACATGCAGAAACTTATTCGAGCGTTAGTAATTTGATGTTTATTCCAACCGACTTAATGTCAAACTTTAATAATTTTAACAAAGTTTTAACAAAAAAAATATCTCTTTCCTTCATAAAACATAATTATTATGAGCCGTTTTAAACATACAGTTAGACATAGGCCTTACCAAGAATGCGTATGCATTGCTAAGAAGGTTTGTCCAAATACACCAAATGGATTGTTAATTGCAGAGCCGACAGTCTGAGCGATGGCATCATGTATCGTCATCACCCGTAATGATGATAATAATTATTACAGGTGATCGTCATAATCATTACAGGCCATCAAAAGTCTACTGCTGCTGCTACCTTTTCGTCAATCAGCAGAGTGCATCACGTGCTAAGCTTATAGTACTACCTGCACGAGATTCAGCTAGGACTTTTCACTGGCATTCCATATTAGTGAACTAGTTGTCGGTAGTGACAACGCATCTGCTTTTTTATTCTTAAACGAGGATAGATGTAGGTGCTTATGGACCACAGCATTCACTCACATACCATCATGTGAACTGTGTACTCTTTTGTCACCCATTATAAAAATCCTCTTGCAATGCTGCTTCTTCTTCAGAATACTTTGAGTAGTAACTGTTACTCAGTATACCCTCCATTATCGGGAAAGAGTTTGATTTTGCAATTATATCACAAGTTGACTATTAGTATTATTAAATGTTTGTTACTTTGTTGGGATGTATATTTAATTTTTTTGGCTTTATGTTGCTAAATAAATATTTTATTTTTTTCTGCTTTGCAGATTGAAAATCACAGTACTAGACGTCTGGCACGTTTTTCGCTGCTTTCTTTTGTCGGACTCCGTACATTACGTCTAAATACTATGTAAATGAGATGTTTATATTGCTATACTTCGAAATTTTCCTCATAACTTTTGATTACTAATAATTTTTACATGGTAAAGTCAAGGTGCTATATTAAGGTGTTATATTATGGTCGTAGCACGCATGGGTCGGCTCGACCGGGGTAGGACCACACCCTCACAGAATACTAGCGTAAAATAGCGGCTTGATGGCTATGTTTCGTATGGTGAGTGTGAACCGGAGACCCTTTTTACTGGAAACGAGGCATTCCATATTAGTCCTTAGGGGTGACAACGCATCTACATTTTGATTCTTAATTGAAGATAAATGTAGATGTCTATGGGTCACACCATCCACTTACCACCAGGTGGACTGTATGCTCTTTTGTCACGCTTATTCTATAAAAAAAACTTCGTAATAAGCTTTGCATAGTTTTTCTGTTTAATTCTATTACTTTACATTTCTTTACATTTTGTACGAATGTGATTTATTGACTTTCATATCAGTTGTTTAGAAATCTTTCATATGAGATTACTCCGGCTGATTTAGCCACAGCGTTAATTTTTGAACAGACACTTAACTGGCACAAATGGTTTTAACATGCCACAAGTGTATTCATAAATAATCAAAATGCAGATGCGTTGTCACCCCTGAGGACTATGATGGAATGCCGCGTTTCCCTTAAAAAGGGCCTAGCAGCATTAAGCTGCTATTTTGCGCTGGTATTCCGTCAGAGCGAGGTTAAGCCGTCCAATTTGTGCTGCAGTCAAAATATAACTGTAGTTGGAGTCCACCACGTATTAATCGTGTCCTATTTAGTTTTAGGAATATATCTTTCTCTTCTACAATTGCGTGCATTATTACTTAGTGTGCCCCATTCCATCCTACAACACTACCCCAATTACCACTCCACCTCACATTCTTCTGATGATGCCTCTTTTAGTTATATTATCAACGGTGATGTGTTTTTCTTTGTACTACACTAGTTGTTGAGGATAGTGATGTTGAATTTTAGTGGTGGCAGTGGATCTTAACTAATTATTTTCATATACTTATTGTGACGCAAAGTGACGCCCTTTTCTATTAATTATAATAATGATAAATAAGAAGAGGATATTCGGAAATGCAATATTCTAGTGATTGAACAAAGACGAAGAATTGAACTTATGAAATTTATTAAACCAATTCTAGTACCTATCTTGGATGAAATGGAATTATAGTTTTTTATTTCTTTCACATTCCTTGTTCAGCTGTGGAGATATGAAGGGCTGTAATGATGATGAAAAAGGAATGACCTCAAATTTTTTCACAGGTTCTTCTCTGTAGAGATCTATTTTTTTAACAATGGGTAGATTTTGACCTTAGTAGCTTGCAATACGCCTAAACTTATTAAAATCTAGCTCCTGAAGATATGAAAGTTTCCAATCCAGTTTCTCGGAAATTCATTCTGAAGTCAAAAATTGGCGAAAAGTAAAAAATAAGTTGCTGCCGATAAATTTAAAAATAGTGTACCACAAAAATATTGTAGTGAAAGTGGCTTTAATTTTGGTTTTAATTATTTTTAATTAAAAGTATAAGAAGTATTTAACAATTTAGTTTACATTTGCAATAAAATATTTTTAACTTTTCTTTTTCTTCACTTGTCCTTAAAAATCTACTGCTGGAAATAAATAAGAATCAAAATACCACATAAGCGATCATAATGAGAGGAACGATCACTAGTCTAGCGTGGAAATATTTGAAGTTAAGCAGTCGAATTATCTAATTCTTGAAAATCCGGCAGTGGATTCATACAAGCGGGTAAAGACGATCAGCTAGTATACTTATTATAATATAAGCCTGGTGCAGGCCTCCGCCCCGCGTGTAAATGGTGTGTTAATATTAAAAATAAACAACCTGGTTAAATTATTGTGAGTTATATAAAAGAAGATAATATTAGCATTATAAATGGAATGTTGTCATTAATACCTTCTATATAACTAAACACGATGTATCCGCTTTATTCCGTTGATAGCCGTGGTAACTCAGTAGCTAAGCGCTCGCTGTGAACTTCACCATACGAGAGCTATCCGGGTCCCCGCCGACACCAATAAAATTAGGAATTGCGGTTTTAAGTGCTGAATTACCACCTGCTCGGCGGTAAAAAAAAACATCGCCAAGAAATCTGTATATGTAACAAATAAAAACAAATTATTTCATAGACATTTCCTTGCAACAATACCCTCTCAGAAATAAGATGAGGACTGTGCCCAGCATAGAAACGTATCTAAGCAGTAATTTCTACGTCTCCTTCACACTCATGACAATAGATTTGTCAAAATCCTGCGACTAGTTTAAGAGTTATTATACAACCATATGCCAAAATCCATAGAAATGGACATAATGCATACTCCGTTGTCTATTTTTAAGTATTTAATCCATTTCTATGGATTTTGGCATATGGTTGTATAATAAACATTTCACAAAAATTTCATAAAATTAGTAAATTTTTGTAATATAGACTGGACAATAAGCGTTAAATCCACAAACTTTAGCTGTAGTGAATCCGATTTTCGTGTAACTGTACATTTATTAGCAAATTATTTTCCGTTTCCTTTTTTATTAAATTCACTTCGATATCTATGTTAGCTGTAAGAGGATGAACACGTAGCATGTTATCTTCACATTGTTTAAAGGTGAAAATAGAAAGAGACAAAACATGCGTATATCGGCGTCGTGACGTGTTTAAGTGAAGATATCTTAAACAACAAACCGAGGTGCGAGCGTATCACGCGACACCCTCCCAAGCAGCACACAAGCGTTATGAACATCAGTATACCAGCCCACATAGAACTTAGAGTTCTGTTAAGCGTATAAAAGTGTTAAAAAGAGGTTGTATCCTTATAAGAGTGGTTATGAGTTATTATACAGCTCAATCTGTATAAAGTCTGTATAATGGGATCTAAGTAAGCTTAGGGTTCTTAATCAAAATACGAAAACTCTAGTATACAACTATAAGTATTTTGTAATACTTCAATCTGATTTTATCATGAAAGTTGTATAGAAGCTGTTTTTATGAATGCTCTCCCTTGCTTATTATTATCACTAAAATCTTATTTCTGAACAATGGTGTATGTAAACTCTCTTCTAAAACTTATTCTTATCGTGTCATTGTACACTTTTGTAAATACAGAAGTTTTATGACTTCTGTCTATAACGGTGATATAAGACTAAAAAAATAAATAACAGCCATAGTACAACTTAAATCTGTATAAGTGATAAAATATCGCCATTTTGCATGCGTTGCGTGTTTATATTGTGCTATTGAAGAAAATAAATTTGTTATCAACATGTGGAAAAAAGAAAAAGATTTGGTGCAGTAAAAAGATCATGTTAAATCTAAATTAAATTTATCCAACACTGTTCCCAAGACAAGGTTTTTCATCTTTTATACGTATCTCTAAAGATAATTATATGTTATGTTGAAAAAACTGCTATACAGCGTAAGTAATAAAAATATCCTATTATAGAACTGATTAAAAACTAATGGCTGCATGATATAATCCATAACATACATAGTACAGCTACTAAGACTATAAGACCCTCGAAATACCGTTTAGGCTGTTTAGCAAATTGTCGCCATTTTAAGACACATAAAACCAAATTTTTAAATATAATTTTGGGAATATTAGACATTAGCCTAAGCCTATACTATTACTTTCAATTTGACTAATGATAACTGTGCCCCAATGTGCCTTCATATCTATTAATTTAATTTTTTTAATCTAACCTATTCGGTTGTATAGGTTAGAATAAAAAAAATTAAATTTTTATTAATTAAATATTTAGTTACCGTATTTAGTATTTTGTCCTTATATTATTTTGTTACTTTGCTGGCGCGGCAATTTTTTGATAGAAAACATATGTACAAGTTTACCGTAAATCTAATTTTGTACTTCAATTCACCAATTATCACCGTCAAAACTCAACTCCAATCCGAATATAATATTAGTATGTTAAATATATGTTAAGACATTAAATGTCGCCATCATCCAATAAACGTTCTTTTTGTTTTATATTCATTTGTGATTCCGTTCAAAAACCCACATGAGAAAATGCGGTTGCCAACCCGTGCAAGTGTGGCAACTATGGTAAATCCCTCCTATATTGCAATATATGAGGCAGGCCTATGTCCAGCAGAAGACTTATAGGTTGTAATAGATGATGTATATCATATCAGTTAAAAATATTACCCTTTAGGTTAAGAGGGTAATCTGTTTAACTGGTATGGTACACATACCTCTTTAATCCGAGTAAAGGGTAATAATTTTTACTAGTGTGACATAATGGTATGTATGACACACTAGTAAAAAATATTACCCCTATTTGGGCTCCGACTAGTCGGGAGAAAAACATTTAAAGCCAGATACATTTATAAATATTTTAAAGAACGTGACGAAAGGCTTTGAGTTGTTAAATCTAACAATTAAAGAGCGCTATTTCCTGCTGAAATGCACGTACTAGTAATTTATTACTAAACTTTCTATCCATTGTAAATTGCTTGTTAGACCCCCGTCAGCTTTGACAAAAGATGGAGGTGACACGAGATTTTACCGTAACGGAATACAAAGGATAGCGCTCATTTATGTACGTACTAATTTTTTTTTTTACAATGGTTAAAGCACTTTATGTCTATAATATAACTTTCGTACTTAAAATACGGAGTCATGGTAGCCGAAGGACATAGCAGCGCTCGCCGTAGTTCTTACAGTATGCGAGCAACCGAGTTCGATCCCCATCGGCACCAATGAAATTTGTTAATTGCAATTTTTAATACTGATTAACCACGTGCTCGGCGGTGAAAGAAAAGTCGTGAGGGAACGAGCATGTCTGAGGAATAAAATATTTCTAGGACAGGAAGTCCGCCAACTGAAGCAGCGCAGTGAACTAACGATAACGAAATATTTGACAGACTTTATAGCGGGGGAAGTTAATTTGTTAGAAAAGTGTAAAGATTAATGTTTTTTTCTAAAATATTAGTTATATTTTATATTAATTAGGTTAAAAATGGATAAACCAAACTACGAATATTCCTAAAAGTAGAAGAATAAAAAAAAATATGCGTGAGTGTAGTGGAACACTCAGTTGGAACGAAGTTCCTTTCGTAGTATATTATTATTGATAAACGTATTATATTATTGATTAATAAATACAAATAAATAAATTACTAGCGGCTATTAAAATGAAGCGTCATTTAAATTAATATTTCTTTCATGGCAAAATAAGAAAAAGTGCGAGGGAGATGGATATTATTCCATCTCACTCGCATTGTAGAAAGAGGGTCGTGACGGAAAAATCTTGCACTTTTTCTCGCCTAGCCCCCATCAGTCAAATTCGTACCGTGCGATAAGGAACTTCGTTCCAAAAAGTTAAAAATGTGTAAAAAATTATAGAAAAAAAAATGATACAAACACTGGGATATTTTTTTGTGTATATACATATACTAGAAACCGAAAAACTTTTATTTAAAACGCAACTTTTCAATGATAATGACTTTGTGTTACCATGGCGAGCGTAAGAATATTAGTCCTCTTTGCTCCATAATCCAATACATATTTTTAATTAGATATATTTAAATATTAAGACCCTTTTTTACTAATAACTAGGTATTCCATTTCAGTCTTTAGGTGTGAAACCCTACATATTCCTAAGCCTGTCATGCTTATTTAAGGGTCTTTCCCTGCGGCGTTGTCACATGATGGGTTGTCCACTTTCATTTTGTGTAGGTCGATGAGGGCGATGGCTGACTTATGTGATATACTTATAAAGGTACTGTTTTTTGACTATTTTTATCATAGAACAAATATCATGCTTCAGATACTAATGGGTGTTTTTATTTATTTATTTTTTTATAAAATTTATCTTACATTACATCCGACCATTAAAAAGTGACAAATTGAGGAGAACTTCACAAGTTAGAGGATTCTCAGAAACTGGGGAGTAGGATTTTGAAACGGTAGTAATTTAAAAAAATACTGTTAAAATGAAATTTTAACTTTTAGTGTCGAAGCAATAAAGAAATTTCATTTAATGTCACATAACGCTTTAGAAATTAAATGAAATTTAGATATCATTTATTTTGGAACTAGTCCATATCACAAGTCATATATACACATCAAAATTAAAATTTTATATCTAAGTTATAATTCATTTAAATTAAATTATTACAATTACTTAAATCCACATAAAATATAAAAAAAACACAACACAACAGATATACAGCTCTAACGTAATTTAAACATAGATTTAGATCTGGAGTGCTCAACATGCAGCTTGGTCCAGTGTCGCATTACAGGGTAATCCAGATCCATCCACCAGGCGAACAGTTGCAGGTAGCTGTTGGAGCCGCCCGTATGCGGCGCATTAGGGACGCGATTTGCTTCCGAATGATCGCTGCGAATACGTCTATATTCGCATCCGCAAACATTCCCTCGCTACAGTGGCCTGGCAGCTTTATCAGTGCCCTGAATGCGTTATTGTATAGAATGCGTAGGGCGTCGTAAGATTTTTTCGTGTACATGACCCATAGGCTACACGTGTAGAATGATTTGCAGAATGCTCTGAACAACGTAGCCTTTACTTCTGCAATACAGCGCGCGAACCTACGTGCCAACATATTGGCGCGAACAGACAACGCCCTACGCTCCTTATCCATATCAACGATGTATTGATACCTATCTACCTGCTCTCTATCTCTTTCACCCTAGACAGCCCTATCTGGCACTGAGCCTCTTAATTTTACTTTACGTACCAAAATATTAAGGTCACATAACAATTCGACTGCGAAATGATCGGAACATTGCTCTTCATATCGTATGCTTGCGCCCAGAATAGTATCTTTTGCGATTTCAGTAGTGATGACATGGTCCAACCATGACTTAGTTCCATAAGCGTTACTAAGGAATGTATATGTATCTGAATCTAGCCCCAAACATTCTATGTTTGACAAGTCCACCTTTGTTCAGTACAGAACTTCAAAAGCTCATCGCCAAACAAACAAGCAAATGATCGTAGAAAAGATGCTAATTGCTCTTTCGCAATTAGAAATTTTTCATCGAATCATATTGATTAAATTCCTGTTATATCTCGGTCTAAGGTTCTAAAGTCTTCAGACCAACAAAGAAAGGTAGACGGAGTGCTGCGCATATTTCAAGTGATGCCGAAACCATGCTCAACTTCTTGACTCACACACGCACACATCTTTTTTCTTTTTTTATCAATTCATTCAATTTTTTTAAAAAGTTTACATCACTTAAAGAATATTTTAGATGCATATGTGTACGCAAGTGCATGATTTTGCAATAATAAACACTTTCACTGTCCGATTTTGAGACAGTAGCAATGACAATAAGCTAAGACAATAGAAAATGAACTATATGTAGTACACGGGACAGCGAAAGGTTTAAGCATTGTTTAGGCTTGTTTTTTGCATCACTTGAGACTATATTCAGCGCTCTGTCTTTCTGTTTGTTGGCGTGAGTATAAGATTTATATTATAAACATAATTAGTTTTTAACTTCCAATCTTGCATGTAACACTAAAACACTATTCTGATAAAAAAGTATACGAGTATGTAAATGAGTGTTGTTAATTTCCCTCGAACCAGTCGAACTCCAAGATACTATCTATCTTGGAGTTCGACTGGTTGCATTTGAGGTAATTATTGCTTCAGTGAATCGAATATCAACCACACGGTTTAGACTAGAGAATGTTGTTATTTAGTCTCTTGTAGTACTTTTTATTAAAATTAATTATATTAAATAGATTAATTATGACTTAATATATATAATTACGACTTTATATGTAAAGTTAAATTATATTAAATAGATTAATTACAACTTAAATAAGATTTATCAAAATATGCTTTTAAGAATTCGTTAAAATCTTATATTAATAAAAACATTATTAAAACGAGATAAGAACAACACCTTTGAATTTCTGTAATAAGTTAAGTTAGACAATTTCTGCATCAGACCAGTTATTTCATAAATATACCTAATATTATGTTAAGACGTTTGTTGTTATTTTTACGATTTTCCTTTTATTAAATATAAACGTATACGACTCAGTGACGTGCACAACTGCTACAGTAACCCTTTTCAGATATGGGTCGGGTTTGCGAATTTCCTATGCCCTACACAATCTTATTTTAAAAATATCCACTTCCTTATATCGTCTCGTAGGTGTCGTAAAAGGCGACAAAGGGAAACCAGTAGATGGGCAGTAGCATCTTCCTAATAATAATTAAAAAAAACTGCGGTTCAAATCTACATAAATTTTTTGAAGAGTGTGGTATTTTGCTAGTGGTTCATTTCTGGAATTACCTATGGAATATTTGACTGACTCGTTGGTTTAATGGTTGTAAGCGCAGCTTGTACTGATCATGTGCAAAAAAAAAATCAGTTATTGAATATTTCCAACAAGAAACTCTCAGTGGCAGCCAGGAGTTAAGACGTTGGCAGTTTTTCAATCCCGTGCCTGGGAAAGCACGTAAAGTCGTTGATGCCGCGCCCGATCTCTCTCCGGTCATGTCGGATTGCCGTCCCATCGAATTGTAAGAGAGAAGGAAGGTCTTTCCGCCCGCCAAGCGTGACCTTTTCGCAATTCAATTGGCAATTTTTAATAATAATCGAAAAATGTCGGTGATATTTTCGAAAGCGGCGAAAATTTGCAAAAGAACGAATACAAGAATTAAATCCGCTATTCGAATACTGTCGAGACCCACTTTTAGCTTAGCAGTTTTATAGCAATGCTAGTTCTGTTTTTAAGAAAATTATTCAATTTTGTAGTGAGATATATTTTGAAAACAAAATAATCAAATAATATATACTATTATAAAAAAAACATTCCACTCAAGACAATTTTGTTCAAAAACATTCGCTCATTTCACAAGATATAAGGTACATACTAGAAGCTTTTGTTGGTTTTGATTGCCTTGTAGTATCGTGTAGATATAAATGAAATAGTGATCATTGAATTTACTTCGCAATAGACGTATAAAATATAATAATTTTCCCTAAAATATATTAACTTAGTTCAAGAGTAAGTAACAAATGTCAGAAAGATGTATTCAAACATTTCGCATAATAATATTTTAAGCATAAAGATTCCATAATTTTAGCGAATACTATAAAACTAAATTATTAATTTTTATATGCTTTATTATGTTGAATTTGTATAAACTACCCAATGTTTGGAATGCCTTGTAGAGTAGTCACGATTAAAGTTTATATAATATATGTAACAAATCATTATGACTAAAATACGTTCCCAATATCACCAGCTTTCGGACTACCTGATGTAAAAGTCTAACGCGCATCTTCTCGTAGTAAAACGTTGAACAACAAATTAAATTAACAGGTCTAGTTTTTATAGTATCCGACGCGTAATGAGGAATCCCATTTTCTCCTTTATTCTAACAATGTTATTTCTCTTATTTCTTTATGTGTATAAAAACTAAGTTTTAGTATTTTAAATCAAAAAATCATTACCGCCGTTGTGAGACTTATATATTTATTTTAAGGTAAGACGTGTAACGTGTTAGCTTAAGATGGTAGAGGTAAAGAAATAAATTAGAATATTTTCAGTGTCAGAGAATAGTAGATTTATTAAAATAGAATTACAAGTTAGATTGCCACGGCTAGGTCGGGGTTATAGGCGTAGGCCTACCTCGCACTGCAGTCTGCACTTATAGCACGCGGTTGGTATTCGAGGTAGGTACCTTCCCTGAGTGATAGTATCTTCGCTGGTAGCGGCCCAGCCTGGATGGTCTAGGCCGTGGAGCTTGGGACGGCTGGTCAAGTCCCGTTTCAGTTTAGTTTTTAGTTTAGGGCGGCCGGCGTCGGCACTTCGCTACATTGCGAAAGCCCGTAGCGGTAGGACTTCGGTTGTAGAAGAACTCAAATAGAAAAAAATAAAACTTCAATAGAAAAAGTATATTATCTTTGGGTCTGGTAGCTAGTTTAGCTCATCATCATCATCTACAACCTTTTTAAGTCCACTGCTGGGTTTTTCTTCATAAGAATGTGTCAACAGAAAAACATTTCTTTAGAGGTTTATATTAAATCACAAAGCTTGGTAAATAATTTTGTGACCACAGAGCCGATAGCTGTCAACCATCAGGGGCCAACGCGTGCAAATTCAGTTTTAATTTTGAAAAAAAGGTTATTTTTTTATTATGTCGGTTTTATTGACTACATCGTTGATGTAGTGGTCTTCAGTGCGACTGCTGATCAAGTTGTTCCGAGTTCAATCCTGGATCGGGCTAGAAATCAGTTTTGCGTTTTTCTGTCTTGGAATTTGGCGGTGTTTCATTTCGTCACCACGGAAAGCACGTAAAGCCGTTCTTTCTGCGCCTGATATATCTCCGGTGATGACGGATTGCGGTCACATCACACTACAAGAGTTGAGAATGCACTTGTGTTTGCGCCCACATCCTTGCACTTTAATCTTGTTCTGCGTAGATGACTAGTCTCCTTTGAGACTGACCGCCGTGACCAAAGTTTGGTGTTTTGAGTTATCATACAATTAAAAAAAGTATTTAAAAATGTTCCTTCTTATGTAAATTATAGCAGTTATTATACTAGTAAAATATTAGGTCAAATTTAATTGAATCCATTAAAGAAACTCAAACAAATTACTAGGGTTGGCTTGTCGAGACGTATTTGTTTGAACTATGTATAGACTATTCAAATTTCTGAAGCTTAAATTTATTAAAACTTTTCTCATTTTCATAGATGTATCTAACAATACTGATTATTTTAGAACTTTGTTATGCTTGGGGGCTACGAATAATTAACCGACAAAACTTTCAAATATGTTAAAGTTTGTGGTACCTATACGTAAATTTTAACCTGAATACATATATTATTACTCATGTTCGGTATATATTACAGATACTCTTGATTCTTCAATTAAGTTGAAAATCCCAGTTATCAATCTCTAGTCTGTACTCATATTATATACTTAAATATTCAAAATTTCAATTATCTGCGTGGAATACTCAGAACAAAATTTGAACGTGGTGTCGTCCGCGCTGACCCAATGCGAGTTGGTGGACTTCACATTTTGTATTCGAAATATTTTTCACCGCAGAGCACATTGTAAATCAACACTAAATAAATCATCATCATTATCATTACAGCCCATCACAAGTCCACTGCTGAACATAGGCCTCCCCACGGAATACCACAAAGCACGGTCCCGAGCCACCTGCATCCATTGACTTCCTGCATGTCTTACCAGGTCGTCACTCCATCTAGTGGGGGGACGCCCTACACTTCGTCTGCCGGTACGAGGATGCCACTCGAGAACCTTTCTTCCCCATCGGTTGTCGGTTCTTCGAGCTATATGGCCGGCCCATTGCCACTTCAGCTTACTAATCCTTTGGGCTATGTCGGTTACTCTGGTTCTACTGTGGATACCCTCATTTCTAAGTTTATCACGCAGAGAAACCCCGAGCATAGCCCTCTCCATAGCTCGCTGAGCGACCTTGAGCTTCCTCATACGGCCAGCAGTGAAGGACCACGTCTCAGTTCCATATATCATCACTGGCAACATGCACTGGTTGTACAATTTAGTTTTGAGGTTTTGAGGTATGCCTGACGAGAAGATGGGTCGTAATGTCCCGAACGCTGCCCACCCGAGTTGAATCCGTCGATTGACCTCTTGGTCGAAGTTGAACTTACCTAGTCGGACTATTTGTCCCAGGTAAACATATTCGTCAACAACTTCGAGCTTAGTGATCCCAACAACTACCGGCATAGGTGTGACATGGACATTAAACATGATTTTTGTTTTGTCCATGTTCATCTTGAGACCTATCCGTTGGGAGACACTATTGAGGTCATTGAGCATAGTGCTTAGGTACTCCAGCGATTCTGCCATAAGGACTATATCGTCGGCAAATCGAAGGTGAGTGATGTACTCGCCATTGATGTTAATACCGTATCCTTTTCAGTCCAGTCCTGTACTCGGATAGCCATCGTAGCCCTACTGTACAAACACTTCAGCACCTTGATATACCGACAGTCCACCTGGCACCGCTGAAGGGACTGCAGCACCGCCCAAATTTCGACGGAGTCAAAGGCTTTCTTATAGTCCACATACGCAAGGCAAAGTGGCTGATTGTACTCGTCGGTCTTCTGTACAATTTGCCGAAGGGTATGTATGTGGTCTATGGTGTTAAAGCCTTTTCGGAAACCGGCTTGTTCGGGAAGCTGGAAGTCTCGAGTCTGCATGCGAGACGATTCGTAATGACTCTCGAAAACAGCACGTAGACGCGGCTCAGAAGGGAAATCGGTCTGTAGTTCTCCAAGAGGGCGTTGTCGCCTTTTTTGAAGAACAAGACCACCGCACTTTTGCTCCACGCCTCCGGTGTAATGCCACCATGGAGGACGGAATTAAAGAGCTTCTGAAGGACTTCAAGTACCGGTTTTCCACCCGCTTTCAGAAGCTCCGCTGTAATTCCATCCTCACCTGGGGCCTTGCCGTTTTTAAGGTGCTGGAGAGCCATTCTAATCTCGCTCAGACTGACGTCCGGGATATCATCGGAATAGTATCGGATAAGACTTGCTCTTGGATCGTTACTCACACTTGCGTGTGGCTCCAACGATGACGTGTACAGCTGACCATAGAACCTCTCAATCTCACTCAAAATCTCAGGTGTCCCGGAAACGATGTTGCCACAATCGGTCTTCAGCTTCGACAGTTGGCTCTTTCTGGCAGACAGATCTCTGGCAAAGACTTTGGAGCCCTGGTTCCGCTCGATCGCTTCTTCAATACGCTGTATTGAAGTTGCGCAAGTCCCGCCGCATGCATTTGGAGATCTGTCTGTTCAGTTGCCTGTATGCTGTCAAATCTGCTGAAGATTGCAGCTTCATCTCCCGTCTAACAACCATGAGATTAAGAGTGTGTTCTTCTGCGACGGGTCTTACAGAACTTAGCTCCAACCGCATGGACAGTTTCCACAAGCTTGTCATTCTAATCGTCCACTTCATTGCAAACTTCTAGGCACTGAAAACATCACTGAACAGTTGTCGTCTGGTCGTCATAATGAAGTCAATCTCATTTTTTGTCGAACCGTCGGGGCTCGACCAGGTCCACTTTCTGTGGGGCCGCTTTTGGAAGAAAGAGTTCATCATAAAGAGTCCCTCTTTCTCCATAAAGTCGGCCAGCTGCTGGCCCTTTGGGTTCCGTTGCCTTATTCCAAATTTCCCTACTTTCAGCTTACCGCTCTCTCTTGTGCCTAGTTTTGCGTTGAAGCCTCCCATTAACACCGTATAGTGGGTTTTGGAGGAATGCATGACTCTAGAGATATCCTCATACATTTCCTCCACCTCCTCATCGGGGTGTGCCGAGGTTGGTGCGTAAACCTGTATGACCTTCAGCGAATACCGTTTGGTGATTCTGAGTATAAGGTACGCAACCCTCGCCGACACACTCCCGATCTTTACAACGTTGTTAACGAGAGACTTGTGGACGATAAATCCGACACCTCCTTGGGACAGATGGTCACTCTCCCGGTGATAGAATAAGTTGCCGGATTCGAGGATTACCGTGTCCTCCCCCTCTCTTCGGACCTCGGATAGTCCTATTATATTCCAGCGTAACTTATCTATCTCTTCTTCCAGCTCCAGGATCTTCTCGTCAGTCCTCAGGGTACGTGCGTTATATGTTGCCAGGTCGAGTCATCGTAGGTGGCAACCGAACCTCCACCGGAGATTCTTAGCACCCCCTGCCCCGCCGTTACCATGGTCGCCACCGTAGCCAGGAATAGCGGGGCCACCGGGGACTGGGGGCCGTTTATTTTTGTCGTCGCTCATGGGGGGTATATTGCCATAGTTGCCACGCTTGGTGAGCGGGTTGGCAACCGCAGTTTTTTTGTTGTTTTTTGGCTTTTATCAGAAAGATGCTGCTGCCCATCTTCTGTATCAGTTTCCCTTTGTCGCCTCTTACGACACCCACGGGAAGATATGGGGTAGTGGGTATTCTTACTCGCCACTACACGGGGTTTCTTACCCGCCACAACACTAAATAAAGCTCGCTTATAAATAATCCTTTTGAAAGTAATATTTAATTTATCACTGTACTCGTAAGTTACTGCACGCCTCATAACGCGAAGCGTTATTAGGTGTGTATTATTCTCGACATGTCAAGGTCAAGCAATTTTGTCGTCTTAAAATGCCTCTATCATAACCATATAACCATATTGCACTTATATGATAATATGAGTAGCCGTATATCAATAAAACTCTCTAATTAATCCATCTTATTTTTTCTAAAAAATCATTTTATATTGCTACTTTGATAAAAACGGTTTGAAAAAAAATTTACCTGGACATCCGGATGTTGATTTTGTATGTGGTCAAGTGTTTTTATACTAGAGGCTGTATTTTCTGGCTGTGTAAAAGCTGTATAAGCGCTTATAAAGTTTTTATAAGTAAAAAATTAGCACAAATAATGCAGCTTTATGCGTTCGTAGCGCTGTACAGTAGCTGTGCAAGCATAAAAGAGACTGTTTAACTGCTGTATTACAGCTGTTATTTGGTGTAAAAGGAAACTACACTACAGATATTGTCTTATAAGTAACTTATAAAGACAAACGTTCTAAATTGGTTTTTGAATGGGATTACAAATGAATATAAAACAAAAAGGAATTAAATGATGGCGACATTTAATGTACATATATTTAACATATTAATATTATATTCTCATCTCAATAAATTATTTTGCTCCGAGAAATATGTCGACTTCTGACGGCTTAGAGAATTCTTCATCAGCCAGCGGTAGGCATTCAAGATAATCTAGCGACGTAGTATCAATGGGCGCGGTAGGTAAACTACCCGTAATTTTATTTAAAACCAAACCTTCAATAGCATATGCTTTGGAGGGATTGATTCGGCTAAATAAGTTGATGTTTACCTATCCCTTTGCAAGACTCGAACGATCGCGTAATCCTTTTATGATAGTTTTGCGGTTTAATTGTATTATATTCAGCCCTAATTTGCAGCAACATGCGGTCGTGATAAAATTATTTTGCGAACCTGGATCGATGATGCACCTACAAGTAACCGTGTTATTATGGCGGTATAGCACATTAACTTGCGCTAACCTAATAATGTGTTAAATATTTTGTGGCTTTAAAATAAGACAAAGTTTGTTGTCTGCGCTGCCAGCCGACAGAAAGACTACACCACCGGATGATTCCTTAAGCTCTGGCTGTCGAGCTGGAGCGGTAGAACGCGGGCGAGTTGCAACCATGTCGGGATTTATAACAATTTGAGAATCCTTATCCCGCTTATTGACATAATTCGAGGTTTGCAAATGAATTAACGAATGATGGCGTGACGCACATATACGACAGACATTAGTGCTTTTGTATGCTTTCCAAATATGCTTAGAACTGAGACAATTTGTGCATTAACGATTTTCTTTTACAAATTTATGGCGTTGGTCGGGTGAAAAATTCATGAATTCGCGACAATAATAAATATGGTCGTGCAATTTATTACAAAGTCTACATGTGGTCGATGTAACGTCATTAGAATTCGATGCAATATAAGAATGCGAAATCTTTGGAACGGCTGGCAACTTGGGTTTTATCACTTATTATTTTCACTTGACCTTTTACGAAATTAATAAAGCTGTCATAAGTAGGTATGTCCATGTCTCGGACAGACATTTCAAACGCTTTTGAAGTGTTGCGATCTAAGCGTTTGAGCGCAAAATGAATAAACAAATAATCACAAAGATTTGGTATATTTAATTCTTTAAGAGCGGCGATTGATGCGGCGTATTTATCAATGAATGCTTCCAATTGAGTTGAAATCGCGGGATTAGGTAATGCCTTCATCACTAATATTGAGTCGAGAAAAGTACTCGCGAGGTAACGCTTGTCCTGATATTTTTGATTAAAGCATCCCATATAGAATCGTAATTATCAGAGGTGGGGTAAATACCCGAAAAAATATGTTGCGCTTTGCGTTTAAGTTTGCTAACCAGATAATAAATTTTTTCTTAGTTCGTTAACTCAGTATTAGAGTTAATCGTCGAATTAAATGTTTCATAAAAGTTCCACAGCGACCCTTCCAAATGGAGCTCCATTTGGAAGGGTCGCCGTGGTACTCCGGAATTTCTATGGGAGGTAACTTAGGAAACGCGATCTTAGGCTTGGGAGCATTCATCGTTTGCGGTTTGCATATTTTGTTCTTAATGCGTCTAACATGACAGTACAGGTCTTCAAAGCTACACCAGGCGTTGAACTCAGGAGTGAATTCGGGATCTAGTTCCATATTTATAGAATTAATGTCATGGATGCACTTGTGATATTCACTCCTGATATCACCGATAGTTTCGCACTGTGATATAAACATATCCTGAATAACGGCATCGTTTATTGTTTTTGAAAGAACGAAAATACGAGTACGTTGCATGCGAGTAAAATAACCATTACGACATGTTTCCTTAATAGGTAATTCCTTAGTCAGTGTTTTGCGAGTGGCTGCCATATTTTCGAACTAATGAAAACGGACTGCAAATTAAATGATGTAAAGTTACAAAATATACAAAGCATTTATATCAGTTTCGCACAAATAACGGTTCAAAAATAATAAATGCAATATTTTAACAAGTCACACACACTATAAATTGATCAACGTCATCCAAAATACATGAATAATAATTGCGGGAAATAAAAAACAATGGCGGGCGGTAAGCGAAGAAATTAACCGACGCTATGTGAGAAATTTTTAATTTCGTTAAGAAATCGAAGACCTCACAGGAGGCACCAGAAAAATAATCAAGCCGGGCACGAGATATCACCTGTGGCCGTTAAATACTTGATTTCGCGGGAGAATATATGTATCTTAATTTAGAGGAATTAAATTTACTTACCGAGAAGCTCGTACTCACAATCACTAATCGTCGTTAATTCTAAATATTGTGGTGTGTAATGTTGTCGGTGTTACTGTATGTCTATGATAGTGTATAGCCGAAAAACACTAGCGATTATAAACTTTAAAACTAATTAAATTAGTAATGCGGTAAGAGCACAACAGCGGTGCAACAGCGGGCGCGGATTAGCGAAGACTTATATTGAACTACTAACCCTTTCCTTTTGAAGGTGAAGTGAAGTGACAATTTTTACTCACACCACCGCCATCTATGGTAAATACTGGGAGATTAATTCGAGCGCATGTTCGACGCGACTATTGATAACAAATTAATTTTGTTCACTAGCACAATATAAACACGCAGCGCATGCAAAATGGCGATATTCTGTCACTTATAAAGATTTAAGTTGTACTATGGCTGTTATTTATTTTTTTAGTTTTATATCACTCTCATAGACAGAAGCCATAAAACTACTGTATTTACAAAAGTGTACAATGGCACCATAAGAATAAGTTTAAGAAGAGAGTTTGCATACACCATTGTCCAGAAATAAGATTTTAGTGATACTATAATAACACTTAGAGTTGTATAAGCAAGGGACAGCATGCAAAAAAAAACAGCTTCTATACAACTTTAATGATAAAACCAGATTGAAGTGTTATAAAATACTTAAAGTTGTATACTAGAGATTTCATATTCTGATTAAGAACCCTAAGCTTACTTAGATCCCATAATACAGACTTTATACAACTTGAGCTGTATAATAACTCATAAACCTTTCTTATAAGGATATAACCCTTTTCAACACATACGCTTTTAAAAGAACTCTAAGTTCTATGTGGGCTGGTATATTGATGTTCATAATGCTTGTGTGCTGCTTGGGCTAGTACGCGTCATTTGTTAATAAAATAAAATTTCAAGTTTTATAAATTTAATTGCTATTAAAATTTCAAAGGCGATTTAATTTTTTTCTTTAGCCCTTTATAGACAAAGGACAAATGTACCACACAGCCCTATAGATTTTATACTTTGTGTAATTTATTTATTTTGGTAATTTATTGTTTTCATCAAATCTAAATGAAACGCTCATGAGGCGTGCACTTTTGGATTTCCCAAACAATTTTTTTTCTGCTGCGGATTTCTTCGTTACAGAACCCGTAGAGAAACTCTAAGCATAATAGCTCTTTCCACAGTTATATGAATGATTATTCCTTCTTAATTTATATATTATTAAATTAATGAGCTTCTACAAACGGTTAGTAGTGTAGATAAAATAATATAATATGAAATGTATTATATAATATTTAATATATATTTTTATATTATAATATTAAATATATTATATTATTTTATCTACACTATATAATATGTCTGGGGGATCATTTTCTGTCGTGGCTTCCTTGTCCTCCCAAAATCTTATGGCTTCCGATAGTTGGATATAATATGACTATTTACTTGACTCCAGACATATGTCTGGTACTGTTATCGTCAATGATCCTGCCAAGCGTGATGATTAAGGCAGTCAGTGGACTTTTGATGGCTGAAGAAAAAGAAGAAGGAGAACAATTGAGTCTACTGCATTAGATAGATAGTAAGTTAGACAACTCTTAATTGTACTTAAACAAAGTGGTTACAATAACGGAAAACTTATGAACTACAAACGGTGGTCATATCGCTTTAAGGGATTTATACCTGACAAACCGAACGTAAAAGGACATTGTAATTTTATATTTTGACGGATAGGTGCAACGTGCAATATAAAATAAACTGATGATTACAAAAAAAAAAACTAATTATAAAAAGGGTTATTATAAAATTCCTTAATATTATAATAACCCTTTTTATACAAACTATGTTTAATAAAGTTTTTGAATTTTGAACAGGTCGAATTTTGTATATTTTCTGGGATTTTGTTGTAAAAGCGTGTATATCGCCCCAAGAATGAATTACTGACTCGGTGGAGTCGAGTAACTGGTACTACGAGCTTGTGTTTGTTCCTAGTATATACAGAATGAATATCACTTATTTTTGTATAACTACTTTTATTTTTGTGTACGTACATTACATTTTCATAAATGTATTGAGAGGCCAAAGTTAATATATTAATTTTCTTAAATTTTTATCGGAGCGACTCTTTAGGTTTTAAATAATAGATTGCTCTTATGGCCCTCTTCTGTAAAACAAATATAATTTCAGTGTCAGTCACGTGTCCCCATAGCAAAATACCATACGACATTATACTATGGAAATAGCTAAAGTAACTATTTCCATAGTACTAGCTGTTTCCACACTGGTAAGATTTCTAATCTTTTTTACAGCATATGCTGCAGGACTAAGTCTGCTTACTAATTTTGATATATGGGGGCTCCATTGAAGCTTCGTGTCTAGTGTTATTCCAAGAAAAATGGTGGTATCGACAATACTCAGTTCCTCCCCATTTAAAATTACATTAGTATTTCATTGTTTGACATTCGGAGTCATGAATTTCATACATTTCGTTTTAGTGCCATTTAAATGCAAGTTAATAACATTAAACCAATTTACTAATTTAGATTAACTTCGTCATGTTTTAATAATTGTCGTTTTAATTTGAAAATTAATAAAGTGTCATCAGCAAATAATACTATATTATGATTATCCCCTACTATGTAAGGTAAGTCATTAATATATACAAGAAACAGAAAGGGGCCGAGAATTAAGCCTTGAGGTGCGCCCATTGGTACTATCGACCCGGAAAAGCTCATACTATTAATGACAACTTTTGCGTTCTGTTACTTAAATATGAAACAATTAATTTAAGAGCATTACTTCTTACACCATAGTGTCGTAGTTTACTGATTAATGTTTAATGGTGTACACAATCAAAGGCTTTGGATAGGTCACAGAATATACCCAAAGCATCCTGTGAATTCTCCCATGCATTGAAAATATATTTAATCAGCTCAACACCAGCATCAGTTGTCGAGCGACTCCTTGTGAAACCGAATTGATTTTTATGAAGTAAATTATTTACATTAAAAAAATTTAACATCAAGAATAATTTTTTCAAAAGTGTGGGGAGGACAGAAATTGGTCTAAAATTGGCGGGGTCTAATGTACTACCAGATTTAAATAAAGTTATTACTTTACTATGCTTCATTATATCAGGAAACACACCATATTCGATACTAGTATTAAAAATAATAGCTAGTTGAGGCGCGATTATATCGTATATAGACGCAATAACTTTAACGGAAATCCCCCACAGATTCGCAGTTTTCTTAATATCAATAATTTTAAAATATTTTATAATATATTTTGATGATATTTTATGAAATGTAAAATTCTTTGTACACGCATTTACATTTTGTTTAAGTAATGATTCGGCGACGGCAGGAGAAGAATTCAGTGACTTAGTGGTTAAAATCGGAATTTCAGTAAAATATTTCTCAAAAACCATTGCAACATCCTGATCTGATTCCGTTAATTTGTTGTTAAAACTTAATCGGTAGTTTGAATTGCGAGAGTTGACCTTACCAGTTTCACTATTAATTATACTCCATGTGATTTTAATTTTATTAGAAGCCGTCTTAATTTTGATGCTTAAATGCAAAGACTTGGCTGTGGAGCACACTCCTTTAAATGTTTTTGTATATTTTTTTACATATTCCCTAAATTCGACACTAGGGTTATACTTTCATATATAACCTTTGTCTGCTCTTATGGACTCCTACTGTCGCCCATTCATTAAATGCCTTCCGACTGTTCAAGGAAAACGTTTTGGAAGTAAAATATTATCTAATTCATTGCAAATAAGCTTAAACAATGTTCCATACAAAAAATTAGGATTATTTTGGTATGAAAGTGATGGAAATTTCTTCACTATGTTACTTCTAAACTTCTCCAAGCGACGTGTATTTACTGGAACAAACACAATTTTCTCATCTACTTGCTTTTTGTGAACATAAGGTAACGAAACTAACTGTCAACAGTGATCAGAACTCAATTTTTGAATTATACATTTATGCAACGGCTTAACATTTGTAAAAATGTTATCTATACATGTTGCACTACATTCAGTAATACGCGTTAGCTCTAAAAATAAACTAAAAAGACCATAGAATTTAAACAATGATCTAAATTTAATATTGGTAGAGGAAGCTTCTAGGAGATTGATATTAAAATCTCCACATATTAACAATAACTTAGAAGTAGCAACAGATTCTGATCCGGCAAATCTTGAGACACCACACCCTTCCCCTAATTGTAGTATCAATCACTTGGACTACGACTGTGATAATGATTTCTGCCCATATTATACATAAAAGGAAAATTTATTAGCGTTTGATATTTCACCTCAACCCTCACCAGCATGTCTTTCTAGCTGCTTGACGAATACAACAATGAACAATAGTCTACTATCGGATATTTCAAACAATAGTCCCAGCACAAGCGGCCGCCGTCGACAATCAAGTAAAGATAAAAGGAATGTTAGAAAAAAAAACATTTTAATGAATGGATAGATAATAAGCGAAAGTATTTACGTAATTTGGGAAAAGAATATATATTGAGAAAAGGTAAAATACAAGCAAGTAAGCAAGAAGTGTTTTAATAAATTAAGTGAAGAAGAAAGAAAGAAGATTTTTGAGAGTTTTTGGAGTTTAGGCGATCGAGAAAAGCAATGGATGTATACAATGTGTTAATTTTACACTTGATCAAACGAAATGTGCGGATACTAGATAAAAAATTATCGGTAAAAAATCGATTTTTTTTAATGTAAACTATTTAAAAAATAAAAGCATTTTAATTTTTTTTTGGTAAAATTCCCATCCTTCGGTTTTAAATTATTTTCTCTTTAAGTAAACGGTGTATTTTTTTCAAAGTAGTATTATTTGAAAGTTAGAAAGATTAACTAGCAATAAAAATTAAAAAAAACCTACAATATCAAGCAGGAAATTTGTCAAAAAAATAATAAGATAATTTTTTTTGTTAAAAAATACTTTTCTTTTTAATTTTTGGTCTGTAACTTCAAAACTAGTACGTTAAGATAACCTTTTTAGTATGTTTTATTAAACTACGTAGCTTACTGTACAAGTTCTCCAAAATAACATGCGTTCTATCTCTTTTCTAAAAATTTTTTTCGATTTTATACCGATAATTTTTTATCTAGTATCCGCACATTTCGTTTGATCAAGTGTAAAATTAACACACTGTATATGGCAAGCTTGTTAAAGAAGCAAAATAAACGTAGAGTCTATACAGATACCGTTTTAAGACGTAAGTACACGTTAAAGTACTGATTACATACGGATCATGATGAAGATAATATTAATTATGTGGATGTGTGCAAAAAGCTAATTTAAGCACTATGTGTGTAAGTGATCAGGTTGTCAATAAGGCTTTAGAAAAGATGGATACGACGACAGGAGTACTAGTCCCAGATCAAAGAGGAAGACACTCTAATCACTTTAGTCGTGAGTACTTTTCCTTATTATTTCTTGTTGAAGTAATTTAGTTTCGTACACCTTAGCTTACTAATAAATCACCGAAAAGAAAAAAACATTTTCTTATTCTTTTTATCTACGTATAAAAATATAAGTTCTCTTTACATGCTTAATTAATCCTTTATCATGATCATCATCATTACAGCCTTTAAAAAGTCTACTGCTGAACATAGCCCTCCCCCATAGATTGCCCTTATATAGGGGGGGGGGGGGAATTTTTGCCATAGTGTCACTGTACGACAGTGACACTACGGCAAAAATGCTGCCATGCCATGCCATGCTGCCCGCACAGCCTCCTTCGATGTACTCCTTCCTTGGCCGTGCGGGCAGCATGGCATAACTAGTGGGGGCTCGATCACGTAACTCTTCCTTGATTACATTTTGTGCACGAGAGCATCATAGGTGGCCGTGCGGGCAGCATGGCGCAACTAGTGGGGATCGACCACGTAACTCTTCCTTTATTACATTTCATATAATGAAATGTAACATTATATTTCTTGGTAATTTAACATTACTATTATGATTTATTAGCGTGGAATGCTTTAATTAATTAATGTTTAACTAAGTACTTTGATTTTTAAATCAGAAAAAATTGTTAAGTCTAGATTACGTATATTAAAAGTTATTTCATGCATAAAAGTAGGCTAGCTAAAATTATTGATAATATTGGGTGTTTATTTCTACGTTTACCTTTTTATGTCTTATCATAGCGTAATAAATAAGCGATAACGTCAATAGCATAAATATGTATATAGATAAAGTGTTATGTTTTCTTGTGTTTTATTGAAAAACTAGCTTTTTACCCGCGGCTTCGCTCGCGAGGGCTTCAATTTAGGAACATCATTAAATGCTGTTCCGTGCCAAATTTAACAACATTCGATCACTTTTTACCTAGGTGTCTGAGTATAATACATTTATACTATTTTTTTTTAATTCTGAAAGTCTATTGGACGTAGATGATTGATATTTGGCACACACACACACATATATATATATATATATATATATATATATATAATATGCTACAGGAACACGTGAATAAATAAGATTTTCAGAATTGCATTAATAACATATGTCTAGAAATATATACTATTTTTATATCGGACGGATTTTATATTTTACTTTCGATGTATCCATAAGAAAGGTAAATTGTCTAGAATCAAAATTGTGTACTATTTGAACATGGGAAAACTTCCTAATATTTAATTACCAAAGACATTCTAAGCTTCTATTGATTCTTTCGATACCTCCCACGTAAGTTGTTGTCCCCAAAACTGCAATTTTACAATAGAGAATTTTAAAGATTGAAACAGAAACAGAAACAGAAACTTTTTTATTCAATATAGATTATAAATAATACTTATTGAAAGTCACTCTTTTGTCTAATTACCACTGGTTCGAAAAAAAAAAACCTCTGTCCTGGGAAGAACCAGCAAGAAACCCAGCGGACTTTTTTTAAATAACAGCTTACAATCATGTATATTACACAATTAACCACACAAAACAAATTAGAAACAGCCTGGCAGCGAACACCTCATTCCCAGGGTTATTATCATCCATAAATTCCTTAACATTATAATAACCTTTTATACAAACTATGTTTAATAAAGTTTTTGAATTTTGAGCAGGTCGAATTTTGTATATTTTCTGGGATTTTGTTGTAAAAGCGTATACATCGCCCCAAGAATGAATTACTGACTCGGTGGAGTCGAGTAACTGGTACTACTAGCTTGTGTTTGTTCCTAGTATTTACAGAATGAATATCACTTATTTTTGTATAACTACTTTTATTTTTGTGTACGTACATTACATTTTCATAAATGTATTGAGAGGCCAAAGTTAATATATTAATTTCCTTAAATTTTTGTCTGAGCGACTCTTTAGGTTTTAAATAATAGATTTCTCTTATGGACCGCTTCTGTAAAACAAATATAATTTCAGTGTCAGTTGTCAGTTGTGTCCCCATAGCAAAATACCATAGGACATTATGCTATGGAAATAGCTAAAGTAAACAAGTCTAGCTGTTTCCACACTGGTAAGATTTCTAATCTTTTTTACAGCATATGCTGCAGAACTAAGTCTGCTTGCTAACTTCGATATATGGGGCTCCATTGAAGCTTCATGTCTAGTGTTATTCCAAGAAAATGGTGGTATCGACAAGACTCAGTTCCTCCCATTTAAAATTACATTAGTATTTAATTGTCTGACATTTGAGTCATGAACTTCATACATTTCGTTTTAATGCTATTTAAATGCAAGTTATTAACATTAAACCAATTTACTAATTTAGATATAGCATTATTTACTTCGTCATATTTTAATAATTGTCGTTTTAATTTGAAAATTAATGAAGTGTCATCAGCAAATAATACTATATTATGGTTATCCCCTACTATGTAAGGTAAGTCATTAATATATACAAGAAACAGAAAGGGGCCGAGAATTGAGCCTTGAGGCACGCCCATTTGTACTATCGACCCGGAAGAGCTCATACTATTAATGACAACTTTTTGAGTTCTGTTACTTAAATATGAAACAATTAATTTAAGAGCATTAATTCTTACACCGTAGTGTTGTAGTTTCAAATTGGACCTGCATTTTTTATTGTATCTTTGTGAAATTTGGTATGCGAATGTAATTTATAGTATTCTTGACTATAATGAAAGATAATTTTAAAAAATTTTTTTTTTTCTGAGATATCGTTCATACAACTTTTTACCGCGGCTGCATCAGTTGTTGTATCTCATACTTACAACATTATACCGCGAAGTTTAGATTTCGTCAGTTTTTGTATATGATAGTTACAACAATATTCACTGAAAATACAGGGTATTTTGAAACGCTCCCGAAAACGAAGACAGACGACAGTACTAACTATATCTTAGATGATGGGTGAAATATAAAATCGATCCTGATGAAAAAAAATCATCTTTTCACAACGTTTTATTAGCTTCATTCACGCTCCATCGTGTTGATATAGTTAAATAAAACATTAATTTCATTAAAAGAATCATGAAAATACTTAAATATTAAACCAGCAGTGGAATTTAAAATAAATAAATCATAAAATCAGCTGACTAGGGTCAATATCCGCGTCGAAGCCAAACTCTTTATCTAGCTCCGTACAGGTCCCGTCACGACGCTGAGCGACAGTGGAGGGGTGTGTCTGCGCATGGGTACAGTCGCGTTCTAAAGTACTACATGGTACTAGGCTGTTGTTTTATAATATTATAATAGTAATTAATGGTTTTATTGTAGAATCATAATAGTTACTTTACTAGCTTCTTAGAACTTTGGAAGAGGTTGAAATTAAAATGGATAATGTATGCTTGAGCATTATTTTTATTTCAATCGTAAAATAAAGTAGTTTGTAACAAGAAAACTTAAGCTAAGGGTGACACGCCGTCCATTATACCGTTAGAACATGGAACATGGAAGCCGGATGTCGATGGTGTGTTGGTGTTACTGGATGCTACTTCATCAGAATCATCATCATCAATGCGAATGATAAATGTTTCCGTCATCAGGTTGACCACATGGTAATTTTTCGGTATTCTTCCTCAATACATTTAACTTTACTGCACAATTTTCCCCATTCACCTTCTATTTACCTTTTCGTTCACTAGTTCAGTCATAAAACAATAGATATAAATAATTTTTCTTTCCTTCCTTTTCAAAACATCGTCGCGCGTCGTGCATAGAAAGCTGTGTGTGCGACTGTATATTGGGAAACATCGCTTTTTCAAAGCGCGGCAAGAATGAGGAACCAATAGCGTGCGCGCACAACAATACTGGCGAGCATTCCCCCGTCGCGCCCCCTTTGTACCACGCGCTGCCGCCACCCGGCCGACTGTGTGTCACCTCGCGTCAGCGCCAACATATGGGGAATTCCCCAAATTTACCTACTAAGATTTGTTTGCAAGCGACATAAGAATTAGAGGCGGCAATTACAATAAAACTTGCAAGTAATTTGTAATAGTTTTGACGTACCTGTTTTCAAATCAAAGTATTGGAAGGATTAAAAACGGAAAGTCAATAAAAGTAAAGTAAAATAATTATTTTTTAGATTAATTAACTGTCGATCATAATTGCAATTGATTTTAACTATTAAATTATTCAATACCATTTTATTTCTATTTTCTTGTACAAAATCAAAGATAACCAAACCCAAGTAAGTACGTTTATTAATTTCAATATCATTTTGTAGTAACGAACTGCTTGTTTCGTCAGGGTACAATTGATTGTCTAATTGTATTAAAAAAATTACAACTATAACTTCTAAATTCCATATGAAAGACTAGTCGTAGGGATCATATGGAAACTAAACTTATAAAATAAAAGTTGGCAATGTCATAACATTTGACGGTCTGTGGGAATGTTCAAAGTGTTTACCGCAAGGACGTTAGTTAGGACGCAGTAGGCTTCAGTTTTATGGATTCACTATTAATTTTAGTTTTGAGACAGTTCCGCGCTGACTTTGGACATGCATGCGCGAGCGACAGTTCATTGGTTTTGTTTATTAAATTTTATTGTTATTACTTGGTATTACGTACTTGTTATTACGTGTTATTCTTGTTGTTACGTTTTGTGTTTCTTTTTGTTTTAATAATGCCTAACGCGTACGTTTATAGTGCTCGTGAATACGGCAACATATTAATGTGCCTTGGAGAATCTCATAAGGCCACGGAGGATCGGTAAGCCGTTTCATACCTAATTTTTAAATTACTTAGTACTGAACTGATCTGAAAAGGTACATAACTGAATACATCAGAATAATAAACATACCTACATAATGGATAAAAAGCATGACTCTAACCTTTTAACATTTTATTTAAGTATTTTTTTCATTAGCGGGGAATCGAACCAGTTATTTGGTTTATTTAACCTATTTTTTTTAAATAACTTAGTACTGAACTGATCTGAATAGGTACATAACTGAATACATCAGAATAAAAATATACCTACACAATGGATAAAAAGCATGACTCTAACCTTGTTAACATTTTATTTAAGTATTTTTTCATTAGCGGGGAATCGAACCAGTTATTTGGTTTATTTAACCTGTGAATTCGAATTAAAGTGGCTACGTGGAGACAAGCACAGTGGCAAAATAGTAGGTTAAGTAGATAAGTTGGGTATTTAGACAAGTGTTGTAAATTATTAGGTATTGTGGTACCATCGCTGGTTACGGGCCGCGCGAATACGGCGTTCGCGCTTACATTGACCCCTAGTCAGCTGATTGTAATTCAGTAATTCCACTGCTGGTTTTATGTTTAAGTATTTTCATGTTTTATTTTAATGAAATTAACGTTTTATTTAACACGATGATTTATACTAACACGATGGAGCGTGAATAAAGCTAATAAAACGTTGTGAAAAGATGATTTTTTTTTCATCAGGATCGATTTTATATTTCACCCATCATCTAAGATATAGTTAGTACTGTCGTCTGTCTTCGTTTTCGGGAGCGTTTCAAAATACCCTGTATAAGTCTCATTTCACTGTATGCGGCAATAACTATGAATGAATGAATGAAATATACTTTATTGTACACCAGAAATACATATGAGAGGAAAAAAAACATAAATTATTTAAAGGTACAATTGGCGGCCTTATCGCTTAGAAGTAATCTCTACCAGGCAACCATTGCAGAGGATAAAGTGACCTGTGAGACTAAACAAAATATTATATTGCGTGAATATGACCTCAGTCGTTCAGAAGTTACGTGATCACCAACAGACGCCAACGATTAATTAATATGTTATAAAGATAAATACTGTTATAAAAAATACAACTATATAAAGCTCGAATTATGTTAATCTTTATAATTTTATAAGATAGAATATAATATTTTCTTTTTGTGCATTAACATTAAAGAATAAGTTTTCCTTCTATCATCGTTGGGTAGTGTCGCAAATATGTTTCACGAAAATGTCATGTGCTTTTAGATTACTTGTGGATTATGTAGCAGTTGATCAAAATCTGACAAGGGTAACTTTTGGAAGCTGGAACACTCTGCTGACTTTCATATCTTTTATATTTCAGTTGAATTGTTAGTGAGGAAAAAGTTAACCGAAAATCGAGAGCAGGTACCTAAAAGACACTTTTTTAAATACATTAAAACAAATGACATTTATATTCGTGGTAGACGAACACTGTAGCGTAATATAGACCTGATATATATATATATATATATACACACACACACACACACACACACATATATATATATATATATATATATATATATATATATATATATATATATATATATATATATATATATATATATCAACAGTTATCGGACACACAATAGTAGTAATGCATATAGCATTACTACTATTGCTTTACTTTTTCATTTGGGTACATAAGTCATTTTCTTCATAAAATGTTTAATTTTTTACAGTTTACAATAACATTACAAAGTTATAATGTAGCTAGTTTTAGGTCATTTTCTATGGAGTTGTATCGAAATTTTTATTAATCCAAGTGCATTTTATAAGTTGGTCGATTATACTTGTTAACTTTTTAATTCTTCTTAGCTGTGATAGTTTTCATATTAACTTCATTATACGAGTATATACTACTATCGTGTATACTTTTCACATTTCTAAAAACACCGGTTTAGTTGTTAGAGGGGGATGAAAAATACTAAATATTTCGCAAACGGACCCCTGAATCGAAAAGATGTTATACTCGTACCATACCTCCCAGAGTTTTGAAAGACCTACCCAACCATACCCCACACGATGGAATAGACGGGAATAGACGACCCAAAACAAAAGCAAAAAATTAAGATTTTTTTCACAGTTTTGTAGGCGTAATTAATATCTATAACTATGCCAAATAAAAGATTTGTAGCACCTAGGGTCTTTGAGTAAAACCGCGAACGGACGGACGGACGGACAGACATGACGAAACTATAAGGGTTCTTTATTGTATAACTACGGAACACTAAAAAAAATTGCTTTGTAACATCCACAGAGAAGGTGCTATCCGCTTACGTGTCTTTTATAATTTCTTACTTCAGTTCCTTATTGCAAGCTAAAAGAGAAAAATGATCTTACAACGTCTCTTCACTAATTGGTTCAGTAATAACGTCTGGTGCGGAAAAATTGCGCAGATTAAAGCAATAAATAACAACTACGTACAAGTTTCTGCGACAATTTTTTTTCGGGAAAAACGTGTCCCTTTTGTAAATATAAATCCGTTACGATTTTGGGGTGGTAGTAATTATGGCTTCCTCAAAGAGCTATGGCCTGTATCTGTACTTGAAAATAGCATGTAAAAAAATTACACCATAAAATACTAAATTCAAAAATCCATTTCAAATTCGAAAACATGAAAAGAAATCAGTCAAATCTCATCTCGTTATTAATTAAAAAGACTACACTGCGCTGATTTTGTCTGTATGTTAGCGAACATTAAATATTAACGAAATTGTTTTTACCGTTGAGCATACATCAGCATTTTCGCCGACGACGCCCTAGAGATATTTTTAATTTAGCAATATTTAGGTTAACCAATAAGAGGATATTTGGCTTGAAAAGAAAATTGAAGAATAGGTTCTTCAATTTTCTTTTCAAGATCTTTTGCTGTCCCACCGTGACCGAACGATCGAGCTAGGCAACCGAGAGAGACAATTGCAGCTGAGACTGATTACACCTTTCTGTATTTTCCTGTTTCCTCCTCTAAAACTCGACCGATTTAATTTTTTTTTTGCAATAACTATATAGTAGGGTTTGTGCCTATTCCTGTATGTTTTTATTAAAGTTTTACATTCGTTAAATTTGTTTGCTGTCTACAAAGGACTGAAAACGGTGGTATAACTAGGTAAGGTAGGTAGTAGAAAAAAAAACAGTGGCAGTGGTAGATAATATAGACTGCATCGGTAAAAAAAGTTTGCTCTAGTGGCATTAACATGCTAGTATGGACGAAACATTGCCGGGATATTACTGAACTCATTCGTATTAATTTACATTAACCATTTAAAATATAATTTTAAATTAACAAAAATTTAATTAACCATGATAAATTTTTCGTATAAAAATACGCAAATTTTTGAATAACATTAAACAGACATTTAACATTTAACAGAAAATTATTAAATAAGTACAAAAATTGACAACAAAATATACAGGGTTATTTTTCAAAGAGTAGCCAAATTTTAAACTTTAGTTCAAATATATAAATAATAATATACCATTATTGCAGTTTCTAAAAATACGACTAAATAAGGCTTCTACTTTTATTTGAAATGATCCCAAATTGAATGTGATTTATGGGCAACAACTACGCTTACCCACGCTTCTCTGTGTGCGATTCAATTCACAACATTTTTGCCGACCGATCGACCCATACCAATGTGTGCGTGCGTAGTAAAATAGATATTTATAAATGACAATCAGTTAAAATAAAGCATTACCACGCATTTTGAATTTAAAAGATGAAAAGGGATTTTTCGTGGGTAGGAGTGAAATAAGTAACACACGTTTTGATCTGTCTCGTGCAATTTATATTTTAAAAATAGAAATTAAGATAGTTTCATCTTCTGCTTACCAGCCTTGATTCCTTGATATATATTATCCTTAACTTGCTGTTTTTCATACTGCACTAAACTATGGAAGCCCTCAAAGGATCCCTGTCAGCCATGTCAGAACTCTTCAATACTCTTATGAATGAGTTTCATCAGCAGGACTTACAAATGACTAGTCCATATATGGCCCCAAATACATCTTTTAACAGAGTTTGCAAAATTCAGAAAGTTTATCTTGTCCGCTCTTGAAACTGTTCAAAGACAGCTTGAATTTCTTGGGAGAGAGATCGACCGCTTGGAGATGAGGCGGCGTCGTAAGATTCTGCGGCTTCATGGTATTCCCGAGGACAAGTCCGAGGATACATCTTCAATGGCTTCTAACCTTATAATGGACAAAGTCAAGATATTCAATGAGTCCAACATTTCTTTTAGCCGCTGCCATCGCCTTGGACATCCAACAGAAAAGAAGCCAAGACCAGTTCTTGTAAAGTTCCGGGATGTCCCAGTTCGTGATCAAGTTTGGTTCTAAAAAACAA
Source organism: Parnassius orleans (assembly GCA_029286625.1). Lineage (NCBI taxonomy): Eukaryota > Metazoa > Arthropoda > Insecta > Lepidoptera > Papilionidae > Parnassius > Parnassius orleans. Next base: position 3,779,135 of record JAGSMP010000137.1, read on the forward strand.
AACAGAAAGGCACGGGTGTCACTATGTCTGAATTTTTAACAAAATATCGTCGCAAGGTGTTCATGGTGACCAGGCAGAAGTTTGGCATAAGTAACTGCTGAACTAGTGTTATCGCTTGTGACGGCTCGCGCCATCAAGTTGAATCCCTGGCTGAGCTCGAAGTCATCCCAGTAGCACCAGCTGATGCTTCCCAAGCACAGACGGCAGTCGCTGGAAGAAGTAAATCCCTGAAAAAGTAGTTCAACATTCCAAGAGGGTAGTGAAGAAATGATTGTGATTTGGATTATAAATTTTAGTTCTCTTTAATAAACCGTATGTATTGTCTATCACATTATGCTTTCCGTCAATATTTCACTGTCTCTGCATTGTACTTTTTGCTAACTTTTCTTTCTTTTGCTAATACTAGGACTATTACTGTTTAGAAGGTCCAATTAAAATATTTTTATTTTTGTATGAAAATAAAAATTGAAGAAATATATTTTTTTTCTTACAGATGTTGTTATGATGTAAACAATATATTCCCAAAAGACATAATTCTATTTGATGTCTGTGTCGGTAATTTCAGTTATTTCTTATCATTGAGTACCATGTGTTATGTGTATAATTTTTTTTGTTTTTTTACGTGGTAGAGCCATGCTTCAGCTATATTACTGGTATAGTTGTAGCACGAATATTACTGGTATAGTTGCAGCACGAATGGGTCGGCTCGACCGGGGAAGGACCATGCTCTCACAGAATACCAGCGTAAAATAGCAGCTTAACGCTGCTGTGTTTCGTATGGTGAGTGTAGAGAACCGGAGACCCTTTTTACTGGAAAAGAGGCATTCCATCTTAGTCCTCACGGGTGACAACGCATTTGCATTTTGATTCTTTATTGAAGATAGATGTAGATGTCTATGGGTCACAGCAACCACTTACCATCAGGTGGACTGTGTGCTCGTTTGTCACCCGATCCTATAAAAAAAAAATTGTTCAATTAAATATGATCTGAATCATCTATGTGTAGTATTTAATTTTTTATTTTAAATATTTGCATTATTTTCTAGTCTGTTAATGCTGGTAGGTAATAGATGTAATTAAAAGTAAATCTTTGTAGTTTATAAATTTTATCTGTTTATAGTTATTAGTATTTTTTATAGTTTATAGTTATTAATATTTTTTTTATTGTTGTAAAAGATAACATGTCTTTTGGTGAAAGAGATCATAACCAAAGCTCTTCTTCTTTCATTTCAGCATTCGATGTACTAAGTAATGAAGACAGTTTTGAGAGCATTCCTCCATTAAAAGATACTCTTGACTCCCATTTTTCTCAAGCTCTAAAAACTTCAATATAGTTCACATATATGCACAGAGTATTCCGGCTCATTATCCCAATATGTTAGCTAGCTTTGTAAGTGCATGCAATTCTCGTTTCGGAGTCATGGTTAAAGCCATGTCTTCCATCTATATCCTATTCCATTCCAGGATTCCAGTTAATACTCAACGACCGAACTGCGCGGTGTTGTGGTGGTGTTACCATTTACTTTCGTGCGAATATACCTTTTTTTATTGTTCGTTTATCATCTCAATTTCTAGCTGAGAACGAAGCGAAATACTTATTTATTGAAGTACTTCTTTCGCACAACAAATTACTTCTCGGAGTTGTTTATAGTCCTTCTTCCACAGTTGACTATTTTACTAGATTGGATAACCTTCTTCAAGAGCTAACTCCATTATATACACATACAGTGCTAATGGGCAATTTGAATACTTTCCTTCTTAAGAATGATGTTTGATCTCTTCGGCTTAAGTCTCTTATAGAAGCAGCCAATTTAAATATTCTTCCTCTTTCTGAAACTCATTTTTTCCTAACTGTATCCAATCCCTCCTTGATTTGGTTATCGTTTCTTCTCTCGACCATGTTGATAACTTTAGTCAATGTGCTGCCAACGCCTTTTCCTATTATGACTTTCTGTTTTTATCTTATAAAATAAGACCGAAAATAAGACCGAAAGCCAAATCAAGGATACTTTTGCAGCGTAATTTTGAGGAAATGGATTTGGAAAAGCTACAAAAAGACGCTGCTAATATGGACTGGAGTGTTATAACAAGGGCTTGCTCTGTTGACGAACAGGTATCATTTTCTAATTCACTTCTTGTTCAACTCTATGATACACATGCTCCTGTCCGTCCAGTGCGAATACGTCATCGTCCAGCCCCATGGTTGACTAAAGATTTTAAAATATTGAAAGGTAGGAAGAATAACGCAAAGTCAAGTTACAGATCCAAAGAATGATAGGATTCGGGAGAAGTAAAGACTCCTGCGGAATCAATGCAACAAGATGTGTAGAGATTTACGACGCCGCCATATCCATAAATTAATACAAAACGAAGATCCATGTCGTGTGATCCATCCATGGAACTTTTTAAGGTCTACAGGAGTTGGGAAAACACGTTCATGCCCTATACCAAATAACATCGATTTAAATTTGCTTAATCAGCATTTTTCTTCTGTTTCTTGCTTGGATAATATGGCAAAATCAACAAAACTTACACAACTTTCATCGTTTCCCACTCCTGACTTTTCCCCATTTGTGTTTAGGCAATTTGCAGATAGTGATGTTAGGAAACACATTCTCTCTATCCATACTGACGCTGTCGGAAGTGATGACGTCAGTCGTAAAATGATCATTCCCTTGTTAGATTTTTAACACCTATTATAACCTATATATTAAACTTTTCCATATCCTCATCTTCTTTCCCTAACCAATGGAAGGACGCCCAAATCATACCTATACCCAAAAAAGCAAACCCACCAAGTTTTTCTGAATATCGTCCTATTTCGATTTTTCCTTTTCGTTCCAAAGTCTTAAAACGCTTTGCGAAACAACAAATTAATTCCTTTTGTTTGAGAAATAGCATCCTCAAACCTCTCCAATCTGGCTTTAGATCTGATCATAGTACGACTACGGCGTTATTGAAAATCACGGACGACATTCGCCACGGTATGGAAAATCATCAAGATCATTATTGGTGTTGCTGGTTTTCAGCAATGCCTTCAATACTGTTGATCATGACATCCTGTTAGTTATACTGCGTTCTCTTAACAACTGCAATTTCCTGGTTTCATAGTTATTTCTATGGGCACCGGCAACGTATTCGTGTCCAAGATAGACTTTTTTCGTGGCTTGATACAGTAACTGGCGTTCCACAAGGTGGAGTCTTATCTCCTCTTTTATTCGCAATCATTATTAATACGACTAGGTTTTGTCCGCAACTTCGTCCGCGTGTAGTTCGGTTATATCGCGCCCATGTGTGGAAAAGAGTCTGCTGGTACAAGCCACAATAATAACTGGATGTCGTCTATACCCGCAAATTTTAATGTCTGCCCTTGTGATTTGTTTATGGTCATTGCAAAGCAGACTTTGAGGGGAAACTGTATTCGTTTTAATTAAAAGGGAAGATCATTCGGGATCAAGGGAATTCTTGGTACAAATACAGTTTCCCCTTGCGCAAATCCAGTTATAATTGTGGCTTCCACTACATTGCAATGTAACGCTTTTACTTTTAGTCTGGTTCCGTTGCACAGTTGACGAGGTTTTAAATTTCACAACAAGGTAACAAATAAGCTTATAATGTGGAAGACCCGATGGTTTGAGTGAATTAAAAATTCGATAGAGTAGTTAATTGCGTCATCTGTGGTGACCACAGAGTCTATTGACGTGTACACCATTTCTTCCCCCTCAAAAGACATTAACAGTATATCGTTAATTGCCGCAGCTTGGTCGTTTTTCGGGGTTAGTATGGCACGTTCACACAACCATTCCATTGGCTTATCGTGGATATGAGCAATATCTGGGTAAATTTTGGATATTAATTCCTGTAACGTAAATACAACTGTGCACAAATTATCAGGGGTGGTTATCATTCCGTCATTGATTGGGGCAAATCCACCAGCAGACTCTTTTTCTCCTAAGTGTACCCGCAAATTTTTCGAGAGCTTGAGGATTTTAATTAGAGGCCATAAAGTGGATATCTTAAGACACGCCTTAACTTCATCTGCTCTAGTTCCTACTGGCACTACTGGTAGAGTCTGTCTAAAAGCCGTTACACCACCCTTTAACTTCTTATTTCCTCTTATATATTTTAGAGTTCTGTTTAAAGCCTCTGCGCCACCCTTATGAGCCATTGTTATTTTATCCCACACTATCAATTTCGTATGTTTTAATACTTCAGCAAAATTACTTTGTTTCGATATATTACAAATGGGAGTATCATCTGATGTTAAAATGAGTGGTAACTTGAAGGTAGCATGAACAGTTCGTCCACCCTCAAGCAGTGTAGCTGCGATCCCAGAAGAAGCCACAGCCAAAGCAATTCCGCGAGTACTTCTAACTTATGCTAATAGAAAATTTATGAGGAATGTTTTGCCTGTTCCACCGGGAGCATCTAAAAAGAATATTCCACCCTCATTTGATTCAATTTTTGTGTTAATTTGATTGTAAGCTGCTTTTTGTTCGTCATTCAGTGATCCTTCATTATCTTTAACTGTGTTTTCCAATGATGCTAAGTCGTAACTTGTCTCTTTAAGAAACTCTCTATTTTCAAATTGTTGTTCTTTGCTTGACTGAAGTAACCCATACTCTTTTAGTAGCCTACCACCCAACGCTAATACGGCATCTTCTATTACCGAAAGGCATTTGTTCAATACCACATCTGTTATGAGCTCTACATCCACATCTCCCTGTCTTTGTAATTACCTTTTAAAATCTTCAGATAGGTATTCTTTAAATTTCTCCCAAAGGCTTAATGGCAGAACACTAAAATAATCGTAAAAAGATCCCGAATCATTTGCGGTGATTGGCAAAGTGCTGCCTCTTTCATTGCTGCGAACAAATGCTGATCATCTTCAAGCAAGCCGAGAGCTTTGCACGCTGATTGGAACGTGGAATATATATGACCATCTACAGTTTTTAACGCTTCAAACGAAATAGGGCCCCGGATCACATTAAGAAGCATTCGAAGGTGATAGCATTCTGTATTGTTCGGATGCACATTATAAACCCTGCTCAGAACGTGCTCTTTTTTGACCCCTGGCCAGCCTTCAACGTTTGCTCCTCTCTTTCTCCTTTGGAACTTTCTTTTATCCCAAACGTAGCATGCAGGTACTTCTAGGTAGAGCAATGTTTTTGCAAAGTTATCCACTTTACACAAATCGAAAACGGATAGGAGTGTGGTTGTTGGAGGACTATTCACTCTTTCACTCAGATTTTGCTCATTAAAATAAACCCTTTGCCCATTTTCCAAATAAACAGCGCGGTGGACTACGGGAGGGAAACGCTCATGAATGGGAAATTCAAGGATTCGCCATACTGCCTCTGATGAACTTATATATCTTCCACTTGAGTAGGTTTTAACTTCATCCTTCTCATTCTCTAAAGCAAACGATGCCTGTTCTGAACATTTATTTACGTATTTACAGACGTATTTTATTGATTTCACCGAATGACAATATTCCACATTTAAGTGAGCGTTAAATGTTTTTAATAATACTGGATTATAAGGGACTACCCAGCGATTATCTATGGTTGTGCCTTTGATATCAACAGAGAACCCACCTTCATCTAGTAAACGTCTCTTGTACTGCGGATAACCGTCTTCACCAGTTTGAGTTTCCCTTATGAGAACCCTGGGGTATTGTTTACTGCACATGTTATCTTTCATACATGGTGACTTTCGATTTAAAGTTCCACATCAACTATGTATCATATTACATTTAACGATTTCGTGAAGCTCTGGGTCACGTTTGGGATCCGGTATTTCAGCACAAATTATATTGTCGATTTGATCCGGAGTAATACGTTTGTGAAGCCACAAAAGAATATGAATATGTGGAAGACCTCTTTTGCCATTCCGTTGAGTACATATAGCATCGCACTTCACCTAATATTTTGCCCTTTGTCAATAAGTTCATGATCTTTTTCACCTTTAGTCGAAACACCCTCGAAATTATATCGTGTCTATCATGAGATTGTTGTCCTTGAAGCAATTGCTCTTTTATCTCGTCCCAGCGAGGATTGCATGTGAAAGTGATAAAAAGATCAGGCCGGCCGTAATTCCTAACATAGGTCATAGCGTCCTGTGTTCTTTCGTGCATATACCTAGGTTTCACTGTAAAAGATGATGGAAGGACAACCATTTGTCCTAGTTCGTTGGCTTCTGCGTCTTGTAGTTCAATAGCATCTTTTAAATGGATGTAACTATCAGCACGTAATTTGGCTTGATTATTTTTGATATAATTAAACCTCTTTGTTTCTATTTTGGCGTATTCATCAACCAAATATTGACTAAAAAGGGCACGTTAGTTGACTAAATAGTTATCTTCTCCTTCTTTAATCATTTTTCTATACGAGTAGAAACTTGCAGAAGAGACAGTTTTATTAAGCGGCAACTTAGTTGTGGGATCGCGTTGTGGTATGTTGATTGAATACCCATCATCCCTCCAGCAAAACATCAATGGATCCTGTAGCGCATCATATAATCGATGTATCTCACTAATACGCTGAAGTGAATTACTTCGGCTCTCGAGGATGATGTCCCTTCGATCAAATTATTGATCCACTACCACTAAAGCCACTTCATTTGTAGTTGGTGCATTGTACCTACAAAATATATTTGAAAGTACTGAGCGTCATGTTCGGCTTCTGGTAATATACTTCCAATTAAATGGTAGACCTGGCCTTGTACTTTAAAAGTCGGTGAAAAACCATCTGCTGTTACCTGTTTACCACGAAAGGAAGTCATCTAGAAACAGGCATTATATTTACGAATATTACCCATAAAATGGTCATGATTTGGGTGTAGATCATTAACCAAACTAAAGAGTGGTTCAGGCACTTGTTTCAACAGATCAAATCGCACTTTTTCAGCGCTGCAACACATACCAGGTGTCTCATCCTTCCATTTCAGCGCATTGCACCACTGACACTTGTATGCCATAGAACCCAAGGCTACACTGCTGTCAGTTCTATAAGCAATATCAGGGTCATACTCCATAGCGGAATGGACCTTGTTTTTCCATAAATGTAGTGTAAAGTTTTCCTCATACCGTGACTGAATTGCTCTATGCACTTGTGGATTCGTGGATTCGCAGTTTGGTAATTTGCAACAGATTGCCTGTGTACATCGGGATTTTTTTTCTGATAAGCGGACACAGCTTTACGATTTGAATCTGGCTTGTTCTGCCTACATCTTTCTTGTGTACTTTTTAATTGACATTCTCTTGTGTCATTAGTAAATCTCGACCTTCGTTTATTTTTCTTTTTTTCATATTTTAATGTCGACGATACAGATTGATCTGTTCCGCTGGTTGGAGATGATATTTCACTGTTTACAAAAGATGTAACAGTTAAATGGTCAAGCTCTGAAAAAGGATCACGCTCTTCTACAGGTACTCCATGCAACGCTGTGTAATTTTCTTCGCAACAATAGGCAGATAGGCGTCAAAATGTCTATTAGATAAATCATAGCTAAATCGTAATCGCCTTACTGGACAGATATCTGTTTCGGAATCTGTGTATAGTAGACCGTTTCAATATACTGCAAACCGAAACGGAAATATTAATCCTGCAGCTACCAATTCACAAAATCCACCATAAGTTTCATTTTTAACATATCGGCTGAATATTAATTTGCTTTTGAATAATTATCGCCATTTCTGTCGTGTCATTTACCACAAATCTATTATCACATATCGCATTTTCTTGGGTTCCGTTCATTAAAAATGAAAGAGCACAAAACAAACAGGCGCCGTCACCTATAATGGGGGCCACAGTATGTTCTTCCATTTTTCCTTTAATATTAAGAGTTTCTGTAGTCATTTTTTCAGTGAGAAAAAATACTTCTATCAACAATACCGAATCACAAAGCAAATCGAATTCCAAGTTTGAACAGTGGTTGTAAGAAAGACAAAATCAAGCAACTAATCCGAAACACTTCAACAAATCTTAAACCGTAAGTAAGCAAGCAAAGTCAAAGTCTAATCAAATATCCGTTAACAGTGAATAGGTACCGTTTGTGGTACAGGTTGAAGCGGTCATTCACCATTCACTTTATATTAGTTCGAAAAAACACAACGTTACCGCGTTCTAAAACGATACCAACGCCATCTATTGGTAGGGATTGGAACTTGAAGATCAATACAAAATAGGTAGGTACATAAGTATTTCTATTGGTTTTGCCATTTTATTAATTTGTAAAAAATATATTTGGTTTGGTTGTTTATTTTCATTCTTTTTAATTTTTAAATTGGTAGTTTTTTGTTCAGGTGTAATTTTGTGCAAATTTTTTGTACAAATCTTGTCTATTTTGTTCTATGTTTTTGTGCAATAAAAGTATATTCTATTCTATTCTAATAAATTAAGTTTAAATATTTATCAATATCATTTACGTTATTTACGACCCAAAAACCTTAAAAATGATACCCAAGTCTCCCAACCCATGATGATTTTTACCTACAAACATACATCCATCCATCCTTCCATCCATGTTGGTTTCAAACCATAATCGATGCCATTTTCGTAATTAACGTCCCAAAAACCATAAAACGACACCCATATTGACATTTCAACCACATCGCACCACCACAGGGGTTGATGGTAGGTATTTCCCGTCTGCTACGTTGATTTTGAAATAGTTGTTGTTTTCGTAATCAGCGACCCGATAAACCATAAAAACGATACCCATGTTGATTTTCAGAATTTGTCACCCCTTTTCCACCTTTTAGGGGTTGAATTATGATACTCCTGTGAAGTTTCAAATAAAATAGTTTAACTAATCTTGTTTACCCATACAAATTTTCAACCCCTTTTTCACCTCCTTAGGGGTTGAATTTTCAGAAACCCTAGGACACATAATTGTTTATTTCTAATCGTTAACCTAAAAACAAAGTTTCAGGCTTCTAGCTCTAAAATGACGGACTTCCCTACAAATTTTAACCCCTTTTTCACCCCCTTAGGGGGCAAATTTTCTAAAATCCTTTCTTAGCGGATGCCTACGTCATTACAACTGTCTGTATGCCAAAAGAGTCAGTCGTTTTTGGGCCCACTAGAAATTTTAACGACCCTTAATGGTATTACATACAAAAAAAAGTTACCAATTTATTATAATAAATGGCCTATCGATTTTATGAATATCTAAACGGAATCAAGCAATCTAAAAAAAATGAGTGGTTTTGATATTCCGTGTTCTGGTTAATGTAATATGGGAAAAAATGCGTGTAATGAATCATTTTTGCAGTTTCTATTAAAAGAAAAATGTTTTTTTACAAAGATAACTTATTATATACATATTATATTTATACTTATTTGTATATTATATATTTATTACTAAAAAGGGATACCACTGAGATTTTTATCCTATTTCTTAAAGTGTTAGCTTATATCATATAACATGGTTCAAAGACAACGTGGAACGAAACGCTATTTTGTCATTGACTTCCGTGCTGGGTAATAACCGACGGCCATATTATCATAATATAAGCATCATATCTATGTCTGTGCCGGCGTCCGGGTATTACTTTACGGCATTGACATTCGTCACGCTGCTGTTTTTTGTACTTATTGCATCTGGAAGATCAGCATACACTGAAAACAATTAAATAATATTTGTGGATTTCAACGCAGTGTGCGAAGACAATAACTAGCCGAGACAGGAGCAGATGTGCGCCAACTTTTATATTTGTGGATTTCTCAAGAGGTGAGTATCTTATCTTATGGAATGCGAAAAATTCAACTGTACAAAACCTACAATTGATTTAAAGTTTCATACGTAATAATTCTATGGTTTTAAACTTTTATATGAAATATATCTTATTTTTGTCACTCGAAGTTCTAGTCCAAAAATATTATACTACGGAAACGAAAACTACTAATTTTCGTTTATAATGTATTACATTTTATTTTATTTTTACTGAAAATTGAGATATGGTACGATTTTTTAGAAATAATAATAAACGACCCACACCCACAGACACTTAACGATCTATATATGTTTTAGTACTTAATTATTTTAAGTTTGTAAAAATACTTATAAATATCCCTTCATATTACTAACAAATTCATATGTCAATGTCTAATCAATGCAACAAGTGTTGGATTATATTATACAGGTTAGCCAAATATTCCAAATTATGTATTTAATTCGCCAATGACATTCGAAAATGAAAACTGACGAGTTTAATTAAAAGTATATGTGAGTGTATAATACAAGTTTACTTTTGCTCCTAGAATTTGGGAAAATCTATAATTTATGTTGAATTACCTAAAACAAATGACAAACAATTCTTATTAGTATGTTAAAAGTTTAAAAGTGTCAAAGTATTGAAGTGTTATGTTATTGGTAAAATCTAATTTAATTAATAGATAAAATAAAGTCACACAAAATATACACAAATCTATGTTAAAAGTGTCTGTCAGAGTAACTATATCCACAACCGTTACATCCTATCAAAAGCCCATTGCTGAACATAGACCTTCCCTCAGATTTCCTCAAAGGAGGATACTTGCTATAGTTGCCATGCTTAGTAGACGAGTCGGCAACCACAGTTTTTTTATTGGTAGTTGTTAATAGGAAGACACTACTTAAATTCAGAAGGAATGTACACATATTCCTTCTGAATATAATACTTATAGATATAGATAACATAAAAATAAATGGATGTTATTAGGGAATATATATTAGTGTTAATATTTGATTAAACACATCTACTATTTATGTTTATTATATTTAAACTCCATCAGGGAAGCAAGAATTTTGTTTACATTATTTTTATTTTATTTTGTTGATTGTAGGGTAATGTACATTCTTTCTGAATTTAATATTTCTTTACTTCTTTATTTTTTATTTGCATTCCCAATTTTTTTAGTTACACCTACTTGATGCAGTTTGTTGTAACTGCCTAAGAATATTGCAATAAAGTATTGAAACTGCTCATTCCATTAGAAGATTTGTATTTGATTTGTATTTGTAGGCTGTGCCAATTAACTCAGCAGAAAGAGATATTATTTTGCAGTGGATACCATCACACCAGGTACTTACTTTACTTTAACAGCCTGTAAGTGATCCCTTGCATGAAATAGGCTTGCCCGGAGGAGTTGGCATAATCACTTTGGCACACAGATTGATGTTTGTAGTATCATACACCTCGCACTACAAACAACTTGGCTATTCACCATCAGGTTATTTTTAACTTTACAGCTTATGAAAAGTCTACTGCTGAACATAGACCTCCCCCACAGATTGCCTTATAGGGGAAATATTCGATAACCACAGTTTTTTTTCTTTAGTTGTTATTAGATAGATGCTACTTCTTCCTTACCTTACCTTACCCCATATTTGTATGCCTTTGTACTTAATACACAAGTAATATTTTTTACCTTAAATGATATTAGTGTAAATAAAACGTCTAAGAACTTGTACTTAGTCAAATAATGTTATAATTCTAAAATAACTACTTCACTTGTTTACCTTTCTGATTTGATGTATTTTTATTTCTTTTTACCTTAGTGGAATCTGGTTTACTACAAAAGTATTATAAAGGGAAACAAGTACATGCTATTTATATATAATTTTAAAGGCATTAAGACTGTTTATTAGTAATAAAAATTGAAATAAATAAAATATTAATAAATATTATTATTTAGGTGGTAGACACTGTAAAACTATAGTCTGTTCGGTTAGTTGATGAAAAAAAAACACTTTTCAGGTGGATCATTTAGAATGAGTCTGCAATCTTGTCGGACGAGAGCTTCTACAACTGTATGGAGACACAAATGATAACAGGGATATGGAATTACAATCCATGAATATTGAAGACATCGGTAACATCCCACAACCACCCCTTATGCCTGTAACTGTAACTCCTGCCATTTCCAGAGCGGCATCAACAATTACTATAATAATATGCAGACCTTTTCTATAAAAAGGTTTAAATTATTTCATAAGCAAAAATTGTCTAGTAAGGGTTATTATACTACTAGAGAGTACATGACTGATAATAACCCCTGGGAATGAGGTAATCGCTACCATGCTGTTTCTAAATGTTTTCAAAACAATTGTATAAAATATTATATTGTAAAATGTGCTTTTTTAAAAAAAGTCTCGCTGTGTTTTTTTGCGAACCAGTGGTAAAAGTAAAAAATGACTTTTAATAAGTGTTATGTATTGTAATCTATATTGAATAAAAATGATTCTATTCTATTCTGTGGCTAGTTATAAGCGTGCTGCTTCTGCTTCCCGTCACTGTATTTTTAAGTTATGTAATCATTTATCTAGATTCTTAATACCTAAACTAAAAAGAACTACTAACCTAAAAGAGAGATTGCTGATTGATAACTCATTTTATGTGCCACTGTGCGCTCGTATTTGTGAATACCACTTAAATGAACCTCACAATGATTGGAATAATTTATATTAGTAGTAATGATGCATATTTATATAGTAATATAAATATGCATCATTACTATATGGTAGTTTTTGCCACAGTTGCTACGCTTGTGGCAACCAAAGCTTTTTGTGGTATTCTATAGGGAGATGTTGCTGCTTATCTCCTGGTAGCTTTATTTTACTCTGTTACGACTTTTACGACACCATACGGGACGAAACGCGATGGCAGTTGACGGAAGGGCTATACAATATTTTACATTATATATTTAATTTAGGGAAGACCTATGTTCAGCAGTGAATTGTTGTAATGATGACGAATAATAATCAATAAAACTTGTAATTATTGTTGCTTACTTGACCTGTTTCTACTATGTGCCTTATTATAAATAAACGCCGAGCAAGTTGAATAGATGCTCTGGTAACTTATCGTATCTCTTTCAATTGACAATCTCCTTTTGTTTTTTTTATAGAATAAGTGTGACAAACGAGCGCACAGTCCACCTGATGGTAAGTAGATGCTGTGGCTCATAAACACCTACATTTATCCTCGTTTAAGAATCAAAATGCAGATGCATTGTCACCCCTGAGTGCTTGTTTCCAGTAAAAAGGACCTGATTCTCTACACTCACCATACGAAACACAGGAGCATTAAGCTACTATTTTACGCTGGTAGCGTTTTCCGTGAGAGCGTGTCCTACCCCGGTCGAGCCGTATCCGTACACAACTAGTTTAAAACGTCTTCATCATTACAGCCCTACACAAGTCCACTGCTGAACATAGGCCTCCCCCAAGGAATTATACAAAGCACGGTCCTGAGCCACCTGCATCCATCGACTTTTTGAATGTCTTACCAGGTCGTCACTCCATCTAGAGGGTAGCCGCCCCACACCGAGCTTACCGGTACGAGAGTGCTACTCGAGAATTTTACATTTTAGCTTCAATTGTGGTTGGATGTAAACATGCTAATTAATCAAAACATATTAAAAGAATGTCCTGGCACTGCACCTCGCGGCCTGTGATACTTATAATAGACTGCTTTAAGAATATGATGATTTTACAATAATAAACAATAAAAAGGCAGTGACAATACAGTGTTTCTTTTTATCCTAACAAAAAACCTTACATGCTATTTATTTTTCGTGGTTAATATCGTAAAAATCTGATATGTTACTATCCAGTCATTTTGGTTTTAATGGTGCTTGGAATGTAAACATGTTATTCAATCAATACATATTAATAACAATGTCCATGGGGCACCTGGTGGCATGTGTCACTTTTAATACTGCTTTAAGAATGTGATGATTTTACAATAACAAATACAGTGACAATACAGAGTTTTTTTTATCCTAACACGACCAGTTCAAAACATCTTACGTGCTATTTATTTTCTCAATCGCTGTAGACGTAAAACTCGCAAAACACCCCTTAAAAGTTTACTGTTGGACGCACACATGCACCTAAAACCGTGTTACTGGTTGCAAATGATATTAGATAAATAAGTACATGTGTGCTTGTTTTTAGAATTAGTTGAGCATAGTTTTGGCTTACTTTTTGCTTCACTTGAATACATTTGTAATGTATTCTGTGCTTAGTATTCAATACACCACAATAAATAATAAATACAGTTAAGAATCAATACATCATGTTACACACGACACATATACAACACGAATAAACATCAATATGTTTATTCGTACTGTTTACTCCGGTACTACTAAAAAAAATTCCATCCACCAAGTAGTACTTAAGAATTCGAATATTCACAGTGCACTATTATAACATAGGATATCAATAAAAAACTATTAGACAGTCGCCCGTATGGGATTTTAGGTTATAATGAGATTGCCGTTTGATTGTTATTTTCTCAGTATTCCCTTTATATATGGTACAACTAATATTACTATAGTAATCTAGAGATTATAAGGAATAAATCTACATACATTTCATTACGAGTCATCACAGTTTTTGGTGGGCCCATTCTCCATACAAAAAGAAACTGTCTCCTTTCAGCGAAATCCGTTCAGTAGTTTCGGCTGTGCGTTGATAGATGTGTTAGTCAGGTTTGCCTTTTATATAATTATATGTATAGATAGATTACATCCCGAATACCTTCTCTCTACCACTTGTATGCAGATGATCTCTAAATATACTTACAAACAATGTATCAATAAGGATCTAACATGTATTTTCGACTGGAGTCGTTCTTATGGGTTAACGATGAACCCTTTAAAATCCCAAGCCATAATTACTGGGAGTTCAAGAATGATTTTCAAAATAAAAAAATGTCAACTACAATGCGTTATATTTAATGGAGTTCCTATCCCTTATAATGACGTTGTCAAAAATTTAGTTATCCTTTTATTCCAGTCTTTCTTGGACTCCCCAAATTAATGCAGTTAGCCGTAAAATGTTTGCAGCATATGCTTCACTCCGGAGGCTTAACTACTTTTTACCAATTGCCACCAAAATTACGCTTGCAAAATATTTACTACTCCCTATCCTCGACTATGCTGATATTTGTTACCTTGATATCACCAAGTAGCAACTTCACAAACTTGAGCTACTCCAAAATCTCTGTATACTGTTCATATTTGGGCTTCGTAAATATGACCATGTCTCAGAATACCGCACTAAGCTCAAGTGGCTCCCAATCCGTCTTCGTCGGAATACTCATATACTTTCTGCTCTCTACTGCGTCTTATTTAATATATCAAGTCCTTCCTATCTAAAAGAACGTTTTAAATTGCTCAGATCCTGTCATAACTTTTACTTACGATCCAAAGAATATCTTTCCCTCCAATATCCTGTGCACTCGTCGACTTATTATGATAAATCATTTTCTGTTCTTGGAGTAAGACTTTGGAACTCCTTACCCCAGTCAATTAAAAGTGCTCGATCCTTAAATGTGTTCCAGAAAGAGGTTAAGAAATACTAATTGTCTCTCTAACGCCCCTCCCTTCCTCCGCTTAATTATGGTCATTGATCTACCTGAAGAATGTTATCTTTTTAATGCATGAGTTTGTATTTTTTTTTTATTTGTGATTTTTTATTTTAGTGCACTCTACCCATTGTTCTTTTTCTTAGTTTTATTTATTTCTTCTTCTGGTTTGTCTGGAAGAGATTGCTATGTAGCAATAAGACCGCCCTTTGTATTTCCCTCAATAGTTGTTTATTTTTTTCTTCTTGATATTTTTATCTTTTCTTGGTGTACAATAAAGAGTATTGTATTGTAAAGGACAGAATGTTTGAGATTTTATTTAATTAATTTTTCTTCACCATTTGCCTATATTACTTATTCTGAACCTTCTCTGCAAATTTGGCCGGTTATTGCAAAATATAAACATTATTAATAAAAAAGCATCAGTTTTATGCATTATTGTTTCCTCTTAATATTAATGTGCTTTGATTCACGTATTAGTGCTTCCCGCTCTCTTCGCTAATAATAATATACCTTTAAGAGCGGGTAGCGTGACCTTGTCAAGTTGACAGTAAAGCTCAACCTCTCTCGCTTCTCGTTTGAGGTGAGCCAAACAAAAGTGGATAACAAATGATAATAATATTTACTATATTATTATCTCTCGTAGAATTATATCATGATAATAATATGATATAATTCTACGAGCTACGCTGCAACGTATTATGGCTGCGGCACGAATGGATCGGCTCGACTGGGGAAGGACCACACTCGCACACAACACCAGCGTAGATTAGATGCATAATGTTGCTGTGTTTCGTATGGTGGGTAACGAGAACTGGATATTATACTTTTAACTGGTAACGAGGTACAGTTATATTATGAATGAATGAGTCGACTCGACTGGGGATGGACTACGCTCTTACAGAATACCAGTGAAAAATAGCAACTTAATGCTGCTGCATTTCGTACGGTGAGTGTAGAGAGCCGTAGACCCTTTTTACTGGAAACGCAATATTTTATCTTGGTCCTCAACGGTGACAACGCATCTGCATTTTGATTCTTAAACGAAGATAAAAGTGGTTTAGTTGGGCCACAGTACCTTATTATTCGAACACAGCACCTATCATCAAATAGAATTTGTGCTCGTTTTTCACCATTACTTCTATAAAACATCTACACACAGCATTGAAATTCAATGGTCATCAACGATTGACTGTTTTTTAACTAACAAAAGCCAGTGCCTGACTACTATACCACCTGATGGTAAACTTTGGAACTGCTCAGGATACTTTACAAAGGAGTGCCAGTTGACGCATTTTTGACGCTGCCATAAAGATATTAAGATGTCCAGTGAAAGGCCGGATAAAGAAGTAAAAATAAGAAAATGTGCCACAAGATCATCCGGATATTTTCCGTTGTTAATTATTATGTTGAAGAATTATCTTAAGCCGATATGACAATAAATAATGTAACACACAAAAATAATTATTCAGTGAGAAACAATACCACTTCGCTACTTATTTTCGCGAATTTGTTGGTCATACCCACATAACATGATTTTCATGATTCAAGGATAGCCAAGCAGAAAAGCTATAAAGCATCCATGTTCACGAGTACCAGTTTAGTTTCCAAATAAGTTATCACGCCAAATACGTTTGTAAAGAGAAGTCAATATAAATCTTATTCCCATTCGGTTTATTCGACGTTAGTTAGATTTATTGCGTGCTAAACACGAGATTATCAGAAAACGAGTCTCTCTTGTAGAAAACACGGTTTTGGGGAAAACTAAATATAATACGGATAACAGCTTTGACAATTTGTAAATTACAAATAATATTTCATTGGTTTTTGAGTTTTTCGAATAAATAATTATGAATACACATTTTTATGTAGAATAAGGGTCACACCGTCCTCCTGATGGTAAGTGTGTGCTGTGACCCATAGACATCTACATCTATTCCCGATTGAATCCAAATGTCATCCCTGAGGACCAAGATAGAATATTCCGTTTCCAGTAAAAAGGGTCTACGGCTCTCTACACTCACCGTACGAAGTGCAGAAATATTAAGTTGCAATAATATACAGCAGGGTAGGGTTGTACATAGAGGAGGCGTCAACTTCATATAATTTTGATCGAAGGACACTACACAATTAATTATATTCGTTGACGTCTCCTCTGTGTTTGTATACTATTATTTATTGTCATAAGCTATCATTATTAAACAATTTACAACTAAACAAACAGTAAACATAATAATATATAAATCTAGATAATATAATTTCCCATTATGCATTATTGTTTATTTATTTTATACTATTTCAAATGCGAACGCTAACATTACTCTTAATTAATAATGGCCTATTTAAAAAATGCCAAATGATTTTGATGTATTAGTTTGTCTTTATAACATGTTCAATATCAATACTACTTCTTTTAGGAAGAGGAGGGAATGAATGCCTGGTGCTATGTACAGTAAAAATTTATGTATTCTCTTGGTAAAATACTTTACCTATCTAGCTGTCTGAATTATTACAGGGATATTAGGATTTTTTGCAAATAAACAACTAATTTACAGAATTTCATGCAGTTTTAGTGACATACATGTGATATTTTATACGTGGTAGATCCATGCTGCAGCTATATTAGTAGTATAGTTATAGCACAAATGGGTCAGCTCGACCGGGGAAGGACCACGCTCTCACAGAATATCAGCGTAAAATAGCAGCTTAAGGCTGCTGCGTTTCGTATGGTGAGTGTAGAGAACTGGAGACTCTTTTGACTGGAAAAAAGGCATTACATCTTAGTCCTCACAGGTGGCAACGCATCTGCATTTTGATTTTTTATTGAGAATAGATGTAGATGTCTATGGATCACAGCAACCACTTACCATCAGGTGGACTGTGTGCTCGTTTGTCCCATAAAAAAAATTGTGAGGTAACTGATAGAATACTCATATTTTTCTCTATAAAATGGTATAATGAGCAAATATTGTTTTCTTTTTGGGTGAAATTCAGCTATGTAAACCAAATTGTGTTGGACTTCAGTTTTGATTGTATTCTAGTTTTTTTTTATCATCCTATAAACACCAGAAAATAACCATTTAACAACACTATATGAACCCAAATCATAATAGGAGAACAATAAGTAAATTTTTACTTTTACGGTAGTAGCCACCATGATTTAAGACAATAGACATATTGTATACTAGCTTTTTACCCGCGGCTTCGCTTGCGGTTGCTTCAATTTAGGAACATCAATAAATCCTGTTCCGTGCCAAATTTAGCGCAATTCGATTACTTTTAGATTCACCTCGGTGTCTGAGTATCTATGTATGTTTGTCAAAGTTTTTTTTTTTAATTCTCAAAAACTATTGGACGTAGATGATTGATATTTGGCATATATATTATATGCTTCAGGAAGACGTGAATAAATAACTTTTTCAGAATTAATAACATATAACAATATGTCTAGAAACATTAACCTCATACAACATACAACATCAACATCATCATCATAGAAACAAAAGTAGTACACTGGTTTAAAGTGAATAATTTGCGTTTGAACGGTAATAAAACGAAATTTATTAAATTCACTACACCTAATATTAAAAAGGTGAATACCAGTGTGCTTTTAAAAGGGGAGGAGCTGGGCCTTGTTGAATCCACTGTTTTTCTCGGTATTACAGTTGACGCGATGCTTCAATGGGGCCCTCATATATCTAAACTAGCTAGCAAACTTAGTTCTGCAGCATATGCTGTAAAAATGATTAGATGCCTTACATGTGTTGAAACAGCTAGATTAGTTTATTTTAGTTATTTCCATAGCATAATGTCATATGGAATCTTGCTATGGGGTAATACGACTGACATTGAAACTATATTTGTTTTGCAAAAGAGAGCCATAAGAGCAATTTATAACCTAGGTCCGAAGGAATACCTTAGAGAAAAATTTAAAGAAATAAATATATTAACTTTGGCCTCTCAATATATACGAGAATTTAATTTATGTACACAAAAACAAAAATAGTTTTATTAAAAATAGTAATGTACATTCTGTAAATACAAGGAACAAGCACAAGTTAATTATACCAGTTACTCGACCCCAGTGTCAGTAATTACTTCATGGGGCAATGTATACGCTTTTACAACAAAGTCCACGAAAATATGCTGACCTTTTCTATCAAATGGTATAAAATATTTATTAAGCAAAAATTGTCTAGTAAGGGTTATTATACTACTAAAGAGTACACGATTGATAATAATCCCTTGTGCGGATGCAGCGCTTTTTACGCAAATTGTACATTTGCGAATATGTGCCTTAATCAAGGGTTTGACACCTAGTACCCAATATTTAGAATGTAAGTAACTTAACATTAATTGTGCTCCACCATGTAAAGTATTTTTATGAGCCTCGTCTATTAATAATCCTGCAAAAACCCAAGTTTTGGAATCAGCATTGGATGTTTCTTGTCTTCAGTGAAGTTGGAGTTGTTAAGCCTCCCACCAACTCTCAAAATGCCCTTGGCGTCCAGAAATGGATTTAAGGTATTTTTTCTTTCTTTTTATTATTCTTTTCTTTGCAATGCTTTGACTTCTTCTGTAAAGTTTGCTTTTTGACTTTCCTTTATACATGTTTCTCTAGCAAGATTAATTTCATCCTTTGTTAAAATTCTATTAATGTGCCTTTCTTCCTTTGGTTTCAGCATGTTTAAAAATCGTCTACAATAAGCAATCACCCGAAGCAACTTATTGAGTGAAGAATATCCACTCCGGAATTCGTCTTCGACTGTAACCATTAAAACTTTGATTTCCTTTAAATTTGTTTCAAAAAATTTCAATTTATTTTGTGTTATTCTTTTTTCTTTAAGATTTCAGGGCCATTTCGCCATAAGAACGACTGTAGTAATTTGGGCGGCCGAAGGCCTCGAGAAGCGCAATCTGCTGGATTTTGCTTAGACTGTACGTGAAACCATTGGTAAGGTTCGAGACATTCAAGAATTGTTGACACTCTATTCGCCACAAAGGTTTTCCACTTATTTGGACGACTATTGATCCAAGCTAGGATAACTGAGGAATTTGTCCACGCATACCAGTTTTTCTTTGTAATTCTCATCACGTCACCCACTTCTACCAATAATTTTTATAAAACTACGGCTCCACATAACTCTTACCTTGGAATTGACACTTGTTTTATAGGTGCAACTTTAGTTTTAGCTGTCAACAGACTTACCTTAATTTTGCTATCAGAATCAATGACTCTCATATATACGACTACTGCATAGGCAACCTTGGAAGCATCGCAGAAACCATGCAGCTCTATTCTCGTGGCATCTTCTTTAGATCCCAACCAACGTGAAATAGTTACTTTTTCTAAAAGTTTTAGCTCTTTCCGGTAAGCTATCCACTCATTTAAAATATTGTTTGGAACCTTTTCATCCCAATCAACTCCTGATAATCACAACTTTTGTATAATAATCTTTGCTTGAACAATTGTTGGTACGATCCATCCGAGAGGGTCAAATAATCTTGCGATATCAGCTATAATTTTACTTTTTGTCACAGGTTCTCTTAAAGTCGGAAGTGTTATCGTGTACTGAAATGAGTCAATGTTCCGATTCAAGATAAGACCTAATATTTTCAATACTGGATCTGTTTTTAGCTTTAATCCCTTTCCTGCATCCTCTCCTTTAATCCTATCTCCTTCTGCTATTTTCTCTAGTAGTTCATGGTTGTTGGTTGACCACTTCTGTAACTGAAATCCCCCTTTGCTTAATTAACAATTCCCTTAGTTCTTTATAAACAATTATACCTTCCTCTACATTGCAACAGCCCGTTAATAAGTCGTCCATGTAGAAATCTTGCAGGAATCTAGTAGCTGCCAATGGATATTCAGCCCCATCATCAAGAGCTACTTGCTGCAAAACCTTCACTGCCAGGTAAGGAGCACATGCAGTACCGAAAATTACTCTTAGCATTCTGTATGTTTTATTTCTTCTGTACTATCTTCCCTCCAAAGTATTCGTTGATAATCGACATCCTCTGGGTGAACCTTAACCTAGCGATACATTTTGATAATGTCCGCCGATAGACATATCGGAAAAGCTCGCTATCTTGTTATCATATGTCTGAAATCTGATTGTAGGGTGGGGCCACTATTAAGTTATTATTCAATGACTTATTATTTGAACCTTTACATGATGCATCATTAACCACTCTTACCTTTGTGGTTTCCTTCTCCTCCCTAACAACAGCATGATGGGGAATATAAATGGCCTTTTTGCTGATTCCATACTCCACTACTTCACTAACTCCATATGATTTAGATAAAGGTGATTATTTATGACATCTCTATATCTAAGTTTTGACAAGGTGGATCATAAATTACTCATCGATAAAATTGCATTTAATGGAATTCGTTGTAATCTATTGCGTTGGTTCACGTCTTATATTTTATAGATAGAACTATAATAAAAAAATTAGATAAATAGAACTCAGAAACTTGTTATAAATGGTTACGAATCTAACTCTATTGTTGTCACCGGTGTACCTCAAGGATCAACTTTGGGCCCCCTGATCTTTATTTTGTTCATAAATGACGTCAAGGTCTGTTTCAAAAATTCTCATTTTTCATGTACGCGGATGACATTAAAATTTATAAAAAATGCCAAAACATTCACGACTGCTCACTTCTTCAAAAAGATCTTGACAGATTTTCTCAGTACTGTTTAGATAATAAGCTTCAGATAAGTCTGCCCACGTGTAATGTGATATCTTTTACAAAGAACAAAAAACCTTTTATATTTGATTATTGTATCAATCGCATACCCTTACAAAAAGTTAACATAGTTAGGGACCTTGACTTAATGCTGGACTCGAAATTACATTTAGATTACCATATCGATTACATAATCAATATAGCTTATAAACAATATGGTTTTATCATGAGATCCTCTAAAGACTTTAAACGATCATCTACTTTCTTAATTCTATACAAAACACTCATTCTTTCACAATTAGAATACGCTGTACCTATATGGACTCCCTTCTACAAAAATTATAATTATAAATTGGAAATGGTCCAAAAGAAATTTTTACGCAATATCTATTATAAGTGTTACCATTCTAGAATTCCATACGTACAGTTATTAAAAAATTATAATCTACTAAGTTTGGAATTTAGACGATCGCTTATTATGGCCATGATGCTGCATGGGTTCTGTAATAACAGGTTTGACTGTAGTTACATCATCAATACATTACATTATATTGTACCGAGAACTGTAACTCGGCGCGCAGTGCGAGCGCCTCAGTTGTTTTACACCACGAGGTGTAAAACAAACGATGGAGCGCGAGCACCCCTCCGCCGCCTCTTTGATAATTATACACACTTCACAGAATGTGATATTTTGCTCTATCATCTTTAAAGTTTAAAAGAATGATAACTAAGTTGCTAACTGACTATAAGGATTTATAAATTATGTAATAATTAGCATAATTACCTACACTCTTATAAATTGCGCAATTGTATTAAACATAAAACTAAGCATATAATATTACTTTGTGGGCATTGGTGTGGGTTACACGTTAAGTACTCCTTATAGATTAATTGTCGTGTATATTATTAATCTGTAACTGCTTTTTTTGTCCCAATAACAAAAAAGTTTCAGTTCTTTATTATCATTGAACTTTCTTTCTAATTATTGTAATCGTTTTTCAGATATTCTCAACGAATCGCCTACTTCAGGAGTTGATGTGTTGAAAGGAAGACGGACAATATATCTGCCATCTTCGTCCCTTTGCACGGTTTCAGCAAACAATTCCTCACACCGCTTTTCCTCTTCTGTAAGCAGCTTTTGCCTAGGAAGACTGAAAAATTTTTTGGAAATTAGAAGCTGTAATTTCAGCTTCTAATTTCAAATTTTTTTTTTAACATTTCATTATCCTATACCTGACAATAAATTACGTGAATTTTTTGAGAAGAATTGCGTGAAGTGTTAACAGTACCCGACAAAATCCATCCTTATGTCGTTGACTGCGCTACTGGTGTACCAAATGGACCCTTTTTCACTCCATCTTTGATGATCTGGCTATATACATCAGCTCCTAATAATAAGTGAAATCGACTTGAATTATAATATTCTGGGTCAGCTAATGTCATTTTACGGAGCTCATCCCACTCTAAAGATTCTATATTGGTTGCTGGTAAAAGAGTGGTGATAGATTTCAAGACGTATGCCTTCACAATTATGACCACATTTAGATCAATACGAGATCTTATTTCCAGATTTACCATGACCTTGGAGATTAAATTATTACCTCCACCTACTCCTGAAATTGTGCTTTTGATGGGAGTTTTTAAACCTAACATTCTTTATATTATTATTCTTTAAACATAACATTTTGAAAAAATTATTCTTGATCAAATGTTAATTTTTTTAATGTTAATAATTTACTTCATAAAATCAATTCGGTTTCACAAGGGTCGCTCGACAACTGATGCTGGTGTTGAGCTGATTAAATATATTTTCAATGCATGGGAGAATTCACAGGATGCTTTGGGTATATTCTGTGACCTATCCAAAGCCTTCGATTGTGTTCACCATGAAACATTAATCAGGAAACTACAGCACTACGGTGTAAGAAGTAATGCTCTTAAATTAATTGTTTCATATTTAAGTAACAGAACTCAAAAAGTTGTCATTAATAGTATGAGCTCTTCCGGGTCGATAGTACAAATGGGCGTGCCTCAAGGCTCAATTCTCGGCCCTTTCTGTTTCTTGTATATATTAATGACTTGCCTTACATAGTAGGGGATAACCATAATATAGTATTATTTGCTGATGACACTTCATTAATTTTCAAATTAAAACGACAATTATTAAAATATGACGAAGTAAATAATGCTATATCTAAATTAGTAAATTGGTTTAATGTTAATAACTTGCATTTAAATAGCACTAAAACGAAATGTATGAAGTTCATGACTCAAATGTCAGACAATTAAATACTAATGTAATTTTAAATGGGGAGGAACTGAGTCTTGTCGATACCACCATTTTTCTTGAATAACACTAGACGCGAAGCTTCAATGGAGCCCCATATATCAAAGTTAGCAAGCAGACTTAGTTCTGCAGCATATGCTGTAAAAAAGATTAGAAATCTTACCAGTGTGGAAACAGCTAGACTTGTTTACTTTAGCTATTTCCATAGCATAATGTCGTATGGTATTTTGCTATGGGGACACGCAACTGACACTGAAATTATATTTGTTTTACAGAAGCGGGCTATAAGAGCAATCTATGATTTAAAACCTAAAGAGTCGCTCAGACAAAATTTAAGGAAATTAATATATTAACTTTGGCCTCTCAATACATTTATGAAAATGTAATGTACGTACACAAAAATAAAAGTAGTTATACAAAAATAAGTGATGTTCATTCTGTAAATACTAGGAACAAACACAAGCTAGTAGTACCAGTTACTGACTCCACCGAGTCAGTAATTCATTCTTGGGCGATGTATACGCTTTTACAACAAAATCCCAGAAAATATACAAAATTTGACCTGCTCAAAATTCAAAAACTTTATTAAACATAGTTTGTATAAAAGGGTTATTATAATGTTAAGGAATTTATGGATGATAATAACCCTGGGAATGAGGTGTTCGCTGCCAGGCTGTTTCTAATTTGTTTTGTGGTTAATTGTGTAATATACATGATTGTAAGCTGTTATTTAAAAAAAGTCCTGCTGGGTTTCTTGCTGGTTCTTCCCAGGACAGAGGTTTTTTTTCGAACCAGTGGTAATTAGACAAAAGAGTGACTTTCAATAAGTATTATTTATAATCTATATTGAATAAAAAGTTTCTGTTTCTGTTTCTATTCGTACTGTGGATTCGGTAACAAATGATGATTGAGATCCTTAATATAGAAGTGCTCGTATCGTAAGTAAGTTTTCCGTTTTAGACAACACTTTAACTAAAGCTGTAGCTAAGAGTACATGCTGACTTATCTTATTTCTAGATATACATGACACAAACGAAGAAGAATTTCTTGTGTCTAAATTTTGAGTGTTTTCTTGACTATCCTGATTTTGTTCTGGTTGTGTTACTGGATGTATGGTGTTTTCTTTTACAAACGTTACATTTATATTGGTAACGACATATTTTAGCCGAATTATTATTTCTGAGACAGCAAAAACAAACATAGTAGTTATTTTTTACAAAGTTACGGGGCGCGTTAACCGACTCTTTGCAAAACTTTTTACAATTGCTAAGTTTGTGCTCCTCCAAACAGAATGGACAACTGATATTAGTTGTATGCATAGAATTTACCTTAACAGGATGGCAAACTTTATAGTTGGATTTTGAGTTGGAAGGCAGGATTTCTATAGCTCTATACCGATTGGTTAGGAACTCTTGAAACTGATCGTAGTTAGGTAGATCATCCCTTGAAACATTATTGCTTACATAGAATTCCCACTGTCTTCTTGACTCAGGATCCAGTTTTAATTTGATAATATATATTATAAGCACATCCCACTTACTGGTCTCTTAATACAAAGTTTAGCAAGTGAGGCTAAAACAATCATTAGTTGTATCAATTATATCCTTTAAACTATTGGCAGATTCGCTTAAAATATTACGTTGAATTAACAGCCGCTTTATTATTTGATGACAAATAAACCTTTTGTTTTTGTACCTACCTTCTAACAAAGCCCAACTTCTTTCATAATTATCACTTGTTATTAGAATATGATTCAAAAGACGTTCCGCCTCGTAAATTAGAAGCCCTTTAAGATATTGCAATTTTTTGCAAAGTTTAAAAGTTGAAGAATGTGGGTTGAGAATGGGTGAGTTAACCGTCAAATGCCTTTTGTACGCTGATGATCAAGTCATATTTGCATCGTCGGCGGCCGAGTTGCAAATGTTGGTTACTTTAATGAACTGGTCATTAAAAGAAAGGGGTATGAAAGTGCACGCAAGTAAGACGAAAGTGATGGTTTTTGAAAGAGAAGTAAGTAAAACGTTATGTGAAATAAGAATAGAAGGGGAGATGATTGAGCAAGTGGATGAGTTTGTATATTTGGGATGTTTATTTAGCAGGGATGGTAGATATGTTAAGGATATAGAACGACGAGTGAACGCAGGAAATAGAGTGAATGGGGCTCACGCTACACGCTATTATGAAAAGTCTGAATGTGTCCAAAAAGGCACGTATTGAAATTCATAATGCTGTGTTAGTCCCTATTTTAATGTATGGTAGTGAAAGTAGTGTCTGGCAGTAGAAGCATGAGAGTAGAATAAATGCTGTAGAAATGCGGTCATTAAGGAATATACTAGGGCTGAATCTGAATTACAGGGTGAGAAATAGTGTGATAAGAGAAAACTGTGGTTTGCAAGATGACGTTGTAACCAGGATTAAGAAAGGAATGCTTCGGTGATTTGGTCGTAAAGAGGCGAGAAAAGTGTGTCAGGATCGTGCCAAATGGAAGTCCGTAGTCTCTGCCTACCCCTCTGGATGACAGGCGTGAGTGTTTATGTATGTATTATGTATCTAAATTACAATTTGAATGAATTAAAGATTTAAACAAATCCCTAAACGTAGTCCACTCAGAGTACTTGCCAGAAAATTGTGGAATATTGGACTTAGGTAATTTGACACTATTCCTAATAACCATATCGGTACTTGATTGATTAGTACCCGAGGCATGATCTGTAAATGCTGATAAATTACTTCTAAGCATCGTTTTGTAATCTAAATAAACCTCCTCTGTGTTATCATATACTTCATTTTTAAAATAGGTTGATTTCGTTAATTCCTTTGAGGGTACAATTTTAATTAATTCCTTATGTCCCAATAAAAATTAATGCCAAAGGTGCTCTAACATTTCTAAGCGTGATTCTATATATTCCTTAGTAATACGTTCTTTTGGACTCTTTTTAAAGTTTACGTCTGCCTTTTTAATGCGAGAACTTAAGTCCTCCTGACAAAATATTATGTTGTCCATACGTTCTGTTAATCTTTCCCTTTCCGTACTCATCTTGATTTATAATATGTACGAAATTACAACGCTAACACGACTTTTAACAATAATAGTAGTAATATTTACAAAGGAATTATATAAAAAGTATAAAGTGCTATAACAAATTGCAACCAATAGTTATCCAACACAAGTTACAGCTAAAATTTAAAAGTCTCAACTGTTCAATACATTTTCTAAGTGTTTGCAATAAAATATTTGACAAAAATCGGACATAGGTTCCCCGTACCTTCGTTTTTAAGAAATATAATTTTTTTTAATTAAAGTTACTTTTACTTGCAAATAAGACTAGAAGTTAATTTTAACACAAATATTCAAAGATAAGAAGTTCATAGAAATAAAAAAGTAGTAGTAAATTTAAATTGGCATTTAAATTTACTATTACTTTTAAAGAAAATACCAGAATAGTTTATAATGTTAAGGTTAAGACACAAAGATTACTCACAGTTTTGTATGATACCACCTTGCACAATTCACTAATCCACTGCACGATTTCTTCTTTATGCAGATTTTATTATCGCCGTTGACATCCTCCGCAATCAAACTTCGCGCGGTGTTGTGGTTCCGAGGGAATATACCTCGCCTCGGCCTTCGTACGATGCGTTCCTGAGTCAGTTTCTTACAAGTCACGGATTTCATAAATCTTATTTACATCGATTTAAAATCACAGACGACGACAAGTGCCCATGCGACGGCAACTCGGCTGGCCCATCTCTTAGAACAATGTCCTGCTTTCTCTAAGCATAGGTGTAATCACGAGATAATTTGCAACAACCTCAGTGTGTCACCCTGTATCTTATTAGAATTGATGGAAAAGGAAGGAACTTTGGAATCGTTTAATAAATTTATCAAAATAATTGTAAGTAGACTCAATCACTTTAAAAAACACATAATGATGGTAGTAGATGATATTTGTTAGTTGTAATAAAAAAAAAGTCTTAGTTTCAATAATATGTTGCATTTAGTTTTAAACATTTATTATTAAAATTCCATTAGTAAAATGTTACAAAGTTATAAAAGATTAATTTTAATTTTTCTTTTTCTTCATCAGTCCTTAAAAGTCTGCTGTTGAAAATAAATAAGCCTCTCTCGTTGTAGAGAAGATTTGCCTTATCCATAACTCATCGTAATCTAGACGTCTTGCACCTTTGAAGATGCTGTCAATGCCGGACAAGTTTTTTTTACGTCTGGCGCAAAAAAGATACCACCATCAATCGAATGTTATATAATTTTACTATTCTTTTCCATTGTCGTCACTTACGACACCCACGAGATGAAATGGGATGACGGGTTGTCTTTCGCCCCCACCGCGTGGTTAAATTAATAAATGCCTGTTTATTTACATATATACATAGTGGATTCATACAAGCGAGTAAAGAAGATCAGCTAGTATACTTATTATAACATTAAATATTTAAATAATTACTTCATCATCATCTTCATTACAGCCTATCAAAGTCCCCATAGATTACCCTCATATGATGAATATATTTGCTACAGTAGCCTCGCTTGGCAGGTTGTGGATTCCTTAGGCCACCACTACAGGGCTTATGGTAAAATGAATATAAGGATATAAATTTATATCACCTTACTAATCGTCTTAACTATTACATTTCAACTAGTATTTTCATTTACTATTTCATTTATTCATCAACCTCAACTGGAAATAAAACCTAGCATTTTATTCCCGCTTGTAAGCTTATAAAAGGTTGATTTTTCTGCAATCTTTTTCAAGGAACTTAATTTTCACGTAATTCTTTTCAAAACCGTCGCTCTAAGACTTTGATTTAAAAACACGAGGTATAATTTACGTTTCGAATGAAGCCGGATTAAAAAGAACTATTATCTGTCCTTTGAATAGATTATACATATAACACTCCGTTACACCACAAAATAAATAATAGTACTACGGAGTTACACGTACAGTAAAAATTGTATAATCACATGTGCGGGTTACTATTGTGTCCCATAATAAATTGTAATTTTTTTGCCACTCAAATTAAAACTTAAACATTTTTACATGAAATTGGTCTTTATTCCTTATTTGAAATAACAAATAAATCCTCTTTAATGAAAACAAAACAAATCCCTAATAGGTAAAAACTATTAAAAATCTACATAGGAATACTAATTTGAAACTTAAGTCATCATTCGAAGACCTATTGGGATCATTCAATCTTTATTTATAACTTTGAATGATGAGCCCACTTTGGATGAATAGAGAGGCCTCTCACCCTGACCAATGCAGCGAAGGTCGAGTCACGGAAGAAGAGAAGTGTTGGTGCATCAGATCTTTTCTAAGGCCTCCTTCTTCTTCGTCAGATTTCGCAAGCTAATCAAAAACCCGTTATTTCAATAATATGAAACTATTTATTTACAAGTACCTAAATCAATAAATATTTTATTAAAAGGAAATTCGCACCACCGACACGTCACTGCCAAACACTCAAGGATACTAACAACTGCTATTAAAGACCGCAAGTTTCTCATTGCATTATTTACATAATAATAGGCAAAAATATACTGTGTGGCATTCCTTGGGGGAGGCCTATGTTCAGCAGTGGATTTGTGAAGGGCTGTGATGAATGAATGATGGCAAAAATATAAGGCTGGGTTAATATTAAAAATAAAGAACCTGGTTGAAGCAAAACATTTTTTTAAAAATTATTGTGAGATATATAAAAGAAGATATTAATATTAATATAATAAATGGAATGTTGTCATTAATACCTTTAATATAACTAAACACGATGTATCTGCTTTATTTATTTAGGTTGAGAGCCGTGGTAGCTCAGGAGCTAAGCGTTCGCTGTAAACTTCACCGTACGAGAGCTCGGGTTCGATCCACGCCGACACCAATAAAACTAGGAATTGCTAAAAAAATCGATTATAATATATTATGACCAATATAATATTGATAATTGAACTTTAAATAAGAGTGGACTGAAAAACTACTTATTACACATTATTTACACACATTATTTACTTTTTTCTTTATTATATATTTTTTCCATAACATAAATAATAACATGCCGAACTTTTGACATTCATTTCTGATTGATATACACCAGATAATTACATACACATAATGTGTGAAATATACATAATCACCTTCCTCATTATATCCCTCGACCCATAGATTTAATTATCTTTTAACATATACAAAAACTACTTTTGTGAATATTTTGTGATGTTATTATTTATTTAATTTATAAGGTTATGAGACCTGTGTTTGTCATTTGTTTTAGGTAATTTAACATACATTATTATAGATTTCCAAATTTCTAGGAGGAAATGTAAGCTCTTGTATTATTTATCTCTCATGATTTTTATTTTGTTTCGTTGACATACCTACTTTTTAGCAGAAACACTTTAAGTGAATTAACTACTTACTACAATTTCAAATACGAACTTTTTCAAACTTTAACACAAACACAGTCTATATCATATACACTTTTATTTCAATCTAAATCTACTAACTCTGAACTTCAAACAATTAAGGCTGATACGATATCACCTTTGAAGAATAAGATAGAATGCCCAACAGTCTGTAATTATACAAGCTTTCTGTAGCCTTCTGACCTCAGCAGTGTACGCATTGGTGCTTGTGGGCAGAAAGAAAGAGAGAAAGAAAAATATATTGAATAAAACTACTTTTACGGAGTGTACAAGCTTGATAGTGAATGTGGTCTCTCATATATAGGGCAAACAAAACGTTCTATCAAAACCCGCGTAAAAGAACACATAGCTGACGTGAAACACCAACGTTCCGGGAAGTCTGCAGTTTGTGATCATATCCTTGACGGCCCCCGCCATTACATTAGATTTGATAAACCACAAACTCTCGCGAAAGAACATCGATTCCTGCCAAGGATGATACGTGAGGCTATTGAAATTAAAAACATCCTAATTTAAATAGAGAGGGGAGGCTGGGTACTACCACCTGCTTGGGATCCTGTAATTAATAAAATGAAAACTAAACCCAAGCATACCACTGCAAGACTTCAAGACACAGTAGGTTCATTCTGCGTAGATCGGACCAAATTAATAATTAAAAAAGCTGAAGGTACTCCGGGTTAACACTGACATCGGGACGTCAATCACCTTAGTCCCCCGTGACTATGGGTGCTGTAAAGCACCCGAAACGTCGGAAATTTAATAAAATAAGTTAATTAAACGCGACAAAATCCGTTAAAGTAGTTTTATTCAATGTGTAGTGTTCGCGTAAATATAAGAAATCATTAAGAAAAATATAGACAAAGAAAGAGGGGATCTATTACATTTGATGATGATATACAATGATTACATCAATTAAACACTGAAATTAAAATATCTTTATTGCTGAGTAGAGTGTAATAAATTTAACTGGTATGTATTTAATTTTATGTAGGTCAACGACGGCGCTGGCTGACTTAAGCAATATACTTATAAAGGTACTTCTTACTTAAGGCTTTTCGTCTATTTTTATCATAGAAGAAATATACTATTATATTAATATCTTAAATTCAAATATTAAGTTCTTAAATTCTTAATTCTTAAAATCAATTCTTAAAACGTGACAAAAAACAGGAGAAAGCAAATACTTCACCAGTTAAAGGCTTCTCAGACACTTGAGGTTAGGATTTAGCAACTGCAGTAATTAAAAAAATAACTGTTGACAAATAAAATTTTAACTTTTGGCGTCGAAGTATATTAAGAAATTTAATTTCATGTCACTTAACGTTTTAGAAATGATCGTAGGAAAGTTGCTAATTGCACTTTAGCCATTAGAAACTCCATTAAACCATGTCGATTATATTCTTTAATTATTCTTACTAAGACTTTAATTAAGATTATATTAAGGAATATCCTAAGAACCGAAAGTAATATGCTCAATTTAAACTACAAGATAAGCAATACCACTTAATACCTAATAGCAAGCAGTAATAAATTAATTTTTGTCATTTGGATAGACATGATCTCCTTGTATCACTAGTTGATATCTATCAAGTATATAAATATATCAAGATAGAAGTAATAGATTGCTTAGCATATCTCAAATTACACCAGCTGTTCCCATCGACTTCGCCCGCGTGGAATTTGTTACGATTGGATTTCACGGATATAATTTTTTTTTGCGTGAAACCCTAATTTTTTTCTAAAATAAAAGTAGCCTATGTTACTCCTTATAACATCAGCTATCTGCAAGTAAAAGTCCCATCAAAATCGGTCCAGCAGTTTTGGAGATTAGCCGGAACAAACAGACAGACAGATAGACGGACAGACAGACAGACAGACGACCAGACAGACAAATTTTTAAAAATAGATTTTTTGTATATGTACCGTATATACTTTCATATGCATTTAGTAAAAATCTGTTATTTTGACATTACAAACAGACACTTCAATTTTATTTATTTGTATAGATTAGAGTGACAAATGGGTTTACAGTCGCTCTGATGGAAAGTGGCGATTGTGCCCTATAACATTCCAATAAAGAAATCCACAGATACGTTGTCACCTCTGAAGACTGCGATAACTTTCTTTTACACTTGAAACCGGAAAACAGCAGTGGCCACTAATAAAAAGGCGGAAATAAATGTTTAAAAGATTATAGTTTTTTTTTTAAATATTATGTGTAACCTTTTAGTTAGATTTAATTTTATACTATTATTATAATAATTATAATTTGGATAAATTAAATAATAAATATTATGTTATTTCATTGAAAATGTATAGAATTGAACACACTTATTTGACAATATAACATTGCATAACGTACAGCGTAAAGCTAGTATAATTAAAAGCTGTGTCCATGTATTCATTTTGCTGTTGATTACGACCGAGTACCCAACTTCTCTTCCCTCTTCGGGGAAGTGTTTTTGGGCGATTGGGTTGACACTTATCCTACACGGTGTTAGTGTATAATGTGGAGCTAATTACGTCCCCCACATTTTTTAATTTAGGGGAGGGGAGCCCTTTCGATGGATGCCGCTGTGACCCTCTTTTTTTTTGAAGCCTGCAGTAGCCACATTTTATCAAATGAACTGTTAACTCATTTGTAACTCTTTTAATACCTATTAAATATATAAGTCTAGTATAGTCTAAGTATAGTATAAGTATAAGTTTAGTCTTAAAAAAGTCTAAAATCTCGGCATTACATTAACTTTTTTAGTAATTTTTCTTCTTGTAATAAAACTAGTTAGCTCGGCAAAAGTTATACTGCCCTTTCCGATGGGCGGCGTGGCGCGATCCGTTCTACTTCGAATTCATCATATTTTTTTATTACTCGACGATGTGATGGCTCCTTGGCGCAGTGGCCTAGCAATGAGTTACGGCGCTGAGAGCCGCGGGTTAGAATCCCGGATGGAAACAACTATTAGTATGGTCTACAAATAATTGTTTCGGGTCTGCATATTTGTCCTAATGCAATTTATGTATGTAAACTGCAAGTGTTTTTTTATAAAATATTGTAAAAAAAATAGATTCGAAAAACAGCACTTCCTATAGGACTCAGATGTGTTATTTTTGTCCATAAATATAGAATGTGTATGTAACTTTATTATCGTGCCACCTATCGGATACTCGTATAGTTATGAAGCATCTTCTTGACGAAAGAAATGTTATGACCTCAATCAGTCGTCGTTCAGAAGCTACACGATCAATAACAAGCGCACTAACGATGATGCAGATTAGTGCAGGAAAATTAAGAGAAATATTGTATTCCTTTTCAAAGAAACATGTTTTCATTGATGGTAAAGTGCGGTAAAGTATCAGGCCAGCTGGAAAAAAATAAACAGGATATAAAATAAACAGTGCCTTTGTACTAAAATCTCTTTTTTCTTTTTACTTTGTAACAATACTTTGTATGTACATAAATTAATAAATATGTAAAGAAACAAACAAATTCATATAAGTCCCTGTTCTACGCAAAGTATTTCGCATATTTTTAAGAGAGTTTTTTACATATCGAAGAGTCCGCCGCGCTGCCGTTTGGCAGACTACATATTCTCACGTTTTCCCACGACGCATTCCTTCGCCACCGAGCAGGTAGTTAATCAGCGTTACTGGTATTGGCGAGGATTGAAGTCAGGTTGCTCACGTATTATGAAACTTAAGGCTAGCGCTCTGTAGCTACTTTGGCTCGGTTTCTTTGTTATATTTCTTCTTCATCATCAGCCCGTATAAGCCTATTGCTGGACATTGGTCTATCCCATTTTAGGGCGGATTTGCCTCAATCATGACGCTTTCAGGTGGATTTCAAGATTGCAGTATCAGTCTGGATATTTTACGCCCGGCGTAAACGGAATTGTATACAGCTTTCTATAGGAAACCAGAAAAATCGCATTTTCCTGGCATTTCTCATAGTCGCCTCTTACGATATCTACGCAAGAAAATAGGGTAATGGATTTTCCTACTCCGCCATCACAAGGCAATTTATTAATGATTTTTTACGAAATGAACTATAGTTAACACAATTATCATAAACTATCAATAAATAACAATTGACTTAAATCAATTTAAAAATTGTCTTAATGAGAATTCATGCCGATAATATTATCAATTTCATGTGTTTTTTAGCTTTATCGTTAACACTTTTTAAAATAAAATAACAAAGGGCGGACTGCGGCAACGGCAATTGGTGACAACCCTTGGTGTGATGAAACGTTGTGGCAGTTGTAATTACATACAAACTTACTGCTATAAACATATAATATAGGTACGATATCTATACACATATAGTATATTAATATATAAACAAAAACATGTTCATTATGTATTATTGTCCATATTCATTACACAAATACATAGATATAATACACGTTACATATAATTATAAAAAACATATTAAGACATCTAAATAAAACATAATCGTTCATATCGTAGTTTTCTTTGTAAAGATAAATTTTTACCTGATACAGTAAGCTCAGGGGCGTAGCGCTCGCTGTAAATTTCACAGTACGCGAGCAACCCGGGTTCGATCCACGGCGGACCAATGAAATTGTTAATTGCAATTTTAAGTGCTGATTTACCACGTGCTCGGCGATGAAGGAACATATCGTGAGGAAACTTGCAAGTCTGAGAAATAAAAAAACATATTTGAAAGACATATAAAGTCCGCCGACACGCATTGGGGCAGCGCGGTGGACACTTCCTTGCCCGAAAACCCTCTCAGACGTGAGAGGAGGCCTGTGCCCAGCAGTGTGACGTATATAGGCCGTAACTTTACTTTATGGAGACATTAAAGTAAGATTTTCACTAAAAGAAGTTGCATCTATTATTATAGAAATACCTAGGGTACTCTCCTTGTTATTTAATCTATGTATTAGTCATTCATACTTGCCTTGTAACCATATGAATACAATTATTGTGCGAATTATAAAGAATAAAACTCATGATGCCGCTGATAAATCTAACTACAGGCCTATTTCGCTGGCTACTGTTATTGCTAAAATACTGGACGGTTTGCTTGTCGAGTATTTAAGTAAACATAGAGATGTTTACTTCTAATTTGTATTTTATCATGTAAATAGAGATCTACATGATGTTCAGTTTGGCTTTAGGTCGCATTTATCAACATAAACTGCAATCTTGTGCAGTGCAATATCAAGCAAATCGTGCAGTACTACACAGCTAGGAGTACGTCAATTTACGCCTATTACTTGGATTTATCGTGGGCTTTTGATCTACTTTCGTACAATATAATGTGGAAAAAACTACAAAGCGAAACCATTTTGCCACCGGAGATCATATCGGTTTTTAGGTATTGGTACAGCAACCAAAAGAATAGGGTGAAATGGGCAGGCGTGTACTTGGATGTATACGGGCTGGATTGCGGGGTACGGGTTGAGCTCGTCCCGTTATGTCAGGAAGATGTTGCTGCCCATCTCCGGTTTCATTTCCCTTTGTTGCCTCTTACAACACCCAGGGGTTGTTATCGGTTAGTGAATTCTCGAGGCGCCAATATAAAAATTCTATAATACGCAAGAATTATCCTGCCCCGAGAAATATGTAGAGATGGCCTCTTAAGCCATACATGACCATAATGGCTACTTAATCTAGTTCGAAATACAGCTCCGTACATATTATATCTACCTATAAAATAAAACCTTAAAATTGGTGATATAATTAAAACATTTTGCTCTTGCTTGCTTTAATAGCCTTCACACGTTACATATTGCATCGTTGAATTTTCGCATGCGGCTTATTCTGCTACCCGGCCTCATAGTGTTGTTTGACATGTGGTGATAAATTTATTTAAAAGAAAAAGGTTTTAAATAGCTGAGTGATTTCAGACATAAAAATATTACCTCTTTATCATTGACGTCGTTAATTTACATTATCTTTATAAAATTGATTATTGAATAAAATTTAAATGATATTTTATTTCACCTGAATATTAATTTTATAATGTTGCTGTACCAATACCTAAAAACCGATATGATCTCCGGTGGCAAAATGGTTTCACTTTGTAGTTTTTTTCACATTATATTCTACGAAACTAGATCAAAAGTTCAAGAAAAACCAAGTAACAGGCGTAAATTGACGTACTCCTAGCTGTGTAGAACTGCACGGTTTGCTTGATATTACACTGCACAAGATTGCAATTCATGTTGATAAATGCAACCTAAAGCCAAACTGAACATCATGTAAATAGAGATGTTTACTTAAATACTCTTCAAGCAAACCGTCCCGTACTTTAGCAATACCATTAGCCAGCGAAATAGACCTGTAGTTAGATTTATCAGCGGCATCATCAGTTTATTCTTTATTATTCGCACAATAATTGTGTTTATAAGGTTACAAGGCAAGTATGAATGACTAACACATAGATTAAATAACAAGGAGAGTACCCTAGGTAAGTGAACCCTAGCATATTTCAGGTGTTCGATGCTTAGGCTATCAGGTCTAGGAGACTTCCCCTTGCTATTTTTATAATAATAGATGCAACTTCTTTTACTGAAAATCTTACTTTAATGTCTCCATAAAGTAAAGTTACGGCCTATACGTCACACTGCTGGGCACAGGCCTCCTATCACGTCTGAGAGGGTTTTAGGGCAAGGAAGTGTCCGCCGCGCTGCCCCAATGCGTGTTGGCGGACTTCATATGTCTTCGAAATATGTTTTTTTACTTCTCAGACATGCAGGTTTCCTCACTTAAAATTGCAATTAACAATTTTATTGGTCCGCCGAGGATCGAACCCGGGTTGCTCGCGTACTGTGAAATTTACAGCGAGCGCTACGCCCTTGATAAATTTTTACCTGATACAGTAACCTTAGGTTACTGTATCAGGTAAAAATTTATCTTTAGAAAGAAAACTACGATATGAACGATTATGTTTTATTTAAATGTCTTAATATTTTTTTTATAATTATATGTAACGTGTATTATATCTATGTATTTGTGTAATGAATATGTACAATAATACATAATGAACATGTTTTTGTTTATATATTAATATACTATATATGTATAGATATCGTACCTATATTATATGTATATAGCAGTAAGTTTGTATGTAATTACAACTGCCACAAAGTTTCATCACACCAAGGGTTGTCACCAATTGCCGTTACCGCAGTCCGCCCTTTGTTATTTTATTTTAAAAAGTGTTAACGATAAAGCTAAAAAAAACACATGAAATAGATAATATTATCAGCAAGAATTCTTATTAAGACAATTTTTAAATTGATTTAGCATTTTTGTAGCCGGGCTACCTGTGACATCGGGACGTCAAACATCTCAGTCCCCCCCGTGACCATGGGTTGCTCTAAAGCACCCGAAACGTCGGGAATTAAGATAGTAAATTAAACGCGATAAAATCCGTAAAAAATAGTTTTATTCAATGTGTAGTGTTCGCGTAAATATAAGATTTCTTCCAAAGTAGTATGTCGATTACTTTAAAATCAGGCACTCCTTTTGCTGCCTCAGCTCGCATCGAAATCCTCGGCGTCGACATATCGAATAGTGTGCAGTTTCGTGGTTACTTGGAAGGGAAGGCCAAATTTGCCTCTAAAAAGCTTGGCGTGCTCAGCAGAGCGAGACAGTATTTCATGCCGGCACATCGCTTGCAACTTTACAAAGAGCAAGTTCGGCCTAACATGGAATACTATTCTCATCTCTGGGCCGGGGCACCCCAGTGCCAGCTCCTTCCACTTGACCGCATTCAGCGCAGAGCGGTTCGAATCGTCGACGACCGAGTTCTTTCTGATCGGTTCGATTCACTGGCGCTGCGTAGGGATGTTACATCCCTTTGCATTTTCTATCGAATCTACCATTGGGAGTTCTCTCAGGAATTGTTCGGATTAATTCCAGCCGCCACATTTCACGAACGCACATCGCGTCAAAATTCACGATACCATCCTCACCATTTGGATACTTGGCGGTCCACCATTGTGCGTTTTACTAGGAGTTTTCTTCCTCGTACAACTTCTCTGTGGAATTGCTTACCACCGGCGATTTTCCCGGACCGATGCGACTTAGGGACCTTTAAGAAAAGAGCTTACACCTTTCTAAAAGGCCGGCAACGCACCTGCAATTCCACTGGTGTTGCGGTTGTTCATGGTTGGCGGTAGTCACTTACCATTAGGTGAGCGGCATGCTCGTTTGCCCCCTCTTCTATAAAAAAAAATATGCCACGTACTTGGCGGTAAGAATAAAATAACAATTAGCTCGCAAAAAAATGGCATCATTACTTTAACTTTACTTTTCATGAAAAATATTCCATTTTTTATGACTGTTTTTTTCAATGATCTCTAATTTTCTCAGAATTATGCCCCCAATACCAGTATATTTTGTGATTTATTATTATTTTCTACCATATTGCCTTTCAAATAAAAAATCTACGCTGAAATATAAAACGCTGAAAATAAAGAAAAAACAAAAAACACGCTCGCTGAGAATTTTTAAAATTGACGTTACCACTCAGGTAGACACCCTTTTTTAACAATGTTACAACATTGGTTTGACGGGACATGTCCTTTTGTGTGTTGAAGCAAGGGTATGAAGGAGGGGACTGGGGAGGGGCTCGAAATACGACTTAAAATGGGATATATACTGAGGGGTAGTGAGTTAGCGAGTTAGCCAGTCGCTCCGATATTCTCGCTGCTGCTACCTGTTACCATTCCTACTGTCCTGTGGGTTGAGTTTTTTTTATGTTATTTTTTATAGGAGCAATGATTTTTATTTATAAAACAGAATTGACAAACAATCTTACAGTCCACTTGACGTAGCTAATGCAGTCTACGGATACCTGCAGATAGCTTAAAACAAAGGAGGATGTCGATGTGTTGTCACTTCTGTGGACTAAAATGAGTTGCCGCACAGTCCGTAATTATACTGGCTCTCTTTATTATTTAGACTAGAATAAAGCACTGATATTCGACGGCAGAAATAGGTAAGAAATTGGTACCTATTCCGACGGATTCCTTGGCAGAAATGGAATTCTACCACCTAGAGAGATTTGTAGAGCGGCCCGTAGAGCCGCAAATAAAAGCCTAGACACTGCGCTACCTAGCCGTCAATATTATTACTGGGGTCTCCACGTACATTTGTTGCTCACTTCACGTGCACGCATTAGTATGATACGGTCATTACACTTTTGTTAAAGTTTCTTACATATCAAACAGAATGCAAAAAGTGGTTATTAGGGGTCACGAATCGGAATGTGTACCGATTACTTCAGGCGTGCCACAAGGATCTATTATTGGTCCTTTTTATTTATAATATTTATAAATGACATTAATGTGTGCTTCCGTTCAAGTAGGTTCCTTTTACGAGTATATGCTGATGACTTAAAGGTATACAAAATTATCATCAACACTAATGACCATTTAGAATTCCAGGATGACTTAAACCGTTTCACATCGTACTGTTACTAAGTTACTCAGTTAGAAATAAGTTATAACTCAGTCTTAACAAATGTAAATCTATAGCTTTTACAAAAAAGATAAAAATAGCTCTTGCATTTATTATTTATGTGGTACCCCCCAGTCTAAAGAAGTAGCAATCAGGGATCTTGGAGTAGCTTTACACACTAAGCTACATCTAGATATACATATTGAAAATATTATTAACAAAGCTTATAAAATGTATGGTTTCGTCATCTGATCTGGTAATATGTTTAAAAATCTCTTGACTTACTTACACCTTTATAAATCCTTAACAAGATGTCATTTAGAGTATGCAGTGACTACTTGGAATCCTCTATATAAAAAAATATATTGATAATACTAGGTGTTACAAAACTACCCGTAAAGCCGAAAGGAGGTTAAATGGGGCCTTATAACGAGTCCATTCACAATATTTAAGAACCGTAGTAACTCTGTATAACATACCTCAAAAAAATAAAAAATATTATTGTTTTTACTGATATGCAAACCCTATTCCAGTAAAATTAAAGAGTAAGCTACGCAGAATGTACCTACATTTCTACTTAATTCGTGGAACGACAAAAATTTTAAAAGACCTAACCTAACGAAACAACCTAAATGAACACTTACTTTTTCATAATAAACGTCAAATTTACAGAAACGGCTCAAAGTGTGCTCCGCCTTGCTCAATACACAACCTCGCTCGTTGGGATATTTCTTGTGTGGCATTTTGCACCATCCTCGTTGTTATCGATGCGAAAACCGATCTAACACGCTGTTCCATCTCGGCAACCGTTGGCCGATCGGAGAAATACACTCCGTCCTTCACATAACCCCACAAAAAGAAGTCCAAAGGTGTGAGGTCCGTAGAACAAGCAGGCCATAGCACCGGTCCCCGCGGCCGATCCATCCTCGCGGAAAGCGAACGTTAAGATGTTCTCGTACGTTGCGAGCAAAATGTGCCGGAGCTCCATCATGCTGAAACACCATGTTTCTTTGGTTTTCAAAGTAATCCCAGTCAGCCACAGGAAAGTCGTCAATCGCCTCTTCGAATTACGTTTGTAAAATCGTTAGATAGATGCTACCGTTCAGACGTGATGGCATAATGACGGGACCGATGACATGCCCGTCATAAAGGCCAGCCCACACATTCAGCCGCCACTGGTGTTTGAATCTGCCCTGCCGTGAAGCATGTGGATTCACGTGAGCCCAAACGTGATCGTTATGCATATTTGAAAGTCCTGACCTCGTGAATGTTGCCTCGTCTGTCCAAAGAACATAGTTTACGTAATTAGGGTTTTCCTCTTACTGCCTGAGGTACCACTCGCAGAAGTTCATCCTGGGTGCAAAATCGGAGAGTATCAGCTCCTGTGTACGGCGATAGTGATAAGGAACGATTGTC
This sequence comes from Parnassius orleans, assembly GCA_029286625.1. Taxonomy (NCBI): domain Eukaryota; kingdom Metazoa; phylum Arthropoda; class Insecta; order Lepidoptera; family Papilionidae; genus Parnassius; species Parnassius orleans. The sequence goes on from JAGSMP010000137.1 coordinate 3,820,767, forward strand.
GTCACGAAGAATTCGCCAAACTGCAACATGGTTTAGACCGAATCTTGTTCCGGCTCGCCTCGTACTTGTGGTCGGCTCTTCTTCAAAATGCTCTAACACTAATTCAGCCTGCCTGGCGTGCTTGGACGTCCACTTCCAGTAGACCGATGAAAAGAGCCGGTGGAATGTAGTCGTCTTGACATGTTCAGAAAACACTGGTACGAAGGCAGCCGTCGCTGTTCAGTGGGGGGTCTACCATCGATAAATCGTTGCCGATACAGTTCGCGAGCACGATTTAAATTGCTATCTTCATGGTTTACGCATAACATCATATCGTAATATTCCGAGTTAGAAAGCATCGTTATTTTGCAAAAAATGTTGGAAAAAAAACTCGAAACAGTTGTAGGATATCGATTAGAAGATTTGAAATTGACAACATATTTTTTTTCCAACTTGTCATTTTTGAAGCCAGTACTTGAGTATAATGACATCCTTGTATTGAGGTAGCAAACATTTATGAATTAAAAATAGAAAAGCTATTAAAGTAGACAATTATTAAATAAAATAGGTACGTAGACCTTATTGTTAAATAATCTGGTTCCCTGACATGACAGCTTACTAGGGTTTACAAAATTTTTGGCTTTGATAATTAATTATATTTTTTACGGGGTATTTTGTAACACGTTGTATAGAAATTGTGCATAAGAAATTTCAAATCATGGCGAAATATAATCTTACCACTCTTAAATCAAGGCGTATAATTCTCGAGGCAATATTGTTTTATGATCTGTGTCACCATAGATACGACTGTATGGATATAACTGAGAATATAAATTATAGAGTATTCTCATAAACTTTTTTCTACCATTTTATGCCGAACAAACGCGGGACGAAGGTCCTCTTTATTACGTATGATGCACTCGTACAATGAGAATTTTAATGATATTGATATCGATGTCACTGGGCGAGATCATTATAAGAAGATTCTCACTGAAAAACTTAAGCTAGTAGTCAATGACGTAGATGGTGGAAAATATGACACGACTATTTAAAAAAAAAACTAATGAGCAGTGTTGTCATATTATATCCTAACGATACCCTACAATGTTTGTTAGTCGATACAGTGTGTAAATTTTAATTCTTAATTAAAAATAACAAGATATTGTCAATGTCTATGTATACTTTGTAACAAGCTTCATCTATCTTCGAAAAACTGTAATACTTAAGTTAAAGACCAGCGTTGCGGAGTTCACAATAATAAAAAATGTGAAATAATTACATTAGATAAGTTGATAATTGTGAACTTGTTTGTGGTCCGATTAATAAAAAAAAGTACTAGCGACGTGCCCTGGCGTCATCTGGGTTAGATTTATTAATGTGGCGTTATTTTGATTAAAGATTCAAAGACCATTTATTAATCAATATTTTTTTTATATAAAACTATCGGTTTCAAATTTTATTGTAATTATATTAGAATAAAATATGGCCTACATCACTCCTGGCATTATTCACTACACAGGCAGACAGGCATGCAGACCGACAGACATACGGACAAAAGTCTCAAACATTGTTATACATGTCTAAATGGTATGCAAATAACCCCAGCAGTTATTTCAATATTACAGACAGATACTTCTATTTTATTCATATGTATAGATGAGATAACTATTTCACCATATAAGGGGCGAATGTAATATCCATTCAATGAGATATAGCAATAGACAGACAGCCGCTTACACGCATATGGCTACTTTAGTAAATCAGTAATTGTTGATAGAATTTTCCTCTGATTTATGCAGCAATAAACAGATAATCGCATTAATTCGTTTTCAATTTCCTTTAGTATTGTCCATGATAATTAACCTATTATGACAATATTAAGGGAACCGCATGTTGTGAAAATAATGTGACAGATAGCATATCAAAATTGGATTATTTACTTACGTTGAAAAATAATTAAATTGTTTAACTAGTAATGTTTGAATATTATTACTATAGAGATTATTTTATAAAGTGTCTTAAATGACTAGTGTACTTGCCTGCAATGTTGTCCATACCAGGCTTAACCACACAAATAGCTCCCGTGTAGTGGCAGTGTAACAGTATCCAATACCTCATCATGCCCCGTGGGTTTCGTAAGAGGAGGCATAGGGAAACAAACCAGGAGATGGGCAGCATTATCTCCCTAATAACAAGTAAAAAAAATAAAAATTGCGGTTGGCAACCCACCTATCAAGCGTGGCGATTATGGCAGATATCCAAGCTATGAGGCAATCTATGGGGAAGGCCAATGTTCAGTGGTGGACTTTGATAAGCTGCAAAGATGATGACGATGAAAACAAAGGTTGTAAGGTTTGCGGATTCAGAGTTAATACCGGTTCAATAGTAAAAAAAACACGGTTTTCAATTTTGTCATTAAAGTTATATTGAGTAGTAAAAATAATTACGAGTATGTTCAAATTGAAATAAGTAAAATTTATTTTACCTATAAGTATATTATTGAAATAGAATAAAATAAATGAAATATGACCAAAATCTAAGCCACAGAATAATACATAATAACCTCAAGAGACAAGCCGACATTGAATTAAAGTGATGAGATTATCAGTTCATTCGCAAGTCTATAGTCATTTTCAAACTTATGTTTCGACACGTGTTAATGTCAGAAGAAATTAATCAAAGTAATTATGAGAATTGAGAACGAGCGAGCCATTTGCGATAAGGTCACGTTTAAATACGAACAAAAAGTCTAAATAAAAATCTGTTTATTTTTAATCTCAAGTAAATCTTTTTATAATAACATAGATAATAAATCTGAACTGAAATAATGAATCTATACCTTTTTTCGTCGTATTCTTAAGATTTTAGTATTCAATTATATAATACGAAACAAGACATATTTTTGTATTAGAAGGATTTTGTAATAAATCTCAACGGAAATAATGAATCTAAACTTTTTTTGTCCTATTCTCAAAATTTTAGTACACAATTATATATAAGAAAAGAAGACATATTTTTATAAAAGAAAGGTAGCTACTTATAAGGATTTTAAGAGGCCCTATTTCTATTACAGTGATAGGAGATGACATCACATTATTCGCAGGATATAATATTGGGTTAAAGACATTTATTTCTCAAAAAGAACTTTCAGGGTTCACTTAAGCATAAAATTAAAACTATTATGTGTATACAATAAATAGTAGTTAGTGCCGATGTTTATTTAATACAAGTGTCAGCGATTTAAAATAATAAAGTCTGTATGATCCTGAATTCATAGTATTTGATTTTTAATTTACATTCCATACAAAAGATATACTTGATTCTTAGATGTGTATTTTTCACTTACTTCTATAAAGTGTGTCTTTGTCACAATATGTAAATTTTATTTATACGACGTATTACCTCTCCTAATGTATACACATTAAAAGCTCTATAGTAAACTTCATTTTTAAAGTATTTACACTCAAACGAAGTATGATACAACAGTAGATCTGCTTCTTTATGAACTGAATACACCAAATTATACTCTCTCCTTGTCCGAGACGTTCTTTACAACATGTAGTACGCCGTATTTTATACCAGTACCATCACAGTTATCCAAGCTCCTAAAAAAAAAATTTGGAACGGCAGAATGTATGTACAAAACTATATCCCCCTGTACGTCAAATGCAATGTCATTACGTTTTTTTGTGCCAGCCGTCACGGTGTGTTTTTATAAATTTTGTTATAAAAATCAAATATGTTGTGTAATATTAAATGTTTTGTATACAAAACCTACCACAACTGTATTTATTACATGCTTGCGAGGTAATGTTAGGTTATACTTTGGAAAAAGTAGATATTCAAAATGGAGCAAACTGATTAAAGGTAAACAAGAATCATCTTGTTTCGGAGGTACGTGTAAAAATCTACAAAAAAAAATCCCTTATTAATAAAGTCAGATTCACTGTGTATCGAAACACTTAATAACAAGTATGATTAATTATCAATGAAAATCCACTATTAAGCTTTAATAACATAACCTCGTCACTCGTAAAATATGAAATAATAAATAGGTATTTCTAACCAATAAATGTAGGTTGATATATATATATATATATATATATATATATATATATATATATATATAGATACGTTGAGAAATTGGAGTGATATATTTAATATGTTTTTTCTTACTTTTGTGTTGTATTCGTCTTTTGAGCATTAGTTTGGCAGTCGCCATTTATCATAGTCATTGGGCAAAATTGCGCACATGCAGGTGATTTTGGGACAGTATTGGGCAAATAGGAAAAGGAAAATACTCAGGCTGATACACTATCACCATCTTGTTGGACAAGATATTATGCAATACTGACATACAAAAATAAATACTAGGGGCTTTAAACTGCGGGAAAAAATATATTACATGAGTTATATGGATATGCTACAAATAGACCATTAGAACTATTACTTCGAATATATATGGGTTCATGTATATATAATAAAATAAGAAATAAAATGCCATCAACATCTTGGGATAGGATTTTCTGGTTTCTGGTAGAATTACTGAGGACTTAAAACTGTTGGAAAAAATATCTAGCATAAGTTATATAAAATGCTATATACAGACCATTAGAGCTATCACTTAGAGGATATACATGGTATAAATTACTCAGGCCATTAGAGCTATCACTTATGAGGATAGACATAGTTAACTATTCATACCTTAGAGCTATCACTTAAGAGGGCAGACAGGTTTTGAATTGATATATAAAGCGCTACCATTAGAGGAAAGACATTAAGAGGGGCTAGGCCTCGGAAGACATCACTGCAGGCTTTAAACCATTAGAGCTATCACTTAGAGGATAGACATGGTTAACTATTCAGACCTTAGAGTTATCACTTAGAGGGTAGACAGGTTTTGAATTGACATATAAAGCAATACCACTTGAAGGAAGACATTAAGAGGTGCTAGGACTCAGAAGAATTCACTGCAGGCTTTAAACCATTAGAGCTATCACCTAGAGGATAGAAATGGTTAACTATTCACACCTTAGAGCTATCACTTAGAGGATAGACATGGTTAACTATTCAGACCTTAGAGCTATCACTTAGAGGTTAGACAGGTTTTGAATTGACATACAAAGCGCTATCACTAGAAAGTAAAACATTGTGCTGTACTGGGATTTAGAATAAAAATAAATAATGGTATAATTTTTATTACAAAGGTGACTAATATTATGAGTACAACATAATGAAAAAGTAGTTACAAAATTACAGATGTAAAAATATCAGAAAGTCTCAGGGGCAAGGGGGTTCGTCAAAAAGAAGTCCAAAAATTGTCAACATAAGAGAACCCCCACATGATCGCTGGACATCAAGATAGCAAATTATATTCCAACATACCAAACATCTAAAAGGGGCAGCAGGTCCCGAAATTATATACCCTGAGATTGCAACTAAACTTTTCATTATTTTATCAGAAGATTCTGATTTGGGAAAGAAATAAGTGCTATTAATAAACTTAACTTATGGGTTTATTACGGTTATGTAAAACTTTGAGGACCCTTAAAAATTGGCAGAACAAGTAAGAAATAATAACTGAGTTCTGGGACGAAACTACCCTGTTGCTCAAGGTGAGAGTCAGTTTACTAGTTCTTAAAATTGTAATTCCCAAACAAATTATGAGATTTATAGATACATGTTAAAATTTAAAGACAGTATATTATTAAATATTATTATGTAGATACTTTTAAAAAAGTTACGTAATATTCATCCACCTTCTGTGTCGAAGGGGGGGAGGCCTATGTTCCGCAGTGGACTTATAGGCTGCAATGGATGGATGGAAAATATGACATGGAAGTAAGAAAAGATGTGATATGAGAACCGTTTTACCTTGATATTGAATATCAAGAGGTTACAGGTTTAAATAGTCTTAAAAGATTATACATTTTAATCTGTTTAGAAAAATCTGAAAGATTGAATATAAGCTATTATTTTAATTATATCCTCTTGGGATTTACTTGGCTCCATACGGAGCTTATGAAACCAATTTTGGCATGTCTGCAAAACAAAAATAATATTGTCCACCATCAAATGGAATTACAATGATTGCCTTAAATTATTAAAAGAATAAAAAAAAGACAACAGTTAGCCTGTATATTTTTCATGACCTTAGTTTTAATGTAAATTTTAAGAAATTAACAAACTATAATTAAAAAACTCGGTAACAGAAAGTAAACAGCGAATTATTATTATTGATGTAATAAAACTATTTAAAAAGAAAGTCAAGTCAAAGTTGAAATCAAAAATTAGCCTATGGAGCAATTTTCTATTGTTAGGCACCTTCTAGCCATACTATGATTATTGAATTAAATTTAAACAAAGACACATTGTTGCATCCGAGCTGTATTAGGTAGCTTAGTATAACCTAAGTTACAAGAAAGAAAGCAGTGTTTAGCATCATTAGGTTTTAAATATAGTAATGAGGTGCAAAATGCATCAATGGCTTACAGCGGTACATAAAATATCTTTTTGGGAAAATATAAAACTTACAAAATTCACTACTTAAAACAAATTGTACATTGAACAATTAAAAAGAAATTTCAAAATGATTATAGTAAACAATTTTACTATTATAAGGTATTTAAAGGTTATGACAAGTTAAAATATAAGTTATATGTTAAGTACATAGTAAAAATGGTTCAGTTATTTTATGTAGGGTTTCATACCTACCAGGTTATTATTACCTTCATATAGTAAAATAACTATGGTAAACATACATACAATAGAGTTATGTCTGACAGATGCATAAAATAGATTACCAAAAGATGTTAGCAACAAATAAATTTGCTGTAAAAGTAAATTATGGATAAATACTTATACACAATACAATATAAGGTTAATAATGTTGTGTTTTTAACTATTATGTACATAATAATGTATATGGAAGGTAATATATTATATTCAGTTGCAAATTTCTGATCTTAGATGGTAGTGAATAATATTGCAAATAATAAAATTATTAAAAAGCATAAAGTTTTTTGATATAAAAACGGACACTTCTCAACTGGGTGGAAAGAAGCCATTGGAACTGAGACAATTTTTTGGGTTTTAGTCCTTCATTTTGAGGAAATTACATATATTATTATTGAATATGATTGGATATGATTTATATTATTATTGGATATGAAAGTAGTATATGCTTATAATTTTGAAAATTGTAGAACACTCAAAACCTTTAAAACAAAACAATAATATAGATATTCTGAATTATACTTACTACAAATAAGTAATACTTATGGTGTACAATTTTACTCAGAGTTGATAAAACCACTGCTTTATACATTGACAAGATAGAGGTTAGGTTAGGAGATAGGGTTCTCTTTCATTAATTATTGAGGATTCAATTCTATCAATTAAATGAAAAATATTGGAAATTATATATCGATCTGAAATTGAGCCAAGTAAACAAAGAATAGTCATAAGAAGAGTCTTTCAAGTGTATTCACAAGTGTGACAAGATCATAAAACGGTGTCAAAACTAAAAATTGATCAATTTGTACCGAGAAATAATAATACTATTATTACACAGAACAATCGTTTCTGCAGGTATGACCCAGAAACCATGGCAGTTATATTAGATTGGGGGTGATTCTTCTATGCATTTCCACTAGTTGCTATGCTGTTAATATGCTGTCAAAAAATTAAGTTTATAGAACCATAGGTTTTTTGGTTATCCACATGGGGGGGTGAATGTGAATCAAGTGCAAAGGCATGTTAAATAAAAGATTCGAATTATTCATTTTGAATAAAATAACAAATTATTAACACCACTTTACAGAGAATTATACACTACTATTTCACATGTTACTATCACCTCATAGGCATCTCACACATATCATAAGTACTATTAGTGAAGCATTTTGTAAAAGTATGGCACTCCCAAATTCATACTTATACTTAGTAAACTCTCCTTTGTCAAATACTATAGTACCAATTTTGCAGTAAGTGTAATGAAATTCCTTACTGGGCTTTTGTGATTTTTTACTTTGGATTTTGTTATAAACATAGACTTAATAAGTTAGTTTTATATTATTAACATCAAAATGTTGCAATAAAGATTTGAGATTACAAAAATTTACAAAACTAGTAACAAGCTTAGCTGTGATGAGTCACAGGTCATGAAATTTATTAAATATTGTCCTTCATAAATATTACATTTATTCCAAGTGGAGTTCAGAGGTATAGTTAAGATATAAGGTAGAATTTCACTTCAACAGAGATTGCATGGGAAAATATAAATGAGAGAAGCTTAAGCCTTTCCTGTGAATAATTAATAGAAAGCATAACACAAGATATTGATAAATTTAACATTAACTCACAAAAACCCATTTAGAATAGAAAAGCATTTCTCAAGTTATAAGATGTTAAATTAAAATTTACTTAAATGAAACGGGAACAGATATTCCAGATTATTGTGTTTTTTCACAATTATATTTCTTCTACGGGCCACTTCTGCTGCAATTAAGGTGGCCTTACGTGTATATGGAATTGTTATAAAATAAAGATAATTTATTTTATGTTATTAAATCAAATATGTAATATACATATAATACCTTCAAATTTTTTTTAATATAAAATAAGGAATATTGCAAATTTTTCCATTCATTGGTATTATAACTATATATATTATATAATATATTATAAGAACGTCTCGGACAAGGAGAGAGTATAATTAAATGGTTAAACGAACTTACCTTAAGTGAAGTTCAACCATAATTATACGAAGCTCCTTGTCCGAGACGGTACTCCCAGCCCAACCCTCCCTGGGTTAGGGTTGCTCATCTAATCCCTTGCTTGAAACATAATGACATTGCATTTGACGTACAGGGGGATATAGTGTTGTACATACATTCTGCCGTTCCAAAAATTTTTTTTTAGGAGCTTGGGTAACTGTGATGGTACTGGTATAAAATACGGCGTACTACATGTTGTAAAGAACGTCTCGGACAAGGAGCTTCTTCGTATAATTATGGTTGAACTTCACTTAAGGTAAGTTCGTTTAACCATTTAATTAGTTTGCCAACGAGTATTAAATTCACACTAGTAATGATACTTTTTTTTATAGGTAAGTGTCGACCGACGCCCATGAACAACTGCAACACCAGGGGAATCGCAGGTTCGATGCCGGCCTTTAAAAACTTTCCATCGACACTGGGAATTTTCGCCAACAGTCGTCTATATCTTGTCAATCGCGAGGTGTCGCGCGTTTTGTTGACAGCTCAAATTAAAGCAATCAACCAATTTTGTACTCATAGCAAAACAGATGTATCCAAATTATATTTACAATTTTTGAAGTTCTTTTATAGCCTATGTACACCAATTAACTTTTGATAAACATTAAAAAGTAAAAAAGTAAAGCTATAGCTTATATACGTCCTACAGCTGGGCAAAGATATCCTCTTTTTTCTGAGAGGGTCTCAAAGTAAAGGAATATCAACCGCGCTCCCCAATTAAAATCCCCGAAATATATTTTTTATATTTTTCAGATACGCAGGTTTCCTCACGATATTTTCCTTCACCGCCGAGCACGTGTTAAATTATTAGTGCTTATAATTGTAATTACGATTTCATTGGTGCCAGCGGTGATCGAACCCAGGTTGCTCGAGTTCGCTGCTATGAAATTTACAGCGATCGCTTAGCCCCTAAAATACTACGGCTCAACAATTTATGCACATTTACCTATACATTTTGAAGAATTTTCTTTTAATTTAGAAAGTTACTTTCTAAAATGCATGCTTTATTATTTTTGTTTAATATTCTGAAGAGCATTTGTAGGTAAGCACCTCACTAATCTATCTTCCTGGCAGATTAGCGCTGCTCTTGTTGTATGTTACTGACACAGGAACAGCATTTTGGCAACAGATTAAAGCCCAATATATATTATAGTGGTTTGCATATCAAATGCAGTATAAACGATCATATATATTTATATGTACATTATACAATTCATTTTACATGACATTCATTTATCTATATATGAAACTTTATAGTTTAACTGACGTATGGTGGGGGTGTAAAAGAACTACTGATTTCCCCGTAGCAGCCGTAAGAGGTGACAGAGCGGTGGCTGTCGTAAAATAGTCAAAATAATAAAAGAAAACCTCAGTTGACAACCTGCCTAGTATGGTATCTTTGTGAAATAGAGGTATTTTTGATACAATGTACGATGTCTGTATTTCTAGACTAACAGAAACAGAAACAAAAATGATTTCTTATATTTACGTGAACACTACACATTGAATGAAATTACTTTTATGGATTTTATCGCGTTTAATTGTACTTATTTTTAATTCCCGATGTTTCGGGTGCTTTCCAGCACCCATGGTCACAGGGGACTGAAGTGATTGACGTACCGATGTCAGAGTTAAGAGCGCGTACCATCCCAAATTGCCAATCGTAGATCGGATTTTTAGATAGCTAATTCAAGTACAAAGTAACAAAAATATTAATATATGGATATTACATCGTAATTACGAGGTACGTCATTGGTTAAAATCATAATAAAACAAAATTTTAACGATAGAAAAAAATCACAAAGATACCTCTTATTTTCATAGTGAACTGATTTGTTCTGATCGTGGTGCGTATTATCAAGCAAAAAATTTAATAAGTGACATCACTTAATTTATTACAGTTTTCGAGTTATTGAATAAAATGCATTTGGCGCTTACTATATGTTTATTAAATTAATAATAATTTGTACCCCAAACGAAAGGTTTACAATTTTGGAAAAATTATAAACATATATCAATATTACTTAATATGATTAATTATATTAAACTACACATGCGCAACAAAATATAAAGAGCGTGAGAGAGATGTATATTATAGTAATACCTACATCTCTCTTTCTCTCTCTCTATCTAGCCAGCTCACATACAGTTTTTGCCTGTACAAGGGTATACCGACATCTGACATCTAAAAAATTAAGTTTCTTTGATGTCGCAAAGGCGTTTGACAAGGTCTGGCACGACGGCTTGCTTTACAAGCTGTGTTTTTTGTATATCAATGCTTATAGAGTATAGTTTTCACGTGACCAAATTGGAATTTCATGGCACTTACGCGTTTCGTTCAATCTTGATTTTACAACGCAGAAATGACAGCCTTGGTACGTTCAAAATGTATTAATAGTTAAATAAATAAAAAAATAAAGTAGAAAATTAAAAGTGTTCACAACGGCAAGGATATCTATCCATATATGAACACAATACACCACCTATGAAAGTCCTACCGCTGAACATAGGCCTTCCCCATAGATTGTATTCGGGGAATTTTACCACAGTTGCCACGCTTGGCAGGCCGTGGTTAGAATATCTAACGCATACTTGTTGTCTTTGTTGAAGTACTTATATCGAATAGTTGCGCGTGCAATATACTTGATGATTTCGTAACTCACGGTACCTTATAATCAGCCTAACGGTAAGTGTGTGTCAACCACGTTGAAGCGCGCGGGTTCGAATCTCGCAAAGGTGTAACTTATTTTTATTTTTTATTTTTGTTTTGTATATTTTATGGTGCCTTGCCTTGCGTACTTTTTAACCATTAAATTCTGACGTGGTTTAGCCAGGTCAGATGGTGACGTGACGTAACTCAGACGGCTACAGAAATAATTAATAAATAGTATGATTATGTACTTATAATCACATTATTTATTTAATATATGATTGTATAAGAAAGCAACAAAATATTCATATAAAATCAACATTTATTTAGTACAAGTTAGGCAACATCTATTTGGCACTCTTAGAGACATATTTGTTATAATAAAATATTTTTTGGCAAATTTGTTCTATTGAAATATCAGTCATTATTATAATATTAATGAAGTAATTAGAATTATCTCATCAATCGTAAATATTTTAAAATAAATCACTTATTTTGTACGCATTCGATGCATACAGGCTTGCTACACTCGACGCAACTGTACTTTGTACGTCCTTTGAGTCTTGATTGGCCGATTTTGCACGTTTTTCTCACTGCTTCTGTATCTGCAGGGGCAGCTATCAATAATTTTTGTGTCAAATAGCTCAAGCCAAATAGTTTCTGAGTCAGTGGAGGTTTTGGGCTGAGATCAAGGTATATCAACAATGTTGTGACTTGCTGTAAGACTCGATTTGTTTACAGGTTCCTCAGCTTACCACATGAAACCATTTTTACCGTAAAAATACTTTTGGTTCCCAGATAAAACAAAAGGACTTATAGTTTCAGATCTTGAAGTTTGGTCGACATCAACAAGAGACCCGGTCGGTTTGTTTTGTTGCTGACTCTTATTTTCCTTATCTTGTTCATCGTCCGACTGCTCTGATTCCGTTTCGTGGTCGCTTTGCAAGAAAAAGTCTAGGTCTGCCTGTTCATCGTCAATGTCGATAAAATCACCTTCTAATTCTGTTTCTAACCAAGTTTCTCGGGTATTTTCGAAGTCCTCACTGTTACTGGCCATCACCCATATTCTTTTGCGACTATTTTTAGTATAGGTCACTAATAATGACCCGACGATTAATGACCTTACGTCTCAGAGACACTGCCAAGCTCCACAGCCGAACGTGTTGCTGCGCCGCTTCCGAGCGCTCGACTAACTAATCAACGCAGCTAGCGGAAAGGGCTCGGGGGTTAGTGAGACACCCACGTCATTACTTAAAGGTAAATCGTGAGGTCAAATATTTGGTCGAAAATGTTTAATTACCGATTTTTTTTACAGAAAATGATTGCTTACAGCTTAATTATATACTATCAAAATTATTAAATACTTTTATGAATGATTAAAATAAAAAAATAAAAAGTTATATTATATTAAAATAATAATATAATATTTTATATGTACATAACTGGTTTCTAGGAAACGGGTCCTACGTACAATTTGGGTTAAATTTGGTACTTAGATAATGCTTTACTTTACCTACAAATTTACGTGTAAACACATTTATTCAGAAAATAATTATTTTTTCTAATACCGAGTAATGTTCGGTCACCTAGGAACTTATAATATTATACACACATCATACAGCTTGCAAAGATGATTAGAAGAATAAATAATGAAATATAATGTTTTGCTGTCGCTATCACGCTGTGCTTGACCGCACATTGACCCCGAGCGAGTTATGGTTGTAGTTCCGCCATCCGCCGTGCTACAGCGCCACGGTCTCCGTGCGGGACGCGAGGGTGAAATCGCAAAATTTTCTGGCTCAATACCCATTCTTAAACCTTCAGCTTTTTAATTATTACTTTTGGTCCGATCTACGCAGAATTAACTTACTATATTGAAGACTTGCAGTAGTCTGCTTGGGTTTAGTTTTAATTTTATTAATTACCGCAACCCGAGCAGGTGGTAGTACCCAGCCCTCCTTCTTTTTTCAAATTAGGATGTTTTTTTTTTAATTTCAATAGCCTCACGTATCATCCTTGGCAGGAATCGATGTTCTTTCGCGAGAATTTGTGGTCTATAAAATCTACCACAAAATGCAGACTTCCCAGAGCGTTGGTGTTTCACGTCAGTTATATGTTCTTTATCGCGGGTTTTTACACATCGTTTTGTTTGGCCTATATATGGGAGACCACATTCACAATCAAGCTTGTACACACCTGCATCTTTTAGGGGGATATTAAAATTGACGGGTGGTATGAACTGACTAATCTTCTTCGGTGGCTTGAAGAATGTTCTAATAGAAGCTCGCTTCAAGATGTCTGAGTGATGATGAAGATGAATGATTGTCTGTGAAACCTCTAACATATGGTAGTACAGCAGGTACACGCTCGACTGTGGCCGGCTTTACTCAGTCACTGTGACGTAGATGCGGGACAACGCGTGATCTATAACCTGTCAAAACAAACTCTGGACGACGCGACAGTATAATTATTATCGAAAGATATGAATTTCGCAATAACACCGCGAAGAATCCCGTATGAAGACATTATCTGTAGTGTTGAGGATTATCTGTATCAAAATAATATTGGTAATGAAGATTTAGAGCCCATATATTAAGACATTTCGTCTATGTTACGACGAAATTCAGCGCCGAAATCGAATCTTCCCAAAGATGAATTTAAAGTGTTGAAAAACTAACGCAACAGACCAGACCTCACGATTCTCCGCGCAGGTAAAGGTAATGCTATGGTTATAATCGAATTACAATTTTAAGATACATCAATTTTTGTCGGATGAAAGTACATACAGAAAGGTCAAAACAGACCCCACAACTAATACGCTTAAAACAACTACCGGTCTAATTAAGAAATACTCCGAGAAATTGAATCTAGACGTTAATTCGATAATACCTGCGTGTGTCAAACCACCAAAGTTGTTTGGGTTACCAAAAATACACAGACCGAACGCTCCATTACGTCCAATAGTCAGTCAGATCGATTCGCCAACTTACAATTAACGGAATCAGATCAGGATGTTGCAATGGTTTTGAGAAGTATTTTACGGATATTCCGATCTTAACCGCTATGTCACTGAATTCTTCTCCTGCCGTCGCCGAATCATTGCTTAAACAAAATGTAAATGCGTGTACAAAGAATTTTACATTTCATAAAATATCATCAAAAGATATTGTAAAATATTTTAAAACTATTGATGTTAAGAAAACTGCGGATCTGTGGGGCATTTCCGTTAAAGTTATTGCGTCTATAATCGATATAATCGCGCCTCAACTAGCTATTATTTTAATACTAGTATCGAATATGGTGTGTTTCTGATTTGATGAAGCATAGTAAAGTAATACCTTTATTTAAATCTGGTAGTACATTAGACCCCGCCAATTTTAGACCCATTTCTGTACTGCCAACACTAAGCAAAATTTTGAATAAATTATTCTTGATCAAATTTTTTTTTTAATGTTAATAATTTACTTCATAAAAATCAATTCGGTTTCACAAGGGGTCGCTCTTCAACTGATGCTGGTGTTGAGCTGATTAAATATATTTTCAATGCATGGGAGAATACACAGGATGCTTTGGGTATATTCTGTGACCTATCCAAAGCCTTCGATTGTGTTCACCATGAAACATTAATCAGAAACTACAACACTACGGTGTAAGTAATGCTCTTAAATTAATTGTTTCATATTTAAGTAACAGAACTCAAAAGTTGTCATTAATAGTATGAGCTCTTCCGGGTCGATAGTACAAATGGGCGTGCCTCAAGGCTCAATTCTCGGCCCCTTTCTGTTTCTTGTATATATTAATGACTTACCTTACATAGTAGGGGATAACCATAATATAGTATTATTTGCTGATGACACTTCATTAATTTTCAAATTAAAACGACAATTATTAAAATATGATGAAGTAAATAATGCTATATCTAAATTAGTAAATTGGTTTAATGTTAATAACTTGCATTTAAATAGCACTAAAACGAAATGTATGAAGTTCATGACTCCAAATGTCAGACAATTAAATACTAATGTAATTTTAAATGGGAGGAACTGAGTCTTGTCGATACCACTATTTTTCTTGAATAACACTAGACGCGAAGCTCAATGGAGCCCCATATATCAAAGTTAGCAAGCAGACTTAGTTCTGCAGCACATGCTGTAAAAGATTAGAAATCTTACCAGTGTGGAAACAGCTAGACTTGTTTACTTTAGCTATTTCATAGCATAATGTCGTATGGTATTTTGCTATGGGGACACGCAACTGACACTGAAATTATATTTGTTTTACAGAAGAGGGCCATAAGAGCAATCTATGATTTAAAACCTAAAGAGTCGCTCAGACAAAAAATTAAGGAAATTAATATATTAACTTTAGCCTCTCAATACATTCATGAAAATGTAATGTACGTACACAAAAATAAAAGTAGTTATACAAAAATAAGTGATATTCATTCTGTAAATACTAGGAACAAACACAAGCTAGTAGTACCAGTTACTGACTCCACCGAGTCAGTAATTCATTCTTAGGGCGATGTATACGCTTTACAACAAAATCCCAGAAAATATACAAAATTCGACCTGCTCAAAATTCAAAACTTTATTAAACATAGTTTGTATAAAAAGGTTATTATAATGTTAAGGAATTTATGGATGATAATAACCCTGGGAATGAGTGTTCGCTGCCAGGCTGTTTCTAATTTGTTTTGTGTGGTTAATTGTGTAATATACATGATTGTAAGCTGTTATTTAAAAAAAGTCCCGCTGGGTTTCTTGCTGGTTCTTCCCAGGACAGAGGTTTTTTTCGAACCAGTGGTAATTAGACAAAGAGTGACTTTCAATAAGTATTATTTATAATCTATATTGAATAAAAAGTTTCTGTTTCTGTTTCTGTTACAGATTGACTCAACGCTTAGCAAAAATACTATTATCACTCAGAGGACACACAAGACCACACTAAGGATTCATACCATTTTGTCAGTGAGATAAAAGACCTACGTCTTACTGATAATGAAAACATGGTCAGTGTTGATGTTCAGTCTCTATTTACATGCCTACCTGTTGAGGACTGCATCTCAATTGTAACTAGGAAAATAGAGGAAAACAACATGCCAGCAGAATATGCAGTATTACTCAGACATTGCCTTACATCTGGCTATCTATTATGGAAGGAAGAGTTCTACAAGCAAGTAGATGGTGTTGCGATGGGCTCACCTGTATCTCCCATTGTCGCGGATACATACATGGAGGACTTTGAGGAGAAAGCCCTCCTTACTGCATCTGTAACTCCAAGGTTCTACAAGCGGTACGCAGACGATACTTTCACAATTTTACCATCAGACAAAGTAAATGCATTTTCAGAACATCTTAATTCCTTAGCCTTCCTAGATGTGTTAGTCATCCGAAATTCTAACAACATCGTCACACTGTGTTTAGAAAAAAGTTCATACAAACCGATATTTAAACGGTGAATCTCACCATCATCCTTCACAGTTAGCTACCGTGGGCAAATCTTTGTTACAGAGAGCACGAGGGATCTGTAACAGCAAATACCTGACCGCCTAGCTTCAGCATGTCAAGCAGGTTCTACACGACAATAAGCTTCGGGTCCCGCGCCTACGTCATAGTGACCGAGTGAAACCGGCCACAGTCGAGCGTGTGCCTTCTGTATTACCATATGTCAGAGGTGTCACAGAGAATTATTCATATTCATCATCAATCAGACATCTTGAAGCGAGCTTCTATTAGAACATTCTTCAAGCCACCGAAGAAGATTAGTCAGTTTTACCATCCGTCAAGTGCAATATTCCTCTACAAGATGCAGGAGTGTCAACCTTGATCGTAATTACCACTGGTTTGGAAAAAAAGTCTTTGTCCTGGGAAGAACCAGCAAGAAACACAGCGGGACATTAAAAAAAATAACAGCTATATGTTATATTGATTGTTAACATATATATATATATATATATATATATATATATATATATATATATGTTAACAATACAAAACAAATTAGTAATAGCTTGGTAGTGATCACCTCATTCCCAGGGGTTATTATCATCCACGAATTCCTTAATATTATAATAACCCTAAGGGCCTCTCTATACCTTGGCCGAGAACAGACTAAAAGGCAGAAAACGTATATGTGGGCACATATATTGTGTTTGCTTAACTTTTCAGCCAGTAGCGGTATTTTTTACCACTTAGAGATCACTTTGATATACTCCATCCGCTAAAACACATATTTATAGATTATTCTTAAAATCGTTAAATTCGACATTTTAATTAATTCCGGTCACAGAGATAACTAAAATTTTATGTCTGCTTACGCAACATTAACTTTAACACTGCATCTGAACATTTAATTCGTGCTTCGAATAGGTTAATAATGTTCCTGAGAGTATAATGCTACCCAAACTTAATAATGAAAGAAAAATATTTATTGCCCCTTTATGCAGGCCACGGAAAAATCTCATTATTATATAATTTTAAGAAGAAAGTTTCTTCTAAACAGCCACCTCTTCTTGCCATTACAGCCTGTCAAAGTCTACTGCTGAACATATGCCTTTTTGATTAAGGTGGCCCAGTAGATTAGAATTTAGTTGCTGCTCTCAGGGGCACCGGTTTTTTTGGTTGTTTTTTGGTTTCGGTTGGGCAAGTATTTGTATAGCCTACAAACTAGTTCTAGGTCTGGATATTTGTCCTTGTTCAATTTATATGTCTAAACTCCCTCCACGTAGAAGAAAATCTTAATGTAGTGGTAATTTATTTAAAAAAGAAAACGAAGAAAGGCAACAAAAACTGTAAAGAAATAAATATTTGTTGTTCAACTAGCTGTTACCCGCGGCTTCGCGCGCATGGTCACTGGGATCCATTGCTTTTGAATTGAAAGAAAACTGAGTTTTATAGATTTGTTAGAGATGCAGCCATTAAAAGGAAACTGAGCAAAATTGATTCGTCAACCTATTTAAATGTTTTGAAACGCAGGGTATAGGAAAGCATGAAAATAGCCTGTTTATTCCAAATGGAAATGGAATATTTTTTAAATTAAAGGAAACTGAGCATAATTATCCGTCAGGGATGCAGACTTTTGAAAAGAAACTGAGCTAAATTGATTCGTCAGAGATGCAGTTTTCTGAATTGAAAGGAAACTGAGCCAAATAAAAGATCTGTCAGAGATGCAGCCTTTTGAGTTGAAAGGAAACTGAGCTTAATAGGTCCGTCAGAGGTGCAGCATTTGGAATTGAAAAGAAACTGAGCTAAATAGGAAATTTTGAATTGAAAGGGAAGATCTGTGGGAATTCTGATTAAATGATTGTGGGAATTTTGGAAAAAAAACTAACTGAACACTATTTTAAGACGCTACTGTACACAATGTTATATGTTTTCCATTCGGGAAAAGAATGTGGAGATTCTGGGCATTTGACACGCGAACATGCTACATACAGCTGACCATGAGAGAAGCACGGTTTTCTAAGTTGACCCCGCTACCTGTAACGTTTGCCTTGCGCTTTATTAATTGTCATTGCAAAACTGACGTAATAGGAACTGCAACCTTTGAATTGAAAAGGAAGATCTGTAGGAATTATAGGGATCCGTGGTATAATAACATTTTCACATTTTCCTACGCCTGTCAAAATTGTAGCACCGATTATGTTCCGTCCAAGATGTGTCACACGCAGCCTTGTCCCGTTACATAACCGAGGAGCATCTAAATTTCGCATTAGCATGACTGGGACGCCTAATTTTAATTGAAGCTTATGTGAGGCACACCTGACAACTCTAGAGAATTTAGAAACTCTACAGGATATGAAATGCTCTGTTCTGTGTCCATAAATGTGTCTACTGACAAATACTCTGTTATTTCTCCTGCTACTTCCCTTAATATATCTGAATTTATTTTGTTAACGCTCTCATTTTTGGTGCAAGAATCGCCCTTTCACATAACCATTTGTCTTCATGCATGTTGTTCGTTAAATCTGAATAAACGCTCGCAATTAATTCGGAATGACTCTGTACTAAATTACAAAAATCTCTTGTCAATTTAACGCAGCCTCAGCATCCGTTTTCAACCATCGCCAATTTTAATAGTGTGTAAACTAAAACTAAATTTTGTCACCTTGTTCCATAAAATAGACGGCTTGAGGCGTGCTTTAATTTCATCTGCAGGTGTGCCCTTTTGAATGACAGGTAAAGTTTGGCGAAAGTCACCAGCCAGTAAAACCACCATTCCTCCCATTACATCGGTATTGTTGCGCAAATCCTGGAGCGTTCGATTTAGTGCTTCTACAGCTTTTTATGCGACATTGTACTTTCGTCCCACACTAAAAGTTTGCATTGTCGTAGCATTATACCTCGTGCACTATTTTTGCTAAAGTTGCAGATCAGCGATTCTTCCTGGGCTAGATTTAGAGGAGTTTTAAAACAAAATGTGCAGTGCGGCCCCGCTTAGCAGCGTGGCGGCTATACCGGAGGAAGCTACAGCCACAGCAATGTTTTTATCTTTCCTACTTGCGCTAATAATAAATTTAACAAAATGTCTTCCCAGTTCCTCCAGGGCATCTAAAAGAAAAGTGCACCATTTCCAGATTCAATTTGTCCTAATACTTTGTCAAAACTCGTTTTTGTTCGGGAAGCAAGCGGGGTACAAATTCGGCTAATTGCTGCAAAGCTGGTATATCGTAGTTTGTTTCACGTATAATTTCATCACTTAGTTCATTTTCGGTTGTTCGCTGAGGGCTTATCATTCCAAAGTCGCTTAATTTTTGCCTACCATTGCCATTACTTTATCTTCAATTTTTCCAAGTGCTTCATTATAAATGTGTTCATTGTATGTCATGTTCGCGTGGGTCTGCTGTAGCCTTCGCAAAATATCCATCGCCATGTACTCTTTATATTTGTCCCACAATTTATGTGCATTAGATAGCCCGCAAGATGATATGAGAGTTGCATAAAGATCCCTAATTTTGGCTGAAACTGGCACTGCACAGCTTCCTCCATGGTTTCATCCCAGTGATTATCGTTTTCTAAAAGATGCAGAGCTTTACATGCTTCTCTATAAGTTGCGCATTCCTGACCGTTGACAGTTTTAAGGTCTTTATATCCTGTAGGACCCCGAACATGGTGCAGCAGCAATCGTAAACAGAAACATTCAAAATTAGTTACATGGACGGTATACACGACCAAGGGCATCTGATGACTTTACACCGGGCCAATTTGCAACAGGCGCGCCTTGAATACGGCGTTTCCACCTTCCTAGATGTGTTCCAAGTATAATAGCGGGGACTTCAGAATATAACAGCATTTTTGCAAAGGGTCGGTTTGACAAAGTTGAAAGAAGGCTGTTAGTGTAGTTTTGGCGGTGATGCAATTCTTTCTTGGAAATTTCTTTCGTTGAAATATACACGCTCTCCATTTTCTAAGTGCACAGCAAGGTGAGTAACTGTTGGGTGCCTTTCGTGTAAAGGAAGCCAAGGAGATGCCACGCTGCCTCGTTACTGCTGACATAACGCCCTGCTTGAAAGGTCTGTACTTCATTAACTAAAATGTACTTTTAATCTAAATACTCTAGCAACTAAATCGTGTCTGTCAGTACTTTTTGGCCCGCATTAGCTCCTCGGTTATTTCTTTCCATGTGGGATTGCAAGTAAAAGTAACAAAAGATCAGGTCTTCCGTAAGTTCGTACATAGGCGAATGCGTCTTGTGTGTACTCATGTAGGTAGCGGGACTGTTAACGAATGATGAGGCAGAATTACCATTTTACCTAAATCTCTGGGGTTTACATTGGCGTCGCTAGAAACTGCATCTTGTAAATGTATATAATTCTCAACGCGCAGCTTTTTGATTTAAAGATATATAACGGAGACGTTCACTTTCTAGCTTTACATACATGTCTACCAAAAATTGATGAAATAATTGTCTACACCGGGCTTAGAGGTTAAAATCATTTCTCGCAACATCATATGATACGCATAAAATCCATACATGATACTTTTTGTTCGGGTAGGCTCCTTTGTGACCGGGTTAATGAGTGGAATTTGAAAATGATAACCCTCTTGTGCTCTGCAATAAATCAATGGGTATTGCAGAGCGTCATAAACTTGTGTGTATCGGCTACCCATTGCAACGTATCATCACGTGCTCGCAAGACAATGTCTCGTGAAGAAAATTGATCACCACTAATTACGGCTGCTATTTCGTTTATCAAAGGTGCATTGTAGCGCCTTTCATGCTCTCCTCGAGGGTCCGATCTGCGTGAATGACGACTTTATAATCCTCTTCAGGTAGGTTTTCTAAAGCAGTTTTAAATGTTTTGACTAAAATGTTGCGTTCATGCAAGAATCTTTGAATTTTGAACACTGTGTCTCAATGATAAATTTGCCCTTGCACCGTAATTGTAGGTGAAAATCCCGGCATTATTATTTCCCGGTTAACTCGAAGGACGTCATTTGAAAGCATGAGTTATATTTCCGGATCCTGTTTAAAAGCGCCGTTACTCATTACGCATCATAAAAGAGAGTTTTCAAAGGTTCTTCTGGTTCCCCAAGTAACGGAAGAGACACTTTGCCATTGAACAGCACATGCCTGCGGTCTCATCTTTCCATTTTAAAGCGCTGCAAAATCGACACGCCTTGTCCATCAGTCCGATAACAACTAACCTGTGATTTTATAATCAATCAACGGATCATAATTGAATGCTGCGTCATTAAAACCGACCAATTGTTTCTTTGAAAATTTTGTCGACGTTCAGCTTGGAGCTGTGCATTTGCATCTCTTCGCGCCTGTGTCTGTTCTGGTGTTTCAGATGCCCTTATAGTAGATTGACGTTCAGCTTGCTCAATGAGTCTGTGTTGAGTTTCATCAGGTGTTTCGCGTATCTTAAAGCGGCCTGACGTTCCGCTTGTTCGGATAGCCTTTGCTGACCTTGAGCAGGTGTTTCAGTAGCTCTTAAAGTAGATTGACGCTCTGCCTATTCAAGACGCCTTTGCTGACTTTGATCATGTGTTTCAGTAGCTCTTAGTAGCTTGAAGCTCTGCCTGTTCAAGACGCCTTTGCTGACTTTGAGCAGGTGTTTCAGTAGCTCTTAAAGTAGCTTGACGCTCTGCCTGTTCAAGACGCCTTCGCTGACTTTGAGAAGGTGTTTCAGAAGCTCTTAAAGTAGCTTGACGCTCTGCCTGTTCAAGACGCCTTTCCTGTCTTTGAGAAGGTGTTTCGGAAGCTCTTAAAGCAGCCTTTATTACGTGGTAGAGCCATGCTGCAGCTATATTAGTAGTATAGTTGTAGTACGAATGGGTCGGCTCGACCGGGGAAGGACCACGCTCTCACAGAATACCAGCGTAAAATAGCAGCTTAACACTGCTGTGTTTCGTATGGTGAGTGTAGAGAACCGGAGACCCTTTTTACTGGAAAAGAGGCATTCCATCTTAGTCCTCACGGGTGACAACGCATCTGCATTTTGATTCTTTATTGAAGATAGATGTAGATGTCTATGGGTCACAGCAACCACTTACCATCAGGTGGACTGTGTGCTCGTTTGTCACCTATTCTATAAAAAAAAAAAAAAAAGCCTGACGCTCTGTCTGTTCAAAACGCTTTTCTGACGTTGAAAAGGTGTCTCAGATGCTCTAAAGCAGCCTGACGCTCTGCTTGTTCTTGCCTTCTCAGTTCAGCATCTTCTAAAGATTCTAGCGATCGAGCTAATCTTTTCGCTTGTCTTTGAGAAGATACTCTTGAAAGGCTGGACTTACATTTGCGAGGCATTATGAAGTAAGAAAAAACCTATTTATAAAAAACGTTAAAATACCTAAAAGGAATTAAATTTCCTTTTAAATATTTTTAAAAGCAAATCCAAAATATCTAAAAGGAATAAATATTCCTTTAAATATTTTTTAAAATCAAAACAACAAAACCAATTCAATACACAACACGAATCCGAAAACGATAGCCAAAAAAAATCGAATCAACTTAAACCAAATCACAAAACAAATCGCAGAAAACCGAAATCGAAAGCAGTAGTCAATATAAATATAACAAACGAAAAAAGAAGTATATAGGTACCGTATACACTATCTATACTATTAATATTCCTTTGAAATATTGTTAAACAACCTAAAACAACGAAAACCAATTCACGATTCTAAATAAACAAAATCCAAAATCAAAGCCAGAGTCTAAATATGTATAAAGGAATACCAACAAATCAACAAAACCGATCCAAGAAAATACACAAATCCGAAAATGAAAGCCAATATAAATCCATTTATAATATTAGTATGGATTCAACCTAACCAAATCACAAAACAAATAACAAACAACCGAAATTGAAAGCAGGTAGTCGAATAAGCTACGAAATAGAAACAATTTAAGCGTATAGGTACCGTATGCACTATAAGTTGACGCGCGGCTCAACGGCGGGAGTTAAGTACATGTCAGGAAACATTTCGTTACCGCGTTTTAAAAACCTAGTAACGACATCTAGCGGAATCAATTGAAACTATGTATACGTTAGTTAATAGGAACTCCCAAAAATATTTTTCTTATAATTTTGCATAATTTTTCTTATTGTAATACCGACTCATTCATAACCACATATAAGAACTGTATTCATTTCCGTTCAATAAATATTACTAAGGCTTATTAATAAGGCTTACTAAGAACTTTTTCTACCATTGTTAAGTAACAGTTAAGGGTGAAAGCGTGACAGGTGGTGATAGTATTTCTGATCCATACTTATAATCATGCCTGTAACCCTTGCGGGGTAGGCAGAGCATTTTTATCTTAATTTTGGTAAAAGACATAATAATCCAGATATTCTGACCTTCTGTGTTCGTCCGTCGTACCGTCTTCCGTCTTGTAGAATCACGGTGGCGCCACCTAGCTGAATTTAATTTTGCAACATATTCGATTTTCCCGCAGGAATGATATGTTTTCCGCTGAAAAAGTAGCCTATGTCACTCTACAGCCACCGAACTGTCCCCATACAAATAATCATGCCATGCCGACGCTCTGTTGCGACGTGAAAGAAGGACAAACAAACAAACAAACAAACAAAAACAAACACACTTTCGCATTTATAATATTAGTATGGATTCAGCTGTGACGTTAAATGCTATTATGATTATGAGTACTAGCATAAGACCAGTTGTGGATTAATCTGAAGATTAGTTTAGCTGTTAACGTATTTAGTCTGAAGTTTCATAGTACGCAGGCAACTTCGTTCGATAAACCGTACAGGCTATCTGGTAAACTACTTTTATAAAGATTTTTAAGGATGACAATCGAGCACACAATCCAACTGCCGCAGTAGCTTATATTCTCGATTAAGAATGAATACCTCTTTACCAGTAAAATGGCTCCTTCATTACACATTGTAATGACAGCCTTATAACTCTATTTTACTCTGGCATCCTGTACGAGTGTGGCTCATCCTCGGCCGGAGCTATTTTCGCTGCTGCCATACTGTCACAATAAAATGCAGCGTGGCCCTTCACGTATAAATGTAAGAAAGAGCATGTTGTAACATAAAACTTTTTAAAAAAAATTAAAGGCTAAAGACATTTTTAAATGCATCGTCGCGTGGGTTTAGTAAGGGGTGACTGCGTCTTCCTGATAACACCTTAAATTAATAAAACAGCGGTTCCCAACTCGCCTGCCAAACATGGCAACCGCCCAAATCTTCTAAATTTATAACATATTTTTCTTCTTTTTCTCTTATTTCCTGATCATTTTCTTCATTGTCATCATCATCATCATCAAACGCCTGTAAAAGTTTATTGCTGGACATATGTTTTGCACCTGTGGCTCTGCTACTTACCACCAGTCTGGGTATTTTACGTCAATATTCATAGTAGCCTCTTTTGAGATTTACGGGAAGAAATGGGATGATATATTTTTTTACTTTGTGATTGCAGCCGTTATGATTTTTTAGAATTAAATTTTACTAGGCCTTTTGGCTCAAGTGTCAAATTGATATTTTATAAAATAAATAAACTTCGGCAATTAGGACAACACTAACAACCCTTAACGAAATTTATAACTGTCGCTTAACGATTCCTTCAACGTTTCCTTTAAATGTCTTCCGAATCTAAACTTTATAAGTATTTCCCTATTAAACTTTGCTGTGAATTTCCTAAGGATCTTGCCCTTATGTTAAGGAAGCTAATTCGATAAGTATCATTAGTAAGCATAAATTATTAAACAATTTAGATTTGCTCCTTCTCGAATTATACTTGTGTTAATAATAGTTTATACCGGCAACGCGATCGGTAATTACGGAAAAACCCTTGAAACTCGGGAGGGTTTTACCGCCCAACAATAGAATGTTTTGATGTTAATGGTTGGTTTAATACATATAAACATATACACAAATAAATAAATTATTTATATATTTGTGTATATGTTTACATGTATGTGTATATTGATGTATATATGTCTATATGTGTGTGTATGTATGTATATATGTATATGTAATATGTACGTGTATGTATATGTATGTGTGTATGTATATTTCTTAGTAACCGCCTTAGTTGTTCTATCACTGCCCTAAGGTTGACTGGCAGAGAATGCTTTTAGCATTAAGTCCGCCTTTTGATCCTGTACTTAATATTTAAGGTTCAATAAAGTTTAAATAAATAAATAAATAAATAATGGAGTTTCAAGTGTCTAATCCAATCAAGAATTAGTATCAAATTATATGATCGTAAATTTAGGAAATTGCATAAAAACTATTTGGCATTTGTCTTTTTTTATAGAACAAGGATGACAAGCGAGCACACAGCCCACCTGATGGTAAGTGGATATTAATATAAGAAGTACATCTATCCCTGAGGACTAAGATAGAATACCTCGTATCCAGTGAAAATGGTCTCTGGTTTTTACACTCACTTTACAAAACGCAGCAGCATTGAGCTGCTATTTTTCGCTGGTATTATGTGAGAGCATGGTCCTCTTCCGGTCGAATCGACTCATTCGTTTTTCAACCATAATATAGTTGCAACATGGCTCTACGACGTGTAAAAGTGGTAGGTGTTTCGATTACAAATCCCCCAACATATACGAGAGTGTATCAAGCAGAGTTTGCAGGCTAAAACTGTATTCTAGTTTGAATAGGAATTCTTATGTGACATCACATCCAAACAACTTTCTACGTTTAATATAAGTCTTCAACCTATATAATTGCAAATCCTACTTAATATTATAAACGTGAAAGTTTGTGAGGATGTATGGATGTATGGATGTTTGTTACTCTTCCCCGCAAAAACTACTGAATGTATTTTAATGAAACTTTACAATTTATAATCATGAAAGTTTGTGAGGATATATGGATGTATGGAGGATATATGGCTATAATTAATAAATATATTATCTAAATTGGTCAAAAAATAACGATTAGTGTTAAGTAAGTCGGAAAAAATCTGTCATCTGCGAGCTATTTTGGCGTGCGGTGCAAATACTGTAAGAGTTACACAAATATAATGTACGGTGGAATTGTTTCTCCTAAATAGTTCTACAAAAAATATCGCGACAGGATATATTTATCTTTTATGTGTAAGCCATTATTACCGAAATAGTAAACCATAAATACATTAAAATTTGATACATTATTTCCAATGCACATTTTGCAGTAACAAATGGATTTTATCAAAATAAATACTTTAATCGCTTCTGATGTTCAAAATAGATAAACTTTGTCTTTTAAACTAAAACCAAAATAAGTAAATAAAATATTGTTTCGATTGCGTAAATGGCCGAACTGCATTTTTATTGTTTTATTACAAGTTACCCGTTGATTTCGATATATGTCCATTCTAATGTATTTCAGAATTAAAACTTTTGGAATTTTTGGTGAATTAGATTTTAAAATTGTTTATCGACATAAGACTCAATTGTAAGATAAGAAAATAATATCCCGTTGTTGTTTTAACAGGCGAAAGAGGGAAACGAAAAAGTTAACACATAAATTGAACAAGGCCAAACATCCAGACCCGGAACAATATTACAAATACTTGTTCCATGCTGGATTCGAACTCGTGAACCTTAGAGCAACAACTAAATCCTAATCTACTGAGCCACCTTAAATATAAAAGGATTACAAAGGGTTGACTTTATGTCTTTAGGATTATCTCGTAGTTAACCCTAGGCTTGGTAAAATGTAAAAAATATGATATAAAATGGACAGTCCCCAACTGCCCCCAGCACCCTCGCAATGGTATCACGATGCTCGAGACCACATCCGAGTCACCGTTCTCCTCAGGTGTTACATCACTAGACGTTCAACGTTCTTTTGGAAGGGGCTTTTATAAAGGCCCTTACAATAGTTCCTACTCCCATTCTTCCTAATCATTTTTACCCTATATCCAAATGGAAGGGTTTGCATCTTATCATCGCGGTCGACAGCAGTCAGTCTGTGAGGGGGCAAATGACCTCAGCTTGAGCTGATGTGGAAGCTGGTGTGCCGCAAGGCGGTATTCTTTCTCCTATAATTTTTTAAATTTTTATAAACTTCATTACCTCCATATTCGATTGCTCGTACCATCTGTATGCCGATGACCTTCAGCTTTACGTGCAAGCTGAAATTGGGGATATCCATAATGGGATAATACAACAACTTATCAGCTATCAAAGATTGGTCTACTATTTATGGAGTGTTGGTCAATCCTTTGAAATGCCAAGCTATACTGGTGGGTAGCTCAAGGATGCTAGCCAAGATTAATCTTGCAGATTTACCTCCTATATATTACAATGGGATTACAATACCATTCAGTAAATCTGTAAAAAATCTTGGCCTACACATTGACAGCACGCTGAATTAGAGAACTCAGGTTTCAGAAGTGAGTCGTAAAGTCGTTGCCACGTTACGTTCTCTGTTTGTTTAAAACATTTTCTCCCCACAAAGCCTAAGATCATGCTTTTCCAATCGCTCATATTACCCATAATTGATTATGCAGATGTTTGTTACCAGGATCTGTCCCAGGATATTCTGAAAAAGCTAGGAAACCTAATAAATAACTGTATAAGATTTATTTTCGGGCTTCGTAAGTATGACTATATTTCGCAATATAGATCTAAACTTAATTGGCTTACAATCCGGCAGAGGCGTAATTCCAGAATATTACTTGTTCTTTTTTCCATATTAAATGACCCATTTTCGCCTTCTTATCTTAAGAGTAAATTTCACTATCTCTCCTCATCTCTTGATTAGGGTATTCTACGTTCTTCTTCTGAAACAAAATATGTATTCCTGTTCACTTCACCGAGTTCTATGGTTACTCATTTAAAGTTTAGGCTGGAACTCCTTGCACGATGACATCAGACAAGCTCCCAATAAGTTTCCTTTTAAAAAGTTGGTGCATAATCATCTATTAAAGACAACGATTCTAACAATAATCATCCATGTCATTTATATTGTTAGACGTATATATTCATATTTATTTATATGTACTATTTATATATGTATGTTGATATGTATATATGTATGTTTATGTATGTATCTATATTTTTGTATATTTGTATAAATAGGAGATATTTCTATAGTTTATGTATTTAATATATTAGTAAAATTTATATATTACGTAGTTAATAATCATTTTTATTTTGTTTTTATTCTATATTGCTACACCTACGTCAAAGTCTCACCACTCCATGGGTTGACAGGTAGAGAATGCATCAAGGCATTAAGTCTGCCTTTTGTATTCTTTTATATTAAGGAATGCAATAAAGAATAAATAAATATATCAGACGACTTGACCTGCCATCATACAACCCACGCAAACTGAGGACTGACGAGAAGATCCTGGACCTGAAGAAGATATAGACAAGTTGCGCTGGGATATCATAGGATTATCTAAGGTCCGAAGAGAGGGGGAGGACACGGTAATCCTCGAATCCGGCTACTTGTTCTATCACCGGGAGGGCGATCATATGTCCCAAGGAGGTGTCGGATTTATCGTCCACAAGTCTCTCGTTAACAACGTTGTAAACATCTGAGTGTGTCGACAATTATACTCAGAATCACCAAACGGTATTCGATGAAGGTCATACAGGTTTACGCACCAAACTCGGCACATACCGATGAGGTGGTGGAGGAAATGTATGAGGATATCTCTAAAGTCATGCATTCCTCCAAAACCCACTATACGGTGTTATTGGGAGACTTCAACGCAAAACTAGGCACAAGAGCACGTTGAGCTGACGCTAGGGAAATTCGGAATAGGGCAACAGAACCCAACGGGACAGCAGCTGAAAAAGATGGCATGGAGAAAGAGGGACATTTTATGATGAATGATGAAATGAAATGATGAAATGAAGCTGCAGTCTTCAACAGATTTGACAGCATACAGGCAACTTAACAGACAGATCTCCAAATGCATGCAGCGGGACTTACGTAACTTCAATACAGGTCGTATTGAAGAAGCGATCGAGCGGAACCAAGGCTTCAAAGTCTTTGTCAGAGATCTGTCTGCCAAAAAGAGGCAACTGTCGAAGTTGAAGACCGAATGTGGAAGCATCTTTTCCGGGACACCTGAGATTTTGAGTGAGATTGAGAGGTTCTATGGGCGGCGAGATTAGGATGGCTCTCCAGCAACTTAAAACGGCAAGTCCCGGGCGAGGATGGAATTACAGCAGAGCTTTTGAAAGCGGGTGGGAAACCGGTACTTTAAGTCCTTCAGAAGCTCTTTAATTCCATCTTCCATGGTGGCACTACTCCGGAGGCGTGGAGCAGAAGTGCGGTGGTCTTTTTCTTCAAGAAAGGCGATAACGCTCTCTTGAAGAACTACAGACCGATTTCCCTTCTGAGCCGCGTCTACGTGTAGTTTTCGAGTGTCATTACGAATCGTCTCGCACGCAGACTCGACGACTTCCAGCCTCCCGAACAAGCCGGTTTCCGAAAAGGCTTTGGTACCATAGACCACATACATACCCATTTCGTTGGTCCTTCACTGCTGGCCGTATGCGGAAGCTCAAGGTCGCTCAGCGAGCTATGGAGAGGGCTACGCTTGGGATTTCTCTGCATGATAGACTTAAAAACGAGGATATCCGCAGTAGAACTAGATTAACCGACATAGCCTAACGGATTAGTAAGCTGAAGTGGCAATGGGCCGGTCATATAGCTCGAAGAACCGACAACGGATGGGTAAGAAAGGTTCTCGAGTGGCAGTCTCGTACCGGAAGGCGAAGTGTAGGGCATCCCCCCACTAGATGGAGTGATGACTTGGTAAGACATGTAGGAAGTCAATGGATGCAGGTGGCTTAGGACCGTGTTTTGTGGCATTCATTGGGGGAGGCCTATGTTCAGGAGTGGACTTGTAGTGGGCTGTAATGATGAAAGATGATGATGATATTCCAAACTCAGCTGTATCCATTTCTGCCTATTCTAAAAATATAAAATATACTAAAATGATATCACTCTAAATCCAATATGGTGGACACCCAAAGATAGTGGACTATGTTTTTTTTATGCACCCCCATAATATGGATATCAAATGAAAGGGTTTGCTGAGAAGATTACGAATAACATTACGTCCGCGTTCAGCTCTTTGAGAAGATAGTGTACTACTACCCGACAAAACGGTAAAACTTAGCGGAGTCGTGTCTTAATTAATATCGGCCTACACCCTGGGCAAATTCTAGCGGTGGTGAAAAAATTGGTTGCCTGTAAAGTCGGTATACGGGCGAAAGTTTTACGTGACAACGCTTTTTATGTCTGTCTCTCTCGCTCTTAGGCGGGCTAACCATGCCCGAGTGGAAGGGACGCGTGCCTCTCACTCGCTCTCATTGTGAGCGCATAACGTGAGCGGAGCGTAACGCAGTTTCTTGAAGTGTCACCCGGCAAACCAATTTATAAGACGTTGTCACGTCAAAATTCAAAATGACGTATAACAAGATAGTCACCATAACAATTTTAAAGAGCTATAACTCGGCAAAGGTTAGAGATAGTTTGGTGGTGCTGGAACAAATGTTGTAGAGACCGACAAGGGTCAACTGCTGGCGATAAAGAAAATTTAAGATGGTGGATTTAAGTTGGCGATCAAAAACCAACAATGACGCATTAAATTAAATTAAAAGACTTATTTAAAGTTTATTTTCTTCTTTTTAGAGCATTTCAATAAAAGCTTGTTTTAAAAACTTTTTTTTTACTATAAATTTTTTTTTTTACCTAATATCATCCCGTGGTTCTCCTAAGAGGCAACTGAGAGAAATGAAACAGCTGCATCTTTCTGATAACCACTCGAAGTAATAAAAATCTGTGATCGCCAACCCACTTGCTAAGCGTGGCAACTATGTCAAATATTATCATATGAGGGAATCCATAGGGGAGGCCAATGTTGAGCAGTGATCTTTTGGATGGGCTGTAATGAAATAATAAATGAATGATGATTTATACTAGTTTCGAGGAATGTTTCAAATAATAATCAGAGGTCTTGTTGAAGATACCAATTCTTAATTTTCCCTCGGAAACCCACTGTATGTGGGTCAGTGATGTCAACATCCATCGCCAACATTGGCATCGTGTGATTGTGTATATTAACATGGCATGCCATGACGAAACCGGTGATTCCGAGCGCAGTGGAATACTCGACTAGGTTACGGTCACACGTGTTGCTTATTCTTCTAACTGATTAATCTTCGAATCGATAACAATGACAAAAATACATATTAATGTTACGGAGCCGGTGAATCTAATGTCTTTGAACTCGACTAAACTAAAAGAATTCCTTAATTCTTTCGATCATGTGTTTTCTGATTGCGACGGTGAGTTATATGAATTTTTACCATAACTATCACATGCGTATTTTTTTTTTCAGTTCAAACTATCATTAATCGTTATCCTATAAAGTAATAATATTGAGGTTCAACATTGACCAATGTATTAAAGAAATACAAGTCTTTAAAATATGTTTTCATTTGATGTTATCTACAATATTTATATTTTGTTATTACGAATAAGCAATTAATAAAAGTAAAACTACCTTCTCAAAAATATGGGTGGACGCCACTGCAGGGCACAGGGCTTCCTCCCATATTTTTAGATGTATAATATAGGCTGTATCTTTAACTTAACTTTAACATTTAAAAGTAAAGTATCTTATTATATTTAGTATATGCTCTTTTAAAATTTATGTTTAAATTGATGTAACGCTTAAAAATAATCAAAAGTTGTTATTATTAAAATTGGCATGTTATTTGTTTTTAATCTAATAACAAAAATAAATCATTTTATGTTCTCTGAATCACCAAACTTGTTTTGAATATGTCTTCTTAAAATAATTCAAATAACATTCGAATAAAAATATTTAATAATAACACTGCGTCTATGTGTAAAACAGTTGTCTCGCCCCTAACTGTCTTCGCATTCGGTGACTCGCTCTTTAGAGATTTCAAAAGTTTGATGTTCGATACAGGATTAAGACTTACAACCATTATCCAACTTAGTAGCCAGAATGCTTCATCAGGAGTACTTCTGAAGTACTCGTGGATCAAAGACTGCCTTAATGCATGGTTATATTGTTTATCTGAGTTTGAACTCAAGACTTGCCAGCAGATAATTAGGACTTACACTATGGGTTCTTACACTATGAGAGAAAAATTTAAAGAAATAAATATATTAAGTTTGACTTCTCAATATATTTACGAGAGTTTAATGTATGTACGCATAAAAAATTAGTTTTATTAAAAATAGTGATGTACATTCTGCAAATACTAGGAACAAGCACTAGTTAGTTATGTATACCAATTACTCGACTCCAAAGAGTCAGTAATTCCTTCATGGGGCAATGTATACGCTTTTACAACAAAGTCCCAGAAAGTATGCAGACCTTATCTATCAAAAGGTTTAAAATATTTATTAAGCAAAAATTGTCTAGTAAGGGTTATTAAACTACTAAAGAGTACATGACTGATAATAACCCCTGGGAATGAGGTGATCGATACCATGCTGTTTCTAAATGCTTTCATAACAATTGTATGAAATATTATATTGCAAATAGTGCTTTTAAAAAAAAAAGTCCCGCTGGGTTTCTTGCTGGTTCTTCCCAGGACAGAGGTTTTTTCCAAACCAGTGGTAAAAGAAAAAAAAACTTAATAAGTACAACTGTAATCTAAGTATTACTGTAATATAGATATATTGAATAAAAATGATTCTATTCTATTATATTTTATGAGATCTATATTTATATTGCTTTTGAGGTTTAGGAGAGAAGTGATTAGAACTGAGGATAGGTTAGAGACGCTATGGATCTAAGGATGCGCCGACCAAGGTGTTACACGATATTTGGACAGTAAATGAAGAATTTAGAATAAATTAGATATCCGCCATTTTGAGTATACTGTTCTTAATTTACAGTATGCGTGGTGTAGTTTGATCTAACGGTTTGTTACTGTTCTTAGGAAGAGTCTGAGCATTGTCTACTACCAAAGACATTTAGATAGTAGTAAATATATATATTAAATCTCTTTGTCTACTACCCTATAGAAAGGTTGATAAGTTTATTTATTGTGTCACATTTTTACATGCATCATAATATTAAAATGAGTAATAATATGCGAAAAATATCCAAAACTTGTCTCATTTTTGTAGGTGTAATTTGGTCGAAGGTACCTTCACTAGGTGTGGGCGATTTCTTCGATCGTATAAAACAGTTAGGAAAGACTGTGCATTTTGTCTCCAATAACAGCATGAGATCTAGAAAGAACTATGAGGGCTTGTTTGAAGCCGCCAATATTAAAAATGGATTTGTAAGTGTACTGTTTAAATAAAATCATTCTTCCTTTTGGCACAATGTTGATGCTTTTTTTTTTATTAATTAAACAGAGCGTATTTATATTTGTTTACTTGCAGGAAAACTTGACTGTGCCGTCGATTGCTATTGCGGAATATTTGAAATCGTTTGATTTTAACAAAGTGGTTTATTGCGTGACATGTCCGGAAACAATGAATGTATTAAAATCTTACGGATTCACATGCAAGTATGGCGTAAGTAATATTTTTTTATCTTCATTCGGTATATTACAACAACTGTGTTGTTAAGAATCATCGTAAATGTTTAAAGTATTCCTTAAACCGATGAGGCATCGATGCTTTTTAAAAAGATTGACTTAATATACCAAACGAGTACACAGTATACCTGATAGGAAGTGGATGCTGTGGCCCATTGACATCTACATCTATCTTGAATAATGGATCAAAATGCATAAAGCATTGTCATTCGTGCTACAAGCATAATGTCTGGTAATGGCTCTATCACGCATAAAAAAAAACATGAAAGATAATAATAATTTTCGTTTGAAAGCCGTGTTATCTTTTGGACTTTAAAATTTATGCGCCAAAGGGCATCACTCTACTAATCAATACATACAAATAAATAAAATTGTGTCTGTATGTGAAAATAACAGCTTTTTACTAAATGCATATGAAAGTATAGTAACAAAAGAAGAGAAGGAGAGAAGAGTATATACTAAACGGTACTTATAACAAAAACACAATTTTTTAAATTTTTGTCAGTCTGTCTGTCTGTCTGTTCCGCCTAATCTCCAAAATGGTTGGACCGATTTTGACGTGACTTTCACCGGCAGATAGCTGTTATAAGGAGTAACTTAGGCTACTTTTATTTAAGAAAAACCCATGAAATCCAATCCTAATAAATTCCGCGCCGACGAAGTCGGGGGAAACGGCTAGTACCTACAAAATAAATCAAAGATTTTAGAATTAAATAATTTTAATTTTATAATATTATTTATTGTAGTGGCGGTGTTAGAATATCCACTACCCCATATCTTCCCGTGGGTGTCATAAGAGGCGACTGAGGGAAACTGAAACAGGAGATGGGCAGCTGCATCTTCTTGTAATAAAAAGCTGCGGTTGCCAGACAATATATGCGGGAAGCCTATGTTCCGCAGTGGACTTTTTTAGGCTGTAATGGATGGATGGATGGATTTTATAAAATGGTTAATTGCTGCAGTGGTAGATGGTGAAAGTTGAATAACATCTTTTTAACGCTCCTTATTAAAAGAACTTTTCTAGATTTTTCGGGAATTCTAAATCCCTCACAGATACGACATGAACGCAGTTCCGCTCTATGTACTATTTTTGGAAATAATACTAACAACTATTAACACTATACTCCCGATAATAACAACCCCCTCCCAGAAGTGATTCCTCCCTGCCGTGGCTGGGCTAAGTCGCCGTAACTTAGTTAGGTACAGTGAACTAAGACGAACCCACATGGCCCGCTCGAGTTGAGGAGCTGATCTGAGGTAACTCCGAGAGAGTTTGGTGACCCCACTCCAGATGCGTGGTGTTGGTCATTACGATGCACTGTTTTTCCTACTCTCCGCGGCCAAAAATGGCATGCTTTAAACAGAAGCACCTGCCTTTTTTCCCGTGAAACTGTCGGTATGTGGCGAAGATGAAATGTCATGGGTCTTTAGACGGGGCGATTTCAACATAACCCGTTCTTGCCTCCGAGGCGAATACACGTAGGCGTTTCCCAATGAAAAAAGGAGTGATTCACACCCGCGTGAAGGTAGGCACAACTTCTGTTCCAGAATGCCTTGTCTGGTGAAGATAATTAATTCAGCTCCGTAGCGCAGTGGCTTAGCAATGAGTTGCAGTGCTAAGGGCCGCAAGGCCAACAGGTATTTGTATGGCCTACAAATAATTGTTCCGTGTTTGGATGTTCGTCCTTGTGAAATTTAAGTACGTAAACTGCCCCCACGATACAGAAGAAAATTTTACTGTGGAGGTAACGTTTGAAAAAAGATTTGAGGGTGGCATGTGTGTGCGAAAGTATTCCCGTGGTTCAGCCTATTATATGCGGCGAAGGTGGGCCGACAAGGCGTTTTAGTTGGTGCGAGTCCGACATAACACGTAGGTACTTGCCCCACGAGGCAGGTATTCGTAGGCCCTTAAAAAGGAGTTAGAGTAGCATATATTCAAACCCAAGACTTTTAAATTTTCGTAGTCGACAAGTAGTAGTATAGTAGAACCATAAGGCTATTATCGCCTAATTGTAGACCTATTTCAGCCTGATATCGGTGCGCCCTTACATTCAGACTACCTGCAATATTTAGAAGACGACAACGAAATCGGGGCGGTCGTGTTTGACAGTGACTTCAACGTGAACCTGGCGAAAATGTACCGTGCCATTAACTACATTCAAAGACCCGAAGTGCTTTATTTTAGCGGAGCGACAGATCGATATGTGCCTATGAAGCCGGGATGTTTAGCTTTAGGTAATTTATTTTTACAACCTTACAATTTTTTTTAATAATAAGGGTGACAAACGAGCACACAGTCCACCTGATGGTAAGTGGATGCTGAGGCTCATAGACATCTATATCTATCCTCGATTAAGAATCAAAATGTAGATGTCACCCCCAAAGACTAAGATAAAATCCCTAGTTTCCAGTAAAAAGGGTCTCTAAAGGGTAAAAAGGGACTATTTGTAATGACATTATTTGGCTAAGTCCACTGTGATTATGTCCAACGTGATTATATTAAGTATAGTAATAATAAATCGATTATTTTACTACTTGGAGAAACTATTTAAAAATACTGTCTTATTTTTTCCATATGCAAAATTATGGTGGTAAAAAATAGTAAAGTGAAGTTACAGCCTATCTACGTTCTTCTCATTTCTAAAAGGGAAGAAATTAGACCGCCGCGCTCCTCCATTGCGATTTAGTGGACTTCGCATGTCCTCGAAATATATCATATTCTTCAGACATGCAGGTTTTCTTACGATGTTTTATGACCAAACACGTTATCTTAAAATTGTAATTACCAATTTAATTGATCCCCGCCAACACCTTTGCTCTGTCAACGCGCATTGAGACAGCGCGGGGATTGTTTCCTGCTACAAGACCCTTCCAGCAATGATAGGTGTATTTAAACATAAATATTACATTACAAAATTTTATTAATTATTTACTTAATAATAAATGTACAGTGCGATTTAAATAAGAATAAGAACTCCAGTGACCTCAAATGACCGTGATCTGCTAACTATTACTTGAAAAGTACGGGTTGCAAAGAAAATTAATTTGCGTATCAATAACGTTTTTCACTTTATTTAACTGAGTCTTACATTACCAAATCTATTCAATTCATAATATTTTTTATAAATTAATTTAAACATTGTTACTTGTCGGTGGAATATTTTAAATACCTATATAAATCCATGTTCTGTTTTTATAAGGATAATATAAGTGATGATAATGATGACAACGATGACTACTCAGATAGTGATGAGCGAAATTGAATTGCTAGATTCAGATTAATACTTTTTCGTTCATGGTTCTTTTGTAAATAAATATTATTTCAAAAATATCTGTTTTGCTTACCCTACCTAACTTGCTTGAATTAACAAATGTGACGTCATAATATAGCGCCAGGGCAGTTATTTTCTTATTTGAATCGCATTACAGGTTAGAAATTTCTAAACATGTAATATTTTTTATTCCTTGACAGAATATGTGTCTTGCATAAGTTTGTCTTCAATAAAACTTATGCAAGACACATGCAGAATACGGCGGATCCCGAATATGCTAACTGCGATAAAATATTTATCATCGCACATATTTTGGAATCGATTTTAAACTAACTTCGCGATGAGCGAAGTAAGACATTGCAATATTAACTTGATTTCTCGTCTGTCTGTTAGTTTAGTAGTTCGATGTAAATTTTGAAATCGATTTAGGCTTTAACTTCCAGATGAGAATTGAAACTCTAAACATAACTTAGAAACGGATGACAAACAAATAAACAGACAGACAAGAAAGTGAGTTAGTATTTTAATAAAAACGTATACTTAATAATTATTTTTTATATAAAAAAACTATAAACGGATCTAGCGTTAGTAAAACTTAGTAAATCTTTCGCAGGAACGGGTATATTTACTGACATCGTCAGCAAAGAGGCAAATCGAGAACCTATTTCACTAGGTAAACCAGGAAAACTATTCGGGGAGTTTGCTATGAAACGTGCAGGCGTTACAGATCCTAGCCGAGTTCTTTTCATTGGCGATATGTGAGTTTTATAAAAAAAAACATGCGTGAGTGTCGTGGAACACTTGGTTGGAACAAAGTTCCTTTCATAGTTTATTATTATTGATAAACGTATTATATTATTGATTATCAAATACAAATAAATGAATTAATAGCGTCTATTAAAATTATGCGTCATTTAAAACAATATTTCTTTCATAAATACGCAAAAAGTGCGAGGGAGATGGATATTATTCCATCTCGCTCGCACTATAGAAAGGGGGTCGTGACGGAAAAATCTTACACTTTTTCTCGCCTAGCATCCATCCGTCAAATTTGTACCGTGCGATAAGGAACTTCGTTACAAAAATATTTTATAAATAACTTCCAGCACTCAGGGCAATGTTGCTTCTTTCTTATTTTTGTGCATACACTATCACTATCACTACAGCTCATCACAATTCCACTATTGAACATATGGCTCCCCCATAGATTGACACAGAGTACGGTCCATTTTTGTACATTAAGTCATCATTATCATCATAACTATTACAGCCCGTCACAAGTCCATTGTCAATTGTCCATGCTCTATTTGTCCATTGCTGTACAAAGATATGAATGTAATAGTAAGTAACGCCTACAAAATGCCACAAAACACGGTCCCGATCCACTTGCATCTATTGAGCACACAACAAGTGATATTAATTTACTGTTTTTGTGCTTTATTTTTTGTATACGGATTAAGCTGCATCATATCACATTTCTATTGCATCACTGTTTTGTCCACGAAAGTGTCATGTACGGCGCACTTAATCTTGGAATGTAGTTCATATTGGTCTTACGTAGAGATGTAAAATTACGGCTTTTTCTTCTAAAAATAGAGATCATGTAGAAGTTTTAGTGAATATAATAGAAAAGAATAAACCAGAAAAGGATACATATCAAAAACATCAAACAAAACAAGTTCTCTTTGTTTATGTTATACTAGTTCA
Organism: Parnassius orleans; assembly: GCA_029286625.1. NCBI lineage: Eukaryota > Metazoa > Arthropoda > Insecta > Lepidoptera > Papilionidae > Parnassius > Parnassius orleans. The sequence goes on from JAGSMP010000137.1 coordinate 3,860,138, forward strand.
GCTATACATTATTTTCGTGCAACTTTAACCATTGATATATCATCAAAACTTTTATTCATAATATTAATATATACACATAATATATATTCTATGTTCATCTGGAATAATGTACCTTTCATAAGTTTGTCTTCAATAAAACTTATACAAGACACATGCAGAATACGGTGGATCCCGAATATGCTAACTGCGATAAAATATTTATCATCGCACACATTTTGGAATCGATTTTAAACTAACTTCGCGATGAGCGAAGTAAGACATTGCAATATTAACTTGATTTCTCGTCTGTCTGTTAGTTTAGTAGTTCGAAGTTCGAAGTTCGAGTAAATTTTGAAATCGATTTAGGCTAACTTCCAGATGAGCTTGAGAATTGAAACTCTAAACATAACTTAGAAACGGATGACAAACAAATAAACAGACAGACAAGAAAGTGAGTTAGTATTTTAATAAAAACGTATAATAATTATTTTTAATATATAAAAAGAAAACTATAAACGGATTTAGCGTTAGTAAAACTTAGTAAATCTTTCGCAGGAACGGGAATATTTACTGACATCGTCAGCAAAGAGGCAAATCGAGAACCTATTTCACTAGGTAAACCAGGAAAACTATTTGGGGAGTTTGCTATGAAACGTGCAGGCGTTACAGATCCTAGCCGAGTTCTTTTCATTGGCGATATGTGAGTTTTATAAAAAAAAACATGCGTGAGTGTCGTGGAACACTCGGTTGGAACGAAGTTCCTTTCATAGTTTATTATTATTGATAAACGTATTATATTATTGATTATCAAATACAAATAAATGAATTAATAGCGTCTATTAAAATTATGCGTCATTTAAAACAATATTTCTTTCATAAATACGCAAAAGTGCGAGGAGATGGATATTATTCCGTCTCGCTCGCACTATAAAAGGGGTCGTGACGGAAAAATCTTACACTTTTTCTCGCCTAGCATCCTCGCCCCATCCGTCAAATTCATAACGTGCGATAAGGAACTTCGTTACAAAATATTTTATAAATAACTTCCAGCACTCAGGGCAAAGTTGCTTCTTTCTTATTTTTGTGCATACACTATCACTATCACTACAGCTCATCACAATTCCACTATTGAACATATGGCTCCCCATAGATTGACACAGAGTACGGTTCATTTTGTACATTAAGTCATCATTATCATCATAACTATTACAGCCCGTCACAAGTCTATTGTCAATTGTCCATGCTCTATTTGTCCATTGCTGTACAAAGATATGAATGTAATAGTAAGTAACGCCTACAAAATGCCACAAAACACGGTCCCGATCCACTTGCATCTATTGAGCACACAACAAGTGATATTAATTTACTGTTTTTGTGCTTTATTTTTTGTATACGGATTAAGCTGCATCATATCACATTTCTATTGCATCACTGTTTTGTCCACGAAAGTGTCATGTACGGCGCACTTAATCTTGGAATGTAGTTCATATTGGTCTTACGTAGAGATGTAAAATTACGGCTTTTTCTTCTAAAAATAGAGATCATGTAGAAGTTTTAGTGAATATAATAGAAAAGAATAAACCAGAAAAGGGATACATATCAAAAAACATCAAACAAAACGAAGTTCTCTTTGTTTATGTTATACTAGTTCAGCTATACATTATTTTCGTGCAACTTTAACCATTGATATATCATCAAAACTTTTATTCATAATATTAATATATACACATAATATATATTCTATGTTCATCTGGAATAATGTACCTTTCAAATGGTGAAAGAAATATTCAAGTAGGTGCAGTGGTTCCGGGGATTCCCTCAACATATATACAAACTCACAAAATTCGCACTCTTTATAATATTAGTATAAATAAGTTAAAAACAGCCGTAGAGCAAGCAACAAAATTATATAAACGTACCTAAAAAGTGACGAGCTGTGGAGAGTTAGCCAAAATTAATCCCACTTGTGTATTAAAAAAATAGAGTTATCTTTAATGGTCATGTCATACCAAAACCTGTCGACGGAGAATTTTTTAAGTGCGTCCAAGAGTACAATTAGACACGAAAAACAATAACTCAGAGAAAAATGTAATGGACAATAAATCTCAAATTTATCACGGTTTCTCGTCATTCATATTGAAAAGTCAAACTGAAAATAATTAGGAATCATTATTTCAATACATCACCTGTATTCACCATGGGTGGGCAAAAGCTCAAATTCGTTGAAGGATATTGACTCTCCTAGTTCTGCTACTCGATACTAGAGGGCGCCAGTGGTAACTAGTGTTGTCATGTGCAAGACATTAATAGTGGCGCGCAACACTGCCCCCTCCTAAGACATGCTCGTCCCGAGCATTATTGGCCCCATAATAACGCGCCAGTCGATCCACATGGACGATCTTAGGAGTACCTCTTGCACCTTTCTGTATCCGGTAGGTTACGTCATTGATCCTTGTCACAATCCGGTACGGTCCGTCCCATTTAGCTTGAAGCTTAGGAGATTTCCCTTTGCTGCGAACTGGATTGTGTAACCACACTAGTGAACCTTCGTCAAACCCTTTGTTGTTCATTTTGCGGTCATACCGTGTTTTCATCTTTTCAGACGTTTGCTGTCGATTGTCTGACGTGCTCATAAATGTCATTCATCTTGTTCCGCAAGTCATTTGCATAATCGGTTATACTGCGTGGGGCATCAGGCGGTATTCCGGTGATCAGGTCTGCAGGCAGCCGTAATTCTCTAAAGCTGGTGTCACAGATGTACTTTCGTGAACAGCGCTTCGATATGACAACAAAAACGGTTGTATGTGCCTGTCCCAGTCTCGTTGCCGTTTTTCCACAACTTTTGCTAGGTACCTCTCCAATGTCTGATTAAATCGTTCAACCATTCCATCAGATTGTGGGTGGTAAGAAGTTGTTCTTGTTTTTGAGTACCCATAACTCGGCAAGTTTCCTGGAATATTTGAGACTCAAAATTCCTTCCTTGATCGCTGTGAATCTCTAAAGGTACTCCAAAACGACAGAAGACTTCATGAACTAGTTTATCTGCAACTGTTGAAGCTTCTTGATTTGGAATGGCGAAGACTTATGGCCACTTAGTGAAGTAATCCATCACAACCATGAAATACTTGTTACCACTTTCACTTTCCGGAAACGGCCCTGCAACGTCAACGGCTATCCTCTCCCATGGTGCACCAACATTGTACAATTTCAATGCACCTCTACTACGAGTTTGAGGTCCTTTACAGCCGCACAACTTGTACATTTGCGACACCAGTCCTCGACATCGTTACGACAGTGGACCCAGTAAAACCGTTCTCGGATCTTCAGTAGAGTTCGTTTAACTCCCAGGTGACCTCCTGAACAACCATTATGGTACAGCTGTAGAACATCCGGTACTTTAGCTTTAGGGACAACCATTTGCAAATGACAACTGTCTCCCAGCCATTTCCCATTTACGGCACAGGACTCATCCTGAATCAGCAAGCTGTCCCATTGGGCCCAATAGCTTTCGTAGTCGAACTCATCGCTGAGACGTCGCTCCACTTCGGCTTAGAGCACTGGCCTTCATCCATTCAGAATCGGCTTGATGTCTGAATCTTCCTGCTGTGCATGTTGAAGGCTGTCCTTCCACTCATTGCTGAGCTGGTCTGTCCTGAGCATCCTCACAGATTACCCTCTTGCCTAGTACAATGCTTGCAATCTTCAGGGCGCCAGTGGTAACTAGTGTTGTCATGTGCAAGACATTAATAGTGGCGCGCAACAATACGTTACGTATCAATCAAACAATATATGAAGAAATCAGCTGTAGAAATAGTCTCCAACACAGTCTTTCGTGTAAACAAACTAAAGTGACAGTGGGCTAATCACATTTATCGTAGAAGTAACGACAATTGGAACAAGCGTATCATACAGTATATATTTAGTCATACAGTATAGTATTTACATTATTGTAGGACACAATTAGACAGCTTTTTACAACTAGATAACTGAAGCCTTGGATTGCGCTCGTTGACCTTGAGTGAGCATATTATGTCTAGCAGTGGCAGCATAATAATCTATATATGTAACCCCTGACACGTAAACAAATAAAATTAGCTGTCTGAGCTGATTTCTTTTTTTAGAACCTGTTTATTATTTATGGAAGGGCTTGTTAATAGACAAGGCCAGATAACAAATAACTTTGAATCTGTAATTTGTTGACAAACAAGATATTGTTAGTCGAAAATCTTCATTAAATCGCTCCATTTCAGCGCTAGTTCAGCGGCAGTAACGCTTTTTAATTTTATCTCGTATTTAGTGTTTTCTTGTTTACTATTTGCTGAAAACATTAGAGTATCAAGAAATATAAATTATTTTTAATATATGCACGTAGTGTTGTGTGTTTTCATTCCCATTTTTTGCAAAATAATTTAACCCGGTTAGAGGGTCACGTTACGTTACGTAATCTTCGTGATTTTCAGTTGTTATTAAAATGAAACATTTTTGTATTAAATAACTTTTAAATTAAATCCTACAGATCTATTCTACATTGAAGTGTCTGTATGTACTATCAAAATATACTGCCTTTCATCGAACTCGGGGGGTTATTTGAAGGCTATTAAGACATGTGTAACGATTTATAAAATATGTCTGTCTGTCAGGGCTAATCTTTGGAATGGCTAAACCGATAGTGACGATTGTGATCTAAGCTATATTTTATCCATTAATTTTAGAGATTTTTGGAATTGGAAAAATTGATAAAATAAAAGATCATTGATGATTATTTTAAAAGTCTAAATGACGTCACATTAATACTAGGTTGATCAATATGTTTGCAGAATAGTACACTTATCAATGAGTAATAGAAATGCGTTCTATTTTTTTCGCATCTTAAATTCGTTAGTAGCCAAGACCAAAAAAACTAAAACTAAAACTATACCCAATTTTTTTTCCAAACTTCACATTTTTTTTTTGAATTTTGATTCGTATTCAAAATTGAGAAACTGGAACTTCGCCTGAAAAAAAATTCTACAAAGTGTTTTTGAAAAACTGCACAGTACTTTGACAGACAATGTTCCGTCTTATTCTACAGTGGCATACTAGTGCGCTAAATTTAAACGTGGCAGAACCGCCTAAAATAACGACACTCGCTCCGTGCGGCCAACAACGGCCGACACGCAAGGAAATATTAAAAAAATCGAAGAAATTGTTAAGGCGTCTGATCATCCCTTATTTAGCTGAGATTCTAAAGCTTTCCTTTGGGAGAATTCAGTTCATTTTAACTCATATCTTAAAATTTAAAAAGGTGACCGCGCATTGGGTTCCTCGAATGTTAACAGACACCCAAAACTAAGCAAGAGTTGATATTTCAAAGCTAAAGGAGACAGTTTCTTTTTGTATGGAGAATGGGACCACCAAAAACTGTGATGACTCGTAATGAAATGTATGTAGATTTATTCCTTATAATCTCTAGATTACTGTAGTAATATTAGTTGTACTGAGAAAATAACAATCAAACGGCAATCTCACTATAACCTAAAACCCAATACGGGCGACTGTCTAATAGTTTTTATTGATATCCTATGTTATAATAGTGCACTGTGAATAATAAAAAGTATAAAAAAGTTGTAGGTTCTTCGTAATCTTAAGTACTCCTTGGTGGATGGAATTTTTTTTAGTAGTACCGGAGTAAACAGTACGAATAAACAGACGCGGTGATGTATTGATTCTTAACTGTATTTATTATTTATTGTGGTGTATTGAATACTAAGCACAGAATACATTACAAATGTATTCAAGTGAAGCAAAAAGTAAGCCAAAACTATGCTCAACTAATACTAAAAACAAGCTCAAATGTACTTATTTATCTAATATTCATTTGCAACCAGTAACACGGTTTTAGGTGCAAGTGTGCGTCCAACAGTGAACTTTTAGTGTGTGTTTTGTGAGTTTTACCTCTACAGCGATTGAGAAAATAAATAGCACGTAAGATGTTTTGAACTGGTCGTGTTAGGATAAAAAAAACTCTGTATTGTCACTGTATTTGTTATTGTAAAATCATCACATTCTTAAAGCAGTATTAAAAGTGACTCATGCCACCAGGTGCAGTGTCAGGACATTGTTATTAATATGTATTGATTGAATAACATGTTTACATTCCAAGCACCATTAAAACCAAAATGACTGGATATCCGTTTTTACGATATTAACCACGAAAAATAAATAGCATGTAAGGTGTTTTGAACTACTTGTGTTAGGATAAAAAGAAACACTGTATTGTCACTGCATTTTTATTATTTATTATTGTAAAATCATCATATTCTTAAAGCAGTCTATTATAAGTATCACAGGCCGCGAGGTGCAGTGCCAAGACATTCTTTTAATATGTTTTGATTAATTAGCATGTTTACATCCAACCACAATTGAAGCTAAAATGTAAAATTCTCGAGTAGCAGTGTCGTACCGGTAAGCTCAGTGTGGGGCGGCTACCCTCTAGATGGAGTGATGACCTGGTAAGACATTCAAAAAATCGATGGATGCGGGTGGCTTAGGACCGTGCTTTGTAGAATTCCTTGGGGGATTCCTTCCTATGTTCAGCAGTGGACTTGTGTAGGGCTGTAATGATGAAGAAGTTTTAAGCTAGTTGTGTATGGATACGGCTCGACCGGGGTAGGGCACGCTCTCACGGAAAACGCTACCAGCGTAAAATAGTAGCTTAATGCTCCTGTGTTTCGTATGGTGAGTGTAGAGAACCGGAATCCTTTTTTACTGGAAACAAAGCACTCCATTTTAGTCCTCAGGAGTGACAATGCATCTGCATTTTGATTCTTAAACGAGGATAAATGTAGATGTTTATGAGCCACATCATCTACTTACCATCAGGTGGACTGTGCGCTCGTTTGTCACACTTATTCTATAAAAAAAAAAGGAGATTGTCAATTGAAAGAGATACGAAAAGGTACCAGAGCATCTATTCAACTCGCTCGGCGTTTATTTATAAATTAGGCACTTTATTTATAATAAGGCACATAGTAGAAACAGGTCAAGTAAGCAACAATAATTACAAGTTTTATTGATCATTATTCGTCATCATTACAGAAATTTACTGCTGAACATAGGTGTTCCTAAATTAAATATACTCGTATAATGTAAAATATTGTATAGCCCTTCCGTGAACTGCCATCGTGTTTCGTCCCGTATGGTGTTGTAAAAGTCGTTACAGAGTAAAATAAAGATACCAGGAGATGAGCAGCAACATCTTCCTATAGAATACCACAAAAAGCTTTGGTTGCCACAAGCGTAGCAACTGTGGCAAAAACTACCATATAGTAATGATGCATATTTATATTACTATATAAATATGCATCTTTATACTGTAATGATGCATATTTATATTACTATATAAATATGCATCATTACTACTTGTGTATAAATTATTCCAATCATTGTGAGGTTCATTTAAGTGGTATTCACAAATACGAGCGCATAGTGGCACATAAAATGAGTTATCATTCAGCAATCTCTCTTTTAGTAGTTTAGGTATTAAGCATATAGATAAATGATTACATAACTTAAAAATACAGTGACGGGAAGTAGAAGCAGCACGCTTATAACTAGCCACAAAATAGAATAGAATCATTTTTATTCAATATAGATTACATACTTATTAAAAGTCATTTTTTACTTTTACCACTGGTTCGCAAAAAAAACCTCTTTCCTGGGAAAAACCAGCAAGAAACCCAGTGAGACTTCTTATTTTTTTTAAAAGAGCTAATTTTACAATATAATATTTTATACAATTGTTTTGAAAACATTTAGAAACAGCATGGTAGCGATCACCTCATTCCCAGGGGTTATTATCAGTCATGTACTCTCTAGTAGTATAATAACCCTTAACAATTTTTGGTTAAGAAATAATTTAAACCTTTTGATAGAAAAGGTCTGCATATTATTATAGTGATTGATGATGCCGCTCTGGAAATGGCAGGAGTTACAGTTACAGGCATAAGGGGTGGTTGTGGGATGTTACCGATGTCTTCAATATTCATGGATTGTAATTCCATATCCCTGTTATCATTTGTGTCTCCATACAGTTGTAGTTTTTCTTCATCAACTAACCGAACAGACTATAGTTTTACAGTGTCTACCCCCTAAATAATAATATTTATTAATATTGTATTTATTTCAATCTTTATTACTAACAAACAGTTTTAATGCCTCTTAAATTATATATAAATAGCATGTACTCGTTTCCCTTCATAAAACTTTTGTAGTAAACCAGATTCCAATAAGGTAAAAAGAAATAAAAATACATAAAATCAGAAAGGTAAACAAGTGAAGTAGTTATTTTAGAATTATAACATTATTTGACTAAGCACAAGTTCTTTGACTTTTTATTTACACTAATGTCGTTTAAGGTAAAAAATATTACTTGTATATTATGTACAAAGGCATACAAATATGCATATATTCTAATTACATAATATTTTATCCCTACTAGGTATAAATATTAATACATTTATATTCCTTTTTGACTTTGATTTCTGATTAACAGACACCAGATTTATTACATACATAATAAATCTGAAGTCTGTTAATCAGAAATAGACCAATAGGTTATTGATACTCTTTTAACATAGATTTGTATATATTTTGTGTGATTTTATTTTATCTATTAATTAAATTAGATTTCACCAATAACATAAAACTTCAATACTTTGACACTTTTAACTTTTTAACTTACGAATAAGACCTGTGTTTGTCATTTGTTTTAGGTAATTCAACATAAATAGATTTTACAAAATTCTAGGAGGAAAAGTAAACTTGTATTATACACTCACATTGACTTTTTATTAAACTCGTCAGTTTTCTTTTTCGAATGTCAATGGCGAATTAAATACATAATGTGGAATATTAATATTTGGCTAACCTGTATAATATAATCCGACACTTGTTGCATTGATTAGACATTATTGACATGTATGAACCTACTTGTTAGCAGGAAAACTACGTGAATATATACATTAAAAACGAAAATTAGTAGTTATCGTTTCGATAAGATGCTTATATTATGCAAATATGGCCACAGGTTATTACGCAGCACGGAAGTCAATGAAAAAATAGCGTTCCGTTCCACGATGACTTTGAACCATGTTATATGATATTTATAAGCTAACACTTTTAGAAATAGGACAAAAATCTCATCAGTGGTATCTCTTTTTAGTAATAAATATATAATATACAAATAAGTATAATATGCATATAATAAGTTATCTTTGTAAAAAATAAAAAAAAACATTTTTCTTTTTATATAAACTACAAAAATGATTCATTATACGCATTTTTTTCCTATATTATATTAACCAGAATACGGAAAATCAAAACCACTAATTTTTTTTTCAGATTTCTTGATTCCATTAAGGTTTTCATAAAATCTATAGGCCATTTACTATAATAAATTGGTATCTTTTTTTTGTGTAATACCATTAGGGGTCCTTAAAATTTCTAGTGGGACCGAAACCGATTGACTCCTTTAGCAATAATTGAGAGAATAACCGGAGATTATGATGCATCATTAATCAAAAATCTACGCGAAGAACTAAAGAATAAACGTAGAGGAAAATTGCGTGCTGGAATGCTTTCTCATCATAATAATGCCCCTGCCCATCGATCTGATGTTGCAGGTGATGCCATCCAAACTGCTGGGTTTCGTTTGATCCAGCACTTATTATATTTTCCGGACCTAGCTCCGAATGATTTTCACTTTTATATTCACCTGAAATAGCACTTGCGTGGTATAAAATTTGACAACGCCGATGAGGTGATGTGTGCTGAAGAAGCCTTTTTCGAGTCCCAGGATCAAGCCTTTTTCCAAGGGAATCGACCAACTTGCAAAAGACTATTCAAGATGTATTATTAGCTTAAAAATCGATTACTTTGAAATTAAATACAATTTACATATACTCGTACTTATCCTAGAGTTTGATTGCGTTTCCAAAAACTTATTGATTAAAAAGTAGATCCACCCAGGCGAAACTGTGGTGAGTCGCTAGTATGTAATAAAGATGAAACAAATAGTGATTCTTTATCAATAATTTTGACGGTTGAGAAGTGCAGTAGGTAAAAGTTATACTCCGGCGGCACGTGGTTGCAAGTTTGAATCCCGCATGGCGCAAGGCTTTATTCGGCCTCAAATAATTGTTTTGGGTCTAAATCTTTGTCGGAGTACATATAACGCCTCAAAAATTCAAGGAGATTTCAAGAGAGAATTCCAAGAAGTAATGTTTTTTTTAAAGATAATAACCGGCATGACCTTTGGAACGCCAAATATACAGCGGCAAAATATAAGGCGCAAGCCTTTAGGGTTGGAAGTCATAACAAGTTAGTAACGTGAAAAGTTAGATCAATTCACTAAATACTAAAAGCTAGCTTGGAAAAGCTGGTAGAGAAAGAGAGTTTTTAATAACTGCCAACTATTCCTAAAATATTTGTTTTTATTTTTTTATCATAGGTTATAATTAATTGCTTATAATTGCTAATAAAATGACGAATAATGACAGTTAATCAACAAGCAGAGATAAATCAACTATTGATGGTGCCAGTATTTTAATCAGCAACTAGTTAGGGAATTTCTGTAAGCCATCACTACCGACTACGTCGGTTTCATATCTCAGTGTTTGTGTTACTGTATGTGATCTTAAGGCAATTTATAAAGTTTTTACTTGAAAAGGAAGAGACCGTTGAAAGGAAAGGAAGAGAGAATTAGATAATACTTATTTTATTAACCGTTCATTAAAATGTCATCACAGAAAAACAAAAATTTGTCAACTACTTCTATAAAGACAATTATGAATATCTGCACCCATTGCAAGAAAGTGATCACTTCTAAAGAGATCTTAAAATGTTTTATTTGTAATGAAAATATGATAGAAATTGCATAAATATGTCAATTAGAAGATTTAATGCTATGAATATTGAAAAAAAATCCAAATGGAAATGTGATCAGTGCATACATAAGAAAAATACTAAAAAATATGTTCACCTAATGCTGATATTTCTGATAGCGTTAAAAAACAAGTCAATATCTCAAAAAATGACGTCACACAATATGAAATTTTGCATAAAAGTAAAAACGAAAGTGTAAACTTATGTCATCAACTATTAACTACCAATAATTTCCAAAACAGAATGAAAAATCGCACACAAATAGAAACGAACTCGGACCCTGAAACATCCTTATCATCTGAAGATTCAAACATAATAAAAAGCTTACCAGATCTATCGACATTAGTAAATGATGAATCTTATTGAGTTAAAACAAAGAAACTCTGAATTACAACTTGAATTATACAGTGCGCATATGGAAATAGAAAAGTTTATTCTTGAGAAACAGGAACTACAAATAAAAATAAAAATATAGCAAAAACAAAATGATTACTCATGATATGTTCATCAAACAGTCCCAAAAAAATAAAAGTTCAAAAAAACAACGCGTTACTCCAAACACATAATAATTTATATTTAGCAACACAAATACCTAATAAATTAGATTTAGTAACGCGAATACCTAATAAATAAGATTTAGTAACGCCAAAGGTGGCAATAAAAGACGCTAAGTTGGATGATAAAAATAACCTGTTATTGACACCAAACAAAAACATAAAACTAGAAAATAAGTTGGAGAAAGGTATTGAGCATATGAGTCAAACAAATTGCAATGTTAAAAAGAGAAAAATATTTATATTTGGGACGCAACTATGTGTCGGCTTAGCCTCAGCGCTGCTTCGTTCGAGAAAACATACTAAATATGAGGAATATGATATAATCGGTTATAAAAAACCTGATGCCTTAACTGAAAGTGTATTAAAAAGTTGTGTTCTCAATCAAGACTATGGTTTGTCAGACAAAATTATTATTTGTGTTGGCGAAAACGATAAAAATCCTTTAGCTGTTACATCAGAATTATATATAACATTAAAACAACTAAGGGAACATACTGTAATTATTTTAAGTGTTTTAAAAAGTAGATATTTAAACACGGGGATGTTAAATTCCAATGTTCTAAAAGTATGTAATCAATATAAAAATTGTTATTTCATAAGAAAAAATTCCTATTACAAAAATCTATTTAACAACTGTAAAAAAATTAACTATATAATTGATTGTATAGATTATGATCAAAATTTTTTAGATGATTCCCAACTAAAAAATATTATTAAACAACGTTCAACAGTAATTAAATGTTCTGAATTAATTAATAAAGTATATGAGAAAGGTACAGTTCGTTACTATTTTGCAAATATAAAAAACAAAACAAAATATAAAATTTTAAATGATGAATCTTTAGTTAAATTGGATAGAATAGAGAGTGTGAGTGAGATTAAGGAACCTATAAAGTTCAAAAAAGGAACTCTCCCATTTTATTTTCCAATCTTACAAAAAATAGTTTATTTCGAAAATAAGGCATTAAATATCTCTAGAAACAGTATTTTAATAAATGATAAAATGTTTAAAATAGGAAATTCCTGTATGGAATATTTCACCAAAACATAGCAGGATTACCAGGAAAATTAGACTTACTTGAGGCGTGCATCGCAGAATTTAATTACATTAAAGAACCAATAGACGTGATTTATCTCACTGAAACATTTGTAAAAAATAGAGATGAAGAAAACGTAATTTTTAAAAACTTTAAACCGGCTGCCAATTTCTCAAGAAAACAATCAAAACGTGGTGGTGTGTGTATTCTTGTAAAACACAATTTCCATTATCGTATCTTAGATTTTATACAACCTTTTTCAAAGGAAATTGAATTTGAATGTTGCGGTATAGAATTGACTGATCATAAATGTATCATTATTTGTATTTATAGAACACCAAACTCGGAAATAAGTGTATTTTTTACCAAACTTGATGCTTTATTACATAAACTACGTTAAAAAATAAACAAAAAAATTATAATTGCGGGTGACATAAATATGTTAATCTTGAATAATAAATCTAATAGATTAAAAACTACACAACATACGTGTATAGACCAAAGGGCAAGTAATATTGAAGGAGCTATCGGAAAAGTCCATAAATTAGGTCTATCAGATCACACGGGGCAAACGTTAAGTTTTTTTATTAAAAGATACAACAAAGTCTCCTGGGCATTATTAAATATTTAGAAGGCAATACACCGAAAGTAATACTAACAATTTCTGCAATCACTTAAATTCATTATCATTCTTAGACGTTTATGAGGAGGATAACGTAGAAAAAGCATTTACTAAATTTTATGACACGTTTTTATTAATTTATAAACTGTGCTTTCCCATAAATAGAATCAAAGTAAATAATTTTGATCAAAAATTAAAATGGCTTACAACCGGTATAAAAATTTCCTGCAAAACCAAACGTGCGCTTTGCTATAAATATTATAAAAATAAAACTCACGAGAACAAAAATAAATATACACGTTATAGAAATATCCTTAAAAAAATTATTTTATTAATACAAAAGCAGATGAATCACAATTACGTACTAAACTCAAAAAATAAAACTAAAGCCATTTGGAACCTAATTAAACAAAATAGAAACATCCAATACTTATGGATAGACTCACAGTAAATAACCAAAATATACAAAATCCCATTGAACAACCTACAACATTTAATCAATATTTTATCTATTCCATTAAAGACAGAATATCACAAAATAGTACGGGAAATTTAAGTGTAACTAGTCTAAGAAATGAATCTAGTATTTATTTAAGACCATGTGATGTAATAGAAATTAAAAATAATATTTTAATATATAATAATATTTTTATACGTGGTAGAGCCATGCTGCAGCTATATTAGTAGTATAGTTGTAGTATGAATGGGTCGGCTCAACCGGGGAAGGACCACGCTCTCACAGAATACCAGCGTAAAATAGCAGCTCACCACTGCTGTGTTTCGTATGGTGAGTGTAGAGAACCGGAGACCCTTTTTACTGGAAAAGAGGCATTCCATCTTAGTCCTCACGGGTGACAACGCATCTGCATTTTGATTCTTTATTGAAGATAGATGTAGATGTCTATGGGTCACAGCAACCACTTACCATCAGGTGGACTGTGTGCTCGTTTGTCACCCTATCCTATAAAAAATAAAATAAAATATTTCATCACTTAATAACACAAAATCTACTGGCTGTTATGAAATACAAACAAAAATTTTAAAGAGGTGCCTAGGAAAAATCAAAGACGTATTATGTTTTCTCATAAATAAGTCACTTGAAACGAGAATTTTTCCTAAACAATTGAAATTCTCCGTGGTTATACCATTGTATAAAAGAGGTGATAGAAATAACATTAATAACTATAGACCAATTACATTAATATCAATACTACGAGTATCAAAATTGTTTAAGAAACATTCATAATTAAATTGGGAACTATTACGCATCCGGTTCTACACAACTGATTGCTAGTATTTCTAAAAGATTATCCAATAACAGATATCTCTGATGACATTGATCTTCTTGAATTGTCTTAATTTATGGTGTGTAGTCCCGAATCTCTTATTTATTGCATTGATACCTTACAAGGATATTTTAGTTATGGACATGAATATACGGAGTCTATCATGTAACTTTGACGTATTTAATGTTTTATTAGATAGAATCTCTTTCCAATGCGATGTCTTGTTTTAACTGAATGCTGATTGAGTAAACAGTTAAGCGTTCCAGAAATATCTGGATATACATCTTATGCCTCAGGCTATCGCAACCAGAACGATGGAGTAGTATTTTTGGAAAGTCCAAAATCAAACATAAAACATTATTGCAAACCGAATGAAATGACTCTAATAGTCTTATTTTAAAGATGCTCTAAAACTTTTATTCTTGATTCACTTATCGCTGATCATGCACCGATTATATTTGTGTTGGAGGATGAAATTAAAAAAATCAATCGAAAGCCACTATTAGGAATATCGATTACCCAAGTTTAGTCCAGGAATTATCTGCTACAGACTTGAACACTGTCTATAACGCTGCCAACGCAATTTTAGCAGCAATGTCTCTGATTGATATAATATCTAAAGCAATCTCTTCCCACTCCACATATCTCCACGTCCCGCATCAAAAACGAGCAAAAGAAAACGATTTTGCCCTGGATAACAATTGGTCTTGCATGATGCATCAGGAATCGTGACAATATACATAAATCTAAACTGGATCCTAACAACGCCATATTACAATTAACCTACTTTAGGTATCGTAATTTCTACAATTATCACTTTAAAAAACTAAAAACCGAATATGAACAAGACAAGTTCAAAAAGAATAAAGATAATCCCAAAGAAATGTGAAACACTGTTAATAAAGTTGCTAGTCTAAGGAAATCAACTCCATCCCCCACTGAATTGTTAAACCTCGCTGAAGACCCACATGAATCAGTAAACCTAATAAATGATTTTTTTGCGGGTATAGATTTGCTGATGATATACAAATTAGAAGAGGTACTTGCTTGACTAGTTATGTAATCATCCCTCATATTGAGTCACAGAGAGATTCAATGTCTGTACTTGATGATATAATACGTTATGTGAAATAAGAATAGAAGGGGAGTTGATTGAGCAAGTGGATGAGTTTGTATATTTGGGATGTTTATTTAGCAGGGACGGTAGATATGATAAGAATATAGAACGACGAGTGAACGCAGGAAATAGAGTGAATGGGGCTCTACACGCTATTGTGAAGAGTCAGAATGTGTCAAAAAAGGCACGTTTGGCAATTCATAATGCTGTGTTAGTCCTTACTTTAATGTATGGTAGTGAAAGTTGGGTCTGGCAGAAGAAGTATGAGAGTAGAATAAATGCTGTAGAAATGCAGTCATTAAGGAGTATGCTAGGGCTGAATCTGAATGACAGGGTGAGAAATAGTGTGATAAGAGAAAAGTGTGATTTGCAAGATGACGTTGTGACCAGGATTAAGAAAGGAATGCTTCGGTGGTTTTGTCATGTAGAAAGAATGAACGAAGAAAGGGTGACAAAGCAAATTTATGCTGCAGAAGTGAACGGCAGAGTCGGAAAGGACGCCCTAGACGAAGGTTTATCGACCAAATTGGCAATATATTGAAAATGGGCCAGTTTAGGAGTACCCTCAACCGACGAGCGTGTATGCGTAGATATATAGATGTAAAGGAGGCGAGAGAGGTGTGCCAGGATTGTGCCAAATGGAAGTCCGTAGTCTCCGCCTACTCCTCTGGGTGACAGGCGTGAGTGTTTATGTTATGTTATGTTATGTCTTAAAACACTCACAGCGTGTCAAATTAGGTAACTACCAAAGTCTAGATGTCAATGTATCTCTTATGCAGTTATACCTAGTGTATTAACAATTTGTGTAAACTTTCATCAAGAAACTGCTAAATTATTACTTATGCAGATGATATAGCGTTGATTATGCACGGTGAGGCTTAGGCTCAACACTACACTGAAAATGTCTTTAGTGAGGTTATGAGATATTTGGGCTACAGTTTGCTTACATTAAATTGAGGAAAGACCAAGTCCCACATTCATCCCACGAGCCAATACTCAATCATCCATTGGATTTATTTGTATAAGGGCACACACTTGTGATAGATTAAATAGTTGCTGCGGCTGTCTAGACACGTAACACGTAGCTTAAAATACCATGGCCTGATTCTAGATAATCATCTTAATTGGTAATTACATGTTCAATCATTAACAGCTTGAATTAAAAATTAATTCCTATCTTTTACAAACTTAGGAAATCTGCTGATCGCGACATACTAATGTGTGTCTACTATACGCTTGTCCCATCTTTGCTTCAATACTGCATTGTCTCGTGGACTGGAACTAGCATTAGTACACTTCTTCCCCTGGAACGGGCTCAATATTAAAAGTAATTTATAGAAAACCGCGTAGATACGTCACTACTCTGCCGTGAATGCTCAGTTCTCACGGTAAGAAAACTGTTTATTATGCACACAATAGTTCGGAAGCATCTAGAACTGCATACGTTTCATGTCAAAAGCGCTATAAGAGCAAAGTCTGCAGAACAAATCATCCACACAGAACCTATATGCTATTTTGCAAAAATACTTTTGCAAAATAGCATTACTTTGTTATAAGTTCCCATCTCTATAACATCGCAAATAAAACTCTAATTATTAACCCTTTAACCCTAAAACAGTGTAAATTTTCTACTCGGGATTGGTTACTGAATTTAGATTTTGAAGAGATATAAAATATTATTCGGGTCCAAAACCTTAAATAACACACCTTGATTACATACATATTCTAACACACACACACACACACACACACACACACACACACACACGCACGCACGCACGCACGCACGCACGCACGCACGCACGCACGCACACACACACACGCACACACACACACACACACACACACACATACACAATCATACTACTCCCGCCTATAATTATAGCATACATCAAACACACCTTGTGGTAATCTTGCATACATTCTGTTTTGTTTTGTCTCTACCTGCATGTTTTAATTTTTATTTATGCTTACAAAGATTTTAAATATTGTTTGTTAAAAAATGTTGTAAAAGAACTTACTTATTAGGTTATATTATTTAATTCCCAGAGTAGTAGATGCAGGCAGCCATGGCACAGTTTATATTAGTACGGCTACCGACGTTAACCTTTCAATGTAATTGATAGTATTTTTTATTTAAATAGTGTAAGTTATGATGTAAAATTATTGGAGTGAATAAACAAATTATTATTATTATAACTTTTTACGCAGTCAGGAATTTCAATTAAGGCTTTAACGTGGAGTATGTTACAAAATAATATAAAGCGTCGTTCGCACCGCTAAAATATTGGGCCTTCATATTGATGTAACATAATATGTTGAAAATATGGGAGCTTTAACTCAAAAACTGCTCAATTTCCAGTCATATGCCATGCCTAAAAACTTCATTCATCGATCTTAGATTCAAAATAGATCTAACTTAACATATGGTTATCATATAGACCTTCATAAAATTTTTGGTGGGTTATCCGTGAAATGGTTTTGTAAGTCATGCGTTCATAAGGTAGTCCTGAATACTATGCCTTACTTAACGAGAATAAAAAGACATGCTGGACTGACCAATACATTTGTAGTATCGAAATATGGATAGCCAAGGATATACACTGGATTCATTATGGTTTTACTTGTGAATAGATTATCTTACAAACTATAAACAGGAAATTTTTCCCAATAATATCGAAGTTGTTCCCTAAAGTACCATACAACTTCAAAACACCTTTTACTGTATAACTATCAATACAAATTATTATTATTACCTTTTCAAAATGGGAAATGAATTTAAAAATAATGGAATCTACTTAATCAGAGTTAAAACACAATATCTTCAGAGCTGTTACAGTTTCCTATAACTTCATACTACATCCATATATCGTTACCGTTACAGCCTATTAAAGTCCACTGCTGAACATATGCCTCATCCATATATTGCCTCATAGCGGGATGGGTCGGATATTTTCCATAGTTGCCACGCTTGGCAAGCGGGTTGGCAACCGCAGTTTATTTGTTATTTTTAGTCGTTATTAGTAAGCTGCTGCCCATCTCATGACTTGTTCCCCTTTGTCGCCTCTTACGACACCCACGGGATGATATGGGGTAGTGGATATCCTTACACCGCCACTACACCGTGACATCCACAGACATCTATAGACATTGTTGCACAATTTATTTTGTTTCGCAATTACTTATGATGATTTTTCCCATGGCGTGGATTCACTATAATTTAGATGACGTTTACTGAGAGAAGTTTTTTTGACTACTATACCTAAAAATGGCTTATTGTTGTTAGCCTGACAGTGTTTTAGGTTCTGAGTGCTGGGTAGCAAAAAGCGTCATAATTGTGAGGTGTGCTTAGATGGGCGACATAAGTAACACGACTCGATAAAGTACAAATCAAAAAAAATCCGAAGTAGTTTTAAAGTTGCTGCATTGCTACAGCGCTTTGCAAGGGACCGATGGGTGGGGATGTATTCAAGTAATTAACAAACTCTTTATTTATGGACCAATATGTCTCATATTTATGGACCAAAATAACTAATATACGTAGTAGAGCCACGCTGCAGATATATTATATGGTTGTCGCACGAATGGGTCAGCTTGACTGGGGACAGAACACCAACGTAAGATAGCAGGTTAATGCTACAGAGTTTCGTATAGTGAGTGTTGGAGACCCCTTTTACTGGAAACAAGGCATTCCATCTTAGTCCTTAGGGATGACAACGCATTTTGCATTTTGATAATTGATTGAGGATATATGTAGATGTTTATAGGCCACGGAACCCATTTACCATCAGGTGGACCATGTACTCGTTTGTTATTCTTATTCTATGAAAAATATTCACGATTTAATAAAATAAATTTAATATAATGGTTATGTGCCAAAAAGAAAATCACAAAATCTGGACTCGATTGGTGGCGCTGTGGTAGAGTTATTATAAATTCCGTAATGAAACTCTTCACGGTACCTACCAGAAAGGGCAGAATAGCCTTTGCCTAGCCAGCTTGTATTATATTATATAAAATTTATTAACATACATTTTCCACTCTACATTCTTTCCTTCAACTATAATGATTCCGTAGGGATGATCCATGTTATACATTATAGATTCTAAACTTACGTTTTCTTTTTAATTTCAGGATCGAACAAGATGTTGGCTTGGGTAGAGCAACTGGTTTCAAAACTCTTTTGGTACTCACAAATAATACGCGTGATGATATGATGGCGCATCCGCATTTGAAACCAGATTACTATGCGGATTCTTTGGGTAGTTTAGTGCCGGTTCTAAATAAAGTATGAGACTTCTTCGCTGCCTATTGCCTTACTGAGGATAAAATAAGTCCATATTAAAAGATACTGAAGCCAAATTAGTAATTTTTAGAATTTTTGTCAGTCTCTGTCTCTGCCTGACTGTGTATTCACGATTCACTCAAAAATACGGGACAGATTTTGATGTTATTTTGCACATAGGTAGTTAAGGGGGCAGTTTATAGGTTACTTTTTATTCGATTACGGAACTTTAAAAAAGGAGGGTTATATTTTTTTCCTTCCTTTATTAGTTTGTAATTAAAATGGTCACTAACGATTATATTTATTAACTGTTTATTAAAATAAATAAAAGTAAAACCAAGTGTCCTTTCAAATGTATATGATGTTTATAAATAAAATTAAAAATACATTTTTTAACCGTTGTGTAATTATTAGAAACTACGTTTTAACTTTTTAATACAGTGACATCTATTATAAAATGCAAAATAAAGTATTAAAATGTAGTATATTTTGCCTTCAATTACTAATAAATTAAATAGAAACTACTAAGATTTATATGTTTAATTTATTATATTTATGAAAAATGCTTGAAAAATTCTGATTTTCACTACTTAATTTTATCTTCATTTCATTTTAATAGTGTATTAATTTAAAAATATAATAGTGACATCTATCAAAAATATGAAAATCGAGATGATTTTTAGTTTAATTAGTAATCTATAAATAAACCGAACTGTTCTGTTATTGCAAAACTTCATTATTCTTATAACCTATCTTTAACCTATAAATAGCGCAATTATAATACTTACTGCTAAATAAATTAATAATAAGTAGCTAATAAAATTAAATTAAAGGATGATACTGAATACTTACTAGTGCAGCATCAAAAATTGTCAGACTTAAAATATCCAGACCGGTGGTTATTACCGGGACGATTTATCGCAATTGCCACGTTTGGTGAAATGATTAACTAAATTATTATACTGAACCTGGATACTGTGTGCACAAAATTGCAATCAAGAGGGAAACTCTTTAGTTGAATGCATTCAGTGTCTTCGGCATAGCAATAATTTTAACAACTTCTTTTGGTATCCATTTACCCGATGGAAGTAATTGATAAAGTGTACTGTGAGATCATTACCCATTTATATTTGATGGAATGGTTCGTGGTATCGTTAGATGACTTATTACTAGATTTAATGTAGTCCACAATCGTGCAAAAGGTTCTTTTCAGTTTTTATGAAATTTTGCTTTGTTTCAATTTGTATATAAACAAATACGAAATCAATGTAGCTTGCAGTAAGATTTCGTAGCACTGGAACCAAAAGTTTTTTTTTTTAAATATAGTAAAGGGGTGACAAACGAGCTCACAGTCCACCTTATAGTAAGTGGATGCTGTGGTACATAGACATCTATATTTATCCTCGATTAAGAATCAAAATGCAGATGCGTTGTCACCCTGAGGACTAAAATAGAATGCCTCGCTTCCAGTAAAAAGTGTCCCCGGTTCTCTAGACTCACCATACAAAATATTTTACGCTCGTATTCTCTAAGAGAGTGATCCTTACCTACAATCATAATAAAGCTTTTCCGGAAGGAACAATTAAACTGTTATAGATAATGTTATGTACTGATTTACCCCGTGTGTGGTGGTGAACTGGTGAAGTATGACGTCGTGGGGAAACCTAAATATCTGCGAAGTTAAGAAAAATCGTGGGCATATGAAAACCGCAAACAATCATTGGAGCTTTGCGGTGGACTGTTTCCTTCCCACAAAACACTAAGTAATTAGGAACCCTGTGTACAGTCGTAAAATATGTATGGCTACTTTGATTTTTTTAACTTTTAATGAGACTATAAAACTTTCATATTTTTAAACATAATTATAAAGATTTTAGTGACATACGCAGTTTCACAATAGCTCACATGAATATTTTAAACATGCATTGAATAAAACTATTTTTACGGATTTTGTCGTGCTTAATGTACTTATTTATAATGGCTGATTTACACAGGGACAGTAACTGGCTCCAAATTCGAGGCAAATCAGTGTTGACCCGCTACTGGCATAATGTAAATTGATTTGGAGTCAGTACAGCACTGTCTGCGCGACTACTGACTGCGTGTAAATGGTGCAAGTCAGTCCTCGGCGCCAGCACTGGCGCCTGTTACTGACCCCGTGTAAATCAGCCTTAATTCCCGAGGTTTCGTCACAGGTCACATGGGACTGAGGTGATTGACGTCCCGATGTCAGAGTTAACCCGGAGTACCATCAGCTTTTTAATTATTACTTTTGGTCCGATCTACGCAGAATGAACTTACTATCTTGAAGTCTTGCAGTAGTATGCTTGGGTTTAGTTTTAATTTTATTTATTACAGGATCCCAAGCAGGTGGTAGTACCCAGCTTCCTTCTCTATTGAAATTATATTTTTCTTTTTAATTTCAATAGCTTCACGTATTATCCTTGGTAGGTAGGTAATCGATTTTCTTTCGCGAAGATTGGTAGTCTATCAAATCTAATGTAATGGCGGGGGCCATCTAGGATATGATCACAAACTGCAGACTTCCCGGAGCGTTGGTGTTTCACGTCAGCTATATATTCTTTTAGGCGAGTTTTTATAGATCGTTTTGTTTGCCCTATATATGAGAGACCATATTCACAATCAAGTTTGTACACTCCTGCATCTTGTAGAGGGATATTATACTTGACGGATGGTAAGCACTGAACTTAAACAAGCACTTGAGAAAAAACTCAAAGGAAATATTACATTTTTGTGTTTATTCTACCCTAATTATTAACAGTAGAGAAGATGAGTAGAACTCATCACTGTTATCTTTACAGCATAGGCCTCACGTCTAGATTGCATCATAGGCTAGATATTTACTGCAGCTGCCACGCTGGGCAACCAAAGCATTTTATTCGTTTGAGCTGTCAGGAAGATGCTGCTGACGGGCAGCCTCTTTCAGTTTTTTCTCTCGCCTGCTATGACACCCGCAGATGATATGGGGAAGTGGATATTCTTGCGACGCCACTCCAAGTTGTATATATTTCTTCTCACGTTCATGAATGTAGTTCTTTTCACGTTCTCCGTGAATAGAACCACATTTAAGAAGTTTTGAAGTCTACTTAAACATAAAAAAAATATCAGCATCTATTTTATGGTGCCGATCAACATTCAATGGGGTGAACCTAAAATTATTTTGCCGGAATATATAAGAGCTATTGAAACTGAAAGAAGGTGCTTCATCAAAGGATTCCACTTGCT
Organism: Parnassius orleans; assembly: GCA_029286625.1. Classification (NCBI taxonomy): domain Eukaryota; kingdom Metazoa; phylum Arthropoda; class Insecta; order Lepidoptera; family Papilionidae; genus Parnassius; species Parnassius orleans. Next base: position 3,883,190 of record JAGSMP010000137.1, read on the forward strand.
ACTAGAAAAATTTTGCTTAATCAATATAAATATTACATCCCTGAAAATAACCATCTTTGTGGTCAACATTTGGTTATTGAAGCATGGGATTTTCTAGACAGTTTGAGATCCAATTATGACAGTTTTACTGCAAAATATATTCAGGACACGATGTCCTTAAAAAAAGTTGTGGATACTGAATTACTTCGTTTTGAAAACATAAATAACATGGAAGACCATGTTGTCCTTACATGGACTGATTTAAATAAAGCACAGTTCAATCAGATATTCACGGAATTTCCTCAGTTGTTGGAAATGCCAAAAGCAACCTTAGCTCTGGCCGCTTATCTTATGAAACTTAGAACTGGGGACTCCAATGAAAGGTTGGCAACTTTATTAAAAGTGTCCAGGCTAATTCTAGAAAAGTGGTTACATCAAGTTAGAGAATTACTCACAGAGTATTTTGTACCAATAAATCTTGGTTTAAACCACATAAGCAAGCAAATGGTAGAAAGAAATCTCGCAATACCGAATTCATTGTTTGGAAGCTTTGAGATACCAATAGCCATTTTTGATTGAACATATTTTATGTGGAAAAAAGTTCAAACTATTTATATCAAAAGAAAACATATAGCATGTACAAGTAGAGAAAACTGTTAAAACCATTTTAATTGTTTGTGCCGATCGGCATATTCTTGACGTTTTGGGCCCTACCCAGCCACCACTTCTGACGCTGACATTATGAAAAAGAATTTTCAAATGGAAGACCTTAACGTGAATATTTCCGTCAAGATGATGTATTTATATTAGATGGAGGCTATCGTGACTCATTACCTATGTTGCACCAATATATGGATATAGGACATACGTGCCTGCTTCGCTGAAGGAAAGTTAAACATTGCTATCAACTAGTGAGGCAAATAAAGCAAGAGCAGTCACCATATGCCGTTAGGTGGTTGAAGTTGTAAACGGCAGATTCAAACGTGATTTTAAATTATTACGGCAAGATTATTTTAACGTAGCCAGAAAAAGTTTAATGAAAGATTTTGAGGTGGATGCTGCCCTTTTAAATAAGTTTCACCCTCCTGTAGTTTAGTTATGTTCGTGTAGATGCTGTGGAAATAATACAAGCAATTGATAGGTATATGAATGTAGAAAACGAGTTAGCTGATTTTATTATTAAAAATAATTATAATAAGCGTCGAGCTAATTTTGAAACTATCACAGTATAAAATGATAATCTTAACGATTTTCCACAGCTCTCCGATAGTGAAATAATATTGATTTGTTTAGGAACATGCCAAATCAAGCAGGCACGTTCCTATTATGGCGAACATATAAGAGGAAGTGATGGTTTTATTATAGTTTATTGTAGTTTATAAGTGTGCAGTGAGGTCAGCGGTAGCCTTCTTCGAGATGTCGGCTGCCCTACTTTCTGGAACATAGGGGTCGCATACAATCCCGACATATATGTCGAAAAACTTATTTTATTTATATTTTAGTCGACAGCTCACGTAGAGGAAAGGAAGCTATTCTTTTGCATTGTAGGTAGACGAAATGTAGGCTGCTGCGCTCATATAATGTGTATTATAAGATACCTTGGCTGGGCTAGTTACCAAGATCATATTGTTCCACATGCACAATTTCTAGACAACATTTTAATTATAATAGAAGATGAATAAAATACTATAATAAATGTTCTGTTTTTATTCTACACTCCAAACTCCATACCTGTTACCTACCTGACTTCAAATCATTGACGGAAATTCATATGACTTCAAATATTTTCCACTAAATATAATAAACATTAGTGTTTAAAGAGCATATTTTGCACTTCAGGAATCAGCTGTTAGGTAAAGATTGTAACATAACCTTACTTTTACTAAACCTCTAATAACTCTGCTCTCAGATTGTCAAAACATACAGAATTTTCAGTGAGGGACTGATAAGTCTGAATCTATTAATTTACACCATTTTCTTCTCGTTATATAGGGGCTTGGGTAGGCCCAAGATTGCATGTAATCGTTTGGTTTCTGAAAGAAATCGAAATTACTACAATTTGTATAGTATGTATTGAAATTGTTAAAAACGGTACATGCTTATTATATCGTGTTTTTATTCCTATATAGGTAGTTTGCTATATGTGTATTATTAAGACACGTGTTATTTTCATATATTTTTAATCCTCGTTTTTATTACTCCTTGTTCCTTTTTCGTTTTAATCATACAATAATTTGGGGAATAATTAATATTCTAATTACAAAGAGGGTCAAGGTTTTAGGTTAATTAACTGTACTAGATAGCCTTAAGAATACCTAAATATTAAATTTGGTACAAAAAGTGATCCCGGTAATTTTGAAATGCATGTGTAGTATATATATATAATACACATACGGCCGCATAATAAATATAAATGTCATTAGATCATACTATCACGCAAGCAGACTAAGCTCTGCAGCTTATGTTATAAAAAGATTAGGGATCTCAGTAGCTTCGAAACAGGTAGAATAAAAGTAGTTAAATATTTTAGTTATTTTCATAGTCTCAGTTATATTCTTATGGGAAAAAAGCTTCCACCAAGTTTCTTTTCAAAAACAAAGTACGTGAACATTTTAGATATTTTTTATAGGATAAGAGTGAGAAACGGGCACACAGTCCATCTGATGGTAAGTGGTTGCTGTGGCCCATAGCCATCTACATCTATCCTCGATTACGGATCAAAATTCAGATGCGTTGTCATCCGTGACGACTAAGATGGAATGCCTCGTTTCCAGCAAAAAGGGTCTCCGGTTCTCTACACTCACCATACGAAACGCATCAGCGTTAAGCTGCTATTTTACGGTGGTATTCTGTGAGAGCGTGGTCCTTCGCTGGTCGAGCCGACTCATTCGTGCTACAACTATACCAGTAATATAGCTGCAGCATGGCTCTACCACGTAAAATTGCAGTGAGAAAGTGTGAATTAACGCTTTTTCGTAAAGAATGATTCTATCGTCACATATTTTCCTTATTTATCATGGCATATATAGATACATTATATTATGTTATATAATATATATATATATAACTATAATAATTATATGTAATAAGAATTACATGTAATCTATATTAAATAAAAGAAAATTGCATCTTGTTTATATGTGTGATGTACCGTCACTGTATTTAGTAGACACGTATCACATTATTCAAATCATGGCTCTCTGCATTGTGAGTTTAAATTATAATGCATTATATTAAGAAACTTATTCAAAACTATCCGCATATGTGACTATTTCACGTATTTTGTTGTGTGTTTTTGCTAATTTATGTTTTGATACTATTTATGTACTGAAAATTGTATTTTTATTAACTACTTACTTTCTCTTTCTGCACATGGACAAACATCTAGACATGGAACAAATATAATTTAAGGAATTAAACAATGCAGTGCAGCAGCCAATCACTTTTTTCTTCATAGGCTTGTAAAAGTCCACCGCTGGGCATGAGCCTCCCCTATTGTTCCTATCGATCATCCATCAATTCATCTAATTCTACATTTTGAAATATACTGCTATGGCTATACCGCCATTTGTCTTTCGCCAGGGCATTGTTCGTTAGTAATTAGTTTTACATGATAGAGCCATACTACAACGTAGTATGGCTGTAGTATTAATGGGTAGGCTTGACCGGGGAAGGACCCCGCTGCCACATAATACCGGCGTGAAATAGCAGCATAATGCTGTCGTGTTTCTTATGCAGTGTGACGGGAACCGGAGATTATTTTTAAATGTAAAACGTATTCCATCTTAGTCCTCAAGGGTGACAATGCATCCAAAGAAAAGACGATTTACCTCATTTTATAGAATATTAGAGTAGTCGTACATATAAAGTAGAATCTGGATATCACTTACACAAATTAGAGACGTTAGCAGTACCGACGTACTTTCAACGCGCGGTGGAGCACTTTAAGCATTATTTATTGGTCTGGTGTTTTGTACTTTTTTATACTTTAGGACTATAATTTGCTAAAGTATTTTTCCTAATCGAGGATATGTTTAGGTGTCTATGGGCAACAATATCTTCTTACCATCAGGTGGACTGTGTTTTTTGTAACCTTTACTTCTCTAAAGTATTCGTAAAGATATTTCGATTACACCTCGTATATCTGATATAAGTGATAAGATCTTTCTATATTATCAAAATATTTTAAAATTGTTAACTTTCATTTTCATTACATACTACAACATTGAAACTAAATGTTGGGAAATTTGATCCAGTTAACCACTACATGAAGACTTTTAATGAAATAAACTATTTTAATATAAACACATCTTAATTCTTTAATATAATAGTGATTTGATTGAAGATGATTGATGATTGAATATTATATTCCATCTTTCATTTAAGTGCTTCTTACATACTTACTTTCATTTTACATATTCATGAATTCAAATACGATCATGAATTAATTAATTCATTCAAATATATGAGAGAATGAAATAATTCAGCTGCTGGCTGTTGAGTGGCGACTTAAGACAATCAACCATCCACTATTTTTTAATAAGAAAAAAACACTGATCAATTGCTAAAATGCTAATCCACTTGTCAAGCCTAGCAACTGTCGAATGTCCCTCTCATGAGGCAATCAAGGAGGGAGGCTATGAATGAATTAAATAATAATTAAATATTAATTAATAAAAAATTATAGTAAATATAATTCACATGTTACTTACATACCTTTTTTGTTTGACTGAGTAAATGTAAGATAAATAATAGGTGAATAAACACAAGCATAATAATTTAGCGTGTAGCGTTCATCAAATTTTATGAATAACGAGAATAATTCCCTACCTGAAAGCAATTTTCATTAGTTAGGTTGGCAATTATTGCTCATGTAATCGTCTAATAAATAATTCCTTTATATATTGTATTATAAATAATTTTCTGGCCAAGATTCTCTTTTCTTTCCACAAACAGATAAGTAAAGTTGATATTGAACTGTTTAGTTGTTTACAAATAATAAGTCTACTCGTGGTGCAATTAACACACTTAAAATATGGAATAATTTTTATTATTACTACATAACAGGATTTTTTACAGTTAAAACTTATTTCGTAACCACACAAAATAATATCGGTATAGATAATAAATCACCTTGTTGTGGTGACTTGTGGGGATGTTGTAAAAGGTGACACAGAGAAATGAAACAGGAGTTGAACTACCACGTAATCGGCGGTGAAGAAAACGTCATGAGTAAATCTGCACGTTTGAGAAATAAGAAATAATTAAGAGGGCATGTGAATAAATTAGAAATTTTACACGTGGTAGAGCCATGCTGCAGCTATATTATAGTTGTAGCACAAAAGGGCCGCCTCAACCGGAAAGGACCATGCTCTCACAGAATACCAGCGTATAATAGCAGCTTAATGCTGCTGTGTTTCGTATGGTGAGTGTAGAGAACCGGAGACCCCTTTTACTGGAAACGAGGCATTACATCTTAGTCATTAGATCATTTTACTGCATTTTGATTCTTCATCGAGGATAGATGTAGATGTCTATGGGCCACAGTACAGGCCACTTAAAATGAGGTGAACTGTGTGCTCGTTTGTCATCTCTATTCTATAAAAAAAGACACACACTGGCAATGTGCCGGACTGTTCCCTTAAAACCCTTTCAGTACTGAGTAGGGCGTATACAGGCTGTTACTTTGAAAATAAATCGTGATATAATGATTATAAAAGTGATATTAATTATGTTTAGATTGAAATCAAATTTATTAACTTTTTCGTAAAACATCAGGCAAAACCAAGCAGCGTGTTTTTATGTTTTCTTAACTATTTTTTATTAAAAAACTTAAGTCTTAAACATTTAGAAATGTTTAATTTCTTCTAGCCGCTTTTGATAAGATAACATAAGAATATTAAGTAAAGTTATTAGCAGGACAATAACATATTTCAGTGCCACAAAAGTACGCGCAAACTGATAGAAACTTACTCGCTTTATTTTACCCTATCACGTTCACAACCTAAAGTCACACAAATATTAACAAATTGTGTTCTGGTGTATGCAGGATTAAGCTTAAATAAATTAGTAGAGAGATTACGCCTGAAATGCGAAATTTACTTTATAAATTAATATGTGAATTATATATTATGCACATTAACCTGTGCATTTTAACACATTTTTTTACACTTCAATTGCATCAGCACTTATCGTTGAAGCTCGTGAAATTTACTATTCACGGAATGCAAATGAATGAATGGGGCTTAATAAATTCGTTATATTAAGAGCGTTCGTCAATATTTTATTTACTTAAATTTATAGTTAAGTTATATTTTTTGTAGTAAAAAACGATATTTTTGTGTTATATTGTGTGGTTTATTTTTGGTTACCTGATTGAATTACTTAGAATTTTATTTTATTTATGAAATGCATTTCACATAAGTTTATCCTAGTTTAGGTACCTGTTACTGTAGACTATTTTTAGATTAAGGCATTGTTCGCGTTAATTGTACAGTTTATTGGAATTAAGAAAAAATAGAAATAGAAATATATTGATATGAAAATGTTATCAAGGCAAAAAGTAAAAAACAAGTGAAATAAAAATAAAAATGTATATATTTTTTTAATATACCACGTCTTTTTCATATTCTTACATCGTCATCCGATTCTGAGCTATATTTAAAATTTCAAGTCTGTATCTCATCGGGAAGTTCATCAATTACTAAATTTGACCCGAACCAAATCACACGAACGCAACTTAATAAACAAATGGTTACAATGTAAATTAAATAATTACTAGGTACAAACAATTATTAACTGAACCTAAAGGTTATCTTGTAGAGGCGGCGTAATAGATACCACTATACCACTACACGAAAATATCACGTGGGTGTCATTACCGGTTAAAGATGGAAATAAAATAGGAAACGGGCAACACTATCTTCTTAATATCAACTCAAAATAATAACAAAATACGGTTGCCTACCCGCCTGCTAAGCGTGGCAACTACGGCAATCTATGGGGAGACCTATCTATGTTTAACAATGGACTTAGGTTGTAACTAATAAATAATACATTTATATACATAACATAATATACAATATTTTATTAGAATAAGATAAGAAAATAATTTATTTATTTTCTATATTACATAATATACAATATTTTATTATATACAATATTTAAAACTATAATAAAAAAAACTAGTAACTTAATTATCATATAGTCTTACTCCCCGCGGTATCGTGCCAAGAATGCTGTCTGCGTTTCCCCGCTGAATGGCTATACTTAGCCTTTGAGCGAGAAAAGAACCAGCCCTATTATCACGATCAGTCGCGGATAGAGTTCCTTTAGGAACTTTACCGCACGTGGACCCCATGGACCGATAGTCTCTTCAGCAAATAGCACAAATATGTAGTCATCTCTCAGATACTCATATTTGCGCCACTTAGTTCAGCTGCCTCTGATGCCCCCCGGCTCTAAACGTGGTACCCCTGAGATGAGAGGCCGCCAAAGTGTCTTCGCAAGTAGCATCCCACACTAGGGCTTTACTTCTCTCCCAAGGGACCATAAATAATTAAAAAACATTAAACTATCTTTGATCACATGTGTTTTCATAACCTACCTGTGCATAATTCTTTGATATCATTTTTGTTCATAATTTACGTTGTTGATCTAAGATTTAAAATTATGACATTTAGAGTATCATGCATAATAAGGTCATTTATTCATCCCGTCGTATCTTGGCATGTATATTTTATTTGCACTATCTAATAAAGTCTCATGAAGCATCATAATTGGTAAATTAAAAAGGAAACGCCTTTAAACAAAGACTTTTAAAAATAAAGAGATATGAAAAACATTTTAAAACTATTTAAATAAATAAGCGCACCTATTCCTATTTCATCAAATACAAGCTCATCCGGCAGACGTTGTTCAATTCCGTTATAAGTCTGGTAGGTGGTGCAATAAGTTTCTTCCCGCTTTCACTCCGGACTTTTTACAGTATAAATATAAAATTTAGTAATAACTTACGAAGTAAATCGATCATTAACAGACGCACCGACGATTTTATAATATACTAACGACCCGACCCGGTTTCCCTGGCTGGGACCTGTTTATGTCGCGTAATTTAGATTTCTTAAAATAATCATAAATGACAAGTTAATTTTTAAATTTCACAAAAAAAACTTCGTGTTATTCGGATAAAATGTAGCTTACAGTGATCCTGGCATTGTTCTGTTTTCGTGAAGTTTCATCACAATCGGTACAGCCATTTCGGAGATTAGCCCGGACCGACAGACAGATGGACAAAAATTTTACAAATGGTTGTCCATGCCATAATGTCACGCAAATAACTCCCTGAGCTCCAAAGTCAGTTATTTTGTTATTACAGTCAGACACTTATATTTTATTTATATGTTTAGATAAAATTTATTAAAAATAATATCAACATTAATGTCGATATATCAAAAATGGCAGAATTCCTGATATGTTAATGGCAGGAAACATGTTCACGCCTTTCCAAAAATTGAAGATTTTTCTAGTAATAGCAAATAATATAATATAGTATTACCGTAGTACTACTTATATAGTTACTACTACGTTGTAATAGCAATATTTTTGTCACTTTGAGAAAAAGATAAAGAATTAACATATAACCCAAGGGATAATTTATCCTTTTTCCACTTCACTTCAACATTCCTAGCTGATATAACATTTTTTAAACTTAATTAGCACCCGAGCTCATTAGGAAGTCTATCGTTAAATCTAAGTAAAATAGGGAAATTGCTTGTAGCAATATATTTAGTCACAGCAGCCTTGTTTATATGTGTTATCTACAAAGTTTTTTTACAAATAAGAATATAAAATAATGGTGAATTTATGGACGAGATATTTTTGCGCAAAAATGTCGTAATGTTATTATCGCTAATTATATATTTCTGTTATATATTACATTGGTTTTGTTGAAGTGCTCAATACTATGATTAGTTCCGTGAAGCCGGGTGTATGCTGTGTGGTGGTTTCGGAAGAACCTAAGTCCGCTCTATTTTTTTAAACTGAAAGGACAAACGTACGTAGAGTTCACCTAATGGTAAGAGGCTACCGCAGCCTATGGTCACCTGAAACCAACTTCAAACAAAGTAGGCTACTAAGTAGCATATTTTTTTATATTTCTATGACTTGGACAAATCTTAAATTATTTAATAGACTGAAAATTGCCCTTGATATGATGATGTGGGATTACATTCTTCCTCAATGCAATGGACAACAAAAAGGCATGGGTATGTAAGAAGAAATTATTACAGGCTTTTAACTAATTTATAAAATCTTTCAAACCTAACTATTAGAAAGGTAATCACGAAATGCACTTTAACTTTAACTTAACCTGAAAGTAAATAAGTTGAAGAGAGTGATGTCCTCTGAAAGTAAAGAAAGTTTAGAATAAAACGAACTTTTGGAACGTAGAGGAAAAGACGAATTTTATTGAGGCTTGACATAAATATAGATATTGAACTATTTGAACCATTGATTCTATTTAATTGGAGTTTTATTCAATTGCAAATAAGTTATTATTATCAGTCTCTTATATCTGGTAGCTAATGTTTATATTGATAAGAAGATATAGACATCAACCTTTTGAAAAGAAGTACTTTCGAAAAGTTATCACATTTTTATTACCGCTCCGTAAAAGAGAGAGTTTAAATAATTTAAATATAGCGCGGTATAATTCATAAAACGTAGTTATGATTGCCTCGTTGGTCTAGTGGACGTAAAAGCCGTCCCAAGATTCAAATCTTTTGGCCCGACCCAAGATTCAAATCTTGGGTCGGGCCAAAATCAGTTACTGGGTTTTTCTGTTAAGTAATTCCCAGTAGCAGCTCGGAGTCAGGAAGTTGGCAGTGTTTCACCCCCGTGACTCGCAAAGCACGTGAAGTCGCTGGTCCTACGCCTGATCTCTCTTCGATCGTGTCGGATAACCGTTCCATCGGACTATGACAGTGAGGGAATAGAGAGTGCTGGTCCTTGCGCAAGTTCCACAGCAGTTCTTCGTTACCGCCGTCATCGTAGTTCCACATCTAGTTCAACATCTGCAAGCCCATCTCCAAAGTACAAAAGCTTTTGAAAGAAACTAAAACGATAGTTTATTACAAAATTTAGTAAAAGCCTTGAGTGCTTCTTGGGGAAGCGCTACTACTCATATACAAGGAGCTCTAAAGATAATAAGTGATTTCGACCCTAAATCAAAATTGCAAACTATGAAAGAATGGCTTTCCAAAATAAATTAATCTACGGAGATTTATGAATGGAATGAACGACAAATTGTTTTTTATTATTTGCCTAAGTTAACAGGATTGGCAAAAAATTGTAAGATGGTCTTACTAGTGTAAAATTTAGCTGGTCTGAATAGCAAATAAAACTGCTGAACGCATTTCCCAGTTACCAGAATTTTGGTGACCTGTTATCAGAGATGCTAAATCGTAAAAGCAGAAAAAATTAATCGCTTGTCGAATATTATTACGATAAGATCATGGTAATAAACAGGTGTAAATTAATAGGCCGCCATGCAGTCGATTGTATCACACATGCTCGTTCAAGTAGTTTAATATGACGAACCAGAACAGGTATTAAATTATTTGTGGAATATTTAAACCAAATCTAACTATTCATGTCTAATTAATAGCCAGTATAATGATGGCTACGAAGGTTATGCTTGGTCTAGGAAACCATCTAAATCATTCGCTGATAGCTGGATACTTATCAGCAGTATCACATGCTACAATTGTGGTAAAAAAAGGCCACACAATTAATAAGTGCCCAAAAAAGATTTTACTTTTTTGGGCACTTATAAATTGCGTATTCATGTATAATAACTATACTGAAATAAAAATTTATAAAAATACTGATAATTTTTAATCCTAAGTATCAAACAGAACTCCACAGACGCAAGCTGTTAAGGATTAGGAGGAATGTTACTACAAAGAGAGAGAGAGAGTACTGCGTCATCAATCTTGTACGGCGTATAGAAAAGTGGTGGCTGCTCGTTTCAGGATTACAATTTTACTATAGAATATCGCTCAGATACTCAAATGTAATACGCTAATTGTTTAAGTCGAAACCTTTTACTTTATCATTATGATAATTCGTAATATTGGTGATAGTACCAAATCAATGTCACCTACCATACAGCGGACCTTATAAAATTTCAGTCATCATAGATGGATTTTCAGTCAGAAAATACAAAAACGTATATTCGGATGACAGAATAAAACCATTGATACGTCTGGGTAGATCAGTTGAGTCAGATTGTGAGAATTATTAGCCCCTGAAGTAGATATAATATTTCATACATTTATGTCTTAATATAAACATATTTTAAAGCGTTATATAATCATCATATCACGTTCATCCTCTTCATTAATTGGATTGAAATAATTAGGTACTATATTAATTGGTAATAACGACAACTCTTAATTGAATTTATATCCACTAGCCAATTGAGACCGATACATCCAGTGTGTGTACGCGGTAGGCATATCCACTAGCCAATTGAGGCCGATACATCCTGTGTATGTAAGTGGTAGGCTACTCCATCAGCCAACTGAGGCCGATACATCTTGTGTATGTAAGCGGTAGGCGACTACATGAGCCAATTGAGGCCGATGCAGCCTGTGTGTATACGCGGTAGACATATCCACTAGCCAATTGAGGCCGATACATCCTGTGTATGTAAGCGGTAGGCTACTCCATCAGCCAACTGAGGCCGATACATCTTGTGTATGTAAGCGGTAGGCGACTACATGAGCCAATTGAGGCCGATACACCATGTGTGTGTACGTGGTAGGCATATCCACTTGCCAATTGAGGCCGATACATCCTGTGTATGTAAGCGGTAGGCTACTCCATCAGCCAACTGAGGCCGATACATCTTGTGTATGTAGCGGTAGGCGACTACGAGGGCGACACTGAAAGTTTTTAGAACTGACAACTTGTAAACGATATAATAAAAAAATAAGTTCAAATTTTGAAAATGGAACTCTTTGCCAATATTATTGTGTGTGTATTTTAATAAGTTGTCATTTGTTTACGATTTGGCGGCAAATTGAAAATTGTCTGTGTTACGTCAGCATGAATTTAAGGCGAGAAAATAACAATGATTTTTTATGACTTTCGATGTCATTTAAGTAAACAAGAAAGTTATAATAGACTTCGATTGGCCTTTCACAAAGAAACCCCATCTCGTGTCACTGTTTACAACTGGTTTAATGAGTTTAAACGTGGTGACACTAATCTCATCGATGATCTGCGTGAGGGACGGCCTTCTACGGCGACGACTGAAGACAACATCAGTGTTGTGCGGCGTATGATAGGGACTGACAAAAGAGTGACTTATCAGCAGATTCAGATAAACTTAGGCATCGGTATGAGTCAAGTGCACAAAATCCTCCATGAACATTTAGCGGTCAGGAAGCTTTGTGCCCGGTGGATACCTCATAATTTGACAGAGGCCCAAAAACTCCGTCGTGTTGTTTGGTGTCGTGAAATGGTTCAAAGATTTAACGGAGGTGACTCAAATGCTGTGTTCGAGATACTAACGGGTGACGAAAGCTGGATTTATTGTTATGATCCTGAAACTAAGAGACAGTCAGCTGTCTGGGTGTTTCCTTCCGAGGAGTTGCCAACTAAAGTGAAGAGAGGTCGAAGCGTGGGATAAAAGATGGTGGCCTCGTTCTTCGGAAGGACAGGTCATTACGCAACAATTGTTTTAGAGGATCGAAAAACAGTTACTGCAGAGTTATACACTTACAATTGTTTGCCACTTGTCTTGGAAAAAGTTCGGGAGAAACGACCTCGCAGTAGGATCCTCCTTCACCACGACAACGCCTCGTCGCACACCGCCAAGCAAACAATCGACTACTTGACGATGTCAGACGTGGAATTACTGGGTAACCCGCCCTATAGCCCCGACCTCGCACCTTGCGATTTTTATTTATTTCCGAAAATAAAATAAAAACTTCGAGGAAAACGTTTTATGGACGCCGAGGAAGCAGTGGCTGCGTTTCAAAATGCCGTCGAAGAGACCCCTAAAGTCGAGTGGGCAAAGTGCTTTTCTCAGTGGTTCCATTGGATGCAGCGATGTATTGATGTAAATGGACACTATTTTGAAAATATATAATAAAAGTAATAACTTGCTAGTTTGTTCAGTTTTTGATTTTCTAAGAACCCTCGTACATGAACCAATTGAGGCCGATACACCTGAGGCTGATACACCTTGTTTGCACGTGGCAAACTCCGTAACCGAAATGTGTTTAGTTCACTACGATCAGAATACCACCTTAAGTTCTCAATATATAAAAAAAATTGTGGCAAGTTCTTACACGGAAAATTTTCAGTGAGTGAAGTGCGATACTTTTGTAGCATCGGTAGTTTAAAACGGTTAGAGTGAATGCGGTCATTCAACACTAGGATGGCCGACCAGGGTAGAGAGAGTACTATATCTATTCTTTAATAAACGTGTTATTTGCTATTATTTCATAATGATACAGAACAATATCGAATGTTAAGTGTTGGTTATTAAAGGTTAGGTCGGGTAAACACTAAACTTACTACTACTACTTATTTTGATCATATTATTTAGAATGATACTGTTATTTATATTAATAACGCTTAATGTGTCACCGACCCCTTGAAGTTTTTGTTTTAGAATTATTTTTTATATAGAAATGTATAACGAGTTCTAAGTTATTTGTTTCATAAAAAATACTATATTAAATAAAATATTACCTGTATGCTTAATTTTGTTAAAATAGTAAGCTTAAAGTAAATTTGGTTTTGTACTGTCTGAGAACAGACATTTTTCAGGATGGCCAACTGTTAAAAAATGTAATTTGATTTTTAAGAATCGAACTGTTTTGCGTTGTCTAGCAACAGGATTAACAGGAATGTAAAAAAATGGAACACTTGATTATAGAATATATTGTTGAGCTCTTAGTTTGTTTTCAGATACTATATTATTATAATATTTTGAGAGAATAAATAATATTGTCTTTATTCAAGGTCAAGTTTTATTTAACAGTTGTGATAGGTAATTCTGTCTTACTTCAATCATCATATCGCCCAAGTTCATTAACATAAAATCATTAACGCAGGTCATAATCGATCGCACCAGTATTAATTCTCTACAACTTTCTTTTTCCGCCTTTCTACACAACCTTTGCAGTACACTTAATAAAATTAATAAATCAAACTTAATATATTATGTTATAAAACTATTTACATTTTTCTAAGGGATTATTTAATTTGATTATAAATCTAATTAATACTTGCATCGAGCATTGAGTATAATATAGTGAGCGTTCATGTCGGTGTAAGAATATCCACTAGCCCATATCATCCCGTGGGCGTCATAAGAGGCGACAGAGAGAGACAACCAGGAGATGGGCAATAGCGTCTTCTTCCTAACTATGGCAAATATAGGGGATATTATGAAACAGTCTAAGGGGTCACCTATGTTCATCAGTGGACTTTAATAGGCTGTAATGGGTAATGGATGGATAAGATAATAATCGTTGGTTTCTTGTCGTAAGCACGACTACTGATCCTGTGGTTTCGGGTTTGAATTGTATTTGGTTGATAGTCATTTATTAGGTTTTTCAGTTAGCCCAGAGACAGGACGTCGAGGCTGTTAAAACACCTAAAGCCGTTGGTCTTTCGCTTGATCTTGGTCGTATTGGTTTGCCGTCCGTTCAGACTATGGGTGTGGATATATTATCGATACACAAATCGAAGTACAACGTAAGTCGGAGTACACTATTGAAATACACCTAATGAAGTGATATATGTTAATAATTCTTACTCTATGGTTAGACCATTAGTATGAGTATTTTTTATATTTTAAAGATAACGCATTTACCTTATTTTTGCTATTGGATATAAGTTTCCCATTTAAGAGAATAATTTGACTCACTAGCCACTTCTGGTAGAAGGATGGACGATCATAAAAATAACAATAACGTCGTCCAGACCGAATTTTGGCCACGACGGCAAGTCTCAACAGAGACTAGTCATCTGCGCAGAATAGGATACTAGTGCACGAGTATGTATCCAAGCACAGGTGCACTCTCTATTCCATCACTATTATAGTCCAATGGAACATCAATTCGACACGACCCGAGAGAGATCAGGCGCAGGATTAGCTGCTGTGCTTCCCGAGGCACCGAAGTGAAACCCTGCTGACATTCTGACTCCGCGCTGCTACTGAAAGTTTCTTGATAGAAAAATCCAATAACTGACAATCTCTTATATTTACACGAATATTATACATTGAAAGAAGCTTATTTTATG
The DNA here is from genome assembly GCA_029286625.1 of Parnassius orleans. Taxonomy (NCBI): domain Eukaryota; kingdom Metazoa; phylum Arthropoda; class Insecta; order Lepidoptera; family Papilionidae; genus Parnassius; species Parnassius orleans. The sequence goes on from JAGSMP010000137.1 coordinate 3,898,496, forward strand.
GATTTTTATCATATTTGTTTTAGAAAATCTTTTGTGACAGTAAACACTTTACCACCGCGTTCCAGCACGTCTAACAAGTCTTGCAAGACAACAAGCTTCAAATCCCGTGTCCAAGTCACAGTGACCGAATGACACCAGCCCCAGTTGAGCGTGAACCTGCTTTACTACTATATGTCTGAGATGCCACAGCCAATTTAGCTACACATTGAATAAAACTATTTTTACGGATTTTATCGCGTTTAATTTTACTAATTTTGATTCCCGACGTTTCGGGTGCTTTACAGCACCCATGGTCACGGGGGGGACTGAGGTGTTTTACGTCCTAATGTCATAGTTAGCATCCTCAAGCAGAGCTTGGGATCCTATAATTAACAAAATTAAATCCAAACCCAAGCATACCACTGCAAGACTTCAAGATACTGTAAGCTCATTCTGCGTAGATCGGACCAAAAATTAATATTTAAAAAACTGAAGGTAGCCGGGCTAACTATGACATTGGGACGTCAAATACCTCAGTCACCCCCGTGACCATGGGTGCTGTAAAGCACCCGAAACGTCGGGAATCAAAATTAGTAAAATTAAACGCGATAAAATCCGTAAAAATAGTTTTATTCAATGTGTAGTGTTCGCGTAAATATAAGAAACCATTAATTCAGCTACATCTTCAATCGAACATTAAAACATATTTCAAGCCACCGAAGAAGATGAGAGAAAAACTGTACTAAGTTTTTACCATCCGTCAAGTGCGATTGCGAATGTGGTCTCTTACATAGAACAAAATAAAAGATAAAAGATATATACATAATACATAATACATCGCCCCCTGCATTACATCAGATTTACCACGGATGATTCACGAACTTATTGAAATCAATAAAAAATTCCAATCTCATTAGAGAAGATGCAAGTGACATTGTTCTGTGTCCATACAATGTTCGCCTAAGAACCAACAGTGAAAAAAAAAACCTTTTTAGTCCGAAATTACACATATTTGTATGTAAGAACAATAACTCCTGACGGAAACTTCTGAAAACATAGATATTAGCAGTTATCATAGATATTTTGAGGTTATGTTTTATTTTTATGAAACATTACAATGTTATTGCTAAAGTAAGCAATTCAGTCTTAGCCTAGCACTTATACGTTAAATAAAACTCAGGTTGTGATTAGGTATTTATTTTATTCATAACAAATAAATACAACTTATACACTCTCATTTAGTTTTGTTAGTCCGTGAGTAATGAAAAGTCCATGATTCAAGCCAGGTAGGTCGCTAAAGAAGGGTATCGATATCCGTTGTTCAAGCCGAGTCGTAATTTTTTAAAACTTATCGCATAAAAAAACCAACTGCATAGTGCACTTAGATTCCGGAAACATTCGCAGAAAATTATTTTTTCAAACGAAACGAAAACGATCGCACGTCTGACGTCTATCTATTTTACCGTCTGGTCATCTGTCAACGTTATTGACGTTTTTTGCGTGGCACAATACTGATTTGGCCAATGAGAGTACAATAGTATTGTTATTTTAAATGAAGACAGATGATTTCATTGTATGATTCCCAGTTCCTTGTGGCATATATCAATCTGAGGTATATTTTAAAATATTAAAGTTTTCATAATATATTTGAGTTTATGACAACTTTTGAAATATGAGTGAAAGTATTGTGCGATTGGCCAAATCACAGGAGCCCATAAACGCAGCACATTAGTATCAAAAAAAAGGTACAAATTTCAAAATCTAAAATTTCACAATTTAGAAGTGTCCGTTACTATCTAATGAATGTTATCTAATGCATAATTAAGGATAACAATATTGGTAATTGTCAAATATATGTTGGTTCTTAGGCGAGTTTTTACAATGTCCTTTGCCCCCGGCATTACATCAGATTTAATACCACAAACCCTCGGAAAAAAAATACATGGTTTTCTACGAAGGATAATTCAAGAGGCTATTTAAATGAAAAACAAAATATCCTAATTACATAAAAAGTAAAACATCATAAAAATTAAAATTATAATAAAAAGTAAAAGCCGTCTTCATAGAACTAAAAATAATTAAATGATTTCTAAATAATAGCTTCGGAAGTCGTTTCCAAAGAATTGGTATAATTACCAAAGAATTTAATTCTTCTATACACTATTTCTTAGCATTGACTTCAGAAGCTTTAAAGTGTAAATTATTTTATTATTTTTAGTTCTTTGATGTCGGTTTTTACTATTTATTAGAAGTTTATTTTTAGAAGTTTATTTTTTTCCATCGTCGCCTCTTACGGCATCCAGCAGCGAAAGGAGACAGTTTCTTTTTGTATGGAGAATGGGCCCACCAAAAACTGTGATGACTCGTAATGAAATGTATGTAGATTTATTCCTTATAATCTCTAGATTACTATAGTAATATTAGTTGTACCATATATAAAGGGAATACTGAGAAAATAACAATCAAATGGCAATCTCATTATAACCTAAAATCCCATACGGGCGACCGTCTAATAGTTTTTTTATTGATATCCTATGTTATAATAGCGCACTGTGAATAGTAAAAAGTGTAAAAAAGTTGTAGGTTCTTCGAATTCTTAAGTACTACTTGGTGGATGGATTTTTTTTTAGTAGTACCGGAGTAAACAGTACGAATAAACAGACCCGGTGATGTATTGATTCTTAACTGTATTTATTATTTATTGTGGTGTATTGAATACTAGGCACAGAATACATTACAAATGTATTCAAGTGAAGCAAAAAGCAGAAACAAGCACACATGTACTTATTTATCTAATATCATTTGCAACCAGTAACACGGTTTTAGGTGCATGTGTGCGTCCAACAGTGAACTTTTAAGGGGTGTTTTGCGAGTTTTACCTCTACAGCGATTGAGAAAATAAATAGCACGTAAGATGTTTTGAACTGGTCATGTTAGGATAAAAAAAACTCTGTATTGTCACTGTATTTGTTATTGTAAAATCATCACATTCTTAAAGCAGTATTAAAAGTGACACATGCCATCAGGTGCAGTGTCAGGACATTGTTATTAATATGTATTGATTGAATAACATGTTTATATTCCAAGCACCATTAAAACCAAAATGACTGGATAGTAACATATCCGATTTTTACGATATTAACCACGAAAAATAAATAGCATGTAAGGTGTTTTGAACTATTTGTGTTAGGATAAAAAGAAACACTGTATTGTCACTGCATTTTTATTGTTTATTACTGTAAAATCATCATATTCTTAAAGCAGTCTATTATAAGTATCACAGGCCGCGAGGTGCAGTGCCAGGACATTCTTTTAATATGTGTTGATTGATTAGCATGTTTACATCCAACCACAATTGAAGCTAAAATGTAAAATTCTCGAGTAGCAGTCTCGTACCGTAAGCTCAGTGTGGGGCGGCTATCCTCTAGATGGAGTGACGACCTGGTAAGACATTCAAAAAGTCGATGGATGCAGGTGGCTCAGGACCGTGCTTTGTATAATTCCTTGGGGAGGCATATGTTCAGCAGTGGACTTGTGTAGGGCTGTAATGATGAAGAAGTTTTAAACTAGTTGTGTACGGATAGGGCCGACCGGGGTAAGACACGCTCTCACGGAAAACGCTACCAGCGTAAAATAGTAGCTTAATGCTCCTGTGTTTCGTATGGTGAGTGTAGAGAACCGGAGTCCTTTTTTACTGGAAACGAAGCACTCTATCTTAGTCCTCAGGGGTGACAATGCATCTGCATTTTGATTCTTAAACGAGGATAAATGTAGATGTCTATGAGCCACATCATCTACTTACCATCAGGTGGACTGTGCGCTCGTTTGTCACACTTATTCTATAAAAAAAAAACAAAAGGAGATTGTCAATTGAAAGAGATACGAAAAGGTATCAGAGCATCTATTCAACTTGCTCGGCGTTTATTTATAAATTAGGCGCTTTATTTATAATAAGGCACATAGTAGAAACAGGTCAAGTAAGCAACAATAATTACAAGTTTTATTGATTATTATTCGTCATCATTACAACAATTCACTGCTGAACATAGGTCTTCCCTAAATTAAATATATAATGTAAAATATTGTATAGCCCTTCCGTCAACTGCCATCGCGTTTCGTCCCGTATGGTGTCGTAAAAGTCGTAACAGAGTATAATAAAGCTACCAGGAGATAAGCAGCAACATCTCCCTATAGAATACCACAAAAAGCTTTGGTTGCCACAAGCGTAGCAACTGTGGCAAAAACTACCATATAGTAATGATGCATATTTATATTACTATATAAATATGCATCAATATAGTAATGATGCATATTTACATTACTATACAGGGTATTTTTGAAACGCTCCCGAAAACGAAGACAGATGATAGTACTAAGGATACCTATGATGATGGGTCACAAAAAAATTCGATCCCGAGGAAAAAAAAATCATCTTTTCACAACGTTTTATTAACTTTTTTCACGCTCCATCATGTTATTACAGTTATTTGAAACGATCTTTCACAAAAAAAAATCATGAAAATACTGAAAAATAAAACCAGCAGTGGAATTACTGAATTACAATCAGCTGACTAGGGTCAATGTACGCGCGAACGCCGAATTCGCGCGGCCCGCAGCTAACGATGGTACCACAATACCTAATAATTTACAACACTTGTCTAAATACCTAACTTATCTACTTAACCTACTAATTTGCCACTGTGCTTGTCTCCACGTAGCCACTTTAATTCAATTCACAGGTTAAATAAACCAAATAACTGGTTCGATTCCCCGCTAATGAAAAAATACTTAAATAAAATGTTTACAAGGTTAGAGTCATGCTTTGTTATCCATTGTGTAGGTATTTTTATTATTCTGATTACGTGGTAGAGCCATGCTGCAGCTATATTAGTAGTATAGTTGTAACACGAATGGGTCGGCTCGACCGGGGAAGGACCACGCTCTCACAGAATACCAGCGTGAAATAGCAGCTTAACACTGCTGTTTCGTATGGTGAGTGTAGAGAACCGTAGACCCTTTCTACTGGAAAAGAGGCATTCCATCTTAGTCCTCACGGCTGACAACGCATCTGCATTTTGATTTTTTATTGAGGATAGATGTAGATGTCTATGGGTTACAGCAACCACTTACCATCAGGTGGACTGTGTGCTCGTTTGACACCCTATACTATAAAAAAATTATAGTCCAGAATAAGTTAGTATTCAGTTATGTACCTATTCAGATCAGTTCAGTACTAAGTTATTTAAAAAAAATTAGGTATGAAACAGCTTACCGATCCTCCGTGACCTTATGAGATTCTTCAAGGCACATTAACATGTTGCCGTATTCACGAGCACTATAAACGTACCTACGCGTTAGACATTATTAAAACCAAACAAAAAACACAAAACGTAACAACAAGAACAACATCATTAATTAATAAATAACAAGTAATAACGATAATAATTTAATAAACAAAACAATTCAACTATCGCTCGTGATAGTCAACATGCACTGTCTCAAAACTAAAATTATTGTAATGTCCTTGAAGCATGTGTAAATTCCACAGCGCGAGGCGACACGAAGCAGCGTGTGTGTGAAAGGGAAGGGTAGAGTGAGTAAGTAGTATAACCTAATGTATTGTTTCGTACCGATCTAGGAAAGAGTTCGGCGCCCGCGAGGATATTGACCCTATTGTCAGCTGATTTTCTTTTTAAAGTTTCACTGCTGGTTTTATTTTTCAGTATTTTCATGATTTTTTTGTGTGAAATATCGTTTCAAATAACTGTAATAACATGATGGAGCGTGAATAAAGTTAATAAAACGTTGTGAAAAGATGATTTTTTTTTCCTCGGGATCGAATTTCTTTGTGACCCATCATCATAGGTATCCTTAGTACTATCATCTGTCTTCGTTTTCGGGAGCGTTTCAAAAATACCCTGTATAAATATGCATCATTACTACTTGTGTATAAATTATTCCAATCATTGTGAGGTTTATTTAAGTGGTATTCACAAATACGAGCACACAGTGGCACATAAAATGAGTTATCAATCAGCAATCTCTCATTTAGGTTAGTAGTTCTTTTTAGTGTAGGTATTAAGAATCTAGATAAATGATTACATAACTTAAAAATACAGTGATGGGAAGTAGAAGCAGCACGCTCATAACTAGCCACAGGATAGAATAGAATCATTTTTATTTAATATAGATTACAACACATAATACTTATTAAAAGTCATTTTTACTTTTACCACTGGTTCACAAAAAAACTTCTGTCCTGGGAAGAACCAGCAAGAAAAACAGCTAGACTTTTTTTTTAAAAAAAGCACATTTTACAATATAATATTTTATACAATTGTTTTGAAAACATTTAGAAACAGCATGGTAGCGATCACCTCATTCCCAGGGGTTATTATCAGTCATGTACTCTCTAGTAGTATAATAACCCTTACTAAACAATTTTTGCTTAAGAAATAATTTAAACCTTTTGACAGAAAAGGTCTGCATATTATTATAGTAATTGTTGATGCCGCTCTGGAAATGGCAGGAGTTACAGTTACAGGCATAAGGGGTGATTGTGGGATGTTACCGATGTCTTCAATATTCATGGATTGTAATTCCATATCCCTGTTATCATTTGTGTCTTCATACAGTTGTAGAAGCTCTCGGCCGACAAGATTGCAGACTCATTCTAAATGATCCACCTGAAAAGTGTTTTTTTTTCATCAACTAACCGAACAGACTATAGTTTTACAGTGTCTACCATTTAAATAATAATATTTATTAATATTTTATTTATTTCAATCTTTATTACTAATAAATGCCTCTTAAATTATATATAAATAGCATGTACTCGTTTCCCTTCATAATACTTTTGTAGTAAACCAGATTCTACTAAGGTAAAAAGAAATAAAAATACATCAAATCAGAAAGGCAAACAAATGAAGTAGTTATTTTAGAATTATAACATTATTTGACTAAGTACAAGTTCTTAGACGTTTTATTTACACTAATTTCATTTAAGGTAAAAAATATTACTTGTGTATTAAGTACAAAGGCATACATATATGGGGTAAGGTAAGGAAGAAGTAGCATCTATCTAATAACAACTAAAGAAAAAACTGTGGTTATCTCCCCTATAAGGCAATCTGTGGGGGAGGTCTGTGTTCAGCAGTAGACTTTTGATAGGCTGTAAAGTTAAAGATAACCTGGTGGTGAATAGCCAAATTGTTTGTAGTGCGAGGTGTATGATACTACAAACATCAATCTGTGTGCCAAAGCGATTATGCCAACTCCTCCGGGCAAGCCTATTTCAGGCAGGGGATCACTTACAGGCTGTTAAAGTAAAGTAAGTACCTGGTGTGATGGTATCCACTGCAAAATAATATCTCTTTCTGCTGAGTTAATTGGCACAACCCATGTGTGGTGAGCTCTTAAAATTGAAGATTTACATGGAATACAAATATTCTAATGAAATGAGCAGTTTCAATACTTTCTTGCAATATTCTTAGGCAGTTATAACAAACTGCATCAAGTAGGTGTAACTGAAAAAAATTGGGAATGCAAATAAAAAAATAAAGAAGTAAAGAAATATTAAACTCAGAAAGAATGTACATTACCTACAATCAACAAAATAAAATAAAAATAATGTAAACAAAATTCTTGCTTCCCTGATGGAGTTTAAATATAATGAACATAAATAGTAGATGTATTTAATCAAATATTAACACTAATATGTATTCCCTAATAACATCCATTTATTTTTATGTTATCTATATCTATAAATATTAAATTCAGAAGGAATGTGAGTACATTCCTTCTGAATTTAAGCAACGTCTTCCTATTAACAACTACCAATAAAAAAACTGTGGTTGCCGACTTGTCTACTAAGCATGGCAACTATAGCAAGTATCCTCCTGTGAGGAAATCTGAGGGAAGGTCTATGTTCACCAATGGGCTTTTGATAGGATGTAACGGTTGTGGATATAGTTACTCTGACAGACACTTTTAACATAGATTTGTGTATATTTTGTGTGATTTTATTTTATCTATTAATTAAATTAGATTTTACCAATAACATAACACTTCAATACTTTGACACTTTCAACCTTTTAACATACTAATTAGAATTGTGTTTGTTATTTGTTTTAGGTAATTCAACATAAATTATAGATTTTCCAAAATTCTAGGAGCAAAAGTAAACTAGTATTATACACTCACATATACTTTTAATTAAACTCGTCAGTTTTCATTTTCGAATGTCATTGGCGAATTAAATACATAATGTGGAATATTTGGCTAACCTGTATAATATAATCCAACACTTGTTGCATTGATTAGACATTGACATATGAATTTGTTAGTAATATGAAGGGATATTTATTAGTATTTTTACAAACTTAAAATAATTAAGTACTAAAACATGTATAGATCGTTAAGTGTCTGTGGGTGTGGGTCGTTTATTATTATTTCTAAAAAATCGTACCATATCTCAATATTCAGTAAAAATAAAATAAAATGTAATACATTATAAACGAAAATTAGTAGTTTTCGTTTCCGTAGTATAATATTTTTGGACTAGAACTTCGAGAGTGACAGAAATAAGATATATTTCACATAAAAGTTTGAAACTAAATCAATTGTAGGTTTTGTACATTTGAATTCTTCGCATTCCATAAGATAAGATACTCACCTCTTGAGAAATCCACAAATATAAAAGTTGACGCACATCTGCTCCTGTCTCGGCTAGTTATTGTCTTCGCACAGTGCGTTGAAATCCACAAATATTATTTAATTGTTTTCAGTGTATGCTGATCTTCCAGATGCAATAAGTACAAAAAACAGCAGCGTGACGAATGTCAATGCCGTAAAGTAATACCCGGCCGCCGGCACAGACATAGATATGATGCTTATATCATTATAATATGGCCGTCGGTTATTACCCAGCACGGAAGTCAACGACAAAATAGCGTTTCGTTCCACGGTGTCTTTGAACCTTGTTATATGATATAAGCTAACACTTTTAGAAATAGGATAAAAATCTCAGTGGTATCCCTTTTTAGTAATAAATATATAATATACAAATAAGTATAAATATAATATGTATATAATAAATTATCTTTGTAAAAAAAACATTTTTCTTTTAATAGAAACTGCAAAAATTATTCATTACACGCATTTTTCCCATATTACATTTACCAGAACACGGAATATCAAAACCACTCATTTTTTTTTAGATTTCTTGATTCCGTTTAGATATTTATAAAATATATAGGCCATTTATTATAATAAATAGGTAACTTTTTTTTGTATGTAATACCATTAAGGGTCATTAAAATTTCTAGTGGGCCCAAAAACGACTGACTCCTTTGGTTGAAAGTTTCTCTTGCTTTGCTAGCTTGGGGATGAAAGCTTAGCACAATATTTTAAATTACATTTTTACGACATTAAAAGTAGTGAGCCGTATCCAATAATATTAGAGTATGATAACATTTAAGAGTAAAAATTGCATATTCCCCTCCGAGGTCGAGCCGTGAAACTAAATTTCCACCATAATGTTACTGTAATGACGTCATTACTGACGTTGTGGTGCAGCAAGCGATGAAAAGGCACCTGCAATTAATTTTAATGCGATACCTCATTTTCACTGCATTAAGTTTGGAGTGCATTTGAAAATTTCTTTCATCAAAAAAGTTTCAGCTACCCACTCCATTGTAAAACATAATTGCTGTTGTAAAATTCTTTTAAAACACGTTATGTTTCTTTTGTTAAAAATTTAGTTTTTTCGTTATAACAATTTTTAATATCATAGATATAATTTGTTGAATAATTTAAAACTATAATAAAAATTAAATTTTAAATAATTATATTATTGTTTTTGTTCTGGTATTAATAAGGATGTTTAAGTTTACCGGCGAATAATTCATTAATAATAATGTCCTCCTGACCAAATTCCGGTCACGGTAGTCAGTCAGAACGGAAACTAGCCATCTTCGCAGATCAAGATTATGGTGTAAGAGTGTGCGCAAGCTCAAAATTTTTAAACGTAACTATGAATACCGTTGAATGAATATTGTTTCAGAAATGAGTATTTGTACTTTAGTGAAAAACACGCACTTACAATAGTATCTCAGAAAATAACTTTTTTATTAAACAATATAAAAAATGTAAGAAGTGAGTTTGATGCGTTTTTTTAGTGATCAAGTGGTTATAAAATCGCAAAATAACGAACAAAGTGAAATTCTCATTTGGGACTTTAATGAGATTTATCATTCGCTAATAAAAGCGAAAAAATAAAAATACTTATTCTATGCGGGATTCCAACCCGCAACTACAACCAAATTTTTGGACATTGCAGTACTTAGTCCAGGAGGAATCGGCGCATGAGTACCGAAAACTATCCCACCTCAATTTTTTAATGCGATTCTCTTTAAATTGTCCTAATGATGATATTAATGCCTGTTGCCATGATTGATGTTGCAACACATGTTGTTTTTTTTATGTTTGAAGCCGAACATGTAATTAAAATTAATTTTTATCGCTTCAAATTACTTCTAATATTATTATTAGAACAAAAAGTACTTATATTGCGTTTAATAACCCTTAAAAGTAAAGATTATAGATGTAGAAGTGTGAAATAATAAAACAATAAGTTTTAAAAATATATATTATATTCATTCTCGCTATCATTTTTATATGATATTTGTACATTCCTCAGAATCACAACCACATAAAGTGTACAAATAATTAACAGTTAAAAATTCATAACTTCGAAAATATCAATTTTATCGTAAAAGTCATGACCTTTTTTATTCGTATTTCATCAAAGAATATAAAAAAAATGTCCCGTTTGAAAATAACAATTCCTTGCAATTGAAAAGAAGAAATCGGTTTAAACAATATGGCACCGAGTTTCCCAAAGGCAACATGCATTTATATTATCAGTTGACGAGTAACGTAAAAGGTACAAGCTGGTAGAATTTTTTTTAAACATAATAATAACAAAACAAACTAGCTTGAAAAGCATTCTTATTTTCGCATAACGTTTTGTAAGCTATTTTGATGACGGAGAAAAGGTTCGTCTAATAATATCTATGTAAATTTAATGTATAAAATCAAAATTTCAAAACTAGGAAGATAACTGTAAGAAAACTTTATTAGAAAATAGTCTGGGCTACAAAATAGCAGATCTCAACGCAAAATAAAAATTTTCTTTGTCGTTGGCGGTGGCGGCTTATTTATATCCCGATCAAACATTATCTCTCATTCGTTATAAGGCGTCACGTAAAACAATTTTCAAGCCACTTATCTGTGGCTTCGAAAGGAATACAATCTATTTTGAATTCGTTTAAGAAAATAAAATAAGTGAGAGCACAATATTCTAGAGGCTTATTGAATTGTTTTGACAAAATATTATGATTTGTGAGGTTGAAACATTGGTATTAAATAAAAATTTAAAAAAGTTTGATGAGGCCTATCAAATCTTTTGGGCTATAATTCAAGCCTTCTTTTAGCTATGTTATAATATGTAATATCCTAAGATCGGCGCGGTATATTATAGCGCTAAGGTACATCCTCCCAACTACACGTCCTTAGTCTAAGACCTCAATGGCCATTTGCTGTGGAGACTGTTTGTGCGTTCGGTCAAGGTGTGATCATTAGTTTTTACTGAAATAGGGCTTGTTCTTTTCTCGCTCAAAGTTTGATCATCATTTGATTCAGTGAGAAATACAGCCAAGTGTTATTGGTACAACACCGCAAGAAATTGAGCTATATGATAATAGTTTTAGTTTTTAGTTAATAGTACATATAAGACATTAGGTATTATTACTTACTTGGCTACTTAGGGAGAATGAAAGAAGATCGCAGTGTAAAGCGAAAATACTCGTATAAGTGAAATTAGGTGGCTTTTAAAAAAACTGAAACAACAAATGAACTTACAATCTACGGTGGTACGTGGTTACTTGTGCCCAAGATCACCTGTAACCAATTTAAGCAAGAAAGGCTAAAATGCGTTTTCATCCTTGTTTTGACCCTTTTTAGTAGACTAAATAATATCACACGCTCAAGGTTATAACTAGAAGGTCGACTTGATAGTAGCACTAAAAGTAACATCTCCAATTTTTCATCATATTTTAGAAAAAAGTCACGTTGTTGATAATTTGCATGAATTTGGTAAATACATTTTTATACAAAATATTTTACATGTACGCTAGGGATTGACTCAACTATATCAAAACTAATGTCGATATTTATCTTGAATATTTATAATGAATCGATAGACTTGCCTACATAACAAGAAAATAAATCCTCGGTTTGCGTTATAAAATGTAATTTTATTTTGCCGTTTTTCAAACAGATTCCCTCCGGATTCTATAATTAAAAAAAGTGGTTAAGATTCATTGGACGGGTTGGTTGGAATGCAAAGAAGAACTCAACAATTTTCAGCAAACATTTTCTTGAGAAGTATAAAAAAAAAGTAGAATAAAAACAATTTTATTAAAAGGAGTCATTTCTACATTATTTGTACCAGTAAGTAAAATATTGTTATAATAAGACTTCAAAAATATAACTTTCAAAAATTTTGATAAATATAGAGACAGATTTTCATACATTATAAAACTGTAGTGCATTAAAGACAAAAAAAATCTTGATATTATCCTCTTTAAGCCATTATAAATCCAACTAAGTATCTATTTATCAACCAAAATAAATGTATAACCTTGCTTAACCAACCGCACAGCCTCACGGTCACACTAGTACCATATTCATAGCATCATGCTATTTTCCCCAAGGGGTTGAGCGGAGCTTCGGAACTTCGGATTATATTCCCAAATCATAACGATAAAACTTTTAGCGTAGTTAGGTATAGATATTTAGTAATGCTCCTCAAGCGCTACTAGACAACCGCGCATGAGACGTGATAGTATAAATTCCATAGTATTTGATACTCACAACGGTCAATGCCCGATTCATGCTTGATGGCCGACAACATTGTCGCGAGGGCTTAAATAGCGTGGTTCATCCCCTACAGCGTTAGTCGTAGAGAAGAGGAACTCGTGGTTAAGTAATAGCTGCGCAGATCAATAGATCTACGAAATTAATTTGCACTTGCCGCGGTCAGTCCATGAATGAGTGACCATTTACTTAACATACCGAGATTGAGAGAATAGAGGGTGCATCTGTATCCTCAGACACTTAGTGCACTTTACTGTGTTAAGATAATTATGTTTTTAAAATTCATGCAGCTAAAATGATAATAAGTTTATTATTATTTTATACTTTTCAGGGATAGATGAAAGAATATAAACATAAGGCATGATGAAGCCTCATAAACATATTGGCCTTTAAACAGAGCAATCTTATTTAACTGATTCCTACAAGTTTCCTTCCTTAAATTATTAAGTTTACATTCATACTTAAGTCGAATGTTAAAATAAACTTCTATAATCTATTTAATTATTAATTATTAAATGTTTGTAATTATCACAGGTAATACTTATATGAAAAATAAAGCAGCCATTACGTACTCCGTGTCCCCGTTTTTGTTTCCCCATCAAAACATTTTATAAAATATATAAAATATAAATAGGTATATACATAGTTAAGTATCTATCTATTTATATTAACAATATCTTAAAAAATAAATTCCGGGGAAACTGCCCACGGCAGTAAATATTTTTCTCCAAAGATCATAGATCGAAAATACAACATTCTGATCTGATTATTGAGGAGTTTTTTTTAAGTTTTCCGGTAAAGTCACCTGGGATTTTTACATTTGAATTAAAATCCAACAAAAGGCAGGTAGGTTCAGCTTATTCCCAGGAACATGTTATATGAATATTTTTTAATTATTTTAGAACTATCATGGTAAAATTCAGTTAATTATTGAAGTTATTCAACTCCTTGCACTAAACAATTTTTTATAATCTTTTTACCGCTTCCTTAACAATCATTTTAGATAGTCCTTTTAAGTAAAATATACATCACTAGCTAACGCACACAATGACAAATCAAAATTGGTCACGCGTTTTCGGGCTGTCAGGTGGTCTATACGCCAGTATATTCTAAGTCTATGGTCAAATTAGAAGTAATAAAACCTATTTCGTTAAGACGTGGTAGTATTAATTAATTTCTTTTCCTGTAGTTAAATTGAGATATAAGTTTTGGCAACGAGCGCGAAACGAACCAAAACGAGTAAAATTATTTAGTTTTTATTCATTCCTGTACCAGGTTACGAAATTAAAATTGAACACAAGGACAAACGTCTAACATAAACTACAAGTGGGATTAATGTTTTTACCATTTAATAGATTTAATTACACAAGAGAAAATAATGGAAATTGTTAATATATTAGAAAAATAAACAAAATTATTGGACACGCATACCATTAAAGACGTTAAAAATATTAACGTGAATACGTTGACAGACAAGAAATAGAAATTCGTCCAATTCACTTATTTCAAATTTCACTAGTTTCAAAGTATTCACCGGTGAAAATTGCAATGCGTACCAGCAACAACTTGAATGTTTTATTGTTCTAAATTACATACCAGAGGAAAAAAAGGTCCGAAACAGAAACCATGGTGGTGTAGCTATATAAAATGCAAGCCCATCCATCAAACAGAGTATCACTTGTTTTTGTTGTGGTAAAAATGGACATATAAAAGCACATTGTACCCTACGAGAAAATTTTTGCAGTGGATGTGGTGTAAAAGGTCATATTTTTAAAGTGTGTAGTAAAAATAAGAAAATAGAAAATGAAAAATTTAAATCTAGTTCAATTTAGAAAATAGTAATGTAAATTCGGATAAGAACCTCTCCATTAAAGATATTGAGAACTTTGATATCTTCTGTTTTAGTAATACAGGAAAAGTTTCGTCAACTTCTTTAAAGGTCTTTGTAAATGGAAAGTTACCAGAGTTTGAGGTTGACACTGGGGCTGATGTAAGTACTATTACTTTACTTTATAAAAACAATTTATTCCGGAGCTAGAGATAAAACAATGTAATGTTCTTTTTACTTATTTTGACCAGTTTATTTCTAAATCTTTAGGAATTATAGAAAACTTAAGTATAAGTTAAGGATTACTAACTTTGATAAAGTTAATTATCAGAAATTATTTGTTGTAAAAGATGGATTGCCTAAATTTATAGATAAAGATTGGTTGTCTTCATTTCAATTATGGCCACCAAAGTTTAATCAAAGGGTTTGTGAAAAAGTGTCAAAAAATAAACTAATGCAAAACATAATTGAAAAGTTCGGTAATTTTTTGAGCCATGTATGGGGGTTTTATAGGAGAACCTATTCATTTATTAATTGAACCTGGGGTTAAACCAGTATTTATGCCTCACAGAGCTGTTCCGTTTTCAATAAAAGATAAAGTTAAAGAAGACATAAATAGATTGATTAAAAATAAGCGTATATAGCCAGTTGAGTATTCTGAGTGAGGGACACTAGTTGTTCCAGTTTTAATACCAGATGGAACAGTTCATTTATGTGGTGACCATCGTATAACAATAAATAAGCATTTAAAGATAGACCATTATCCATTACCAACAATTGATAATATATTGATGAAATCACGGGCTGACAACTACTTTTGTGAATGAGACTTACGAAAATCTTACTTACAAGCCCCATTAGATGAAGAATCCCAAAAATTTGTAACTATTATTACTGAAGTAGATATCTTTAGGTGTTTATTTTTACCTTATGGTATGAGTTCAGGTCCTGGTTCATTCCAGAGGTTATTAACAGAAAAATTGAACGGACTAGACATAATTGTTTATATTGATAACATATATGTTTATGGAAAGACTTTGAAAGATACATTTGAAATTATAATTCTTGTACTACAAAGATTAAAAGATTCAGGATTAAAACTAAAAAGATAACTGTAAGTTTTTGAAAACAAGCTGGATGGATTTTGGTTTGAAGTAAATAATAATTGTGTAAAAATTATAAAAAACTTAAATTGAACCTTTGTTGTTTTTGCCTCGCCCAAGTAATATAAAATGCTCAAATAATTATTAGGGAAAGTAAATGATTATAACATATTTTTACAAAATATGGCAATTAAACTAATGTATGATAAATTTGAGTGGACAATCCTTTGTTGTTTATGCGACAAATCATTTAAAGAAATAAAAATTGTCTTGCATATACATCTTCATTATCACATTTTGATCAAAATTCAACAATTATATTGTATAAAGAGGCTTATGCAATAATCTTTGGAGTAAATAATTCTATGAATATTTATTTAGAAAAAAATAGTTTACAAACTGATAATGAGGCTATTACAATATTGGTCAATATTCTTAAGTGGATTCAACTATAAAATTCAACACATAAAATCCAAAAATAACCCTGCTGAATATTGTGTAGTTAGTTACCACATGTTAAGATGATAATTTAAAAAACTTAGAATTCCTTGAATATAACTATGAATGTAACACAACAAATTATATTCATAAATCAAATTTAAATACATTAAATTGGCAAACTGTTCAAAGCGAAATAAAAAGATAAAATTATGCGTAATATTCTTAGATATTGTAGAGATGACTGGCCAGCAAAAATTATCTTAGTAAACAATATAAACCATATTTTGTCAGAATAACCGACCAAGTGCGAGTCTGACTCGCGCATGAAGGGTTCCGTACCATCGTAAAACATGTTTCAAGTAGGAGAGCCTCCTTTAATTTTTAATTTATTTTTATTTTTATACATACATTTTTATACATAACAATATTTTATATTTGTACGATCATATTTTATATTTGTTGTTATAGCGGCAACAAAAATACACATTCTGTGAATTTCAAAAAATTTCAACTGTCTACCTATTACGGATCATGAGATGACAGGCAGACTGACAGACGGACGGACGAAAGGATGGATGGACGGATAGCGGAGACTTAGTAATAGGGTCCCGTTGGTTACCCTTCCGATACGGAACTCTAAAAATAAGTTCTCTATGGAAAAATAATGTTTGTTGTAGGGTATATGGTAATAATACCTAAAAACATAAGAAACAATGTTATGTGTGAGTTATATGCTAGCCATTTAGGTACCACACAAATGAAAGAAATAGCAAGATCTTATTTTTCGTGGCCAGGAAATTAAAATTATAACAAAAAAATTATTATTTGTTTACAAAACCACCCAGAAAAAAACTAAATTAACAGTGTGGCCATAGCCATCTACTGTTTGGCATAGACTACATGGAGATTTTTGCCCTCTTTATTCAAAAATGTTTTTAGTTATTATAGACGCTTACTCCAAATGACCAAAAGCATATGGTATGAATAAAATTACTGCACAAAAAACAATTGAAGTGTTCAAAAGCATTTTTGTAAGGTATGGGTATTCCTTACATCTAGTTACTGATAATGGTCCAACGTGGACAAGTGAAGAATTTTAAAAAAATTGTAAATTGTGGGAGTAAACCAGACTTTTATTCCAACATACTACCATTCGCAAATGGATTAGCGAAACGTTTAGTGGAGTCTTTCAAATCACATATAGCAAAGATTGGAGAGAGTGGCCATACGGTTGAATAGGTATACATTTAATCTATTTCTATTTGATTATAGAAACACTTTATTTACATAAAACTACCGGCCAGAGTCCAGCAAAATTGATGTTTTGTAGAGAGTTGACATGTTTTTTCTCATTATTAAGACCAAATCCAGTAGTGGACAAAATTGATACTGAGCAAGTCAAGCTCACAATTAATAGTAAAAACACCTTTAAAACATTCACAACTGGTGAAAAGGTGATGGTGAGAGAGAGAGATGGTAAAATTATTTAATTTTAATACCTGGTATAACATGTCAATCAATTACTTGAATGTGGACAGACTTTAGAATAAAAATATTTATTTTGTGGTTTATTTAGTTTACGTAATAAACCATTACCATTGTAGCAAAATATTAATAAGTACCATAAAAAGTTTATTAGTTTTCTATTTTGTGCGGGAGAGTGTTATACAATTATAATCTTGAAGGCAGCACTAGTTGTTGTTGTCTCTGGTTTGGTTATTTGCATAGACTTACAATATACTGGCGTATAGATGACCTGACAGCCCGAAAACGCGTGACAAATTTTAACTTACAAGGACTAACGAGAAATGATTGTTAAGAAAGCGCTAAAAGATTTTAAAAAATTTACTGATTTTTTAACATGATATTCTAAAATAATTAAAAAATATTCATATAACATGTTCCCGAGAATAAGCAGCACCTAACTGCGTTTTGTTGGATTTTAATTCAAAATGTACAAAATCCCAATAATCTCTGAAGAGGTGAGTCTACCGAATAAACTTAAACAATGTTCCCCAAGAATCAGATCGGAAAATTGTATTTCGAAAAAAAAATTACTGCCATGGACAGTTTCCTCGAAGTTTATTTTTTAACATAATGTTAATGAAATATAAATAGTTAGACACTTAATTAAGTAAATACCTATTTACATTTTATATTTTATTTAAAATCTTTTCCTAGTGAAATAAAAAACGGGACACGGAGTACATAATAGCTGTTTTATTTTTCATATTTTAAGTATTGCTTTTAATAAATACAAACATTTAATAATTAATAGTTAAATTAGTTATTAAATATAAAGTTAAAAAGTTATTACATTATAGAAGTTTATTTTAACATTTAAATTAAATATGAATGTAAAATTAATAATTTAAGTAAGAAAACTTGTAGGAATCAGTTAAATTTAAAAGATTGCTTTGTTTAAAGGCCAATATGTTTATGAGGCTACACTCTCTTTCATCTGTCCCTGAAAAATATAAACTAATAATAAACTTATTATCATATTAGATGCATTAATCTAAGAACATAATGATCTTAACAGAAACAAGCCAAATACGCATGATATATTAAGGTGCACCAAGTGTCTGAGGATACATATTGCACTCTCTATTCTCTCAATCTCGGTATGTTATGAAAACAGTCACACATACATGGAGTAACGCGGCAAAAGCAGCTTAATCTCGCAGATCTATTGATCCCCGCAGCTATTACTTAACCAAGAGTTCCTCTTCTCTACAACTAACGCTGCAGGCGATAAATCACGCTATTAAGCCCTAGGCACACTGTTATCGACCATCAAGCATGAATCGGGTATCGAGCGTTGTGAGTATGAAATACTATGGAATTTTTACTATCCTGGCACACTGAACCGCGTGTCTCATGCGCGGGCGTCTAGCGACGCTTCAGGAGCATTAATAAATATCTACCTAACTACGCTAAGTTTTATCATTGTGACTTGAGACTTGCCCGCACAATAAGAAGAGGAATAAAAATAAATGTTCGGTTTGCGTTCTAAAAATGTGAGTTTATTTTGCCGTTTGTCAAACAGATTCCCTCCGGCTTCTATAATTGGAAAAAAATGGTTAAGGTTAATTGGGCTGATTGGTTGGAATCCAAAGACTCAACAGTTTGCAGCAAACATTTTCTTGAGAAGTATAAAAGAAAAAGTAGAATAAAAACAAATTTATTAAAAGGAGCCATTTATACATTATTTGTACCAGTAAGTATAATATTGTTATAATAAGACTTCAAAAATTTATCTTTAAAAACTTTAGATAAAAATAGAGATAGATTTTTATATCGCATCTGCATTTTGATTCTTAATCGAAGATAAATGTAGATGTCTATCAGCCATCGCATCCACTTACCATAAGGTGGACTGTGTACTCGTTTATCACCCTTATTCTATATTTAAAAAAAAGTGTCGTATCGTTAGTTGTTTTCTGCACGGAAATATTTTGGTTGTTATAGAATGATGTAACTTTTATTGAAACAAATATTATATAAACAATAAAATAATAAGGTGCCGTTTCCGCTGATCGAAAATAATTTACTACGTTCGTTTACGACAGGCACCGCTATAAATTTGACGTATAAGCTGTGAAGGCCGTCATGAAAATAGGGCGATTGTTCCAAAGCTAATCCTGCCAAATCATTTATTCAGACTGTGTTATTGGACGTTGAGTCTGTCACTTGTAACAAATATCGTAATAAAGCAATATGACTGTAATTGCGTTAGGCACTATTATTCTTTGTTTTTGGGCCTTTCGATTTTTTTATTTAGAAGGATAATATTATTTTTGCAAGGTAACATGACTTTAATGAAATCATATATAATAATTATATATATTTTAATATACTAAACTTTAATAAGTTTATTTACTTTCTAGTAATTCTTAAAATGCAATGCTATGTAATCCAGAAACAATTGACCACGCCATTTACGATTAAGGTGCATAGAAAAAAAACATTTTTAATAAAAAGGAAAGCCGACTCAAAAAAAAGAATAAAATAATTTCACATTCCTGAAGTCGGTACTAAGACATAGTGTAGGTATATAAAAATTGTGCTATCACCTCAGAAGCTTAGAAGTTACGTGGAAAATATTTTATTCTTTTTAGTTCTTCGAAATCAGCTTTTAATAATATTAACTTTTAGTAAGAATGTTGAAAGTTAATATTTTTACCTTTTAAGTAGACTAAGAAATATCACCAGCTTCCTATTGTATTAATAGTTATATTAAGTACTAAATGCTCTTTTTTGTCACTTAAATTTTTTCTTAAAAACTCTGTCTCCAATGAAGTAGGTATGACCTATTTAATAAAATAAAAATAATCGAAATCCGTTCACAATTGACGAAGATAACGCATAACATACATACAAAAAAAACATACAGTCCAATTGTAAACGTCCTCCTTTTTTCGCAATTTAAAATCTTCCCATAAAACTTTGCCATGTATCACATGATTTACTACCGGGTTATTCTCTAGTTATTCAAATAAATCTAGGCTAGGTTGAGAATAAATGCATATGAAATTTGTTTACTTTCGCGGCAACTGGAATATAGATAGGTCATTGTTCTGAATTTAAGTTTAATTTTATGATCGGAATTTTATCTTTCTTGCTTGAGACTAACAGTAAGAGTCATTTTTAAAACAAAGGTAGTGATCTCTACTTCGTTACCTATTCATATTACTTCCACCATACGAAACACTGATGTGTTTTGTATGGTGGAAATAGAGAAATGAGAAATGTTTAAGTGTGATTGATTTCTTCCCGCGCAAGGACTAAATTAGATTATTTAAATAGACTACTCAATCTTGTCAGCTGAGGGCAAGGTGTTCTGGAACGGAGTATATATTCAGATTGAGTGATCGATCCTCGTAGTATTGTGTAATTTATTTAATATGACGTTACAGGATTCTGTTTAAATTCTCGTCAAAATAAGTGACGTTATCTTAAAAACTATAGCTATATTTATTTTTATAGAACTTTCAAAATAACATGGAACATATATTCTCACGCCAATCACTCAGAGGGGTAGGCAGAGACTACTAAGAAGAACAGAGGGACTTCCACTTCCATTCTCGCTAGAACAAAATAATAATATATAGAATTATTCTAAATTCTTTAAAAGTTACCTTTTGTAATTAATTTTAATTTCAAAATAAATGGATTTGTTCACGCCATTTTGCAACTACCGCCTAACGCTTATGAGATTCGTTAATTATTATCAATAAGAGTACTGCAAAGCCCCCTTCCGGGTTTCCTATCTACCGCCTTTATGCCTAGCATGTGCACTCTTGTGTTGGCGGGGTGCTCACAAGCTCGCAAGTCATACAACCAACCGCACCTATATCTCGCGTAAACTCTCCTGGTGTGGTGTTATTTAGATATTAAACTATAGAAAATTATAGTAAAATATACAGACATTTGCTATAACGCTATATTTCGCGATAATCTGTAAAGTTTATATGTGTGAAGACAGCCGGCATCCAACCAACGTGGACGCAGCCCTGGAGACACGAGGCAGATTAGCAGAAGTCCAGGTGAGTGCACATGCATTCCTTCACATCCTTCCCATAGTACGAATTCAGGGAAATTTGCAGTATCGTGAAATAGTAAATTCGCACCGCCTCATACAGTCCATTAATTTACGTAAAATCATCATTTTAATAACTCTGAACCAGCAGTTGGTTATTTAAACCAACACGCCATTATTGGACCTTCGTCGGGATCAAACCATAGCTGGGCCTTCTCTCCGCATTAATTAATTAGCCAATTTTTGGTCACTCCGGCCAGGATAATTAATATTATCCACCAATCTGGTCTGGATAATTTACAGTTAACTGATGCCGAACGTGTTTATTATTTAGTAAACAAATTAAGTGACAAAGCGTTGTCGGTTTGCGCCGTCTTAGCGCCTACCGCAAAAAATTATTCTATTATTTGGAATGCGGTTATACGTAGATATAACGACGAACACACTCTACAATCTATGTATATTGACCAACTATTGAACTTAAAACTGGTGAAAGCAAACACAACTGGCGGATACCGGTGATTTTATGGACCAATTTGATGCTTTAGTTAATGCTCTAAAGCAATTAAATATTCATGACTTAGCTGACTTTTTGTTTTGAGGTTCTGCAGTTGCCTAACTCTAATGCATGTAGCTCGTATTCGATTAATGACCGTGCAGTTAACAATAGTAAGGTTAATTCTTCTGTCGTTCACAATTCTAATGCGGGGGAAAATTAAAAATAAACTACATTTTCATGTAATATTTCGCGAGATTATTGTACCGCGCTATACTACTTTATTGGGGACTACAAAAATAAAAGTCATAGATAAATACGATAAAGGACATTTTTATAATTTTGCATAATTTTTTATATATTTTTATATATTTAAAGAACTGATTTAAATATATTCGATTAACATTAAGAATGTGTTCCATTAAGGTAATGAATATTAAATATAATAATATGTTTTGAACATTGGTCTTATAAAACGATAAAAAATTGTGTGCGTAACACTTTATTACTTTTTAATTTTCTATAAAGATTTTTACAGAAAAGTCCTCCGTCACAATCTAAATACACGCAAGCTTATGATAATTGAAAGCTAATCTTCAAAGGAGCTTATTGTCACTTTTTTTACAAGAAACATTGTAGTCATACTTGAAAGCACATATTATACTATTCTACACGTATTTTATAAGAAAATAAATTCAATATTTAATATAATAATACAGTTTTCTGCGATTCAGTTATCAAGGTTTTGTTGAAGTAACGAGTGTTATCAGTTATTTAATATTTAAATTACATATTTACATATTAGGAACGGATTAGAGTGTTAATTTATAAGAGTATAGATTAATAAGAGTGTACTGTTTCATACTTATGAACTTACATATGTACTTACATATTAAAATTTAAAAAAATGCTTATTATATTTGTTTCAGCGTTACATTATTTTATAGAAGTAAGCCCAGCTGACAGTAAATGGATACTGTGGTCAATAAATACATATATCCTCAATTAAGAATCAAAATGCAGATGTGTTGTCACCCCTAAAGACGTAGATTAAACGGCACGCTATCAGTAAAAAGGCCTTTCGTTCCAGTCACTCACTATACGAAACACAGCAACTTTCAGCTATTTCACACTGATACTGTGTGAGCGTAGTCCTTCCCCAGTTGAGCCTTACCACACATGCTGCAGCCGTAGTGCAATGCAACGTGGCTCTATCACATAAATTCCACTTTTTCCACCTGATGGTAAACGTAAGTAAACTTATTGTAGCCCATGGACACCTGAAAACAACTTCAAATAGAAGGCTATAGATAAATACCTCTGAGGACCAATATGGAAAGCCTCACAGCTTAAAATTATACTAGTTTTCCATAACATTCAGACCGGAACAGAGCAGAGCCCGCATTTCTTCTTGACGTTAAATACAATTGTAAAGGTATACCTCTGAGAACTAAAAGGAGTGACTCATAGCCTATAATTATACTGGTTCCCTATATACCATTCATACCCGAACTCAGCAGTGCACGCACTGCTTCTAGACGAAAGAAACAATTGTGAAGGTATTGTTACCTCTGAGAACTAAAAGGAATGACTCATAGCCTATAATTATACTGGTTCCCTATATACCGTTCAGACCCGAACTCAGCAGTGTACGCACTGCTTCTAGACGTACAGAAACAACTGTGAAAGTAAACCGTTAATTGAATAAAACTATTTTTACGGATTTTATCGCGTTTAATTTTACTAATTTTGATTCCCGACGTTTTGGGTTCTTTACAACACCCATGGTCACGGGGGGACTGAGGTGTTTGACGTCCTAATGTCATAGTTAGCCCGGCTACCTTCAGTTTTTTAATATTAATTTTTGGTCCGATCTACGTAGAATGAGGTTACAGTATCTTGAAGTCTTGCAGTGGTATGCTTGGGTTTGGATTTAATTTTGTTAATTATAGGATCTCAAGCAGATGGCAGCACCCATCCATCTTCTCTATTGAAATTAGGATGTTTTTTAATTTCAATAGCCTCGCGTATCATCCTTGGTAGGAATCGGTGTTCTTTTGCGAGGATTTGTGGTCTATCAAATCTGATGTAATGGCGGGGACGATCTTGAACATGTTCACAGACTGCAGACTTCCCAGAGCGTCGGTGCCTCACGTCAGCTATATGTTCTTTCACGCGGGTTTTAATGGATCTTTTGTTTGTCCTATGTAAGAGAGACCACATTCACAATCAAGCTTGTACACTCCTGCATCTTGTAGAGGGATATTACACTTGACGGATGGTAAAAATTGACTAATCTTCTTCGGCGGCTTGAAGTATGTTTTAATAGAAGCTCGCTTCAAAATGTAGCCAACCTTGTCTGTGACTCCTCTGACATAGGGTAGTACAGCAGGCACACGCTCGACTGTGGCCGGCTTCACTCGGTCACTGTGACGTAGGCGCGGGACCCGAAGCTTATTGTCTTGCAATACTTGCTCGACGTGCTGAAGATGATGGTGCGATTCACCATTTAAATATCGGTTGGTATAGGTCTTTTTCCTATACACAGTGTGACCAATAGTGTTATCAGGATTTCGGATGACTAAAACATCTAGGAAAGCTAAAGAATTGTTTGCCTCTAACTCCATTGTGAATTGTATTTTAGAATTTATGGAATTAAGGTGGTTTAAAAATGCAGTTACTTTGTCAGATGGTAAAATTGTGAAAGTGTCGTCTACGTACCGCTTGTAGAATCTTGGATATACAGGAGCAGTAAGAAGGGCTTTCTCCTCAAAGTCCTCCATTAATATGTCGGCGACTATGGGAGATACGGGTGAACCCATTGCTACGCCATCTACTTGCTTGTAGAACTCATCCTTCCACAATAGATAGCCAGATGTAAGGCAGGTTTTAGTAGTAATGCATATTCTGTAGGCATGTTGTATTCTTCTAGCTTCCTGGTTACAATTGAGATGCAGTCTTCAATAGGTGAGCATGTAAATAGTGACTGAACATCAAAACTGAATATAGTTTCATTGTCAGCGAGATGTAAGTCTTTTATCTCACTAACAAAATGGTACGAATCCTTCGTGTGTGCTCTGGTTTGTCCTCTCAACGGTGACAGAACTTTTGCCAAGTGTTGAGTTAATTTATAAGTTGGTGAGTCGATCTGGCTCACTATAGGACGTAGTGTAGCGTTTGGTTTGTGTATTTTTGGTAACCCATACAACCTCGGTGGTTTGGTACATGGTGGTATTATCGAATTTACGTCGAGATCTAATTTTATGGAGTAATTCTTTAACAGATCGCTTGTTGTTTTAAGCACATTGGTTGTAGGGTCTGTTTTGACCTTTTTGTACGTACTTTCGTCCGATAAAAGTTGTTGTATTTTAGAATTATAATCTGACGTATCCATTACTACCGTAGCATTTCCTTTATCTGCACGGAGAATCTTGAGCTCTGGTCTGTTGCGTAAGTTGTACAACGCTTTAATCTCGTCTTTTGGGTAGATTTAGTTTCGGCACTAAACTTCGACGTAACAAGGATGAAATGTCTTGACGTATGTCCTCTAAATCTTCCTTTCCCACATTGTTTTTAAACAGACAATCCTCAACGTTACAGATACGGGATTTTTCGCGGTGTTATTGCGAAATTCAGGCCCTTCGATAATACTTTTATTGTAGGTTCGTCCAGTGTTTGTTTTGACAGATTATAGACCGTGCGTTGTTTATTGTTTGCGTCTGTGGTCAACGGTTGTTGTGTTTCTTTTCTACGTTGCCATGGATGTTTGGCATTTGATTTGATAGTTAATTTTTGATATTTTTCTATTTGTTTATTTTTGCATTCATTATATTTCGATGTTTCGCGCGTTTGTTTAAAGTTTCAATGCAATTATTAAAATCAAATGTCGTTAAAACTGTCTTTAACTCATTGGACAAATTGTCTATGGTATTATTTATGAATTGTAGATCGAACCGTTTTTGCTGAATCACTGTTCCTAACAACTTTTTACTTGCCTGATTTAGGATCTTAGCGCTTCCTCGAATGTCCTTTTTGGTTGATATTTTGACACACGTAGGAATGAGATTATGGTCTCTGCATCTCTTCAAGAAATTTAAAGATGTTATATATCTTGCACGCTTAGTTTTAAGATCTTCTAATCGGCGAATTTTATTTGCTATTACCAGTCCGTACTGGTTTACATAATGGTTTGCATTATGTAAACCGTTAATACCGACGAAATTAATTATTGTCGAGATATTAAAATAACTTGGACACACATAAGGTCCTGATCACTTCTTTCCAGTCCTTTAGTAACGCGCAATAGCTTTCTTTTTATCTCTTAGAATAGAATAGAATAATTTTTATTCAATATAGATTATTACATAATACAGTATTGAATAAAAAAAATTTATTTGTTGTAATTAACATGTTTTATTTTACAATAATTTTGTTTTTTTGTTTGCACAAATTTTAAATAAGTTTTAACAGAACCAGCATGGTGGCGATCACCTCATTCCCAAGGGTTTTTTTCACTTGTGTATTCTTTGATATTATAATAACCCTTTTTGTACAATTTTTCTTTAAGGCCTTAAGTGTGGTTGAAATGCCAAAATAAAAAAAAGGTCTTAAAAGTATTAATATTTTTAATTGAGAGTTTTATTTTAATTCCCCGTTTTACTCAAGAAAATATAATTTGCCCCGAAATTGAATATATTAGAACGAGCGTGCCTGCTCCGTCGCCCTGTAATCACCCGCGAGCTCTGTAGCAGTCCGTTTTCGGACATCGTCGAGAGTGAACCGCGCGTCTGTGTTGGAGCGACTTCGTTCAAATATATTTTAGTTTTTTAAGAGTTTATACTCAATTATAAATATTTTTATGACTAGAAATATTTAATTTAGTTAATATCTGTACATTGGTAACTTTAATTTTGTTTTCTGAATAAATTAATTTTTAAAGTGTCCAAAGAAGAAAGTTTCGCGGCGACGTTGATTAGTGAAATTGAAAAATGCATTTTTATATAATTTTGATGTGGCACGACCAACATGCTCTCGTTACTTAGATTTCGATATTTTTTAATTCCTATGTAATTTTATTGTTGCATATTTTTATTAATTAGGTGATACTGAATTTTATAATTAGGAGTATGTATTACAATAAAACGCTGTTTTTATGAGTATGAATTTAATAGAACATTATTGGGGAGGGAAATCTAGATACAGATACTTATATTTAGGTACACTATTATAAAATTATATCAAACAATTTAAATAAAATAAAAGTGTAGTATAGTGGCGGGTTAGAATACCCACTACCCCATATCTTCCCGTGGGTGTCGTAAGAGGCGACAGAGGGAAACTGAGGCAGAAGATGGGCAGCAGCATCTTTCTGATAACAGCAAATAACAATACAAAAACTGCGGTTGCCAACCCGCTCGCCAAGCGTGGCAACTACGGCAATATAGCCCCCAATGAAGAAAGTTACGAAGAGACGGCCCCCAGTCCCCGGCGGCCCCGCTATTCCTGGCTACGGTGGCGACCATGGTAACGGCGGGGCAGGGGGTGCTAAGAATCTCCGGTGGAGGTTCGGTTGCCACCTACGACGACTCGACCTGGCAACTTATAACGCACGCACCCTGAGGACTGACGAGAAGATCCTGGAGCTGGAGAAGAGACAGAAAAGTTGCGCTGGAATATTATAGGATTATCCGAGGTCCGAAGAGAGGGGGAGGACACGGTAATCCTCGAATCCGGCAACTTGATCTATCACCGGGAGGGCGACCATCTGTCCCAAGGAGGTGTCGGATTTATCATCCACAAGTCTTTCGTTAACGACGTTGTAAAGATTGGGAGTGTGTCGACGAGGGTTGCGTACATTATACTCAGAATCACCAAACGGTATTCGCTGAAGGTCATACAGGTTTACGCACCAACCTCGGCACACCCCGATGAAGAGGTGGAGGAAATGTATGAGGATATTTCTAGAGCCAAGCATTCCTCCAAAACCCACTATACGGTGTTAATGGGAGACTTCAACGCGCAAAGCTAGGCACAAGAGAAAACGGTGAGCTGAAAGTAGGGGAAATTCGGATTAGGGCAACGGAACCCAAGGGGCCAGCAGCTGGCCGACTTCATGGAGAAAAAGGGACTCTTTATGATGAACTCTTTCTTCCAGAAGCGGCCCCACAGAAAGTGGACCTGGTCGAGCCCCGATGGTTCGACAAAAAATGAGATTGAATTCATTATGACGACTAGACGCCAACTGTTCAGTGATATCTCAGTGATCGTGAGGGTGAAAACTGGTAAGAATAAGAATAAGAATAAGAATCATTTATTTGCATAAAACACGGTAAATAAGTTGTGACATCAAATAAAAGATCAACATGTTTTGTCCTGTTAGGACGTGCAAATATTTAAGTATAAGATCAATTGAATTAAAATTAGTTATTATATAAACAGTACAATTATTATTATTATAGTAGTCATATTTAAAATCATAAAACATTACAAACATTAGATTGAATGGAATTAAATTGAATTAAAATTAGTTATTATTTAAACGGTACAATTATTATTATTATTATTATAGTGTCATATTTAAAATCATAGTACATTACAAACATTACATTCATGATTAAGTGAATTTATTTGTAATTAAAAAACTCCTTAATATTATAGAAAGCCTTGTCCACCAACCACATAAAAAGTTTGCTTTTAAATTTATTAAGAGGCAATGACTTTATGTCGCTAGGCAATTTGTTAAACACCTTTATTGCCATCGAGTAACAGCTCTTATGAGAGGTTGCCTTCTTTCTAAATGGAAGAACTAGTTTATCCTTGTACCTCGTATTAAAACTAACAACATCACTATTTTTTGTAAAAAACTGTGAATGTTTTTTGACAACAAGGTAAGCGAAGTAAGGAAGGTAGCGATCACCGAATGGTTAGAGGCACACTGAACCTAAACGTTAAGTTGGAGAGGTGTCGTCTAATGAAGTCAACGCTCCGTCCCCTCGTGCTCTAATCCAAAGTCCCGAAACCTTTCAGCTCGAGTTACAAAACCGTTTTTAGTGCCTAGAAGGTTGCAATGCAGTGGACGATATGAATGACAAGCTCGTGGAAACTGTCCATGTGGTCGGAGCTAAGTTTTGTAAGACCCGCCGCAGAAGAACACAAAAACTCTCCGATCACACTCTTAATCTCATGGCTGTTAGACGGGAAATGAAGCTGCAATCTTCAGTAGATTTGATAGCATACAGGCAACTGAACAGACAGATCTCCAAATGCATACGGCGTGACTTACGGAACTTTAATACTGCTCGTATTGAAGAAGCGATCGAACGGAACCAGAGCTCCAAAGACTTTGCTAGAGATCTGTCTGCCAGAAAGAGCCAACTGTCGAAGCTGAAGACCGAGTGTGGCAGCGTCGTTTTCGGGACACCTGAGATTTTGAGTGAGATTGAGAGGTTCTATGGACAGCTGTACACATCATCTTTGGAGCCATACGCAAGTGTGAGTAACGATCCAAGAGCAAGTCTTATCCGACACTATTCCGATGATATTCCGGACGTCAGTCTGAGCGAGATTAGAATGGCTCTCCAGCACCTTAAAAACGGCAAGGCCCCAGGCGAGGATGGAATTACAGCAGAGCTTCTGAAAGCGGGTGGAAAACCGGTACTTGTAGTCCTTCAGAAGCTCTTTAATTCCGTCTTCCATGGTGGCACTACACCGGAGGCGTGGAGCAGAAGTGCGGTGGTCTTGTTCTTTAAGAAAGGCGACAACGTTTTCTTGAAGAACTACAGACTAATTTCCCTTCTGAACCGCGTTTACGTGCTGTTTTCGAGAGTCATTACGAATCGTCTCGCATGCAGACTCGACGACTTACAGCCTCCCGAACAAGCCGGTTTCCGAAAAGGCTTTAGCACCATAGACCACATACATACCCTTCGGCAAGTTGTACAGAAGTCCGAAGTCCACTATGTCTGGCGTACGTGGACTATGAGAAAGCCTTTGATTCCGTCGAAATTTGGGCGGTGCTGCAGTCCCTTCAGCGGTGCCAAGTGGACTGTCGGTATATCGAGGTGCTGGAGTGTTTGTACAGTAGGGCTACGATGGCTATCCGAGTACAGAACCAGAGAAGGAAACCTATCCAACTGCAGAGAGGTGTAAGACAGGGTGACGTAATATCCCCGAAACTCTTCACCGCTGCATTGGAAGATGTTTTCAAGCTACTGGACTGGAAAGGATACGGTATTAACGTCAATGGCGAGTACATCACTCACCTTCGATTTGCCGACGATATAGTCCTTATGGCAGAATCGCTGGAGGACCTAACCACTATGCTCAATGACCTCAATAGTGTCTCCCAACGGATAGGTCTCAAGATGAACATGGACAAAACAAAAATCATGTTTAATGTCACACCTATGTCGGTAGTTGTTAGGAGCACTAAGCTCGAAGTTGTTGACGAATATGTTTACCTGGGACAAATAGTCCAACTAGGTAAGTCCAACTTCGACCGAGAGGTCAATCGACGGATTCAACTCGGCTGGGCAGCGTTCGGGAGATTACGACCCATCTTCTCGTCAGGCATACCTCAAAACCTCAAAACTAAATTGTACAACCAGTGCGTGTTCCCAGTGATGACATATGGAACTGAGACGTGGTCCTTCACTACTGGCCGTGTGAGGAAGCTCAAGGTCGCTCAGCGAGCTATGGAGAGGGCTATGCTCGGAATTTCTCTACGTGATAAACTTAGAAATGAGAATATCCGCAGTAGAACCAGAGTAACCGACATAGCCCAAAGGATTAGTAAGCTGAAGTGGCAATGGGCCGGCCATATAGCTCGAAGAACCGACAACCGTTGGACAAGAAAGGTTCTCGAGTGGCAGCCTCGTACCGGCAGGCGAAGTGTAGGGCGTCCCCCCACTAGATGGAGTGACGACCTGGTAAGACATGCAGGAAGTCAATGGATGCAGGTGGCTCGGGACCGTGCTTTGTGGCATTCCGTGGGGGAGGCCTATGTTCAGCAGTGGACTTGTGAAGGGCTGTAATGATAATGATAAAAGTGGTGCTTCCCTAATTACATAAAGAAAAATAAAGAAATTCTTAGGTTTATGTTTTCTTTAAATGTTAGACATACCATCATCTGAAAAATATAAAACTTTTTAATTGGAGAGAAGTTTCTCTGCGTGATAAAGTTAGAAATGAGGATATCCGCAATAGAACCAGAGTAACTGACATAGCCCAACGAATTATTAAAGTGAAATGGCAATGGGCTGGCCATGTAGCTTGGAAAACCGATAAACAATAGGAAGAAAGGTTCTCGAGTGGCAACCTCACCTCGTACCGGTAAGTGAAGTGCAGGGCAGCCTCCCACTATATACTAAGGGAAGACATGGTAAGATATGCAGGAAGTCGATAGATGCAGGTGGCTTAGGACCATGCTTTGTGGCATTCATTGGGAAGGCCTATATTTATATCTATATATATATATATATATATATATATATATATATATATATATATATATATATATATATATATATATATATATATATATAGGCCTTGTGAAGGGCTGTAATGATGATGATAATGAAGCCAAATGTACTTACTACGAATACTCAATCTTTTCCTTTTCACGTATTCTCATACCCTTTTCTTTCACGTAGATATTATTTTTATAACCAGCCATAAAAATCGTGTGATGGGAATATGTATATAAGAATAAAGGTTGTCTCACAGTAATAATATAATATTATATTTTTCAGTATCTAAGCATAAAACTTTTAAAATCTCTGAATCCCGAGGTATGTCCATATTAAGAGGCTGAATAGAGCTAACTTGATCTGCATGGGGAACGTTTTGTGATTTAACATCGTTATCGAAAAAAATTGTACTCACAATTGAGCGTATTCCAGGTGACAGTTTTGCAAAACACGATTCCACAAAATTCACTCAATAGAATAATTGCAAAGTAGCTTCTGAAAATACTTAAATTTTCAACTTTCTCAGATTTCCATAAAATAGTGTTGAGTATAATAAGTTTAATAATGTGTCACATGTCAATAATTCTATTGGGCTATTTTGATTTTTAATAAAGTGATTTTACTTTAATTTAAATAATTTATTTTGCCCTTCTATACCAAGTAGCGTTTTTTCTGTCACTCCTATTAAATTTGACAGTGCTCGCTGAAATTTAGCGAATAAAATTAAGAAGAAACCCGGCTGTTAAGGTATTGCAAAAATAATCGAAAATATTTATTTTTACTTTCATGCCGAAGACTATCTTGTTCTATTTTATTACGGTTAAATGTTGTAAATGTTGGAACTTCAACACAATCTTAAAAATGTTCAATGAATTAAAAAAAATTAACTACCAATAATTATTTGATTTTCGGTCGGTGTTTTACATTTCAAGATCGGTTATAAAGAGCCATTAACGGGACATTTTGCCAAAACGCAACCTATCCTACCTAATTTTTACGTCGTTTCATCAGCGTCATTCTTAGTTTTGGGTAAAACAAACCTTGTCAGTTTCAAAGAAATACGACTAAGTTCATATTAAAAGAAATGCACGTCATTACAAGATTTCTTTGTAAAAGGAAGGCTAGCGATAAAATTTCTTAAGAAGTTCAAATTTTTATTTTGTTTACTTAAATTCGAGACTAAAATAAATGTGAAAGGTCTTTTATCTGCAATAACAATTTTCATCAAAAATAGCATAGACTTATAAAATTCATACACACGGTCTATCATACTGAAGATGATTAATTGTATTATAAAATATTTAATAGACTATTTCCAGTATAATAACCAAAATATCATCATTAATGTTTGACTGGCACACTTAAAAGTTTTATCAGATGGCTAAATGATTGATTATAATATATTATTACGATAAGATCATGCTTTTCTATAAAGAGCTGTAAGAAATTTTAAATCACGGACCTATTGGTTTGTTTTACTATTCACTTAATTAGTGAACAACAAGACGGACTGATCTAAAAGCTTACTTTCTAATCTAAAAGCTTACTTTCTTGTGTAAAAAGTGCTATTTAGAATTTGATGCCGATGATAATTAAAGTTTATATGTAAATAGGTGTAACATAGCAGGTATTATATTCATCGGTAGCGGCCATTCATACTTAGGACAGTTTTCTGCAGCACTACGCCTACGAATTATTTCAAATAAGAAATACCCAAGCCAGCATCATTCTTAACACGCTTTTATTAGCTTGATATGTATCTATGTAACGGAATTTTTGAATGTGATTTTCATCCCCTTTCAAACGTCACATTGATTTAAAACTTCGCACACTTATCAAGGACCGATGACAATTTAATAATTTAAATATTTTGTCCCATTATCCTTGCCAAGATCCTCAGGATTTGCGATTAATTCATAAAACAACTACGATTTCCGCCGATTCAATCTACTGTAAGCCGCGTAAAAGAACTTCGGTCCGCCGCACTGCTTCGGTTAGCCGCACTAAAAAATAGAAAATAAATAATGGTTTAAAAAAACGAAACGAACACGCTTTTGTGGATAACCGAACTAAAAAGTAGATAATAATTTTCAATATGTTTAAAATAAGAAAATAGTGATTAACATAAAAATAATTTTATTGTAATAAAGCGTGCGGTGCTTGATGTCATTTGTTGTAAATATTTTTGTGAATATTTATAAAATCAGCGTCATCATAAAAATATCTGAAAAAGCATCCCACGCGGTTATCTACAAACGCCTGTTTATTTAGTTTTTTTTTAAACTGTTATTTTCTGTACAGAACGCGGCAAAGTGTTGCTCAAGGCACTATGAATACATCAGCTGATAAAAATGTTACACGCATAACTATTAACATAAATTGTTATTGTAAATGGTCTTACAGAAAAAATATTCCGCCGTGTCAGGTGCAGGAGCTACTATTAGAAGGAGAAGAGGTAAAAGTTTGTTATAGAGATTGTTTTGTCTGCAATTGTGCATAAAATAAAAAATAAGTTCAGCTAAAGAGCACAACTGCCATTATACTCAGGCCAATCAAATGGTATGGAAAAAAAAAATTTACCAGGTTTCAAAAAATTTATTGCAAAAATTTTGTGATCAAATAAAAACAATTACAAACTTATTCAAGATACCTAATACGTTATAGAAAAAAAAATATAACAAATAGTAAACTAATGAGTTTGTGTCCGTTTTAAAAAGGTTACAAGGAAAAGACACAAAAATAAATGTTAAAATAGTTTAGGATCTGATAAACGATATAGAGCTGACACTTAATCATGATTTCGGAAACCACGCCAGTTGTAAACAATATTTCTGTGAAAAGTGGTGTACACAAGAGAATCAAGAACAGACAAAATTTTTCTTTTCAAATTTCCGCCGAGTTTTAAGTAGAAGGCCAAATAAGCCATGTGCCAATTTAATTAAACATATTTTATATAAAGTGATCTTGACTACGTTTCATCAATTCACCATTGATAAAAATGAGAACAGCAATTTTACAATTATTTTTACAAGAAACACTATCAGTTGAACATTTTGCATTATTTTATTTATAAATACCTATAAATGAATTTATTATTAATAAATAATTCCCATAATATTTTGTATTATTTTCGCGCTGTCGGAAACGTTTTAAACTCTATAGAAAATGGGGCGTATGAAATGACTGACAATCACTAGAACATTTTATCTAGGTACAAAGATGTTTTACGTTTTCGTGGCCTCCACATGATATTTTTGTACAGCATTAGGTACCCTTCTGTACCTGAAACGAATATGAATATTGCATATGTATACGATACAAAAGCAAAGTAACAGGATATGTAAGTCGCTATGCTGGGCACAGGCCTCCTCTTACTTCTGAGAGGGTTTTAGGGCAAGGAAATGTCCGCCGCGCTGCCCCAATGCGTGTTGGCGAACTTCACATGTCTTCAATTTTTTTTCTTATTCCTCAGACATATGCAGGTTTTCTCACGATGTTTTCCTTCACCGCCAAGCACGTGCTAAATCAGCACTTAAAATTGCAATTAAAAATTTCATTGGTGCTGCCGGGGATCAAACCCGGGCGAAATTTACAGCGAGCGCTTAGACCCAGAGCTACTAATACGACACAAATAAATACGATTAAACGAATATAATAAAAACTCTTACGTACTTAAAACTTAAACACTTGAAAGCTCGTGATGCCTACTACAATTTAAGATGCTTAACCGTGACATAACTCTCAGTGACGCGCAAGCATAATAGGCAGTGTATCACTTATATACTTGTCACCTCTGCAGTCTATTAATCTTTGCACTTTTCTAAGTAATACAAAAAGTAGTCGCTAGACGGTGTTGACGTCGGCTAAAATCTCTGCAGTCACCGTTTCATCAAGGTCATTCAGGCTTCTTAAAGCCTTAATAAAACATTTAAACTTATTTATTCACAAATTTTGTATATTTTCTGGGATGTTGTTGTAAAAGCCTACACATTAACCCATAAATTAATTACTAATTCTGTAGAGTCTAGTAACTGGTATTACAAGCTTATGGTTGTTCCTAGTATTTAAAGTATGTACATATTTATTCTTATCAAAGTTATTTATGTTTTTATGTACATACATTACATTTTCATAAATATATTGCGATGCCAAAGTTAATATGTTTATTTTTTTATTTTTTCTCTAAGGGACTTATTACAATTTAAGTTATAAATCACCCATACGGCTCTCTTTTGCAAAACAAATATAGCTTCAATGTCAGTCGCATTACCCCATAGCAAGATACCATAAGACATCACGCTATGAAAGTAACTAAAATAAACTAATCTAGCTGTCTCAACATTTGTGAGACAGTAATCTTTCTTACAGCATGTGCTGCAGAACTAAGTCTGCTTGCTAATTTATATATATGGGGGCCCCATTGAAGCTTCGCATCAATAGTAATACCAAAATAAACAGTGGTCATTTTTTACCCAATGTACTTGTTGTTCCGAAGATTATTTTATCGCCACTGGGCTCCCATTAAAACACAGTCATCGTAGGATTTCCATCCTCCCTTTGCAGGGCGTGTTTATTCTATCTTCAACTGGGAAATGCAATTTCTTTGCCGATGAGAGTCTGATGACTCGTCAACCACAAATATTTGTTGGAGATCGTCTTCAACCAGTGAATATATTATTAAATATACTTTATCAAATATTTATCTCGGTGTGAGGTGTGAGTTCGTTTTTCATTCTCAATAAATAATAAATGGCTGCTTTTTATTTTCTGTTTGAGCTATACGGTATTCAATCGCGTAAAATCGATAGAAATAGAAAATAAATACCTAACTATCACAGCAGTGGTAGCTTAGACGCTGTAAATTACACAATACGCGAGCGACCCTGGTTCAGTCTTCGGCGGCACCAATCAAATTAATAATTGCAATTATTTTAAGTGCTGATTTAGCACGTGATCATCGGTGAAGGAAAAATCGTAAGGAAACCTGCATGTCTAAGAAATAAAATATTTCAAGAACCTGTGAAGTTCGGCAATAGGCGTTGGACCATCGCGGCGTACTAATTACTCCACAACCATCTCAGAAATTAATTATTCAAAATACTATAAAATCCATGAGGACTGAATTTCACTACTCCACCCAAAAGTCACGTACCGATTTTATACAGATAGCTCTAGCATGAACTTTAAAATTGCACTCGAATAATGAAATAAGATACGTGTCTTGGGTCGTAAAACATTTTATTACGTTACTTTACCGAGTACAGTGACATTTTCTTTTTGTATCACATTTACTTGTTTGTGTTATTAATACTTTTATTTCAAGAATTTAATTTAATAAAAACACTGCATTTATCAAATATTTTATTTGATACGATAGTAGTTTTTTTTAATGAAATCTCATCAGCGGGACAGAACCAGATAGTTAAGTGAAATTTGTCCTTGCATATTAAGTGTTCAGTGTATCCATACTAATATTAAAAATGCGAAAGTGTGTTTGTTTGTTTGTTTGTTTGTCCTTCTTTCACGTCGCAACAGAGCGCCGGCATGGCATGATTTTTTGTATGGGGATAGTTCGGTGGCTGTAGAGTGACATAGGCTACTTTTTTCAGCGGAAAAACATCTCATTCCCGTGGGAAAATCGAATATGTTGCACAAGTTTGTCCTTCTTTCACGTCGCAACAGAGCGTCGGCATGGCATGATTATTTGTATGGGGATAGTTCGGTGGCTGTAGAGTGATATAGGCTACTTTTTTCAGCGGAAAAACATATCATTCCCGTGGGAAAATCGAATATGTTGCAAAATTAAATTCAGCTAGGTGGCGCCACCGTGATTCTACAAGACGGACGACGATACGATGGACGGACACAGAAGGTCAGAATATCTGGATTATTATGTCTTTTTACCAAAATTAAGATAAAAAATGTATGGATCTGTATTTTTCCACACAGGACCGGGAAGAGAGCGATAAAAAACATAAAATTCACCAGCTGATTTTCTTCAAACGTTTTGGTGCATCGTAATTCACAGAATAGGCGACAACCTCGCAGATGATATTAAGTAATCCGTTGATGCTCTGCCTACCCCGCAAGGGTTACAGGCGTGATTATAAGTATGGATCAGAAATACTATCACCACCTGTCACGCTTTCACCCTTAACTATTACTTAACAATGGTAGAAACAGTTCCTAGTAAGCCTTATTAATAAGCCTTAGTAATATTTATTGAACGGAAATGAATACAGTTCTTATATGTGGTTATGAATGAATCGGTATTACAATAAGAAAAATTGTGCAAAATTATAAGAAAAATATTTTTTGAGAGTTCTTATTAACTAACGTATACATAGTTTAAATTGATTCCGCTAGATGTCGTTACTAGGTTTTTAAAACGCGGTAACGAAATGTTTCCTTACATGTACTTAACTCCCGCCGTTGAGCCGCGCGTCAACTTATAGTGCATACGGTACCTATACGCTTAAATTGTTTCTATTTCGTAGCTTATTCGACTACGATTACCTTTCGATTTCGGTTGTTTGTTATTTGCTTTGTGATTTGGTTAAGGTTGAATGGATTTATATTGGATTTCATTTTCGGATTTGTGTATTTTCTTGGATCGGTTTTGTTGATTTGGTTGGTATTCCTTTATACATATTTAGACTCTGGCTTTGATTTTGGATTTTGTTTATTTAGAATCGTGAATTTTTTTTCGTTGTTTTAGGTTGTTTAACAATATTTTAAAGGAATATTAATGTTATAGATAGTGTATACAGTACCTATACACTTACTTCTTTTTTCGTTGGTTATATTTATATTGACTACTGCTTTCTATTTCGGTTTTCTGCGATTTGTTTTGTGATTTGGTTTGTTGATTCTATTTTTTGGCTATCGTTTTCGGATTCGTGTTGTGTCTTGAATTGGTTTTGTTGTTTTGATTTTAAAATATTGAAAAGGAATATTTATTCCTTTTAGATATTTTGATTTGCTTTAAAAATATTTAAAAGGAAATTTAATTCTTTTAGGTATTTTAACGTTTTTTATAAATAGGTTTTTCTTACTTCATAATGCCTCGCAAACGTAAGTCCAGCCTTTCAAGAGTATCTTCTCAAAGACAAGCGAAAAGATTAGCTCGATCGCTAGAATCTTTAGAAGATGCTGAACTGAGAGGGCAAGAACAAGCAGAGCGTCAGGCTGCTTTTAGATCATCTGAGACACCTTCTCAACGTCAGCAAAGGCGTCTTGAATAGAGAGAGCGTCAGGCTGCTTAAATAGCTTCCGAAACACCTTCTTAAAGTCAGGAAAGGCGTCTTGAACAGGCAGAGCGTCAAGCTACTTTAAGAGCTTCTGAAACACCTTCTCAAAGTCAGCGAAGGCGTCTTGAACAGGCAGAGCATCAAGCTACTTTAAGAGCTACAGAAACACCTGCTCAAAGTCAGCAAAGGCGTCTTGAACAGGCAGAGCGTCAAGCTACTTTAAGAGCTACTGAAACACCTGATCAAAGTAAGCAAAGGCGTCTTGAACAGGCAGAGCGTCAATCTACTTTAAGAGATACTGAAACACCTGCTCAAAGTCAGCAAAGGCTATTCGAACAAGCGGAACGTCAGGCCGCCTTAAGAGCCGCGGAAACACCTGATGAAACTCAACACAGACTCATTGAGCAAGCTGAACGTCAATCTACTATAAGGGCATCTGAAACACCAGAACAGACACAGGCGCGAAGAGATGCAAATGCACAGCTCCAAGCTGAACGTTGACAAAATTTTCAAAGAAACAATTGGTCGGTTTTTAATGACGCAGCATTCAATTATGATCCGTTGATTGATTATAAAAATCACAGATTAGTTGTTATCGAACTGATGGACAAGGCGTGTTGATTTTGCAGCGCTTTAAAATGGAAAGATGAGACCGCAGGCATGTGCTGTTTCAATGGCAAAGTGTCTCTTCCGTTACTTGGGGAACCAGAAGAACCTTTGAAAACTCTCTTTTTATATGATGCTAATGAGTCACGGCGCTTTTTAAACAGGATCCGGAAATATAACTCATGCTTTCAAATGACGTCCTTCGGAGTTGACCGGAAAATAATAATGCCGGGATTTTCGCCTACATTTACGGTGCAAGGGCAAATTTATTATAGAATAGGTTCACTTTTTCCAGCTGAAAACGAACAGCATACATTTTTACAAGTATATTATATGGGTGACGAAGAAATTGAGGTAGACCGTCGCTGCCAATTTATCCAGGGAGTTGAGAGAGACACAGTGTTCAAAATTCAAAGATTCAAAATGAACGTAACATTTTAGTCAAAACATTTAAAACTGCTTTAGAAAACCTACCTGAAGAGGATTATAAGGTCGTCATTCACGCAGATCGGACCCCTTGAGGAGAGCATGAAAGGCGCTACAATGCACCTTTGATAAACGAAATAGCAGCCGTAATTAGTGGTGATCAATTTACTTCACGAGACATTGTCTTGCGAGCACGTGATGATACGTTGCAACGGGTAGCCGATACACACAAGTTTTATGACGCTCTGCAATACCCATTGATTTATTGCAAAGGACAAGAGGGTTATCATTTTCAAATTCCACTCATTAACCCGGTCACAAAGGAGCCTACTCCGAACAAAAAAGTATCATGTATGGATTTTTATGCGTATCATATGATGTTGCGATAAAATGATTTTAACCTCTTAGCCCGGTGTAGACAATTATTTCATCAATTTTTGGTAGACATGTATGTGAAGGTAGAAAGTGAACGTCTCCGTTATATATCTTTAAATCAAAAAAAGCTGCGCGTTGAGAATTATATACATTTACAAGATGCAGTTTCTAGCGACGCCAATGTAAACCTCAGAGATTTAGGTAAAATGATAATTCTGCCCTCATCATTCGTTAACAGTCCCCGCTACCTACATGAGTGAGTACACACAAGACGCATTCGCCTATGTACGAACTTACGGAAGACCTGATCTTTTTGTTACTTTTACTTGCAATCCCACATGGAAAGAAATAACTGAGGAGCTAATGCGGGCCAAAAAGTACTGACAGACACGATTTAGTTGCTAGAGTATTTAGATTAAAAGTACAAAAATTAATGTAATTAACAAAGGAAAATTTTCGGAGAGGTGCACTGCTTCATGTATTCAATTGAATGGCAAAAGAGGATTACTGCATGCCCACATTCTAATATAGCTTAAAGAGAAGTTGCGGCCCAGCCAAATAGACGACATAATAAGCGCCGAGATTCCGGATCCTGTGCAAGATAAAGAATTGTATGATACCATCGTCCGAAATATGATTCACGGTCCATGTGGAGCACGAAATTCAATATCGCTATGTATGAAAGAAGGAAAATGTACAAAGAAATTCCTAAACAGCTATTAAAAGAAACAGTGCACAATGACAATGGCTACCTTTATACAGACGCAGAGCTCCTGAAGATGGTGGCAGGAAAGTTACAATCAACTCGCTCTGGAGCTGAAACCTTAGATAACAGCTGGATTGTCCCGTATTCGCCCATTCCATGTAAAATGTTTAATGCCCACATTAATGTAGAAGCATGTAGCTCTGTCCACGCAATCAAGTATATCTGTAAGTACATAAATAAAGGAAGCGACCAAGCAATATTTAATCTCAGGAGTGAAGGTGAGGCGAATCCCGTTAATGAAGTACAGACCTTTCAAGCAGGGCGTTATCTCAGCAGTAACGAGGCAGCGTGGCGTCTCCTTGGCTTCCCTTTACACGAAAGGCACCCAACAGTTACTCACCTTGCTGTGCACTTAGAAAATGGAGAGCGTGTATATTTCACCGAAAGAAATTTCCAAGAAAGAATTGCATCACCGCCAAAAGCTACACTAACAGCCTTCTTTCAACTTTGTCAAACCGACCCCTTTGCAAAAGCGTTGTTATATTCTGAAGTCCCCCGCTATTATACTTGGAACACATCTAGGAAGGAGTGGAAACGCCGTATTCAAGGTGCGCCTGTTGCAAATTGGCCTGTGTAAAGTCATCAGATGCCCTTGGTCGTGTATACCGTCCATGTAACTAATTTTGAATGTTTCTGTTTACGATTGCTGCTGCACCATGTTCGGTGTCCTACAGGATATAAAGACCTTAAAACTGTCAACGGTCAGGAATGCGCAACTTATAGAGAAGCATGTGAA
Source organism: Parnassius orleans (assembly GCA_029286625.1). Lineage (NCBI taxonomy): Eukaryota > Metazoa > Arthropoda > Insecta > Lepidoptera > Papilionidae > Parnassius > Parnassius orleans. The sequence continues at coordinate 3,940,450 of JAGSMP010000137.1, forward strand.
GCTCTGCATCTTTTAGAAAACGATAATCACTGGGATGAAACCATGGAGGAAGCTGTGCAGTGCCAGTCACCAGCCAAAATTAGGGATCTTTATGCAACTCTCATATCATCTTGCGGGCTATCCAATGCACATAAATTGTGGGACAAATATAAAGAGTACATGGCGGAAGATATTTTGCGAAGGTTACAGCAGACACACGCGAACATGACATACAATGAACACATTTATAATGAAGCACTTGGAAAAATTGAAGATAAAGTAATGGCAATGGTAGGCAAAAAAATTAAGCGACTTTGGAATGATAAGCCCTCAGCGAACAACCGAAAATGAACTAAGTGATGAAATTATACGTGAAACAAACTACGATATACCAGCTTTGCAGCAGCAAGTAGCCGAATTTGTACCCCGCTTGCTTCCCGAACAAAAACGAGTTTTTGACAAAGTATTAGGACAAATTGAATCTGGAAATGGTGCACTTTTCTTTTTTGATGCCCCTGGAGGAACTGGGAAGACATTTTTGTTAAATTCATTATTAGCGCAAGTACGGAAAGATAAAAACATTGCTGTGGCCGTAGCTTCCTCCGGTATAGCCGTATAGCCGCCACGCTGCTAAGCGGGGGCCGCACTGCACATTCTGTTTTAAAACTCCCTCTAAATCTAGCCCAGGAAGAATCGCCGATCTGCAACTTTAGCAAAAATAGTGCACGAGGTATAATGCTACGACAATGCAAACTTTTAGTGTGGGACGAAAGTACAATGTCGCATAAAAAAGCTGTAGAAGCACTAAATCGAACACTCCAGGATTTGCGCAGCAATACCGATGTAATGGGAGGAATGGTGGTTTTACTGGCTGGTGACTTTCGCCAAACTTTACCTGTCATTCAAAAGGGCACACCTGCAGATGAAATTAAAGCATGCCTCAAGTCGTCTATTTTATGGAACAAGGTGACAAAATTCAGTTTAACTACGAATATGAGAGTGCATTTGTATAATGATATCAATGCTGGAAACTATGCTGACACACTATTAAAAATTGGCGATGGGCGGTTGGAAACGGATGCTGACGGCTGCGTTAAATTGACGAGAGATTTTTGTAATTTAGTACAGAGTCATTCCGAATTAATTGCGAGCGTTTATTCAGATTTAACGAACAACATGCATGAAGACAAATGGCTATGTGAAAGGGCGATTCTTGCACCAAAAAATGAGAGCGTTAACAAAATAAATTCAGATATATTAAGTAAAGTAGCAGGAGAAATAACAGAGTATTTGTCAGTAGACACAGTTATGGACACAGAACAGAGCACTTCATATCCCGTAGAGTTTCTAAATTTCTAGAGTTGTCAGGTGTGCCTCACATAAGCTTCAATTAAAATTAGCGTCCCAGTCATGCTAATGCGAAATTTAGATGCTCCTGGGTTATGTAACGGGACAAGGCTGTGTGACACATCTTGACGGAACATAATCGGTGCTACAATTTTGACAGGCGTAGGAAAAGGTGAAAATGTTATTATACCACGGATCCCTATAATTCCCACAGATCTTCCTTTTCAATTCAAAAGGTTGCAGTTCCTATTAAGCTCAGTTTTGCAATGACAATTAATAAAGCGCAAGGCAAACGTTACAGGTAGCGGGGTCAACTTAGAAAAATCGTGCTTCTCTTATGGTCAGTTGTATGTAGCATGTTCGCGTGTGTCAAATGCCCAGAATCTCCACATTCTTTCCCCGAATGGAAAAACATATAACATTGTGTACAGTAGCGTCTTAAAATAGTGTTCAGTTAGTTTTTTTTCCAAAATTCCCACAATCAATTAATCAGAATTCCCACAGATCATCCCTTTCAATTCAAAATTTCCTATTTAGCTCAGTTTCTTTTCAATTCCAAATGCTGCACCTCTGACGGACCTATTAAGCTCAGTTTCCTTTCAACTCAAAAGTCTGCATCTCTGACGGATCTTTTATTTGGCTCAGTTTCCTTTCAATTCAGAAAACTGCATCTCTGACGAATCAATTTAGCTCAGTTTCTTTTAATTAAAAAAATATCCCATTTCCATTTGGAATAAACAGGCTATTTTCATTCTTTCTTATACGCTGCGTTTCAAAACATTTAAATAGGCTGACGAATCAATTTTGCTCAGTTTCCTTTTAATGGCTGCATCTTTGATAAATCTATAAAACTCAGTTTTCTTTCAATTCAAAAAGCAATGGATAGTTCATTTCCCAGTGACCATGCGGGCGAAGCCGCGGGTAACAGCTAGTAGCCTATAAAATTCCACTGCTTAACACAGGCCTTTCAATAGAGTGTCTCTCCAACGAAATATTTGCCATGGCTGCCACGCTCGGCAGGCGGATTTTGAACCGCAGTTTGTTATTATTTTTATTTGTTATAAGCAATATGCTGTTGCCCATCTCTTATTTCAGTTTTCCTCATCGCCTCTTACGACACCCACGGGACGACATTATGGAGTAGTGAATATTCTTACACCGCGAGCGGTAAATTAGTTGTTAAATAACACATTAATCATATTATATGGGACTGCTTTCTCTCATCGTTTTCTATGCTTCCTTGGCACACATCTGTACAACAAATTACACAGAGAACTGGACATTTTTCCACTGAATTATGACTTGTGTAAAAAAGGTACATACCTGGTTATTGTCGCTACATTACGATCAGACTGAAAATTTGTTAACGTCAGTAAAATAAGCAAAATAAGAAAATTAATTACTGTAGTTCTGATTTCTGTTACTTAATGTATCCCATTAGACATACATATCTACACTTTCAAAACATGAAATAAAAATCTCCTAACCACCTGCCAATCACGTTGTCCTTCATACATAAGTCACGTCTAACAAATAAGCTTTAACAAATTTTACCCATTGTTTTGTCATATTTTGTACTATATAGATTTGAGTGTATTTTTCCATATACTATTTGTTTCTAAATGTGTTAATTATTCATACTTAAGTTTGCTTGTAAATGTATTATGTACCAAATTCAAATTCAAATCGTTTATTGCGAATATAGGTTGATACAGTTGGTGTTTACGTAGTTTATCACTTATAGAACAAACTTTTAGTACAGCTATATTCCGCCATTTGGCATGCAATATCCATCACATTTTATTATTTTTATATTAAATTACTTAAACATGCTCTAGTTACAATTTGAGTTCATATAATACATAATCAAAAATAATATACCAATGTCTACTATTATAATATGGAAGGTCTGAAATCTTGTAAGACAGGTTTACCTAGTACAGGGTTCACAGAGCATAGATTATGTTATGTAATACCTACTCCTTATAAATAAATAAATAAATATATACAAAGTGATCAAAAGAACGAGCTCGAACGAGAGAACGAGATTTTTTATTCTAAATATAAGAATAATTGTATTTATAAAATTTAAAAAGTCCCTTTACTAAGCCAGAAATAAAAAGGAATGAACGAAAAAATTAACAACCCGTATTTTGTGAAGCCAATTGATATGGCCAAACATGGTTAATAAACATAATGATTTAGAATATTTAGAACAGAACAAGTAAATATTATGCTTTATTTGTAAATAAATTAAATTATTCATTAAATATTATTTTGATAGTGGATTCGTTTACACCGTCACTACACGGCACTTACTATGTAGTGGCGGTGCGGTGTAAGAATATCCTCTACCCCAATTCGTCTCGTGGGTGTCGTAAGAGGCGACAGAGGGAAACAAATCAGGAGATGGGCAGCAGCGTTTCCCAAATAACGACTAAAAATAAAAATAAACTGCTGTTGCCAACCCGCTTGCCAAGCGTGACAACTACGGCAAATATAGGGGGGATATTTGCCACATATGATGCAATCTATGGGGGAGGCCTATTGATTAGGAATGATAATACATTCACTGTAATTGAATGATATATGACTTTTAAATAAATTTGTGTGAATTCTACACCCCATTTCGCTTGTCAATTCCGTTTGTACTATTAAATATTAAATTGCTCTTATGGCACTCTTCTGTAAAACAAATATAATTTCAGTGTCAGCCGCGTGTCTCCCTAGCAAAATACCATACGACATTAAGCTATGAATAATGTTATATCAAAATTAGTGCATTGGTTTAACGTTAATAATCTACATTTTAACGGAAATAAAACGAAATGTATTAAATTTACAACCTCATATGTTAAAAATCTGAATACCAATATGTTTTTAAATGGGGAAGAACTGAGCCCTGATGAATCCACTGTTTTTCTTGGCATCACTCTCGATGCAAAGCTTCAGTGGGGCACACATATATCCAAACTAGCAAGCAGACTAAGTTCTGCAGCCTATGCTGTAAACAAAATTAGAGGTCTCACTAGTGTCGAGATTAGATTAGTTTATTTCAGTTATTTCCATAGCATAATGTTTTATGGGATTTTGCTATAGGGAAATGCGGCTGATTCAGAAACTATTTTTGTTTTACAGAAGAGGGCCATTAGAGCTATTTACAACCTAAAACCGAGAGAGTCTCTTAGAGATAAATTTAAAGAAATAAATATATTAACTTTGGCCTCTCAGTATATTTACGAAAATTTTATGTATGTGCACAAAAAAAGGTAGTTTTAGTAAAAAAAAGTGATATACACTCTGTAAACACTAGGAATAAACACAAGCTAGTGATACCAGTTTCTCGACTCCACAGATTCAGTAATTCAAATCTTGGGCCAATGTATACGCTATTACAACAAGGTCCCGGAAAGTGTGCAGGCTCTCTCTATTACCAAGTCTCCATTTAAAATTTTTAGGGGATTTTTTTAGGGGGAGGGAGGAATTAAATAATGCAATTCCTGCGCACACTCTCCGAAATGCATCCTATAGAAAACAGAAAGGCTGGCGAATTTGCGCCTATGTTCGAGGCTGGTAAGATTGGTTTTAACCAAATTCGAATAAGCCGGAGCACGCCTTTCCATTGAGTCCAAAGCTGCTAGGTGGCATTTTACAGCACCAGCCCATAAATGGCAGCAATACTTCATGCACGACCGGAGTTGCGCTTTATATAAAGTAAGCAGCTGTCCCGGCGTGAAGTATCACCACAACTTTGCAAGGACTCCTTGCTGCTTTGGACTTGGACTCAATGAACCGCCCCAAGTTCAGATTTGAGGATATCTCAACTCCCAACAACTGAAGGTGGTCGGTGTATTACAGTAATACATTTCGGAAAGAAGGAGCCACGGTGAGCTAGCTCCTTTTTGCAGTAAAGAGACACGCTTGTGTTTTGGAGACATTGAATTTCACAAGATTGGCATCGCTCCATTTGAAGACTACCTGTAGTGTGAGATTCACACGCTCTACCATAGGTTCTCTTTCGGATTGGATTTGATACCGACTGGCCCGAGGACTTGGTTGGCATCTCTCCAGAACTGTGCTATCCATAGATATATACCCATAGATACAGTGTATAAGCAGATCATTAATATGCAGCAGGCAGCAGGAAGAGAGTTGCGGAGAGATCGGACCTCTGAGGAACACCGGCGTTAGTCGCCACAAGATCGGATGAGCAGCCATCGACGATGACCCCGAGAGACCGTTCACTGAGAAAGTCCTTTACCCAGTCAATCAGACCAGGGGATAAGCCGTACGCTGGAAGCTTACCCAAAAGGCTAGTGTGCCAAACTCTGTCAAAAGCCTTTGAGACATCAAGGGAAACAACAAGTGCCTCACCCCATACGTGTGTGGCATACGCTAGAAAGTCCTCAGCTGACCGATTTTGGCGAAACCCGAATTGCCGGTCACTAAGGAGGTCATTCTGTTCTAGGCATACCATTAAGCGTGCGTTCAATATACGCTCCATAATCTTGCAGAGTATGAAGGTAATTGAGATTGACCGATAATTGGAGAGAACGCAGGGTGAGGTCTCTCTATCACCTAAAAAATCTACTATCTGGAATCAAGACAATGCTTGTGCAAAGTTAAATTTTTTCCCTAATCGACTATGGTGATGTGAGTTATTTCGACCTGAATGCAGATCTTCTCAACAAATATGACCGTCTTCTGACTGCATTTGATTCATTTTCAATCTTCAAAAGTATGACCATGTGTCTAGGTATCGATCTCAATTAAAATGGTTACCTATTCGTCAGCGCCGTAGTTTGCGTGCATTCAACCCTTTATTCTATCCTGATGTCTCCAATTTCCCCTTCCTACTTAACTTCTTACTTTCAATTCCTTAGCTCTAGTCACGAGAGAAACCTTCGCTCAACAAACGACCTCCTTCTCCTTTGTCCCTCCCGTAGCTCTGGACTAGTTCATTCTTCTTTCCCTATTCATTCTATTCTCTATAAATTGGCAGGATGATCTTAGTAACAGCTTATTTATATTTTGTGTGATTATATTATGTATATATTTTTATATATTTACGAGTTTATAGGTATATATATATTACATAAGTATTATTACTTTCGTTATATGCATAATTTTTATAACGTTTATTTTATATTTTATGTCATGTACCGTTTATATCTTATGTATTTTATTTCCATGTATTACAAAATTTTTAATTATTTTATTTTAGTATTCTCATATTAAATTTTTACTACACCTACCTACATCATTCTATATCTGCATCACCCCAAAGTAGACTGGTAGAGGATGCCTTTAGGCATTAAACCCGCCTATATACCATGTGTTTAATCTCAGAACAATCTCAGAACAACCAAGAAAAATAAACAGAATACTAAAAACATCAGTCACTTGTAACTTATTGTAAGAACAAACACGCACTTACACACACAATATTATGCTCCTTAATTCATTTGCAACCAGTAACGTGGTTTTAGGTGCATATGTTGTGTGCGAAATTACGTATCTTAGTCTAACAATTAGTTGAGCATGGTTCATGGGCATCTTCATTTATTAATCTGAGCTTACCGTTACAGTCTATCAAAAGTCCACTGCTGAACATAGTCCTCTCCCATAGATAGCCTTATAGGGAGGATATTTGCCATAGTTGCCACGCTTGGCGTGCGTGTTGGCAACTGCGTTTTTTTTTTTAATTTTTAGTTATTATGGAAAGAGGCTACTGCCCACCTCCTCGTTTGTTTTCCTCTGTCGCGTCACACGACTCGTACCTTCTAGGTGGTTGGACTCTTTTTCTACCTAGGAGTCCATCTAGGTTGGTACCACCTTCTTACCTATTTCTGCCGCAAATTAGAAGTGCTTACACAGCTATGTTTTGATCTGAAGGGTGGAGAAAGCCAGTATAATTACAGGCTGAGAGGCATTCCATCTTAGTCCTCAAAGGTGATAACGCACCAGCAGCTTTGTTTGCTTGAAGTTGTCTACAGGTGTCTATGGACTGCATTAGCCACTTACCATCAGGTGAAGTGTAAGTTCGTCTCTCACTTCAGTTTTATAAAAAAATATGTCACGTTTGGTAGACGGACCACCAATTGCAGTACTAAACTTATTGCACTTTTAACGATGCTTCCTTCTGATAATTCTTTATCCGATTTAAAGAAAGGAGGACGTTCTAAATTCTTTCTTTCTTTCAATTCGTCTGAATGTTTTAATTTTTTAATATATTATCGGTCGTTTCTTCTTTGTTTATGAACCGATTTTAAAATTTGATTTTCATTAAGTAGTGGGGTGACGTTTTTAATATAACTATTTAGACGACATTCTACTTGTTAACATGAGCATGTAATATTCCTTAGTAACCGACTTTAATTTTCTAAAATTCTTCAATACATAGTGTTTTTTCGCCTCTCCGTATCGTATGTGGAAGTAACATTATTATTTTAAGGTTTTGAAATCGCTTTTTAATTAAAGTTTAATTATATATTCGGTTCAAATAAGAAATGGTTACATCACACAAGCTATCAATCTGCGCTTGGGCTTTGTAGACTTCGGACGTGTCGGTTGAGCTTCGTAAGACATAACCCGTTCCGCGCCAAAACCCTATGCTTGGGTCAAGCCTCCGGCTGTTGTCGCTTCACGGCCTACGCCCCCTACCCAGGCTCCAAAGCCCAAGCCCGTCTCTCAGGGCTCCTCTAGTTTCCCCGCCGACTTAGTCCGACTAGTCTGCGCTGCAACATAAATGCTGCTGAGCTCTCAACCCTGGCCCACAAGCTCCGCCAGGCCTTCACCCCCCAGGACGAGCTCAACGCCACAATTGAGCACATCGGACTAATTGACGCAATCTGGTATTTCCAGTGTGCATAACTACCGCACCACTAATATCATAATGGCAGTACAATCGTTAGGCAGAACAAAACCAAGCACACTGACTGTTGCGTTCTTTAACGCCAACAGCCTCAGAAACAAAAAAGATGAGATCGCGCTCTTCCTGCGCAAATACCTAGGGGTCACATTCGCCACAGTCCGATGAGGCTGTAAAAGCCAAAAGGCTAACAGTACTAGACATTTTCAGAAACCAGAAAAACACAAGGTATCCTGGACACTAGGTCACTTCTTATGACACTCGTGGTATAATAGATTCTCTAATTAGTGCCCGTGGTATACGATAGAGTAATGCTTTTTTAAACCGCTACCACACGGCGAACATTGATCAGTTCATATATTTTAATATCATAAGCAACAACTTATAAAATTAATTATTATGAAAAAAAAATCTATTCTACAAGTGAATATCAATTCAAAGTTCTTAATAACTTGCTAATTAACCTTATAACGTTACCAATACAGTTAATGATATTAATTATTAATTAAAATATATAAAAGAAGAGACCTTAGCGGTGCGCTTCTCAACTGAATCGCATTTGCTCCAGCACTGTTTGTGAGCATATTTGCCAACAGGTGGGACTCGCCGATGTTGTGGTGTTGGATACTTCTGCATGGCGTAAAAGTAGTTTGACATGGTTTTTTATTAATTCATTTATTCTTTATTGTACGCACTGTAAGTTGATAACAATTTTAAATATTCAAATAAGATGTACAAAGGCGAGCTTAACCCTAATAAGAGTTCTCTTCCAGCAAACCCTTTGGGAGAGAGAAATAGTTTTTTATGTAAAGTAAGTAGGTAGCAGTACGCGTACTTAACCCTAGAACAGAGAGGTTTGTTTCTTAAATCATTCTACTTATGCTATACCTACATATTTGAGCTTTCGTGTATTTTAGTTTAGTATCGTCCACTACTAATTAATCGGACTAGCGTTGACAGTCGCGCTATGTGCAGGAGTCAAAGAATGACGTGGGGTACGTCAGCACCCCAGTGTAGGAATACCCTAAGTATTTTTATTTTCTTATGTACTACAGTTTTCCCCATTTATTTTATGTATTAGTATATTTTGATGGAATTATTTATATAACTTAATTTTTTTATTAATGAAGTTATTAAAGATCATATTTAAAAAGTTATTTTTGTAAAAGGAATGAACAACGGACATAAATGGAGATGGAGTAGTGAAAAACCAACTAGGCATCAAATTGCTTAACGAATCAAATTTTGTGTTTGATGAGCGATCACTTCAAGAGCAAATAATTAGCCGAAAAAGTATAGAAGCATATTTTAAAAAAAAATGGTTTAAAGCTTTTCAAAAGCTATTTAAGCTTTTAAAAACCGTCGAATATAGAATCGTCTAGGATATAAAATAGTCAATTATAGCCTCCCTTAAAAAAAAACTATGGCTAATTAAAGTTCCATTCCTGTACATTAAAAAAAAAAGGTTTGCTATAACTTTTAACGAAAAAGCAAGACGACGTACCATACGCGTAAAATAACAATTTGTATGGAGCAATGGATGAAAGTCTGTGAAAATACTCAAATTCATATTACATTTAGATTTTGAGACTGATTTGTAATCTATTACAAATCAAACTGCTATTTTATTTTAAGTTGCTGCTATTCCATAATAAAGTAATAGTTTCACTAATAGGTTTTTATTTTAAAAGATACATATATTTTAGTATGGGGTACCTCAGCACCCCTGTGTGGGAATAACAAGAACGTCGGTTAGTGTAGGGTTCTAGAGTTAATAATAAACAAAACACTACTTAATAGAAATTGGCTATAAGTTATAGTTAACAATTAACATATTAGTGTATACAATATAGGTATATTTTCTTTTCCTATTTCTATTAGTTATACATATATAAATAAAGATATATATACATACACACAAATATACATATAAATATATAAAATATATGTATATTTATAATTCTAAGTTGATAGATAATGTTTCTTTACTCTGTTCCGAAATATATCAAGAGAAAAACTAGCACGTACGTGGGTGGTCTGAAAAGTTTCTGACCTAAGAAAGATACAAGACATTTTTTCTTAAAATTTATTTTTATTTTTCTAGATAGTCTCCTTGTAACTCTACACATTTCTCCCAGCGATGCTCCCATCTCTCTAATCCGTCCAAATAGTAATCGGCGTATTTCTCTGCAAAATAATTGTTCACGAAGCAAATACATCACACCAAGAATGAATTACCGACTCGGTGGAGTCGAGTAACTGGCATTACTAGCTTGTGTCTCTTCCTGGTATTTACAGAATGAATATCACATTATTTTTAAACTACCTATTTTTATTGCTGTGTACATACATACATTACATTTTCACAAATGTATTAATAGGGCAAAGTTAGCAGTTTCCCTGTCCACGATATAGTCACAATAGTTAAACAATCGAAATGTTCACATATGATTCATTGGACAGGGAAAGGTTAATATTATATTAATTTCCTTAATTTTTGTCGTACCTATTTTTGTTTTAAATCACAGATTGATCTTATGACCCTAAAATAAATATAATTTCAGTGTAAATCTTGTCTTTTACTTACTCTCTTACTCGTTAATATTTAAAAAAGTGAATTTAATACTTCAAAACGGAATCTTTAAAAAAAGCGATTATTTAGTTAAGAGGCAGGGCGTTTGCTTTAAAAGACGGAGGAGATCGGCTACATGCGTTATACATGCGCGTGACGAGTTCGGTGAAGTTCATTGAAACAACAAAGAAACTTGTTACGCTGCAGTCAGTCTACATCATTCTTTAATTTTTTGTCCATCGAAGGAAAAGTAGAGATCTTCCGCCGGACAAAGTGTTCCGTCCGGGGACCGGCTAACGCTCCGTTAATTAGTAAAAATACATACCAATCTTCTTTATGACTAGTCTTGCCAAGTTCTTTTTTCTGACTTCAAAGAAATACTTTTATTAGGCAAGGAATTCGATCGTGGCCTGGCTTATGTACCAAAAGGCAATGAGGTAATACCCTTACCTAATCGCGCTCTGATACAACAAATAATTGCTACAGTTTCTGTCTGAATATGTTCACCTATTTATTTAATTGGAAAATGCTACTCATGTACGTAAAAATTCTCCATGATACATAAGAAATTCCTAAAAGAATAAAATAAAAATTGATAGTTTCAACCAATTGCGTTTCGGCGATTGCATTATTGACACAAATAAAAAAAAACTTTGTTACTGCCTCCACTGTCCTTTTATTTAAAATTAATATTATTTAAAAATAAAATAATATAGTATCAATTATCGGATACATACCAAAGGATGGCACCATCGTCATCTGTCGAGAGTGTCACTTAGGCCGCGTTACCACATGCAAGAAAACTTCTGCAAGAAGTGTCCGACAGTCAGTCAGACAGTAGCTTGCGTGTAAACTACGTAGCAAGCACACTTGCGACAGTTTGTCAAGAGTTTCCTGCGAGTAGTTGCGAGTGCAATAGATTGCAAGTCTAAACATGTTAACATCGACTCACGACAGATGTCGCTGCTTATTGGTCTATTTTTATATATCTCGCAGAAGTTTCTTGCAAACTTATGCAAGACTTCCGCGAGTGTTCTTGCAGGTGGAAACATGGCCTTAGGCATGTCGTCTCCGGTTCTTCGGCGCTTTCTAACTATATTTGCACAGACACAATGTTGCGCCCGCTCTAAGGTACGGTATCGGATCGGATTACATTGCGAATAAACCTATATATTGTAGTAATGGTCAGTTAAGGGTATTTTAGTTTACATTACTGTTCCATATAACGAGAACCTCGTGAAAGCCGAAATATATAAAAAGACAAAATACGAGTATATGAACCTAGAGGTGACGGAAGCCTTCTGCGGGGAAAACAGCTGAGGTTGGCGTTGGTGCCGCTTTCCCGTTAAGGGCAAATGAAAAGAAACCGACTGACGATGCGGACGGAATCGAGGAGCACAGCCTTCTGCATTTCAGCTCGGAGTTCCATCACGGCGTCCCAGTCACCTCAAATGACACAAGAGGCTGACCGGGACTTAGATACTCGTTTGCAGAAACGACTACAGAAATAATTTTGCCCGGCACACAGTTATAGTAATAGAAATATTCGAAAAAAAATATTAACACTGGTCGTGAAAGCGCAGCCCTAAATATCATTGGCTTAATGGGCGCAATTTCTCCTAATTACATAAACTAAATCACCAATAAATAATGTCATATCATCTAGATAATTAAGCGGTAAGGTCTTAGAAAGCTTCGGTGTTGCCAATAAACTGATTATACCCCAAAGTTACGGTTAACCGAAGGACGGGTCACGTTTTAGCTTAATCTAAATGTAATTAACTAGTCACTCTAAAATCATTTCGAACTTACACAAATTGGATTGTATTGAATAAATAGTATAACGGGTATTATTTAGATAGGCACTCTTCTTATAGGTACATAATAATTTTAATTTATATTATTTTATTAAATATTGTGAACATTTTTTTATACAAGAGAAGGAAAACGACCGTGCAGCTCACCCGATGGTAAGTGTGAACCGCCGCCCATGAACAACTCCAACATCATGGGAATTGCAAATCCATTTCCGGCCTTTGAATGGAGTAAGCTCGCTTCATGAAGGTCCCTAAGTCGTATCGGTGCGGAAAAATCGCCGGTGTTAGATAATTCCACAAAGAAGTCGTGCAAGGAAGAACACTCTTAGCAAATTGCACCACTGTGCGATTTTTTAAGAACTGAAACAAATCGACAACAAAGAGGTGAAGTCCTGCCTACTGCCTGGTTGTCCAGTAGTGGAAGGGAGGAGCAATTTAAGCATAAAATTCCTGTGCACACTCTCTCGTCAACCAATTTCGATGAATATATTCTTTTTAGACCCGTAAAGTCCGTTTTTAATTTTTTAAAGGTTAATTATATTAATACACATAAATGTAATCAACAACATACGTACAAAAATCAACGCAACATCTAATCATTAAATTTGTTCTACATATTTATTTATAAAACCCCACAGATTTCTAAGAACTGGACGCGTATTTTATAGCTTAGTACTAACGACACTATCACTACCCTGTCAGGACTACTGCGACAAACGGATTAGGCGGGGTACGGATTACCATGGCTCCATTGTGTGTCACATGACGAGAATGCTAATTGCTAGAAGTGGGTCTCTCCCATTGTAGGTAGAATTTGCGTTTTGCATCTTTTACAGTCGGTGTATGAATACGATGGATGCAGGTGACATAGAGCCGTATTGTATGGCATTCCTTGAGTTCAGTCATGGAACAAATGACGGCAATAGTGACAGTCGATGTGATTTTTTTAATCGATCACGATTTATAATATTTTTATTTTATAGAATCTAGGTGACAAAGGAGCACATAGTTCATCTTATGTTAAGTGGATGCTGTGTCCCATATACATCTTACATTCTATCCTCGAATGAGAATAAAAATGCATGTAGCGGGTGGAAGGAAAAGGGGAGATCTCCCGCCGGGCAAGGTGTTCTGCCCGGGGAGCGGCCAACGCTCCGAGTGGTAGTTCGGAGCTCTTGTATATATACTGTTTTTAATTCGGAACTTTGATAGCGCGATTTAGGCTTCGATGTATTTCGCTTGTGGCGCGGCGACAGCGCCGCCACATGCAGATGCGTTGTTACTCTTGAGGACTAAGATGAAATGCTTCGTTTCCAGTAAAAAGGGTCTTCGTTTTTTAAACGCACCATATAAACACAAAGCATTGCTATTTTTCGCTAGTATTCCGTGAGAGCGTGGTCCTTCCTCGGTCGAGCCGACCCATTCGTTACTGTTACAGCCTAATTGCCTCATAGGTGGAATACTTGCCATAGTTGCCACGCTTAGCATGCCGGTTAGGAACCGCAGTTTTATATTTTTTGTCGTAATTAAAAAGACGCTGCTGCCCATCTCCTGATTTGTTTCCCTCCATCGCCTCTTAAGACACCCACAGGATGATATGGTGTAGTGGATTACGCCACCGCCACGACTTATTCGTGCTACAACCTTAATATAGCTGCAACATAGCTCTAACAAAAAATTTGCAATGATAATAAATTTGCTCCTTTTATTTGCCCAGATATATAACAACTACACCGTGTATTACACAAAAGTGCTCATTCAACACAAAAGGGACACAATAGCAGTATGACCCAATTTTGTAAATTCGTGCTAAACCACAATACTGCGTTCAAATTGTAGCTGCTTTACGTTTACTACGGAACATTAATTCAAAATAATTGTAATTGTAATGTATGAACTATGTTCGTAAAGTGTAATGATAATTACACTGTAGGCACTTGATTATGATAGTTATACTCAGATTGTTAAATTCAGGAAGATGCGCTCAAATGTTTTGTGTGAAAATTTTATTTAAGTATTCGGCTTGATAGCACAGAGGCTGAGTATTTGAAGGTCAAGGCAGGGGGTTCGAATTGAGCACGCTTCAATTAATTGTACGGATTAAAAATAATTGTTTGGGGTCTGGATATTAGTGCATGTGCAATTTAAGTCGTGGATGCTAACCCACCATTCGATGAATGTCGTTTAACACAAGCTATTTAAGCTTAGAAGTATTAAAGACAATGTTATTAGTTATTTTACTCGTACATTGATCTTTGGATACAGGTAAAAATCACAAGGTCGTATACAGCTAAATATACCAGCAGGAGTCGGCTACATCTAGTTGTATTTATAAAATCCGGCTTTCTGTATTTATTAATACAAAAACCCGGATAAATAAAATAAACTATCTTATCCTTTACCTGAGTAATTAGTCAGTTAACCACCACGTACTATCGAAATAGTGCTTTTCTTTTTAAAGTTGATTTGGTATTTTGCTTTTATTTCAAACACTTTTTGAAATGGTTGACCTTACTTTCACTGTCATACAATATTTGGTAGAATAAGATAAATTTTCAATTAAATAAGGAATTGTTCAACTAATATGACTGACTTGTTTAACGGTAAAATAAGTATTCGTACTAGTTAATATACATTACTTATATGGCACTAGTGCTACTTATCTATAATTTTTGTAGCGAAATCTCAAAAATATGTCAGTCATGAATCAAATTTACGCGACACGTATAACCCTACAAATTACAATGAAAATAAATTCAAAATATGACGCACTTATTTGCCAGCTAACGAGGAGAAATTTTGACAAATGTAACAATAGGCGTAATACAATATTATGATTTAAATGTTGTTTGGATTTAAGATAATTAACTTTGGGTAGTTTTAATATAAATATTAGTTAATAATGTAAAATTTAAATACCAAATGTATAAAAAATTCGAATACGATAAAAAAGGAAATTTAAAACTTCTTATGTTTTAGAAATTATTGAAGACTTTGATTGGCGAACGCAATTTCCGCCTCCTGTGTGAAGATTTAAACAAACAACTTATAAGAATTAACGAATGAGAGCCCTTCTGGCATTTGCCGTACTTGAAATCTAACCAGCACAATAGGTCCTTGTAAGCCAAATACCATACAATAATTCCTTATGTTTTTGGCTTGATCGGAATTTGAATATTAAGTCTCCATTTTTGTATTTACCCTGATTTTTGTTTGTTTAAGGATTCCATTGTACTTTAGTCAAATCGTTGAAAATACATCACAGGCGTAACTGCAGATTGTTTTAACCGTTATAAATTTGACAGTCTCCTCCCTTTCCAAATTCTAAATAGAGAGATAGAGTTATATGCTATACAGGCTCCTTAAAGTATTATTATCCCTATCACTCTCACACAGCACCAAAAAATTTGGTTTATATTCAAACAATTTTTGGAACGAAGTTCTTTATCGGACGGTACGGATTTGGCGGATAGGGGCAAGGCGACAAAAAGTGTAAGATTTTTCCGTCACGACCCATTCTGACGTTGTGTAGACGGCCTTGACAGCTATAAGGAAGCGAGATGGAATAACATCCATCTCCCTCGCACTTTTTCTTATCTTGCCATGAAAGAAATATTATTTCATTTTAAGTGACTTCATTTTAATAGACGCTAGTAATTCATTTATTTATATTTGTTGATCAATAATATAATACGTTTATCAATAATAATATACTACGAAAGGAAATTCGTTGTAACCGAGTGTTTCACGACACTCACGCATGTTTTTTTATTAGGATCGCAAACTGATGTCCAATACAGTATCATTTATTAAATAAACAAATTTAAAAATCATTATCATCATCATTACAGCCCTTCATAAGTCCACTGCTGAACATAGGCTTCCCCCAAGGAATGTCACGAAGCACGGTCCTGAGCCACGTGCATCCATCGACCTTCTGCATTCATCGACTTTCTGCATGTCTTACCAGGTCGTCACTCCATCTAGTGGGGGGCCGCCCTACACTTCGCTTATCGAAGAATCATGCTTATTAATATGTATATCAATACATGATATATGTATAAAATTACAAAAATTAAAGAAAAGAATATCAACAATATAAAAAATTAAAATTGAAGCTAGATGACACTGAGTTACCAGGAGTTTCAACCTCCTCTAATTCCGATGTGCAATGTGTGGGCGAGCGTTGTATTGACGAGTCAGAAGACTAGAGCATTGACCAACCTCGGATGTTTGATAACGAATATGGCAATTCTTAATTTTTCTTTAGTTTATCTCAGTAGTAATTGTTGCGAAATTGTAATGAATAATGCTGGCAGGCTACAACGTATAGTCACAAGCAGCTTCTTTTGACTGAATTTGCGTTTAGAATATGGTTTGCCTGTTCTTCTTTGTCTAAACATTGCAAAAAATGTTTCTAATTCCATTATTCAAGAGTAATTTTTCATAAAAAGTGACAATTCAACTTTAAACCTGCTAAGTTTTCAAATTAATAACAAATAAAAGCAAGCTGCACACAAGCATTTTCTTTTGATTTAATTTGATCTTAGTTAGTATGTAAGTCTCGTTTATAAGAACATCATTACAAAGATAAAAAAATTACAGCCTATGTGGTATATAGTTTCACAAAGCTGGGCGCAGGTCTCTCCTTTCTGAGGGAGTTATAGGACGTGCGTGTTGGTAAACTTCAAATGTTTTGGATTTTGTTTTATTTATCACACTTGCAGGTTTCCTGGCGTTGTATCTCTTCACCGCTGGTGGTAAATCAGCACTTGAAATTGCAATTTACTATTTTGTTGGTGCCGGCGGGGAACAAACCCGCGTATTGTGAAATGTACAACGGACGCTTAGCTACGACGGCTCATTGTAAATTTAAGTGACATTATATTGAAGTAATGAGAACCAGAATTCTTCCAACTATATTATATAATTCCAACCAATTCTTACACCGCCACTACACTAGGCCAATGTTCAGCAGTGGACTTTAATAGGCTGTAACGGTAATGGGAACCAGAGACCCTCTTTACTGGCAATGAACTTTCTAGTTGTTATTAGGAAGACGCTGCTGCTCACCTCGAGGTTTGTTTTCCTCTGTCATCTGTAATGACACCCACGAGACGTTATGAGGTATTGGATATTCGTAAACACCACTACGCGGTGTTTTTTTATGTTTAGTTTTGATTTATCCTCCTTGTTTATTCTGGATCGTATCAATTGTTCGAATACACTCTTGCTGTTTATCTTTGTATTGATTAAGGTCAATAATCGAAATTTTGCTATCAATGTTCTATGTTAAAAAATTGTATCTTGTAACCAATAC
Organism: Parnassius orleans; assembly: GCA_029286625.1. Lineage (NCBI taxonomy): Eukaryota > Metazoa > Arthropoda > Insecta > Lepidoptera > Papilionidae > Parnassius > Parnassius orleans. The sequence goes on from JAGSMP010000137.1 coordinate 3,958,356, forward strand.
TGGTAGAATATTTAAAAAAAAAACTTCAACTAAGACTACCCATTTTAAAATTTAAAATCATGCACTCACTTAACTCATTTAACTTAGACTTCTAATAACATTTAAATATATTTCTTAATATCAGAGATATTAAACTAAAAATCGGAGTCATTTTATATACAATTGGATGGGATATACTTGGGATTATATAGAAAATATAGATGTAAGTATCATTACAATTTGTTATTGTTCAAATAAAACTGATAAAAACCAACAAAGGAGTATTTTTTTTTAATAATATTGATACTCACAGTGAAGTAATGTAAGAAGAAGGGTAACAATTATTACATATTAGTAATAATAATAACAATTACGTTTATAATAATAGTTTTAATTCCATACATGTTTAAGAAATATTAACCAATACTTTGAAACTAGTAAAAACTGGGAATGAGCTTACATATACTTTAAAAATCCATCTTTTTCCCATGTCATTTGCTCCCACGATAGAGCCATCTTCCGAAACAGCAGTAAAGCAAAATAAACTGATTTTCAATAATAAATAAAGAAATTAAAAAAAAAGTTCTAAAGTTTTAACTATTATGGTGATTTACTATAGTAAATGGTTTATAGACACAGTTGAATATTAATTAACACACTTTGAGCTCAATCTAGATACCTTAAACTATTTTGTTAAATCCGGGAGGGTGACTTTTAAGTTAAACCTTTGTCGTGTCAGTGTGGTGCTATTATCTTTTACATGCTTTACGTAAGATAGTAATTCATAGGTACCACTGGAATCAACACCAACACCTCTGAAACCAACAGCACATGCCAAAAATGGTTCAACTGCCTTCATGAAGAAAATATTGCTGTATGGAATTTTATTGTTGGGGTACGCCTCGTACATGGCACCATTAGGGAATATGATTTGGCATGTAATTAAAGTATCAAACACGAATTTTGGGATACTAATGGACGTTCCCAAGTAATCATCACTGATATAATCTACATTTCTCTCATCGAGCCAAATCTCATCTGCGCTGTAACCTGAAAGTGCAAATTTATGTAGTGTTGGCAAAATTTTCAAATACTTACGTAGATATTATAGGAAAATATTTGAAGTGCACACAATACCTTGGCAAAGAAGCGTTGCTAGAAGCAGGAACGATACAAAATGTTTTGCCATTTTCTAACGCGACTTGTGCTATCTACCGGTAATCAAAGCTAACCGCTATTTTATATATTCATCATATTCATAATCTTGATAAAAATGTTTCATTTACAATCGCGAGCAATGAAAACTGGTCAGTGACTAAAATCCTAATATTTTCGAAAATTGTTATGCACGTAAGTACATTCTAAAACTATATCAAGACTATTTTTTTATATTTTTTATAATAAGAGTGACAAACGAGCATACAGTACACATAGAATGTGGATGCTCTGGCAAATAGACACCAACATTTATCCTCGATTAAAAATCGAAACGTAGGTCCGTTGTCACCCCTGAAGACTAAGACGGTACACCTAATTTCTAGTAAAAAGGGTTTTTGATAGCTACCTACATAAAAAGAAATAAAAGTAATAGCGACCGGAAAAAAAGAAGAACCGAAAATATTTTATTTCTTGAAAATTAAATTAGTATTTCATGTATATAACATTATATTATATGGTATGAAGCACCAATGCTCATAAAAATATTTTTAGATCTGTCGTGTAATTTGATTCTGTAGTAATGGAATAAATATTTTTGACTTGATTTCGATTTCATTAAATAATACTATAAGAATCAATTTATACTCTGTTCCAAAAAAAAGCTTCTTATTATTGTGTGTAAGTAGCATTCAGACCTAATGAGACCAGTATTGCTGTAACCATATGATCTATTGTGATCAAAAACATTAGTCATTGTTCCAAGAATGCTTTCTCGGTCTTATACGAAGCATTCCTGATCTATATTTTTCGTTATTAAAATGCGGATTACGACACTGATACAAGAAAAGTATACCAGAATTTTCATTACGCTAAGAGTCGGACAAAACAACGTGATAGAGTAAGAACGGTTGGAGTTCTAGAAAACTAGATCCAACCTACGCAGACTAGCAAAGGAAGATCCAGGAGCGTGATTGCAAATTAAGATCGATATCTGATCTTAACAATGATCCAAAATCGGTGTATGATGACAGTTACGCTATGAATTTATACATCCTGGAGTAAACAATGTTGATAACGACATCAAATGGCCTTCAACTGAATGCAAAGCATCATGTTTTGAGGCAGAAGAACGTACACGAATCCTTGAACTAGACTATAGGTTTTAGAGTTTCTAGGTGGTAGGACTTCTTTTGTCCCTAGGTAGGGGACCGTCTGGATACGAGTGTGGTAGCTACTCTTACCTGTTTCTACCACAAATTAGCAGTGCTTGTACTGTTGTGTTCTGGTCTGAAGGGTAAAGAGAGCCAGTATAATTACAAGCTGTGAGGCATTCCATCTTAGTCTTCAGTGGTGAGAACGCATCTGTTACCTTTTAGTGTTATATTGGTTATAGGTGTCCATGAGCTGCAGTATCCACTTATCATGAAGACAACTTTAAGTTTTTTTGTAACTTAGGTTTCATAAAAAAGGCGAAAAATGTACCAAACTGGAAAAGGCAATTTTTTTTAAAGCTGCACTGTGTTAATGCCTTTAGAAAATAACTCTTCTAGAGAAGGGTAAAGTTCTCCGTATTGTCTAATACCTGATGGCTGATTCTGATTTAAATTTCCTCGTTATGTTATAATATACTATTTAGCATCAGATAAATCAGTACTTAGTTAATAATTTCTTCGTACGGGCAGCAACCAAACTCAGTCTGCTTACGTGTAAAATTTGGATCGAGTGCTTTTCCCCCAATTCTCCTCACACGCCTTCAATATACATATATGTAAGAGAAATCCTAAATAAGCCTGTCATGAGTGACTCATGGCGTTATTATATATTCTGTCAGAGTGCCTTCAAAATGGGAATATTATATGCATACAATAGCCAGCAAGCCGTACTGACATACGCTATTAATACTAACGATTACGCTTGGAACAATTTCGATCGATGCACGAAACGCGATCTTAACTATACACTGAAGTAGAAAAATATATTGTTTCATTTACTAGTTGGTTGGACTCCTTTTCTGTCTCCATCCATCTGGGTAGGTAGAGATCAGGCGCAGAATGAACAGCTTTACGTACTTTTCGAAGCACGACGGTGAAACAACGCCAACTTCCTGACTTCGGGCTGCTATTGAGAATTTATTGTCAGAAAAACCAAATAACTAATTCTGACCCGACCCGGGATTTGCACCCGGGACCTCAAGATTATCAGTCACATATACGACCACCAGACCAATGCAGTTTAAGGAATATAAAAATAACCTACAACATAGAATTTTATTTATTTATTAATAATTTATAAACGGACAAAGTATTAAAAAGTTAATTAAAAGAGATTTTTGTACAAAGGCACTACATATAACATATGAAAATTTATTCCAGCAGGCCTGATGAAGTTATTAAAGAGATTTTATATCAAATTAAAGATGTTAAAAATTAATAAGCTCAGATTCGCATAGTAAAAAAATAAAATTATGTGTCTTACCTAAGTTAAATAGCGGTCAGCCACCGCAGAATCTATTTCACCTGATGATGCCTCATTTAGAGGCGAAACACGTGTCTTATTATCAACGGTGGTGTGTCTTTCCTAGTGTAGTAGTTTCCTTTAGTATTATTGTCAAAAGTGCGCGGATAGTGCTAAGCATTTGAGGGAGAGCAGGAGTTGCTCTTTAACTGGGTAAGACATAATTTTTACTAAGCGGATCTTATTAACACGCTTTTATTAGGTCGACCTGTACGTAACTATGTAACGGAATCTTTTAATGTAATTTTCTCCAACTTGTAGACGGCCGATCAACTTGAAAATTTGCACTCGTATCAAGGACCGATGACAATATAATAATTTAATAACTTTATCCTAGAATCCTGATCGGGTTCACTAGGATAAAATAAAATAATTTCAACTTTAGCGTGTTTCTTTAGCTTTTTTAAACTATAATTTTATTTTTAACATCTTTTGTATAATAAATTTTCGCAAAGTAACGCCTTATTTTACTAATTAGGTTTGATTTTATTAACCTTACTATCTAGTGAGCATTCAAATTTTTTGACAGACCCGTTTTCACTATGCACGATTATTTATTGATTCATTGTATGAAAAGATATCACATAGTATCTTGATCAAATGTTGATGAGTATCAAAGAAGATTGCTGATTGTAGTTTCTAAGCTACTTTTTTATGCAATAATAATAATAATAATAATAATAATAGAATACTTTATAAATATCCCATAATAATAAATTTATTGCCTCTAAAACACACAGTTACATTCAATTAAAAACAAAAGAACATTATAATTATTTGAGACAAAAGGAGACGGCTCAGCTTTGTCTGTGACGAGATACAGATCTCATACAGAGCTGTTTTTCAGCCGCTCCCTCCTCCCTGAGGTGTTGTGCGGGAGTCCAAAGTAGCAGGCTCCCCATTTACCTGACTTATACTTTTAAACAACGTACAAAGTAATTAAATATGATAAAATCGCAAATGCAAAAAAAAAAGATTAAAAAACATTAAAGACAAAATAAAAACACGGGAAATAGAACATATAAAATAAACTTTCCTTTCTTTGAACTGTTATGTGTGTGTGTGTGTTTGTGTGTACGTGTGTGTGTGTGTATGTGTGTGTGTGTATATCCTTATTAGTTTTTGACAAAAAAGTCCCGTAATTGTAAAAACTTAACATAGGGATGTTTCAAATTCTCTGCAGCGAGTTGTCTTTTTAACAGAGCCAATTTATATTTGGCTTTGAAGCAATCTATTGACATTTTCTTTCTCATGGGTGGGGGGAGGTCATTCCAAATTCTCGCTGCAGTGAATTTGAAACAACTCCTATATCTTGCTGTTTTGTGTGCGGGTGTGTGAAGGAGCGTTTGTGTGTGAGAACGAATACTTCGACAGGAAATATCTTTGATCCAGGTGAGTTTTTCGAAAAGGTATTCTGGCTTTTTGTTCCAAATTACCTTTTGGACTATCGAAGTATAGTGTAATTCTCTCCTGGCGCCCATATTGAGTATGCCTTTTTTATTTAAGTATGGGGTTATAAATAGTCTTCTTGGTACATTACAACAGTATCGAACACATGCATTTTGTACTCTCTGTATTGCTGTTTCGGTATTAGCTGACAATTTAGGGCCAAAGACTGAGCTGCAGTAGCTCAATTGTGATAGCACCAATGAGTCACACAAGAGAAAGCGTAGGTCCTCTTTAATATACGGTCTTATTTTGTATAAAGTTTTAAGTTTAAAGTACGAACTTCTTATCTTGTTATTGATGTGTTCTACAAATTTTTGCTCTCCGTCTAGTATAAGCCCTAAATTACGAGCGGATCTTACTTGTGTCAAGGTTTCATCTTCTATTTTAATCGTATCCTCGCTGTCTAAAATAGTTTTTATTTGGTTTTTTGTGCCCAAAACTAGTACTTGAGATTTAGTTGCGTTTAATACTAGAGAATTTTTTTGGGACCAGGTTTGGATATTATGGAGATCCGCATTTATTCTGTTTATTGCCTCTTTAACATCCCTGGGGTCAAAAGAATAATACAGCTGGGTGTCGTCTGCGTATAAATGGTATTTACAGTGTTTTATTTGCTTAGGCAGGTCTGCTGTGTACAGAGAGAACAAAATAGGACTGAGTAAGGAGCCTTGGGGTACTCCTCTTACAATAAAGGTGGCAAACGAGCACACCGTCCACTTAATGGTAAGTGGACGATGAGGCCCATAGACATCTACATCTGATACGTCAAAAGATGCGTTTTCACCCCTGAAGCCTAAGGTGAAATGCCTACTTTTCAGTAAAAAGTGTACCTCAAAAGTATGTAAAAATGTGGTGTACTTTTTAGATGTCAAAGAAAAAATAAATATTTTCAGAAGTCTTTACGAATGTTGTTTTTAGTTTACGACTAGAAGAAGTTAGTACAAAATGTCACCCTGCAGCTTTGAGCTCAGTCGCAAAGCAAGCTAAGGGGCTTGTTGGTGACCACAATTTGGTTAAAACTATTCTTCTTCTTCGAGCATGGGCGCAATTTAGCCCCTCTGTATTCTGTATATTTTAGAATACAGTTAGGAGTGTACACAGGAATGCTTGTCTCACCTACCTACCACCTACTAGTTTAACCATGTTATCTACATAAAACACGTTCAAAAAATAAAGCAACGATTTGCTTCATTGTTTGTAATGCGTACAGCAAAAGTTGGAATAAATTTGACAAAATCTGTGTTTACATCCGATTATAATGTGGACTTATTTAGGGCAAGAGTGAATACATTTTTGGTACGTTAAGACAGTGCGATTTACGACTTTCGGTTACATTACCAAGAGGATCATCAAGAGGAATTGTAGTCAAGCACTAGCCAATAATAGGAAAAAGTAGTCAGCCTTTCAGTTTTACAAAATTTCAGTTGGTGTGCGCAGGAATTGCATGACTTAATTCCTCCCTCTCCATTCCATTATCGTACCACTAGACAATCGGCTAGTCTCCACCCATCTGTTGTCGCCATGCAACGCATTCAAATCAAATAGTTTACTTTGACGTTCATAATGCGTACAGCAAAGGTGTGAAATAATTTTCCAGCATCAGTCTTTCCATCGGATAATAATATGGGTGTCTTCAAGACTAGCATGAACACTTTTTACCTTGCACTTGCTATAAATATTATTAACATTATGAAATGTTATGATGAGATCTCTTGTCATTATTATAAGACTATTATGTATTAGTCCTCAGAAGTGACAACGCATCTGCATTTTGATTCTTAATTGAGTATGGACGTAGGTAGGTAGTCCACAACAATCACTTACCATCAGGTGAACTGTGGACTCGTATGTATTGAAAAAAATTAATGGACTGTTAGTATAAAATATGTATGAATTATAAATATGATCATAATAACAAACAAAGCCAGACAAAGGTTAACCTTTGAATTTAAGTAATATTGTAAGCCAAACGGGCGTAACTCATTGATACAAATATTTATAAATAAATTAGTTAAGTAACTAATTTATTTATAAATATTAACATTAGCATAAGTATGCTATTGTTTGTTACATGTAAGCCTAGGAAATATCTTTTCACAATAGTTTTGCAGTGTTTTGGGAAACTAATGCCGACAAAGAATTCCATTCGCAATACAGTAATTATGTGTTTTTAATCGGAAGATGAAATTGTTCAAAAAATAATTTCTTGGAGATCATAGGATACTAGTAAATTTTTGATAAGCCGCGATTAATTGTAAGATTAGATCATATCATGCGTACGTGCGCGTTATACTAATGTGATGTTTATTATGATTAAATTAAATGATGTGACGTTTTATTCAAAATTACGAATTCAACCATTAACTGACGACCTATACAACCTGTACCGTCTCACATTGGACACTAGAACTAGAAAGTCTTTATACAGTTGTCATAAAAATGGCTGAAAATTGTCTTATCATTGTGTTTTGGTTACTCCGGGACTTAGCGTAATTTAATTGCAAACCATTCAAATCAGGCTCTCTACCTAAAAACAATATCTTTATGCATATGGTCTCTTGATAAAGGCAGGCTCCAGCTTATTGTCTTTATGACGATGTGATTCATCATCCTCAGTCAGCATCAGTCTAAATTATAAAAATATAAAACTATTCCAATTTCCTAATTAATAACCCATCAAAACTCTGTTTTCTTAATATCGCCATTTCAGTCAAGCTACCACTACTACTGTTTGTCGTCTCTGCTTTGATCATGCTTGTACTCTACTAGATACATTTGGCTTAACTTAGGATTAGAAGAGATAGGATATAGGAAACAGAAACAGAAACAGATACAGAAACTTTTTTATTCAATATAGATTATAAATAATACTTATTGAAAGTCACTCTTTTGTTTAATTACCACTGGTTCGAATAAAAACCTCTGTTCTGGGAAGAACCAGCAAGAATCCCAGCGAGACTTTTTTTAAAAATAACAGCTTGCAATCATGTATGTTACACAATTAACAACACAACAAATTAAAAATAGCTTGGTAGCGATCACCTCATTCCCAGGGGTTATTATCATCCATAAATTCCTTAATATTATAATAACCCTTTTTATACAAACTTAGTTTAATAAAGTTTTTGAACTTTGAGCAGGTCAAATTTTGTATATTTTTGTAAATTTTGTAAATTTTGGATTAGATAAGATAGGTTTAGAGAAGAATATGAGTACGTGGTCTAGACACAAGTCTGTCCTTCGAGTGTGTTATCTGATTTTCGAGTGCGCTAACCTATCATTCAGAAATACATTTAAAGTAATCTATGCTTTTCACATTCTCTCCATGTCTCTCATCCCGCGCCCTGTAAAATTCCCATATTTGTTGCCCCTGGTGTTAAATCCTTGTTTTTTTTTAAAGAATAAATGTGACAAACGATCACACAGTCTACCTAATGGTAAGTAGATGTTGAGGCCCATCGATAATAACATTTATCCCCGATTAAGAAACAAAATGCAGGTGCGTTGTCACCCTTAAGGACTAAGATGTAATGCCTCGTTTCTGCTAGACCAAAATCCGCACCAGACAGTCACTCGTTGTGGATGTATTAGTTTCTACACGATAACGATGATGGTAGAGCCATGCTGCAGCTATATTAATTGTATAGTTGTAGCACGAATGGGTCGGCTCGACCGGGGAAGGACCACGCTCTCACAGAATACCAGCGTGAAATAGCAGCTTAATGTTGCTGTGTTTCGTATGGTGAGTGTAGAGAACCGGAGACCCTTTTTACTGGAAAAGAGGCATTCCATCTTAGTCCTAAAGGCTGTCAACGCATCTGCATTTTGATTCGCAAACGAGGATAGATGTAGATGTCTATGGGCCACAGCAACCACCACCATCAGGTGGACTGTGTGCTCACTGTCACGCTTGTCCTATAAAAAAAAAAAAAAAAAAACATTCTTCTTTTCTGTCTACATAATGAACACTTATCATCAAACTCGGTGTAACTTTCATGTACCCACAGTTGGTATAAAACACATTGAAGCCAGTCTTTGATGAGATGCGTTTCATAATAATTTTCTTCACTGCCTACACAGTTGTCCACTTCCCTGTTGCCACCTTTTCATCAGCCGAATCACATAATATTGGTTGTTCATCCTCATTACTACTTTCAGATAACTTTCTTGATGATTTTTTTCCATAGTTTTCATGTAATTAGCGAGTATCTTCTCTTTTACTTCGCTGAATATGATGGTGGATGGATGAAGATGATGGTACCACTGATCCTTTTATGTCATTATTTTACTTTTATCGTCTTTATATACTCGTTATAAAAGTTGAGTAGTCATTTTATTTTCAAATAGCGTCCAAGGTTGTCTTAAATGATTTTTCAATCCAGTTCCGTCATGAGCTGACTGCTTTTCTTTGCTTTTCATTTGGCATCTAAAATAAAATACTGATATTTATTACTAAAACATAATACTAATTATGTTTCTATTACTATAATTTACCACCAATGAAGTAAAATATTACAAGTTATAATAACATAACTTTCAATATTACATATTAAATATATATGGCTCTCTCATACCGACCATGTATGGCCATCTCTCCTAATCTCCCGGGATAGATGGCCACATTATATAAAAAAAATACAAACAACCCACGTGCCATTTTGCGGTTATATTAAAGTTTGGGTCATAAACTGAACTTAAAAAAAATACTTATTTTGTATGATGCATTATTACCAAAACTGTGTAACGTAAACCTTTTGTAAACTTTAAGCTCCATACAAATCAATATATTCAGATGAATTGTCGATCCCACGTACTGCAAGAAGTGTACTAACGAGAAAGTAGTGCAATTTAAGAAGTGTGAATGTGATTTTACCCTATTATAAAAAGCCATTGGTATGATGATGCCAAAAATTTTTTTCCTGAGAAAGTTATCTGGTATACAGTGTGCCAAAAGGTACACTGTTCGCCTACATTTAAAAATTAAAATAAGGAGGAGAAATAAAACTACCACTTAAAAAGGACGACTTGACCAAACTTTTACCGAGAAGTACGAAGAAGCTCTAATTGCGCACGTGGTGGATATATAAATAGGTGCATGCCTTTAACTAGAAAAGAATTTCTTAAATTGGCTTTCAACCTCGCGGAGCAATTAAAACTGAACCATTGATTCAACATGGCCAAGAAAAAATCTGGTAAACATTTTTACTACGATTTCATCAAACGCCATCCAAATATCAGCTTGAGAAGGCCTGAGTCAACGAGTCTGATGAGAGCAGTTGGTTTTAATAGGCTTCAAATTAAACGGTTCATCAATAATTTAAAAGATATTTGTGAAAAATTTAATTTTGGGCCGTCAAAAATCTATAACTCCGACGAGACAGGGGGCAGCACTGTCCAGAAGCAGGCTAAAGTGATGACACTCAAAAGTAATCGTCAAGTTGGCAAATTGACTTCTGCTGAGATAGGTAAAAATGTCACAGTTATGTTCTGCATGAGTGCTGCTAGGTATTTTATCCCAGAACTATTTATTTTTCCCAGACAAATAGTTAATGAAAGGCAAACGGATGGATGAACGCTGAATCCTTTTTAAAGTGGCTTTAACACTTTGTGAAATTCTCAAAGCCTTCTAAAGAGAAGCCTGTGCTTTGGATCCTAAATGGCCATAGCATTCATAGAGATCTTGCTGTTATAAGCTACGCAAAAGAAAACCACGTCTAAATGTTAAGCACCCCACCACACATAACCCACAAACTGTTCCCTAGACAGGGTTTTTATGAAGCCATTCAAAGATGCGTATTTTGAGGCCCCTCGGTTGTGTATGTGGGCAAACTCCGCTGCGAGAATAACAGAATATAAACTAGCTACAATGGTATCGCAAGCTTTAACTTGCGTTGCACGTTTGGATATAGCAAAATATTGATTTCAATGCACTGTAATTCTGTCTCTCAATCCAAATATTTTCACAGATTTAGTTTTCTGCCATCAGCTGTAACCGACGTGCCTTTGCAGTCTGATGCTGAACTTCAGCATCCCGGATGAGAAAGATCAGGCGCAGGAACAACGGCTTTACGTGCTTTCCGAGGCACGGGGTCTAACACAGCTAACTTCCTGACTCGGGACTGCTACTGAGAATTTCTTGCTAGAAAACCCCAATAAATGATTTTGATGCGACCCAGAATTTGAACCCAGGACCTCAAAATCATCAGTCTCGTTTACGACCATTAGACGACGAACGACGAAGACCCCTAGAAAGAGGTAACGAAATCCTGCTTTTTGGCAGCCTTCGAGGGAGGACTTTGTTCAGCTTTAAACTTGTCACTGTGAACTTGTCACTTATTATCAGTATATTTACAAAATTATTAGTATTACAGCAACTAATAATTTTGAGCATTACATTTTCTTGATAAAATTTTCATGTATTTATTTCTGTTTTGCAATAAAACGTCATTGAATTATCTATTAAAATAATAGCAAAGTTACATTTCTAATTTTATTTACAATACGAAATGCAATCTTGCTATTATTTTTTTAAAGGAGCCGCAATGTCTTGTATATCCATCTGCAGCCTTATTTGTTTAAAGTTGGCTGCATGTAATATATCTATCTGCTGCAATGTCAATGATATAAACAAAAATACAAACATATAATATCTGTAGCGTCTTGCAGCCTTGTTTATCGGTAAATATCAAACACAAACTCCGCCAAATGGCAGTGCTTGCACTGCCGTGTTCTGTTCTGAAGGTTATAGAGAGGAGAGCCAGTATATAGTATATTACAGGCTGTGAGGCATTCCATCTTAGTCCTCAGTGGTGATACCACATATATAGCCTTCTTTGTGTGACGTTGGATGCAGATATCCATGAACTGTAGTAATTACTTTAAGAAAAGTTTATAAATTGTCGAATACAGCTTGAATGCAATATCCGTCCATTCATTTGTAATCAATTTTAAATCTTCTGAAATAACGAATACGTTTCAATTAATCTATTTTTAAATATTGATTAGTTAGAATATGTACCTTTTTACCAAATCCAACTCAAAATTTGCTCTGATCACTAAGCCATTTCACATATCTCATATACAAAGTTTAAATGTACAAACTAAGTATATTAAGAAGTCTGCATGCATTCATAACATGTTGATTTTCATGTCTGAACCCAACATTAAATTGTCGTTTAAGCATTCCGGAACAAAGGCGTTGAAACATTACGCGAAGGTTTTATCTGTGACCCTTTCACCTGGCATTCGTTAATTTAAATTATACCTTTCAAATGCAATCTTGTTAAATTACGTAATTATTTACGCCAAGAAACAAAACCACTATTAAAACAAATGTAAACAGTACAACTATAAACAAATACAAACTGGTTGTTAGTTTTTATTTCTTCTTTTTTATAGGTCATAATTTTTTACACATCGTTGCACTTCAAACTAGAGTTGAAAAATTATTTATTATAAATATACTTAGTGTTTTCGCAGCCAAAAAATAAATAAAAAAATGGTATGTTTCAAAAGATTGAGTGATGATCTGGTACGCAGGAAGTCGATGCAGGTGACTTAAGACCATGTTTAGTAATTTTTACATCAATATTTTATTTTTAAAGGCATAGTTTTGCTCGTAGCTGCAGCCATAATGCGCTGCATGGTGACTACCACGCATAACCCCTTTTTTTACATGGGGAAATGCCTACGCATACCCGCCTCGCGGGGGCAAGGACGGGTTATGTCGGACTCGCACCGACTAAAACCCCATGGTGTTCCACCTTCGCCGGCCTATTGGCAGGGCCACGGGAATGCACACATCCGCGGCCCCACCAGCGCTGGCCGCCCCATGGCAGGCCCTTCTCGGGGAGGACTTCTCCCCATTCTTCTCATCCTTCTCAGGCAAGGCGCATCAGGAACACAAGACACGCCTTCCTCCACGGCCTCCAACTCCACCTGCGTAACGGGCCCCCCCCGAGTCCAATACGCGGAGGCCATGGGGCCAGGAAAATCAAACGCTCGTTAGCACCCGCTTTCCCGACCCCAGGGGCGGATCTGGTCTTTGGCTCCGCCGCCAACCAAGTTACGGCCGCGGAGGGTAGGGCGGTGCCTCGCAATACCGACACTCCTCTCCCCCGCGTGCGGTGCGGCCTCGTCAGAGTCGCGGAGGATAAGGCGAGTGGCGTATCGCCATACCAACACTCTTCTTCCCCCGCGACTCCACCTAGCGGACCCCTACCACCTAGCGGTAGGGGGAGAGGGCACCCCTCTCGCCACAGCCCACCGAATACCGACACAAGCCCACTCGGAGTGGTCACCTCGGGCCGGTCCTACACCACGAGCCAGCCAAGGGGTTCCTCTTTGTTCACCGCGGGTGACCAAGCCACAGCTACTAAGCCTCCCCGCCACGACAAGGCGGGAACCCGTTCGGAGGGGGGGGGGGCACGTATAACCTACATCTACTTTATGTTTTATACTCCTTTTTTACAGCCTTTTTAATTCATCCCTAGAATGTATAAGTTATATATTATGCACCTTGAAAGTTTGGTCTATAATCAACACGCTGGACAGTTGGTTTTGTCTTTAAATTTCTATTCGCTGGTAAGCAATGCACCAAGTGCCAATGAGATCAGAAATTGTTGCCTATAACATAATATATATACCTTTATTTAAGCTATTCTTGACGAAAAATTTAATATGAATTCTATTATTACATTTATTTTACTTCATTTAATTCATTCATTATTCTTACATTTACAAAGCCGTGTGGGTGCGGCGGTGTAAGAGAATCCATCACCCTCTTTTGTCCTGTGGGTGTCGTAAAAGGTGACTATGGAAAATGTCAAGATTTTATATCTACCGATAGATGGCGGTATAACCATATCTCTACACTAGCCGTAAATACCCAGACTGGCGAAGGGTGCTCCCAGTACGTCAAAGGTTTGAGACGTCTGGTACTGCGTTCGTCAAATTCTTCTTTCAACGCTAAATGCACATGTTCAGTAGTGGGCTTTTAGCAGCTGATGTTGAAAAAGAAGAAATCTTATTTTGGGTTAGACTAGTTTGGAATCTTTTTTGAAGTGTTAATCCGAAGAATCTAACATTGGATTAGAGTTTATTTATATTTTGGTAATTTTCAAGTATGCTAATATCATTCACATTCATTTTAAATCGAATGTTCCCATTTTGAAACTCACAAATATGAACTAAGTCAAATTTCAATCATCTCCGTGAAATCGTTTCTGAGAAGAAAGTCTGTGACGCACGTTCCATCAACCAATTTAAATATTTCCATCCATACATTGATAAAGAAGTCTACAATCCACTCAATGGTAAATACGCTGAAGCATTCGTTAAAATCCTGCAAACTAAGCGAAAGTGCCTTAAAACTCGTTACTGTACTGTGGCTCATTTGCCCTTAAATCGGAATGCAACAGAGGACGTACGTGCTTGACGCCACAGAAAGTTAAGAGGGGATACTAACCCAGCTTAACACTTAGAGTTCCAGCAAAATGGAGCCCTATCACGTAAATTAATACAATAACAATCCATACTAAAACCAATCCTAACTAGAACAGTCATCGGCATTTCCCAAATAATTAATCATTGCGAAAGGTCGTAGTGAATCAAATTGATTTCCATTGGTAATTACATTCTAATGGCATTACTGAAACAAACGACGAGTTAAACAAAAAGCAAGGTCGTCACTATGGCACTGCTGTAGGATAGCGGATCGATGCGATGTTGTTTTCCATTATAACATAGAGCCAGAGCATACGACTTTATTTTGTGCCCTAACTTACTGAACGAGCAAGTAAAATATACCTACATACAACGCAAAAGTATTGATTAAAAACTAAAATGTATTGTAAGGACGCATCAATTAAATGAAAAACATTATTCATCATGAGGTTTTGTTAAATATTTACATATTGCCTAGTGGTAAAATATAGGACTCCCATATCACTGGTCCTAGCTTCGGTTTATATACTTTTTGATCTTGTCTAATCCCATGAGCATTGTCATAGTAATAGTGTACGAAGTTTTGCCATTTCAATATATTCAGCGCACTTGATAGCTTCTACAATTATTCCGATGTTTTCGTTGTTATTGAAATACTAATAGAAGGTTCGGTCTTTAGAAGGTTATTCGAATATATACATTATGTAAGGTAATATCAAGCCGAATAAAAAAAAATTGTCTGATATGCCGTATACTCACTACCCCATATCATCCCGTGGGTGTCGTAAAAGGCGACCGAGGGAAATTAAACAGCAGCATCTTCTTAATTACTACTCGAAATAATAAAAATCTGTGGTATCTAAATCATGGCAAATATCCTTCTATGCGGCAATCTATGCGGGAGACCTATGTTCAGCAGTGGTCTTTTAGATGTAATGTAATTAACTAACAAAATAATGATGATTTATACTAGTTTCCAGGAATGCTTCGAATAATAAATAGAAGTCTTGTTGAAGAGACTAAATCCTTGATTATCCCTCGGAAACCCACTGTCATAAGTGACGTCACCGTCCATTGCCAACATTGGCATCGTGTGATTGTGTATATTGACGCATGCCATGACGCAACCGTGAACGCGAGCGCAGTGGAACACTCGACTAGGTAACGGCCGCACGTGTTGCTTATTCTTCTAGGTGATTTATCTTCGTATCGATATCGGTGACAATACATAATATTAATGATAATATGGAGCCGGTGAATCTAATGTCTTTGAACTCGACGGAACTAAAAGAATTTCTTGATTCTTTCGATCACGTGTTTTCTGATTGCGACGGTGAGTTAAATGAATTTGTATCATACTTAATTATCACACATGTACGCTTTTCGGTTCACATTATCATTATTCATTATCATATAGAGTGATAATATCAAGGTTCAACATCGACCAATGTATTATAGAGATATACAATTCTTTAAAATAATTTTTATTTTGATATTATCTAAAAAGTTATAGTTACTAATTACGTATTAGTAAATAATATAAATAAAGTTTCTTATTAAATTAGGTTTATACCTGTTTTTAAATTTGTGTAGAAATTAATGTAGAGCTTAAAAATAATTAAACGTTATCATTGTTAAAATTGGTTTTTTTTTTTCTGGTCTCCTAACGAAAATTTATATTTTATTTTCTCTGAATCACAAATATCGTGTTGAATATGCCCTATACTAATATATTACTACTAATATACTAGACTTAAAAATGCTTCGAATAACATACAAATATAATAACTCTTCGTCTATGTATGAAACAGTCGCCTTGCCCCTAACTGTCTACGCATCGGTGACTCGCTCTTTAGAAAAACCAAAAGTATGATGTGCGATACAGGATTAGACCAACTACTATAGAAGATACAATATGATAGTGGATGACACCGACAACATATTGGCAAGTTTTTGCCATCTCGGTAATCACTTGGGCATGATATCACCGGTTGTAAAGCGTTTTCTAACTTATAGTATTCTGCAGATACTTATCTAACTCAGTAGCCAGGATGCTTCATTAGGAGCATGTTCTCAAGTACTCGTGGATCAGAGACTGCCTTAATACATGGGTATATTGTTTATCTAAGTTTGAACTTACACTTACACTATGAATCCAAAAGTAGGCACATATTATGGTGCTATATCTAAGTATGTCTATGAGATCTATATTTATATCGCATTTTTGGTTTGGGAGAGTAATGGTCATAAATTATTTGAACTGAGGATAGTTTAGTGACGCTACGGATCTAAGGATGCGCCAATCACTGATTATACATATATTTGGACAGTAATACAGAGTTTAGAATAAATTAGATGTAGCCATTTTGAGTATATTGTTCTTTCTTCATCGTATGCGAACTCGAAATCTTGAATTCGTAATCTGGTGTAGTTTGGTCTAAAGGTTTGTTGCTGTTCGCACTTCCCAGCAACTCGCGGTAGACAATGCTCGGACTTTGCAGTATATCTAAATCATTATGTCAATGTCATTCAATCATTAAATCAATATGTCAATGTTATTATAACCTTGATATTACTACTCTATATGAGAAAGATTGACTAGTTTATTTACATTAAAATTATTCATTAAAATGAGTAATAATATGCGAAAAGTCTAAAAATTACTCATTTTTGTAGGTGTAATTTGGTCGAAAGTGCCTTTACCAGGTGTGGGAGATTTCTTCGATCGAATAAAACAGTTGGGAAAGACTGTGCATTTTGTATCCAACAACAGCCTTAGATCTCAAAAGAATTATGAAGACTTGTTTGAAGCTGCCAATATTAAAAATGGATTTGTATGCCTACCATTTTATAGTTTTTATTAAAACTATTTTTTCTTTAATGATTTCATATATTTATGCGAACACTACACATTATTATTTCTTTCTTTTGGTTCTTTTAATGGTAGCTTTTAATGTTATTCTAAATTAATTAATCAGAGCGTATTTATATTTCTACACTTGCAGGAAAACTTGACTGTGCCGTCGATTGCTATTGCGGAATATTTGAAATCAATTGATTTTAACAAAGCGGTTTATTGTGTGACGTGTCCAGAAACAATGAACGTATTAAAATCTTATGGGTTCACATGCAAATATGGCGTAAGTAATATATTTTTATCTTCAATTGGTATATTACAACAATTGTGTAATCAGGAATCATCGTAAGCGAGAAGACGTATATAGTTTTCCGATGTTGAACTGACGGGGCATCGACGCTCTTTTAAATAAAATACTTTATCGGTATCTTTATCTTGTATGGGTGACAAACGAGTATACAGTCAACGTGATGGAAAGTGGATGCTGTGGCCCATAGACATCTACCTATCTTTAATTATATATATCTATCTATCTATCTTCAATTATTGATCAAAATGCATAATGCGTTGTCACCTCTAAGGACTAAGATGGAATGCCTCATTTTCAATAAAAAGGGTTTTCCGTTCTCTACACTCACCATATGAAATACAACAACATTAAGCTGCTAATTTCCGCTGGTGTTCAATGTGAGCGTGGTTCTTCCCCGATCGATCTGACCCATTCGTGTTACAACTATAATGTTTGGTAATGGCTCTATCACGTATAAAAAAATAAGAATTATAATGATTTCTTATGTTTATGCGAACACTGCACATTTAAGTGAAACTAAGTTTAACGGATTTTAGAGGGTATGTTAACTTATTTTAAATTCCTGACATTTCGAATACTTTACAGCACCCATGTTCAGGGGGGCTGAGGTGTTAAAAAATAATTTTTAAGAATTAAGTTCGTTTGAAAGCCTTGTTATCTTTTGGCCTGTTAAAGTTCTTCACTCTTTATTCCCTATATCTATATAAATGGAAGCTTCTCTCATTAATATCGAAATGATTTGCATGCCAATAAGACATGATTAAACATGTTTTTAAAAATCAGTCTTTCTGTCTGTTGCTTGCTTTGAATAGAAGTACCTGCTTTTGTTCCCGTGACCCTATCGATATGCGGCGAAGGTGGAATACTTCGGTCGTTCACTTCAGTATTAGAATAGCATATTTGAAACCAGGACTTTTTAGATCCGTAGTCTAAGTAAATATACCATAAGTCTATTATCACCTAATTGTAGACATTTTTCAGCCTGATACCGGTGCCAAATTATATTCAGACTACCTGCAATATTTAGAAGACGACGACGAAATCGGGGCGGTCGCGTTTGACAGTGACTTCAACGTGAACCTGCCGAAAATGTACAGAGCCATTAAGTTCCTTCAAAGACCCGAAGTACTTTATTTTAGCGGAGCGACAGATCGATATGTGCCTTTGAAGCCGGGATGTTTATGTTTAGGTAATTTATTTTTCAACTTTACTAAATTGTTTTATATAATAAGGGAGACAAACGAGCACACAGTCCACCTAATGGTAATTGGATGCTGAGGCCCATAGATATCTACATCTATCCTCGATTAAGAATCAAAATGCAGATGCGTTGTCACCCCTGAGAACTAAGACGGAATGCCTCGTTTTCGGTTCTCTACGCTCACCATACGAAACAAAACAGCATTAAGCTGCCATTTTACGATGGTATTTTGTGAGAGCGTGGTCCTTCCCCGGTCTAGCCGACCCATTCTGGCATGGCATGGCTCTAACACGTAGAAAAATTTAATATAATTAAAATGATGACATACTTTAATCTTCATATGCATGTATTACATTTACCCATCGTCCCACTTCGCTATGAGGGTATCGTAAGAGTCGATTATTATGCCAGATAAATCAAGTGGCTTCTAATAGGTGGTGATGCAATCAATTTCTTTCCGCCAAGCGTAAAATACCCAGACCGGCAAAGGTGAGCAGCGTTAAAATTTCGAAAAGTCATTTTTTTATAGGATAAGGTTGACAAGCGAGCACACAGTCCACCTGATGGTAAGTGGCTGCTGTAGCCCATAGACATCTACATCTATCCTCGTTTGCGAATCTAAATGCAGATGCGTTGTCAACCGTGATGACTAAGATGGAATGCCTCTTTTCCAGTATAATGTGTCTCTGGTTCTCTACTCTCACTATACGAAACACAGCATGAAGCTGCTATTTTACGCTGGTATTCTGTGAGAGCATGGTCCTTCCCGGTCGAGGCGTTCGTGCTACAACTATACAGTTAATATAGCTGCAGCATAGCTCTACCACGTTAAAAATACGCCTTTGTATAGTCTGGTAATACGGTCATCAATCCACCTAAGCGTGATGATTAAGGCAAATGTCCAAAGGCCCATATCCATCTGTGGACTTTTACGAGATGATGAAGAAGAAGAAGCATGTAATTTGTTTAGACGGTTTATTAGTGCAGTAGCGATTGGCGGCGCTACGGGCCGCGAGTTCAATTCCGGTAATAAATATTTTGTTCGGCCTAAAAATATTTATTCCGTAGTTATTATCCATGTACAAATTCATGTATATAACAATTAATGATATCGATTATTTTACTACATTTTTATACATATGAAGGAACTATTTGATAGATTTTTTATCGTCATGTAAAATATAGAAAGCAGACTACGTCAACACGTATGCACGATGATTCTTTCCTGCTGCAAAACCATCTCAGCAATGATAGGTGGCCTTTGCCCAGCTGTTAAACATAATAATAGTATGTAGCTTAATATGTAAAATTTTATACTAATCATAGGTTAGAAATGTGTAAACATGTAATAAAAAACATAAAACATCTTTAATGGATTCTATAAAAGAAAAAATATTTTTATTAAAAACGATTAACGAATTTATCGTAAATAAAATTTAGTACATATTTCGCAGGAACGGGCGTATTTACTGACATCGTTAGCGAAGAGGCAAATCGAGAACCTATTTCACTAGGTAAACCAGGAAAACTATTCGGGGAGTTTGCTATGAAACGTGCAGGCGTTACAGATCCTAGCCGAGTTCTTTTCATTGGCGATATGTGAGTTTTATAAAAAAATATTTTGTATGATACTTCCAGCACTCAGGTTAAAGTTTCATCATTCATCATCATCATTACAGCTCTTCATAAATCCACTGCTGAACATAGGCTTCCCCCAAGGAATGCCATAAAGCACTGAGCCACCTGCATCCATCGACTTCCTGCATGTGTTACCAGGTCGTCACTCCATCTAGTGGGAGGCCGTCCTACAATTCGCCTACTGGTACGATGCTGCCACTCGAGAACCTCTCTTTCCCATCGGTTTTAGGTTCTTCGAGTTATATGGCCGGCCCATTGCCACTTCAGCTTACTAATCCGTTGGGGTATGTCGGTAACTCTGGTTCCACTGCGGATATCCTTATTTCTATGTTTATCACGCAGAAAAATCCCGAGCATAGCCCTCCATAACTCGCTGAGCGACCTTGAGCTTCTTCATACGACCAGCAGTGAAGGACCACGTCTCAGATCCATAAGTCATCATTGGCAATACGCACTGTTTGTACAGTCTTGTTTTCAAGTTTTGAGGTATGTTCGGAGGATTACGACACATCTCGTCTGAAGATGTGTCGTAAGAACGCTGCCCAGCCAAGTTGTATCCGTCGATTGACCTCTCGGTCAAAGTTGGACTTAACTAGACGGACTATTTGTCCCAGGTAAACATACTCGTCAACAACTTCGAGCTTAGTGCTACCCTACAACTACCAGCATAGGTATTATATAGACGTTACACATGATCGGCAAACTTTGCTCTTTCTTATTTTCGTGCACACACTATCACTATCACTACAGCCTATCACAAGTCCATTACTGAACATTGGGCTCCCCATGGATTGGCACAAAGTGCGGTCTATTTTTGGACATTAATGCTTGGTTACTTTATTTAAAAAAAACGTTACTTTTTCCACACAATCCGTTCCACGATACGGAAAGTGCTAGAAAAATATTGTAAAAGTGTTGTTTTGTTTAAATAATTTTGTAAAAGAATATACTGTTTGAAAAGTTTACAACGGCTTAGTCGTTAATTTTAAATTACACGTAATTTTCTGAACCAACAGTATGTATAACATAAACGTGTTTTACATGAACTTAGTAAATAATAAAACGGAACGTAACGGAGAACGAGACGTTTCTTGAATAAAAGAGTCGGGCATTAATCATCGTTATCAGCATCATATCATATCAGTAATATCACTACAAGGGCCTCCCCTAATAATCCTCTTATAATCATATTTAAAACAGATCAGAATATAATCTTCAATTTAGAATCCTTAAAAATATTGTTTTTTTTTTTTTTTTATAGGAGAGGGGGCAATGAGCATGCGGCTCACCTGATGGTAAGTGACTACCGCCGCCCATGAACAACTGCAACACCAGGGAACCAGAGGAATTGCAGATGCGTTGCCGGCCTTTTAAAAGGAGTAGGCTCTTTTCTTGAAGGTCCCTAAGTCGTATCGGTCCGGAAAAATCGCTGGTGGTAAACTATTCCACAAGGAAGTTGTGCGAGGAAAACATCTTCTAAATCGCACAGTGGTGGACCGCCAATCATCCAGATGGTGTGGATGGTATCGGGAGTTCTGCCGCGATGTGCGTTCGTGAAATTTGGCGGCTGGGATTAATCCGAACAATTCCTCAGAGCACTCCCCGTGGTAAATGCGAAAGAAAATGCAAAGAGATGCAACATCTCTTCGCAGCGCCAATGAATCGAGCCGACCGGAAAGGACTCGGTCGTCGACGATTCGAGCCGCTCTGCGCTGGATGCGGTCAAGTGGAAGGAGCTGGCACTGGGGAGCCCCAGCCCAGAGATGGGAACAGTATTCCATGTGAGGCCGAACCTGTGCCTTGTAAAGTTGCAGGCGTTGTGCCGGCATGAAATACTGTCCAGCTCTGCTGAGCACGCCAAGCTTTTTAGAGGCCAATTTGGCCTTCTCTTCCAAGTGACCGCGAAACTGCACGTCACTCGATATGTCGACGCCGAGGATTCCGATACTGGCTGAGGCAACAAGGGGAGTACCTTGAAACTGAGGAGATACGACAAAGGGGTTCTTTTTAGCGGTAAACGCGCAAACTTGTGTCTTCTGAGGATTAAACTGGACTAGATTTAGTCGCCCCCAATCCGAGACTTTGTTCAGCAAAGACTCGACTTCAGACACAAGTTTGTTCCGGTACTTGGCGACGTTTTCCCGAGAAATATTCGCACGGCCGGCGTATAGAGCATCACCAGTGCTATCATCCGCATAGCAATGAATGTTACTGGTTTGCAACATATCATTGATATGCAGAAGAAACAGCGTTGGTGATAGCACGCAGCCTTGTGGAACACCAGCGTTAATAGGCTTGTAGTCGGAGCATGCACCGTCTACAACGACCTTGATGCTCCGATCTGCAAGAAAGCTGGTGATCCAATTGCACAATTTCTCGGGAGCGGGAGCTTCGAAAGAAGCGCTTTGTGCCAAATTCGATCGAATGCCTTCGCAATGTCCAAACTAACGGTCAATGCCTCCCCCTTGGACTCTACTGCCTCCGCCCATCTATGAGTCAGGTAGACCAGAAGATCACCAGCTGATCGACCCCGACGAAAACCGTATTGGCGGTCACTAATCAGCTGGTGATCCTCAAGGTACCGCATGAGCTGGCAGTTTATAACGGACTCCATTATTTTGGAGAACGAGGGGGTGATGGCGATAGGCCTGTAGTTGGACGGGTCTGAACGGTCGCCTTTTTTAGGGATCGGTTGGACAAAAGCTGTCTTCCATGATTTCGGGACTATGCCTAGGAGGTAGGAGTACCGAAAAGACGCGTTAGAACCGGTGCCAACTCCGGAGCACGTCCTCAGCACAATTGGGGATTCCGTCAGGCCCACTCGACTTGTGGATGTCCAGGGAGAGGAGTGCTTTGCGAACCGAGCGCTGTGAGAACCGCACATCCGGCATGGAGCACTCACACCGCGGGATGGTCGGTGGTGTGTTCCCCCCGTCATCAAGAGTCGAGTTGGACGCAAAAAGTGAGCCTAAAAGGTCGGCTTTCTCTTTTGCGGCGTGGGCCAGTGAGTCGTCCTCCCTGTGCAGAGATGGTAGTGATGGCTTACAGAAATTCCCTTGGACAGCCTTGGCGAGAGACCAGAATGCACGGGTTCCCGAAGGAAGGCGAACTAGTTTCTCGCCAATTCTGCCTATGTGCTCTGACTTTGCCTTGGCAATAACACTTTTGAAGGACCTGGAGGCGAAGTTATACTTCTTTTTAAGCATGCTGGTGTTTACATCCCGAGCCGCCGAAGCCTCAGCCCAGGCCTGATAACACTCCTGCTTACTGCGTAATGCAGTCTTACAGGAGTGACCAAACCAAGGCTGCGATCTGCCTCCGATGGGTACCACAGATGATGGAATAAATAGTTCCATTCCCTGTAGCACCACATCAGTGACAGAGTCAGCAACAGCGCTGGGATCATCCGGCGAGAAGCAAACCCGCCCCATGGGTAGGATGCAAAGAAAGACCGCATTCCGTCCCAATCCGCCGACTTGTAATGCCAAACACGGCGGCAACCTGCAGAACGCAACCGCGAGGGGAGTGTGAGTGGCACCACACCTCCGGATCAGACAATGGTCCGAAGAGCCGAGAGGCATCGACGGAAACCTGATATCCGTCCGGATGAGAGGTCAGCAGAAGATCCAACAGGAAGGTGTATGATCCTTCATCTGGAATCCGCGTAGGCGAAGTAACCAGCTGTGTCAGACCATATGCCAAGGCAAAGTCATAAACAGATCTCCCCGCATGATCGGTTAAACGTGAACCGAGCCATTCGGCGTGGTGGGCGTTAAAATCGCCAAGGATCACGATCTTTGCGGATGGGACCTGTTGTAGCAAGGAATCTGTAGCCATTTGGACGTGCTCGATGAGTCGGTCTGTTTCGGCATTACCGCTATGGGACCTATAGAGGCACCCGTAGACGCGCGGATGGTCGTCGCTATCTACGCGTAGCCAAAGGATGGACAGGTCCGAACCTATAAGACTGCCGAGGTGTCGAGAACAGATGTCCTCTCTGACGTATACGCAAACTCCAGCCCGAGGCACAAAGGAGTGTTCCAATTTGTACCCCGGGTAGGAGAGATACGAGGTATCAGCCGGAGAGAACACCTGCGTCTCGGTCAGAAAGAGCAAGGCCGGCTTCGCCGTCTCGAGATGGTAGTGGACGGCGTTTAGGTTCGAGTGAAGTCCCCTGATGTTGCAGAAATCCACGGATAGCGTGGCAGGGGTCGCCTTGGTCTTGTTGCTCAGTTTGCCCCGAGCAGTTATTGTTTTGAGCGGAATTTTGCCCCCCCCAGAATACGCGGGGCTGCCATAGCACCCACGCTCAGGAGTGGAGTAGCATGGTCGTGGATGCTCAGCGAGGGATTCTCCAGGGGTACTGGTACCCTCCTGGGGTAGTCTAAGATTTAATTCCGCTACCATGTTGATGGGGGGGGGGGGAGAATTGGGCCTCCGGTCACCTGCACTCACCAGACGAAACGCAAAAGCAGAGCTTCTACTTCACGCCGGTATTCTGTGAGGTCGTGGTACTAACCCGGCTCGAGCCGGCCCATACGTGCAACAGCAAAAGCTGCTGCGTGGCTCTACCACCGTTGTATCCCCAAATATATGTGTCCTAATTGATGATGGTGAATATGCGATTTTTAAACATTGTAAAATCTTACCAGTTTATGACCAAATTAAATTCATGTTATTAAAACAATAAATATTTCTTTTGCGCTAATATAAAGTCATACATAGAACAACCGTTACGTACGCGCGCTATGACACAAAACCGGCTCCGGCACATCACTGCTAATAATGTGTATGGGCAGCATACGGCCGCTTATCAGGTACCGCATTTAATAAGTAACTTACCTTTCGATGTGCGCGAAAAAATATCACAACAAAACATTAAAACTAAACTCATCAAAAGCTTTTTCCTATCTAAATTATAATCACCTACTATATCTACTTACTTAACAATAACGTATCTACCTGCCTAGTTCGTACTTTTACCTTGATACTACTGACTTTAACTAAGTTGTTAACTTACCTTCTTAGTCTTTATATTCTTACTATACCTACTACCTACTCACACAACTAACTACTTACTTAGACTGTGTTTTGTACATAATATGTTGACTTAAACTTAATTATTTACCATCAAGTCAAACCTCCGTGGTTTTTAGATGTTAATTAGACCTATATCTGTATTTTTTAAATCTGATAAATAAATTTTAAAAAAAATGCCACGAAACACGGTTCTAATCCACCTGCATCCATCGGTGATGTCAATTTGTTGTTTTTCTGCTTTTTGTTTACACCCGACCTAGGCTAAATCATATCACATTTGTATTGGATCTCAGTTTTATCCACGTAAGTGTCTTAGATATTGCACTTAAGCTTTAAATGTAGTTCATTTTGATCTTAAGTAGCAATGTGGTTATTACATTTTTAGGTTTCCGTACCCTAAGGGTAACCAACGGGACCCTATTACTAAGCCTCCGCTGTCCGTCCGTCTGTCTGTCAGCGGACTGTATCTCAAGGTCCGTAATAGGTAGACAGTTAAAATTTTCACACGTTTTTAAATTAAAAATTAAAGGGAGCTCCTCTACTTGAAACGTGTTTTTTACCCACATAGTAACTAGTAAGTTTTTTTTAAACCCTAATAACATATTTCGATAATGTGAAAGGCATGCTATTGAATTAGATTCTTAAATACATACGAGTGCATGCTACATGTTACATTTTTATTTCGATCCTTTTATTTCCTGATAATAAGCAAACACGTGTCAAATTTAGCAACTTTTTAAATCTTTTACGATGGTACGGAACCATTCATGCGCGAGTCCAACTCGCACTTGGCCGATTTTTTCTTTTAAAATTTAGTGATGGTATGGGTGAGGGTATAGACATTATTAGGGCATATAATAGAAAATACAAAACGAGACAAAAGATGCCAGTAGGATTTGTACATACATATCAAAAATGCATCAAATAAACCGGAGCTCCGTTTGTTTATACGTAAGCTGGAAACAATTCCACAGCAAGCAACAAAATGATAAAAACGTCTACATAGAGTATGCCTATGAAACAACGAGCTACGTTGAGAGTAAGCCCAAATTAATCCTACTTATATAAGTGTTGTTTATGTTGTTCCGTATAAATTTGAAAAAAAATTAAAGTTATATTCAACACTAGCTGATACCCGCTCGCTTCGCTGGGCGCACGATAATATTTTCTTGCGGAACCTACATCTAAAATATCAAGATTTTTTTCTTCATCGACTATCGTAAAATCCGTTCTTAGTGAGCGTCTACATTGCGAAGTGAGTAACTATACTAAATTTCAAGTCAATCGGGTGTATAGATTTATAGATCTCGTCAGTGGTATTTCACTTATATACACCATATCCCCGACTTCGCACGGATGATTTCTATATGTTGACAACAGTTGTTGACAACATCTAAACCCCTTTTGAATCAACTGAATCACATATACATAAAATCTCATCAAAATTGGTCCAGCCGTTTAGAAGGAGTTCAGTCACATACAAACAGTAGAATTATATAATATAAATATAAAGATATTTAAAATATATTATAGGATAAATGAGAATGTCCCGCGACCAATGCTAAATAAAAATTATTTATGCAAAAATATACTATCAAAAACTAAAGGTATTCGGGCTAACTATGACATCGGGACATCAAATATCTCAGTTCCCCCTGTGACAATGGGTTGCTGTAAATCACCCTAAACGTCGTGAATTAAAATAAGTAAATTAAACGCGATAAAGCTCGTAAACATAGTTTTATACACACGTAGATCAAAAATTACGAACACGATACGAACCAAAAACTTTAAAAAAAAAACATGCCTTATGCGCATTAAAAAAATTACGTATAACATGATTATACCAATTTTTTTAAAGTAGTTTAAATAAACACAAGTTTTCACTAATAACCTTATTACTATACTTTCAATTTTCCGATAATTTTATGTGAACTTCAATTTAAAAAAAAGTTTGGAAAATCCAAAAGTGCACGACTCATAATGCTAATGATAGTGAATGATAGTGAAAAAAATGTAAATTGTAGCTCTCCTCGTCGAGGAGTTCCAGTAGCATTCACCGAAGTATACCTTCAGGTCACTCTATCAAGTTCGTAGGTAAGGTCTCATCATAACTAACAAAACGAGGCCAATCTCGGCACACCTAGTACTACTGGTCGAGGAGTTCCAGTAGCATTCACCGAAGTACACCTTCAGGTAACTCTATCAAGTTCGTAGGTAAGGTCTCAGCATAACTTACAAAACAAGGCAAAACTCGGCACGCCTAGTGCTACTCTTCGAGGAGTTCCAGTAGCATTCACCGAAGTGCGCCCCTAGGCACGTGCCTAATTTGCCTTAAGGATAATCCGCCACTATCCAGAGTTAAGGTCTCATCATAACTAACAAAACGAGGGCAAACTCGGCACACCTAGTTCTACTCTTCGAGGAGTTCCAGTAGCATTCACCGAATTACATCTTCAGGTCACTCTATCAAGTCTGGAGGTAAGGTCACATCATAACTGACAAAACGAAGACAAACTCGGTACACCTAGTTCTACTCTTCGAGGAGTTCCAGTAGCATTCACCGAAGTGCACCCCTAGGCACGTGCCAAGTTTGCCTTTAGGATAATCCGCCACTGTCCGGAGGTAAGGTCTCATCATAACTAACTAAACGAGGCCAAACTCGGCACACCTAGTTCTACTCTTCGAGGTGTTCCAGTAGCATTCACCGAAGTAGACCTTCAGGTCACTCCGTCAAGTCCAGAGGTAAGGTCTCGTCATAACTAACATAACGAGCACAATCTCGGCATACCTAGTTCTACTCGTCGAGGAGTTCCAGTAGCAGATATCGAAATACACCTTCAGGTCACTCCATAAAGTCCAAGACGTATAACTATATTTATATATAAATCTTACGTACTTTTAGCGAAACAAAATATTGTTATAAAAATCTGTCATTATAAAAATAATAACCTTGGTCAAGTATGTATCAAATTTGGTGTTTGGAATATTTTGTATTTCTACAGCGATAGATATTTTGCTGCCTATTACTACTGCTGTAAGCAAACGATACAGTAATCGACTCACGACGGCGACCTAGCCCGAAGTGCGAGTGAGCTGTGAAGCAAAGTGTATTAAGTAAAATAAATTATTACAAGGCTGCTGAAAACATCGAAAATTTCGGGATTTCTCAGCCGAAAAAAATTTATTATAACTAAACAAAACAAAATTAAACTGTCATTTACATTCCATGGCTTCCCACATGATACATGAAGACATTAAAAAATAGATTGAGTTAAAGAATTGATATTTTCAAAAGTTATCGTGCTTACCCCTCCATGCGGACTTGATAAATCTACACCATAAGCCACTATAACCACTTTTTTATGTAAAAATAGCAATTAATCAATTTAAAAAAAAATTATAAGTTCAACAATCATATTTATTTTTGACAATGTTAGATACTATTTCATGCGACAAAACGTTGGAATCTTGATTTTTAGGCGCTAGTAGAACTTACTAACGCGCTTTGCGCTTAAGACACGCAATAGATTTTTTTTAATTAACGCCACCGCCACCCCCTTTGTGGATGGAATTTAGTAAAATCCGTTCTTATCTAACCTCTACTCGGCAAATAGATTTTTTTAAATTAACACCCCTGCTATCTCCCTTGCGGGTGGAATTTCGTAAATTCCGTTCTTAACTGACCTCTACTCGGCAAAAGGAATATTCCTACCAAATTTCAAGTCACTAGGCCTTATGGTTCCAGAGATATCGTTATGAGTCAGTACATAGGTGAAATTTTTAAGTCCGTCCAAGAGTACAATAATTATTTAGGTATAAAAATGTCGCAGAGAAAAATCTGATGGAAAATTAATCACAAATTCATCAGGATATTTCTTCATTTATATTGAAAAGGCTAACCGACAATAGGTTAGGCTTAGAACCAATATGCAAAACATGTATTCACCCATGGTGTCAAGAGGTCAAACTCTTTCAATTAATGATGCATAGAGCTCCGAGTATACTCGGCTTTGTTTGGTTGATATGATAGATAATAAAGAAATCAGCTGTAGAAACAGTCTTCAACACAGCCAAATAATATATTAGCAAACTGAAGTGACAGTGGGCTAATCACATTTACCGTGGAGGTAACGACAATTGGAACGAACGTATCATACAGTCGTAACTACATTAATGTAGGGCACAACTATTTGTGTCAACTAAAAGCTATTGCAACTGGATACCTGAAGCCTAAGATTGTGCTTATTGGTCTTGAGCATATTATGTCTAGCAGTGGTTAGCCGTAGTTTAATGATAATATCAATATAAAACACATGAATACAATTAAAAAGTCTGTCTGTAATATCAAAATGACTGTCTTTATTGAAATCAGGGGGTTATTTGCTTGCTATTGACATGACATGAATGTCATAAACACATGAATATATGACGGTTGGGAAGCCTGCTATTGACATGACATCAATGACATGAATATTTGAGGATTTTGTAAGCCCATTAGGTAAGAGTTATATTGCAGCACCACTGAGTTGCAAGTTGAAATCCTGCACGGGATAACGGTTTGTTTAACAAGAGCAACAACAAGAAACAGTAACAACAGCATTCTAAAAATGATCACGGCGAGATCAGATTGCCACTTTCAGCGACACTGGCTAGAGCTGGCAATAGGATTCATATGATAATGAATTATGTATATATATATTATGTAGGCATAAATACTAACATTACTAACATAGTTATTAAGTAAAATTGTTACTAATATATATGAATACATATACTATACGTAACAAATATTGACAAGATAAAACATACATTGCAATCGAGCTTAATAGGTTCAAAATATATAACGGCCACTAAAAAAGGAACCACACCCTACTATTTTCCAATTAAAAATAAAGTTTTACGGACTACATCGACTCTAAATAATGCTACTTTTTTTCGTTCCTAAGTATATCAACGGCTTTAGTATATTACACCAAAATATTCAAGGTTATGAATTTCTTAAATAAATTTAACAGAATAAATCCAACTCAGTATGGAATTCAAAAATCCAAATCCACCACACTAGCCACTTTTAATTTAATAAAAAATATCTTACAAAATATTAATGACGGACTAAATGCTACTGTTGTATTTTTTGACATGACAAAAGCTTTTGACTTTGTATCGCACGATCAGCTTTTGTAAAAACATGATCAAAACGGAATTAGAGGATCAACATATTACTGGATGAAGTCATACTTACAAAACAGACATCAATGTGTCGAGGTGCTAAAACTTGACAATAAACATGTAAGTCAAAGTTATAGATCCAAATTTAGAAAAAATGCGTTTGGCGTACCTAAGGGTAGTGTACTAGGTCCACTTTTATTTTTGATATATTTAAACGACTTACCTAAAATTACTAAATATAAGTATTTTATTCGCAAATGACGTCGCAGTAATAGTCACAACAAATAAAAATATGTCACTGACGAAACATATTTTTGACATTAATGAAATTACTATATTTGAGGTAACTAAATGGCTAAGTAATAATAATTTAACTATAAACTTAAGTAAAACTCAATATATAAATTTCAATAATATAAATAATAATTTAATAAATATTAATTATAATGGACAAACTCTTTGTAGTGCAACTAATGTGACATTCCTAGGTATAATTATTGACAAAGAATTAAAGTGGAAAGAACAAGTTTGTAAAATATGTAATAAAATAAACAGGTTCACATAGGCGCTTTATAGACTTACAAAAGTGGCAACAAAACAAACTGCAATTATGACATATTTTGCATATATTGAGTCGGTTATCAGATACGGGATTATAATTTGGGGCAACAGTGCAGAGATTAATAAAGTTTTTATTGCACAAAAAAGAAATGCGTTCGTGCCATTAATGGTGTTGGCCCAGATGTCTCATGCCGACCTCTATTCAAGACACTGGGGATCTTACCCATGCCTTGTTTGTATATATTAGAAGTTGCTAAATTTGTAAAACAACACGGGAAGAGTTTTTACAAACTTAATAAAGAAGTGGTATCGATGAATACGAGATACCCAGATAGGATAGTAATTAGCGAAATACCAAAAACGCTTTAACAAAAGTTGTTACTGGATGGGTAAAATAATATTCAATAAAATACCGCAAGCAATCAGAGATCTTCCTAAACAAAAATTAAAAAAAATATACCAGTGGCTTCTTTAAAATACATTTTACTCTATTTTATTATTAACTGACATGGTATTAAATATTGTTTAATTTAATTTTCTTTGTTTGTTATTTTTTTTAATTACAATTTTGACATTTTTATATAATGGAATGGATTGTTTGTTGTTGTTGAATTAATGGTTGACTTTTTTTTTATTTGGTTCACAAATGGAATGTAACGTTTACATGGTTCAGGTAACATAGAAAAGTAACAAACAAACGTTCATTCTAATAACAGTGAACACAGCATGCAACAAGTGGACATGATAACAAATACAAATTACGAAATGAATAAACTCTATAATATCTAATCTAATGTTAGCCCTTGCTGAGGTCTTAGAACCATGAAAGATGTCGAACAAATCACGAATATTATTATAATTATTAGTCATTCTATACAATGGCGAGTGATGAACCGCCACTGTTTTACAGTGTGGCGTGACAAAAGTCTTTTCGCGGCCCAAGCGACTGCCAGCTCTAGGGGCCGACACATCTAAATGATTTAAAATGTCCGGACAGTTGATGAGACCATGGATAATTTTATAGAGGAACATGACTTCAGATGATTCCCGCCGCTTGGATAGCAATTCTAATTTGTAGTGTGTCAATCTACTCTCATATAAAATGAGTGTCCTGCATTGGTTATTTGCATACGATAACTGGTACATAAACCTTTTCTGAATCTTTTCCAGACTGGGCTAGCGTATTCTACAATACTTCTCACCAAGCAGTTATAGACCGGAATGATTAAATCAGGGTCTTTAAAAGATTTTATTTGCCTGGATATAAACACGGATAATGTAGAAGCTTTTTTTGTTATTGCGTTAATATGACTTCTAAAGCTGAGCGTGCTGTCAATTAAAACGCCTAAGTCCCAGATTACCGTGACCTCACCCAATGGCTCATCGTTTAACTTGTATGTTGCCTCGGTTTTATTTTTCCTTCTAGTTAACTTTAGATGAGAACATTTTCCAGTGTTGAGGATCATATGGTTTTGACAACACCAGTCGTATAATCTATCCAACTCGTACTGTAGAGCGATCACATCTAGTTTAGAGTCAATGATTTTGTACAGTTTTAGGTCGTCTGCGTACATTTTAAAATTACATTCGATTATATTGGCTAGGTCGTTTATGAAAATTAGAAAGAACAATGGACCGACATGAGAGCCCTGGGGAACGCCTGAAGGAATCTCTCTAGCTGAGGATGAATAACCACGTAACGAGACCAACTGTGACCGATTCCTAAGATAGGAATCGCACCAGCGCAGCAGTGAATCATGGACCCCCATTAGCATGATCTTCTTTATAAGCAGGTCGTGTTTGATGAGATCGAAGACCTTGCTAAAGTCGGTGTAAATACTGTGTACCTCTTTATTCCTATGCAGTGCACATGCAATATCATTAACAAACCCGACTAAGTTAGATGTTGTTGACTTTTTAGGCTGAAACCCATGTTGGTCTGGGTGCAGGCGCTCTTTGACGAGCCAATATATTTTATTATGAACGAATGACCTAGAACCTTCCCGGGTGCTGGAAGTATGGAAACAGGCCTGTAATTGGAAGCATCGGCAAGATCTCCTTTTTTATAGATGGGGATGATGCGTGCCTTTTTCCATACGAGGGGAAATGCCGCTTCGGAGAGAGTGGTTAAATATATACGTAAGAGGTTCTGACATAGTTTTTGCACACTTCATTAGAACGATAGGGGGTAAGCCATCCAATCCTGAACACTTGCTTCCATCCAATCCCATCAATGCTCTTTCTACCTCGTATTCGCTGACAGTGAGTGAGCTGATGGTCAGACTGTTCTCGCAACTATGGAGATCTGTTTTATTGACGTCAAAAGTCAAATTGGTGGCGATGTCATCGTATATTGACTTAAAGTGCTCTGAGAATAGGTCAGAAAACTCTTGGCCACCTCTGGCAGTCTTGGCACCTCGAGTTATTTGAGAAGGGAGGGAATTTGTGTTTCTTTTGAGACACAAATTCCCTCCCTAACATAAGACCAGATGAACTTAGGGTTAGAGCGTAAATGAGAAGCTGCGTTTTTTTTAAAGCTAGAGAAACAACTTTTGATCATTGTATTGCAACGGTCTCTTAGAAGTTCATATGTTAATCTGTCCAGGGGATTTCCATACTGTTTGTATTTTTTGTGATACTTCGCTTTTTCTTTTAGACATTTTATTAAGGCTGTGATGAACCACACCGGATATTTTTCTGATTGTGGTATTCAATATGGCGTGTGCTTCTTAATTATGGGCAAAACTGTGCCGTAAAACTTGTCAACTATGGAATCTATGTCATAAAGTTCAGACCACACTTCGGACCACACTATATGCGTGAGTTGTTCGTTGATGGCGTCAAAGTTACACTTGGAATAGTTAGGTAATGCTACACGTTTGGACCTGCATGGTTTTATGTTGCCTAGACTGTGAATGAGTATTTCGAGGGCAGGATGATGAGGATCCAATCCAACCAGAGTCAGCTAAGCTTCGACCACTTTTACGTTATTAGCATTATCCACAAGAACCAAGTCCAAAATACGATTATTATCGTTTAAGATACAATTACATTGTTTAAGATTATTGAACGTAATTTCATCTATGAACATGTTTTCGATAGTCCCATTGTTTGGCTTTGGGATGTATACATTTGGATCGCCTATACTCTCCCAAACTATATTCGGAAGTTTGAAATCACCTACCAACAGGGTATATGAGCCGTTTGATATTTTATTGTTGACGACATCCGTGAGGTTATTGAAAAAAGTTGTTAAGTGATCCTTTGAAATTGGTGGGGGAATATACGCAGCGCACATATTTATTCTAGATTTGTTATTAAGTCCTAAGTCTATAGAGATCCATAATTCTTCACACGCTGACTCCCATCTGTTCATTCTCGACGCCCTATATTTTTTTCAGTGCAGCTAAACAAATACCGCCACCTTCTTTTTTCGTTTGGAAGGACAAAGTGAAACTTCGATCGCGCCTAAAAATATAATATCTAGCATCCAAGAGCTCGTGGTCAAAAACGGTGTCATTGAGCCATGACTCTGTCAAAACAATTAGGTCGTAAGATTTTTGTAATGCGTTAATATATAAATTCTCACATTTGGTTCTAAGGCCCCTTACATTTTGGTAATATATTTTCAAATTGAATTTTAGTGTTAAGTTGATAATAAAAAACATGCAATCACCTAATAAACAATAATCTAGAGAGAGTTCAAGCAACTTATGTCGCTTATAACTTTTGATGGCGAGCTGACATTTTTCCGCACGAAGACGCGTCCGCTGCGCATCCACACAAACTGATAGCCGAGTTCCCTGGCGCGAGCACGAGTCGCCGCATGCAAGGCCTTATTTTCCGGTGACAAGTTTTCAGCAACGTAAAATCCAGGTGGCTCGAATTTAATTTATCGTTTGGGTTGCATTTATTATACTTGACCGTTGCTGCCAGGACCGAATCTCTAAGTCGTGGGCTCGAGAATCTGACCAGAATGGTACGTGGTCTGGGACTCTTCGGTTCTTTTGGCCACTCTGGTGCAGTGGGAAATATCAGCTTCATTGATGGGACAACTGATGATTTTACCTAGCTGTTGAACTATTCTGGTTTTGTGCTCAGGAACGCACTGGAGCTCTAAATTGACGGCGCGAGACATCTGGTCCGTCTGATTGCAGTGAGTGGTTATATTAATGACGTAGCTTCGCAGTGAACTGTTTTTGTCATTGAGACGTCGAACCTCTGCTTTTTGGGCTTTAACCTGGGCATTTAATTGCACGAATTGTTCATTAAAAATGACATTGAATCTTTGAGACTGACAACCGCACTTCTTATTTTATTTAGTTGACTACAAAATTCACATACGCCAGAATCTGGCGTATGTGGACTATGAGAAAGCCTTTGATTCCGTCGAAATTTGGGCGGTGCTGCAGTCCCTTCAGCGGTGCCAAGTTGACTGTCGGTATATCTGAAGTATTTGTACAGTAGGGCTACGATGGTTATCCGAGTACAGAACCAGTACGAAACCTATCCAACTGCAGAGAGGTGTAAGACAGGGTGACGTTATATCCCCGAAACTCTTCACCGCTGCATTGGAAGACGTTTTCAAGCTACTGGACTGGAAAGGTTACGGTATTAACATCAACGGCGAGTACATCACTCACCTTCGATTTGCCGACGATATAGTGTTTATGGCAGAATCGCTGGAGGACCTAAACACTATGCACAATGACTTCAATAGTGTCTCCCAAAGGATAGGTCTTAAGATGAACATGGACAAAACAAAGATCATGTTTAATGTCCATGTCACACCTATGCCGGTAGTTGTTGGGAGCACTAAGCTCGAAGTTGTTGACGAGTATGTTTACCTGGGACAAATAGTCCGACTAGGTAAGTCCAACTTCGACCGAGAGGTCAATCGACGGATTCAACTCGGCTGGGCAGCGTTCGGGAAATTACGGTACTTCTTCTCGTCAAGTATACCTCAAAACTTGAAAACTAGACTGTACAACCAATGCGTGTTGCCAGTGATGACCTATAGAACTGAGACGTGGTCCTTCACTGCTGGCCGTATGAGTTTAAGTAAAGAGAAGCTCAAGGTCGCTCAGCGAGCTATGGAGAGGGCTATACTCGGGGTTTCTCTGCGTGATAAACTTAGAAACGAGAATATCCGCAGTAGAACCAGAGTGACCGACTTAGCCCAACGGATTAGTAAGCTGAAGTGGCAATGGGCCGGCCATATAGCTCGAAGAACCGACAACCGATGAGGAAAAAAGGTTCTCGAGTGGCGGCCTCGTACCGGCGGACTAAGTGTAGAGCGTCCCCCCACTAGATGGAGTGACGACCTGGTAAGACATGCAGGAAGTCGATGGATGCAGGTGGCTCAGGACCGTGCTTTGTGGCATTCCTTGGAGGAGGCCTATGTTCAGCAGTGGACTTGTGATGGGCGGTAATGATAATGAATGACTGCAAATTCCGGTGGACCATTCCCTCAGTGCCTCGTTTATGATGTCACGTATCTCGCGCTCGACGTAAGTGCGCCGCTACTTAGTACTTGTGGGATGGACGACTCACCTGCCGCTTTGGTTGCTTTACGTGTCGTAACGTTACTGGAGGCGGTCGAGGATGACGATGACGATGCCGTCTGCTTGACGGGCGTATTTGTGTTGTCGCCTCTAGGCTGCTTACTGTTACAATTGGGGCATTGCCAACTAGCTTTTTGAGTATCCGACATCTTTTTAAGGTTTTTGTCAGAAATTTTAACGCATAGGTTGTGATAACATTGTTTACAACGCGCGCATTCAATGCGTCCGTTTTTTTTATGTATTTCACCAAAAAAAGCAACGCAAATAATCATCTTGGTCAATGGGTAATAGGTAGGTGCAGCTAGACTCCGCCGGCGGACACAGCAGCGAGCAAATTGCGGCCCGTTGATTTGATAGGGACGAAAAATAGCAACTGTCTCTCATCGTACCGGAGGTGAAGTGCGGCTCCGGCTGCCACGAGATGTGGTGCGGATACGGGAGGGCAATTATTTTCGCTAATGCCGTCTTCTTCGTGCGGAGTGACTAATAAGCAAGTGATAATGTTTGTGTTCTCAC
This sequence comes from Parnassius orleans, assembly GCA_029286625.1. Taxonomy (NCBI): domain Eukaryota; kingdom Metazoa; phylum Arthropoda; class Insecta; order Lepidoptera; family Papilionidae; genus Parnassius; species Parnassius orleans. The sequence goes on from JAGSMP010000137.1 coordinate 3,995,759, forward strand.
AGGTGCACAAGGTTATAGACACTCCGTACTTGGAATTTGGTAGCCCTTTACGGGGCACTTCTGCGCGCAGTCGTGTTTACAATTTACGCTTGCAACTCGCAACACGTCCAATCTGTAAAGCTTGCACATGACGAATATGATGATTTTGATATGTTAATTTTATAAAATAAAACTTTCAAAGAATATACAAATTTGCACGTCTCCATTAGGGACTTAGTATGTAATACATAGTATGTAATACATAGTATATAATAGTATCTCATGTAACCTACATACTAAAAAGCAAATAAATAAATAAATATACTTACACTTAATATGGACTAATTATGTCTGAAATAAAGTTATATTATTATTAATCTAAAATAATTTTTTTGGGTCTAAATGTTTGTCTTACAATTAACGTATATGTATAACGCCTCCAAAATTCAAGGAGATTTCAGCAGAGAATTTCAAGAAGTAATGTTTTTTGTTTAATTACAAAAAAGATAATAATCGGCATAGCCTTGGGCCGGAACGCCAAATAATCAGCGCCAGAATATTAGTCGCAAGATTTTAAGGGTTGGAAGTCATAACAAGTTAGTAACGAGAAAAGTTAGAACACCTAATTCATTAATTATGCAATATTCGCTTAAAGCTAGCTTAGAAAAGATGATTATTTTACCATCATTTCTTTATATATCTGCCAACTATTTCCAAAATATTGGTTTTTATCTTCATAAGTTACAATGAATTGCTCTTAATTTCTAATAAAGTGACTAATAATGACAATAACAGTTTATCAACAAGCAAATTATAATCAGCAACTACATAAAGAATAGTTTCCAAGTCAGCTATTAAACACAGATTTAAGGAAACCTTAACTCATATATAGTACAAGTACATATGATGTTACCTGAGCACTTTGAAAAAATCATAAAGCTGTAGGATTTGACGCGATTCTATATTTATGGAACAAAATTACTCATATGTATGGAACAAAAGAACTAACATACATAGTAGAGCCCCTGCAGCTATATTATGGTTGTAGCAAGAATGGGTCGGCTAGACTGGGGCGATTCCGATGATATTCCGGACGTCAGTATGAGCGAGATTAGAATGGCGCTCCAGCACCTAAAAACGGTAATGCCCCAGAAGACGACTTCCAGCCTCCCGAACAAGCAGGTTTCCGAAAAGGCTTTAGCACCATAGACCATATACATACCCTTCGGAAAATTTTACAGAAGACCGAAGAGTACAATCTGCCGCTTTGTTTTGCGTATGTAGACTATGAGAAAGACTTTGATTTCGTTGAAATTTGGGCGGTGCTAGAGTCCCTTCAACGGTGCCAAGTTGCCCGTCGGTATACCGAAGTGCTGAAGTGTTTGTACAGTAGGGCTACGATGGCTGTCTGAGTACAGAACCAGAGTACGAAACCTAACCAATTGCAGAGAGGTGTAAGACAAAGTGAAACTCTTCACCGCTGCATTGGAAGACGTTTTCAAGCTATTGGCCTGGAAAGAATAAGGTATTCACATCAATGGCGAATACATCACTCACCTTCGATTTGCCGACGATAGAGTTCTTATGGCAGAATCGCTGCAGTACCTAAGCACTATGCTCAATGACTTCAATAGTATCTCTCAACGGATAGGTATTAAGATGAACTTGGATAAAACAAAGGTTATTTGTAACGTCCATGTCACACCTATGCCAGTAGTTGTTGGGAGCACTGCGCTCGGAGTTGTTAACGACTATGTTTACCTGAGACAAATAGTCCGACTAGGTAAGTTCAACTTCGGGCGAGATTACGACCCATCTTCTCGTCAGGTATACCTTAAAAATTGAAAACCAGATTGTGTAACCAGTGCGTGTTGCCAGTGATGACTTATGGATCATGATCCTTCACAGTTGGTTATCTAGTTATGGAATAATGGTTTTCAAGTGGCAGCTTCGTACCGGTAGACGAAATGTAGGGTTGCCCCACTAGATGGAGTCACGATGTGGTATGACATGCAGAAAGTCGATGGATGCAGATGGCTCAGGATCGTGCGTTGTAGCATTCTTTGGGGGAGGCCTATGTTCAGCAGTGGACTTGTGAAGGGCTGAAATGATGACCGGGGACGGATCACGCTATCACAGACTACCAGCCTAAAGTAGCTGGTTAATGTTGCTTCTGAGTGTCGTATGATGAGTGTAGGGGTGTAGGCAACAGGAGACCCTTTTACTGGAAACAAGCCATTTCATCTTAGTCATCAGGGGTGACAACGCATTCTGCATTTTGATTCTTGATCGAGTATAGTTGAAAATTTCTATGGGCCGCAGCATCCATTTACCATCATGTGGACTGTGAACTGTGACCCTATTTCTATTTCTATTATTCACAATTTAATATTATGTGGTTATATGCCAAAAAATCAAAAAATCCTGACCCGATAGGTGGCTTTATCGTGGTTATGTAAAAATTCTGGAGTAAATACGGCGTGAAACTTTTCGCGGTACCTACCAAAATATTATCACAAATGGAGGGCAAAATAACGTCTGCCAAGCCAGCTAGTATTATTTATAAAATGTGTTAACAAACCTTTTCCACTCTACATTTTTCCTGCAACTATAATGATTCCGTAAGCTCCATGTCAAACAATATAGATTCTCGTCTTACGTTTTCTTTTTAATTTTCAGGATCGAACAAGATGTTGGATTGGGTAGAGCAACTGGTTTCAAAACGCTTTTAGTACTCACAAACAATACGCGTGAAGATATGATGGCACATCCGCGTTTGAAACCGGATTATTATGCGGATTCTTTAGGTAGTTTAGTGCCAGTTATAAATAATGTATGAGACTTTGGTGCTGTCAATTGCGTTATTGAGGCTTAATAAATAAAGGAGGATTGGACGCTTTTTGCCTGAAACTGCTTCTCAAGATGCTTACCTACGATTTAGTTTTTAATTATAATCAACTTGTATCCTCTAAAAACATTTTTCTTCGTAACAAGATCATAAATATTCACTGCTTGACATGGATCCCTAAGAATGTATGAGTATTTGTCATAATGATGACAATTTTATCAACACACTGATATATTTAATATCAAATAAATATGACGGGTATTAGTTTGCCAAGGAGCAAGGAGACTGATATGTAGCAAATGCAAATGGCATTCCTGACTATGAAGTTATGCCACGGTTTGGGTTGATTCCCTTAATACCTAGCATCATACGACCGCCTTTGCTTTTTTGGAATCTCTATTAAAAGAACAAAAATGCATTTAGAAACTTTTGATGTATGACGTAAATTATATCAATAGGAAAAACAAGTTTGCATAGGCAATAAAATGAACATTTATATGTATTTTGAAAGAAATCGGAATTACTACAGTTTGTATTGTATGTATTGAAATTGTTAATATAAACCATACTTGCTTATTATATCTTGTTTTTATTCCTACAAAGGTAATTTCCTATTTGTGTTATTAAGACAAAATATGAGATGAGTAGCAGCATCTTCCTAAAAACAACTAAAATAATTTAAAAAAAACTGCGGTTCCTAAAACACCTGTTAAACGTAGCAACTGTTGCAAATGTCTCCCCTATGAGGTAATCTATGGAGAAAGCCTATGTTCACCAGTGGACTTTGATAGTACACCCTATGATGACAATGATGATGATTGATAATATTATTAAAATATGTGTGTTAAATGAAACTAATTTTTACGGATTATATCGCGTTTAATTTTAACTTTTTAAAAATTAGGTTGTAAAAATAAGTTAAAAAAGTTAAAAAAAAAGTTAAAATTAAACGCGATATGATCCGTAAAAATTAGTTTCATTTAATGTGTAGTCTTCGCGTAAATATAAGAAAACATTAAGATATGTGTGATTTTCTTATACTTTTAATACTTTTTTTACCACTCCTCGTTTTTTTCGTTTTAATCATATAATAATTTTGTAAATAATGAATATACTTAATACAGAGAGGGCCAAAGTTATAGGTTAATTATTTGTACAAGATATTCTTATCCCGGTAATATAGGTATATGATCTCCGTAATTTGATAACTGTTGATCTATTCTTATAAACAGTACTTAGTAAAGTTCTTGATAAAGTAATTTATAATCAGTTATTGATCAGATATTGTTATTGTTAAACAAGTTATTTCAGAACAGTAAATAGGGTTTCTCTGAAGGTACTCAAACACGTATTATTTAAATTTTGGGATGGTAAGCAAGACACCACAGGTGTTACTTGCGACTTATTAAAGGCGTTCGGTTGCGTAAACCAATAGCTATATCAATACATTATTAAACTAATTATATCATTATGGTATCTCAATGAACTCAGGTAACCTTAATAAATTATACCCTTCCGACCGGTTGCAAAAAATAGTTATAAATGGAACTGAGTCTTTTGGGGCACCCTTAATTATTTGTATGTATAATTTTCATTTCTGTTTTATAAATGATGTGAATTTTCTTCAGTATAAATAGGATATTATTCAAGTGAAACAGTTTTTTTTATTTCAAGATTCATAAAAAAAAGTTAAAGTTACAGCCTATATACGTCCCACTGCAGAGCACAGGCATTTCCTCATTTCTGAGGGGGTTTTAGGACAAGAAATGTCCGCCACGCTGCCCCAATGCGTGTTGGCGAACTTCACATGTCTGGGAATTTTTTTTCTTATTACTCAGACATGTAGGTTTCCTCACGATGTTTTCCTTCACCGCCAAGTACGTGGCAAATCAGCACTTAAAATTGCAATTAACAATTTCATTGGTGCCGGCGGGGATCGAACCCGGGTTGTCCGCGTACTGTTAAATTTACAGTGAGCGCTAACCATCTGAGCTACCACGGCTCTACGCTCAAAGTACATACTGGTTAATATTACTAGGTTGATCAATAAGTTTTGGAAAAGCAATGAAACTCTAGGATAAGTGTAGGTAAATTGTATTTATTTTTAACCGACTTCAAAATGGAGGAGGTACTCGATTCGACTGTATTTTTATACCTCTTAATTTTTTTCTAGGTGAACCGATTTTGATGATTCTTTTTTATGAAATATAAAAGCTGGTACTTCTAATGTGGTCCCATATACATAAATTTGATCAAGATCTGACCAGTAGTTTTTGAGTTGTCCTTAATAACTTATATTGAAGTCGGTTGTATAATATTTTTAATTTTACCACTTGTTCAACGTTTTCGCCTTTTAAGCTAATACACCTTGAATAGCGTTTTGCAAGTTGGTTAATTCCCTTGGAAAAAAAGGATTGATCCTGGGACTCGAAAAAGGCCTCTGCAGCACACATGAAAACGTGAAAATCAATCGGAGCTAGGTCTGGAGAATATGGTAGGTGCTGCATCAACTGAAACCCAGCAGTTCGAATGGCAGCGCTTGCAACATCAGATCGATGGGAAGGGGCATTATCATGATGAAAAAACACTCCAGCACGCAATTTTCCTCGACGTTAATTCTTTAGTTCTTCGAGTAGATTTTTGATTAATGATGCGTGATAATCTTCGATTACCCACGTTTTGACGAAGAAACGAGCACAAAAAGGATCTGGATCTTCTTCAATTATTGCTAAATTTAGCTTTAAAATATCAACTTTTGCTTTCTTTTGGGCGTCTGTTAATATTCGTCGATCGCAGCGCGCAGCCACCTTTTTATAGTTTTAAGGTGTGAGTTAAAATAAACGGAATTGTCCCAAACGAAAGCTTTAGAATCTCAGCTAAATAGCGGATGGTCACACTTCGATCTACCTTAACAACTTCTTCGAGTTTTTAACGTCTTCTTGCGTAGCGGCCGTTGCATTGCAGGTGGTTCTGCCGCGTTTAAATTCAGCACTCCAGTATGCCACTGTAGAATAAGATGGAACATTATCTGCCAAAGTAGACTGCAGTACTTCAAAAATACTTTTCGTAAAAAAAAAACAAGCAGAAATATTTAATAACCGCACGAAGTCCAAGTTTCTCCATTTTGCATACGAATCAAATTCCCGCCAAATGTGAAGTTTGAAAAAAAATGGGGTATAGTTTTTAATTTAGTATTTTCTCGCTCTTGGCTACTAATGAATTTAAGATTCAAAGAAAATATTTCTATAACTCATTGATAAGTGTCCTATTCCGAAAACTTATTGATCAACCTAGTATTTATGTTAGAATCAATGATTTGATGAGTGATGCCAATAACCTATTTCGCGTAACAAAACTAAGCTTGCTGTTCCAAAGTACAGGCTTCATAAAACTAGCGCTCATTTTTGGGTAGATGTTTAACTACTCATAAGAAGATTTCCTGTAATATTACCGAATTGCTTATGTATAAATTCAAAGCGCTTAAAAACATTCTAAAGATAAAAGATTATTATAAATTCTACAATTATTTGAAAGATAAGTGGCTAAAATTATATCGACTGGAGTGACCAAAAATGGTTAAGAGTTATTAAAAGGATGATTATACGTAAATTAATGGACTATATGGTGCGGTGCGAATTTACTATTTGGCGATACTGCAAATGCCCTAAATTCGGGTCTTCTGCTGATTTGCCTCAAGGTCTCAAGGGTGCAGCCACGATAATTGGACGCTGGCTTTCTTCACACATCTAAAACAAAGGCGGGAGCGATGACGCGAGATAGGAGCGATGCGGTTGGTTTCGTGTCTTCTGAACTTATGCAAACCCCGTTAACACAAGAGTGCACATGCTAAAGATATAAAAGGCGGTAGATAGGAAACCCGGAAATGGGCTTTGCAGTACTCTTATTGGATAATGATTAACTAATCTTATAAGCGTTAGGCGGTAGTGCAAAGTGGCGCAAACAATAAGAATACTTAGACCAAATGAGCTTCCCTGATTTTATTGACTTGTATGATTATAATTTGTTCACGTGCCGTAAGCATTGATATGTAACTCAACAGTGCAGTGAACAGATCAAAAAACTTTAGACTTATTTGCAGCATTACGGTATTACGGTAGATAGTAATACCGTCATCTATCAGCAGACATAAGATTTTTCTAGCATTATTTTTAACAGTCTGCTCTTACGAAAACCGCGGCACAGAGTAAACAAAAGTACTAACGTACTTACGGGAATAAATGGGGCAATTACGGGATTGAATACCTCACGGCATTTGGCGACTGATTAATGTCGTAAAATTAATCCTGAAAATGTGTGAAAAAATATTTATTTATTTCATTATTTAAAACTTAAATGTAAGGGTACGTAAGGGCCTGCGCTCACAGATGGCACGGCATGGCACGACGTGACAAAGGATATTTTTCGTGAACAAAAGATTTTTGACGTTATTTTAACGACATTAGCACTGACATTCCTTTATTTCAACACGAATAGATCACAACGTCTCGCGCGACACCATGGCATGCTGCTGCACGTCACGTCATTCCGCGGAATGCTGCGGCACGTCACGGCATTACATGGGATGCCGCGGCACGTCGTCGCTTGACGTGAAATGCATAAGTTACTTCATGATGTTAAAGGAATTTAGAGCCGTCGTTGAGCGCAGGCCCTAAGGCGGACTTAGTGACATTTTTCATTCTCTGCCAGTCAACTCTGGGTGTTAAAGAATAATGTTAGCGGGTGTAAAATATCTAAATGTATACTAAACTAAATGTATAATAATATATAAATTAATGCATTATATATATACACACATATTATATTTATACATATATTATATACTAAATACGAGTATACAATTAATATATACACATATATAAACATATAAATAAATATTTATTATATTAACTTTAAGAAAGTCAGGTAGAAATTGCCTTAATGTAATGTTGTCAAATAAGAACTCTAAATGAGTTTTTATTTGTAGCATTCTTTATATCATAGAGATACCCCTTTAAAGAAGTGTTGCCTGTACCGTAAAAGATGATCTGTACAATTCAGTATTGTGCTGTGGAATACTAAACCTGAGACGGTTGAATGAAAATTATCCTTAAGATAAGAAATCGAATTAGGATTATTTAAAAATATTATGAATATAAAACCCTTTTTATCCGACTTCAAAAATGGAGTTTTAATGTCCTATGTAGAATTGGTGACCCACCCGAGCTATGTGAAACTGGGTGGGGTCGATTAATGTGACTTTATACAGGGTATTTTTGAAACGCTCCCGAAAACGAAGACAGACGACAGTACTAACTATATCTTAGATGATGGGTGAAATATAAAATCGATCCTGATGAAAAAAAAATCATCTTTTCACAACGTTTTATTAGCTTTATTCACGCTCCATCGTGTTAGTATAAATCATCGTGTTAAATAAAACGTTAATTTCATTAAAATAAAACATGAAAATACTTAAACATTAAAGCAGCAATGGAATTTAAAATAAATAAACCATAAAATCAGCTGACTAGGTCAATATCCGCGTCGAAGCCAAACTCAACGTCACGTAAAAAGAACGCTGAGCGATAGTGGAGGGGGTGTGTCTGCGCATGGGTACAGTCGCGTTCTAAAGTACTACATGGTACTAGGCTGTTGTTTTATAATATTATAATAGTAATTAATGGTTTTATTGTAGAATCATAATAGGTACTTTACTAGCTACTTAGAACTTTGGAAGAGGTTGAAATTCAAAATGGATAATGTTTGCTTGAGCATTATTTTTATTTCTATCGTAAAATAAAGTAGTTTGTAACAAGAAAACTTAAGCTAAGGGTGACACGCTGTCCATTATACCATTGGAACATGGAACATGGAAGCCAAATGTCGATGGTGTATTGGTGTTACTGGATGCTACTTCATCATCACTCATCAGAATCATCATCATCAATGCGAATGATAAATGTTTCCGTCATCAGGTTGACCACATGGTAATTTTTCGGTATTCTTCCTCAATACATTTAACTTTACTGCACAATTTTCCCATTCACCTTCTATTTACCTTTTCGTTCACTAGTTCAGTCATAAAACAATAGATATAAATAATTTTCTTTCCTTCCTTTTAAAACCATCGTCGCGCGTCGCAAAGAAAGCTGTGTGTGCGACTGTACATTGGAAACATCGCTTTTCAAAGCGCGGGAAGAATGAGGAACCAATAGCGTGCGCGCACAGTAATACTGGCGAGCATTCCTCGTCGCGCCTTCGTACCACGCGCTGCCGCCGCCCGGCCGACTGTGGTCACCGCGTCAGCGCCAACATATGGGAATTCCCAAATTTACCTACTAAGATTTGTTTGCAAGCGACATAAGAATTAGAGGCGGCAATTACAATAAAACTTGCAAGTAATTTTTAATAGTTTTGACGTACTCTTTTCAAATCAAAGTATTGGATGGATTAAAACGGAAAGTCAATAAAAGTAAAGTAAAATAATTATTTTTAGATTAATTACCTGTCGATCATAATTGCAATTGATTTTAACTATTAAATTATTCAATACCATTTTATTTCTATTTTCTTGTACAAAATCAAAGATAACCAAACCCAAGTAAGTACGTTTATTAATTTCAATATCATTTTGTAGTAACGAACTGCTTGTTTCGTCAGGGTACAATTGATTGTCTAATTGTATTAAAAATTACAACTATAACTAAATTCCATATGAAAGAGTAGTCGTAGGGATCATATGGAAACTAAACTTATAAAATAAAAGTTGGCAATGTCATAACATTTGACGGTCTGTGGAATGTTCAAAGTGTAGGTTTCAGTTTTGGCGGGATTAATTATTGATTTTAGTTTTTGAGACAGTTCCGTGTTGACTTTGGACACGCATGCGCAAGCGACAGTTCAATTGTTTTTTATTAAATTCTTATTGTTATTACTTGGTATTACCTACTTGTTATTACGTGTTATTCTTGTTGTTACGTTTTGTGTTTCTTTTTGTTTTAATAATGCCTAACGCGTACGTTTATAGTGCTCGTGAATACGGCAACATGTTAATGTGCCTTGGAGAAGCTCGCGGAATGCTTCGCGTGCATTACGAATTACCGAGAGAAATTCCCGACCGCTCGACACCCAGCTGACTCTCGTCTGATAACAGCAGCATTTCAGCGAGTGTTGGAAAATCGGCCCATTGCTCCAGTAGCGGCGGGAGGTGGAAGTCAAATGACTGTTCACTCCGAGGAGCGCATTTTAGATGTCGTTTGCCGGTATCCGAACCTAGGTACACGAAGTATCGCTAAATTGTTAAGACGTCGGAATGGAACAAATGTGTCATACTGTTCAGTTCACAAAGTGTTAAAGCGTAACCGAATGCGGTCATACAAAGTGCACAAAGTGCAAGCTTTAGTTCCCGGCGATCACGACCGCCGACGAGTTTTCTGCCGTTGGTTATTAGACCAACAACAACGTGTGCCTGGTTCCATTGAGCACGTTATCTGGACGGACGAGTCGACATTTACCAGAAACGGCATGTGGAACCGAAGAAATACACACGTGTATTCAGAGGTTAACCCGTACGCTGTTCGACAAACCGGGCACCAAACCCGATGGTCGGTTAACGTATGGGCAGGTTTATTTAAGGATCGCATACTGGGACCAGTGTTTCTGCCACAGCGACTTAACGGACAGGGATACCTAACCTACCTAAACTTTATAAATGAACAGTTGGTTGACATTTTAGACGACCTATCGTTGGATGAATATCGCCGTACATGGTTCCAGCATGATGGTGCACCTCCACATGTCGTGAGGTTCGTCCGTGAGCGCCTTACCGAATTATTTGATGATCGCTGGATTGGCAGACTAGGACCACGCTTGGCCACCTCGCTCACCAGATCTGACCCCGTTAGACTTCTTTCTGTGGGGTATGTGAAAGAAAGGGTTTTAATCGTGAGTGTGATAGTGCTGACGAAATGCGCCAAAGGATCGTGGATGTTTTCGACAAACTACGTGCGGACTGTGTCGAAGACCACGATAATGCCCGCCTGCATGAGGAGACGCAACACCGAGCCCATCTGCCTCGAAATGAATGGAGCACAATTTGAGCCGCATCTCATAAGACCACGGAGGATTTAGAGCGGTAAGCTGTTTCATACCTATTTTTTTAAATAACTTGGTACTGAACTGATCTGAATAGGTACATATCTGAATACATCAGAATAATAAACATACCTACACGATGAATAAAAACGCATAACTCTAACCTTGTTAACTTTTCATTTAAGTATTTATTTCATTAGCGGGGAATCGAACCAGTTATTTGGTTTATTTAACCTGTGAATTTGAATTAAAGTGGCTACGTGGAGACAAGCACAGTGGCAAAATAGTAGGTTAAGTAGAGAAGTTAGGTATTTAGACAAGTGTTGTAAATTATTATGTATTGTGGTACCATCGCTAGTTACGGGCCGCGCGAATTCGGCGTTCGCGCGTACATTGACCCCTAGTCAGCTGATTGTAATTCAGTAATTCCACTGCTGCTTTTATGTTTAAGTATTTTCATGTTTTATTTTAATGAAATTAACGTTTTATTTAACACGATGATTTATACTAACACGATGGAGCGTGAATAAAGCTAATAAAACGTTGTGAAAAGATGATTTTTTTTTCATCAGGATCGATTTTATATTTCACCCATCATCTAAGATATAGTTAGTACTGTCGTCTGTCTTCGTTTTCGGGAGCGTTTCAAAAATACCCTGTATAGATTTAAGATAATAATTATCAAAGACAATTTATTTTATAAATTTTTCGAATTCTCAAGAAAATCTCCAAGTCTTTCTTTTCAAAGGTTCAGCCATTTTGAAGATTAGCTCGGACAGACGGAAACACAGTTTTTTTATTTTTTTATTAATGGTTATTCATACTTAATGACATACAAATAACCCCCATAACTCAATAAAAGGCAGTTATTTCGATATCACAGACAGACACTTTATTTTTTATTATATGTGATTATGTTTGTCAATTCTGTAAATATAATACTTATTACACGTGATTATGTTTGTCAATTCTGAACCAATTTTGATGGTTATTTTATTGTTGAATAATGTTATACTTCAGGGGCAGTCCCTTAAAATAAATTTGAGAAAAAAGTTTTACCCTAAAGTGTGTGTGTACATATATAGGTGATAAAGTTTTTAAAGGAACAGTTTAGACGAGATTCCAGTTGTTACCCTTTGGTGCGTCAAATTTACCCTTTGCGGCCAGCAAAGTTATTGTCGTACTCCCGCCGCGGGCATCGCTTTCTTTTTAATTAATTTACTGTGTTGCCGGTAACGTAACCTTCTCATATTTATGGAAAGGCTGAAGTCTTTAGTGACCTTAACAGTAAACTTTAAATCCGCTCTTGTAAGCCGCGTTGTTTATTGTTATTGCAAAATTGTAGGTGTTTCGTTTTAAACTAATTCGTGGGATAAAACACTCTCTCAACAACATTCTAACCGATAGCAATATCTGTGTCTACCACGTTCTTTAAGAAACAACTAATTTGAGCCGTGTACTGTTGTATATATTTGGAGGATATATATTAAAAGTGAACAGTTACGCGTGTATGTAAATGTTAAGAGAAACCAAGCGAACAAGCAGCGAAACAAACTAAATCTTCAACCAACAATATTGAACATTGCGATTGAAATTTTAACTATACAATTATTGATCATTTTACAAATTCAATTCTGTCCGATATAAAAGAAATTTCATATGCGATATTTTTAACAGAAAAATATAAGACTTGCGTTAAAAATGTAGTTTTTGTTTACTTTTGATATTTCATTTAGCTAATAACAATTTAAATTAATATAGTACAATTTCGTAACAATTTCATATAAAAAAGATAATTTTTAAATCTTTGAAAAAAAAGTCAAATTCAAATATAAATGTATTATTCGAATAGTTTAGTCAGATTTTTATATTCAAACACAGGACAATTTATGAAACATTTCTACAACCGTAGTAAAACATAAATGTAGTAATCAAACAAAAAAAATTACATTATATTGTATTGAAAGACAGATGGCACTATTTGTTTTATTTATTTATTATTAAAAATACAAAGTTTGCAGGAACATTTGAGTCTTATTTACATAATAATGTTAAAGTTAAGCACTAAGACTTGCCAATAAGTATTTCTTTAATTTGTTTTTAAATATGTTTTTTACTGGTTCACGTCGAATATCCTCAGACAGTCTATTGAGAAAGTGCGGTAGACGTTTCTTTAAAGCTCTATCCCCAAAGTAATTATTTACTTTAGGTACTACACATTTGCCTGCAGATATCGACCGTGTACCCTGACCATGCTTAACCAGTATTAGAGTACGCTCTCGACAGCTGTTTATTTATGGCAAGTAAATACTTATCTTTTAAACTTACTGGGAATATTTTGCAGATTTTGAACAATTTTGTGTAATCACCTTTACAAATAGCTTTTGCTTTTTTATTAACTAGTAACTTTAAAAATCTAATTTGTAGTGATTCAAGCTTATCAATGTAGGTTTTGAATGTAAGACCATAACTGTCAAGAGCGTATCCCAAAATCGAATCTACCATTGAAAAATATAAGCATTTTAAAGTAGCAGAAGGAACTTTAAAGCTTAAGTGATAAAATTTACTTAGAAGTAATCTTAACTTATTACAAATATAATCTACATATCTGGACCACGAGAAGTTAGTATCAACTTTAACACCTAGGTAGGTTACATAATCGACTTTTTCGATAGGCTCACATCGACAACTATTATTCAGACCATTATGGAGGCACTCAAATTTATGAGTATACATTTGAGGAGACGAGTCAGTAGGACACATATAAGGTGACTGAATGATAAGAAACTTTGGTTTTATCTGAGTGTTGTGTTTTATCGTAAATCGAAACGCAACAATGACAAATAGCCCGGGCCAATCAAAACATTCGAATTAAAAATAACGGTTCTAGACTTATTCAATACACGATATCTTAGTTTAACATAACACAGTAGTTCACCTTTTATGTATATTTGTAATTATCTTTTAATATAGAAATCCTGTTTCATCCCTTAGTTCTTGAATTATATTTTTATTTTGACTACATCAATTTATTATCAGGATCAGGATCTTGGGCAAACACTGAGTTTAAGACGATACCATTATCATGGGACCATTTAACTACTGAATCTATATCTTGCTGTACTAGGTGACACGTCTCCACGAGATTGGTACTAGCCTGTAGTGTACATAGGTCATCTGCGAACATGTATGTAGAGCAATACTGAAGTACGCCACACAGGCTGTTAACATGTAGTAAGTAGCAAATAGGTCCACTCCCCGAACCTTGTGGCACCCCGCACCTCACCTCAGTCGCCTCACTAAGCGTGTCACCAACCTTTATACGGAAAATGCGTGATGCGAAAAAGTCACGGAACCACTGGTTTAGCGGCTGTCCCACGCTACATTCGTCCATTCCATTTAAAAGTATTTCTGTATCTAAGGTATCAAATGCTTTTTTGAAATCGTAAAAAATAGCTACAACAATTTTTTTATCTTCTAAATATAAATTAATTTCATCAGTGAATTTTGATAATAATGTATTAGTGCTTTTTCCCCTCTGAAAATCGTGCTGGCATTCATTTAATAGGTTTTTTTTTGTAAATAAAACCCAAGTTGATTTGTTATGCATTTCTAGATAATTTTGTCAACACTTGATAATATAGCAATTGGTTTATAGTTTGAAAAAACTTTTCGATCATCCTTTTTATGGAGTGGACGAATTATGGCTTCCTTTAATTTATTCGGAAATCTATGATGCTTTACCGACATGTTAACTATATTAGCTATGACAGGACTTACTTTGTCAACAACTAACTTTAAGTCTGACATCCGTACGAGATCAGTTCCCGGCGATTTATTTTTATGTAATTGATTAATCACGTTTGACTTCTCCACTACGGACCGGTTGCCATCTCATATATACATCAGCTCTATCAACGTAATTGTCCCTCACTAACCATTTTTCTGTACATGTATACCTTATGAGGTCGTCTTCGCTTAAAAAGTTTTCAGCAAACTTATCACAAATTTCTTTTACACTGCCTTGGTTTCCCATATTAGAAAGTATTAAGTCGTCTAGTAATTTTCTATCATTACCCAATAAACTATTTATCTTATCCCATAATTTCTTTATATTTTTGTTACAGTATAGTATACTTTGTTTTCATATTCCATCTTACATTTAGAAATTGCCTTACTGCATTTATTCCTATATTTAGTGTAATTTAATCTCTTTATCATATTTTTTGGTTCATTGCACCATATAACAAATAACCTATCTCTTTTTAAAATCATCCGCCTTAAGTTTTCATTTATCCATCTTTTATTTTTAACACTTTTATTTACCCCAACTGCTTGCGATGTGTAACATTCATTATAAATATTAGTAAAAATACTAGAAAAAGCTTCGTACAACGCAACTAGACACTTAATATTCAACAAGTCATCAAAATTTGTTAATAGTAATTTTTCTCTAACTAAACAATTATTCAGAACGCACCTATTGACAGGTCGCATAGGCATACGACTATCAGAGTGGGTGACATGACTCACGGAAGGAGCGCGTTTCCTTTGTATCGCTGCCGAGATATAGTAGTGGTCAGATACATTTTGTTTTATTACAGCTGATTCAATTAATGATAATAGGTGCCCTTATATAAATATAGTCTAAACACGATTCTACAATATTACCCATGACAATTTCCCTTCGTGTTACGTCGCATATGCACCTGGCAAAACCATATCCCGCCATTATATTTTTTTAACATTGTTATCTTGATATTTTAAAAGGTCGATATTTATGTCACCACAGAATATTGCTTTTGAGTGCTTAGGTAACTTGCCCAATAAATTTCTTAATTCAACAAAAAATTCGCGAATTGTGTCTTGGTTGTGGAATCGAGGCGGCCTATAAATAGAAATTAAATAAATATGCTCGCCATTAACGTTGAATGTAATGGAAACGCACTCCGCCGAGCGCATAACACTGGTACTACTCGCGAGATCAGCCGTTTCGCTTACACGCGCATTGATTTCCGCCCGCGAATATACAAGTATACCCCCGCAGCTGCCTCCTTGTCGGGTATAAATATTAACTTTGAATCCAGGAATTTTGTAGAAAGATAATACAGAATAATTTATGTTTGGTTCAGTTATCACAATGACATCTACTAGGCTCAAATCACTACCTAGAGTTTTAAAGGATCGAATATTTACATGTAATAAACATAAGTCCTTGATGTTGTCTACTTGTTGCACTCACGTATTTAATCTAACAAGACACGTTAATGAGACTGAACAAGGCACAGATCATGATAGCACCAAGTGCATGGCTAAACATGGCATGGCAACATACAGGGTATGGCTCTGTTAACAAATATTTAAGTATTTACCATAGGTGTTAAAGATAGTCCCCTGTGCAGGGCATGTATGGGGGAGGAAGAAACGGTGGCCAACCTGTTGCAGGCATGTTCGGAGGTCGCAGTCACTGCATAAACATCTCGGCATGCCGGGATCACTCCCCGAAATTGCTCGCAACATCAAATGACTGTTGAACTTCTTCGGGGAGATTTCATGGCCCGAATAATCATAATATTCCTGCCCACATGCAAAATACGCGCTTAGTCGTGGAGTTGCGGAAAAAAGCCCGTCGTAACTTAACTTAACTAAATTAGATAGGCGCTATTTATAGACTAAATATCGATTAACTCTATATATCGATGACACTAGTTAACTACTGTACTCTTTCTAAGATGATATTTACGTTAATATTTGTAAAAAGACATATTCTTCCGTGCTAAATGTGTTTTGGTTATAAGTATATCAATAAATAACATTATTTTACATAATTTAATTACGAATTCTGAGATCACTTAAGCTTTAAATTTCCTTCTGCTACTTTAAAATGCTTATATTTTTCATTGGTAGATTCAATTTTGGGATACGCTCTTGACAGTTATGGTCTTACATTCAAAACCTACATTGATAAGCTTGAAGCACTACAAATTAGATTTTTAAAGTTACTAGTTAATAAAAAAGCTAAAGCTATTTGTAAAGGTGATTACACAAAATTGTTCAAAATCTGCAAAATACTCCCAATAAGTTTAAAACATAAGTATTTACTTGCCATAAATAAATACAGCTGTCGAGAGCGTATTCTAATACTGGTTAAGCATGGTCAGTGTACACGGTCGATATCTGCAGGCAAATGTGTTGTACCTAAAGTAAATAATTACTTTGGGGATAGAACTTTAAATAAACGTCTACCGTACTTTCTCAATAGACTGCCAGAGGATATTCGACGTGAACCAGTAAAAAACATATTTAAAAACAAATTAAAGAAATACTTATTGGCAAGTTTTAGTGCTTAACTTTGACATTATTATGTAAATAAGACTAAAATGTTCCTGCAGAAAATTTGTGTAAATAAATTTTAAAAAAATAGTGCCATCTCTCTTTCAATACAATATAATGTCATTTTTTTCGTTTGATTACTACATTTATGTTTTACTACGGTTGTAAAAATGTTTCATAAATTGTCCTATGTTTGAATATAAAAATCTGACTAAACTATTCGAATAATACTTTTATATTTGAATTTGACTTTTTTTTCAAAGATTCAAAGGTTCAAAAATTATCTTTTTATAAGAAATTGTTACGTTATTGTACTATAATAATTTAAATTGTTATTAGCTAAAGGAGATCTCAAAAGTAGACATAAACTACATTTTTTTTAGAGAGCAGAGTATGCATTTACCACGCACCATACTACTTACTCATTTAGCCTATGTTAGTGGAGCACATCACTAACTCGTCGCAAGATAGAGCGGCCGTACTACGCGATGCATACGCATAAATATTATTTTAATTGTGATATTTACATTGCTTGTTCAGTCACTTAGCGACATACTTAGGTAGTGGTTAAGGAGCAATGTATTTACTGAAAAACAGTACTGTCGCTGTGATATTTGAAAACAAAAATAACGTAGTAAGAGCAAGAAATATTTTACGTTTTATTTTTTTTCATAATCCATGTCCATACTTAATATTATAAATGCGAAAGTGTGTTTGTTTGTTTGTTTGTTTGTCCTTCTTTCACGTCGCAACAGAGCATCGGCATGGCATGATTTTTTGTATGGGGATAGTTCGGTGGCTGTAGAGTGACATAGGCTACTTTTTTCCGCGGAAAAACATCTCATTCCCGTGGGAAAATCGAAAATATTGCAAAATTAAATTCAGCTAGGTGGCGCCACCGTGATTCTACAAGACGGACAACGGTACGATGGACGAACACAGAAGGTCAGAATATCTGGATTATTATGTCTTTTTAACAAAATTAAGATAAAAATGTATGGATCTGTATTTTTCCACGCAGGACCGGGAAGAGAGCGATAAAAAAGATAAAATTCACCAGCTGATTTTCTTCAAACGTTTTGGTGCATCGTAATTCACAGAATAGGCGATAACCTCGCAGACGATATTAAGTAATCCGTTGATGCTCTGCCTACCCCGCAAGGGTTACAGGCGTGATTATAAGTATGGATCAGAAATACTCACCACCTGTCACCCTTAACTATTACTTAACAATGGTAGAAACAGTTCTTAGTAAGCCTTATTAATAAGCCTTAGTAATATTTATTGAACGGAAATGAATACAGTTCTTATATGTGGTTATGAATGAATCGGTATTACAATAAGAAAAATTGTGCAAAATTATAAGAAAAAAATATTTTTGAGAGTTCCTATTAACTAACGTATACATAGTTTAAATTGATTCCGCTAGATGTCGTTACTAGGTTTTTTAAAACGCGGTAACGAAATGTTTCCTGACATGTACTTAACTCCCGCCGTTGAGCCGCGCGTCAACTTATAGTGCATACGGTACCTATACGCTTAAATTGTTTCTATTTCGTAGCTTATTCGACTACCTGCTTTCGATTTCGGTTGTTTGTTATTTGCTTTGTGATTTGGTTAAGGTTGAATCCATACTAATATTATAAATGGATTTATATTGGCTTTCATTTTCGGATTTGTGTATTTTCTTGGATCGGTTTTGTTGATTTGGTTGGTATTCCTTTATACATATTTAGATTCTGGCTTTGATTTTGGATTTTGTTTATTTAGAATCGTGAATTGGAATTATTTCAAAGGAATATTAATAGTATAGATAGTGTATACGGTACCTATATACTTACTTCTTTTTTCGTTGGTTATATTTATATTGACTACTGCTTTCGATTTCGGTTTTCTGCGATTTGTTTTGTGATTTGGTTTAAGTTGATTCGATTTTTTTTGGCTATTGTTTTCGGATTCGTGTTGTGTCTTGAATTGGTTTTGATGTTTTGATTTTAAAAAATATTTAAAAGGAATATTTATTCCTTTTAGATATTTTGGATTTGCTTTTAAAAAAATATTTAAAAGGAAATTTTATTCCTTTTAGGTATTTTAACGTTCTTTTATAAATAGGTTTTTTCTTACTTCATAATGCCTCGCAAACGTAAGTCCAGCCTTTCAAGAGTATCTTCTCAAAGACAAGCGAAAAGATTAGCTCGATCGCTAGAATATTTAGAAGATGCTGAACAGAGAAGGCAAGAACAAGCAGAGCGTCAGGCTGCTTTTAGAGCATCTGAGACACCTTCTCAACGTCAGAAAAGGCGTCTTGAACAGACAGAGCGTCAGGCTGCTTTAAGAGCTTCCGAAACACCTTCTCAAAGTCAGGAAAGGCGTCTTGAACAGGCAGAGCGTCAAGCTACTTTAAGAGCTTCTGAAACACCTTCTCAAAGTCAGCGAAGGCGTCTTGAACAGGCAGAGCGTCAAGCTACTTTAAAAGCTACTGAAACACCTGCTCAAAGTCAGCAAAGACGTCTTGAACAGGCAGAGCGTCAAGCTACTTTATGAGCTACTGAAACACCTGAACAAAGTCAGCAAAGGCGTCTCGAACAGGCAGAGCGTCAATCTACTTTAAGAGCTACTGAAACACCTGCTCAAAGTCAGCAAAGGCTATTCGAACAAGCGGAACGTCAGGCCGCCTTAAGAGCCGCGGAAACACCTCATGAAACTCAACACAGACTCATTGAGCAAGCTGAACGTCAATCTACTATAAGGGCATCTGAAACACCAGAACAGACACAGGCGCGAAGAGATGCAAATGCACAGCTCCAAGCTGAACGTCGACAAAATTTTCAAAGAAACAATTGGTCGGTTTTTAATGACGCAGCATTCAATTATGATCCGTTGATTGATTATAAAAATCACAGGTTAGTTGTTATCGGACTCATGGACAAGGCGTGTCGATTTTGCAGCGCTTTAAAATGGAAAGATGAGATCGCATGCATGTGCTGTTCCAATGGCAAAATGTCTCTTCCGTTACTTGGGGAACCAGAAGAACCTTTGAAAACTCTCTTTTTATATGATGCTAATGAGTCACGGCGCTTTTCAAACAGGATCCGGAAATATAACTCATGCTTTCAAATGACGTCCTTCGGAGTTGACCGGGAAATAATAATGCCGGGATTTTCGCCTATATTTACGGTGCAAGGGCAAATTTATCATAGAATAGGTTCACTTTTTGCAGCTGAAAACGAACAGCATAAATTTTTACATGTATATTTTATGGGTGACGAAGAAATTGAGATAGACCGTCGCTGCCAATTTATCCAGGGAGTTAAGAGAGACACAGTGTTCAAAATTCAAAGATTCTTGCATGAACGTAACATTTTAGTTAAAACATTTAAAACTGCTTTAGAAAACCTACCTGAAGAGGATTATAAAGTCGTCATTCACGCAGATCGGACCGCTCGAGGAGAGCATGAAAGGCGCTACAATGCAACTTTGATAAACGAAATAGCAGCCGTAATTAGTGGTGATCAATTTTCTTCACGAGACATTGTCTTGCGAGAAGAAACAGTGCATAATGACAATGGCTCCCCTTTATACAGACGCAGAGTTCCCGAAGATGGTGGCAGGAAAGTTACAATCAAATCTCGCTCTGGAGCGTTAGAAACCTTAGATAACAGCTGGATTGTCCCGTATTCGCCCATTCTATGTAAAATGTTTAATGCCCACATTAATGTAGAAGCATGTAGCTCTGTCCGCGCAATCAAGTATATCTGTAAGTACATAAATAAAGGAAGCGACCAAGCAACATTTAATCTCGGGAGTGAAGGTGAGGCAAATCCCGTTAATGAAGTACAGACCTTTCAAGCAGGACGTTATGTCAGCAGTAACGAGGCAGCGTGGCGTCTCCTTGGCTTCCCTTTACACGAAAGGCACCCAACAGTTACTCACCTTGCTGTGCACTTAGAAAATGGAGCGTGTATATTTCACCGAAAGAAATTTCCAGAAAGAATTGCATCACCGCCAAAAACTACACTAACAGCCTTCTTTCAACTTTGTCAAACCGACCCCTTTGCGAAAACGTTGTTATATTCTGAAGTCCCCCGCTATTATAATTGGAACACATCTAGAAAGGAGTGGAAACGCCGTATTCAAGGCGCGCCTGTTGCAAATTGGCCCGGTGTAAAGTCATCAGATTCCCTTGGTCGTGTGTATACCGTCCATGTAACTAATTTTGAATGTTTCTGTTTACGATTGCTGCTGCGCCATGTTCGGGGTCCTACAGGATATGAAGACCTTAAAACTGTCAACGGTCAGGAATGTGCAACTTATAGAGAAGCATGTGAAGCTCTGCATCTTTTAGAAAACGATAATCACTGGGATGAAACCATGGAGGAAGCTGTGCAGTGCCAGTCACCAGCCAAAATTAGGGATCTTTATGCAACTCTCATATCATCTTGCGGGCTATCTAATGCACATAAATTGTGGGTCAAATATAAAGAGTACATGGCGGAAGATATTTTGCGAAGGTTACAGCAGACACACGCGAACATGACATACAATGAACACATTTATAATGAAGCACTTGGAAAAATTGAAGATAAAGTAATGGCAATGGTAGGCAAAAACTTAAGCGACTTTGGAATGATAAGCCCTCAGCGAACAACCGAAAATGAACTAAGTGATGAAATTATACGTGAAACAAACTACGAATTACCAGCTTTGCAGCAGCAAGTAGCCGAATTTGTACCCCGCTTGTTTCCCGAACAAAAACGAGTTTTGACAAAGTATTAGGACAAATTGAATCTGGAAATGGTGCACTTTTCTTTTAGATGCCCTGGAGGAACTGGGAAAACATTTTTGTTAAATTTATTATTAGCGCAAGTACGGAAAGATAAAAACATTGCTGTGGTCGTAGCTTCCTCGGTATAGCCGCCACGCTGCTAAGCGGGGCCGCACTGCACATTCTGTTTTAAACACCTCTAAATCTAGCCCAGGAAGAAACGCCGATCTGCAACTTTAGCAAAAATGGTGCACGAGGTATAATGCTACGACAGTGCAAACTTTTAGTGTGGGACGAAAGTACAATGTCGCATAAAAAAACTGTAGAAGCACTTAATCGAACGCTCCAGGATTTGCGCAGCAATACCGATGTAATGGGAGGAATGGTGGTTTTACTGGCTGGTGACTTTCGCCAAACTTTACCTGTCATTCAAAAGGGCACACCTGCAGATGAAATTAAAGCATGCCTCAAGTCGTCTATTTTATGGAACAAGGTGACAAAATTCAGTTTAACTACGAATATGAGAGTGCATTTGTATAATGATATCAATGCTGGAAACTATGCTGACACACTATTAAAAATTGGCGATGGGCGGTTGGAAACGGATGCTGAGGGCTGCGTTAAATTGACGAGAGATTTTTGTAATTTAGTACAGAGTCATTCCGAATTAATTGCGAGCGTTTATTCAGATTTAACGAACAACATGCATGAAGACAAATGGTTATGTGAAAGGGCGATTCTTGCACCAAAAAATGAGAGCGTTAACAAAATAAATTCAGATATATTAAGCGAAGCAGCAAGAGAAATAACAGAGTATTTGTCAGTAGACACAGTTATGGACACAGAACAGAGCACTTCATATCCCGTAGAGTTTCTAAATTCTCTAGAGCTGTCAGGTGTGCCCCTCACATAAGCTTCAATTAAAATTAGGCGTCCCAGTCATGCTAATGCGAAATTTAGATGCTCCTCGGTTATGTAACGGGACAAGGCTGCGTGTGACACATCTTGAACGGAACATAATCGGTGCTACAATTTTGACAGGCGTAGGAAAAGGTGAAAATGTTATTATACCACGGATCCCTATAATTCCCACAGATCTTCCTTTTCAATTCAAAAGGTTGCAGTTCCCTATTAAGCTCAGTTTTGCAATGACAATAAATAAAGCGCAATTTTAACTAAATCTCTGGGGTTTACATTGGCGTCGCTAGAAACTGCATCTTGTAAATGTATATAATTCTCAACGCACAGCTTTTTTTGATTTAAAAATATATAACGGAGACGTTCACTTTCTACCTTCACATACATGTCTACCAAAAATTGATGAAATAATTGTCTACACCAGGCTAAGGAATTTGAAAATGATAACCCTCTTGTCCTTTGCAATAAATCAATGGGTATTGCAGAGCGTCATAAAACTTGTGTGTATCGGCTACCCGTTGCAACGTATCATCACGTGCTCGCAAGACAATGTCTCGTGAAGAAAATTGATCACCACTAATTACGGCTGCTATTTCGTTTATCAAAGGTGCATTGTAGCGCCTTTCATGCTCTCTTCGAGGGGTCCGATCTGCGTGAATGACGACTTTATAATAATCTTCAGGTAGGTTTTCTAAAGCAGTTTTAAATGTTTTGACTAAAATGTTACGTTCATGCAAGAATCTTTGAATTTTGAACACTGTATCTCTCTCAACTCCCTGGATAAATTGGCAGCGACGGTCTACCTCAATTTCTTCGTCACCCATAAAATATACTTGTAAAAATTTATGCTGTTCATTTTCAGCTGGAAAAAGTGAACCTATTCTATGATAAATGTGCCCTTGCACCGTAAATGTAGGCGAAAATCCCGGCATTATTATTTCCCGGTCAACTCCGAAGGACGTCATTTGAAAGCATGAGTTATATTTCCGGATCCTGTTTAAAAAGCGCCGTGACTCATTAGAATCATATAAAAAGAGAGTTTTCAAAGGTTCTTCTGGTTCAACAAGTAACGGAAGAGACACTTTGCCATTAGAACAGCACATGCCTGCGATCTCATCTTTCCATTTTAAAGCGCTGCAAAATTGACACGCCTTGTCCATCAATCCGATATCAACTAACCTGTGATTTTTATAATCAATCAACGGATCATAATTGAATGCTGCGTCATTAAAAACCGACCAATTGTTTCTTTGAAAATTTTGTCGACGTTCAGCTTGGAGCTGTGCATTTGCATCTCTTCGCGCCTGTGTCTGTTCTGGTGTTTCAGATGCCCTTATAGTAGATTGACGTTCTGTGTTCGTCCATCGTACCGTCGTCCGTCTTGTAGAATCACGGTGGCGCCACCTAGCTGAATTTAATTTTGCAACATATTCGATTTTCCCACGGAATGATATGTTTTCCGCTGAAAAAGTAGCCTATGTCACTCTACAGCCACCGAACTATCCCCATACAAATAATAATGCCATGCCGACGCTCTGTTGCGACGTGAAAGAAGGACAAACTTGTGCAACATATTCGATTTTCCCACGGGAATGAGATGTTTTTCCGCTGAAAAAAGTAGCCCATGTCACTCTACAGCCACCGAACTATCCCCATACAAAAAATCATGCCATGCCGACGCTCTGTTGCGACGTGAAAGAAGGACAAACAAACAAACAAACAAACAAACACACTTTCGCATTTATAATATTAGTATGGATTCAACAATAAAATAACCATCAAAATTGGTTTACAATTGACAAACATAATCGCGTGTCTATACATACATATAATAAAAAATAAAGTGTCTGTCTGTGATATCGAAATAACTGCCTTTTATTGAGTTAAGGGGGTTATTTGCATGTGTTAGCATATTTTAATAATATGTATTGTTAAAACTAACATTGTGGGTAATTAATTATTTTCTTGCAATATGTCTGCGGGTACATTAATATTTTAGATTTAGTTGAGTTATATATTTTCGCTTATATTTATAACTATGATTTAATACTGTTTAAGATAATTAAAATAAATATAAATCATGTTTTATAATGTAAAAAATTGCGTAATAATATCAAATTTTGTTGGAAACTTGTAACAGAAACCAAACAAGCAGCGCCATCTGTAGTTTGGCAATGGTAAATTACAAGCCTCTAAAATACAGATGACGCCGGCTCGTGGGGAGAGTTTTTCAAGAACTGTTGAGTAGAGAATACGTACACGGAAGATAAATTGTGAGTATTGATAGGAATTGTTATACTTATTTTGTTATTCTGTATGTCTTATGTACATTGTTATTATTATGGAAATTTGTAACCTTGTTTAGATTTAGTGAAATTTTGTACAATTAAGTAAATATATAATATTGGTGACTAATTAAGTGACTTTGATTCACACATGTCATTAAGCATGAATAACCATTAATAAAAAAACTGTTTCCGTCTGTCCGAGCTCTGTCTGTCTTCGAAATAGCTGAACCTTTGAAAAGAAAAACTTGGAGATTTTCTTAAGAATTCGAAAAATTTATAAAATAAATTGTCTTTGATAATTACTATCTTAACTTTATATAAAGTCACATTAATCGACCCCACCCAGATTCACATAGCTCGGGTGGGTCGCCAATTCTACATAGGACATTAAAACTCCATTTTTGAAGTCGGATAAAAAGGATTTTATATTCATAATATTTTTAAACAATCCAAATTCAATTTCTTATCTTAAGGATAATTTTCATTCAACCGTCTCAGGTTTAGTATTCCACAGCACAATACTGAATTGTACAGATCAGCTTTTACTGTACAGGCAACACTTCTATAAAGGGGTATCTCTATGATATAAAGAATGCAACAAATAAAAACTCATTTAGAGTTCTTATTTGACAACATTACAATAAGGCAATTTCTATCTGACTTTCTTAAAATTAATATAATAAATATTTATTTATATGTTTATATAAATAAATAAATATACTCGTATTTAGTATATAATATATATATATATAAATATAATATGTGTGTATATATATAATGCATTAATTTATATATTATTATACATTTAGTTCAGTATACATTTAGATATTTTACACCCGCTAACATTATTATTTAACACCCAGAGTTGACTGGCAGAGAATGAAAAATGTCACTAAGTGCGCCTTAGGGCCTGCGCCCACAGACGGCCCTAAATTCCTTTAACAACATGAAGTAACTTATGCGTCAAGCGACGACGTGCCGCGGCATCCGATGTAATGCCGTGACGTGTCGCAGCATTTCGCGGATTGACGTCACGTGCAGCAGCAAGCCATGATGTCGCGCGAGACGTTGTGATCTATTCGTGTTGAAATAAAGGAATGTCAGTGCTAATGTCGTTAAAATAAGGTCGAAAATCTTTTGTCCACGAAAAAAATAATTTGTCACGTCGTGCCATGCCGTGCCGTCTGAGAGCGCAGGCCCTTACGTACCCTTACTTTTAAGTTTTAGATATTTAAAATAAATAAATATTTTTTCACACATTTTCAGGATTAATTTTACGACATTAATCAGTCGCCAGATGCCGTGAGGTGTTCAATCCCGTGATTGCCCCATTTATTCCCGTAAGTACGTTAGTACTATTGTTTATTCTGTGCCGCGGTTGTCGTAAGAGCAGACTGTTAAAAATAATGCTAGAAAAATCTTATGTCTGCTGATAGATGACGGTATTACCATCTCATTTTCGTGATACGTCCACCTGCCAAATGCTCCCCGATTTCCCTTAATTGTCAGGCACAACTGAAGACTTAACTATCAAAAGCAGATTGAAAGTGACTCCAGTCATGGAAAAGTTGAGAAGTAGTAGGATAGTGTGGTATGGGCATATTATGCGATGGGAAGTATTCCATGAAACAAGAAAAATGCTGGCTATTAAAGTAGATTGATATAAGAGTAGTGGGAGGCCTAAGGAAAGATGAATAGATTGTATCAGGGATGATATGCGTAAGGAAGGAGTGAGTAAAAGACGACGGCTAAAGGAAAATGGAAGAGGAGGACATTCTATTCTGACCCCAAATAACTAGGGATAAGGGCAGGAAAAAGAAGAAGAAGGACCGGAGAGACCCATTTGAAGTAAAACTTACATTGTATTTCATTTTACGCTACTGTCACGTCAAATTTACTTATTTAGATTACTTTAATACAAACATACCTTTGCTACGGATTCAAAATTAAGTAAAACTCAAAATATTTTTATTCTAAGTTGGCCTTTACAAAGCACTATTTTAAAATAAAAGCTGTAACCAAACTATCCTAACACAAGCCTAGTTCACCCTATCACCCAAACATCCTTGGTTCTAGTCATAAAGTGGTCATATATACATAAATAAATAGGTGTGGGAAGTCTATACCATAAGTCTCAAGGTAACAGGCGGAAAGTGGAAAGGAAATGGATATAGAGGTTGGATTTTCTCACAGCCAATCTCGCAGACTCACGAGCCTGGGAATAGGCTTTAGCCTAAACACTCTCGTCGTCATCTAAATTTTGAGGTGTCTTGGCGACTGTGAGAGAAATAACATTAGACGATGAGTCGGGGTTCGCCTCGACCAACAGCAGTATCAAATGAAACAGCGTCGATGTCCGAATCTAATGAGATTTTATTTAATTAATTTTAATACAACTATTTATTTATTTATACCTTTTCTATTTGCAAGTTAAATAAAAAACAACATAATTGTATTGGTGAGTATTTACAATTTTTTTATATATCTTTCGAATCGATAGATTATTCTTTGTTTTACGTGTTTAAGGGTTACAAGCGAGCACACAGTTTACCGTATGGTAAGTGGGTTCTGTGACCCATAGGCACCTGCGTCTATTCTCAAAATAATTTAAATGCAGATGCGTTGTCACCCCTAAGGACCAAAATGAATTGCTTCGTCCTCGTGCTCTATTATAAATATCCGCATTTAAATTCATTTTTCATTCATGTATATGCGCTACACATACTGCAATTGTTTTTGTAATTTGCTTGCTTTACTCAACCAGATCTCGCTGATCTTGTCCTAACAAAGAAAGTCATAACGACCCTTAAGTTTTATAGCTTGTGTTCGTAATTTATTATATGATTAATAGATTATTGATTATATCCTCACGATTAGCGATTTTTCGAAGGCAGCAGGCGCGCAAATTTCCCATCACCCACATAAGTGACCGACTTTGAATAAAGTAAAAAATAACGAATGTTGCACAAAATGCAAGGCTGCACAGTTGGTCATGCAGTAATTTATCTAGGTTCTCGACTATTTTCCGCTGGACAATCTTATCTAGTATTCAGCCGCGGAAGGTCTCTGGACGGTATTCGGATAGAAGAACTTGATTGCTCAAAGTTGACAGCGAAAGTCACATGTAACGGTGATGCATTAGATGAAATGGTTAGATTACGAAATAATTCATAAAACAACTATGATTTCTGCAAGTTCAATCTACTGTAAACCGCGTAAAAGAACTTCGTTCCAAAAAAAGAACACACTTTTGTAGTTAGCTGCTCTAAAAACTAGAAAATAAATAATAGTCAAAAAAAAAAAACTAAACAGAAACACGCTTTTGTAGATAAAAGTAGAAAATAATTTTTAATAAGTTTAAAATAAAAAAATAGTGATTAACACGAAGAGATTTAAATATATTTAAATTATTACTACTTAAGTGTCTTTGGATTAACATAAAAAATCAATTTATTGTAAAAAAGCGTGGGGTGCTTTTTCAGATATTTTTATGATCATGCTAATTTCACAAATATCCACAAAAATATTTACAACAAATGACATCAAGCATCGCGATGTCAAAAACAACATACTTTGATATCCCGATGTCATAGTCAGCCCGGCTACCTTCAGGTTTTGAATTTTTTTTTGTATATTCAACAAATCAATAATAATAAAAAACTGCGTTTCCCAACCGGCCAGCCAAGCGTGGTGACTATGGCAGATATGACTATTTATAATTAAATCTATGGTGTTAAACTAAGCCTTACGTTAAGCAATGGACTTTTGGTGGGCTGTGATGACTGAAAAAATTTCATATTTTAGTAATTACGCACGTTTTTAAATTACACATAAAATTATATAATTGTCACTCACCATCACAGTCGGAAAATACATAATCAAAAGAATCGATGATCTTTTTAAATTCAGTAGAATTTAAAGACTTCAGATATATAGGCTCCATATTAATAGCTTTTTCACTGCTAACGAACTAATAGTAAAGCAATCGCTATAAGAGAGATGCGTGTGACCGTAACCTAGGAGAATATTACGCTGTACTGGAGCTTTAGCGTGCGTCAATTATAAACGCAATGCCTATTTTCTGTATCAGCATTTTAGTGTAAACGACCTAAATGAATCCATGGACAGAATGAATTTAGATCTTGCTGCAGTTCATCATTGGGCAAGCTGTCATGGACTAATATTAAATCCTGCCAAAACACAGGTTATAATCATAGGCAGTAGAAAAATTACATGTCGACTAGACTATCAACATCTACCTAAGGTCCTTCTAAACGGTTTAGATTTAGAATATGCTAAGTAGGTTAAAAACCTCGGCTTAATTTTGGCTGACGATCTAAGTTGGGTGTCACAAGTTAATGAGGTCCGGAAACGTATTTTTAGCACAATGCATTCATTAAAACTCTGGCAAAAATTTATCCCTCAGGCAGCCAAGGTTACGCTAGTCAACTCTCTGTTGCTTTCTATATTAGATTATGCTGATATTACTTATCCTGATATAACTGAGGAGCTGCTTAGGAAACTCGACCGTCTGCTCAATCTGTACATACGCTATATTTTTGGCCTGCGCAAGTTTGATCATATATCACAATTTCGCTCAAGACTTAAGTGGCTCGACATCCGTTTTCGCCGGAAAACACACTGTCTAACCACTTTGTATGGTATTCTTCACAATCCTTGTTCCCCAGCTTATCTGAAAGAGCATTTTTCATACTTGAGCTTATCCCGTTCAATGACCAACAAAACTCTAACTATCCCGATGCATAAATCTACATACTACTCGGATTCCTTTACGGTATCATCAATTACACTTTGGAATAACCTTCCAAGAGATTTAAAAGATGCTCCCTCAATAAATACATTTAAACGTAAGGTTGAAGCACATTATTTAAAATTACTTGATTAATGTTTTCGGTTTATATAATATTATAATTTCCTATACTAGATTGTATGTATTTTATTGGTATATTATGTATTTTTATTTATATGTATATATACATTTGTATACATGTATGTATATGTGTATATAGTTTTTTCTGTTGCGGCTCTATCCATAGCTCTCACCACACTACCAAAGGTTAGCTAGCAGAGAATGCCTTTTCGGCATTAAGTTCGCCTATGTACCAAATGTTTGTTTGTTTGAGTGCAATAAAGAATTTTCTATCTATCTATCTATCTATTTTCAGTCGACTTTTACAGAAGTAAGAGCTCGCGGTCTATAACCTTAAATAAGGGAGATTGATGATAATACTAATACTGATGTGATGTAATGTGATCGTGATTAACGTCAGATCTCCAGTACAGTGTTCTGCACACGAATCGGAATATTAATGAGTTATTTAACCGCCGTTGCAACACACCACAGAGCAAGGGTCCGCACACCCAGTACTGACTCCGGTTCTGACATCTTGACTCGTATCGGTCGATGTTCTGGGTGGTGAGAACCGCTCAGGCACGAGGGTATACAGTGTGTCCGTAGTCCTGTAAGTATTTGCATAACTATGTATTTGAGTATATATTTCTCCTAATCGATCGGTGACCCTATACATTAGGAATTTTTCCTAAAAGAGTTTGTGTAGTGTCGATATGGAAGTGGCCTGTGTCGTATTGATTGTCAAAACTTAGTGTAACTGGGGGAGAACGCGATGCTAAATGTGAAGGAAAACATTGTGAGGAAACCTGCATGTCTGAGACAAAAAATCTTTCTAGAGCAGTGAAGTCCGCCTACACGTACTGGGGCAATGCACCGTGTAGTAACGGTATAAGAATATCCACTACCCCATATCATCCCGTGGGTGTCGTAAGAGGCAACAGAGGGAAACAAATCAGGAGATGGGCTGCGGTTACCAACCCGTCTGCCAAGCGTCGCAACTATGGCAAATATTCCCCCTATTAGGCAATCGTTGTGGGAGGCATAATTTAATAAGATCTGACAATAACGAATCTAATAACAACATTGACGACACGCTATGTAAAACATCACAATTATTTAAGATATTCCATGCCATTATAATATTTTATCTCACGATTACTGGTTGGTCTAACCTGTACAGGAGTAGATTCTTTTTTTTATAGGACAGGGGTGACAAACGAGTACACAGTCCACCTGATGGTAAGTGGTTGCTGTGGCTCCTAGACATCTAAATCTATTCTCGATTACGAATCAAAGTGCAGATGCGTTTTCACCCGTGAGGACTAAGATGGAATGCCTGGTTTAAAGTAAAAAGGGTATCCGGTTCTCTACACTCACCATACGAAACACAGCAGCATTGAGTTGCTATTTAACGCTGGTATTCTTTGAGAGCGTGGTCCTTCCCGGGTCGAGCCGACTCATTCGTGCTACAACTATACCAGTAATATAGCTGCAGCATGGCTCTACCACGTGCAAGGTGCTCTCGGTGCACATGAACTCGACTGCCTCGTTGGTGTCTATCTAATATCCATGTCATCTGTGTGATTATTTGGTAGAATAATGATTAAATCATTTAAAATTTTGTTGTTACGATATTATTATTTTCCTGTAGTTACACAAAGTCACTATTAAAAGTGGAAATAATCAGTTTAATACGCCAACGCGAAACCACACAAATGCCAAAATACAACCGCGAGGAGGCTATTAGAATATTATATATATTACGCATATTTTTATATCTCGAGATAGTAGTAAAAAGCGTCTTTGTAAACTTAAAAAAAAATACACTTGACATCACTATCACATAATGAAAGTTTCACTGAAAAAGAGCGCAGAGGTACGCCTACTTTCAACATCTTTCCCTTTCCGATACAGTCTTCCTGCCAGTCAGTCCTTCAGATAAATAATTTTCCTCGAATCGAGTCCGAGTCGAAGAGAGTATTTGGAAAAAGATCTCACAATTTCTACAATGTACAGGCTGTATGTACAGTATTGTGAAGAAAATGGTTAAGAAGCGGTGAAAGATTCTATGTACGTACAGGTAAGCACTATTATTTTTAATACCGAATTTAAAATAGCTTTTATTAAACCTAAAAAAGATCAATGTTTTAAATGCGAATCATTCGAAAATAATTCAATCAAGGCAAAACTTTATCTTCTAGATAGTTATGACATGCATATTTCTAAGAAAAATTATCCAGAGTTATGAAGGAAATGATGCTGATAACATCCATTCCATGATAGGAAGAGAAAGGAGAAGATTGCTCAAATGGCAATAGTGTTGAAATCTGCCAATAAACCATTAAACGATTTTAAATTAAACCAAATCTACCACACTGAGTGAAATAGATTACGAATAAAGCTATGACTGAATAAAAACTGTCACAAATAGTTAAAATTTTCTATTTCGATAAATGATCAAAACATTGTATGGTACATAAATAAATGATTTTTATTCGTGAATACAAGAAAAAAGAGACCACATATCAGAAAATATAAATCTAGGAATAGCTTACGATCATGAACCAGCAATCCATACTTACTAATATTATAAATGCGAAAGTGTGTTTGTTTATTTGCTTGTTTGTTTGTCCTTCTTTCACGTCGCAACAGAGCGTCGGCATGGCATGATTAATTGTATGGGGATAGTTCGGTGGCTGTAGAGTGACATAGGCTACTTTTTTCAGCGGAAAAACATATCATTCCCGTGGGAAAATCGAATATGTTGCAAAATTAAATTCAGCTAGGTGGCGCCACCGTGATTCTACAAGACGGACGACGGTACGATGAACGAACACAGAAGGTCAGAATATCTGGATTATTATGTCTTTTTACCAAAATTAAGATAAAAAATGTATGGATCTGTATTTTTCCACGCAGGACCGGGAAGAGAGCAATAAAAAACATAAAATTCACCAGCTGATTTTCTTCAAACGTTTTGGTGCATCGTTATTCACAGAATAGGCGATAACCTCGCAGACGATATTAAGTAATCCGTTGATGCTCTGCCTACCCCGCAAAGGTTACAGGCGTGATTATAAGTATGGATCAGAAATACTATCACCACCTGTCACGCTTTCACCCTTAACTATTACTTAACAATGGTAGAAACAGTTCTTAGTAAGCCTTATTAATAAGCCTTAGTAATATTTATTGAACGGAAATGAATACAGTTCTTCTATGTGTTTATAAATGAATCGGTATTACAATAAAAAAAATTGTGCAAAATTATAAGAAAAAAATATTTTTTGAGAGTTCTTATTAACTAACGTATACATAGCCGTGTAGTGGCGGGTTAGAATACCCACTACCCCATATCTTCCCGTGGGTGTCGTAAGAGGCGACAGAGGGAAACTGAGGCAGAAGATGGGCAGCAGCATCTTTCTGATAACAGCAAATAACAATAAAAACTGCGGTTGCCAACCCGCTCGCCAAACGTGGCAACTACGGCAATATCCCCAATGAAGAAAGTTACGAAGAGACGGCCCCAGTCCCGGCGGCCCCGCTATTCCTGGCTACGGTGGCGACCATGGTAACGGCGGGGCAGGGGTGCTAAGAATCTCCGGTGGAGGTTCGGTTGCCACCCACGACGACTCGACCTGGCAACTTATAACGCACGCACTCTGAGGACTGACGAGAAGATCCTGAGCTGAAGAAGAGATAGACAAGTTGCGCTGGAATATTATAGGATTATCCGAGGTCCGAAGAGGGGAGGACACGGTAATCCTCGAATCCGGCAACTTGTTCTATCACCGGGAGGGCGACCATCTGTCCCAAGGAGGTGTCGGATTTATCGTCCACAAGTCTCTCGTTAACAACGTTAAAATTGGGAGTGTGTCGAGGGTTGCGTACTTATACTCAGAATCACCAAACGGTATTCGCTGAAGGTCATACAGGTTTACGCACCAACTTCGGCACACCCTGATGAGGAGGGAGAAAAATATGAGGATATCTCTAGAGCCATGCATTCTCTAAAACCCACTATACGGTGTTAATGGGAGACTTCAACGCAAAGCTAGGCACAAGAGAGAACGGTGAGCTGAAAGTAAATTCGGATTAGGCAACGGAACCCATACAGCAGCTGGCCGACTTCATGGAGAAAGAGGACTCTTTATGATGAACTCTTTCTTCCAGAAGCGGCCCCACAGGAAGTGGACCTGGTCCAGCCCCGACGGTTCGACAAAAATTGACTTCATTATGACGACTAGACGCCAACTGTTCAGTGATGTATCAGTGATCGCGAGGGTGAAAACTGGTAGCGATCATCGAATGGTTAAGGTGGAGAGGTGTCGTCTAATGAAGTCAACGCTCCGTCCCCCTCGTGCTCTAATCCAAAGTCCCGAAACCTTTCAGCTCGAGTTACAAAACCGTTTTCAGTGCCTAGAAGATTGCAATGCAGTGGACGATATGAATGACAAGCTCGTAGAAACTGTCCATGCGGTCGGAGCTAAGTTTTGTAAGATCTGCCGCAGAAGAACACAAAAACTCTCCGATCACACTCCTAATCTCATGGTTGTTAGACGGGAAATGAAGCTGCAATCTTCAGTAGATTTGATAGCATACAGGCAACTGAACAGACAGATCTCTAAATGCATGCGGCGGGACTTGCAACTTCAATACAGCTCGTATTGAAGAAGCGATCGAGCGGAACCAGGGCTCCAAAGTCTTTGCCAGAGATCTGTCTGCCAGAAAGAGCCAACTGTCGAAGCTGAAGACCGAGGTGTGGCGCGTCCTTTCCGGGACACCTGAGATTTTGAGTGAGATTGAGAGGTTCTATGGGCAGCTGTACACATCATCGTTGGAGCCACACGCAAGTGTGAGTAACGATCCAAGAGCGAGTCTTATCCGACACTATTCCGATGATATCCCGGACGTCAGTCTGAGCGAGATTAGAACGGCTCTCTAGCACCTTAAAAACGGCAAGGCCCCAGGCGAGGATGGAATTACGGCGGAGCTTCTGAAAGTGGGTGGAAACCGGTACTTGAAGTCCTTCAGAAGCTCTTTAATTCCGTCCTACATGGTGGCACTACACCGGAGGCGTGGAGCAGAAGTGCGGTGGTCTTGTTCTTCAAGAAAGGCGACAACGCTCTCTTGAAGAACTACAGACCGATTTCCCTTCTGAGCCGCGTCTACGTGCTGTTTTCGAGAGTCATTACGAATCGTCTCGCACGCAGACTCGACGACTTCCAGCCTCGAACAAGCCGGTTTCCGAAAAGGTTTAGCACCATAGACCACATACATACCCTTCGGCAAATTGTACAGAAGTCCGAGGAGTACAATTTGCCACTATGTCTGGCGTATGTGGACTATGAGAAAGCCTTTGATTCCGTCGAAATTTGGCGGTGCTGCAGTCCCTTCAGCGGTGCCAAGTTGACTGTCGGTATATCGAAGTGTTGAAGTGCTTGTACAGTAGGGCTACGATGGCTATCCGAGTACAGAACCAGAATACAAAACCTATCCAACTGCAGAGAGTGTAAGACAGGGTGACGTTATATCCCCGAAAATCTTCACCGCTGCATTGGAATACGTTTTCAAGCTTCTGGACTGGAAAGGATACGGCATTAACATCAATGGCGAGTACATCACTCACCTTCGATTTGCCGACGATATAGTCCTATGGCAGAATCGCTGGAGGACCTAAGCACTATGCTCAATGACCTCAATAGTGCCTCCCAACGGATAGGTCTTAAGATGAACATGGACAAAACAAAGATCATGTTTAATGTCCATGTCACACCTATGCCGGTAGTTGTTGGGAGCACTAAGCTCGAAGTTGTTGACGAATATGTTTACCTGGGACAAATAGTCCGACTAGGTAAGTCCAACTTCGACCGAGAGGTCAATCGACGGATTCAACTCGGCTGGGCAGCGTTCGGGAAATTACGGCACATCTTCTCGTCAGGTATACCTCAAAACTTGAAAACGAGGCTGTACAACCAGTGCGTGTTGCCAGTGATGACCTACGGAACTGAGACGTGGTCCTTCACTACTGGCCGGATGAGGAAGCTCAAGGTCGCTCAGCGAGATATGGAGAGGGCTATGCTCGAGTCTCACTGCGTGATAAACTTAGAAATGAGGATATCCGCAGTAGAACCAGAGTGACCGACATAGCCCAACAGATTAGTAAGCTGAAGTGGCAATGGGCCGGCCATATAGCTCGAAGAACCGACAACCGATGGGGAAAAAAGGTTCTCGAGTGGCGGCCTCGTACCGGCGGACGAAGTGTAGGGCGTACCCCCACTAGATGGAGTGACGACCTGGTAAGACATGCAGGAAGTCGATGGATGCGGGTGGCTCAGGACCGTGCTTTGTGGCATTCCTTGGGGGAGGCCTATGTTCAGCAGTGGACTTGTGAAGGGCTGTAATGATGATGATGATGATGATGACATAGTTTAAATTGATTCCGCTAGATGTCGTTACTAGGTTTTTAAAACGCGGTAACGAAATGTTTCCTGACATGTACTTAACTCCCACCGTCGAGCCGCGCGTCAACTTATAGTGCATACGGTACCTATACGCTTAAATTGTTTCTATTTCGTAGCTTATTCGACTACCTGCTTTCGATTTCGGTTGTTTGTTATTTGTTTTGTGATTTGGTTAAGGTTGAATCCATACTAATATTATAAATGGATTTATATTGGCTTTCATTTTCGGATTTGTGTATTTTCTTGGATCGGTTTTGTTGATTTGGTTGGTATTCCTTTATACGTATTTAGACTCGGGCTTTGATTTTGGATTTTGTTTATTTAGAATCGTGAATTGGTTTTCGTTGTTTTAAGTTGTTTAACAATATTTCAAAGGAATATTAATAGTATAGATAGTGTATACGGTACCTATATACTTACTTCTTTTTCGTTTGTTATATTTATATTGACTACTGCTTTCGATTTCGGTTTTCTGCGATTTGTTTTGTGATTTGGTTTAAGTTGATTCGATTTTTTTTTGGCTATAGTTTTCGGATTCGTGTTGTGTCTTGAATTGGTTTTGTTGTTTTGATTTTAAAAAATATTTAAAAGGAATATTTATTCCTTTCAGATATTTTGGATTTGCTTTTAAAAAATATTTAAAAGGAAATTTTCTTCCTTTTAGGTATTTTAACGTTTTTTTATAAATAGGTTTTTTCTTACTTCATAATGCCTCGCAAACGTAAGTCCAGCCTTTCAAGAGTATCTTCTCAAAGACAAGCGAAAAGATTAGCTCGATCGCTAGAATCTTTAGAAGATGCTGAACTGAGAAGGCAAGAACAAGCAGAGCGTCAGGCTGCTTTTAGAGCATCTGAGACACCTTCTCAACGTCAGCAAAGGCGTCTTGAACAGACAGAGCGTCAGGCTGCTTTAAGAGCTTCCGAAACACCTTCTCAAAGTCAGGAAAGGCGTCTTGAACAGGCAGAGCGTCAAGCTACTTTAAGAGCTTCTGAAACACCTTCTCAAAGTCAGCAAAGGCGTCTTGAACAGGCGGAGCGTCAAGCTACTTTAAGAGCTACTGAAACACCTGCTCAAAGTCAGCAAAGGCTATTCGAACAAGCGGAACGTCAGGCCGCCTTAAGAGCCGCGGAAACACCTGATGAAACTCAACACAGACTCATTAAGCAAGCTGAACGTCAATCTACTATAAGGGCATCTGAAACACCAGAACAGACACAGGCGCGAAGAGATGCAAATGCACAGCTCCAAGCTGAACAATTGGTCGGTTTTTAATGACGCAGCATTCAATTATGATCCGTTGATTGATTATAAAAATCACAGGTTAGTTGTTATCGGACTGATGGACAAGGCGTGTCGATTTTGCAGCGCTTTAAAATGGAAAGATTAGACCGCAAGCATGTGCTGTTCCAATGGCAAAGTGTCTCTTCCGTTACTTGGGGAACCAGAAGAACCTTTGAAAACTCTCTTTTTATATGATGCTAATGAGTCACGGCGCTTTTTAAACAGGATCCGGAAATATAACTCATGCTTTCAAATGACGTCCTTCGGAGTTGACCGGGGAAATAATAATGCCGGGGATTTTCGCCTACATTTACGGTGCAAGGGTAAATTTATCATAGAATAGGTTCACTTTTTGCAGCTGAAAACGAACAGCATAAATTTTTACAAGTATATTTTATGGGTGACGAAGAAATTGAGGTAGACCGTCGCTGCCAATTTATCCAGGGAGTTGAGAGAGACACAGTGTTCAAAATTCAAAGATTATACAAAGATACACACAAGTTTTATGACGCTCTGCAATACCCATTGATTTATTGCAAAGGACAAGACGGTTATCATTTTCAAATTCCACTCATTGACCCGGTCACAAAGGAGCCTACTCCGAACAAAAAAGTATCATGCATGGATTTTTATGCGTATCATATGATGTTGCGAGAAAATTATTTTAATCTCTTAGCCCGGTGTAGACAATTATTTCATCAATTTTTGGTAGACATGTATGTGAAGGTAGAAAGTGAACGTCTCCGTTATATATCTTTACATCAAAAAAAGCTGCGCGTTGAGAATTATATACATTTACAAGATGCAGTTTCTAGCGACGCCAATGTAAACCCCAGAGATTTAGGTAAAATGATAATTCTGCCCTCATCATTCGTTAACAGTCCCCGCTACCTACATGAGTGAGTACACACAAGACGCATTCGCCTATGTACGAACTTACAGAAGACCTGATCTTTTTGTTACTTTTACTTGCAATCCCACATGGAAAGAAATAACCGAGGAGCTAATGCCGGGCCAAAAAAGTACTGACAGACACGATTTAGTTGCTAGAGTATTTAGATTAAAAGTACAAAAATTAATGTATGTAATTAACAAAGGGAAAATTTTCGGAGAGGTGCAGTGCTTCATGTATTCAATTGAATGGCAAAAAAGAGGATTACTGCATGCCCACATTCTAATATGGCTTAAAAAGAAGTTGCGGCCCAGCCAAATAGACGACATAATAAGCGCCGAGATTCCGGATCCTGTGCAAGATAAAGAATTGTATGATACCATCGTCCGAAATATGATTCACGGTCCATGTGGAGCACGAAATTAAATATCCCCATGTATGAAAGAAGGAAAATGTACAAAGAAATTCCCTAAACAGCTATTAAAAGAAACAGTGCATAATGACAATGGCTACCCTTTATACAGACGCAGAGCTCCCGAAGATGGTGGCAGGAAAGTTACAATCAACTCTCGCTCTGGAGCGTTCGAAACCTTAGATAACAGCTGGATTGTCCCGTATTCGCCCATTCCATGTAAAATGTTTAATGCCCACATTAATGTAGAAGCATGTAGCTCTGTCCGCGCAATCAAGTATATCTCATCATCATTCATCATTACAGCCCTTCACAAGTCCACTGCTGAACATAGGCCTCCCCCAAGGAATGCCACAAAGCACGGTCCTGAGCCACCCGCATCCATCGACTTCCTGCATGTCTTACCAGGTCGTCTCTCCATCTAGTGGGGGGACGCCCTACACTTCGTCCGCCGGTACGAGGCCGCCACTCGAGAACCTTTTTTCCCCATCGGTTGTCGGTTCTTCGAGCTATATGGCCGGCCCATTGCCACTTCAGCTTACTAATCTGTTGGGCTATGTCGGTCACTCTGGTTCTACTGCGGATATCCTCATTTCTAAGTTTATCACGCAGTGAGACTCCGAGCATAGCCTCTCCATAGCTCGCTGAGCGACCTTGAGCTTCCTCATCCGGCCAGCAGTGAAGGACCACGTCTCAGTTCCGTAGGTCATCACTGGCAACACGCACTGGTTGTACAGTCTCGTTTTCAAGTTTTGAGGTATACATGACGAGAAGATGCCGTAATTTCCCGAACGCTGCCCAGCCGAGTTGAATCCGTCGATTGACCTCTCGGTCGAAGTTAGACTTACCTAGTCGGACTATTTGTCCCAGGTAAACATATTCGTCAACAACTGAGCTTAGTGCTCCCAACAACTACCGGCATAGGTGTGACATGGACATTAAACATGATCTTTGTTTTGTCCATGTTCATCTTAAGACCCATCCGTTGGGAGGCACTACTGAGGTCATTGAGCATAGTGCTTAGGTCCTCCAGCGATTCTGCCATAAGGACTATATCATCGGCAAATCGAAGGTGAGTGATGTACTGCCATTGATGTCAATGCCGTATCCTTTCCAGTCCAGAAGCTTGAAAACGTCTTCCAATGCAGCGGTGAAGAGTTTCGGGATATAACGTCACCCTGTCTTACACTCTCTGCAGTTGGATAGGTTTCGTACTCTGGTTCTGTACTGGATAGCCATCGTAGCCCTACTGCAAGCACTTCAGCACTTCGATATACCGACAGTCAACTTGGCACCGCTGAAGGGACTGCAGCACCGCCCAAACTTCGATGGAATCAAAGGCTTTCATAGTCCACATACGCCAGACATAGTGGCAAATTGTACCTCGGACT
The DNA here is from genome assembly GCA_029286625.1 of Parnassius orleans. Taxonomy (NCBI): domain Eukaryota; kingdom Metazoa; phylum Arthropoda; class Insecta; order Lepidoptera; family Papilionidae; genus Parnassius; species Parnassius orleans. The sequence goes on from JAGSMP010000137.1 coordinate 4,036,297, forward strand.
TCTGTACAATTTGCCGAAGGGTATGTATGTGGTCTATGGTGCAAAGCCTTTTCGGAAACCGGCTTGTTCGAGGCTGGAAGTCGTCGAGTCTGCGTGCGAGACGATTCGTAACGACTCGAAAACAGCACGTAGACGCGGCTCAGAAGGAAATCGGTCTGTAGTTCTTCAAGAGAGCATTGTCGCCTTTCTTGAAGAACAAGACCACCGCACTTCTGCTCCTCGCCTCCGGTGTAGTGCCACCATGTAGGACTGAATTAAAGAGCTTCTGAAGGACTTCAAGTACCGGTTTTCCACCCGCTTTCAGAAGCTCCGCTGTAATTCTATCCTCGCCTGGGGCCTTGCCGTTTTTAAGGTGCTGGAGAGCCATTCTAATCTCGCTCAGACTGACGTCCGGGATATCATCGGAATAGTGTCGGATAAGACTCGCTCTTGATCGTTACCACACTTGCGTGTGGCTCCAACGATGATGTGTACAGCTGCCCATAGAACCTCTCAATCTCACTCAAAATCTCAGGTGTCCCGGAAACGACGCTGCCACACTCGGTCTTCAGCTTCGACAGTTGGCTCTTTCTGGCAGACAGATCTCTGGCAAACACTTTGGAGCCCTGGTTCCGCTCGATCGCTTCTTCAATACGAGCTGTATTGAAGTTGCGCAAGTCCCGCCGCATGCATTTTGAGATCTGTCTGTTCAGCTGCCTGTATGCTATCAAATCTACTGAAGATTGCAGCTTCATTTCCCGTCTAACAGCCATGAGATTAAGAGTGTGATCGGAGAGTTTTTGTGTTCTTCTGCGGCGGGTCTTACAAAACTTAGCTCCGACCGCATGGACAGTTGTTGTTCCACGAGCTTGTCATTCATATCGTCCACTGCATTGCAATCTTCTAGGCACTGAAAACGGTTTTGTAACTCGAGCTGAAAGGTTTCGGGACTTTGGATTAGAGCACGAGGGGATGGAGCGTTGACTTCATTAGACGACACCTCCAACTTAACGTTTAGGTTCAGTGCCTCTAACCATTCGGTGATCGCTACCAGTTTTCACCTCGCGATCACTGAGACATCACTGAACAGTTGGCGTCTAGTCGTCATAATGAAGTCAATCTCATTTTTGTCGAACTGTCGGGGCTCGACCAGGTCCACTTCCTGTGGGGCCGCTTCTGGAAGAAAGAGTTCATCATAAAGAGTCCTCTTTCTCCATGAAGTCGGCCAGCTGCTGGCCCCTTGGGTTCCGTTGCCCTAATCCGAATTTCCCTACTTTCAGCTCACCGTTCTCTCTTGTGCCTAGCTTTGCGTTGAAGTCTCCATTAACACCGTATAGTGGGTTTTAGAGGAATGCATGGCTCTAGAGATATCCTCATACATTTCTCTACCTCCTCATCGGGTGTGCCGAAGTTGGTGCGTAAACCTGTATGACCTTCAGCGAATACCGTTTGGTGATTCTGAGTATAAGGTACGCAACCTTCGTCGACACACTCCCAATCTTTACAACGTTGTTAACGAGAGACTTGTGGACGATAAATCCGACACCTCCTTGGGACAGATGGTCGCCCTCCCGGTGATAGAACAAGTTGCCGGATTCGAGGATTTCCGTGTCCTCCCCTCTTCGGACCTCGGATAATCCTATAATATTCCAGCGCAACTTGTCTATCTCTTCTTCCAGCTCCAGGATCTTCTCGTCAGTCCTCAGAGTGCGTGCGTTATAAGTTGCCAGGTCGAGTCGTCGTAGGTGGCAACCGAACCTCCACCGGAGATTTAGCACCCCTGCCCCGCCGTTACCATGGTCGCCACCGTAGCCAGGAATAGCGGGGCCGCCGGGGACTGGGGGCCGTCTCTTCGTAACTTTCTTCATTGGGGGGGATATTGCCGTAGTTGCCACGCTTGGCAAGCGAGTTGGCAACCGCAGTTTTTTTATTGTTATTTGCTGTTATCAGAAAGATGCTGCTGCCCATCTTCTGCCTCAGTTTCCCTCTGTCGCCTCTTACGACACCCACGGGAAGATATGGGGTAGTGGGTATTCTAACCCGCCACTACACGGAGAATCAAGTATATCTGTAAGTACATAAATAAAGGAAGCGACCAAGCAATATTTAATCTCAGGAGTGAAGGTGAGGCAAATCCCGTTAATGAAGTACAGACCTTTCAAGCAGGGCGTTATGTCAGCAGTAACGAGGCAGCGTGGCGTCTCCTTGGCTTCCCTTTACACGAAAGGCACCCAACAGTTACTCACCTTGCTGTGCACTTAGAAAATGGAGAGCGTGTATATTTCACCGAAAGAAATTTCCAAGAAAGAATTGCATCACCGCCAAAAGCTACACTAACAGCCTTCTTTCAACTTTGTCAAACCGACCCCTTTGCAAAAACGTTGTTATATTCTGAAGTCCCCCGCTATTATACTTGGAACACATCTAGGAAGGAGTGAAAACGCCGTATTCAAGGTGCGCCTGTTGCAAATTGGCCCGGTGTAAAGTCATCAGATGCCCTTGGTCGTGTATACCGTCCATGTAACTAATTTTGAATGTTTCTGTTTACGATTGCTGCTGCACCATGTTCGGGGTCCTACAGGATATAAAGACCTTAAAACTGTCAACGGTCGGGAATGCGCAACTTATAGAGAAGCATGTGAAGCTCTGCATCTTTTAGAAAACGATAATCACTGGGATGAAACCATGGAGGAAGCTGTGCAGTGCCAGTCACAAGCCAAAATTAGGGATCTTTATGCAACTCTCATATCATCTTACGGGCTATCTAATGCACATAAATTGTGGGACAAATATAAAGAGTACATGGCGGAAGATATTTTGTGAAGGTTACAGCAGACACACGAACATGACATACAATGAACACATTTATAATGAAGCACTTGGAAAAATTGAAGATAAATTAATGGCAATGGTAGGCAAAAATTAAGCGACTTTGGAATGATAAGCCTCAGCGAACAACCGAAAATGAACTAAGTGATGAAATTATACGTGAAACAAACTACGATATACCAGCTTTGAGCAGCAAGTAGCGGAATTTGTACCCTGCTTGTTTCCCGAACAAAAACGAGTTTTTGACAAAGTATTAGGACAATTGAATCTGGAAATGGTGCACATTTCTTTTAGATGCCCCTGGAGGAACTGGAAGACATTTTGTTAAATTCATTATTAGCGCAAGTACGGAAAGATAAAACATTGCTGTGGCTGTAGCTTCCTCCGTTATAGCCGCCACGCTGCTAAGCGGGGCCGCACTGCACATTCTGTTTTAAAACTCCTCTAAATCTAGCCCAGGAAGAATCGCCGATCTGCAACTTTAGCAAAATAGTGCACGAGGTATAATTCTACGACAATGAAAACTTTTAGTGTGGGACGAAAGTACAATGTCGCATAAAAAAGCTGTAGAAGCACTAAATCGAACGCTCCAGGATTTGCGCAGCAATACCGATGTAATGGGAGGAATGGTGGTTTTACTGGCTGGTGACTTTCGCCAAACTTTACCTGTCATTCAAAAGGGCACACCTGCAGCTGAAATTAAAGCATGCCTCAAGTCGTCTATTTTATGGAACAAGGTGACAAAATTCAGTTTAACTATGAATATGAGAGTGCATTTTCAATGCTGGAAACTATGCTGACACACTATTAAAAATTGGCGATGGGCGGTTGGAAACGGATGCTGAGGGCTGCGTTAAATTGACGAGAGATTTTTGTAATTTAGTACAGAGTCATTCCGAATTAATTGCGAGCGTTTATTCAGATTTAACGAATAACATGCATGAAGACAAATGGTTATGTGAAAGGGCGATTCTTGCACCAAAAAATGAGAGCGTTAACAAAATAAATTCAGATATATTAAGCGAAGTAGCAGGAGAAATAACAGAGTATTTGTCAGTAGACACAGTTATGGACACAGAACAGAGCACTTCATATCCCGTAGAGTTTCTAAATTTCTAGAGTTGTCAGGTGTCCCTCACATAAGCTTCAATTAAAATTAGGCGTCCCAGTCATGCTAATGCGAAATTTAGATGCTCCTCGGTTATGTAACGGGACAAGGCTGCGTGTGACACATCTTGGACGGAACATAATCGGTGCTACAATTTTGACAGGCGTAGGAAAAGGTGAAAATGTTATTATACCACGGATCCCTATAATTCCACAGATCTTCCTTTTCAATTCAAAAGGTTGCAGTTCCTATTAAGCTCAGTTTTGCAATGATAATTAATAAAGCGCAAGGGCAAACGTTACAGGTAGCGGGGTCAACTTAGAAAACCGTGCTTCTCATGATCAGCTGTATGTAGCATGTTCGCGTGTGTCAAATGCCCAGAATCTCCACATTCTTTCCCCGAATGGAAAAACATATAACATTGTGTACAGTAGCGTCTTAAAATAGTGTTCAGTTAGTTTTTTTTCCAAAATTATCACAATCAATCAATCAGGATTCCCACAGATCTTCCCTTTCAATTCAAAATTTCCTATTTAGCTCAGTTTCTTTTCAATTTCAAATGCTGCACCTCAGACGAACCTATTAAGCTCAGTTTCCTTTCAACTCAAAAGGCTGCATCTCTGACGGATCTTTTATTTGGCTCAGTTTCCTTTCAATTCAGAAATCTGCATCTCTGACGAATCAATTTAGCTCAGTTTCTTTTCAAAAGTCTGCATCCCTGACGGGTAATTATGCTCAGTTTCCTTTAATTAAAAAAATATCCCATTTCCATTTGGAATAAACAGGCTAATTTCATGCTTTCCTATAGGCTGCGTTTCAAAACATTTAAATAGGCTGACGAATCAATTTTGCTCAGTTTCCTTTTAATGGCTGCATCTCTGACAAATCTATAAAACTCAGTTTTCTTTCAATTCAAAAAGCAATGGATAGTTCATTTCCCAGTGACCATGCGGGCAAAGCCGCGGGTAACAGCTTGTATCAAATCATAAAAAAAGAGATTTGCTATCATTATGCATTACTTTTTACCAATTCTTTAGATGCTTTTATTAGATACCGCAATGTCATCACAGCTTTTACGAAAGTCTTAAAACTTAAATTATGAAAATTATAGTATAGGCATAATTTTTAATATTAAACCATTTCAGATATAACATTAAAATTATTAAAAAAGAATCAATAAAACTGAATTCATTATGAGATTATCTTGCTCCTAAAAACCTTAAAACTATCTTGAGAAATATAATAGTCATATTGAAATATAAAAGCCTACCAAACGGATTAAAATCAACTATCGTTTGAATAGATCAACCACATTTCAAACACCAACAAGTCAATTAGTGATAGTAAAAACTTAAAATGTCATGGGATACTCATTCCAATTTACCTGTCCGGTAGTTGTGGTATAGTATACGGGTATGCGATCCCGGCTTCCCTAGCTATTACTGTTCTATCCCTTGCCCTCCTGGGCGGTAATATCCTACATTTACTATTTCCCACTCTAACTTACCAATCTTCCTTGTCACACCACCTATCCTTCCCTTTCCCTATTCCTACCCTCTCCGCCAATCCAACATCTGCCGCGCGGATGGATGCATGGCTAGGGGCAAGCCTAGTCGTTAACGTGCCACACTGCCCTGGGACCGGGCGACCCCAGAATTAGGCCACTTACTTACTCTGGCATGAGGGGCTCTGCTGGGGGGGACAAACCTTTCTCTCATTATTCGTGAGAACGCAATGGATAATCATAATCGTTTCTCGCGGGGGCGAAAAGCGATGGATGAACGATGCATAGATATTCTGTGCGTGTGCGTGAACGAAACCAAGAAGAAAGAATGTGACACCACGGTTCATGGCCCCTACACGGCATACTGGTCGTGAGTCCCCCAAGCCAGCCGAGGATGTCAGGGAGTTGGTGTGATTCTTTCATCTCAAATAGTGGAATGTGTGATAGAGCAGGAATGTGTAAGCCCAAGACTCCTCTGGATTAGGTTAAAAGTCGGACTCACTCACATGTTTATCCTTGGGGTCTATGCACCGACGGATCTGCGCGGAGGTGGGTCATGAAAAGCCCAACAAAAGAGAGAGGAATTTTGGGATAGCATGAGAGAGGTCTTGAATAAATGCGGAGAAAATGAAAGGATCGTGATGTTAGGGGACTTTAATGGGTGAGTTTGAGTAAAACGTGATGGGTATGAAGGAGTTCTGGGTACGTTTGGGGACGAGAGAGTGAATGACAATGAGAGAAGCCTGCTTGAAGTATGCTTGGAATGGAATCTGTGCGTGGCCAACACAATCTTTGACCACAAAAAGATCCATTTGTATACAAGAGATGAGGGTGAGTCTAGAAGTATGATTTATTTTGTAATTGTGGATGAAAGACTGAGGAAGAAAGTGCTAGACACTCGGGCATACCGCGGTGTAGGCCTCGACACAGACAACTTCCTGGTTATAGCCCGAATGCGTGGCCTCTTTAAACGGTAGCGACACCGAGGAGCCGAGGCTACGAATGTTTTGGACAGAGTAAAGGTGGAAAATCTACAAGAAAAAGAAAAGAAAGACGAGTATGTAGAGAAACTGAAAGAAAGTTTTAAAGGCAAAGAAGAGATAGGTGTGATTGAAATTTTGTGGGAGACATTTAAGAAAGGGGTCGTGATTGTTGCTATTGAGGTATGCGGGGAAGCTAAAAGAAGGAAAGGAAGAAAGAACTATAATATGTGGATGGATAAAGATGTACAAAGGCTTGTGCAAGAAAAGAAGAAAGCGTGGTTGGATTGGTTAGCAACAAAAGCTATCCAAAAAGTTCAAAAGGCAACGGATGACCAGATAAAGGAAGCAAGAACGAAGTATAAAATATTGAAATCAGCAGTGAAAGAAGTTGTGTCTAGAAAGAAAGAAGAACGAAAGGATGATTTCGATAGGAGGCTCACTGAAGATTTCCAGTCAAACATCAAGTTTTTCTGGAAATCCATCAAAACAGCCAGAGGAAAAACTTCTACCTCGGAGCTGAGTACAATCAGGAGTCAAGATGGGAACATTATAATATGAGAAGAATGTGTGTTAAAGAGATGGAAAGAATATTTTGAAAGTTTGTTTGAAAGAGAGGAAGTGCAGGTACAGCATCCGGCACCATCCATGGAAACGAATATAAATGTTGATGAAAGTAAGATAAGCATGGATGAAATAGTGAAAGCGTTGAAAAGTATGAGATTAGGTAAGGCTGCAGGGTATGACAGGATTAGCTTCGAGATGCTGAGGGCTGGACAGGGCATAGTAGCTGTCAGCTGAAAGAAGATGTAGTGACAAAACTTGAGAAAGGTATGCTGAGATGGTTTGGCCATGTCGAGAGAATGAATGAAGAACGATTGACGAAAAAAGTATATAAGGCGAGTGTGAATGAAAGTGTTGGAAGGGGTAGATCTAGGCGGACGTTTCTAGACCAAATCAAGGATGAATTGAAAAAAGGCCAGATCAAGAGTATCCTAAACTGAAGAGCATGTATGAAGGGAATAATGAAAGTGGACGAAGCGAAACAAGTATGTAAGGATCGTAGCAAGTGGAAAGAAGTGGTCCCTGCCTACCCCTACGGGAAAGAGGCATGATTATATATATGTTTGTATGTAAAAACTTAAAAATATGAATAACTCAAAACACACTTCGGTCAAGATATCTTACTATTGTACTAGTACAGCGAAACATCTGCTGCTACTGAAAATTTCTTGACTGAAGAACCCAATAATTGATTTTGGCCCGAACCAGACTGCAAACCCGAGACCTTATGATTATCAGTCATGCTTACGACAACTACACCAACGAGACAGTCGAGTTCATGTGCACCTAGAGCACCTTGCACGTGGTAGAGCCAAGCTGCAGCTATATTACTGGTATAGTTGTAGCACGAATGGGTCGGCTCGACCAGGGAAGGACCACGCTCTCAAAGAATACCAGCGTAAAATATCAACTCAATGCTGCTGTGTTTCGTATGGTGAGTGTAGAGAACCAGAGCCCCTTTTTACTTTAAAACAGGCATTCCATCTCAGTCCTCACGGGTGAAAACGCATCCGCACTTTGATCCGTAATCGAGAATATATTTAGATGTCTAGGGGCCACAGCAACCACTTACCATCAGGTGGACTGTGTACTCGTTTGTCACCCCTATCCTATAAAAAAATAATCTACTCCAGTACAGGTTAGACCAACCAGTAATCGTGAGATAAAATATTATAATGGCATGGAATAACTTAAATCATTGTGATGTTTTACATAGCGTGTCGTTACTACACGATTCATTTTTACGTCACATAAATATTAAATCAATGTCGTTCATGAACCCGTTCCCTGTTTTTGTGACAATGATAGAACTTTTATCAATATTACAACTACTCAATTATAACTTGTTCTATTTTTTATTATTCACACGTGAATTTTAAAAGTGAAAAATATGTTAAAAAAATCTAATGTACATTACTGAATATTCTAGAACTGAGAATTAAGAACAGAGTCACAGATGAAACAGCGATCATAAATATGCCTGTCAAAAACGTAAAGCAAAGTTAAGTCGGATTGCCCTCGCATTGGACTATGAGAGTGAAAATAGATAATGCACCTGTGCTTGTGCATACTTGGGCACTACAATCTTCTCCCGTGCAGATGGTTAGTCTCCAGTTAGTACTGGCCACTTTGAACAAAATTTGGTCTGGAGGACATTTTTATTATTAAAGTATAGTAAAAGTTAAGTTGTAGAATATATACGTCCCACAGCTGGGCACAAATTTCCTTTCATTACTGAGAGGGTAATTTAGCAATAAGTCCGCCGCATTGCCCCAGTATGTGTAGGCACTTCACTGCTCTAGAAAGATTTTTTTGTCTCAGACATGCAGGTTTCCCCACAATGTTTTCCTTCACATTTAGCATCGCGTTCTCCCCCAGTTACACTCAGTTTTGACAATTAAAACGACACAGGCCACTTCCATATCGACACTACACAAACTCTTTTAGGAAAAATTCCTAATGTATAGGGTCACCGATCGATTAGGAGGACTATATACTCAAATACCTAGTTATGCAAACACTAATAGGACTACGGACACACTGTATACCCTTGTGCCTGAGCGGTTCTCACCACCCAGAACATCGATCGATACGAGTCAAGATGTCAGAACCGGAGTCAGTACTGGGTGTGCGGACCCTTGCTCTGTGGTGTGTTGCAACGGCGGTTAAATAACTCATTAATATTCTGATTCGTGTGCAGAACACTGTACTGGAGATCTGACGTTAGTCACGATCACATTACATCACATCAGTATTAGTATCATCATCAATCTCCCTTATTTAAGGTTATAGACCGCGAGCTCTGAACTCTGTAAAAGTCGACTGAAAATAGGCATTGCGTTTATAATTTACGCACGCTAAAGCTCCAGCACAGTGTAATATTCTCCTAGGTTACGGTCACACGCATCTCTCTTATTGCGATTGCTTTACTATTAGTTTGTTAGCAGTGAAAAATCAATTAATATGGAGCCTATATATCTGAAGTCTTTAAATTCTACTGAATTTAAAAAGATCATCGATTCTTTTGATTATGTATTTTCTGACTGTGATGGTGAGTAAAAAGTATATAATTTTATGTGTAATTTAAAAGCGTTCGTAATTACTAAAATATGTAATTTTTTCAGTCATCACAGCCCACCAAAAGTCCATTGCTTAACGTAAGGCTTAGTTTAACACCATAGATTTAATTATAAATAGTCATATCTGCCATAGTTACCACGCTTGGCGGGCCGGTTGGGAAACGCAGTTTTTTATTATTATTGATTTGTTGAATATACGAAAAAAATAATATTCAAAACCTGAAGGTAGCCGGGCTGACACCGGGATATCAAACTCTGTTGTGTTTGACATCGCGATGCTTGATGTCATTTGTTGTAAATATTTTTGTGGATATTTGTGAAATTAGCATGATCATAAAAATATCTGAAAAAGCACCCCACGCTTTTTTACAATAAAAGAATTTTTATGTTAATCCAAAGACATTTAAGTAGTAGTAATTTAAATATATTTAAATCTCTTTGTGTTAATCACTATTTTCTTATTTTAAACTTATTAAAAATTATTTTCTACTTTTTAGTTCGGTTATCTACAAAAGCGTTTTTCTTTTTAGTTTTTTTTAACTATTATTTATTTTCTATTTTTTAGTGCAGCTAACTACAAAAGCGTGTTTTTTTTTTTTTTTTTTTAGAACGATTTTTTTTACACGGCTTACAGTAGATTGAACTGGCAGAAATCGTAGTTGTTTTATGAATTATTTCGTAATCTAACCATTTCATCTAATGCATCACCGTTACATGTGACTTTCGCTGTGAACTTCGAGCAATCAAGTTCTTCTTTCCGAATACTGTCCAGAGATCTCCCGCGGCGGAGCGCTACATAAGCTTGTCCAGCGGCAAATAGTCGAGAACCCAGATAAATTACTGCATGACCAATTGCATTTTGTGGACAGTTGATGCCCAATTCAGGATCAATGGCAACATTCGTTATTTTTATTTTATTAAAAGTCGGTAACTTATGTGGGAGATGGGAAATTTTCGCATCTGCTGCCTTCCTTGGATGTAGTAGCCGTTTCTCAGGCTCCCTCTCCGGAATGTTTTATTCTATATGTGCATTTGGCACAAAGACACTACCGGGTGTCAGGGATGGAAAATCGCTAATCCTGGCAAGGATAATGAGACAAACTATTTAAATTATTACAGTGTCATCGGTCCTTGATAAGTGTGCAAAGTATCAAATCAATCCGACATTTTAAAGGGGATGAAAATCACATTCAAAAATTCCGTTACATAAATACATAGATACATACCAAGCTAATAAAAGCGTGAAAAAAAAGTAATTGTAATCGGACGTTATTTTGCGAAAATCCATTTAAGCAAACAACAATATAAATATTCGCTTGATCATGTGTCATAAATAATACTTCTAAGTGAAGTTCGATCAGTATTATATGGATCACTTTATTCGAACATGTATATAAAGTTCCCACCCTCCCATCTCGAGAGGGTTTTACCGAATCAAGAATATATTTACCGACATAATATACCTAATCTCTGAAAAATGAAGCAACATGACGGGAACAAAGTAAGGTTTAGCAAAGTAAGATCTCTATACGTGGTAGAGCCACGCTGCAGCTATATAATGGTTTGTATTTAGCATGAATGGGTCGACTCGACCGGGGAAGGACCACGCTCTCACAGAATACCAGCATAAAATAGCAGCTTTACGCTGCTTTGTTTCGTTTGGTGAGTGTAGAGAACCAGATAACCTTTTCACTGGAAACGAGGTATTCCATCCATCTCAGTCCTCAGTGGTAACAACACATCTGCATTTTGATTCTTTATTGAGGATAGATGTAGATGTCTATGGGTCACAGCAACCACTTACCATCACGTGGACTGTGTGCTCGTTTGTCACCCTATCCTATAAAAAAACACCATTTAATCTAATGCTCTGTGTAGATCGAGTTTTGTGATTTATTCGTGTGACGGCTCATACAAAACCAAGTTATAGGATTTGGATTTGGAGTTTGTTATTTTTAATATTTTGTGTATATTTAAAATATAATATCAGTAAATATATAATCTAAAATATAATATATTCATAACCTTCTCAGAAATAAAAAAACCCGTGCCAACCAAGGTGACGTATAAAGACTGTAACTTTACTATTATAATGTATTACTTATTTTTGGTTCCTCTCAATCGTTTTTATCAAAAAAATATAGAATGTACAGACAACAGCAAATTACATTTTCATTAATTGTATAGATTATGTATATTTTATATTTCCGTATATTATACTCTTAACAGTCCTCCTGTAGTGATGGTCTAAGAATATCCACTACCTCATATCGTCCCGTGTGTGTCGTAAGAGGTGACAAAGGAAAACTAATCAGGAGATGGGCAGCAGCGTCTTCACTCACGTGGAACACTCGGTTGGAACGAAGTTCCTTTCGTAGTATATTATTATTGATAAACGTATTATATTATTGATTAATAAATACTAATAAATGAATTACTAGCGTCTATTAAAATGAAGCGTCATTTAAAATAATATTTCTTTCATGGCAAGATAAAAGTGCGAGGGAGATGGATATTATTCCATCTCGCTCGCACTATAGAAAGGGTCGTGACGGAAAATTTTCACACTTTTTCTCGCCTAGCCCCCATCCGCCAAATTCGTACCGTGTGATAAGGAACTTCGTTCCAAAAATCTGCGGTTGCCAACCCGCCTGCCAAGCGTGACTAAGGCAAATTCCTTATGAGGCAATCTATGTGAGAGGCGTATGTTCAGTTGTAGACTTTGATAGGCCGCTACAGTATACTACTAAATCTGCATTTGAAAGTCCATTATATATACGTAATACCGCTGGGAACAGGTTTTTTCTCATGCCTGAGAAGTTTCCAAGAAGGACTTTACTGCGTTGCCCCATTGTGTGTTGTTGGATTCCACACGCCCTTGAAATGTTTTTGACTATTAACATTAAAAAATATTAATTTTTAGGTGTAATTTGGTCTGATGTACCTTACCCAGGTGTTGGCGAATTTTTCCATAGAATAAAACAGTTGGGAAAGACTGTGCAATTTGTCTCTAATAATAGCGTACGATCTCGAAAAAATATGAAGACTTATTCGACGCTGCTAATATTAAATGTGGTTTTGTAAGTTTCGAATTAGAGTGTTTGTGTCTATTAAGTAAAAAATATGTTTTATGGAAAATAATGATTATGTAGTGATTTAATTTAAAAACAATTTATTATTTTTGGATGTTTGTAGAGTAATTCGACTATGTTTTTGTACTCAAAAATGAGTTGTGGTGGTGAGGGACTGTATTATTTGGACTTTTATAATGTTCTTTTGCTTTACTTTACCTATCGTCAAATTTTATATGATTTTAAAGATTTTTACGCTTTCAGGAAAACTTGATCATACCTTCTATCGCAATAGCGGAATATTTGAATGCAATGAATTTTGATAAGACAGTATATTGCATGACATGCCCAGAAACAATAAACATTTTAAAATCTTACGGGCTAAAGTGTAAAAGTGGCGTAAGTTATGCAACTTTAACTAACCTTAATTATATTTATTATCGTTTATATCGTCCCGTGGGCGTCGTAAGAGGCGACAGAGGGATACAAAAAGAAGATGAAAGCAGCGTCTTCGTAAAAAACTGCGGTTGACAACCCCCGCGAAGCGTGGAATATATATATATGCCCCATAGATTGGGGATATGGCAAGCGAATATACCCAATCTATGGGGGGCCTATGTTCAGCAGTTGACTTTTGGCAGGCTGTAAAGTTTAAGAGTGATGTACAGTCCTAAAAATGTTAAATATCCAAAATACATTCGAAATGATATAATTCAGGTTATTTCACCAACAACAATGCCAATTTTATTTTATTTATACTTGTGATTGTTGTCACTTGGTGAAACTTCAGCTACATTTTTGTGATCTTGATGTACACTTGTACTTGTTTCATAACATTTATTTTAAATCATTAATTTATTTGCCTGCTAACCAGTTACCTACAAGAAAGGACGGTTTTAAAAGTTACTAATTATTTATTGTAATATTATTATAATATAATATAATTAGTAATAATATATAATAAAATTGCTATAAGTGTAAAATCTTATCTTGTAATATGTTAGAATATTTTGTAGTTATAAAACTATAAGCATTAGCATTATTAACTAAATTACCTATGATTAAAAAATAAACAGTTAAATATGATTGGATCTAAGATGGCGATTAACCTTTTCCGTAGATCGAAATAGAGCAATTTACAATAATATAACTTGCTATATATAAATGTAAGTTAAAAAATTAATAATAGTAATTATTAAAGTAGAATCTGATTATGTAACAAAGTATGTATTTTTAATTTTGTTTTCATTCAAAAACGACGCCGCCGGGAAATAATATACACAGTTTTGGCACAACTTTTTAAAGTATTGTTGTAAATATATAATAATAGTTAATATGCAAAGCATAAAAACACAAATATTTATTGTGTATGTTGTTTGCGTGTATTAATGTATTAAACAAAGTGGCATATGACTCAATAGACCGCTTTGATTCATGTCTATTCAAAAGTCACGAGATTCACGTGAAAAATGTAATTAGCTTTTAGTATAATATTAAAATATAATCTCTATAAGAATAAATATTTTATAATAATAGGTGATAATTTAAAATTAATTCTACTTTCCTTGTTTGAGGCAAAAGGATTTTAAATTTTATCCCCCTCCTGCAGGGATATTTGTTGAATGTTATATTTTTTATTTAAAATAAATATTACTACAATATAGGTAAATAATTTCTATCGATAAACAATTTGATATGGAAGTTGTTGTTGATACTAATATTTGACTAGGACGTCTTAATGCTTATATTGACAAACGTGAAAATCTGTTTTCAAATATTGTCAGACGGGAATCGATAAAAAATATATTATAGAAAATTAATAACTCTCTAATTATTTCAGCCTGAAGACGGCTCAGAACTATATACAAACTACTTGGATTATTTCGACGACGACGATGAAATAGGAGCCGTAGTTTTCGACAACGACTACAATGTCAATCTTGCAAAAATGTACAAAGCTATTACTTACTTAAGAAGACCCGAAGTGATTTACTTAAGCGGTGCATCAGATCACTACGTGTCTTTAAAACGAGGATATTTATCTTTAGGTAATCTGTGTAGCTATATATGTATTTTTCAACTTTGGTCCGATTTAATGAAAGAAGAATAAGAATTATTGGAGAGTCGTGGTAGCTCAGGTGCTGGACGCTCTTTCGAATTTATTTTTCTTAGGTCATGGACACGTATGGTTGTTTTTTGAATGGAGATAATATAAAGACATAAAAGAAGTGAGGGTAAAACTCTAAACCATCACTCGTTCGAGCAGTATGAAGTACGGCGAGTCTTTTCGTGATTATTTCCATTGTGTTAATTCTTTTAGTGCAAATGTTTTCTGATATTTACTATAGTCGCTTTTTCACGTCACATATGGGGTTACGGATTCTCTTATGCCGCCACCATACGGCACTATCGTGAAACTTCTTTATCGACGTAATGGAGAAATTAAGTACGATATTAAAAAACAAAAACGTCACGTTTTCTTGTAACGTTTCACCACCGGGGCTGTAAGAGTAAACTATTATTTAATCCACTTATGTAAAATATAAAATAAAAGAAGAATGATATGTCGTAAAGAAGTTTCACTTCGTACGTGTGTACACAATTACACGCACAATTTATTTTGTAAATAACGTAATAATATAAGATTCAAACTTTACAGGACCTGGATTATTCAATGACGTAGTTAACGAAGAAACAAATCGTGTTCCTATTGTACTCGGCAAGCCAGGAGAGTTATTGGGGGAATTTGCAATGAAACGTTCAGGCGTGACTGAACCTAGCAGAGTACTTTTATTGGTGATATGTAAGATTAATAATATTTTATTATGAAACACTATTTATAAGATTTTTAACATGATAAGAATGGATATAAATTTAAGAAACACTCGCTATTATTACGCACATCATTGTGGCGTACGTCATCCTAACGAGTGCAAGTGAGACGGATAAACAAAGAAGATTTATGACCCAACGACTCAGTTAATAAAGGCCGGACTATAGGCATAATGATAATAGGCTATCCACGGCGTGAACTAGCTCATCGAATCGACGATGACTAGAGAAGGTAGGTGCTTTTGGAGTAACTTCATTTACTAGGTAGAATGACGGCATGACGGACAAATTGTCCGTTTAACTTCGACCAAGAGGTCAATCGATGAATCTTACTCGGCTGGGCAGCGTAAGGGAGATTACGACACTCTTCGTCTCGCATTCCTCAAGACTTGAAAACAAGTGGGAAAAACTAGTGCGTGTTGCCAACGATAACATGATCTATCTCATACAGCCAGCAGTGAAATACCACGGCTTAGATCCTTATATCATCACTAGCAACATGCACTATTTCTACAATTTTTTCAAGCTTTGAGGTATACGTGACGAGAAGATATGTCGTAATCTCCCGAACGCTTAATGTTGATTAAGTGGCAATTGTATGAAAAACTATTTTATGCAAAATGTAATAAATATTTTAATACAAAAACAACTCACACAAAAAAAAAATACTTGCATAATAATTGCAGTGTTAAAGATTAATGGCAGTACTGTATAATCATTATTAAATAACTGAGAACACGTTATATCAATTCACTTCATTAAACATTTGCGCATTAATTATGTTTGTTGCCTACTACTGAAAGGAATCTTTATAATCGTTTTCAAGTACATAATTTATCAGATTCAGTCGGTTAGGCAGAATATTTACATTGTTTTTCAAAAGGTTCTACAATTTAAAAATATATCTTATAAAGGATTTTAATGAAATATATTAATTTCATTAAATAATACTTTTTGAAAGATGAAAGTACTTAATAAATTCACCCCTCATCGGAAATTGCCCATGTCAAGGGTGTGTAAATGGATTACATTTTTTTCAGTATGTATAAAGTATTCTGTGAGTATAATTTAGTATATTGAAAACTTATACGTGTCTTCGTAGTATTTACAGATAAAATATTTGAATATCACCTTTTGCAAAACAAACAAGTTTTTATGTCAGTTGCGTGGTTTAGTATAAAATAGCAATGCATAATGCAATTGAAAAAACTAAAATAAAATAGTCGTGCTATTTCAACACTGATGACACTTCTAACCTTTTTCGAGAATATTATAAATAACATTACTAGAGCTCTTATTTTTTGTGATGGCTTAATTTCGGTAGCCCACTGCAGGAAAAAGGCCTCGCCCAAGACAGGTATAATTCCTCCAAAGAGCTACACTCATACACGGGCTGCCAAACGTTTGTCATTGCATCTAGCCAGGTGGGCATCTAGGCAGGTGGATTTGAGCACCGCAGATGAATCTTTGACAAGTAACGCACTTTAAAGCTGTGTCCTTTTTTTTACATGGGGAAATGCCTATGCATACCCGCCTCGCGGGGGCAAGGACGGGTTATGTCGGACTCGCACCGACTAAAACTCCATGGTGTTCCACCTTCGCCGCATATTGGCAGGGCCACGGGAACGCTTTCGCACACATCTGCGGCCCCACCAGCGCTGGCCGCCCCATGGCAGCCCCTTCTCGGGGGAGGACTTCTCCCCATTCTCCTTCTCAGGCAAGGCGCATCAGGAACACAAGACACGCCTTCCTCCACGGCCTCCAACTCCACCTGCGTAACGGGCCCCCCCGAGTCCGACACGCGGAGGCCATGGGGCCAGGAAAATCGAGCGCTCGTTAGCACCCGCTTTCCCGACCCCAGCGGCGGATCTGGTCTTTGGCTCCGCCGCCAACCAAGTTTCAGTTCAAGTTCAGTTTACGCTGGTATTGTCAGAGCGTGGTCCTTCACTGGAAGAGCCTACCCTTTCGTGCTACAACTGTAAAATTAATATAGATGCAACATATCTCTACCGCATATAATTGTGTAAAAAGACACTACCTGCGCTTATTTATAAAAAAGTTAACCGATTATTAATTTATTATATATGTCCTTTAATATATTTCCTTGCAAGTAGCTATGCAAATCTAGAAAGACCAGTATCAATACGACCTGTAAGATCTATTGTAATATCTTTGCATACTATCATTAGTTAAAGAGCATATTTTATAGAATAAATGTGACAATCGCGCACACAGTCGACTTCCTCCATGTCTAACCATTATATTATATAAAAGAAGAAAACTGAGATATTTTTGACATTTCAGGATAAAACAGGATGTTGGCTTGGGCAAGGCAGCTGGTTTCAAAACCCTTTTAGTACTTACAAACCACACGCGTGAAGATATGATGGCGCATCCACATTTGAAGCCGGATTTTTACGCGGATTCTTTAGGTAGCTTGGTGCCTATACTGAATAACGTATGTTTATTAGATGTTAAAGCAAATTCAAGCTTTTAAGACAATTTTTTGTATGGAAATTGTAATGATTATTTTAATTTCATATAAAATAAAAATAAAATAAATTATTTGAGTTAGAAAGTATTTTAAAAGGAAAAGTAGGCCGTAAACGATTGTGTTTCAGGGAAAGATGCGGGGTAACTTGAAGTCAATATGAAGCTATGTAATATAAAGACTTTTGAGTGCTGTAGAGATCTGTTTAGATTTTTTAATGAATATCTCCGCTCCGCTACATTCACAGCCGGATTTTCTACAGTGTCAAAATTGTACCGACGGTAGGCTGTTTAAAGGTAAAAGGGGATTAAATATACATATCAAACGATGCCATAGTAAAAGTATTTCGGCTTCACAGCCTACCGTAGAAATTCATAACTCTATTAGTAATTCCTCTAATGACAAAAAATTTTCCCTTTTTTCGGAGCAAATTTACAATTATCATCGTAATGTACCAGTGGTTAAAAGAATTCCTAGAGGTGCGAGGATGCAGCTTGCTAAAGCATTGTCATGCACTATTCAAAATTGTTTCACTAACAGTGAAAAGAGTTGGCAAAAATTATTTACTTTCGCGTATTCCCATTTTCATTTTGATAAAACAATAAATAAATCAATTACGTCTCAACTAAAAGAGACATCTTTTCAAAATTTAGATTACCCAATTAATACTCATTTATCTCGACCACGTCCTAAATTTGATTTAAAAAGTAGTTGAGTCGAAAGTAATGGATGGCGACTTAAAAAATGCATCCCGTATTTTATTCTCAGACGACATCCTGACTCCTCGTAATGTCGAAACTCTTGAAAGCCTTCGTCAGAAGCATCCTTCGGTCAATCCTTCTCAGGGTTTACCGCTGCCTCCCAAGACTTCTATGCAACCTTTAAAAATTTCTGAAAAGAGACTTTAGAAGCAATTATGTCATTTCGAATGGCTCTGCTGGCGGCATTGACGGAATTACGCCTCAACATCTTAAAGATCTTGTAAGCGCTTCTGCCGGTGACGCCGGCGGAGTACTTCTTAATGACATTACAAAATTATGTAACTTTATTCTTTCTGGTAATGTTAATCCAAATTTCATTCCATTCTTATATGGGGCAAGATTATGTGCCTTCAAAAAAAAGGATAACGGTATCCGTCCTATTGCCGTTGGTTCCACATTTCGACGCTTAACTTCAAAATTAGCTTGCAGGCACATAATCTCTAACCTTAAGACACAATTTCAGCCTACTCAACTAGGCTTTGGCACTAGAGGTAGCTGTGAGGCAGCGGTACATTCAGTGCGTACATTTTTAACAAACTCTGATGCAGATGTTCTTGTGAAGGTTGACCTAAGGAATGCTTTTAACTCTATCGATAGGGTAACCCTGCTGAAAGAAGTGGCTAACAATACCCCCGAAATTTATCACTACGTTTGGCAATGTTACAGTCAAAATACTAACTTGTTTTACGAAAACCATGTTATTGATTCTGCAGTCGATGTTCAGCAGGGTGACCCACTAGGTCCAGCACTTTTCAGTTTGGGAATTCAACCCATTATTTCAAATTTGAAATCCAAGCTGAATGTCTGGTACCTGGACGACGGTACACTGGGAGGTAGAGCAGATGACGTCCTCAGTGATCTTACTTATATTTTTCGAAATTTTAAAAATATTGGTCTTGAACCAAATAGCAATAAATGTGAAATATTTTTTTCCAATAATTTATCTACTTCTCACAGAGACACTTTAATTCAAAATTTCAATCATATTTCTCCAGGAATAAAAACTGTCAATACGGAATCACTATACCCGCCAGGTGCCCGTTGTTTTCGATAGTATTAAACCTGTTTTAAAACAAAATTTGATCAGTTTTAAACCACGTTGATAAATTGTATAAATTAAGCAACCACATTGCGCTTACTATCTTAAAATATTGTCTCCTTGTACCTAGATTTACATACTTACTCCGCTCGAGTCCAGTCTGGAAATGTTCGGATATTTTAAAAGATATTGATAATAATCTTAAAATAGCTATAGAAAAAATTCTAAATTTAACTTTAAATACAACAGCCTGGACTCAAGCTACTTTACCTATAAAATTTGGTGATATTGGTGTGAGAAATCTTTCTAGCGTTGCATTGCCTGCTTTCCTTGCTTCCGTGCATAGTGTCAGTAATTTATGTAACATAATTTTAAATAATAAAGTAGACTTGTGCTTTGCTACGGAGGCAGGGCAGACATGGCAAACCCTCTGTCCCGGCGAAAATATTCCATTGGAAGTTAACCAACAAAAACAGTGCGATATTCCATTGGTACAGAGGGTGCAGAAAGATTTGTTTCATAATTTCCTTAGTGACCAAGATAAGGCACGCCTTCTAGCTGTTTCGACTAAGGAATCTAGTCACTGGTTACACGCTTTACCATCAAGTAATCTCGGCACATTACTTGATGGGGTAAGCTTGCGCATTGCTGTAGGAATCCGACTAGGAGCGGCGATTTGTCAACCCCATCAGTGCCCCTGTGGCAGCAGCGTCGACAAGTTTGGGCTCCACGGACTTTCTTGTAAGAAAAGTGCTAGTAGGTTTTCACGGCACGGTCTCTTGTCTCTATAAATGTTCCCTCGGTTTTAGAGCCTTGTGGAATATTTAGAGACGATGGCAGGAGACCCGACGGTATGACATTGGTCCCTTGGGAGAGAGGTAAAGCCCTAGTGTGGGATGCTACTTGCGTAGACACTTTGGCGGCCTCTCATCTCAGGGGTACCTCGTTCAGAGCCGGAGCGGCATCAGAGGCAGCTGAACTGAGTAAGTGGCGCAAATATGAGTCTCTTAGAGATGACTACATATTTGTGCCATTTGCTGTAGAGACTATCGGTCCGTGGGGTCCACGTGCGATGAAGTTCTTAAAGGAACTCCATCCGCGGCTGATTGTTGCTGCTGGTGATAAGAGGGCTGGCTCTTTTCTCGCTCAAAGGCTAAGTATAGCCATTCAGCGGGGAAACGCAGCCAGCGTTCTTGGCACGATACCGCGTGGAGTAGGACTGTTTGATAATTAAATTACTAGTTTTAGTTTTTTTTAATTATAGTTTTTAATATTGTATATAATAAAATAGTGTATATTGTGTTATGTAAATAAATGAATATAATTTAAAGGAAAACGGGGAATATAAAGTACACATATAATATTATAAAATGGTAAATGATTAGCATGAACAAACGCAAAGATAAACATTAAAAAAAATTGTGTTTGTCAGTGCGATGTTCACGCTAATCCCCACTATGGCCGAATGAATTGAATGTGGTATTCAGTGATGTATTGAGATAAGCTTGGGCTAGCATTTAGTGTTTGTTTTATTGAAATCGGCTTACAATTTAATTATTATGTGTACTTTTAAGACTGTCTTGCGCGTGCTTGATGTGTCGTGTGCGCAAGTCGGAGGAAAAGCGCCGCTCAATTGTTTTATGGGCTTGCGTTGACGTAGCGATTATATATACTAGAAAATAATGTACATTTGTTCCAATTTATATTTTTATAAACATTATAATATACCTAACAATATTGTAACACATGGTATTCTAGTACAGATGCTGCTCTCTCACTATAGTTAAATGTACACAAAATTTACATGACAGTAATAAGGTAAAAAAAAACTGAAGACGTTTAAGTATAGGATAGGAAACAAACGATTTTTAATATTATTATTATTTTATTTTCGGTATTTCTCCAGTAGTTCTTCAGTTATATAAACCTATATTTATTGTATATTTATTTAAGACGGTTTTATTTTTGTAATTGCGGAAAAATATTATAAAATATCCTTTATACGTGTTATGTACCGTGTATGTCGTGTAGTGGCGGTGTAAGAATATCCACTACTACCTAAGATCCCGTGGATGTCGTGAGAGGCGACAGAGGAAAACAAATCAGGAGATGGACAGCAGCGTCATCTTATTAACGACTTAAAATGAAAAACTGCGGTTGCCAAACCGCTTGTCAAGCGTGGCAATTATGGCAAATATATTATAAGGGATCGCGTAACCATAAATGAAAGATTTACGTTCATTCGATTTTTATTAGAGATGAACTTGACATGATAAATATTTCATTTTTACATTTGGCTTGCTTCTTGAAGTAGAGTGCCAAAAATTTCGGCAAGTGAAAACTTATTTCAAGATTCTGTTCCATAAATTAGATTTGATGACTAACCACCGTTTGTCAATTTATCTAAAGCTTTTCGCTTAGTTTTTTCTCCTATATTTTTTGAACGCCTTTTCTTTTTATTAATTCCTTTTTATTTATTGAGATCGTATATCTTTTATTTTTCCATTACAAATCAATATGCAATATACTTTATAATATTTATTCCAAAAACATTGTTATCTTTCAGATGATGATAATGATAAGATAATGGGTCACTTTTGCCCTGAAGACACCTTAATTATATTCGTATGGAAACGCAGATGCTGGCTGAAGTCATTTTACTCCTTCGCTGTACGCATTATGAACGACGAAATAAACTGTTTGATTTGAATTTGCGGTATGTCGATAATTTTAACTGCTTTGTTGGTCTAGTGTTCGTAAACGCGGTTACTGATTAAGAGGTCCTGAGTTTGAATCCCGGGTCAAGCCAAAATCAGATAAGAAAATAAATAATAATCAAAATAAATAAAAATAAAATAAGTTTTTCTATCTAGAAATTCTCAGTCGCAGCCCGGAGTCGGGGAATTGGTGGTGTTTCAACCTTCGGTTAGTACGTAAAGCCGTTGGTCTGCGCCTGATTTATTTATTTAAACTTTAATGCACAAAAGAAAAATCGTACATATGGCGGACTTAATGCCTTAAGGCATTCTCTCTGATCTGATCTCTTGATTTCTCTCCGGTCGTGTCGGATGACCGTCCCATCGACCTATGAGAATGAGGGAATGGAGTGCACTTGTGCTTGCGCATACACTCGGGCACTATAATCCTATCCCGCGCAGATGACTAGTCTCCGTTGAGATTGAACGCAGTGACCGAAACTCGGTCTGGAGGAAGACATTATTATGTCGACTACGAATGGGTAAAGACCAGCCGAGCGTCTGGTGATCCGGTGATGGAATAGAGAGGGAGGAATTAAGTAATGCAGTTCCTGCAATACCTTATAAAAATAAAGTGACAAACAAATTTACCGTCCATCTGATGGTAAGTGGTTTCATGGACACATGCAACCAACTTTAAATAAAGAAAGCCTCAGATGGGTTGTCACCTTGGAGGACTAAAATAAAATGCCTCACAGCCTATAATTATACTGGCTCTCTATACCCTTCAGACCGGAACACAGCATTGAGCGCAGTGCTTTTTGGTGGCAGGAACAGCTAAGACGTATGTAAAAATTTTCACCGCAACGAACTGTTGAAATTTGCGTTGCTGGCATAACGTATCGCTAGCAACGCAGTGACGATAATAGATATACGGTAAATATTAATAGCAAGGAATTAAGTGCTAATTAGGTGCTGCAAGAATAGGCAACGTAAGGTGCCCCTGATAAAAATAAAGTCGTTATTCAGAACAAAGCAGATGCAAAAATCAGGTCTTCTCAAAATCAGAATACAATCAAAATTGCATTTAGAAAAAGCCCAAATTAGGGGCTTTTTAGGTGCTAATTAGGTACCAAGTTTAAAAATTAGGTGCTCTAAAATTTTCACTGCAACGAACTGTACAAATTTGCGTTGCTGGTAAAACGTATCACTAGCAACGCAGTGACGATAATAGATATACGATAAATATTAATAGCAACGAATTAAGTGCTAATTAAGTGCTGAAAGATTATTGAGTTCGGATGTAGATGACGGTAATATTCTGGGAATTATCGGGTCCAGGACCACCATTACCTTACTATAAGTTTTTAACGGCATTTTTTGTTCTTTATCAGTTATATATTATAGATATCATCATTCATCATCATCATTACAGCCCTTCACAAGTCCACTGCTGAAAATAGGCCTCCCCCACGGAATGCCACAAAGCACGGTCCTGAGCCACCTGTACCCATCGACTTCCTGCATGTCTTACCAGGTCGTCACTCCATCTAGTGGGGGGATGCCCTACACTTCGTCCGCCGGTACGAGGCCGCCACTCGAGAACCTTTTTTCCCCATCGGTTGTCGGTTCTTCGAGCTATATGGCCGGCCCATTGCCGCTTCAGCTTACTAATCCGTTGGGCTATGTCAGTCACTCTGGTTTTACTGCGGATATCCTCATTTCTAAGTTTATCACGCAGAGAAACTCCGAGCATAGCCCTCTCCATAGCTCGCTCAGCGACCTTGAGCTTCCTCGTCCGGCCAGCAGTGAAGGACCACTTCTCAGTTCCATAGGTCATCACTGGCAACACGCACTGGTTGTACAGTCTCGTTTTCAAGTTTTGAGGTATACCTGACGGGAAGATGTGCCGTAATTTCCCGAACGCTGCCCAGCTCAGTTGAATCCGACGATTGACCTCTCAGTCGAAGTTGGACTTACCTAGTCGGACTATGTGTCCCAGGTAAATATACTCGTCAACACATTGAATAAAACTATTTTTACGGATTTTATCGCATTTAATTTACTATTTTAATTCCCGACGTTTCGGGTGCTTTACAGCACCCATGGTCACGGGGGGACTGAGGTATTTGACGTCTCAATGTCATAGTTAGCCCGGCTACCTTCAGTTTTTTAAATATTAATTTTAATATTCAAAAAACTGAATATTAATTTTATAAGAACATATAGCTGACGTGAAGCACCGACGTTCCGGGGAGTCTGCAGTGTGTGAACATGTTCATGATCGTCCCCGCCACTACATCAGATTTGATAGACCACAAATTCTCGCAAAAGAACACCGATTCCTACCAAGGATGATACGCGAGGCTATTAAGATTAAAAAACCTCCTAATTTTAATAGAGAAGATGGATGGGTGCTGCCATCTGCTTGGGATCCTATAATTAACAAAATTAAATCCAAACCCAAGCATACCATTGCAAGACTTCAAGATACTGTAAGCTCATTCTGCGTAGATCGGACCAAAAATTAATATTCAAAAAACTGAAGGTAGCCGGGCTAACTATGACATTGGGACGTCAAACACCTCAGTCCCCCCGGTGACCATGGGTGCTGTAAAGCACTCAAAACTTCGGGAATTAAAATAGTAAATTATCGCGATAAAATCGGTAAAAATAGTTTTATTCAATGTGTAGTGTTCGCGTAAATATAAGAAATCATTATACTCGTCAACAACTTCGAGCGTATTGCTCCCAACAACTACCGGCATAGGTGTGACATGGACGTTATACATGATCTGATATTATAGATAATATAGGTTGAATCTGTACTAAAACCGAACCAGAACGCCCCGACTCTACGTAGTCGTGTCTGCCCTACCCCTAGAGTGTTTTTGTAAATCCGTAAGTGCGGAGGGAGAGCAGCCACCGCCTGCTGCAGGAAATCAGGCATCTATGCGAGCCGTAGAGGCTGAGGTTGGTCACCGAAGGCGACCAAAAAGCCGAAGCTGCGGAGTAGAGCATAGGTGCCTGTGATATGCTACGCAATGGCGAAGGGGCTACACTTCCCGCAGCGTCGAAGCCGTTGCAGAAAAACTGTGTCAATATTCCTTTATAGAAAAGTGAGGTTATGGTTTTACAAGTAAAATTATTACTCATAAACTGTACATTTCCCCAAGGGGGGAAGGCGAGGGGGGCTTCCCCAGAACCTGTAACGCTCCGCTCCCTCTATATAGAAATGGCCGTATATAATTATATAAAATTTACGTGACATGGATAGACAAATATATCTTGATCTTTACCAAAGGGATGTTTCTTAAGGTTTAGTTATAGGCCGTTTAATAAATTTATAGCATAATCGTCTTAGTTAGGACCCTTATATACGTTGTGTTTGTTTAGTAATTTAGTTTTTTAGGTGTCTCTTGAAAGAATGAATATTCACTAGAGCAATCGAAAGTTGTTGGTAGAGCCTTATAATTATTTTAAACTAAAGAACCCCGTTCACGAAGAAAGGCTCAAAAAGCTTAAGAACTTTAAATCGTCCCTAATCCACTTGTATCAGGAAAATCTTGGAAAAGGCTCACAATATTTATATACGAATACCTGATACAAGCTATTCGCTCTGTCATATTTAAAAAAAAATTATAGGGAGGCACACGGCTCCACTTACGCCGTGAGCGGTGAGCACAAACCAACAAACGCTCCTACCCTGGGACGTTAAGTTGGGAACTGGACCGCAGTCCACAGCAAAATAATTCGCGATCCAGTAAGGCTTGGCCCTTTGGTAGTGCGTAAGCACAAACATCGACCGAAGTCGCGCATGTCAATGCGCGTAAACGCCATACAGAATACGATCAAATCCAGCCACAGTGAATGTACGTCACACGGTTTAGGCAACACGTCGAATAATAGGTACATTGGCCATAACAAGCAATCCATGAGCACCACCACCTGCTAGATCACAGCTCGTGCAGACGTGATGTAAGTGTAAGGCATCACCACCGATTGCATGATCAGAACGGCTTCTAGCCGAACAGCGTGTCATGAGTCTACTGCTCACCTCAAGGGAATGGGGTCCCACGTTTAGCGGCTTTCCAGCTTTGAGAGTCTCCTTCCTCCAGCTACCACCCGGATCAAGTCGACATATATGCTCCTCCAACCAAAACAACGGCAGATATAGCCAAAAGGCAATTATAAGGTGATAATAATAATTCGTCATCAGAAAGGGTTTGTGTCACTGACGTTGCTGCACCAACAAGCTGCCTTCAATAATTAAAAGATGGGAAATTTACAGAGATATTTTATCAAATTGTTATATAAAACACCATGGAGGTCAGACAGTCTCCAGCCCTGTCATGGAGGGACCCAATTTGGGCAAAGCTACTTAGGTATAAGTCAAACCCAGAAGTAGAGAGCGCCTATTATAAACTCTGCTTTTATAATGCTTATGAATCTTACAGACCTATATTATTGCTTTGGTATCTTAGACCTTACTATCATAAGTCCTTATTATAGGACTATTACATTGTGCAATAGTACTTTGGTAGTCAGGCAACTGACCACCCCATATATATGTATGACCTTGGGTATGCGTGTCCGGCATCTCCCTTATAAAAGTAATTATTATATGAACAACATTACAAGAACACGATCAAAAACTTTGACTAATTTCCCAATTATAGTTTAAATCTTATAAATGTTGTTTATCTATAATATTGTAATATAATTTACTTATATTTCTATTATTTAATGCATTTTGAGTATTTTAAGCAGAGTTTTAATAAATTTAATGAATTTTTAAGACAATATTAAGCCTTTACTTTACTATAATATTTAATGTTCGAAATGAATGTATTTTAACGTTATACTTATTAATGCATTTTGTTTAAAATAATTCTTGTAAGATATTTTTAGAAGACTTTATATAGAATTAATAATAACTTATTAATAATTATAATGCGCCGTCACAATACGAACGGCACAGTGAAAGGTTTGTTTTCACAGGAGCCAGTAATAATAAAGAATTTTGAAGAAGAAACAATTTTATTGCCTTTAACATTGGGGGTTCATGAGATATTGTCATAGACAGAAAGAGATAACGACTTTTTCACTCTTTATCCACGTTTACGAAAAAAAATTTTTTTTTTGTAAACTTCTCTATGGTAGAGAACATCTTTAGAGATGTAGGAGTATTAAGTTACATAATAAAAATAGTACATCACAAATATGTTTTTTGAAGTGAAAACTTCTTTAGGATCGTTCTGATTTGAAACTCAATTCGCTATATTCCAAAACATTTTTCCAAAACACGGACTAAATATATTACTGGAGTTAGTACTAGGTATTAAACGTTCTTGTCACAATTACTAATTTAATCTCTTTCTTGCGGTAAATTACAATTAGATAAATTGAACAATAAGTTCTTCTTGCTTACTAATGTAGTAGTAAGGGTGTGACGGAATAAAATAACTTCTTGGTAAAGTACTTCGTATAATATACTGATTGAATAAATCGTCGTAGGTGGCAACCGAACCTCCACCGGAGATTTTTAGCACCCCTTGCCCCGCCGTTACTATGGTCGCCACCGTAGCCAAGAATAGCGGGGCCGCCGGGGACTGGGGGCCATCTCTTCGTAACTTTATTAATTGGGGGGGTATATTGCCATCGTTGCCACGCTTGGCGAGCGGGTTGGCAACCGTAGTTTTTTTTATTGTGATATTGCTGTTATCAGGAACATGCTGCTGCCCATCTCCTGTCTGTTTCTCACTGTCGCCTCTTACGACACCCACGGGAAGATATGGGGTAGTGGATATTCTTAACCGCCACTACACGACAAATGAGATAAGTCTGCGTGCGAGACGATTCGTAATGAGAGTCCTTACGAATTGTCTCGCACGCAGACTCGACGACTTCCAGCCTCCCGAACAAGCCGGTTTCCGAAAAGGCTTTAGTACCATAGCCCACATACACACCCTTCGGCAAATTGTGCAGAAGACCGAAGAGTACAATCTGCAACTTTGCTTTGCGTATGTGGACTATAAGAAAGCCTTTGATTCCGTCGAAATTTGGGCGGTGCTACAGACCCTTCAGCGGTGCCAAGTTTACTGTCGGTATATCGAAGTGCTGAAGTGTTTGTACAGTAGGGCTACAATGGCTATCTGAGTACAGAATCAGAGTACGAAACCTATCCAACTGCAGAGAGGTGTAAGACAGGGTGACGTTATATCCCCGAAACTCTTCATCGCTGCATTGGAAGACGTTTTCAAGCTACTGGACTGGAAAGGATACGATATTAACATCAATGGCGAGTACATCACTCCTTTGATTTGCCGACGATATAGTCCTTATGGCAGAATCGCTGGAGGACCTAAGCACTATGCTCAATGACCTCAATAGTGTCTTCCAACGCATAGGTCTTAAGATGAACATGGACAAAACAAAGATTATGTTTAATGCCCATGTCACACCTATGCCGGTAGTTGTTGGGAGCACTAACCTCGAAGTTGTTGACGAGTATGTTTCCCTGGGACAAATAGTTCGACTAGGTAAGTCCAACTTCGACCGAGAGGTCAATCGACGGATTCAACTCGGTTGGGCAGCGTTCGGGAAATTACGGCACATCTTCTCGTCAGGTATACCTCAAAACTTGTGAATGAGACTGTACAACCAGTGCGTGTTGCCAGTGATGATCTATGGAACTGAGACGTGGTCCTTCACTGCTGGCGGGATGAGGAAGCTCAAGGTCGCTCAGCGAGCTATGGAGAGGGCAATGCTCGGAGTTTCTCTGCTCGATAAACTTAGAAATGAGGATATCCGCAGTAGAACCAGAATGACCGACATAGCCCAACGGTTTAGTAAGCTGAAGTGGCAATGGGCCGGCCATATAGCTCGAAGAACCGACAACCGATGGGGTAAAAAGGTTCTCGAGTGGCGGCCTCGTACCGGCGGACGAAGTGTAGGGCGTCCCCCCACTAGATGGAGTGACGACCTGGTAAGACATGCAGGAAGCCGATGGATGCACATCGCTCAGGACCGTGCGTTGTGGCATTCCTTGGGGGAGGCCCATGTTCAGCAGTGGACTTGTGAAGGGCTGTAATGATGATGATGATGATGATGATGATATATAAATCACATCTGATTAGCTTAACGTATAACCAACGAATGCCCTTTTGTTTGCATTTCATAATCTTATAAAGACATGTAGTCAGTATAATATCTCGCGGCGGCGCCACTTGTATTCAATAATACCGGAAGTCATGTTAATGCTCGGATAAAGACGATTTAGCAGGAAATACAAGCATTACCAATGAAATATATTATGAAACGCTTACAGCTCGGCCATCCGTCTACTTAACGAGTCCTCTCGTTTTATCGAAAAGAAAATTGACAATGAAAAATATTTAGCATAAAGAAACGAATATTTCTGTTTATACTACTTAATCTATAACAGCATGTTTGTATAATTTCACACAGTTACAATAACAATTACAATACTATAAATGATAGGTTTAAAAACATTACACAAGTCATACTAATATCAATACTAATGTTTCTAAATGTTTTTACAAATCCTCTTTTACATTATCACATCAATATATCCTTTAACAATTACTTCAAGCTGTTCTGTGACCTAAATCAGCTTGAAAATGTTCAGTGACCTTGAAAAGAGATACAAGTGCTTAGCCATGGATAAGTGTGACCAAGTGACTTAGTGGTCTTTTACAGTGACCACAAGTCCCTGACATCTTACGTTAGCTCCGAAGCAGGTCGGTGACCTTGACCAGTCCGAAAAACACAAATCCATGACCTTGATCTGTGCATTAACAGTGGTTTCGTGGTTTTATGGTCAAAGCCATGACTTTGACCATAAAAACCTTTGATGCCAGTCCTCGAGTCTAGAACTGACCGGTGACCTTGGTTTAGTTCAGATCATTCATGATCTAACAAAAGCTTGATCGAGTTAAGTAAAGAGTGATCCATTACACTGACCACAACTTACAAATCCTTAATCTGGTTTAAAACAATACAATTAATTACAGAAACAACGGGAACGTAAGCTCACAGTTCAAAATCAAACAATGCTTTTATTGTTTACTATCTAAGTAATATCTAATTATCCATATACTCCATTTTACAAAACGTCTTTTTTTGCATTTATATTTCAATACAATACTCGTATAAAGTGACAAGTTATCCCTTTAATTATCAACAGCTGTAATCGTGTGTAATCGTGGTATTAGTGTTTTCATCGTTGGACGATTCACCACTATCAGAAGACATACATAGGTTTATTAAAAGCAAGCCAGGGGAAAATCTTATCAATAACGAATATTGCTTCATAAAATCTCCCCTTCCTCGTCAAAGGAGTGTCCTCAGTAACAAACCTGTCATTAGGAGTACCTTTTTAATCCTATAGGGCCCCTGAAATCTTGCTTCTAACTTCTTAGACTGTCCCTCAATACCGGTTGCTGCCCTAATTACCCTAACCAAATCACCTTCCTTAAAAGTATGTCCGGTTTTTCTATGTTTATCGAAATTCTCCTTATCTTTTCCCTGTTGTTCCTGAATTTGATCCCTAGCATCAGCCCGGATTTCTTCTAAATCGATGGTAGTATCCCTCGTTACTTCAGAAATTACGCCCATTAATAGCCCTTGGGATGGGTTAACGGCATTATAGCCAAACAATACTTCGGTTGGAGTATTTTTGCTCGTGGCGTTAATGGTCGTATTAATGCCCAATTGTATGTCAGGTAAGTGTTCATCCCATTTGCCATTTGGTTTACCGTGGTTCATAGCGCTTAAGGATGCCAAAATGGTGCGATTATACCGCTCAACTTGTCCATTGGTACGGGGAATGGCAACAGCGTTATAAATGTGCTTAATCCCAGTAGTTTTAATAAAGGATTTGAATGCCTCACTTGTGAAACTAGTACCTTGGTCAGTAATAAGACGAGTGGGTGTTCCAAAGTAGTTGAAGTGATCTCTGAAGACCTTTATACTTGTGATCGACTTCGTATTGCGTACGGCGGTGAGGTTGATGAATTTCGTAAAAGCGTCAGTTATTACAAGGATAAATTATTATTAGTATTCCCACGCTTAGTTCGTATAAACGGCCCTAAGCGGTCCGCGTGAATGGTGTGGAAGGGCTTGTCACCCTTTGGGATGGGATGTAACTAACCGACCTTAGCACCACTAGGTATTTTGTGATGAGCACATTCAAGGCATGCGGATACGTATTTCTTTACGAATCGTCGCATTTTTGGAAATCAAAAGGTTGGTTGATTTAATATTTGCCATCTAGCCCCCCTTTGGAACCACCCAACGCTCAAGATTGTCACTTAAAATACGATATACCCCGTCATTTTTAAGTTTATAGTTGTTAAAAACATTGGCAACCTCTTTCGTCTTAGGATTATTTAAAATATCACTTATTCTTTTTATGTCCTCGTCTGATCGCTGTGCTGTAACAATCCATTCTTCAACATTAACATTAAGGACATCAAGAACATGAGAGTCGTCCAAAATATTATCGACTGGACCTCGTATTAAGGCATCCATGTGGGCCATTTTCACACCTGGCCGGTACTCTATTTCGCAATCAAATACCAAGAATTGTACCCACCAACGAGCGATCCGTGGAATGAGATCGCGTTTGACTAGAGTACTAAGTAAAGCGTTACAATCTGTTATAATTTTAAAACGGATTCCTAAGAGATAAACCCTGAATTTGGCCAGCGATGCTATTATTACTGCAAGAGTCTCAAGTTCAAACGAATGTAGCTTTTGTTCATCATCGGTAGTTTGTCTGCTGTTATAAGCGATGGGCTTGAACAATCCACATTCGTTCTTTTGAAGAAGCATACCCGCTACGCCAAATTTGCTTGCATCTGTATGGATCTGGGTTTCCGCAGAAGGGTTATAAATGGCTAAGACAGGCCGCTCAATTAGAGCCCTTTTCAACCTCTCAAATGCCTCAATTTCATTTTTATCCCATCTCCATTCAGAATGCTTTTTAACAGCGATGTAAGGGGTCTCGCATTAAGGCAAACCCCTTTAGAAACCTCCTGAAAAAACTAGCTAGGCCTAAAAATCTTCTGACCTCATGAACGTTCTGAGGTGATGGAAATTTGATGATTGCATTAGTCTTTATAGAACCTGGTCTTACGCCGTTAGAACTAACCTCATACCCCAGATAGTCAATTTTTTCGTAAAAGAATTTTCACTTGCATAGTTTTAGGGTTAAGCCACTTGCCATTAACAGATCGAACACTTGTCGTAAACGACTAATACCCTCGTCAAATGATTTTTTGCTGGAATAAGTATGTCGTCCATATACACTAATACATACGAACGTACGGGGGACTTTTGAATTATTTTGTTCATTGTTCGTTGAAACACTGATGGTGCATTAACGAGTCCAAAGGGCATACGATTATACTCGTATTGACCATCAGGTATTACGAATGCAGTTTTCTCACGCGATTCTTCTGAAATGGGAATCTGATAATAGCCCGAGGCTAAATCTAATGATGAAAACAATAGACCGCCAGACAAAAGATCAAGCTGGTCCTCTATCCTAGGAAGAGGGTAGTGCTCGTGCTTGGTTTTCCTATTCAAAGCCCTGTAATCTACACAAAGCCTCTTTTCGCCCGATTTCTTGTTTACCAGTACAATAGGACTGGCAAATGGAGATTGGGATTCCCTTATTATGCCACTTTCTAACATCTCTTGTACCATATCCCGAACGTGCTGTCGCTCAGAGTAAGAGAGTCTATACGGCCTATACACAACAAGCGCTGAATCCTCCAGATGAATCACCATTTCAGTTTCAGTAGCATAACCAAGATCTTTCAAGTTAGATGAGAAACAGTGTTTATACTCATTCAAAAGTAATTTAAGCATAGATTCGTCTTCTGGTGTTATACTATCACCTTAATGTTGTTTCATCCGGTAAAGTTCCTAAGTCTGCTTACACTCTATTGACACGTATACATTCATATATCCTAAGGCTTGAGTAATTAGCACGTTGGTTTTAAATGTGATATCGTTGACACTAATGTTTTGTACAAGTAAATTAACGAGTCCTTCATTTATCTCATATTCCCCGGGTAAAAGATAGTGTTCCTTATGCTCGAAACCCCTAACACCTCCGTTTACATATATTTTTCCCGAAACTAAATCATTAAATTTCACCGGTACCGCATTTATCTTCCCACCACAAAGTAAAGTATCACTGGAGCAAACAAGCAAACATTTATCATTACTTTGTGTTAAAACTTTTTGAAAAATCATGTCTATTCCGGTTTTAGTAATTTTAAGATGGTTTTCAGTGAACGTGTGACCAAGTAATATGGGGCAGTTTAGTAGAGAATCATCAACTATTAATACTTCTACATTTTCTTCTACAACTCCTTGAATCTCTATGTTTACCGAAGCTAACCCAATAGGTCTAAAAGTAACATTACCAAATCCTGAAAATAGTGGCCCTACGACAGGTTTCCATATTAACTGAAGGCGCTTAGCGTCCGAAATCCTTATTAGTGTGCCTTCACATCCCAAATCAACAAGACAATCAGACATCTTATTATCGACCTTTATTGGCATTCGATATTTTACACTAGTATCGCCAACGCTTTCTATTCGTAACACATTTTTACTTGTATCCATGTTAGACTGTACCAATTTGGGACAATCCGTTGCCAAATGGCCCCTATAATTACACTTAGTACACTGTATCTTTGGTTTAGTACATCGATAAAATGGGTGTCCAGATTCTTTGCAATTATAACAAACGACGTTGTCATAATTAGGTTTATGAAACTGAGAAACCCTCGTATTATTATTAGAAGCATTAGCACCATAGGTAGTTAAAGATGCCCGTTTCTCCTTGTTTCTTGGCAGCTCAAAAATACTCCTATCATGCATGTCCCACCTTAACAGATTTAAAGAATTTGAGGAGTTGCTCTGGTTCATTAAATTCGGCACCATGAGCCCCTAAACGTATTCCTCTTTCCTCAATACCGAAGATGAGACAATATACTGCACGTCTACCTAAAATCTCACAACGGTTAAGAAGATTCATCTTAG
The DNA here is from genome assembly GCA_029286625.1 of Parnassius orleans. Classification (NCBI taxonomy): domain Eukaryota; kingdom Metazoa; phylum Arthropoda; class Insecta; order Lepidoptera; family Papilionidae; genus Parnassius; species Parnassius orleans. The sequence continues at coordinate 4,070,814 of JAGSMP010000137.1, forward strand.
CGTAGTAATAAAGTCCGAGTGATTCACCAAAACTCACTGAAATGTTAGGAAAGAATGTCCTTTCCTAACATTTCAGTGAGTAATTCAGCATAAGTGTCCCTAGATGGAAAGGACTCCCAAGTTTGATTTTCCATTCTGACCATGTGAAGAGTATTGAGGGAAGACTCTGATACCATATTTTTGCTACCCCTAAAAGCTTGGGCAAGGCGTAGTGGATTATTTGCCTTTCGTCCCAGTTATAGATCTGGGCACACTCTTCAATTTTATGAATCCACATATAAACCGACTGTTCTTTAGATAGTGGATCAAACTCTGGAATAACATTATTTAGTACAGGATATTTGTCACGTTCTACAGTATGCCTATCTTTAATATCCTTCATCACATCAAGAAACCTTTCAAACAAATTCACTTGAGAATGGTTCACATACCTCGATCTAGAGTCCATACTCGGTTCGGTGTTATTGTGAACACCATTTGCACTAGATGGTTGTTGACGACACGTTCTTGGCCCTTGTTGGTTATTGCGATCCAGAGGAGGAGTGCTTCCTCTGCTAACAGATTGCCTTGCCTTACTTGATTGCCTGGATTGTCGTTTGCGTTGTCAACGGCTACTACGAGAGCCCCGCGCATCATGGGATGGACTCAAACTTCGAGAAGCATCGCTCGTATTAGATCGTCTTGACTTCTTACGTTTTGGCATCGTAATCTTAACCACGTTTTTCATCAGATATGGGCAGGTAGGGAGTAGGATCACACTGATATTTCCCAAAAAGTGTGCTATCCCACTTCTGAGTTATTAAACGTTCTTGTCACAATCACCAATTTAATCTCTTTCTTGCGGTAAATTAGAATTAAATAAATTGAACACTAAGTTCGTCTTGCTCACTAATGTAGTAGTAAGGGTGTAACGGAATAAAACAACTTCTTGGTAAAGTACTTCGTATAATATACTGATATATACGTAAAATCACAACTGATTAGCTTAACGTATAACCAACGAATGCCCTTCTGTTTGCATTTCATAATCTTATAAAGACATCTAGTCATTACAATATCTCGCGGCGGCGCCACTTGTATTCAATAATACCGGAAGTCATGTGAATGCTCGGATAAAGACGATTTAACAGGAAATTCAGGAATTTCATTACCAATAAAATATATTATGAAACGCTTACAAAGGTTTAAACCATGAACTAAGAAAAACCTTATTCCAAAACGAAGATCATCTCTAGTTCGAGGATTATCTATGGTGGTACTAAAGTTAAACTTCCGCGACCCCTAGTTTAACTATGGTACTAACCTCAATTTCGGTACTTCTTAATTTGAGGTTAGCGTTGTTTTCATTTGGTGTTTTTAAAATCGTTAAAAATGGATATTAACATGATTGACTTGATGGATTTAGAAGATTTGGACATGCTAGAGACCACTCGGCGACCTGATAGACATCGACATCGTGTGAATCGGATGAATTAAGTGACGAAGATTTTAGGTATAAGTATAGGTTCTCAAAACGTTTCGGAGAAAAAATAGTGGGCGTTTTACGTGAGGATTTCGTGCACGATCCTCGACGATGCCCATTGAGTCCTGAAATTCAAGTGGTTTGTGCATTACGTAACTGGGCTCGCCATCACGTAAGTGCTGTTTATAATCTTGGTTAATGTACCTAACATTGCGCTAGATAAAAAGCCAAAAAATACATATTATTGTTTTATTCATAGATTCAAGACGATTGAGCTGATTTACATGGTGTGTCTCAACCAGTAGTCAGTAGGACATATAAAAAAGTAGCGGAAATTTTGTCACGGATGTCCCGAAAATTTATTAAAATGCCTACTACTTTAAATGAACAGCAGGAAACCATTAGGAAATTTCCCAGTATTGCTAATTTTCCTACAGTAATTGGCGCAATTGACTGTACTCACGTAAGAGTAAAGAAAGTAAATGCTGATGTGGGTCAGTTATATATTAATAGAAAAGAATTTTCTTCAATTAATGTACAGGTGATATACAAATATTTTAAATAAGCTGTGATTGTCTCTTAATAACTTTACTTTACCATAATAGAAAATAATTTGTTTGACTATCTTATGGTCATCATTACAGCCCTTCACAAGTCCACTGCTGATCATAGGCCTCCCCCACGGAATGCCACAAAGCACGGTCCAGAGCCACCTGCATCCATTGACTTCCTGCATGTCTTACCAGGTTGTCACACCATCTAGTGGGGGGACGCCCTACACTTCGCCTGCCGGTACGAGGCTGCCACTCGAGAACCTTTCTTCCCCATCGGTTGTCGGTTCTTCGAGCTATATGGCCGGCCCATTGCCACTTCAGCTTACTAATCCTTTGGGCTATATCGGTTACTCTGGTTCTACTGCGGATATCCTCATTTCTAAGTTTATCACGCAGATAAACCCCGAGCATAGCCCTCTCCATAGCTCGCTGAGCGACCTTGAGCTTCCTCATACGGCCAGCAGTGAAGGACCACGTCTCAGTTCCATATGTCATCACTGGCAACACGCACTGGTTGTACAATTTAGTTTTGAAATTTTGAGGTATGCCTGACGAGAAGATGGGTCGTAATCTCCCGAACGCTGCCCAGCCGAGTTGAATTAGTCGATTGATCTTATGGTAATAAATGTATATTAAAATATTCAATCTGTATTAAAAAAAAACATAAAGTACTAATGAGCTCTCATTTTTCAGGTGGTTTGTGATGCTGACCTGAAAATCATGGATATTGTTACCAGGTGGCGTGGCAGTGTACATGACTCCAGAATATTCCGAGAATGTAGACTAAAACAGAGGTTTGAGGCTGGTGCATTCTCTGGAATATAACTTGGTGACAGTGGCTATCCTTGTACTCCTTACCTATTAACACCGCTGCTGAACCCCACAACATCACAAGAAGAAAGATATAATAGGAGCCATATCCGTACCAGGAACACGGTGGCAGGATGTTTTGGTTTGTGGAAGCAACGATTTCATTGCCTATCAAGAGGTATGTTTGGAGATATCTAAACAGCAAAAAAAAAACAATTGTTGCATGTGCTGAACTACACAATATGGCCATCGACATGAGAGAAGATATATTTTCTGGTGAGGGGTATAGCATTGAACAATATTCATCTGAACCTATAGTACAAAGATATATTCCACCATCAATAAGGGGAAATATTAGGAGAAGACAGTTTATTGAAACTCATTTTCAGTAGGTAAACAATTTTTTTCATAATTTAATATAACTATTTATAATTGAAATTTATAAAATTGTCAAAATTATTCAATTGTCGAAAGCTATGTATGTATATTTAATTTATTTTATTTTGGTATTTAGAGGCCAATTTTGGCAAAAATAATACAATAAAAATATCAATAAAAAGTGTAGAGCCAGACTGCAGCTATATTAGTAGTATAGTTGTAGCACGAATGGGTCGGCTCGACCGGGGAAGGACCACGCTCTCACAGAATACCAGCGTAAAATAGCAGATTAACACTGCTGTGTTTCGTATGGTGAGTGTAGAGAACCGGAGACCCTTTTTACTGGAAAAGAGGCATTCCATCTTAGTCCTCACGGGTGACAACGCATCTGCATTTTGATTCTTTATTGAAGATAGGTGTAGATGTCTATGGGTCGCAGCAACCACTTACCATCAGGTGGACTGTGTGCTCTTTTGTCACCCTATCCTATAAAAAAAAAAAAACATTTATAAAAGGAAAATCTTTCTGCTGAGCCGTTGTCAGCTGTCAAAGAATAACGACTACATATTACAATTTTCACCAATATGGAATAAATTCTGGGAAGTATTGTGATAATATTTCATTTATTGAGCAAAATGCTTTTATTCAGGCTGTAAATTATTGTGTTTCAGGAAAAGATGCGGGGTACAGCACATTCCACATTAATATGAAGCTATGTTATATAAAGACTTTTAAGTACTGTAGAGATATTCACAGCCGGATTTCTTTTCCAGAGGTGCACAGGTCCACCGGTAGTAGGACTGTATGATAACTAAGTGATTAGGTTTAGTTTTTTAAATTTTATATTGTGTATATTTCATTGTGATATAAATAAAATAAATATTATTTATAATTATTTATTTTAATTATTAATAAGAGATGTACAAATATTTGCCGCAAATAAGTGCCTGAAAAGAATAGTTTCATATATGAGAATATTTACAAACATGTATCTGATATAGTCTTAAATATTTAGTTTTTTTATAGGATAATGGTGATAAACACAATCTACCACGCACGTTTATAAAAAAAGTCCCGCTTTTTCTAGTTCTTCCCAGGACAGAGGTATTTTCCGAACCAGTAGTAAATAAAAAATATCTTTCAAACTCAAACTCAAACTCAAACATTTATTGCTAAACCATAATGTACACAAGATGTTATAAAATAATGTGAGACCAATGTTATGGACCCTGTTGGGCACGCAATTTAGGGGCTATGAGAGAGGAAGCGTATTTAACTACTTATAAGAATGTCATTGCGGTTTATTGAGTTAGAATTCAATTTAAATTTAAATGTGTGATCATTTTGTAAGACCTATATAAGTATTATTTGTAAAGTATTCATTAGTACTATAGTAACATTTATTAGTTAGGTACTGTTGTAATTTTTTTGTAAATTTGATGTCATTATTTTCATTTTTTAATATGTCAGGTAGTTTATTATATAATTTTATGGAAGAACTTAATGTACTAGAACTGTTTAGTTTTAATCGGGAAGTTGGCAATACTAAGTTTTTTTTGTGTCGTAACGTGTATTTGCATGGCAAATCTTCACGTTTTGTATAAAATTGCTTATGTTTTCGAACAAATATACACATCTCCAATACATATAAGCTGGGTAAAGTTAATATTTTATATTTAAGACAACAAAATCCGGATCAATTTCTTTTGAAGGGTGAATAGAGAGGCTGAATCCGTGCTGTTGCCCCACAGAATGATGCCGTAACTCAGCCAAGCGTGCGCATACGCATAGTAGGTTGTTATTGCCGTTTCTATGTTGGTAGTTTTTTTAATAAGTATTTACTTTCAATAAGTATTATGTAATAATCTATATTTAATAAAAATCATTCTTTTCTATTCTGGTTCTATAAACTCACAAACAAACACAGAAGCGTTAAGCTGGTATTTAACTTCTGTTTTTCCGACTTTCTAATAAAGATATTTGTAATTCTAATTTTTTAATTTTTAGGTTGGCTATTTTAATTTGTATTCATGTTCCTCTTCCCTCATTTCTAGTTGTCTTTTTTTTTAATCTGTGTTACTTTTTACAATTGTTTGGTGTATATCTTCTCTTCTGTAAAATGAAATGGAATACTTAATGTAAGTTTTTTAGTTATTTTAGACATGTACAAAGTGTTATAGAGTAATAGGGCACTTATCCTTGTACCCACGAAAGAAATATTTTTATAATTATTTTTAAATCAACTCATATTAAACTTTGCTTTTAATATTTGAAAACATGAAGCAATTTTCAGTGTTTAAATACTAATTTTCAAATGTCAAAAAGTATGTAATGTATTAGAGTAGGTAGGCAATAAGTACTTAACTTACTAAGTACTTAACTACTTACTTATTAGTTATATTCTTCCACTCTTTTATTTTTTGAATATTTACCGATGTTTTCGTCGGCTTATCCTCTATAATATGTGCTTATTGTGAAATAAGTGTACGTAATATTTCCTATAATAATAAGAACATTCTTTTTAGTCGAAATAAGTTTAATAGGAGGATGAGGGCATTGCTACGTACTAACAAATAAATTTCGATATTTCACTAACTTTTTCTTCAGAACTCCAATTTTCACCCCGTTTTTTCTTTTGTTCCATTATATAAATAAAACCTGTAACTGTAATATCACAATACTTATTTAATTAATTATTAATAATTTAATGTACTTATTGTAAAGACGCAATATAAACTATTTTGAAGTTTTGAACGTCTCGAATCCCGCGCTCGCGGTACCTCTGTAATTCACTCCATTTCACGCTAGAGTTGTTAAAATGAAAACAACTTGATTATAAAAAGCGCGTCAAAAGCATATGGTCGTGCTTGAATAGATTTTAACCTAAACAAATAACAATTTATGATATGTTTTTGTATTGAAGTATAATTATTTAAGCATAATTAAGTGTGAAATTAAAATATAAATATTTAATGAAACCGAACGTTGCATTGAATGAAACCTGTATGAACGAAAAAAGAGTGTCATTTTTTTTTTCTTATCTGTGAATGATATTTAAACCAGTACTAACTCTGGTACTAACTGGTCTTGTAATAAGCACACATTTTAGTTCTGGTATTAACTTTAATACTGTAATAACATGGACTTCTTAGTCCTGTACTAAAACCAGTACTAAACATTTTTTTGCAATAAGACCAAATGAAACGAAAAAGCGACACTAATAAGAGACAAATAATTTATAAACCTATAGAATAGGCCTACGAGAGAATGAAATAGAACCTATCTATACTAATAATATAATAAAGCGGAAGAGAATTTTTTCTTTGCTTAAACAAGCTAATCTCTGGAACTACCAGTCCGATTTCATAGATTATTTTTGCCTAATGTATGGAGAGATGATATCGCGAGTTTTGTCGCGATATGCGATGGTGAAATTGAGCGGCTGGAATTAGTCCGAACAATTCCTCAGTGCACACCCCGTGGTAGATACGATAAAATACGCAAAGAGATGTAACATCTCTTTGCAGTGCCAGTGAGTGAAACCGATCGGAAGTAACTCGGTCGTCGACGATTCGAGCTGCTCTGCGCTGAATGCGGTCAAGTGGAAGGAGCTGGCACTGGGGAGCCCCTGCACAGACAGGGGAACAGTATTCCATGTGGGGCCGAACCTACGCCTTGCAAAGTTGCAAGCGGTGTACCGGCATGAAATACTGTCCCGATCTGCTGAGCACGCCAAGCTTTTGAGAGGCCAATTTGGCTTTCTCTTCCAAATGACCACGAAACTGCACATCACTCGATATGTCGACACCGAGGAGATACTGGCTGAGGCAACAAGAGGAGTGCCTTGAAACTGAAAAGTTACGACAAAGGGGTTCTTTTAAGCGGTAAACGCGCAAACTTTTGTCTTCTGGGGATTGAACTGGACTAGATTTAATCGCTCCCAATCCGAGACTTTGTTCAACAAAGACTCGACTTCAGACACCAGTTTGTTCCGGTATTTGGTGACTTTTTCCCGACAAATATTGGCACGGCCGGTGTATGAAGCATCACCAGTGTTGTCGTCTGCATAGCAATGAATGTTACCGGTTTGCACATATCATTGATATGCAGACGAAACAGCGTTGGTGATAACACGCAGTCTTGTGGAACACCAGCATTAATAGGCTTGTAATCGGAGCATGTACCGTCTACTACGACCTTGATGCTCCGATTTGCAAGAAAACTGGTGATCTAATTGCACAATTTCTCGGGAAGCCCATAGGAAGGGAGCTTCGAAAGAAGCGCTTTGTGCCAAACCAGATCGATGGCTTTCGCAATGTCCAAACTAACGGTCAGGACCTTCCCCTTGGACTCTACTGCCTCCGCCCATCTATGAGTTAGGTAAGCCTGAAGATCACAAGCTGCGATCCCGACGGAAACCGAGCGATCCCGACGGAAACCGTACTGGCGGTCACTAATCAGCTGGTGATCCTCAAGATGTTTAGGCCATCTAGTGTCTATTTTACGGACCACCTCGAAAGTCAATAAATTTTTGTTCTATAAAATTATTTTACCTATAGAATAAAGTAGACATCGCTATTACAAAGCAATTTTAGTCGAAAGAAAATATTCTTTTGAATTAATACACCTAAAACTTAGGCTCTACATGTCTAAAAATAAGGATTGTAACATTTATCTCTGTAATGTATAAATATCAATTCCTGTCCGTTAGTCTCGCAAATACTCATAAACGGCTTGAAAGATTTTGATGACATTTTTTGTGTGCGTTTAAGTGGGTGGATGGTTTTAATTTACAATTTGACCTGGTAGGTGGCGTTGTTGTCGAGATCCAGACATCACCCGTGCGATGCCGGGGCGGATTGCTAGTTTGCTATAAAATTAAACTTGTATCTTATATCTTTTGCCGCACTTGTGGTTGAAAATTATCAAATTAAATAAATCAATTGCTGTGAAATGTTTATGTTTTATATTTCACTAGCTGTTACCCGCGGCTTCGCCCACATGGTCACTGGGAAACGAACTATCCATTGCTTTTTGAATTGAAAGAAAACTGAGTTTTATAGATTTGTCAGAGATGCAGCCATTAAAAGCAAACTGAGCAAAATTGATTCGTCAGCCTATTTAAATGTTTTGAAACGCAGCGTATAAGAAAGCATGATAATAGCCTGTTTATTCCAAATGGAAATGGGATATTTTTTTAATTAAAGGAAACTGAGCATAATTATCCGTCAGGGATGCAGACTTTGAAAAGAAACTGAGCTAAATTGATTCGTCAGAGATGCACTTTCCTGAATTGAAAGGAAACTGAGCCAAATAAAAAATCCGTCAGAGATGCAGCCTTTTGAGTTGAAAGGAAACTGAGCTTAATAGGTCCGTCAGAGGTGCAGCATTTGGAATTGAAAAGAAACTGAGCTAAATAGGAAATTTTGAATTGAAAAGGAAGATCTGTGGAATTCTGATTAATTGATTGTGGAATTTTGGAAAAAAACTAACTGAATACTATTTTAAGACGCTACTGTACACAATGTTATATGTTTTTCCATTCGGGGAAAGAATGTGGAGATTCTGGGCATTTGACACACGCGAACATGCTACATACAGCTGACCATGAGAGAAGCACGGTTTTTCTAAGTTGACCACCGCTACCTGTAACGTTTGCCCTTGCACTTTATTAATTGTCATTGCAAAACTGAGCTTAATAGGGAACTGCAACCTTTTGAATTGAAAAGGAAGATCTGTGGGAATTATAGGGATCCGTGGTATAATAACATTTTCACATTTTCCTACGCCTGTCAAAATTGTAGCACCGATTATGTTCCGTCCAAGATGTGTCACACGCAGCCTTGTCCCGTTACATAACCGAGCAGCATCTAAATTTCGCATTAGCATGACTGGGACGCCTAATTTTAATTGAAGCTTATGTGAGGGCACACCTGACAACTCTAGAGAATTTAGTAAACTCTACGGGATATGAAGTGCTCTGTTCTGTGTCCATAACTGTGTCTACTGACAAATACTCTGTTATTTCTCCTGCTACTTCGCTTAATATATCTGAATTTATTTTGTTAACGCTCTCATTTTTTGGTGCAAGAATCGCCCTTTTACAAAACCATTTGTCTTCATGCATTTTGTTCGTTAAATCTGAATAAACGCTCGCAATTAATTCGGAATGACTCTGTACTAAATTACAAAATCTCTCGTCAATTTAACGCAGCCTCAGCATCCGTTTTCAACCGCCCATCGCCAATTTTTAATAGTGTGTCAGCATAGTTTCCAGCATTGATATCATTATACAAATGCACTCTCATATTCGTAGTTAAACTGAATTTTGTCACCTTGTTCCATAAAATAGACGACTTGAGGCATGCTTTAATTTCATCTGCAGGTGTGCCCATTTGAATGACAGGTAAGTTTGGCAAAGTCACCAGCCAGTAAAACCACCATTCCTCCCATTACATCGGTATTGCTGCAAATCCTGGAGCGTTCAATTTAGTGCTTCTACAGCTTTTTATGCGACATTGTACTTTCGTCCCACACTAAAGTTTGCATTGTCGTAGCATTATACCTCGTGCACTATTTTGCTAAAGTTGCAGATCGGCGATTCTTCCTGGGCTAGATTTAGAGGTTTTAAAACAGAATGTGCAGTGCAGCCCCGCTTAGCAGCGTGGCGGCTATACCGGAGGAAGCTACGGTCACAGCAATGTTTTTATCTTTCCGTACTTGCGCTAAAATAAATTTAACAAAAATGTCTTCCCAGTTCCTCCAGGGGCATCTAAAAAGAAAAGTGCACCATTTCCAGATTCAATTTGTCCTAATACTTTGTCAAAACTCGTTTTGTTCGGGAAACAAGCAGGGTACAAATTCCGCTACTTGCTGCTGCAAAGCTGGTATATCGTAGTTTGTTTCACGTATAATTTCATCATAGTTCATTTTCGGTTGTTCGCTGAGGGCTTATCATTCCAAAGTCGCTTAATTTTTGCCTACCATTGCCATTACTTTATCTTCAATTTTTCCAAGTGCTTCATTATAAATGTGTTCATTGTATGTCATGTTCGCGTGTGTCTGCTGTAACCTTCATAAAATATCTTCCGCCATGTACTCTTTATATTTGTCCCACAATTTATGTGCATTAGATAGCCCGCAAGATGATATGAGAGTTTCATAAAGATCCCTAATTTTGGCTGGTAACTGGCACTGCACAGCTTCCTCCATGGTTTCATCCCAGTGATTATCGTTTTCTAAAAGATGCAGAGCTTCACATGCTTCTCTATAAGTTGCGCATTCCTGGCCGTTGACAGTTTTAAGGTCTTTATATCTTGTAGGACCCCGAACATGGTGCAGCAGCAATTGTAAACAGAAACATTCAAAATTAGTTACATGGACGGTATACACACGACCAAGGGCATCTGATGACTTTACACCGGGTCAATTTGCAACAAGCGCGCCTTGAATACGGCGTTTCCACTCCTTCCTAGATGTGTTCCAAGTATAATAGCGGGGCAATTCAGAATATAACAATGTTTTTGCAAAGGGGTCGGTTTGACAAAGTTGAAAGAGGCTGTTAGTGTAGTTTTGGCGGTGATGCAATTCTTTCTTGGAAATTTCTTTCGGTGAAATATACGCTCTCCATTTTCTAAGTGCACAGCAAGGTGAGTAACTGTTGGGTGCCTTTCGTGTAAAGGAAGCCAAGGAGACGCCACGCTGCCTCGTTACTGCTGACATAACGCCCTGCTTGAAAGGTCTGTACTTCATTAACGGGATTTGCCTCACTTTCACTCCTGAGATTAAATATTGCTTGGTCGCTTCCTTTATTTATGTACATACAGATATACTTGATTGCGCGGACAGAGCTACATGCTTCTACATTAATGTGGGCATTAAACATTTTACATAGAATGGGCGAATACAGGACAATCCAGTTGTTATCTAAGGTTTCGAACGCTCCAGAGCGAGATTTGATCGTAACTTTCCTGCCACCATCTTCGGGAGCTCTGCGTCTGTATAAAGGGTAGCCATTGTCATTGTGCACTGTTTCTTTTAATAGCTGTTTAGGGAATTTCTTTGTACATTTTCCTTCTTTCATACATGGCGATATTGAATTTCGTGCTCCACATGGACCGTGAATCATATTTCGGACGATGGTATCATACAATTCTTTATCTTGCTCAGGATCCGGAATCTCGGCGCTTATTATGTCGTCTATTTGGCTGGGCCGCAACTTATCTTTAAGCCATATTAGAATGTGGGCATGCGGTAATCCTCTTTTTTGCCATTCAATTGAATACATGAAGCACTGCACCTCTCCGAAAATTTTCCCTTTGCTTAACCTAGTAACAACATCTAGCGGAATCAATTTAAACTATGTATACGTTAGTGAATAAGAACTCTCAAAAAATATTTTTCTTATAATTTTGCACAATTTTTCTTATTGTAATACCGATTCATTCATAACCACATATTAGAACTGTATTCATTTCCGTTCAATAATTATTACTAAGGCTTATTAATAAGGCTTACTAAGAACTGTTTCTACCATTGTTAAGTAATAGTTAAGGGTGAAAGCGTGACAGGTGGTGATAATATTTCTGATCCATACTTATAATCACGCCTGTAACCCTTGCGGGGTAGGCAGAGCATCAACGGATTACTTAATATCGTCTGCGAGGTTATCGCCTATTATGTGAATTACGATGCACCAAAACGTTTGAAGAAAATCAGCTGGTGAATTTTATGTTTTTTATCGCTCTCTTCCCGGTCCTGCGTGGAAAATACAGATTCATACATTTTTTATCTTAATTTTGGTAAAAAGACATAACATACTTCTGTGTTCGTCCATCGTACCGTCGTCCGTCTTGTAGAATCACGGTGGCGCCACCTAGCTGAATTTAATTTTGCAACATATTCGATTTTCCCACGGGAATGATATGTTTTTCCGCTGAAAAAAGTAGCCTATGTCACTCTACAGCCACCGAACTATCCCCATACAAATAATCATGCCATGCCGACGCTCTGTTGCGACGTGAAAGAAGGACAAACTTGTGCAACATATTCTATTTTCCCACGGGAATGAGTTGTTTTTCCGCGGAAAAAAGTAGCCTATGTCACTCTACAGCCACCGAACTATCCCCGTACAACAATAAAACAACAACAAAATTATGCCATGCCGACGCTCTGTTGCGACGTGAAAGAAGGACAAACAAACAAACAAACACACTTTCGTATTTATAATATTAGTATGGATTCCATTTGAAGGTTCACTTCTACCGCGTGTGAACTACACACGTGTTAATTTTTTTTTCATTTTTTATATCTAAACAGATATAAAAATAAAAAATAGACTAGTGTCAGCCAATACGAAAAAAGGGTGACACACCGGCAGTGTGTATATTTACACGAACCATTTGGAGTCAATTCCGTGTCCCATTACTCATAAAAGTTATGACCAGATTTCATATAAAAAGATTTTATTTACCAAATATTAGTGTTTCATGAGTTAACATAATATAGTCTTGAGCTATGAAAGTCTGAAAAGTTTATATTGATCTCGGTACCAAGGTAAATTATTATGCAATTACAAAGGAATAAATCTGAATACTTCAAATTATCGATAGGTATTCGGTTAAGACTGGTGATGACAAAGTAGTAGTTATAGTTGGTTTCAAGTACATTTGAGTAAATAATTTGAAACTAACTGCATCAATAACTTTAAAAGTTTATTAAAGTTACAGCCTATATACATCTTACTGCTGGGCACAGGCCTTCTCTCATTTCTGATAGGGTTTTAGGACAAGGAAATGTCCCCCGCGCTGCCTCAATGCGTGTTGGCTACCTTCACTTCTTTCTTATTTCTCAGATATGCAGGTTTTCTCACGATGTTTTCCTTCACCGCTGAGCACGTGGTAAATCAGATATTAAAATTGCAATTAAATTTTTTATTAGTGCCGGCGAGGATCAAACCCGTGTTGCTCGCGTACTGCGAAATTTACAGCAAGCGCTATCCCTGAGCTACCACGGCTCTTCAATGACTTTGTCGACACTTAATTCTTATCGTTTAAATATAAAATGAAAATAGTGAAGCATACACGTGAGAAAAAAGTTAAAAGTTTGTTAAAGTTACAGCCTATATACATCTTACTGCTGGGCACAGGCCTTCTCTCATTTCTGATAGGGTTTTAGGGCAAGAAAATGTCCCCCGCGCTGCCTCAATGCGTGTTGGCGACCTTCACTTCTTTCTTATTTTTCAGACATGCAGGTTTTCTCACGATGTTTTCCTTCACCGCTCAGCACGTGGTAAATCAGCACTTAAAATTGAAATTAATAATTTTATTAGTGCCGGCGAGGATCAAACCCGTGTTCCTCGCGTACTGCGAAATTTACAGCAAGCGCTACTCCTGAGCTACCACGGCTCTTCAATGACTTTGTCGACACTTAATTCTTATTGTTTAAATATAAAATAAAAATAGTGAAGCATACACGCGAGAAAAAACTTGAAACTAACTTCATCAATAACTTTAAAAGTTTGTTAAAGTTACAGCCTATAAACATCTTACTGCTGGGCACAGGCCTTTTCTCATTTCTGATAGGGTTTTAGGGCAAGGAAATGTCCCCCGCGCTGCCTCAATGCGTGTTGGCGACCTTCACTTCTTTCTTATTTCTCAGACATGCAGGTTTCCTCACGATGTTTTCCTTCACCGCCGAGCACGTGGTAAATCAGCACTTAAAATTGCAATATAAAATAAAAATAGTGAAGCATACACGCGAGAAAAAACGTCATATTTATATTTATTTAGGCGAGTGTTCGTCCAGTAGTTTAAATTCGAGTGTAATTAATAAAATTTTTACGTTTGTATATCAAGCAAGCTGTATTTCACTTTCAACACCCAGTATAATATATGGATTATCTAATTGTAAAAAATAAAACGCTTTTTGGAACTTAAATACACTCTGCCGACTACTGAAAAGGAAATCACACACAATTTACAGCTCATTCAGTCAACCTGTCAGTTATTATTTTGTTGGTAAAATTTTTAAATTCTTTGGCGACAATCTCTACTCTGTGCGACTATTTGACCATAGGCTTTATTATATGTTTGACAATTGACATTAACAGTATGAACTTATACAATGAATTTTTAATATAATGTAATAATATAAAGTGTGTGTAACTCAAATTATATTATATAAATTTACTATAAACTTTAGCAATTCCAAATTTGACACTCCTCTCTGCGCGCAATATCCTTAAAAACGGGTACAAAGTTTTGTCTTCACTTTTTAATATACACTCGTAGTGGCTTATTTTTTTATCCAAAAATTAATGGGATATCATTAATTATTGGATCAAAAACATGTATGCAAAAAGGCCTAGTTTGGTAAAAGCAACATTCGGGGTTTGTGGCTTCACTGATATAAGAGTTGAGATATGAACGAGCGCCAAGCTCCATAGCAGTTGCTTAAATCATAGGCTCTATAGAAATGCACAACATTATTGTAACTGTTACATACCTTTTGTCCTAATCGGTTGTCTGTTCTTCGCGCTATTCTAATTGTACTACGGGAACCATGATTACGAAGGCCATCACGCAGGTAAACTCCGAACGAAGCCCTCTCTATAGCACGCTAAACCTCTTCATCCGGCCAGCAGTGAAAGACCACGTCTCAAATCTATATATCATCACTGGCAATGCGCACTGCTTGTACACTCTTGTTTTCAGATCTACGAGAAATTCGTAATACGTTATAATAATAAAGAAGTTGTATTTTAACACATTTGCTTCAGCAAATATTTACAAATGTGTACAATAAGCGAACAATAAATTTAATTAAGTTTTAGCCACGCGTATGTTCCGGATTGTTAGAAATACACATATGCACAAGTAGGCTCGAACGAAGAAACTTTTTTAATTCCGCCTACTGTGTTTTTGTTACCATTCAAGTTAGCTAAGCTTCTTATTAACACTTAAGATCAGGGTTATGTTCTCAGTAAATTCGAAATGATGTTAATGAATTTATTAAGATGTTCGGGAATTAAACTTTTCCTTTTACTTTTGATTTCTACTGTATTATCTAAAAATGTTTTAGAATGAAAAATACGCGTATATAATGGATGAAGAATCAAAGATGTTTAAAATTAATTAATAAAATTAAAAAATAAAATAAAATGATGTGTCTTACCTAGTTTAAGGGACACCTCCCGCCTTCTCTCAATTGCGTGCAATATCCCCGTTACCACTAATCCCAAGATCATTATTTAAATTTCTTCTTAGAAAAGACACATCATAGTCAATAATACGGCACATGTGGCAAATCGCTAAGTGAAGTTTATACGTGATGGAGCCACGCTGCAGCTATATTATTGTTGTATCACAAAAGGGTTGGCTCGACCAGGGTCCACCACGCTCTCACAGAATACCAGCGTAAAATAGCATCTTAATGCTGCTGTGTTTCTTATGGTGAGTGTAGGGAATCGGAGACACTTTTAACTAGAAAGGAGGCATTCCATCTTAGTCTTTAGGGGTGACAACGCATGTGCATTTTTATTCGTAATCGAAGGTAAATGTAGATGTCGATGGGCCACAGCATCCACTTACCATCATGTGGACTGTGTGCTTATTTGTCACTCTTATTCTATGTCAAAAAAATCTATTTCAACTAAAGATGTCTTGTTGTCGTGAAGATAAAACACGTACGACACGACAAAACAAATAGTGGTGACGGGGATAGTGCACGCAATTGAGGGAAGGCGAGAGGTGCTCTTCAAACTAGGTAAAAAATAGATAAAAGAAATTTTAGTTATTAAATGCTTTAATTTCTCCCTCCCCTTTTCACGGCGAATCTTCATCCCTTTGTTGTCGATATTCCACGCATCGAACCAAACGTTTTGCTTCGTATTTCGTAATGCGTACAGCAAAGGAGTGGAACAATTTGCCGGTGTCTGTCTTTCCATCCGAATACAATCTTTGCGTCTTGAACGTGAGAGGTAATAGATTTTTTTTACGCTAAGACAGAGTGATATGCCATCTAGGGCTTTTTCACCAATTATCACTATTTAAAATTTGGTTACTTCCAAACATTCAGTGGGTATTCAATGAGATTTTTGCGTAGAATTAAATGAAAACTTTAAATAAATAAAGCTATTTTATTGGTGAAGATAATTTATGTTACACGTAATATAAACTGTTAATGATATAAGCAGTACAAAAGATTAAGTCATGTTTTGTTATTAAACTGAAGTGATAAACAAACTAACAATATCCATAGAGGTAAGTGGCTATTGCATTGCATGGACGCATGGAGCCAATTTCAAACAAACGCTACAGATACGTTATCATCTCTGAAAATTAAGGTGGAATGCCTAACTGCCTGTAATTATACTTGCTATTTATACTCTACTGACCTCAGACACAGCAGTGTAAGCAATACTAATCAGATGGACTTCTGGGCAGGAAAGATATCCTAACACCTAGTTCTCAATACTCTAATCTGCATGTAGTTGCTAATAATTTTCATCAGGCATCTACTTCTCTCTGAGTTTTCGTCTTTTAACCAGAAGATACTGCCAATAAACCAATCCTTCAAATGCTCTTAGAATCAGCGAAGAAGCGAATTGCCCCAATTCAGTTTCGGATGAGAAATTAATAACTAGCGTATGCAATCATAAGTCATCATTGCTGCATCGCGATTTCATTTTCGCTGGTGTTTTAAATTCCCCATCAAGCTTAACTACCGTGTATTTTTCCAGGTAAGGTAAGGTCGGTTTTGCAAAAAAAAAACTAGTACTTGATGGAATTAAATCTTTAAAATCTAATGACGTTTTCGTGAATTGCCTGTAACACTGCGCTAGTCAGTTTAATTTGTACCAGTACAGTATTACGCTCATAACATGTAAGATTTCACTGTCCAACAAAAATATATATTGTAAATTAATATTATTTAAAAAACCACTGGGTTTCTTGCTGGCTCTTCCCAGGACAGAGGTTTTTTCCGAACCAGTGGTAAAAGTAAAAAAATTGAATGTAAGATTTCACTGACAAAACTCTTGTTGAAAAAATCGATTGGCTTAAAACTGCCACCACCAAAATATATAACTAACTATAATATTGAAATTGGCTTGCTATTTTTTCAGGAAGTAATTTGCGATAAGATTTAAAAAAGTAATTTTGCAAGCGCCAATAAACAATATGCCAATATCCGAGTATTCATTATATGGTTTTCCTCTCCAAGAGCTCGCAGAAAGCCAATAAATAAGAGTTATTTATTTTTAATTCTAAAGGAATCAGTTTGTTTTTGTTGTAGTTTTTACGTGAACACACACACATATTGAACGAAACTAGTTTTTACAGATTATATCGCGTTCATTGTCTTATTTTATATTCTCGACGTTTCGAGTACTTTGCAACAGTTATGGTCACGGGGAAACTGCAAATTGAAAATTATTATTTTTTGTCCAATCTACGCAGAAGTAACTTATAGTATCTTGAAGTATTGCATATTAATGGTATGCATAGTATAAACGTCCTCCGTTTCCTCAAATAGTAAACTGTTTATTAATAATGATATTCATCAATGGACCTTAAACCTTTACTATTAAACTTTTTTAATTAACTCCGTGTGGTGAAGGCATGGAGAAATACATCACCCCACTTTGTCCTGTGGGTGACATAAAAGGCGACTAATTACCGTCTCATTAATACCAGGTCTAACGGCGACCGGCAGCAACAACAAAGATGCGAGACGTCTAGGACTGCGATAGTTAATCCTCTGCCTAGCGGACTATACTCCTTAAGCCCATGTCCAGCAGTGGAAATTTGCGGGCCGATGAAGATGAGGAAGAATAATTGAATGAATAGTTGAAGCTCAGAATTAGTTAAATATTTAATAGCAAGTATTTGTTATTGGTTTATTTTTTACTAATAATTAAACAAGCTGTACTGTGCGTTTAAATTTTAAAAAGTATAAATCTATTTTAAAATCTATTAATTTACAAAAACAAGAGGCAGGCTAAAAGAAGTTAGTCTTTTTTAATTAGTTTGACATTGACAAGTTCACACTTTGGTTAGGCTGGATCACAGAACACAATTACTCTCTACCAAGAGAAGAACGCCAACTTCATACTAAAAAACGGAAACACGTCTTTATGTGTGTACACTAAAAGCACTACGGTGAGCGCCCATATAAAACTTTTTTAGGGGGAATTTCAAACCTTTGTATTTTGTACTTTGAACTTTTTATTTAAGGCATATTCGAGTAATTTTGGCTCAAGCCTCACAAACCTATGGGGTTAATTCCCATACATTGGAGAGGTTGCACCAAAATTACTCGAATATACTTTAGATTAGTATGTGAGATAAAATAAGACTATAAATATGTATAGTTATGTAATTTTAATTTCTGGAAGACAGATTGTTTTATAAACTATACACTATTATTGATGTTTTTATTGCTTTTGCACATAATATTTCCACGCTTGTTACTGATATATAACACATGTTATTGTCAGAGAGTTATTCTTCACAGAACATTAACGTAAATTTAAATCAGCAAAATTCTCATGGTGAAAACTTAACTCAGCCGAAATACGTGATCTGAAACAGATACAATTCGAGTCAATATAGTAATAATACCTACAAATAACGGTCAATAAATTCAAAATGTTTATAGACTTACAATATTGTCATAAGTTTTTTTTTCCTATTATAGGAAACCTGCAGAAAGTGATCAGATGATTTTGTGCTTTTTATTTGCACAACACTTAACTTACTTTCGATGATGATCACACATCGTGCATAAAATATTGAAATAATAAATTCATTTATACTCAATATCTTATACAGAGTTAACATCTCACAAAAAATCTTTACTGTATATTCACGACGATATTATGACTGCACTATTCGCCTACAAACGAAAATGAAGTATTCTGAGCCCATAATAACTAAATTTAAGCAAAAATCAATAATAAATATTAAAATCTAAACCTATGAAATAAATTTCAGAAAATATGTTCAATATGAAAGACGTTGACAAACAAATGTCATTTTTTTTCTTCTATTAATTCATGGCTTCTTTTGATATAATTCTGCTAATATTTAAGAATTTAATTTTAATCAATTAATAAGTAAATTAATTGTGCAAATCTCAGAGTAATATGTATGTAATTATACTTTAAAGAGCAAACCAAAAAAAGCTTAACACAGAATTAACATTTTTAGTTTCTTCCGATATAATATGAATTTTTGTATCTAGTTTTTAAAATGGCAATCTAAAACAACATGAAGGAAAGAAACAGCGATATTTTTTTCTCGCTTTATTTTTACAAGCCCAACATGCACATTGACAAAATCATGATTGTGTGCAGATTTTTCAGCTTTCATACAAAGTTGCATCACCCTGGGCTGGATATTCTTAAATTATTTATAAATTTCAAAATGGAACATTTGTTATTTCGAACACATTTATTTGTAAAATGTTCTTTTTCGTAAGAATCTGCCGGGAATTTATTTTCAGTAATGGAGCTAAGACGACGAGATATTTGCGCTATGATTTACTATGATTGACTGTAAAAGCAACTTGAACTTTAGGCTACTACTTTTGTTGAGTCTGCTTATTCACAAGCAACAGTTTATTATTAGTTTGTTAAATTTATAAAGACAGGGCAAGCTTTGAATTTAAAGCGTAGGCAGGTCGGTCGCCAGCCACCGTTTTTCAAGAAAATGTTTGAAAAGTCAAAAAACTTATTCGAGAGAATTGAATCGAAGTAGGATAGAATTGGGGCTTCTGCGTCACTTGCTCTCGCTTTGCTCGAGCTAAGTGCCGCTGAAGGCCCCAATTCTCTCCAGTAGAGATCCACATTTTTAGTCGAACCAAATTAGTGCCTACATGTTCGCAAATTTCTATATTATATCAATTTATTTAACCAATAGTGTTGATCGCAATGGTCTAGTGGTTTGTACTACGAGCAGACTACAAAGCGTGATGGTTGCGGTTCGATTTCCACACAGTAAAAAATTAGTGTGCATGAACACGTTTGTTTGTATTGTTGGAGGCCTTTTCTATGTGTAACTGGCGAACGCCAGTGGCTTCGCCCGCACGGTTTGAAATTTTTCTATCACGCGGGAACAAGTGTACTTCCACTTCCAGTTGAGTTATAGAGCATTATATTCAGAGCGTTTCTAAGATATTGCTGGTATTGCTGCATCTACATGATTAATTTCTAATGATACGACTTGTTTTGACTAACTTCATTATGGTCAGTGCTAATAAAAGTATGTTTTGTTTTTGGATAATTATACCTAATATAGCAGAAGCTCCTATTACTTGCACGAGTAAAATTATCATTACCTTATTAGCAAAATCTATCGTGTCAATATAACACGTCTACAATTTCTTCTATTTAGGGCCAGGTATTCCAACATGTGTAGGAATCAAATTAAAAAGTGTGCGAAGCTGAGCTTATGCTATTATTTTATTATTGTTTTTATTCTCATAGCGAGTGCACGTTGATTACAACGTTCGTAAAATATCTATATTGGTGAGTTTAATTATTTTTACTATTCAGAAATTCAGTCGTGATTTACTTTTATTTGTTTTTTTTTGACTTCATACTTGTTTTGTTTATTGCAGATCATGGCCAACACTGAGGAAAACATTGATTCTAATCATATCACTAATCCGTATAACCATGCTCAGGATGTGGATAAATTTATACTAAATTATTACAACCAAGAGGCGCGGCTTCATGATTTACCACCATATAAAATAGCTATAAATAAAGAGCAGCAATCGAAATCAAAGAAATATTCCAGGAAGAGAAGCCGTTCTCAAGAGTCATCATCATCATCGTACATTTTCCGTCAAGATAAAGATAAACGAGGCTGTCGTCTAATTAAAATCAACATTTACGAACTTAATGAGCAAAAACAAAATGTCATCAACGATCTTAGTGCTAATATAAGTGTTCAATATGTCGTGGATTCAATGTGTGATGATGTGTTAGATGCTACAAATTGTCTTATAAAAAAATATAGGTGAAAAACTATATGAGAACTATTAATTTAAGTAATGTAGCTTGTAAAATATAATAAAAGTTATTATACATTGAATTTTATTGTTGTTTCATTATGTATCATCATCATTATTTAATTGCGTAGAGCGAAAAAATGAGAAAGACATTTATTTTTAAAACGAATATATTTATTAAAACTAAATATAAAGTTATAAACATGATAATACATGTAACTTAAGCTATACATTTATCTCTTACTTACTTATACAGTACATAGTAGTAGCATTACATAGTTTTACATTCAAATTTATTAAAATACAGTTTAATAGTTTCCCCATGGTAACGTATTGTAGTCATCTGCCATAATTTGTCTTATGTCATCATCTCTATTAAGTACAAGTTTATCAACTTTTTTAGTTAATATTTGATGATTCTTTGATCTAATTATACACATACTCTTTCTAAAGTTTTCATTAGACCATAACGTTCGTTTATATTTTTCAATATTAAGGTTTTTAGTAACAGATTTTTTAATACCCTTAGCTTTTCTTATTGAGGTTGTTTTGGAATCTATATAATATAATTTTGCTCTTAATCCAACAAATTCAGTTATTATATAACCACTCATTTCGTCTTAGAAAAACCCTGGAATTTTACTATTTACTTTAGGCATATCATACTGATCGTCTTTGAAATTACTTGTATCAAAGTATTTTAAATTTTTTTTATGTCTTCATAAAAATCATCTGTATGTATTAGATACAACAGACTATCAGTATCAGTATAACAGAGTTGCAGCGAATTTTTATACAGGACTCTTAGCTAGATCCAAAATTGAAAACCCAATGTAAATTGGGCGATCAAGAATAACTTTTGCTAGTTCTAACTGGATTGTTACTAACGAATCTAAAATTATCGACAAATTTTTAAAATTAGGAGCGCTGACATATTTTTCACCTCCACATAGTTTATTAGTCTTATTGGATGTATTAAAATTGGTTAGGATTTCTATACACTAACCAATTTTACATCGACTTGTTTTCGTTTATTCTCTATTGTCTTTCCAAAAATAGAATTGTTTTGTTTTTAAAAAAAAAACTCTTTCAAATTCTGAAGTCGCGTTTTGTCTAAGTGTTGTATTTAATAAAATATATGGTGCTAAAAATTCATTTTGACTAAATGACAATATCCTATAAACTTTGAGCAAAATGAGACCATGACGTAAACATTCTTTTAAATGCAGATAATGAATAACATATTCACATTTATCGTACAAACTGGCCGTTAATTTTTCATGTTTGCTTCCTGGTGGAGCAAACTTCTCTGCTGCAAAAGGTAAATCTCAAGAAGTACAATCTCTTCAAGAGTATATCCAATATCACTATCATCAGGAACACTCATTACATCAAATTGATTTATTTCTTTTTCACTTAGAAATTTATAGTCCCCCGTTGGTAACTTTTGCATCATAGAAAAACCATATAAATTTACACAATCAAAATAAACTAAAAATTGTTTTTATCCTCGTTGTCATAATAGCACATGTATTTATTGTTTGCTTTTGCATATCTTAGAGAACATTGAGCAAGACCACCGCGAATTCCTTTTTCTTAAAATTGGTACATTTCAATATCTGAAAGTAAATCTAATTGTATTTTCGTATAAAATAACATAGCATCCCAACTTAATGAAGGAGACGACACATAGCAACACAGGTAAAGACTATAATGTTTTAAAATCATAGCTCGGAATTTTTCAAAAACATCACACAACAGTAATACATCACATTTTAGATATAAATCTGTGTATTCACCTAAGTTACGGATTTTAAAATCATTTCATTCCTTAAATGCATGACTGTAATCTTCATCTAAAACAGATTGGGATGTAAGGTGATTGAAAAATTTCGAATACTCTGGTAATTGATTTTCTTCATACCGATCCCATGAATATATAGTCATAACAGTAGATATCTTTCTTTCGAACTAAATTAAATAGATGTTTATCTTCAAAAAACTTGCGTAAATTTTTAAAATCTTTCGTTTCCGTTGTTTTCACTAAATTATCTAAACTCGAAATCAAAAAGTTGAAAGAGTCAATAAATTTCAGCTGAGCTGAGTTCTTATTATTATTATTTCCTATTGGAATAAACTTAGTAAATGAAATAAAATTTTCTTTATTTCTGGATATTAGATTTATATGAAGACAAGTGGCTGAAAGTTCCTTTATAAATAAGTGGTAATCATAACCAGAAAGGTTGTGAAATATATAAGTATAAACGAGCATGTCTTAGCTTTTAAATAACATTCGTTATGTGCAGGTCCTCTGTATTTTCCAGTAAAGTGATCATGATTTGCAACTATGATATCTGTATTACTAAATATTTTTTTTTACACAAATGACATTCCTTTTCATTATTCAAACAGTCTCGCTCCGTTTCACTGATTACCATAGGTGCATTATTTGAAAGTAATTTATGTAACCTTTTCACATCTTTACTAATTGATTCAATAAAATTTTTAGCACAGTCTGGCCCTCTATAAGAAACTAATTTATTGAGTTCGGGCTTAGAATCATAAAATATATAATCATCGTCATCATCATTACAGCTCTCCACAAGTCCCAAGAACCCAAGAAATGCCAAAAAGCACGGTCCTTAGCCACCTGCATCCATCGACTTCCTGCATGTCTTACCAGGTCGTCACTCCATCTAGTAGGGGACGCCCTACACTTCATCCGCCGGTACGAGGCCGCCACTGGAGAACCTTTTTTCCCCATCGGTTGTCGGTTCTTCGAGCTATATGGCCGGCCCATTGCCACATCAGCTTACTAATCCGTTGGGCTATGTCGGTCACTCTGGTTCTACTGCGGATATCCTCATTTCTAAGTTTATCACGCAGAGAAACTCCGAGCATAGCCCTCTCCATAGCTCGCTGAGCGACCTTGAGCTTCCTCATCCGGCCAGCAGTGAAGGGCCACGTCTCAGTTCCATAGGTCATCACGCACTGGCAACACGCGCTAGTTGTCCAGTCTGGACAACTATATCTCTGGATAACTATAAATATATATATATATATATATATATATATATATATATATATATAACAGTATGTAAATCTAGGTACAAGGAGACAATATTTTTAAATAGTAAGAGCAATGTCTTAAAGTTATACAATTTATCAACGTGGTTTAAATACTGCTCAAATTTTGTTTTTAAAACGGGGTTAATACTATCGAAAAATAACTAGGCACCTAGCAGGTATAGCGACATGTACTGACATTTTTTATTCCTGGAGAAATATGATTGAAATTTTGAAAGTGTCTCTGTTAGAACTAGATAAATTATTGGAAAAAAAATATTTCGCATTTATTGCTATTTGGTTCAAGACCAATATTTTTAAATTTCGAAAAGTATGAGTAAAATCACTGAGGACGTCATCTGCTCTACCTCCCAGTGTACCATTATCCAGGTACCAGATATTCAGCTTGGATTTCAAATTTGAAATAATGGGTTGAATCCCCAAACTGAAAAGTGCTGGACCCAATGGGTCACCCTGCTGAACACCGACAGCAGAATCGATAATATGGTTTTCGTAAAACAAGTTAGTATTTTGACTGTAACATTGCCAAACGTCAGGAATGCATTATTGCTATTAAGTCAAACGAAACTGTTCAGCCCTTTGTTTATCTTTTTGTTTTTCTCAATTACCTACATGTTTCCTTCCTTTGTATATGTTTATCATAATATTTCTGTAGTTTGTCGTTTTCTTCGCCGTTGGCACGCTTAAATTTGGTACATAAAAGACATTGGTCTTTTTTAAAAAAAATCTAAATTAAATCCTGTAAAGAAAATCTTTCGATATTTCATTTCTGATACAACTGGTTCGCTATTTTTGTTTTTGCATTCTTCTACATAGAGAGCGTACATTTCCATGCTAGGAAATGATGCTATGTGTTTTCTCTCCTTCAATGATAAAGAAACATTGTTTAGTATACTTGCGCTGTGTAGATTGTTTTATGTCCAAAAAAATCCTCTTTGTAGGTTTGATTTCAATAAGATTCAATATAAACTGTTTTTTCGAAATCTGATTTTATAAAATTTCACTATGATAACGAATAATACGTTGTTTTTTATTCTAGAAGTACGAGACAATTACAACGCGCGACAACCGGCGCACGATTACGAACCGCGTATAAAGAGCGCGCGTTGTAAGTTGTGTGTTGTTGTTTTGGCCGAAGCTAATTCAGAAACTCTCGCATGTACCTAGTGAAAGAAAAAAGTAAACACAGATAATTGGTAATAGCTGAAGATATTCGGAAACTGTCGTAAACCAGTTATACAGTAAAAGTAAATTAAAGTTATCTAAGTTCTTTTACCTGCAATAACTTTAACCAAATATGGTGTTAATTTTTCGCCAAAAAGCTACTAACGTTGTTTTGTTTGTTTTACTGGTAGATACATCAGCAATTTCTAGTATATTAATAAAAGCTAAAACCAGTTCATCATCATCATCATTACAGCTCTTCACAAGTTCACTGCTGAATATGGGCCTCCCCCAAGGAATGCCACAAAGCATGGTCCTGAGCCACCTACATCCATCGACTTCCTGCATGTCATACCAGGTCGTCGCTCCATCTAGTGGGGGGTCGCCCTACAATTCGTCTACCGGTACGAGGCTACCACTCGAGAACCTTTTACCACATCGGTTGTCGGTTCTTCGAGCTATATGGCCGGCCCATTGCCACTTCAGCTTACTAATCCGTTGGGCTATGTCGGTTACTCTGGTTCTATTGCAGATATCCTCATTTCGAAGTTTATCACGTAGAGAAACTCCAAGCATAGCCCTCTCCTTAGCTCGTTGAGTGACCTTGAGCGTCCTCATACGGCCAGCAGTAAAAGACCACGTCTCAGATCCATATCATCACTGGCAACACGCATTGGTTGTACAATCTCGTTATCAGGTTTTGAGGTATACCTGACGAGAAGATGTGTCGTAGTTTCCCGAACGCTGCTCAGCCGAGTTGAATCCGTCGATTGACCTCTCGGTCGAAGTTGGACTTACCTAGTCGGAGCATTTGTCCCAGATAAACATACTCGTCAACAACTTCGAGCTTAGTGCTCCCAACAACTACCGGCATAGGTGTGACATGGACATTAAACATGATCTTTGTTTTGTCCATGTTCATCTTAAGACATATCCGTTGGGAGACACTATTGAGGTCATAGAGCATAGTGCTTAGGTCCTCCAGCGATTCTGCTATAAGGACTATATCGTCGACAAATCGAAGGTCAGTGATGTTTTCGCCATTGATATTAATACCCTATCCTTTCCAGTCCAGTAGCTTGAAAACGTCTTCCAATGCAGCGGTGAAGAGTTTCGGGGGATATAACGTCACCCTGTCTTACACCTCTCTGCAGTTGGATAGGTTTCGTACTCTGATTCTGTACTCGGATAGCCATCGTAGCCCTACTGTACAAACACTTCAACATTTCGATATACCGACAGTCAACTTGGCACCGCTGGAGGGACTGTAGCACCGCCCAAATTTCGACGGAATCAAAGGCTTTCTCATAGAGTCCACATGCGCAAGGCAAAGTGGCAGATTGTACTCTTCTGTCTTCTGTAAAATTTGCCAAAGGGTGTGTATGTGGTTTATGATACCTGAAACCTCTTCGGAAACCGGCTTGTTCGGGAGGCTGGAAGTCGTCGAGTCTGCGTGCGAAACGATTCGTAAAATCGGTCTGTAGTTCTTCAAGAGAGCGTTGTCGTCTTTCTTGAAGAACAAGACCACCGCACTTCTGCTCCACGCCTCCGGAGTAGTCCCATCATGGAGAACGGAATTAAAGAGCTTCTGAAGGACTTAAAGTACCGGTTTTCCACCCGCTTTCAGAAGCTCCGCTGTAATTCCATCCTCGCCTGGGGCCTTACCGTTTTTAAGGTGCTGGAGAGCCATTCTAATCTCGCTCAGACTGACGTCCGGTATATCATCGGAATAGTGTCGGATAAGATTCGCTCTTAGATCGATACTCACACTTGCGTGTGGCTCCAACGATGACGTGTACATCTGCCCATGGAACCTCTCAATCTCACTCAAAATCTCAGGTGTCCCGGAAACGATGCTGCCACCCTCGGTCTTCAGCTTTGACAGTTGGCTCTTTCTGGCAGACAGATCTCTGGCAAAGACTTTGGAGCCTTGGTTCCGCTCGATCGCTTCTACAATACAAGCTGTATTGAAGTTGCGAAAGTCCCGCCGCATGCATTTGGAAATCTGTCTGTTCAGTTGCCTGTATGCTGTCAAAACTGTTGAAGACTGCATCTTCATTTCCCGTCTAACAGCCATGAGATTAAGAGTGTAATCGGAGAGTTTTTGTGTTCTTCTACGGCGGGTCTTGCAGAACTTAGCTCCGACCACAATCATTAATCTCATCAAAACCTTAATCGGCTGTTAGACGGGACAATTCTGTTCTTGAAACACATGCAATTACGAGTATACTTACATTGTCAAACTCGGTTTGTAGTAAGCAGTTAGACTTGTGAATATAGAACTTTTGGCGAGAGGAATAATGTTTGACATGTATGCCACAGGGCTTGCAAAAAACATTATTTTTTATTATGAATATAGATCAGTTTATTATAATGAAATATAGTTTTCAGTTATTAGATTTAAAATTTTAGTTTATATTTATATTTTCTTTTTCGATTTTTGATTTTATCTGAAAGCAACAACACATTATTAAAGTATTAAGCCAGGTACTAAATATTTCTAAAAATAAATGATTCAATACTCATTATATTACTCCAGTAAAAAGAGTCCGTAATTAAATAAGCGCTTGCAATTTTTTTTATTTTTTATTATTATTATAAAAATATACATCAGTTTATTATAATAAATATAGTTTTCAATTGTTATATTTAGAATTTTAGTTTATATTTTTATTTGGATTTTCGATTTTATCTGAAAGCAAAGAACACGTTATTAAAGTATTAAGCCAGGTACTAAATATTTATAAAAAATAAATGATTAAATACTCATTATATTACTACACCAACGAGTCAGTAATTAAATAAGCTATATTTAATATAATGAAATCCTCAAAACTCAAATATTTTTTGGTAGTCATCATTTTTATGTTTTATTATTATGGTTTATATTAATTATGGTTTTGACTTTGTATTTGAGTTTTGATATACATATTTCTGAAAGAAAACCGGTGAATTAAATCTGGTAGATAAGTAACACTGATAAAACTAATGCTTAGTTGGATACAAAACTGGACGAACGTTGCGGTAATCTTCTTTGATGCATGATACCTACTGGGTAGCAGCCTTCCACGTGGGGGTTTTCTCGTCGACAGCTGATTAAAGTTGATCACAGAATGCTGCCAGCGGTCGGCTGATGGAATATCCTCCAGCTCGCGGAAGTTAGAGATGCGGACCTCGACGTAATATTCTTCTCGCTTCGCAGGCTCGCTCTGGTGCGTATATCCTGAACCTGTTTGACGTGATAATTAGCTTTTTAAAATCCCCGCTTGGATGGGTTAAAAATCTTCATCCTGGAAACAATAAAAATAATATTTCAACAAAAGCATATCGATATGTTTATGAACAATAGTTATATTCCCTCCTACCTGCATAAATATAATTTTTATACAATACTCATGACTTGACTTAGTAGTCCGGTTCACTAACTATTGTATCAATCACACCAGTCATCTAAGAATATAATTAAATACGTTTTTATAAAAACCTGTGACTGATAATAATAATTATAATTTATTTGTGAGTAAACATTGAATACAAAGTTAAAAGATATAAATCTTTGCACTCATAATACAAACAATAATTGACTCCGGCGGCTTCAAGGCCCCAAGGAATATTATTGCTTATCCAAGTTACTACAACCAATAATAAATTGTAATACTGTACAAAGTAGACATCCGATCAAATAGAACCTAATTAATAACCTAATTAATAGTAACTCAAATTATTAAAATTAAATAAGGTTTGCTTACCTCAGAATCAGGAAAAACGTTTAATTTTTGTTTCTTGCTGGTCGAAGCTAGAATGAGCGAAGGCAATATATCAGTCTCAGATTCCGAGTCGCTTCTGGATAGTTCAACTCGTTTCTTGGACTTAGGAGCTGCTGTTTTTGTCTTTGATACATGAGTTGGTTTCTGAGCCGCTTTTTTCTTTTGCGAAGTCTACTATACTTCAGCCTCTGACTCGAAAGAATTGGAAGACCTAAAATGTAACACAAAGTTATTACAAGAAGAATACTTCTTTCTATAAAAAAAACATCACTGTACAGAAACACTCATATGAAAACTTATAAAGCGAAACATATAACTTTACTGTAACATATATAACAAATTAATTATTATTCTATTGTATTTAATGAGTGAGGAGCCTAAGTGTTACGTACATACTTGGCCGCCTTGATGATGATGAACACTTCCAAGTCTAGTAGACTGCGGGAAACACACTGTAACTAATAGTGAAATACCTTCCAACAGTCTATTTTATACCCCTAAATTATAAGACTATGCCCCACCTGAAAGTATTTTAATTTGCCATATTATAAAATAAAGAAATATTTCATTTTTTTTATATAACTCATAAGGAATATTATTGCTTATTAATATTCAAACTTTAGATGCTCATATGTGAACATCGCTTTGCTTAATTGTTATTGCGATAATCATGCACTCGTCTCTAGTTGCAACGACGGCGCTGCAACTAGAGGCGAGCGGCGCTGTGATGCCGCCGCAAGTTGAGACGAAATTTTATATGGTAAACGTATGTACTCATGCAAATACGGAATGGTTCAACATATATAGCGGTCGAAGTAGTAACTATATTGAGATCCATTACAAATATATCTTTATTCAAAATTAATACTTTGTAAAAGAAAAGCTTTTTTTAATAAATAGCTATTTTTAATTTTAATTTTAGGCTGAATTTTATACTATTCGGTAATACATACTTATCTTATTAATTAATATCATAAACGAAAAAGTCTGGATGTTTAGATGTTTTCGGATGTTTATTACTCAATCATAATAGAATGGCTAAACCGATATGGATGAAATTTTGCATAAAGATAGAATATAGTCTGAAAAATACACATGCTACTTTTTATCCTGGAATTAATATTATGAATGTGAAAGTCCTAGACTTTTATGTGTCGGATATGGATGAAACTTGGTATAGAGATAGAATATAGTCTGAAAAATACATATGCTAATTTTTATCCTGGAAATAATATTATAAATGTAAAAGTTTGGAAATTTGGATGTTTGTTACTCAATCACGCTAGAACAGCTGAACGGATATGGATGAAATTTTTTATCCCGAAAAAAGTACGTTTGCCGTGGGATAGAAAAATAGTAGACTGCGCAGCGAAACCACTAGCGTTCGCTAGTTACACATAAAAAAGGCCTCCAACAATACAAACAAACGTGTTCATGCGCAATAATTTTTGTACTGTGTGGAAATCGAACCGCAACCATCAGGCTTTGTAGTCCGCTCGTAGTACAAAGCACTAGACCATTGCGATGAACACCATTGGTTAAATAAATTGATATAATATAGAAACTTGCGAGCATGTAGGCACTAATTTGGTTAGATTAAAAATTTGGACCTCTACTGGAGAGAATTTGGGGGGAAGACTTCAGCAGCACGTAGCTCGAACGAAGCGAGAGTGAATGAATGCATTTGAACTAACGTTGGTGGTTAAGCTAATCTTCAGTAGCTCTTTCAAGTTTAAATTATTAACGCGATTGAAATAACGTTAGTTCATTGAAACGTATCAACCAATACGGTCAAGTTAACAAACCTGTTATGAAATTTCAAAAACAAAAAGAATCACTTAAATTAGAATTTATCTGTCCTGCATCAAAAAAAATATGAGGTTAAACGTCATGGAAACTTATTGCCAAACACTATACGGAGTATTGCCTGCGGTCCATCGAATTGCGGAAAAACTAACTTAGTTATCAGTTTATTGTTACACCAGAATGGACCACGTTTCCGCAACCTTTATGTATATTCAAAGTCTTTATATCAACATAAATACTTATTTTTAGAAAAAGTACTGCAGAAGGTAGCAGGCACATCTTATTACAAGTATAATCATAATAGTGAAATTCTCAGTCCACACGAAGCTTCATCTCATTCAATTATAATATTTGATGATGTAGCTTGTGAAAATTAGAACAACATACGCGATTATTTTGCCATGGATCGTCATAAGAACATTGACTGTTTTTGACGTGACAACGTCTTATAAATTGGTTTGCCGGGTGACACTTCAAGAAACTGCGTTACGCTCCGTTCACGTTATGCGCTCACAATGAGAGCGAGTGAGAGGCACGCGTCCCTTCCACTCGGGCATGGTTAGCCCGCCCAAGAGCGAGAGACAGATATAAAATTATTTTACCACTCAAAGTCGTTGTCGTAAAACTTTCGCCCGTATACCGACTTTACAGGCAACCAATTTTTATTAATCAAACCTATACTAAGATACCTAAGCAACTAGTAAGAGATAACGCTAACCTGATCATATGTGTTAAAGAAGACGACATAAATCTGAGACACATTTATGATGAACATGTAGGGTCTGACATGACATGGTCTCAGTACCGTGAAATCAACTGTGTGTGGAGTAAACCTTCAAATTATGTTGTTATAAATAAAGACTGTGGACGAAATAAAGGCTGTTACAGAATGAAGTTTGATATATTCATACTAGTAGACTAAACGTTTAAATAGCTGCTATGTCACAAAGGAATCAGTTTCATTTGAGTAGTCAAAGAGAGTACAATCCTTTACAATGGAACAAGACCTCAGGAAACAAATTGTAAAATCTGCTACAGCTGTAAAAAGAAAGGTAGAAATGATAAAAGATGAAAAAATATAAACAATCTGGCTTTGGAAACAATATTTAAACCTATCGTTGATCCGCTTAATATGCTTACCAGAAAAACTGAAGAAAAGATCATTTAAATGAAGATACAGAGCAAACTCACCTTATAAAAAAAAACTAAGTACAGCGAAAGTGAGTCATCGATTTCTTCAAGTGATGTGTTTGAGGATTCTGTTAATAATGAAGAAAACTCAGATAACGATGTTTATACAACATCCAACAAAACCCTCACTCACTCGCTTCCTGTGGATGATAATGACGCGAATGAAATTTCGTTTAAATCACTTCAATCAACACCAAGCATTGCAAATGATTCTTTATCATGGTCTACGTCATCTGAAGTACTAAAAGATGTACCTTATGGTGTCAGACATGAGCGTGGAAAACTAATGCTTGTCACAACTCGCGTCTATGACGATGGTCGCATCTTAAAATTTGGAAATAATAGTTAGGCTTAAAGGAGTTATTGTTTAAAAACCTACCAAATTTAAATATTATAACAGAGGAAGACTTAAAAAATTATAAATTGTGACTTTTGGATACTAATGCACACAAACGTAGTTGTGATCCATTCAAACCGATTAACAGTAACAAAGGATTTAAAAATATGCGAGTGATTAAACCATTGTTTAAGTCCTCGAGAAATCATAAAAGTAGTGTAGAATCTCTTCCAAAGGGAGAAGGAGTTGATATTTTAAAAGAAGTTAAAAAAGATACTGACTTGGTTTACTGGAACGATCCAAACGAGTTAGTAGAACGATTAAAATTACTTCGCGGATCATGGGCAGCTGGTAGCACTGGGGTTTATAATGAAATTTATGCAATAATCGAAGAAATGCGTGAAGCTGGCATCATAAAAAACATTGAATATATTAAGCTACCTACAGGAGGATTACGCAGTACCATTTCATTACAGAAGCCGACAAGAGGGCAATGGATATAGCCAAATTTATGAAAACAATTCAGAATAATATCAAAAAGTACCTTAACAATTTAGAAAAATTGACTACTATCAATTTCAGTACATTGTATTACACGAAAAGAAATCGACCTCACGATTGCAGCAAAACCTACACAAAATGAGTAAAAGATATTGTCAGAGCTTCACAAAGCAGCAAGAAGAAATTTTCTCGTCAACATACAATTATTAAAGGAATAGATGATTTATATGCCTGATTCATTTTCAAAAATATTAACGTTTAATAAAGGATATAAATATGTTTTAGTAGTAATCGATACTCTATCGAAATACGTGTGTTAGAGCATTGAAATCGAAACATAAAAATTTTGTCAAAAATGCGATGCAAAGTTTATTATCTGAATCGAGACGAAAACCTAAAAATTTACAAACAGATATTGGTACAGAGTTTTATAATGATTCTTTTACGAATTTAATGAAAAATTATAATATAAATCATTATTCCACGTACTCCGTTAAAAAAGCCTCCATTGTAGAACGAGATAATAACTTTAAAATCTTGCCTTTACAAAATATTCAGTCTATGGATGATATCAATAATTCAAAAATAATTTAGATTTTGCAGTATAATAATTCTTTGCATCGCATTAAAAAATTCAAGCCTATCAACGTTAATGATTCAAATGCAATTTTAGTTATGTCAAACATCAAGAAATCTCAAAAGCCTTAGATACGCCAAGGACCAACGTTTTGAGTTGGCGACTATGTTCGTATAAGCAAATACAAAGGAGATTTTTATAAAGGTTATACCCCTAATTGGTCTACAGAAATATTTCGTATCGTTAAAGTCAACCAAACCAATCCTCAAAGTTATCAAATAGAAGACAAACACATCCCGTTGAGAGATACGCGCGCGATCCGTTGAAGTGTAAACACGGTTATCAGTCAGCTGTTACTTTATTTTATTTCTAATAAGTTTGAAAAGTTATTTCAAACGTTTTTGATGTCAATATATTTTGCTATTTAATGTTTGTGTTTTAGTAAGATACAGTGATATAATTAATATTATATACCTTGTGCAAAGTGTATTAAAAAGTGCATTAATTACGTGCATTTGTATGTACCGTGAATGTCAGCTGAGAGGTGTGTCACCTATCCTTTATCGTTGACCTGTATTTGCGCATAGTCCATCTTGCTCGCTCCAGCATCTAATCAAAGGCCTGTCGCTAAGCAAGAGGGTCACATTTGGCTCGTCGGTTTATTTACCGAGTACCTGCTTATTGAATTCGTTTGCTTGGTATCTGCATAAACTATTTATACGAATAATACAAAAACATGAAATGCTTAGCATGTTCTCAAGTGATTCGTCGCGAAGAATTATTAGTTTGTATACGCTGTAAGGGCACGTATCATTATAAATGCCTAAACATTACTACGGCTCAGTTTATGAATAAAAATCATGATATTAAGCGTACATGGTGTTGTCCTTCGTGTGTGAATGTAACATCACGCCGTATTAAGGACGACACACCTGTTAGAAAACAATTCGAATCAACGCAACCAGACTGACATGTCATATGAGGATATTATTCAGGGTCAGGGGACTTAAATGAGTCACTATCTAGTGAGCAACCTAATGATCATCACCAGTAGTAAGTTACAATGCCAGTCAGACAAATGTATTAATCTCCCTTGAACAACATTCTTCCCTTCTTGATACGAAATTAAATCATATGCGTAGCGCAATTACTAAGGAGATTAAGCAAGAGTTTGATGTAGCAGTGGATAAACTCAAAAAAGAATTTACGGAAACTACAGATTTTTTATCTGCTCAACTAGTAGAGGTAAAAAGAGACATATCGTCTTTCAGAAACAAAATATATCTTTTAGAGAGTGAAAATGAAAAACTACAGGCTGAGTTGTGTCTTTTAAAAAACCAAAATTTACCTTCCACTTATCAGGATTTGCGAAATACTATAACTCAGTTACAAGTTAATCTTAATGAGCGTGATCAACAGGCTTTATTAAATGACTTAGAGATTTTGGTATCCCGGAAAATAGCAATGAATCGGTTCCACACATCGTTGTTAGTAGCAGCCAAGTTAGCACTCAGCTCGAAGAGAGTGACATAGTTAGCGCCAGTAGAGTAGGAAATAGTCAGCGCTTTTCTGATTTAAAACACAAGCCCTGGGACGTCCTCACGTTATCGTCATATTGTGGTACGCCTCTCTCGTCGAGTTATTCGAGGAAGAATTGTTACGAAATGCTCGTGTTCGCCGTGGGGCTACAACAGCCGATCTTGGCCTCCCATCACATGAACCTAGACCTTTTCATTTCAATGAGAGGCTTACTAGTACTAATCGTCAATTATTTGGAAAAGCACGTGATATTGGGAGAGGTCTTAATTGGAAATACATTTGGACGAAGGAGGGACGTATATTTGCTAGACAGGTGATAGTTCAAAAAATACCAATTGCGATCTATTGCTGATATTGAACGTATTTTGGTGTTTCATCAAAATAAGCTCGAAATAGCCAATTAAAAAAGTTTTACATGTTTTTATAAATATTTTAAAGTTTTACCTGTATATTTAAGTTATATAATTTTACTTTTATTTCTTTTGCACTCCGCTGTATTATTCTGCGTAGGTTTGTTAATAAATTTGTTTAGTTTTAGTGTAATTATCAATGTTTTAAATGAACCAATTTATAAAAACATAACCTCATTTTCTACTTTTTAGTTATATAATTTTTATTTATTCCTTTGTTATTTTACCTGTTTTATTTGTATAGGCCTGTTAATAATTTTGTTTAATTTTAGTGTAATTATAAATGTGCTAATAGAACTTATTTATAAAATGTAACCTCATTACCTCTATTTTATAGTTATATAATTTTTCTTTTATTCCTTTGGTATTGTACTGTATTATTTGTATAGGTCTGTTAACAAATTTCTTTAATTTTAGTGTGTAAATATAGATGTGCTAAATAAATGTATTTATAAAATGTAACCTCAATACCTCTATTTTTAGTTATATAATTTTCTTTATTCCTTTGGCAGGTTGAAACCTGTATTATTTGTATAGGTTTGTTAGTAATTTTGTTTAATTTTAGTGCAATTATTAATGTGCTAATTGAACTCATTTATAAAATAACTTCAATACTACTGCAACTGTTAATGTTAATGTGGTTTGTGTTTTCTCATTGGCCAAGTCGCTTACTTTGCTTTACTGTATATATACTCGTATTTCCCTTTAAAAATAAACATTTAATTTAACATAATACTTCTATTCCTATTGCACAGACTGATTGATATAATACATGACTCTAAATTAATACAAAATAAAAACAAAAACAAATTAACAATTGGGGAATCGAACTCCGGACTTTTCGTTCGACGTTTTATTGAATATATTTGTTTCTAACATGAATTAAATGCCTGTCATAATTAACTAGCAGTTCGAGTCTAAAATTATTGTTGCTTATCACATGAATTTGAGTAAACAATTTTATAGGCACGTCGCCAACACCTATATTCTACAAAACCATGGCCTGGAAGTCTTGGCAAGGTCCATTCTACAAGTGGTGCGATTGAAAATGTTTCAATAGGAAAGGTATATAATTGTACATGCTGGATCGGAGAAAGGTCCTGTGCCTAACTCATTATTAGTATTTAGCACTAAATCTAAAATGGCAGACTACCACCACGACATGAATGCTGTTAACTTTAATAAATGGCTAAGAGAAAGCTCATACCTAATTTAAATGAGCCGAGTGTATCAGTTATGGATAATGCCAGTTACCATTTAATAATTGTAAATAAAGCTCCTACATCACATAGTCGCAAAAATGAGATAAGAGAATGGCTTACTTTGAATGATATTCCATTTGAACAATATCACACAAAAGCAGAGCTGTTATGTCTTGTAAAACGAAACACACCAGAACCAGTATATGAAGCTGATGAACTTCTAAAGTAGAATGGGCATGAGGTATTGCGACTTCCCTCTTACCACTGCGATCTATTATATATCTATACCAATTAAAATATTCTTCACTATATATTATTACTTTGATTT
This sequence comes from Parnassius orleans, assembly GCA_029286625.1. NCBI lineage: Eukaryota > Metazoa > Arthropoda > Insecta > Lepidoptera > Papilionidae > Parnassius > Parnassius orleans. The sequence goes on from JAGSMP010000137.1 coordinate 4,107,945, forward strand.
AATATACGTTATTAATGCATCACAAATATTTTACCAACATAATATTTATTTTACGAAATATAATTTTAAAATGCTATTAGCATTTCACTTACTACGACACATATAAATATGTATATATATCTGAATATGTATTGTGTACGTCGGTAATATTTATATGATAAATATGTGCTCGTAAATGGAACTGCATATTATGTGTGTATAGTGTACCGTAGTCTTTTAATTCCCAACATTTTTATTACGTGTTATTTTAATAGGTTTAGTTCTGAGTTAAGTGTTTATCTGCGAATAATATTTACACGCATTCGGTGCTTTTGAGTGTCTTTATATATTCTAATTGTATCATATAAGGTTTTACTATTATTTTTAGTCGGTCGAGTGTATTCGTTTATAATAATCGGGCTGGAGGTCCACTGTAATTTACTGTTGTGGTTTCTTAAGAGTTTTAATTCAATTCAAAATATCTGAAAATTGGTCTTTTTAATGCCGGATCTCTTGGCAATAACCATGATGAGTTCCATGTTGCATTGGAGCGATTGTCACCGGATTTAATGGCAGTAAATGAAACATGGCTTAGGACCGGAGTCCGGCCGTGCACCGTCTATACCTGGATATACCTAAAACATATTCCCCGTCCATCTTCCATGCGAAGTCGGCGGCGGTGTCGGGTTTTATATTAGGAGTGGTATTCCAGTCCGTACTTATTCGCACCCTTCTTCGATTGGTGACGTTGAACAAATGTGGCTTTCACTTGTCATCAACTCGACTAAAATTTTAATAGGCACAGCCTACAGACCAATGGGTAAATGTTGATACTTTCTTCGACGCTCACTGATTCATTAGCAACATTTCGTGTTATGACAAAGTGGTGTTAGGTGATTTTAATATAAATGTTCTTAATGAAAACGATAATATGACCTTGAGACTTCAACAATTTCTGCATTATACTAGTCTTATAAACTATGTTAAAGAACCCACACATTTACATCTCACAGCGAGACGTTAATAGACCTCGTCTGTACTGATGCTGAAGTCAAGGGCATAAGTTGACCATGTGAATGATCTTGGAGCACATGCAATGATTCTAGCAACCTTCAAATAATTAAACCCAAACCTCATTTAAAATTTATTAATTATAGACCTATAAAAGAAATCAATTTAATTCACTTTGATATATGATTGCCTCAGTAGATTGGGAAAGTGTAATTAAAATGGATTGCGTTAATGAAATGGTATCAACCTTAACTTATTTGTTACTAAATATATTTAACATCTATGCGCATGAAAAGTCCATAGCAGTACGTGATCGAAATTTACCGTGGTTAACTAGCAATGTTCGGTACATCATGAAACTTCGGAATAAAACATGCAAAGTTTAAGAATACTAATTTGGATAGCGATAAAATTCAATACAAATCTTTGAAACATTTGTCATTAGTATATACTGAGAGAAAAAGCATATTTTAACAATCAAATTAATAATAACTTAAACCATCCGAAATTATTGTGGAAGAACTTGAAACGGTCTGTCCTTCCCAACAGCGCCTGTGTTTTCGACGACCAAATATAATCAATAACCATTTTCTTAATGTTTATGGAATAGTTTAACCATTTCCGATTTAACTCAATATGAGTTTCATCGATATGGGTGTAATGAATTTAAACTTTATAATGTAAGTGAAGAATATGTTGCAAAGATTATATTATCAATAAAATCAAATGCTCACGGTATTGATAAGTTGAGTAGGATATGATCATCTTAACACCCGGATACGTTAAAAGTGATTACAGCAATCATAAATAAGTCAATTGAAACATCTACTTTTCCTTCTTCGTGGAAAATAGCTCTCGTACGTCCTTTACCTAAAATAATGATCTTAAGGATCTCAGAGACTTAAGGCCAATAATATACTGCCCTTTCTTTCTAAAATTTTAGAAAGTTATATATAATCAAGTCATCAAGTTTTGTGATGTTAACAATATTTTACCTGACTTACATTCGGTTTTAGAAAAGGTAGAAGCACGTCTACTGCTTTACTTGATGTGGTTGACAATATTCTTACATCTCAAGACTCTGGTTGACTTTTCAAGGTTTGATTCTTTACTATAGATTTGCTGTCTAAGCTATCGTTTTATGGTTTTGTAACATCTTCCATAAAATGGTTTCAAAGTTACTTATGCGGCCGTTCACACCAGTAATATTAAATCAACCAAATGGGTCTTCCTTCTCCTGAACAACGACCACTTAATAGAGGTGTTCCACAGGGTTCTATCTTAGGACCGTTGTTATTATAATTTACACTGCTGATATAACTAATTGCATGCATTTTGCAAATACCACCTATATGCTGATGATCTACAGGTGTATCTTTCCTGCCCGCTTGAATTTCATTCTACAATTAGTAACAACTATGAGGACCTGAATCGAATTGCAATATGGTCACAGAAAATTCCTAATTTTAAACCCACTAAAACTAAGTATATGCTTTTAGGATCAAAAACCAAATTAATTTTTAGAGAATCAAAACCCTAAAATCATGTTGTTAAACGTCCCTCTGGAGCGTGTAAGAAGCTCGTAACCTCGATTTAGTTATGGATGGCAGACTGCGTTTTGAAAAACACGTACTGAGCTTGTCCGCAACTGCTTTTATAGGTTAAAGGTGTTATACAGAATCCGCGGATACATTCAGTTGGACTTAGAATTAGACTGTGTGAATCTCTCGTTCTTTCAAAATTAAACCACTGCATTACAGTGTATGGACCCTGTATTTTGGAAAAGTCACAACGTCTAATTCAACGTATACAAAATGCATGTGCACGATACTGCTTCTCAATACCAAAACGGTCGCAAAACACCTTTTTCAATGAAGCAGGTATTTTTAAAATGAAAGCGCGACAGAAACTATACCTCGCTAATCTACTATTTGATGTTGTCAAAAGTAAGTCACCCCTATATTTATATGATAAACTTATATGGAGAAATCGACAAAACATCATTAGGTCTTGTACGAACCCGCTTGCCAATCCCACTTACTGTTCTGCAGCTTTCAGAGGTAGTTTTAAATATATAGCTACGAGGTGCTGGAACAACATTCCTCCAACTATTCGTGAGTGTAATTCAAAGTACAATTTTAAATCCCACTATAAAAATCATTTATTACACTCACAAAAGCTCAACCTTGAGCCTACAGCAGATATTTCTTCCAGCATCGTTGAGCATTATATGTTTGTTTTTAGGTGTATTTACTAAGCTTATCGTTACGTTTATTTTATATAATTTTGAAAGCTTTTTTTTATATAGAATATATGATATGAATATATTTATGTATAATATGTCTTGTATGTATGTGTGTATATCCCCAAATGTATATAGAGGTATATTTATGAGCAACGAAATATTTCGATTTATAAAATAATTATTGATATGTATTTCATAAACACATCCAGGCGGATCGTGCGTGTATCTGTGGTTATAGAAGAATCATCAGCGCTGCAGGTTACCCTGCAGCATTACGCTGAGTCATAACCTTTTCACTGGCTCGATATACACCCCATCTCTTGTAATACCATACTTTTATCTGTTTATTTTTATTTTTGTGATGTGTACAGTTCCAGTGAATAAATGTCTTTCTTTCTTTCTTTCTTTCACAATCAAAATATTCTAGGCTCTTTTTATGGTAACGAATTACAAAAAACGAAATTTCCAGACCTTTATCTTATTGAAAAAGTTATTAAAAGAAAAGGAAATAAGGTTTTAGTAAAATGGTTAGCCTTGAGTGATGAAGAAAATAGTTGGGTGGACAAAAGTGAATTAGTAGTGTAGGTATATAAATAACACAATATTACTTAATTATCTCATTTTATACTTATCGATGAAGGAAGGCGGTGGTATAATTAATAACGTGATAGATAATTTACCGTTTGAGTTACATTTACCCGGCTATCAATTTTGTGGCTCCGGAACGAAACTTCAAAAACGGTTACGGTTACTCAAAGGGATCGAGAGGTAAACAAATTGGATGAAGCTTGCATGCTCCATGATATTGCTTACATTAACAAAGATTCGAACGCTCGACAAAAAGCGGATTTAGAACTTTTGAATATGGCTAAGAGGAGGTTGAAATCGAAAGATGCTGGGAAAGGAGAAAAAATTGCCTCATGGATAGTCAAAAATGCGATGAAAGCAAAAATCCGGGCGGGGAGTGGCATAAAAGCATTTAAGAAGGGGATAAAAAATACAGTCTCAGTTAAAAAAACTAAAATCCAAAGACAGCCACTTTGCTATAAAATATGCCTATGCAGCTGCAAAGAAAATATTTAGTAATAAAAAAGCAATAAGTTTACTTCGTTGTATTCCTCTTCCAAAGTGTGGAGGACTTTTACCGCTTACCCATATTTGCGGGATTGTCAGATTTAGGATCATTAGCTGGTGGAACAGCGGGTATAGCAAAGGCTGTTAATGATTCAAAAACAGCACAAAAGAGTCTTCAGGAATCTGAAAGTCTGATGGAAGCGGTTGCTCTAGGAAAAGGATTATATATTAAACCTCATAAACAAGGAGCAGGTTTATATCTTAACCCCTCAAAAAACTAATAAGACGGCTACCCTGACGTGCGCTCACTAATCTAGACATATTAGAACACGCAAGTGACACTCCATACTTTTGCGGCGTTTTCGTGAGAAATAAATTAACTTTGAAATCCAGAAAGATAGAATGTGGAATATTGAATTTGGATAGCTATAGAAATCTTGGAACGCATTGGGTAGCCTTTGTAAAGCACAATAAATACGTAGAATATTATGATAGTTTTGGTAATTTAAAGCCACCGTTAGAATTTATTAAATGTATGCATAACTTACCTATCAACTACAATTATGCACGAAATCAAGCGTTTGGCGCTACAAACTGTGGTCAACTTTGTCAAATTTTTAAAGAATTACTGGAAAAAGCATTTATATAGTGTATGAAATAAATCAACGTATCAGTATAAAATGTCTTTTACTGTGTCTATAACTGGGACAGGAGCCTCTTTATCAACAAACTATTCACCGACATTGGAACTACGAGGAGACTACGAATGTGGTGTTTTGCATTTTTCAACTTTCAATTCTATTCCCAATATAGATGAAAGAAACAATAAATTTTATTATAGTGAAAAAGAAATGATCGAAATTCCTGATGGGTCTTAAGAGCTTCAAGATATTTGTGATTATCTAAAAAATAACATTAAGAACACTGTATTAAAACTAACTTGTAACAAAAATATATTGAAAACAAATATTTTTTGCTCTGTAGATGTTCACTTTAATAGAAGCGAATTACTGGGTAAAATTTTAGGCTTTGGTATGGAAACAATAAAGGCATATATAAGTACTGAATTAAAGTATCCTGTCAGCATTCTATCGACAACCATCGTGCGGATTGAATGCGATGTAGTTAGTGGTTCATTTGTCAACGGGAAATCAAGCCATATAATTTATGAATTTGTACCTAATGTACCACCTGGTTATCGAATAATTGAAATACCTAAAAATTTAATTTATTTTCCTGTTAACCAAAGTTCTATAAGTGCTATCAATAAAAAGCTGATGGACGCTGAGAATAAAGAGATACATTTACGAGGTGAAGAAGTACAACTGTATTTAAATTTCCGAAAAAAATGATAAATTTCAATAAAAGCCCACCTACGTCGTGTATCCAAGTCAGTTTTAAAAGAAAATCTCATAAAGGCACACCTCTTCAGCTAAAAAAGAAGCTTACCAAAACTAACAAAGAATTTCTTAAGTAGTTGACTTGATAAAATGAATATGTTAAACATATCGCAACAAAGATCATACGATAACAGCATTGAAAGTTTCGAGTATCATTCATACAAACCATATGTCACTAGTTTTAACAAGAATGACGAAATACGTATTCCTATTAATCAGCAAGACCTGTACGTGCTACCTTCACTCAGTAGTTTATATATCGAGAGAAAAGTGAACGTTTATAATAAGCACCACAAAAGAAAAGGTATCAAACGTACATTTCGTTAATAATCCAGCACTATTTGTACACTTTATATAGAGACGAAGTTCAGAAAGCAGAAATTTGTATATAATATGCGTTACGCATATAAATACATTAAATTGAATAAAATAAAACATACAATGTTAATGTTCATACTGCCAATGTCACAGAGTGAATACTATGTATATATTTACTCTAAGGCGAACATATAATTACTAACAGATCGACTGAATGAGTACATTATCTTTGTAAATGAGCTGAGGGGTTGGATTTCAAGAACACAAGGATTTCATTTAAAGGACACCGGCGTGTAGTCGATACTAATATCCTTCACACAATACAAAAAACCAAATATTACACGTTAAAACGAAGCCCATCACGATCCCTACCAAAGTTCATGACCACACTTCAGACTCATTTTTCACTGATTCAAGTGCTCCAAATTTAAAAGCCAAACAGCTTTGGTGACGAACTACGATAACTCTTAGTAATTGCGACAAAACCAAGTTTGCTGTGTAAACTGTTACAATACGCCAAGATCCCATTAAACTTTAACAATTTGAAACTTTCCCCATTAAGAGTAGTAACAAATTTTGTCTCAGATTAGTAGGAATTCTTAATCGCCTGCCCACGCTCATAATCTTGAGTGAACTAGTCAAAATTAAACAAACATTTAAAATTTTAAAGTTATCGTATCAAAGAAACTAAAATCCTCTGCCAGTGACAAGAACATTCTGAGTATTAAGCTACATTCATACTGTAAGCTTTACTACTAAACTCTTTTCTAAATACTTATTACGTAGGTGACGACTACCTCATTTTTATAATAGTCTTAAGCACGACTGCTGATCATGAGGTTCTGGGTTTCTTTCTGTACTTTTAATCATATTTTATGTAAATTAGATTAAAAATAAATAAATAAAATATAAGTACCTAATAAAAAGTTATTTGGATTTATTAAAATTTAAAAAAGCAATGATTGTAAATTATGTTATTTTTATTTATGTTTATTTATAATTATCTATGGTTAAACTTTATATCGGTGAAAAATAGAATCAGGTAATATTGAAAGTGAATGAAAATGTGGAAATAAATTGAGCATAGGCATTAGGAAAACAGTCTCAGAATATTTTTTAAAGCTTTGGAAAGATTTACTTCGATTCCTGATCTCAAAAATTCAGGAAATCTATTATTTTAACAGTTTACAAAAATGGTAGGTTTAATTCGACGTTTTTCTTTTTCAATGTAACACGATCTATAATCAGTTAATAGCTTAACAGTAAGGTGACCCTTGGTAATAGTCTCTTAAAGTAGTACGCAAAGTCCGGGTCAGCTCAAACAGATCCCGATTGCATTCTGACAGGTTCGATTGTCGGTACTGTAAAATGGGGTGAATAGACACAACTTTCAACTTCTGCACTGTTTTTCTTACATATTTTGTATATAAGCTGATAATAAAACACTTTAATGTTGTGAGTCTTGTTGTAGTTTATCGAATAATAATGCTTCAAACGAGTACAAACATGCAAATTCGTTGTAGTTAGAATAGAGAAAAAATTCCAGAGTTGTCATGAGTCAAATGAAAGAAAACATAACTACATAAAAATTGTCATTATAAAAAATAATTAATTAATAAATCCGATATTTATACAATTCCATTAACTTAAAAATATGAGTAATGTAATTTAACTGCTTTGCAGCGTAAGCATTCCGACATAAAGCCATTAGATAAAAGCCAGTTAACACATAGTTTTGAACATATTTTTTTTAAATAATATAAATAAAATGAAAATAAAACATGTTTCAAAGTTTGTTGGACTATATAACACTAATTATAATACTACGTGTTTTGATTAATAACCTTTGGTTATTTTAAGTTGTAGATAACAAGACGATATCAATAATCACTATTACTTATTTATAAAATTATGTAAGCACTAAACATAAAAGTCAATTGACATAATTGCGGGACTTGAAGCTGATAACTCACCTATTCCGCACCGCTTAGATACTTTTTCAACTCGTATACCGAGCGTCTCTGTTAAACAATAAAATACAAATATAATGAATGATATATTTACCTACTAGATAGAACTAATTCATATGAGCACACTAAGTATATCTACTGCAGGAACTTCTATCTGGTGTAATGGTAAAACCTCAATTATTTGGAATTTTAATGTATAACAAATATAAAATTTTTACATTTATAATAGAAGACTTTTAAATATGTACTTTTAATATGGTTTAAACGATTTTTTTTTTAAATTTTAGTTTCAATTAGCTACTTAAATTGATTAATGCATTAAATAAATGGTGCAAATAGTTTTTGACAACCCTAATAATCATGTTTCTATTAATTTCTTTTACGTTTCACCCCTTTCTTCGTTTCTATTAACCCCAAAGGCGTTTTTATTCACCCCTCAGTCGTATCTATTCAAGCGAAATTCATACCTTTGGCCAAAACTTTTATTGTCGCGTCGTCCAGAGATTGTTTTGACAGGTTATAGACCGCGCATTGTTTATTACTCGCGTCTGTTGTCAATGGTTGTGTTCCGTTCTTACGTTGACGTTGGTGTTGGACATTTGATTTAGTTGTTAGTTTTTGGTATTTATCTATATGTTTATTTTTGCATTCATTGTATTTAGTTGATTCCCGTTTATCTAAAGTTTCCATGCAATTCTTATAATCAAATGTCGATAAAATTGTCTTTAGATCACTGGACGATTTGTCTATGGTTTTGTTTATGAAACATAGATCGGTACGTTTTTGCTGAATCACCGTTATTAACAACTTTTTGCTTGCCTGATTTAAGATCTTAGCGCTTCCTCGAATGTCTTTTTTAGTAGATATCTTGACACACGTAGGAATGAGATTATGGTTTCTGCATCTCTTCAAGAAATTTAATGAAGTTACGTATCTTGCATGCTTGGTCTTGAGATCTTCTAGTCGGCGTATTTTATTTGCTATTTCCAGTCCGTACTGGTTTACATAATGATTTCTTATATATACGCGAACACTACACATTGAATTAAACTACTTTTACGGATTATATCGCGTTTAATTAACTTATTTTATTAATTCCCGACGTTTCGGGTGCTTTACAGCACCCATGGTCACGGGGGACTGAGGTGATTGACGTCCCAATGTCAAAGTTAATCCGGAGTACCTTCAGCTTTTTTAATTATTAATTTTGGTCCGATCTACGCAGAATGAACTAACTGTGTCTTGAAGTCTTGCAGTGGTATGCTTGGGTTTAGTTTTAATTTATTAATTACAGGATCCCAAGCAGGTGGTAGTACCAGCCTCCCTCTATTGAAATTAGGATGTTTTTAATTTCAATAGCCTCACGTATCATCCTTGGCAGGAATCGATGTTCTTTCGCGAGAATCTGTGGTTTATCAAATCTAATGTAAAGGTGGGGGCCGTCTAGGATATGATCACAAACTGCAGACTTCCCGGAACGTTGGTGCTTCACGTCAGCTATGTGTTCTTTTATGCATTTTTAGAACATCTTAATTCCATAAACTCTAAAATTTAATTTACTATGGAGTTAGAGGCAAATAATTCTTTAGCTTTCCTAGATGTATTAGTCATTCGAAATCCTAACAACACCATAGGTCACACCGTGTATAGAAAAAAGACAGAGATATTTTCATGGACGACTTTGAGGAGAAACTGTGTGCTTACTGCACCAGTAACTGAGTGCTTACTGCACCAGTAACTCCAAGGTTCTACAAGCGGTACGTAGACGATACTTTCACAATTTTACCATCAGACAAAGTAACTGCATTTTTAGAACATCTTAATTCCATAAACTCTAAAATTCAATTTACTATGGAGTTAGAGGCAAATAATTCTTTAGCTTTCCTAGATGTATTAGTCATTCGAAATCCTAACAACACCATAGGTCACATCGTATAGAAAAAGACCCATACAAACAGATATTTAAATGGTGAATCCCACCATCATCCTTCACAGTTGGCTACCGTGGGCAAATCTTTGTTACAGAGAGCACGAGGATCTGTGACAGCAAACACCTGGCCGCCGAGCTTCAGCACGTCAAGCAGGTTCTGCACGACAACAAGCTTGGTCCGCGCCTACGTCACAGTGACCGAGTGAAGCCGGCCACAGTCGAGCGTATGCCTGCTGTACTACCATATGTCAGAGGTGTCACAGACAAGATTGGCTACATCTTGAAGCGAGCTTCTATAAGAACATTCTTCAAGCCGCCGAAGAAGATTAGTCAGTTCTTACCATCCGTCAAGTGCAATATTCCTCTACAAGATGCAGGAGTGTACAAGCTTGATTGTGAATGTGGTCTCTCATATATAGGGCAAACAAAACGATCTATTAAAACCCGCGTAAAAGAACACATAGCTGACGTGAAGCACCAACGTTCCGGGAAGTCTGCAGTTTGTGATCATATCCTAGACGTGAACATCGATTCCTGCCAAGGATGATACGTGAGGCTATTGAAATTAAAAAACATCCTAATTTCAATAGAGAGGGAGGCTGGGTACTACCACCTGCTTGGGATCCTGTAATTAATAAAATTAAACTAAACCCAAGCATACTACTGCAAGACTTCAAGACACAGTTAGTTCATTCTGCGTAGATCGGACCAAAATTAATAATTAAAAAGCTGAAGGTACCGGATTAACTTTGACATTGGGACGTCAATCACCTCAGTCCCCGTGACCATGGGTGCTGTAAAGCACCCGAAACGTCGGGAATTAATAAAATAAGTTAATTAAACGCGATATAATCCGTAAAAGTAGTTTAATTCAATGTGTAGTGTTCGCGTAAATATAAGAAATCATAATTTAAAGGTTACCAAAATAAAGGAAAAATGTTGGCAAATAACAAACAGTAGTAATAAACAGACGTTCCCGAGCTGTAGACAAACCTAGAGACAACTTTATCAAATAACCAGACTTGTGTCTATTCACCCCGCGATTTCTATTCACCTCATCTTACGGTAATTGATCACTGTATGGTTTATATGCTGTCTAATCGTTCCTATCTTAGGTTAATGAGGCTTTAGTTTTACTAAAAATAGGTTTAAGATACCTTTATTACTAATAAAATCCTCGATGGTCGAATTATAATATTTTTATTATCATTTATTTATTTAAATATTTATATACTTTGGAATGTTTTTCATTTCCCAATATAATCACAACATTATTGATCTAAACAAAGATAAATGTACGTTATCTAAAAATCCATCTATCGATTAAGACAAAATAACCAAAATAACGAAATTTTAAGATGTTTCTTTATTGAAAAAGTGGTCTCTTCTTTTAGCTCTGATAAAACCCGAGGAATGAGCTTTCACTCGGCGGCTATCACTCTCTTGAGTCTTATGATGTGTTCGTTGTTGTTACGATATTACGCGACGTTTGAGCGTTATCGTCCATAAATATAGATTATTTTCTCATAACTGTCAATCTGAGTTGCGCATGAGGAATCAGAATCTCTGTTAAGGACCTGTGTGCATTCAGTGTGCCAATTACAATATTAACATTAGAAGTAATACGTCTACGATCCATTTGGCTATATCAGTTACTTATTTATTTATTTAAGAACTTAAATGTAACACCTTAAAGTGAAGGGTACATAGGGCGGACTTAATGCCATGTGGCATTCTCTGGCAGTCAGCCCTGGGTGCCAAAGACAATTGTTGGCAGGTGCGAAACATAAAAAGTGTACATATATCAAAATATAATATATACATAGTACAAACATACACAACATATATTTAAATATACATACATATAACATATATTTACATACATACAATAATACATACATACATATTTGTAATATGTATACATGCTTATAAACTTTATAAATAACCATCCGTATGAATATATAAATAAATAAATATTTGGATAAAAAAATAAAAAATAATGTCAGTTAGTAATTGCCCTCAGGTAATGTTGTCTTAGAAGTAATTTAAAGGATTTTTATTTGTTGCATTCTTAATATCATTGGGGAGGGTGTTCCAAAGATGTAAAAAATTAGACCTATGCTGTGGAAACCTTATCCTCAGACGGGTTGATTTTCGTGATGTTCGACCGTCGATCGAATGAAGAAAATGAAAGTTATCCTTAAGATGAGAAGGCGACCTTGGATCGTTTAAAATTGAATAAAGTACAAGTAAAATTCTAGAGCATAGAGCCTTTGACGTATAGGTAGCCATTTAAGCTTTGAACGATAGGAAGATATGTGGTCATACCGTAAACCGAAAATAAACCTTATGGAATTATTAAGAAGGCGCTCCAACTTGTTTAGAAGATTTTGTGACAGATCTGGGTAACATACATCTGCATAATCGATAATAGGTAGAATAAGGGAATGAACCAGCGTAAGCTTGATTTTGAAAGGTAGGAAATTTTTAGACGATATAGGGAACGCAAGGTGGCAACAACTTTACGACTTACTTCAGAGATCTGCAATTTCCAGTTCATAGTTTTGTCCATGTACAAGCCAAGATTTTTTATGGGATCACAATACGGAAAGTTCCATTATAAATTACAGGAGAGATATTTCCATAATCAACCTTAGCCAATAATTGCGAACTTCCGAAGATTACGACTTTGTATTTGGCTGGATTAACCGAAACGCCATATTTACACGACTATTCTTTTATGGCTTCCAGGTTATTATTTAGTTTATGTATTACAAAGTTAAGATTATTTAAGCCTGACTGCACATAGAACTGAAAATCATCCGCACACAGATAGTACAATCTAAAACAGACGAATAAAAAACAATCACAAGTTTTTTTTATCACATTTTAAATGATGACCTTCTTTACAAAAGCATGAATGCTAATTTAAAACTATGTTCTTCGTCATTTATTTATTTTACGTTCGATAATGTTTTTAAATTAGTCGATTAAGCATCACGCATTGAGTTCCCGAAAAAAGTGTCCTTTCAGCTTTCCTTTTAAGTACTTTTATTTTTAATGCTGTCTGTCTCTCAGCTTAAGTACAAAGTTTAAGAGTAATTGTTACAGTTCAAATATACAAAAATATTCGTCTTATCTGTGAAAAATCTATAAACTTCTTTTAGACTTAAACTCGACCAGAAGCAAAATAATGCATTATTATTAAAGAAGAAATAACCAGCCTTATAGTGATTTATCAAATCAAAATACAATTCGAAAAAATTATTTTAGATCAGAATATATTTCTTTTTTGAAAAAATTATTTTAGATCAGATGTTAAGTTTTTTAAATATGAATAAATTGCTTCATAAAAATCAATTTGGTTTTTCAAATTTCAAGAGGTCGCTCGCCAAATAACGTCGGTGTTGAGCTTATTAAACATATTTTTTGTGCATGGGAGAATTCGGAGGATGCTTTGGGTATATTTTGAGAGAGGTATATTTTGTTCACCATGAGAAATTAATAAGGAAGCTACTATGGTAGGTAGTAGTAGTAGTAGTAGTACTAATAGTATTGATATGATAGTAGTAGGTAGGCACAATATACTATGGCGTCAAGAACATAGCGCTTAAACTTATTGTTTCATATTAAAGTACTAGAACGCAGAAAATTATTATCAATGGTGAAAAAAATCCTGGTCACCTGTACTAATGTATGTCCCGCAAGGCTCAACTATCGGGCCTTTCCTATTCCTAGTCTATGTTAATGACTTACCTTCCCTTATAGGGGATAATAAATATAAAATATTATTTGCTGATAATAATTATATGGTATTATTTGATGATACTACCTTGATGTTAAAACTTAAACAGCAATCATTTAAATTTCACGAAGTGAATAACTCTATATCGAAATTAGTGCATTGGTTTAACGTTACTAATCTACATTTAAACAGCAATTAAACTAAATGTATAAAATTTATGACATCCAATGTTAAAATCTGAATATCAACAGTTTTTAATTGGAACCCGGGACCAAATCATTAGCGATCACGCTTAAAACTACAGTCACTAGGTTTAAAACTCCTTACTTCTCATTAAGCGGGCTTAAAGCTGTTCTTAACCGACTTTAAAAAGGAAGAGGTTCTCAATTCGAGTTTATGTCATTTTTTGTATGTATGTTACGCGATATCTTCGCAGATTGTGAACCAATTTTGATGATTCTTTTTTTTAAATAGTTTATACTTGAAGGATGGTTCCATATAAATTTAGAGAAAAACATTCCACCCCTAAGTGTAGCAAATAAATAACTTATTTTTTGGCAATTTAAGTCAGTTTTTACTTTTTGTTAAAAGTTATAATTATTGATTTAAAATGCATTTCATCATCTCTTTAGCCCTTTGGCTATATAATATATTTTACTAACATCAACGTCCGCTACGCCTACGGCTTATTTGTACGTAGCAGCTCAGCCAGCAGACTACGGAGACAGATAAACCACAAACGCTCAGCGCGTTCATTAGTCGTATTCCCTTTTAATGAACCATTGATGATACGAGTTGTTTGCGGCTTTATGCTACATAAATTCCTAGAGGAATTGGCGTACGAGCATCGAAATTATTTGATCTCAATTGCTTTTTATTATATTATTATTTATAACATATAGTATTATATCATAAATTATCAAGATTATGATATTTAAAAAAGCAAAGGTATAAATATATTGAAAATAATTTGCTACTCAGCGGTGAAGGAAAACATCGTGGGGAAACCTGCATCTCTGAGAAATAAAATATTTTTTTCGGGCGATGGAAAGCGCTACGCTTGTAGTTCCTCTGGTGAATAAAATTTGTAACGAAGACGAAATAACCAAGATCACAGACGTAGCCTTCCGTATTTGCAGGCTGAAGTGGCAATGAGCTGGTCATATCTGTCGCAGAAGCGATAACCGTTGGAGTAGGCGTGTCATAAAGTGGAGACCGCGTCCCACACTACGTTAACCTAAGTGAACGTAGTGTGGGACGCCCCCTGGCTAGATAGAGTGACGATCTGGGCAAGGCGGCTGGCAGTACTGGATGCATGAAGCTGAAGATCGGGCTAAATGACGTACCTTGGAAGAGGCCTATGTACAGCAGTGCACTACCGCAGGTTGATGATGATGAACATAACAAAGAAGCTAAAAGTTTCTTTTTTTTTGAAATTTTTACATTCCTTTTACTTAATAAGTTATTATTGTGATATAGACTAGTATGCCTTATGCAAATTAAAAATTGATTCACATGAAGGTATGTACATTCCCGTTCAAAATTCTAAATACCTGAAGATAAAGATTATTTTAAAATAGACACGTTTACACTTAGAACATGTACATCCACGTACAAAACGTAACAATCGTTATGCAAATTTGTTCTTTAAAGCCCTTTTAAGTTTATAGATCTAGAGAGAAGAAGAGGTGTAATAAAGTATTCAAATCCTCTGTTTGAATTACATTTGAATAGGTCTTTACAAGAAAAGTCTCAGCCGAATACAATGGAAGCCTTTAGAATATATTTACATTCCTTCTGAGCACACTGCAGTGTTAAATGGATTGTCACTACAGATATAATTTTATGAAAATACCTCCTCTAATATTAAGGGAGCTATTTTATTGGCAAGTTGTTATCAAATCGTTATCGTTAGCGTTACAGCATATTAAAGTCCTTTGCTCCCTCATAAATTGATTTAAAGGGGGGATATTTGCCATAGTTGCCACGCTTTATTATAGACTGTAAGATGAAGTATGTCATACCAGTAAAAAATATTACCTTATACATGGGCTCCGCCTAGTAAAGTGAAAAATATTTAAAAGTGTTTCTGGCTTTAAATATTTTTCACTTTACAAATTAAAAAATATTTAAAGCCAGATACACTTTTAAATATTTTAAAGGACGTGACGAAAGGCTTTGAATTGTTAAATCTAATAATTAAAGGGCTATATTTCCTGCTGAAATGCACGTACTAGTAATTTATTACTAAACTTCCTATCTACTGTAAATTGCTTGTTAGACCCCCGTCAGCTTTGACAAAAGATGGAGGTGACACGAGATTTTACTGTAACAGAATACAAAGGATAGCGCTTATTTACGTACGTACTAAATTATTCAAAATTTTATACAATGGTTAAAGCACTTTATATAATATAACTTTCGTACTTTAAAATAAGAGCCATGATAGCGCAGGGACATGGCAGCGTTCGCCGTAAATTTTACAGTATGCGAACAATCCGGGTTCGATCCCCATCGTTACTGTTACCGTTACAGCCTATTAAAGTCCACTGCTGAAAATAGGCCCCTACCATAGATGGCAACCGCAGTTTATTTTTATTTTTAGTCGTTATTAGGAAGACGCTGCTGCCCGTCTCCTGATTTGTTTACCACTATCGCCTCTTATGACACGCACGGGATGATATGGGGTAGTGGATATTCTTACACCGCTACTACACAGTTAACATTAAGTCATTTACAGGTGTCAAAACTTGAATGATTAAAAATACTCATTTTATTTAACATGCAGAAATACATAATCATTTCTAATTAAAACGAAATTATATTATAAATATAACTTTTAAGTTCGGTTATCGCAATATAGTTTGCATAACTTTACTCGGCTTGGTATATCAATTAATTCACCAGAAACACTGTTCTGCCTATGTAGCCACAATATTTTTTTTTCATATGGTTAGAACTCTAATTTGCTACAGATTATGCTGTCTGCTCAGCGCATTCAAATTGGATCATCAGTCCCTAAACAGAAGTCACTGATAGAAAACGAAAAAAGAAGTAGAAACACTTCATTTTATATTAGTTTTCGAATATTGCGTGATATTTAAATACAAAGTGAATGCCACGAAAATATTAACTTTTAATTAATATTTGATTAATATGACACAAGAATATACGGTTCCCGTGATTGGTGGTACTGCGTCCCATAGACACCTACATCTATCCTCATTGTCGCCTTTGAGGATTAAGATGCAATGCTTCATTGTCGATAAAGATGATCTCCGGTTCCAGTTATTTACCATAGGCAACACAGCAGCTGCTATATCACGCTGGTATTCTGTACAAGCGTGATCCTTTCCCATTCGAGGCGATCAATTTTTAGTGCAACCATAACATACTGCAGTGAGGTGCTACCACGTAAGAAGTATATTATCTAATAACGAAAATTGTGTACATATATTGCCACAGTTAAGTTAAACAAACGGTTATACTCGTAATTATTGCTTATTTTTGACGACTTCAAAAAAGGAGGAAGTTTTGAATTCGGCTGTATATTTTTTTATGTATGTTACACGAGATAGGTTCGCTAATTAAAATTCATGAGTGGTCCCATTTAAATTTAGAGAATACATTCCTCCCATATGGGTGGTAAAATACGGAATGAAGTTTTTAATGTAAGATTAGCGACACGCCCCGGCTTCGTTTGGATAGGATCTGTTATGATTTCTTACATTTACGAGAATAATACATATTAAATGAAATTTATTTTACGGATTTTATCGCGTATAATTTAAACTTTTTAATTCCCAACGTTTCGGGTACTTTACAGCACCCATGGTCAATGGAGGAACTGAGGTGTTTGACGTCCCGATGTTATAGTTAGCCCGGCTACCTTCAGTTTTTGAATATGAATTATTGGCCCGTTCAACGCAGAAAGAATTAAAAAGTTAAAATTAAGCGTAATATGATCCGTAAAATTAGTTTCATTTAAGGCCTTAAGTGCTGTTGAAATGCCTAAATTCTTGGATATTTAAGCAAAAAAATCACAATGACTGTTCATTTAATCCGCAAAGAAAAAATACAGGGTAACAGGAAATGATTTAATAAATGTTTTTAATTGAACACAATTGTATTTTTGTCAACCCCTTATTTTAAAAAAAATTCCCAAAGAGTAGTCGTCTCTGTCATATTTTGCAAAATTTCTCCAAAACGGCACAAGCTTTTTAAATAGTTTTTACACTAAAAAAAGGTATTAAACATATTAATATTTTTATTTGAGAGTTTATTTTTATTCTCCGTTTTACTCGAGAAAATAAAAATTTTCCCCGAAATTGAATATATTCGCGCGTCCGTGCTCCGTCGCCCTGTAATCACCCGCGAGCTCTGTCACAGTCCGTTTTCGGACATCATCAGTGTTGGAGCGACTTCGTTCAAGTATATTTTAGTTTTTTTAAAGTTTATACTCAATTATAAATATTTTTATGACAATAAATACTTTATTTAGTTAATATCTGTACACTGGTAACTGTAAATATTGTTTTCTAAATAAATTAATTTTTAAAGTACCCAAAGAAGAAGAAATTTTCGCGTAGTGAAATTGAAAAATGCAATTTTATATAATTTAGATGTGGAACGACCAACATGCTCTCGTTACTTAGATTTCGCTAGTTTTTAATACCTATGTAATTTTATTGTTGCATATTTTTATTAATTAGGTGATACTGAATTTTATAATTATGTATTACAATAAAACTCTGTTTTTATGAGTATAACTTTAATAGAATATTATTGGGGACGGAAATATAGATACAGATACTTAAATTTAGGTACACTATTATCAAACTCAATCAAACAATTTAAATAAATAAAAAATGGTGCTTCCCTAAGTGCTGTATAAACACATTCTTGGGTTTATGTTTTGTTTTTAATGTTAGAAAAACTATGATCTAAAAAATGTAAAAAATTTAAATTGAAGATGGGTTTCTCTGCGTGATAAAGTTAGAAGTGAAGATATTCGCAATAAAACCAGAGTGAGTGACATAGCCCAACGGATTATTAAAGTGAAATGGCAATGGGCTGGCCATATAACTTGGAAAACCGATAAACAATAGGAAGAAGGTTCTCGAGTGGCAACCTGGTACCGGTAAGCGAAGTGTAGGGCAGCCTCCCACTATATGGAGGGACGACCTAGTAAGATATGCAGGAAGTTGATTATGGTGGCTTAGGACCATGCTTTGTGGCATTCCTTGGAAAGGTCTATATCTATATGTATATATATAGGCCTTGTGAAGGGCTATAATGATGATGATAATGAAGCCAAATGTACTCAAACTTTTTTCCTCTTCACGTATTCTCATACGCTTTTCTTCACTTCACACATACACATACACACACACACACACACACACACACACTCACACACACACGCACACACACACACACACACACACACACACACACACACACACACACACACACACACACACACACACACACACACACACACACACACACACACACACACACACACAGACACACTTATCTATCTTAGGCTACATAACCACTTACCATCAGGTGGGATTGTAGTTGTTTTACTACTTGCTGAGTAAGAATAGTAAAAAAGAAACTTGAAAGTTTGCATGTAGATATAATTTTCTAACCAACTTTAAAAATGTATTACTTATGATGAGAATATGTATGTATATAAGTATAAAGGTTATTTCACACGGTACAGTAATAATATAATATTATATCTTCTAGTATCTGCGCATGAAAACTTTTAAAATCTCCGAATCCCGAGGTATGTCCATATTAAGAGGCTGAATAGAGCCACATTGATATGCATGGGGATCGTTTTGTGATTTCACATCGTTATCGAAAAAAAATTGTACGTATTTCAGGTGGCGGATTGCAAAACACGATTCCACAAAATTCACTCAACAGAAAATAATTGTAAATTAGCTTCTGAAAATACTTAAATTTTCAACTTTCTGAGATTTCAGTAAAATAATGTTGAGTATTATAAGTACTCGTACAATTATGTGTCACATGTTAATAAAGCTATTGGGCTATTTTGATTTTTAATAAAGTGATTTTACTTTAGGTTAAATAATTTATTTTGCCCCTCTATATTATCAAGAAGCGTTTTTTCTGTCACTCCTATTGAATTTGACAGTGCTTGCTGAAATTTAGCGTCTTTATACGGATCTGGATCGCGCGCTGTCCCGGCTGTGAAGATATTGCAAAAATAATCAAAAATATTTATTTTTACTTTCATGCCGAAGACTACCTTGTTTTATTTTATTACGGTCAAATAATATTTAATACGGTTGTAAAGCAAGTATTTACAAATGTTTTCATTAGTTTGTTATTCTATTTTGTTTACAGTTATTATCACATCTTAGCTTAGATTAGAAATTCTTGGTGGGGTGCGATGTAACGCGGGTACCTTATTTTCGTCAAGAACTATAATATATATATATATATATATATACATATATATATTATATTCCGTGTAGTGGCGAGTTAGAATACCCACTACCCCATATCTTCCCGTGGGTGTCGTAAGAGGCGACAGAGGAAACTGAGGCAGAAGATGGGCAGCATCTTTCTGATAACAGCAATAAAAAAACTGCGGTTGCCAACCCGCTCGCCAAGCGTGGCAACTACGGCAATATCCCCAATGAAGAAAGTTACGAAGAAACGGCCCCAGTCCCGGCGGCCCCGCTATTCCTGGCTACGGTGGCGACCATGGTAACGGCGGGGCAGGGGTGCTAAGAATCTCCGGTGGAGGTTCGGTTGCCACCCACGACGACTCGACCTGGCAACTTATAACGCACGCACTCTGAGGACTGACGAGAAGATCCTGGAGCTGGAAGAAGAGATAGACAAGTTGCGCTGGAATATTATAGGATTATCCGAGGTCCGAAGAGAGGGGGAGGACACGGTA
The DNA here is from genome assembly GCA_029286625.1 of Parnassius orleans. Taxonomy (NCBI): domain Eukaryota; kingdom Metazoa; phylum Arthropoda; class Insecta; order Lepidoptera; family Papilionidae; genus Parnassius; species Parnassius orleans. The sequence continues at coordinate 4,128,563 of JAGSMP010000137.1, forward strand.
ATCCTCGAATCCGGCAACTTGTTCTATCACCGGGAGGCCGACCATCTGTCCCAAGGAGGTGTCGGATTTATCGTCCACAAGTCTCTCGTTAACAACGTTGTAAAATTGGGAGTGTGTCGACGAGGGTTGCGTACCTTATACTCAGAATCACCAAACGGTATTCGCTGAAGGTCATACAGGTTTACGCACCAACTTCGGCACACCCCGATGAGGAGGTGGAGGAAATGTATGAGGATATCTCTAGAGCCATGCATTCCTCTACAACCCATTATACGGTGTTAATGGGAGACTTCAACGCAAAGCTAGGCACAAGAGAGAACGGTGAGCTGAAAGTAGGAAATTCGGATTAGGCAACGGAACCCATAACAGCAGCAGCTGGCCGACTTCATGGAGAAAGAGGGACTCTTTATGATGAACTCTTTCTTCCAGAAGCGGCCCCACAGGAAGTGGACCTGGTCGAGCCCCGACGGTTCGACAAAAAATGAGATTGACTTCATTATGACGACTAGACGCCAACTGTTCAGTGATGTCTCAGTGATCGCGAGGGTGAAAACTGGTAGCGATCACCGAATGGTTAGAGGCACACTGAACCTAAACGTTGTTGGAGAGGTGTCGTCTAATGAAGTCAACGCCCGTCCCCTCGTGCTCTAATCGAAAGTCCCGAAACCTTTCAGCTCGAGTTACAAAACCGTTTTCAGTGCCTAGAAGATTGCAATGCAGTGGACGATATGAATGACAAGCTCGTGGAAACTGTCCATGCGGTCGAAGCTAAGTTTTGTAAGACCCGCCGCAGAAGAACACAAAATCTCCGATCACACTCTTAATCTCATGGCTGTTAGACGGGAAATGAAGCTGCAATCTTCAGTAGATTTGATAGCATACAGGCAACTGAACAGACAGATCTCCAAATGCATGCGGCGGGATTGCGCAACTTCAATACAGCTCGTATTGAAGAAGCGATCGAGCGGAACCAGGGCTCCAAAGTCTTTGCTAGAGATCTGTCTGCTAGAAATAGCCAACTATCGAAACTGAAGACCGAGTGTGGCAGCGTCGTTTCCGGGACACCTGAGATTTTGAGTGAGATTGAGGGGTTCTATGGGCAGCTGTACATCATCGTTGGAGCCACACGCAAGTGTGAGTAACGATCCCAGAGCGAGTCTTTTCCGACACTATTCCCATGATATCCTGGACGTCAGTCTGAGCGAGATTAGAATGGCTCTCCAGCACCTTAAAAACGGCAAGGCCCCAGGCGAGGATGGAATTACAGCGGAGCTTCTGAAAGCGGGTGGAATACCGGTACTTGAAGTCCTTCAGAAGCTCTTTAATTCCGTCCTACATGGTGGCACTACACCGAGGCGTGGAGCAGAAGGTGTGGTCTTGTTCTTCAAGAAAGGCGACAACGCTCTCTTGAAGAACTACAGACCGATTTCCCTTCTGAGCCGCGTCTACGTGCTGTTTTCGACATTACGAAGTCATTACGAATCGTCTCGCACGCAGACTCGACGACTTCCAGCCTCCCGAACAAGACGGTTTCCGAAAAGGCTTTAGCACCATAGACAACATACATACCCTTCGGCAAATTGTACAGAAGTCCGAGGAGTACAATTTGCCACTATGTCTGGCGTATGTGGACTATGAGAAAGCCTTTGATTCCGTCGAAATTTGGCGGTGCTGCAGTCCCTTCAGCGGTGCCAAGTTGACTGTCGGTATATCGAAGTGCTGAAGTGCTTGTACAGTAGGGCCACGATGGCTATCCGAGTACAGAACCAGAGTACAAAACCTATCCAACTGCAGAGAGGTGTAAGACAGGGTGACGTTATATCCCGAAACTCTTCACCGCTGCATTGGAAGACGTTTTCAAGCTTCTGGACTGGAAAGGATACGGCATTAACATCAATGGCGAGTACATCACTCACCTTCGATTTGCCGATGATATAGTCCTATGGCAGAATCGCTGGAGGACCTAAGCACTATGCTCAATGACCTCAATAGTGCCTCCCAACGGATAGGTCTTAAGATGAACATGGACAAAACAAAGATCATGTTTAATGTCCATGTCACACCTATGCCGGTAGTTGTTGGGAGCACTAAGCTCGAAGTTGTTGACGAATATGTTTACCTGGGACAAATAGTCCGACTAGGTAAGTCCAACTTCGACCGAGAGGTCAATCGACGGATTCAACTCGGCTGGGCAGCGTTCGGGAAATTACGGCACATCTTCTCGTCAGGTATACCTCAAAACTTGAAAACGAGGCTGTACAACCAGTGCGTGTTGCCAGTGATGACCTACGGAACTGAGACGTGGTCCTTCACTGCTGGCCGGATGAGGAAGCTCAAGGTCGCTCAGCGAGCTATGGAGAGGCTATGCTCGGGGTCTCACTGCGTGATAAACTTAGAAATGAGGATATCCGCAGTAGAACCAGAGTGACCGACATAGCCAACAGATTAGTAAGCTGAAGTGGCAATGGGCCGGCCATATAGCTCGAAGAACCGACAACCGATGGGGAAAAAGGTTCTCGGTGGCGGCCTCGTACCGGCGGACGAAGTGTAGGGCGTCCCCACTAGATGGAGTGACGACCTGGTAAGACATGCAGGAAGTCGATGGATGCGGGTGGCTCAGGACCGTGCTTTGTGGCATTCCTTGGGGGAGGCCTATGTTCAGCAGTGGACTTGTGAAGGGCTGTAATGATGATGATGATGATGATATATATATGACGGCACCAGCACCATTGCACGTGCGGCGGCGTCAGTGTAGCTAGGCAGAATTCTTGTAAACAACACGTGCACCGCACACCTGCGCCAATGCACCTGCGGTGGCGCCCGTTCTGGTTGTATAAAACGGACGGAGCGGCCGCCGTTAAGGCAGTCTTGGCTCTGGCGTGGAACGGTGCGCTTGTCGTATTCCGTTACTAGCTTATCCTTGACTCGTTGGATAATTAATTCGTGCAAACGAATTAATTATTATTCTTAACGACAAAATTAGTCTCTGTACAGTTTATAGTTGTATTAAGTAATCTATTGTAAATTAACCTTATTTAAAAGAAAAGTCCCGCTGGGTTTCTTGCTGGTTCTTCCCAGGACAGAGGTTTTATCCGAACCGGTGGTAGTAGTACTATATTGAATAAAAGTGATTCTATTCTATTCTCAAAGCCTTTTCATGTGACTCTATACATCATAATAACATACTTCATAAGAAGTGGGAATAAAGCTTTCCATTTAAGTTCTCTATATTTTCAACATCCTTTCTAAATTAGAAGTGGGATAAAGTCCCCGTTATTGCCCACATATAATCTTCGAATAGTATGAGGATTATTACATTTGTGAAAGACTATAATGCATTTCGCATTGATGACTCTGTTTTTATGTTAAAGGCCGTAATGAAATTTGCTGTCTTACTTACGATATTGACGTATCATTAAAGTGTAGAGAAAAGTTTTAAAGTGAAATGATTTAAGCCCAAAGATAAATCCTTTTGTTCGATTTATATTAAAAGTACCCGCGAGTACTTTCATTATTTCTTAACTTACCGAAATATGTTAATAAATGTCGAAAGAAATGTTGGAGGCTTTCTAAATGAGTTATAGTTTGCATTCAGTGAAAACTTAACTTGTTCAAGTTTTATTATAATTTGATAGTTCACGCGAGACATGATTAACATTTGCTACATTTTGAAGTTCGAAATGTTTAAGCGATGTACCAAAATAATTGAATAACTTTAACGTTCTATGAATTGAAAATAATAAGTGGCCTTTTGGTGTTCTAATGTGTTGATAAGTGTTGCAGCTTACTCCGAATATTGTGTGGTCGACAAGATTGGGGTTTGATGTCGAGGAATTCGTAGAAGTCTCTACAACAATGATCAATGAGGAAGATGTTGTAACGGCCAAATCGGACATGGTCAGGTACGGCCGAGCGCTGGTAAGATTGAGCATACACCGCTGCAGTCGGTAACTTATCGGCAGATCTTACGGCAAGGCAATTCGAGGTGCCGCCGAACACATGGTGCTTTGGCGCTGTAAATGGACGTCTGAGGCTTGGTCAGCTTTCGTAGATTTTGCGCAGTTGCCTCCTTCCCTTTGGAGTTTGTGGTGGTATCGGTCTCTCGGCATAGTTGCCGTTTTTGCAATGTGTGCAATGGTTTCCATGAGTGCCATGTCCATACAGTTGCCGTTTCTTAAGAGAATGTGTGGTGAACTTTGGAAGCTCGGAATTCTATGGTTCGCAATAAATTTATCTCCATTTCTTTTAATTTTTATATTTGCAAAGCAGGACAACGATTCGCTAGCGGCCAGTACGGCGCGACGGCTCGCTGGAGCGAGGGTGGCGCGAACGCAGCGGAACCGCACGCTGGTGCGCGTTTGTCTGGAGTTGGCCGTATAGGCGCGTCCATGAGCTAAATGAAGTCTAGGATGGTCGAGCATTGTAATATTTAACAAGTGTTAATATCTGTTAGCAGGTGGTGATAACTGATAGACCGTATGCTGTTTACTATCAACAGAACGAAGACTTGCGACAGTCGAAGGTGGCCGTGTCTGCGCGTCTTGAAAATATAGAGGTTGCATCACTCTAGCGGATGCATGATGTTGCTGGGAGGCTGGTCTGTGTTACACTGGGATGTGTCGTGTTGCTGTTGGTTTGCATACTTTGGTATTATCATGTCACTACGTTCCTTACGTTGCACTAATGTGTGAATTGTGACAGGGACATGTTTGCGGTATGGTCGGACAGTAATTGCTCTATACCGAATTGCAAAAAAAAAGAGTAAGAAAAAAAATGGTTCTTACTATCATTGCAGGGCTTTGTGCCGGTCCAATGATATGGCTATAGGGAATAGTGATTCCGGACTAGCATAAACAGTACATGAAAAAATAAGAGAAAGTAGAAAAAAGAATGATTCTATTAAAAAAAAGAGATAGATTTTGAAGGGCATATTGCCGGACCAAAACTGATTAGTGTTGCAGGGTTCAAAGGAACCGGTCCAATACTAATTGCCTGAAGGGTCGATATAGGCCGGACCAGAGCTAATTGTTAATATCTGCAGGGTCATTATAGACCGGACCAGAATATGTTGCTGAATGTGTAACCATTTACGATTTTTGTCAGGATAATCGAACGATGTTTTTCTGTCTACAAATAACTTAGATTGTGATAGAGCGCGTGCGAGGACGCACGCATGTCAGCATGGCCGTGACGGCACCAGCACCATTGCACGTGCGGCGGCGTCAAATTAACCTTATTTAAAAGAAAAGTCCCGCTGGGTTTCTTGCTGGTTCTTCCCAGGACAGAGGTTTTATCCGAACCGGTGGTAGTAATACTATATTGAATTAAAGTGATTCTATTCTATTCTAAAGCCTTTTCATGTGACTCTATACATCATAATAACATACTTCATAAGAAGTGGGAATAAAGCTTTCCATTTAATTTCTCTATATTCTCAACATCCTTTCTACATATATATATTTGTATTTCTTTTTTTTTACCAGTGGAGTTTCAACACAATCTTAAAAATGTTCAATGAATTAAAAAAAAATGCCGATAATTATATGATTTCAAGTCGGTGTTTTACATTTGAAGATCAGTTATAAATAGCTAATTTTTACGACGTTTCATCAGCAACATTCTTAGTTTTGGATAAAAGAAACCTTGTCAATTTCAAATAAACATGACTTAGTTCACATTGAAAGAAATGCACGCCATTACAAGATTTCTATGTAAAACAAAGGCTGCCGATGGGACTTATTAAAAATTTAAAATTTTGATTTTGATTAAATTAATTCAAACTAAAATAAATGTGAAAGAGCTTTTATCTGCAATAATAATTTTCATCAAAATAACATATGACTTATAAAAGTCATACACACGGTCAATCGTACTGAAGATGATCAATTGTACTACAAAATATTTAAAAGACTATTTCCAGTATAATGACCAAAATATCATCATAAATGATTGACTATTATATTATGATAAGGTCATGATTTTCTATGAAAAGCTGTAAAAATTTTTAAATCACGGACCTATTGGTTTGTTTTACTGATTACTTAATTAGTGAACAACAAGACGGACTGACCTAAAAGTTTACTTTCTTGTGTAAAATGTGCTATTTAGAATTTTATGCAGATTATAATTAAAGTTTCTATGTAAATAAGTGTAACATATTAGGTATTATATTTATTGGTAGCGGCCATCCATATTTAGAACAGTTTTCTGCAGCACTACGCCTACGAATTATTTCAAATAAGAAATAGCAAAGCCAGCATCATTTTCTACACAAAAACCGGCAAAGTGTTGCTCAAGGTACTATTAACTAAGCAGCTGATAAAAATGTTACACTCATAACTGTTAACAAAAAATGTTACTGCAAATGTTGTTATAGATAAAAACTATTCAGCATTATCAGGTGCTGGAGCTATTATTAGAAGGAGAAGAGGTAAAATTTTGTTTTAGAGATGCGCAATCAATATTTTTTTGTCTGCAATTGTGCATAGAATAAAAAATAACTTCAGCCAAAGAGCATAACTGGCATTATACTCAGGCCCATCAATTGTTATGGAAAAAAATATTTAATAATTGATATATTAATAATAATAATTTTACCAGGTTTCAAAAAATCAATCAAAAACACATAAATATTAAAATCAAAAAATGTATATCTGTATATCTATACATACATATAATGATTTATGGCCGCTTAGTAACTGACGGTGACTCAGTATAACATCCTACCTACAGAACCACTGTAGAAAACGTAATAATTTATTGCGGATTTTTTTTAATAAAATTAAATAAAATTACGAACTTATCCAAGATGCCCTATGCGTTACAAAAAAAAAATAACAGATAATAAAATAATAAGTTTGCGTCAGTTTTTAAGAAGATATAACAAAAAGAAACAAAAAAATAAATTTAAAAAAAGTTCAGGATCGAATTGACAATATACAGCTGACACTTAATCACGCTTTTGGAAACCACGCCAGTTGTAAACAATACTTCTGTGAAGAATGGTGTACACAAGACAAATAAGAACGGACAAAATCTTTCTTTTAAAATTTCCGCCGAGTTGTAAGTAGAAGACCAAATATGTCAATAGACCAAAGACCCACGTGGCAGCATTGCTGTCGCATGGATGGGCCGGCTCAAACCGGGGTGGTACCACGACCTCACAGAATACCAGCGTGAAGTAGAGGTTTACTTCTGCATTTCGCCTGGTGAGTGCAGGTGGCCGGAGGCTAATCCCAATCAACATGGTAGTGGAATTAAACAGAAGACTACCCCAGGAGGGTACCAGCATCCCTGGAGAATCCCTCGCTGAGCATCCACGCCCATGCTACCCTACTTTTTTTGAGCGTGGGTGCTCAGGCTGCCCCGCGTATTCTGGGGGGGGGCGAAATTGCGTGTACGTCAGAGAGGACATCTGTTATCGACGCCTCGGCAGTCTTGAAGGTACGGACCTGTCCATCCTATGGCTGCGCGTAGACAGCGACGACCATCCTCGCGTCTACGGGTGCCTCTATAGGTCCCATAGCGGTAATGCCGACACAGACCGACTCATCGACCACGTCCAAATGGCTGCAGACTCCGTGCTACAACAGGTCCCTTCCGCAGAGATCGTGATGCTCGGTGATTTTAACGCCCACCACGCTGAATGGCTTGGTTCCCGTTTAACCGATCATGCGGGTAGATCTGTTTATGACTTTGCCTTGGCATATGGTGTGACACAACTGGTTACTTCGCCTACGCGGATCCCAGATGTGGAAGACCATGTACCTTCCTGTTGGACCTTCTGCTGACCTCTCATCCGGACGGATATCAGGTCTCCGTCGATGCCCTCTTGGCTCTTCGGATCATTGTCTGATCCGGGCACGGTGCCACTCACGCTCCCATCGCAGTTGCGATCTGCAGCTCGCCGCCGTGTTTGGCACTATAGGTCAGCCGATTGCGATGGGATGCGGTCTTTTTGCATCCTATCCTTGGGGGCGGGTTTGCTTCTCGCCGGATGATCCCAACGTTGTTGCTGATTCTGTCACTGATGTGGTACTTCAGGGAATGGAATTATTTATTCCATCATCTGTGGTGCCTATCGGAGGCAGAACTCAGCCATGGTTTGGTCGCTCCTGTAAAGTTGCATCACGCTATAAGCAGGAGTGTTACCGGGCCTGGGCTGACGCATCAACGTCCGGGATGTAAACACTAGCGCTCTTAAAAAGTATAATTCCGCCTCCAGGTCCTTCAAAAGTGTCATTGCCAAGGCAAAGTCAGAGCACATCGGCAGAATTGGCGAGAAACTAGTTCGCCTCCCTACGGGAACACGTGCATTCTGGTCTCTCGCCAAGGCTGTCCAAGGGAACTTCTGTCAGCCATCTCTGCCATCTCTGCACAGGGTGGACGACTCACTGGCCCATGACGCAAAGGAGAAAGCCGATCTGCTAGGCTCTCTTTTTGCTCGGCTCGACTCTTGATGACGGGGGGAACATACCGCCTACCATCCCGCGGTGTGAGTGCTCCATGCGGGAAGTGCTGTTTACACAGCGCTCGGTGCGTAAAGCACTTCTCTCCCTGGACGTCAACAAGTCGAGTGGGCCTGATGGGGTCCCACCTATTGTGCTGAAGACGTGTGCTCCGGAGTTGGCACCGGTTTTAATGCGTCTTTTCCGGTACTCCTACTCCCTAGGCGTAGTCCCGAACTCATGGAAGGCAGCTTTGGTGCACCCGATCCTAAAAAGGCGACCGCTCAGATCCGTCCAACTACAGTCCTATCGCTATCACCTCCTTGTTCTCCAAAGTAATGGAAACTGTTATCAACTGCCAGCTCATGCGGTACCTTGAGGATCACCAGCTGATTAGTGACCACCAGTACGGTTTCCGTCGAGGTCGCTCAGCTGGTGATCTTCTAGGTTACCTAACTCATAGATGGGCGGAGGCAGTGGGTCAAGGGAGGCGTTGGGCGTTAGTTTGGACGTAGCGAAAGCCTTTGATCGGGTTTGCACAAAGCGCTTCTTTCGAAGCTCCTTCCTATGGGCTTCCTGAGAAATTGTGCAATTGGATCACTAGTTTTCTTGCAGATCGGAGCATCAAGGTCGTAGTAGACGGTGCATGCTCCGATTACTGCCATTAACGCTGGTGTTCCACAAGGCTGCGTGCTATCACCAACGCTGTTTCTTCTGCATATCAATGATATGTTGCAAACTGGTAACATTCATTGCTATGCAGACGACAACACTGGTGATGCTTTATACACCGGCCGTGCCAATATTTCTCGGAAAACGTCACTGATACCGGAACAAACTTGTGTCTGAAGTCGAGACTTTGTTGAACAAAGTCTCAGACTGGGGCGACTAAATCTAGTCCAGTTCAATCCCCAGAAGACACAAGTTTGCGTTTACCGCTAAAAGAACCCTTTGTCGTATCTCCTCAGTTTCAAGGCACTCCTTGTTGCCTCAGCCAGTATCGGAATCCTCGGTGTCGACATATCGAGTGATGTGCAGTTTCGTGGTCACTTGGAAGAAGGCCAAATTGGCCTCTAAAAGCTTGGCGTGCTCAGCAGAGCGGGACAGTATTTCATGCCGGCACACCGCTTGCAACTTTACAAGGCGCAAGTTCGGCCCCATGGAATACTGTTCCCATCTCTGGGCAGGGCTCCCAGTGCCAGCTCTTTCCACTTGACCGCATCCAGCGCAGAGCAGCTCGAATCGTCGACGACCGAGTTCTGTCCGATCGGCTTGACTCACTGGCACTGCGTAGAGATGTTGCATCTCTTTGCGTATTTTATCGCATGTACCACGGGAGTGCTCTGAGGAATTGTTCGGACTAATTCCAGCCGCTCAATTTCACCATCGCACATCGCGACAGAACTCGAGATACCATCCATACCATCTGGATGATTGGCGGTCCACCACTGTGCGATTTAGAAGAAGTTTTCTTCCTCGCACAACTTCCTTGTGGAATCGATTACCACCAGCGATTTTTCCGGACCGATACGACTTAGGGACCTTCAAGAAAAGAGCCTACTCCTTCTTAAAAGGCCGGTAACGCATCTGCAATTCCCCTGGTGTTGCAGTTGTTCATGGGCGGCGGTAATCACTTACCATCAGGTGAGCCGCATGCTCGTTTGCCCCCTCTCCTATAAAAAAAAAAAAAAACAAATAGGTCATGTGTCAATTTTAATTAAATATATTTTATATTAAGAGATCTTGACTAAGTTTCATTAATTAAACATTGGTAAAAATGAAAACAGGAATTTTACAATTGTGTTTACAAGAAACACTATCAGTTGAACCTTGCAGTTTGTTCAATATTTTTATTATAAATACCCATATATGTATATATTATTAATAAATAATTCCCATAATATTTTGCATTATTTTTTATTTTGCCTTTTCTGAAACGTTTTACGCTCTATAGAAAATGTGGCGTTGACGTATGAAATGACTGACAATCACTAGAAATATTTTATCTAGGTAAAAAGATGTTTTACGTTTTCGTGGCCTCTACATGATATTTTTGTCACCATTAGGTACCCTTCTGTATCTGAAACGAATATGAATATTGCACATGTATACGATACAAAAGTAAAGTAACAGGCTATACAAGTCCCTCTACTGGGCACAGGACTCTTCTTATTTCTGAGAGGGTTTTAGGGCAAGGAAATGTCCGCCCCGCTGCCCCAATGCATGTTGGCAAAATTTGCAATTATAAATTTCATTGGTGCTGCCGAGGATCAATCCCGGGCAGAATTTACAGCAAACGCTGGGTCTAAACCCAGAGCTACTAATTCGAAAAAAAATGTGATTCAACAAATATAGTAAAAACTCTTACGTACTTAAAACTTAAACATTTGATAGCTCGTAATGCCTACAAGACGAAGCTACAGCAGCACACCGTGCAATGCAATTGAATATTCTTAACCGCGACATAATTCTCAGTGATGCGCAAGCATAATAGGCAGTATATCACTTTTATACTTGTCACCTCTACAATCTATTTATCTTTGCACTTTTCTAAGTAATACAGAAAGTAGTCGCTAGACGGTGTTGACGTCGGCTAAAATCTCTGCAATCGCCGTTTCGTCAAGGCCATTCAGGCTCCTTAAAGCCTTAACGGATAGGATCTATAAATGTGGCGTTATTTAAATTTAGAACAACAGACCATTTATTTTATCAATTTTACGTTTATTCTAAAAATTTTTCAAGTTTTTGTATAAAATATATCCTAAATCCCTCTTGGTATTACTCTCTATCCATTCGTAAAGTTTAATCACAATCGGTTCAGCCATTCTGAAGATTAATCCGGACAGACACAGACAGACCAAAATTTTATATATGCATGCATAAATCCTTCTATACTTAATAGAAGCCAATTATTTAAATATTACAAACAGACACTTTAAGTTTATTTATATGTATTTTAGATTTAAATGACATTTTAGCTTGTGATATTCCTTGGTCAGCCCAAAAGCTTCAAAAAATTAAACCCTTATTTAAAGTCAAAACTGACCTCAAAGAACGAAAAGAACAAAAGTAACTTTTTAAAGTAGAAGCCGACTTTGAGTTACTCTTAATAATTTATATAGAAGTCGGTTGTACAAAATTTTTAATTTTAAATTATTTTGAAGTTTTAACAATATTTTGAGTTTTCAAAACAAATTTCACTTTCGTAAAATACCTTGTATCGTTGACAAATTTATTTCATCAAAGTTTTTCATTCAAGTCTTGTTGATCTCTCAATAAATAGCTCTAAGTAAAAGGGTTTCGCTCTCAAAATGGTATGATCTAAAATCTTCAACTTTATAAGTAAAATGCCTTCGAATTTCTAATCTAAGAAGTTTCAAATTACAAAAGTTTAATGGGGTCTTTAGATCTCGTAACGGCTAACAAGTAGTCAAGGTTATGGAGTGGTAACGTTGCAGTGCTAATGACTTGTGCGATATTATTAATGTGTAATCAATAATCTTCCATTATGCAGTTGTAGTTGTATCTGGAAGTAAAATAATAAAATAGAATTGATAAGATACTATCTATATCATTATCATTATCGTCATAATCCCATCAAAATTCCACTGTTTAACATAACAATGCCACAAAGCATGGTTCTGATACACTTATAACAATCGAATTCCTGGATCACATTACCAGGTCTTCACTCCATCTATTGGGAAGCCCTACACTTCGCTTACCGGTAAAAAGCTTTCACTCGAGAATCTTGCTTTCCCATTGGTAGTCGGTTCTTCGAGCTATATTGCTGGCCTATTACTAGTATAGCTTAGTGATAAATTGGGCTATGTGGGTTACTTTGGTTCTACTGCTGATATCCTTATTACAATGTCTATTACGCTGAGAGACTTTAAGCATAGCCCTTTTCATAGCTCGTCGAGCGACTTCGAGTTTTCTCATACGGTCAGCAGTGAAGCCCACGTCTCAGATTCATATGTCATCTCTGACAACACGCACTGGTATTACACTCTTTACGTGAAATTGGTTTTAGGTTAAACCAGTGTCGAATACCTTATCCTTTGGTAAGTGGTGAATCCTTAGATTATAAATCGCACTGTCATAGCTTAAAAACCCTGTTCTTACTTTTTTTCGATTACAATCTAGGCTGAACCTAAGCGTCTTTAGCCTAGATCGGACGGAAAAACAGACGCCGAAAAATAATTCCACTCCTTTGCTTTTCGTATTACGACAGACGAAGCAAACGGTTTGGTTTGAATCCGTGGAATATCGACAACAAAGTGGGGAAGATCCGCCGACATATACATATATATACACACACACACACGCATATATATATATATATATATATATATATATATATATATATATAAACATGAATTACATACGTATTAATAGACATATAAATATATATTGATACTTATAACACAAACAATATACTTTTTACCTGATACATAGCATATGCAAATTTTAAATAATACATAATACACACATTTTAATCTTACCTACATACAATTATATACAATATCAACTAATATATAATTTTTAATATCAACCCATACATAAGCAGAAACATTTAAGAAAGCTAGCCACTGGAAGAATAAAATTAATGATCAGACACCATTCTCTTAAAGGCAGCAACAGAAGTCGGTTTCCTAACATGTGGAGGTAATTTATTCCAAAGCCTTATGAACTCCGAGGCGAAAGATTGAGACAAATTTGGTACGGCAAGGAATAAGGTAGCTCCCTTGAAGGATCGCAGTTTACGATCGTGAGAAGGACCCAAATACGGAAACTTGCATTTCAGGTATTGGGGCGTGCATGGATCGTAAAGGATTGAAAATAGTGTGCGAAGAATTCTGATGCATCTACGCTGATGGAAAGGGAGCCATTTAAGCTTAGAACGATATAAAGATACATGATTGTACTTACGAGTATCGAAAATAAAACGGATGCAGTTATTGAATATGCGATACAATTTCCATAGAAGTATTTGACTGCGTAAATATTTAAACCAAATGTAAAATAACCAACGGTGACCAGAAGGAAAATGAATGGCGCTAAATATCTGGCAATGTTCCTGCCAATTCGCTTGACGCAATGAGCTAGATACCTTTTTCCAGCAGTGGACTGCTACATGTAAGAAGGCTATAATATTTACATTTAACTGTCTACATAATCACTTTACATGGCAATACAATTATTTTTCGAGTAAATAAATAAAGATACAAATTACATAAATACTTATCGTAAAAGCATAATATCATTACTCTTTTAAAATATGAAAGATTTTATTAAAAAAAACATCATAAGTCACTTCGATGTAAAGTAAATTGATAATTTTATTAAGAAATTGAGGTTCTTAGACCAAATTACTGAAATTGGAGCACTTGTGGAGGGAGTAGTAATTATCTTAAGAAATTGAATAAATACATAATTTAAGCTTAATTTTCAACTGCCTTCAAAAAAGAGGAGGTTCTCAATTCAACTGTATTTTTTTATGTGTGTTACCTCAGAACGTTTTTGTAGGTGAACCGATTTTGATGATTTTTTTTTAATTTGAAAGCTGGTACTTTTCATGTGGTCCCATATAAATTTGATCAAGATCAGACTAGTAGTTTTTGAGTTATATTTAATAATGCGTATTTAATTGACTTCGACTACATTGATGATCTTCTCATTTTATTTATATTAAAAGCAGTTGTACAAAATTTTTAATTTTACCACTTTTGTTACAATTATATTAATTATTCTATTCTATTTTGTTTAAGAAACGTTACCCCACACTAGAATTTTCTCCTGTATCGTGGAGGCTGTTACTTAGATAAATTGCACAAGGACAAACATCCAGACCCAGAGCAATTACTCGTTGACCATACAAATACTTGATCCTTGCGGGATTCGAACCCGCGGCCCTCAGCGCCGTAACTCATCGCTAAGCCATTGTGCCACGGAGCCGTCTTTAAAATTTATGGTTCATAACTTATTAATTTGTGAATTAAAGCATATTTTATATTAATTTCATACGTTAATATTAATGATATCATTTTAAGTTTATCTAAACCCTTTGTAATCTAAGGATCACTTTAACTTTGGTACTCAGTTACCAGCCGAATACGCAGCCCAGTCGGGATCATCCAGTTCGAAATAAAAGTCATAGTTGAGTGAGCAATATTATCTTTGTGCAGGTAGTCTCCAAATGACACGATGCCAATCTTGTGCGATTCTACGCCTACAAAACACAAACTTCAGACGTTTCACCGCTAAACTTACATGCTTACATGGATGTATCTTTGGAGTAAACTGACCGCCTTCAGTTGTTAGGGATTAATATATTTCTCCGATCCTCTACTATCGGTGATTCATTGAGTCCAGGGCAAAAGCAGCTACAAGGAATCTATACTTGCGAGGGTGCGGCGTTAAACCGGGACAGCTTTTTACCTTACGAGTATATAAAATGCAAGTCCCCTTGTGCATAGAGTACCACTGTCACATATGGGCTGGTGCAGCAAAATTTCGCGTAGCTGCGTTAAACTCAGTAGAAAGACGTAAAAAGAGGCTTATTAATCATCTTCATTCAGTTGAAACCAATCTTGTCAGTCTCGAGCACAGGTTCTATTGAATGCATTTCGGAGCACATTATATTGCACACTACATAGGAATTGCATGTTTTAATTTCTCCCTCTCCTTTCCACTATCGAACATCTAGATGGGCGGCGGATCTTCCCCACTTTCTTGTCGATATTCCACGGATTCGAACCAAACCGTTTGCTTCGTCTGTTGTAATACGAAAAACAAAGGGGTGGAATTATTTGTCGGCGTCTGTTTTTCCGTCCGATCTAGCTATATATATCTATATACATATATTCACGCTTTTAAGGCAGCTGCTTAAGTTTATCTACTTAGCCCATGGCTGACTGGTAGAGAATTCCTACCGGCGTTAACTCCGCCAATTGTACACTTTATGTAAAATAAAGATTTTAAATAAATAAATAAAATAATGAGTATATGGCTATTTACAATATAATTATCTCCTGAAGTCACCCTTTATGAAAAACGTACGCGATGAGAAAAGGTAAAAATTTCTCGTGTTTCAAGGCACTTTTCTCTTAATCAATCAATATATATTTTATTGCACATCAACACACATTAAAACAAAAGCAAAATGAAATACAGACTTCTTATTATTGCTAATAATAAACTATTAAAGAATATGACATGTTAATTTTATTCTGCTATTCGAAGAAGTTAAATCTAGAATGGCATCTTGCATACATTTCCTTGCCTAAAGACATATTGCAAGGCTGACAAAATGTTAAGTTTATTAAGGTATTGAATTAATCTGTTATTAATAAGTTTTTCCATTACTTTAGAGATACCTGTTAATTCTGAAAATGGCCTTTAGTAATTGATTTGAGCTCTATCCCCATTCTTATACACAGGAGTAATAATTGATTGCTTCATCAGCGAAGGGAGGACACCTTTAGTTAAACAAAGATTTCCTAAAGATGTAAGAACTATTAAGTCTTTTGAGCGTTTTAGAAATTTTATTATTATTTGGGGTATTTATAAAGTAATCTCATCTGGTAGGGCTGAATAAATATATAAAAGAAAATGATAAATATACATAAATATATATTAAATGTACTGACATAAATAAATAAAAAATACATGAATAAATAAAAGTCCAACCAGATGGAAGCCCTCAGCAGGGGAGACCAAACGGCCGAGAGTTAGGGGGAAAGGGAAAGAAACCAGCGGACGATGCGGGCGGTATCGACGAGCACCGCCTTCTGCATTTGCGCCCGGAGCGGACCGTCACGGAATCCCATTCGCCTCAGATGATCCGAGAGGCTGACCTGGATTAGCCCATTCGCAGAGACGACTACAGGAACGATTTCGGTCGGCAGACCACCCCACATGTCGGTCACCTCGTGAGCCATGTCCAGATATTTTGTTTTATTATCTGCTTCGGCTTTCACGAGTTTCTCGTCATACGGAAAGGTAATGTCGACCAAAAATATCCTTGAATGTGCCCGGTCCACCAGTACAATATCAGGCTTATTAAGGTAGTTTATGATCCACTAGACCTATTTCAGAGCGGGCTCCTGGAGTAGAATCCTGGCTAC
The DNA here is from genome assembly GCA_029286625.1 of Parnassius orleans. Classification (NCBI taxonomy): domain Eukaryota; kingdom Metazoa; phylum Arthropoda; class Insecta; order Lepidoptera; family Papilionidae; genus Parnassius; species Parnassius orleans. The sequence goes on from JAGSMP010000137.1 coordinate 4,145,139, forward strand.
TTGGTTGTGTCTGTGCAAATACTCAGAATTAGAAGGTGCCGAACAACTGGAGATGACATGCCTGTTGAAAAAGTGACTCACCGGGATGGCGACAAGCTCGACAGATGTCGACGGTGCCATCATTTAGGATGTATCTCCGATAGTTGTAGGTCTTAATAACCTGATCCTGTATTGCACAGACAAAACTTTCGGTTTACCCAAAGAGGTCACCGAAACGTAGCCAGTGGAGGGAGGCGACTGTATCTACGAAAGGCTCATGTAGAGCCTTGTAGAATCTCTCGTGGAGCTCCTTCTTCTTCCATATGGTCTCCCGATCGGAAATACTCTGTTAAAACCGGCCATCATTGCCCTTATCGGATATTATGCCTTACCGAACACGAAAAATAACTTAAATCTTGAATTGTTAATAAATTTACAGAGCTGACAACATTTTTCAATCTTTAACGTAAATTAGAATATTTTTCTGGCAACATTAAATGGTAGTGACGTTGCAAAGTTGTCTCAATTGTCGGCAAGACATGTCGGAAGTAGGACTAGGTGGCGTTTTTCACACTGTCAGCCTACGACATCTCTCAGGTAAGTTATTTCAACTTTAGTGTTACAATAAGTGCTGCGCTTCATTTATATGCTAGTTTGAGACATTTGAATCATACAATTTTCAAGATAACGGGTGGGCAATGATTCCCGAAGTTGCGTGAACACAGGAGTGACAACATTGCCCGCTTCAAAAATAGTGTTAGAGTTGGCACCCATACTGAATATAAAATCTTTTTTATTTTATATTTGCCGTTGTACGATTGTCATGGTGTGGACATGTTATGGGGGGGGGGGTAATGACGAACATGTTACGACGACAGTTTGTTTGAGTATAAGTTTGAGTATAAGTAAGTATGTGGATAGCTATAAATGTAGGGAAAGGCCAATTGTGTTAAAGATGATATGGCTAGAAAGCGGGTGAATACTGATATCATGGCAAATAAATACAATACAAAAAATATTTTTTGTATTGTAGTGTCTCAAAAACTAGTCACTTTGTTGAAAAACAGAAACTATATTTTAGTATGTTTTTGCAGTATGGGAAAGCCTATCAAAAGAAGAAATCGCAGAGTCCTCGGATCTCGGCCGTATAAAAATTATTCAGAGGAGATGCTGCACCTCGCAGTAGAAAATGTTAAAGAAAATAGGATGTCCTCTAGAATAGCCGAAAAAAAATTTTTGCTATACCTAGGCGCACCATCCTAAACAAAGTGAAAGAGTGCCATGACCAAAATTTTGGAACTCCTACTCGGCTCTCTTTCCAAGAGGAAAAGAGTATTGTTCAAGCATTGATTGCAGCCGGCAAATATGGTTGCCCACTAACGAAGCTTGATTTATGTTTGACTGTTTTTGAATATCTGAAGAAAAATAATCGTGAAAATTTATTTCATGGAAAACCACCAGGCAAAGACGGTTACAAGTTTTCTTGATCGACATGCAGATGAACTTTCTGTTAGAAGTACGCAAAATATTAAAACAGTGCGGGCTCAAAAAAGCACGAACGATTTCTTAGAATATTTTCAGAATTCAGAAGAAACTATAAGAAATGTTCCTCCATCCATTATTTTAAATCTAGATGAAACTAACCCAAGCGAGGACCCAGGTTTTTCTAAGTGCATATTTCGCAGGGGTGTAAAATATCCTGAGGAAGTCCTTAATTCCTCAAAAGGCGCCATTTTGCTAATGTTTTCTGCGGCAGCCAACGATACTAGCCTATCTCCTTATAAGGCAGACAATTTATATTCAGAATGGATTCAAGGTGGCCCTCGTGGTGCAAGATACAACCGAACGTCATCCGGATGGTTTGATTCGACAATATTTGAAGATTTTTTGAAAAAGGTTGTATTGACATAGGCAGAGGGTTTGACGGGTAGAAAAGTGGTTATATGTGATAACTTGTCCAGTCACTTAAGTTTAGGCGTCATTGAGTTATGTCAGGATCACAACATTTCTTTTATGTTTATCACTCCTAATTCTACACATCTTACCCACCACTTTAATGCGTTTTTTTGCACCCCTTAAAAAGGCCTGGCGCAAGATCTTATTACAGTACAAAAGGGAAAACCCAAATCAAACGGCAATCAACAAAAACCACTTTCCAAAATTGCTTACGCAATTGATTAAAGCAATTGAAATGAACGATGCAAAAAAAACATAAAAAGCGGCTTTAGAGCCACTGGGATATACCCTTTCAATCCATGTGAAGTTTCGAAAAGAATTCCAGAATGTGCCGAAGAAATGGGCGATTCTCATAACATTGACAGTGCTTTATTAGAGTATTTAAAAACTACCAGACAATCTAAGCCATTGACATCAAATATCAATAAGAAAGTCATGTTTGAACCTGGAAAATCAGTTACAGTTGATGATATTCAAAACCGGACTAAAAAAACGTCCCGCAAAAACAAATCTGCTCTAACAGAAGTACCGCTGTTCAAAGAGTTAAAAACCAGTTATTCAACGATACACCTTTAAAGGCAAGTGTGGGCAAAGATAACCAAATTTTAGATCAATTTAAAGACGAACTAGACTTCTCTGATAATTTCTCTTTATCATTCTTAGCAGACAAAACTAGCGTCGACGAAAATGATATAATTGATGATATGATAGGAAATAATGACGAATACAATATAAACACACATGCAACAGAAGATGAAGTTTTACCAGCTTTTACTGAAATTGACATATTAGACGAAAAAAATGGAACTTTTCTCTCACAAATTACACCCACATTATGTGAAATAAATGCTTCAAGTGGTATCATCATTCGTGAATGTTCTCGGACAAATATTATTTTGAAACTGAAGAATCATGATTCGTGTAAACAAAATACTAACCTATTGAAGACTGAAAAACAAAAACCAAAGATTTTATCTTGTGTAACTATACCGTCCACAAAACGTATGTCAAATATTATTTACCAAAGCGGTTGAGATGAGGAAAATATTGAAACTAGACAAACGATAGCTAAACAAAATGATTTTTCTTTTAACATAGAACAGCCCAGAAATATTTCAACAAAGCGGGAAAAATTAAAAAAAAACGAAAGCTTTCAATGTTAAGCTGCGATCAAAGAAAAAAATTAGAAAAGACTTTAAAGTTTTCTAAGAAAAAAATATGAAAGGCTTAAAGAAGAGGTTGAAACGAAGATACAGTAAATCAAGCAACATTGATATCGATATGAGTATTCACAGTGATTCAGATATATGCGGGATTGTTTCCGATCAAGATGGGCCAGCTTCTCCTTTAGATGCTTATGATTCTAATTTATCTATAAGCAGTGAGAGCAAAGTAGCACTTGGAAAGGTGGAGACTATCACAAAAACATGTCCTAACTTATGTTTGAATGAACCACTTGTTCTTCTAGCCGTGGATCATTTTTCAGAACCAGGGCCTTCGACTAGTTAAACGCATGAAGAAGTTTCTGTAGAGTACAAAGTGGATTATTACGTGGGAATCATTTTGGACAAGGCAAAAAATGGCAAGTTGAAAATATCTTTCTTAAGAAAAGTTGGCAAAAATTACAACTCAAAATTTATAAAAGTAAAATCACAGAATATAGAAGTAATAGACTGTAAGAATATTATCAAGACTGTTGAGCTTCTAGCAATTAATGAAGCCAAAACGGATTTCGTACTTGCTGATGATGACGATTACATTTATTTTGATTATAAAATCCTTTGTGCCTCGGGCTGGAGTTTGCGTATACGTCAGAGAGGACATCTGTTCTCGACGCCTCGGCAGTCTTGAAGGTTCGGACCTGTCCATCCTTTGGCTGCGCGTAGATAGCGACGACCATCCGCGCGTCTACGGGTGCCTCTATAGGTCCCATAGCGGTAATGCCGAAACAGACCGACTCATCGACCACGTCCAAATGGCTACAGATTCCTTGCTACAACAGGTCCCATCCGCAGAGATCGTGATCCTTGGCGATTTTAACGCCCACCACGCCGAATGGCTTGGTTCACGTTTAACCGATCATGCGGGGAGATCTGTTTATGACTTTGCCTTGGCATATGGTCTGACACAGCTGGTTACTTCGCCTACGCGGATTCCAGATGTGGAGGATCATACACCTTCCTGTTGGACCTTCTGCTGACCTCTCATCCGGACGGATATCAGGTTTCCGTCGATGCCCTCTCGGCTCTTCGGACCATTGTCTGATCCGGAGTGGTGCCACTCACGCTCCCTCGCGGTTGCGTTCTGCAGGTTGCCGCCGTGTTTGGCATTACAGGTCAGCGGATTGGGACGGAATGCGGTCTTTCTTTGCATCCCACCCATGGGGCGGGTTTGCTTCTCGCCGGATGATCCCAGCGCTGTTGCTGACTCTGTCACTGATGTGGTGTTACAGGAATGGAACTATTTATTCCATCATCTGTGGTACCCATCGGAGGCAGATCGCAGCCTTGGTTTGGTCGCTCCTGTAAGACTGCATTACGCAGTAAGCAGGAGTGCTATCAGGCCTGGGCTGAGGCTTCGGCGGCTCGGGATGTAAACACCAGCATGCTTAAAAGAAGTATAACTTCGCCTCCAGGTCCTTCAAAAGTGTTATTGCCAAGGCAAAGTCAGAGCACATAGGCAGAATTGGCGAGAAACTAGTTCGCCTTCCTTCGGGAACCCGTGCATTCTGGTCTCTCGCCAAGGCTGTCCAAGGGAATTTCTGTAAGCCATCACTACCATCTCTGCACAGGGAGGACGACTCACTGGCCCACGCCGCAAAAGAGAAAGCCGACCTTTTAGGCTCACTTTTTGCGTCCAACTCGACTCTTGATGACGGGGAGAACACACCGCCGGCCATCCCGCGGTGTGAGTGCTCCATGCCGGATGTTCGGTTCTCACAGCGCTCGGTCCGCAAAGCACTCCTCTCCCTGGACATCCACAAGTCGAGTGGGCCTGACGGAATCCCCCCAATTGTGCTGAGGACGTGTGCTCCGGAGTTGGCACCGGTTCTAACGCGTCTTTTCCGGTACTCCTACTCCCTAGGCGTAGTCCCGATATCATGGAAGACAGCTTTTGTCCAACCGATCCCTAAAAAAGGCGACCGCTCAGACCCGTCCAACTACAGGCCTATCGCCATCACCCCCTTGTTCTCCAAAATAATGGAATCCATTATAAACTGTCAGCTCATGCGGTACCTTGAGGATCACCAGCTGATTAGTGACCGCCAATACGGTTTCGTCGGGGTCGATCAGCTGGTGATCTTCTGGTCTACCTGACTCATAGATGGGCGGAGGCAGTAGAGTCCAAGGAGGCATTGGCCGTTAGTTTGGACATTGCGAAGGCTTTCGATCGGGTTTGGCACAAAGCGCTTTACGAAGCTCCTTCCTATGGGCTTCCGAGAAATTGTGCAATTGGATCACCAGCTTTCTTACAGATCGGAGCATCAAGGTCGATGTAGATGGTGCACGCTCCGACTACAAGCCTATTAATGCTGGTGTTCCACAAGGCTGCGTGCTATCACCAACGCTGTTTCTTCTGCATATCAATGATATGTTGCAAACCGGTAGCATTCATTGCTATGCGGATGATAGCACTGGTGATGCTCTATACGCCGGCCGTGCGAATATTTCTCGGAAAACGTCGCCGAATACCGGAACAAACTTGTGTCTGAAGTCGAGTCTATGCTGAACAAAGTCTCGGATTGGGGCGACTAAACCTAGTCCAGTTTAATCCTCAGAACACAAGTTTCCGCGTTTACCGCTAAAAAGAACCCCTTTGTCGTATCTCCTCAGTTTCAAGGCACTCCCCTTGTTGCCTCAGCCAGTATCGGAATCCTCGGCGTCGACATATCGAGTGGCGTGCAGTTTCGCGGTCACTTGGAAGAGAAGGCCAAATTGACCTCTAAAAAGCTTGGCGTGCTCAGCAGAGCGGGACAGTGTTTCATGCCGGCACAACGCCTGCAACTTTACAAGGCGCAGGTTCGGCCTCACATGGAATACTGTTCCCATCTCTGGGCTGGGGCTCCCCAGTGCCAGCTCCTTCCACTTGACCGCATCCAGCGCAGAGCGGCTCGAATCGTCGATGACCGAGTCCTTTCGATCGGCTCGATTCATGGCGCTGCGAAGATGTTGCATCTCTTTGCATTTTCTTTCGCATTTACCACGGGGAGTGCTCTGAGGAATTGTTCGGATTAATCCCAGCCGCCACATTTCACGAACGCACATCGCGGCAGAACTCCCGATACCATCCACACCATCTGGATGATTGGCGGTCCACCACTGTGCGATTTAGAAGATGTTTTCTTCCTCGCACAACTTCCTTGTGAATAGTTTACCACCAGCGATTTTTCCGGACCGATACGACTTAGGGACCTTCAAGAAAAGCCTACTCATTTTAAAAGGCCGGCAACGCATCTGCAATTCCTCTGGTTCCTGGTGTTGCAGTTGTTCATGGGCGGCGGTAGTCACTTACCATCAGGTGAGCCGCATGCTCGTTTGCCCCCTCTCCTATAAAAAAAAAAAAAAAAAACTTATAGAAGTTACAACTACTCAGACGTTCGTAATTACTACGATCTTATTGTTTATGCGATAATAGTTTTTTTTATTGTTGTGTAGTAGTTAGTAGTAATTTAAAAGTCAACTTATTTTTTAAAATACCTACGTGCTGTGACAACAACCAAATATTTTTTTAAATCTCCTTTATTGAGACTGTTGGTTAAAGTAAAAAATATAAGGTGTAAACAAATAAATTGAAATATCTACACGATCAAAATGTATGAAATAGCTGATTTTTTTTTTAATTTTTGAATAGTACTGTGTTCTGTAAAAGTATTTTGCTTTGCACCTTTTATTTATAGGTTATTTCTTTCTTTCTTAGGTTAGTCATTTGTTTCTTTGTGTCCGGGAAGCGTTGTAATGTTTTTTTTTTCTTTCTAAGATTTTTGTCGGAAAATTTTCCGGGCGCAAAGCGCTTAATACTCATAACTGCAATGTATAACTATTGTACCTGATTTTTAATACAAAAGTTTATAATATGAAAAGAAATTATTATTTGTCCCATTATATGACAACCCTAACCCACCGTTTTAGTTTGGAAGAAAATGTAGCTGGTGTGTAGTATAACATTGCCCACCAAAGTGAAATAAATAATAAAAAGTTTTGGATATTTTGATAAAGATGAATGGCAACTTTGCATAATTTACCATAACATACTTTAATATCCATAGCCTTAGAACTAATAGTTTTAGAAAAAATAAGGCTGAGCAATGTTGGACGGTTGTGCGTATAATTTTGCCCGAATATTTAAGCGCGTTTTTCTTTAATTCTTTTAAAGCTAGGGTCTCAACATTTTGTAATTTTTAACCTTTAATGGTAATTGCTATATTGATCAACTTTATTACGCGTTCTGGTAAATAATTTTTTCAAAATCTCAAAAGTAAGTAAAATTGCGGGCAATGATGGCCGGTTTTACCTGCCGGGTCTTGCCAATGCTCGTTGGCTAAGGATAGCTTTAACCCATTTATCACAAGAAATGACGTCCTTATAGAATTAATCCTCCGATCTCGTCAGGAAGTAATTACGGAGGCTGTACACTTCGCGATTATGCATAATGAACGCGCTTATAAAGCCACGCCCACCATGTTTCCGCGGCAAGTACAGCCTCATTACTGACGATCTTGGATGGTGCATCCTATGGGACTTCATGGTAGTGCGGACTTTTCTATCCAGGGCGTTAATGATGGCGGCATGAGAACAGGCATGACCCAACCGTTATATGCGTGTGTCTTATTCACGCCTGACAAAAGGCTGTTAAGCACTTTGGTCAAGCGTGCATAAAACAGATCACAAACTGATTGTTTCATATCCATCTCATCAATACCTATATTTTGTGACATACCCAGGTATCGGTATATTTCAGCCTCAGAAAGGGTCCTTATGTTGACGGGCATAGATAAGTCTATGCCCTCAGAGTTAACAACGCTACCATTCTCAACATGGAGGACCGCACACTTATCCATCCCCAGCTGCATTCCAATAGAATTACTAAAATCACAAGTGATGTTTAGCATTTCCATAAGATGGGAGTGACTGGAGGCGAATAACTTGAGATCATCCATATAAAAAAGATGGGTCACTTTTGTCCCTACTTTCCGAAGCTGAAATCCCTTCCCGAATCCCTCCAATAAGGTACTGAGAGGGTTCAGAAAGAGGCAGAACCAGATTGGACTCAAACAATCACCCCGGAAGATACCCCTTTTTATCCTTATGCGGCTTTCCGCAGCCGTCATTCGCTCACCTAGATGACAAAGGGTCGTACTCCCCTGCCCAATACACTGCACGAAGAAGTCTCTAACTGTACAGTCAACCTTGTACAGCTCGAGGACCCTCTTTAGCCATGTATGAGGCACCGAGTCAAATGCCTTTCTGTAGTCTATCCAGGCGGCGGAGAAGTTCCGACGGTTGCGTTTAACCACTTTCTCAATGACCGCGTCAATGAGGAGTGGTAACTTGGTTCCACGACCACCGCCCCGACATCAATTTTGAGTGCGCGACATCACCTGATTTGAGTCAAGGTGACGAGTGATTCTCGCGCTCAAAATGGATTTTAGTGTCTTGTATATGGTGGGTAGACACGTGATGGGGCGGTATTTGCTCGGGTCTGTGGTATCCTGGTCTTTAAGAACCAAATGAGTGATCCCAGTAGTGAATAGGCTCGGGAGCGACCTCTGGTCGAGAGCCTCTTGGAACTGTATGGCAAGCACAGCGTGACACACCACGAAACCCTTTAGCCAGTAGTGGTGCAGTCCGTCAAGTCCCAGCTACATCGTCCGGCGTTAGGGTGACGGGGTTCATGGGCCCTCGCTATGGTTAACGGACTCCGACCACAGGCTTCGCCAGAAGGCGACAGTATCGGCCTGATTTTGCTCTTGGTGCGTTCCGCATACCGATGGTCGCTCCAGTGATTTATAGAGCCTCTTCTGATCACTCTGGAAGAGACGATTCTGGTTGAACTGATACTCTGTATATTGTCGAATCTGCTTCCCCTAAGCAGCGATTCTTTGTTTCAGGTCGTTTATGCGCTCCGTTAGTTTCTGCGTGATATCTGGCTGGGACAAACTGATATTTGTACCAGCAAACGCCATTATTATTATTATTATTTTTTAAGAGGCCAGCAATTGAAACAACTGATATAAGCCCGTATCCTAGTTTCAAATGTGTAATTATTCTATTTTAGTTGTTTATTTAATCTGTTCTTGAATTGGTTAATAATTTGTGCAGATATCACTTCTGATGGAAGCTTGTTCCATATTTCAACCATTCTTTGGCTAAAAAAGTGCTTGTTTGAGTTATTATAGGACACAGCTATAGTTTTTAGCTCAATATTTGTTGTTTTAGTATGTCTTAAATCAGTTAAATATTTAATATTGTTTCGTAGCACTTTAGGGTTTTTAGCTAGTAATACTTTCCTATCATATACATGTTTCAGTTTCTTAATTAAATTATTACAGAAGTTGTTTTAAGTGTTTCATTAGTTATTTTGATTTGTTTGAGTTGTTTGTTTTGTTTTTAACCCGGGATCACAAGATCATTATTTGCGTTTATGACCACAAGACCAAGGCAGTCATGGCAATTGGGTTATTTCATGTAAAGATTATATAATATTTAATATATATATATATATATATATATATATATATATATATATATATATATATATATATATATATATAAACTTTTACGTTTATACCCAAACAGTTTTCAAATTCCCGATTAAGATAAAATATCTAGGTATGTGTCTATTTACCCTCTCTGAAGTAAACGGTAGAGTTCAGTTTTGATTGCTGATAGTCGAAACAAACTTAGTTTTCTCTGCGACGGGATTTCGTATTTGTTGAACATCATGTTTTGCTTTAAAGTTTATTTCAAATATAAAATTTAATAAATTTTGTATCATATTTTACGGAATTACTTAAGGTAGATTCTGGTACAAATTCCTTTATCAAGTTCTATTAAAATGTTAACTATTACTTTTTACTGATCGTGACTCGTAATCAACACACTTAGTAGTGGAATATCTTAATATTACTGGACCTTTGACTGGAAACTTTCCATCATCTACGGTTCTCGGCAGACGACGGCGGAAGCGAGTTTACTAAATTTTACACTGTATTTGATTGAAAATTACACCACCTCTTATAAAAATTAAGTCGCATTCTTAATTCAAAGCACGATACAAAATTCCTCTTTTAAATGACAAGAAATGGTAAGTGCAATATTAATTTTTGTTTTTCAAAGTCATCTATAGCTTCAATTATTTAATATTTTGAAGTCTTAAAGTTGGAGTGATGACGAGTTAAATGCTTAGGTTAAATGTGCCGTAACAAGGACTAGAATTTTACCTTTTTCTACTGCTGACGATGTCAACTTCAACAGATAATAATGTAATATATAATAATAGATCCATTTTCCAGTCAGTAAAAGTCTTGATTAATTATTTCTTAAATAATTCTCTTCAATCATTTTTGTGATTTGTGGCTTAAGAACAACGACATCAGAAGAATTTACATTTTGTTTTGTTTATCAGTGTTTATTTTTATACACTGTGTTTGAGTGTTATTATTGGTATGATTTTATTCTATTCGTTATTTTCTTAATTCATACTCATAATGTCTATTGTGCTCTTGAGTTCTTGAAGTCACTGGCAGATTATCAGCGCTATGGGTATTATACTGCAGCAGGATGCTGAGACGGGTGCCTATTTTTTTGCTGCAATAATGATGATATAATATTATATTATACATGATGCAACTTCAAATGAATATGTTTCTTTCTTTCTTTCTTTCTCTTTCGAAAACGAACTTACAGTCCATCTGGAGGTATGTGGCCACTGAGGCCTATAGTTGTAACTAACTATGAACTAAGAAATACACAAGTGTTATCAACCATGATTTAATAGATTAAACGCCTTAACTGTAATTAAACTCGCTCCTTTCCTCTACAAACTAGAAACGCCTTTAAATAATTCTCCGATTACCGTCCTGATGTTCCGTAAAACTGCATTTGCAGATATTTCAATTTAATTAAAAAAAAAATTATAACATATTGTTCGTATGTAATAATAACGTAAAAATTTTAAAGTAACTTAAAATAATATCGTATATATATATATATATATATATAACTATAGCGCGGGTCTTGTGCCTCCGATCACGGACCAACACACTATTGGCCTCCTACTTTCACAGACTAATACCACATCACGCTGGGTTCGGGGACAACGAGTTGAGGTGACCCTAGATGAAGACATTAATTCCGTACACAACCCAGTTTTCTTAAAAGATAGGGTGTGCGACTGTGTCTTCTTACCCTACTTTTAGGGTTAGCACTGAAGGATCTTGAATAAAACAGCAATTTCACCATAAATTTACCCACGGAAAATGCGATACTGATGCACTATTACTTATTACTTTTCACTTATTTTCTTTTTACTCATTAGTTCCCGAAACTGTCGCTGATCCCGAAAGGATTGCAAATTGGGCGCGTTACTAACGTACCCCGGAAGCTAAACCGTAAAGAGAGCCGCGCGCCTAAAGCCATTTTGACCTAATTTAACTATAATTTTTCACTATCGTATATCCCTTTATGACCCAATATCTTTATTTCCAAAAAAAAACACATTATAGAACACAAGAAACATTATGTTTTACATAAAATATAACATAGACACATTACATTAATTACAAGATATAAACATCACATAAAACTTAAATAAAATATTTAACAAAATATCACAATTTTACACGGTATTTTCCAGAGTCACGATTCTTAAAAAAGCTTAAATTGAACAGGGCTTAAACATTTTCACAAATAAATTAATACAATTAAGCACTTTAATATCTTTAATATCTTTTTATTAATACATAATATACAGATGTTATAGCTGAAACTATAACATCAATTTTCCATTACAATTAAATGCTTTTTCTTTGTTTTATTACCTTATATAACTAATCTAAGTTAATTGTTACATTAATAAACGTTAATTTCCAAAATATAATTTTTACTTTAAACAATTAAAATAATCGGTCGCAAGATTCGATTCACTTAGATGTTAGCAACTTACATGAGTTGCCAAACTATTCTTGCACGACCCTTACTAGGTCATGTACATCTCTTTCTAACCTTTCATCATTATCTCTATCTCTTTTTGACATCTTATCTTATCACTTATCGTGTTCCGTACGCTTATCATATGTACGAGTACGTAACACATTAATCTAAATTATAACTAACAACATTGCATTTAATTCGTATAACGTAGCTCATTACTACGTAATGCATGACTCTAAGTTAATTCAGGGCTTATCTTTAACAAATAATTGCATAATAAAATAAAAGACGTTCTATTACATATAAACTGACTGATCATTTTAGGGAACATTGCACCGCGTCGCCAACAATAATTTTCAATATGCTACGCCTGTTAAGCAATACAGATGATATACTTGGATGACGTATGTAACAAGCGCTGTCTTTAATAGGTGTTCTCGAACCAACTTTTTAAAAGAATACGTCTTAGTTGCTTTCTTTATGCCATCGGGCATGGAGTTCCAAGGACGTGTAGCCTGAACTAGGAAGGAGTTGATAGAACTCAGTGAAGTGATCAAGAATACAGATTTTGTTTTTAGAAGAATGTAGAACCCTAATATGCTAGTTTTCCCAAAATTACTGCATAACAATAATATGGCAAGCAAGCAAGCCTGAATAACATTATCGCCATGAATGCTGTAAAGCACTCGAAATAGCAGGAACTAAATATAAGTAAAAAATATGTGCAATAAAATCCATAATATTAAAATTTTAAGGTAATAAATAAAATCAATTAGGTGTGAAAAAATGAAAAATGTTTTTTGACAGAAAACAACTAAAATTCATTGAAGTATCCGTTAGCTCACACTACGTAATCCTGTATCGTGGGTACCCATTCAGCATTAAAAATTTATGTTTCGTTTTCGCTTGTTTTACTTAAACACAACATTTAAAAACTAGTGTACAAATGAACAAATGTTAAGAGATATAATAAAACGTTGAATTTCTTAATAATAATGATAGTTGCCCGTATGCTAGGTGTGAGAGAATTTTTTCTGTCGAGTCATAATTTAAGGAAGCGAGACAGGAAACAATTTTTGTTTTGGCTTCTTTTACAGAGCAATGTTTTATATCGCAGACGCTAACTACTTTGTTGTAAATTAGCGAATCTATCTAGGGACTGAAACGTCTGGCAAAACACAACTCAGTTTTGGGTAAGTAGAGTTTGTCCCACTGTTTAGAAGTAGCCATTGCACTTGTCCAAGGAGTGCTTAGCGTCCGTCGTCCCTTCAATCTTTAGTAACTCATGAAGTTCATGTTTATTTTCAGGAAAATGACAAATATCTTTTATTGATCTCCATATATATTTTTTTAAAGTTAATATAAATAATAATAAATGGACACTATTTTGAAAAGATATAATAAAACCAATAACTTGCTAGTTTGTTCAGTTTTGGATTTTCTAAGAACTTTCAGTGTCACCCTCGTACATAATGTTTCTAACTCATAATTATTATTAATCATATGACCGCCCGTTATAACTATGCTCTATGTTAATAAGTAAATTATGGTGGAAGTTGATTTAAGACCACCGCACAGATGTTTTACTTGGTTCATTATATCCAAGTATAGAAATGCTTTAGAATAGGATTGCTCGCAAATTTTTGTTTAATGTTTATTACTACTAATAATAATGTTACACGTTTGGGCTATATTTTTCAAACGAAACCATTGTACATTTTGAAATAATGACTTAAAAATTGCAATGCAACAACGGAAATTATTTTATCAAAGTTACTTCTAATCAGTTTCAAAAATACTGCCAGATTTTTATGTAAAATATATTCATATAACTTTACAAAAATAAACTAAAATAACTAACAAAGGAAATTATGTTATTTTGAGCAAAGTGACTTCTAATCACTTTTAAATATTGTCCGATTTGTAAATAAAAAATGTAACTTAACAAATATAAATAAAAGGAAATAATTTTACCACATTTAATATTCTATTTTTTTAATATCGCATACACATCCAACTATATAATTTACATAAATGTTAAAACAGCAGTTAAAACGTGGATTGTTTTTGTAGGTCAAATCGATATTACCCTCATTAATATACTAGTAGGTACTTTAATTTTGGCATACAATGTCCCTGAGATATGTCGTTTTTCGGTGAAGTTCGTTCTGTTAGTCAGTAAGCTTTTTTTTGTTAATTTAACTTAATTTTGTTAATTTTATTGGTGCGTGCCTTAATTTTGAGTTTATTTATTTATTCTTTATTGTAAACACCTTAATCTAAGGAAACAATTTGGGGCTCAATGCCAAAATATTGCACTTGCCAACAAGTACTAATTAAAACAAAATTAATTATATAAAAATTAATAAACAAGATACAATTATACTGCGTTATAATCAGGAACAGCAATTGTGTAAATGAAAATGCGCCTGTACATAATGTTAGGATTGTCCCTCTATTACTATGACGTATTTAAATTGTCATCACTTTCAGGATCAGAACTATAGATGCTGCTTAACCTACTAGAGTCACATATGAATTGGGCTTCCAGTCCATTTTGTAAGTCTACGCAAAATTGGTGTATGTACTAATTTCAAAAGCGAAGATGGCCGTATGTTACTTGTGATTCCGAATTCTGTGGATGGTGAATTATAAAAAAAAATATTGAATACCTGCACAATGAAATTTGTCGTATACTTATTTATACCACTGCAAAATTTTAAAATAGTAAGGCAAGAATCGAGTATGAATTCGTTACTTTTGTATGTACTTCATAAGAAGTTAAAAAAGTTGCTTAGATTCAAAGCAGACTTCAAGTTTTACTGTCAACAAGAATTCTGGCATACACTTGTTGGTTTATAACCTTGATCCAACTTTCTACTCTGTAATTTTAAAGTTTTGGAATATTTTATTTCTTGGAATACATCCAAAACTAACCTCAAATGTAGAAAGCTTCTTTGACTGATTTTACTTTAAAGTTCAGTAAAATATTGAAAACGTTACAGCAATAAGTTATGAAATATTATATAGTTCTTAAAGGATAATGGATTTATTTTAAATTTAAATAAAATTTCATTTATTTACATTTTTTATAGAATATGTGTGACAAACGAGCACGAAATACACCTGATGGTAAGTGGATGCTGTGGCCCATGGACATTCTACATACGAGTATCATCAATCAATAATCAAAAAGCAGTTGCGTTGTCTGCCTCTTTCCAGCAAAAAAGGACTCCGGTTCTTCACACTCACCATACGAAACACAACAACATTAGGCTGCTATTCGACGCTGGTATTCTGTGAGGGCGTGATCCTTCCTCGGTCCAGCCGACCTATATCAATAAAAAATCCATCCATTAATTACAGTTTATAAAAGTCCACAGCTAAACATAAGCCTCCCTCATAGATTGTCTCATGGGGGGGTTTTGCCATAGTTGCCACGCTTGGCAAGTGGGTTGGCTACCGAAGATTTTTATTATTTTGCGTTCTCCTGTTTCATTTTCCCTCTGCCGCCTCTTACGACACCCTCGGGACGATAAATACTACACAACTAATAAAAGAAATAAATAATGCATAAATTAAGAAAAATATTAACAAAAAACAACTTAAGACTAAAATTATCATACTGCTCCACGCGGTATTGTGCCAAGAACGTTGACTGCGTTTCCTCGCTAAACGGCTATATGGCCTTTAGTCGAGAAAAGAACCTTTAAACCAGCCCTCTTGTCCCTAGCGGTGACAACTAGTCGCAAATAAAGTTCACTTAGGAAAAGTCACCGCGCGTAAAGCTGATGAACCAACTATATAGCTAAAGGTATAAATGTACTTACGCCATTATTCTTTTAAGCCGCCTCTAATAGCGCTCGGCTCTTAAAGGGATACCCCTGAGTTGAGAGGCTACCAAAATTTCTACGCACGTAGTATCACAAGGGCTTTGCCTTTCTCAAACTTGAATTTGCAGTATGTTTTTTACAATTAAAAATATTGAAGCAGTTACTTGTTTGTTTCTTTATAAGGCATATATCACAATTATTATCTGATTAATTTGCACTTGTAATGAACTTCTGAATTTCTGAAAGCATTATATCCCCTACGAGTACATTGGTACCTACGATACATATTGCGATAGTGTCGCGGCTTAAACGACCCTCTTAACATAAACATAACATAACATAAATAACATAAACACTCACGCCTATCACCCACAGGGGTAGGCAGAGACTATGGACTTCCATTTGGCATAATCCTGACACACCTCTCTCGCCTCCTCCACATCCATATACCTACGCATACACACTCGTCGGTTAAGGGTACTCTTAATTTCGCCCATTTTCAATATATCACCAATTTGGTCGATAAATTTTCGCCTAGGGCGTCCCTTCCCGTCTCTGCCGTTCACTTCTGCCACATAAATTTGCTTTGTCACCCTTTCCCCATTCATTCTTTCTACATGACCAAACCAGCGAAGCATTCCTTTCTTAATCCTGGTCACAACATCATCTTGCAAACCACACTCTTCTCTTATCACACAATTTCTCACTCTGTCATTCAGAATCAGCCCTAACATACTCCTTAATGACCGCATTTCTACAGCATTTATTCTACTCTCATGCTTCTTCTGCCAGACCCAACTTTCACTACCATACATTAAAGTAGGGACTAACACAGCATTATAAATTGCCAAACGTGCTTTTTTTACACATTCTGACTCTTCATAATAGCGTGTAGAGCCCCATTCACTCTATTTCCTGCGTCCACTCGTCTATCTATATCCTTATCATATCTACCATCCCTGCTAAATACACATCCCAAATACAAAAACTCATCTACTTGCTCGACCAATTCCCCTTCTATTCTTATTTCACATATCGTTTTACATTCTTCTCTTTCAAAAACCATAACTTTCGTCTTACTTGCGTTCACTTTCATTCCCCTTTCTTTTAATGAACTGTTCATTAATGTAACCATCATTTGCAACTCGGCCGCCGACGACGCGAGTATGACTTGATCATCGGCGTACAAAAGGTATTTGACGGTTAACTCACCCATTCTTAACCCGCATTATTCAATTTTCAAATTTTCCAAATAACTGTCCATAAATAGGTTGAACAGCCACGGGGAAGCCACACAGCCCTGCCTGACCCCTTAATGGATGCCGAACCAGTCCGAGTAGGCCCCTCTTAACTATGGTCATATTTGCGTGAAATATGTTGGCAAGTAATTTTTTGAAAGATATTTTTAAATAATCTATTAAGAAGAAAATTGTAAACGCAATATTTGATATATCAATACACTATAACGTCAGATCAACAAAGAAAATAGAAAGAACATTACGTACATTTTTAATGAAGCCGAAACCATGCTCAACGTTTTGAGATTCACTCTTTGTTCTTTCTTTCCTTTCTAGTCCATAAAATTCTACTACTTAACGCACACACATGTACCTAAAACCATGTTATTGATTGCAAATGATTTTAGATATATATGTGTGTGTGAGTGCGTGTTCATACAATAAGTTGAGAATGGTTTCGGCGCCACTTACTACTTTACGGCGTACGTAGTGTTCTGTTAATATTTCTTTGTTGGTTTGTGAATTCAACCAATTTTTTTAAAGTCCCGTTGGGTTTCTTGCTAGTTTTCCCAGGACAGAGTTTTTTTCCAAACCAATGGTAAACTAAATAAAAGAGTGACTGTCAATGAGTATTATTTATAATCTATATTGAATAAAAAGTTTCTGTTTCTGTTTCTGTTAAAAGCCCACATTTTTTCTTCCGGCAAATCGTCCCTACAACGGGACATGCTCCGACAGTACACTTTTTCGGGAACAAAAAAGATTCTTGTTTATTTAGTGTGTTACTTGAGACAAGGTCATCTTTCCAGTAAATTTTTCTACACTTTAAATGCCAATATTATACACTTACATTTTTATAAATTAATAATCGTATTTAAGAAGGATAAGTGATTAAACAGATTGTGTCAACAAATACATTGTGTGATCTGGCTTTTATCCAAGTGTTTCTGTTTGTCTGAAGAAAGATGTTTCGATGCAAGTTAAACATTTAGATTATTCACGCTGAAACAAATGAAGCGAAAAAAGCAGACTTTCAATATAATATGTACTGAATTTGTGAGGCGGGAGTGTGAGTTTGTTTGTACATAAGTGTACAGTAAACTCCAGGGTATATCTACCGACTTTAAAAACTCTTTTGAAAACCAGCATTACATTAAATGGTAAAGCTACAGATCATTTTTGAATGTGAAACTGATCATCATCATTCATTATTACAGCCTATCACAAGAAACTAAAATTGTTGTTTTTGATACCTAAGAAAATCCTTTTTTTATTAAATTTACCTTAATTAATTATTAATAAAATTGTGTACATATTATATTCTTATAATGATAAGACAACATTATGAAATCACCACTATAGACTTAACCAGAACTGTGAACAAGCAAAGCTTACAATACGTACTCCATCTTCCCAGTTTAACTATTTACCACCTGACATTATAAAATAATAAGGCATCATCTATCGGACACTGACATGCGATTCTGCTCTTTATTGTGTATTTCGCGGAAAAGCTACTGGTGCTTATTTTTGTAAGTTCAATTTGTAATAGTGTTGAATTGTACTAAATATATAAATTTTAATAATAATGATGCTGTATCAAAATTAGTACACTGGATTTGCTTTTGAACGATAATAAAACGAAATTTATTAAATTTGCAACACTAATATGTTAAACAGGTGAATACCAGTGTGCTTTTAAATTGGTAGAATCTGAGTCTTGCTACATAAAATGATTTTTTCGGAATTAATGTTGACACGAGGCTGCAATGGGCCCCCATATATGTCTAAGCTAGCTAGCAAACTTACTTCTGCAGTATATGCTGTAAAAAGATTAGAAGCTTAACATGTGTTGAAACAGCTAGGTAAGTTTTTTAATTATTTTCATAGCATAATGTTGTATGAAATCTTGTTATGGTGTAATGCGACTGACATTGAAATTATCTTTGTTTTGCGGGAGATAGTCATAAGAGAAATTTATAACCAAAGTAAGAAGAAGTCTTTTACACAACAAAAATAGTTTTATTAAAAAAATTGTACATTTAATTTTCATCATTCTTCAAATACTTTCTAGTATTGTACATCACTTTTACAAACACAAGCTAATTACAATAGTTATTCGACTCCAAATAGTCGGTAATTTCTTCATAGAGTAATTGTATACGTTTTTGCAGGACCTATATAGCATTTTTTTTTAAATAAATTGTTTAATAACGATTATTATACTACTAAAGAGTACATGATTGATAATAAACACTGGAAATGAGGTGATCGCTACCATGTTGATATACATTATTTCACACGTAACTGCATAAAATATTATATTGTAAATTATTGTACAAGAAATTCTAACTGGGGTTTTGCTGATTGTTCCCAAGACAAAGGTTTTTTTCCTAACCGCTGGTAAAAGCATAAATGACTTTCAGTAAGTATTCTTGTAATCTATATTGAATAAAAATGATTCTATTCTGTTTTATTCAAGTATTATCAGTTGTGCTAAAAATAACAGTCATTACCCGTAACACATAATGTAGAAACAAAGTAGCAATATGTTTGTCGCGAACCTCAATTGCCGAAAGGTTAATCCGTTAATTTACACGCATATTCAGTTCACGAACAGTGAAATGAGCGTAAAATGTATCAAAGATTTAATATGTTTGCTCTAGGGATGGAAGGTCGCTAATTAAATTTCATTCACGCATCATAACACAATAGGGCAACGATTCACGCAGAGCAATAAATCATGAAGAGAAAAGAGCACTTTTCTTTTTTAATTAGTGAGTTATAAAAGTAATAAATTAATTCCTTTTATAGAACACCCTTCCTTATTCGTGTCTGGTATGGTGGACATTGAAACGTTGAAATTTGGAAAGGCAATGTCTCAAGTCATGCAATATCTGTCCATAATTCACAATAGGATTGATAGTCCCAAATACTAGAGCGTGTCCGCATCTTGGTCCCTGGGAACGTGTCAGCAAACTCGCAGGGACAGGTGGCGCCGCGGCGCCGCCCGCGACTGCTGGAGCCCCCCGCGCACGTACCGAGCGCGCTCGTCAAGCGCCCACCAACCGCGCACTCCGCATTATTGGGGACATACTTGCACAGCACCACGAGCTAGACTTATTTGCCGATGGATTAGGACATTTGTATAAAGAAATTCAAATAATTTTAAATAAATTCTAGCCATCAAACTTACATATATTGTTTTCATAATTAATTATTATAATTGCTAGTTGCGTATTGTTTTTCTTATTTTTTTTTATTATTATTATTGCTATTTTATTTTAATATTAATGTTATTTATGGACTCAGATTGATTTTTTATGATTTTTTTTTCTATGATATTATTGATGTATTGTTAATTAGGATATTGTAAAATAATTTTGCTATTACCTATATAATGACGAGGATGTGTAATACCGAATTGTTAATCTTATAAGCGTTTTGGATGTGTCATCTGTTAGCTTGTAAGATGAAATGAAATAAATAAATAAATAAATAAAACACACATGCGATCCGCGCCAGCTTCGTCTGTGTTACCGTTATCGTTACAGCTTAATAAATTCCACTGTTGAACATAGGCCTCCCCCATAGATTGCCTCGTGAGGAGATAATTGTCATAGTTGCCACGCTTAACAAGCGGGTTGGCAACCGCAGTTTTTTTTATTTTAGTCGTTATTAGGAAGACGCTGCTGCCCATCTCCTGATTTGTTTTCCATTGTCACCTCTTACGATACCCACGGGATGATATAGAATAGTGGATATTCTTACTTTTATGTGATGTAACTTATTATATCTTATTTCAGTTATTTTCAAAGAGATTTCCTGTAATTTGATTTTAATGTCAGAACTGTTTACTAAATTGCTATACGTAACGAGGTATATGCGGGATACCTTGATAAAACATACCAAAATATCAAATTTGTGCCATTTATAATAAATATATTATTGAGATTGAGAGTCCATTTTTAGGTGGTATGAGATGTCGTGTTTCGTGTGATGAGTGTAGAGAACCAGAAACTCTTTTTACTGGAAACGAGGCATTTCATCTTAGTTATCAGAGGTGACAACACATTTGCATTTCGATTCTTACTCGAGAATAGATGAAGATGTCTATGGGCCTCAGCATCACTTACCATCAGGTGGACTATGTACTCGTTTTTCACCCTTATTTACCCCTCTCAACCTAAATACCCCTCTCAGAAACAAGTAAATCTATGTCCAGCGATGGAACGTATTTGGGCTGTAAATTTATCTTTAACTTTTGTTTAAATAAACATAATATATAAACATAAATTTAATCGACCAAACAGTTGTTTTTTCGCGTGTGAAAATTTCAACTGAATTAACCACTTCATTGGCAGTAGATAAACAATACATTCATCTCTAGTTCAATCTTTAATACCCGATCTGTAAAGAGTTTATCGAACCTTCGCTTCGCACTCGTTAGCGAGGACATAATATAGATAGATGTGATATTGTCTCTACATAACCGCGCTACGTGACACCTCAGTCCCTCCTTAGCTTTCGCGTCTGGCGCACGTTTCCCTCCACATTATTTTTTATGCGAAAATTGGAAGAGAAACTTGAATCGTAAGATCATTGGAACTGGGTTTAGATAAGTGTATCGCTGTTTTATTTTTTCAGTGTATTGCTTTTTGTGCCAATCTGGATCTGAAAAAAAGTTTTGTGCCTGCGTTTATTGTAAGTATTTTGTTTAGAATTATATTTTTATATTCTTATAACGTAATTTAAAGCCTTAGTATAACGTAATTTAAAATAAAATTAGGTTTAAAAAAAAAAAGTAAAGGCCTATCGTTTTCGCAATAGTACTAGAAATGCTTACATTTGTACTTTTCGTGAAAATCGATTGATTGAATTATTTTATTATGTTGTGGTAAATAAAAATATATATTTTTTTAAATATTAAGACAAGAGATAATGTGATAATATATATATTAAACTTAAATAATTATAAATAATTAAATATAGTATTTAACTTTTATATATATATTATAGTATTAATATATTCAAGCTTTTTTCATCCACCACTACAACCTATCAAAAGTTCACTGCTGAACATAAGCCCCACAAATTACGTCATAGTTTTTCGCCTCTTACGGTACCACGGGATGATATGGGGTAGTGGATTTTCCTTCGCCGCCACTACACGGTTAATGTGAAAATTATCAATTGATTATTAACAATATGATTATTTGTATTAGCTCTTCTCGTCTAAATCAATATTAAAACTAAAGCAACTAAATACATGTAGTCAAACTAACTATGGTTATAACTTCCAATTAGCAATCGAAATTTTAACCACAATAATATTTGCGGATTGGATTAGATACGTTCTCATTGTAAGCTTGTTGTAATCGTTTTACTTATGCGGAGAGATCCGAGGAAAATCGTAACAGCATCGTTTATTTGCGAACTACTAAAGTTTGACTTTGGCTGGAATTAGAATGAAATTTTTGTACATCTTAATTAAAAGGTCCACAAAGAGATTAAACGTTTTTGGTGTTCTCTTCTTGCCAACGAGGAGCGAAATGAAAAATTGAAATAGGTACTCATAAGATGATAAAAATAATTACCGTTACAGCATATTCCAGTCCACTGCTGAACATAGGCCTCCCTATAGTTTGCCTCATAGGGAATATTTGCCATAGTTATCTCGCTTAGCAATTGGGTTGGCAACCACAGTTTTTTTGTATTCGTTATTAGGAAGACGCTGCTGCCCATCTCCTGGTTTGTTTCCTTCGCCACCCACGACGACACCCACGGGATGATATGGGGTAGTGGATATGCTTACACCACCACTACACGTGAGAGGTATTGTACCGCAATTGCTAATTCACGTGCCAAGTATAGAAATTATACAAAAACCACCATTTTATGGAAGAGGTTTATACTCAGCAACGTACAGATTACGCGCTAACGAAGATAAAACAACGAGAGATGGTACAGACAAATTCAATATAAAAATACTATTTCCATTGAAGTTTGTCATGTCTTAATTTCGTCTATAACTTTATTGGTGATTGTCATACAAAATATGCCAGATTTCTAATACTAGAACGGAAAGTATAGAACAGCACTATAATACGAACAAAATTTTGCTTTTTCATAGAATAAAATTGACAAACGGGCACACAGTCCTCCTAATAGTCAGTGGATGCTGTTATCCATGGACATATACATCTACCCTTGATTAAGAATCAACATACAGAAATGGGGCGCCGCCCATGAGAACAAGAATGGAATGCCGTTTTCAGTTTTTTTGTGTCCAGAAAAAAGGGTCTCCGGCTCTACATCCTCACCATAATAACAATGTAATACAGCAGAAAAAAATCTATTTTACGCTGGTATTCTATGAGAGTGTGGCTTTTCCTCGATCGAACCAACATATTCATGCTACAACCCTAATATAGATGTGAATATAGCAGCGGGCTCTACCACGTTCTCTTGAAATATGACCATTATTATAAAATCTGTTAACTTTAATTGACAGGTTTCATACACAAGTTTAACATACAGTAAACTGTATAAATTATTTAACAATTTAGAAATGTACCATTATTGTGTAATAGAGGATAAGCGATTTATATGATAATGGCTCATAGAATAAACAAAGCCTCATAGAACGCGAAAAAACCGAGTTCGATCCCAGCCGACAGGAAATGAAAAGTTAATTGCAGTTATAAAACCTGAATAACTGTCGATGTCGTAAAGAAACCTGCGTGCTTAAAAATCGAAACGAGTAAAGTCCGTCAATATGTTCGTTAATTCTGAGCTCTTATTGCCTCACCATTTTAAGTAATTTTCATTAAAAGTACAATTATTTATTTATTTATTTATTCTTTATTGCATTCCTTAAAAACAAAAGAATACAAAGGGCAATATTTTTATCTCATCTTTTATTAGATTAAGCCACTCTGTAATTGTTTATTAATCTCCAAACCGAATATCAGTCACGGCAGCCAGTCACAACGGAGTCTAGCCATCTGCGCAGGGGAGGATTATAGTGCCCAAGTGTACGCGCAAGCACAGGTGTACAGGTGCACACTCTCTATTCCCTCGCTCTTATAGTCCGATGGGACGGTGGTGACTCCGGGCTGCTACTGAAAATTTCTTGTCAGAAAAACTCAATAATTGATTTTATCTAGAACCGGGATTCTAACCCTGGACTCCCGGGGTAACTGCGAGGAACGAATCTATTTGACCAGGGAAGAAACATGTTCTCATAGAATACCATCGTAAAACAATAGCATAATGCTGCTGGGTTTCGTATGGTGTGTGAAGAGTGCCGGAGACCTTTTCACTGGGCAAGAGGCATTCCAACTTACTTCTGAACACATCTATATTGTAATTCAGATTGAAAGGTGATGAATTGCTTAAAGCGAATTACAATTATTTAAAATAAATCAGTGATTATAGATAATTTCTCTCCCGTGGGCGTCGTAAGAGGTGAATAGGGAAATAATATAGATAATGGGCAGCAGTATCTTCCGGATAATAGCTAAAAATAATAAAAAAATGTAATTGCCGATCACCTGCCAAGCGTTGTAACTATCTAAATATCCACCATATACAATATGTGGATGCCTGTTGTTCAGCAGTAGACTTTAAATAGGTAATGAATGATCAATAAAATTCACAAATTGTTTGTCAAAAATATACAATTAGGTTTCATTGTGTAAGCGACGGGCTAGCCCTCTATCACTTTTTTCACAATTTTCCAAATAAACTCACTTTTTTGGCTAAACATAGTCCAAGTAGCTTGCTGCTCTTTGAACTCTGCCTACCCCCTAGCGGCAGACGTGACGCCAATTTTAAGGATTTCTTCCATTTATTTTAACTTACTTTAAATTTTCTACAGCAACAAAGATTGTAAAGCAGACACTTTAGAAATTAAAAATAAGTAATAATTTTCAGAAATAAAAAAATATTTAAAAATCATCACACCACAGCCTCACAGCCTGAGTCTATTAGTATCATAAACCCAAAAATTGCTTTGAATGAAATTATTTTGCAGATTTTATAGCGTTTAATTATTTTTTAATTTCCGCCGTTTCGGGCGCTTTATAGCACCCATGTAAAGCGCTGCTCCCCCCACCCTCTCCATGATCATCCCTTACCATGCTATAAAGCACCCGAAAAAGGTTAAAATTGAACGTGATAAAATCTGTATAAAATCAGTTTATAGACCATAATTTTTATGTGTAGTATCCGCGATGATATAAAAATCATTACCCAAATGTGTCTTATTTTTTCACAAGATTGTTAATTACCATTTTACGAAGATCTAACATTTTATTTAATTAGCTTATAAAACCTGTCTATACAATTTAATAAGGCTACGTGAACTCTACGTGATTTAATCATTTCACTGCTCAGGGTAAGCATATGTATGTATATTCTAAGAGTAAGTTTCACTGTTTTACATACTTCTTACGTGACGTTCTTACGAAATGAACCCTTCATGGATAACATGTAGGTTTGGGACAATAGGTACTGACTTTTAATGAAAATGTTGTAAAAAGCCGTTATTAGGTTAGGACATTTGAAGTGTTTTTAATGCATGATTCATAATGAAGAAATATATATTATAATAAAATCTAAATAGGGAAAAATTTTCACTAAGATATTCTTACATTTCTCAATACGTGCATTTTGATAAAATTGCATAATTTTTTCTAAAGTTAGGGCTTGGCTAATGCTAAGCGCATTATAAATTAAGCAGTAAAGAAACCAAACATATGTCACATTGTTGGGTGCAGGCTGTGTGTGTCCAAAAATGTGACATGTCTCATTTATGAAAGTGTTATTGAGCATTTCGTCGAGGTGAGTGTTGGAGGAATTCATATACTAAAAATACTAATTATAATTTCTAAGCCGCGCAATTCCCGTGGTTGTTATAAGAGGCAAAAGAGGGAAACAAACCAGGACATGAGCAGCAGCATCTCCTTAATTTCGACTAAGAATAAAAAAACTGCGATTTGCGGCCATCTTAATAGCTAAGGAAGATAACATTAACAAATATCCCTTCTATGAGTCAATCTTTAGGGGAGGCTAATGTTCAGCAGTGATCGTTTAATAGTCTGTTACGGTAAAGGTAACGGAATGTTTATTACTTGGTGGTAGGACTCTTTTTCTGCCCAGTAGGTCAAACTCTTTTAGCTATTTTTGCAGCTAAATAGCAGGCTTCCAAGTTTAAGGGTATAGAGAGCCAGAATAATTACAGGATGTGAGGTATTTCATTTATGTTCTCGGAGGTGACAAACGCATTTGTAGCTATTTTTGTTTGAAGATGTGTCCATTGGCTTTAGTAGCCACTTACCATTTTTAAATTGATTGTAAGTTTGTTTGTCATTTTAATTTTATATAAAAATGTAAAACTATAAGTGCATCTCGGTTCCTTTTTCTAAGGACTTTCACTCATGATTTATACCTACTTCACCATAGTTTTACATCCAGTGAACTTTTCGTAAAACATTTTATCCTAAAATAAATATGCAAACATTTGTAATATTGTTATTCTTCTAAAACACTATTTTACAATATTAAGAGACAGCATCCAATTTCGCAGAGTTTCAGTACACAGTACAAAGGCTTACTTAATTTAGAGATTTATCTCAAAATTTCAATTCTCCAAAAGGTTCCAAGTGATTTGTTTTCAACAGCCTCGGAAAACAAAGGCACTTGTGAAAGCGCTTTTCATATAATAAATTAAAGTCACGAATTGATAACAATAATAACTTTTATTGCTGCTGTAAGGGTAGCGCCCTCTATTTTAAGATGCCTGTCTAATTCATTAACCTCTATCTGAGCTTTAAGAAATTTCGAACATAATGTAAATTTATTTACATTTTGTCGCTGAGCATTGTATTCTCTGAAGTTCTTTCGTAAATGTTTTATTTTAAGATCTTTAGACATATGTATGTATGTATTTCAACACATTCTGCCTAACTTTCTTAATAATATTCTCGTAGAAATAATTGATAAAATTATATGAAAAAATCTAAACAAGTTGGTTGAGTCCCGTTGCAGTTATATTATGGTGGTAGTGCGAATGAGTCGGCTGGAACGGAGAAGGACCACGCTCTCACAGAATACCAGCGTAAAATAGCACCTTTAACGCTGCTACGTTTCGTAGGGTAAGTCTTGAGAACCGGAGATCCTTTTTACTGGAAACGAGGCATTCCATCTTCGTCCTCAGGGGTCACAACGTATCTGCGTTTTGATTCTCAATCGACGATAGATATAGATGTCTATGAACCACAGCATCCACTTACCACCACGTGAACTGTGTGCTTGTTTATCACCTTTATTCTATAAAAAAATATAACTTAACCCTGTCTTACGCCTAGTATCGCCCATATTTCGACGAAATCAAAGACTTTCTCATAGTCCACATACGGAAGACAAAGTGGCAGATTGTATTCTTTTAATCTAATAATTCTAATTATCTTTATAATATTTGGAGTGTTTTGTTTTGAATTATAGAATAATTATATTATGTAAGTAATACCAAATAATTAAAATATATTTATGTTTATTATGCACTAGCAAACGCCCGCGACGTCGTTCGCATGGAATTGTAAATTACGTCAATTTTGTTTATAGTTGCTATTACTGAACACAGTCTACCCGTGTACTAAATTTCGCCACAACTTCTATAAAGTTTCATTTCAAAAAAGATTTACCTTCGCGTTGGTGTCGTTAAAATAGCTTTAAAATAACCATTACTATTTTTTTTTATAAAACTGAAGTAACAAGTGAACAAACAGTCCACCTGATGGTAAGTGGCTACTGCAGTCCATGGACACCTGCAGCCAAACTCAGACGCGTTGTCACTTCTGAAGACTAAGATGGAATGCCTCATAGCCTGTAATTTCACTCCTCGTTCTCTACACTTAGGACTAAATACAATACTGCAAGCACTGTTATTTGGTATTTAGTTAGAATAGGTATGAAAGTAAATTTCTAATAAACACTCTCAGGAACGAATTTAGGTATTTTGAATATATTTCTGTATCCCGCGGGCATAATCGTATTAAGTATGTGTGCACAAAGCTTACCATATCTCTTACGCAAGGAAAGCGAGAAAAGAGATACTTTGAGATTACTTTTAAGGACTCAACTAACACAATGTGAGTCTTAAGTGGGCTTGGTATGTTAAATTAAAAGGTTATGCTTTATAAATCCTTTTTCGTTGATTTCTTTTTAAAACTCTTGATTGATTAAAGTAACATCCACTTTTGTCTTCAATTATGTTTTAAATACGTGGTTTTTACGTGGTAGAGCCATGTTGTAGCTATATTAATAGTATCGTTGTAGCACGAATGGGTCGGCTCGACCGGGGAAGGACCACGCTCTCACAGAATACCAGCGTAAAATAGCAGCTTCATGCTGTGTTTCGTATGGTGAGAGTAGAGAACCGGAGACACATTATACTGGAAAAGAGACATTCCATCTTAGTCATCACGGTTGACAACGCATCTGCATTTTGATTCGCAAACGAGGATAGATGTAGATGTCTATGGGCTACAGCAGCCACTTACCATCAGGTGGACTGTGTGCTCGTTTGTCACCCTTATTCTATAAAAAAATGCTGTTTTATGTACCTTGCTCTTACTTTATTAATTAATTTAATCTTTATTGTAGTCGTTAAACGAAGGTTTACAACGTCTGCTTAGACGGTGATTAGATAACTCACAAACACCCTAATGATCTAATATTTAATGTCTATAACTAAATGAACTAATTATTGTTCATGAACCGATTCATCATCAGTATCATCATCATTATTACTATTATCTTTTATAAAACTGCCCTGAGACAAACAAAGCTGTGAAAGCCAAAAGGCTTATATTTCAGAAAATATTCAAAGT
The DNA here is from genome assembly GCA_029286625.1 of Parnassius orleans. NCBI lineage: Eukaryota > Metazoa > Arthropoda > Insecta > Lepidoptera > Papilionidae > Parnassius > Parnassius orleans. Next base: position 4,174,193 of record JAGSMP010000137.1, read on the forward strand.
TTTACAATTGGCGTACTTATTACTTCATGGAAATCTCTACCAGTCAAGTCTAAAGTATCTAATAATATAATACTTAAAAGATATATACTTACCTATTTAAAAATACGCCTAAGTATGCTTAATATATTATGTTGAAAAACATCGTGAGCAAACCCGCATGTCTAAGGATAAGAATAAAATATGAAGTCCGTCAACACACACTGGAGTTGGTTGCAGGCTAAATGCTCCAAATCCTTCTCAAATATGAGAGAAGACCAGTGCCCAATTGAGGAACGTATACGTATATAGACTATATCTTAACTTTACTTGTATAATATTAATTGCGCTGTACCTTCCGATAGTTATCGGTTCGATTGCAACTTAGTCAAAATTGGCTATAATTATAATATTTAGTTACAAGCTAGTTTTACAGTAAAAAAAGTACTAACTTTTATTTCTTTGTTACAGATAAACGATGCAAAAAAGAAAACGTCAAAGAAAAGGGAAAACTAAATTAAGTGATGTGAGATGGATGTATGTTTGGAATATATAACTTAAACTCCCGGGATATTATTTTTAAAATGGCAGAACATTCGCTATACCCTTCAAAGGGCAGAGTGTCTAATAGAGATCTGTTGGTTTTAGTTTTGTTCTTGTGCCGAACAATAGTTTGTGACAGCCAATGTCCAAAGTTTGCTGAAAAGCCTTTAGAGACGCGAGTTCACGACGCTTCTATTATATTTAGGGCAGTGGCAATCCAAGCTCATTTTCAGGTGAGTTGTGAAAATGAAATACTCCCTCTTATATTTTAATATTTCATTTATAACTGTATTTATTTATTTCTTTGTAAGTTGTATTTAAAAGTCCCAATTTTAAATACAATTTTGAGTGCATCGCAACTCTAACGAAACAAAAGAATCGTTGGTATTTAAAAAGAAAGTTAAAATTAGACGCGATAAAATATTCGATACGTCACACCAAAATTTTAAGAATCGCCTGACGTGGCGATTACAGCTAATCTTGCTTATTATGAGAAGAGCGTTTGTTTAACAGAAACAGGATTGAATAAAACTACTTAAAAGTAGCTTTATTCAATGTGTAGTGTTCGCGTAAATATAAGAAATCATTAAGAAACAGGATTAATATGAGGATAATATATGTATAATCGATGCGTTTATAAGGATTTTTAATACTATATCTAATGAGTTATATTTAAATTTATTAACTCTTTTATTAAAACCATGTGTAAAAATTATAAATAAATGTGCATACAGATGTGTTCTTTTTTTAAATAAACGTAACAGCGTAATAAGTAATAATTACACAAATACCGTGATTTATGCAAAAAGTATTATAAACAAAATAAATTATAATGCTACCGCAGACTGTTGTGAAAACAAAATTTATTCTATACTTAAATTAAATGCAAATGCAATCAACATTGGGTGTTCAATCCTGCATGAAATTATTTCCAATAAAGAGTGATTATTATTCAACCCGCAATCAAATTTTCCGAAATAAAAACGCATCGAGCCTGTATTTCATTTTGAAATACGGACATCGCGCTTATATTTTATATTATGGATAAAAAAAATTGTAGGCCTATTTTACTCGACTTTCCCAAATAATTTTTTAGTATTTAAAAGCTCTAGCTTCCATGCTAGAACAGCAAATAAATTATAACTGTGTCGCGTTTTTTGGGTCAAGGATGTTAGTAGGATATTTTTTTATGCTTAAAAAAAAGTTACGATAAAATAGGTTGCGGCATAATACGCAAATACCCAGTGCACATATTATTTTGTTGACCAATATATTTTAGAATTTAAACAATTAAAATTGTAAAACTTGGCACATTGTGAAACTGTAAAACTGTAGGTAAATATTTAACTATCGTTAAATAAATGATTCAATGCAGCCTATCAATAATCTACTGCTGAACATAGCCCTTCCCCCAAAATAAATTGCTTCATAGAGGGCATATTTGCCATAGTTGACAAATAGTTTAGCAACAACAGTTTTTAATATTTTGTTATGTTATTAGGAAAATGCTGTTGCTCAATCCCTGTTCCATTGTCCTCCGTCGGCTCCCGCGACATCCACGGGATGATCTTGATATTGGCTAGTGGATTCTCTTACGTTCCCACTACACGGCGTACTTTAAATATATGAATTTCAAAGCCATACAAAAGACGATCAAACTCTAGAGAAAACTTAACATAAACATACATAAGAAAACGTAAAGAGAAGCCATAAATAAGTAAAAGCCAACCAAAATTTTAATAATATTTTGTTCTATTAAAATTTTATTTGTAACTCTTACAAATTTGAAGTTAATTGCGATGATTAATTCATTAATATGGTGGGTTAGCTATATCAATTGAGTTAAATCTATATAGTAATTTTCAGTTTAGTCTACGTCACGTTACGTAGTAATATTATTTATTTTGTGGTCACGTGCTTATGTGCCAGTATTTTTCAAATTAATCAGAATTTATGAAATAGAAGGCGAGGGCGACTTGCTACTTGCAATTAAGACAGGAAAAAATGTCCAAAAGACCTTATTAATTTTAAACTCTTATTTAACGAGGTATCGCGTAAAGATATACACAGATAACTTTAATGGTAGGGAATAGAATGTTTTTTATTTTTACAGAAACAACTATGTAGCAGACAAAAGTCTTAATCAAAACCAGTAAATAATTATACATAATCTTTCTTTACTCATCACCTACTTTTTTAGGGTTCCTTACCCAAAGGGTAACCAACGGGACCCTATTACTAAGCCTCCGCTGTCCGTCCGTCCGTCCGTTCGTCCGTCCGTCCGTTCGTCCGTCCGTCTGTCTGTCAGCGGGCTGTATCTCATGATTCGTAATAGGTAGACAGTTGAAATTCTCAAAGAATGTGTATTTCTGTTGCCGCTATAACAACAAATAATAAAAATAAAAATAAATTAAAAATTAAAAGGGACTCCCCCTACTAGAACTTGTATTACGATGGTGCGGATCCTTCATGCGCGAGTCCGACTCGCACTTGGCCGGTTATTTCTCGTTTTTGGTTATGTTTTATAAAGGTTTACGGTTATGTATGAGATTTTAGAATTAAGTGGTAGGACAACGTTGCAGCTATATTATATTTGCAACACGAATCGGTAGGCTCGAGCGGGGAAGGATCATGCTCTCATAGAATACCAACGTGAAGGAGCAGCATATTGATATGAATAATGAGCTAAGGCTTAAACTTCCTTCACATTTTAAAACACCCACACTATAATTTGCTACGGCGTCGTGGGGGAATTGTACTTATATAAATTACACATATATATATTCATGTTGCGTGAGTCTTGTTAGTGAAGTGTTGGTAAAAAGGGAGGAAAAGTATCTTTATATATTTGAATAACAATGATACTATCATGTGTATACATTAATTCAGAGCAACGCACAAATATAGCACAAATATACAATTTAGTACTAATGGGATCCAAAAATGTCTCATACTATTTGGAAAGCATATTAAATGGCGGGTTTCTTATATCAAAGCTCGGAGCAAATGGAAAAGGATTTTCGCTCCATTTACTTTGTAAACTTCCACTAAATTACAAATTGTTATAACTAATATTTATATATTTAGGTCTTTACTTATGAAATTGCCGTTCTGCAGTACTTGCCATTTATAATCAAAATAGTTTTTGTTTGGCTAAGAATTCTAATTTCAAATTAAAGTAATTCTTTTTCAAAATTAGTCATTTGTTTATTGATGAGCGTTATGTTTTCATCGTATTTGAATATTTTTCGTCGTCATGGATACGTTACAAATTCGAGTAATTATGGAATATGTGTACCGTCGTGGCAGCAACGCGGCACAAGCGGCACGCATCATCAAAAACGTTTACGGAGCGAATACCACAAACGAATGCACCACCTGTTGTTGGTTTGCCCGTTTCCGTTCTGGAAATTTCGACCTGAAAAATGAACCCCGTGGTCGTCCGAAAACTTTGGTCGACAAATATACCCATTCATAGTCATAATTCATAATGTCATGATAAAATTATTAGCTATAATTGTAATAAAACAAAGCATCCTGAGTCAGGATTTTTTTACTATACTAAGCCAGTGCTTGACTACTATCTCACATGATAGTAAGTGGTGGTGCAGCCGAAAATGGTAAAGCGCACTGACTTAGCAAAAGCTTATTCTCTCTTGGAGACACCCACATTGTAATTAAAATAAAAGGGAAAACAAATATAGGCAATCATTTTTTTGTATTATATTCTTATTTGATTTTTTATTCACAAAATAAAAAATAGATAATCTTAATTTAACCGATCCTACCTAAATTTTCTGCTTGAATCTCATCAAGTCTTCGCCCTAATGAGAGTTCGTCTTACACATCAGTTGTCGGTACTATTTCTTTAAACTGTGGTACTAGGCTGCCACTTAAGAATTAGTTAATCTATTGGTATTAACTTCTCCGTGCTCTACAGCTGTTGATGATTTCAAATTAAATACAAAGTAGAAATTGCACTGTTTACATCCTATTTTCTAGAGCTTAAGTATCAGACCTTTTTTTATACGAAAAAGATATGTTCCTTTATAAAAGTCTTATAAAGCATATGCAATTTCTCTGGTATTCCAGTTGTTCTTGGGCGGCGGTTAACCCTTACTATCATGTGAGGCGCATTCTCGTTTGCACCCTCTTGTATAAAAATTAACTACAAAAACGGGTCATATTAAATTGTATTGATTTTGGCAAAGTTATATTCTTTTTACCTATCTGACTTTTACCAGTCAATTGGATATGCCTTACGCATTATAAAAATACAATGTATACTTAAATAACTAACTAGATGTACATATTATGTCATAAATGAATATTTTACCAGTCTTTTGCATACATACATACATACATATAATCACGCCTCTTTCCCGTAGGGGTAGGCAGAGACCATTTCTTTCCACTTGCTACGATCCTTACATACTTGTTTCGCTTCGTCCACTTTCATTATTCGCTTCATACATGCTCTTCGGTTTAGGGTAATTGACTTTAATTGACTTTTATGGTATTTTCAATCTTGTGACTCGATTTCTAGATCTGGAGCTAGAGTTTATTCGTGGGTACAGAATATTTGCATACATTAAGTAACACAAAACTTTTTGCTCATTTGTATATTTTCTTGAAATGCTCCTTGAAATAAAATATTACGTCCATAAAAGAAGATACTTTGTCTGACACAAAAGAGATTTTATTATTTTACGTTTGAAAATGGAGTCAATTTATACGCTTACTACAAAGACTTCTTTTATATAATAATACAAATTTAAATCTTATGTTGTTTCATACGTACGTTATTCTTTGAATTTCTTTCGAGCAATACTTGATTTCTTCTAGGTATTATAATAATAATAAAAGTGTTTCAGACCGAATATTGGTCACGGTCGCCAGACTCAACGTAGATTAGCCATCTGCGCAGGGGAGGGTAAAGTGCCCGAGTGTTCGCGCAAGCACAGGTGAACACTCTATTTCCTCACTCTCATAGTCTGATTGGACGGTAATCAATCATGACCAGAGAGAGATTAGGCGCAGGAACAACGACTTTACGTACATTCCGAGGGGGGTGAAACACCGCCAACTTCCTAACTCCGGGCTGCTACTGAGAATTTCTTTACAGAAAAATCCAATAACTGAGTTTGACCCGACCTGGGGTTCAAACCCGGGATCTCATGATCAGAAATCGCGTGTACGACCACTAGACCACCGAGGCAATGATTATACTCTATATAGGTTGAAATTGAAGTCAGTGACATCATGAAAATAGCTAAAAATAAAACGGTAAACAAAAAAAGCAAAGTATCAAGACGTCGCGATCTTTGGCGAGTGATGTTTTAGAGAGTTACATATGCCTACCGGGATCTTGCATTCCATTAGGAAGTCACCTACCATACAGCACCGCCTGCTAAGCAAATAACAGCACGTCTTTAAAGACATGACTCAATTCACTTACGTGACTTAAGAATATTCAAAATAGTATAAAACTTAGGGTTTAATTGTTAAAATCGCCCAGTAGTAGTTAAGTTAGTTTGTAGTATTCCTGTAAACTCACATAGTCACAGTAGTTAAGTTGTAAGTTAGGTAGTCCATTACTCCTGTGTACTCACATTGTCACAGTAGTTAAATTAACTTGTAAGTTAGTAAATAACAGTAATAAAGGAAGAAGTATTCGTCTCCTTCTACTTCAACCCTCCCTAAGCTGCCGCAAACGTAAGTAGTTCACGATATTATGTTTTATTATTATTTATATTAGTGTTTATTATTTATTTTATTATGTTAACTTTTTGTGTTAATTTGTAACTACCAAGCCTGACTTCACCTGAATATGATCTATAAATGTGGCGTTATTTAGATTTAAGATAATTGAAGAAAATTTATTTTATAAATTTCTCTTTTTTTTTAAGTTTCCAAGTTTATTGAATAAAATACAATGGCGAAATTAATTAAAATTCGGCGGAAAAGGAAAAAAATTGGATAAATTTAATTATCCCGGCCGGAGTGACAAAAATCGGTGTGTTGGTTTAAATGACCTACTGCTGGTTCAGAGTTATTAAAAGGATGATTATAAGTAAAATAATGGACTGCAGGGTGAGGTGCTAATTTACTATTTCGCAATACTGCAAATGCCCTAAATTCGGGATACAGGAAGGATGTGAAGGAATGCACTCACCTGGACTTATGCTGATCTGCCTCGTGTTTCAAGGGCTACAGCTTTTTTTTTTTTCGTGGGGAAATCCTCATGGATTCCTCTGGCTGCGGGGGCAACCTCAAGGTTATGCCGGACTCCTACCGGCTAAAACCCCACGGTGGTCTCCATCAGCGTGTACGAAGGGTCCCGGGATCTCCGTTCGGAACGCAACCGGGGCCCCTCTCTCGCTTTGCTTTATTGAAAGCACATCCCAGGGGTAGAACTTACTACCCCCAGCACCCTCGCAGTGCTATCACGATGTCTCGGGACCACTTCCGAGCCATCGTCCTCCTCGGGGGTTGTTACTAGGCGTTCGAGGCAAACCCCGCTCAAAACGCCTGCAACCCCAGAGGCCCCGTTTCTGGTAGGGGAACACCATCTTCAAAGGGAGAGCCGTGACGAACGCCTTGATGGCGTCGTCTCCGAGTGGGATCTGTCCTCCTCCGATCCCGCTCAGGAGCCTAGGCGGGGGTAGTACGGACCGTACTACCCCCGCATAGAGGCGGCGTATTTCCTCCCTCGGTCCCCCAAGATTGGGCAGCAGTCTGTGCATAGCACCCGCCACCCTCTCAATCCGGGGGACTAGGCGCTCAAAGTGCTCTTCGAAGCCCCAGCGACTGTCCACTAGTGCCCTCCTTACATTGTTCTCTATGTGTTCGAGTGGTTTTATACAATCGTTTCACCCATTTCGAAGATTAGCCCGGACAGACAGACAGATAAAATTAAAAAAATGGATATTCTTGTCTTAATGGCATGTCATCGGCTTAATATAAGGCAGTTATTTCGATATTATATACAGGCACTTCAATTTTATTTTTAATGTATTGAAAATGGTCATTTGAAATAATGACTAACTAATGTGATTTTGATGTTCTCCTTACTAGTAATATGAGAGCTTTAAATATGCATTATTTTATTTCCAACGTAGTTTGAATCATCCGTAGGTGTAGGTAGGTAGGTAAGTGAATATCGTATATTCACTTAGTTTAAAGGATGACAATAATATCAATTTCACCCTGTATACAAAGAACGCGATACAACCATTTTCATTCAATGTGTAATATTTACGTAAAATGAATGTAATGGTGGCGGTAATTTAAATCTAAACCAAGCATATAACGTAGTTTATTTCATTTTTCGTAATAATATATTGTATTCTTCGCTTTGGAAGTGTATATCTACAAAAAATAATTATATAAATGTTATCTACGCTGTTATAATAATATGAAATAAATTAAGTTTTTAAAGCGAATTCATCCGCGTAGAACTTAAACAAAAACACCTGCAAATATAATATAATATTGCTATAATATTGTTTTATGGGCAAGTAGTCCAATTATCCATAAGCCGCGTTTTACACGTTTAACATTTACGAACTTAATGAGCAAAAGAAAATGTCATCAACGATCTTAGTGCTAATATAAGTGTTCAATATGTCGTGGATTCAATGTGTGATGAAGTGTTAGATGCTACAAATTGTCTTATAAAAAAATAGGTGAAAAATTATGTGAGAACTAGTAATTTAAGTAATGTAGCTTGTAAAATATAATAAAAATTATTATACATTGAATTTTATTGTTGTTTCATTATGTATCATAGTCATTATTTAATTGCGTAGAGCGAAAAAAGAAAAAGACATTTATTGTTCCAACGAATATATTTATTAAATCTAAATATAAAGTTATAAACATGATAATACATGTAACTTAAGCTATACATTTATCTCTTAATGTTTTTTATATTTACGCGAAGACTACACATTAAATCAAACTAATTATTACGGATTATATCGCGTTTAATTTTAACTTTTTAATTCCCGACGTTTCGGATGCTTTACAGCACCCATGGTCACGGGGGACTGAGGTGTGTGACGTCCCGATATCATAGTTAAAAATTAATATCGCAGAATGATATTAATATTATATATTAATATCATTCTGCGTTTTTAATTTTTGGTTCGATCTACGCAGAATGAGCTTATAGTATCTTGAAGTCTAGCAGTGGTATACTCGGGTTTGGATTTAATTTTATTAATTACAGGATCCCAAGCAGATGGCAGCACTCATCCATCTTCTCTATTGAAATTAGGATGTTTTTAATTTCGATAGCCTCGTGAATCATCCTTGGTAGGAATCTTTGTTCTTTTGCGAGGATTTGTTGTTTATCAAATCTAATGTAATGGTGGGGACGATTCTGAACATGTTCACAAACTGCAGACTTCCCGATTCATCGGTGCTTCAAGTCAGCTATATGTTCTTTTACGCGGGTTTCTATAGATCTTTTTGCTTGTCCTATGTAAGAGAGGCCACATTCACAATCCAGATTATACACTCCTGCATCTTGTAGAGGGATATGACACTTGACGTAAAAATTAGATTTGATTTTGTAAAAATTGACTAATCTTCTTCGGCGGCTTGAAGTATGTTTAATGGAAGCTCGCTTCGAGATGTAGCTAACCTTGTCTGTGACTCCTCTGCCTCTGCCAATGAATATAGACAAATTTGGTCATCACGTTCATAAGCGTTTGCGACTATCTGAATGCACTGATATTCTCAGTGATACTTTAGTAAGAACAGACGCAGGTGACTTTGATTTGAAATCAACAAGATTAAAAGGACTGCAATCTCCTGAAAAAGACGATGAGGCTGTAAATAAAGAATATGTGGATAAATGTGTTCAAGAACTTAAAAATGAAATAAAAACAATTCAGAAAAGTACCTTAACAATTTAGAAGAATTAACTAATATCAAATTCAGTACATTGTATTACACGAAAAAGGAAATTGACCTCATGATTGCAGCAAAACCTACACAAAATGGGTACATGAGATATTGTCAATGAGCTTCACAAAACAGCAAGAAGAAATTTTTCTCGTCAACATACAATTATTAAAGAAATAAATGATTTATGGCAAGCTGACCTGATTGATTTTCAAAAATATTCGACGTTTAATAAAGGATATAAATATGTTTTAGTAGCAATGGATGCTCTATCGAAATACGTGTGGGTTAGATCATTGAAGTCGAAACATAAAAATTGTATCAAAAATGCGATGCAAAGTTCATTATCTGAATCGAGACGAAAACCTAAAAATTTACAAACAGATCTTGGTACAGAGTTTTATAATGATTCTTTTAAGAATTTAATGAAAAATTATAATATAAATCATTATTCCACGTACTCCGTTAAAAAGCCTCCATTGTAGAACGAGTAATAAGAACTTTAAAAACTCGCCTTTACAAAATATTCAGTCTATGCCGACGATATCAATGGTTCAAAAATAATTTAGATTTTGTAGTAAAACAGTAAAATAATATTTTGCATCGCATTACAAAATTCAAGCCTTTCAGCGTTAATGATTCAAATGTAATTTTAGTTATGTCAAACATCAAGAAATCTCAAAAACCTAAGATACGCCAAGGACCAACGTTTTACCTTGGCGATTATGTTCGTATAAGCAAATACAAAGGAAATTTTTATAAAGGTTATACCCCTAATTGGTCCAGAGAAATATTTCGTATCGTTAAAGTCAACCAAACCAATCCTCAAAGTAATCAAATAGAAGACGAACACAATCAAAATATTCTAGGCTTTTTTACGGTTACGAATTACAAAAATCTAAATTTCCAGACCGTTATCTTATTGAAAAAGTTATTAAAAGAAAAGAAAATAAGCTTTTAGTAAAATGGTTAGGCTTGAGTGATGAAGAAAATAGTTGGGTGGACAAAAGTGAATTAGTAGTGTAGGTATATAAATAACACATTATTACTTAATTATCTAATTTTATACTTATCGATGAAGGAAGGCGGTGGTATAATTAATAACGTGATAGATAATTTACCGTTTGATTTACATTTACCCGGCTATAAATTTTGTGGCCCCGGAACAAAACTTCAAAAACGGTTACTCAAAGGCGATCGAGGGGTAAACAAATTGGATGAAGCTTGCATGCTCCATGATATTGCTTACATTAACATAGATTCGAACGCTTGACAAAGAGCGGATTTCGAACTTTTAAATATGGCTAAGAGGAGGTCGAAATTGAAAGATACTGGGAAAGGAGAAAAAATTGCCTCATGGATAGTCAAAACTGCGATGAAAGCAAAAACCCGGGCGGGGAGTGGAATAAAAGCATTTAAGAAGGGGATAAAAATACAGTCTCAGTTAAAAACACTAAAATCCAAAGACAGCCACTCGGCTATAAAATATGCCTATGCAGCTGCAAAGAAGATATTTAGTAATAAAAAAGGAATAAGTTTACCTCGTTGTGTTCCTCTTCCAAAGTGTGGAGGACTTTTACCGCTTATTCGCATATTTGCGGGATTGTCAGATTTAGGATCATTAGCTGTTGGAGCAGCGTATATAGCAAAGGCTGTTAATGATTGAAAAACAGCACAAAAGAGTCTTCAGGAATCTGAAAGTCTGATGGAAGCGGTTGCTCTAGGAAAAAGATTATATATTAAACCTCATAAACAAGAAGCAGTTTTATATCTTAACCCCTCAAAAAACTAATAAGACGGCTACCAAGACGTGCGCTAACTAATCTAGACATATTAGAACACACAAGTGACATTCCATACTTTCGCGGCGTTTTCATGAGAAATAAATTACCTTTGAAACTGAGAAAGATAGAATGTGGAATATTGAATTTGGATAGCTATAGAAATCCTGGAACGCATTGGATAGCCTTTGTAAAGCACAATAAATACGTAGAATATTATGATAGTTTTGGTAATTTAAAGCCATCGTTAGAATTTGTTAAATATATGCATAACTTACCTATCAACTATCTCGTAATTATGCACGACATCAAGCGTTTGGCGCTACAAACTGTGGTCATCTTTGTCTAAAATTTTTAAAGAATTACTGGAAAAAGCATTTATATAGTGTATGAAATAAATAAACGTATCAGTATAAAATGTCTCTCACTGTGTCTATAACTGGGACAGGAGCCTCTTTATCAACAAACTATTCACCGAAATTGGAACTACGAGGAGACTACGAATGTGGTCTTTTGCATTTTCAACTTTCAATTCTATTCCCAATATAGATGAAAGAAACTATAAATTTTATTATGGTGAAAAAGAAGTGATCGAAATTCCTGAAGGGTCTAACGAGCTTCAAGATATTTGTGATTATCTAAAAAATAACATTAAGAACACAGTATTAAAACAAACTTGTAACAATAATATATTGAAAACAAATATTTTTTGCTCTGTAGATGTTCACTTTAATAGAAGTGAACCACTGGGTAAAATTTTAGGCTTTGGTATGGAAACAATAAAAGCAAATGTAAGTACTGAATCAAAGTATCCTGTCAGCATTCTATCGACAACCATCGTGCGCATTGAATGCGATGTAGTTAGTGGTTCATTTGTCAACGGGAAAGCAAGCCATATAATTTACGAATTTGTACCTAATGTACCACCTGGTTATCGAATAATTGAAATATCTAAAAACTTAATTTATTTTCCTGTTAACCAAAGTTCTATAAGTGCTACCAATAAAAAGCTGTTGGACGCTGAGAATAAACAGATAAATTTACGAGGTGAAGAAGTACAACTGTATTTAAATTTCCGAAAAAAATGATAAATTTCAATAAAAACCCACCTCTTCAGCTAAAAAGAAGCTTACCAAGACTAACAAAGAATTTCTTAAGCTAGATGTCTTGATAAAATGAATATTTTAAACATATCGCAACCAACACCGTACGATAACAGCATTGAAAGTTTTGAGTATCATTCATACAAACCATATGTCACTAGTTTTAACAAGAATGACAAAATACGTATTCCTATTAATCAGCAAGACCTGTACGTGCTACCTTCACTCAGCACTTTATATATCGAGGGAAAAGTGAACGTTTATAACAGCACCACGAAAGAAAAGGTATCAAACGTACATTTCGTAAATAATCCACTTTTTAAATAACAGCTTACAATCATGTATGTTACAATTAACCACACAAAACAAATTAGAAATAGCTTGGTAGCGAACAACTCATTCCCAGGGGTTATTATCATCCATAAATTCCTTAATATTATTATAACCCTTTTTATACAAACTATGTTTAATAAAGTTTTTGAATTTTGAGCAGGTCGGATTTTGTATATTTTCTGGGTTATTGTTGTAAAAGCGTATACATCGCCCCAAGAATGAATCACTGACTCGGTGGAGTCGAGTAACCGGTACTACTAGCTTGTGTTTGTTCCTAGTATTTACAGAATGAATATCACTTATTTTTGTATAACTACTTTTATTTTTGTCTACGTACATTACATTTTCATAAATGTATTGAGAGGCCAAAGTTAATATATTAATTTCCTTAAATTTTTGTTGGAGCAACGGGCTGTCGGAGGTTTTAAATCATAGATTGCTCTTATGGCCCTCTTCTATAAAACAAATATAATTTCAGTGTCAGCTGCGTGTCCCCATAGCAAAATACCATACGACATTATGCTATGGAAATAGCTAAAGTAAACAAGCCTAGCTGTTTCCACACTGGTAAGATTTCTAATCTTTTTTACAGCATATGCTGCAGAACTGAGTCTGCTTCCTAACTTTGATATATGGGGGCTCCATTGAAGCTTCGCGTCTAGTGTTATTCCAAGAAAAATGGTGGTATCGACAAGACTCAGTTTCTCCCCATTTAAAATTACATTAGTATTTAATTGTCTGACATTTGGAGTCATGAACTTCATACATTTCGTTTTAGTGCTATTTAAATGCAAGTTATTAACATTAAACCAATTTACTAATTTAGATATAGCATTATTTACTTCGTCATATTTTAATAATTGTCGTTTTAATTTTAATTTCAATAAAACAATAAAATCTTATCTATCCTTAAATGAAAATGAATCCAAATGTGCACGAGTTTGGGGCTGGTCAACTGAGCATTAAACCTATTTACTAATTTAGATATAGCATTATTAACTTCGTCATATTTTAATAATTGTCGTTTTAATTTTAATTTCAATAAAACAATAAAATCTTATTTATCCTTAAATGAAAATGAATCCAAATGTGCACGAGTTTGGGGCTGGTCAACTGCAGAACAAGCAATATTAGTGGTGGAGCGTTTTCCGCATCTATACCATTGAACACGATATTAGAATTTGCAGAAGATTATGAAAAAAATATAATTAATTGTAAACACGAGTTAGTATTATTACGAAGCAATACAAATCTTAATGCAATCAAGTTAAATACAGGTGTAGTCGTAGATAATATTATAATAAATAAAATTCTTTTGCGAGTTCCACACATCAAAGTATCAATGATAGTGAAAGAATCAACCTATTAAAACATTTAGATAAATATAGAGCTATTCCAATAGCGTTCCGTTCCTGGGACTTATATGAGTATCCATTGCTACCCAAAACACGTAAACATACTTGGTCTATATAAACTTCATCGCAAATAGAGTAATCACGATTTGTTGTCATCGCCTTACAAACCAACCGCAAACATAACGCGGCATTATCAATGGCAGAGCTTAACCATTGTCACGTACGTGACGTAAGAGTCTTTTAATTCATCATATTATCCTTATGAGGGACTGAATTTCAGCTTTTCAGAAGATAAGTTTTCTTTATTATACGAACAAATGCGTATGCGAGATTTCAACAGTCGTATCACGGACACCGGTCAGAGCCGTTGATGGATTTAAAAGAATTCAGAGACGTAGCGCCATTATTTGTAATTGTTTGTTCAAGACAGCACGAAACTTTAAAAGGTTCGATCGACGTGAGAGTTGAAATCGAAACAGACCAAGAAATACCAGATGAGACAGCTGCTTATTGCTTGATTTTAAACGATTGTATATTAGAGTACAAACCAATGAGTAATATCGTTAAGAAAATATCATGAATAGCAATACAATAATCGTAGATCTTCAAGAATTCAAAAATATCAAAAATGAATTTATAGTTAAAGAATTTGCTAAAGCCACTCTAGAGTACATCAGAATATTCCTAATTAAACCTCCTTACCCGTTCACTTCACTATCTCTTGAAGAGAAAAAACAAATTTGCTGGATTGAAAAGCACAGAGGGTATCGATGGAGTGAGGGCTTTTTGATTATAGAGAGTTTCACAGAATTATCAAGACATATTTGAAAGATAAAAAGATGTTTTTAAAAGGATGTGAAAAAAATGGGTACAAGATCTTTGTGATGAAAATAATACTATCATAGATATAAATTGCTTAGGAGCTCCCAATTTAAATAGTCTTTGTGAACATTATTGTAAAGATACTTTACTGTATAACTGTTCTACTCATAAGAAAATCTGTGCGTTAAAAAATGTTTTATGTATTAACGCCAATTCCCAGAAGCCCCAATTCTATCCTACTTATATGGCTGGCCCATTGCCACTTCAGCTTACTAATCCGTAGGGTTATGTCGGTCACTCTGGATCTATTGCGGATATCCTCATTTCTAATTTTATCACGCAGAGAAACCCCGAGCATAGCCCTCTCCATAGCTCGCTGAGTGACCTTGAGCTTCCTCATACGGCCAGCAGTGAAGGAGCACGTCTCAGATCCATAGGTCATGATTGGCAACACGCACTGGTTGTACAATCTCGTTTTCAAGTTTTGAGGTATACCTGAAAAGAAGATGTGTCGTTATTTCCCGAGCGCTGCCCATGGGTTCCGTTGCCCTATTATGAATTACCCTATCTTCAGCTCACCGTTTTCTCTTGTGCCTAGTTTTGCGCTGAAGTCTCCCATTAACACCGTTTTGGAGGAATGCATGGCTCTAGAAATATCCTCATACATTTCCTCCAACTCCTCATCGGGGTGTGCCAAGTTGGGTGCGTAAACCTGTATGTCCTTCAACGATTTCGTGATTTTGAGTATAAGGTACGCAACCCTCGTCGACACACTCACAATCTTTACAGCGTTGTTAACGAATGACTTGTGGACAATAAATCCGACACCTCCTTGGGACAGAAGGTCGCCCTCCCTGTGATAGAACAAGTTGCCGTTCATCTCAGATAATCCTATAATATCCCAGCGCAACTTATCTATCTCTTCTTCCAGCTCAGAATCTTCTCGTCAGCCCTCAGGGCGCGTGCGTTAAATGTTGGCCAGGTCGAGTCGTCGTAGGTGGCAACTAAACCTCCACCGAAGATTCTTAGCACCCCTGCCTCGCCGTTACCATGGTTGCCATCGTAGCTAAGAATAGCGGGGCCCGCGGGGACAGGGGGCCGTTTATTTGTGTCATTGCTCATGAGGATGTTTGCCATAGTTGCCACGCTTGGCGAGTGGGTTGGCAAATGCGGGTTTTTTGATACTATTGCTGTTATCAGAAAGATACTGCCACCCATCTCCTGCCTGTTTCTGAGTTTTTTCTCGTTAGTTTCAGATAAAAGGCTTCCTGAAAGTTGTAATAAAAAACTTCATATTTAAAATCAAAATTAGATAATATAAACCCGTTTCTTTTATATTATAATCGCTTTCTGTATCGTACGAAATACCAAAATTCTCGTTGTTTTTTTAGGACAACATCCTTTCGTGATAAATTAGCTTTAGAAAGTAGGTACTCTTAAATATGAGACAGTCGCATTATTAATATTTTTGTTCGGTTGTTTTATATAAACTCATATGTCGCATTGAGTCGGCGTTACCTCTGCTACGCAGTATTAATATACATACATCTGGCTGCCACACGTCAACAAAATTATGTTGAGGTCTGTAATGGTTAATAGAGTCACTTTAAGTGTATTTTATATAATATTCCATTTTATTTTAAAACATTTCTATTCCGATTCAAAATCAAACTTTTAATAAAAAGTAAGTATGGATTTAAAAATAAAAATAAGTCAATAATTTCGCGGGCTTTAATTCGATACACTATAAGCATCAACTACAGAAGCTAGTATGTGAAAATATTACATTCTTTCTATTTTCCTACACTAACATCATATTTAAATAGTTATCGTTACAGCCTATTAAAGCCCACTGCAGAACATGGGCCGCCCCTATAGATTGTTTATAGGGGAGATATTTGTCATAGTAGCCCCGCAAGCAAGCGGATGGGCAACCGCAGTTTTTTTTATTTTTAGTCGGTATTAGGAAGACGCTTCTGCCCATCTCCTGGTTTGTTTCCCTCTGCCGCCTCTGACGCCTCGCTATGAGCAAGTCGCAGTATTAATATTTTTCTAGAACTCATCGTTTCAAAAAATATTATTAATTTTCCTTTCTACATAAAGAGGCAAATAGTTAAAAGTATCAGTTCCTCGAAAGCAGTCCGCATTTCAATGCAAAATAGGAAGTGCTAGATTTTCTACGCGATGTGATTGCGGCGTAAAGTTATCGAGCACCTAATTTCATCGCATAGGTGTCGTTAAAGGCGACTATGGGTAATAAAAAGAGATGGGAAACAGTATCTTCGTGATATCAACTCAAAATAATAAAAACTTTGGCTGTCGACTTGCTTGCCAAGCGGGGCAGCTATTAAAAATTTCCCCCCTATGGGGGCTATCTATGAGGGAGTCGTATGTTCAGCAGTAGACTTTCCTAATTCTCCGTATCCCTATTATCTGGTAAACAGTCCACTGTTAAAGTGGCAATTACCTATGTAGGGGGGATTTTTTTAGGATTTTATTTATTTTTAAAGCCACGCTTGGCAGATGGATTGACGATCCCAGTACAGCAGTGCAATTATATAAGTTTGGTGGTAATCGTGGTTACCCTTGTTACACCCTTGCCGTTCACTTTTGTTGTATGACATAAATATATCACTATCGATTATAGGTCAATGTATAGCTAACTATGTATATCTCTTTTTATCATCTTTTATATCAGTTTGCCTCATCTAGTGCTCGTCCATTGAGGCTTACTAAGCTCTTTGTGATAAATAAAAAAAATCATTATTTTTACCCAAGTGTCCCAAAATGAGGATAATGTTTACATGTTATTTATGTCAATTATTATTATATGTGTATTTTATGCATGTATATCTTTGGCATGTTTTCTTAGCCTAAGTGGCTTGATGAATTCTAACATATTTTTATTTTTTTAGTCGGAAAACCATCGGCTAACAAAAAACAGAGTATGTAGAAAATAATTAAGCTATAGAAAACCATTTATGGGTTTTTGCAAATAGTAACATTATATAAATATTTGCATACGGTGAGTTACCTACAGTTAATAGGACACTGTCGCACCAACCGTAAGCTTAGCTAGGTAACATCACGATGTAATTAACTAAACATTACAGATTAACAAAAACAAAAACAAAATCACCGGCTGGAGTAGAAAAATGGCTTACTCAGAACTCGTCTCGTCGAAATGACACTTGTGTTGAATAGGTCTAAATTCAATGATTTTAACATATTTTATACTTAACATAAGTTAAGTATAAAAGTATAAGTTAACATAGTAGGGTATATAATATTTGAAATGTTCTCTTTGCAGTAAACTTTTTACGTAGTTGTTGTTTTTTAGTTCCAGTTTTGACTTGTTTAAAATAATATTTTAAGTTACAAAATGTTATCGTACAAAAAAAAACATAATTCCAACTGCATTGCGGAGTAAATCCCACCGGCAAACTATTCCCATCTGAGTTACATAATTGCACTTCAGATCATAGTACAATAAGCAACTCAAAAAGTACAAAACGTCAGGTCGTTTCGGATTGTTTATTAAAACTAATTTTACGAACCTGTCATTACAAAGTTGCCTTTCTTTTGTTACAGAGTAAAACTTTAGATTTAGCGCTGGTGTCAATTTATAGAGGCGGAATCGAGCTAGCGTCTGTAAGTCAATATTCCGGGTCACCGTACAATACTACAGATAGGTAAGTAATGCGTTTTTAAACAATAGGTGAAGTAATTGAAATTAACAACTGTATTTTTTTAATTATAAGTCTGTTATTTATAAACTGCGGGATTAAAATCTTTATCATCAGGCCGTAAAGTCTACTGCTGGGCATTGGTCTCTCACATTGTAAGGATTTGCCGTGATCACTCTACTTAGGTAACATTTGGTTAAACTGCTATCTATCAGGCCATCAGATCGTTTTGGCATTTTCCATTGTCACCTCTTAGCCTGCAGATCATATTATATTATGAGTTCTTTCAAGTCAGCGTTAATATAACATTAATATGATTTTTTTCTTATTGACACCATAAACTATAAGAATTTATTTAAATAATGCTTCGGGTCCGTCTAAGTACATAGCACCTTCTTCCTTATTTCTACCGCCATACGACGGTGCATCTACTATTATGTTCTGATTTAAAAGGTAAAGAGATTCAATATAAATAGGTATACAAATATCCATAGGCGGTAGTAATCTTAGATAAAATGAAATATTAAGCTCGTTTGCTACTTCAATGCTAAGAAAGAATTCACTTCGCATTATAACATATTTAATATGAACTAAAAATACAAATATGAAATTTGCGCGTTTCTAATTGATTTACTTACTTTACATGTTTAATGTAAATAACTTAGTATTAAATTATAACAGACAAACATACTTATGTCTTAGGAGTATCACTCATTGAACTTCTTGGAAGCAACTGAAGATTAGTAGGGAACTCAATTAAACAAACAAAGTTCTCGGCAAGATCGCGATCCGTATAATTAAATTTTCTCCGCAAAAGTGCTGCGTGATACGAATGCTTCCGAGTTTTAGCATAGTCATGCCTATCTAGCAATTTATGTTGGTGGTCCAAAATAAGACATGAACATGATGATGATGATGATGGACGTGCATATATGTACGTCCATCATTCAAATATTATACTTAATAATTTGAAATTTAATAAAAAAAAAGTAATATCTGTTAGTAAGCATCACAAACTTAGAATGAGAAATAGTGTTAAGTAAAGTAAAGTAAAGTTACAGCCTATATATGTACGTCTCACAGCTGGGCACAGGCCTCCCCTCATTTCTGAGAGGTTTTTAAGGCAAGGAAGTGTCCGCCGAGCTGCACCATGCCAGTTGGCAAATTTCACATGTCTTCGAAATATTTTTTTTCTTATTCCTCAGACATGCAGGTTTCCTCACGATGTTTTCCTTCACCGCCTAGCACGTGGTAAATCAACACTTAAAATTGCAATTATCAATTTCATTGGTTAAGAGCCGTGGTAGCTCAGATGGTTAGCGCTCGCTGTTAATTTCACAGTACGCGAACAAACCAGGTTCGATCTCTGCCGGAACCAATGAAATAGTGTTAAATATCACTTAATTCAATATGACGGACTCCTTCCTCTATTGCGAGGGTAAAGGATAGGGTAAGGCGGTAATAATTCAACACGATACTTTTGTGCGTATAGGCAGAATTCATATATTCTTGAAATATATTTCAATATTATCACAAAACTTTTTAATAAACTTTCAACATTATCTTAACCTGAGTCCAAATCAGGTTGCTTTCATACTATTTAATTTAAGGGCAGTAAGTAAGATAAATATGCTTTACCCAAAATTAAAAATATAACTTCAATTACACGCTCATAAAATAATATCTCTTAAAATTGTTTTATTAACAAGGGTGAAGCAAGATGAAAAAAACAATTAATATTTTATAAAGTTAAAATAGACTTTAATACAAAAGCTTTATCCTTATAAGCTATATTCTTATCCATATACCGGTTTTATGGAAATTTTGATTAAGGGATTTATTTTGTTAAGGTTACATGGCTAAATTGAATAGGGATCATCGTCAAGGATGCGACCCGTCTGGAACTAGTCTATATAATTTTTTTATTTTGCTATTGGAGATTGCTACTGTAGTAAGTAAGGTATGCGATGCGATCTGTACCCTACTGTGGGAGGCCGAATACTAGACTTATGTATGATATCCTTCTTTATCAGTCAGTAACAGTGATCCTCATTGTTATGTGGTGATTGAAGAAGAAAAATAATTAAAATACAAGTGTTATATCACAAATACTGTAATCCAGCTTGTGAAAAAATCAAAAGTAACTCGTACTAGTAATTATGTGTCAAACCTTTAGCTACAATAATCTCTTCTTATCACACTGGTTATTAATTATATTTTTCTTAGACAGGTGAATCTGAAAATCAATCCCCAATTAGAAGGGTGCTTCAACTGGAGCATGGTGCCTTCTCAGAGTGAGTTTGTTATATTTGCAAGGATCAGCGATCCAGCAGAAGATTTGGAAACAACACCCGCTGACGGTCCATGGCTGGAAGCAACATCAGCCTCGGTACCTTGGAGTTTAGGAGTCGATATCGCCATCTGGAATGCTGTTGGTACGTCTGTCACAAGATAACAATTTTTTATGTGGATCCCTACGTATGATTGTTCAGATTGTTATGTTGTGCGTATTATTTACACTAGTGTAGCTTTTATTTTTTTCATCAAATCAGAACAATAACGTTTCATTTTTGTATAGATATAGATAAAAGACATCTAATGCTATGGCTGCTTGGATGATACCCATACATTCTGCCATGAAATACTGTTTTGTGGGTACTCAGCTGTGTACAAATATGGATGTTGAGGTCTTCCGAAAAAGTTCCGGATCTTGTACCTTCATTTGTTTTAGAACCATCCGTGAAAATTGTATGTTCTGTTGCGATTAATCCTTCCGACTGGTTAGTTTAGTTTAATTGTATCTTATATTTCTTATCGAACACAAATTGTTTAGGGATCTTACCGTACTTTGCTTGAAAGATAGGAATTTTGGTGTAAATTCTATCAATTATCAACCTGTATGAGGGACTCTACACTTACTCCATAGATTTAGGTTCTTGAGTCTAATGACAGCTAAAATCGCTTCTTGTTGTATGTGTACGTGAAATGCGGTCAGCTCCAGCATAGCCTCTAAGACTGCTGTTGGTATAGTTCTTATGCAGCCTGTGGCAGCCATACATGCTAGTCTCTGGTATCGCTGAAGCTTCTTAATAGTGGTGGCTTCATTTGTTTCGGTTCACCATACCAGAGCGCCGTATGTGATAATGGGCCGAATCACGATTTTGTATGGCCAAGTATAATTTTTGGCGTCAGACCCCATCATTTACCAATCTTGTTTCTGCATTGCCAGAAGTTATACTAGCCTTCTTGATTTTGTTTTCTATGTTTTTATTCCAGTTCAGTTTACTGTCCAAGGTAAGACTTAAATATTTTACCTCAGAGGATGATTGGAGTTTTGTGCTGAAAAGACTTGGGAGGTGATAGTTATTCAGCATTCGTTTTTGTGTGAACATTACTAGAACCATTTTATTTGGGTTATCGGTTAAGTCTTCCCTGCATCATCTCTCCACTATACGGAGAGCTGCTTGGATCAGGTTGCACACCATGCTTATTGTCTTTCCAGAAACCAGTTTGTCAGGTCATCTGCATAACCTATTGCAGTTGGCAAAATACGTGCAGTATTGGATGATAAAGCGTGCCAGCATAGTAAAAAGCCTTTACACACTTCTCATAAAAACTGACACATAGTATTCGGACAAAGCTGATGCATGCAAATTATTCCAATCCTCAGTACATTAGCACGCATCATATAGTATATCCATATCGATGGAATAGAAAACTATGCGTCTTGTTAAGCGATAGTGAAAATGGATATTAAGTTGTGTGATTCCTTTGCACACTTTTAAAAATACTTAAACTACTCTACTTCTACTAAAAAGACTACTCAAAGTATTTTTTATGTAAATCCGTGATAGGTCAGGAATGCCATGGTAACTCATGGTTCTTTTCTGACATGGGACTAAGCGTTCGCTTTAAATATCACAGACCGCCACCACCTCGAGGTTAATCCTGACTGACACCAATTAAATATTTGATGAGGTGCTCATGCATTTAAAATTGCAATCCAATATTTAGAGAAACACCTACGAGCACATGGTAAATCATTAACATGTGCTCATAAGTAAAGAAAAACATCGCAAAGAAAATGTAATGGCGGTTTTCTTCATTATGTTCTCCTACACCGTCGAATACGTAGTAAATCAACACTAATAGTTGGAACTAATTCCGTTATTGCCAGTGGCGCGCAGTAATCTCCTGGGCTACCACGACTTACTTCTTTCTTGCTAAATTTATATTCACACTAGCAGTGCTCGCGATTTCATACGTGCCAACATGTTTCATCTACGCATTCTGCTAATATATATAAATGAAACTGTGCTGTGTATTAGTTAAACTTCTTGATTACCTCAAATAATACACCTACGCACTCATTGTCACTTACTTTTTTAATATAAATATAATAAAATCGTCTTATATAAATCTATAGCCAAAAGTTCATTGTGGAGATTAACCTGCACAAACTCACAGGCTAACCGATATAAGACTGCTTTAGATTCTATTCAATGTATAGATTCTAAATATAAAAACAATAAATAAATAAATAAATATGTTTTATTAAGGAAAGAAATATTTATCAATTCAACTTTTGTTTGTTTTCATGATGATTATCGAATTTAACGCAAACAGCTATAAGGCATTTTAAATTTTCAGGTTGGGCGGGATGGGGAGAATGGGGACCTTGTAGTAAAACTTGTGGAGGAGGAAGACAAGACAGAAGGAGATATTGCTCTAAAACCACTTGTGAGGGCTACAGCGAGCAAGGCCGTTCATGTAACACATTTGAATGTCAAGGTTCGAAATATAAATTTTTATTTTATAAGTGATTCACATTTTATCACTTAAATATATTTTCATATAAACATTGAGTTCAAAAAGAAATTGTGCCTACGCATGTAATTAAATTGACTTTATTTTTTGATTTAGAAACCATAAATCCTTTAGCGCCGGATGCTAGACGAAATTTCCATCCGACGCAAGCTCGTTGGGGGTCAGTTCCAGATCGACCACATGCGTTTAGTTTAAAACCAAATTCATACATCTGGATTGCATCATCGGAGCTTTTTGCAGCTGGGAAGACATTTCCGTCTGAGTTCACACTATTTGTTTCGTTGAGATTAAGACCTGAGGTTTGTAATTTTTATGATAACTATTCAAATGTTTTGATTCTTTAATATTTACTCCGATTTAAAAAACCTAGTTAATGGTGATTATAGTTTAATATGTTTATAGTTTTAAATCAAGTAAGATTGGTTAGGTATCCGATTGTTCTTGAATTATGGGCTTAAATTATTTGTGCAAAAATATTTTTTTGCAAAGATGTACTAGGATTTTCTTCTTTTCTTTACATTAAGGCTTATCTCCGCTATTACGAGTATCATACTCGTATAAGTGTCACATCGGATACGGAAACGTAAGTAACTGCGTTTTGTTGCGTATACTTGGCACAAACTTGCTTTAACATATTATAGGCACTAGCAATAATTATAGTCTAGTGCGCTCATTAATAGCGCGAATTAATTCATTAATTCATTATAGCATATCAGATGTCCACTGATGAACATAAGTCTCCCCCATAGATTGCCTCAAAGAGGGGATATTTATTACCATAGTTGCCATGCTTAGTCATGGGCTTGGCCATACGGGTTAGCAACCGTAGTTTTTTATTATTCTGAGTTGTTTTCAGAAGATGCTGCCCATCCCCTGTTTCATTTCCTATAGTCGCCTCTTATGACACCTATGGGACGAAATAGGGTGATGTATTCTCGTACGCCGCCACCACATAGCAAATTTTCCTAGGCAAATATTAAAGTATTTACTTTTTATCAATCGAATTCAAACAAATGACTCAATTCGACTGTATTTTTTTTATGTGTGTTACCACAGATTTATTTTAGGTGAACCGATTTTATTGATTCTTTTTTTATTTGTAAACTGGTGCTTCTCATGTGGTGCCATGTAAATTAGATCAAGATCTGAACAGTAGTTTTTGACTTATCTTTAATAATGCGTATTTAATTGACTTCGACTACATTGATGATGTTCTCATTTTATTTATATTGAAGTTGGTTGTACAAAATTTTTAATTTTACCATTTGTTTTCTAGAGCGGTGGCTACGGCCAAGGCACATTATTCTCACTACGAGCCCGCCGCCGGTCTGGTTCCTTCCTGTCTTTAGAGCTTGCAGGACGAGGTGCCGCCAGATTAGTTCACGCTGGAGCTGGACTATCGCGCTCCATTTATTTAGCAGTGCCACTCTATGACTTTAGGTGGCATCACATCGCTATAAGGTATTAATTAACATTAATTAATATTCTAAAATTTTATATTTTTAATTAAATATTTGCTGTGCATAAGCAACAATTCCAATAGTATAGTGTATTAAATCACTGCATTTAAAGTCTTATAATAATGGTTATCATTTTTAAATTGAAAATTCGTAAGGTTCGTTCCTTGTCCGGCCTATATCAGGTACTCCCACCGATCGTTTTTTTAAATTTAGCTTTACTCGTAACAACTGAAGTAATTCTTCATTTATATCATATCTAAAAAGTGATTGCTATCAATATAGTAGATGTTGTTGATCTGTATCTTTTTTATGTATGTAATATAATATTATCGTATTACATGAAATGTTTTTAAATTTTTGCTTCGTAGATCAGATTTTTCATTTCTATTTTAGACTAGGGTGACGAGCATACTGTCCAACAAATGGAAAGTGGGCGCTGTGACCCGTAGATATCCATTAAGAATAAATATTTAGGTGTGTTGCCACCCCTGAGGACGAGGATGGAATGCCTCAACTAATGAAAAGAGTTTCTAGTTTCATCACTCATCACTCATCATACCAAATACAGCAGCATTATGCCGCTATTTTACGTTGGTATTTCGTTCGTCGTTTTCTTGTGTATTAATTGGATAAAAGGAGACAGTTTCTTTTTGTATGGAGAATGGGCCCACCATGAATTTTAGAGAAACTCAATGAAATGTATTCGATTTATTCCTTATAATCTATAGATTACAAAATTGATATTAGTTTTATCGCATCTAACGGGAATTCTGAGAAATTATGAATTAAAATATGAATATCACAATAACCTTAAAACAAACTAAAAGCGATTTTCTAGTAGTTTTCACTGATATTATGAGTTAGACTAGTGTATATAGAATAGAATAGCTTAATAATTAATAGTACTAAACAAAGTTGTACATTCAGCAATTATAGATACTTTAAAATTGATGGAATATCCTTTTAGCAGTTCCGGCAAACAAACTGACAAACAAACGTGGTGTGGAGACTATTTTTTACAGATTAGTGAATATACATCACAAACACCATTACAGTAATTAAATAAATATGATTAAAGCCAAGATGAATAACGGGTAATATGTCTATTTATAATATTACCTTTAAATGCTATATAGTACGAAAGCTGTTTTGAACTGGTTGTATAAGGATAAAACAAAAAATAAAATGCCACTGCATATATTGTTGTAATTATTTCCAAAGCAGTCTATTAATAGTGGAACAGACAGACAGACAGGTGTGGTGTCAAGACTTTGTTTTAATATGTTTTGGTTGATTAGTACAGGTGCAGTATGTAACATTTGTTTTAAAATATATTAACTGATTAGTTATCATACCCCAAACACCATTAAATCCAAAATGACTAGGTAATATCATGTTTATCTATGTTACTACACACTGATGAATATGAAGTAAGATGTTTTAAACTGGTTGTTAACTGGTTAATTGTATTTATTATTGTCAGTCATTATCATTTCAAAAGATATTTTCAAAATAACTTGATAATAATATGAATCAGAAGGATATTTTCAATGTTATGAGATATGATATAAGACTGTTGTATTCAATATCCATATACTTTTTGTCTCTGCCTACGAGCAGCTCTGCAAGATTTCAGCCTACAAGACATACACATTTATTCTAAGCGATCCACATGAAAAAGTTAATGAATATTGTATAAGACTATATATATACTATACTTCAATGTCAATAAACTACATTTCATATTTCAGTATTTTGTTGTCTCTGCCTGTATGTTAAATAAATAAGAAATTATTATAAAATATACACCATTAATCAGCTCCATATGATCAAATACACAAATAGTAGTTATGGATTTACATTAACAATATTTAAAACTATGTAAAAGTTGTCTGATTTCTTATTTTCACTAGTTTCATGTAGGAAAAGGATATTATTTTATATTATCTGATAGTAGATAGCAAAATAATATTCCTTCTGCAGAGTTAACAACACATCAGTCTAAGGATAATAGAAGCATCTGATCAACAAGGATATAACCATTACACAAGTAAAAATGGCTTAACTAAGTTACAATACTTATGCGAATTGTATATTTGCTTCTAGTACATGTAATAAGTACTTATTTACACATAAATATATATACTATCTATACTGTCTATCTACTATGGCCGGCATAAATTCAGGATCCATGTTTGATGCCATTTGGTATTGTCTCATAAATATAAGCTCATTCTGCGTAGATCGAACCAAAAATAAATATTAAAAAACTGAAGGTAGCCGGGCTAACTATGACATTGGGACGTCAAACACCTCAGTCCCCCCCGTGACCATGGGTGCTGTAAAGCACCCGAAACGTCGGAAATTAAAAAGTAAAATTAAAGCGATATAATCCGTAAAAATTAGTTTCATTTAATGTGTAGTCTTCGTGTTAATATAAGAAAACATTACATGGAAATACTACAAATAAATAAATAATAAATATTTGTATTTTATTTCATATTGCCACATATTACTTATTTAATAAAGGTACCTATTTAAAAATGCTTCAACTAAGGTAATCGCTATTCTCAACTCGAGTGATAAACTTCAATCGATGCAGGGACTGTAAATAGTTAATTCGCATAACTCAAAAACTCGAGTACAACTACAGTGACATGATAAAACCCGGGTGACTCGAGTCACAAAATTCTACTCGAATCGCATCTTTATCTTACGGTCAATGCAGTGTCTGTCTACAATTTAGTGATGAACTCGACTTACTAATTCGAACAATTTATTGATGTATTATGTAATATCAATAAGCTGATTAAGTATAATACGTGATAGTTAAATTATTAATAACATTAACTATACGTTACGTCATAAAGTTAGAGTGATACTATTTTATGAATATTGTCTATACGCAAACCAATAAAATATCACTACCTATTAAGTTAAGTAATAATAATTATCTTGGATGGAGGAACAAATATAAAAACAATTTGTAACAAACTGACACAGCTTCGTTCCGCCAATTCGAGTTGCGTAACTCGAGTACTATTCGAGGTACGTGAATTTCAACTGAAATTAACTCGAGTCGAGTTTCTTCCGAGTTGGCACATCTATACTATATTCTTTTTAATATTATATTATCTGAACCAATGACATGAACACAAATATCAAAACAACTCTTTTTTTTTCAGATTTCTTGATTCCGTTTAGATTTTCATAAAATGTTTATGCTATTTACAATAATAAATTTGTATCCTTTTTTTGTGTATAATACCATTTGAAGGTCGCGAAAATTTCTAGTGGGCCCAAAAACGATTGACTCTTTTGCTAATATACGAAAGTATTCTTTTTGTTAGCAATGGAATAAATGTTTTAATTCATTTTGTTTGTATTAGCGTTCACGACGACAACACGGTGCGTGTTTACGTAGATTGTAGTTGGCTGAGAACAGATGTCCTTGAAAAGGATGCTTTAGATACACCGAGGGACGCTGATCTTATTATAGGCTATCTTTTCTCGGTAAGTGGGAGCTTTATTTAATAAAATCACAAAATGCGCACGAAAAAAGACATCGTAAATATTAACACAGGCTTCGCGAACGGCTCTATAACTTTACCGTACTAGCACTATGTTATTTATGAATTCAGAGGGATCTTTTTTCATATATAATGCAATGTAATACAAAATATAATTTAAGTTTTAATATAATTTATCTAGGTTTTTTTTTTAAGTTACTACTTACTTTTTAAGGGGGTTTTCAAATATCAAGTTAAAATTCTATTTGAATGTCTCATGTTCATGTGGGACTTAAAAAAAATTGATTGTACTAACGGTGTTAGTTGCCTAGCATATTGTAAAAGGCGACTAGTGGGATACCTAAGGCGTTTGTGATTATGTAGGCGATGAGCTCTATCAGTTTCTTCATAATTTTTTATGATCTGCGCAGATAGTTAGTCGCCATTAAAACTGGCTGCCGTGACGAAAATTCAGTCTGAAGGACATTATTATTATTACTATTTCATCACATATCCACGATGATATTAAACTATAGTTTATAATTTTTTACTTTATAGTCCATTTCATGATTATTTTCATTGGTAAATGGTAAAAGAAATATCAAATAATCTAAAAGTATTCTAGTAGTGTCCGTGGTCAGAGACATGGTTGGCGTTAAAGTCAAATACGCTTACCAATTACATCAATTGAATACGTAGTTTTGTTACCATTTCACCATGTTCATTTACATATTATAATTGTTAGTTTATGGTTGCTCAGTGACAAAGCGTTTGGCAGTGTTGCTTTTGGCCCCAGGTTCAATTCTCACACGACATAAGCAGGTATTTGAATGGCCTGCTATGAATTATTACGGGCCTGGGTTTTTATCTACGCGCAACTTATATGTGTAAACGCCTCCACTATGTAGGAGAAAATATTTGTGAGGGTTACGTTTTTTGTAAAAAATATATTGTAAGAAACTATTCCACTTCTGATGTTAGAAATTGTTCTCAAAATTATTTAAATGAATGAACACTACTCGGTAACACACCCTCCTTACCATCAGAAACTATTCTGTGAAATCAACCGATCATTATCAGCAACAAAACAGCGCATTGCACCATACACTCAGCATAGAGCAATACAGTTCGACCAACCGTAACATGTTCCCGTCACAATTACACACCGGTATAACGTGAACGATCCAATTTCATAATAACACCAAAGTAAGCAAACCAACGGCAATACTACCCATCTCAATATAATACAGGGCAGCATCTCAGCAATACGATCTTCCTCGCCTACACTAGTAGAATACCCCAACGAGCATAGTAAAGACAGAAAGACTCGTAGAATAACCGTCCAGACGAGCAGTTCGGCTTTAGGCTCTTGCACGGACCAGTTACATCGCCTAACAGAATACATTCTAAAAGGATTCAACCCCCCAAGAAGAAGTCGTACAATCACACCTCGACCGGTGCCCTGTTCTTCAATGTTGCAAAAGCGTTTGACAAAGTCTGGCACGACGGCTTGCTTTACAAGCTATATAAACTCAACATGCCTGATAGGCTCACCCACATCATCAGAGCCTTTCTTGCCAATCGCCACCTTTGCTATCGAATAGAGGGTATTCGCTCTACAATGCGTCACTCAAGGCTGGAGTCCCACATGGCTCCGTCCTCTCCCTACTTCTCTTTACACTCTTCACGAGTGACATCTCGAAGGGCCCAGTAGTGAATACTGCTATTTTCGTCGATGACACGGCACTTTTCGTCGCCCATCATTATAAAAGAATTCTCACCGAGATGCTCCAAATATCCATCATCCGCTTGGGCAATAGGTTCTGCATATGGACAAGCAAAGTGAATCCTGAAAAAAGTGTAGCAATACACTTCCAAAGCACCTCCACTCTCAATCGTCAAAACAAAAATTCCAAGAAATCGATAGGTACGATCACCCTGGACGGCCGCCAGATACCCTTGCAATCAACGGCCAAATACCTAGGATCACATTTGACCACAGTATGACATTCACGAAACACATTCACAATGTCCGCAACCGTGCCAAAATCGTCACTAGTCGCCTCCACCCGCTAGTTAACAGAAAGAGCAAACTGTCCTTAAGACACAAGCTCCATCTTTACAAAGCGTGCGTAAGAACTATCATGTTTTACGCAAGCGTAGTTTTCACGCACGCGGACCATAGACATTTGTACGACCTCAAAGTCATCCAAAATAGATTCATTCGCATAGCCACCGGAGCTTGCGGCGGTTCTCACCGCCCAGAACATCGAACGATACGAGTTAGCCATCACAGCCGGGGTCCGCCATCCCTTGTTGGGACGGCCGTTAGATAACTTACGTGTATTGTAAACTGTCCTCGGAGTCATCGTTACGCAAATAACGATACAGTGTAACATAAATTCACCCCTTTTTAGGCCTGAAAGGCCGCAAGCCCTTAGACCGGTGAATCTGTAAATGCCAAAAGGCTAACAGCACAAACATCATTAGAAACCAGTAGAATTACCTACTGATCCCTCTTAGTCACCTGCGCGATACTTTATACTGCTAGAACGGGTGGGAGATTACATTCCTAACAATATTATATTCAGTTTGTGTTTACTTAATTTTTTTAAAACCGTTATATTATTTCAGTATAATATAATTATTCAAAATGAATTTTTTTTATATGCTTCAATAACAGGGTGATTTGGAGCAATTAGTACTGGTGCCAAAAGCGGGTCAAGCTCATAAGCAGTGCTCAAGCCAGGCTGTTGGAATATCTGCTGTATCCGAAACATAACGAGGAATACCTGTTATAATTAAAAGTCAAATGGAAGATTTCGCAAATGTATTATAGTTTCTAAGTTTACATGAATATACTAATTAAACTACATGAAGATAGATGTTTTGTTATAAGACATTTTTTTTTTCAAAATCCGATATAATATGTTGTTTGCCCTTTACAAAACTTGCGTATTTTTGGCAGGAACAAAGTGAACTAAACTGCGGAAGATTCATACGCAAGTCACAGTCGCATTACTTGCATGCACACAATCGATGGTAGCACACAATGAAAATAACGAAATATTTAGTATTAACGAAGTGGGCATCGCGATATTTTGTCCATCTGCTACTATACATAGGTGAACCACGAGCTTGTGTGTGTGTGTTTTTTGAGACCCTTGTAAAAAGATTCCGCAATCCCGTTCACTCTGATAAGATTGTCAAAGAGTACTTCAACAAATGTGTATGTTTTTACTCTAAGGTACATATATGATGACATTCTATATATACATATATTATATAGATAATGTAAATAAATCTGTTAAATTATATCTCAATTGATTTAATTAAAATGTGTTAACCATAATTTACAACTGTGTGTTATTTATAAATGTAGAATAGGACCAGAGTGAACAAGAGTGTGGACGATTCAGACACGCGTCCGGCAACGCACGCACATAATCGAGACTTCACCTATAGTAGCACACAATGAAAATAACGCGATATTTAGTACTAACGACGTGAGCATCACGATATTTTCTACGTCTTCGACTGTGGGTGAACCACGAGCTTGTGTGCTTGCTTTTTAAGACCCTTGTATGCAGATTCCGCAATCTTGTTCACTCTGATAAGACTATCAAAGAGTACTTCAACAAATGTGCATGTTCTTACTATAAGGTTTATTTCTTTAAAGATTATTTACTCAGAACAATAATTATGCTTTAGTTATTGTTCTGAGATTATTTATTAAGACATTTGAAATTTTTGTAAGCGTAAACAATTTTAGTATTATTGAACAAACCTGAACATGTTTTGAAGCATATATTATTCATAGTTTTTAATTAGAACATGTCTTAATAAAAAGCCCTCAATTTGTAAATAGAGTTATGAAATTGGATTCCTTAGTTGCAAATAAAAAGTTATCAACATGTATGTTATTAATTTGTTTCGTTTTGTAGTCCATTTTAGTCCTGTACTTATATAAGAAATATGTGTATAAATATTTAACTAAATATTGTTAACAACTTTCTTAAATAAAGGAATAATTGGCCTACCAAAGCAGATGAAGTAATTTATTTTACAAATATATCTACTACCCTCTTTTTATAAAATGAGAGTGACAAACGAGCACACAATACGCTTTATGGTAAGTGAATGCTGTGGCCTATAGACATCTTCATTTATCCTCGACTAAAAATCAACATGCAAACACCCCTGGGGACTAAGATGGAGTGCCTAGCTTCCAGTAAAAAGCATTTTCAGTTCTCTACAATCGCCATACGAAATACAGCAGCATTAGGATGCTTATTTTACGCTGGTATTCTGTAAGAGTCCTTTCCCGGTCGTACCGACCCATTCATATTCATCATCATCAACCCTTAAAAGCCCTCAGCAGAACATGTAAGCAATTTTTCCATAACGATCCGACTATGGGACTTTTGAAAAGGGCCTACTGTTTTATAAAAGGCCGGCAATGCACTCGCATTTCCTCATGAGTTGTAGTTGTTCATGTGTGGCGGTAGTCACATAACATTCGATGAGCGGCAAAAAATATGGACCTCTCTGTTGTAGGCAAGAAATTATAACAAAGTGAATGAGAGAAAATAAAAGAACTGAACTTTTAATATATTTAAGTCAAAAAGTTTGCAAAATGTAGAGTAAATGCATTTTCCAGGAGACGGGTAAACAGTTTGAGTCAAACTGCGTTGATCATGTACCAACTTCATTTATTTTAAAACGGTTTATCACACATCTAGGTGTCTATTATTACATTTATCGTGTAGTGGCGGTGTAAGTATTCACTATCCCAAACACTTCGTGGGAGTCATAAGAGGCGTCAGAGGGAAACTGAACCAGGAGATCGACAGCAGCATCTCCAAGATAACAACTGAATAAAAATAAAAAATCCCCTTGCTAAGCATGACAACTATGCCAAATATTCCTCAATGAGGCAATCTATGGGTGAAGACTGTGGTCAGGAATGGCCTTTTGCAGTATAGGCAGCAATGGTAATAGCAGACAGTCTATTTTTCTATAGTATATTAATAATGCTACACTGCTTATAATATTATACGATACTAAAAAGTAAAGAAGAAGTGATAAGTTCAATTAGAACTTTTTTTGCTTCATGTCTATTATTATTGAAGAAATATTTGTAAATGAAAAATATAAGAAATTAGAAATTTGGCAAAATGGAACAAGTACAAAATCACATAGAATAGAATAGAATAATATAGAATGAATAGAATAGAATGGTTTTTTATTCAATATTGATTACTATATATTACTTATTTAAATTCATTTTTTATTTACAACTGGTTCGGAAAATACCTCTGTCCTGGGAATAATCAGCAAGAAACCCAGCGGGACTTTTTTTAAACATATTTCACTTAACAATAATTTTGTTTGTACAATTTTTAAATGAATTTTCATAGAACAATTTTCATAGAACCAGCATGGTGGCGACCACCTTATTCCCAGGGGTTATTTTCATTCATGTATTCCTTGATATTATAATAACCTTTTTTGTACAGTTTTTCTTTAATAAAACTTTTAAACTTGTTTACTGACAAACTTTGAACATGTTCTGGGATTTTGTTGTAAAGCGTATACATTGCCCCGTAAATGAATTACTGATTCCGTGGAGTCTAGTAACTGCCATTACAAGCTTATGCTTGTTCCTAGTGTTTAAAGTATGAACATCCTTATTCTTATTAAAGCTATTTATATTTTTATGTACATAGATTACATTCTCATAAATATATTGCGATGCAAGGTTAATATGTTTATTTCTAAAAATTTTCTCTGAGGTACTCTTTACAATTTAAGTTATAAATCGCCCGTACGGCTCTCTTTTGCAAAACAAATATGGCTTTGACATTACGCTATGAAAGTAACTAAAATAAACTAATCTAGGTGTCTCAACATCTGTGAGACTTCTAATCTTTCTTACAGCATATGCTGCAGAACTAAGTTTCCTTGCAATTTAGATATATGGGGGTAAAAGTTTCGCATCAATAGTAATACCAAGAAAAACAGTGATATCCACAAGACTCAACTCCTCCCAATTTAAGAGCACATTGGTATTCGAATGTATTACATTAGGTATTGTAAATTTAATACACACAATTGTCTTATTGCCGTTTAAGAGCAAATTGTTGGCGTTAAACCAATGTACTAATTTCGATAGAGCATTATTTACATCGTCATAATTTATTGACTGCCGTTTGAGTTTGAAATTAAAGCAAATAATACTATATCGTGACTGTCCCCTACAAGATAAGGTAAGTCATTAATATAGATTAAGAACAGGAATGGGACAAGAATCGAGCCCTGAGGAACGCCATTGATTTTTGGGTCCTGTTACTTAAATATGAAGCAATACGACTAAGCGCCAAATTTTTTACACGGCAATGTTGTAGTTTCCTGATTAATGTCTCATGGTGAACACAGTCGAAGATATATCTCAAAAAGTATAACTGATTCTAAGAAATTACTTATTTTACTCGCAATAATTAACAATATAGTCAAAAGAAATACTGGCAAGATGCTTATGACATTACTAACTTGCCTCTCTTCGATGAAGGTGTCATGGTTACAAAAGACCTTGACTTGAAACGACAGTTAGACTCCCAATTCACTTTCAATACCAGTGCTACTAGCCTAATAAATTATATTATCGACTGATAATTATGATGATGATGATGATGAGTTGTTTCTTAATTTTCTCAGTTGCTTTTGTTTTGTTTTTGATTCAGTTTTAATCTGAGTATACTCGTAATTCCCGTGTAGTGGCGGGTAAGAATACTCACTACCCATATCTTCCGTGGGTGTCGTAAGAGGCGACAGAGGAAACTGAGGCAGAGGATGGGCAGCAGCA
Source organism: Parnassius orleans (assembly GCA_029286625.1). NCBI lineage: Eukaryota > Metazoa > Arthropoda > Insecta > Lepidoptera > Papilionidae > Parnassius > Parnassius orleans. The sequence continues at coordinate 4,209,366 of JAGSMP010000137.1, forward strand.
TCTTTCTGATAACAGCAAAAAACAATAAAAAACTGCGGTTGCCAACCCGCTCGCCAAGCGTGGCAACTATGGCAATACCCCCATGAGCGACGACACAAAGAAACGGCCCCCAGTCCCCGGCGGCCCCGCTATTCCTGGCTACGGTGGCGACCATGGTAACGGCGGGGCAGGGGTGCTAAAATCTCCGGTGGAGGTTCGGTTGCCACCCACGACGACTCGACCTGGCAACTTATAACGCACGTACCCTGAGGACTGACGAGAAGATCCTGGAGCTGGAAGAAGAGATAGACAAGTTACGCTGGAATATTATAGGATTATCCGAGGTCCGAAGAGAGGGAGGACACGGTAACCCTCGAATCCGGCAACTTGTTCTATCACCGGGAAGGCGACCATCTGTCCCAAGGAGGTGTCGGTTTATCGTCCACAAGTCTCTCGTTAACAACGTTGTAAAGATTGGGAGTGTGTCGACGAGGGTTGCGTACTTTATACTCAGAATCACCAAACGGTATTCGCTGAAGGTCATACAGGTTTACGCACCAACCTCAGCACACCCCGATGAGGAGGTGGAGGAAATGTATGAGGATATCTTTAGAGCCATACATTCCTCCAAAACCCACTATACGGTGTTAATGGAGACTTCAACGCAAAACTAGGCACAAGAGAGTACGGTGAGCTGAAAGTAGGAAATTCGGAGTAGGCAACGGAACCCAAGGGGCCAGCAGCTGGCCGACTTCATGGAGAGAGGGACTTTTATGATGAACTCTTTCTTCCAGAAGCGGCCCACAGAAGTGGACCTGGTCGAGCCCGACGGTTCGACAAAAATGAGATTGACTTCATTATGACGACCAGGCGACAATTGTTCAGTGATGTCTCAGTGATCGCGAGGGTGAAAACCGGCAGTGATCACCGAAAGGTGAGAGGCACACTGAACCTAAACGTTAAGTTGGAGAGGTCACGTCTAATGAAGTCAACGCTCCGTCCCCCTTGTGCTCTAATCCAAAGTCCCGAAACCTTTCAGCTCGAACTACGAAACCGTTTTCAGTGCCTAGAAGATTGCAATGCAGTGGACGATATGAATGACAAGCTCGTGGAAACTGTCCATGCGGTCGGAGCTAAGTTTTGCAAGACCCGCCGCAGAAGAACACAAAAACTCTCCGATCACACTCTTAATCTCATGGCTGTTAGACGGGATATGAAGCTGCAGTCTTCAGTAGATATGACAGAATACAGGCAACTGAACAGACAGATCTCCAAATGCATGCGGCGGGACTTGCGCAACAATACAGCTCGTATTGAAGAAGCGATCGAGCGGAACCAGGGCTCCAAAGTCTTTGCTGAGATCTGTCTGCCAGAAAGAGCCAACTGCCGAAGCTGAAGACCGAGTGTGGCAGCGTCGTTTCCGGACACCTGAGATTTTGAGTGAGATTGAGAGGTTCTATGGGCAGCTGTACACATCATCGTTGGAGCCACACGCAAGTGTGAGTAACGATCAAGAGCGAGTCTTATCCGACACTATTCCGATGATATCCCGGACGTCAGTCTGAGCGAGATTAGAATGGCTCAGCACCTTAAAAACGACAAGGCCCCAGGCGAGAATGGAATTACAGCGGAGCTTCTGAAAGCGGGTGGAAAACCGGTACTTGAAGTCCTTCAGAAGCTCTTTAATTCCGTCACCATGGTGGCATTACACCGGAGGCGTGGAGCAGAAGTGCGGTGGTCTTGTTCTTCAAGAAGGCGACAACGCTCTTTGAAGAACTACAGACCGATTTCCTTCTGAGCCGCGTCTACGTGCTGTTTTCGAGTCATTACGAATCGTCTCGCACGCAGACTCGACGACTTCCAGCCTCCCGAACAAGCCGGTTTCCGAAAACTTGCACCATAGACCATACATACCCTTCGGCAAATTGTACGAAGTCTGAGGAGTACAATTTGCCACTATGTCTGGCGTATGTGGACTATGAAAACCTTGATTCCGTTGAAATTTGGGCGGTGCTGCAGTCCCTTCAGCGGTGCCAAGTTGACTGTCGGTATATCGAAGTGCTGAAGTGCTTGTACAGTAGGGCTGATGGCTATCCGAGTACAGAACAGGAGTACGAAACCTATTCAACTGCAGAGAGGTGTAAGACAGGGTGACGTTATATCCCGAAACTCTTCACCGCTGCATTGGAGGACGTTTTCAAGCTTCTGGACTGGAAAGGATACGGTATTAACATCAATGGCGAGTACATCTCACCTTCGATTTGCCGACGATATAGTCCTTATGGCAGAATCGCTGGAGGACCTAAGCACTATGCTCAATGACCTCAATAGTGCCTCCCAACGGATAGGTCTTAAGATGAACATGGACAAAACAAAGTTCATGTTTAATGTCCATGTCACACCTATGCCGGTAGTTGTTGGGAGCACTAAGCTCGAATTTGTTGACGAGTATGTTTACCTGGGACAAATAGTCCGACTAGGTAAGTCCAACTTCGACCGAGAGATCAATCGACGGATTCAACTCGGCTGGGCAGCGTTCGAAATTACGGCATCTTCTCGTCAGGTATACCTCAAAACTTGAAAACGAGGCTGTACAACCAGTGCGTGTTGCAGTGATGACATATGGAACTGAGACGGTCCTTCACTGCTGGCCGGATGAGGAAGCTCAAGGTCGCTCAGCGAGCTATGGAGAGCTATGCTCAGGTCTCACTGCGTGATAAACTTAGAAATGAGGTTATCCGCAGTAGAACCAGCGTGACCGACATAGCCCAACGGATTAGTAAGCTGAAGTGGCAATGGGCCGGCCATATAGCTCGAAGAACCGACAACCGATGGGGAAAAAGGTTCTCAGTGGCGGCCTCGTACCGACGGACGAAGTGAGCGTCCCCCACTAGATGGGTGACGACCTGGTAAGACATGCAGAAGTCGATGGATGCAGGTGGCTCAGGACCGTGCTTTGTGGCATTTTTGGGGAGGCCTATGTTCAGCAGTGGACTTGTGAAGGGCTGTAATGATGATGATGATACTCGTAAGTGCAAAAGGTAATGGAAGCTTGTTTTAAAAGAATTTTGTTCAATAAATTAAATTAATTTTAGTCTATCAAGTTAAAGTGACTTTCAATGTTTTATACAGCTTTGAAAGATGACGAGCTGTTTGAAGTTTTACAAAACTGCGATTATGAAGACGAAGTGGACAATCCTTTTGAGACAAACTTGAGTTAGTTGATTTTGAGGTTAATTTTGAGCCAATTTATCAGTTTTTTTTTTGTAAAAGTTTGTTAAGTTTACTTACTCTTACCAGTAGTGAAACAAAATTACATAATTAACACATAAATAAGTATTCCTTTTAATAATATCATAAAATATATATACATATTTCAAGGTATTCAGATATTATTTTAATAATTGTGATAAGAAAGCACCCACAGTTTTAATTTCATGTTATTTATTTTTTTCAATTTACATTTTATGATTAAATAATATAAATAATGAATAAAACTAATAAGAAAAGAGAGAAATATTGCACGCGCAAAATTTATTAATGTTTAATAAAAAATCTTTATAGAAAATTAAGTGTATAATTGGCAGACTTAATGCCTTTAGGGATTTTCTACCAGTCAACCACGAGCTAAGCAAAAAGACTTAAGCAGGCGCAATTAAAACATGAAAATATGTTTACATAAATATAAATGTAAAAACACATTTTACATATATATAAATATACATCACTACAAATAACCTACATAATATACTTGCATGTAAGTATTTTTCAATAATACATAATTCACACAGTTAAAGCATACATACGAGTACGTATGTACATAATATATTTTAAATAGAAATCATATCAAGCCATAACGCAAAAATATTGAGCCACTGGACGAAGAAAAGTAAAGATACACTATTCTCTTAAAGGCAGCAACAGAAGTCGATTTCGTAATAAGTGGAGGTAATTTATTCCAAAGCAGTATGGCCTGAGCGGCGAAAGATTGAGACAAAAGTTGGTGTGGCGAGGAAAAACACATAAAGTAGTTCCCTCGTAATATCGCAGAATCTCCTCAGAACCTCATAATATCGTGAGAAGAACTCAAATACTCAAACTTGCATTTCAATTATTGGGGCGTGAATGTATCATAAATAGGGTGCAAATAATGCTGATACATCGACGCTGATGAATTGGGAGACATTTAAGCTTAGAGTAATTTAAGGATACATGATCGTATTTATGAAAACTGAAAATAAAACAGATGCTGTTATTGAGCAGATGATCCAATTTGCACAGAAGTATACGGCAGTTTGTACGTGTCTTACATCAGAGTAACGCTCATCAGCATTATTAATGACTGTTAAAATAAGAGCGTTCGCAGCAACATAGCCTTAGACTCAATGAATCGATTATTAACCGAAAGTCTTTAACTATATGACGAATTGGAATAATTGTGTTGTTGTAAACAATTTTTAAAGTATTATTAATTTGTTGGTGTGTATAAAATACCGGTTGGATCGAGAGTGAGCAAGAGGTTGCGTCACTCTAGCGGAGCGTCATATTGATGGTGGCGGGATAGAATTGAGAGTAGATAGGAAAACCCCCACTCTTTTGTGCAGCATAAAATTCAGTGTAGGTAATATTATTGTATTATCTACAAATTTGTTAAAGTATTAAAGTTGTTAAAAATTAATTTCTTAAGATCTTAAGGTCTTAACGGTCAGCCACCGCAAAGTCTACTTCACCTGAGGATGCCTCGTGTAGAGGCGAAATACGTGTCATCATCGAAGGTGGTGTGTCTTTCCTAGTATAGCGGTGTTGGGAGTTGTGGTGCTGGGGTTAGTGGTGACGGGGATAGTGCACGCAATTGAGGAAGGGCGGAGGTGCTCTTCATCAAGGTAAGTCACATCATTTTATTTCATTACGCGGATATAAGCATATATATTTTTAACAACTTTAATATAATGGATTTCCGCAAAGTAACGCCTGATTATATTAATTGTTAAAGTATTATTAATTCAATTCTTGAAGTATTACTAATTTGTTAGTGCGGACGTGTCATGAAAGTGATCAATTATTTTGACGAGACTTCAACGACCCGATTTATCTGATCTCATCTTCCTTTATAAGATTAGAATCGTTCTGAGAATTTCAATTACGATCAAGTTGTACGTGAGTAGAATGCACATCTCTGCTTATTTATGGAAAATACAGAGAGGGCAATTTGTCTAGAAAAGTCATATTACTAATATTTTTATTTATAGATTACAGTTTGAGTAGAGAAATAAAGATTCTCGAGTGGTAACATCCCTGAAATATAGTTTGGAACTTCCTCTCTCTTGAATGATGACCTGTTGAGTTGCATATATTATGGACTAATTTCGAAGAAAGAAGGTTTTTTATTAGTGGTTGAGCCATCCTGCAGCTATATTAGTAGTATAGTTGTAGCACGAATGGATCGGCTCGACCAGGGAAGGACCACGCTTTCACAAAATACCAGCGTAAAATAGCAGCTTAACGCTGCTGTGTTTCGTATGGTTAGTATAGAGAACCGGAGACCCTTTACTGAAAACGAGATATTGCATCTTAGTCCTCACGGGTGACAACGGATCTGCATTTTGATTCGTAATCGAGGATGTAAATATCTATGGGCCACAGCAACTACTTACCATCTGGTGGACTGTATGCTCGTTTGTCAACCTTATCCTATAAAAAAACCATATGCATTGTCGCAAAACATTACATAAAAAATTAAATGTCATAAAATCTATAACTATACTATAAGTATGCCTTACTAACTAAGAAAGCTAGTTTTCTAAGTGTCACATTTTGGAAACCATAATTTGTCAACAGAGAAAGAAAAGTTATAGTAGTAGCCTTGGACCAATAAGCCTCAATGGATGTAATAAAGACCTGATTTTACAAGCGGGAAGTCGATGGATGAAGGTGGATTTGGACCGTGTGTTGTGGCATTAATTGTGTGAAGCAGTGGACTTATGAGGGGCTGTAATGATGATGATGATGTAAGAACTTACTTCCACGTGTTAAGACCCCTATAGTATCCAATTGCAATGTTTTCAAAAGGATGTCTATTTGTATACAACGTGTCCGAAGCTAACGTCTAGCGGGCACGGGGGTTCTATAACTGAAAAATTTATGAAAATGAGGAAAATCGACACGATAAATCATATCCTTTGGTATTGTGACCGCAAATTTCTCAATTTTCCAGTGATTTTTCACTAACGTGGTCTTAAATAAACGTGCTATTAACCGCAGTTACAAATTAAGCAAAAAAAAAAGTTGCTAGGTAAGGTAAAATTAACGTAGTTTATTTTAGTCGTAGTTGAAAAAATAAGATCATCTAATTCTGAATCTTCATTAAAAAAAAACATACTGTACTACCCTAGGAAAGTTACTTCAAAACATGGCCCATTTATCCCAGATTTCAAAATGATCACTTTTCATCCTTAAAAATAAAATTAATTTGATATTCTGAAATAAAACCTAAAATCAAAACAATTTCACACCTACACCATAATACATTTCATCTATTTAATATTGAATTCAACAATTGCATATGTAACAGAAATGTTTCTGAATGAATCAGATAATGACGCCTTTTCATGTGAGTTAGAGCGAAACAGGTAGAGATGCTATTTGATATTCGACCAAATTATGTTAGATTGGATTTAAAAAAACAAAATATCAATAAAATAGGAGACGAAGTATAAAATGAAACGAAGGTTTAATAATATAATAAAATATTTTATTTTAAGTTATAAAAAAGTTCAAATTGTTTGCCTTCAGCATGAATGCAGGCCCTACATCTTTTTAAAAAAGATCCTTCACTAATCTTCCGTATCTTTTTTAATTAATTTCTTAATCTTGCCCTAACTTTCTGGCGTAGTTCGGTTATGTTTTGAATTGGATTTGCACAAATTTTGTCTTTTATGCAACCCCAGTAAAAAAAATCAAGTGGGTTTAGATCTGGAGAGCGAGGTGGCTACGCAATTGTACCAAGACGGCCAATCGATTTACCAGGAAATTCATCATCTATAAAATTATTTAAAGAAAAACTTGAAGATGTCTATGTTATTTTAACTGGTTTTGAGTCTAACTGAGAAACATACAAATTATATTATTAAGACCATATTTAATATTATTAAAATACAAGCGGCCCGTCCCAGTTTCGCCTGGATAGGATCTATTAATGTGGCATTATTTGATTTAAGTTAATCAAAGTTAAACATTTTATTTAACTTTCAAGTTTTCAAATAAAATATAGCCTAGATCTCTCCTGGCATTGCTCTCTATCTGTTTGTAAAATTTTGTCACAATCTGTTCAGCCATTCCGAAGATTTTTTTCATGTATTAATAGCATGAAAATAATCCCCTAAGCCTAATCGATGGCAGTTATTTCAATATTAAAGGCAGACTTCAATTTTATCTATATGTATAGATTATATACATTTACTGAGTTTTATAAATACGGAACAAATTTAAAATGAATCCTCCATTTAAACGTTATGATTGTCGTTTCCTCTTTCCATCTTATTTTTTTGCATTCTCACATTTCATCGTTATACGCCTTGGAGATTCTGCAATGGCTTATAAATCGTGTTGCGTATATACAAGCAAAACGTGCTTAAAGCTGTCTGCAATTTAGAACCTCGGAATATCCCATTTATTACTTTGAAAGGAAAATAAAAGCATTTGTGAGATATTTATTGCGTTCTATTTTTGATAATATGTTTATTATTATCAAAAATAGAACGCAATATTTTTGATAATAAACATAAGGTTTAGAAATTTTGTGATTAAATTTTATGCAGATTATTTAGGTATTAGGGAAATATTAGAACGAAACCTGTGGTGGACATACTCTCTCCCTTTATTATGATAATCACCGTAATAGTAATATTAATTTAGAATGACATGGGTGAAATATATAAAGAAGAAGAGATAAAGAGAGCGAAGGAATCATAATAAAGAAATAATTTAAACTTATATTAAGAAGGACAAGTGTGAATTTAGAAAATATTATATAATTTTTTCATGATATTACTACTATTATAATATAATTAATATTTCGCCTCATCAAAGCCAAAGATGAAAAAAAAACATTCTTAATCATAACATAAATACATATTATATCAACGCCTAAACAGTTGGCACTGTTGCACAGAAGTCTCTTGTCTTTTGGGATTAGCAAACCCTTAATCAAACAATAACGCTAAAAATTTGTACTTTTCCTTTGTTCGTATCTTATATTTTTGTAGTTTATAGATTCCCTCTTATCATGTACATATCAATAAAAATGAAAGAGTGTAAAAGATATTTCTAAGGCCACTTACCTATCGTAATAACATTTCTGACGAATGATATGATGATTGCTTAGACATAAATCATATGTGTAATAAATATGAAGTAATTATATATGTGTATTACACATATGCATAAATTGTTATCCCTTTGTAGTAGGCGCAAATTGTTTATAATTTTTATTAATTTATAATCTTTTTATACAAAATTTGAATAATTTTATTAATTATTCTCTACTTCTCTCTAAGGTGCCATTTATTGCTGGTGCTCGTCTCCCAGTACGATCCTCACGTAAAATGCCAATTTCTGTTCCTCCGCGATTATATAAAAGATAATATTATTCTCTTAATTCGTTCTTATACCATTTTACTGACATCCATACAAATAAATAAAATTGGAGTGTCTGTTTGTAATGTCAAAATAACAGCTTTTCACTAAATGCATATGAAAGTATATACGCTACTTATAACAAAAACACAATTTTTAAAATTTTTGTCTGTCTGTCTGTCTGTTTGTTCCGGCTAATCTCCAAAACGGCTCGATCGAGTTTGATGGGACTTTCACTGGCAGACAGCTGATGTTATAAGGAATAACTTAATCCACTTTTATTTAAGAAAAATAATTAGGGTTCTGAGCAAAAAACTAAAAACCTAAATTACACGCTGGCGAGGTCGCGGGGACAGCTAGTATATAATAAGCGATGTACTAATATCGACCTATATTTAACACATCTCTCAATATCTTTAAAAATAAATTAGAAACTAATTTAAGTAAGGTTTGCGAATGAGTTACATTTATGGATTTTCTATTTTTTTCCTAGTTAGCTTTCTGTACATCTTCCTTTTAAAATTTGTTAAAAGTAGAATAAAATAAAATACAAAATTGTTTAACTTGAGTTTTGAAAGTAATTAGAGTAATTATGAAAACAGTAACACCTTTCATTAAGTTTGTTGCCAAACATGACCCCTTAATCTTTTTCCGACAAATAATATGTACAACGAATAGGCACGCATAGATATCATCATCACCATCATCATCAGCAGTACATCCTATCAAAGTCCACTGCTGATCACAGACCTTTTCCATAGATCGTCTCATAGGGGGATACTCGATTGATTCTCGCCAAACTAGGTAAGACATCATTTTTGTTATTTTTTCACGCGTATCTTAGCTAATACATTTTAACATCTATAATATAATGGATTTCCGAAAAGTTACGACTAATTCTATTAAATATATATATGCAAAGGATTTTTATTTATTGTGTTCTATAGATTAAGGGTGTCAAATGATTACATACCTGATGGTAAGGATGCTGTAGCCGACAGACGTCGACATCTATCCTCGATTAAGATTGATACGTTGTCACCCCTGAGGATGATGATGGAATGCATCGTTTTCAGTAAAAACGGTATCTGTTTCATATTATTTAGGTATTTTTTTTATAGGATAGGGTGGCAAACGAGCACACAGTCCACCTGATGGTAAGTGGTTGCTGTGACCCATAGACATCTACATCTATCTTCAATAAAGAATCAAAATGCAGATGCGTTGTCACCCGTGAGGACTCAGATGGAATGCCTCTTTTCCAGTAAAAACGGTCTCCGGTTCTCTACACTCACCATACAAACACAGCAGTGTTAAGCTGCTATTTTACGCAAATATTTTAATATTATAAGGTATTATAAGGAGTGTTGTTATGTTTTAAAACATTTCTCTTAAATATGTGTTTGTTCTATATATATTCAGTACACTAATTCATAGTTCGCCGTGTAGTAGAGGCGTAAGGGAATTCGCTACCCCGTATCATCCTTTGGGTGTCGTAAGGGGTGACAGATAGAAAATAAAACAGATGATGGGCCGCAGTGTCTTTCTGATAACAATTAAAAAGAATAACAACTCTAATTAATTTAAATTTTTGCGTCAAAAACAAGCCCTCTAAGCGTGTCAACTACGAGTATGTTGCCATAGTCACCAATAGTTGCCACGCCTGGCAGGCGAGTATCCCCCTATGAGACAATCTATGGAAAAGGCCTGTGTTCAGCAGTGGACTTTGATAGGCTGTACTGATGATGATGATACCTCTTTATACACGTTGTACATATTATTTTTCGGAAATACATTAAGGGGTCATGTTTTGCTACAAACTTACGGAAAGGTGTTACCGTTTTTATAATTAATTTAATTACCTTTAAAACTCAAGTAAGATAAGTATTTTATTTTTATTCTACTTTAGAATTCGGGCTTCCTTTTTAATCATACTCCAATTAATAAATCAGTGTTTTTGAAAATTTTACTAGTAAGGAAGCAAAATTCTCAAACTTTTGCTTCGAATTTTAATGAAGTTGTTCGACAAGTGGCATAAAGCTAGTAACAGTTTATTATTACGTGAAAATAAAATTAGGTCACGAGTCTATGCTGTTTTATTTTTGAAGTTATAGAAAATGTATAATTACTAACTGTTGAATATAAGTGGACGAAATAATAATAAGTTTAAATATTGTTCGTTTTAGGATTCAAATTAAGTAGGTATCACGTAAAAACATCACGAATTTGATTTTTTTTTTATAGAATAAGGGTGAAGAACGAGCACATAGTCCACCTGATGGTAAGTGGTTGATTTGGCCCATAGACATCTACATCTATCTTCGTTTGCGCATTTAAATGCAGATGCGTTGTCAGCCGTGAGGTCTAAGATAGAATGCCTCTTTTCCAGTAAAAAGGGTCTCCGGTTCTCTACACTCACCATACGAAACACAGCTGCATTAAGCTGCTATTTTACGCTGGTATTCTTTGAGAGCGTGATCCTTACCCGGTCTAGCCGACCCATTCGTGCTACAACTATACTTTTAATATAGCTGCAGCATGGCTCTACCACGTTAAAAAAAAAAATATTATTTGATATTTTTTAAGGTTTTTATAGTATTTTTAGTGCTTTCTATTTTAATAGATCATCTAGAAATATATAATGAAGTATATTAGTAGGTCCAGATGAATAATTGAATTGTCTATTAGTTATTGAGACTTGGATAATGTGTGTTATAAGAAAGAGAACAAATGAAAAAAAAAACGTTATGGTAGGATGATGAGGTACGGACGAAAGTTAAAGCAAAAAAGAGAGCATGGCGAGATTTACTAGCAACCAAAGCTGGTAATTCTAGCGATAAGGATGGTGAGATTGAAAGAAAGAAGGGTCTTTAGACATCTAAATAAGAGAGTAAAAGATATATTTAAAAGGAAAAAGCAAAAAAGAATGGATAGGAATGATAAAAGAATATCTGATAACTTCCAGGCAAATATTAAACTGTTCTGGAAACTCGTAAGAACTGCCAGAGAAAATTCAAAACAGCCGACATTGTATGCTATACGAGACGAGAATGGTTGTTATTTTAAATAATGAAGTCTCGAGTTTAAAGTTATGTAAGGAACACTTTGAGTGAACAAGAAATTCCAAAAAAAGAGGAAAGAGGAAGGGTGATAAGTATTGATGAAATTTGAAAGCAATGAAAACCATGAAAGCAGGTAAGGCAGCCGGGTATGATAAAGTATCACTCGAAATGCTAAGGGCTGGAGAGGAAGTGGTAGCAGGCCTGCTGTGCGCTTTATTTAATTTATGTTGAAAACTGAAGCGGGTACCGGGAGACAGTTGCAAAGCCGTTATATTCCCAATGTATAAAGGCAAAGGGTCACAGCATGACTGTAAAAACTACCGTGGCATCAGCCTGTTTAGCAAAACTGTATGCTAAGGTGTTAATTGAGAGAGTTATGAAATAAACTGATGGAACAATTTGGTATTTGCAAGCTGGATTTAGAAAGGAAATGTGGTGTTCGGATCAAGTATTTTCAATGCGAATGATCGCAGAGAAGTTTTTGGACAAAAATCAAAAAGATTTTGTGCTCTCATGGACTTGGAAAAGGTTTATGACAGAGTGGACAGGGATGTTTTATAGCAAATACTGGACTCATTTGGGTTGAGCGCTTAGTTGATACAGGCATGAAATTAACTTTATAGGGACTCTAGTTCTTGGTTTAAGATCAACGGGGCCTACTCGGATTAGTTTGTCATTTATAAATATGCCAGACAGAGCTGTGTAGCTTCCCCGTGGCTGTTCAATCTGTTTATGGACAGTTGTTTGGAAACTTTGAAAGTTGAAGAATGTGGGTTAAGGATGGGTGAGTTAACCGTCAAATGTCTTTTGTACGCCGATGAGCAAATCATATTTGCGTCGCCGGCGGCCAAATTGCCAATGATGGTAACATTTATGAACAGGTCATTAAAAGAATGGGAATGAAAGTGAATGCAAGTAAGATTAAAGTGATGGTTTTTGAAAGAGAAAAAAGTAAAACAATATATGAAATAAGAATAGAGGGTAGTTGGTTGAGCAAGTGGTTGATTGTGTATATTTGAGATACGTATTTAGCAGGGATGGTAGGTATGATAAGGATATAGAACGACGAGTGAACGTAGGACATAGAGTAAATGGGGCTCTTAAATCTATTGTGGGAAGCCGGAATATGTCAAAAACGCACATGTGGTAATTCACAATGATGTGTTAGTTCCTACCTTAAAGTATGGCAGTGAAAGTTGTTCTTCTACAGAAGCACGAGAGTAAAATAAGTGCTGTTGAAACGCGGTCATTTAGAAGTGTGTTACACATTAGTTAATGCAGATGACCTGACAATACTGGTATCTGGAAAGATAGCAAACATGGTGTGCAACCTGACCCAAGCGGCTTGTGGAGAGATGGTGCAGGGAATATGACTTAATCGATAACCCAAATAAAATGGTCCTAGTAATGTTCACACAAAAACGAATGCTGAATAACTACCACCTCCCAAGTCTTACCTTGGGCAATAAACTGAACTGGAATACACACTGAAAACTAAATCAACAAGGATAGTATAACTTTTGGCAATGCAAAACATGATTGGTAAATGATGGGGTCTGAAGCCAAAAATTATAATGTGGCTATACAAAATCGTGATTCGGCCCATGATTACATACGGTGCTCTAGTATGATGGACCAAAACAAATAAAGCCACCACCATTAAGAAGCTTCAGAGTTACCAGAGACTGGCATGTATGGCTGCCACGGGCCTAAGAATCTATGCTGGAGCTAACTCCGCTTCGCCTACACATGGAACAAGAAGCGACTTTAGCCGCCATTAGCCTCAAGACCCTAAATCTATGGAGTAAGAGTAGAGTCCCCCATAAAGGTATAATTAATAGAATTTACTCCAAAATTGCTATCTTACAAGCCAAATACGATAAGATCCCTAAAAAATTTATGTTTGATAAGAAACACAAGATACAATTAAATGAAACTAACCAGCCGGAGGGTTTAAGCCCAAACGAACTCAGAATTTTCACGGATGGTTCCAAAACAAATGAAGGTACAAGATCTGGAACTTTCTCGGAAGATCTCAATATCCACATATGTACATATCTGGGTACCCACAACACAGTATTTCAGTAACTCCTCCATCAGAATACTGACCGACAGCATGGCGGTACCACAATCTCTGAGTTGCAATGTGGCAAACTCTGGACTAATATATGAATGCCATCAACGACTAAATGAAACACGTAAACACAACAATGTGACTTTGCAAAGGATAATGGGCCACAATGGATCTAGGGGCAACGATGCAGCAGACGAACTGGCCAGAAAAGAACGGTTCTGGCCACTATAGGGCCGGAACCAATCATACCAATCCCATTTGGTAACGTTCGTTCACTGGTACGTAAAAACTTCACTAATTAACACGCTCAGTTTTGGAAAAATCTAGTAGACTAAAAACAAGCTAGGGAAGTCCTGCCTGAAATAAACAGTAGTTTAACCAAGGTTCTAATGAGATTGAACAAGCCACAGATCAGAATAGTAACAAATGATATCACAGGATATGGCTCCTTTAACAAATATTTATTTACCATAGATGTTACAAAAAATACAGGTGTCCCATGTGCAGGGCATGTATGGGGGAGAAAGTAACGGCGATCCATGTGTTGCTGACATATCTGGAGGTCGCTGCATACAGGGCTAAACATCTTGGTACGCCGGGATCACTCCCCAAAGTTGCTTGCAACAATCAAAGGACTGTTGAACTTCTTCGGGGAGATTTCATGGCTCGAATAATTACATTATTCCTGCCCACACGCAAAATACGCGCTTAGTCGTGGAGTTGTGGAAAACAGCCCGTCGTTATCTATCTATCTATCTAACTATCTATGGCAGAAACTGAATGACAGGGTGAGAAATTGTGTGATAAGAGAAAAATGGGATTTGCAAGATGATGTTGTGAGCAGGATTAATAAAGAATTGCTTCTGTGTTTTTGTCATGATGAAAAATTTAACGAGGAAAGGGTGACAAAGCAAATTTATGCTGCAGAAATGAACGGCAGAGTCGGGATGGGACGCCCTAGACGAAAGTTTATCGACCAAATTGGCGATATATATTGAAGATGGGCCAGATTAAGACGACCCCGAACTGATAAACATATATGTGTATGGATGTAAATCAGGCGAGAGATGTGTGTCAGGATCGTGCCAAATGGAAGTCCTTAGTCTCTGCCTACCCCTCTGGGTAACAGGGGTGAGTTTTATGATTACGATGAGTTAGAGATCAATAATCACTTGAAATTCTATAGCTTTTCTTAACCAATTAATCGCTCTGATTCTTAGCATACTTGAATGTGTCAACATTTTGGAATTGGATTGGAAACGAATTTTGTAATATAGCTTCTACTATAAAATTCATAGAGACGAAATTAAATTCACTTAAAGCTACGGTCTCCTGTAATAAGGCGCCAAACTGAAGTTGGAACCTTAATTAAAATTATATACACAGCAATCTCCTCAAAGTCCCTTACAAAAATAATTGTATCCTTCCCTTGCGCCAAACCTAGATTAACAATTATAATATTTGAAATTAAAACTTAAAACATATATCTAATTTAGGGAAATATGTTCCGCCATAAGAATAAATTACAAATCGATGGCTCCTAAGTAAACTATCGTATGTTCAAAAACCGAACTTTACAGGAGAGCCGTTTAAAAATATTTTAGTTGGTAGCTCTGCTTTTGTAAAAGCCAAAAATTTAATTTTTTCACCATATGTATATAATTTTGAATGCATTCTTATGGTTTAACATTGAAGTGTGAATTAATAAAAGTTTTAGAGAAATTGTTGTTACCATATTTTACGGCGGATATACACATTGCTAAAAATCGTAAGTGAAACATACAACTGCTTACATCGTAGTTTTTTGATCAAAAATATCGTATGTGTTATTAACGCCATTATTAACGCCATTATACTTGGGCACAAATTAATGATTTTTGCACGTATATTACATATATCATGTTTTACCTGATACACCATAATAAATTTGATTATTATTTGTTTATACAAAAAATATTTACGGAAGAATACTGAATACTATTTCAATCCAAAAATTATATATTTATTTCTGGGAAGTTAAAATCAAAGGTTTTATTTAATGATTATTATATTTGCGCGAACACTACACATAAAATGTAATTAATTTTAATTAAAAGTTAAAATTAAGCGCGACAAAATCCGAAAAATTAGTTTCATTTAAAGCTGTTTTTATTTTTCATTATTTTAAGCTACAATATAAAACAACAGATATTTTATGTTTTAATAACTTATAATTATTTTATAACAAAAAGTTATAAAATAACAATTGCAATTAAAATAGTTTTCTTCTTGATATAATTAACCAGTTCAAGACAAACAACTATTACTTATTGTAAGCAAAAATTAAAAAGGAATCTAATTAACATGCAACAAATCAAATTTAAATAAAAATTATAATAAACATATCTCACTTAGTACTTTGTGCAAAAGATCAATAATATTTAATAGGCTGTATCATTGCTATACAATTTTCAAGTTTGTTACATTAAGCAGTTATGTACTTAAGTACTAGTGTAAAACAGAAATTAAAATAACTATTGTAATAAATTATTCGGGATCTGATTTAGGATTAGGTTTTTTTATAGGATAAGGGTGACTAACGATCACACAGTCCACCAAATGGTAAGTGGATCCTGTAGCCCATAGACATCTACATCTATCCTCAATTACGAATCAAAATGCAGATGCGTTATCACCCGTGAGGACTAAGATGGAATGCCTTATTTCCAGTAAAAAGCGTCTCCGGTTCTCTACACTCACCATACGAAAAACAGCAGTGTTGAGCTGCTATTTTACGCTGGTATACTGTGAGAACGTGGTCCTTCCCCGGTCGAGCCGACCCATTCGTACTACAACTATACTATTATTATAGCTGCAGCATGACTCTACGACGTCAAAAGGTGACGAAATTCATGGGATTCTACAAGAATTATTACATAGAAATCGTAATGAATCGCTGAAATGATAGCATTGTTAGAACGGATTATCAAATCATTTGTTTTAGCTTTGAAATTAGGCAATGTATGGCTATTAAGAATTTAATTGAAATTGTCCCGTCTCGTATTAGTCTTAATGCAATTAAGACATACACATTAATCAAAATTACTTTTATAATGTAATTTATTTGGGTCAATAAGAAGAATCTTTATTTCTTTTATGTTCGTCTATTACCGTATAAACTTTTGTTCAATTTTTTTAGGCTAAAGTTGTGTTAAAATAAAAAAATGATGCTGCTCCACAACATTATAAGATTTTCCGTCCTGTTTAGCCCACTGCACTAATGTGACCTATTCAAAAGGGGGTTTGGCACATCTTGCGATTAAGACATAAACGCTATCACCCTCTTGCTGGGTATGGCCATTTTCTAAAAATGTGTGTTTTAAAGTGACATTGTATTTTTGAGCTAACATGATATACGTAGTGAATATTTTCTGGTTCCAATTTTGCCCCGCACAATTGTCGGACCAAAACCTAAACTCGATTTCTACTCCTTTGAGCACCTCCTTTGGACTTCTTTTGCCTTGAGCTTCTTAAAGCAAGAGGCTATGTTTTGGTAAGATTGAATACGGTAAAATTCATAGAACCCAATTATTTTTTGTAATAAAATATGCTTACTTTACTATAGGCAGAGTTTAGGATCTCAAGCTACAGTTTTATTAAAAATATGAGAAGCGTAACTTTCACGTTTGATGTCTGTGTGGGTTTCATTGCTCGTATATGAAACACATGTCGCATTGGTATTTCTTTGGCTTCAAAAAGCTTATCTTAAAATGATATCATAAATCCAAAATTCTCCTTTTTGCAGATGATATGAAAATTTTCAGGTCTATTAAAACTATAGAGGATCTACTTCAAGAAGATCTGTGTAGGCTTAGTGCATATTGTCAAGCAAATGATCTTTGCTTGTACATCAGGAAATGTAACATTATCTCATTTACCAGGAAAAAAAATCTCGTCATATTTGATTATAAGCTTGACGATAATTTACTAACGAGAGTAAATGAACTGCGTGATCTTGGTGTTCACTTGGATAGTAAGTTGTTACTGAGGTCACATATTAATATCATAACTAAAAGAGCTTATAAAATGCTAGGTTTTGTTATGCGTATCTCCAAAGATTTTGAAAAGTCTTCAACAGTAATCATACTATTTAACACTCTGGTGCGTTCTATTCTTGAGTATTGTTCTTCATGTTGAAGTCCTCAATACAAAATTTATATTAAAATGATTGAAACAATCAACAATATGTTTCTGCGTCACTTAAAGCGATATAATTCTACTGTAGACTCCATTATTAATAACTTAGACAGTAATACCCTCGAGAAACGCCGTGATATAAGAGATCAAATGTTGTTGTACAAATTGCTTCATAATTTCATCGACTCTCCCCTACTTTTAAGCAAAGTGAATTTTGCGTGTCACAGGTTAGGTGCACGAAATAAACCTCTTTTTGCATTACGTAAAGTTAAAACAAGGTATGCCCCAAATAATTTTGTATCTCGTACATGCAAAAAAATTAACTTAAAATATTGTAAATTGGATATATTTCACCTTGAATATAATAGTTACAAAGAAAACATTGTAAAACTTAATATATAATTGGTAGTTTCACTTTAAGTTGTATATATAATATTACTTTTAACTGCTTAGTACTTAATGTTTAATTTATAAATACCATTTAGTTGGATTTATTCTTTTATATTTTTATATTTTTTAAATTTTTATACAACATAATATCGTGGTGGCAAGCTTTTATTACGTATTAGATATCTGTGGAAACTTGATTGGTTTTTAGGATTACTTTTATATGTTTTATTATGTAATTTATTATTGTACTGTATGTTTCCCTTAAAAAGCAAATAAATAAATAAATAAAAATCATTGACTAAAGTTTGTACTGACGCACTGTATCAGCTTTACCTCTATAAGTTACAATTACCGTTACAGTCTATTAAAAGTCCACTGCTGATCATAGGCTTCCTCATTAATTGTCTCAAAGAGGGAATATGTGCCATAGTTGCCACGCTTGACAAACGGGTTGGCAATTTTATTTTTAGTTGTTATTAGAAAGACGCTGCTGCGCGTCTGCTGGTTTGTTTCCCTCTGTCGCCTTTTACGACATCCACGGGATAATATTGGATGATGGATATTCTTACACCGCCACTGAAAATGAAGAAACGGTCTTACTAATACGAAATGTCGTATTAGTAAGTAACGTTTTCAGCTCTTTTCTTCACTTTCAGCAACGATTTATCATCAGGCTGGCAGTTGTCAATCTAAAAAATTTACATTTTTCTGCGACGCTATTTGAAAATCCATTTAGTTCGTTTGAAATGCTTTACAAATGATCAAGTGTAAATATCAAATACGAATTTTGTTTCGACTGGGACGAGGGAACACTCATTTATCATGTCAAAATAAACAAATAGTGACAGACGCGAAACTCATCTCTTTGATACAATTTCCACAACTGAGTAACAATACATGATATAATATTTTAGATAAATTGCTTTTGTGACCCCAGTGAAAATTATAAAGTAAAAATAAAATATCAGCACCAATATAAAATATAAAATTTTAAGAAATTTACTAACAAAATGATACCAAAAACATTACAGATGCATGCACAAATTAATATTCATTATTTTCCGCCTCTACAAACATAATGTGTTCCATTAATTGAATATATACATATATATATATATATATTTGTCTTGGAATAAAAGTGACGTCCGATGAAGAAAAAAGTTTATTCAAAGTGACGTCCACCACCTTTTGACTTCCACATATCGGACGCCACTTTTTTGAACGTTTGCCTCCATATGGTCGTAGTTAAGTGTAGAGCAAAAATCGATGGATGTCAACAATTCATCCCAGTGGCTACAATTGTATAATCTAAACATTCTGAAGGTTCCGCAACAAGAGAGTGGCGTTCCTGCAGCGCGTATATCTACAGTTGTATATCTCGCTGATTTTTTGTTTTCTAAGACAACGGAGCCGCGTATTTGGCTTCCGCATATTGCGACGTTGCCAGCTCGCTCATTTGGTATGTTTGGCGCTCGATTTAACCATATAACCAAAAGAATTAAAATTTTGTTACAAAATAAACTTCGTTGCAGTTATTGTTACTGTACATCGCAAAATATGCGTGCTAAAAATTTTTTGTAATTAGTTGAAAAGAATCAATAAAATTGATCTGCCAACGTATCTAAAATCAAAAATAAAAAAATAAAAATGATAACTTTTCTATGAAGTCGGAGATTTGAACCATGAACTTGAAGTTGCACGATGTATTTGTCTGTTCTGCCGATAGGCTAAGTCTGTAACTGACGAATTAATTAAAATAAGGATTTTGTATCGTCAATCGCAATCCTTATATTCTTTCAAGAAATAAACTTTTCTGATGAACATATTGTCAGAGATGTAGGAAGGCGTTATTATTACAATCAACTCAATGGGCGTTTCCACAGACTGAAATAAATGCATAAACTCAGAATACAATTTTTTTGTTTGAATACTAGCAATGTCATTAACATTACTAATATTAACCACTCCTAGTAAGCTTAAAAAGCTTGTGTTAAGAGTGGTTCACGACAGTAGTCTAATGGCGGATTCGAACCCACGACCTTTTAAGTTCGCGGTCTGCACCCTACCATTAGGCTACTCTCGCTTTTTCAAGTTACTCAGACTACAAAATAACGAATACGATTAAAACATTTACCCCATTGCACCTCTAATAATAACATGTTCCACGAATATTTATTTCTATTTAAGTAACATAGAATTCACTCATAAATAACTGTAATATATTTGTAAATTTTTACGCGTTAAATTTCTAATGGGGTTTATCAGATTACCGTTTCTCGCGACTTCGGCCGTACGCCGTTCGTATCAAGTACTACCCTACCCACCAATATTAAGTTCGTATACGTGCACTATCTCAATTACAACGTAAATTCGCAGCATTTTTTATATCATCATACAATATACAGATGTCTGATAACATATACGGACGCCCAATTGCAATATACGGGCATCTGATTGGCACATGCGGCCGCTAAATAATATTATATTCAAGATTGAAGTTTTATTCACGACTAGCTGTTGCCCGCGACTTCGTCCGCGTGGAGTTCGGTTATAACGCGCCCAAGTGTGAAAAAGTGTCTGCTGGTACAAGCCACAATTATAACTGGATGTCGCGGGCAAAAGCTAGTAAACTACAAAACTTCTTTATACACCACATTTTCGCTAATCTATTACTGTGTGCCAAAATTATCAGACAACTGGGCGAGCTTACGCGTGAGCAAGCCACATAGAATTGCCTGTGTGAAAAACAATTTTCTCTCAAGTCTATACCAGCAAATTTTAATGTCTTTGTTAGTTTTTTTTTGTTGATTTGTTTATAGTAATTGCAAAGCAGACTTTGAGGGGAAACTGTATTCGTTTGAATTCAAAGGGAAGATCATTCGGGATCAAGTACATTCTTGGTACAAATACAGTTTCCCCTTTCGCAAATCCAGTTATAATTGTGGCTTCCACTACATTGCAATGTAACGCTTTTACTTTTAGTCTGGTTCCGTTGCACAGTTGAGGAGGTTTTAAATTTCGCAACAACATAACAGGAGTGCCCACGCCCAGAATAAGCTTATGATGTGGAAGACCCGATAGTTTCAGTGAATTAAGACATTCGACAGGGTAGTTAATTGCGTCATCTGTGTTGACCACAGAGTCTATTGACGTGTACACCATTTCTTCCCCCTCAAAAGACATAAGCACTATATCGTTAATTGCCGCTGCTTGGTCGTTTTTTGGGGTAAGTATGGCAAGTTCACACAACCATTCTATTGGCTTATCGTGGATATGAGCAATATCTGGATAAATTTTGCATATTGCCTCCTGTAACGTAAATACAACTGTGCACAAATTATTTGGGATGGTTATCATTCCGTCATTTATCGGGTAATCACCGTTGCCGATTTCAATTTTTCTCCTAAGTGTACCTGCATATTTTTCGAGAGCTTGAGGATTTTAATTAGAGGCCATAAAGTGGATCGCTTAAGACACGCCTTAACTTCATCTGCTCTAGTTCCTTTTGGCACTACTGGTAGAGTCTGTCTAAAATCTCCAGGCAGCAAAACCGTTACACCACCCATTAACTTCTCATTTCCTCTTATATCTTGCAGAGTTCTGTTTAAAGCCTCTACGCCACCCTTATGAGCTATGGCTATTTCATCCTACACTATCATTTTCGTATGTTTTAATACTTCAGCAAAATTACTTTTGTTTCGATATATTACAAATAGGAGTATCAGCTGTTGTTAAATTGAGTGGTAACTTGAAGGTAGCACGAGCAGTTCGTCCACCCTCAAGCAGTGTAGCTGCGATCCCAGAAGAAGCCACAGCCAAAGCAATTCCACGAGTACTTCTAACTTTTGCTAATAGAAAATTTATGAGGAATGTTTTGCCTGTTCCACCGGGAGCATCTAAAAAGAATATTCCACCCTCATTTGATTCAATTTTTGTGTTAATTTGATTGTAAACTGCTTTTTGTTCGTCATTCAGTGATCCTTCATTATTTTTAACTGTGTTTTCTAATGATGCTAAGTCGTAACTTATCTCTTTAAGAAACTCTCTATTTTCAAATTGTTGTTCTTTGCTTGGCTGAGGTAACCCATACTCTTTTAGTAGCCGACCACCCAACGCTAATACGGCATCTTCTATTACGCGAAAGGCATTTGTTAAATACCACATCTGTTATGTGCTCTACATTCACATCTCCCTGTCTTTCTAATTGCCTTTTAAAATCTTCAGATAGGTATTCTTTGAATTTCTCCCAAAGGCTAAAAGGGTCTGATACTTGGCAGAACACTAAATTAATCGTAAAAAGATCTCGAATTATTTGCGGTGATTGGCAAAAGGCTGCCTCTTCCATTGCTGCGAACAAATGCTGATCATCTTCAAGCAAGCCGAGAGCTTTGCACGCTGATTGGAACTATTATACGGGTTCCCTCAGTAGGTTTTTAAAAAGACTTTAAATGAGCTGCACAAATAAACGTTTAATTACGAAATATGAACTAGAATTATGAACTAGAATTACGAACTGGCAGACACGAAAGCAAGAGATGGTAACGATTCGGCGTTTGAAATAGGACTGGCGCTCCCGAGGAGCTGGGCAGTAGTGTCCCTTAATGCTGACACCGCGGTTTTGATGAGACACTTACCTAATCACTTTAAGATGATTATTAAGCATTTTACTTAACATTGACAATCTATAACAGCCCCCCGATTTAGTGTAAACTACACCTTTTTTCTTAAGTGAAGTTTACCTATTTTAAAAGTAAATGAATTATATTCTAGCCAATTCTAAGAGAGGGTCCCGTATTGATATTTGAAGTGCTAATTTCATCTAATTCGTGGTTATCATTTTCAGGAGTATTATTTTCTTTAGATTTCCTTAGTCTTTTGTGTATGCCAGTTTTATACAACTTATAGGTAATAAACAATACGATAAAGATTACAGTTACAATCATAATGCTAGAATAATACCTTTGATACAGAACAATATGTGGTTTTCAATAATATTATTAAGGCTTTTCAGAATTTCAGGATTATCATAAGCTAACGAATCTAAATTTACATTCTTAAGGTTAACAACAGGTAAGTTTGATACAATATTATTATATGCTATTACATTACAACAAGAGTCGTTTAAAATATTAAAATTAGAGACAATAGTTTTCATTTGGATTTCACGGTTTTCATGAGGTATTAAACGAGTATCTTTACAATAGGCGATACATTCAGCAGGTAAGTATAGTAAACCATTTCCATTAATTTCTAATTCGTTAGATTGAGAGTTATTACATTCAATGCTTATTTTAGTTTTTTCAGATATTACAAATAACCATCTATTATGGCGTAGTGGCTGCCAAATGCTGACGTGGCCGTGAATGAATTTAGTTTTCAAATCGGCGGTATCGAGGTAAGTACCTTTGTAATAATTTCCGTTTCTACAGGAAGGTGTAGCAGAGGAGGAGTACAATATTGATGTTTCACAAAGGTAATGATTATTATTAATTATTCTACAGTAATCTAGCTTATCTAATTTACAATACATTGACTTATCTTTACTTATACCTATGTACTTAGAAGATGGGATGATGGTCGAATACGACCTTGGATTATTTTTATCATGAGGGACCAGAGAGGGTAAGTTATGATATACATTTAATTGTAAAGGATTAATTAGAGGAATTTTTACTATAAACACTACTTTTTCTTTATTGAAGTAACTAGATATTTCAGATATATTCAAAATAGTATGAATGTTATCAAGATTTAAAGGAACCGGAAGTTGTTTGGATTCAGGTAAGAATCTGTAATTATCTACCAGTTCGGTGTAGAGTTCTTTAGGTGTTAAGATAGTGGGATATAGGATGTTAGACTTACTAAACATGATAGAGTTAATTATGTCTTCAACCTTGAAAGATAAGGCTAGTAGGCTATTTTCTATCATAGACGTTAATTCTAGCATGCGAGACCTAATACCTAATTTTCTTGAGACGTATGTTTTTAGAATATCTTGAGATATCGCGTCAATTGCATTTTTCAGGTGTTTTTCATTTCTTTGATTGTGGATAGAGTTTCATTAACCGATTTAAGTAAAGAGGTGGTGACCAATATATTTTCCTTCAAAAGGGCTAGATTCTTTGGTCTGTTTCTACCTCATTAATGGCATTGTCATATCGAATGGCATCGTCTTCATCCATAGTGCCAAATAGTTTTTAGATAGAGTGCTACGAAACCCAGAAGTGCAGATCTTCTCGACTGGCGAGATGTAAGGTGAAAAATAGCTTCGTTATCGTGAGCTATATCATTGAAACGCGTATTTAATGGTTCAAAAGATTTGTACATTCTAAATAATCGAAAATTTTATCATTATCACATACTTGTTTAGATTTATCAAGAATTTGACGGAGATTTATAATATGTGGGTTAATAAAGGAAATATCATATGGGATAACTATACTAAGATGACTATCAACTAAACTTAAGGAACCTATAGGGTCGAAGTAGATGCCAGAACTAGAAGGAAGTGACTTGATAAAGTCCTGTGTGCGTTGTTCAATGTGCTGAAATAGAATGAACGAGGTTAGATAAGTATATTACTGATTGATACTTTTATAACTAGTATTACTGCGATACAAGATCTCTGACTTCCGCTGGTTTCATTTCATCGAAGTGGTGCGTCACGTGACGTCTATTAATTAAGAGTGTGGCTGTATTATTATTATTTGCCTTTATAATTTTATATGGCCCTTTCCAAACAGGTGATAAGGCCTTTTGAGTCTCAGATGATTTTAAGGTAGACGTAGTCACCATCCTTGTATCGTGTGTGGTGATCTGGTGTGAATCATAATAGGATTTAGAAGATTCTTTTGATTTTAGTATGTTTTCTAGAGCTTGTTCTCTAGTATTTGAGTTTATGTTGTAACATTCTTATGTAGTCCGAGTATGTTGCGCTAGGTTCGTTATCGTATATAGAGTTGGGAATAAAAGGTTTGTGACCGAAGACTAGTTCGTAAGGAGTGAATTTCGTAGTAGAGTGCGTTGTTGTGTTATATGTTAGCATAGCTGTATATACATAGGTAGGCCAGTTATCTTGGTTTTGATTAACAAATGATTTTAAATATTCCTTGAGAGTTGAATGACTTCGTTCAAGGGCTCCTTGTGTCTGAGGATGATAAGGCGATGACCAAAGTTGTTTAATCTTGAGAAACCGACACGTTGTTTTGAATAAGTCGGATGAAGTTGGTACCTTGATCGGCAAGAATAGACTTAGGAATTCCAAAGAGAGAAATAAAGTGGATAAGACAGTCAAGATTCTTCAGCAGTTGTACTGCGTATAGGGAAACAGTTGAATATTTCGTTAGGTCATCTTGTAAGGTTAGAATATATTTGAGTTTGGCGGAATGGATTCAGGTAAGGGTCCTACTATATCTAGTGCTACCCTTTGAAATGGTGATGTGGATGTAGTTGTGATTTATAGGGCTTTGTTTAATTTTCTTAGTGCTTTATTTTCTTGACAAAGTTTACATTTCTTGACATAGTCGTCTATGTCGCTTCTCATGCCTTTCCAATAAAATTGTTCTCGAATTCTGTTATACATCCGTACACATCCCAAATGTCCAGATGCAGGGATATCGTGGTTTCACGCAATATTTTAGGTCTTTCACTTAAGGTAGGATATATTATTTTATTTAGGTAAATATGAATTTGAATTTTGTATTATTAAAAATATGAGTAAGAATATTGTAAATTTTAGTATATGAATGATGATCAAATGGATTGAAGTCGGAAATGGCAATCTCGGTTGTTTGTTCTGATTTCAAGATTTCGTCTCTTACTTGTTTGAGAGTATCGAAAATAGCAGGATAGGATGATTCATCAAAATGATGAACTTTAGTGAAGATGAGGTAAACCGTCTTATTTTCGTAATTAGTTTTAGAAATCGGTGTAATTCTTTTCAGAGCTATAAATTTCATCAACGTTTTCGGAGAAGGGATTATATCAGAAATATAGGGTTGGATTCGTCTAAGTCTATAGATGTAGGAATTAATATGATTTTGCAATGTGTTTTCAAAAGGTTTTCGTTATGTTCCTTTAGGATTGTATTGTTGCTTCCTTTATTCGGATTTGTTTTCAGAAATTGCAGTAGTTGTCGTTGTTTAGATTTGGTTGCGTTTCTGGCGAAGGGATCTGGAGTGAGTCAAAGTCAAGGTTGAGGTCTGCGCTGTCAGGACTGAGGTCAAGATAAGGTAAGTTGGGTTCTAGGTCAAGCAGTTCTGGAGATAATGTCGGTTGTGCAGGATTCGGTGGATTAGTAGGTATAGTATTAGAATCAGTGTTAAGATCCTGGTTGAGCAGGTCTTCGTTTTCAAAGGAGAATGGAATAGGAGAGTAAGTCTAACAGAGGGTCTTGTAAGAGATTTTCAAGTTCGAGTCGATGTTTTGTTGGGGAGAGTCAGGAATTGTAGAAGGTTCATCTTGAATAGGGTTAACTGGAAATCGAGACAGAGCATCTGCATTCGTATTTATTTTTCCTTTCTTATGTATGATTTCATAGTCGAATTCTTCTAATTTGAGTCGCCAGCGAATTAGTCTGGATCCAGGGTCTTTACAGTTGAAAAGCCATTGTAAGGGCTTGTGGTCTGTAACTATTGTGAATCGATTCCCATAAAGGTAGGGACGAAAGGCTTTAGTTCCAAAGACGATAGCTAAGCATTCTTTCTCAGTAACACTGTAGTTACATTCAGCTTTATTAAGGGTTCGTGACGCATATGCAATGGACGGTCTTTTCCTATAGGACCTTGTGATAGAATAGCAGAAACAGCGAAGTTTGAGGCGTCACAAGTGAGGATGAAGGGTTTGGTAAAATCAGGGTAAGCAAGGACAGGTGACGTTACTAGTTTTTCTGTAACGTTTCGAAAGCAAGTTGCTGTTCGTTTTCCAATTAAAAGGTGTATCCTTTTCAGGAGAGAAGTTAGTGGTTTCGCTAGTTTGGAAAAGTCTGGAATAAAGCGTCTATAGTAGGAGGTGAGTCCGAGAAAAGATTTAATGTCTTTGGGACATTTTGGTGGGAAATTCCGTGATGGCTACGATCTTTTGGATCTGCTTGTACACCGTCTTTGTTAATGACGTGACCAAGATAAGCGACCTCTTTGCACAGAAATTCACACTTATCTGGTTGGGTTTAAGGTTATAATCTCTGAGTCTATTGAACACACAGGATAAATTTTGGATGTGACTTGGAAGGTCAGGTGAGTACACGACGATATCGTCTAAGTATACGAAGCAGCGTGAGCCTTATAGTCCACATAGGCATGTATTCATGAGTTTCTGAAAAGTTGACGGGGCATTTTTAGCCCAAACGGCATTCTCGTGAATTGAAATGCCTTGAGGTACGGAGAAAGCAGTTTTAGGGCGTCTTGCTCAGATACTGGAATTTGATGGAAGCCTGAGGCTAAATCTAAAGTTGTGAAATATTGACTTTTCCCAATTGATCTAGAATTTCTGTAATTTGTGGGATAGGATAAGTTTCTCCGATGGTAATGTCGTTGAGTTTTCTGTAATCTAACGACTCTCCATTTTCGCTTTCCTGAAGCATCTAATTTTTAGGCACGACCCAAATGGGTGATGACCAGGGTGAATTTGAAGTATCACTATTTTTTGTTCCAACATCTTATTTAATTGATTTTCTACTTCCTTTTTGTGGCATTCAGGGAATCTATAGGATTTGGTTTGAATAGGAATGTCTGTGGTCGTTCTTATTTTATGTTCAGTGGCTTTAGTATAGGTAAGTTGTTCGTCTGGAAGGTGGAAGATGTCGGAGAAGTCTTTACAAATTTGTAGTAAGGCATGGATTCCTCTTCATTGGAGTGAGATATTCTAAGTTGTTCGAGGATCTTTTTAGTTGGCGTAGTAGCGTTAAGTTGAGGCTTTGGTTCATCGTAATTAGGATAATTTTGACTATTTAAAGGTTCTATGGCTAGGTTAAGGTTAGATTGAAGGACGACGGGATTTTCGGAAATGTTTACAACTGTAATGTTGACACGATTATTATCTTTTACTTTAACAATGCAATTTGCGATTAGTAACGAGGCAGAGATGTGTTGGTCTAGTATAACACCTTCTTTTATATTAGGATTATTTACAGTGCACTCAATAACGGTTTCCGAACGAGGCGGGATATTGTATAAGGGTTCAGTGAATTTTAATTTAATACAGTTCTCGTCTGGTTGCAGCACTCCTTGGTGATAGTCTATTTGACAACCTAGGTTCTTTAACAGATCGGTACCTATAATACCGTCATAACTGAGGCTAATATTTTTACAACGTGGAATTTGTGACTGTAAGGTTTATTAGATTTTGAAATATTTGTAGTTTAAAACTCCTAATGTTGAGGTTGTTTCACTCCAGGGTCGATTCCTTTAAGGAGTATTATTTCATCACTTAATTCGGGATAGTGGTCATGGAATCTAATTTTAGGAGGCTTACGCAAGAACCAGTGTCAACTAGGAAGGACAGAGGTCTGTCGGCTACTGAAGTTTGGATAATGACATAAGGTAAGTACTTTTTTTCAGTATTCTTATTAATTTTATATAATTTCATATTATTTTTATTTTTCAGGTTTTGTAAGGAGTTGGGAGAAGAATCGTCTGTATTTGGAACTGGGATGGAAGCAGTGGATTTAGAAGATTTAGTATAAGGTTTTTGCGATAGAGTGGATTTGGTAGATTTAGTATGTGATGCAGAGGATTCAGTGGGTTTTTTAATTGATTTAGGAGATTCAGTGGAAACAGTGGATTTAGTAATTGATTTAGGAGATTCAGTGGAAACAGTGGATTTAGTAATTGATTTAGGAGATTCAGTGGAAACAGTGGATTTAGTAATTGATTTAGGAGATTCAGTGGAAACAGTGGATTTAGTAATTGATTTAGGAGATTCGGTGGAAACAGTGGGTTTGGTAGGTTTAGTAGTAATAGAGGCATCGTCTTTGAAATAGTAGGAATAATTTCCCGTGCGACGCATATCGGAAATTTTACTCGTTAAATCGTTGCGATCAACTTCGTCGACGCCCTCTTCGTTATCTAGGTTTACGTTAAGGAACCTGCGCGTTGGGTTTGAATTAGGATTTTGGGCAAGGTTTGGTTGGCGACCGTAGGAGTTGGAAGCAGAGGCTGATTTCTGCTATTGTTATATTGTCTTTGCGACAATTTTCAATACTGTGTCCTATATTTTACAATAACGACAGATCATGTCGTTGGTATTGATTGGTTTGGAATAGTCAGGACGATAATTGCGCAATGGTTGAGATTCGCGGCGAGAGTTTGTATTTTTGGTTTATCATTGTAAAGTTCACGTTCGGGTTTGACCTTCTTTGTATGCTGGAAATAATTTTTCTTCTTCTACCGCGAAACTTACAGCAGAGTTCAGTGAGTCAGGGTTACGACATCTGACTACTTGTGAGACGCGAGGATTGAGTCCTGTTATAAAAGTGTGGAGAGAGATCCTGTATGGCAGCGACACGTCCTGCTAGTTCTGTTTTTCTTTTGGTTGGTATAGAAATATTTATTTCCGTTAGTAATTTCATAGGCACGTTTCAATTTTTAGTGCAAACTGATTAACTGTCTCGGTCGGGCTCTGTTTACAGTCTTGAGCTCCGTGGTAGGTGAGCATAATGTTTCCTCTCACCAAATTGTTGTTTAATGAAATCAATGAACTGTTCGAAAGAATCGAAGTCTTTAATACTACACGTGCTCTCGGCTTTGTCAACTAATTGACAGTATAAATTTCAACAGAATGGGTTTTGGGATTTTGTAGCAATTTCGAAAGCGCTTTGACAGTTAGTAATGAACGGATTTAATTTTTCTCGCGATCCGTCGAAGGGTTTGATGAACTTAAAAAGAATACTGAGTTCGATTTTTTCGTCGATTTCTAATTTGGGGCCTTTAGAGCGCTAGCGCCATCTTCAGATTTAGAGTCATGGTTTAGTAACACAGAAAACAAAACAACAAAACAAAACAACAAAACAAAAACAAAAAAAGAATAAGAGTGATATACAAAAGGTCAGGTCCTCCTTATGCTAGCTTACTTATACACTATAGACGTTTGTAGGTGAGTCGCCGCGCGTAGTCAAAACAAAGTCGAGCGCGAGTCTTATCAGCTCTAAGTTGGACGCGCAATGAGATAGTTTGGTATTCGCACAAGGGAATAGTAGGTTGTTTTAATCACTCACAGGAACGTAGCTGCTATGATGATGATCAGCATCGTTTCCACAGATCACTGTGGACTGCGGACCGTGGAACAGTGGTTGCTGGGACCTCCGTTTCAACGGAGGATGGAGAGATGATAATTAATGATTTTGTACAAACACTTTAGCACTTTGGCACTTTGCTTTGGCACTTCACTTTAGGAACGCTATTATGACGTAGTAAGTTCTTCGGAGCGTAGTTGGGTAGGGATTTTCGTATCCCACCGCTGCCACCAAATATTATACGGGTTCCTCGGTAGGGTTTTAAAAAGACTTTAAATGAGCTGCACAAATAAACGTTTAATTACGAAATATGAACTAGAATTATGAACTAGAATTACGAACTGGCAGACACGAAAGCAAGAGATGGTAACGATTCGGCGTTTGAGATAGGACTGGCTCCCAAGGAGCGCTGGGCAGTAGTGTCCTTAATGCTGACACCGCGGTTTTGATGAGACACTTACTAATCACTTTAAGATGATTATTAAGCATTTTACTTAACATTGACAATCTATAACAGAACGTTGGAATATACATGACCATCTACAGTTTTAAACGCTTTAAACTAAATTGGGCCCCGGATCTCATGAAGAAGCATGCGAAGGTGATAGCATTCTGTATTGTTCGGATGCTCAGTATAAACCCTGCCCATAACGTGCTCTTTTTTGACCCCTGGCCAGCCTTCAACGATTGCTACTCTCTTTCTCCTTTGGAACTTTCTTTTATCCCAAACGTAGTATGCAGGTACTTCTAGGTAGAGCAATGTTTTTGCAAAGTTATCCACTTTACACAAATCGAAAAAGGATAGGAGTGTGATTGTTGGAAGGCTATTCACTCTTTCACTCAGATTTTGCTAATGAAAATAAACTCTTTGCCCATTTTCCAAATGAACATCGATGTAGACTACCGGAGGGAAACGCTCATGAATGGGAAATTCAAGGATTCGCCATACTGCCTCTGATGAACTTATATATCTTCCACTTGTGTAGGTTTTAACTTCATCCTTCTCATTCTCAAAAGCAAACAATGCCCGGTCTGAACATTTATTTACGTATTTACAGACTTATTTTATTGATTTCACCAAATGACAATATTCCAAAGGAGTCAGTCGTTTTTGGGCCCACTAGAAATTTTAACGACCCTTAATGGTATTACATACAAAAAAAAGTTACCAATTTATTATAATAAATGGCCTATAGATTTTATGAATATCTAAACGTAATCAAGAAATCTAAAAAAAAATGAGTGGTTTTGATATTCCGTGTTCTGATTAATGTGAAAATGAAAATGAAAAAAAAAATTTTTTTCATTTTCATTTTCATCTTTTTTATCCTATTTCTAAAAGTGTTAGCTTATATCATATAACATGGTTCAAAGACACCGTGGAACGAAACGCTATTTTGTCATTGACTTCCGTGCTGGGTAAAAACCGACGGCCATATTATCATATTATAAGCATCATATCTATGTCTGTGCCGTGACGGGTATTACTTACGACATTGACATTCGTCAGGCTGCTGTTTTTGTACCCTTTACTTATCTGGAAAATCAGCACACTGAAAACAATTAAATAATATTTGTGGATTTCAACGCACTGTGCGAAGACAATAATTAACTGAGACAGAGCAGATGTGCGCCAACTTTTATATTATGGATAACTCAAGAGATGAGTATCTTATCTTATGGAATGCGAAGAATTCAACTGTACAAAACCTACAATTGATTTAAAGTTTCAAACTTTTATGTGAAATATACGAGGGTGGATTGAAAAGTACTGGCCCAACACAGATCCATTCAATTTAAAATCAAATCTACCCACATTATTTAGTTCAGTTCAGACTAGTTCATTGTGTGAAGTTCGAAACGTGTGCGATAATTAGTTGTGATTTTATAAATTTATTAACAAAGTAATCGGACATAATTTCCGCGAATGGAGCAAATCGAGCAGCGTGTCGTCATTAAGTACTCCATGAAGGCTATCATCAAAAGCCATCCATGATGACATGGTCAGTACATTAGGCTTGTGTGCTCTGTCATATTCATCCGTCAAAAATGGATAGCAGAATTTAAGTGGTAGAGAGTGAAAGATGAACCCCGCGCTCTGAAGCCTTCGACGTCAACTACTGACGAAAATATTAAAAACTTGATTTAATAATGGAGACCGGATTAAAAATTAGAGAGAGCCAGAGATTATAGGCATCTCTGAACGAACTCAAAACATCATTGTCAACGAGTTGATTTCCACAAGGTGTGTCTGCGAGGTGGGTTCCGCGACTGCTTTCAGTTGAACAAAAAGGACGCGATTGACTATTTCACGCGACTGTTTGGAGTTATTGAAGCCGATGCAGATGATTTTTTGAATCATTTTGTTACTATGGACGAAACATGGGTTCATTACTGTACACGAAACAAAACAACAATCAAAACAGTGGAAAAGACCTGGTTCACCACCCCTAAAAAGGCTAAGTCGATTTTGTCGGCAAATAAGGTGATGGCTTCAGTATTCTGGGACTCGAAAGGTGTGATTATGATTGATTATCTTGAGAAGGGCACTACTGCACCTTACGTCGTTTACGAGAGGAAATAAAAAAAAACGTCGAGGAATGCTCAAGAAAAGTCCTGTTTCATCAAGATAACGCCCGTGTTCACGTCAGTACAGTCAATGGCTGAAATTCACAACTGTGGCTTTGAACTGTTACCGCATCCGCCGTATTCACCTGATCTGGCACCATCAGACTTCTTTTTCCTAACCTAAAAAGCGGGAGGTCAAAGATTTTCGACAAACGACGAGGTCAAAGCAGCTGTAGACGCATATTTTGACTCTAAGGAAGAATCATTTTTTCAACGGTCTAAATGCTTGGAAGGAGGTGGCAAAAGTGTGAACTTGATGGTGATTATGTAGAAAATAAAATATTACTGATTTAGTATGTGTTTATTTTCTTGGTTAGACCGAGTACTTTTCAATCCACCCTCGTATCTTATTTTGTCACTCTCGAAGTTCTAGTCCAAAATATTATACTACGGAAACGAAAACTACTAAGTTTCGTTTATAATGTATTACATTTTATTTTATTTTTACTGAATATTGAGATATGGTGATTTTTAGAAATAAAAATAAACGACCCACACCACAGACACTTAACGATCTATACATGTTTTAGTACTTAATTATTTTAAGTTTGTAAAATACTAATAAATATCCCTTCATATTACTAACAAATTAATATGTCAATGTCTAATCAATGCAACAAGTGTTGGATTATATTATACAGGTTAGCCAAATATTCCACATTATGTATTTAATTCGCTAAAGACATTCGAAAATGAAAACTGACGAGTTTAATTAAAAGTATATGTGAGTGTATAATACAAGTTTACTTTTGCTCCTAGAATTTTGGAAAATCTATACTTTATGTTGAATTACCTAAAACATATGACAAACACAATTCTTATTAGTATGTTAAAAGTAATGTACATTATACATAGGTAATGTACATTCTTTCTGAATTTAATATTTTTTTACTTCTTTATTTTTTATTTGCATTCCCAATTTTTTCAGTTACATCTACTTGATGCAGTTTGTTGTAACTGCCTAAGAATATTGCAAGAAAGTATTGAAACTGCTCATTCCATTAGAAGATTTGTATTCCATGTGGATCTTCAATTTTAAGAGCACACCACACACGGGCTGTGCCAATTAACTCAGCAGAAAGAGATATTATTTTGCAGTGGATACCATCACACCAGGTACTTACTTTACTTTAACAGCCTGTAAGTGATCCCCTGCCTGAAATAGGCTTGCCCGAGAAGTTGGCATAATCGTTTACTGGCCAGATTGATTGATGTTTGTATCATACACCTCGCACTACAAACAATTTGGCTATTCACCACCAGGTTATCTTTAACTTTGCCTATCAAAAGTCTACTGCTTGAACCTCCCCACAGATTGCCTTAGGGAGATATTCGATAACCACAGTTTTTTCTTTAGTTGCTACTTCTTCCTTACCTTACCCCATATTTGTCTGCTTTGTACTTAATACACAAGTAATATTTTTTACCTTAAATGAAATTAGTGTAAATGTAAAACGTCTAGGAACTTGTACTTAGTCAAATAATGTTATAATTCTAAAATAACTACTTTACTTGTTTACCTTTCTGATTTGATGTATTTTATTTCTTTTTACCTTAGTGGAATCTGGTTTACTTATTATGAAGGGAAACGAGTACATGCTATTTATATATAATTTAAGAGACATTAAGACTGTTTATTAGTAATAAAGATTGAAATAAATAAATTATTAATAAATATCATTATTTAGGTGGAAGACACTGTAAAACTATAGTCTGTTCGGTTAGTTGATGAAAAAAAAACACTTTTCAGGTGGATCATTTAGAATGAGTCTGCAATCTTGTCGGTGAGAGCTTCTACAACTGTATGGAGACACAAATGATAACAGGGATATGGAATTACAATTCATGAATATTGAAGACATCGGTAACATCCAACAAACACCCTTATGCCTGTAACTGTAACTCCTGCCATTCCAGAGCGGCATCAACAATTACTATAATATGCAGACCTTTCTATCAAAAGGTTTAAATTATTTCTTAAGCAAAATTGTCTAGTAAGGGTTATTA
Organism: Parnassius orleans; assembly: GCA_029286625.1. Taxonomy (NCBI): domain Eukaryota; kingdom Metazoa; phylum Arthropoda; class Insecta; order Lepidoptera; family Papilionidae; genus Parnassius; species Parnassius orleans. The sequence goes on from JAGSMP010000137.1 coordinate 4,244,545, forward strand.
TACTACTAGAGAGTAAATGACTGATAATAACCCTGGGAATGAGGGGTGATCACCATGCTGTTTCTAAATGTTTTCAAAACAATTGTATAAAAATTATATTGTAAAATGTGCTTTTTTAAAAAAAAGTCTCGCTGGGTTTCTTGCTGATTCTTCCCAGGACAGAGGTTTTTTGCGAACCAGTGGTAAAAAGTAAAATGACTTTTAATAAGTATTATGTATTGTAATCTATATAAAATAAAATGATTCTATTCTATTCTGTGGCTAGTTATAAGCGTGCTGCTTCTACTTCCTGACACTGTATTTTTAAGTTATGTAATCATTTATCTAGATTCTTAATACCTAAACTAAAAGAACTACTAACCTAAAAGAGAGATTGCTGATTGATAACTCATTTGTATGTGCCACTGTGCGCTCGTATTTGTGAATACCACTTAAATGAACCTCACAATGATTGGAATAATTTATACACAAGTAGTAATGATGCATATTTATATAGTAATATAAATATGCATCATTATATAGTAGTTTTTTACACAGCTGTTACGCTTGTGGCAACCAAAGCTTTTTGTGGTATTCTATAGGAGATGTTGCTGCTCATCTCCTGGTATCTTTATTTTACTCTGTTACGACTTTACGACACCATACGGGACGAAACGCGATGGCAGTTGACGGAAGGGCTATACAATACTGTATTTTATATTATATATTTAATTTAGGGAAGACCTATGTTCAGCAGCGAATTGTTGTAATGATGACGAATAATAATCAATAACACTTGTAATTATTGTTGCTTACTGCTTACTTGCTTACTGTTTCTACTATGTGCCTTATTATAAATAAAGCGCCTAATTTATAAATAAACGCCGAGCAAGTTGAACAGATGCTCTGGTACCTTTTCGTATCTCTTTCAATTGACAATTTCCTTTTGTTTTTTTTTTTATAGAATAAGTGTGACAAACGAGCGCACGGTCCACCTGATGGTAAGTAGATGCTGTGGCTCATAGACATCTACATTTATCCTCAATTAAGAATCAAAATGCAGATGCGTTGTCACCCCTGAGGACTAAGATGGAGTGCTTCGTTTCCAGTAAAAAAGGACTCCGGTTCTCTAAACTCACCATACGAAACACAGGAGCATTAAGCTACTATTTTACGCTGGTAGCGTTTTCCGTGAGCGTGTCTCACCCCGGTCGAGCCGTATCCGTACACAACTAGTTTAAAACTTCTTCATCATTACAGCCTATAGCCTTAGGTTTATGTTCAGCAGGACAAGTCCACTGCTGAACATAGGCCTCCTCAAGGAATTATAAAAGCACGGTCCTGAGCCACCTGCATCCATAGACTTTTGAATATCTTACCAGGTCGTCACTCAACTAGATGGTAGCCGTCCCACACTGAGCTTACGGTACGAGACTGTACTGGAATTTTACATTTTAGCATTAATTGCAGTTGGATGTAAACATGCTAATCAATTCACACATATTAAAAAGAATTTGGCACTGCACCTCGCGGCCTGTGATACTTATAATAGACTGCTTTAAGAATATGATGATTTTACAATAATAAACAATGAAAATGCAGTGACAATACACTGTTTCTTTTTATCCTAACACAAGTAGTTCAAAACACCTTACATGCTATTTATTTTCGTGGAATATATCGTAAAAATCGGATATGTTACTATCCAGTCATTTTGGTTTTAATGGTGCTTGGAATGTAAACATGTTATTTAATCAATACAAATTAATAATAATGTCCTGACACTGCACCTGGTGGCATGTGTCACTTTAATACTGCTTTAAGAATGTGATGATTTTACAATAACAAATACAGTGACACAGAGTTTTTTATCCTTACGACCAGTTCAAAACATCTTACGTGCTATTTATTTTCTCAATGATGTAGAGGTAAACTCACAAACACCCCTTAATAGTTCACTGTTGGACGCACACATGCACCTAAAACCGTGTTACTGGTTGCAAATGATATTAGATAAATAAGTACATGTGCTTGTTTCAATATTCATTAACTTTTTTCAGGTGGGTTGCTTAGAATAAATGTGTATGTCTTGTAGGCTGAAATCTTGCAGAGCTGCTCGTAAGCAGAGACAAAAAGTATATGGATATTGAAGACAACAGTCTTATATCACATAAAATATCCTTATGATTCCTAACAATTTCATTAATGGACATGTTATTATCAAGTTATATTTTGAAATCAATTTTGGAATGATAATGACTGACAATAATAAATACAATTAAATTATACATGTGTTTTGTAATCCTTACACAACTAGTTTAAAACATCTCACTTCATATTTATCAACATAAATAAACATGATATTACCTAGTCATTTTGGCTTTAATGGTGTTTGGGGTATAATAACTAATCAGTTAATATATTTTAAAGCAATGTTTACACTGCACCTTTACTAACCAACAAAGATATATCAAAATAAAAGTCTTAACACCGCGCCTGTCTGTCTATTCCACTATTAATAGACTACTTTTGAAATGATTACAGTAATAAATACAGTGGTATTTTACTTTGTGTTTTATCCTTACAACCAGATTAAAACATCTTCTTACTATATAGCATGTAAAGGTAATATTATAAATGAACATATTATCTTTTATTCATTTTGGCTTTAATCATATTTATTTAATTACTGTAATGGTGTTTGTGATGTATATTCACTAATCAATCAATACATGTAAAAATAGCCTCCCACCATGTTTCTTGTCAGTGTACTATTTTACCGGAACTACTAAAAGATTTTCCATCAGTCTAAAAGTACCTATAAATGTAAATGTACCTGCAACTTTGTTTTATGCTATTAATTATTTAGCTGTCCTATTCTATTCTATATACACTATTCTAACTCACAATACTAATAGAAAACAACTTTTAGTTTCGTCTCTCAGAAGGCTAGAACCCAGAGCCGTAAAGCCAGATTAAAAAAAAGCGTTTAGTTTCTTTTTAGGTTATTGTGATATTCATATTTTAATTTCTCTGAATTCCCTTTAGATGCGATAAAACTAATATTAATTTTGCAATCTATAGATTATAAGGAATGAATCGACATACATTTCATTAAGTATCCCTAAAATTTGTAGTGGGCCCATTCTCCATACAAAAAGAAATTGTCTCCTTTAAGTGAGCGTTAAATGTTTTTAATAATACTGGATTATAAGGGATTACCCAGCGATTATCTATGGTTGTGTCTTTGATATCAACAGAGAACCCACCGTCATCTAGTAAACGTCTCTTGTACTGCGGATAACCGTCTTCACCAGTTTGAGTTTCCCTTATGAGAGCCCTGGGGTATCGTTTACTGCAAATGTTATCTTTCATACATGGTGACTTTTGATTTAAAGTTCCACATGGACCATGTATCATATTACATTTAACGATTTCGAGAAGCTCTGGGTCACGTTTGGGATCCGGAATTTCAGCACAAATTATATTGTAGATTTGATCCGGAGTAATACGTTTGTGAAGCCATAAAAGAATATGAATAAGTGGCAGACCTCTCTTTTGCCATTCCGTTGAGTATAAGTAGCATTGTATATCAAATATTTTGCCCTTTGTCAATAAGTTCATGATCTTTTTCACCTTTAGTCGAAACACCCTTGAAATTATATCGTGTCCTATCATGAGATTGTTGTCCTTGAAGCTATTGCTCTTTTATCTTGTCCCAGCGAGGCTTTCATGTGAAAGTGATAAAAAGATCAGGCCGGCCGTAATTCCTAACATAGGTCATAGCGTGCTGTGTTCTTTCTTGCATATATGTAATATGTAAAAGATGATGGAAGGATACCATTTGTCAAGGTTGGTTGGCTTCTGCGTCTTGTCGTCCAATAGCATATTTTAAATGGATGTAACTAACAGCACGTAATTTGGCTTGATTATTTTTGATATAATTTAATATCTCTTTTTCTATTTTGGGCATTCATCCACCAAATATTAATTAAAAGGGGCACGATAGTTAACTGAATAGTTATCTTCTCCTTCTTTAAACATTATTCTGTACGAATAGAAACTTGCAGAAGAGACAGTTTTATTAAGCGGCAACTTAGTTGTGGGATCGCGTTGTGGTATGTTGATTGAATACCCATCATCACCCCAGCAAAACATCAATGAATACTGTAGCGCATCATATGCTCGATGTATCTCACTAATACGCTGAAGTGAACTACTTCGGTTCTCGAGGATGATGTCCCTTCGATCAAATTATTGATCCACTAACACTAAAGCCACTTCATTTGTAGTTGGTGCATTGTACCTACCTCTATGTTCTTCTGGTGGTTTTTTATAAGCATGTATAACAACTTTGTATGACTCTGAAGGAGGGGCTTTATCAATGGCACTTTTCAGATCTTTTATATACGGGTTCACTTGATGCAACATATTCTGCAATTGTTTTTTTTTTTATAGAATAAGGTAGACAAACGAGCACACAGTCCACCCGATGGTAAGTGGTTGCTGTGGCACATAGACATCTATATCTATCTTCGTTTGCGAATTTAAATGCAGATGCGTTGTCAGCCGTGAGGACTAAGATAGAATGCCTCTCTTCCAGTAAAAGGGTCTCCGGTTCTCTACACTCACTACAAAACACAGCATGGGCTGCTATTTCGCTGGTATTCTGTGAGTGGTCCTTCCCCGGTCGAGCCGACCCATTCGTGCTACAACTATACTATTAATATAGCTGCAGCATGGCTCTACCACGTAAAAATTTGGCTTTAAGTTAGGAAATTTAGAACATCGAATCTTTGCTTCTCGATCATCTTCACCTACAAATATATTTAAAGGTACTTAGCGTTATGTTCGGTTTCTGGTAATATACTTCCAATTAAATGGTAGACCTGGCCTTGTACTTTAAAAGTTGGTGAAAAACCATCTGCTGTTACCTGTATACCACTAAAGGAAGTCATCTGGAAACAGGCATTATATTTACGAATATTACCCATAAAATGGTCATGATCTGGGTGTAGATCATTAATCAAACTAAAGAGTGGTTCAGGTAGTTGTTTCAACAGATCAAGTTGCACTTTTCCAGCGCTGCAACACATACTAGGTGTCTCATCCTTCCATTTCAGCGCATCGCACCACTGACACTTGTATGTCATAGAACCCAAGGCTACACTGCTGTCAGTTCTATAAGCAATATCAGGGTCATACTCCATAGCGGAATGGACCTTGTTTTTCCATAAACGCAGTGTAATGTTTTCCTCATACCGTGACTGAATTGCTCTATACACTTGTGGATTCGCGCGGATTCTTGTGTAATTAGTAGAGCCATGCTGCAGCTATATTTATAATATAGTTGTAGCACGAATGGGTCGGCTCGACCGGGGAAGGACCATGCTCTCACAGAATACCAGCGTAAAATAGCAGCTTAATGCGATAATGTGAGTGTAGAGAACCGGAGACCCGTTTTACTGGAAAAGAGGCATTCCATCTTAGTCCTCAAGGCTGACAACGCATCTGTATTTTAATTCATAAACGAGGATAGATGTAGATGTCTATGGGCTACAGCAACCACTTACCATCAGGTGGACTGTATGCTCGTTTGTCACCCTATTTCTATAAAAAAAAAAAAATCTCGACCTTCGTTTTTTTTTTCATATTTTAATGTCGACGATACAAATTGATCTGTTCTGCTGGTTGGAGATGATATTTCACTGTTTACAAAAAATGTAACAGTTTAATGCTCAAGCTCTGAAAAAGGATCACGCTCTTCGACAGGTACCTCCATGCGATGCTGTGTAATTTTCTTCGCAAAAATAGGCAGATAGGCGTCAAAATGGCCATTAGATAAATCATGGCTGAATCGTAATCGCCTTACTGGACAGATATATGTTGCGGACTCTGTGTATAGCAGACCGTTTCGATATACTTCAAACCGAAACGGAAATATTAATCCTGCAGCTACCAATTCACAAAGTCCACAGTAAGTTTAATTTTTTAACGTATCGGCTGAATATTCATTTGCTGTTGAATAATTATCGCCATTTCTGTCATGGGTCATAACTGAAAACCTAGGCCAATCATTTACCACAAATCTAACAATTTGTGAACTCACCACCATCGCATTTTCTTGGTTTCATACCAATTAAAATGAAAAACACAAAACAAACAGACGCCTTCATCTATAATGGGGACGACAGTATATTCTTCCATTTTTCCTTTAATATTAAGAGTTTCTGTAGTAATTTTTTCAGTGAGAAAAAAATACTTCTATCAACAATACCTAATCACAAAGCAAATATAATTCCAAGTTTGAACAGTGGTTGTAAGAAAGATAAAATCAAGCAACTAATCCGAAACTCGAAGCAAATCTTAAACCGTAAGCAAGCAAACAAAGTCGAAGTCTTGTCAAATATCCGTTAACAGTGAATAAGTACCGTATGTGGTACAGGTTGAAGCGCTCATTTACTATTCACTTTATAATAGTTCGAAAAAACACAACGTTACCGCGTTCTAAAACGATACCAACGCCATCTATTGGTAGGGATTGGAACTTGAAGATCAATACAAAATAGGTAGGTACCTAAGTATTTCTTTTGGTTTTGCCATTTTATTAATTTGTAAAAAAATATATTTGGTTTGGTTGTTTATTTTCATTGTTTTTTAATTTTCATATTAGTATTTTTTTGTTTAGGTGTAAGTTTGTGCAATTTTTTTGTACAATTCCTCTTGTCTATTTTGTTTTATGTTTTTGTGCAATAAAAGTATATTCTATTCTATTCTAATAAATTAAGTTTAAAATATTTATCAATATCATTTACGTTATTAACGACCCAAAAACCTTAAAAATTACACCCAAGTCACCCAACCCATGATGATTTTTGCATACAAACATACATCAATCCATCCTTCCATCCATGTAGGTTTCAAACCACAATCAATGTAATTAACGTCCCAAAAAACCATAAAACGACACCCATATTGACATTTCAACCACATCGCACCCCCACAGGGGATGATGGTAGGTATTTCCCGTCTGCTACGTTGGATTTTTAAATAGTTGTTGTTTTCGTAATCAGCGACCCGATAAACCATAAAAACGATACCCATGTTGATTTTCACCCCTTTTCCACCTTTTGGGGCTTGAATTCTGAAAGAGTTTGAAACACTTGTTTACTCATTTATTGATAGGAGTACTCCTGTGAAGTTTCGAATAAAATTGTTTAACTAATCTTTTTTCCCCATACAAACTTTCAACTCCTTTTTCACCCCCTTAGGTGTTAATTTTCAAAAGCCTTAGGACACGTAATTGTTTATTTCTAATCGTTAACCTAAAAACAAAGTTTCAGGCTTCTAGCTCTAAAAATGACGGACTTCCATATAAACTTTTAACCCCTTTTTCACCCCCTTAGGGAGCGAATTTCCAAAAATCCTTCTTCGCGGATGCCTACGTCATTACAATTGTCTGTATGCCAAATTTCAGCGAAATCCGTTCAGTACTTTCGGCTGTGCGTTGATAGATGAGTCAGTCAGGTTTGCCTTTTATATATATATAGATAATGTACATTTACACTTCACTCAGATATCCTCTTTTTATTAAATTTTTGTCCGTAGTGTTTAACAAATTATAAGCACTAAGTCTAGTAAAATTAAATTAAATCTTCAGTTTTTCATACAAATGGATCCGTGGCGCAGTGGCTTAGCGTGTATAAGTTGCAGCGCTAAGGGCCACGGGTTCGAATCCTGTACGAAACAAGTATTTTTTTGACCTACAAAAATTGTTCCGGGTCTGGATGTTTGTTTTTGTGAAATTTATGTACATAATCTACGATACAGGAGGAAATATTCACGATGCAGGAGTAAATTCTAATGTGTAGGTAACGTTTTGAAAAAAAGAAGAAAAAGAAAGAAAACGAAAATTATTTTTTTAATGAAAGGTCGTCTCAATGTTGGTATTATTCCGGTTGTCGAGTGTCATTCAATAGCAAATAGAAAATATTACCTTGTTTTATTTTAATTTGGACAGTAAATGAGTGTACTCGTAGTACATTTACTGTGATAAATACTTCGGGAAAATGGAATAAAAAGAGGATGTCCGATTTTCGGCCTTTTTTCACACTATGTATCACTATCAAGTATATAAAAACAGGTCGTCTCGTAATCGTATGCTTCTTTAGGTCTCCCTCTTCAACTGCCATTATTAAGGGTTCGCTCCGTAGTTCTCGACCTTATCCATCTTTCCCAAATAATAAATAACAAATTTAGTGTGAATTCTCAGTTAAACCATCGGCCTGTAGTTATGAGTATATCTTATTTTATTACTTTAAAAACCTCAAACATATTGTTACAATAAAATATAACATGTGTGCGTGTCGTGGAACACTCGCTTGGAACGAAGTTCCTTTCGTAGTATATTAGTATTGATAAACGTATTATATTATTGATTAACAAATACAAATAAATGAATTACTAGCGTCTATTAAAATGAAGCGTCATTTAAAACAAAACACTATAGAGAGGGTCGTGACGGAAAAATCTTACACTTTTTGTCGCCTAGGCCCCATTCGTCAAATCCGTACCGTCCGATAAGGAACTTCGTTCCAATAAACTATCAACGTAAAGGAAGGATTTAGGTAAATTAGGCAAGCATTAGACAACTATAAAATACGGTCGCCCAATATCTATACACGGACATCTGATAACAATATACGGACGTCCCATAGCTACGAGTATATACGGATATAATACGATGGTATAACGAATGTCTGATAAGCACACACAGGCACCTAATAACATTAGGAATAAAGATTTACTCATGAAAATTTAAATTATCTGTTAGTATAATGATTTCTTATATTTACCCGAACACTACACATTGAATAAAACTATTTTTACGGATTTTAGCGCGTTTAATTTTACTAATTTTGATTCCCGACGTTCCGGGTGCTTTACAGCACCCATGGTCACGGGAGGGACTGAGGTGTTTGACGTCCCAATGTCATAGTTAGCCAGCTACCTTCAGTTTTTGAATATTAATTTTGGTCCGATCTACGCAGAATGAGCTTACAGTATCTTGAAGTCTTGCAGTGGTATGCTTAGCTTTGGATTTAATTTTGTTAATTATAGGATCCCAAGCAGATGGCAGCACTTATCTATCTTCTCTATGAAATTAGGATGTTTTAATTTCAATAGCCTCATGTATCATTCTTGGTGGAATCGGTGTTCTTTGCGAGTTGTGGTCTATCCAACCAATTTATAAGTTGGTGAGTCGATCTGGCTCACTATAGGACATAGTGGAGCGTTTGGTTTGTGTATTTTTGGTAACCATACAACCTCGGTGGTTTGTTTACATGGTGGTATTATCAATTTACGTCGAGATCTAATTTTCGGAGTAATTCAACAGATCGCTTGTTGTTTTAAGCACATTGGTTGTAGGGTCTGTTTTGACCTTTTGTACGTACTTTCGTCCGATAAAAGTTGTTGTATTTTAGAATTATAATCTGACGTATCCCTTACCGTAGCATTTCCTTTATCTGCACGGAGAATCGTGAGCTCTGGTCTGTTGCGTAAGTTGTACAACGCTTTAATCTCGTCTTTGGTAGATTTAGTTTCGGCACTGAACTTCGACGTAACAAGGACGAAATGTCTTGACGTATGGCCTCTAAATCTTTCTTTTTCACATTGTTTTTAAAAAGACAATCCCCAACGTTACAGATAATTTCCTCATACGGGATTTTTCGCGGTGTTATTGCGAAATTCAGGCTCTTCGATAATACTTTTATTGTAGGTTCGTCCAGTGTTTGTTTTGACAGATTATAGACCGTGCGTTGTTTATTGTTAGAGTCTGTGGTTAACGGTTGTGTTTCGTTTCTACGTTGACGTGGATGTTTGGCATTTGATTTGATCGTTAATTTTTGGTATTTTTCTATTTGTTTATTTTTGCATTCATTATATTTAGATTTTTCACGTTTGTCTAAATTGTTTTTAACTCACTGGACAAATTGTCTATGGTATTATTTATGAATTGTAGATCGAACCGTTTTTGCTGAATCACCGTTCGTAACAACTTTTTACTTGCCTGATTTAGGATCTTAGCGCTTCCTCAAATGTCCTTTTTGGTTGATATTTTGACACACGTAGGAATGAGATTATGGTCTCTGCATCTCTTCAAGAAATTTAATGATGTTATACATCTTGCACGCTTAGTTTTAAGATCTTCTAATCGGCGAATTTTATTTGCTATTACCAGTCCGTACTGGTTTACATAATGATTTCTTACATTTACGAACACACATTGAATAAAACTATTTTTACGGATTAGCGTTTAATTTTACTAATTTTGATTCCGACGTTTCGGGTGCTTTACAGCACCCATGGTCACGGGGGAGGTGTTGACGTCCCAATGTCATAGTTAGCCGGCTACCTTCAGTTTTTGAATATTAAGTTTTGGTCCGATCTGCAGAATGAGCTTACAGTATTGAAGTCTTGCAGTATGCTTGTTTGATTTAATTTTGTTAATTATAGGATCCCAAGCAGATGGCAGCACCATCCATCTTCTCTATTGAAATTAGGATGTTTTTATTTCAATAGCCTCGCGTATCATCCTTGTAGGAATCGTTCTTTTGCGAGGATTTGTGGTCTATCAAATCCATGTAATGGCGGGGACGATCTTGAACATGTTCACAGACTGCAGACTTCCCAGAGCGTCGGTGCCTCACGTCAGCTATATGTTATTTCACGCGGTTTTAATGGATCTTTTGTTTGTCCTATGTAAGAGAGACCACATTCACAATCAAGCTGTAAACTCCCATCTTATAGAGGGATTACACTTGACGGATGGTAAAAATTGACTAATCTTCTTCGGCGGCTTGAAGTATGAGGATTGTCTGTTTAAAAACAATGTGGGAAAGGAAGATTTAGAGGCCATACGTCAAGACATTTCGTCCTTGTTACGTCGAAGTTCAGTGCCGAAACTAAATCACCCAAAGACGAGATTAAAGCGTTTTACAACTTACGCAACAGACCAGAGCTCACGATTCTCCGTGCAGATAAAGGAAGCATAGTAAGGGATACGTCAGATTATAATTCTAAATACAACAACTTTTATCGGACGAAAGTACGTACAAAAGGTCAAAACAGACCCTACAACCAATGTGCTTAAAACAACAAGCGATCTGTTAAAGAATTACTCCGAAAATTAGATCGCGACGTAAATTGATAATGCTCACTAATTCCTATAGTGAGCCAGACCGACTCACCAACTTATAAATTGGTTGATAGACCACAAATCTCGCAAAGAACACCGATTTCTACCAAGGATGATACGCGAGGCTATTGAAATTAAAAATCATCCCATTTCAATAGAGAAGATGGATGGGTGCTGCATCTTGATCCTATAATTAACAAAATTAACCAGCCAAGCATACCACTGCAAGACTTCAAGATACAAGCTCATTCTCTGCGTAGATCGGACCAAAATTAATATTCAAACTGAAGGTAGCCGGGCTAACTATGACATTGGGACGTCAAACACCTCAGTCCCTCCCGTGACCATGGGTGCTGTAAAGCACCCGAAACGTCGGGAATCAAAATTAGTAAAATTAAACGCGATAAAATCCGTAAAAATAGTTTTATTCAATATCTGTTACTATCTAGTTTCTGCGTCACTAGTATGTGGTTATTCTTTCTTTCTAATCTACCCTGCTTGAGCATGCTCTCCCGTTTCCATCCATGAATTTCTGTCAGTAACCACCTCCATCAATATGAAAACATAGGCTAACAAGTCATCTCGTAAGCATTTTTTAGGTCTCTCTCTTCTTCAACTGTCATTATCAGGAGCCTACTATGTAAATGACGTTATCTTGCCCACCTTTACTTAATCCATAATATGATATAATATCAATAAACTCAATAAAACATCCTTTAAGGAAGGATCTAAGTAAATCTGGTAAATATGGACGCCCGATACTAAATGCGGGCGCCGAATAACTATATACGGTCGCTGGAAATCTACATACGGTCGTCCGATAACTATATACGGACTCCGGATAACTACGTGTATATACGGACGCCAGATATGTAAGTATATACGGCTGTCAAACAACTATAATATACGGATTAGTAAAATTTAAAGTCACAGCCTATATACTTCCCACAGCTGGGCACAGGCTTTCTTTCATTTCTGACAAGAGTTAAAAGAGTAAAGGTAAGGAAATGTTTGACATTGCGCGTGTTGGCGAACGTCACATCTCTTCGAAATATTTTTTTCTTATTTCTCAGACATGGAGGTTTCCTCTCGATGTTATCCTTCACCGCCGAATGCGTGATAAATCAGCACTTAAAATTGCAATTAACGTAAACGCAACGTAATCATTGATGCCAGCGTGGATCGAACTCGGGTTGCTCGCGTACTGTGAAATTCACAGCGAGTGCTTAGCCCCTGAGCTACCACGGCTTATATTATTAGGAATATAAGGATGCCAAATAATAATATAGGTATGGAGGCTTTTTACACTTTTTACTTTTTGGCTATTGATTATAAAAATTCAGTTCTTAGGAATCTTCCCAAGTGCTTGTTCATTTTAAACAGTACCTATACTTTTTAAAGGAGAAAATGATTTTATTTAATACGATTCTTCTGCGAGGCTTGAGGTTTTCTGACAAGTAAATAATAAATTTAAATTTCAAACTATTTATTTCACCATGCATACATTTATATTATTACATTAAAATAACGCTCAATCTTTTTGTGGTAAGATTATGTGCGCTATTGATTAATTTAATGTGTTACTCGCTCACAATTCGTTGTCTGGTAGTGGACACACACGTAAGCCTCTTCCCCATTCTAGACTTTTCCACGGTATAGTATACTTTTAAAATGTTTTTAATTTGTCGAGATATTTTGTTTTCTAATTGTTTGGCTATTTCCTTTGGCAATTTATTCAGAATGCTTGGAAGAGCGAGATTCACTTTTGACAGTTTATACAGAGGCAAGTACGACAGGTTACGAACAGAATTTTCTCTACTTCTTTTTTGTAATTGACTCTATTATGTTCACAGTAATCAGAGGCAACAGTTAGTTTCGCTTTATCAAATACATTTATGACTTTAAAATATTGGAATAACATATCATAATCGGGTTTATATTTGATTTTAATTTTATTTGGTACTATTATCTTTAATAATCATGTCTGTATATTACAGATTTTTTGAAGGTAAGTTTTATAAGTTCTTCCATAACTGGTTATGCCATAATTGATAACAGAGTCGGCCAATGCCATATACAACAATCTCAAGGTCCTGTAAGGCAATTTGTGCTTCAATATGCGCAATTTTTCTATAATAGCTCTTAGCTTAGTGCACACAGAATCCACATGTGGGCCCCAGTTAATTTTATGATCAAACTTAAGACCTAGATACACATGTTCTTTAACATTTTCAATCGGCTTACAGTCACAGACATTTAAGCACCGATGCATACACTGGTGTTCATGAGCCACCACTTTTTATGTTCTTTGTGTTTTAAAGTACGGTGAATGAATGTGCATGAGTTTAGTTTTTTGATAATTGATCGTTAAACCAACGTCATGTGCCCATCGAAATAACAGGTTAAACTCAGTTTACATCAGCTCCGCAGTACTTAGATCCCTGTGAGCTGTGATAATACATGTGTAGTCGGCAAATTGGTATACAGAGGCATGCCGGAATAAATTACACATATCGTTGACTTATAGAAGGTACTCAGTCGACCTTGGACTAAAACTATGAATAGTAAGAAGAATATTACGGAAAATAATGTTATAGAAAAGTGAAATACCTCACTGAGTAAGAAATCAAAAAACTAAGCAATATTCGCAGAGAGATGATAAAAAAGGTTAACCTAATGTGGGATTGTCAAATGCACTATGTGCATGGATATATATATATATATATATATATATATATATATATATATATATATATATATATATATATATATCAAGAACTGATTTATTAATAAAAATTTAATCTTTAAATATGATCAGACAATGAATGGAGTTAACCCAATATTTAAATATCCTGATCAAACTGACTAGATATAAAAAAATATTTTGTTTACATAATTAAGTTCTGCCTTTAAGTCTGTTCTGATGTATATTTAAACTTTCAAGTCATCGAAAAGTTTTAGAAAAAAATTCGCATCGAACAGATAAACAAGAAAATGAGATAATATTGCACTATCACCCAGTTCTGAGCTGTATATAAATTTTCATATGGATTATCGGGAAGTTGGTATAAAAATGACTGCAAAATTTGTAATTAACAGATATACAGACAACCGTTACCGTTACAGACTATCAAAAGTCTACTGCTGAACATTGGTCTCCCCTATAGATTGCTTTGTAGGGGGTGATAAATGCCATAGTAGGCACGCTTGGTAAGCGAGTTAGCAAATGCAGTTATACAGTCATACACGGTTATACAGACAAAAAAGGGAGTTAAAATATACGTGTTAAAATACTTTTTATGCAATTAAAATTTTGATAATTTAGTATTCGCTATTTAACAAGTAAATTTAAAAAAGATTAATTAAGTAAATACAATTAAAAATATGAAAATTGATATATAAACTAATATTATATTTTAAATTGCTGTATTTTGCTAATTTGCTAAATATGTGTATTTTATAGAATTTTTACTGTAGTGAGGCAGCTAAAATGTTCAGAGATAGAGGTTTTGTATTGCTTTTAAAACTTCGACCATTCCTTAGAACGGATGGCAACTTTGCCTCTTACATTTAAATAGTCGTTTATTACACCGAAGGGTAAAGAATAGGGCAAATATTGATTGGTGCTCACTGATTTAATAAGTACCTATCCGATCCGTCCACCGACTGCCTCATTGTGGTTACGAGTTCAATCCCAGATCGGGCCAAAATCGATTATTGGGTTTTTTGTCAAGAAATTATCAGTAGCAGCCTGGAGTCAAAAAGTTGGCGTTGTTTCACCTACGCATTGGAAGGCACGTTAAGCTGTTGTTCCTGCTCCTGAAGCGACCCGCACAGCCTTACTTTTCCGTGCATTTATTCTGTTTTTTAATTGGTGGGAACTACAGCGATGCCACAAAGCTGTCATTCCTTGGGGGTATGTTTATGTTCAGCAGTGAACTTGTGAAGGGTTGTAATGATGAATGATAACAGCGATGAAATATCCGCCTCGTGGAACTGTTACCACAACTTTTCAACCCCGTGTCGTCCCAAGCTATTCGGCGTGAATAGAACTCGGAATGTTTACTGGACGTGTGCTTAATTTCCCCTGAGTTACGAATACCACGGCTAAAATATTGATAACAATTAAAAAATAATTACTAAAAAATAATTTACTTGATCGCTCGGTGTTATTTTGCCAACCTCGTGGTTGCCGAGTAATAAAAAGAGCGATGACTTACAGAATTAAAATTAGTAGTAGTATTAATATTTATCTTTTTCATAACTATATTTCTGTCTTATTTATTATAAATCCATTAACACTTCACCGTTGGGTACCAGCTTCAAATTACCGATCGCTCTACTAGATTTCGTCTCTGCCGGAACTGTTACGATGCCCTTACACTACCAACCTATGGCTGAATTACGTGCGGCATAATTTTAAACATTGATAGCATTTTTGGAATATTACTTTTCTAAACTGATTTTAATTACCACGTAACCTAAACTAACTCCTTATAAATTATAGGAATCCTAAGGGAGATGTTTTATATGTTTTACTCTCTTTTGTCTTTACTTTAGTTGAGGCGAAATTTCTATTTAAATTTTTATTCTATAAATGACGCGAATTGTCATTGAAAACAAAATTTCAAACACATATTTTTATTAATGCACACTTAACCAGGGTGATCCATCGTTGTATGAAATCCGAGAAATTTGCACACAATCATAATTTTGTCTATGGGTGGGTTGGGCGTATAAAAATAAGGCGAGAAAAAGATATCGCTGTTTTTTTCCTTCGCGTTGTTTCAGATTGCCATTTTAAAAATTCTATACAAAAATACATATTATTAAATCGGAAGAAACTGAAAATGTTAATTCTGTGTTAAACTTTTTTTAGTTTGCTCCTTAGAGTATAATTACATACATATTCTGAGATTTGTATAATCAATACACCTATTAATTGATTAAAATTAAATTATTGAATATTAGCAGAATTCTATCAAAAGAAGCTATGAATTAAAAGAAGAAAAAATTACATTTGTTTGTCAACGTCTTTCATATTGAAAATATTTTTTCAAATGTATTTAATAGGTTAAGATTTTAATATTTGTTATTGCGTTTTGCTTAAATTCAGTTATTATTCATTCAGAATACTTCATTTTAGTTTGTAGGCATTTCTTCGATTGTGTGTAAAGATTTTTGTGGGATGTTGACTCTGTATGAGATATTGACTATAAATTAATTTATTATTTAAAATTTTATGCACGATGTGATCAAAATCAAGTAAGTTTAAATTTGCTTTAAAAAAAGTTTAAATGTTACAGAATACAAGGTTTGATATTCTCGCTAAAAGGTTTATATGGGCGCCCACCGTGGCGGTTGTAAATACACTCACAGTGTTTCCTTTTTTGTATGAAGTTGGCGTTCTTCTCTCGTTAGAGAGTAATTGTGTTCTGTGCACTTAACCATGATTCCAACGTAATTATAAATATATTGAGACACAAATAAAATGCTTCATCACGGTGTAACAAGGGGCGCATTGATAGTAGTAGCAGAATCTCTTTAAGAGCATAAGTTTTTTAATCTTATTGTTCTTTACTGTTTTCTTGTGTTACTTACTGGCTTTATTTTCTAAGAATTTTTTTTAAAGCAAAATTAAAAGTAAATTCATTTTAAGTATTCGATTGGTTTTATCTCAAACACCTTGAGTATAATTACAAAATATAAGTATAATATTTCGTTATTTTTTTGACAGCCTCGTTGGTCGAGGTGTCGCTGATCTCGTGTCCCGAGTAAGCGTCTCGGGTCAGGCCAAAATCAGCTATTGTTTGTCAAAAATACTTAACAGCCCAGAGCCAGAGTCCTCCCGGACCTCTGAGGAGTTCAGACGTGTCTAAGGAAATCCGTATTAAATTTTTTATTTCGAAATTTAATTAAAATTTACACTCAAAAATAGTTTTGAAAAATAAGATATCATAAACTGTGAGGAGTTCTTCAATACGACCGAGTGGCGGGACTGGGGTGAGTCATTTCTACCTTACTACATCGGCAACGGCAACTACGTCACACGTGCTTGACCCGCCCACTGCTCCCGCATCGACCAAGGGGCGGCGCCTACGACCCGCGCGCTATTGGTTGCATCGTGACGTCTTCGCGTCCTGCCCACAACTAACTCGCATAGAAGCCGAGGGCGGTGATACCTTACTAATGGATGAGTGAACTCCTTTTTCTTGTTTTTCTGATCGCCTGGTACACTTGTTCGCTTGAGTCGTCGATTATTATTTACATATTTTTCGAGATAAGTAAAATGTCTTGCCACGGTGTAGTTCTGCGCTAAGAGAGAATAATTATTTGAAATGTAATGGTTGCAAATCAGAGTATTGTTTCGCATGCCTTAACTTAACTGATGATTCAAGGTTACTTACACCGGAACAAATAAAATCATTAACTTGCCTCACTGTCGGAACGTCACGCGGCGCATAAACAATGACGACACGCTTGCCGCCCGAGATATCAAAAGGGCAGGCGCAATCGATAAATGTTTCTTTTGCGACGTGACTCATACAACAACACTAATACTAGTGTTGGTATCTCCACGGACACCGGGCTAGCAAAGGAACCCGTTACGATGGAAAGTATTAGCAAACTTTTGACTTAAAGATGGCGCCAGACTCACAATTATGATAAATTTGAGAGCAGCACTTAATAGGACATCGAAAAATGGTGGCTGTGCACGTCAACAGAGCAATTGAGAACTTGAAGACTGATTTCTCATCTACCACGGACTATTTGGCCGCTGAGCAAGCAGATTTAAGATCCGAGATTAGACAAAGGACAACCTTGTTAAGGTTGCAAACTGACATATCAAAATGTCAAAATTCACTTGCTAAATATCAGTCACGAATTCAAACTATTGAAAAACTCACGCGACATGAATATTGAGGTACATGAGGTGCCAGAGAACAAAACGAAAACTTACCTGGCATATTCAAAAACTCTGAGTGCTTGCAGGTTGACATTCCTGAAAACGATGTAAAGCCTGTCGTCGAGTTTCGAAAATGAATCCTTCGTCTGGGCGACCACACGCAATATTCTTGTTACCCTTTCATCTCAGAGAACGTGATTTAGTTCTATCGTCGGTCACTCGTTTCAACAAAGCTCATCCTAGAGATAGACTCGCCTCCACACATTGGCTTTACGGGAGAAACCCGCAGGATTTATGTGGCTGAACACCTTTCAGAAACAAAGGAAGTGCACAGTGGCGAGGAAATTTTGCAGAGACAATAATTTAAGTATGTGTGGGTTCGTTTCGGGCAAGTGTATATACGTAAAGACAAAGTCAAGCACAGCACATCAAAACCATTGAATGTCTCAAAGTTATTATAAAGTTTATTGTTTTCTCTCACTATAAAAATAGTATTTGTATACTGATTCAAAAAAAAAAAACATGATTAGTATGTATTATCAAAATATTAATGGAATGCGAACTAAGTTATCACAATTTTATCGAAATCTGTTGAACTCCAACTATGACGTCATATGTCTGACGGAAACCAACTTGAATAATAATATCTTCGATGGAGGTCGTTGACTCCGCTATAACATCTTTAGAAGAGATCGCGATGACATTAACTTCTAAAGAGGACGGCGGTGGCGTCCTTATAGCAGTAAAGAAATCATTCCAAGTTCTCCGACATGCATATTGGGAAGCAATTTGGAGGATCTCTGGATATCAATTATACCGAAAAATTGTAATGCCCTAAAATCAATATATGTCTGTTACCTTCCTCCGAATTAAATTGTTTTAAGAGATGAATTTTATTCTAATTGTCAAAAGATATTGTTGAATCACTGTATAGATGACAAAAATATAATCGTTGGAGATTTTAATACACCTGAATATTCTCCTGTCTCTTATGATACTGACGGGCCATCTTTCACCTCACAAAGTAAAAACTACTACTCTACAGGAATTCATGTCAATTTGCAATCTTCACCAGGGTAACCGCACCCTAATGAAAAGGCCGATATCTTGACTTAGTACTATCATCAGAAATTTCGTTGACAGTTACAGAAGCTGATACGCTGAGTTTGAAAGATGGACACCACCCTGCTTTGGAATTTGAATTCTCTTTATGTAATACTCCAAAAATCTAAAACTTAATAACAAAAACGTTTGAACTTCGCTAAATGTGATTGTGACAGCATAAGACATGACTTGGAGTTATTGGACTGGCACAATCTTTTATCGAGCTCGGACGTAGATGAATGTGTAAACATTTTTATGAACTCTTTGTAATTATTAACAAATATACGCCATTAACAGCTATGAGATCTAATAAATATCCTGTCTGGTACAGCAAACCCTTAATAAAATGTATCGAAGAAAAAATAAATACCACAAACTTTATAAAAATTCAATAACTTGAGATTACGACGTGTTCACTTTACTGAGCTAGAGCCAAAATGATAGATCATTGTTATAAAATTATGTTGCCTCTATTGAAGAATCAATGACTGACAATATAAAGTCATTCTGGACTTTTGTGAATAATAGAAAATGAGTCTCTATTCCAAATGTCATGCATTTTGGCAACTCTTCTTCTTCGACCAGCCAGGGTGTATGTGAGCTGTTTTTTGGGGTACTTTGCTTCGGTGTTTGAATCGGATCAGCAAATTAGTAACTCCTCTGCATGAGTAACAATAATCTAGAGTCACCTGAGTGTAGTACCATGGACTCCATGTCTCACATTAATATATCTGACAGGGACATCATGACGAAGATCAAGCTTCTTGATGCAAGTAAAGGAGCCGGTCCTGACCAAATACCTCCTTCATTTGTTAAACGTTGTGGAAAAGAGCTTGCACACCATTAAGCATCATATTTAACAAATCCCTTACAAATGGAGTTTTTCCAGTCGTTGGAAGATAGCACATATTGTACCCATTTTCAAAAACGGAGAAGTCGCGCTGAAAATTACAGACCCATAAGTATTTTGTCATGTTTCGCAAAGCTGAGTCCCTAGTACACTCAGTTATACAGCCATTTAAGCCTCTGATACCCGAAAATCAACATGGATTCATTAAGAGTAGATCAACTGTCACAAATCTTCTTGTATATAAAACTACCTGTGCAAGGCTTTTGCCACAGGGTCAGGTTGACTCTATCTACACAGATTTCTCGAAGGCCTTCGATAAAGTGAGTCATAGACTACTTTGTAATAAGCTTGCCACCTGTGGTATTCACGGTAGTCTCATTCGCTGGTTGGCCTCCTATTTGAATAAGAGAAGTCAGTTGGTGGCTTTGAGAGGATACACTTCGACCCCCCCACATTACAGTCAGGCGTGCCCAGGGTCACATCTGGGCCCGTTGTTATTTGTTGTCTTCATTAATGACCTCATTAAGAACATATCATGTGAATGTCTATTATACGCTGACGACCTGAAAATATTTAAAACAATAAACTCTTTCGAAGACTGTAATCTTTTACAGAAAGACTTAACTGCTGTTTCTCACTGGTGCAGAAATAATCTAATGTACCTTAATATAGACAAGTGTTTCGTTATTACGTTCACTAACAAGCGTAATGGGATCATTAATGAGTACAGCATCAACGGCCAGACCCTTGAGAGGTCACATGTTGTCAAAGATCTCGGAATCCTTTTTGATGATAAGCTGACATTTCGCGAACACTACCACCACATAGTGATAAAAGCGAATCAACTCTGGGGTTTATTTTTAGATCTACTAAAGACTTCAAGGGCACTCATTCTTTCTTTACCTTTTCACTACACTCGTTAGAAGCGTTTTGGAATACGGTAGTCCAATATGGTCTCCGCACTACAAAGTTCATATTGATAATATAGAGAGAGTGCAGCGCAAATGCCTACGGATTTTAGCTACCGCCAACAGTCGAGGCGTAAAACTCCTGATTATGAAGCTCGTCTCATTAATTTTAATGTACAAAATTGGAAACACGTCGAAGATATTTTGATTTCGTTTACTTTTATAAAATACTTCACCCATATTAGACGTTCCTACCTTGCTCGCTGAAATAACTTTTAATATCAAATATAGTGCTCGTAGAGCAAATCAAATAGCACTTTTACTTTACAAGTGTATCAGAATAATACCTTACAAACCCCTGGTTAGGATGGCTCGTCAGTGCAATGAAATAGCCAAGGTAACCAAACCTTTGACGTTTTCTACCTAAACTAACTCTTTATATTAATTTGATTAAAAGCATACTGTATCACAAGCCGACAGTCTAATCCCAGCGCTTGGACTCTCGGTCTCCTTATATTTTAACCCTATTATATTCTTATTTAGTGTTGTTCATTGTACCTATTATTTAGATTACTGTTCTTGTTAAACCTTAATTGTGTAGACATATTTAACTCCTTGTAATTTTCATGTACACACATTTTTGTGGAATGCAACCTAGTTTATAAATGATTGTTTTGTATAATTTGTTTAGTAATAGTTGTAATCTGTTGTGTGTGATAATAAAAAAAAAAAAAAAAAAAAAAAAAAAAGTTGGCGGTGTTTTCATCCGAAACTCAGAAAATTTTGATTTCTGATTTCTCTCCAGTCGTGTTGAAATATAGTCTCATCAGACTATGAGACTGAGGAAATAGAGAGTGCACCTGTACTTTCGGATTATATAATCGTGCCCTGCGCAGATTGCTAGTCACCGTTGAGCCTAGCCACCGTGACCTAATTCTCACAGAAATTACCACGATTTTAACGAATTATAGAAATTACACAAAGGACCACGCTCCCACAGAATACCAGCGTGAAATAGCAGCTTAATGCTGCTGTGTTTCGTATGATGAGTGTAGAGAATCAGAGACCCTTTTTACTGGAAAGAGGCATTCCATCTTTGTCCTCACGGCTGACAACGCATCTGCTTTTTGATTCGCAAACGAGGTTAGCTGTAGATGTCTATGGGCCACAGCAACCACATACCATCAGGTGGACTATGTGCTCGCTTGTCATCCTTATCCGAAAATTCAGTCTGAACATCATTATTTATTTTACTAGTTCTTTAGAGCTATATTACTATCACATGTTATGTTAATACTGTTGGTTCAAATATCAAAATAACATTAATAATCATAACATCGAAAAATTAATGACCTTATAGCTTATGCTGATTCTTCTCTGCAGCTCAGGAAGCCGTTGTAGCTAAGCGCTCGCTGTAAATTTCACAGTACGCGAGCTACCCGGATTCGAACGGAGCCGGCTCCAATGAAGTTGTTAATTGCAATTTTAAGTGCCATGTTTACCACGTGCTCGGTGGTGAAGGAAAACATCGTGAGGAAACCTGCATGTCTGAGAAATAAGAAAAAAGATATTTCGAAGACATATGAACACCAACACGCATTGGGGCAGCGCGGCGGATATTTCTTCGCCCAAAAACCCTTCCAAAAATAAGAGGAGGCGTGTGTAACGTAGCCTATATACGTCCGATTGCTGAGCCTTATGATAACTTTCGATTAAATAAAAATAGACAAATCAGTACAACACACAGCGGTATATTAATAAAAAATAATATAAAAAATATTCTGTAAAATTTCTTTTCTATTTGTATATCCTTCCTCTAAACAGTTTGCATTTATACAGTTCACAATTTTTACTGAACAGATACGATTTACGGAAATATAAAAAAAGAGTCTACTAATTTTAAAAAGGCCGGGAATGCAGATCCTTTAGTATTGCAGATGTTTATGGGCGGCGCCATTGAATTATCATGAAGTTTTCCCTCTCTTGTAAATTTTTTTTTAATAGAATAATTCCAATTACTAATAAAAAATCTCTCAATGATGAATTCAAATGCATTTACGCCTTAACTATATTTTTTCGCAATTACTTATGATGATTTATTATTTAGTCTGTTTAAGTAAATCCTTGGACAAAAGGCTTATTGCGTTACTACATACGTCCAAGTAATCTTTACGAGAAACATTAAAAATCAATTATTTTTAAAATCTATTTTAATAGTGTATATTATTACAACGAATTTATACAGTACCTCTGATTAGAGGAATGCGATAAGACTATATGAGTTTTTATTTTATAGACAAACTATACGCGGGAGTGAAAAATTATAAACATGGAATCAATTGTCATATTGATTCTATAGAGCAATTCCAAAGCAGCAAAAAGATTTTTAAACAAAAAATTGAGAGCACTCTATTTTTGGTAGTTAATTAAAAACCATAAATTGGAAAATAAATTTTTTTACGACTTACAATTGAAGAACCACGTGTAATAACAATATTGAGGTTTCATTGAGGTGACTATGGGAAATTCGCGAAACACCTCATGATTTCCGATAAATGGTGATGTGATATCTCATAAATGCCAAATGTAAAATATACAGATAGGCTAGACTTATTTGTTAATTCACGGCTTTTCGGAAAACTGTAATTAGATAAGTATTTAACCGCATTAAACTTTGTTATATTCCTATATAGCAAAGCTATTAAATGTTTTATTTTATGATCCTTATAGGTTAGGAATACAAAGGATCTTTACTTCTAATACTATATTATAAATATTACGAAAGAAATCATGTTACTAAAATTATTCGATTGCAACGTGGCACAGCACTAGTTCTAATTCGGGAAAATCCGAAGCGCGAGGCGCGGGGCTCGTGCTGTGTCGCCTCCCGCTACACCCTTTGACGCTCTAAGTAATTTTGTTAAAATCTGTGTTTTCTTAACGAAATATTACATACCGATGAACAGAAATATCATAGTTCTTGTTATTTTGCTTCCGTGAATCGTTTTTGCAGCTTGCCACTGCACATTTTACCATGATGACTAAAAATTCTATTAAATATCGTCGAGAGAAAGAATTAATGCGCGTGACCTTTCGTGACTAATAACGTCGTCTTGGCCATTTCGAGACTGTTTTAACGCGAGTTTACAGTTTTGCCTTGCTTACACGCGCTCTATAGCTTGCTTATAAATACTCTAAGGGTAACCCTGTCACCGTTTCGTTACGTTTGTCTTTGATGCTGCTATAAAAAGTATTATAGAATAATAAAGAAATAGAAGTCATCTAAAAGCTTTACCCTTACATAAAGTACATTTCAATAACTTTTGACATGCTACAAAAATACATTGCTGCATGGTTAAGCACATGATTTTGATAACATGGGTCGGTTTATGACTTGTGACGTTTTGACATGAAAAGCAGACATGGATATGAATTTCTCATTACTTAAAAATAATACTTTAAATAAATAATATTAACCATTTCACTGTGCCGTGAGTCATATATGAACATTTCGACAACATAAGATTAATAGTTAAGGTAATAAGTCGAAACAGCCATTCGACTACTGTCGTAAACAGTTCGTAGCACAATTATTTAAAACATAATTCAAGGGATTTACGGGAATAGTAGTAACTTTAATGTGTTGCTAAGGTTTTTTATGTGAAAAATCACCTGCATTTTATTAATATATATATTTTATATCACATATAATATGAATATTTTTATAACACGTTACATTTTTAATTTTTTTTCGAGCACACAGTCCACCTGATGGTAAGTGGTTGCTGTGGCCCATAGACATATACATCTATCCTCGTTTGCGAATCAAAATGCAGATGCGTTGTCAGCCGTGAGGACTAAGATGGAATGCCTCTTTTCCAGTAAAAAGGATCTACGGTTCTCTACACTCATCATACAAAACACAGCAGCATTACGCTGCTACTTTACGCTGGTATTCTGTGAGAGCATGGATCTACCACGTAAAAATTCAACTAAAGACATATAAATCTCGTACGTATATTTAGCGTGGTAGAAATTTATGCCCGTATGCACTCCGGAATGCTCGACGCATCCAATTTTCAAGATGAATAGATCAATTTCTTGGGATGCTGGTGTTAAATTAAAATTGCATTTGCTGCTGTTGGAAACATTCCAAAAATTAGAATTTGGTCTAGTAGGAATTTTTACGCAAGTTCAATTATAATATGTAATATCCAAACATAAAAATAAATAAATGCCATATCAAAAAAAAAAATTCTATAACAATGACAGTTGTTTTATTACAATCAAATGTTTGGGCCAAACCTTTTAAGCATTATGTAAAATTTATCTTTCTAAAATTGGAAAAAATAAATAAACAAAAAAACAACGATCTTAATAGTCGTAATGTGTGTGCAAGCATGCGGAGTTTGTGTGTGTATGTGTATGTGTGTATGTAAAATATACAGATAGGCTATGGAAATACTTATTTGTTAATTCACGGCTTTTCGGAAAACTGTAATTAGATAAGTATTTAACCGCATTAAGCTTTGTTATGTTCCTATATAGCAAAGCTATTAAATGTTTTATTTTATGATCCATATGGGTTAGGAATGCAAAGGATCTTTACTTCTAATACTATATTATAAATATTACGAAAGAAATCATGTTACTAAAATTATTCGATTGCAACGTGGCACAGCACTAGTTCTAATTCGGGGAAAATCCGAAGCGCGAGGCGCGGGGCTCGTGCTGTGTCGCCTCCCGCTACACCCTTTGACGCTCTAAGTAATTTTGTTAAAATCTGTGTTTTCTTAACGAAATATTACATACCGATGAACAGAAATATCATAGTTCTTGTTATTTTGCTTCCGTGAATCGTTTTTGCAGCTTGCCACTGCACATTTTACCATGATGACTAAAAATTCTATTAAATATCGTCGAGAGAAAGAATTAATGCGCGTGACCTTTCGTGACTAATAACGTCGTCTTGGCCATTTCGAGACTGTTTTAACGCGAGTTTACAGTTTTGCCTTGCTTACACGCGCTCTATAGCTTGCTTATAAATACTCTAAGGGTAACCCTGTCACCGTTTCGTTACGTTTGTCTTTGATGCTGCTATAAAAAGTATTATAGAATAATAAAGAAATAGAAGTCATCTAAAAGCTTTACCCTTACATAAAGTACATTTCAATAACTTTTGACATGCTACAAAAATACATTGCTGCATGGTTAAGCACATGATTTTGATAACATGGGTCGGTTTATGACTTGTGACGTTTTGACATGAAAAGCAGACATGGATATGAATTTCTCATTACTTAAAAATAATACTTTAAATAAATAATATTAACCATTTCACTGTGCCGTGAGTCATATATGAACATTTCGACAACATAAGATTAATAGTTAAGGTAATAAGTCGAAACAGCCATTCGACTACTGTCGTAAACAGTTCGTAGCACAATTATTTAAAACATAATTCAAGGGATTTACGGGAATAGTAGTAACTTTAATGTGTTGCTAAGGTTTTTTTGTGAAAAATCACCTGCATTTTATTAATATATATATTTTATATCACATATAATATGAATATTTTTATAACACGTTACATTTTTAATTTTTTTTCGAGCACACAGTCCACCTGATGGTAAGTGGTTGCTGTGGCCCATAGACATCTTTAACCGCCGTTTCATATATATAATTTTTACTATGGAAGTTGCACCAGCCTGCTCTCGTACGTGTGTACACAATTACACGCACGATTATTATAATATAAAAAGTATGGAATATTAAAAAAAGCTACAACAGAATTTGTAAAAGTTTAGACAAAAATCAAAGCCACCACCAGTACTTGATCTTACTCATGTCACTGTATATTATATTTTTTATGTTGATCGCTACCAAGCTATTTCTAATTAATTGTTTTATGTTGTTACCGGTGTAACATACATGATTGTAAGCTGTTTTTAAAGAAAAGTCCCGCTGGGTTTCTTGCTGGTTCTTCCCAGGACAGAGTTTTTTTCGGAGCTAGTGGTAATTAAACAAAAGAGTGACTTTCAATAAGTATTATATATAATCTGTAGTGAATGAAAAAGTTTCTGTTTCTGTTTCTGTACAGTAAAAATAGGAGGTGGAGGAGAAGAGAAAATATACCGGCCCGAAACACGCTACAAACTCAAGTCCGATGTCACATCAAATGGACAAAAAAAAAGCTATTTCATAGAAAAAATTCCCCTAAAATCTAGATATATCGTTATGAACGTTGAAGAATTAATTGCATGTAACGACGCAGAAACTGCCGCGCTAATGAAATGAAAGGAGACAGGCTCCTTATTACGTTATTAATAGTCTGCTCAACGACCTCGTTAGTATAATGATAATATAAAATTATTTAGAAAGAAGGAAATAAACTGAAAATCATTTATGTAATAACTTACTCTCCAGTAGTCCTTATTAAAAGTAATGGGAAAGTTGGTGGCCCCGATATTCCTCAATTTATGAACCTTTTTTACTTACATATATAGCAAAAGAATTTGGTTTTAGTATAATAATAATTAAAATATAAGTTTATATTATTTTATTGTCCTTTTGGACAATTTAAACGGAAAATAAAACTTTAAAACGAGAGATTGTTTGCATGTTTTCTGTGTTTAATCAATTGTGGGTAGTAAAATATTTTTATAATTTACTGGTCCCTAAAAATTTACTGCTGAACTTTCTCTTGTAAGGATTTCTACCATACATGAAGTGATTTATCCTCTACAAGACGCCTACACTAAATCCCCGCCGGTACGA
This sequence comes from Parnassius orleans, assembly GCA_029286625.1. Classification (NCBI taxonomy): domain Eukaryota; kingdom Metazoa; phylum Arthropoda; class Insecta; order Lepidoptera; family Papilionidae; genus Parnassius; species Parnassius orleans. The sequence continues at coordinate 4,272,270 of JAGSMP010000137.1, forward strand.
GGCCGCCACTCGAACACTTTTTCCCCATCGGTTGTCAGTTCTTCTAGCTTATATGGCCAGGCCATTGCCACTTCAGCTTACTAATCTGTTGGGCTTATGTCGGTCCTCTCTGGTTCTACTGCGGATATCCTCATTTCTAAGTTTATCACGCAGTGAGACTCAAGCATAGCCCTCTCCATAGCTCGCTGAGCGACCTTGAGCTTCCTCATCCGGCCAGCAGTGAGGACCACGTCTCAGTTCCGTAGGTCATCACTGGCAACACTGCACTGGTTGTACAGCCTCGTTTTCAAGTTTTGAGGTATACCTGACGAGAAGATGTGCCGTAATTTCCCGAACGCTGCCCAGCCGAGTTGAATCCGTCGTTGACCTCTCGGTCGAGAAGTTGGACTTACCTGGTCGGACTATTTGTCCCAGGTAAACATATTCGTCAACAACTTCGAGCTTAGTGCTCCCAACAACTACCGGCATGGGTGTGACATGGACATTAAACATGATCTTTGTTTTGTCCATGTTCATCTTAAACCTATCCGTTGGGAGCACTATTGAGGTCGTGAGCATAATGTCAGGTCCTCCAGCGATTCTGCCATAGGACTATCGTCGGCAAATCGAAGGTGAGTGATGTACTCGCCATTGATGTTAATGCCGTATCCTTTCCAGTCCAGAAGCAGAAAACGTCTTCCAATGCAGCGGTGAAGAGTTTCGGGGATATAACGTCACCCTGTCTTGTCTCTCTGCAGTTGGATAGGTTTTGTACTCTGGTTCTGTACTCGGATAGCCATGTATGCCCTACTGTTGCAAACACTACACTTCGATATACCGACAGTCAACAGCGCCGCTGAAGGACTGCAGCACCGCAAATTTCGACGGAATCAAAGCTCATAGTCCACATACGCCAGAACATGGTAAGCGAATTGTATCCTCGGACTTCTGTACAATTTGCCGAAGGGTATGTATGTGGTCTATGGTGCTAAAACCTTTTCGGGCTCGGCTTGTTCGGGGCTGGATCGTCGAGTCTGCGTGCGAGACGATTCGTGGCGACTCTCGAAAACAGCACGTAGACGCGGCTCAGAAGGAAATCGGTCTGTAGTTCTTCAAGAGCGTTGTCGCCTTTCTTGAAGAACAAGACCACCGCCACTTCTGCTCCACGCCTCCGTGTAGTGCTACCATGTGGGACGGAATTAAAGGCTTCTGAAGGACTTCAAGTACGGTTTTCACCCGCTCAGAAGCTCCGCCGTAATTCCATCCTCGCCTGGGGCCTTGCCGTTTTAAGGTGCTGGAGACCATTCAATCTCTCAATCTCACTCAAAATCTCAGGTGTCCTGAAACGACGCTGCCACCTCGGTCTTCAGCCGACAGTTGGCTCTTTCTGGCAGACAGATCTCTGGCAAGAACTTTGGGCCCTGGTTCCTCGATCGCTTCTTCAGCCACGGCTGTTGAAGTTGCAAGTCCCCACCGCATGCATTTGGAGATCTGTCTGTTCAGTTGCCTGTATGCTATCAAATCTACTGAAGATTGCAGCTTCATTTCCCGTCTAACAGCCATGGATTAAAGAGTGTGATCGGAGGAGTTTTGTGTTCTTCTGCGGGGTCTTACAAAACTAGCTCCGACCGCATGGACAGTTTCCACGAGCATCATTCATATCGTCCACTGCATTGCAATCTTCTAGGCACTGAAAACGGTTTTGTAACTCGAGCTGAAGGTTTCGGGACTTTGGATTAGAGCACGAGGGGGACGGGCGTTGACTTCATTAGACGACACCTCTCAACCAACGTTTAGGTTCAGTGTGCCTCCTATGTTCGGTGATCGCTACAGTTCTGCCTCGCGATCACTGAGACATCACCAACAGTTGGCGTCTAGTCGTCATAATGAAGTCAATCTCATTTTTGTCGAACCGTCGGGGCTCGACCAGGTCCCTTCCTGTGGGGCCGCTTCTGGAAGAAAAGAGTTCATCATAAAGCGTCCTCTCTCCATGAAGTCGGCCAGCTGCTGGCCCTGGGTTCCGTTGCCCTAATCCGAATTTCCCTACTTTCAGCTCACGTTCTCTCTTGTGCCTAGCTTTGCGTTGAAGTCTCCTATTAACACCGTATAGTGGGTTTTAGAGGAATGCATGGCTCTAGAGATATCCTCATATTTCTCTACCTCCTCATCAGGGTGTGCCGAAGTGGTGCGTAAACCTGTGACCTTCAGCGAATACCGTTTGGTGATTCTGAGTATAAGTACGCAGCCCTCGTCGACACTCCCAATTTTACAACGTTGTTAACGAGAGACTTGTGGACGATAAATCCGACACCTCCTTGGGACAGATGGTCGCCCTCCTCGGTGATAGAACAAGTTGCCGGATTCGAGTTACCGTGTCCTCCCCTCTTCTTCGGACCTCTGATAATCTATAATATTCCAGCGCAACTTGTCTATCTCTTCTTCCAGCTCAGGATCTTCTCGTCAGTCCTCAGGTGCGTGCGTTATAAGTTGCCAGGTCGAGTCGTCGTAGGTGGCGAACCTCCACCGGAATTCTTAGCACCCCTGCCCCGCCGTTACCATGGTCGCCACCGTAGCCAGGAATAGCGGGCCGCCGGCTGGGGCCGTCTCTTCGTAACTTTCTTCATTGGGGATATTGCCGTAGTTGCCACGCTTGCGAGCGGGTTGGCACCGCAGTTTTATTGTTATTTGCTGTTATCAGAAAGATGCTGCCCATCTTCTGCCTCAGTTTCCCTCTGTCGCCTCTTACGACACCCACGGAAGAAGAAGATGGGGTAGTGGGTATTCTAACCCGCTTATAAATAGTCTGCTCAACGACCTCGTTGGATAATGATAATATAAAATTATTTAGAAAGAAGGAAATAAACTGAAAATCATTTATGTAATAACTTACTCTCAGTAGTCCTTATTAAAAGTAATGGAAAGTTGGTGGCTGATATTCCTCAATTTATGAACCTTTTTTACTTACATATATATATAGCAAAAGAATTTGGTTTTAGTATAATAATAATTAAAATATAAGTTTATATTATTTTATTGTCCTTTTGGACAATTTAAACGGAAAATAAAACTTTAAAACGAGAGATTGTTTGCATGTTTTCTGTGTTTAATCAATTGTGGGTAGTAAAATATTTTTATAATTTACTGGTCCCTAAAAATTTACTGCTGAACTTTCTCTTGTAAGGATTTCTACCATACATGAAGTGATTTATCCCTCTACAAGACGCTGGAGTGTACAAGCTTGTTTAAGCACATTGTCTCTCTTATATAGAATAAACAAAAAGATCTATGAAAATCCGCGTAAAGATTATAAGCCATCGTAATACACAAACGCTCCAGGAAGTCTGCAATCTATGACCATAATTATCCTAAATGGTGCCTGCCATACATCAGATTTGACCACAAATCCTCGTGAAATAACACCAATTCCTGCAAGAAAAATTCAAGAAGCTATTGAAATTTAAAATGAAATCTAATTTCAAGAGTGAAATTGATTGGGTGCTACCAACTACTTGAAATACTTTAATTAATGAAATAAATTCAAACCAAGTAAACCGCTGCAAGACTTCAAGGCAGAGTTAGCTCATTGACCGCTGAGGTGTGAGACGGCGCGTTGACATGGTGAACAGGATTTTAATTTGGCTGTTTCTTCGCAATTTCTGCCTTCAGTTTGTCAAGTAATGATGCGTAGTATGCTCCTGTAATAGTTTTTCCTTTTTGAAGATAATTGATTAAGATATGGACCATCCCAATAAAAAGTCGCCATCACTTTCCCAGTCGAAAATACAGTTTTTGCTTATTTTGGAGCCGGTTGTCCCTTTGCAGTCCACTGTTTTGACTGTATTTTTGTTTCGGACGTATAATGGTATATCCAAGTTTTATCTACAGTAGTAATTAATCGGCGCCAAAACTCGCTTTCATTGCGCCTAAACTGCGCCAAGAGAGCATTGGAAATGTTCATTCGAACACGTTTTTGGTCTAACGGGAGCAAACGCGGCAACCAACGCGCTGACGACTTTCTCATGCCTAAATCTTGATTTAATATGTGACAAACACGCTGTTTGGACATTTTCGTAGCCTTTGCTATCTCTCTCACTTTAATTCGGCGGTCGTATAGCACCATTTGGTGAACTTTAGCGATGTTATAGTCAGTAGTTGCAGCTTTTGGACGTCCCGAACGTTCATCGTCTCCCAAGCTCTCACGGCCACGCTTAAATTCAGCTGCCCAAAATTTCACTGTGGTAAATGATGGTGCGGAGTCCCCATACACAGAGTCCAACTCATCTTTGATTTGCGTAGGCGTATTGCCTTTCAAAAACAAAAATTTAATGACAGCTCGATACTCAATATTTTCCATTTTCACAAAAAACACTCACATCGACTCACTCAAAAGACTGTCAAATAACAACTACGCGTCCAAAATGGCTGAAATTCTGGTGCGTAACTGTTAAAAAATGCACAACTACATTCACTAGCTTTTATTGCCGAGTGCTGCCATCTTCACGTTTAGGTCGGAAACTTTTCAGACCACCGTGGTAAATATGTTTGTCCCAGTCACACCTATTCGTAACCATACATGTGTAACATGGACATTAAACATTATTTTTCCTTGTCCTTGTTCATGTTAAGACGAACCTTTTGGAAAACATTACTAGGTCGTAGTGCTTAGGACGGATTTTTCCTTCATTGACAGACATAAAGACTTTATCGTCGGCAAATCGTACGAAGGTGAGTGATATCTACATTCTGCGTAGGTGGTCAAATTAATAGTCAAATGTTGAAGGTATTTTAAACTAATCACAATTACATGTTTAAGGACGTTTTGATATCACTTGCACTTGACCATGGATACTGCAAACCGCTCAAAACACTTAGAGGTAAAAAAATAAGTTTATATTAAACGCGATAAAATCTGTAAAACAAGTTTTATTCAATGTGTAGTGGGTCAAATACAAGAACTATTTATCTCTTAGACCCAAAAAGAATTATTTAATAAAAACGGAATTTTGTCCTCAAAATATTGCCCTAACTTATTTCAGAAGAAAATTCAATTTAACGGTTATAATAGAATCTTACCCAGAGGTGCTCTCTTGAGCATGTAATGATGTTATAAATCAATTCGAGCAATACTGCATTAAGTACTTTTTGATATGAATCATATAAAGCAGTTACATAATATATACAAGTAAAGCCACAAAAAGTCAATGTAATGTGCTTGAAAACATCCAAACCGCAGATTTGATATAAATAAAATATCATTTCCAACGTCCCAACCCAAATATTAAATTATAAATAACGCTTAATTTTTAATCACTCTGACGTTAATATTTTTTTATCAATGAAGTGAAAAATATTACCACTTCCATTTTTGCGATAATGTAGTTTAGTAGATATTTCTTCCTACTGAATGTTAAATGAAAGTTTTTCGAATGTAAAAATAAAACAAAGAGTGTGCTTACAAAGTGCGTGTCCATAACAAACATTTTGTATATTTTGGCTATTTTATAAGTTTTTAATATTTAATTTTTGTGAGGATTGTAATCAATTTAGTGATTACAATAAGCATAATAAACATCCTAATCAGTATGATTCAACAGGGATTGGTGAGTTCTTTTTTCTTTTTTTCTTTAATCCGTACTTAGATAACCACCTCCTCATTTTGTATTATGGATGTAAAAAAGGCGAATATGGGAAGAGCCCAAAGGACCCCAACGATGTTGATCTACCATCTCGTATTTGCCAGATATAAAATACCTAGGTCGGATTTGGGTAGCAGTGCCAATCCACTTACTAAGCGTGACAGTTAATAGATATTCTTTCTAAAATGGGGTTAAGTACATAATTTGTACATGGTAGAGCCACGCTTGTACTTTGTAAAGCCACAATGCAGCTATATTATGGTTGCAGCATAAATGTTTGCAGCATAAACCCCGTCTAGTGGCGGGAGAGAACAACCACTACCCGTAAGAGGCGACAGAGGGAAACTGAGGCAGAAGATGAGAAGCAAAATTTTTCTGATAACAGCAAAATAATAATAAAAAAACTGCGGCCGCCAACCCGCTCGCCAAGCATGGCAACTATGGCAAAATACCCCCAAGATAAGAGTAATGAAGAGATGGCCCCCGCCCCGGCGGCCCCGTCATTCCTGGCTACGGTGGCGACCATGGTAAAGGCGGGGCAGGGGGTGCTAAGAATCTCCGGTGGAGGTTTGATTTCCACCTAAGACAACTCGACCTGGCAACATATAACGTACGTGCCCTGAGGACTGACGAAAAGATCCTGGAGCTAGAAGAAGAGATAGACAAGTTGCGCTAGAATATTATAGGATTATCCGAGTTCCGAAGAGAGGTAATCCTCGAATCCGGCAACTTGTTCTATCACCGGGAGGGCGACCATCTGTCCTAAGGAGCTGTCGGATTTATTATCCACAGGTCTCTCGTTAACAACGTTGTAAATTTTGGCAGTGTGTGGACGAGGATTGCGTACCTTATACTCAGAATCACCAAACGGTAATCGCTGAAGGTTTTATAGGTTTACACACCAACCTCGGCACATCCCGATGAGTAGTTAGAGAAAATATATGAGGATAACGATACAGTGTTGATGGGAGACTTCAACGCAAAACTTGGCACAAGAGTGAATGGTGAGCTGAAGGTAGGGAAATTCGAAATAGGGCAACGGAACCCAAGGGGTAAGAAGCTGGCCGACTTTATGGAGAAAGAACGACTCTTTATGGTGAACTCTTTCTTTTCCAAAGTCTTTGTTCGAGATCTGTTTGCCGAAAAGAGCCAACAGTCGAAGTTAAAGACCGAATGTGGAAGCATCGTTATCGGGACACCTGAAATTTTAAGTGAGATTGAGAGGTTCTATGGGCATCTGTACACATCATCCTTGGAGCCATACGCAAGTGTGAGTAACGATCCTAGAGTAAATCTTATCTGACACTATTCCGGTGATATTCCGGACGTCAATCTGAGCGAGATTAGAATGGTTCTTCAGCACCTTAAAAACAGCAAGTCCACGGGTGAGGATGAAATTACAGCGGAGCTTCTGAAAGCGGGTGGAAAACAGGTACTTGAAGTCCTTCACAAGCTCTTTAATTCCGTCGTCCATGGTGTCACTACAACAGAGGCGTGGAGCAGAAGTGTGGTGGTCTTGTTCTTCAAAAAAGGCGACAACGCTCGCTTGAAGAACTACAGACCGATTTCCCTTCTGAGCCGCGTCTGCGTGCTATTTTGAAGAGTCATTACGAATCGTCTCACACGCAGACTCGACGACTTCCAGCCTCCCGAAAAACCAGTTTCCGAAAAGGCTTAAGCACCATAGACCACATACATACCCTTCGGCAAATTGTACAGAAGACCGAAGAGTACAATCTGCCACTTTGTCTTTGTCTGTGGACTATGAGAAAGCCTTTGATTCCGTCGAAATTTGGGCGGTGCCAAGTAGACTGTTTGTATATCGAAGTACTGAAGTGTTTGTACAGTAGGGCTACGATGGCTATCCGAGTACAGAACCAGAGTCCGAAACCTATCCAACTGCAGAGAAGTGTAAGACAGGTTGACGTTATATCCCCGAAAGTCTTCACCGCTGCATTGGAAGACGTTTTCTAGCTTCTGTGCTGGAAAGGATACGGTATTAACATCACTGGCGAGTACATCACTCACCTTCGATTTGCCGACGATGTAGTTCTTGTGGCACAATCGCTGAAGGACCTAAACACTATGCTCAATGGCCTTAATAGTGCCTCCCAACGGATAGGTCTTAAGATGAACATGGACAAATCAAAGATCATGTGTAACGTTCATTTTTCACCTTGCCGGTAGTTTTGGGAGCACTAAGCTCGAGATTGTTGACGAGTATGTTTACCCGGGACAAATATTCCGACTAGGTAAGTCCAACTTCGACCGAAATGTCAATCGGCGGTTTCAATTCGGCTGGGCAGCGTTCGGAAGATTACGATACATCTTCTCGTCAGGTATACCTCAAAACTTGAAAACGAAAATGTACAACCAGTGCGTGTTGCCAGTGATTTGAGTCCTTCACTTCTGGCCGTATGAGGAAGCTCAAGGTCGCTCTGCCGGCTATGCTCGGGGTTTTTCTGCGTGATAAACTTAGGAATGAAGATATCCGCAGTAGCACCATAGTGACGTACATAGCCCAACGGATTAGTAAGTTGAAGTGGCAATGGTCCAGCCATATAGCTCGAAGAACCGACAACCGATGGGGAAAAAAGAAAGACGAAGTGTAGGGTGACCCCCCCTAGATGGAGTGACGACTTGGTAAGACATGCAGCTTTGTGGCATTCCTTGGGGAAGGCCTATGTTCAGCAGTGGACTTGTGAAGGGCTGTAATGATGATGATTAATTTGCTTCAAAACTTCTTAATCATTTGTTTTTCTTTCACGCAACAACCAAGTCAGGGATCGATGTGATTTTTTTTTCATTGCATAGACATAGATTGTGACCTGGAAAGTAACAGTTCTTACTAGTAACTTAAAATTTATCCAATTTTATTATTATTGGGCTGGGGATTGAACCATTGTCACGTACTATAAAATTCACAGTAAGCGTTTAGCTCCTGAGGTACCACGACTCCAGGGCATATTCATATTATTTTCATTAAAATTCTTACAAAATGACGCTCCGGATCTATCCATCAAAAACCGTGCAGTTTTCCGGCTTAAAAAGAAGCCTCTGTTGTCGGTTCTTCGAGATATATGGCCGGCCCATTGCCACTTCAGCTTACTAATCAGTTGGGCTATGTCGGTCACTCTGGTACTACTGCGGATATCCTCATTTTTAAGTTTATCATGCAGAGAAACGCCGAGCATAGCCCTCTCCATAGCTCGCTGAGCACATCGGTGATCGTAATGAAATTAATTGTTGTCGAATAATTAAAATATCTTGGGCATAGGCGAGGGTTCGGGCGAGTTCTTTCCAGCGCATTTAGTTACGTGCAATAGATTTCCCTCTTGTAAGTGCGCCATAAGCTCATTTTCTACCCAACGCCTCTAAGTTCTTGTTGTTCCGAAGTGTATTTTATCGTCTCTGGACTCCCATTAAAAAACAGTAATCGTAGGATTTCCTTCTTTTCTTTGCAGGGTGTGTTTACTCTATCTTCAACTGGGTAATGCAATTTCTTCGCCGATGGGAGTCTGATGACTCGTGAAACAGTCAAAGTTAAAAAAAAAACAAAGTCTTTATTGGAGATCGTCTTCAACCAGTGAATGCGTAATGCACTTGGGCAAGAATTGATGAACTTTGTTACATTATTAAATATACCTTATCACATATTTATCTGAGTGTGAGCTGTGAGTACGTTTTTCATCTTCAATAAATAAAAATTGGCTGCTTTCGATAGAAATAGAAAATAAATATATAACTATCACATCAGTGGTAGCTTAGAGGCTTAGCGCATGCTGCAAATTCCATAATACGCGATCGACCCCGGTTCAATCCTCGAGGCACCAATGAAATTGATAATTGCAATTATCTGATTTAGCACGTGATCATCGGCGGAGGGAAACATCGTGAGGAAACCCGCAAGTCTAAGAAATAAAATATTTCAAGAACCTGTAAAGTTTGGCAGTAGGCGTTGGAGCATCGCGGCGTACTAATTGACCTAACCTTTTTTTTATAGGAGAGGGGGCAAACGAGCATGCGGCTCACCTGATGGTAAGTGATTACCGCCGCCTATGAACAACTGCAACACCAGGGGAATTGCAGATGCGTTGCCGGCCTTTTAAGAAGGAGTAGGCTCTTTTCTTGAAGGTCCCTAAGTCGTATCGGTCCGGAAAAATCGCTGGTGGTAATCGATTCCACAAGGAAGTTGTGCGAGGAAGAAAACTTCTTCTAAATCGCACAGTGGTGGACCGCCAATCATCCAGATGGTATGGAAGGTATCTCGAGTTCTGTCGCGATGTGCGATGGTGAAATTGAGCGGCTGGAATTAGTCCGAACAATTCCTCAGAGCACTCCCCGTGGTACATGCGATAAAATACGCAAAGAGATGCGACATCTCTACGCAGTGCCAGTGAGTCAAGCCGATCGGACAGAACTCGGTCGTCGACGATTCGAGCTGCTCTGCGCTGGATGCGGTCAAGTGGAAGGAGCTGGCACTGGGGAGCCCCTGCCCAGAGATGGGAACAGTATTCCATGTGGGGCCGAACTTGCGCCTTGTAAAGTTGCAAGCGGTGTGCCGGCATAAAATACTGTCCCGCTCTGCTGAGCACGCCAAGCTTTTTAGAGGCCGATTTGGCCTTCTCTTCCAAGTGACCACGAAACTGCACATCACTCGATATGTCGACACCTATCTGCCGTCATGGAGCCTCGATACGGGATCAAAGGCGTTCTAGCTCCAATCATAATTCCACCCCAAAAGGACAGCGATTTCCCGCCTTGCTGAACGGTTCCAGTGGCAGTTCTTTGCCTTTCAGAGTCTCCAGGTCTTCTCCAGACACGGACACGTCGGTTATCTGAATGAGTACTGATTCGCGATTCGTCAACGAAGAGACAGTTTTGCCAAATGTTTTCGTCCTCATCTTCTTCATTTTGCCGGAGCCTAGCCCACTGCAATCTCCGTCGCTGACGTTACCGTGAATTCAGAAGTGCTCGCCAAGACCTCCGTGCTCGTAGTCCAGCCTGATGTTAGCAATTCCGAATAGTCTGAGTACTAACTTCTGGACTTGAAGGCAACCCGCACTTTTGCTTTTATTGTAATGGCGTTGATTGTTAGGTCACGGGCTGCCAGCAATCTGTTAAAAGTTAAAATTTACTAAGTCAGATTTCAGAATGAGCGTAAGCTTGGATTGAATTTCTTTTTATATGGATACACAATTGAATTTGTTGTATTGTTTTTTATCCTAATTCTATATTTTTAAGTAAAGAATCTAAAAAGAAGAACAAATTATTATATAGTCTACAGTAACAAAAAAGATTTCGATTTTTCAAACTGATCCCAAACTTTTTTTGGTGTGTATATATTATGGTTGTAGCACGAATGGGTCTACTCGACGGAGTGCGGATCTTACTCTCACAAACCAACGTAAAATAGCAGCGCAATACTGCTGTTTCGTATGGTGAGTATAGAGAACTGGAGATTCCTTTTTACTGGACATGAGACATTCCATCTTAGATCTCAGGGGTGACAACGCATCTGCATTTTGAGTCTGAATCGAGGATAAATGTAGATGTCAATGGACCACAGTACTTACCATCAGGTGGACTGTGAGCTCGTTTGTCATGTCATTCTATGAAATAAATAATGATTATATAATATCAAAAGTCCACTGCTGAATGTAAGCTTCCCACTTAAATTGCCTTATTACGAACTCAGAACGATTTTAATACCTGCTACGCTTGACAAGTGGGTTGGCAACTACAGATTCTTTTATCATTTATTGAGTTGTCATTAGGAAGATCTTATGGCAAACACGGTTTGGTATAGGTAGTGGATTTGTTTCGTCGTCATCTACCGTGTAGTGGCGGTGTTAGAATATCCAGTACCCCATATCGTCCCGTGGGTGTCGACAGAGGGAAACAAATCAGGAGATGGACAACAGCGTCTCCCAAATAACGACTAAAAATAAAAAATGTGGTTTAAAAATGACGTGGTAACTATGGCAAATATCTCCCCTATGAGGTCATGTATAAGGGAGGCCTATGTTCAGCGGTGGACTTTAATAGGCTGTAACGGTAACGGTAACACGGCATTTATTTCGAGATATACGCAGAGAAATTTAACCACAAACCTAAATGTGTACAAATGCGGAAATCTTACTACAAACTGTAGTATCCGATTCCAGGTGCTACGGCACGTGGAGGTCTGTTAAAATTTGGACCCTAAGAACACATTAAAAGTTTTCTAAAAACGCAAAAGGCGGATGGTCAAGCAGTTCAAACCGTAATTCGTGGATTTTCGCCATGGTAACCGTTGTGGTGTTAGACGGCGCGTTGTTATGGTGAAACAGGATTTTCTTTTTCTGTAATTGTGGCTGTTTTTCCGCAATTTCTGGCTTCACTGTGTTAAGTAATGATACGTAATATGCTCCAGTAATGGTTTTTCCGTTTTGAAGATAATCGTTTAAGATAACTCAGTCGTAAAAACAGTTCTTGATTTTTTTGGAGCCGGTTTCCCCTTTGCAGTCCACTGTTTTGACTGTATTTTTATTTCGGGCGTATAATGATGTATCCAAGTTTCATCTACAGTAATTAATCGGCGCCAAAACTCGCTTTCATTGCCCCTAAACTGCGCCAGCAGAACGTTGGAAATGTTAATTCGAACACGTTTCCGGTCTAACGTGAGCCAACGCGGCACCCCACGCGCTGACAGCTTTCTCATGCCTAAATCTTGAATTAATATTTGACGAACACGTTCTTTGGACATTTTCATAGCCTCTGCTATCTCTCTCACTTTAATTTGGCGGTCGTTTAGTACCACTTGGTGAACTTTAGTGATTTTATCGTCAGTAGTTGCAGCTTTTAGACGTCCCGAACGTTCATCGTCTCCGAAGCTCTCATGTGCTGAATTTAAACGTGGCCACGTTTAAATTCAGCTGCCCAAAATTTCACTGTGGTAAATGATGGTGCGGAGTCCCCATACACAGAGTCTAACTCATCTTTGATTTGCGTAGGCGTATTGCCTTTCAAAAACAAAAATTTAATGACAGCTCGATACTCAATATTTTCCATTTTCACAAAAACAGTCACATCGATTCACTCAAACGACTGTCAAATAACAACAACGCGTAAGATGCACAACAACATTCACTAGCCTTTATTGACGAATGCTGCCATCTTCACGTTGAGGTCGGAAACTTTTCAGACCACCCTAGTATAATATGAAACATTACCATAATAATTAAAACATTAATATCACATAAAAGAATAATAAAATATTTTAACATTAACATTAACAATAATAAAACATTGCAATTTTACAAGTTATTTTCAGATTCATATACCTTAAATATCTACTGAAATCACATTAAATTACATTATTCAGCAATAAACATGAATATCTTGAACAATACAACAATTTATTACACAAATTATAACATTTAAAAATTAAGAAAACCACTTTTAATTTCTTATAGAATTTTGTTATTATTTCGACATTATATCAATAGAATTAAATGCTTTTAATATATTTCTTGTCTTATTATTTTATGAAACATTCCTGAAATATTTGCGACATACATTTTCATACATTACTAAAATTTACATGAAAACAGTTATCGCTTTAAACAATTAAAATTATTATATTTTGGTGCTATAATTTTACGATAATAAATATTCTTACAAGATGAACAACTAATTTCTACTCGACCCGCTCTAACTATATAGGAGGCTGGTGCCATCCCTTTCTAAAAATTATAGCTAAGTCTGTTTAGTATATAATTCTATTTCTTTCTAACATTTAGCTATCACTGTCTCGCCATTATGCATCATATCTCTTATCACATATCTTTAAGTAATGCAAATAATTAAACATTTAATTCTTTATTTGTATTACATAGCTGATTGTCGTATATTGCATGACACTAAGTTAATTCAAAATATCTTTATCTCCCAGAGAAAATAAGTATTTCTTTATTAACATAAATTAGACATTGTATCGTAAGCAACAAATGAATTATTTTTAAGAAACATTATCTCACGTCAACAACAGTCGGTACTAATACAAAGTGTGAACTTAGTATATCTTTATATTAATAAGTGAAGTAAAAACTTTGTCGGGTACAAAGTTCTTTAATGAGTCTTGTGGATACCAATGTTTTTCTTGGTAGTACTATTGACGCGAAGCTTCAATGGGGCCCCCATATATCTAAATTAGCAGGTACACTTAGTTCTGTAGTATATGCTGTAAGAAAGTTTAGAAGTCTCACCAATGTTGAGATAGCTAGATTAGTTTATTTTAGCTACTTTCATAGCGTGATGTCTTATGGAATTTTGCTTTGGGGTAATGCGACTGACACTGAAGTCATATTTGTTTTGCAAAAGAGAGCCGTACGGGCGATTTATAACTAAAATTGAAAAGAGTCCCTTAGAGAAAACATTTAAGAAATAAACATATTAATTTTCGCATCGCAATATATTTATGAAAATGTTATATATGTACATAAAAAACATAAATAGCTTTGATAAGAATAAAGATGTTCATACTTTAAACGCTAAGACCAAACATAAGCTTGTAATACCAGTTACTAGACTCCACAGAATTAGTAATTAATTTATGGGGCAATGTCCTAGAAAATGTACAAAATTTGTCAATAAACAAGTTTAAATGTTTTATTAAAGAAAACATGTACAAAAGGGTTATTATAATATCAAAGAATACATAAATGAAAATAACCCCTGGGAATGAGGTGATCGCCACCATGCTGGTTCTATTAAAATTCATTTAAAAATTGTACAAACAAAATTATTGTAAAGTGAAATATATTTTAAAAAAAAGTTCCGCTGGGTTACTTGCTGGTTCTTTCCAGGACAGAGGTATTTTTCGAACCAGTGGTAAATAAAAAAATGACTTTCAATAAGTATTATGTAATAATCTATATTGAATATAAAATATTCTATTCTATTTTATTCTATTCCTAGTTCGAAATCTGCTAAAACCATTAGGAACAAAATTAAATCATCGCCTCGTCGATTTTAGAACTCGTTTTAGTTTTCAGTTTTTTGAATTAAATTATTGCCTCATCGACTATTGAACACCAAGACGACCTATGATAAATCAATTAAAGCGTTCTCGGCACAGATGGGTGAAAACAATTTCCGTAAAACCAATTAGTAATTATTTTCTTTCTAAATCTGCGACGCACCGTAATTTACTGTTTTTTATTAGGATATTGACCCTAAATAATATTTAAATTTATTTACATAACACAATATACAATATTTATTGTATACAATATTAAAAACTATAATAAAAAAAACTAGTAACTTAATTATCATACAGTAAAGTACCTATTCTGACTATGATCGACCATATTTCCGCTACTATGTGAGTTCTGTAATACCCAACGTATGCAACTTGCAAGGCCATTCGTCGGCAATCTCGCGATTTTTGGCTCGGAAGAATAGTGTAAACAACAAATAAACCCGAAATAAGATTCCTAACAGTGTAAATGTGATCTACTTAGTTAAAAATCTTCTAAACAAAGTTTTAATTTCAGTATTTTGTTTACATAGAATTATCACCCGGTAGAAATGCAGTCTAGTACAAAACACGAACGTCAAAGTCACGCAATTATGTTACACGGTATTCAGTGATACCAGTTTCTGGCGTTTGCAATCAAGTTGTGCAAATCACTATTTTATTGATTATTTATAATTAATCGATAAAATGAAGATTACGTATTACGTACGATGACATATTTTATGAAAATATAAAATGTAATAAATAAAACACGATAATGATGGTACTAATATAACTTTATTATAAATATTTTAATGGTATAAAAATGAAGACGTACTCCCCGCTGTATCGTGCCAAGGACGCTGGCTGCGATTCCCCGCTAAATGGCTATACTTAGCCTTTGAGCGAGAAAAGAACCAGCCCTCTTATCACCAGCAGCAATGACCAGTCGCGGATTGAGTTCCTTTAGGAACTTCACCATACGTGGACCCCACAGACCGATAGTCTCTACTGCAAATGGCACTAATATGTAGTCATCAATCAAATCAGAGACTTATATTTGCGCCACTTACTCAGTTCAGCTGCCTCTGATGCCGCCCCGGCTCTAAACGAGGTATCCCTGAGATGAGAGGCCGCCAAAGTATCTACGCAAGTAGCATCCCTCACTAGGGCTTTACCTCTCTACCAAGGGACCAATGTCATATCGTCGAGTCTCCTGCCATCGTCTCGAAATATTCCACAAGGCTCTAAAACCGAGGGAATATTTATAGAGACAACAGCCCTTCGGATGACATCGTGCAAAGAACCGTGCCGTGAAAACCTACCAGCACTTTTCTTACATGATAGTCCGTGGAGCCCAAACTTGTCGACGATGCTACCACAGGGGCACTGGTGGGGTTGACAAATCGCCGCTCCTAGTCGGATACCTACGGCGATGCGCAAGCTTTCCCCATCAAGTAATGTGCCGAGATTACTTGATGGTAAAGCGTGTAACCAGTGACTAGATTCCTTAGTCGTAACAGCTAGAAGACGTGCCTTATCTTGGTCACTATGGAAATTATGAAACAAATCTTTCTGCACCCTCTGTACCAACGGAATATTCCACTGTTTTTGTTGATTAACTTCAAGTGGAACATTTTCGCCAGGACAGAGCGTTTGCCATGTCTGCCCTGCCTCCGTAGCAAAGCACAGATCTAATTTATTATTGTTACATAAATCACTGACGCTATGCACGGAAGCGAGGAAAGCAGGCAATGCAACGCTAGAAAGATTTCTCACACCAATACCACCAAATTTTATAGGTAAAGTAGCTTGTTCGCGCCTAGATAATATATAATAGCATCGGTTTGCAAGAGTGAGAGGAGCTCAACGAGAAGAGGGAGCGAACCGCGGCGATGTCACACGAAGATTACCGAGCGGACATTTACCGAGCTTCAATTACGAACATTATTATATAGATCATCACATCACATCATACATCATTTCATACTTCATTTTGTAAAAACATTTTCTTCTAAAGTTCTCTCTTCTCTCTTGTAAAGTTAATATATACTAACGTGTGTTTTTCAATAACTATAAACCACATCCGAAAATATTGAAAAGAAATAAAATAAGCTAGAGAAATTAGAAACATTTTTTGGTGACCCCGGCGTGATCAAAATCGACTTTGGAAGGCGATATATCCCGTAGGACGAGGTGAAGCAATCCATAACCGAGGGAAGTAAGCCCATTCCTATTAATTCCTACTTCTTTTAAACAATTTTGCTTCTTTTTGTTCAAATACTAGTCGATATTGTAAGCATTTCTTCTTTTATTTTTTCTTCCTTTGTTATTTAAATCAGAATTCTTTTTTAAATATCGCAAATAAATTCAATGCTAAGGATTACTAATGCTAATGAATACAAGCTGCAGCTATATTTATAATATAGTTGTAGCACGAATGGGTTGGCTCGACCGGGGAAGGACCACGCTCTCACAAAATACCAACGTAAAATAGCAGCTTAATGCTACTGTGTTTCGTATGGTGAGTGTAGAGAACCGGAGACCCTTTTTACTGGAAAAGAGGCATTCCATCTTAGTCCTCAAGGCTGACAACGCATCTGCATTTTGATTCGCAAATGAGGATAGATGTAGATGTCTATGGGCCACAGCAACTACTTACCATCAGTTGGACTGTGTGCTCGTTTGTCACCCTATTTCTATAAAAAAAATATTTATAACAAGTACCTATATGCTTCGAATTATTTTTACTTTCGTTATTATAACAAATTTCAATTTAGGATTTCAGTTTTGTTTAAACGCCCCTCATAAAAGTAAATTCAGAGTACTGTCAATTACTTAAACATATTTGCCGACTATTCCAGTATTTTCCGGGATTGAACCGGCGAGAATTGTACGCGCACGCGGTATACCAGAGCACCGACTCGACGCTTTGGTCGGCTTGCTGTCGCATCAGCTGTTCTATTGTTGCCGGTTTGTACCGGCGCACGAGGTTGTATTCATTGTTTTTTTTTCTTATTTACAAAACTCATATTTAATATTACAAACTAAAGCATTTTCATATTTTTATAACTTGGTTTGCGCTTCCAATATGAGTGACTTAAAGGAACTTATTGCACAAAGGGGGCGTATTAAAACTCGCATTACACTTTTCGATAAGTATTTAAAGCCCCTATTAGATGTCAAATTAAATAAAAGCCAATGTAACGAATTAAATTTGAGATTAAGTAAATTACAAGATTTATTATATACTTTTGAAGAATTACGATCAAAAATTGAATGATTAGATAAAGATGAAGATTTTCAAATGTCAGAAAGAGAAGAAATTTAAAAGAAATTTTATAGTTTAATTGCTCGCGCGCAAGAGCTGTTACAAAGTCTTGAAAATACTTCAAACATTAATTGTGCGTCCATAAATAGCTCCGTTTCTCCTAAGCATAATTAATAATATAAAAATATAAGCATATAGGCAGAGACTACGGACTTCCATTTGGCACGATCCTGACACACTTCTCTCGCCTTCTTTACATCCATATATCTACGCATACACGCTCGTCGGTTAAGGATACTCCTAATCTTGCCCATTTTCAATATATCGCCAATTTAGTCGATAAACCTTCGTCTAGGGCAGTGATGCACAGACTTATTAAGACTAGGGGCCACTCGGGCAAATTATGAACTGATGGCGGGTCGCCAGAAGTATAGGTAATAAAAGACAATAAAGAATTGATAATAATGTATTAAAATTGAAAAATAATTTATAAATTTGAAGCGTGGCACTGCATAGTGCTTACAATCTTTTTTATATTTGGCTCAAATTTACTTGTAGTAACACGTAAAACTGCTTCCAAACTTTCATTTGCAAGGCGGTTTCGATTTTTTGTTTTATTATTATTTAGTATTGAAAAGGTTTGTTCACATATATAGGTAGAACCAAATAAGCTGGCACATTTCAGAGCGTTTATGCGCAACTCTTTGTACGTATTTGTATCAATGCAGCGGTAAAAGTTCAGCAAGTCTCCTTCGTTGAATTTGTTGCGTAAATCTTGGTCGTTTTGAATGTCGATAATTTCTAACTGCATTGACTCTGGCGCATTTTCAACTGAAATCGTGAAAGGATTGCTGAATATGTCCAACAGAGGTTTCACTTTTTTAAATTCCGAAAATCTGTCTTGAAAAGATTGAATCAAAATACCTAGCTTTTCTACATAACTGAAATTAATCGCAGTTTTGTTGAATTTTCAGCCATTTTCTTATAATTCGAAAATGATTGTAATTTAGAATTCAATTGCGATCTGAAAAGTGTCAGCTTGCATTGAAAGGATGATACATGAGCGTAGAGCTGGGATATCAGTTGATTTTTGCCTTGAAGCCGTGTGTTCAAGACATTCAAATGATTTGTAATATCAACTAAAAAAGCCAAATCACACAACCAATCAGGATTTTTAAGTTCCGGGACATCCCTTTGCTTTTCCGCCAGAAATATTCCAATTTCTTCTATTAAATTTAGAAATCGTTCCAGTGTCAATCCACGACTTAGCCACCTTACTTCTGTATAATACAATAAATCTCCATATTCGCTTTCGATGTCATCAAGGAATTGTTTGAATTGCCTGTGATTGAGCCCTCGTGATTTTATGAAATTTACGGTCGAAACTACCACTTTCATGACATTTTGAAATTCAATTTTTTTAGAACAGAGGGCTTCTTGGTGTATAATGCAGTGAAACTGCATGAGATCTTCAGCGATTATGTTTTTTTCTTGCAGATGCTTTTTCAGCAAAGTAACTAGCCCAGAATTGACACCAATCATCGAAGGAGCACCGTCAGTCGCAACTCCCGATAATTTTGATAAGTCCAAATCAGTTTTTGAACACTCATCCAAAAGTACATTGAGTATATCAACTCCTCTGGTTTGATCTTTCAATGAACACATTCTTAATAACTCTTCTAAGACTTCAAAATCTTGAGTAACACCTCGTATGAATATCAGAAGTTGAGCTGTGAAACTAATATCAGTGCATTCGTCGAGTGCTAATGAAAAAAATTCAATGATCTTAGTTTTTTCATTTAATTGTTCCGCAATATTACCTGACAAAGACATAATTCGTCTTTGGATAGTCATACGATTCAGTTGAATTTTCTCAAACTTTTTTGCTGCTTCTGGACACATTTTCTTAGCGGCAATTTCTATGCATTCTTTTACAAAATTCCCATCATTGAAGGGGCGACTTCGCTTTGCTATCATTCGAGAAATTTCATAACTAACTTCTGTAGCTGTTTCTGAATCTTGAATGGGTTTTGTAAACATAGCTTGCTGACCAATAAGCTCCCGTTTTAAAGACAACATTTTTTGCTTCCTTAATTCGCCTGTAAACTTGGTAAAAGTAGGATGCTGCGTTTCATAGTGCCTTGTTACATTATATTCCTTTGCAATCGCAACAGAATTCTTGCAAATTAAACAAACGACTTTGTTATGCGACCATACAAAAAAGTATTTCTCAGTCCAAATTTCTTGAAACTGCCGATTTTCATCTTTAACCTTACGTTTTTTACTAGGTCCTGGCTTGTCCATGTTGCGTTCTAATCCTGGCTAGGATTAACACAGCACCTAAAACAATTACAGTACCTACTTAAATTACCCATCCTTTTTAAATTACCAAAATACTTGATTAAATAGGTAGGAAACACTTATTAATAACAGAGTTTTACTTACGATTTCACAACACAATTATACACGGCACTTGACGGGAAATCTACGTTGAATGTGGATCAAAATATATGACACCGGCTAGTCGAGTTAAAATCTACACTAGAACTATTGACACTTCACTCAAATTAAAACCGAACTGTCGGTCGCTGCGGTTAGCGTGGCTTTTATACCGCGCGTATAGAGTCGAAAACTGTCTGGAGAAATCACGAAACCGACTCTGGAAGCTTCGTGTATCTACCTACGCGAGCAATCGGGAATTCAGGACTATTGCTATCTCGCTTGCTCTAACAATATAACCCGTGGATAAGCCGCCACCGCGCTGCCGTCGTCGCCGCGCCGCCGGCCGCGGCGGTTCCTCAAGAAAACGAATTTAACCGAGATCAGCACGAACATTACCGACCGCTGTTACCGACGCATGCACGGCGCACCGATAAGTGCACTTAAGAGCGCGCGCGCGAGATTCAAATTACTTTTCGAACATATTTTTTTTGATTTTATTCTGGAATATAATTCAATATTTTTCGAATGTACGAGAGTATTATTTTTGCTGTCGGCGGGCCACCAGTATTCGACCGGCGGGCCGCGATCTGTGCATCTATGGTCTAGGGCGTCCCTTCCCGACTCTTCCATTTTTTTCCATTTTTCATCCTTTAAGGACATGTGTATCTTTAATTCATAAAAATGATACCGTAGATAATATAAGCAAATTCCATTATTTATTGTCATATTTAGAGGGTTCCGCTAAGGCAGTCATAAGTTCAGTCACAGTTTCTTCCATAAATTATCGTATATATTCCATATATATTCGCTCCTCTGCGATAGATTTGATTAAACGCGTCTTTTAATAAATGAACACATTAAATGTTTGTTTTCGTTACAACCCATGTATGTATAAAGAATCTGAAAAGGGTTTGCGTGTCTTAATAGATAAAGTTTCAAAAAATTTGAACGCCTTTAATTCGTTGTGGGAGCCGACAGAGTATTGGGACTCTCTTATTATATATATATGGCTTTTGCGAATCTTGATTCTGTAATGGCTAGAAACTGGGAGGAATTTAAGAGCAGCCTAGACACAGTAAAATTGACAGACTTTTTTGATTTCCTTTGTCAAAGGGCAACTGTTCTAGAAACAGTTCATGCCAGTAAATCTGCTAAACATGACAAAGGTAGCAGTAAATCAAAATCTTTCGTAGTCTCTTCATCTTCTTCTTTCCCTCCTATTCACGTAAATTGTCTTGCATGTAATCACAACCATAAGCTATATGAATGTACTTAATTCAAAGCACTACCAGTTGAAGAACGAATTAGTAAAGTTTTTCAATGGCAGCTATGCAACAACTTATACTTTTTATACGTGGTAGAGCCATGCTGCAGCTATATTAGTAGTATAGTTGTAGTATGAATGGGTCGGCTCGACCGGGGAAGGACCACGCTCTCACAGAATACCAGCGTAAAATAGCAGCTTACCACTGCTGTGTTTCGTATGGTGAGTGTAGAGAACCGGAGACACTTTTTGCTGGAAAAGAGGCATTCCGTCTTAGTCCTCACGGGTGACAACGCATCTGCATTTTGATTCTTTATTGAAGATAGATGTAGCTGTCTATGGGTCACAGCAACCACTTACCATCAGGTGGACTGTGTGCTCGTTTGTCACCCTATCCTATAAAAAAAAAAAAATTGTTTACGTAGCGGTCATCGATCGAGCCAGTGTAGATAGGGTGGTTGCCGCATCTGTGAAAAGAAACATTCACAGATGCGGCAACACTTCTCTACACTATGCACAATTACAACCATACACATCATAAAAAAAAACGTGAAAATGCGACTACTTCTCTAATAAATAATAAAGATCTGCATGACTTACCGCCATCTTCTAAACTTAGCCATTAGCCAAGCAAATATGGATCCTTCTTCGGTCATCAGTATGTCTGTCGTTTCCTCAAACCAGGTTCTTCTGTCTACGGCATTAGTTGAGGTAAAAAATAAAAACAAATCTTTTAAACTACGCGCATTACTGGATAGTGGTAGCCAGTTTTCATTCATAACTACATCCGCTTTGTCTAAAATCGGTTTATCTACAGTAAAAAATTAGCATCGATGTGTATCTGGCTTAAATAATTCCATTCTTAATATTACGGAACATTGCGATCTTATAATACGGTCATCATTCAATTCTTTTAGCACGCCTGTCAAATGTTTCGTCATTCCTTTAATTACTGACAAGCTGCCGCAAGTAAATATACTATTTGAAAGTCTGTGTATTCCAAAACACATTCAGTTAGCAGACCCGAATTTCTACAACCCACCTTAGATCGACATGCTCTTAGGTGCCGACGTTTTTTGGGAGTTAATCTGTGTTTCTAGATTAAATTTAGGCACTAACAAACCTCTTTGCAAGAAACCCAACTGGGATGGATAGTTGCTGGACCTTTAATGGGGAAATGTTGCAGTAATACAAACCAGATTATATGTAATTTTAGTAAGGCAATTCAACAGCAACTCTCGAAATTCTGGGAACTCGAGAAATTACCTGCAGACGCTTCTTCCTTCAAAGAAAATCAGTGTGAGATATTATACAACGATAGCACCTACCGCGATGAAAATGGCAGATTTTGCGTCCCTTTTTGTGATTATCCAAATGTATTGGGCGAATCCTACAATCTAGCTGGAAAAAGATTATTCCAAATGGAGAAAAAAATGAAAGGGGACCCTTCTTTTCGTGTCAAATACAATAAATTTATGCAAGAGTATGAACGATTAGGGCATATGACTGAAGTGACAAGTCCATCGCGGGGTTGTTACTTACCTCATCATGCTGTCATGAAAGAAAGTAGTGAAACTACAAAATTACGAGTAGTCTTCGATGCCTCAGCTCAAACATCTAGTGGTATGTCTCTAAACAACATTCAGTATGTTGGTTCGGTTGTCCAAGATGACCTGTTCTCAATATTGGTAAGGTTTAGACAACACAAGTTTGTCGTTTCGACTGACATCGAGAAGATGTATCGCCAAGTACTTGTGAACCCAGAACAGCGCCATCTGCAAATGATCCTATGGCATGACAGTGAAGATCTTCCGATAAAGCAATTTCAGTTAAACACGGTAACGTATGGTACAGCATCAGCACCTTTCCTGAGCACACGATGCTTGTTACAGTTATCAAAGGAGTGCTCGGATGAAAGGATATCTGAAGTAATTAAAAGGGATTTTTACGTCGACGATCTTTTGACAGGCAGCAATACTTTACAGTAACTTGCTCATATAATTAATTCTGATATTCACATTCTTAATTCTGCGTGTTTTCCGTTACGTAAATTCCGTACCAACTTCCCTTTAATTTTTGAAAATAATTCAAATACTCATATTTCCGAGAACTTAAAATTTTGTTCTCAGTCTAACACACTGGGGCTTATATGGGACCCAGTCGCTGACGTCTTGAAATTTCCAACCAGCATCGGATATACTTCTGTAGCAACTAAACGCCATATACAACGGTGTATATATAAAACGGTGAAGTCAATATATATATATATATATATATATATATTGTGTACTGTATTTATATAATGCAATTAGGTAGTTAGTAATGTATTTAGTATAGTTCAACTGTTTACAATACAAGTATAATTCATAATGCCGACATAAACATTCATAAAACCGTGTTAACACAATAAAAGGCAAGCTTCAGCAAACAGTTCAGTAGTATTTGCAGTTCATACGGTACTTTATGATGATTTATTAGTCATATTGAGAAATCATAGTATCTTTTCCCAATTTCATGCAAATGGGGAATTACTTAAAGAAATTAAGCGCCACTTATATTCTAAAATACAAAAAGACGTTACAGTGAATGACTGAATAGTAACAGAATGTACATGCGTGTCACCCCTGAGAACTTTAATTGATTGCCTCGTTAAAAGTGAAAAGGATGCGATTCAGAGCAATTTCAGGAATGATCTAGGTTAAATTTTATCCGAAAAAGTAGAATATTTTTTTGGGGAAACGAAAAATTCATAAAATAAATGGTCTTTGAATATCATAAATCTAAATAACGCAACATCAATAGACTCTACTTAGGCGAAGCCTGGGCGGATCGTTAGTTATTAGTAAAATAACAAATATTATTAAAATAAAATAAATTGATTTTATAATCGCCTTCTTCCATATCATCGTAGTACCAGAATTATCCTTTACCTTTTACCCTGCTTCCGTCACTGGTTTGAATATAATATTTTTTATAGAACCAAATTAACAAACGGAATTGACAAGCGAAAAGGAGTGTAGGATTCTCTTACGTCACCGCTACAGGGTAATATTCATTCCTGTTTATTTTGATACTCTTTTTCAACGTGGTAGAGCCACGCTACAGCTGTATTATGGTTGTAGCACGAATGGATCGGCTCGACCGGGGAAGGACCACGCTCTCACAGAATACCAGCGTAAAATAGTAGCTGTGTTTCGTACGGTAAGTGTAGAGAATGGACGAAACACGAAAAGAGAAAGAAACGAGGCATTCCATCTTTGTCCTCAGGGGTGGCAACGCATCTGCATTTCGATTCTTAATCGAAGATAGATGTAGATGTCTATTACCATCAGGTCTGTGTGCTTGATTGTCACCCTTATTCTATAAAAAAACTAGTTTTCATAAAAAAATATCTAATATATAAAATTTATTGCTTGTTTTTTCGTATTTTATGCTGTCATACCGTTCATCAAGTTGCGGTAAAACTGTGTCAACTTATTGCTGGCAATTCTGCGAAGGTATATATAACAATTAACTTACAGTAGGTGGTGCGCGTATCGTACCGAAATTTATTAGAAAGTCATATATTATTCAATTTCAATGAACGTATTATCATCCCTAATTAAAAAATATTAGTCTTCCAAATTTAAACAGATATTTCCACAATTATTTCTTCTACGGCTGCAACGCGCCGGGTAGCAGAAAGTACTTTTGATAAAAATTAAAACCTCGACTTCAGAAGTTGATAGGTGCAAATTATTATTTTATAATTTTGAAATCAGTCTCTACGTTTTATTAAAAGAAGAAGGAAATCCCTGAGGAATACTTTAAGTTCGTCTTGTTTACAATGATGGAATTTGTTCATGTAATTCATATGAGACCACCCCTGAAGTGATCCAAGAGGTCCCCTAGAGGTCGTACTCCGAAGGGACCAACCGGAGGTGAAACACCGCCAACTTTCTGACTCCGTGCTGCTACTGAGAATTTCTCGACAGAAAAACTCACCGAGCGGGACTGCGAACTCGGGATTCGAAGCGGAACCATATGATCAGTAGCCGCTTTGAACCACTCGACAAAACTCAATTTCCTATCCGTTTAGCTGAAAGCTAAAGCTAGGTCTGGTGGTTCTATCACATATGATAATATAAGTATAATACCAGCGTAAAATAGCAGCTCAATGCTGCTGTGTTTTGTATGGTGAGTATAGAGAACCGGAGACCCTTTTTACTGGAAACGAGGCATTCCATCTTAGTCCTCAATTGGATTCATTTTCATTCTTAATCAAGGATAGATGTAAGTGTCTATGGGCCACATCATCCACTTTCCATTAGATGGACTGTGTGCTCGTTTGTCACCCGTTCTTTTATATTCTATAAAAATAAATATAAAATAAATGTTGCTAAGAGGGCATAATGCACTATATCACATAAAACGTATAAATGATATAACGTTTATAACACTATGACGTTTAAATCTGACTTTTCATCTAACTCAACTGAGCATGCACTCAAGAGGTGATCTATTTATTAAAAATAATCATTTCAATCGGTGCAGTCGTTTTCGAGAAATCGGTGAACATACATAAAAATATATGTGTCGAATATAGAACCTCCTTTTTTAATTCGGTAAGTATAAATTATGTTTACTGAACTGAATAAAATAACCCAATTTTTTATGCTTTTACTGTGAAATTAATATAATAAAAAATAACTACCTTCATTTAAATTTTTAACTTATATTATTTTCTTATTTAGAGACTAATTCTAGCTTACAAATTTCAGCAAAAAATAAACCGTGTTAACACAATAAAAGTCAATTGTATATTTAATCCAATTAAGTGCAAGTTAAGGACTACCTCAGGTGCAAGTTAAGGACTACCTCAGGTGCAAGTTAAGGACTATTATAAAAGTTATGTTTTATTATTGTCCTTAACTTGCACCTGCCAAAATCTTTATTTATTCCATTTTGCGTCTGGTTGATTGGAAGAGAATGCCATAGGGCATTAAGTCCGGCCTTTGTAACCCCTAGTTGGTGTGTTGCAATAAAGAATAAAATAAATAAAAATAAATACAATTCATAACGCCGACATAAACATTTATAAAACCGTGTTAACACAATAAAAGTCAAGGTTCAGCAAACAGTTCAGTAGTATTTGCAGTTCATACGGTACTTTATGAGGATTTATTAGTCATATTGAGAAATTATAGTATCTTTTCCCAATTTCATTCAAATGGGGAATTATTTAAAGAAATTAAGCGCCACTTATATTCTAAAATACAAAAAAAGACGTTACAGTGAATGACTGAATAGTAACAGAATGTACATGCGTGTCACCCCTGAGAACTTTAATTGATTGCCTCGTTAAAAGTGAAAAGGATGCGATTCAGAGCAATTTCAGGAATGATCTAGGTTAAATTTTATCCGAAAAAGTTGAATATTTTTTTGGGGAAACGAAAAACTCATAAAATAAATGGTCTTTGAATATCATAAATCTAAATAACGCAACATCCATAGACTCTACTTAGGCGAAGCCTGGGCGGATCGTTAGTTATTAGTAAAATAACAAATATTATTAAAATAAAATAAATTGATTTTATAATCGCCTTCTTCCATATCATCGTAGTACCATAATTATCCTTTACCTTTTACCCTGTTTCCGTCACTGGTTTGAATATAATATTTCTTATAGAACTAAATTGACAAACGGAATTGACAAGCGAAATGGGGTGTAGGATTCTCTTACGTCACCGCTACAGGGTAATATTCATTCATTGTTTATTTTGATACGCTCTTTCAACATGTGTTTTTTCAACGTGGTAGAGCCACGCTACAGCTGTATTATGGTTGTAGCACGAATGGATCGGCTCGACCGGGGAAGGACCACGCTCCCACAGAATACCAGTGTAAAATAGTAGCTGTGTTTCGTACGGTAAGTGTAGAGAATGAACGAAACACGAAAAGAGAAGGAAACGAGGCATTCCATCTTTGTCCTCCTCAGGGGTGGCAACGCATCTGCATTTCGATTCTTAATCAAAAATAGATGTAGATGTCTATGGGCCGCAGCATCCACTTACCATCAGTTCTGTGTGCTTGTTTGTCACCCTTATTCTATAAAAAAAACTAGTTATCATAAAAAATATCTAATATAGAAAATTTAACCCCTAACAACTGAAGGCGGTCAGTGTACTCCAAGGATACATTCTGGAAAGTAGGAGCCAAGGTGAGCGGGCTCCTTTTAGCGGTGAAAGACACGCTTGTGTTTTGGAGGCGTTAAATCTCACGAGATTGGCATCGCCCCATTCGGAGACTGCCTGTAGTGTGAGATCCTCGTAATGTCGAAACTCTTGAAGGGCTTCCTCAGAAGCATCCTTCGGTCAATCCTTCTCAAAGTTTATCGCTGCCTCCCAAGACTTCTATGCAACCTTTACAATTTTTTTAAAAATACACTTTAGAAGCAATTTTGTCATTTTCGAAGGGCTCTGCTGGCGGCAATGACGGAATTACGCCTTACATCTTAAAGATCTTGTAAGCGCTTCTGCCAGTGACGGCGGCGGAGTACTTCTTAATGACATTACAAAATTATGTAACTTTATGCTTTCTGGTAATGTTAATCCAAATTTCATTCCATTCTTATATGGGCCAAGATTATCCGTCCTATTGCCGTTGGTTCCACATTTTTTTTATTTGGATTGCCAACATAAGAAACAGCAATAAATGTTTGGTTACATTACAGTAATATAAATTTTACATGATCAACTGCTCTTATAATTATAAGCAATCACAGCATGCGTTATGTTACAAAAAGTTAAACAAATTTAATAAAATTATGTTAATTAAAAAATAAAAAGAAAATAAATAAAAGCTGATTTGTACAACCGCAGTTTAACAAACGTCAACATGCTTAAGTTTGGTCATAAATTGAGTGAGGGTATCGTGGTAAATGTCATGGTCGGATATATTTTTGGTGAGCTTATTGTTTCGACGATATCTCGTCGAAACAATAAGCTCACCAAAAACAGATCAGATTACAGATCACTGGGGAGTCACGACCCATGTTTGTCCTACAAAACTTGTTCTTAAAAAGACTACACGGATATCTTGGTATTCTGGATGGTACGTTAAATTGGAATTTGGACAATAAAGGGACACAGTCCAACCCTTAACTTTAAAATTAGCTTGCAGGCACATAATCTCTAAACTTAAGACAAAATTTCAGCCTACTCAACTAAGCTTTGGCACTAGAGGTGGCGGTGAGGCGACGGTATATTCAGTGCGTACATTTTTAACAATATAGGATATATTAGGATTATTAGAGATAGGGTAACCCTGCTGAAAGAAGTGGCTAACAATACCCCGAAATTTCTCATTAGGTTTGGCAATGTTGCAGTCAAAATACTAACTTATTTTAAGAAAACCATATTATTGATTCTGCTGTCGGTGTCCAGCAGGGTGACCCACTACTTTCAGTTTGGGAATTCAACCCATTATTTCAAATTTGAAATCCAAGCTGAATGTCTGGTACCTGGATGAAGTTACACTGGGGGGTAGAGCAGATGACGTCCTCAGTGATCTTACTCATATTTTTCGAAATTTTAAAAATATTGGTCTTGAACCAAATAGCAATAAATGTGCAATATTTTTTTCCAATAATTTATCTAGTTCTAACAGAGACACTTTAATTCAAAATTTCAATCATATTTCTTCAGGAATAAAAACTGTCAGTACGGGACCGCTATACCTGTTAGGTGCCCCGTTGTTTTTCGATAGTATTGAACCTGTTTTAAAAACAAAATTTGATCAGTTTTTACACTACGTTGAAAAATTGTATAAATTAAATCCCCACGTTGCTCTTACTATTTTAAAATATTGTCTCCTTGTACCTAGATTTACATACTTACTCCGCTCGAGCCAATCTGGAAATGTTCGGATATTTTATAAGATATTGATAATAATCTTAAAACAGCTATAGAAAAAATTCTAAATTTAACTTTAAATCGAACAGCCTGGACTCAAGCTGTGTTTCTAATTTCTCTAGCTTGTTTTATTTCCTTTCAATATTTTCAGATGTGGTTTATAGTTATTGAATAACACACGTTAGTATATATTAACTTTATATTATACAAGAAAATGTTTTAACAAAATGAAATATGAAATGATGTATGATGTGACTTATGTGATGTAAATGTCCGCTCGGTAATCTTCGTATGACATCGCCGTGGTTCCCTCCCTCTTGCAAACCGATGATATTATATCTTATCTAGGCGCGAACATCCTCCCCCCCCCCTCTAAAACATTGGGATTTCGAAGAGTTGCTCCACTGGACGTCAAAATAGGTAAAGGACACAAGTTGCTAATGGCCCGACGAATAATGCCCTTTGTTGTCAAAATATCCGCGACACGTGCTATGCCATCTGTACCAGGATAGAGTTTGGAAATACGACCCATACGCCACTTAAGTGGGGGTAAGTTAGCTTCTTTCAGTACAACCAGGTCTCCTTGAAGCAGCTCTCCTTGGTTGACTCTCCATTTTGATCGTTCTTGGAGTTCACACAAATATTCATGGCGCCACCTTTCCCAAAAATGTTGTTTGATTTTTTCAATTTGCTGGAATCGGTTAAGTCGAGTTATGTTAACTCCATGGAGTGCTGTTGAAGGTAACAAGGTGAGTGGTTTGCCGATCAGGAAGTGCCCGGGGGTTAATGGAAGTAAGTCGGTTGGATCAGAAGAAAGGGGAATGAGGGATCTGGAGTTTAAAGTTGCTTCGATTTTAATAAATAATGTCGATAGTTCCTCGTAAGTGAAATGGACATTACCTAGCATTCAATGTATGTGATACTTGGCAGATTTTACACCTGCTTCTCAAAGCACACCAAAGTGGGGGGAATAAGCTGGCGTGAAATTAAATTTGATACCTTCGTCGGCCGCAAAAGAAGAGATTGATTCATTGTTTGATTCTAAAAATTGTAAGAGATCATTGTTTGCGCCCACAAAATTTCGACCATTGTCACAGTATATTTCGCTAGGTTTTCCTCTGCGAGAGATGAATCTTTTTAAGCATAAGAAAAACACATCAGTGCTAAGGTCAGATGCAATCTCTAAATGCACAGCCTTAGTGGTTAAACAAACAAAAAGACAAAGATAACTTTTAATTATTTTGAAGCCACGTCCGTGCCGGTCTCGAACAGGGTAAGGTCCTGCAAAATCTACACCCGAGATTTGAAACGGCTAATTAGGTGTCACCCTAGCCGCTGGTAAGTTTCCCATTATAGGGTTCATACTTTTAGCTTTCATAATTGTGCATAATTTACAATTTTTTACTGTGCTTCTAGCGGCTCGTCTGCCCGCGACAGGCCAATAATTTTGTCGTAGATCAGACAATAACATCTGTGGACCGCAATGCATAAGCTTTTTATGTTGCTGACTAAATAATAACGTAAAGATGTGGTTAGAGCCTAGTAAAATTGAATGTTTTCTATTATAATTCTCAGGTGAATTTTGAATACGGCCTCCTACGCGAAGAATTCCGTCTTCGTCAACAAAAGTTTGCAGGGATAATAAACGTGGCCGAGAGGGTAAACATTTTTTATTTACAAGCAATTTAATATCTGAATCAAAGCATTCTAATTGAGGTTGCTTTATTAAGTAGGTAAGAGAATTTTCAAGCTCATCATGCATCAAATTATAGATAAATCTTAACACGTAAGCCATACTTCTTTGTAGAGTAGATAATTTTGAAAACCTCTCGAAATTTACAGTGTTATCTTATCTTCAGTTTCTAATAAAAATTGGGGGCCTTGCCACCATAGCTTGGCACTATGCATGCGTTGAGGATCTAAGCCACGTGAGGCTAAATCCGCTGGATTATCAGCTCCTGGTACATGCCTCCAGAAGCCAGAAGAAGTCAACTCCTGTATTTGTGAAACGCGATTGGCAACAAAAGGTTTTAAATCACGTGCCTTG
Source organism: Parnassius orleans (assembly GCA_029286625.1). NCBI lineage: Eukaryota > Metazoa > Arthropoda > Insecta > Lepidoptera > Papilionidae > Parnassius > Parnassius orleans. The sequence goes on from JAGSMP010000137.1 coordinate 4,303,802, forward strand.
GAGGATAACCAGCTAAGCACTACTGAAGAGTCAGCCCAATAATATAATTCTGAAATTTTTAAGTCTCAAAGCTTTCAATACGGTTGAAGTTAATCGTGCTGCTAGTATCGCTACACACAACTCTAATCGAGGTATCGTATGTGGTTTCAAGGGTGCTACTTTTGTTTTTGCGCAAAGTAAATTAACCTTAATATTTCCCAAGTTGTTTTTTCATCGTAGATAAATACACGCAGCATATGCATCTTGGGAAGCATCACAAAAGGCATGGAGTTGAATGTTTTCGGGTTCGTACGCACTTAGGCGTACCGGGGAATTTGTTATTTAGATAAATTTTCTATGTTTGTTATAAACTTAAGCCATGTATTATTTATTTCAAAAGGAATGGTATCATCCCAGTCCAATTTTAAAAGCCATAATTTTAGAAGTATAATTTTTGGTATAATTGTACACGGACTCAATAAGCTGAGGTAATCAAACAATTTAGATGAATTTGATAATATTACAGCGCTAATATTAAACGCCATATATATATAAAACGGTGAAGTCAAATGATTTTTGTTTACCTCTAAATAACGTTGTGGCACTAATCTTTTAAACAAAAGCTTATTCGTAACTTCCTTGACATCAGCGGGTAAGGCGTTCCAGAGAAAATAGCCTGAACTGTGAAGGAAGAATTAAAAAAATTGTTCTATGTTCTGGAATACTAACTTTAAGTGCGTTAGAAGGACTAGGTTCACGGCCGGAAATAGAGTAGAGAAAGTTGAAGTTTTCTTTAAGATATGGCGGAGAATTAGCATCATTTAAGATGGAAAAAAGTGTCAATAAAATTCTGGAGCAACGCCTTTGACGTATAGTGAGCCATTTAAGCTTAGAACGGTAGGAAGATATGGTCGTATTTACGTAAATTAAAAACAAATCTTATACAACTATTGAGAAGGCGCTCCAACTTGTTGAGAAGATTTTACGATAGATCCGGATAGCACACATCAGCATAATCAATAATGGGAAGAATGAGGGAATTAACCAACATGAGCTTAGTTTTGAAGAGCAAGAAGTTTTTCAGACGATATAGGGAACGCAAGGCAGCAACAATTTTACGGCTTATTTCAGAAATTTGCAATCTCCAGTTCATAGTTTGATCTATATGCAAGCCGAGATTAACTATTGATTCATTGAAAGGGATCGATATCCTATTGTAATTCAATGTTTCTATAGTTAATCTTAGCCAGCATTCTTGAACTACCTACAATCATTGCTTTGCATTTCAACGGATTTACCGAGATACCATGCATGTACGACCAGACTTGGATAGCATCAAGATCATCGTTCAGCAGTCTTATGAGGTTATTGTTGTCATCGATACTAGATTGTACGTATAGTTGAAGATCATCTGCATACAAATGTTGCGAACACTTGATAACAGAAGATGTGGAATTAATGAATAAAGAAAACATTATAGGAGAAAGTAAGCCGCCTTGCGGCACACCAGATTCGATGTCAGCCCAGCCAGAGAACTGTTCTCCAAGGCAGACGGACTATTTGCAGCCGCGAAGATAGGATGAGATCCACTCCAAGGCTGAGGATGAAAATCTGAGATGAGTCAGAATGGAGAGGTGGATGTCGTGATCAACTGTGTTGAAAGCATTTGAAAAGTTGACAAGCACCATCACTGTAAATTTCTGTTCATCCATCCCTCTTCTTATGTCATCAGTGACCTTAATTAGTGCAGTGATGGTACTGTGACCAGACCGAAACCCTGATTGAAAAACATTCAATAGGTTATGTTCTTTTATGAAAGCAGAGATTTGCTTATACACACAGGATTCAAGAACTTTGGATAGGAATGGGAGAATAGAAATTGGTCGATAGTGAGAGGGTAGTGTAGGATTAGGAATATTGGGAAGAGGTCGAGCACATTGACCTGAGTCCAAGGAGTAATTTACAATATGTGTTACTGCTGGGAGAAGAAACATATTCACCATAGTCTTGCTAATCTCATCACAACCCATAGCCTTGGAGTGATAAAGCCTTAGCAACATCATCTTGGGTTGGAAGAAAATTCAAAAACGGGAATGGAGAGTGATTTCATAGAAGCGATAGAATGTATCGTTTGGGATTTAATACAAGGGTCAACAGGAACAATGACAGAAAAATAACAATTAATGACATCTAAATTAATCGAAGCACCTAACTCTACCAACGGAGGCTTAATAATACCTAGGGATCCAAAGAATTTCCACATACCTGCGGTCGAAATATTAAGGATATTATCGTGCATGTAGCGGCGTTTAGCGTTTCGCACCATCTGGTTACATCTGTTTCTGAAAACCTTAAAACTAGTCCAATTTTCCACTGTGCGTTGCTTCTTAAATTACTGAAAAGCTCGGTTCCGTCTCGCTATTGCCATCCTTACGCCCCTGTTCATCCAGGGTGCAGGAGGACGCTTCAATCTTATTTGGTGTACAGGAGCATGAACATTATATAAATTGAGAACAATACTATTAAGGATTGAGATTTTATCATCTATTGTACATGCTAAACCAAGAGGTTCTAAATCAATACGGGCAGCGTCGCTCTTAAGTTGATCAATGTTCAATTTGGAAAAGTTGCGTAAATGCAAAATAGAGGGTTTGTGTTTTGGAGGTTTTAATCTATAAAAAAAGTAAATTTAGTCATGATGTGAAAAACACGGAGCAGAAAGTTGTCCATGCTTAACCACGCGGTCGGGAGAAGAAGTAATAATAAGGTCAATCCATGAATCATCACTGTCGATGTTGTGGTGGGTTTCCTTTAACAGAAGAATTCAGAGATTGACTGATTTTAAGATTGACCGAAGTTTTTGGACGCGAGAATTATTTAATAATAAATTGGTGTTGAAGTCACCCATTATCATGTGGTGTGTATATTCGGACCCAATCGTGTCAAGAGCTGTTTCGAGATCAGGGAAATAATCTACAGCCGGCGGACAGTACACTACCCCTAGTATCGCCTTAATACCCCTGATGTCAATTTCAAGAAATAAGAACTCTGCAGAGGCAGAATAGGGGGATGAAGAAGATAGAACCATCTTATAAGGTATATTGTTGCCCGCAGATAAATTGCAACACCTACACCTCCCCATCCTATCCTGTCGTTACGAATAAGCACGAAGTCTCTGAGTGGATACAGGCTAGACAATAAGGATGGCTTTAGCCAGCTTTCCGATACTAATATAGCACGAATTAAATCAAATGAGAATGATTGTTCAAATTCAGAAAAATGACTCGGAATGCTCTGGGTGTTTAAATGACAGACGTTAAGGAATTTACCACAAGGTAAAAAAATATTATTTAAGTCATCACGAAGAGATGGCAAATTATCATAAGATATATCACAACAAGAGGTAAACGAAGTTTCTGATTCTTGAGCAGAATAAAAGGATTCATCACCTGACATTACAAAATTATTCAATAAACTCTATGTAATAAATTACCTAAATAATATAATCAAGTTTAAATTAAAATATAAATATATAACACAAATTATAAAGCCTAATAAATTACTAATAATTAATTTGCAAGTATTATTATTATTTCACCTTACATTATCCCATTAGCAACGAGTTCACCGTTTACAATAGAGTAGAAAAAACAGTTAAAAGAAGAAATATAATATCAGGTTAAAAAGAAGGAAAAAGACAAAATTAGGGGCTGGTTTTTGACGCGCTCAGCTGCGAAACAGTCACATTTTTCAAAACGTTGTTTTCTTTAATTTTAGGAGATGAATCGGCCACCGAAGGGAAACTTGCCAGAGACCACTTTTTCGCAAGACTATTAAATTCTACTTCCGTGAAAACCTTCGCGCGGCTATTATCAGGTAGTTTAATATAAACAGTACCATCAAATGTCCAAACATTTTTAACACCAAAGTGTTTACGTGCATTTTTATAAATATTTTGACGGATCTTCGTGAGAAACTCTGTAATCGTGAAAGGAGTGCCTTTTAATTTGGCCTTGGACTTCCAGACTTCGGATTTGACATAATGCTCATTGAATTGCACAAGAACAGGCCTAACTCCAGCATCACTACCCCGAAATCCCAGACGATGACACCGCTTAAATGAAGTGCTGCTCACATTAGAGAGTCCCATCTTCTTTTAAATCAGATCAAGTACCTCATTCTCAATGTTCATTCTGGGGTTTCGGCTATGCCATTAAATAACAATATCTCACGCCACTGCCGCATATCCATTTCATCAATAGAATCTGTGCATCTTTGGACTTGCTGTTGCAGTAGGCTAACCATTTTTCCCACAAGCTCCTTAAAGGCATAAAATTCTTGACTGAGTTGCAATAACGTCGGGCTGGACGGGACCAATGCAGCTTGCAAACGATCTCAGCTTACTTCTAGCTCTTTATGCAAGTTGTGTACATTAGCGACATTTTCCATTTTGAAGTGTATTATGTGCCAAAATTAGTAGTAACACTTATAGGTTAAGCAGAACTGATGGGTAATGCAGGTAACTAATAACGACATACTTCACATAGATGTAATTATAATATTATAACCATTTGTGTCCAAAAAGTTATGAGTAAAAAAATCACTTAGATTTCCTCCAAATTAATTCTAAATAAATATAATTAAAAAGATCAAATACAGCTGCTACTTATTTTACACCTACCCACCAAAAAAAAATTTGTTTATTCATTCATTATTAGCCGTGGTAGCTCAGGGGCTAAGCGCTCGCTGTAAATTTCACAGTACACGAGCAACCCAAGTTTGATCCCCACTGGCACCAATTAAATAGTTCATTGCAATTTAAAGTGCTGAGTTACCACATGCTCGGCGGTGAAGGAAATAAGGAAAAAAAATATTTCGAAGACGTGAAATCCGCCAACACGCATTGAAACACCGCGGCGGACATTTCCTTGCCCTAAAACCCTCTCAGAAATGAGAAGAGGCCTGTGCCCAGCAGTGGGACGTATACAGGCTGTAACTTTAATTTCAATTCATTATTTCCGTCCGTTACACGGCTAAAACAATCATCACTACGTTGCCATTTACCTTACGTCTGTTTTTTTAAACTCTGTTCTTACCTAAGCCACTTAAAATATTTCTACGAAAAAGGTCTTTTCGTCCAGTGGCGATAAAGATAAACTTTAGACTATAAACAAAGCGATGTTTTAAGTACAGGATGGAGAGAAATTCCTGAAATTTGGCAAGTATTAACTGCTCTCTGAAGCTCACAGTTCATCGCTACGCAGACGCCTCCATTAACAAAAAACCGCAAGTCCCTTGTGAACACTTTAAAGACTTACTCCTTGTTTAAGTTTATAAATTTTCATTAAACTTTGTGCCTCTACCTGAAATAAATAAATGATCACTACTAAAAACGTATCCGTAGCACTAGTTAAAATTTTTCATCTTTATCTAAATTGCTAAGTGTCTATAGCACTTGTGTGAGTGGCCCAAATTTACATATATGGTATATTCAATTAAAATCAAAATAATTGTTTTTATTTAATATGAATATTTATAAAATATAGCGTGCGGTAGAGGCGTAAGAAAATTCAACGTTCAACATTACATCGTTTCGTACCCCATTTTGTAAGGTAGGTGTCGCAAGAGGCGACTTTTGGACATGCCAGAAAGATCTTACGGTGTTCAATAGATGGTTCGAAACATCTTTTATTGGATCATCAATCCGCCTGCTAATCTGTTTTTTGTCAAAATTAATTAACTATTTAGATATAGAGTAGTTTCAATAATGTTTTAACATTGGTAGAGCCACGAGGCAGCTTTTGCTTTTGCACGTATGTGTTGGCTCAAGCCGGGGTGGTACCACGACATCACAGATTACCGGCGTGAGGTGGTAGCTCTGCTTCTGCGTTTCATCTTGTGGGTGTAGGTGGCCGGAGGCCTTATTCCCCCCCCCCATCAACATGGTAGCGGAATTAAATATTAGACTACCCTAGGAGGGTACCAGCTCCCCGCGTATTCGGGGATTCCGCTCAAGACAATAACAGCTCGGGACAAGCTGAACAACAAGACGAAGGCGACCCCTGCCTCGCTATCCGTGAATGCAACATCAGGGGACTTCACTCGAACCTAAACGCCGTCCACTACCATTTCGAGACGGCGAAACCGGCCTTGCTCTTTCTGACCGAGACGCAGGTGTTCTCTCCGGCTCTTACTTCGTATCTCTCCTACCCGGGGTACAAATTGCAACACTCCTTTGTGGCTCGGGCTGGAGTTTGCGTATACGTCAGAGAGGACATCTGTTCTCGACGCCTCGGCAGTCTTGAAGGTTCGGACCTGTCCATCCTTTGGCCGCGCATAGACAGCGACGACCATCCGCGCGTCTACGGGTGCCTCTGTACGTCCCATAGTGGTAATGCCGACACAGACGGACTTTGCGACCACGTTCAAATGGCTGCAGATTCCTTGCTACAGCAGATCCCATCCGCAGAGATCGTGATCCTTGGCGATTTTAACGCCCACCACGCCGAATGACTCGGTTACGTTTAACCGATCATGCTTGGAGATCTGTTTATGACTTTGCCTTGGCATATGGTGTTACACAGCTGGTTACTTTGCCTACGCGGATTCCAGATGTGGAGGATCATGCACCTTCCCTGTTGGACCTTCTGCTGACCTCTCATCCGGACAGATATCAGGTCTCCGTCGACGCCCCTCTTAACTCCTCAGACCATTGTCTAGTCCGGAGTGTGGTGCCACTCACGCTGAAATCGCGGTTGCATTCTGCAGGCTGCCGCCGTGTTTGGCACTATAAGTCGGCCGATTGGGATAGGATGTGGTCTTTCTTTGCATCCAACTCTTGAGGGCGGGTTCGCTTCTTGCCGGACGATCCCAACGTTGTTGCTTATTTTGTCGCTGATGTGGTACTTCAGGGTATGGAACTTTTTATTATTTCCTCTATGGTGCCCATCGGAGGCAGATCTCAGCCATAGTTTAGTCGCTCCTGTAAAATAGCATAAGCTATAAGCAGGAGTGCTATCTGTGCATCAAAGTCCCGCTCATCACTAGCGCCCTTAAAAAGAAGTATAATTCCGCCTCCAGGTCTTTCAAAAGAGTCATTGCTAAGGCAAAGTCAGAGCACATAGGCAGAATTGGCGAGAAAGTAGTTCACCTTCCCACGGGAACCCGTGCATTCTGGTCTCTCGCCAAGGCTGTCCAAGGGAACTTCTGTCAGCCATCTCTTCCATCTCTGCACAGGGAGGACGACTCACTGGCCCATGCCGCAAATGAGAAAGCCGATCTTTTAGGCTCTTTCTTTGTGTCCAACTCGACTCTCGATGACGGGGAAGCACACTGCCGACCATCCCGTGGTGTGAGTGCTCTATGCCGAATGTGTGGTTCACACAGCGTTCGGTTCGTAAAGCACTCCTCTACCTGGACATCCACAACTCAAGTGGGCCTAACGGAATTCCCCTAATTGTGCTGAGGACGTATATGCTCCAGAGTGTGCACTGGTTCAAACGCGGCTTTTCTGGTACTCCTACTCCCTAGGTGTAGTCCCGAAATCATGCAAGACGGCTTTCGTCCGCCCGATTCCTAAAAAAGGTGACCCCTTAGACCCGTCAAACTATAGGCCTATCGCCATCACCTCCTTGTTCTCCAAAATAATTGAAGCCATTATAAACTGCCAGCTCATGCGGTACCTTGAGGATCACCAGCTAATTAGTGACCGCCAATACGGTTTTCGTTGGGTTTGATCAGTTTATCAAATTTACGTGACCAGTATATTAACCATAAAATATTGATCTTTCTAAAGGTTTAAATATAGGCCGTTTAATAAGTTTATAGCGTGATCGTCTTAAATAGGACCCTTATTTACGTTGTATCTGTATAGTAACTTAGTTCTAGGTGTTTCTTGGAAGAATGAATATTCACGAGAGCAATCGAAAGCTGTTGGTAGTGTCTTATAAGCTAAAGAACCCTGCACACGAAGACAAGGCTCAAAAAAGGTTAAGGACATTTAATCGTCCCTATTTCACTTGTATCAGGTTCACATCAGTCAATTCCTTATTAATTAATCCCTTCCCGCTTGGAAAAGGCTCACAATATTTATATCAAATACCTGATACAAGGGCTTCGCTCTCCCACATTTAAAAAAAATGTGGAGGAGGCACACGGCTCCACACACGGAGTGTGCGGTGAGCGCCAACCAACCAACGTGCTCCCCCCAAAGGGGACGTTAAGTTGGGAACTGGACCGTAGTCCACAGCAAAATAACTGGCGTACCAGTTAAAGAGGTCTTGGCCCCTTGGTAATGCGTAAGCACAAAATCGACCGAAGTCGCACATGTCAATGCGTGTAAACGTCATACAGAATACGATCAAATCAAGCCACAGTGAAATGCACGTCACACGGATTAGGCAACATTCATTGAGCATAGTGCTTAGGTCCTCCAGCGATTCTGCCATAAGGACTATATCGTCGGCAAATCGAAGGTGAGTGATGTACTCGCCGTTGATGTAAATACCGTACCTTTCCAGTCCAACAGCTTGAAAACGTCTTCAAATGCAGCGGTGAAGAGTTACGGGGATAGAGTGACGACCTGGAAAAACATGCAAGAAGTCAATGGATGCAGGTGGCTCGGTCCTGTGTTTTGTGGCATTCCTTGTAGTAGGCCTATGCTAGGAAATAGGCACACTGGCTATAAAAAGCCCTCCATGAGTGCCACCATCTGCCAGACCGCCGTTCCTGCAGACGTGATGTAAGTGTAAGGCATCACCACCAATTGCATGATCAGCACGGCTAATTAGCCGCAGAGCGGGTCATGTTCTAGCGCTCACCTCAAGGGAATGGGGTCTCATGTTGCGCGGCTTTTGGCCGCAGCTTTGAGAGCCTCCTCAGATTCTCCCTCCAGCTACCACCCGCATGACGTATACACATATGCTCCACCAACCAGTACAATGGCAGATATAGCCAATAGGCAGTTATAAGATATTAGTAATAATTCGCCATCAGAAAGGGTTGGTGTCACTGACGTTGAGTATATGCATTTTTCGATCATGTTTGTCTCATCCACCAACAAGTTGCCTTCAATCATTCAAAGGTGCGAAATTTACAGAGATATATTATTATGTTGTTATATAAATATTATGTAGGTCAGATAGTCTGCAGCCCCGTAATGAAGGGACCCGACTTGGGCAAAGCTACTTAGGTTGTGAGTCACAATAAGACGCAGAGAGCGCCACTGAGAATAGCGACCCGCTAAACAACCATCGCAGAGACGCAATGCTGCAGAACGCAACAAGCATCAATACGACTATCGTCGAGCTTACACCATCCCAAGGTCCCCCATATAATCCCAGCAGACATCACCACCCGCATACGTCTATCGACCAGAACCACAAGATTAATCAGGTGCAACACACCCGCAGATCTATCACAAGACGCAATACCGCGAGTAGCAGTAAGCACCAATGCAACTATCATACAGGTGGCGCCCCCTCACAATACACCCACATGATCCCTATCGACTTTGATAACAAAATTGGTAATGTTGTTAACTAAAAATCCACCAACGTATCATAGTAGCATGCTACTAAGACGTCAGTAGCCAAAACTCTACGTATCATAGCGCTATTGCACTAAGACATAGAGTTAAGTATGTTTGTTGCACTTAAAAGTACTACCAAACACACTCACCCTAATCCGAAAGATAGCCGACGCATCATAACGCTATGCGCTAAGACGCCGCCCACAAACGGTAGGGGTGTGCGATGTCCACGGGCATGTCGTATTGCTTCAACAAACACGCTTACCACCGGCACTAAGGTGATATGTCTAGGACACATCGGTTAGCGAGTCCAAGTTTAACTCTCAGTTTCGGACGCTGTGAAGCATCTACAGGCCACTATAATAATCCCTTTCAAGTCCCATTTCTTTCAATAAATTGCTTTTACTGTATTTGAGTTTATTGTATTTGAGACCTTCCACATATTTGCTTTATTTCATAGACCTTACTATTATATGTCTTTTACATACGGGACTTCAAGTCATAACTCTGCTATCATAATGCTTATGCATCATAGATACTGTTACCGCAACTCTCAAATTGAAATATTCCGCGTTTTTTTGGTCAATCTTCTTGACGAATCAGATTTCCTCTATAATACCTTTCATTCATTCCATTCGTTCCTTCTTGCGACTGAAAACCGGGTACGAAGAGGCGTCTAAGTTAAAACACGCCCGCACGCGAAAGCATATTGTGTCACGCTCGCTATATCTATTTAATTATCATACACTTAAAATCACGGCTGTGAATTATGTCAATTAAGTGTAAATCGCGCAAGAAAACTAGGAGTGTAACATGCGAGTGTCAACCTCAAGTACGAAGAGAAGCTGCTGGCGTTACAAAGAATTTATGATCGATCTCAACAAGTAGATAGTGAGGTGGACAGGGATGAGTTCCTTTCTGGCGCGATTTCGACTGATGCATTACGAAATGATTTCGTAAAGGTATTAACCGTGTACAATTTATATAATATGCAAGTCTACCCAGGAGCAAAGGTGGAATATCAGTCATGGGTCGCGTTAGAGGAATTATACTTTCATATAAAACGTAAAATGTTTCGTCTTACAAGTCGAATAACAAATGAATGTCTGAAATCGGCCACAATATCACGTCAGTCTTTACCGCCTATAGAGCTAGCGTCGTTTGATGGTGATATCCGCTTATTGTCATTATTTTATGCAAGTTTTAAATCTATTGTTCATGATAATCCGTCCCTATCAGACGCCGATAAATTGTATTACCTGCTAGGTAAATTAACAATCAAAACGCATTCTGTGTTCGCCAGTATTACTCCTTGTGCTGAGAATTATGAACTTATTTTGAACGCGCTTATAAAGAAGTACGATGATAAACGCATGCTAGCATCGACCTATATCAATCAAATTTTCGACTTTAAACCAATTTCTAACTCATTTGCTCGAAACTTAGAATTATTTTTACATACATTCGTAACCACGGTTAGCGCATTAAAAAAACTTTCAAATACCTGATTTAACTGATTTTATTATATTACATACCGCTTTAAAAAAGTTAGATCCCGAAACAGTTCGTTCTTTCGAAATGCATTCTCGAAAGGATAAAATTCCAAAATTTAAAAGTTTAACCGACTACGTAAAAGAACAAGCTAATATATTACAGCGCTCTTCTCATTCGACTTCGACTTCGAATTCGAACCCGAATCACCGACCCACCGCATAAGCTCCGCAACCGCAATATTATGTCGTTACGGCCGATACATACAAATGTTTGCGCAAGGATATTGTGCATGATCATTTATACAAGTTTTGTAAGATTTGATACAACATTTTGAAAGATGACAGCAAACGACCGTTATAAATATGTTAAAGAACGACACGCTTGTGTAAATTGTCATTCCATTCGTTCCCGACCGACAACCGGGTACTAAGTAAAAACACGCCCGCACGCGGAAGCATATTGTGTCACGCTCGCTATATCTATTTAATTATCATACGCTTAAAATCACGGCCGTGAATTTGTATCAAATAAGTGTAAATCGCGCAAGAAAACTAGGAATGTACCACGCGAGTGTCAACCTCAAGTATGAAGAGAAGCTGCTGGCGTTCTCCAGGTGCGTACCTTCAGTTTTATGTGTCGGTTGCAAATTTCAACGAAATCCAATTCCAACTACTTATTACAGTCCACTTTATACTAATATTAAACCACGCATCACCACATACCTTCTCTATTTAATGCTTTTGTATCATAGACCATACTATCATAAGTCCCTAATATAGGTGAGCCGACCACCCAATATATATGTACACACATGGGTATGTGTATCCGGCAACGCCCTTCATATAAGTAATCATTACATGAACACACACCAGTAATAAAAGAACTCCTTCATGAACTTTGAAAATTTTTGAGTAATACAAGAACACCTTCATTAACTTTTTGACCCATTTTTTCAATTATATTATAAATGTTATGTATCTTTATTATTGCAGTATAATCGTCTTGTACTTCTATTATTTATTCGATTTTGAATATTTTAAGCACAGTTTTAATAAATTTTAAGGTTTTTTAAAAACAATATTAAGCCTTCACTATACTATAATACTTAATATTTGAAATGAATATATTTAAACTTTATGCTTATTAACGCATATTAATTGTTCAAGTTATTATATACGAGTATATGATATTTTAACCCCTTGATATAACTCCCTCGATTTTAGACTTATGGAATATTTAGAGACTGCCGTAGATCCAAAGGTGTGACGTTGGTTCCTTGAGAGAGTGGTGAGCCCGTGTGTGGGATTATATAATTTGGAAGCCTCTCATTTTATAGGCACCTCGTTAAGAACCGGGGTGGAATTAAAAATAGCACTGGTGATGCTCTATACACCGGCCGTGCCAATATTTCTCGGGCAAACGTCGCCGAGTAACCGGAACAAACTTTTGTTTGAAGTCGAGTCTTAGCTGAACAAAGTCTCGGATTGGGGACGACTAAATCTAGTCCAGTTTAATCCCCAGAATACACAAGTTTGCTGTATCTCCTCAGTTTCAAGGCACTCCCCTTGTTGCCTCAGCCAGTATCGGAATCCTCGGCGTCGACATATCGAGTGACGTGCAGTTTCGTGGTCACTTGGAAGAGAAGGTCAAATCGGCCTCTAAAAAGCTTGGCGTGTTCACCAGAGCGGGACAGTGTTTCATGCCGGCACATAGCCTGCAACTTTATAAGGCGCAGGTTCAGCCTCACATGGAATACTGTTCCAATCTCTGGGCTGGAGCTCCCCAGTGCCAGCTCCTTCCACTTGACCACATCCAGCGCAGAGCGGCTCGAATCGTTGACGACCGAGTCCTTTCCGATCGGCTTGATTCACTGGCGCTGCGAGGAGATGTTGCATCCCTTTGCATTTTAATTCAAATACCTACTTAATAAAGTATTTATAAAATATTTAGATGTAGGTAGCTAGACGTACGAACGGCTGTTGCGATTTCAAAATCAATTGCACCTTGTTGGTGCGAGGCTGGTGGTGGAGTCAGGGCATATGTTGGCGATGGGATAAATTGTGATAGTCCCTGCAAAAAAAATGACTTGAAATATTCATTTAAGTAATGCCTTGTAGTAATGCCTTAATAATGGCCTCGTTGGTTTAGTGGTCTTAAGCGCGGCTGCTGATCATGTTCTCCCGGGTTCGAATCCCGAGTCGGGCCAAAATCAGTTATTAGGTTTCATATAAAAGACTTCTTGTGTTATTACTGAATGATGAATGATAAGCTCGTGGAAACTGTCCATACGGTCGGAGCTAAGTTCTGCAAGACTCGCCGCAGAAGAACACAAAAACTCTCCGATCACACTCTTAATTTCATGGCTGTTAGACGAGAAATGAAGCTGCAGTCTTCAACAAATTTGACAGCATACAAGCAACTGAACAGACAGATCTCCAAATACATGAGCGCAACTTACGCAACTTCAATACAGCTTGTATTGAAGAAGCGATCGAGTGGAACCAAGGCTCCAAAGTCTTTGCCAGAGATCTGTCTGCCAGAAAGAGCCAGCTATCAAAGCTGAAGACCGAGTGTGGCAACATCGTTTCCGGGACACCTGAGGACTTGAGTGAGATTGAGAGTTTCTATGGGCAGCTGTACACGTCATCGTTGGGGCCACATGCAAGTGTGAGTAACGATCCAAGAGCGAGTCTTATCCGATACTATTCCGATGATATCCCGGACGTCAGTCTGAGCGAGATAAGAATGGCTCTCCAGCACCTTAAAAACGGCAAGGTCTCCAGGTGAGGATGGAATTACAGCAGAGTTTCTGAAAGCGGGTGGAAAACCGGTACTTGAAGTCCTTCAGAAGCTCTTTAATTCCGTCATCCATGGTGGAACTACTCCAGAGGCGTGGAGCTGAAGTGTGGTGGTCTTGTTCTTCAAGAAAGGCGACAACGCTCGCTTGAAGAACTACATACCGATTTCCCTTTTGAGCCGCGTCTGCGTGCTATTTTGAAGAGTCATTACGAATCGTCTCGCACGCAGACTCGACGACTTCCAACCTCCCGAACAAGCCGGTTTACGAAAAGGCTTTAGTACCATAGACCACATACACACCCTTCGGCAAATTGTACAGAACATAGAAGAGTACAATCTGCCACTTTGCCTTGCGTATGTGGACTATGAGAAAGCCTTTGATTCCATCGAAATTTGGGCGGTGCTACAGTCCCTTCAGCGGTGCCAAGTTGACTGTCGGTATATCGAAGTGCTGAAGTGTTTGTACAGTAGGGCTACGATAGCTATCCGAGTACAGAATCAGAGTACAAAACCTATGCAACTGCAAAGAGGTGTAAGACAGGGTGACGTTATCGCTCAGCGAGCTATGGAGAGCGCTATGCTCGGGGTTTCTCTGCGTGATAAACTTAGAAATGAGGATATCCGCAGTAGTAACCGACATAGCCCAACGGATTAGCAAGCTGAAGTGGCAATGGGCCGGCCATATAGCTTGAAGAACCGACAATCGATGGGGAAAAAAGGTTCTCGAGTGGCAGCCTCGTACAGGTAGGCGAAGTGTAGGGCGACCCTCCACTAGATGGAGTGACGACCTGGTAAGACATACAAGAAGTTGATGGATGCAGGTGGCTCAGGACCGTGCTTTGTGGCATTCCTTGGGGGAGCTCCAAGTTCAGCAGTGGACTTGTGAAGGTCTGTAATGATGATGATGATATTATTCATTTCAATAAAGTAGGTATGCATTTGATTAATTTTCCATTTGATTGTTTTAATTAATTATATGAGTAGGTACAGGTTTTTAAATATTCAAGTGATAAGTTAACCCTGAATTTTAAATGAAGAAGTGCAATACTTACGAAACCTTGTTCCTGAATGCTTGGCTGACCCTCCACAGTCAAATTTCCCATGATAGCCAACACCCTCTCCTCAAAAGTCGTAAGGGTTTGGCGACTACTCGGCCCACCACCGATACCACTTGCATGACGCCTTATTAGGAATGCTTTTTTTTTTGTTTTCGACTTCCAGTCTGCCCAAACCTTCGAAATTAATTAAGCAATATCTAGGAAAGTTAGGTAATAAGTAATAGTGTATAATAAATAGTAAATGGTTAATATAGATAAAGTAAAGCATAAAGTGATTATTACTATACAGGGTATTTTTGAAACGCTCCCGAAAACGAAGACAGATGATAGTACTAAGGATACCTATGATGATGGGTCACAAAGAAATTCGATCCCGAGGAAAAAATCATCTTTTACAACCGAATCATCAGCGGATCATCTTTATATGTGTAATTAAAAGTTTTAGCAAGGCAAAGAAAGGCTTCGAGATACTTATTGTACGAAAAACTTCCGTAGTAACAATATCGCAATTCTAAATTACCGTAAAAAGGACAAGGACGTTTAAAGGTTGACATTTTTATTTCGTATACAAATAAAGATAACAAACAAGTAGGTATATGTCTTTCCATCCGATTACAATGTGGGTGTCTTCAAGCCAAGAGTGGTTGTGCTCATTTTCTAGCAAGGAGTCTATCGGGGCAAGAACGACAGTATTATCTATTTTCTCGATAAATAACAGCGCTCCATTTTTATCTAAATTAAAAAAGGAGTAGGCTAACAATTCGATTATATGTTTCTCTTTTTTGGTATATATGTCACACGATATCTTCGTAATTTATGAACCAATTTTGATAATTTTTTAATAATTAAATATATTTTACTTCAGAGGTGGTCTCATATAAATAAGAAAAAAAAACTCTACCCTTTGGGGAATTTTTGACAGAACTATTAAGATGACTTTGAGCTTGTGATATTCCTTAGTCAACGCAAAAGGGTTAAAATTACTTGTAATAAAAAGGAAAAGCCGACTTCAAAAACTAAAAAGAATAAAATCATTATACACTGTGAAATCGAGCCTTAATTATTCTATACACTTTGCCTTAGTACCGACTTAAGAATGTGAAATTATTTTATTATTTTTAGTTCTTTAAAGTTGGCATTTACTTTTTCATCATCATCATCATTACAGCCCTTCAGAAGTCCTCTGCTGAACATCGGCCTCCCCCAAGGAATGCCCCAAACACGGTCCTGAGCCACCTGTATCCATCGACTTTCTGCATGTTTTACCAGGTCGTCACTCCATCTAGTGGAGGGTCGCCCTACACTTCGCCTACCGATACAAGGCTGCGACTCGATAACCTTTTTTCCCCATTTGTTGTTGGTTCTTTGAGCTATATGGCTGGCCCATTGCCACTTCAGCTTACTAATCCATTGGGATATGTCGGTTACTCTGGTTCTACTGCGGATATCCTCATTTCTAATCCATAGCTCGCTGAGCGATCTTGAGCTTCCTCATACAGCCAGCAGTGAAAGAACACGTCTCAGATCCATAAGTTATCACTGGAAACACGCACTGGTTGAACACTCTCGTCTTCAAGTTTTGAGGTATACCTGACGAGAAGATTTGTCGTAATGTCCCGAACGCTGCCCAGCTGAGTTGAATCCGTCGATTGACCTCTCGATCGAAGTTGGACTTAGCTATTCGGACTATTTGTCCCAGGTAAACATACTAGTCAACAAGTTCGAGCTTAGGAGCACTAAGCTCGAACTTGTTGACTAGTAACCAACTACTATCGGCATAGGTGTGACATGGACGTTACACATGATCTTTGTTTTGTCCATGTTCATCTTAAGACCTATCCATTGGAAAACACTATTGAGATCAGTGAGCATAGTGCTAAGGTCCTCCAGCTATTCTGCCATAAGGATTATATCTTCGGTCGATCGAAGGTGAGTGATGTAATCGCCATTGATGTTAATACCGTACCCTTTCCAGTCCAGTAGCTTGAGAACGTCTTCCAATGCAGCGATGAAGAGTTTCGGGGATATAACGTCACTCTGTCTTACACCTCTCTGCATTTGCATAGGTTTTGTACTCTGGTTCGGTACCCGGATAGCCATCGTAGCCCTACTGTACAAACACTTCAGCACTTCGATATACCGACAGTCAACTTGGCACCGCTGAAGGAACTGCAGAAGCATCCAAATTTCGACAGAATCGAAGGCTATTTCATAGTCCACATACGCAAGACATAGTGACAGATTTTACTCCTCGGTCTTCTGTACAATCTGCCGATTCTGTACGTAGACGCGGCTCAGAAGGGAAATCGGTCTATAGTTCTTCAAGAAAGCGTTGTCGCCTTTCTTGAAGAACAAGACCATAGCATTACTGTTCCACGCCTCCGGAGTAGTGCCACCATGGAGGATGGAATTAAAGAGCTTCTAAAGGACTTCAAGTCGGATAAGACAAGACAAGTGTCGGATAAGACCTGCTCTCGGAATGTTACTCACACTTGCGTGTGGTTCCAACGATGATGTGTACAGCTGCCCGTAGAACCTCTCAATCTCACTCAAAATCTCGGGTGAACCGGAAACGATGCTGCCACATTCGGTTTTCAGCTTCAACAGTTGGCTCTTTCTTGCAGACAGATCTCTGGCAAAGACTTTGGAGCCCTGGTTGCGCTCAATCGCTTCTTCAATACGAGAAGTATTAAAGTTGCGTAAATCCTGCCGCATGCATTTGGAGATATGTCTGTTCAGTTGCCTGTATTCTGTCAAATATGCTGTAGACTGCAGCTTCATCTCCCGTCTAACAGCCAAGAGATTAAGAGTGTGATCGGAGAGTTTTTGTGTTCTTCTGTGGCGGGTCTTGCAAAACTTAGCTCCGACCGCATTTCATTCATATCATCCACTGCATTGCAATCTTCTAGGCACTGAAAACGATTTTGTAACTCAAGCTGTAAGTTTTCGGGATTTTGGATTAGAGCACGAGGGGGACGGGCGTTGACTTCATTTGACGTGACCTCTCCAAATTAACGTTTAGGTTCAGTGCGCCTCTTACTCCTTAGTTTCACCCTCGCGATCACTGAGACATCACTAAATAGTTGCCTTCTAGTCGTCATAATGAAATCAATCTTATTTTTGTCGAACCGTCGGGACTCGACTAGGTTCACTTTCTGTGTGGCCACTTCCGAAAGAAAGAGTAATCAAAGAGAGTCCCTCTTTCTCCCAAATTTCCCTACCTTCAACTCTACATTCTCTCTTGTGCCTGGTTTTGCATTGAAATCTCCCATTAACACCGTATATTACATTTTGGAGGAATGCATGGCTCTAGAGAGTCCTTATACGTTTCCCCCAACTCCTCGTCGTGATGTACCGAGGTTGGTGCGTAAACCAGTATGCTCTTCAGCGAATACCGTTTGGTGATTCTGAGTATAAGGTTCGCCTCGTCGATACATTCCCAATCTTTACAACGTTGTTAACGAGATACTTGTGGACGATAAATCCGACACCTCCTTGGGACAGATGGTCGCCCTCCCGGTGATAGAATAAGTTGCCGGATGCGAGGATTACCATGTCTTCCCCCTCTCTTCGGACCTCGGATAATCCTATAATATTCCAGCGCAACTTGTCTATCTCTTCTTCCAGCTCCAGGATCTCGTCAGTCCTCAGGGTGCGTGCGTTATATGTTGTCAGGTCTAGTCGTCGTAGTTGGCAACCGAACCTCTACCGGAGATTCTTAGCACCCACTGCTACGCCGTTACCATGGTCGCCACTGTAGCCAGGAATAGCGGGGCCGCCGGGGACTGGGGGCCGTCTCTTCATAACTCTCGTCATGGGGGTATATTGCCATAGTTGCCACGCTTCTCGAGTGGGTTGGCAACCGAACAGGCAGCAAATTTACTTTTTATTAAAATATTATTTTGTATGATAAAGGAGCTTGATATAACTACAGACTATTAGCAATTATTTCTTAGTCCTACACACCATTTCGCCTCATGGGTGTCGTAGGGGCCGACTATGAAAACTGACAAGCGCTGCAGTACATTCATTCTACGAGCTCATGAAGTAAATGGAGAATTTTATGGGCTGTAAAACATTTTTAATGCAAAGCTATTAAGCAGTGATATTTTTTCTCTATGTAAAGTCATTCGCGAATAAATTTAGTTTGTAAATATTACAACAGCCATTAAACACACTCTAGTAATACAATTGTTTATTCTCGCAGCAAGATGATTCGTGGTTCAGTGGCTCGATTGCTTCCTCTTCTATATAAAGAAAGCTTTCTAAAAATAAAGTTAAATATATATTTTTAGCCCCATATCAATCTATCGCTATCCTATTTTCCTCACCGTCCCCTAAAATAACATATTATTTGAAAACATTAAGGGAGTTATTAAAGTTCAGTGCTACAGGAACGACGTGATAATATTTTGACCTTTTACGTGGTATAGTCCACGTTGCAGCTATTTATAGCTGCAGTACAAATGGGTTGGCTTGACCGGGGCAGGACCACGCTTAATGTAAAATATATTTCAAACGTTGAATGTAGAGGACCGGAGACCCTTTTAACTGGTAACTCTGGTCCTCAGGGGTGTCAAAGTATATCTCCATTTTAATTATATTCGTTGACGCCTCCTGCGTGTTTGTATACTATGTAGTCATGAATTGACGGACCGAATCACACGAATTTTAACCTTCCGGGGGAAAAATAAGATTTTTACTGCTATCCCACCCTATATCAGCTCCCATTGGCAACACTGTACAACTCATATCACTGTGAATTTATATCCTCTAGAATTAGGGAAAAATTATTAAAATGCAAGTAATCACTAAGGGTGGGTAATAATATACAACAGGGTAGGGTTGTACACAGAGGAGGCGTCAACTTCATATAATTTTGATTGAAGGACACTTACGGGTAAGTTACTTTGATCAATTAATTACATTCGTTGACGCCTCCTCTGTGTTTGTATACTATGTAGATGTATAAAGATTTGATTGCTTCATTTTAATTATTCATTGTCATAAGTTATCATTATTAAACAAGTTACAAGTAAACAAACAATAATCAACATATAAATCCAAATCATATAATTTCTCATTATGAATTATTGTTCATTTATTTTATACTATTTCAAATGCGAATGCCAACATTACTCTTAATTAATAATGGCCTATTATAAAAAATGGCAAAAGTTTGTTTTTCAAAATTTTTCAATACCACTTCATTTAGGACGAGAAGGGAATGAATGCCTGGTGCTATGAACAGTAAAAATTAATGTATTCTCCTATTAAAATATTATAAAAGACTAGGTGGAGTCGGGGCGTTCTGATTCCGTTTTAGTACAGATTCGACCTATCTTATCTATAAAGTCAAGTTGCCCTAAACTCTGCTATGATAGTGGTATATGAAACAATGTAATGTGAATTGTTATAATTTTGTTTTCTGAAAAACCTCTTTGACTGCTCTCTACTGCGACTCAATTCGTTGTGTATGAGTCCTATCTTCGCCACAAATGGATTGTCTGGGTCCAAGTAATTAACTTTTTTATGGGTGACTCGTTTCGTTATATCAATTTTTAGTTAGTGAAATTTATTTTTATCGTAATTAATTCATAACATATTTACGTAATTAAAAACAGTATAAAAACGTTAGCTTAACCCTGACAAACCTCCTAAACTGAAAACAATTAAAATCAAGTACTCGACGTTACTTCATAATACTTGACCAAATTGACATATTTACGTTTCGTTATACGCAATGTTTTGTGAAATTTATTTTTATCGTAATTAATCCAAAACGCATTTCCGACATCCAAATACAATGTAAAAGATTCAAACTTAACCCTGACAAGCCTCCTAAATTGAAAACATAATTAAAATCAAGTACCGGACGCCTACTTCATAATACTAGACCAAATTGAGGTATTTGCGTTTCGTTATACGCAATTTTTAGTGAAATTTATTTTTATCGTAATTAATTTAAAACGCATTTCCGACATCCAAAAACAGTGTAAAAGGTTCAAGCTTACTTTACCCTAACAAGCCTCCTAAACAGAAAACATAATTAAAATCAAGTACCGGACGTCTATAGCCAACCCACATATACTTAATGATTTGATAGCGCAGTCGTTAAGCATTTAAATGCGGCACTTCGGTTTCGATTCCTATTCATATTCCTATTTGTATGATCTACTAATATTTTTTTCTTATTATAATAGACCATTTTTGGATGCAATTCATATGATATTATAATAATTAAATGTCTCAGATAAAGGATAAATATCTAGTGTGAATATCTGTGAAGTAAGGGTATTGCTAGTGGGAGAAACGTTTATAAAAAATCTCCTATGATATTGATTTCGGTTTTTAAAATGAACAATATTATTATGAAACAACAAATTATAATGAACTATACCAAGATTGTTCATTATATTTTTGTACACTATTAGGAATAAAAAATACAAGAAACTAGTTTCATATGCCTATCGGGACCTTGCATGCCATCAGGAAGTCACCTACCATGCAGCACCGCCTGCAAAGCAAATAACAGGACCTCCTTAAAGTCGTAACTCAATTCACTTACGTGACTTAAGAATATTCAACATAGTATAAAACCCAGGGTTTACTTGTTAAAATCGCCCGGTAGTAATTAATTTAGTTTGTAAGTTAGGTAGTCCATTATTCCTGTGTACTCACATTGTCACAGTAGGTAAGTTAACTTGTAATTTAGAAAATAAAATTAATATAGGAAAAAGTCTTCGTCTCCTTTCACGTCAACCCTCCTAAGCTGCCGCAAACGTAAGTGGCGTAGTCGGTAGGATATTGTACGGACCTCTGGTAGAAACGGAAGTGAGTCTCAACCTTTGGATCAGGACTGGAGGAGAGGAGTACCGGAATGGAGTTCATGTAAGTGCACTAGAATAGTTCGTGTGTTGCTTCCTTGATTCCAATATTCTCTTTACCTTATTTCATTAATCCTAGTTTACCATTCCAGAGGCTTTTAATAATTGTAGTGATAGGTTAGGTAATTAATTAGGGTTAGGTTAACTATTTTCAAGATTTACCACCCTAGGTTTCTAGAGATCGGGAGCCTGAATTGCGACAGGCCTGTCGACAGATAGTAGATAACAAAAGGGATATTTTTTCTGATCAAGCACTTAGTTTTGATATGGCCCCGAACCCTGACAAGGTACTTAAAGTCATACAGGTTATCCCACAGTTTGATGGGAATCCCGACAGTTGGTTAGGTATTCGACAGCTTTAATTAAACACGGAAATCCACCGCCTATTAACTATTTTAAGACTCGTGAAATGCATGTTAATGAATGTGCAGGATTGATACGGATTATTATTAATTGTATTAATACTGACCTAGACTCAGATTACAATTATAGTAGATAATGACTATTCCGCCGATTCTACTTACGAATCAACATATTATTATGATACTTCAAAGCAATCAGGATAAGATGGTATCCGAGTTCAATAATCATATTAGTTTATAAACCTAGAATTTAGAGAGTATTATGACATCATCGATCCAGCTTATTATTATAGTGGTAGGCAAATAGTATTTCATATTTAAATTTCCAATAATTTCCAAAGAAAACTTCGACTTATATAAATTAGCTATAGTACCCAATAGGAGCGCCCAGGCTCTTATACCTCCATTCCGATTCATTGCAACCACACAGAACTCATTATTATATATAGAGGCAGAATGCCCGAAGATCAGCACTTGGTATCTAAGCGAGAAGGCAGTTACGCATCAACTCCGTACCAAACCCGACTGCATACATGGATTGATAATCGAACAAACCCTCCAACAGTCATGCCAGTTCACAACAATCACCCTGATGAGTGAAGCGATGGAGAAGCTGGATAATAAGCACTATGTACACTCCTTTCCCCACCAGACCAGGATACAGCTGATCTGCAACCGACAGGACTATACCTCATTACCATTCCAGCTGGTTGTCAATTCAAATCAGAAGAATTTACACTTGTAAACGTAACGATAAAATTAAGGGACATCCTCTCAAGCTAACAAAGATACCAGACCTCAGAGGGTACCAATTCCCGGCAATTCATTTTAACCTTACCACCAGCAACCTGCAAGGACTTCAAAATCTCAAGGAAAAAGTCATATTACAAGTCCTAGTACAGATAGATAATGCACGGGTAGATCCACTGTATCACACAACTATTCCTTTTTATACAGTAATGGCTGCTACAATCATCATAAATTTGTTTTTGATTACTTATTAAAAACCAACCAAAAATGACATCTATACATACAAACAAAATTGATGTGTCGGTCTCTAATATTCAAATAACTGGCTTTTATTAAGCTCACGCGTTTATTAGAATGCTATTAAGACAAAAATAATCATATTATTAAAAAACTGTTTGTCTGTATGTTAGTCTGTTTGTCTGTCCGGGCTAATCTTCAGTATGGCTGGATCAATCGTAATGAAACTTTACAAGAGAGCAATTTTAGGAGGAATCTAGACTACATTTTATACCAAATATTGGATTTTTTTTAAAAAATTAAAAATTAATTATTGTTAATCCTATAGATCCTATCCAGTCAATGCCAGGGCAGGTTGCTAGTTTTAGATAAAATTAAGGGATAATAATGTTTTACTCCATATAATTTAAAGTCGAATTACATGAGGTTGAGCCTGTAAATCATGAGCCGGCTAGCTCTTTAAATAAAAAAATAATTGGTTGTAGATGCGATAGAGAATGCAAAAGGATGCAACATCTCTTCGCAGCGCCAGTGAATCGGTTAAAATTCGAGCCGCTCTGCGCTGGATGGGGTCAAGTAGAAGGAGCTGGCACTGGGGAACCCCTGCCCAGAGATGGGAACAGTACTTCATGTGTGGCCGATGTTAAAAGTTCAAGGAGTTCAGTTTTTTGTCTTAAATTATTTCACTCTAGGCTATCACGCTGAATCCAATGCAGACGTTTTTGACTACTACTTGTACTTAGTAGTCGAAGGCAAAATATGTTTTATTGTACGATATAAAACATATTTTGCCTTATTACAAAAAGTAATTTATCTAGTAATTTAGTTTGAAACCGAGAATATAGGTTTCAGTCTTAATAAAAAAACGTGGTTTATAGATATCTCTAAGCTTAAAGAAAAGTCCTTCTCACGAAAGAAGTATCTTAGCAACGGCGCCATAGTATCTCGAAATTTGACATTTGCTGTCAAATTCTATACTTTACCTCTTATTTCGCATATTTAACTCGGGACTTCTCTATTGAAATAAAGTAGTTTAAGCCTGAGGCTAATTATATTTAAATTACTGAGGCCCATGGACACTTGAAATCAACTGAAAATAAAGATGTTTACAGAGGCATCGTCACCACTTAGAACTTAGGTAGAATAGATAAAATCTTACCAAGATAAGGTTCTTATTTAGTATCAAAGCATACCACCTTAGTTCTCAGAACTCACAACACATTTTGATTGCATTTTGATTCGTAATCGAGGATAAATTTAGATTCTTGTAGGCCATAGAATCGACTTACCATTATGTGAACTGTGTGCTGGATTGTCACTCTCTCTTTTATAAAAATATCAACAAAAGGGCTTGTCCTTTTATTGGTCTAGTAGATGATTTTTATTTTAAATTAAGAAAGCTAATTGATGATTAATCCATATACCAAACATATTTCATGTGGCTTATTCGCTGTAAAAGCCTTCTTTTAAAAGCCTTTAATGAATGATCCTTTACTCGTACTTACAAAATATATCGCCTTTCATGGCTGAAGTAGTTCCTGACAATTTTGTAAGCTAGGGATATGGTAACTATATAACTCGTGAGTGCATAAAGCCTTAGCATTTTGTAACAAAAGGATTTTGTCAATTTACCTAAAAGCCTAGAGGAGAAAGGTTGGAAAATGTTAAGGAGAAAAATGTATTTAGACAATTTTTAAAATGAAAAACGGAAATATATTTGAATTTTAAATACAGTTTTTTTAATGGTTTTGTATGATATTTCTTATCACAAAAGGTAGGAGAACTTTAGAGAGTTACTTTAGAGAGTTACTTTCAAAGATACTAAATAATTTGGGTTACAATTTTTTTCATGTGGAATGAAGTTAAAAACAACCTATTTATGAAATTATTATTTTCATTTTGCATTCGAATCATCATCATAATTACAGCCCTTCACAAGTCCACTGCTGAACGTAGGCCTCCCCACGGAATGCAACAAAGCACGTTCCCGAGCCACCTGCATCCATCGACTTCCTGCATGTCTTACCAGGTCGTCACTCCATCTAGTGGGGGGACGCCCTACACTTCGCCTGCCGGTACGAGGCTGCCACTCGAGAACCTTTCCATTCCAATAGTGCACTGTAATTTGATGATTATTGAACAGTTTTTCAATGATAGCCGTGATTATTACATTAAAATCTATCATCGGTTTAACATTCAAAATATCTTCACGAAAAATCGGCAGAGAAACTTTAAGGCCGTTGCTTGCTTTTAGAAAAAAAGTGATGATTTCATTGTACAGTTATATTTTATATTTGTATTATTTTTGTATTACAACTAGTTGTACAGTACTAGCTGATCAGTAGTACAGAAATAATTTGATTTTCATACATCTTTATCGTTCAAGTAGCTGCCAGTTTTAGTCAGTCGACTGCCTCATTGGTCTGAATTTCACCAATAGGCCTATCAATTGACCTATTATTATGTATAAATAAAAAAAATCTTACATAGTTTCACATTTTGAGAAGAAGACAACTTTCCTTCACCCATTCTCCGGATAAACCATGCAGATCCCTTGTTAAATCTCTTCTTAACTTTCCCGCCCACAATTCCGGTTTTTTCTCCTACTCCTTTTCTGTCCACGCGGTTCGGTTGTGGAACTCACCACCGCCTAATATAAGAAATTCCGAAATATTTTTGGTATAAGCCGTGTTAGAGATAATTTCTTTGCATCCTGTTAATTAATATATATTATTTTATTATATTAGTATTAGTTTATAATTATATCTTATATGTAGCTTTTATGTATTATTTTATTTAATGTATTATTTTATTTTTATTAATAGTATTATTTAATATAATTTACGTAACATTTTGTATATTATTTAAAGTAGTAGTAGTAGTGGTAGTATTGTATGCACTAAGTTTGCCTTTTTAATATATTTTCCTCTGTAGGTCTACTGAAAGATATTTCAGCAAATTATGGAATAAGTAGAACCTTTTTACAAACTCACTATAAGACTGTTTCTGTATCTTGTTGTGTGTACATAAATAAATAAATAAAGAAGTTTATAGTGACATTTTGATTCAGAAGTGAAAATTGAATTTTTTGAAATATTTACGAGCATTTGCACGCGACTTCATCCGCGTAGATATTATACTTTAAACCATAGGTGATCCATCAATAATCGCACTTTTATAGTAAATTCCATCACCCTCTTTAGGGATGTACCATTTAGGAGAAACAATTCCACTATACACTATATTTGTGTAACTCTTACAGTTTTTGCACTGCACGCCAAAATAGCTCGCAGATGACAGAATTTTTCCGACTTACTTTACACTTATCATTATATTTTGACCAATTTACACAATATCTTTATTAATTATAGACTATGTGTTATTCTGGTGTACGAGCTATATTAATGTAAAGTTTCATTAATATACATTCAGTAGTTTTTGCAGGGAAGAGTAACAAACATCCATACATCATCACAAACTTTCACATTATAAGTTAGACGTATACACGTATTAATATTATTTTATTACACGTATAAATTAGTAGGAAGTAGGAAATAGGACTAGTAGGATGTAGTAAGTAGGAATTAGGAATTAGGAATAGGATATTTTCGGTCACTCATTCATTATTACATCCTTTCTCAAGTCCTCTGCTGAAAATAAAGCCTTCCCCAAAAAATGCCACAAAAATGCAATACAATACGAAAATGTTTAGTATATTTAATCACGACAAAACTAACATTATATACTCAAAAATAGTATATTGTGTGAAAATTTAAATATCCTTTAAAAGTACTATCAACGTAACGGCAAATGGAGGTGAACCAATCTATCGGAACTAACTGGACTAACGTAACATAGCGTCCAAGCTCTATTTTCAAAGGCTATCTCAGTTAAATGGCTCGTTGAATCGACTCAGCGTACACTCACTATACGAGGCTCCTTGACAAATGAAATTTTCTAGATACCTATCTTACTGTTAAAGGAAACGATGCCGAAAATCTTATATAGAATGTATGTTACCTAAATCTTTATATATAAAGGAATGCATATTAAAATTATAGATTTAACCCTATCTAGCAATTATTTACAAGTGTACAACTGAATCAAAATAAGTTTAAATTTTTACTAATTATGAATAGAGGACTTTGTAAAAAACATCATCCATCAATCCATTACAGTTTCTAAAAGTAAACAGCTGAACATAGGCCTCCCCCATAGATAACCTCATAGGAGGAATTTTGCTACAGTTACCACGCTTGACAGGCGGGTTCGCAACCGCAGTTTTTTTTTTAATTTGGAGACGTTATCTAGAAAATGTTGCTGCACATCTGCTTTATTACATTCCCCCTGTCACCCCTTACAACACCCACGGGACCCTATGAAATAGTGGATATTCTTACAAAAAAATATTAACATTAGTTTCGAGAAAATGAAAAATAACTAAAATTTTGTGATATAGAAAATTCACATTGTTGATTAAAAAAGATGCCAGCTCGTATACATTTAAGTCTGGATCAAAGCGATTAAGTCAAATCCGTAGCAATGGAAAATATTGATTTTATGTTAATTAATATATAGAGACACTTACTCCATTACGCCTATTTTTTCTAGTATGTAGTGAGAAAAAGAGACCCTTTGCCCTGGCAACAAAATCTATCTTATTCCGCAGGGATAATATTGAATCTTCATTTGATTCTTGCTCGAGGATAGATGTAGGTACTCGTAGCTATAGTCCACAACATCTACTTGATACATATTTTATACATATTTTATTTACTTAAACTAAACATTACTTTTAGATTGAAGAAACATTTGCAATATTTGTTAATACAATGGTAATAAAAGGAATATATATATAAATATTTTAAAAATAACTTAAGAAAATGGCTAGTGGATTAGTGTTTTTATACGATACAAGAATTCATGCAACATAAAACTAATGTACATGATTATTTGTAAAATTAAATATAATGTAATATAATAATAATAATAAATATGCTAAATAATAATATAACTTGACATTTTTGTAAGTAATATAATAGTATTTTAATTGTTTTATATAATTATAAATATTTACGTGCCTATTAAAGTAAGAATATAGCTTGAACTATGCACCACTGTTAAATCTGATACCACCTGTATTCTGTGCAAATAAATGTTTCTTTCTTTCTTTCTATATTCAATTGAACAATTATTATTTTTCACCGAAAAAAATCAGACAACGAATAGAAACTTTTTTCAATTAAATATGTTTAAGCTCTCTTTGAAATTTATTTAATGATTCTTCTTTTTGTAGACATTTAGGGATTTTATTATACATTTAACACAAATACCATAGGGTCCTGATTTGACAGTTTGTAATTTTGTGACAGGTGGAGCTAATTTGTTTTAGCTTTCCTAGATTTTTTAGTCATCCCAAATCCTGATAACATTATTGGTCACACTATGTACAGGAAAAAGACCCATAACAACCGCTATTTAAATGGTGGATCGCACCATCATCCATCACAGTTAGCTACCGTGGGAAAATCTTTGTTGCAAAGAGCACGAGGGATCTGTGACAGAAAACATCTGGCCGCCGAGCTTTAGCATGTCGAGCAAGTATTGCAAGACAAGCTTCGGGTCCCACGCCTACGTCACAGTGACGGAGTGAAGCCGGCCACAGTCGAGCGTGTGCCTGTTGTACTACCCTATGTCTAAGGAGTCACAGACAAGGTTGGCTACATCTTGAAGCGAGCTTCCATTAAAACATACTTCAAGCCGCTGAAGAAGATAAGTCAATTTTTACCATCCGTCAAGTGTCATATCCCTCTACAAGATGCAAGAGTGTACAAGCTGGATTGTGAATGTGGTCTCTCTTACATAGGACAAACAAAAAGATCTAGAAAAACCCGCGTAAAAGAACATATAGCTGACGTGAAGCACCCACGTTCCGGGAAGTCTGCAGTGTGTGAACATGTTCAAGATCGTCCCCGCCACTACATCAGATTTGATAAACCATAAATCCTCGCAAAAGAACACCGATTCCTACCAAGGATGATACGCGAGGCTATTGAGATTAAAAAACATATTTAATTAGAGAATTTTAAAAAACATCTAATTTCAATAGAGAAGATGGATGGTTGCTGCCATCTGCTTGGGATCCTATATTTAACAAAATTATATCCAAACCCAAGCATACCACTTCAAGACTTCAAGATACTGTAAGCTCATTCTGCGTAGATTGGACCAAAAATTAATATTCAAAAAACTGAAGGTGGCCGGGCTAACTATGACATTGGGACGTCAAACACCTCATCCTCCCCCGTGACCATGGGTGCTGTAAAGCACCTGAAACGTAGGGAATTAAAATAGTAAAATAAAACGCGATAAAATCCGTAAAAATAGTTTTATTCAATGTGCATATTCTTTTTAACAAATGTGCATACTTATAATATATATATATATATATATATATATATATATATATATGTGTGTGTGTGTGTGTGTGTGTGTGTGTGTGTGTGTGTGTTACCTGTAGATATCATGTTCTTCATACAAATTCTGAAAGAGAAACACACATAAGAAATGTAATTAGCGAGTGGATATCACCACGGTAGGTACAATCAGATATTTTTATGTATTTTATGCTTGCGTTTAGAATATATGAGATAGGAAACACAATAAAGAAATGTACACTTTAGAAACATTGATCTGTTCAATGAAAAGTTGTTTCAGCCTTTCGTTAAAAAAGTGTAATATGCTCTTTGTGTGTCACATATCTTCAACTAATGAATAATATATTATTATGATTTATTCGTTGAAATGTAATACATTATGCATGTGCAATAAAAAAAGATGTCAGAGTGTGTTCCAACACCATTAACTACGAATTAAATTGTTTTAGGTTCATGGATCCGATCACATCTGCCATCCATGTTGGCAACGAGCTGATAGAGCACCAGTTCCTGCTTTAATATCTGCAAATGTACCAGTGTCGACAGAAACAATAACCTTACCGGATTACACTCGAGCACTTGATACACAAGCTCATTGTTTTTGTCCAGATTGTGACTCACCACAGCGACTCAGTATCCCAACATGGCTAAGGGTGAAGTTGTTTACTGATTTTAATTTTTATGTGCCAAAAAACAGCAGAATATGTGGGTTTCATTTGAGGGACATTAACTGGGCTGAACTTTTGTCAAACATTTCTCATCCTAACCACACATTTACTGCAGAATATATTCAAGATTTTGCTACTTTTATTAAACAAAGAAACCAAACATTTGTTTTTAATAATATAGAGGGAATGTCCGAAGATATAGTCCATTTCTGGATTGGACTGTCCAAAGCACAATTCATTCAATTAAAAGCAGACCTTCCAAGGTTATCTGGGGTGCATAATGGGACATTGAGTCTAACTGCATATTTAATTAAACTAAGGACTGGGGATAGCGATGAAAGAATTTCATCATTGTTGAATGTGACACGCTCAACATTACCTAGACTGATGGGTGATCTAGAATGGTGGCTCGCGATATGTTAAATGAGGATTTTATTCCTCATAATTTAGGAATAAATCATATTGCAAGGGCGGAAATATCACAAAGAAATCTTATCATCCGCAATGGTTTGTTTGGTGGAGAAGACAGAAAACCAATAATTATAATTGATGGTACATATTTATATGTTCAAAAGAGTTCAAATTATCTGTATCAAAAAATACATACTCCTTGCACAAGTACACACACCTAATGAATCCATTTCTTATGGTATGCTCTGATGGATACATTATTAATGTATTAGCCCACCATCCAGCAACAACATCTGATGCTAATATTATGTTAAATGAATTTAGAACTGAGGCAAACACTTTGAGGCAATATTTTCAGGTAGGAGATGTTTTTATTATCGATAGGGGTTTAAGAGACCGTGTATCATTATTAGAAGAGTGTAATTATTCTGTACATATGCCTGCATCTTTACAAGCAGGTGAAACTCAGCAATCAACGTTGGCAGCCAATAAATCCAGAACTGTTACAATATGTAGGTGGGTTGTAGAAGCGGAATGGGATTTTAAACAGTTTTTTAAAATATTCCGTCAAGAATTTTTTAACTAAGCGTCCAAGCATGCCATAATAGATTTTAAGGTAAATATGAACCATTATTACACTCTCCTGCAACCTTATAACTATAATTCGTTTCTTTGAGGTATAAACTGTTAAAAACACCAGTCATCAAATAGTATAGTTAATGTTCATGTTGAGCCAAATTACCCTAACCAACTGAGCAATTCATTTTAGATCTGACTTTAATCACGTTTCCACTAGCTAGGTCATGGTTTTCTATCTCTACACACTGCTTTCGATTGGTAAGGTATGACTCGAACCAGTTGTAGGTTGGGCCTCTTACTCCTATTCCGTGTAATTTCCGTAAAAGTATGTCAAATCGAACTCGATCATAGGCTTTGGTCATGTCCAGTAAAATACCGATCGCATATTTCTTTTAATTAAATATATTTAGTATTTCATTGACATATTTGTATACTGTGTTGTTGATCTATTTTTGCGAAAGCCATATTGATTTTCATTTAATATATTGAACTTTTCGCACTAACAGTACAGTCGATTAGACATACCAGATTCAAATATTTTTGGGAACGTTGGAAAAATAGTAATCGGGCGATAGTTATTACAATCAGTTTTAAAGCCTTTTTATGGAGTGGTTTAATTAATGAAATTTTTAGTTGGTCTGGAACATTACTTTCTGTAAACGATTGATTTATCAAGAATGTCATAACTGGGGCTAGTTCTTCGCCGCATTTTCTAATTAGACAAGGCGGTAAGTCATCATGACCGCAGCTACGCTTGTTTTTTAAACTACGTATAGCTTTTATAATTTCTTGATTGGTAGCGAATTGTAAAAATAATGATTTTTACTGGATCAAGGACGAGCTGGCCGGTCGCACCTGCTATGCCAAAAGTAACATTATCATTTCCAACTGATAAAAATAAATTATTGAAACAATCAACTATTTGAACAGGGTCCGAAGTGATATTATTTTGGACCTTTAGTTTTGTTCTTTTTATTTTGCGTAAGCTTATTAGTTTGTTCCTTTACAACATTCCACATTGATTTTATACATTGTCTGAATTCTTTATTATTTTATTATTATGGTTCTTTTTTTAAATATTTAGTTTTTTTGAGTATTTTTGAGTAATTTTATAATACGTGTTTGGTACTTAATTTTTTGTTTGAGATATTTTTTAAGAGTCTTTTACTCGTATTTCTGCATGATCTTTTTATTCCATTTGTAAGTCATGGCTCTTTCTTTATGCTTCTAATATTTATGCGAATTTTTGGTATAGTATCGTTTAGTATGTGATTAATTTTATTACAAAATGAGTTATAATTTTATTTAATGTTCTTATCAATCGTAATTATTTTGCTAAAGCTTACTTCTCTCAATTTAGATTTGAAATGTTGGATATTCATTTCACTATAGATTTTTTTTTTCTAGAATCCGCGTATTACCTACGAGTATGTTTCACTCATGAGACTCAACTCTACAACATTAATTACGACTTTTTCGACATCAATATTTGTGAATGTTAAATCTAAGCATGAAGCTGTAGTCTCTGTTACCCTAGTTGGTTCTTGAATATGTTGAAATAAATTAAAAAGTCTTTCAGTGGATGTACTTTATGTTAGCACATCTACGTTAAAATCTCCGCCTATTATAAGGTTTTTTTAGAATTTTTTTGCTGTATTCGTTGTAAGAGCTTTTCTAATACACTGTCAAAAGTATCAGGCATTCTGTTGCTATTTGGCTAGTATACATTTATGACTTATAAATTTAAAACTGGTATTTCTATGCTACATATTTCAATTATAGGTTCTATAGACATTGCCTTTAAATCGTTTCGTTCAATATAATCTATTTCATCTTTCACTAGTATACAAACACCTCCTCCTAAAGAATTAGATCGACTGAAATAGGATGCCAGGATAAATAACCTATTAACTTTGAGTAGGTCAAGTTTCGCTGCGCTGATTCAGGTTTCAGATAGACAAATAGCGTGTGCATTTTTATCTTCATCTGTTCAAGCTTCCAATAAATACCGTTTGTTATTAAAAATTTGTATGTTTTGGTAAATAATCCTTATTTTCTTATCGAAAAAAACATACTTTTTAGAGGTGAAGAGGCAGTTCCTGGTCCATTTTGATCACTCTGAAATTCTGTCACGGATTCTAATGTTTTCTTATGGCCATAATCTTCAATTTCACACATAAGTGCATAAATGTCTTTGAATATGGTTTGCATTCCATAGTTATTTATGATACCTGTGTGTATTTTAAACATCGTATAATCATATTCTAGGTTCAGGTTGGAATCAATTAGGTATGCATAGTCTGTGTCATTACTTCTAGATGTAGTAAATTATTAAAAACTTCTACTCGCCAGTTAAATAAATTTCCGAACTTACAGTATCTAAAGGTAGGTAGACACAAGATGATGTTTGTATGAGTAATTTCTGATAATGTTTGTCGAATTTATGTTATTAATTAAAAATAATTTATAGTGGACTTGAAATCTTGATCGCCTATTAGTAATATGCAGTAGTCTTCCATTGTATAATCAATAAGTACTTGTATAAAGTAAAAAAAAAACAGTCTACTATATATTTCTGATGACAAAGGCTTTCGGAGATAGGACGTGTCCGACGCGCTGCCCAATGAGTGTTTGAAACTTCACAACATAACTTTGAAATATTTTTCACGTACATTACAACGATCCGTTACCGTTAAAGCATATTAAAGTCCACCGCTGAACATAGGCATCCCTCATAGATGCCTCATAGGGGGGATATTTGCCATAGTTGCAACGCATAGCAAGCGGGTTGGCAACCGCAGTTTTTTTTAGTCGTCATTAGGAAGACACTGCTGCCCATCTCCCGATTTGTTTCCCTCTGTCGCCTCTTACGTAACCCACGAGGAGTAGTGGATATTCTTACACCGCGACTAAACGATATTAAAATGACAATCAACAACTTCAGTGGTACCGGCGAGGTACGAGTACGTACTCGGTTTTATCGCATGCTATTAAGTTTTTAGGCAGGCACTTATCCCCAAAGCATCCCTTGAGCTACCAAAGCTCACTTTTACGTGTTTACAAAACCTTTTGCAATTGCTGAATAATATTGACCTGAAAGAGGCAGTCTCGTAGCATTATATAATCATATACTTCATTAATTAGCTTTGTTTGAACCTAGGGAATACGTTGAGCAGTCAACTTCACGAGAACATGACATTAGCTAATATTAACAGTGACTTCATTACGCTAAAAGCATAGATGAGTGCTATATTTACTGTCTTGCAAGAATAATAAAATGGATATGTTTATATTTCACTACATAATAATAGTACAGTTTGGTTACTTATGAAGTGATTCAGTGAGGAGTAATTATGTATATTTTTATAATATTAATATATAAATATTATATATAAAAATAAATTTGTAAAATTCTAATTTCGATCGCACTAAAGTTTCAGTAAAGCAGCTTTATTTTCTGAAATTTACATAAAAATATATTTGTCGGAACTTCATCACAAAGGCTCTCACTTTTGATCTCGGAAATACATCAGAAAACGTTAATTGTAAAAAATCATAAAAGTGTGAAAGCTGATGTTTAACTTGCTCTTTTGCTTACGCAATTAATCATTATAAATAATAAGACTGTAATGAAGTGCGTAATGCACTATACATTCAGTATAGAGCAATTACAGTTCGACCATATTATACTAAAGGTGAACGCACATGAATCGCTCGCGTCCGTAGGCTTCGACCACCTAATCCTAGGCCCACCTTACACGTGTCCTCCGGGTGGTGCTAAACAAGCGACAAAGCCGAAAGAACAGACTTGGCTCCTCGCCGTGTGGTAACGGCGTAAAAAATACCACCCCCTACTTTCGCACCATGAGGCACAAAATAAAAAAAAATGGCCCCGAGTTCCCGGCGCCCCTTTAATGGGGCAGGGGTGCGAAGAATCTCCGGGAGGAAAACCAGTGACGAGGTTCGCCACCCGTGACGTTCTGTCTTCCGGAAGGGCGAAAAGTGGATTGCGGAAGCCCGTCTGGCTACGCTGAATATATGTGGAGCAATGAATGATAAGATGGATGAAGTATGCGATATGATGTATGATAGAGGAATAGATGTGTTATGTGTAAATGAGACGAAACGGAAGGGAAAGGATGCCACTACACATGGCATGTATACCGCGTACTGGTCTCGTGTAGACGAGACCGAGCGGGCATGCCAGGGAGTCGGTATCGTCCTTTCAGAATGAATGGGTCATTGTGTGAAATAGTATGAATGTAAGCCTGAGACTGCTATGGATACGAATGAAAGTGGGCTTAAAGAAATTGTTTGTTCTAAGGGTCTACGCCCCAGACATGTCTAAGCCCACTTATATCCGAGAGCAGTTTTGGGAGATGGTAAGAATGGTGCTAATGAAATCAAGGGTAATGAAAATATTGTCATATTAGGAGAATGACAATAATTATTTAATGGAAGGGTTGGCGTGAAGAGGCTTGGTTATGAAAGGATATTGGGAACGTTTGGCGATGAAAGTATAAATGGGAATGGTGAAAGCCTCCTCACCGTATGTGTGGAAAATAATATTTTTGTGACGAACACTTTCTTTCGTCATAAGAGGATTCACATATATACATGGGAAAGAAGTGGTGATAGAAGCATGATAGATTTCATAATTGTGGATGAAAGAATGAGGAGCGCAGTGGTAGATACAAGGGTTTACCGGGGGTCCAACGTAAAGATGGATCATTACTTGGTGTTATGCCGAATTAATGGTCTATTCAGACGTTGGCGGCATCGGACGTCTGTGTCTACCACTGCGTTACAGCGTATAAGAACAGAGAGATTACAAGATGAAGGCCTGCGCCCCCTTGTCCCAAAGGGGTCGCATTCGATTCGGCGGAAAGGCCATACAGGCCAAAGCCGTTCTCACAGGTGGTGTTTAGTGGGTAAGGCACTTCTTCAAAGTGAGTCCCATATAACCACGCAGCCGGCTGCGTGGTATGCTATGAGCATTCTTCACCTCCCTCCCCCGCTGCCGGAGGGTGTCCTTGCATTGGGCGCAAAAAAAAAGAAAAGAAAAAGATGAAGGTGTGAAAGAGAAGTTCAAATGTAGACTGAGAGAAAATATAAGTGGAATGGATGAATTGTGTATGAATGATTTAGACTTGGAGACTTTGTGGTATAATGTCAAGAAAGGTTTGGTGGATGCAGCTACCGAAGTATGTGGTGTAACTAAGAGAACGAATGAATGGAAAATAACACTTTATGGTAAGATGATGAGGTACGTATGGAAGTAGAAACAAAGAAGAGAGTATGGCTAGATTTACTAGCAACCAAGGCTTGTTATTCTAGCGGTATGAATGATGATATTGAAAGAAAAAAGGCAGTCTTTAGACATTTAAATAAGAGAGAAAAAGAAGTAGTTGGAAGGAAAAAGCAAGAAAGAACGGATAAGAATGATAGAAGAATATCCGATAACTCCGAAACTCGTAAGAACTGCCAGGGGACATGCCAAACAGCCTAGAATGAATGCTATAAGAGACCAGAATGGCTGTATTCTGAATGACGAAGTGTCGAGTTTAGGGAGATGAAAGGTATACTTTGAAAGCTTGTTTATTATTGATGAGACGTATGAATTAAATGAAATAGAAATTCCGAAAGAAGAAGAAAGAGATAGAGAGATAAGTATAGATGAAATAATGAAAGCAATGAAAAGTATGAAAGCAGGTAAGGCAGCCGGATATGATAGAGTATC
Organism: Parnassius orleans; assembly: GCA_029286625.1. Classification (NCBI taxonomy): domain Eukaryota; kingdom Metazoa; phylum Arthropoda; class Insecta; order Lepidoptera; family Papilionidae; genus Parnassius; species Parnassius orleans. The sequence goes on from JAGSMP010000137.1 coordinate 4,340,732, forward strand.
ATTCGAAATGCTAAGGGCTGGAGAGGGAATGGTGGTAGACCTGCTGTACACCTTGTTAAATTTGTGTTGGGATCTTAAGCGGGTACCGGGAGACTGGTGCAAAGCCGTGATAGTCCCACTAAATAAGAGAAAAGGATTGCAGCAGGACTGTAAAAACTATCATGGCATCAACCTTCTTAGCATTGTGGGAAAACTGTATGCTAAGTTACAAATTGAAAGAGTTATGAAAGATACAGATGGAAACATTTGGGATATGCAAGCGAGATTTAGAAAGGGAATGAGATGGAATGGGTCTTTTCCATGCGCATGATCGCGGAGAAGTTTTCGGCCAAAAACCAAAAGGTTTTTTGTGCGTTCGTGGACTTGGAAAAGGCTTATGACAGAGTGGACAGGGATGTGTTATGGCAAACACTGAACTCATTTGGGTTCAGCGCTGGGTTGATACAGGCATTGAAGTCTCTGTATAGGGACTCCAGTGCTTATGTCAGGATCAACGGGGCCTACTCGGACTGGTTTGGCATCCATAAAGGTGTCAGACAGGGCTGTGTGTCTTCCCCGTTGCTGTTCAACCTATTTGTGGACAGTTTTTTGGAAAGTTTGAAAGTTGAAGAATGCGGGTTAAGAATGGGTGAGTTAACCGTCAAATGCCTTTTGTACGTCGATGATCAAGTCATACTCGCGTCGTTGGCGGCCAAGTTGCAAATGATGGTTACATTAATGAACAGTTCATTAAAAGAAATTGGAATGAAAGTGAACGCAAGTAAGACGAAAGTTATGGTTTTTGAAAGAGAAGAAAGTAAAAAAAAGAAAAGAAAAAATAAGAATAGAAGGGGAATTGTTCGAGCAAGTAGATGAGTTTGTGTTTTTGGGATGTGTATTTAGCAGGGATGGTAGATATGATATGGATATAGAACGACGAGTGAACGCTGAAAATAAAGTAAATGGGGCTCTACACGCTGTTGTGGAAAGTCAGAATGTGTCCAAAAAGACACGTATGGCAATTCACAATGATGTGTTAGTCCCTACTTTAATGTATGGTAGTGAAAGTTGGGTGTGGCAGAAGAAGCACGAGAGTAGAATAAATGCTGTAGAAATGCGGTCGTTAAGGAGTATGTTAGGGCTGAATCTGAATGACAGAGTGAGAAATTGTGTGATAAGAGAAGAGTGTGGTTTGCAAGATGATGTTGTGACCAGGATTAAGAAAGGAATGCTTCGGTGGTTTGGGCATGTGGAAAGAATGAATGAGGAAAGAGTGACAAAGCAAATTTATGTGGCAGAGGTGAACAGCAGAGTCGGGAAGGGATGCCCTAGGCGAAAATTTATCGACCAGATTGGCGATATATTGAAAATGGGCCAAATTAAGAGTACCCTCAACCAACGAGCGTGTATGCGTAGGTATATGGATATGGATGAGACGAGATAGGTGTGTCAGGATCGTGCCAAATGGAAGTCCATAGTCTCTGCCTACCTCTCTGGGTGACAGGCGTGAGTGTTTATGTTATGTATTATGTTTTACGTTCGCGCCGTACGCGCCGCATATACTGATGGCCTCGCACATTGGCACGTATGCGGCGTACGCGCCGTACGCAAATCTTTAGTATTGTCAACAAATTTTGCAGTATTTTCTAACCACTGGTGGGAAACGGTACAGCTACATTGATCGCTCGGAATGACTCGGTATCACTCGGATCGCTATGGAAAAAAAATGTTGAAATAGCCTGCTTATTGGCAGAGGAAGAAGAAAATAAAATATGAAGAAAAAGAAGATTCTGGATTCACAATATTAATTTAAAAAGGCATTGTATGGAGAATATTATACGTTAAATAAAGTCTTATTAGATGATGAACGGTTTTTCAGATATTTGCATTTGATGGATGGATCGTCTTACGCATGTATTGTCTGACGACTCATTGTTGCCTATACAGTAAAAGTTAATACTCCTGAAATGAAGTAAAATTATATTTCAAACGTGTAAAACATGTAAACGTGCTTAATGGTGGAGTCACTTCACATCATCTTGCCACTAATTGAACCTTAATTCTACTGAACCACCAGAAAAAACACTAGATTCGACTACTTTTCTAGTGGAGAAATATTTTTCAGTGGGTAAACAATGTTTCTCCACTAGAAGGATAGCCGAAACCATCAGTTTTAGTAGAAAATCCACTAAGTTGGCAACATTAAGCAACACTGAGCATCTGCACGCGCCGAATGCGCCGCATTATATGACGTCATCAGCATGCCTCCTTCAATATCCGGATACCTACCGCATTTTATAAAATACGGCGCGTACGGCGCGTGCTGCGCGTACGGTGCTGACAAATGTGTGTTCACCTTAATATGTCCCCGTCACGATTACACAGTGGTGTAACATGAGGGACGTTATTACATGATAACACCAAAGTATGCCAACCAACAGCAACATTACACATCTCAGTGTATTACAAAGCAGCCTCTCAGCAAAACGATCTTCCTTGCCTACACCACAGACAAGACCACGATACCATCATTCTCGAGTCTTAGCACTCGTAGAATGACTTAAGCGGAATCTCTCGCGCACTGCACCTACAGTCAACTTTATACTGTACAAACGAGTGGGAGTTTCTCGATATACCCTCAATTCCACCTCGTGACCATTGATATGACGCTCCGCTGGAGTCGCGCACCTCTCACTCACTCTCATTCGAACCGGTATTTTATAGACGCGTCGACACGGCCAACAATGACATACGACCGTCCTCGGCTGTGTATCTTCATGAATTCCTGTAACAAACACTATTAATCACCAATTACCAATACTGTCCCTATCTTCGGAAATTTAGGGACCTACACACATACGCAAGGTGATTACGTTTGAACTCATGTAAACTAATACTAGCTAAGGCGTTCTCTCGATTACTTGGATCGGACAACTTAGCCCTCGACTAGTCCTCATCTAATATGACGACACTTAGCTCAGACAGTGACAGCGTCCCTTCGACCAGTTGTCATCTCATATGATAAGGTGGACCGGACAATTGGCTCTCTACCCGTCATCTAATATGACGACACCTTACTCAGAATAACAGCGTCCCTTCGACCAGTCGTCATCTCATATGACAACATCGACTGGACAACTGGCTCTCTACCCGTCATCTCATATGACGAAACCTAACTCCGAGAGTGACAGCATCCCTACGACGAGTCGCCATCTCATATGACAACATGGACCGGACAACTGGCTCTAAATTATGACCATTCTCACCTCCATTGACCGCCGCCACGACATCCTCCTCACTGATCATTATCGCAGCAATTACCACCAACCCTCCGACATCAAATCCCGATTTTGTCGACCACATAACACTGAGTAAACTATAACACTTATCAACACATTAGAACACAAAATAACAATACCAATTCTTCATTTATTTCAACATTTGTTAACATATTTGGATACATTAAGAAATTATAAAAGTACCCTTAATATAAATCGATCACAAATATTTTAATTTTGGCTTAAAAAAAATATTTTAATCTTTTACTATGGTAGGTCAATTTCGTATATAGGACAGCAAATTTAATTACGACGTTTAATTAAAAAAAAGTCATAACCGCGAAGTTTTTTACAAACGTAATAACCCTCACACTATTTGAAGATTGGCGGAGATGGCGGGATGAACTGGACTCCGTCATGAAGGACTGGTCTATGGTGGCTCTGGAGAGAGAGAAGTGGAAAGAGAGTAGGGAGGTCTTTACCCTGCAGTGGGACATTTCAGGCTAGTAATAATAATAATAATAATATTAAACACTGGCCATATTGGATACAGAATATCCACGTTTGTCGAGTTGTCCATGCACATTTGACTTTATAATAAATACGGAAGACACCATCTAGTGTAATATCAGCGACCATAGCTTGAGGTATTTTACGTGGTAGAGCCATGCTGCAGCTTATTACTGGTATAGTTGTAGCACGAATGGGTCGGCTCGACCGGGGAAGGACCACGCCCTCACAGAATACCAGCGTAAAATAGCAGCTTAACGCTGCTGTGTTTCGTATGGTGAGTGTAGAGAACCGGAGACCCTTTTTACTGGAAACGAGGCATTCCATCTTAGTCCTCACGGGTGAAAACGCATCTGCATTTTGATTCGTAATCGAGGATAGATTTAGATGTCTATGGGCCACAGCAACTACTCACCATCAGGTGGACTGTGAGCTCGTTGGTCACCTTTATCATATAAAAAAAAGGTGTGACTGGGACCCCAAAGCCACGTACATTTTATGATATAATATGAAAATTAGGTATAAAGTGATGTAAACTCAGTTAAAAATTCGCTATCAGCGCCACTAGTGTATAATGAAACTATTTTACGGTATGACCATGCAAAGTTTGAAAATTTTATCATAGCCGTGTGTGTGTGATTTGGTCAAGCCACGTCAAACGACCTCTTTTGATTAATTTGGTCAAGCTTTAACATGATATTATCAACAAACAGTTTCACGAAATATTCAACTACTTTATGAAATGATTAATTGTATGATCTAACCACAAAACATATAAATCAAATATACAGTTAAAGCTACTAAATTAAACCATTATTAAATTTAAGTTTGAACTAAAATATACTACAATAATACCATTTTGGAGCCGTGATAGCACAGAGGATAAAACACTCGCCCAAACAAACGGAGTTCGATGCCTGCAGCCCCTTAGTGGTGGTTTTTTTTTTGTTTGCAAAAAAATATATATAGCTATAATAAAAAAAATTGCAGTTTTAATTCTGATTTGCCATGTGCTTGCCGGTGAATAAAATCGGTATCGGTTTTTAAGATTTTTTTTGAGGATGTGAATAATGTCGCAGGAAGAAAATGCGCGGCGGACACTTCCATGCCCTAATATCCTCTCTAAAATGAGAAGAGGCCTGTGCCTGGCGGAACAGATATAGAATTTATTTCACTTTGACTGCAATCCACTTTTGAAATTCACTAAAAAAGTTCACACTATGTCCTTACTTACATGTCTACAGTACACAACAAAGGACGATATTAAAGATAGCCAATTTTATTATGATTGTTTGATTCATATATATTATTGTATTACCGTTACTGTTACTGTCTCCTCATAGTATGCCTAATAGGTGGGATATTTGCCATAGTTGCCACGCTTGGCAGCAAGTTGGCAACCACAGTTTTTATTTTTTATTATTATTAGGAAGACGCTGCTGCCCATTTCCTGCTTTGTTCCCTCTGTCACCTCTTACGACACTCACGGGACGATAAGGGGTAGTGTATATTCTTATACCGCTACTACAGGGACAATATTATATTATTATACGTCTATAGATCGTCACTCCAGCTAGTGAGGGGTCGCCCTACACTTCGCCTACCGGTACGAGGCTGCCACTCGAGAACCTTTTTTCCCTATCGGTTGTCGGTTCTTCGAGTTATATGGACGGCCCATTGCCACTTCAGCTTACTAATCCGTTGGGCTATGTCGGTTACTCCGGTTCTACTGCAGATATCCTCATTTCTAAGTTTATCACGCAGAGAAACTCCGAGCATAGCCCTCTCCATAGCTCGCTGAGTGACCTTGAGCGTCCTCATACAGCAGTAAAGGACCACGTCTCAGATCCATAAGTCATCACTGGCAACACGCACTGGTTGTACAATCTAGTTTTCACGTTTTGAGGTATACCTGACGAGAAGATGTGTCGTAATTTCCCGAACGCTGCCCAGCCGAGTTGAATCCGTCGATTGACCTCTCGGTCGAAGTTGGACTTACCAAGTCGGACTATTTGTCCCAGGTAAACATACTCATCAACAACTTCGAGCTTAGTGCTCCTAACAACTACTGGCATAGGTGTGACAAGGACATTAAACATGATCTTTGTTTTGTCCATGTTTATCTTAAGACCTATCTGTTGGGAGACACTATTGAGATTATTGCGCATAGCGATAAGGTCCTCCAGCGATTCTGCCATAAGGACTATATCGTCGGCAAATCGAAGTTGAAGCACTTCGATATACCGACAGTCAACTTGGCACCGCTGAAGGGACTGTAGCACCGCCCAAATTTCGACGGAATCAAAGGCTTTCTCATAGTCCACATACGCAAGGCAAAGTGGCAGATTGTACTCTTTTGTCTTCTGTACAATTTGCGGAAGGGTATGTATGTGGTCTATGGGACTAAAGCCTCTTCGGAAACCGGCTTGTTCGGGAGGCTGGAAGTCGTCGAGTCTGCATGCGAGATGATCCGTAATGACTCTCGAAACCAGCACGTAGACGCGGCTCAAAAGGGAAATCGGTTTGTAGTTCTTCAAGAGAGCGTTGTCGCCTTTCTTGAAGAACAAGACCACCGCACACCTGCTCCACGCCTCCGGAGTAGTGCCACCATGGAAGACGGAATTAATGACCTTCTGAAAGACTTCAAGTACCGGTTTTCCACCCGCTTTCAGAAACTCCGCTGTAATTCCATCCTCACCTGGGGCCTTGCCGTATTTAACGTGCTGGAGAGCCATTCTAATCTCGCTCAGACTGACGTCCAAGATATCATCGGAATAGTGTCGGATAAGACTTGCCCTTGGATCGTTACTCACACTTTCGTGTGGCTCCAACGATGACGTGTACAGCTTTCCATAGAACTTCTCAATCTCACTCAAAATCTTAGGTGTCCCGGAAACCATGCTGCCACACTCGGACTTCAGCTTTGACAGTTGACTCTTTCTGGCAGACAGATCTCTGGCAAAGACTTTGGAGCCTTGGTTCCGCTCTATCGCTTCTTCAATACAAGCTGTATCATAGTTGCGTAAGTCCTGCCGCATGCATTTGGAGATCTGTCTATTCAGTTGCCTATATGCTGTCAAATCTGGTGAAGATTGCAGCTTCATTTCTCGTCTAACAGCCATGAGATTAAGATTGTGATCGGAGAGATTTTGTGTTCTTCTGCGGCGGCTCTTGCAGAACTTAGCACCGACCGCATGAACAGTTTCCACGAGCTCATCATTTATATCGTCCACTTCATTGCAGTTTTCTAGGCACTGAAAACGGTTTTGTAAATCGAGCGTTTCGGGACTTTGGATTAGAGCACGAGAGGGACGGAGCGTTGACTTCATTAGACGAGACCTCTCCAACTTAACGTTTAGGTTCAGCGTGCCTCTAACCATTCGGTGATCGCTACCAGTTTTCACCCTCGAGATCACTGAGACATCACTGAACAGTTGTCGTCTGGTCGTCATAATGAAGGCAATCTCATTTTTTGTCCAACCGTCGGGGCTCGACCAGGTCTACTTCCTGTGGAGCCGCTTCTGGAAGAAAGAGTTCATCATAAAGAGTCCCTCTTTCTCCATGAACTCGGCCGGCTGCTGGCCCCTTGAGTTCCGTTGCCCTATTCCAAATTTCCCTACCTTCAGCTCACCGTTCTCTCTTGTGCCTAGTTTTGCATTGAAGTCTCCCATTAACACCGTATAGTGGGTTTTGGAGGAACGCATGGCTTTAGAGATATACATTTCCTCCACCTCCTGTATGACCTTCAATGAATACCGTTTGGTGATTCTGAGTATAAAGTACGCAACCTTCGTCGACACACTCACAATCTTTACAAAGTTGTTAACGAGAGACTTGTGGACGATAAATCCGACATATCCTTAGGACAGATGGTCGCCCTACCGGTGATAGAACAAGTTGCCGGATTCGAGGATTACCGTGTCCTCCCTCTCTCTTCGGATCTCGGAAAATCCTATAATATGCCAGCGTAACTTGTCTATCTCTTCTTCCAGCTCCAGGATCTTCTCCTCAGTCCTCAGGGTGCATGCGTTTTATGTTGCCAGGTCGAGTCGTCTTAGGTGGCAACCGAACCTCCACCGGAGATTCTTAGCATCCCCTTCCCCGCCGTTACCATAGTCACCACCGTAGCCAGGAATAGCGGGGCCACCGGGGACTGGGGGCCGTCTCTTTGTAACTCTCATCATTATTATTATGTGGGGAATCTATATAGTTTTCTCATCTGGTTAGGCTGTATAAATATATAATTGTAAATGAAAATGATAAAAATACATAAATATCAATAAAATCAAATAAATACATAAAAAATTACATAACTAAATAAAACCCAACCAGATGGAAGCCCTCGGCGAAAGACCAAACGGCCGAGGGTTAGGGGGAAAGGGAAAGAAACCGGCGGACGATGCGGGCGGTATCGATCAGCACCGCCTTCTGCATTTGAGCTTGGAGCGGAGTCCCAGTCGTCTCTGATGACTCGAGAGGCTGACTGAGATTAACCCGTTCGCAGAAACGACTACAGGTATAATTTCGGTCAGCAGTCCACCCCACATGTCGGTCACCTCGTGAGCCAGGTCCAGATATTTTGTTCGCTTATCTGTTTCGGCTTTCACGAGTACTTATAATAAGGCACTTTCCGATCCACGAGACCGTATTTCAGAGCGAGCTCCTGGTGTAGAATCCTGGCTACTAGGTTGTGCCTATGCAAGTACTCAGAGTTAGAAAGCGCCGAACAACCAGAGATGATATGCCTAAGTGATTCACCGGGATGGCGACAAGCTCGACAAAAGTCGACGGTGCCATCCCTTAGGATATATCTCCGATAGTTGTTGGTTCTAATAACCTGATCCTGTATTGCACAGACAAAACCCTCGGTTTCCCCGAAGAGGTCACCAAAACGTAGCCAGTGGAGGGAGGCGACTGTGTCTACGAAAGGCTCATGTAGAGCCTTGTAGAACCTCCCGTGGAGCTCCTTCTCCTTCCATACGGTCTCCCGGTCGGAAATGCTCTGTACTGGCGGGTTTTGTCATTGCTCGTTGGCTAAGGATAGTGGAGTAAGTCCTTTATCACAAAAAATAACGTACCTATAGAATGGATCATCCGCTTTCGTCAGAAAGTAATTACGAAGGCTGCAAACTTCGCGATTATGCATGGTAAGCGCGCTTAAAAAGCCGCGCCCACCATGTTTCCGCGGCAAGTTCAGCCTCATTACTGACGATCTTGAATGATGCATCCTATGGGACGTCATAATAGTGCGGACTTTTGTATCCAGAGCGTTCAGTTCGGTCTGAGTCCACCTGAGTATGCCAAAGGTATACATGAGAACAGGCATGATCCAACCGTTATGTGCATGTGTCTTATTAACGCCCGACAAAAGACTGTTAAGCACTTTTGTGAAGCGTGCATAAAACACATCGCAAACTGACTTCCTCATGTGCGCCTCATCGATACCTATGTTCTGTGACATACCCAGGTATCGGTATGTTTCAGCCTCGGATAGGGTCTTTATGTTGATGGGCATAGACAAGTCTATACCCTCAGATTTAGTAACCCTTCCCCTTTCGACATGGAGGACCGCACACTTATCCGTCCCCAGCTCCATTCTAATAGAATTGCTAAAATCAAAATTGATGTTTAGCAATTCCACAAGATTAGAGCGACTGGAGGCGAATAATTTGAGATCATCCATACAGAAAAGGTGGGTCACTTTTGTACCACCTTTTCGAAGCTGAAATCTCCTCCCGGATCCCTCCAGTAAGGTACTGAGAGGGTTAAGAGAGAGGCAAAACCAGATTGGACTCAAACAATTGCCCTGGAAGATGCTCCTTCTTATCCTTATGTGGTTCTCCGCAGCCGTCATCCAAAGATGACAAAGGATCGTACTCCACTGCCCCATACACTGCCCGAGGAAGTCTCGAACTGTACAGTAAACCTTGTACAGCTCGAGAACCCTCATAAGCCATTTATGAGGCACCGATTCGAATGCCTTTTATTATTATGTGGGGTATCTATATAGTTTTTTCATCTGGTTGGGCTGTATAAATATATAATTGTAAATTAAAATGATAAAAATACATAAATATCAATAAAATAAAATAAATACATAAAAAATTACATAAATAAATAAAAACCCAACCAGATGGAAGCCCTCGGCAGAAAGACCAAACGGCCGAGGGTTGGGGGAAAGGAAAGAAACCGGCGGACGATGCGGGCGGTATCGAGGAGCACCGCCTTCTGCATTTGATCTTCGAGCGGTCCGTCACGGAGCCCCAGTCGCCTCAGATGACTCGAGAGGCTGACTGGTATTAACCCGTTCGCAGAAACGACTACAGGTATAATTTCGGTCGGCAGTCCACTCCACATGTCGGTCACCTCGTGAGCCAGGTCCAGATATTTTGTTCGCTTATCTGTTTCGGCTTTCACGAGGTTCTCGTCATACGGAATGGTAATTATTATTATTATTATTACATTATCACATATATTGTCACAAAATTATAATATTATAAATATAAATACAGTCTATATAAATAATATTATTATTTCGGCTATTTTCCACCGCGGCGAGGAATCCTAAGCCATCGGTGAAGTTAGGCATCCAAAGATAGGCACCTTCTTACTATTCGAACTGTATTTAATAAGGCCGATTTTTGAATCAATCCCTTCAGCCACTTGCCCAAACCTAACTTGGACAGATAATCGTCCATATTTTTACCGATAAGCCCATTGACTGATACAACTATTGGTACAATAATAGTAGAATCAACGTTCCACATAGCGACAATCTCATGAGCTAAGTCGATATATTTTATTTTTTTATCATTCTCTGCTTTCACGAGATTCTCGTCATGAGGAACACTGATATCTATTATTATTGCCTTGCGTGTAGTTCGGTCTACCACCATAATGTCAGGTTTATTTGCCACTATAAACCTGTCTGTGATAATTGACCGATCCCAGTACAACGTGACACTTCTATTTTCAAGGACTGGCTTTGGTTCATACTTATAATATGGAACGTCCTGTTGAGTAAAACCAAATTTAATGGCAAGTTGCTGGTGTATTATTCTAGCTACTTGGTTATGTCTGTGCAAATACTCACCATTCGATAGTTGTGAACAACCGGAAATAACATGTCTGAGGGACTCTCCACGGCGGTGACATGCGCGACATATGTCAACCGTGCCGTCACTCAAAATGTACTTCCGGTAGTTGTTCGTTTTAATTACTTCGTCTTGTATTGCACAGATAAAACCTTCAGTTTCTGCAAAAAGGCCACCAAACTGTAACCAATGTACTGATGCACCCATGTCTACATAATGATTAGTCAATATTTTAAAAAATCGACCATGCAGTTGCTTGTCATTCCAAACCTTTTTGCGTTCATCTATAGTCATAGTATGGGGCCTCTGCCAGTCCTTTGCCGACATATTAAGCGGGGTTAATGATTTGTCATTAATCACTACGTCACTATGAATGCGTGATGTGTCTTTTTTTTAAATAAAATAGTCTCTGAGGTTGTATACTTCACGGTTGTGTAGGTTTTTAATGTTTAATAAACCCCGTCCACCATTTTTCTTGGAAGATACAACCTCATGACAGATGATCGCGGGTGGTGCATTCTGTGCGTAGTCATTAATGTACGGACTCGTCTATCCAAGGCATCCAATTCCGTTTGAGACCATCTTGTAACACCAAAAGTATAAAGAAGGCTAGGTATTACCCAGGAGTTATATGCTCTAATTTTGTTTCCGTCGGATAAATGACTTTTGATAACTTTTTTAAATCTTGACATAAATTTTGCTTTTGAATTTTCTTTAATATTTTTGTCATTAATTCCTAGCGCTTCCGCCATGCCCAAGTATTTATAGGTTTCTGTTTCAGAAAGAGAACTAAAATTTAAATCATTTGTAATTTCAAAATTATTGGAATTTTTAATTTTGCCTCTATTTACATTAATGACAACACATTTATCTATTACAAATTCCATTCTAATATCATTGTTGAAACTATGTGTTAATTTCAACAATAATAGTAGATCACTCTCTTTTGATGTGAAAAGCTTGAGCTTGAGCTCGGAAAGAAAACTCACCCATCTCACATCTACTTTACATGGATGATCCATGTAAAGTAGATGTGAATAGTGATTCTTTCGAATCAAACAATCCGGATTCCTCAATAGCAGTGCTAAAAGGATTTAAGGCTAAACAAAACCAAGTTGGGCTCAAACTATCGCCCTGGAATATACCTCGCTTAATATTTATAGAGTCTATTGAACTACTTTGCCACTCACCTGGTAGGTTTAAGACAATGTTCCACTGACCCATTAATTTACTTAGAAACTTACAAATTTTGTCATCTATTTTATATATTTCCAAAACTCTCTTTAGCCATGAATGTGGAACAGAGTCATATGCCTTTTTGTAATCCACCCAAGCGGCAGACATATTTTTTCGATTACGAAAGACTTGTCGGCAAATAGTTGTGTCAATGAGAAGTTCTTCACAACCACGTGACCCTTTCTGACATCCGTTCTGTGCAGTTGAAAAAATGTTATTATTTTCCAAATGTTTATAGATCTTGTTATTTAAAATTGCAGTTATTAATTTGTATACAGTTGAAAGGCATGTTATAGGTCGGTAATTTTTAGGTTCCATGGTGTTTCCATTTTTATATAGTAAGTGGGTAATACCAGTTGTAGGTAGTCTTGGGAGCTCACAGTACTCTATGGCTTCTTGAATCTGTGCAGCCAAACGCGCGTGGCTACTTGTTATCCATTTCAGCCAAAAGTTGTGTATACCATCTGGTCCAGGGGATTTCCAATTGTGTAATCTACGAGTAATTGAGTATACGTCTTCAGCAGTAATTGAACCCATGCTAGCCAAATTAGAATACGTACGTTCGGTTGCACGAATCCATTCGCCTTCATCATGAGAAACTTCACTAGACCATATACTTTTCCAAAAACTTAGACATTCATTTAAGCTTGGGCTGTCATGAGTACAACTATTAGTTGTAGTGTTCTCCCAAGACCGATACATCCACTTTTGGTTACTTTCGAATGTGCGATTCTGGAAGTATCGCTTAGATCTTTCTGAATATCGTCTAATACGGTTAGCCCATGCTTTTAACTTTTGTTTTAGCGTATCAATGTACTCAGTAAATTTATCCGGAAAATGGGGATCTAATTGGCTAATATTATTTTCATTAGCGATTTGATTTACTAAAGTTATTATTTTTTTACGTCTGTTACCTGTTTGGTAGCTTATTAGTTTTCCTATAATTTTGCGAGTATTGTCAATTCGTGTTTGAATTCTTTATTTCCATTTAGATTCTGTATTATTTTTCTTAAAATTATGTACTGAAATGACAGGAATTTTCATTATCATACATACAACATGGGCACAACAATAAAGAAGAGATAGTTTCCAAAATTGAATTACTTTTTTCAAAATAATCTTTACATAGAATATTCATTGATGCTACTGTTAATATAGTTTTTTTGTTGTTAGGAAGTTTAGGTAGTTTCGGTCTATTTTCTATAGGTATATTTTTATATTCCAGAAGGAAACATTCGAAAGTCCTTCTCATATATTCGCTGTCCTGAGAACTCACATCTATATCAAAACAATTTTGCTCTACTTTTTTGTTGTCTAAGTTAGTAATATTTATATTATGGTTAATGTTATTAACATTTAAGTCATTATTCTCACCTGGAAGTGTTCGTTGGGAATTAGGAATTGAATTGATAGTAGATGTTGAGTACTCACTGCAAAGTTGTTCAAGTAATCTGTTGTCCAAAATCTTACGACTTAGAATGACACGTACTTGATCTGAAAGTCTTTGGGCAGTTAAATTTGTTAGGTTGGGCTGTAGCTGTTGGAATTCATACAGCATTTTAGGGCGATAAGATGTAAGATTGGTTCCTCCTTTGATAGCCTTATAGTACGCGCGCATAACACTTATATTTAATTCTTTAGTCCAGCGCATGCGTCGTCACTGACACCATCAATGTGGGTCCTCTTGTAGGATAGTAATTCAGGTTCCCAAGCCAGCCGGTGGCGCTCTTCGTCCCCTCAAAGATGGTACGGGAGTTCTTCTTGTGCCTCTAGGATTACACTCCATGGATGTATCGTCCTCCGTAGGCGATGTTACGTGTGCGAAAGTAGTATTGGGGGTATTTATTCGTAATTGTCGTCTTGTTCGATGCATAATGTAACGTTAAATTAAATATTTTATAAATCTGTTTGTAAAATTTCTTAGATGACAGTTGTCAGTTTGAAATAAATGCATTTTTCTTGAAATTAGTATTATTAATTAGTATTGTTAAATTATTATTATGTGGGGTATGTATATAGTTTTCTCATCTGGTTGGGCTGTATAAATATATAATTGTAAATTAAAATGATAAAAATACATAAATATCAATAAAATAAAATAAATACATAAAAATTACATAAATAAATAAAACCCAACAGATGGAAGCCCTCGGCAGGGGAGACCAAACGGCCGAGGTTGGGGAAAGGATAGAAACCGGCGGACGATGCGGGCGGTATCGAGGAGCACCGCCTTCTGCATTTGAGCTTGGGCGGTCCGTCACGAGTCCCAGTCTCAGATGGCTCGAGGCTGACTGGGATTAACCCGTTCGCAGAAACGACTACAGGTATAATTTCGGTCAGCAGTCCAACCCATGTCGGTCACCTCGTGAGCCAGGTCCAGATATTTTGTTCGCTTATCTGTTTCGGCTTTCACGAGGTTCTCGTCACCTGGAATGGTAATGTCGACCAAAATATCCTTGACTGTTCCCGGTCCATCAACACAATATCAGCTTATTCGCAAGAATGGTCCTGTTTGTGATGATGGCCCGGTCCCAGTAGAGCCTGGCGCGGTCATTTTCGAGCACGGCTTCCGCATGTACTTATAATAAGGCGGTTTTCGATCCACGAGACCGTATTTCAGAGCGAGCTCCTGGTGTAGAATCCTGGCTACTAGATTGTGCCTATGCAAGTACTCAGGTTAAGCGCCGAACAACCAGAGATGACATGCCTAAGTGATTCACCGGGATGGCGACAAGCTCGACAAATGTCGACGGTGCCATCCCTTAGGATGTATCTCCGATAGTTGTTGGTCTTAATAACCTGATCCTGTATTGCACAGACAAAACCTCGGTTTCCCCGAAGAGTCGCAAAACGTAGCTAGTGGAGGAGGCGACTGTGTCTACGAAAGGCTCATGTAGAGCCTTGTAGAACCTCCCGTGGAGCTCCTTCTCCTTCCATACGGTCTCCCGGTCGGAAATGCTCTGTACTGGCGGGTTTTGTCATTGCTCGTTGGCAAAGGATAGAGGGGTAAGTCCTTTATCACAAAAAATAACGTCCCTATAGATTGGATCATCCGCTTTCGCCATAAAGTAATTACGAAGGCTGCACACATCGCGATTATGCATGGTAAGCGCGCTTAAAAAGCCACGCCCACCATGTTTCCGCGGCAAGTACAGCCTCATTACTGACGATCTCGGATGATGCATCCTATGGGACGTCATAATAGTGCGGACTTTTGTATCCAGAGCGTTCAATTCGGTCTGAGTCCACCTGAGTATGCCAAAGGTATACATGAGAACAGGCATGATCCAACCGTTATGTGCATGTGTCTTATTAACGCCCGACAAAAGACTGTTAAGCACTTTTGTGAAGCGTGTATAAAACACATCGCAAACTGACTTCCTCATGTGCGCCTCATCGATACCTATGTTCTGTGACATACCCAGGTATCGGTATGTTTCAGCCTCGGATAGGGTCTTTATGTTGATGGGCATAGACAAGTCTATACCCTCAGATTTAGTAACCCTTCCCTTTTCGACATGGAGGACCGCATACTTATCCGTCCCCAGCTCCATTCTAATAGAATTGCTAAAATCAAAATTGATGTTTAGCAATTCCACAAGATTAGAGCGACTGGAGGCGAATAATTTGAGATCATCCATATAGAAAAGGTGGGTCACTTTTGTACCACCTTTCCGAAGCTGAAATCTCCTCCCGGATCCCACCAGTAAGGTACTGAGAGGGTTAAGAGAGAGGCAAAACCAGATTGGACTCAAACAATTGCCCTGGAAGATGCTCCTTCTTATCCTTATGTGGTTCTTCGCAGCCGTCATCCAAAGATGACAAAGGATCGTACCCCACTGCCCCATACACTGCCCGAGGAGGTCTCGAACTGTACAGTAAACCTTGTACAGCTCGAGGACCCTCTTAAGCCATGTATGAGGCACCGATTCGAATGCCTTTTTGTAGTCTATCCAGGCGGCGGAGAGGTTCCATCACCTGATTTAAATCCAGGTGACGAATGATTCGCGTACTCAAAATGGATGTCAGTGTCTTATATATAGTGGGTAGACACGTTATGGGGCGGTATTTGCTCGGGTCTGTAGAATCCCGGTCTTTAGGAACCAAATGAGTGATCCCAGTAGTGAAGATGCTCGGGAGCGACTTTTGGTCGAGAGCCTCTTGAAACTGTCAGGCAAGTACAGCGTGACACACCACGAACCCCTTCAGCCAGTAGTGATGCAGTCCGTCGAGTCCCGGACTTTTCCAGTTCGGGGCCCTACGGACCGCCTCAGTTACGTCATCCGGCGTTATGATGACGGGGTCCATGGGCGTAACACTCGCACACTGACTCGCCACAACTTCCGTGCAGGGCCCTCGCTGTGGTTTACGGGCTCTGACCACAGGCCGCGCCAGAATGCGATAGTGTCGGCCTGATTCGGTGCTGGGCCCGTTCCACGTACCATTGGTCGCTCAATGACTCATAGGCCTCTTCTGATCACTCTGGAAGAGACGATTCTGGTTGAACCGTCTTGACCTCTCGGTATATCGCCGAATCCGCTTTCCCCAGCAGCGATTCTCTGCTTCAGGTCGTCTATGCGCTCCGTCAGTTTTGCGTTATATCCGGCTGGGACAAACTGACATTTGTCCCAGCAAACGCCATCCTGACGGTGCGCACAATTCTCGGCCTATTATTGCCCGACCTGAAGCTTATCAGTCTGCCGATGAGGGCCGCTTACGCTGCGTACGGTCCTCAATCCTTCTTCTCCAGGCTGGGATAGCGCTTCTTTGACCAATGCACGTCCAGACGTGGGAAGTTTGCACCAACAATGCGGCAAGCCAAGCGGCGCCAAAGTATTGAGTCCGTATCGCAAAGGTCGGCTGGTTTCAAATAGGTTGCCAGCAATGGGTTCAGGGCCGTCGACATCGATTCCGCTTGCTTAGGGTTATGCGAGGAAGTCGCGGTCGATTTTCGAGGCGTACTGCGCGTTCCACAATCGCCTCTTCAATGTACTCCTTATTTGCTCTAGTTCTAGTTCCTGGGCGTTGTTTCATCGTCGTCTGATCAACCCTTACTTACCCTCTATCGCCCGGCCCAACGAGCAATGGCAAGACCCGGCAGTACAGGCATTTCCGACCCGGGAGACCGTATGGAGGAGGGCTCCACGGAGGTTCTACAAGGAAGCTCTACATGTGCCTTTCGTAGACACAGTTGCCTCCCTCCACTGCTACGTTTGGTGACCTCTTTGAAACCGAAGGTTTTCTGTGCGATACAGGATCAGGTGTTAAGACCAACAACTATCGGAGATGCGGCATCTGGGGATGGCACCGTCGACATCTGTCGAGCTTGTCGCGCCATCCGGTGAGTCACTGGGCATGTCATCTCCGGTTGTTCGGCGCTTTCTACTCTGGTACTTGCAGGCACAACTTAGTAGCGAATTCTCACCAGAGCTCGCTCTGAAATACGATCTCGTGGACCGAAATTGCCGTATTACCAAGTACTTGCAGGCCGTGTGAAAATGACCGCGCCAGGCTCTGCTGGGACCGGGCCATCATCACGAACAGGACTATTCTGCGAAGTAAGCCTGATATTGTGCTGATGGACCGGGCACAATCAAGGATATTTTAGTCGACATCTTGTTCGTGACGAGAACCTCGTAAAGCCGAAACAGATAAGCTGAACAAAATATCTGGACCTGGCTCACGAGGTGACAAATATGGGGTGGTCTGCCGACCGAAATTATACCTATAGTCGTCTCTGCGAACGGGTTAATCCCAGTCAGCCTCTCAGGTCATCTGAAGATCGACTGGGACTCCGTGACGGACCGCTCCAAGCTCAAATGCAGAAGGCGGTGCTCCTCGATACCGCCCGCATTGTCACCGGTTTCTCTCCCTTTCCTCTAACCTCGGCGTTTGGTCTCCCTGCCGAGGGTTTCCCGTATCGTTGGGTTTTATTTATTTATGTATTATTTGTTCTGTTATGTTAGTATAATATATATTTATGTTTATTTATTATTTCCTTTAAAATATTTATTCAATGACAGATGAGAATCACTATAAATACCCCAAGATAATAATAAGGCGTAGAAGGACCCCATCGCCCGCATGGCCCATAACGGTTATGTGACAAAACTGCTACGTCAAGCGCGGTCAGTCAGCGCCTGGCCGCGGGGTGTTAGTGCCGTGCCTCGGCAAAACTGAAGGTTACGAGCCGCGGCACATGGCCTCAACATGGAAACGGTGCCGGGTCTGGGCGTCTCCGTTAACTGACGCCCATTACATTGGATGATGAACTCAGAAATACGCGCAAAGGGTCGCTGCCTGGGAGGTCGCCAGGGCGCGTCTGGAGCAACTGGACGCGACAGCATGCGAACCGCCAGCCGATCACGAGGCACGACCAGCCCTGCATCATCATCCCCCACCAGCTGGCTTGGTTGTCAGCAGGGTCTTTAAATGATATAAGGATCACAAAAATGAGCCCCTATAGAATGGATCATCCGATCTCGAGAAATAATGGGCTGCACACTTCACGATTATGGTGGCGCTTAAAAGCCACGCCCACCATGTTTCCGCGGCAAGTACAGCCTCATAATCGACGATCTCGGGTGATGCATCCTGGGACGTCATAGTAGTCGGACTTTTCTATCCAGGGCGTTAAGTTCAGTTGAGTCCACCTAAGTATGCCAAAGGTATATATGAGAACAGGCATGACCCAACCGTTATATGCGTGTGTCTTATTCACACCGGACAAAAGGCTGTTAAGCACTTCGGTCAAGCGTGCATAAAACATATCGCAAACTGACTGCTTCATACCCGCCTCATCGATACCGATGTTCTGTGACATACCCAGGTATCGGTATGTTTCAGCCCCAGAAAGGGTCCTTATGTTGATGGGCATAGATAAGTCTATGCCCTCAGGTTAACAACCTTCCCTTTCAACATGGGACCGCACACTTATCCGTCCCCAGCTCCATTCTAATAGAATTACTAAAATCACAAGTGATGTTTAGCAATTCCATAAGATGGGAGCGACTGAAACGAATAATTTGAGATCATCCATATAGAAAAGGTGGGTCACTTTTGTACCTCCTTTCCGGCTGAAATCCCTCCCAGTCCTCCAGTAAGGTACTGAGAGGGTTCAGGAGAGGCAAAACCAGATTGGACTCAAACAATCGCCCTGGAAGATACCCTTCTTATCCTTATGTGGTTCTCCGCAGCCGTCATCCGCTCGCCTAGATGACAAAGGATCGTACTCCATTGCCCCATACACTGCCGAGGAAGTCTCGAACTGTACAGT
The DNA here is from genome assembly GCA_029286625.1 of Parnassius orleans. Taxonomy (NCBI): domain Eukaryota; kingdom Metazoa; phylum Arthropoda; class Insecta; order Lepidoptera; family Papilionidae; genus Parnassius; species Parnassius orleans. The sequence continues at coordinate 4,360,105 of JAGSMP010000137.1, forward strand.
CAGCCTTGTACAGCTCGAGGACCCTCTTAAGCCATGTATGAGGCACCGAGTCGAATGCCTTTTGTAGTCTATCCAGGCGGCGGAGGTTCCGACGGTTACGTTTAACCACCTTGCCAATGACCGCGTCAATGAGGTGGTTCCTTGGTTCACGACCACCGCCCCGACATCCGTTTTGAGCGCGCGACATCACCTGATTTGCATTCAGGTGACGGTGATTCTCGCGCTCAAAACGGATGTTAATCTTAATATATGGTAGGTAGACACGTTATGGGGCGGTATTTGCTCAGGTCTGTGGAATCCCGGTCTTTAGGAACAAATGAGTGATCCCAGTAGTGAAGAGGCTCGGGTAACTTTTGGTCGAGAGCCTCTTGAAACTGTCGGGCGAGGCAGCGTGACACACACACGAACCCTTCAGCCAGTAGTGATGCAGTCCGTCAAGTCCCGGACTTTTCCAGTTCGGGGCCTACAGACACCTCAGCTACGTCATCTGGCGTTATGATGACGGGGTCCATGGGCGTAACACTCGCACACTGACTCGCCACAACTTCCGTCAAGGGCCTTCGCTGTGGTTTGGGCTCTGACCACAGGCCGCGCCAGAATGCGATAGTGTCGGCCTGATTTGGTGCTGAGCCCGTTCACGTACCATCAACCGCTCCAATGATTCATAGAGCCTCTTCTGATCACTCTGGAAGAGACGATTCTGGTTGAACCGTGTCGACCTCTCGGTATATCGCCGAATCCGCTTCCCCAAGCAGCGATTCTCTGCTTCAGGTCGTCTATGCGCTCCGTCAGTTTTGCGTTATATCCGGCTGAGACAAACTGATATTTGTCCCAGCAAACGCCATCCTGACGGTGCGCACAATTCGGCCTATTATTGCCCGACCTGAAGCTTATCAGTCTGCCGATGGGGCCCTTGCCTTTGCGATACGGTCCTCAATCCGTCTTCGCCAGGCTGGGATAGCGCTACTTTGCCCAGTAGCACGTCCAGACGTGGGAAGTTGGCACCAAATACGGCAAACTGCCAATGCGGCGCCAAAGTATTGAGTCCGTATCGCAAAGGTCCCGCTGGTTTCAAAGGTTGCCAGCAATGGGTTCAGGGCCGTCACGACATCCCGATTCCGCTTGCTTAGGGTTATGCGTGGGGTCGCGGTCGATTTTCGAGAGGCGTACAGCGCGTTTCCACAATCGCCTCCTCCAATTTACTCCTCATCTGCTCTAGTTCTTGGGTGACCATTCCATCATCGCCTGAATCAACCAAAGCGGGAAGATCCATGGCGGCTTCACATATGGCTGCTGGTCTATGGCGCGAGCCGCATCCCCAGCTATAGCTGGTTCATTCGATGAGGAATAGCCTCACGCGTAGTCGTTCGAGTTCGGCATCATCAAATATTTTCAGCGTATGATGTACCGAACTCGGTCTGCCAGGTTTTGCTGTGACGGGAACAGACGGCTCCAGCTCAGCAAAAAGCGGTGCATACAGCCCGATACGCTGTTCCTCCAGTTTCTTCCCTTTCGCCCTATAGTACGCCCGCAATGCGTTTATGTTCATATATTTTGTCCAACGCATGCGGCGTACTCCACCAGCGACGGGTGCCGCTTGCCGAGTCGAGAGGACCCTGCCGACACCAAGCCATCTGGTGGGGATGATGGATGCGAGGACTGCTAGGTGGTCTTGCAGTACCTCGCGCTCGGCTGGCGGCCCGCATGCTGTCGCGTCCAGCGCCAGCTCCAGACGCGCCCCGCGACCCCAGGCAGCGGCCCTATGCGCTTTCTATTATTTTCCATCATCCATAAAATGGGCGTCAATTAACGGGAGACGCCCAGGCCCGGCACCGTTTAATAGTGTGGCCGTAAGCACAAACGGGCTTTGCCTCAATTCTGCCGAGGCACGGCGCTCACACCTCTTGGCAAGGTGCTGACTGACTGCGCCGACGCAGCAGTTTTGTCACTTAACTGTTACGTCAGTGGGCGATGGGGTCGTCACTTCCCTACGCCTTATTATTATTATTATTATTTCTTACAAAGACGGTAACAGCATCACAACAGTACAAAACCAAGACAATGCTGTACAAAATCCAAACAAGAACAGATAAATATAACTACTGACATAAAAAATATACTTATGCTATTATAATTAAGAAAAAAAAATTATAAAAAGATTATAAAGAAATCTCACAGACCCTGTGTGCCGCTTCTGTGAACTTTGCCAGGCTGCAGTGGTAAATGTCCGTTTCTTCGGAAATAGTATTCTATAATTTTAAAGCCCGTGACATAGGTGCAAACCTGAGCAGATTTGTCCTCGCGTGCGGCACCTTAAAGGTGGGATGTGGGCGACGCCTAACCTCCGCCTTGTCAGGCACAAACAGCTGCAACGCCTCCAGTACCTCAGGATAGTGTAGCTGGCCACGCAGGACTCGCCACACGTACTTGCAGAGCGCGACGTCACGCCTCACACCAAGCTGGCTGTACCCGACCATGCCGATCACGAACAAGCTCGGGTACATCATCGGGTATAAAGAAAAGACACCGTTCTCCTTAAAATAAAGGAACCGCGTGAATTTATTTTGAATTTCTTCCACCATGTTGATATATTTATCTTCATGGGGATTCCAAATAATTGCACTCGTTTCCAGCCGGCTGCGAACAAGTGCATTGTATAAAACTTTAATCAACCCCCTACTTAGAAAATTCCTACAATTCCTTAGGATAAAACCCAAGTTTCGGAAGGCCTTACTGCAGATATCTACAATGTGCTTACGAAACTTTAACTCCACTACCATCTGCACACCTAAGTCATGTACGAAAGTAACGCGCGGCATTACCGTTCCGTCAACTTCGTACCGGTATTGCAGCGGCGCCTGTCTGCGCCCGTAACTTATCAACTCACACTTCGACGTGTTAAAATATAGCTTATTAATTGCATTCCACTGCACGACCCTATCTATATCTCGCTGAAGCAGCTCACAATCCGAAACGTCCGCTACCGACAAAAACAGTTTTAAGTCGTCTGCAAACAGGAGACATTTCGAGACCGAAATCGATTCGAATCGAAACCTTCCGGAGATCATTTATCAATAATATGAACTCCAAGGGATCCAAATTACTCCCTGGCTCACACCCGAAAACGTGAAGTAAGGTTCGAATTCAAACCCCGCGAACTCGACGTACTGCCGGCGTTCACCAAGGTAACTCGCGAAAATTTTTAAAAGATGCGGTGTGAAACCCACCGCCGCTAAAAGGATATCGTTATCCCCGGTATCAAAAGCTTTCCGAAAGTCGAAGTATGCGACATCCACCTGCCCCCCAGCGTCGATAGCTGGCGTGAGGTATGTCATAAATGGCAGCAAGTTACTCGCTGTACTTCGACTCGGCCGAAACCCATGCTGAACGTCGGTCAGCTGCGAACTGACCTGAGTGTAAATACATTTTTGTAATGCGGATTCAAATACCTTGGCGAACGCAGACAGCACCGCCACAGGTCGGTATCCACTCACATCTGAAGCCGAACCTCTTTTAGGCACCGGTATCACTTTTGTTATTTTCATAAATTCAGATACTAAGACGTCATCGACGTCAGCAAAGAAATCACTCATATTGTTGAATTTTATAATTATTTGTTAAAATAATCAACTTATTCGTTGCATAATAATTACTTAATAATATAGGCTGTGCTGTAAAAAATATATGACCTGTGTAAACGGCAGAGTAAAAAAAATGGTTGTTAGAATGAGATTTTTATTTACGTAATTATATATCATTTGTGATATGGTATTAAGTATATGTGTGCTTGTGTGTATGTACTGTTGATATAATATTGTTGTATAGTTATTTAGTCTAAATATATAATTTAAATTATAAAGATTAGTTTTTTTAAGAGTATGTGTGCACCCTAATTTACATAAACAAAAATATACATTTGGAAACAAAAAGCAAAAACAGAATAAAAATGATAAACCAAGGAATAGCCATGCAACATTTTTTTCCAGGTCAGTTTCGTTATCTACCCGAAAAGCTGGTTGACCTTCCTGCTTTTTGACATATACTTGCCCATAATAAGTCCAAGTAGCTAGAAGTTTTTTTTATTTTTTACGTGTTCACGGCCCAGGTAACTAAGCCTCTTTGCTTTAAAGGTAAGTAGATCTGAGACAAAGATCATACATGAAGGGCCTTCAATTTTCAAGTGCTGGGTGTTCAACTGATGCTCCTTTAAATCCTTTTTTTTCCTATTAAATCCCTTAATTTTTCTTAGAAAAGTTTCCTTCTGGTGTACCGTTGTAAAGTCGGCAACTATGGCTTCTGATTTATTGCGATAAACTTGTCTCAACTCGCTGACTTGTATAGGGGAATCTAGAGAAATTATAGATCCGATTTCTTTTACGATGTTGCATAGTGAGTGTTTATTTTCTTGGGTAATTTTGGAAATATTTCGAATTTCTATAGCGGGCGACCGTGAATGTTTTTCTACCATCTCTATCTTATTTTTTAATGCTCTTATCTGTATTTTGTATTCTTTGTTTTGCTCTTCAAGTTTACTCATCTTTTCCATGACTTCATCGTATTTTTTCGACATAAATTCCAGAGAACTGTGTATATCTTGATTCTGAAGCATAAGAGAGTTTATAGAACTATTCAAGATGTCGAATTTTTGCTCCTGTTGTAGTTTTAGCTCATAAATCATATTTTTAATTTCCGACATAGTCGATGAGGGACGAGCGGTATTTATATTCTCAGATATTTCTACCTACGTTGAGGGCCTATTTAATGCTGAATCCGATACAAAGGGCAAAGTAAGTAGATTGGGAACAGAGTCCGAAATTTTTAGTGGAGAACGTTCGATAGGCATAGTTAGAAGATATTGATCCGTAAGCGTAGGCCTAAATCATCCGACGGCGAGCGATAGTTTTGAGGGTGGGGCAAACGCTTGCGCACGTTACGGGAGTGGAGGTGTGGCCGAAACAAAATATAGACGAATCTAATTGATTAGGCGTGCCGGTGGCAAGACAAAAGAACTAGGGTTGTCTCCGTAATTAAGCTAACTGTCGCACTCACTTGATAGTAGATTACTCCTTGAGACTGCTGCGCTCCTATTTTTCACTTCGAGTTTATATAATTTGCAACAATAATTTTATTTAAAAATTCAACTAATAAGGAAATCTTTAAACACGTCCGATCACCACGGAAGTCCACAGGAGAGGGCATAGTTGTCTCACTGTTTTGTCTCAAAATTTTGACTTTTAACATTGTTAGAAAGAATCAATTCTTGCTGCGACGTTGTTGTCTCTAAATGCTGGTTATCTTGTAATTCTATAATTCAGATTCTCAATGGATATAATCATTATAAAACTTCAAAAAACTATAATAAAAATTACAGTATAATAATACCGTCATTTTTATTATAGTTTATTGTATACATCAAGTCTAGTTTAGCTAATATTAAAATAATTGAACCCAAAATATTTCAATGTAACTTTTCTGGTAATTACCATAAGTGTAGGTGTGGCTATTGTCGCTATTTATAGACCATACGCCTTTAATGATCCCTCAAAATTTATTTAGCCTTTGGATTATGTACTCACGGATCTTAAATCATACCGAACTATTATTCTTGTAGGAGACATTAATATAAATATTGCCAACGGTCTACATTCTACAAACACTTTAGATTATCTTGATACACTAGCTCATCACGGACTTCTTCCTGGTCACATCTTCCCAACTCATGGTTCTACCTGTCTTGATAATGTTAATTTGAAAACCGCTTTTTCCGCCAAGGTTCTAGTTCTAGAAACTACCGTAACAGACCATTTTGCGGTAATGTTTGCCCTCTCAAAAATTAAAATTGAAACAAAAATTTAACATTTATAAAAAATTAATGAGGATAAGCTCCCTCATGAATTATGCAGTATTAACTTTGACTCTGTCTACTCAACGAATGATCCTAACTTAGCTGTTAGCTGGTTGAACCTATTATTTCTGCTGTAGCCAACAACACCAAAACTATATTTTTGTCTTGTAGACGTAGACCTGTTAAGCCTTGGATCACTCCAGCTTTGTTAAAATGCATGCGAAACAGAGATAATTTATATAAAAAATCTAAAAAAGATCCATCAAACCAGACTCTTATAATTACTTATAGAAGATACCGTAACTTCTGTACCAACCTTCTGCGAAATTCTAAAAGTAATTATGAGAAGTTGGAATTTAAAAAAGCCGTCAAAACTCCAAGCAACTGGGGAAAGTCATTCAAACTGTTACAAATTTATCTAAACAGCAATCTACGGCGTCTGATCTCCTAGATATCAACGAAATAAATACACAAAAGTCTGTTGACGATATTAATACATATTTCTCTAATATAGGAAGATCACTGGCAGATAAATTAGAAAGAGGCTCTGTAATATTCCCGCCATCCGTTACTCACTCCAAATCCTTCGTTGTGCTTGAAACTGACGAGAGTGAAGTTGAAAGCTTGATTATGTCATTAAGTTACAACCGAACAGCTGGATGGGATGGTATTTCTTCTGAACTCTTAAAGAAACACAAAAATGTTATTATTCCACCTCTTACATATATTTGTAATTTAAATCTCCAGACAGGTATTTTTCCTGATTTGTATAAAAAGGCAATACTTCACCCTATTTTTAAATCTGGCGATCGAAATCTTAACTAAAACTACAGACCTATATCAGTTCTGCCTACAATGTCGAAGATACTCGAGAAAATAATTAACACAAGGCTTGTTAAGTACTTAGAGTCCAATAAATTGCTCTCTTAAAACCAATTTGGGTTTCGAAGAAATCTGTCTACGTCTGATGCTGCCCATAGCCTTTTTGGTTTTGTCGTCAGGAAACTTGACATACGTCAAAAATGTATCTCATTGTTTCTTCAACTTATAAAGGCGTTTAAAACCGTCTCAATACCCATATTAATTTCCAAACTTCAATCTTTGGGAGTAAGAGGAGTTATCTCTATTCAAAAGTTATTTAGGTAATAGAACTCAATGTGTTAGGAATGGTTCTTATAGTAATTCTGACCTGAAAATAGCTTACAACATACCACAGGGTAGTATTCTTGGCCCAAGTTTGTTTTTAGTATACATTAATGACTTGTGTAACATCAATCTTTTAAATGGAATAATCTTCTCCTATGCAGATGACACAGCACTTGTGTTTCACTCGAATACTTGGACTGAAACTTATACTTCTGCTCAAAAAGGGTTTGACATTGTAAAAAACTGGTTGAATGCCCATTTACTTAATTTGAACATTGATAAAACAAAATTAATAGACTTCTATTTCTTCGTAACTCTCATCATGCGGGTTGGCAACCGCAGTATTTTTATTTTAATATTGCTGTTATCAGAAAGATGCTGCTACCCATCTCCTGCCTGTTTCCCATGGTCGCCTCTTACGACACCCACGGGAAGACACGGGATAGTGGATATTCTTAACCACCACTACACGGCTACTTCACCGCATGTGAACCCAACGGACCTATAGTCTCTACAGGAAATGGCATAAATGTGTAACTTGCGTTACTTAGAATAAAACTAATGTTACGGATTTAATTGCGTTTAATTTAATCTTTTTTAATTACCCATTTTACGAGCACTTTTCAGCACCCATGGTTAACGCAGTCTGTTACTTAGCACAATGCCTTATTTAAAGAAAATGTTAGAAAAGTTTCGATTTCATAAAATAAAAAAACTCAAATACAACACACAATAAACTTAAACACAGTTTAATAAAAATATAGGACTAAAGTAAATTTTACGCTAAACGAAAATTGTAGAAACTTTAGTCATAACATTTCTAACGTATTTCTTTGTCAATTACTGCCAACATTTCCTTGAAAACTTTTCGAAAACATACTTACTAATATTTTCTGAAGCTGGGTTTCACTATAGTTTTCCTCTAATCTTATTTCCAATCATTTTCAACAATAAACTAATTTTACCGTGTTTTTTTCATCACCCCTCGAATTCTTACATAAACATAGCTAATAATAATGGAGTATTTTCCCTTTCATAAGTTACAATTTAAAAATAATAAATAAAAGAATTAAACAATTGTGAAAAAGGTAACTACTATAATTACAGACCACCTTCCTAGGAATTGCACCAAATCACGGTCCTAAACCATCTAGCACCTGTATCTATCAACTTGTATTAAGTTGTACCAGTGTGGCCGGTGAAAGCAAAAGGGGAGATCTCCCGCCGGGCAAGTTGTGCTGCCCGGGGAGCGGCCAACGTTCCGGGTGGTAGTTCGGAGCTATTGTACTCGTATATATACTGTTTTTAATTCGGAACTTTGATAGCGCGATTTAGGCTTCGATGTATTTCGCTTGTGGCGCGAAGACAGCGCCGCCACACCAAAAACACTCTATATGTCGTCACTTCCATCCTTCATAACTCCATCTGTCGTCACTCCCATCCGTCGTTACGCCATCTGTCGGCGTTCCATCTAATGAACGGTCGCTCTACAGTCCGCTTATCGGTACGAGACTCCCAATCGAAAACTTTTTCTTCCGTAACGTCATTACGTAATTTGTAACCCAAAAAACTCCGAACATTGCCGTCTCAATAGCTTGCTGAGTGACAACAAGCTTCTTCGCACGTCCAGCAGTGAAAAACGACATAAACTCGGTTTCATAGGTCTAAACTAGCAATACATACTGGTCGTACCTTGGTTGTACACTTATGTTTTAAGACTTAGAGTATGCTCCATACATACCTGATTAAAATTTATAAGATAACAAAAGAATATATAATTAACTAAAATAACTTAGATAAAAACAGTTTACAATATTAAACTTATTTTTGTTACATGTATATTGACTTCACATCAGTTGTTTGAGTAGCTAAACTATCGGTAAACCACGTGCAGTTGAATTACAAAAAAAATGTAGCCAACCTTGTCTGTGACTCCTCTGACATAGGGTAGTACAGCAGGCACACGCTCGACTGTGGCCGGCTTCACTCGGTCACTGTGACGTAGGCGCGGGACCCGAAGCTTGTTGTCTTGCAATACTTGCTCGACGTGCTGAAGCTCGGCGGCCAGATGTTTTCTGTCACAGATCCCTCGTGCTCTCTGAAACAAAATTTTTCCCACGGTAGCTAACTGTGATGGATGATGGTGCGATTCACCATTTAAATATCGGTTGGTATGGGTCTTTTTCCTATATATTTTGAAGCGAGCTTCTATTAAAACATACTTCAAGCCGCCGAAGAAGATTAGTCAATTTTTACCATCCGTCAAGTGTAATATCCCTCTACAAGATGCAGGAGTGTACAAGCTTGATTGTGAATGTGGTCTCTCTTACATAGGACATACAAAAAGATCCATTAAAACCCGCGTGAAAGAACATATAGCTGACGTGAGGCACCGACGCTCTAGGAAGTCTGCAGTCTGTGAACATGTTCAAGATCGTCCCCGCCATTACATCAGATTTGATAGACCACAAATCCTCGCAAAAGAACACTGATTCCTACCAAGGATGATACGCGAGGCTATTGAAATTAAAAAACATCCTAATTTCAATAGAAGATGGATGGGTGCTGCCATCTGCTTGGGATCCTATAATTAACAAAATTAAATCCAAACCCAAGCATACCACTGCAAGACTTCAAGATACTGTAAGCTCATTCTGCGTAGATCGGACCAAAAATTTATGTTCAAAAAACTGAAGGTAGCCGGGCTAACTATGACATTGGGACGTCAAACACCTCAGTCCCGCCCGTGACCATGGGCGCTGTAAAGCACCGAAACGTCGGGAATCAAAATGGTAAAATTAAACGCGAAAAAATCCGTAAAATTAGTTTTAATCAATGTGTAGCCTTCGCGTAAATATAAGAAATCATTATGCACTCTCTATTCCCTCACTCCCATAGTCCGATGGGACCGTAATCCGACACGACTGGAAAAAGAGTACCTGGTGCAGGAATATAGTCTTTAAATGCTTTCCGAGGCACAGGGGTAAAACACCGCCAACTTCCTGAGTCTACTACGACCTGACCGAACTGCTACTGCGAATTTCTTGACAGAAAAATTCAATAACTGATTTTGACCTGACCCGGCGTTGAAACCTGGGAACTCATGATCAGCAATCACGGTTACGACCACTAGACCAACGAGCCAGTTAAAATGTGAAGTTACTTTTAGACTAACCCGTCATCACATGTATGAAAGCCCTACATTTCATACATTTTAATTAGGTCTCTCGTTTCCAGGATTCACCTACCGTTCCGCATCACAGGTATCACCTCACGTACCGTTCGCTACCCTTACAGCCTGTCAAAAGTCCACGGCTAAACGTAGGCCTCTATAACTTTTTGCCATTGATTACTCTGATATGATCATAAAATTAGCAATAATTTGTATACGGTCTTTACAATGGTGTAATAATAAATTCTTTATCATCATCATCATCTTTACAGCCCTTGACAAGTCCACTGCTGAACATAGGCCTCTCCCAAGGAATGCGACAAAACACGGTCCTGAGCCACCTGCATCCATCGACTTCTTGCATGTCTTACCAGTTCGTCACTCCATCTAGTGGGGGTCGCCCTACACTTCGTCTACCGGTACGAGGCTGCCATTCGAGAACCTTTTTACCGCATCGGTTGTTGGTTCTTCGAGCTATATGGACAGTTACCACTTCAGCTTACTAATCCGTTTTGGCTGTGTCGGTCACTCTGGTTCTACTGCGGATATCCTCATTTCTAAGTTTATCATACAGAGAAACCCAGAGCATAGCCCTCTCCATAGTTACACATGATCTTTGTTTTGTCCATGTTCATCTTAAACCCCTCCGTTGGTAGGCACTATTGAGGTCATTGAGCATAGTGCTTAAATCCTCCAGCGATTCTGCCATAAGGACTATATCGTCGGCAAATCGAAGGTGGGTGAGGTACCCGCCATTATCCTTTCAAGTCCAGTAGCTTGAAAATCACCAAATTTCGACAGAATCGAAGGCTTTCTCATAGTTCACATATGCAATTTCAAGTTATAGAGCCATGCTGCAGCCATATTACTTGTATAGTTGTAGCACGAATGGGTCAGCCTAACCGGGGAGGACCACGCTCTCACAGAATACCAGCGTAAAATAGCAGCTCAACGCTGCTGTGTTTCGTATGGTGAGTGTAGAGAACCGGAGACCCTTTTTAATGGAAACGAGGCATTCCATCTTAGTCCTCCCGGGTGACCACGCACTGCAGTTTGATTCGTGATCGAGGATGAATGTAGATGTCTGTGGTCCACAGTAGCCACTTATCATCGGGTGGACTGTGTGCTCGTTTCTTACCCTTATTCTATAAAAAAATGCAAGACAAAGTGGCAGATTGTACTTTTCGGTCTTCTGTACAATTTACTGAAGGGTATGTATGTATGTGGTTTATAGTTCTAAAGCCCTTTCGGAAACTTGTTTGTTTGGGCGGCTAGAAATTATCGAGTCTGTGTGCGAGACGATTCGTAATGACTCTCGAAAACAGCACGTGGACGCGGCTCTGAAGGGATATCGCTCTGTTGTCCTTCAAAAGAGCGTTGTTGTTTTTCTTTATGGACAAGACCACCGCACTTCTGCTCGACGCCGCGGGTAGTCCCACCATGGAGGATGGAATTAAAAAGTTTCTGAAGTACTTCAAGTACCGGTTTTCCACCTACTTTCAGAAGCTCCGCTGTAATTCCATCATTGCCCGGGGCCTTGCCGTTTTTAAGGTGATGAAGAGCCATTCTAATCTCGCTCAGACTGACGTCTGGGATATCATCGGAATGGTGTCGGACAAGACTTGCTCTTTGATCGTTACTCACACCTGCGTGTGGCTCCAACGATGACGTGTACAGCTGCCCATATCTTTATCTTACTAAAAATCTCAGGTGTGCCGGAAACAATGCTGCCACACTCAGTCTTCAGCTTCGACAGTTGGCTCTTTCTGGCAGACAGACCTCTGGCAAAAGCTTTGGAGCCCTGGTTCGCTTTTTCAATACGAGCTGTATTGAAGTTAGTTCCGCCGCATGCATTTGGAGATCTGTCTGTTCATTTGCCTGTATGCAGTCAAATCTGCTGAAGACCGCAGCTTCATTTCCTGTCTTACCTATCTGTGGAGGTTTCAAGGCTGTTACTTTACTGATTTACATTTATTAAAATTCATTGCCAAAATAATAGTTATGGTTATATTTCCTCTGGCGCAAAAAGGTTGCATCACCTTATATTTGTCAGTGAGTGTCTTAAGACGAATTGATGGCATATAATACTTGGCGGTTTAGCTATTACGCTTACGTCATACGAACATAACCAAATCGGCAACGGGAACAACGTCGATGCGCGAAACATACGTACGATTTTGTGTTTTCTCCTACAAAAGGGGAGATTGGGTGACTGTTAGGGCTTAAGTAAAATATATCTCCTCCTCATAACTCCGTCTGTAGCACATCGTTGCTACAGCTTTAGTTCTGCGCTTATTCTCTTCCGCTATTGTTCATAATATCTTCTTCTTTCTAATGGCCCATAAAAGTTTATGGTTTACGTCTCCCGTTGTAGAGAGGATTTGCCTTAATCATTAGGCTTGACAATGAGGGCAAATAATCTTACTCTCACCAGATGTTTGCAGTCGGGACTGAGGTGAACTTATTTGTCACGCAGACTATCACACAGTGTAATCGTCATTGAATAGTAGCGTTTTATTTAAAAGATTTTCGGATTCTAGCTTATGAATATACACAAAACAATGTCTCAGTGTTGTCAAGTTGAAAAGCGACAGGTCATTGCTGGTAGGTTGCCGAGTAAAAAAATGAGCGATGACTTAAAAAATTAAAATTAGTAGTAGCATTAGTATTCATCTTTTTTATAACTATATTTATGTCTTATTTATAAATCCATTAAGGGGAGGTTATCCCAGACCTGTAAGCAATTATAACGCTTTCCCAGATCACGCCATTTAGCGCGACGCACGACGTATTTATTCACGATGCTGCGTGAACCATAGGTAATCTATGCGGTAATACTCTGTGCTGCGTGCGATAAATACACGCCACAGTATAAATATTTGCATTAGATGAACTGAATTAAATACTATAATAACTGTATTGTTAGTTTTCTTCTTTGGTAGGATTTCTTTATTTCGTCAGATTTACATTTTATTATTTAGTCGTTTACTTTTATTATTGCATAAAACTGTGCATAAAATGTGCATCACTTTATGGAATTTTTAACAATCAATTAATTTTATTAATGAAACAAAGGTAGGTTGTTCCGCTAACGTTTTAGCTTATTAAAGTCGACTGCTGAACATAGGCCTCCCCCGTTGATTGCCTCATAGGGGCAATATTTGCCATAGTTGCCACGCTTGGCAAGCGCGTTGGCAACCGCAGTAATTTATTTTTATTCGTTATTAGGGAGACGATGCTGCCCGTCTCCTGACTTTTTTCCGTCTATCGCCTCTTACTACAATCATGGGATGATATAGTGTAATGGTTATTCTTATACCGCCACTACATGGCCCGGTAGGTTATTCACAGAAATGTATTTGTAAATTTACAAGACGCACAGTAATATAATAAAACAAAAAATTTTGAACATTCAGAATAAAAAAAATGCTAAATTTGGGAAATTAAAATAAATAAAAACTACTCTCCGTTCCTCGGGTACGCATATGACATCAACAGCGTATGGGTATTGGGTATCAAACCATCAGATCAAAATTCCATGAAGTCAAGTGGACGTGTGCTAAGGCCCGGTTGTGAATCATTGTTCCATTTTTGCTGCGAGAGTGAAGAAAGCTTCACATTTTCTTTATCTTGTAATGAAAGATGTCTATTCGGCATACCACGTGAATGCCTAGTGTATATTTTTTCTGGCAACAAAACAATATAAATATTTTTTTACTATTATTCATTTCATTTTCGTCTTACAAAAATTGTCATCTTTTCAAATGCGTTCAATACGTATGGGTTCATTTCCATTCGCCCGAATTCCAAGTAGACATATTTTCCGTTCGGTCATGTGTAGTTGCCTCTGTACCTGGTAGTAAAAATTACAAATCCACAAGGCTTTATACTAAGGTTATTTTGCTGCTATGTCTGCTGCAGGACCTGCTCAATATCATGAGCAATTGACACCATATGAGACAGATTTTTCATCTACAAACTCAAATTGTTTTTTATCTGTTGGAGAATATGGTAGGTGCTGCATCAACTAAAACCAAGCATTTTGCATGGCAGCGCCTGCAACATCGTATCGATGAACAGGGGCACTATCATGATGAAAAGTACCCCAGCACGCAATTTTTCTCAACGTTTATTCATTAGTTCTTCGCATAGGTTTTTGATTAATCATGCTTAATAATCTCCGGTTATTGTAACTCTTTTACTTAAATAGTCGATCATTATTACACCTTCCGCATCACATAAAATAGAGGCCATTAGTTTAACAGCGGACGCAGGCACCTTGAATATCTTGGCTGGCGAAGAAGACGGTCTTTCCACAACTTGCTTTGGTTTTTAGTTTCCGGGTCAAAATGGTGTACCCACGTTTCCTGTACGGTCACAAAATGAGCGCAACAGATGGTCACACGTCGATTTTTTCGATTTCTTAGATTTTTTTTAACGTTTTCTTGCGTAGTGGCCGATGTTGGCCGCCCGGAGCAAGTGTCGTCATTGCATGTGTTTCTGCCAAGTTTTAATTCAGCGCACCATTTCGAGTTTCTCCATTTTGCATACGAATCAAATTCCCGCCAAATGTGAATTTTGAAAAAAAATTTGGCCATCGCTACTAACGAATTTAAGATTCCAAAAATAGAACGCATTTCTATAACTCATTGATAAGTGTTCTATTCCGAAAATCTTATTGATTAACCTAGTAAATTATACATATAGTTCTTGGCCATGAAGATCACATCATATCGAGACTTAGAAAATTACCATCAACCATAATGCATACCTTTCTATGCTAGAGGATCTAGTGTTAAAAATGGAGTTTTCAGGTACATCAGCTTCAAACTTTTGTTCAATTTGTTCTATCTCTCTGAAAAAAATCACAAAGTCAAACTGACATTTTACACCTTTGTCAACTAACATAATAATCGATATTAACAAAACAAACTATGTATGTCTAATAATCTAAGTTTATGTCTATGTCTTGCGCGGAAATAAAATCAATTTGCATATGCTCAATCCCCTTTGGGTACTTACTGTTCATCTGTGCATTTTTATGTGCCAAGGTACCTTTCTCAGAGCGGGGTATTGATGCACTGTAATCAATAAAGTCTGTTTTATTTGTTTACATAGATTTATTAAAATAATTTAGACACATCTTCGGTGTTCGTACTGTATGCTTACACTGTTACAAAATCTTCATAGAAATAGATTTTCGGAAACAATAATGGTTGTACTGATTTACTTAGAATAATTATGTTACTGGGGTCACAACATGTTTTTGGTTTTTCCAATTTTATATCTTATTTTATATGTTATCTAAAAAAACTTGACACAGATCCAACCTTAACGACGTCCGGCTGGACACTAAGCACGAGGCGCGTGTCTCCGCTTGAGCCGTTGTTTAATTGATTGATCTTGCTGAACTACTGCACTATTGAACTATGTTGATCTAATTTGGGTACTATAGAGATTATAATAAAACACTATGTACTTGATCTGAATTCTTCCTTTTAATATGCGATTTATTTGACTATACACTTTATTGGTGAGATAAATGATAGCTCGTGTTTAAATCGCACAGCGCCATCTACATTTCTTTATTGCTACTAATTAAATGGTCTTAAACATTCCGCCCACCAAGGACATTTAATGATAGAAATGGCCTTAAAAATACAATAACTCCCACCGTGGCAGAATGATAAAATTATTCTTGACATACTGAACTTAAACTTAAAAATAACAGATTTGAACTAAACTTAAATAATAACATATTTAAAAGTTAACTTAGATAATAACTTAATTGAACTTAAATATTTTTAAACTAAAATTATTGCAAAAAAAAAACTATTTAACTTATACTTTATAACTTGTGTTAAGAAATAAAAGTTTTTAAGGTTATTCTATCACTATAACTAACAATATTTAAAACACAAAGTACAAAGATTAATTCTATTGGCTTACTGGTAAAACACATAGTTTTGAAGTTGGTCGCTTGATAAAAGATGACTTAGTACGTATTGTGACCACACGGGTAACATTATCAATCCCGGATGCTTTTCAACTATTCTGCCCATTAACCAACGACTTGGCGGTAATTTGTCTTCTTTTATCAAGACTACATCACCAATGTTCGGTTCTGGTTCCCGAGGCTCCATTTGTATCTACATATCTAAATCTCAAGAATACTTATCTAACCTTATGAATATTCATAAGGTTAGATAAGTATTCTTGAACCAACTAAAAGCGCTGTAACATTTGTTGAATGAATTGCCACCTTTTAATGAACTGATATTTGATTCTAAATAATCATTGAACTCGGTACAGCTATAAGCGGTCCCCAATTAGAAAGTGCCCTGATGTTAAAGGAAGTGGGTCACTAGGATGTGAGCTGTCTACTGTAATGGGCCTAGAATTTAAACATGCTTCAATTTGACTGAGAGTGTGCTCATTTCCTCGAACGTAAGTGTGGATTCACCTATTACGCGTTTCAAGGTAATTTCGTAGACTTGACTCTAGCTCCCACAGTCCACCAAAGTTGGCGTGTGGCGGAATGAAATGCCACTCAGTCCCATGCGATTCTAAGTACATAGCAAGATCTTCCTGGTTGATCTTCAGTTGCTCTAGTTCCTTGAAGCGCCTACAAACGTAGTCCCATTGTTACTCCATATTTGTGCGCAGTGTCCACGTCTTGCTACGAAACGTCTGAACGCTGCAATGAAGGCCTGGGTGTGTCACTTACCGCTTCCAGATGTATTGCACGAGTGGACATACATATAAATAAGCATATGTAGCCTTTATGAGAATGGTGACCTCGTCCTTTAGTTGTCCTAATGTTTATGGGGCCAGCATAATCCACTCCACTGTGTAAGAATGCTCTAGCGGGTGTACAGCGAACGGCAGGGCAGGCCCATAAATGGGTTTTGTACTTTGGCATTTTGTCTAACACATATCACACACCTACGAACATGTTGTTTAGCCAAATTTTTTACACCAATAATCCAATACATGGTTCTCAGGTAATTTACCATTAACTGGACTCCTCCATGTAATGTATTCTGGTGTGCCTCTGATATAACTAATTTCGTGAAATATGCAGAATGTGGTAGTATTATCGGATGCTTTGTTTGCTCTGGCAGTTGAGAGTTTTGTAGTCTTCCGCTAACTCTCATTATGTCATTGTCATCGAAATACGGACACAATGATTTGAGCTTACTAGATTTAGATAATAAACCTTTCTCCTTAATTTGTAAATATTCTTCACCAAATTCTTCCTTCTGTACTTTCTTAATGCAACACATTAGTGCATGGTCTATTTCACTTTTAGTGAGATAAGATTTCCGCTCAGTACACTTATTCTTCGCACTAAATCGTCGGCAATAAGCTATTACTCTAAGCAGCCTTTGTAAGGAAGAAAACCTCTGAAATATTGCATCATCGGAAATGACATTAATATGTGATTTGATGGCTTCTTCTAAATTAATCTTTAAACTCATTGGTCTTTTGTAAGGAATGTTTCCTCTTTTCTCTCGAAGAAAATTTGGACCGAAAAACCAAAGCGCGTTACCTGCAAGTGCATCTGGCTGAACACCTCGTGACGCACAGTCAGCAGGATTTTCTTTGGTCGAAACATGGTACCATTGCGAAGAGTTCAAGCTTGTTAAAATCTCTGACACTCGGTTAGCCACAAACGTCTTCCACCTACTGGGGTGGCTGTTAAGCCAAGCGAGCACGACAGTTGAATCTGTCCAAGCTTTAATATTGCTGTTATTAATATTTAAAACTTCTGCGACCTCCGTCAAAAGTTGTGCTAATAGTACAGCACCACATAATTCTAGACGTGGTATACTGATCTGCTTTATTGGGGCAACTCTAGTTTTGCTGTCAATAAAGAAACTTTCGTATTGCCATCGCAATCAACGACTCTTACATAAACGACTGCTGCGTATGCTGATTTAGATGCATCGCAGAAGCCATGCAATTCAGTGTTGGTATCCGTCGTTGAAGTGCCTAACCATCGTGGGATTCTTACGGAAGTGAGTTGTGGTAACTCATTACGGTAAGTATTCCAATCTTGTAATAAATCAGCTGGAATTGGTTCATCCCAGCTTGTCCCTGCTAGCCATAACCTTTGAATAAACATCTTTGCTAAATAATGCTTGGCGCGATCCATCCTAAAGGATCGTATAGTCGTGCTATAATTGATAATATTGTTCTTTTTGTTTCAGGTCCAGTCGTCGTCATCGGAAGATTCACCGAATAACGAAAACGATCTTCATGTCGGTCCCAGGTAATACCTAAAATCTTTGTTGTGTTCTCTGATTTAACCTTGATTTCTTTATTGTTCTTCAAGCTTTCAGTTTCCTTTAGTTTTAGTATATTGTGTATGTCCTGTTTGTTGCCTTCCTGCATTTCCCTTCTCTGTTTGTACTCCCTTAACATGTCCCTATCCGGTGAGTCCTCTTTATTCATGTCTGCTAGCTTCTCATTTATGCTTATTTGTGATAATAGTTCCTCATTGTTGCTGTTCCATTTTTGTAGCTTAAATCCACCTCTAGCCAATAGCTCCGTCATTTGTTTGTAAACTTCCACTCCTTCCTTGACGTCGCAACATCCTGTCATTAGGTCATCCATGTAGAATGCCTGTAATACCCTTGAGGCTGCCAATGGGAAATTCTTGCCCTCATCCAAGCTGATCTGGTTCAATACTCTAACGGCTAAATAAGGAGCGGATGCAATTCCAAAAGTCACAGTCAAGAGCTCAAAATTTTCTATTTCACTTTCAAAGTTCTCACGCCACACTATACGTTGGAATTTTGTGTTGTCTTCAGCTACTCTGACCTGCCGATACATTTTAATAATGTCAGCTACCAGCACAATCGGATCAATTCTCCAACGCATTACTAAGTGACGCAAATCTGCCTGTAGTCTGGGTCCTATCATCAAAGTTTCGTTAAGCGAAACACCATAATTATTTTTACTTGATGCATTAAAGACAACTCTAACTTTCGTAGTTGTTTTGTCCTTTCTAACGACTGCATGGTGGGGTAAGTAAACAGCTTCATTAATTTCATTATCATATTTTCTTAAACGTCTCATATGACCTAATTGTAAATACTCATTTATGACCTCCGTGTAGTTTTTCTTTAGTTCTAAATCCTTTGATAGCCTTTTCTCTAATGCCTTAAATTTTGTTACAGCTATTTGTCGCAAGCCACCGCCCAAACAACGCGGTTGGCTGTCCCGAAATGGCAGGTTCACTATATAGCGGCCTTCAGCCGTTCTTTTTGTTGTACTTGTAAATATTTCTTCACATTTTTGCTCTTCTTTTGACCACACACTTTTTGTACTTCTTGGTTGTTCTTCTAATTCCCAAAACTGTTTTAAAATATCATATTCGTTTATTTGTGCATGCATTACCGTTATTTTAGAATTGTTTTTATAATTCTCACTGCTGTCATTGACTATACCAGACACGATCCAACCTAGAGTGGTGTTTTGGGCTATTAAAGATCCGTTGGGACTCCTTTTCACACCATCCATCAGAATTTGGCTGAACACATTCGCTCCTAAAAGTATATCAATTTTGTTAGACACATTAAACTTAGGATCTGCCAGGCATAAGTCTTGTAAGCCTATCCAGTCAATGGATTCAATTTTTTGTTCTGGAAGATAAGATGTTATGTTCTTCAGAACATACGCTTTTACCTGGATTTTATAATTATTATCAATCCGAGATTTTAGATAAATAGTAACAACATATTTTGCCGTTAAAGCTTTGTCTTCTCCTAGGCCAGTAATTGTTGCCCTGATAGGACTCTTTATAAGTTGTAAAAGTTGAGCTGCGGCTTCTGTTATGAAACAAGCCTGAGAGCCCCGGTCTAAAAGAGCTCGTACTATTTGGTTTCCATCAGACTTAGACTCAGCATTTACTAGCGCAGGAGCAAGTAAAACCTGTCCGTATCCTGAGATTTTACGCATCGACAGACACGAGACTATCGCAGAGTTATTAGCTTCTGAGATAGTACACACAACTGCCTCTTTGATAGCAGCACCCATATCCGCCTTTTCTTCTTCCGGATGTAAGAGTGAGTGATGGCGTCTTTTACAAATCCTGCAAGTCGTAGGCTTATTGCACTCATACACAGTATGATTCCTACCCAAGCAATTAAAGCAGATGGAATTTTTGGCTACGAAGTTACGTCTTTGTGCACACTTCAATTTTGCAAATTTTTTGCAAAAGCACAATTTATGGTAATCTGAGCAAAACTCACAGCGCATTGAAACATTTGTGGCTAATAATATTTTAGGTTTTGTACTCGGATTATTATTATATTGTCCTATATTGGCCTTTTTTGTATCTGTGAACTCTAATGCACGGAACCGGCTTTCCATAAAACACTTAAGTTGTTCTAAAGTTGGCAAATCATTTAAATCGGAAAAACTAGAAATATGTAGCTCCCACTGCTTACGCGTTTCCGCATCCAATTTAAAGGTAACAATATGTATAACGATAATGTCCCATGTGCTCACATCTACGTTGATGTTTTTTAAAGCGTTCATACAATCCATGGTTGTGTCCAATAACTCTTTTATACCTGACGCGGATTCTACATATAACCGTTTCTGACCAAACAAACGTTTAAATATACAGTTTGCTAAATATTTTTTATTGTTATAACGTTTCTCTAACAGTGACCCACATGTAATATAATTTGCATCTGTTATCGGTGTGTGTCTTATTAATTGAGCAGCCTCACCCGTTAAATGAGTCTTTAAATAGTGTAACTTCTGAACATTCTTGAGCAAATCATTATTATGTAGCAATGAAACGAATAAATCGCGAAATGTTGTCCATTCTGAATAATTTCCGGAAAAATCAGGAATAGTTATTTTTGGCAATCTCACTAGCGGGCTAGGCTTCTCACTATCAACATTTTTCGTTCGATTCATTTTCGGATAACAAAAATTGACTTAAAACACTTTTCATTAAAGATTTATACACTAAATAATTGTCCTCAGTTATTTCGTAAATTTCTTTACTTACATACGTTGTACTAGCTAATTCTCCCTGTTTTGTTATTTCAAATAATTTTGTATTATTTGATCTAAACAATAACCAATGTCTTTCTAAATTTTCTAATCTTGCTTCTACATATTCTTTTTTTATTCTTTCCTTTGGGCTTTTTTAAAGTTTGACAAGCCCTTTTTGATTGAATTGTGTAAATCTAATTGAACATTTATCAGACCTTCCATTTTATTCTTGTTTACAACCTCGAAAAAAAACTATGTCCAAAATTTTTATGAAAATTTACAAGTGTTTATAAACTTAAATAAATTGAGTAAAAGTTGGTCAAAGATTCCCCGTTCCCTCGTTTTTGTGCCAAACTATTCTAAGTCCTTACTACTAACATACAAAATATTCTAAGTTAATATCGGAAATCACTAAAATATTACAAGTCCAAAGGTAAGTCAAATGTTCTATTTTCTAATCATATAAATCTTGATTTTGACAAGTTTAATACACTGAAGGAATAAAGTTCAATTTCGCTTGAAAAGTTTAGAAAAATATTGTACTCACAGTTTGCACTTCACAATCACCTTGATTCACTATTTACGCTGGCAATGACATCTAAAGCTATTGCATCTTCCTTTGTCCTTTGGTTTTCGGCAGCCGGCACCAACCACTTGCAGCATCACCTCCGCAGTTCACACTAAGTTTGCACTGGCACCGTAAACGGCGCCTCTAGCGCCACGGCTTAACCGCGTACTCGGTATGCGCAGCGATCCACTGCGAGTACGCGGGAGTGGTCCTTAGATAAGAACCACAACGTCGTCAAAAATATTCGAGCTAATCCGACTCGATGTAGACCAAATGTTTAATTGATTGATCTTGCTGAACTACTGCACTATTGAACTATGTTGATCTAATGTGGGTACTATAGAGATTATAATAAAACACTATGTACTTGATCTGAATTCTTCCTTTTAATATGCGATTTATTTGACTATACACTTTATTGGTGAGATAAATGATAGCTCGTGTTTAAATCGCACAGCGCCATCTACATTTTTTATTGCTACTAATTAAATGGTCTTAAACAGCCGTTTTACTACTTTTATTTTTATTTGGTAACAAAACTATTGATTTTCAAAAAATTATCCATTAAAATCACATTATAATACGATTACCTTTAAGTAAATGCAATTTTAATGTAATTTCGTGCTGTAATTACGATTTAAAACTAAAAATGGTTTTAAAATCGACACTTTTTCGGATTTTTTTTCTATCGTGCAAAGTACAATGTATCGTGTTTTGCACGATAGAAAAAATAATTTTAACTCTTTAATATCACTCTATAAAGGATGTATCTATGATATAATTTTTTTTCTGCACTTAAATATTGTAATTTGACTATTTATAGTTAATTTTACAAGAGCCAATATTAGGATAACCTGCCGTTATTATCGGTGAATCATTGAGTACCAGTTTCAAATTAGCGACCGCTGTACTAGATTTCTCCCTGTGTGAATTACGTACGACATAATATTAAACATTGATTGGATCATTAAAATGTTTTTCCTAAACTGATGATGATTTAATTATCACGTATCCTAAACTTATAAATTATAGGAATCCTCAAAGAGACGTTTCATATACTATACTCTCTTTTGTATTTAATTTAGTTTAGGCAAAATTTCTATTTCATTTTTTATTTTGTAAATGACGTGAATTGTCAATAAAACAAATTAGGAAAAGGTACCTTATGGAGGTTTTTAGTTTCAGAGTTATTTTAATGTTTTGTGAAAATGAGACAAAAATACGTTTTTTTTATTACTTAATACTAAACTACAATATTTTCCTTCTTTTTCATATCTTTCTTTTTGTTTTATGTAAGTCACTAGCTCAAAATGTGATCTCAAAGTTTAGTAGAAAAGGTACCTTATGACCGTATCTTAGGAAGTTTAGAAATTTATTTATTTATTTATTTAGGCTTACCAACTAAACACATACAAAACATTATTAATAAACATTAGCAGTTATTAACAATATTATACCACATATGTATTTAACTTAAAGGCATGCACAACATTTCAACATGAAACTTAAAGTTAGTTATGAAATTAACAGATAATAAAATATGATATATAAACATTGAATAAAACTAATTTTACGGATTATATCGCGTTTAATCAACTTATTTTTATTAATTCCCGACGTTTCGGGTGCTTTACAGCACCCATGGTCACGGGGGACTGAGGTGATTGACGTCCCGATGTCAGAGTTAATCCGGAGTACCTTCAGCTTTTTAATTATTAATTTTGGTCCGATCTACGCAGAATAGTTCATTCAACTGTCTCTTGAAGTTTTGCAGTGGTATGCTTGGGTTTAGTTTTAATTTTATTAATTACAGGATCCCAATCAGGTGTTAGTACCCAGCCTCCCTCTCTATTGAAATTAGGATGTTTTTTAATTTCAATAGCCTCACGTATCATCCTTGGCAGGAATCGATGTTCTTTCGCGCGAATTTGTGGTTTATCAAATCTAATGTAATGGCGGGGGCCGTTTAGGATATGATCACAAACTGCAGACTTCCCGGAACGTTGGTGCTTCACGTCAGCTATGTGTTCTTTTACGCGGGTTTTAATAGATCGTTTTGTTTGCCCTATATATGAGAGACCACATTCACAATCAAGCTTGTACACTCCTGCATCTTGTAGAGGAATATCGCACTTGACGGATGGTAAGAACTGACTAATCTTCTTCGGCGGTTTGAAGAATGTTCTAATAGAAGCTCGCTTCAAGATGTAGCCAATCTTGTCTGTGATACCTCTGACATAGGGTAGTACTGCCGGCACACGCTCGACTGTGGCCGGCTTCACTCGGTCACTGTGACGTAGGCGCGGGACCCGAAGCTTGTTGTTGTGCAGAACCTGCTTGACGTGCTGAAGCTCGGCGGCCAGGTGTTGTGTTCAGTGTTTGCTGTCACAGATCCTCGTACTCTCTGTAACAAAGATTTGCCCACGGTAGCTAACTGTGAAGGATGATGGTGGGATTCACCATTTAAATATCGGTTTGTATGGGTCTTTTTCTATACACAGTGTGACCTATGGTGTTGTTAGTATTTCGAATAACTAACACATCTAGGAAAGCTAAAGAATTATTTGCCTCTAACTCCATAGAAAAATTCAATTTTAGAGTTTATGGAATTAAGATGTTCTAAAAATGCAGTTACTTTGTCTGATGGTAAAATTGTGAAAGTATCGTCTACGTACCGCTTGTAGAACCTTGGAGTTACTGGTGCAGTAAGCAGGGCTTTCTCCTCAAAGTCCTCCATGAAAATATCGGCGACAAAGGGAGATACCGGTGAGCCCATTGCAACACCATCTACTTGCTTGTAATTACCTTGTAATTGCCATTACATTAGATTTGATAAACCACAAATCCTCGCGAAAAAACATCGATTCCTGCCAAGGATGATACGTGAGGCTATTGAAATTAAAAAACATCCTTATTTCAATAGAGAGGGAGGCTGGGTACTACCACCTGCATGAGATCCTGTAATTAATAAAATTAAAACTAAACCCAAGCATACCACTGCAAGACTTCAAGACACAGTTAGTTCATTCTGCGTAGATCGGACCAAAATTAATAATTAAAAAGCTGAAGGTACTCCGGATTAACTCTGACATCGGGACGTCAATCACCTCAGTCCCCCGTAACCATGGGTGCTGTAAAGCACCCGAAACGTCGGGAATTAATAAAAATAAGTTGATTAAACGCGATATAATCCGTAAAATTAGTTTTATTCAAAGTGTAGTGTTCGCGTAAATATAAGAAATCATTATGATATATGTAAACACTATTCTAAACAAAACAGGTAAGATTCTAATTTGGTAGAGAGCTTAAAATTTTATAATTTAAAGTTTTATTTTTATTTTCAGTTTAATTTTTTTTTTGTTTTGAAATATTTTCTTTTTTAAGGAACCCAGACTATCACAAAATAGATCTATATTACATTTAACGAATATATCATTGTATTTTCTCATCATAGAACATAGAGGAGAGTTGTTACCATAATTTCTGCTATTGAAATTAACTCTAAAGGGACTAAAATTACACAACCTTGCTGAAACTCTGGGCACCTTCAAGTTAATTTGTGATAGTAGGGATGGACAATCCACTCTATTATTAAGTATTTTATGTAAGAAACTTATAGACAGCAGATTCCTTCGCTGCTCCAATGATAAAAATTTGAAATGAGCTAACCTTTCAGAGTATCTGCGAATTGTACGATGAACGCCACTTACATAAGATATTTTATTTAAAAATCTATTTTGATAAGACGGGTACGATACGAGTGAACAATAATCCACATGACTGCGAAGCAGTGCAAAATAGAGAGTTTTTAACGTTAAAACTGACTTAAAATCTTTGGTATTTCTGAAAATAAAAACTAACATTCTTAATGATTTTTTATGGTGTTGTTAATGTGGTTAGTGAATGGGATCTGAAAGTCAATAGAAATGCCTAAATCCTTCACTTCATCTACTTTCGCTAAATCTATACCATTAATATTGTAGCTACTATTAAATTTGTTAAATTTTTGAGAGAAATTAATGTGATAGCATTTATTTATATTGAGAGACATTTTATTATGCTGGCACCATTCTGTAAATCTATCTATATGCTCTTGAAGTTGAATTTGGTCTGTGTTATTATTTACAATTTTGGATATCTTTAGGTCATCTGCGTATAATTCAAATTCTGAGTTCCGGACACAGTGCTTAATATCATCGATAAACATAATAAAAAATAATAGGTCAAGGTGCGGGCCTTGTGGAACTCCAGACGTAAGGATAATTTCTCTAGAAACAAAACCGCTAATGACCATTGTTTGTGTTTGATATGTCAGATATGAAAAAAAGTAAACCAATCTAAAAAACATCCATGTATGCCAAATAATGTGTGTAGTTTGTTGATTAAAACTGAATGATTTACTGTGTCAAACGCTTTACTAAAGTCATTTTAAATAGCATCTACTTCATTCCCTTAGCTCATTCTAGTAAGTGTTCTGTCAACAAAAGTAATAAGATTGGATGTAGTAGAGAGTTTTTTAAGAAATCCGTGTTGTTGATCAGCTATAATAAGTTTCATATGCCAAGTCAAATAAGGACAAATTAATGATTCGAAAACTTTACCTAAAACTGGAAGAATGCTAATAGGTCTGTTGTTAGAGACATTACTTTTATCGCTTGATTTATGTAATGGTTTAATTATTGCATCCTTCCAACCTTTCAGAAATATACATTCAGATAATAATCTATTAAAAATAATGTGTAAAGATTTCGTGAGCTCTACTGCGCATTCCTTCAGAAACAAGGGGTGAATTCCATTACTTCCTGCGCCCTTAGTAATATCAAGAGACTTCAAGCACTTCTCGATACTGTCACTATTTAAATAAAGATTTCCCATGGAGAAAGCAGACTTTGGTATTTCCATTTTGTTTATATGTAAACCAATATCAATAGGTTTATATTATACTAATTCAAAATTTTCTGCAAGTAAGTCGAATTTTTTTCTCCATTATTAGCTTCTTTGTCTCCAAATTTCGTATTAGACGGTTGTTGCCGTCTAATATGAAATTATATAATATTATTACGTTTATTTTTTTTATAAAAGTCCAAAGTACTTGGAGTCTTTAATCACGCTGTTAACAACATTTCAATGTATCTGTCATAAAAATTTTTGATTAATTTTCAAGTCCTAGCTTTTAAGATATTGTATTCAAATTTATCTAATTCATTCCTGTACTTTTTAACCTTTTGGCGAGTTTTTTCCTTTTCTCGTAATAGTTTTATGAGGTTTGTTGTATACCATGGACGATAGGATTTTTTGTTTTGTATGTGACATGGAATAAATTCAGTGATAACTTTTTTTATAATAGAGTAAAACTTCGATACAACTTCATCAATAGTCGAACAGTTTTAGAACTCCGAAGTCCAGTTAAGTTCAGATAAACGGGTTCGTATACTATCATAACTCGCTAAAAAAATACTTATATTTAGGAGCATGTTTCGGAGAGAGCATTTTTGGTTTACTTAAAACTAAGTCTACTTCAATTGGGGGATGATAGTTGTCTATTCGGGAAATTATATTATTTGATTTTTTAACCCAGATTGTGTTACTCAGCACGAGGTCGCGAATTTTGCCTTGGTGGTTAGAGATCTGATTATATTGCTTGAAATCATAACTAGATAAAAAGTCGACGAGCTCATTACCGGAGATATTATCGAAATTGCTTGGTTTAAGCGGTGAATCTGCACTAGAAGGGGTCGAAACAATGTCGTGCAGATTAAAATCTCCAAAAATAAGAATATCATTGCATGTATTATTGATTATATTACCGGCATTTTCAGTAAAATGTTTGAGATGAGTTTGATTTAGAGGAGAACGTAAGTAAACTGAACAAACATAGATTTTATAGTTACCCAGATCTAGAGTTACCCTTAAATCTTCACAGAGATTCAAAATTGTGGTTTCTATAAGCATTTATTGACTTTTTCACAGCGATAGCAACATCACCTCCATCATAATTCTCATTAAAAGTGTTGGATGATCTGTCCCTCCTAAATACTTGATACATACTATCGAAAATTTCACTACCAAATATACTACCGCTAAGCCAAGTCTCTGTTAATATGATTAAATCAAAATTGTTATCACTAATTTCCAAAAAAAAAATCATGTAATTTAGTCCGCATACCGCGGATGTTTTGGTATTAAATGTTAAGAGTGAATTTTAAAACTAAAAACAATGACTGTTGCTAAAAATATTTAAAATCTAATCTAAAGATTTCAAGGTAAACTGATTTAGTATTATTATACTTTTGCTGGATGTTCGTCGTCTTTTCTAACGAAAATTCTTCCATTTCTTACCCATCCATATTTGTAATTTTTCTCTTTCGCCCAGATTCTTATTGCAGCATGAAGTGATTTATTAAATTTTGTTAGATGTTCACTAATGTAGACGGGTGATTCAACATCACCAAAGCCTAAAAGTTTGGTGTTCAATTTTGCTTTGGGGTGAGACTTATTATATTTGTATACAGCTGCAAGTAAGTTGTCACGTTTTAATTTACTGACAAATCTGTATATAACTGTTTTGGGCACTTTTGAGGCTGGGATTTGTTTTTGAACTCGATTACAGGCAACAATGTCAGTTTCTGTAAGAGGAAAACTTACTACTTAACTTTTTTTATAGGATAGGGTGACAAACGAGCACACAGTCCGCCTAATGTTAAGTGGTTGCTGTGACCCATAGACATCTAAATCTACCCTCAATAAAGAATCAAATTCCAGATGCGTTGTCACCCGTGAGGACTAAGATGGAATGCCTTTTTTCCAGTAAAAAGTGTTAAGCTGCTATTTTACGCTGGTATTCTGTGAGAGGGTGGTTCTTCCCCGGTCTATATTTCTATATTATTTTGCCTCGAGTCCTGGTCTATAACAGACAGCCTCGATTCCAAATCATTGACTTTGCGCTGCAATTAGTTGTTCTCTAGCTGGATTTTTTATTCAGTTTCAAACAGGCCTCAACATTATTTTTCATTTCTTCAAATTTATTATTCAAGAAGCTTAACGAATCTTCACAGCTGCGTAATTTCTTTCTTAATATGGAAAACTCCTCGCTTATTGCTGCTTGTAGAATATCTCTTATCTATATATCTTCATGCAAAATGTTTCTGATAAATTACCGCAAATTGACAGTTTCTTCAACGAAGTTATTATTTAAATTATTTTCTCGAGTAATGGTTACATTTTAACGTTCGTCGGGTGATTCATTGATAGCATTAGACGAGGAGTTCTTACCAGATGTATCATTTTTGATTTTATTACGCCTAATTTATGACATTTCTTGAATGCTTCACAATTGGAAAGAGCACTTTTTAACGAAAATAATGTTATAAACACAGGCTATAGCACCTAAAATTTACTGCACTTCAGAATTACAATTCATGGAACGAAAATAAACACGTCTTATTCTCTCGGGCGCTGGCGCGACAATAAAAATAATCAAATTATAAAAATATTTTAACACGTTCTGCTTTGGTTTTTAACATCTACCGCACACTATATTTTCGCACAATCATCACCGCCATGTCAGTTGTGATTGTATCTGTGCTGCTCACGCGCGTGTGAGATATCACGCTGTCTCTTTTCTCTTTGACACTCGCCGCCTAGCGCCTATGTTATGTTTCGTAGCCATTTTGCTGTGTATCGTCCATTTTTTCGGTTGAGTTGCGAGTGTAATCTTCGTCAGAAATTGAATGTATAGGAAAGTGCAATGTTTTTAACATTGTGATAATGGAAAGTGATAAAAAGGTTTTTGTCATTTTGATTGTGCCATCTGATTACCAAGACATACTTTGCCCTAAGCCTGACCAGAGGTCATCACAAGATCCTTTGGAAAATGTTTTGCAAGTCCTGCTAACACTTAATTATGCGGTCTCAGCCTAGTTGCAGTGGTCTCGAAAAACCTACTTGTACTTACTGTGGTAAAGTTGGTCACAGAAACGAAGTCCGCGGCGGAATATATTTTTGTAAAACAATTTAAAATTAAAATGTTGTACAACCTACTTCAATATAAATTATTAAGAATAACTCAAAAAATATTAATCAGACCTTGATCAAATTTATACAGGATCACATGAGAAAAACCAGTTTTTAAATAAAAAAGAATCATCGAAATCGGTTCACCCGAAAAAAGTTATGAGATAACACACATAAAAAAATACAGTCGAATTGAGTACCGTCTCCTTTTTGAAGTCGGTAGAAAAGGCGTTTAGAGCAGTCACATCTTTAATCTATCTCAATGCTCCATTAGGACCCCTTTCTTTAAATAAAAATTAATCAGTAATTACCTTTCGCAAAAAACTGATTTTTTTTCCTTTGCACTTTGTATTATCAGAATTAATACGTTAATTGATTACAATTATAATAACTTATCGATGCGTGTCTTGTTAATTTCATATTTTCGAAGTATTTTTTGACGTAATTACCATAAGGTACCTTTTCTTAAATGTATGGAACAATGACTGTGATTTTTATGTAAGTTTAAGAGGGTAATAAATTAAAAATAAGAGCTTAAATAAGATTATGATACTTGTATCATATCAGCCCAGACGGTTCGACAAAAAATGAGATTGACTTCATTATGACGATCAGACGACAACTGTTCAGTGATGTCTCAGTGATCGCGAGGGTGAAAACTGGTAGCGATCACCGAATGGTTAGAGGCACACTGAACCTAAACGTTAATTTGGAGAGGTCTCGTCTAATGAAGTCAACGCTCCGTCCCCCTCATGCTCTAATCCAAAGTTGACGAGGACCTAAGCACTATGCTCAATGACCTCAATAGTGTCTCCCAACGGATAGGTCTTAAAATGAACATGGACAAAACAAAGATCATGTTTAATGTCCATGCCACAACTATGCCGGTATTTGTTGGGAGCACTAAGATCGAAGTTGTTGACGAGTATGTTTATCTGGGACAAATAGTCCGACTAGGTAAGTCCAACTTCGACCAAGAGGTCAATCGACGGATTCAACTCGGCTGGGCAGCGTTCGAGAAATTACGACACATCTTCTCGTCAGGTATACCTCAAAACCTGAAAGCGAGATTGTACAACCAGTGCGTGTTGCCAGTGATGACTTATGGATCTGAGACGTGTTCCTTCACTGTTGGCCGTATGAGGACGCTCATGGTCGCTCAGCGAGCTATGGAGAGGGCTATGCTCGGGGTTTCTCTGCGTGATAAACTTAGAAATGAGGATATCCGCAGTAGAACTAGAGTGACCGATATAGCCCAACGGATTGTTAAGCTGAAGTGGCAATGGGCTGGCCATATAGCCCGAAGAACCGACAACCTATGGGGAAAAAGGTTCTCAAGTGGCAGCCTCGTACTGGTAGGTGAAGTGTAGGGCGTCCCCCCATAGATGGAGTGACGAACTGGTAAGACATGCAGGAAGTCGATGGATGCAGGTGGCTCAGGACCGTGCTTAGTGGCATTCTTTGGGGGAGGCTTATGTTCAGCAGTGGACTTGTGAAGGGCTGTAATGATGATGATTATGATGATGACTTGTCTCTTATTTTAATAGACGTGTTACGTTGCTTCATCCAAAGAATATTTTGTTTATTACAATGAAAAAGTAATGATAATGTATCGCGATTTTTTATAATAAATAATAAAACCCGATTTTTATTTAGTATTTCTGTGTTATTATCGCACACAATTTTCACTTAATATAGTCTTCTAATGAATCTAATTAAAATATGGAGGCTTCAATGCAAAAACATCAATAAATTTAAAAAATATATAATTTCCAGAAAATGTTCAGAAGACACAATTAATGATCCATTATCAATTTTCTCATTAGTTAAATTAAATTTTTAGTTTTATATTTAGAAACGCAGAAGCTTAGTCGTTTCTCAGTATATAACTTACAACAATAACATGGTCATATAACTTACAATAATAACATAGTCAATAATATAACATTGTCCTTTAACTTAAAATAACCGTTTCCTAAAAGTGTACAATTTCGATTAACATTTTCAAAAATTAATAGCTCCGTAACTACACATGTTATGAGGATAATATTTTTTATTTGAATAGCTTATTAGTCGCAAATTACAGAAATATGCATAGCTCAATACCCACCATAAGGAACCTTTGCCGCTGGAACGTCACAACAAATATTTTTACCAATACACTTAAAGCATGATTCCAACGTTAAATCATAAATATATTGAGCCACAAATAAAATGCTGCATCACGGTGTAACAAGAAGCGAATTGATAGTAGTAGCGGAATCCCTTTAAGAGCATAAGTTTTGCATGCCTTAAGTGCAAAACGCGTTAGTATGTTCTACTAGCGCCTAAAAATCAAGTTTTGTCGCATGAAATCGTATCTAACAATCATATTGTTCATATAAATGATATAAAAACATATTGTCAAAAAGAAATATTTTATTGTTGAACTTATAATTTTTTTTTATTGATTAATTGCTATTTTAAAATAAAAAAGCGGTTTTAGTGGCAAGGTGTAGATTTATCAAGGCCGCATGGAGGCGTAAACACGATAACTTTTGAAAATATCGTTTCTTTAACTCAATCTATTTTTTAATCTCTTCATCTATCATGTGGAAGGTCATGGAATGTAAATGGCAGTTTAATTTTGTTTTGTTTAGTTATAATTAATTTTTTTCGGCAGAGAAATGCCGAAGTTTTCGGTGTTTTGAGCAGCCTTGTAATAATTTATTTTGCCTCACAGCTCACTCGCACTCCGCGCTCGGCCGCCGTCGTGAGTGGATTATCGATCGCTGTAGAAATACAAAATATTCCAAAAACCAAATTTGATACATACTTGTTATCAAATTTGGTTGTTATTATTTCTATAGTCACATATTTTTATTACAATATTTTGTTTTACTAAAAGTACGTAGGATTTATACTTATACGTCTTGGATTTTATGGAGTGACCTGAAAGTGTACATCGGTATCTGCTACTGGAACTCCTCGACGAGTAGAACTTAGTGTGCCGAGTTTGGCCTCGTTTTGTTAGTTATGATGAGACAATACCTCCGGACTTGATAGAGTGACCTGAACGTGTACTTCGGTGAATGCTACTGGAACTCCTCGAAGAGTAGAACTAGGTGTGCCGAGTTTTGCCTCGTTTTGTTAGTTATTACTATTATACATTATGAGTCGTGTAATTTTGAATTTTCCAAACTTTTTTTAATTGAAGTTTGACATAAAATTATCGGAAAATTGGAAGTATAGTTATAGTTATAAATATATATTAAATCCTTACATATGAAATTAGCGTTTTATCGTACTGACCACTTTGATCTGAAATATCTCCTCTTTGATTCAGAATTCCAAATTCGAATTTATAAATTCATTTAGCTGGTACATTTGAGTTTTGAAAACACTCATTCATTTGTTTTTTCCTCATTATTTTATTCTTTGGCGTCGCTTATTACCGCACAATGGAAAACATGAAATATCGGTATATTTACAAAGTACGAGTTCTACCGTGGCACCAGTGCTGCTGAAACAGCTCGAAGGGTTAATGATGTGTACGGCGCTGGAGTTGCAAAAAGAAAGCACGGTACGTTTTTGGTTTCAACGTTTTCGTTCTGGAAATTTCGACCTTTAGAACCAACCCCGTGGACGGTCAGAGAACAAAGTGGAAAATGAATAATTAAAGGCTATTGTGGAGGTGGATCCATCACAAAGCACTTCATAGATAGCTGCAGGCTTCGTAAGTGATAAAACTGTATTAATCCACTTGAAGCAAATCGGGAAAGTAAAAAAACTTGAACGATGGGTACCTCATGAATTGAGTGAATCGAACTTGCAAACACGCGTCGACTGCTGTGTTACTTTGCTCAACTGACACAATAATGAAGGGATTTTAAATCTAATCATTACTTGTGATGAAAAGTGGATACTGTACGATAATCGAAGCGCTCGTCGCAATGGCTGAACCCTGGAGACGACAGCCAAATCCTGCCTAAACGAAAATTGAGTCAGAAAAGTTACTTATGAGTTTTGGTAGACTAGCGCCGGTGTCGTTCACTACAGCTTTCTAAAATCTGGCCAAACGATTACGGCAGATATCTATTGTCAGCAACTGCAAACCATGAAGGAAGAACTAGCTGCTAAACAACCGAGATTGGTCAATCGCTCTAGGCCACTGCTGCTTCACGACAACGCAAGACCACACACTGCTCAACAAACAACCACTAAGTTAGATGAGCTACAATTGGAATGTCTGCGACATCCACCGTACTCCCCGGACCTTGCTCCAACAGATTACCATTTTTTCCGGAATTTGGACAACTTCTTACAAGGAAAAAAAATCATCTCCGATGCGGCAGTCCAAACCGCCTTCAAAGAGTTTATTGATTCTCGCCCCCATGGTTTTTTTAGTAAAGGGATCAAGGAACTACTTATGAGATGTCAAAAGTGCATAGATAACAACGTTGCATACTTTGATTAATTAAATATATTTTACAAAAAAAAATTGACCTTATATTCCTTCCGTACAAAACGCCAATTTCATATGTAAGGACCTAATATAATAATTAAACTACTTTAAAAATGTACGTATAATCATGTTATACGTAAATTTTTTCATGCGCTTAAGGCATCCACAATTGGATTTACCAATAGTTTTTTAATGTTATTGTTCTTTAATGTTTTCTTGTGATACTTATTGTCTTTATTTTCTAAGAATTGTTTTCAAAGCTAAATAAAAAGATTATTAATTTTAAGTATTCTATTGTATTTATTTCAAACACCTTGAGTGTCATTACAAAATATAAGTTTAATATTCTTTTTTTGGCTGCCTCGTTGTTCTAGTGGTCGTAAACGCAATTGCCGATCTGGAGGTCCCGAATTTGAGTCCCGAGTCAAGCCACAATCAGCTTTTGGGTTTTTCTGTCAAGAAATTATCAGTAGCAGCCCGGAGTGAGGGACTCGGTGGTATTTCACCCCCGTAACATGAAAACACGTAAATCCGTTAATCCTGCGGACTGATCTTTCTCCGGAGTATGAGAGTGAGGGAATAGATAGTGCACCTGTGCTTGCGTATACATTCGGACTCTATAATCCTGTCCTGCGCAGATTGCTAGTCTCCGTTAAGTCTGCCCACCGTCAGCGAAATTTTGTCTGAGGCATTATTTATTCTACAAGTTATTTAGAGCTTTATTACTGTAAGAAGTTATGTTAGTACTGTTGGCTAAAATGTCGAAAAAAAAACATAAATAGTCATAATATTGAAAATACCATCACCTTACAGTTTTTTGCCGATCCTTCTCTGTAGAGGTCTTATTTTTGGAACTGTTGGTAGATTTTAGATTGAATTTAAATAAGCTAAATATTTTTTGACAGTGATTTAAAATAATCATTATAAAGGGAAGATTAGAAAAAGTGAGTGCCTCTTTGCTTGATAGCAGAAGAACAGAGTGCCTCTTAGATCCCACGCAGTTGATAGCTTCCGATTAAATCAAAAATAGACAAATCAGTACAACACAAAGTTTATTAATAATTAATTATTAATTATTATATAATGTCCTGCACTATCTGTTATAGTTTGCATTTATACAGTTCACAAGTTTTACTGAACATATACGAAATTTAAAATAGAGTCTACTAATTTTAAAAAGACTGGTAATGCAGATTCTTCTGGTATTGTAGATGTTTATAAACGGCGCCAATTATCATGAAGTTTGCCCTCTCTTGTATATTTTTTTTTCATCGAATAATTCCAATTACTAATAAAAAATGTCTCAATAATGGATTCAAATGCATTTATGTCTTAACTATATTTTTTCCCAATTACTTATGACGTTTTATTATTTAGCCTGTTTAAGTAAATTCCTGGACAAAAGGCTAATTGCGTAACTACATATTCTTATCTATAATCTTTTAAGACAAACATTAAAAACCTATTATTTTTAAAATCAGTTTTATTAGTGTTAATATTTACTATGAATATATAAGAGGAGTTCGATTGATTAGAGGAACCTTTGATTAAAGGAATTTAATTTGACTATACCGAGTATTCACTTTATAGACCAACTGTATGCAGGAATGAAAAATTTTTTTTTATTTATTGTAATATTGATTCAATAACGTAATATCAAAGCGGCAAAAATATTTTTCAATCAAATAGTTGAAAGCACTGTATTTTTGGTAGTTGATTTAAAATATAAATTGAAAAAGAAATTTTTTTCTATTTACGTTTGAGGAACCCCGTGTAATGGCACTTTTACATTATCGGCACGAGCAACTCACCGAGTTATTCGTGGACGAGTACGACGCGTTTACATATTCGTCTGTATTCAATCAACGTAGATCTTTTAAACTTGGATGACGTGCATCTCGTTACCACGACTTCGTCTACTTGATTCACAAATAATTATTTGAGGGTGTGGACCGCCCACTAGATGGAACGACGAACTAGTAAGACATGCAGGAATTCGATGGATGCGGATGACTCAGGACAGTGCTTTGTGGCATTCCTTGGGGGAGGCCTATATTTAGCAGTGGACTTGTGAAGGTCTGTAATGATGATGATGATGATGAAATATTTATTTTCATTAATATTCTTTTAAAAGTAATTGCTAGGACCCAATATCACGGGTTCTTCTTGATAAAGTTCTATAAATTAGTGGAATCGTTACTGCAATCAATCACAGTAGGTAGATATATTTTTTTTTAAGTAATTCTTCCCCGGATTGATTACGGTGTGTGTGTGTGTTATTTTGACCTGAATGCAGACCTTCTTGACAAATATGATCGTCTTCTTAATAACTGCATTAGATTCATTTTTAATCTTCGTAAGTATGACCATGTGTCTACTTATCGTTCCCAATTTATGTGGCTTCCCATTCGTCAGCGACAATGTATAACACTCACAACCCTATACTCCATTCTGATGTCTCCTACTCCCCCCTCTTACTTAACTTCTCATTTTCAGTACCTTTGCTCTAGCCATGATAGAAACCTGCGTTATACGAACAACCTTTTACTAAAGTGTTCCTCTCATAAATCCGGCTTCCTGCATTCTTCCTTCACTGTACAGTCTGTTCTCCTCTGGAACGCACTCTCTTTTGAAATTAGAACGGCTAATAATCGTTATGAATTCAAGAAGAAAGTTTGCGAACATTACTTAAATAAACTGGCAGAATAATCTCATTAGTAGTATTTATTTATGTACTAGCTGTTACCCGCGGCTTCGCCCGCATGGTCACTGGGAAATGAACTATCCATTGCTTTTTGAATTGAAAGAAAACTGAGTTTTATAGATTTGTCAGAGATGCAGCCATTAAAAGGAAACTGAGCAAAATTGATTCGTCAGCTTATTTAAATGTTTTGAAACGCAGCGTATAGGAAAGCATGAAAATAGCCTGTTTATTCCAAATGGAAATGGGATATTTTTAATTAAAGGAAACTGAGCATAATTATCCGTCAGGGATGCAGACTTTGAAAAGAAACTGAGCTAAATTGATTCGTCAGAGATGCAGTTTTCTGAATTGAAAGGAAACTGAGCCAAATAAAAGATCCGTCAGAGATGCAGCCTTTTGAGTTCAAAGGAAACTGAGCTTAATAGGTCCGTCAGAGGTTCAGCATTTGGAATTGAAAAGAAACTGAGCTAAATAGGAAATTTTGAATTGCAAGGGAAGATCTGTGGAATTCTGATTAATTGATTGTGGGAATTTTGGAAAAACTAACTGAACACTATTTTAAGACGCTACTGTACACATTGTTATATGTTTTTCCATTCGGGGAAAGAATGTGGAGATTCTGGGCATTTGACACACGCGAACATGCTACATACAGCTGACCATGAGAGAAGCACGGTTTTTCTAAGTTGACCCCGCTACCTGTAACGTTTGCCTTGCGCTTTATTAATTGTCATTGCAAAACTGAGCTTAATAGGAACTGCAACCTTTTGAATTGAATAGGAAGATCTGTGGGAATTATAGGGATCCGTGGTATAATAACATTTTCACCTTTTCCTACGCCTGTCAAAATTGTAGCACTGATTATGTTCCGTCCAAGATGTGTCACACGTAGCCTTGTCCCGTTACATAACCGAGGAGCATCTAAATTTCTGCATTAGCATGACTGGGAGGCCTAATTTTAATTGAAGTTTATGTGAGGGCACACCTGACAACTCTAGAGAATTTAGAAACTCTACGGATATGAAGTGCTCTGTTCTGTGTCCAAAACTGTGTCTACTGACAAATACTCTGTTATTTCTCCTGCTACTTCGCTTAATATATCTGAATTTATTTTGTTAACGCTCTCATTTTTGGTGCAAGAATTGCCCTTTCACATAACCATTTGTCTTCATGAATGTTGTTCGTTAAATCTGAATAAACGCTCTCAATTAATTCGGAATGACTCTGTACTAAATTACAAAATCTCTCGTCAATTTAACGCAGCCTTCAACATCCGTTTCAACCGCCCATCGCCAATTTTTAATAGTGTGTCAGCATAGTTTCCAGCATTGATATCATTATACAAATGCACTCTCATATTCGTAGTTAAACTGAATTTTGTCACCTTGTTCCATAAAATAGACGACTTGAGGCATGCTTTAATTTCATCTGCAGGTGTGCCCTTTTGAATGACGGGTAAAGTTTGGCGAAAGTCACCAGCCAGTAAAACCACCATTCCTCCCATTGCATCGGTATTGCTGCGCAAATCCTGGAGCGTTCTATTTAGTGCTTCTACAGCTTTTTTATGCGACATTGTACTATCGTCCCACACTAAAAGTTTGCATTGTCGTAGCATTATATCTCGTGCACTATTTTTGCTAAAGTTGCAGATCGGCGATTCTTCCTGGGCTAGATTTAGTGGGAGTTTTAAAACAGAATGTGCAGTGCGGCCCCCGCTTAGCAGCGTGGTGGCTATACCGGAGGAAGCTACGGCCACAGCAATGTTTTTATCTTTCCGTACTTGCGCTAATAATAAATTTAACAAAATGTCTTCCCAGTTCCTCCAGGGCATCTAAAAGAAAAGTGCACCATTTCCAGATTCAATTTGTCCTAATACTTTGTCAAAACTCGTTTTGTTCGGGAAGCAAGGGTACAATTGGCTACTTGCTGCTGCAAAGCTGGTATATCGTAGTTTGTTTCACGTATAATTTCATCACTTAGTTCATTTTCGGTTGTTCGCTGAGGGCTTATCATTCCAAAGTCGCTTAATTTTTGCCTACCATTGCCATTACTTTATCTTCAATTTTCCAAGTGCTTCATTATAAATGTGTTCATTGTATGTCATGTTCGCGTGTGTCTGCTGTAACCTTCGCAAAATATCTTCCGCCATGTACTTTATATTTGTCCCACAATTTATGTGCATTAGATAGCCCGCAAGATGATATGAGAGTTGCATAAAGATCCCTAATTTTAGCTGGTGACTGGCA
Source organism: Parnassius orleans (assembly GCA_029286625.1). Lineage (NCBI taxonomy): Eukaryota > Metazoa > Arthropoda > Insecta > Lepidoptera > Papilionidae > Parnassius > Parnassius orleans. The sequence goes on from JAGSMP010000137.1 coordinate 4,399,262, forward strand.
CTGCACAGCTTCCTCCATGATTTCATCCCAGTGATTATCGTTTTCTAAAAGTTGCAGAGCTTCACATGCTTCTATAAGTTGCGCATTCCTGACCGTTGACAGTTTTAAGGTCTTTATGTCCTGTAGGACCCTGAACATGGTGCAGCAGCAATCGTAAACAGAAACATTCAAAATTAGTTACATGGACGGTATACACGACCAAGGGCATCTGATGACTTTACACCGGCCAATTTGCAACAGGCGCGCCTTGAATACGGCGTTTCCACCTTCCTAGATGTGTTCCAAGTATAATAGCGGGGACTTCAGAATATAACAACGTTTTTGCAAAGGGTCGGTTTGACAAAGTTGAAAGAAGGTGTAGTTTTTGGCGGTGATGCAATTTTTCTTGGAAATTTTCGGTGAAATATAAACGCTCTCCATTTTCTAAGTGCACAGCAAGGTGAGTAACTGTTGGGTGCCTCGTAAAGGGAAGCCAAGGAGACGCCACGCTGCCTCGTTACTGCTGACATAACGCCCTGCTTGAAAGGTCTGTACTTCATTAACGGATTTGCCTCACCTTCACTCCTGAGATTAAATATGGCTTGGTCGCTTCCTTTATTTATGTACTTACAGATATACTTGATTGCGCGGATAGAGCTACATGCTTCTACATTAACGTGGGCATTAAACATTTTACATAGAATGGGCGAATACGGGATAATCCAGCTGTTATCTAAGGTTTCGAACGCTCCAGAGCGAGATTTGATTGTAACTTTCCTGCCACTATCTTCGGGAGCTCTGTCTGTATAAAGGGTAGCCATTGTCATTGTGCACTGTTTCTTTTAATAGCTGTTTAGGAGTTTCTTTGTACATTTTCCTTCTTTCATATATGGCGATATTGAATTTCGTGTCCACATGGACCGTGAATCATATTTCGGACGATGGTATCATACAATTTTTATCTTGCTCAGGATCCGGAATCTCGGCGCTTATTATGTCGTCTATTTGGCTGGGCCGCAACTTCTCTTTAAGCCATATTAGAATGTGGGCATGCGGTAACTTTTTTGCCATTCAATTGAATACATGAAGCACTGCACCTCCGAAAATTTTCCTTTGTTAATTACATACATTTATTTTTGTACTTTTAATCTAAATACTCTAGCAACTAAATCGTGACTGTCAGTACTTTTTGGCCCGGCATTAGCTCCTCGGTTATTTCTTTCCATGGGATTGCAAGTAAAAGTAACAAAAGATCAGGTCTTCCGTAAGTTCGTACATAGGCGAATGCATCTTGTATGTACTCATGTAGGTAGCGGGACTGTTAACGAATGATGAGGGCAGAATTACCATTTTACCTAAATCTGGGGTTTACATTGGCGTCGCTAGAAACTGCATCTTGTAAATGTATATAATTCTCAACGCGCAGCTTTTTTTATTTAAAGATATATAACGGAGACGTTCACTTTCTACCTTCACATACATGTCTACCAAAAATTGATGAAATAATTGTCTACACCGGGCAATTGCCTACAGAGGTTAAAATCATTTTCTCGCAACATCATATGATACGCATAAAAATCCATACATGATACTTTTTTATTCGGAGTAATGCTCCTTTGTGACCGGGTTAATGAGTGGAATTTGAAAATGATAACCCTCTTGTCCTTTGCAATAAATCAATGGGTATTTCAGAGCGTCATAAAACTTGTATGTATCGGCTACCCGTTGCAACGTATCATCACGTGCTCGCAAGACAATGTCTCGTGAAGAAAATTGATCACCACTAATTACGGCTGCTATTTCGTTTATCAAAGGTGCATTGTAGCGCCTTTCATGCTCTCCTCGAGGGGTCCGATCTGCGTGAATGACGACTTTATAATCCTCTTCAGGTAGGTTTTCTAAAGCAGTTTTAAATGTTTTGACTAAAATGTTACGTTCATGCAAGAATCTTTGAATTTTGAACACTGTGTCTCTCTCAACTCCCTGGATAAATTGGCAGCGACGGTCTACCTCAATTTCTTCGTCACCCATAAAATATACTTGTAAAATTTATGCTGTTCGTTTTCAGCTGGAAAAGTGAACCTATTCTATGATAAATTTGCCGGCATTATTTCGGTCAACTCCGAAGGACGTCATTTGAAAGCATGAGTTATATTTCCGGATCCTGTTTAAAAGCGCCGTGACTCATTAGCATCATATAAAAGAGAGTTTTCAAAGGTTCTTCTGGTTCCCCAAGTAACGGAAGAGACACTTTGCCATTGGAACAGCACATGCCTGCGGTCTCATCTTTCCATTTTAAAGCGCTGCAAAATCGACACGCCTTGTCCATCAGTCCGATAACAACTAACCTGTGATTTTTATAATCAATCAACGGATCATAATTGAATGCTGCGTCATTAAAAACCGACCAATTGTTTCTTTGAAAATTTTGTCGACGTTCAGCTTGGAGCTGTGCATTTGCATCTCTTCGCGCCTGTGTCTTTTCAGATGCCCTTATAGTAGATTAACGTTCCGCTTGCTCAATGAGTGTTGAGCAAGCTGAAGTCTGTGTTGAGTTTCATCAGGTGTTTTCGCGGCTCTTAAGGCGGCCTGACGTTCCGCTTGTTCGAATAGCCTTTGCTGACTTTGAGCAGGTGTTTCAGTAGCTCTTAAAGTAGATTGACGCTCTGCCTATTCAAGACGCCTTTGCTGACTTTGATCAGGTGTTTCAGTAGCTCTTAAAGTAGCTTGACGCTCTGCCTGTTCAAGACGCCTTTGCTGACTTTGAGCAGGTGTTTCAGTAGCTCTTAAAGTAGCTTGACGCTCTGCTTGTTCAAGACGCCTTCGCTGACTTTGAGAAGGTGTTTCAGAGCTCTTAAAGTAGCTTGACGCTCTGCCTGTTCAAGACGCCTTTCCTGACTTTGAGAAGGTGTTTCGGAAGCTCTTAAAGCAGCTTGACTTGAAAGGCTGGACTTACGCTTGCGAGGCATTATGAAGTAAGAAAAAGCTATTTATAAAAACGTTAAAATACCTAAAAGGAATTAAATTTCCTTTTAAATATTTTTTAAAGCAAGTCCAAAATATCTAAAATGAATAAATATTCCTTTTAAATATTTTTAAAATCAAAACAACAAAACTAATTCAAGACACAACACGAATCCGAAAACGATAGCCAAAAAAATCGAATCAACTTAAACCAAATCACAAAACAAATCGCAGAAAACCGAAATCGAAAGCAGTAGTCAATATAAATATAACCAACGAAAAAGAAGTAAGTGTATAGGTACCGTATACACTATTTATACTTTAATGTTCCTTTGAAATATTGTTAAACAACCTATAACAACGAAAACCAATTCACGATTCTAAATAAACAAAATCCTAAATCAAAGCCAGAGTTTAAATATGTATAAAGGAATACCAACCAAATCAACAAAACCGATCCAAGAAAATACACTAATCCGAAAATGAAAGCCAATATAAATCCATTCAACCTTAACCAAATCACAAAGCAAATAACAAACAACCGAAATCGAAAGCAGGTAGTCGAATAAGCTACGAAATAGAAACAATTTAAGCGTATAGGTACCGTATGCACTATAAGTTGACGCGCGGCTCAACGGCGGGAGTTAAGTACATGTCAGGAAACATTTCGTTACCGCGTTTTAAAACCCTAGTAACGACATCTAGCGGAATCAATTTAAACTATGTATACGTTAGTTAATAAGAACCCTTAAAAAATATTATTCTTCTAATTTTGCACAATTTTTCTTATTGTAATACTGATTCATTCATAACCACATATAAGAACTGTATTCATTTCCGTTCAATAAATATTACTAAGGCTTATTAATAAGGCTTACTAAGAACAGTTTCTACCATTGTTAAGTAATAGTTAAGGGTGAAAGCGTGACAGGTGGTGATAGTATTTCTGATCCATACTTATAATCACGCCTGTAACCCTTGCGGGTAGGCAGAGCATCAACGGATTACTTAATATCGTCTGCGAGGTTATCGCCTATTCTGTGAATTACGATGCACCAAAACGTTTGAAGAAAATCAGCTGGTGAATTTTATGTTTTTATCGCTCTCTTCCGGTCCTGCGTGGTAAAATACAGATTCATACATTTTTATCTTAATTTTGGTAAAAAGACATAATAATCCATATATTCTGACCTTCTGTGTTCGTCCATCGTACCGTCATCCGTCTTGTAGAATCACGGTGGCGCCACCTAGCTGAATTTAATTTTGCAATATATTCGATTTTCCCACGGGAATGATATGTTTTTCCGCTGAAAAAAGTAGCCAATGTCACTCTACAGGCACCGAACTATCCCCATACAAAAAATCATGCCATGCCGACGCTCTGTTGCGACGTGAAAGAAGGACAAACAAACAAACAAACAAACACACTTTCGCATTTATAATATTAGTATGGATATGGATTTATATATCTATAATTATATAATGTATGTTATTTATTATTTTTATGTACATAATTTATATATAATACTATGCATGTATTAAATAATTTTTGATATGTATGTTTATGTATGGTTATATGTATTATTTTGTTTTATATTTATATACTTTAATTTATATTCTTGTCTTTTAGCGTTTCACACACCTACTTCATATTTTTATCTCTGCTTCACCCAAAGGTTGGCTGGTAGAGAATACCTCAGACATATTAAGCCCGCCTATACATCATATTGTATGAAGTTTAAATAAATAAATAAATACATTATTTATTTAATTATTTCATAAGAAAAATAAAGTTTGAAAGTTCACGGGTCAAGCGAATAGGGTTGCCACCTTTTTTGAGCAAATAAAGTAATAAATACTTTTCTAAGCTAAAAAATAAAGTACGAAAAGAGAAAATAAAGTATTATTTATTCGACATGCTATTTTTTCCACACATTATCTTTACCTACATTCTATGTCTAAGTTAAGATAACACTGTTCCTTTCATCCCATCCCCTAGCATTAATTAAAGAATAAACTTCGTAAATAACGCTGAATTTACTGAGTAGTGGCGGTGTAGGTTATATCCTCCCGTGGGTGTCGTAAGAGGCCAAAGAGGGGAAAAATGTTGAGGTGGGCAGCAGCTTCTTCCTAATAACTACTAAAAATAAAAAAAACTACAGTTGCCAACGCACTTGCCAAGCGTGGCAACTATGGCCAATATGAGGCAATCTATGGGGAGACCTATAATGGATAGCAGAATTGACACGATTTTGAATTAAAGTACAAATTCATCACATACTATATAGAAAAATATCACTCAAACACACACAAAAAAATTCATCAGAAGCCAGTTTCAAGTTTTTCAAGCGAGACTAACGGACAGCAATTGATTTTTATACATAGAGATTATACTGAAATAATTTTATATACTTTATTTTTGAAAAAAACTATTTTCATTTGTGGATACTAACAAATAGAATAACTTGACAGTTTCATTAACTATGATTAGGTAGCCGAGGAGACTGAGTAGGTAACCCTGTTACCGTTACGTTACGTTTTGCTTTGATGCTACTTTAAAAGTATTATACAATAATAAAGGAATATAAGTTGTCTAAAAGTTTTACCCTTATATAAAATAAATTTCAATAAACTTTGACATGAAAAGCAGACATGGATATGAATTTCTCTTTACTTAAAAATAATACTATAAGTAAATAACATTAACCATTTCACCGTCCCGTGAGTCTTTTGAGAATTCATAAAATATAAAGCATAAGACTAATAGTTAAGGTAATAAGTTGAAACCACCACTCGACTATTGTCGTAAGCTGTTCGTAGCACAATTATTTCTAGCCTAGTTGGCGTGAGATACGGGAATAGTAGTAACTTTAACGTGTACTAGGGTTTTTTGTGAATAACCACCAGCATTTTTGTTTTATTCCTTTCACAGTAAAAAGTGTGTTGAAATATTTATTATCTTGAAAATTGGATCCATTCATCTTAAAATGGATGCGTCCAGCATTCCGAAGTGCATACTGGCATAAATTTCAACCGCGCCAAATATACGTACGAGATTTATATCTCTTTAGTTGAATTTGAAATGTTTATTATAAAAATTTTAGAGATTGTTATGATACGCAAGTTCCGTAAATTCCTATTTACGTATATTTAGCGCGGTTGAAATTTATGCCCGTATGCACTTCGGAGTGCTTGACGCATCCAATTTTCAAGATGAATGGATCAATTTCTTGGGATGCTGGTGTTAAATTGAAATTGCATTTGCTGCTGTTGGAAACTTTCCAAAAATAAGAATTTGGGCTAGTAGGAATTTTTACGCAAGATGAATTATGTTTACTTTCCTAACATAAAAAATATACGCAATAAGTAATAAATGCTGTTACGTTACGCTACTGGTTATAAAATATGACATATAAGAATCAATCACAAAATTTCGACCTGTAAATGCCATAACGGGCGAATATAGTAAGTCGCAGAAAATCTCATAGCCTCTGATAGTGGCGATCTCACAGTGTAAGATTATAAATATCCAGACCGGCGACGGAATGCAACGTCAAAAGTCCGAATCATCTGGTACTGCGAATGACAATCATTTTACCAAGCGTGTCGATTATGGGAAATTATTGCTCAAACGAGGGTGACCTATGTCCAGCAGTAAACTTTAACAGGCTATTAAAAATAAGAAGAAGAAATACCATAACGATATTGCTTTTTGTTCCAAATTATTCATCCTTTACTTCTTCGGCCCATAATAAGCTGCTTACTGCTGAATATTAACTTTTTTAATTTGCCGTAATCATATATTACCCTATGTCCAACCCTTTAATCATAATATGACAAAGATAACGCGCTTGTGACTGCTTAATTCTTGGAACAAATAAACCACCTTTGGCGAGGTTTGAGGAAATCTTTTCAAACTCTAAGAACTATGAGACAAGTTAAGTACTTAGATACTTTTTAACCCTGAATAGACACACGTGTACTTGTACTTGTGTTGGGTCGTTGAATCTTTTATTTTATTACCTCGTTAAAAGAGTGCCTGCAGTGAAAGATTCATACGCTCTACAATGACTTATTCGTAGGTTTTAATATGTTCCCAATTTGCACGACACCCGGCTGATATCTTTTCATCTATACTATCGTCTGAATTTGAAACAATATTAATCTTTAAAAACAGTTTCAATGAATATTAAAATTTATTATGGTATTCACCTAATAGATCAAAGAAATATAATCCGAATATAACGATTGTATTAGTAAAATAAATGTTAATATGTAAGTATAAAAGGTCAAGTGGTTTATACTCGTATTAGAATATGATTTACGCTTCAAAATAAACCCAAGTCCAAAATTTTAATTCTTAACCTCACGTCTTCAAAATTGTCATCAAATATTTCCGTAACCGCATTTTATAACTATGCCAAATGAGAATTATTTATTTGAAACGAGAAGATAAGTGTTTCGCGTAAATTAGTAAATGAACTTTTGTGGTAGATAAACCTCTCGTTGATAACTGCTTCCTTTTCTTTTGTTGATCCTTTTTCTCCTTTTGGCATGTAATAACAAATAACATGATTATTACTTTAGTAACGTAATTATTAATTTTTATATGTATAATGATTTAAAAAAATATATTTATGGTATTTCATTTATTTTTATATTATAAATTCTATTCTTTTTAATCTTTATAGTATTCCTTAATTGTATCCTACAAACGGCGGACTAAATGCCTATAGGCATTTTCTACTCAACCCATGGTGAGAGTTCGAGGTAGGCATAGCTATTAAAAAAATATTCATAATATGATTTGTAAAAAATATATTATTATTAAATATTTATTTCCTATACATATATTTATAAAAAAAAACTAGTAGTCGCCCATTGGTCGAAATTCGACCGTAATTTATTAAATTTTTAAGTGTGTATCCGAAGCAATTTTTTAATATCTATTCTGTGCGACTGTTTGAACAAAGACACTTATGTGTTTGATAATGACAGTGTTAAGGTCAAGAATGAGTGTTTTATTTTTATTTAATTTAATGTATTTGTTACACGTATTATAATAGAACGGGGAAAAAGTTTCTTCGTATTTTGTTTGTATCAAATTGAAGAAAAATCTCTTTGGTTGTTCTTTTTGTATCTGTCTGGTTTTAATATCAATACATATAAGACATTAAGATAAAGAAAAGTAAAAATTTAAAAACACTTTGCAGCCAATTTTCAATTTTTCCTGTCCGCCAAAATGAGAGGCATTTTCATTTCCTATGTGTTATATTTACACATGGTAGAGTCACGTTGCAGCTTGAATAGGTAGGCTCGACTGGGAAAGATCTAAGGTCATACTGAATACCATCGTAAAAAGCACCATAATGTTGCTGTTTTCGTAGTGGTGAGAACGGGATACCATATTTACTGGTTTTCAAGCTTTCTGTCTTAGTCCTCAGGAGTGACAGTGCATCTTTATTTTGATTCTTAATCTGAGATGAAATGTAGGTCTATGTGGGTCACAGCATGCCCTTACCAGCAGTTTACTGTGTGCTCGTGTGTTTACCTTCTTTCTATAACGTGAGATTCAATAATTCTCTATAGTCACCTCGAAGTTGATGTACTTGTAGTTGTTTTTCCGCAAAAGAAATTCTGTCTACGGCCACTTCTGCAGGGATGTTTGCCTCGGTGTCATCAGTTTTTACGTGGTAGAGCCATGCTGCAGCTATATTAATAGTATAGTTGTGGCACGAATGGGTCGGCTCGCCGGGGAAGGACCACGCTCTCACAGAATACCAGCGTAAAATAGCAGCTTAATGCTGCTGTTTCGTATGGTGAGTGTAGAGAACCGAAGACCCTTTTACTGGAAACGAGGCATTTTATCTCTATTCTCAGGGTTGACAACGCATCTGTATTTTGATTCTTAATTGAGGATAAATGTAGATGTCTATGGGCCACAGCATACACTTACCATCAGGTGGACTGCGTGCTCGTTTGTCACCCTTATTCTATAAAAAAAAAGTTATTGTTTTGTAGTCGCTTTGGTCAATTGTGTTTCAATCGTTCTTAAACCTTTTGAATAATTATATATCGGGACCACTAGACAGGGCGAGCGATAGATTGACCACAGCTGACAATATAATTTAAAAAAGTTAAATTACGAAAATTAAGTAGCGACCTCTAAATCATATTGAAAAATTAAAAGAAAATAATCTGTTTCATATTTAGATGTATGTAATCGTATGACAATATGCCGCGATGATAATTAAAAAGTCGAAAATAAGGAGCACCCTAATATGTATGTATCTGAGCGTGACGGTCATGCGAGTTCAGTGCTTTTTCCCCATCCCAAAAGTGCCCAACGTGCCTAAAGAAGATTTCACTTCAAATGTTTTCACGTCAATAATAATTTAATTACAAGCAGGTAACTCATTTCGGTAGATGTCGGTGTGCTGGCAACTTTAATATTTTGGTTGATATCCATAGCTTCGAATTCTTCAAAGATATCGTACCCCGCGTAGCAGTAACAACTTGCAAATTTCGTGATGATAAAAATGAGACCTGCTTTGGCGAAAATATGACATTTTGTTATTACTATCTCGCTCTCTCTCTTTCTCTAAAAACTCTCAGGATTTTATGCTGCTCATACGTGCGAAGCCTTAAAAACGTAAGTGAATACAACACGTAATGTCGTGGATATTATAAGAAGTTAAGAAAATTGCAATGTAATTATAAACCTAGTGACATCAGCAGATTGCCAAATAAACATTCAGCTATAAATAAATATATGGACATGATTGATGGTATAATTAATAAAATAAAATAATTAGAAAAATTGAAGTTGTAAGTGATTTCCTTTTTTTTATAAATATATAATAACATTGATAAAAGCATGCATATGTATCTTATAATATTTTAAAAAAAAAATTATAATTAGGTACTTTTTTCTACGAAAAAGAATCCATTGAAACGACACTGAAAATAACAATTAGACAAATGTTTTTGATGATAGGGTTTTTAATTTGAAACAAAGTTTTGGGTTTAATAGGCTTCTTCATGCGTAAGGTTGTAAGCAAAAACAAGAAGGGGGGAAAGTTTTATTACATGAGCTCACGGAAAGAAACCTAAGGAATCGTGTACTCATTTGCGATTCTCTATTGAAACGTAATGAAGCTGAACCATTTTTGAAACTGGTGATGAGAAGTGAATCACCTATGACAATAACGTGTGAAAAAGAGCATGGTCAAAGGGTAGTCAAGCTTCACAGACTGTAGCGAAACCCGGATTAACACGCAATAAGGTGATACTGTGTGTATGCTGGGATTGGAAGCGAATCGTTTATTATGAGCTTTTACCGCCAGGAAAAACCATCGATTTGGATCTCTACTGCCAATAAATAATAAGACTCAAGCAAAATTTGAAAAAACGTCCGGTTTGATCAACAGAAAAGGAGTGTTCTTTCAACATGATAACGCCAGACCAGGGAAGTGTTAATGCATCCACCATAATATAGTCCTGAACTTGCATCTTCAGATTTTCACCTGTTTCGTTCTCTTCAGAATTCTTTGGGTAGTGTTAGGTTAACATCAAGACAGGACTGTCAAAACTACTTGTCGCATTTTTTTAATCAAAAATCCCAAGATTTCTACAGCAACGGGATTTTGTCACTACCAAGAAGATGGCAACAAGTTATGGAACAAAATGGCACAAATATATTATAACTATATGTAATTAAACTTTGAAAACTATCTTTAATTTGTATATAAAATACGTAGAAACCTTTCCCCCTACCTTATATACTAATTTTATCTCTGTACACTCCTTCTCTATTTTAGCTTTAACTATGCCAAATCTCATCTAAAAAGGGGTACAAAGCTTTTCATTTTTCCATTTTTAATGAGTTTTGATTCTTAATAGATGATTACGCGGTATTTTCTTACCATCAAGTGGACTGTGCTCGTTTATAATTAAAAAAAACAGCCGGTAATAAGCGGAGATTTTAATTTTTACGCAATGTATTACTTATCACTTGCTTTTTATTTTTAGGCAGTATAATAGTCTTAATCTTATCTTGAACAAAATACAAAGTCTTTGTCTGCAAAAGAGCTTAAAATTATATTTGCATTATTTTTTTACAGTTTCTTTTAACTTTAACAGAAAATACGGTACACTTATTTTATTTATTTAAGTTAAAGAAGCTAAATAATGTTAACAGGTACTTAACATTTTGTTTATTTTAGCTAGTACATAAAGAGGTTTGCATACATAGATTTCAAAATAATTATGAAAATACGTTTCAAAGAATGTCCGATAATAGACCGCGCTCACATTTTTTCGTTATTTATTTTAATCCACCGCTTGTCTACTAACCTCCCTGATATAAGTGGTGATGTAAACGAATTTAGTAAAGCGCAGATGCTGGCAAATTATTCTACTCCTTTGCAGTACGTATGGCGAGCGACGAAGCAAACCGTTTGTCTGTACCGCTGTATATCGACAACAAAAGGGTCGAGACTAATAATCGATTAACAAATCGCGTGTTATAATCGGAAGATGAAAAGGAGAGGGAAGAATTTACACACCCCCCGTGTGAGGTGTTTGACGTCCCAATGTCATAGTTAACCACGGCTACCTCTAGATTAAAATTATTAATTTTTGTTCCGGTCTACGCAGTATGAACTTACAATATCTTGAAGTCTTGCTGTTGTATACTTGGGTTGGGATTTAATTTTATTAATTATAGGATCCCAAGCAGATGGTAGCACCCAGCCATCTTCTCTATTGAAATTAGGATGTTCTTTGATTTCAATAGCTTCGCGAATCATCCTTGGAATGAATCGGTGTTCTTTAGCGAGGATTTGTGGTCTATCAAATCTAATGTATTGACGGGGGCGATCCTGTACTTCTTCACATCAGCTATGTGATCTTTAACGCGGGGTTTTATTGATCTTTTAGTTTATCCTATATAAGAGAGACCACATTCAAAATCAAGCTTGTACACTACTGCATCTTGCAGAGGGACATTACACTTGACTGATGGTAAAAACTGACTAATCTTCTTTGGCGGCTTGAAGTATGTTTTAATGGAAGCTCGCTTCAAGATGTAGCCAACCTTGTCAGTGAGTAGCTGCTGTACATATGGTAGTACAGCAGGCACTCGCTCAACTGTGGACGGCTTCACTCGTTCACTATAACGTAGGCGCGGGACCCGAAGCTTGTTGTCGTGCAAAACTTGCTTGACTTGTTGTAGCTCAGCGGCCAGATGTTTACTGTCACAGATCCCTCGTGCTCTTTGAAACAAAGATTTACCCACGGTAGTTAACTGTGAAGGATGGTGGTGGGAATCACCGTTTAAATATCTATCTGTATGGGTCTTTTTTTATACAAAGTGTGGCTTAAGGTGTTATCAGTATTCCGAATTACTAACACATCTAAAAAAACTAAAGAATTTTTTGCCTCTAACTCCATTGTGAACTAAGTTTTAGATTTTATGGAATTAAGATGGTCTAAAAATGCAGTTACTTTATCTAAAGGTAGAATTGTGAAAGTGTCATCTACGTACGGCTTATAGAATCTTGGATTTACGGGAGAAGTAAGCAGGGCTTTCTCCTCAAAGTCGTCCGTGAATATATCGGCGATAATGTGAGATACAGGTGAGCCCATTGCCACACCATCTACTTGCTTGTAGAACTCTTCCTTGCACAATAGGTAGCCAGATTTAAGGCAGTGTCTGAATAATACTGCATATTCTACGGGCATATTGTTTTCATCCACCCATCTAGTTACAATTGAGATGCAGTCTTCAACAGGTAAGCATGTGAACAGAGACTGCACATCAAAACTGACCATAGTTTCATTGTCTGCCAGATAAAGGTCTTTAATTTCGCTGACAAAATGGTAGGATTCCTATGTGTGTGCTCTTGTATGTCCCCTGAGCGGTGAGAGTATTTTTGCTAAGTGTTGAGCCAATCTGTAAGTTGGTGAATCAATTTCGCTCACTTTGGAACGTAGTGGAGCATTAAGCTTGTGTATTTTTGGTAACTCATACAACTTCGGTGGTTTGGTACACGCAGGTATTATTGATTTTACGTCCAGATTTAATTTTTCGCAGTGTTTCTTTATGAGGTCACTAGTTGTTTTGAGGGTCTTATTTGTTGGGTCGTTTTTAACCTTTTTATAAGTGCTTACATCCCCCGTCACCATGGGTGCTGTAAAGTGCTCAAAAGGTCGGGAATAGAAATTAAGTTAATATACGAGATAAAATCCGTAAAAAATAATTTTATTTAAATGATAATAACCCCTGGGAATGAGGTGAACGTTACCAAGCTATTTCTAATTTGTTTTGTGTTGTTAATTGTGTAACATACATGTAATTGTAAGCTGTTATTTTTTTTAAAGTCCCGTTGGGTTTCTTGCTGGTTCTTCCCAGGACAGAGGTTTTTTTTCGAACCAGTGGTAATTAAACAAAAGAGTGACTTTCAATAAGTATTATTTATAATCTATATTGAATAAAAAAGTTTATGTTTCTGTTTTGTTTCTGTTTCAGTAAAAAGAGGAGGTGGAGGAGAAGAAAAAAGATACCGGCCCGAAACACCCTACAAACTCAAGTCCGATGTCACATCAACTGGACAAAAATATAACAATTTCATAGAAAAAAATCCCCTAAAATCTAGATGTCTCGTTATGAACGTTTAAGAATTAATTGCATGTAACGACGCAGAAACTGCCGCACTAATGAAATGAAAGGAGACGGGCTCCTTATTACGTTATTAATAGTCTGCTCTATGACCTCGTTAGTATAATGATAATATAAAATTGTTTAGAAAGGCAATAAAAAAACAATCTGGTTTTAGTATAATTATAATTAAAATATAAGTTTTTAATATATTATTGTCCTTTTGGACAATTTAACTGGGAAATAAAGCTTTAAGACGAGAGATTGTTTGCATGCTTTCTATGTTGCATCAATTGTAGGTAGTAAAATATCTTTATTCTTTACTGGCACTTATAAATTCACTGCTGGAAAAGGGCCTTTCCCTTGTAAGGATTTCTACCATACATGAAATGTTTTATCCCTCTACAATACGCAGGAGTATACAAGCTTGTTTAAGCACATTGTCTGTCTTATATAGAACTAACTTTTTCCCACGACTTAGTCCGCGTGGCGTTCGGTTATATCGCGCCCATGTGTGAAAAAGAGTCTGCTGGTACAAGACACAATTATAACTGGATGTCGCGGGCAAAAGCCAGTAAACTACAAATTTTCTATATACGCCACATTTTTTGCTAATCTATTACTGTGTGCCAAAATTATCTGACTACTGGACGAGCTTACGCGTGAGCAAGCCACATAGAATTGCCCGTGTAAAAAAATTTTTTCTCTCAAGTCTATATCCGCAAATTTTAATGTCTGCCCTTGTGATTTGTTTATGGTCATTGCAAAGCAGACTTTGAGGGGAAACTGTATTCGTTTGAATTCAAAGGGAAGATCATTCAGGATCAAGGGAATTCTTGGTACAAATATAGTTTCCCCTTGCGCATATCCAGTTATAATTGTGGCTTCCACTACATTACGATGTAACGCTTTTACTTTTAGTCTGGTTCCGTTGCACAGTTGAGGAGGTTTTAAATTTCGCAACATCATAACAGGAGTGCCCACGCGCAGTTTAAGCTAATGATGTGGAAGACCCGATAGCTTCAGTGAATTAAGAAATTCGACAGGGTAGTTAATTGCGTCATCTGTGTTGACCACAGAGTCTATTGACGTGTACACCATTTCTTCCCCCTCAAAAGACGTTAACAGTATATCGTTAATTGCCGCTGCTTGGTCGTTTTTCGGGGTTAGTATGGCACGTTCACACAACCATTCCATTGGCTTATCGTGGATATGAGCAATATCTGGGTAAATTTTGGATATTATCTCCTGTACCGTAACTACAACTGTGCACAAATTATCAGGGATGGTTATCATTCCGTCGTTTATCGGGTAATCACCGTTGCCGATTTCAAGCAGAAGATTTGCAAATCCACCAGCAGACTCTTTTTCTCCTAAGTGTACCCACATATTTTTCGAGAGCTAGATGATTTTAATTAGAGGCCATAAAGTGGATATCTTAAGACACGCCTTAACTTCATCTCCTCTAGTTCCTTTTGGCACTACTGGTAGAGTCAGTCTAAAATCTCCAGCCTGCAAAACCGTTACACAACCTATTAACTTCTTATTTCCTCTTATATCTTGCAGAGTTCTGTTTAAAGCCTCTACGCCACCCTTATGAGCCATGGTTATTTCATCCCACACTATCATTTTCGTATGTTTTAATACTTCAGCAAAATTACTTTGTTTCGATACACAAATGGAAGTATCAGCTGTTGTTAAATTGAGTGGTAACTTGAAGGTAGCATGAGCAGTTCGCCCACCCTCAAGCAGTGTAGCTGATCCCAGAATAAACCACAGCCAAAGCAATTCATGAGTACTAAATTTTACATAGCAAATTTATGAGGAATATTTTGCCTGTTCCACCGAGAGCATCTAAAAAGTATATTCCACCCTCATTTGATTCAATTTTTGTGTTAATTTGATTGTAAACTGCTTTTTGTTCATCATTCAGTGATCTTCAATATTTTTAACTGTGTTTTCTAATGATGCTGAGTCGTAACTTGTCTCTTTAAGAAACTCTCTATTTTCAAATTATTGTTCTTTGCTTGGCTGAGGTAACCCATACTCTTTTAGTAGGCGACCACCCAACGCTAATACAGCATCTTCTATTACGGAAAGGCATTTGTTAAATACCACATCTGTTATGTGTTCTACATCCACATCTCCCTGTCTTACTAATTGCCTTTTAAAATCTTCAGATAGGTATTCTTTGAATTTCTCCCAAAGACTTAAAGGGTTTGATACTTGGCAGAACACTAAAATAATCGTAAAAAGATCCCGAATCATTTGCGGTGATTAGCAAAGTGCTGCCTCTTCCATTGCTGCAAACAAATGCTGATCATCTTCAAGCAAGCCGAGAGCTTTGCACGCTGATTGGAATGCTGTAGAAATGCGGTCATTAAGGATTATGTTAGGGCTGAATCTGAATGACAGAGTGAAAAATTGTGTGATAAGAGAAAAGTGTGGTTTGCAAGATGATGTTGTGACCAGGATTAAGAAAGGAATGCTTCGGTGGTTTGGGCATGTGGAAAGAATGAATGAGGAAAAAGTGACAAAGCAAATTTATGTGGCAAAGGTGAACGGAAGGGACGCCCTAGGCGAAAATTTATCGACCAAATTGGCGATATATTTAAAATGGGCCAAATTAAGAGTACCCTTAACCGACGAGCGTGTATGCGTAGGTATATGGATGTGGATGAGGCGAGAGAGGTGTGTCAGGATCGTGCCAAATGGAAGTCCATAGTCTCTGCCTACCCCTCTGGGTATGAGGCGTGAGTGTTTATGTATGTATGTATGTATGTATTTTTTTGTTTAGATGTAATTTTGTGCATTTTTTTGTACAAATCTTCTTGTCTATTTTTTTTTATGTTTATGTGCAATAAAAGTATATTCTATTCTATTCTAATAAATTAAGTTTAAAATATTAACATAAGTATAAAATATATCATTTACGTTATTTAAGACTCAAAAACCTTAAAAATGACACCCAAGTCACCCAACCCATGATGATTTTTACATACAAACATACATTCATCCATCCTTCCATCCACGTTGGTTTCAAACCATAATCGATGCAATTTTCATAATTAACGTCCCAAAACACCATAAAACGGCACCCATATTGACATTTCAACCACATCGCATCCCCACAGGGGATGATGGTAGGTATTTCCCGTCTGCTACGTTGGATTTTGAAATAGTTGTTGTTTTCGTAATCAGCGACCCGATAAACCATAAAAACGATACCCATGTTGATTTTCAGAATTTGTCACCCCTTTTCCACATTTTAGGGGTTGAATTCTGAAAGAGCCTGAAACACTTGTTTACTCATTTATTGATAGGAGTACTCCTGTGAAGTTTCGAATAAAATAGTTTAACTAATCTTGTTTCCCCATGCTAACTTTCAACCCCTTTTTCACCCCCTTAGGGGTTGAATTTTCAAAATCCCTAGGACACATAATTGTTTACTTCTAATTGTTAACCTAGAAACAAAGTTTCAGGCTTCTAGGTATAAAAATGACGGACTTACATACAAATTTTTAACCCCTTTTTCACCCCCTTAGGGGGCGAATTTTCAATAATACTTTTTAACGGATGCCTACGTCATTACAACAGTCTGTATACCAAATTTCTAATTCAATAGTGAAGTTGATTGGGTGCTACCAACTACTTGAAATACTTCAATTAATGAAATAAATCCAAACCAAGTAAACCACTGCAAGACTTCGAGGCAGAGTTAGCTCATTGAGCCTGGTTACTATCACTATCACTACAGCCACTGTGAAGTACATTGCTGAACATAGGCCACCATAGATTGCCACAAAGCACGATCCTAGCCACTTGGAGACATCGACTATTTGCGTCGCTTCATCTAGTGGCAGACCACTTAACACTGCGCTTTCCAGTACGAGCCTTCCACTCGAAAAACTTTCTCCCCCATCAGTTGTTGGTTCTTTGAGCTATAGCCACTTCACCTTACTGATCAACTGAGCTTTGTCAGTTACTCTTGTTCTTATTCGTGCTGCACCCATAATAATATATCTGCAGCGTGGTTATCCACTCAAACGTCCGGGCGACGCGGCCGCTCATCACGGTTTTACGGTCCGGTCGCGACCAGTTCGACTAAAACCGTTACCACTGTTAAACTTCTTTACCTATATCAGAATAAAAACTTTACCTATATCAGAATAAAAATCACCCACAAAAAGCTAATGAAATGCAGAATTTAATTACGTGAGTAATAATATTTTATTAAAATAAATAATATATAATACAAAAACTTAACGAAAAACCGACACACAAAGGCGACGTTTTTGCATGTCGATTTCATCACATATAAAAACATCATTACAGGCTATGGATTCATAAAATTTGAAGATATGCGAAAAGAAAACATCTTGAGGATTATTGTCATATATAATACTAGCACAAAAGTATAATAAACACATTATTACTTACATTTTAAATGCAGAACTCACAGTACTACCGATAAAACTTGAAACAACGCTTGTTTTTTTTTGTTTTTTCAATGGTATCTGTTACCTGACATAAACTTTTTACTAACCCATAGAGGCGTTTTTTAATATAGAGCCGTTTAGTGTAACACTCATGAAGATTTTTGTAACTTTCTACAAATAAAAAGTCGTTTAAAGTGTAGAAGTCAGCGAGGCCGCTCTAGTCGCTCTAACATTCAACCGGAAAAAGTTTTAGGCGACTATGGTCGCCCGGACGTTTGAGTGGTTATAACACATATAAACATTTTTGTCCGAGTCACACCTATTCGTAACCACTTCCAGTGTTGAGTTCTCAATAACTATTGTTCATCTTAAGACTACCCTATTCGAAAACACTACTGAGGTCGTAGTGCTTAGGACGGATTCTCCATACATTGACAGACATAAAGACTTTATTGTCGGCAAATTGTACGAAGGTGAGTGATATCTACATTCTGCATAGGTAGTCAAAATTAATAATTAAATGTTAAGGATGTATATACGTTCCAAGCGCTGATTAGCTAAAAACGCAAATGTTAATCAGTAACAACTTTAGTAAATTTTATGGTCTAAATAGTTATCAGAGATTATTTTTTATTAGTACAGTATTTTTGGATGCTATCAAGAAAACTAAACAGAGGTTTTCTTAATTTCCCTTTTAGCGTCAATTTCAAAGCTTAAAATATCTGAAATCGCTGACAATTTTACGAAACAAAAAATGCATTTGACAAATCCCAATTTTGATTTAGGTAATATACATAAGAAATTTAAAATTCAAACCAAGTGAAATTTTTATGAAAATGTGTGGATAAAACGATTATTTTCACCAATTTAAGTTACTTATATATTTTTAACCCTTACCTTTTAAAATTATAAATAAAATATATTAATTATTTTTCTATAAATATTTTAAAATTACTATAAAACCACAATAAAACTTCGCGTTTGCCACTCCGCTTGCGCCGTCGCCCTCGTGCGGTCGTGCGCTAGCGGAGTCCGCCAGCTGACCGAGCACCCGTCCCTGTACGGGTCTTCTCCTTCAGTCCCGTCCCCCTCAGCTAGCGCCGCCACCCCCGTGCGGTTGTGTTAGCTGACCACGCTCCCGTCGCCGTACGGTTGAGAGTGCCCTCCCGCCGCAGCTAGCACAACCGCCCCAGTGCGGTCGTGCTAGCTGTGTCTCACCGTCCCCGTACGGTGGAAGCCTTCCCGTCTTCGCTAGCTGCCCCCGTACGGTTATGTTATGCGCCCGCGCTCACCGTTGAACGGTGAGTGCCTTCCCTTCCCGCCTCCGCTAGTGCCGCCGCCCCCGTGCGGTAGCGCTAGCAGTCAGTGCTCACCGTCCCCGTGCGGTGAGTATATTCTCGCTCATGCGACTCCCACTACATCACTCCAGCACCGCCGCACTTTGCGGCTGTGTTGGTTGACCCGCGCTTCCGTCTCCGGATGGTTGTGCCCCACGCCTCCCTCTCCCCGAGGGAGGTCGTCTCCGATTCGGCGATAAAGCCTTCGGGCTAGAGCCGTTCTCAGGTGGTGTTTAGTGGGTAGGCACTTCTTCAAAGTGAGTCCCACATAACCACGCAGCCAGCTGCATGGTATGCTATGAGCATTCACCACCTCCCTCCCCTGCTTCCGGAGGGTGTCCTTGCATTGGGCGCAAAAAAAAATCGCGATTGCATCAATTCAAATAAGACAGCCGCTAGGCTTCCCAGAGAGAGGTCGTCGCTCGGCGCTCTGCCTGACGTTTGCCGTGCATACGCGGATACTGCAGTGTTATCGACAAGTCTTAGTCCTATATAAGGTAAAATATTTTATTATTGTTTTTGATAGCAGACAATATTTATTTTAGAGTGACAACAAATTATGACTCAGACGTAATCACGTAATCTATACCTATACAAATAAATAAAATTGAAGTTATTTATTTGTGTTTTATAAATATTAAATCCAATTGTGCATGCCTTAAGTACATTAAAAAAATATGTATAACATGATTATACCAAATTTTTTAAAGTAGTTTAAATACACACAAGTTTTCACTAATAACCTTATTACTATACTTCCAATTTTCCGATAATTTTATGTCAAACTTCAATTAAAAAAGTTTGGAAAATCCAAAAGTGCACTACTCATAATGCTTATATGATAGTGAAAAAAAAAAATGTAAATTGTAGTTCTATTCGTCAAAGAGTTCCAGTAGCAGTCACTGAAGTACACCTTCAAGTCACTCTATCAAGTCCAGAGGCAGAGGCGGATTAAATGTCGACTGCGCTCTAGGCTAGCCTAGCACCTCATCGGCGCCCCTCTAGGGGCCATAATATTATATCTATTATAAATTAAATCTACTCATTTTGCAAATAAACTATATTATAACATATAATATGGTTTTCGATTGTATTATAATTTATAATATAGCTTCATAATTGTAAGGTAATTAGGATACGAGTACCATTAACAGGGGGGCATAAATGAAAAATGTGATGAGAGAGTAAGAGCGATTTAGGAGTAATCAAATACGACGATATTTTTTTTCGTTTAAAAACTTCCGCGCGCGCCTTTTTAACCTTGCGGCCCTACGCACGTGCCTAGTTTGTCTCAAGGATAATCCGCCACTGTTCGTAGGTAAGGTCTCATCATAACTAACAAGACAAGCTCAAAGTCAGCACACCTATTACTATTACTACTCTTCGAGGAGTTCCAGTAGCATTCACCGAAGTACACCTTCAAGTCACTCTGTCAAGTCGGGGTATTCTCTCATCATAACTAACATAACGAGCACAATCTCGGCACACCTAGTTCTACTCGTCGAGAAGTTCCAGTAGCAGATATCGAAGGACACCTTCCGGTACCTCCATAAAGTCCAAGACGTATAAGTATATTTATATATAAATCCTGCGTACTTTTGGCGAAACAAAATATTGTAATAAAAATCTGTGATTATAAAAATAATAATAATATCTTACCTTGGTCAAGTATATATCAAATTTGGTTTTTGAAATATTTTGTATTTGTAAAGCGATCGATATTTTTCAGCATGAACCGCTGTAATCAAACGACCACTCACGACGGCGGCTGAGCCCGGAGTAAGAAAGTACTTTGTGGCCGGGAGTGAGGCAAAGTGTATTTAGTAAAATAAATTAATACAAGGCTGTTCAAAACACTGAAAATTTTGCTATTTCTCAGCCGAAAAAATTAATTATAACTAAGCAAAACAAAATTAAACTGCCATTTACATTTCATGGATTCCCACATGATAGATGAAGAGTTTAAAAAATAGATTGAGTTGAACAATTGATATTTTCAAAAGTTATCATGTTTACGCCTCCATGCGGACTTGATAAATCTACACCTTGCTACTAAAACCGCTTTTTTATGTAAAATAGCAATTGATCGATTTAAAAAATATTATAAGTTCAACTATAATTTATCTTTCTGACAATGTGCTTTTTATATCATTTATATGTTCAATATGATTGGCAGATACAGCGACAAAACGCTGGAATCTTGATTTTTAGGTGCTAGTAGAACATACCTACGCGCTTTGCTAAGCGCAAAGCGCGTAGGTATGTTCTAGCTTTTATTGTATGTAGGTTGTAGGAATGCAATGACAGCATTTTACAAAATGAATATGAATGTATGTACGGTACTTATAACAAAACACAATTTTTTAATTTTTTGGCTTTCTGTCTGTCTGTTTGTTCCGGCTAATCTCCGGAATGGCTGGACCAATTTTGACGGGACTTTCACTAGCAGATAGCTGATGTTATAAGGCGTAACTTAGGCTATTTTCGTTTTTGAAAATAGAATTAGGGTTCCGCGCAAAAAAATTAAAATTCATGAAATCCAATCGTAATCACACGCAGGCGAAGTTGCGGGGAACAGTTAGTGGGAAATAAAACCAAGCTATTTTGAGCAAATAAAAGAAAATGAAAAAATTAAGAGCATTTATTTAAAAGTTTGGTAAATTTATCTTATACTAGCTACGTAGTTATGCATGATTACACATAAATAATAAGGTTTGTGTACATACTTGTTTATGGTTTAACTTCAGGCAAAGTAAGAAAATCCCAAGTGCTGATGAGATAAAAAGGGAAAAGGTTAAAAGTAATGAGATTTTGTTTTATTATTTTAGTTTAGGTAATAATTTTGTCTGTTTTAACTACAGGAGCAAAAATGTGCAGTTAAAGAATGTAAGCCAAAAGATAGAAGAATGATTGAAACTTCTTGAGCAGCAGTATTAATAAAGAAAAAAGAACTGGCTCTCATTAAAATTATAAACTTCTTTGCAAAATGGGTGTTGAGAATTTAAAGTTCGAAAAAGTGCGCTAAGGCGATAATAAAATAGGC
This sequence comes from Parnassius orleans, assembly GCA_029286625.1. Taxonomy (NCBI): domain Eukaryota; kingdom Metazoa; phylum Arthropoda; class Insecta; order Lepidoptera; family Papilionidae; genus Parnassius; species Parnassius orleans. The sequence continues at coordinate 4,421,684 of JAGSMP010000137.1, forward strand.
GTAAATCAGGAAGTTATGGCAAGAATTATATCTACTGGTGCTGGATATATCCAGCTTCATATTGTTCTTGCCTATGGAGATATACCACCGTACCTCTGCGATTGTATGAAGCATCGCGTGTTTATATTTGCCAATGTTGGGAACAAAGGGCGGAGCATCGTATGGTTTAGACTAAAGAAGAGATGGATCATGTAAAACTCATCGGAAATATGTCATCTCAAGGAATACCAATGATAGCCGTAATTGCAGACGCATGTTGAGTAAAATTTCATACGGCACAAGCTACGATGCTTCCTCTAACGCTGCGACAATTGGTGATCAACAAAGTAAAGGTAGTCCAGTACTGTGGGTTGAAAAATTATTATTCTGTCACATGTCCCGATCAGAAAACAAAGGAATTGAGCTACCAGATCATATGTCATTCAAGATATTTTGTGGGTTCAACAGGTAAAATGTCTTTGTCAGGCTACGGACCTATACTTATAAATACTTGAACTTATATTACAGTCGGTGAAGCCCCCAGAACAGCAAAACTTTATTAAAAGGAGCACTGTTTTACAAAGTGCAAACTCGCTCTTGAAAACAAGAAGAAAAGTTGACAGCTTCATGGTTTTCCAGACATTATAAGCGGCTTGAAAATACAAACTGTGTTCTCCTTGTTAAGAAATTACTGTGTGGTTACGATTTAAGCATTGAGCCATCTATAAAAAATAGCAGGAACAACGAGCTTAAAGCGTCCCGCAAATTAGAAAGGGCTTTAAATGTTAACATACATGACTAGTTTACAAATATATCACAAATATTCATTTTTGGGTGCTAGTACAGACAGCAAATATGAACCTGGTTCTTTAGAAGTGAAATGCCCATGATTCGATTATAATATGGAACCCGAGAAAGCAAACAAACAAAAAAAAATGACTTTTGGTTGTATAAATCTCAACCAAAAGTCAGACCATCCAACCTCGGATATAGAGGGATGGTATAATGTATTAAAAATTATTGCAGAAAATAAACGCTTAGATAGCAAATGATTTGATTTGTTAATAGCATTTACAATCGCTTTAAAAGATCATGCAGCTAATTGTCTTACCGAGCTTAAGTTTACTAAAATGGCATATCCTTAGGAAAGAAACCCGAGTTAACGAAACTGCGTCTGAAACTGGTCTTCACTTATGATCCTCATCGAGTAAATTCCTAAAACAATCGTGCCTGATGAAGTTAGTACTGGATTTGTTATCTCAGTTTTATGTTCATTGCGAAATGTGATTTACATGGGGTACATTTTAAAGTTCGAAATGTTTAGCGATGTACCGGTGCAATGTTTAACTTTAGAATGCTATGAATTGAGAGAATGAGTGGCCTTTTTATGTTCTTATATGTTGATGAGTGTAGCAGTTTTGCTATGAATATTGTGTAGTTGACAGAATTGGTGTTTGATGTTGAGGGTTGGTTTTGTATGAATCTGGTCGAAAGGACAATGTCGTACCGGAACATGCCGCACGCGGCTGGTTGAAAGGACACATTCGTCCGGTCCAGGATAATGAATGTTTGATGTTGAGGGTTGGATTTGGGTGAAGCTGGTCGAAGGGACAATGTCGTACCAGGCCATGTCGCGCGCGGCTGGTTAAAAGGACACATTCGTGCGGTCCTGACATAAGCCCGAGGATGGTCGTATGTCAGGATTGGCCGTGTAGGCGCGTCTATAAAATACTGGCCAGATCTAGAGAAGGTTTTGTTCTAGCAAAGCGTCGTGTCTGTGGTAACGTGGCAATTGTTGTTATTATATAGGATTTTTGAAATCAACGATCTGTTAATTATATTTTCTTGTACTTTATGTTGTAACGCACGCATATTTTCGCCATCCATCATGAGTGCATCTGGCATGATCCTCTTTCGCCTACATCAGAAGTGGGATCAAGTTCCTTGAATTGCCCACATATAATCTTCGAATAATGTGATGAAGGCGTGGTGCTGTACCGATCGTTCTTGAATGGAAGTATTGCTGTCGAAGTGGGACGCCACGAGTAGATTATTTAACGCTGCTGCCGGCCTACATTTAATGCATGAGGCAAGTAAATTTGTATTAAATATTGCGTTAAAAAAAATATTTTGTAATATTTTTTTCAACGCAATATTGTAAATGTACGCAGCGCTCCGAGTTTCTTTCATTGTTGGTCTGGGCAAGTATCAGGTTTAGTTAGTTATAATATATAAAATACAGCGGAAAACTGTTTTAATGTGAGCATGCGTATGTCAGCTTACAATTCGAATATCTAAATTCGAGCACGTCAAAAATGTTACTATAACTAATAACAGTTACATGTTTAATGACGTTTTTATATCAATCAAAACGTCATTAAACATGTCAGCCACTTGATCAGCCATAGATACTGCTAACCGCTCAAAACATCTAGAGGTAAAAAATAAGTTTATATTAAACGTGATAAAATCTGTAAAACGAATTTTCTTCAATTTGTAGTGGTGCGAAAAAATTATGAGAAATTACTATTCAAATACAAGAACTATTTATCTCTTAGACCCAAAAAGTATAATTTAATAAAAACGAAATTTTGTCCTTAAAATATTGCTCCAACTTATTTCAGAAGAAAATTCAATTTTAACGGTTGTAATAGAATCTTTCCCAGAGGTGCTCTCTTGAGCATGTAATGATGTTATAAATCAATTCGAGCAATACTGCAAGTAAGCATTTTTTGATATGAATCTTATAAAAGCAGTTACAAAATATATAAAGCCACAAAAAGTCAATGTAATGTTTTCGAAAACATCCAAACCACAGATTTGATATAAATAAAATATCATTTCCAACGTCCCACCCAAATTTTATAAATAACGTTTAATTTTTTAATGAATCTGACGTTAATTTTCTTTTCATCAATGAACTGAAAAATATTATTATATCCATATTTGCAATAATGTAGTTCAGTGGATATTATTGTTTACTGAATGTTGAATGAAGGATTTTGGAATGTAAAAATAAAACAAAGAGTGTGCTTACAAAGTGCGTGTCCATAACAAAAATTTTGTATACTTTTCGCTATTTTATGAGGTTTTAATCTTTAATTTTTGTGAGGATTGAAATCAATTTAGTGATTACAATAAGCATAATAAACATGCTACTCACTTGATTCAACAGGGATTGGTGAGTTCATTTTTCTTTTTTCTTTAATCCGTACTTAGATAACCATCGCCCCATTTTGTATTATGGATGTAAAAAAAGTTGACTATGGGAAGAATCAAAAGGAACCCAACGATGGTGATCTACCATCTCGTATGTGCCAGATATAAAATACCCAGGTCGGATTTGGGTAGCAGTGCCTATCCGATTGCCAAGCGTGGCAATTAATACAAATTCTTTCTAAAATTTGGTTAAGTACATAATTTGCACATGGTAGCGCCATGCTTGTGGGTTGCAAAGCCACCTACAGCTATATTATGGTTGAAGCATAAATATCTTCCCGTGGGTGTCGTAAGAGGTGACAGAGGGAAACTGAGGCAGATGATGGGCAGCAGCATCCTTCTGATAGCATCAAGATAATAATAAAAAAAACAGCGGCTGCCAACATTCTCGCCAAGCGTGGCAACTATGGCAATATAACCCCATGATAAGAGTTACGAAGAGATGGCCCCCAGTCCCTGGCGGCCGCGCTTATCCTGGCTACGGACCATGGTAACGGGCAGCGGGTGCTAAGAATCTCCGGTGGAAGTTCGGTTGCCACCTAAGACGACTCTACCTGACAACATATAACGCACATGCCCTGAGGACAGACGAGAAGATCCTGGAGTTGGAAGAAGAGATAGAAAAGTTGCGCTTGAATAGTATAGGACTATCCGAGGTCCGAAGAGGGGGGGGGGACGGTAATACTCGAATCCGGCAACTTGTTCAATCACCGGGAGGGCGAGCATTTGTCCCAAGGAGGTTTCATTTATTATCCACATTTCCCTCATTAACAACGTTGTAAAGATTGGGAGTGTGTCGACGAGGGTTGCGTACCTTATACTCAGAATCACCAAACGGTATTCGCTGAAGGTCATACTGATTTACGCATCAAACTCGGCACATCCCGATGAGGAGGTGGAGGAAATGTATGAGGATATCTCTAAAGCCATGCATTCCTCCAAAACTCACTATGGAGTGTTAATGGAAGACTTCAACGCAAAACTAGGCACAAGAGAGAACGGTGAGCTGAAGGTAGGGTAATTTGAAATAAGGCAACGGAACCCAAGGGGCAGCAGCTGGCCGACTTTATGGAGAGAGAGAGGGACTCTTTATGATGAACTCTTTTTGCCAGAAGTAGCCCCACAGGAAGTGGACCTAGTCCAGTCCCGACGGTTTGACAAGAAATGAGATTGACTTCATTTTGATGACTAGACGGCAACTGTTTAGTGATGTCTCAGTGATCACGAGGGTGAAAAGCGAATGGTGAGAGGCAAACTGAACCTTAACGTTAAGTTGAAGAGGTCACGTTTAATAAAGTCAACGCTACGTTCCCTTTGTACTCTAACCGAAAGTACTGAAAACTTTGAGCTCAAGTTACAAAACCATTTTCAGTGCCTAGAAGACTGCAATGCATTGGACGATATGAATGAAAAGCTCGTGGAAACTGTCCATGTTGTTTGAGCTAAGTTCTGCAAAACCCTGTCTTCAATAGATTTGACAGCATACAGGCAACTGAACAGACAGATTTCAAATGCATGCGGACTTTCGCAACTTCAATACAGCTTGTATTGTAGAAGCGATCGAGATTTTGACTGAGATTGAGAGGTTCTATGGGCAGCTGTACACGTCATCATTGGAGCCACACGAAAGTGAATAACGATTCAAGAGCAAGTCTTATATTACACTATTCCGATGATATCCCGGACGTCCGTCTGGCTCTCCATCACCTTAAAACGGAACGTTCCCGGATGAGGATGGAATTACAGCGGAGCATCTGAAAGCGAATGGAAAACCGCTACTTGAAGTCCGGTATACCTCAAAACTTGAAAACCAGATTGTACAACCATTGGTGTTGCCAGTGATGACCTATGGATCTGAGACGTGGTTCTTCACTGCTGGCCGTATGAGGAAGCTCTAAGTCTCTCAGCGAGTTATGGAGAGGGCTATGCTCGTTTCTCTGCGTGATAGACTTAAAACGAGGATATCCGCAGTAGAACCAGAGTAACCGACATAGCCCAAAGAATTAGTATGCTGAAGTGGCAATGGGCCGGCCATATAGCTCGAAGAACCGACAACTGATGGGAAGAAAGGTTCTCGAGTGGCAGCCTCTGTACCGCCAGGCGAAGTTTAGGCGTCCCCCACTAGATGGAGTGACGACCTGGTAAGACATGGCAGGAAGTCAATGGATGCATGTGGCTCGGGAACGTGCTTTGTGGCATTCCTGGGGAGGCCTATGTTCAGCAGTGACTTGTGACCGGTTAACAGTAGTAGGTATTGGCTGCGGCGAATTGCTCAGGTGGGTTGGGTGATTCATCGTAACTGTATTCAATTCTCGCCAGATTGCTTTGTCAAGTTGCGGCGAGGAGTGATTACCCTCCGTTATATTAATTTTATCACCCATGTCTCGATAGATCGGTTCTCGTAATGATGGATCAATTTGTTCATTAACTTGAATCATACCATCATTAACCATGGGTGGAATCCCCATAGGTCCACTGTGGTACTCAAAACTGTCAATCAAATAGGCACCGCGTCTTTGATTTACATTACGCCCGTAGTTTTTTTTTATAGGAGAGGGGGCAAACGAGCATGCGGCTCACCTGATGGTAAGTGACTACCGCCGCCGATGAACAACTGCAACGCCAGGGGAATGGCAGATGCGTTGCCGGCCTTTAAAAAGGTGTAGGCTCTTTTCTTGAAGGTCCCTAAGTCGTATCGGTCCGGAAAAATCGCTGGATTCCACAAGGAAGTTGTGCGAGGAAGAAAACTTCTTCTATATCGCACAGTGGTGGACCGCCAATCATAAGGCTGAGGCAACAAGGGAGTGGCTTGAAACCAGGAGATACGACAAGGGGTTTTTAGCTGTAAACGCGCAAACTTGTGTCTTCTGGGGATTGAACTGGACTAGATTTAGTCGCCCCCAGTCTGAGACTCAAACAAAGTCTCGACTTCAGACACAAGTTTTTTCCGGTACTCGGTGACGTTTACCCGAGAAATATTGACATGGCCGGTGTATAAAGCATCACCAGTGCTGTCGTTTGCATAACTATGAATGTTACCGGTTTGCAACATATCATTGATATACAGAAGAAACAGCGTGAGTGATAGCACGCAGCCTTGTGGAACACCAAGTTAATGGATAAAACTATTTTTACGGATTTTATCGCGTTTAATTTAACTAATTTTGATTCCCGACTATTAATTTTTGGTCCGATCTACGCTATATGTTTCTTGACGTGTGAGGCACCGACGCTCTGGGAAGTCTGCAGTCTGTGAACATGTTCAAGATCGTCCCCGCCATTACATCAGATTTGATAGACTACAAATCTCGCAAAAGAACATTCGATTCACCAAGGATGATACGCGAGGCTATTGAAATTAAAAACATCCTAATTTCAATAGAGAAGATGGATGGTGCTGCCATCTGCTTGGGATCCTAATTAACAAAATTAAATCCAAACCCAAGCATACCACTGCAAGACTTCAAGATACTGTAAGCTCATTCTGCGTAGATCGGACCAAAAATTAATATTCAAAAAACTGAAGGCAGCCGGGCTAACTAACTATGACATTAGGACGTCAAACACCTCAGTCCCCCCGTGACCATGGGTGCTGTAAAGCACCCGAAACGTCGGGAATCAAAATTAGTTAAATTAAACGCGATAAAATCCGTAAAAATAGTTTTATTCAATGTGTAGTGTTCGCGTAAATATAAGAAATCATTACCAAGTTAATGGGCTTGTAGTCGGAGCATGCACCGTCTACTACGACCTTGATGCTCCGATCTGCAAGAAAACTGGTGATCCAATTGCACAATTTCTCGGGAAGCCCATAGGAAGGGAGCTTCGAAAGAAGCGCTTTATGCCAAACCAAACATGCCAAACAATGCCAAACAAATACGAACAAGGCCTTCGCTATGTTCAAACTAATGGCGAACGCCTCCCCCTGGGACTCCACTGCCTCCACCCATCTATGAGTTAGGTAACCTAGAAAATCACTATTATTATTTAGTAGCGACGCATTTTGCAGCATCTCTACTTAACCGTTCAATATATTTACGTTTTCCACAGTAGCATACTCCTTTTTAATCATGTTAACGTCTTGCTGCAGCTTAACTATATCTGTAAGAAGACTCGTGACGTCGACATGATCAAACAACACGGGGTAAGTTTACTAGATCCCGCGCAACAAACACAAGAATATCTTCAGAGTTTGTATCCCTTATAAGGCAGATAATATTGTCTATGTCTCGCAGTGTTTACCGGCCTTTTTCCGGACTATCTTGCGCTTTGTTGTTGGCATGGAATTAAACAACAAATTCTTGGCCGTCACAATATCACTTTCTGAGAAAGCACTAATGCAGATTTTACTAATACTTTCATCGTCCATTACTCAGATTTTATTAAACACAAACGCCAGAAGCTCATTAATAACAATATTGCAATTAGCGCATTTTACCACGTTAGAGGTCATAGTTCATTTTCTTTACAAGAGCACACACGACGCGACCTCACTTTAACGCGCGAGCGGTGAGAAAATAGTGTTCCTTATCTTGTTTTTTGAACAAATATAAGGATTGAGCACTTTTAATCGAATGGGGTAAGGAGTTCCAAAGTCTAACTCCAAGTACAGAGAATTTGTCATACAATGTAGAAGAGTGCAAAATTTTCCTTAAACCGTGAGAAAGAATTATGACAGGACCTAAGCAACTTAAAATGTTGTTTTAGATAGGGAGGACTTGATATATTAAATAAGACGCAGTATAGGGCAGAAATAATATGATTGAGAAATTCGATAGGTAAAATTCGATAGCGTGATTAAGGCTTCGGGTCGTTTCACTTGTCGCTCAGACAGTGCCTGCACATACTACTTTTTCTTCTTCTTTTTTCATCAGGCTGTGAATTCCTCTGCTTGATATGAGCCTCTCTCGTTGTAAGGAGGTACTAGTCATCTCAGACTTTTTACAGTATACTACTTACGTTCGGAAAAACTAGACGTTTCCAAAAAAAATTATATTCTTAATAAATTTTATCACGTTTGTAATATAGTATGTAAAATTAGTTATATTTAATAAAATGAATGTAATATTATTTTTATTAACCAAAAAAATGTTATATTTTGTCTTGATTACTTTTATTTTAAAAGAACTATCCGTTATTATTTCTAGATAAATAATGATAGAGTCAATAAAGTTCTTAAGTATTATTGACTATCCTTCAGCTGCACAGTCTGCTTGAAGCGTAGTAAATTGATTGAAATAAAAATGTATTTCGTGTATTGTCCGACGATGTTTTCTATTTAAAAGCTAACTATAATCAGATTTTGAAAGATAATGCGCTTCCTATATTATTTATGAATTTATGTCCTTGAAATCACAAGAACGAACATCTCATATAGATAACTTTATTAAGAAGCTATGTATAATGTATTAAAATTGAATTTATATTGGTAATATAATATTCTAAATTATATTTAAAATGTTTATTTTGTTACAATTTTTTGTAGTTATTGTTTTCAAATGGTTTTAGTAACACTCTATAGTAATCTTTTAGTATACTCTGACTGTCGATTGAGAAAGGGCAAGTCTTGTCGGGCAAGACGTAAAGTTCGGAAAGCCGCAAATTCGCTGTTATAGTAGCACGGATTACATAGCCGTTAGAAAACTTTGACAGTGTGATTCAGTAGTTGCACGGTCCGTATACAAATTGGCAAGAGCGACAAACATAACAAAATATTTTTGTACATTAAACGTTTTTTTTACAAATTACTTTATATATGTTTATAATATACGATTTATATTCCTTTTACGTGCAGATATTTTTGAGAAATGAAATTTCAAAATGCCATGACAGTGGAATGCAAAGAGTAATTACATTGTTCATGTTATATTAATGCAACAAAAATACATCATTTGACATATCAGTCTGCTGATGAAAATGGCTAAAGTAAAATAAAATTATACATCATTTAATGAAATTTAAAGTTCAAACTTTAAATCAGTTCTTTAAATATATAAGTTTAAAATGTATATTCGATTAACGTTAAAAATTTGTTTCATTGAGGTAATGAATATTAAGTATAATAGTATATTTTGAAAATAGGTTTACATAATGATTTCTTATATTTACGCGAACACTACACATTGAATAAAACTAGTTTTACGGATTATATCGCGTTTAATTAACTTATTTTTATTAATACCCGAAGTTTCGGGTGCTTTACAGCTCCCATGGTTACGGGGGACTGAGGTGATTGACATCCCGATGTCAAAGTTAATCCGGAGTACCTTCAGCTTTTTTAATTATTAATTTTGGTCCGATTTACACAGAATGAACTAACTGTGTCTTGAAGCCTTGCAGTGGTATGCTTGGGTTTCGTTTTAATTTTATTAATTACAGGACCCCAAACAGGAGATAGTACCCAGCCTCCCTCTCTATTGAAATTAGGATGTTTTTTTTTTAATTTCAATAGCCTCACGTATCATCCTTGACAGGAATCGATGTTCTTTCGCGAGAATCTGTGGTTTATCAAATCTAATGTAATGGCGGGGACCGTCTAGGATATGATCACAAACTGCAGATTTCCCGGGAAGTTGGTGCTTCACATCAGCTATGTGTTCTTTTACGCGGGTTTTGATAGATCGTTTTGTTTGCCCTATATATGAGAGACCACATTCACAATCAAGCTTGTACACTCCTGCATCTTGTAGAGGAATATTGCACTTGACGGATGGTAAGAACTGACTAATCTTCTTCGGCGGCTTGAAGAATGTTCTAATAGAAGCTCGCTTCAAGATGTAGCCAATCTTGTCTGTGACACCTCTGACATATGGTAGTACAGCAGGCACACGCTCGACTGTGGCCGGCTTCACTCGGTCACTGTGACGTAGGCGCGGGACCCGAAGCTTGTTGTCGTGCAGAACCTGCTTGACGTGCTGAAGCTCGGTGGCCAGGTGTTTGCTGTCACAGATCCCTCGTCCTCTCTGTAACAAAGATTTACCCACGGTAGCTGACTGTGAAGGATGATGGTGGGATTCACCATTTAAATATCGGTTTGTATGGGTCTTTTTTGAGAAAGACCCATTCAAACCCCGCCAATTCCCGTCATTTTCCGTACCTTTTTTTAAATTACAGTAAATTACTATTATACTTCGCTTTTAGCACTAATGTTATAATAATATATAAATTTAGACGAAAAAAACATTTTTATTATATTTTATTGTATAAACCATAACATTGTACCCATTTAAAGAAAACACGAATTAAGTAAATTATTTCTCCCGGGCAGTAAAATACAGCCGCAATGGTTGTAACATATAAAATACCATCCGCCAAAGATACTGTTAAGGGGAATATGCGTTGTCAACCTTAAAGACGAAGATGAAATTGCACGTTACCAGTAAGAAGTGTTTTCGGTTCTCCAATTGAGCCAAGCTATAATGCGTGGCTCAGCCACGTAAATTAAATTTTTACGAACTAAAGGTCTAAGAAAGTATGCCTACGCCCATGGACACCTGAAACCAACTTCAAACCGAAAGCTACAGATACGTTGTTACCTCTAAGGACTAAAATGAAATTTCTCACAGCCTGTAATTAAACTGGTCCTCTATACCGTTCAGACCGGAACACAGCAGTACAACCACTGCATATTGACAACCGAAACAATTGTGAAAGTATACCCGTGGTCTCGACAAAATTAAATTTTGTCGAATTATTAAAATATCTTTTGGCACACATAGGGTCCTGACTAGTTCTTTCCAGTTCCTTTAGTTACGCGCAATAGTTAATACTTCGTCTTTTGTAAGTCCGTCCTCTGGTCATTTTCTACCCAACGCCTCTAAGTGCTTGTTATTCCGAAGTGTATTTTATCGCCCCTGGACGCCCATTAAAACACAGCCATCGAAGAATTTCCCTCCCCTATGCAGGGTGTACTTACTCTATCTTCAACTGAGTAATGTAATTTCTTCGCCGATGGGAGCCTGATTACTCTTGAACCACAAGTCTTTATTGGAGATCGTCTTTAACCAGTGAACGTGTAATGCGCTTGCGCATGAAATTACAAACTGTGTTATAAATATTATAAATATACAAAAATAAAAATATACAAAAATTTCAGTGTGAGCTGTGAGCTCGTTTTTCATTCTTCAATAAATAAAAATGGCCGCTTTTTATTGAATGTTTGAGTTATACGGTATTCGATTGCGTAAAATTGAAAGAAATAGAAAAAAATACTTAATCATCACAGTAAAGGTAGCTTAGAGGCTAAGCGCTCGCTGTAAATTTCACAGTACGCGAGCGATCCGAGTTCGATCATATGCGGCATCAATGAAATTGATAATTGCAATTATTTTAAGTGCTGATTAAGCACGTGATTATCGGTGAAGGAAAACATCGTAAGGAAACCTGCATGTTTAAGAAATAAAATATTTCAAGAACGTGTGATGTCCAGCAATAGGCGTTGGACCATCGCGGCGTACTAATTATTCCATAACCATCTCAGAAATGAATTATTCAAAAATATTATAAAATTCACGAGGACTAAATTTCAATACTCCACCTAAACTCACGTACCGACTTTATACACATAGCTCTAGCATGAACTTTAAAATTGCACTCGAAGAATGAAATAAGATACGTGTCTTGGATTGTAAAACATTTTATTACATTACTTTACCGAGTACAGTGACATTTTCTTTTGTATCACATTTACTAGTTTGTGTTATTAATGCTTTTATTTCAAGAATTTTATTTTATAAAAACAATGCATTTTTGAATATTTTATTTTATATAATAATAGATTTTTCATGAAATCTCATCAGCGGAACAAAATCAGATAAGTGAAATTTATTCTTGCATATTAAGTGTTAAGTGTACAGCTTATAAAAGTCCATTGCTAAACATAGGACTTTCAATATATTGCTATAGATGCCACGCTCGGCAGGCGCGTTTCCAACCGCAGTTTTTATTATTTTAATTTGTTATCAGGAAGATCCTGCTGCTCTGCTGGAGATAGATGAAAACTGAAACAATAGATTTATTTCAGTTTTCCTCTATCTTCTCTTACGACATCCACGGGACGGATAGTGATAGTGGAAATTTTTACACCGCCAGTACACGGTTAAGTCGTTAATTAACACAAAAATTATATTATGTACAAAGTGATCAAAATAACGAGCTCTGTAGGCAAAGTAATTAAGATGTCAATTTTAATAAAAATATTTTTTATTCTAAATGTAGAAAGAATCGTATCTATAAAATTTTAAAAGGTCCTAAGCTAAGCCGGAAATTAAAGAGTGAACGCAAAAACAACAACCTGTATTTTATGATGCAAATCGATACGGCCAAACATGGTTAATAAACATTATGATTTAAGATATTTAGAGCAGAAATAGTAAATATAATAGGCTTTATTTGTATATAAAGTAAATAATTCATTTATATTATTTTTATACGTGATAGAGCGATGCTGGAGCTATGTTATGGTTGTAGCACGAATAGGTCTGCTCGACCGGGGAAAGATCTCTTACAGAATACCAGCGTAAAATAGCAGCTCAATGCTGCTGTGTTTCGTATGGTGAATGTAAAAAACCGAAGATCCCTTTTTACTAGACACGAGGCATTCCATCTTCGGCCTCAGGGGTGACAACACATCTGCATTTTATTTCTTAATTGAGGATAGATGTAGATGTCTATGGACCACAGCACTTACCATCAGGTGGACTGTGAGCTCGTTTGTCATCCTAATTTTATAAAATACATAATGATTACATCCTACCAAAAGTCTACTGCCGAATATAGGTTTCCCCCATAAATTGCGTCATAGATCTATTTCCATAGTTGCTACGATTGAGAGGCGGGTTGGCAACCACAATTTTTTTTATCATTTATTGAGCTGTTATTTGTAAGATCTTACAAATAACAGCTCAATAACTACTACTACTACCCCATATCGTCCCGTGGGTGTCGTAAAAGGCGACAGAGGGAAACAAATCAGGAGATGGACAACAGTGTCTCCCAAATAACGACTAAAAATAAAAAATGTGGTTTAAAAATGGCGTGGTAACTAAGGCAAATATCTCCTCTATGAGATCATCTATAAGGGAGACCTATGTTCAGCAGTGGACTTTAATAGGCTGTAACGGTAACGGTAACACGGCATTTATTTCGAGATATACGCAGAGAAATTAAACCACAAACCTAAATGCGTACAAATGCGGAAATCTTACTACAAACTGTAGTATCCGGTTCCAGGTGCCGAAGCACCTGGAATCGGAGGTCTGTTAAAATTTGGACCCTAAGAACACATTAAAAGTTTTCTACAAATTAAAAAAAATCTTTAAACTAGTGGGCTAGTTTAAAGATTTTTTTTAAATTAAATAAATTATTTAAGTAAAAAATTCTAATAAACCTGACGTCTGTATTTGAATTTCAATAACTTACGTAAAATGCTCTCTGATACAATAACTGTTCTGTTTTGAGAACGAAACACTAAAAACGTGATACTACAAAAGTTTGTTTATTAATAATGTTGTAGATAGCTTCTGTAACTTTCACGTTCATTTAATAAATCCTTTGCGGTCTTATGTGAGGTGCATATTTTATGAGTACATGTTAAATGAATATCAATTTGTATGCAAATAGAATATTTATATACATTTGAGATGCACAGTTACAGTTTCACAGTCTTCTTTTTTATCAATATAATGAATCCATTAGATAAAGCTTTCTTTAGTAGCTTCAGAAAGCCATAGCGTTTAATATAGGTATTTGTTATTTCACTTTTACAAAAAAATTCAAACCGACTTCAAAAGACAACAACTAGAATGTGGTCTAATAAGTTACACTAAAATTTCGATCCCCTATTTTTCCACCCTTAGGAGTAGATTTTTTGGAATGAAGAAGATGCACGGTACGAATTTGACGGATGGGAGCTAGGCTATAAATAGGTTTCAATAGTGCGGGCGAGATGGAATAATATCCAACTCCCTCGCACTTTTTCTTATCTTGCCATCAAAGAAATATTATTTTAAACGACGCTTCATTTTAATAGACGCTAGTAATTCATTAATTTGTATTTGTTAATCAATAATATAATACGTTTATCTATAATAATATACTACGAAAGAACTTCGTTCCAACCGAGGGTTCCACGACACTCTTGCATGTATTTTTCTTTAATTTTATACGATACCCCTGAATTATAAACTGTCAAATAAAAAAATAATCACTTAAATTGGTTCAGCCGCTTCCGAGAAATCGTTGATATACATTAAAAAAATACGCATCGGACCTTGCCGAATCTTCTTGTTTATTGAAACTCGGTTAAAAACTATCGCTAAATAAATTTTGCAAATGTGTTGGAGAAGTTTGAGCAAAGTAAGCAAACAAGTTCGAAAAAGTGCCTCTCAAACCTAGCTTTTTAACATAATATTTGTAAAAATAACACAATAGACTATGATTGAGTCAAACCGTTTTGTGAGCGTAGTATTACTTTTAGTCAAAGTAAACAAAAAATTATAGTCAAAGCAGAAACGTTTTCAAATATAGTTATTAATATTATCGATTTTAGCTATTAAATTATCTATTGCCTTCCAATTTTCTCTGAGAAGTTGAAACTATGTATGTTTTTTTAAACATTGTACATATTATTTATTCAGTCGGTGAAAGGGAAACGTTCTTCATCTCACGTCCTACATCAAAGATCTAACGATTATTGACCTTCTATTCACAGACCAATTTCAATACCACACCACGCTGAGTTCGGGAACAACGAGGTGGGCGTGACCCAAGAGTAAGACGTTCGAATCTGAACTATTTCCTCTTTCAAAAGAAAGTGTTGACGACTAGGATGACGGGCCCCCTATGGAAACGGTCCCGGTCTTGACGTCATTCTTATGTAGTTAGTGGACTATATATTCCCTTTTCACTATTATTAGGGTGAACACTGAAGGACCTTGAAATAAAACATTAATTTCTTCATTGAAATTCCCTTGGAAATATGTTACTGAAACTTTCACTTTTTACTACTCTCCCTAATCACTTTTCTTTCTTGATTATAAACTGAAACTGTAGCTGGTCCCGAACGAATTGCAAAGATAGTGGCCTCCTATCGTACCCCGAAAGCTATACCGTATGGAGAACCGGGCGCCAAACGCCATTTCGACATAAACTAATCACTGATTTTCATTATCATATTTCCATTTATGACCCATAACTTTATTGCCCATATATGTATACGTGGTTGGTCTGAAAACTTTCCCACCTAACAAAGATACAAGACATTTTTTCTACATAGTCTCCTTGTAACTCTACATACTTCTCCCAGCGATGCTCCCATCTCTCTAACCCGTTCAAATAGTACTCGGCGTTTTCTCTGCAAAATAATTGTTCACGAAAATTGCCTCCTCATTTGACGAACATTTTTTCACTTTAGTTCAGCTTTCGAAGTCTCAACCTGTCATCAACCAGGATTTGGTTACTAATGATACTGTAAATTGTGATAGTTTTTGTAATTACAGTATATGTAATATAGAACTAAGTCAGGCCACAATATTGGACAAATTAAAGAAATCAGATATTCGCAAATGCCCAGGATATGATGAAATTCCCGCTATATTTTTCTTAAATTGTGCAAGGAGACTGTGTAAACCACTAAGATTACTGTTTAATAAATCCTTAAATGCTTTCCCTTCCATTTAGAAATTGGCTCACATCGTACCCATTCACAAGTCCGGAAGTAAGTCCAACTGTGAAAATTATAGACCTATTAGCATTTTGTGCTGTGTTGCTAAGCTATACGAATCTGCGTTATATGATCATTTTTACTCTCAAATTAAGCCGCTTATATCCGACAAGCAGCACGGTTTTGTGAGAGGCAGATCAACAGTGACTAATTTCTTGGAATACAAAAATTACTAATGTGAAGTTTTCACCATGGGTGGGCAGGTTGACGCCGTGTACACCGATTTTACGAAAGCTTTCGACAAAGTAAATCATTTTTTACTCTGTACGAAATTAGCTATGTCGGGTATTCATGGAAATCTACTGCGCTGGGTTCATTCGTACCTCGATAACAGAAGCCAGTTGTCGCTCTCAAAGGATTCATGTCATCACCTGTTCCTCAGGGTACATCTCGGTCTGTATCTGGTGAGTAAGGCGGATGGTCAAGTAGTTCAAACCGTAATTCATGTTCGCGTTGTCATGGTGAAACAGGATTTTCTTTTTCTGCAAATGTGGCCGTTTTTCCGCAATTTCTGCGTTCAGTTTGTCAAGTAATGATGCGTAGTATGCTCCTGTAATGGTTTTCCTTTTTGAAGATAATCGATTAAGATAACTCCATGACTATCCCAAAAAATAGTCGCCATCACATTCTCAGCCGAAAAAACAGTATTTGCTTTTTTTTTGGAGCCGGTTCCCCCTTTGCAGTCCACTGTTTTGACTGTATTTTTATTTCGGGCGTATAATGGTGTATCCATTTTTCATCTACAGTAATTAGTCGGCGCCAAAATTCTCTTTCATTTCTCCTAAATTGCGCCAACAGAGCGTTGGAAATGTTAGTTCGAATACGTCACAAAGACAGTCACATCAACACACTCAAACGACTGTCAAGTAACAACTACGCGTCCAAAATGGCTGCTAAATTTTGGTACGTAACTGTCAAAAGATGCACAATTACATTTCACTAACTTTTATTGACGAGTGCTGCAATCTTTACGTTGAGATCGAAAACTTTTCAGACCACCCTAGTATATGACACATTTCAGTAATAATTTAAACATTAATATCACATAAAGGAATAATAAAATATTTTACAAAACATTGCAATGATACAAGTTATTTTCAGAGTCATAAATCTTAAGTATCTATTAAAATCACATTAAATTACATTTTTCAGTAATAAACATGAATATCTTAAAAAATACAACCATTTATTTCACAAATTAAAACATTAAGAAAAACACTTTTAATTTCTTATACAATTTTGTCATTATTTCGACATTATATAAATAGAATTAAATGCTTTTAACATATTTATTGTCTTAATATTTTATGAAACATTCCTGAAATATTTGCTAGATACATTTTCATACGTTACTGAAATTTACATGAAAACAGTTATCGCTTTAAACAATTTTAATTATTATATTTTGGTACTATAATTTGACGATAATAAATACCCTTACCAGATGAGCAACTAATTTCTACACGACCCTTATATCTATATAGGAGGCTCGTGCCATCCCTTTCTAAAAATTATACCTATCTCTGTTTAGTATATAATACTATTTCTCTCTTACATTTAGCTATCCCTGTCTGGCCATTATGCATCATATCTCTTATCACATATCTTTAAAATATGCAAATAATTAAACATTTAATTCTTTATTTGTATAACATAGCCGATTGTTGTATATTGCATGAATCTAAGTTAATTCAAAATATCTTTATCTCTAAGAGAAAATAAGTATTTCTTTATGAATATTGTTAGGAACGAGGGTAAAATAATAAAAGAAAATAAGAAGAATTGAAGGTGGACCTATAATCTCCCACTTGTTCTGGCAGTATAAAGTATCGCGAAGTCGACTATAAGAGGGATCAGCCAGTTTGTAATTCTACGAGTCTCATATCGTTATTATGCCCGTTGGGCTAAAACATTACCTCCACATCGAGATTCTGCCTAAATAAAACAAATGATGTGATTCTGTTCGTGAAGTAGTTCTTCTAGTGTAAGCAAGAAAGATCATGTTGCTGAAACCTGAAAGGCTGCCCTGCGTTATATTGAGATGTTTTGTGTTGCTGTTACTTTGCATACTTTGGTGTTATCATGTAATTATGTCCTTCACGTTACACCAATGTGTGATTGTGACTGGTACATATTACGGTTGGTCGAACTGTATTTGCTCTATACTGAATGTATAGTGGTGTACGCTGTCTTATTCCTGATAATGAATAATTGCGTAAGCAAGAGAGCAAGTTTAACATCCGCTCTCACACATTTACTATTTTAAACAATTAACCTTCAGAGTAAATTCTTATACGAGTAACATTCTTTTATTTAAATAATTTTGAGAATAATTTCTAACATCGGAAGTGGGATAGTTTCTAAAAATATAAATTTGACATTCTATCGTAAGCAACAAAAATGAATTATTTTTAAGAAACATTATCTCGCGTCACCAACAGTCGGTACTAATACAAATTGTGAACTTAGTATATCTTATATTAATACGTGAAGTGAAAACTTTGTCGGGTACAAAGTTGTTTAATGAGTCTTGTGGATACCACTGTTTTTCTTGGTATTACTTACCCCATATATCTAAACTAGCTTTTGCCCGCGACTTCGTCCGCGTGGAGTTCGGTTATATCGCGCCCATGTGTGAAAAAGAGTCTGCTGGTACAAGCCACAATTATAATTGGATGTCGCGGGCAAAAGCTAGTAAACAAGAAAACTTCTTTATACACCACAGTTTTTGTTAATCTATTACTGTGTACCAAAATTATCAGACTACTGGGCGAGCTTACGCGTGAGAGCAAGCCACATAGAATTGCCCGTGTGAAAAACAATTTCCTCTCAAGTCTATACCAAATTTTAATGTCTGCCCTTGTGATTTGTGTGTTGTCATTGCAAAGCAGACTTTGACGGGTATTTGAATTCAAAGAGAAGATCATTCGGGATCAAGGGAATCCTTGGTTCAAATACAGTTTCCCCTTGCGGCACATCTAGTTATAATTGTGGCTTCCACTACATTGCGATGTAACGCTTTTACTTTTAGTCTGGTTCCGTTGCATAGTCGAGGAGGTTTTAAATTTCGCAACAAAATAACAGGAGTGCCCACGCGCAGAATAAGCTTATGATGTAGAAGACCCGATAGTTTCAGTGAATTAAGAAATTCGACAGGGTAGTTGATTGCGTCATCTGTGTTGACCACGGAGTCTATTGACGTGTACACCATTTCTTCCCCCTCAAAAGATGTTAACAGTATATCGTTAATTGCCGCTGCTTGGTCGTTTTTCGAGGTTAGTATGGCACGTTCACACAACCATTCCATTGGCTTATCGTGGATATGAGCAATATCTGGGTAAATTTTGGATATTAACTCCTGTAACGTAAATACAACTGTGCACAAATTATCAGGGATGGTTATCATTCCGTCATTTATCGGGTAATCACCGTTGCCGATTTCAAGTAGGAGATTCGCAAATCCACCAGCAGACTCTTTTTCTCTCAAATGTACCCGCATATTTTTCGAGAGCTTGAGGATTTTAATTAGAGGCCATAAAGTGGATCTCTTAAGATACTCCTTAACTTCATCTGCTCTAGTTCCTTTTGGCACTACTGGTAGAGTCTGTCTAAAATCTCCAGCCAGCAAAACCGTTACACCACCCATTAACTTGTTATTTCCTCTTATATCTCGTAGAGTTCTGTTTAAAGCCTCTACGCCACCCTTATGAGCCATGGTTATTTCATCCCACACTATCATTTTCGTATGTTTTAATACTTCAGCAAAATTACTTTGGTTCGATATATTACAAATTGCTGTTGTTAAATTGAGTGGTAACTTGAAGGTAGCATGAGCAGTTCGTTCACCGTCAAGTAGTGTAGCTGCGATCCCAGAAGCCACAGTCAAGGCAATTCCGCGAGTACTTCTAACTTTTGCTAATAGCAAATTTATGAGGAATGTTTTGCCTGTTCCACCGACAGCACCTAAAAAGCATATTTCACCTTCATTTGATTAAATTTTTGTGTTAATTTGATTGTAAACTGTTTTTTGTTCGTCATTCCGTGATCCTTCATTATTTTTAACTGTGTTTTCTAATGATGCTAAGTCGTAACTTGTCTCTTTAAGAAACTCTCTATTTTCAAATTGTTGTTCTTTGCTTGGCTGAGGTAACCCATACTCTTTTAGTAGGCGACCGCCCAACGCTAATACGGCATCTTCTATTACCGAAAGGCATTTGTTAAATACCACATCTGTTATGCGCTCTACATCTACATCTCCCTGTCTTTCTAATTGCCATTTCAAATCTTCAGATAGGTATTCTTTAAATTTCTCCCAAAGGCTTAAAGGGTCCGGTACTTGGCAGAACACTAAAATAATCGTAAAAAGATCCCGAATCATTTGCGGTGATTGGCAAAGTGCTGCCTCTTCCATTGCTGCGAACAAATGCTGATCATCTTCAAGCAAGCCGAGAGCTTTGCACGCTGATCGGAAAAGAACAGTTTTACCGCAACCTGATGAAGGGTATGGCAGCATAAAATACGAACAAACATCAAAATGCAGATGCGTTGTCAGCCCTGAAGACCAAGATGGAATGCCTCGTTTCCAGTAAAAAGGGTCGCTGGTTCTCTACACTCACCTTACGAAACACAGCTACTATTTTACGCTGGTATTCTGTGAGGCGTGATCTTTACCACGCTCTCACAGAATAACCCCCGGTCAAGCCGAACCATTCGTGCTACAACCATAATACAGCTGCAGCGTGGCTTTACCACGTTGAAAAAACACGTTGAAAAAAGGTATTAAAATAAACAATGAATGAATATTACCCTGTAGCGGTGACGTAAGAGAATCCTACACCCCATTTCGCTTGTCAATACCGTTTGTAAATTTAGTTCTATAAGAAATATTATATTCAAACCAGTGACGGAAGCAGGGTAAAAGTTAAAGGATAATTCTTGTACTACGATGATAATGAAGAAGGTGCTTATAAAATAAATTTATTTTATTTTAATAATATTTGTTATTTTACTAATAACTAACGATCTGCCCAGGCTTTGCCTTAGTGGAGTCTATTAATGTTGCGTTATTTATATTTATGATAATCAAAGACCATATTTTATTTTATGAATTTTTCGTTTCCTCAAAAAAATATTCAATTTTTACAGATAAAATTTTACCTAGATAATTCCTGAAATTGCTCTGAATCGGATCCTTTTTAGTTCTAACGAGGCAATCAATTTATGTTCTCAGGGATGACAACGCATGTACTTTCTGTTACTTTTCAGTCATTCACTGTAACGTCTGTTTTGTATTTTAGAATATAAGTGGCGCTTAAAATAATTCCCCATTTACATCAAATTGGGAAAACATACTACAATTTCTCAATATGACTAATAAATCCTCATAAAGGAAAAAATATTTCGAAGACGTGAAATCCGCCAACACGCATTGGAGCACCGCGGCGGACATTTCCTTGCCCTAAAACCCTCTCAGAAAGAGAGGAGGCCTGTGCCCAGCAGTCGGACGTATACAGGCTGTAACTTTAACTTCAATTCATTATTTCCGCCATTACACGGCTAAAATAATCATTACTACATTGCCATTTACTTTACGTCTGTTTTTTTTTACTCTGTTCTTACCTAAGCCACTTAAAATATTTTTACGAGAAAGGCCTTTTCGTCCAGTGGCGATAAAGATATACTTTAGGTTATAAACAATGACATGTTTTAAGTACAGGTTGGAGAGAAATTCCTGAGCTTTGTCAAGTATTAACTGCTCTCTGAAGCTCCCAATTCATCGCTACGCAGACACCTGCATTTACAAAAAGCCGCAAGTCCCTTGTGAAGACTTTAAGGACTTACTCCTTGTTTAAGTTTTAAAATTTTCATTACACTTTGTGCCTCTACCAGAAATAAATAAATTATCACTACTAGAAACCTCTCCGGAGCCGTGGTTAAATTTTTTCATCTTTATCTAAATTGCTAAGCGACTATGGCTCTTTTGCGAGTGCTAATCGGATTTTTCTCGAAATTAATTAACTATATAAGTAGAGAGTAGTTTCAATGATGTTTTACAATTGTCAGCATTTTGATTTATTAATTTAAAAAATTTAAATGAAGGGTAAATTATATCGATGGTCCCTTGGGTCGCCAATTTTTAATGTTTGGTTTATGTCGTAAATGATATTAGCGGTCCCACTCAGCGCTCTTCGAAAATGGCCAAACGAAAGCGTGCAGTTCTTACTTTATCTTATTACGCACTAACTTGACGACCATCGTTTTACGTTCGTTGCAGTTCGTCGCATCCCTAGCACTTGATGTCTTATCACTGTAAGCCTACGATAGCGGTCTACGTTTCTTACTTAATAACTCAAGAACATACAATAGTTTCACTCATCAAATTTCATTATAGGTATTTAATGGGTCTTAACTAGGTACGCAAAATAACAAGTATGTATAAGTCCAATAGTTTTTGGGTTATTGTGGGTTAAGATGTGGCTTGAAATGGTTCATGTAAATATAAACACTGTCGTCGGTGCCCGTACTTTGCGGACACACTGCAGTACACTGCCGTGTGAATGTTTTAGAATATTGATACTTATTTTCATGTAATTTGTAATATGATAAATTGATATCACAAAATTATAATTTTAAGCGACTTAATTATTTAATAGTGGCGTATGTTTATAACTCTGTACCTAAGACAATAAAGCACTTTTTCAGTATCTAAATTATATTATTCTTGATATACTGCGCTTATTTTCTTATGCAACTTTATAATATATTGTTGGGAATGGGAGTAAAAAATATAAAAGGAAATACGAACAAATGAAAGTAGAATGGTAATCTCCCACTTGTTTTAGCAGTATAAAGTATCGCACAGGCGACTAAGAGGAATCAGTCTGTAATTCTAAGAGTCCCACTGTCGTTACTATGCCCGTTGGGGTATTCTACTAGTGTAGGCAAGGAAGGTTGTGTTGCTGAGAGACTGCCCTGTGTTGAGATGGGTAGTGATGCTGTTGCTTTGCATACTTTGGTGTTATCATGTAATTGGGGTCCTGATAGTAAGCAGGGTTTGTTACCGAGTAGTGTTCTTTTATTTAAATACTTTTGAGAATTATTTCTAACATCAGAAGTGGAATAGTTTCTTACAATATATTATTAATGTGCTAATGCGGCTGTGCTAGACCATTTATCCTCGTAATGTGTGACATTAGTATTCTTAATACATTGAAACTACTTATATTACAAAAGTAAGGTAAAATTTCTCATAGTTTATTAGGATACTGAGATTACGTTTCGTATAGTGCTAAAAATAATATTTTAGTCGGCAAGCATTATATTAGGCTTTTATAAAAGAAAGAAATAAGCACATGTCTATTCGTGACTGAAAACATAAAAGAGTACGGAAACTATGGAAATAAAGTGTATCAGAGTCGACAAGTAACGCCGTAGACTAAAGCTTATCGAATAAATTAGAGATATATATTGAAAATGAGTTGATACGAGTATATGGATGAAAAAGTAGCAAGAAAGTTGTGTCAAGATCGTGCCAAATGGAAGTACGTAGTATCTGTCTATTTTAATATGGAAACTGTCGAATCAACGTTAAAATAAAAATAAAAGTTCTAACAAAATACAATATTTACGCCTCTATATATATAATTGTTCCCTTGGAGTTGGAGCCTTATGGAATATTTAGAGACAATGCCGGAGACCCATAGTTGGTTCCTTGGGAGAGTGGTGACCCCGTGTGTGGAATTATAAAATTTGGTAACCAATCATTTTATAGGCACATAGTTAAGAACCGGGGTGGATTAAAAGACGGTTGAGCTGAGTAAATGGCGCAGATATGAGTCTCTGAGAGATGGCTATACTCATATATATTCAAGTCATTTGCTGTAGAGACTATCATGATTCCCAAAAGTGATAAAACAGCAGATCCCTCACAGTACCGACCGATTACGTGTCTCCCAACTATATACAAACTAATTACCTCTTGTATAACACTAAAAATTAATACGCATTTAACACATAACAAAATATTAACGGAGGAACAAAAAGGATGTAGACAGAATCACAGAGGATGCAAAGAACAACTCATTATCGATTCGACAGTGATAAAACACGCTACCTCTCACAACCGTAATCTTAATCTAACATATATTGATTATAAAAAAGCATACAACAGTGTACCTCACTCTTGGCTGATACGAGTTTTGCAAATTTATAAAATCAACCCGGATATTATTTCTTTCCTGGAAGGAGTTATGAGCAAGTGGAAAACTAAACTACACCTTAATGACGGCAATAAGACTATAGTCACAGAAGATATACCAATCGCTAATTGCATTTTCCAGGGAGATTCATTGAGCCCACTGTGGTTTTGTCTGGCTCTTAATCCTTTATCTTCTTTGCTCAACAAAACAATCATGGGTATAAATTAACTAAAGACACATATGTCAATCATTTAATGTACATGGATGATATAAAACTTTTGCCAAATCAGAAAAGAAATGAACACTCTCATAAAAATTACAGCTGAGTTTAGTAAAGATATAAACATGACCTTCGGTTTAGATAAATGCAAAACACTTAAACTTCATAAAGGTAGAGTCAATAGTAATACAGAAAGTCAATACGATATGTTTACATTGATGGACGAAAATGATACATATAAATATCTAGGTTTGCGTGAAGGAACATGTATAGACCATACTGTTATTAAAAGGACCTTAGTAATGAATATTTCCGTAGGTTGAATCTTATTTGTAAAAAGCAACTTAATTCTAGAAATTTATTCAAAGCTATTAACAATTTTGCCATACCAATACTTACCTATTCTTTCGGAGTTATTAAATGATCAGTTACAGATATACGAAATCTTGAAATCAAAACTAGGACTACAATAACTAAACACAAATATTTGCATCCTAAATCGGCAATTGAACGACTTACGATAAAGAGAGCCATAGGGAGTAGGAGTCTGATCGATCTTAAAAGGTTATGTGAAGGACAAATCAAAAACTTGCAATCTTTCTTTTATGACAAAGCAGCTAACAGTCCGTTACATAAAGTAGTTATTGAATCCGATATCAATTATACCCCTCTTAATTTAAGTAATAAAGGCAATAGATCTACTACGGTAATTGATCATGAAAAAGAAAAGCTATCAAATTGGCGTAGTAAAGAATTACATGGTAGACATGCACACGATTTAAAACAACCTCACGTAGACTTACTGGCTTCAAATAAATGGTTAAAACTAGGTTATCTTTTTCCCGAAACCGAAGGTTTTCTTATTGCTATTCAGGATCAAGTAATCAATACAAGAAACTATAAAAAATATATATTAAAAGACGCAAACATGCAGAACGATAACTGTAGAAAGTGTCACCGCAAACCTGAAACTATACAACATATCACGAGTGTGTCCCAGCCTAGTACAAACTGATTACACCCACCGGCATAACCAGGTTACTAATTACGTTCATCAAAAGCTTGCAAATAAATACAATTTAATACCGAACCAACTACTATTGCCGTACAATCAATACACCCCTAAACCTGTTCTGGAGAGTGACAGTCACAGAATGTACTTTGATAGAGCTATTCTTACCGATAAAACAATTCATTACAATAGACCGGATATAACTTTAATCGACAAATTAAATAAAATGGTATACCTAATTGATATAGCGATCCCAAATACCCATAATCTACAAAAAACCATTACTGAAAAAATTCATAAATACACAGAACTAAAAGAAGAAGTAACTAGAATCTGGAAAATGAACAAAGTATACATTGTGCCGCTGGTGCTCTCCAGTACTGGTGTGATCCCGAAATGTTTGTCCCACTCCCTTAAACTATTAGATCTTCCTGAAAATAGTTATATTAACATGCAAAAAGCAGCCATCCTCAACACGTGCCGTATTGTCCGAAAATTTTTGCAAGAAGACACCTCAAATTTTGATTCCCAAAGGGATGCGCACTTGGTTTAGGCCCGTGAGCATTTCTCAAAAACCAAGATCTTAGAAAATCTTGAGAAAATCTTGAGAAAATAATAATAATTCATTTATTCGCGAAACATTAATAGTTTTTTACATTTAAACATTAATTCGCTAAACATAAACAAAATATATTAAATGTATGAGCTAGATGTCAAATAACGGCGGTATAATTAGATAGTTTTAGTAATTTTAGGTTCCTAGTAAAGGAAAATATAAAACATAGGAAAATAGTCGTGGTACATATAGATTGTACCATAAATTATTTTACCGTCTGCTCTACCGTGGTTATTCCAGGAGAAAACAGAAGAATACGTCTGTAAAATATAAACACCACCCGGATAACTTTTTAAGGCGAATCCGGGAATAGGAGATCCATGTCTAGCAGTGGCGTTATACCAATATAAAACGAAAACATGAATTAATAATTACAAATTAACTGATTTTTATAATAGGGTATGTCGTCTGCATAATACTCTCTCTACTATAATAAAGAACTTAATTAATATTTATTCTTCTCAAAATCATGACTAGTGTTACTCAAAAGGATCGGACTATCTCGCCCAATGCACCCAGCTGTTTTATTTTAAGGGTTTTATAGTAGATTTGTACTTTTAGATTGCTTTTAGACTGCTATTGAAAACAACTATTGGAATTTGCGATATTAAAATCAGTGGACTCGAAAATATTAGATGGTATTACTTATTCTTAACTAGCTGTCCCTGGCGACTTCGCCCGCGTGGAATTTACTACGATTTTATGGATTTTAATTTTTTTGCGCGGAACCCTAATTCTTTTTCCATAATAAAAGTATCTTAAGTTACTCCTTATAACATCAGCTATCTGCCAGTGATAGTCCCGTCAAAATCGGTCCAGCCGTTTCGGAGATTAGCCGGAACAAACAGACAGACAGACAGACAAACATTTTAAAATTTGTTTTTTTTTTGTTATTAGTACCGTATATACTTTCATATGCATATATTAAAAGGCTGTTATTTTAACATTGCAAACAGACACTTCAATTTTATTTATTTGTATAGATAAGAAGTATTTGTATTTATAGTTTAGTAATGGTTCCACTATTTTAATATATAAATATTGTAGTGTAGCAAAATAAAATTACAAAGACTTTAAGAATTTTAGATAGATAGAAGAATGAAGAAGAAGAATAGAATAATAAATGCATATGGCTAATCTTCGTTGAAACTGGTCGCCGTGATCAAATGTTGAAACTGGTCGCCGTGGTCTGGAGGACATTATTATGATTTTTGTTTATTATTTACTTATGTTATATATATATTTCTTATTCTGAACCACGATCTGACATATGCTGTGTTTAGTACGATAAGTGTAGAGAACCCTTTTTACTGGAAACAAGGCATTCCATCTTAGTCTTCAGAGGTGACGACAACTTACCATCTTGCGAACTGTGTGCTCGCTTGTTACCCTTATTGTATTAATATATGAAATTTAAACCTCTTTATTTGCTTAAAACAAATGCTTAGTAAATTTATTCAAAATTTATTAAAAATGTCCCATTTTTTAATGTCATTTAATAGTAATACCTAACTTATAAAGGATTTCGAATAATGAACTTTTACAGGTTTTTGTGTGATGTAGTGTAACTATTGTTGTTACTAGTATACCCTAAAGTCATCAAATATTCTCACATACGTAACTAGTTCCCGAACAATGAATAGTAACGAGCAGGTGAAATAAAAATGTTAAAACCAAAGGCTTTTGGTCCAGTCTCATAGGAAAACCGATTTTGGAAAACATGAACACGTAGTTTAAATTTTTGTACATTTTCCATTCCTTTATATTGAAGATTATAAAATGCATTAACTATCATACGGTTTTGTTCGAATTTTATTACTTGCGTCCAAATTTTATTAAATTTGATATAGGTTTCATAAAAAAATTGTTAGGTCAGGGGCTAATCCCTCTTTTTCTAATAAGGGTGACAAGCGATCAACAACGACACGACATGACAAGTGTATCCTGTGTCTCATACACATCCACATTTATCCTTAATTAGGAATCCAAATTTTGGTTCGCTGTCATCTCTGAGGACTAAGATGGGATGCCTTGTAACCAGTAAAAAGTGTATCTGGTACATTACAGTCACCATACGAAATACAGCATTACTCTATTGTTACACTGTGAGAACGTGGTGCTACCCCGGTCTAGCCGACATGCATCCGCCATTCCATTCGGGCTGCAACTCTAATATACCACTAAACTCGCAGTAAATTTCTCAGTACGTGTGCAAATCAATTCGACTTCCTGTGGCTCTTGAAATGGTAACAAATAGCACTTAACTTACTTGGTGGTAGGACTACTTTTCTACCTACAGCTCTTTGGGTAGGTTCTACTCTCTTATTTATTTCTGCTGCCAAATAGCAGACAGTCGATCAGCGACAGTAGGTTGAGAATCGGTTGGCCACCACATCTAGTTGATCCTATCAGGCTTAGGTTCGGGTTTGACTCGTAACAAATATTAACTTTTTTATTTTGTTATACAAAATTAAAGTCATCTGATGGTAAGTGGCTACTGCAGCTCATAGACACGTGTAACCAACTTCAAGCAAAGAAGGCTACAGATGCGTTGTCATTAAGTACGGTACCGTAAGGACTTCGATGGAATGCCTTACAGCTTATAATTATACTGGCTCTTTATACACTATATACCGAAACACAGAAAAGAACTGAATAACTAATTTTTTTATTAATACGTATTTAAGTATGTAAAAATCAATATATTCTACTGCAAAATTATATGTATGTTATTAATACTCTCCAAAGTATACGTTATTAAATTAACTTCCAAATAAAACTGAATTAAATATTTCATAACTTCAGGTATGTTAAACCTTAGACTCTCCTGCCACTTTGGTCGTACTAGGAACAATGCGGTTACTCTTAATTGCACGTCAACACTCGGTAGGTTTATAAGAAAGTTTACTGAATATCTGTAGCAAATGATAAAATTAAATCGACTATATTTTTTACCTGACAACAACAAAATTATTACATATCTGTTTTCATGTTTTTTTTCTTTCACATTCTATTTATTATAAGCGAAATACCATTGACTGACTGACTCATCACGAGATCTCTAAAACTATACACCCGATTCACTTGAAATTTAGTATAGTTACTAATTTCACAATGTAGACGCTCACTGAGAACGGATTTTACTAATTAAAAAAAATCTTGATATTTTACATTACAAAATATTATTTATTACATTACAAAATAATATTTATTACATTACAAAATATTATCGTGCGCCCAGCAAACCAAGCGGGTATCAGCTAGTATACAATGTTAACAAGCTAATAAGTTAAAAACCCGACTGCGTACAAAAGTTTACTGAAAAGAGGAAAAATTTATACCCTATGTAACTCCAAAAATTAATACGAATCTAACGAGACCTCATTTAAAATCTATCAAGCCGTTTAGGCAACAGAGCGTGCCAAAGAAATAGACATACATGTATTCATACAAAGTCTCGAAAAACATTACCCTCCTTCTGGGGCAGTCGGATAAAAAAGTTAAACGTATTCTGCAAATGCACAAATTGGACTAGTAAGAAATTTTCATAAGTTATTTTGTAATGTCCGTTAAGTTAGCCCCGCGTGTGTCGTAGTTGAAATCAAAATAATTCCTTGGGTGTGATTTTTACGACAAGGTTCAATTTTATTTTATTTCGGCGCCGTCTTCTTACCGCAAATACTAATATTGCAATGATTTTTCCGTTTCTGAAATTTGAGATCATATGCTTTAGTTTTTTTAAATAATGTAATTAAAATATTACTATAGTTCCTTTTGTTTAATTTTGATTAAGTTTTACTATAGTAGAGCCGTGGTAGCTCAGATGGTTAGCGCTCGCTGTAAGTTTCACAGTACGTGAGCAACCCAGGTTCGATCATGGGCACCAATGAAATTATTAATGCAATTTTGAAGTGCTGATTTACCACGTGCTCGGCGGTGAAGGAAAACATCGTGAGGAAACCTGCATATCTGAGAAATCAAAAACCTATTTCGAAGACATGTGAAGTTCTCAATACGCATTGGGGCAGCGCGGCGGACATTTTCTTGCCCTAAAACCCTCTCAGAAATAAGAGGAGGCCTGTGCCCAGCAGTGGGACGTATATAGGCTGTAACTTTACTTTTACTTTTACCTATAGTACAACACTAAATAAATGATAAATAAGACTCACACATATCTGTCTTAAACTTAAGTTTTTGGATATATGGCCCTTTTGCAAATTAACAAACAATAGTTATTTTTTTATGGTAAGAAACGTGGCCAGCGCAGTGACATTTTTCAAATATCTTTCCATTTCAAGTTGTTGAAACACAATTTTGAGATCTGAACTAAATGGGCCATCTTTTGAAATAACTGCAGCTTACATATGCTTAAACCATGACTCAATCGAACTTTATTTTGTTGTTGTTTGTTTTACTAAACCTATTTTTTATATACCGTGTTTTGTGGCATTCTTTGTTGAGGCCTATATTCAGTAGTAGACTTGTGAAGAGCTTAACTGCACAAGAATGTAAATTAAGTAATTGTCATCGCACATCGCACATCGCAACAGTCGCAAATATACATTTTCAATGTTTAAATTTTATCGTATCTAATGCACAAGATATATTTTAGAACTAGAGTAAAGGCAACACAAACGCAGTAAAACAATAACTAATATCCCAGACTACCCCTATCCAACCATTACATTATTTATCAATTTATTCCACTAACACATAAGTTCGAATTCCGATGCACGAACTGCAGTCGATGGAAAGTAGGGCAAGAGATGATTGGTAAGACAAAAGAATAAGGTAAGACAAACAAAGACTGCAAAGACACGCGACGAGCTGACGAAGAATCCAGCACAGGCCAGACAGCACTTCAAATGTGGCCACCGACGATTAAATACTATAAGGTCGGGGAAAAAGTTTCTTGGTATTTTATATACAAATTAAAGACATATTCTTTCAAAGTTTAATTACATTTAATTATAATAAATATGTGTCATTTTGTTCGATAACTTGTTGCCATATTGCAGGTAGTGACATAATCCCGTTACTGTAGAAATCTTGGGATATTTTGATTAAAAAAACGACAAGTGAAGGGAGTATTACAGTGCTAGTATATAAGTTAAGTTACTGATTTATGTAGAGTCAGTCATGAATAAACTTCTGATCAAGCGCTCGTGTTTAATTCAACCTCGTAATATTACATGGCGACCCTGCCAGGCGCGTTCCAAGAACTGATAGCGTAGCGGGCGAAGTGCAGACCGGGCGAATTCCTGTGTGCCTCGGTGCTTCAAGTTAGCTAAAATGTTTGTCGTGAATATATTATTTGGACTGTACGCACTGTGCTGGCGAGTTTTGAAAGTTATAATCATGGGAAAATCATACTCAAAACTGAAGATAAGGAAATTATTATATCTCAAAATGCATCAGGAGGAAATAATAGTGCAAGTTACTCGAACAAGAAAATCCGTCAAGATAAACAATATACTGATTACTACGTTTTGGTGTTGATGGCGATTGCTATACTTACAATCATTTACCTAAAACTCAAGGAGAGCATAAAGTGGATAGAACAGCGAGTGAATTACGAATTTTTGAGAAAAGTAAAGCCGTTTGTCTGGGCGCTGGGAGCAGGAACCAGTGCGTGAAGAAGGAGTCGTTTAAGTGTTCGTGAGCTGGTAATAAATATGTGCTATATGTGAAGTACGTGTTCTGTGCTGCAGTGTTATTTTAGTTTAAAATATATATATATAGACATTAACGATAGTTTTAGAATTAGAAATATGAATTTTATCTATCAATAAATAATTGTTTAAACTAAAATAAAAATATAAGTAAATCAATGTAATATCGAACACACGATTCGTGGAATTACGGCCCATGTGCAACCATTGGGTGCAACTCAGTTTTTTTTGTGCTCGGTCGTATGACAGTGTTTCGATTTATAATAAAATTAAAAGAAGTGAATGAAATATGACGCGGTGTTACATATTTCGTTGCGTGTATTATGGCCGAAAAGTTAATAGAATTATATGAAAATTTATTAAAATACGTCAATATCTAACAAAAAAGGCCAGAGCAGATATAAAGGGTCAGTTGCGTCCAAAAATTACTAGAGGCCGAAACATTGTTAAAAGATAGCGAGCTATTATTTTCTAATTTAAGTCGTCAAGGTAAACAATCGGAAATTAATTTAATTACTAGTACATATAAAAAAGTTTGCTCTTTATATTCTGAAATATCTCAATTGTGTACTTTGCCTAGTTGTAAAATAAGTTTAGAAACAATGGATTTTGATATTAAAACAGCGTGTGGGTTGATACCTATTTTAGATAATAAGGAGGATACTACAAACGATTGATTGATGCAGTGGAAATGTATGCAGATATGCTTAACGAGGCAGGAAAAAATTTATTAATTAAATTTGTGTTAAAAGGGAGATTATCAGAAAACGCTAAGCTACGCGTTGCTGATAATTATGTGTCAGTTAGTAGTATGATTAAAGATTTTAGGGAAAAACTATTGACAAAGTTTACACGGCTATACATAAACAAATTCAGTCCTTGAACCAGGGATTTAGATCAGTTGATGAATACGGGTCTCAACTCGAAAGACTGCTAACAGAGTTAACTATTTCACAGGCTGAGGGCGACGCAACAAAATGCGCAGTCCTTAAACCTATTAATGAAAAATGGTCATTAAAAGTTTACAGATGGTCTTAAAGTGAAAAGCTCAGCACAATCATCGCAGCCCGCAACTACTCCTTGCTCAAGGACGCGATCCAGGCGGCCAAGGACGAGTCCACACCATCGTCGTCCAGTTCCGGGTCTGCTGAGGTGATGAAGATGACTAGAGTAGGTTCGTTAACCGTTTTCTAGATCTCAAGGACAAAACAGGGCCGTGGGCGTCTAAATTACGGCACCAGTAGGGTAATTATCAAAATAATTATAAATTATTCAAATAGATATCAGAGATTTTCAAGGCCTTTTCAATATTCGCCGCGTGGTAGAGGACAGTCCTACAGATCAAATTATCATTATAATAGACGTGGCAACCAGGGTTTTACAATAAAAATGTTTTGCAGCTCGAAGTAACGACAACAAAGAACGAGCTGGTGAAAATGGAGCAAAAACCTAATGAGATAGACAACAATCAGTTTTTCGTTCTCAATAATTTCATTTTCATGTAGAGGTAACTCTAAGTTTGTAAATTTTCACATTCATGGTATGAAACTTGTGTTATTGATAGATACTAGCATCCATTTCGGTTATTAAGAAGAAGTACTTCCAAGATCAGCATGTGTTCTTAAAGATAATTTGGTTGTTAATGGAATTGGAGGCAAGATATGTTCTTCCGGATATGTAGAGATCGACATTTATGCTTCTAGAGACAATAAATTCCATAACAAATTTCACATTTTCAAAATTTACCTATAACCGTCGATGGAATATTAGGATTAGACTTTATGAACAAGTACGGAGCCAATATTGATTTAAACAAAAATTTACTAACGTTACGGATAGGACGAGAGAATTGTGTTTTGCCAATTTATGACAAACCTGATTACAGTAATACATTATTAATACCGCCTCGAAGTGAATCAATTCATTTTGTGTATTTGGATACGGAAGCAAAGGCGATTGTTTTGTTAGCGCAAAAATAATGGAAGGCGTTTTTTGGCAGGTACTATTGTTCGACCAAAAATAAAAGAGTCCCAATAAAGATTTTAAATACTAGGGAAGAAGAAGTAAATTTGAATAATTTCATATTAAACGTAGAACTTTTAGATGATTTTAACGCTTTCAAATTTTGCCAAAACAAAAGTAGTTCAGAAAGATGTGATATCTTATTATCTTTATTAGAATTGAAGCATTTGAATGAAGAAGAAAAGCAATCTATAGAAAAAATTTGCACTAAATATTCAGACATTTTCTTTTTACCCAACGATAAGTTAGAAACTACAAATATTTGTGAACAAACTATACAACTGAAAGATAACATCAATCCTATTTACACGAAACCATACCGTTTACCACAAGCTTTAAAGCCGAAATAAATAAACAGATAAAAGATGCTTAGAGATGATATTATAGAAGAATCTACTAGTGAATGGTCTAGTCCCATACTACTAGTTCCCAAAAATCTGATGGTTGTCAAAATGGCGTTTAGTAATTGATTTTCGAAAACTAAATGAAAATAGTAGATGATAAATTTCGCTGCCGAACATCACTGATATTCTTGATTCATTATCAGGCTCTATATATTTTACCCATTTAGATTTACAACAAGGCTATTATCAGGTGAAACTGGCACCAAGCCGAAAGTATACTGCATTTTCGACTAGTACAGGACATTATCAATTAAAACGTCTACCAATGGGGCTCAAAACTTCTTGTAGTGCTTTTAGTAGAGTCATGTCAATTGCTATGTCAGGATTAACTTTCGAAGTGTTTTATTTATTTGGACGATCTAATAATTTTGGAAGATCCTTAACTATTCACAACCAAAATCTAGTAGATGTTTTCGAAAGACTGAGAAGGTAAATTTAAAACTGAATCCTACTAAGTGCAATTTCTAAAGAAGGAAATTCTGTATCTTGGTCATTTAGTGTCTGCCAACGGTGTCTCACCTGATCCAGAAAAGACCCGAATTGGAGCATTATCCGTCCCTCAAAATGTAGACAGTAAGAAGGTTTGTTGCATTTTAAACTATATAGAAATTCATACCCTCTTTTGCAACAATTACTATGCCTTTAAATAGTTTACTCAAGAAAGACGCACCATTTGTTTGGTCTTCAGAGTGTCAGAACGCATTTAATTTTCTAAAAATTCATTAATAACACCCCAATACTTCAATATCCCGATTTTCTGAATCAAATGAATTCGTTTTGCAAACAGATGCGTCTGATGTAGCTGTAGGAGCAGTTTTGTGTAACAAAATATGAAACCAATCGTACACTAGTAGGCCATTAAATAAAGCAGAAAAAATTACCCAGTTATCCAAAAGGAATTAACAGCAATTGTGTGGGCAGTAAAATATTTTAGACCATACCTATTTGGCAGGACTTTACCATAATGACAGACCACAAACCTTTGATTTACTTATTTGGAATGAAAGATCCGTCTAGTCGGTTGATAAAGTTTCGATTAATTCTAGAAGAATATGATTTTAAAATATGTTATGTGAAGGTAAAGACAATGTTGTGGCGGATGCACTGTCTAAATTTGTATAACGTCGAGTGAGTTAAAGAATATGAAAGAACAAGTCTTAGCTGTGACAACTAGAGCGCAAAAGAAGAATGGAAGAGGATGTAAACAGGAAAGGGTTGTGATTAATAATGACACTGACGGGTGGCCTGATCAACCACGAGTCGTGGAA
The DNA here is from genome assembly GCA_029286625.1 of Parnassius orleans. NCBI lineage: Eukaryota > Metazoa > Arthropoda > Insecta > Lepidoptera > Papilionidae > Parnassius > Parnassius orleans. The sequence continues at coordinate 4,457,015 of JAGSMP010000137.1, forward strand.
TTATTAAGACAACCGTGATTCTATTGAAATGAAACTTGTGAGGAGATATTATAAAAGGATTTAAAAAGAGACTTAGTCAAGGAAGAACGAGATTGTTTTAATTTTGTGCCAAGCAAAATGCTATTGTTATATAAACCTTGAATTTAGATTGCTCTTCTCGCAGCCAATTTGCAACTAAATTAAAAAGTTTTGTGAGATAATAAAAAGTAAAAGAACTATGCATAGTAAAAGATGATAAAATGAAGAATTTATAAAAGGTTTATGTAGTGAAATTAAGACATTAAATGAGTGGACCGGTCCTCGAATATGTGTTCTGAAAGGAATTAAAAATTTACGACAATAAAGAAAAACAATTCATTTTGAATGATTATCATTTGCTACCTACCAGTGGGCATGCTGGAATGAATAGGATGGCTAATAACATAAAAGGAGATATTGGCCAGGATTAGATGCCGATGTTCGAAAATTTATAATGTGTAAATGTGTCAGAAAATGAAATATAGTAGGTATACCAAACAACCAATGACTATAACTACCACGGCGTCGACTGCGTTTGAGAAAGTTTTTCTTGATCTTGTGGGTCCCTTGGACAAGGATGAGTACAGTAATTGCTATATTTTAACGCTCAATGTGAATTAACAAAATATATAGAGGCATACCCATTACCCAATAAAGAAACACTTACTGTGGCAAAAGCTTTTGTAAATAATTTTATCCTAAGATTCGGTATACCTAGTTCCTTAGCTACTGATAGGGGAACTGAATTTGTTTCTCAAGTGATGGAACAGGTGTGTAGCTTATTAAATATAGAAAAGTTGACGTCAACTGCATATCACCATCAATCAATTGGTTCGCTTGAGATTGCTCATAAGCATTTAGGGTCATTTTTAAGAACTTATAGCACCAATATGGGCTATTCATGGTCTCATTGGATTCCATTCTGGTGTTTTAGTTATAATACTTGTGTAAACACTCAAACAAAATACACACCATTCGAACTTGTATTTGGCAGGCCATGTCGTTTGCCTAATAATTTGAAACAAGACGTGGTGGAACCACTTTATAATTCTGATAATTATTGTTTAGATTTAAAATATAAGTTACAGGTAGCTTTAAGAGATGCAAGACATAATTTAATAGCTTGTAAAGAAATAAGAAAAACAAATATGATAAAACATGTAATCCTGTATTCTATGATAAGGATGAACTTATTTTAATTAAAAATGAATGTGCTCGTAAATTAGATTGTATTTTGATGGACCTTTTAAAGTCTTAGAAGATTTAGGAACAAATGTTAAGATTTTTAGAAATAATAAAGTAGATATAGTGCATAAGGATAGAACAAAAGGTTCGTTGAGTAAGCAATGTTTTAAAAAAAATATTTTATAAAATATTAGTTTGTGCTATGTATTAAGTATGCTGAACTTTTTTTTTTTCTCTTTTTATCCACCCCGAGGTGAAGTAGTATTACAGTGCTAGTATATAAGTTAAGTTACTGATTTATGTAGAGTCAGTCATGAATAAACTTCTTGATCAAGCGCTCGTGTTTAATTCAACCTCGTAATATTACAGTAGTTTTGACAGTCCCATCTTGACCGAAACAGGTGAAAATCTGAGGGTGCAAGTTCAGGACTAAATGGTGGATGCATTAACACTTCCCATCCAAGTTCTCTCAATTTTTGCTGAGTGACCAAAGATGTGTGTGTGGTCTGGCGTTCTCATGATGAAAGACCACTCCATTTATGTTGATCAATCCCGGCCTTTTTTTCTCAATCTCTTGCTTGAGTCTCATTAGTTGTTGGCAGTAGAGATCCAAATTGAATGTCTTAGCCCGGTGCTAAAAGCTCATAATAAACGATGCCTTTCCAATCCCACCATACACACGGCATCACCTTATTGCGTGTTAATCTGGGTTATCCACTTTTCATCACTAGTAATCAATCTTTTCAAAAATGGTACGGTTTCATTACGTTTCAATAAAGAATCGCAAATGACTACACTATTCATTAGGTTTCTTTCAGTGAGCTCGTGTGGTACCCAAATATCGAGCTTTTTAGTATAGCCAGACTTTTTCAAATGGCTCAAAACTGTTTTGTGGTCAAATTGACATCAAAATTCCCGGACTGAAAACGCTTGAACCAACTTTGTGCTACTCTTACTGGCACTGCATTAGGTCCATAAACTTGTTTTTACACACATTTTTTTCGCGGCTTGAATCGCATTTTTCCCTTTTTTGTAATAAAACTTCAGTATATATCGAATTTCTTCGCTAGATTCGCTCATTATGGCCGTACAGAAAAACAATTTAAAAATGGCGGGAAAGTGTTTTATACTTTTTCTTTTTCTTTTTCTTAATGTCCTATATGTACTGATATTAAAACCAGTCAGATACAAATATTACAACCAAAGATATTTTTCTTCAATTTTATACAAACTAAATACGAATAAACCTTTTCCTCGACCTATTATATTATATTAAGTGATATGGCGTCTGTTCTGTCTGAATGTAAATGATGTAAAAATATTTTTGTGTGATATATATATGTATATATATATATATATATATATATATATATATATATATATATATATATAAGTTACAGCCTATATACGTCCCACTGCTGGGCACAGGCCTCCTCTCAATTCTAAGAGCCGTGGTAGCTCAGATGGTTAGCGTTCGCTGTAAATTTCACAGTACGCGAGCAACCCGGGTTCGATCTCCGCCGGCATCAATGAAATTGGCAATTGCAATTTTAAGTGCTGATTTACCACGTGATCGGCGATGAAGGAAAACATTCCGAGAAAACCTGCTGATGTTGAACATCCGCTTTCACACTTTATTATTTTTAATAATTAATGCTATCCTGATGCATTTCCGAGATCAAAATTGGGATCTTCTGTTAAATTTCCGACATATATACATTTATGTTTCTTTGGCACGCTCTGTAGCCTAAACGGCTTGACGCATTTTAAAATTATAACGTATTTGTCATGTTCGTTTTAATAGTGGAAGTGACATAGGGTATAAATTTTTTCTCTTTACAATAAACTTTTTTACGCAGTCGGTTTTAATGTAACTATTTAGACAATATTCAAGTTGTTTCACTGAACTATAAATAAAATTATAAACTAAACTATAAATAACATGATTTCATGTTATAAACTAAACTATAAATAACATGATTTCATGTTATAAACTAAACTATAAATAACATGAAAGAATAAAATAATTTTCACATAACAGTTTCTCAAGTCTTATCAGCTTCTCAAGGTTAATCTTCTATACACTAAGTCTTAGCACCAATTTCTGAAGCTGATAAATGGAAATTATTTTATTTTTTCCTGGCAGAGTCGCCATGAGGTGTTTTAAATATTACACGGATGTTATTGTTATTGAAACACGTGTATACTTAGCAATGACCCATTTTTATTATTGTCCTTATAATACTATCTATTATAATATATTTCCTATACTATACACACACGCGTTTACACGCGAACACGCATATATATTAGGTCCTTACATATGAAATTAGCGTTTTGTCGTACTGACCACTTTGATCTGAAATATCTCCTCTTTGGTTAAGAATTCCAAATTCAAATTTATAAATTCATTTAGCTGGTACATTTTAATTTTAAAAACAGTCATTCATTTGTTTTTCCTCATTATTTTATTCTTTGGCGTCGCTTATTATCGTACAATGGAAAACATGAAATATCGGTATATTTACGAGTACGAGTTCTACCGTGGCACCAGTGCTGCAGAAACAGCTCGAAGGATTAATGATGTGTACGGCGCTGGTGTCGCAAAAAAAAGCTAGGTACGTTTTTGGTTTCAACGTTTTCGTTCTGGAAATTTCGACCTTCAGAACCAACCCCGTGGACGACCGGAGACCAAAGTGGAAAATGAAGAATTAAAGGCTATTGTGGAAGCGGATTCATCACAAAGCACTTCAGAGATAACTGCAGGCTTCGGGGTAAGTGGTAAAACTGTATTAATCCACTTGAAGCAAATCGGGAAAGTAAAAAAACTTGAACGATGGTTACCTCATGAATTGAGTGAATCGAACTTGCAAACACGCGTCGACTGCTCTGTTTTTTTAGCTCTGTGATTTTAAATCGAATTATTACTTGTGATGAAAAGTGGATACTGTACGATAATCGGAAGCGCTCGTCGCAATGGCTGTACCCTGAAGACCCAGCCAAATCCTGCCCTAAACGAAAATTGACTCAGAAAAAGTTACTTGTGAGTGTTTGGTGGACTAGCGCCGGTGTCGTTCACTACAGCTTTCTAAAATCTGGCCAAACGATTACGGCAGATACCTATTGTCAGCAACTGCAAACCATGAAGGAAGAACTAGCTGCTAAACAACCGAGATTGGTCAATCGCTCTAGGCCACTGCTGCTTCACGACAGCGCAAGACCACACACTGCACAACAAACAACCAATAAGTTAGATGAGCTACAATTGGAATGTCTGCGACATCCACCGTACTCCCCGGACCTTGCTCCAACAGATTACCATTTTTTCCGGAATTTGGACAACTTCTTACTAGGAAAAATTATACTCCGATGCGGCAGTCCAAACCGCCTTCAAAGAGTTTATTGATTCTCACCCCCATGGTTTTTTTTAGTAAAGGGATCAATGAACTACCTATGAGATGGCAAAAGTGCATAAATAACAACGGTGCATACTTTGATTAATTAAATATGTTTTACAACAAAAAAATTGACTTTATATTCCTCCTGTACAAAACGCCAATTTCATATGGAAGGGCATTATATATATATTAGATATGAGAGGGTTTCAGGAGTTTAGGGAGAATTAGCGAGGGCAACTAGTAATACGTTTACCATCCTGATATTAGAATGACGCTGTAGCAATTAATATTTATAGGAAAAACCACTGACAACGCCGAATCCAAGTTTCACAGATGAACAGCTCTAGGTTACGCACACTAACTCGTTTGCTTAGCAAGGTAAGGATGGACAAGCCTTTCAAATAATGTTTTCCAGATGAAGACTTCTTAGCCTTTTTTTAAACCTGGAAAAGGAAACATCTTTGAAGATTGCCACCATACGAATAATTGGTAGAGGATATTCGTTTACATTAATGGATTATCATCATCATTACAGCTCTTTACAAGTAGACTACTGAACATAGCCCTCACCCACGGAATGCCACAAAACACACTTCTGAACCACCAGCATCAATCGACTTTCTGCTCCTCTTTCCAGATCGTCACTGCATTTAGTGGGGCGACGCTCCACACTTTTATAGTATAATATAAAAAATGAAAAATGATGGGTCTTACCTAGCTTAAAGAGCAAGTCCTTCCTCAATTGCTTGCACTATCTCCGTCACCATTAATCCCAACACCACTACAAAAGGAAAAACACACCACCGTGACACGTGTTTTGCCTCTAAACGAGGCAACATCAGGTGAAATAGACGCTAAGTGATACCAACAATACTAAAAAAAGAACTCGTATAAGTCAACATTACAATATACGAAACACTAAGTATATCTAAAAATTCCATTAGATGGCTACACTTAACATACAAATTTATTTTATACTCGTCATATATCATAAAAGTTAACACACAAATACTCTTCGCTAACGTGTACGAGGCTGTTACTCGAGAACCCTTTTCCCCCATCGGCTGTTGGTTCTTTGAGCTATGTGACCGGACCATTGCCACTTAAGCTTACTGATCTTTTGGACTATGTCGGCTTTACTCTATGGTTCTCTATATTTATTTATTTTAATAACATTTATTATAATAATACAAAAGCAAATTTACGCAGCTATAAACTAAATGACTGTTATTGCGTTTCAACTCAAGCTAAGTGACTTTTACGATTTAAGCAACAAAGTTATTTAGAAGTTAATAAGACCATTAATTTCATTATTTAATAAAGCCTAAGTACTAAGAGGTGGTTAATATTAATTACGAGGATTTGTTTAATAAAGACTCCGAATTCCTAAATACACACATTATTAAATTTCATACTACACACATTACTAGCGAAGTAAACGGTCAAATTAGAAAAATCGTCTAAGTGCTATAGCATCCACTTATTATCAAGTGAATTGTGTACTGTGTGCCACCATCCATACTAATATTATCCATACTTCCATACTATACTAATATTATAAATGCGAAAGTGTGTTTGTTTGTTTGTTTGTTTGTCCTTCTTTCACGTCGCAACAGAGCGTCGGCATGGCATGATTTTTGTATGGGGATAGTTCGGTGGCTGTAGAGTGACATAGGCTATTTTTTCTGCGGAAAACATCTCATTCCCGTGGAAAATCGAATATGTTGCACAAGTTTGTCCTTCTTTCACGTCGCAACAGAGAGTCGGCATGGCATGATTATTTGTATGGGGATAGTTCGGTGGCTGTAGAGTGACATAGGCTACTTTTTCCGCCGAAAACATATCATTCCGTGGGAAATCGAATATGTTGCAAAATTAAATTCAGCTAGGTGGCGCTACCGTGATTCTACAAGACGGACGACGGTACGATGGACGAACACACAAGGTCAGAATATCTGGATTATTATGTCTTTTACCAAAATTAAGATAAAAATGTATGGATCTGTATTTTCCACGCAGGACCGGGAAGAGAGCGATAAAAAACATAAAATTCACCAGCTGATTTTCTTCAAACGTTTTGGTGCATCGTAATTCACAGAATAGGCGATAACCTCGCAGACGATATTAAGTAATCCGTTGATGCTCTGCCTACCCCGCAAGGGTTACAGGCGTGATTATAAGTATGGATCAGAAATACTATCACCACCTGTCACGCTTTCACCCTTAACTATTACTTAACAATGGTAGAAACAGTTCTTAGTAAGCCTTATTAATAAGCCTTAGTAATATTTATTGAACGGAAATGAATACAGTTCTTATATGTGGTTATGAATGAATCGGTATTACAATAAGAAAAATTGTGCAAAATTATAAGAAAAAAATATTTTTTGAGAGTTCTTATTAACTAACGTATACATAGTTTAAATTGATTCCGCTAGATGTCGTTACTAGGTTTTAAAACGCGGTAACGAAATGTTTCTGACATGTACTTAACTCCCGCCGTTGAGCCGCGCGTCAACTTATAGTGCATACGGTACCTATACGCTTAAATTGTTTCTATTTCGTAGCTTATTCGACTACCTGCTTTCGATTTCGGTTGTTTGTTATTTGCTTTGTGATTTGGTTAAGGTTGAATCCATACTAATATTATAAATGGATTTATATTGGCTTTCATTTTCGTATTTGTGTATTTTCTTGGATCGGTTTTGTTGATTTGGTTGGTATTCCTTACACATATTTAGACTCTGGCTTTGATTTTGGATTTTGTTTATTTAGAATCGTGAATTGGTTTTCGTTGTTTTAGGTTGTTTAACAATATTTCAAAGGAATATTAATAGTATAGATAGTGTATACTGTACCTATATACTTACTTCTTTTTTCGTTGGTTATATTTATATTGACTACTGCTTTCGATTTCGGTTTTCTGCGATTTGTTTTGTGATTTGGTTTAAGTTGATTCGATTTTTTTGGCTATCGTTTTCGGATTCGTGTTGTGTCTTGAATTGGTTTTGTTGTTTTGATTTAAAAAAATATTTAAATGGAATATTTATTCCTTTTAGATATTTTGGATTTGCTTTTAAAAAATATTTAAAAGGAAATTTAATTCCTTTTAGGTATTTTAACGTTTTTTTATAAATAGGTTTTTTCTTACTTCATAATGCCTCGCAAACGTAAGTCCAGCCTTTCAAGAGTATCTTCAAAGACAAGCGAAAAGATTAGCTCGATCTCTAGAATCTTTAGAAGATGCTGAACTGAGAAGGCAAGAACAAGCAGAGCGTCAGGCTGCATTTAGAGCATCTGAGACACCTTCTCAACGTCAGCAAAGGCGTCTTGAACAGACAGAGCGTCAGGCTGCTTTAATAGCTTCTAAAACACCTTCTCAAAGTCAGCGAAGGCGTCTTGAACAGGCATACATCCACGGACTCAAAGGACCACGTCTCAGATCCATAAGACATCACTGACAACACGCACTCTAGATTTCAAGTTTTGAGGTATACCTGACGAGAAGATATGTCGTAATTTCCCGAACGCTGCCCAGCCGAGTTGAATCCATCGATTAACGTCTCGGTTGAAATTGGACTTACCTATTTGTTCGTATATACCATATTTACACCCAGATCCACACGCATACCACACATACACAAACACACACACACACATAGCGGTATATTATTTGTTTTCATTCAAAATGGTCAAATTTTTATTTTCTTTTTACTTTACCCTTTCATGAGCTTAATTGTCATTATTGTGTAGTCGTACGTCCTTATGTCATAGTAAACCACGGCTACCTCCAGATTAAAATTATTAATTTTTGTCCGTTCTAAGCAGTATGAACTTATAGTTTCTTAAAGTCTTGCAGTTTTATGTTTTATGCTTGGATAGGGAGTTAATTTTATCAATTTTAGGATCCCAAACATATGGTAGCACCGGGCCATCTTCTGTATTGAAATTAAAATGATGGAATTAAATTTAATAGATAAAATTTAAATATAAAAAACACAAAGAACACATGGCCGAAGGGAAGAATCGACGCCCCGGGAAGTCTGCAGTCTGTGAACACCTACCGGATCGCCCGCGTCACTACATCACATTTGATAGACCACAAATCCTCGCTAAAGAACACCGATTCCTTCCAAAGATCATTCGCTAGGCTATTGAAATCAAAAAACATCCTAATTCCAATAAAGAATGGCTAGGTGTTACCATCTGCTTGGGATCTTATAATTATTAAAATTATAAGTTTTTGATTATTTTTTAATTATTTTAATTATTAGAATAAGTTAAAATACGCAATAAAATCCGTAAAACTAGTTTTATTTAAATTGTCAACAATTACCTACGGTTACAAGTCTGCATACCAAGCGTGGCAACTATTACAAATCCCTCTATAAGGCAATTAATTAGAGGCTTACGTTTAGCTGTGGACTTTTGATAGAATGTATTTTATTTTACTTAAAATCCTTTTTGCATTCTAATTAAAAAAAAGATACAAAAGAGGAAAACCTAATACCTAAAGGCATTCTCTACCAGTCAACCCATGTGAATGAATAATGAGTATTCGAGGATCTCTAATATTTAATATTCAAATACTTACAATAAGACTGATTTTGCTAAGAAAATAATTTAAGACGCGAAAATTAATTAGCTAAAAGGTTCGTGAAAATATAATAAAATGGTGTATATTACGTACTTCGAAAGTACTCCAGACTCTTGATATTGCGGAGACTCTTGAATTAATTTTGAATGAGAGTCTCCAATAACTATAATGAATTTCCGCAAAGTAATGCCTCCTTCTAATAATCATCGTAGCTAAGAACGCTCAAAGAGAATCATTAAATAACAAAATGGAAATTTTGATAAAAAGTAAAAGCCGAATACAAAGAACTCGCGAAATATACATACGTATAAGAAGTATGTAATTGATATATATAGATACATACAAACATACATAAATACATGCATAAATACTTACATACACTCGCAAAACATTATTCTTTATTTTTAGAATTGATTTTTTAGAATTCGTATAAAAACAAGAAGTCCACATATCACAATATTATATTCAGATTTAATGTCGTTTTGCCACGCACTTCTTATTTTCTTTATGGTCACTAATGGATGTTATCGTTAGGGTTCGATTTTCTCATAAAATCCTTTAAAAGACCTCGTCATGTAACACCATTGAAGCTCGATGATACGCGATCAAACTACCGATATAGTGTTTATTATCGACCAGTGCTGAATTGCGAAATTTATCCTGTTGGCCCTGCAGTCAGATTACAGCTTCTAAAACTTTGGTGACTGATGTTTTGACCCACTTATCTTTGTTTTGATTTTATTGCTTGGAATAGTTTTTTAACATTAAGATTGTTCTTAATTAAAGATTTATTTTATTATCAGTTTTAAGACTTACCAAAAAAATCATAAAATATAGCCTTGATTACTCCTGGCTTTGCTCTATCCGTTCGTGAAGTTTTATCATAATCGGTTTGACCATTTCAAAGATTAGGACGAACAAACAGACAGACGGACAGACAAATATTTTAAAAATGGTTATTCATGTCTTAATAGCATGCAAATAAACCACTGTGCTTAAAAGAAGCTAGTTATATCTACATTATAGACAGACACTTTTTTATAGAATAAGGTTAACAAACGATCATACAGTCCACCTGATGGTAAGTGGCTGCTGTGACCCATAGACATCTACATTTATCCTCAATTAAGAATCAAAATGCAGATGCGTTGTCATCCCTGAGGACTAAGATGGAATGCCTCATTTCCAGTAAAAAGGGTCTCCGATTTTCTACACTCACCATACGACACACAGTGGCATTGAGCTGCTATTTTACGCTGGTATTCTATGAGAACGTGGTCCTACCCTGGTCGAGCTGACTCATTCGTGCTACAACCATAATATACCTTTTGAAGTGAAAGTTCTTTAGTATCGTTGTGATTTGAAACGCTATGAAATGAAAAAACGACACTTAAAAGAGACAAACATACACACACACACACATATACAGGGTATTTTTGAAACGCTCCCGAAAACGAAGATAGACGACAGTACTAACTTTGATGATGTGTGAAATATAAAATCGATCCTGATGAAAAAAAATCATCTTTTCACAACGTTTTATTAGCTTTATTCACGCTCTATCGTGTTAGTATAGTTAAATAAAACGTTAATTTCATTTAAAAAAATCATGAAATACTTAAAAATAAAACCAGCAGTGGAATTACTGAATTACAATCAGCTGACTAGGGGTCAATGTACGCGCGAACGCCGAATTTGCGCGGCCCGCAACTAGCGATGGTACCACAATACCTAATAATTTACAACACTTGTCTAAATACCTAACTTATCTACTTAACCTTTTGCCACTGTGCTTGTCTCTACGTAGCCACTTTAATTCGAATTACAGGTTAAATAAACCAAATAACTGGTTCGATTCCCGCGAATGAAAAAAATACTTAAATAAAATGTTAACAAGGTTAGAGTCATGCTTTTTTATCCATTGTGTAGGTATGTTTATTATTCTGATGTATTCAATTATGTATCTTTTCAGATCAGTTCAGTACAAAGTTATTTAAAAAAATTAGGTATGAAACAGCTTACCGATCCTCCGTGGCCTTATGAGATTCTCCAAGGCACATTAACATGTTGCCGTATTCACGAGCACTATAAACGTACCTACGCGTTAGGCATTATTAAAATAAAACAAAAAACACAAAATGTAACAACAAGAACAATATCATTGAGTAATAAATAACAAGTAATAACGATAATAATTTAATAAACAAAACAATTGAACTGTCGCTCGTGATAGTCAAAATGGAACTGTCTCAAAAACTAAAATTATTAATCAATCCCGCCAAAACAAATGCGCACGGAGGTAACGTCCTTGAAGAATGTGTAAATTCCACAGCGCGAGGCGACACGAGGCAGCGTGTGTGTGAAAGGGAAGGGTAGAGTTAGTAGTATACCTAATGCATTGTTTCGTACCGATCTAGATAACGAGTTCGGCGTCCGCGAGGATATTGACCCTATTGTCAGCTGATTTTCTTTTTTAAGTTTCACTGCTGGTTTTATGTTTAAGTATTTTCATGATTATTCGGGATAGAATTTCTTTGTCACCCATCATCATAGGTATCCTTAGTACTATCATCTGTCTTCGTTTTCGGGAGCGTTTCACAAACACCCGGTATATATATATGTATATGATTTAGCGCGCGAGAAAATGAGATAGAATCTATTTTATTTTAATGTAATAAATATGAAGAGGTTTTTGTTTGTTAAAACATGCTAATCTCCGGAACTACCAGTCCGATTTGATAAATTCTTTTATTTTATGATAACTAAATTCATGGGAAATAGTATAGACTATCTAGCATTAGGCTATACACCTCAGCTAGCCTTTAATATTGATTTTTGTGAAGCAAGTTGGAAGAAAAAGCGCTCAAAAACCGCGTACGCTGGCGTAATAGTTAGTGATATGTAAATATAATTTCCACAAAATATAGATCTTTCTGCCATATAAAAAAACTACGCATTACCATTACGCAGTGCCTATTTCTTCTACAGAAGCTATAATAAGGTGTTTAGTGACAAAAAAATATCGAAAATTAAAAAGCGATTTATGAGCCTTATTATTAGGCATAGCATATTAATCCTTACTTGTCTTGATGATGAAAATTACTTCATCATCAATACAATTTTAAGAAGATAAACTTTGCTCTCTATAGCATGTTATTTGTACGCTTAGTTTAAGAGATACTGAAAAATTACTATTCAAGAGTCGACTAGGCGCTCGATCGAAGCCTAGCCACAGGATGAGAATCGAACGCCACATCGGAAGCTTATAAGCGAGGTATTTAGGCGCGCGGCTCAAACGCGTGATGTACGCGGGGCACAGCTAGTACAGTATAAAATGTTTCCTACTATGTCCGTCTCCTCCGCCTTTAAAATAAAATAAAAAAAATATCAAATACATATAATTTATTATATTGAATAAAATTATCATATACAGAGACATTCTTAAAAATCCACTATTTCATATCTTACCGATTTATTTCTCAAGGTGGTGAGAGTCAATCGATTTTTTTCGATAAGACGTAGAAGTGGACGTCGCTGCTACAGAGTAAGTTTAGTCGAAAGAATCCTTTTGATTTAAATAATACACTAAAATTTAGGCTCCACATGTCTAAAAATAAGGATTGTAACATTTATTTGCTATACTTAAAATTATAATTTTATTTTATATTTTATGTTGAAAATTATCAAATTGAATAAATCATTTGCTGTGAAATAATTTTGTTTTTTATTTCACGCTATCGAAGTTCCGAAGTGGAGTGTTGTACGGTCCCTGCGCTTCACTTTGGGAAGGTTTCATTTCTACCGCGTGTGAACTGCACACATTCTTATTTTATTTATGTTTATAGATTACAGATTAAAGAAAAGTTTTTTTACAAAATTTAACTGAATTTAGTAAATGGAATCACCCACCCTGCAATTACTAGTACATGGCTGCCATTCGCGAACAGAAACGAGAGGCCAATTGATCTTACTGATGGTTTGACCTACGTTCTTACTTATGAATTTACTGCGGTTATTCTGCGCTAATCCCTATAGTTCATAATTAATCCTTATAATAATAAATATTTTTACAACTTGACCAAAAATAGCGTACTACTTTCACATATTCAGCTAGTCAAATGTCAGTACTCCATGTGTGTTCTCTTTAGAAAATAAGGCTAAGTAACGAGGTAGTTATTCATATTCGACGTCCATTTTAAAATAATTTGTCATTATTATTCGAGTGACTTGCATCTGCGATTTGTGGATTGGACTTAGACGTCTTTTATTTAAAAAAAAAGTTCATAATGAAGTTTGTGCAGAACTAATATAATCAAATGTCCAACATCAATGTCAACGTAAGAACGGAACGCAACCATTGACATTAGACGCGAGTAATAAACAACGCGCGGTCTATAACCTGTCAAAACAATCTCAGGACGACAGTAAAAGTTTTGGCCAAAGGTATGAATTTCGCAATAACACCGCGAAAAATCCCGTATGAAGACATTATCTGTAGTGTTGAGGACTGTCTGTATAAAAATGATATTGGTAATGAAGATTTAGATGCCATACGTCAAGACCTTTCGTCTATGTTACGTCGAAGCTCAGCGCCGAACTTAAATCTTCCCAAAGACAAATTTAATGCATTGAAAAACTTACGCAACAGACCAGATCTCACGATTCTCCTCGCAGATAAAGGTAAAAATGCTACGGTTATAATGGATACGTCGGATTACAAAACAACTTTTATCGGATGAAAATACATACAGAAATGTCAAAGCAGACCCTACAACTAATACGCTAAAAACAACTAGCGATCTAATTAAGAAATACTCCGAGAAATTGAATCTAGACGTAAATTTGATAATACCTGCGTGTGCCAAATCACCGAAGTTGTATTGGTTACCAAAAATACACAAACCGAACGCTCCATTACGTCCAATAGTAAGTCGGATCGATTTTCCAACTTACAGATTTGCTCAACACTTCGCAAAAATTCCATCACCTTTCAGAGAACACACAAGAGCACACACTAAGGATTCATACCATTTTGTCAGTGAGATAAAAGACCTATGTCTTACTGACAATGAAACCATGGTCAGTTTTGATATTCAGTCTCCATTTACATGCCTACCTGTTGAAAACTGCATCTCAATTATAACTATGAAACTAGAGGAAAACAACATGCCAGCAGAATATGCAGTATTACTCAGACATTGCCTTACATCTGGCTATCTGTTGCGGATGGAAGAGTTTTACAAGCAAGTAGATGGTGTTGCGATGGGCTCACCGGTATATCCAATTGTCGCCGATATATTCATGGAGGACTTTGAGGAGAAAGCTCTGCTTACTGCACCTGTAACTCCAAGGTTCTAGAAGCGGTACGTAGACGATATTTTCACAATTTTACCATCAGATAACGTAACTGCATTCTTAGAATATCTTAATTCAATAAACTCTAAAATTCAATTTACTATGGAGTTAGAGGCAACTAATTTTTTACCTTTCCTAGATGTGTTAGTCATCCGAAATCCTAACAACACCATAGGTCACACTGTGTATAGAAGAAAGGTCCATACCAACCGATATTTAAACAGTGATTCCCACCATCATCCTTCAATGTTAGCTACCGTGGGCAAATCTTTGTTACAGAGAGCACGAGGAATCTGTGACAGTAAACACCTGGCCGCCGAGCTTCAGCACGTCAAGCAGGTTCTGCACAACAACAAGCTTCGGGTCCCGCGCCTACGTCACAGTGACCGAGTGAAGCCGGCCACAGTCGAGCGTGTGCCTGCTGTACTACCATATGTAAGAGGTGTCACAGACAAGATTGGCTACATCTTGAAGCGAGCTTCTATTAGAAAATTCTTGAAGCCGCCGAAGAAGATTAGTCTACAAAATGCAGGAGTGTACAAGCTAGATTGTGAATGTGGTCTCTCAATAATAGGGCAAACAAAACGATCTATCTAAACACGCGTAAAAGAACACATAGCTGACGTGAAACACGTTTTTTTGAAAAAATAATTTTAGATCAGATCTTAAGTTTCTTTAAATATTAATAAATTGCTACATAAAAATCAATTCGGTTTTACAAGGGGTCGCTCGACACCTGACGCTGGAGTTGAGCTTATTAAACATATTTTTTGTGCATGTGAGAATTTGGAGGATGCTTTGGGTATATTTTGTGACCTTTCCAAGGCCTTCGACTGTGTTCACCATGAGACATTAATCAGGAAGCTACAGTACTATGTGTCAAGAACTCAGCGCTTAAACTTATTATTTCATATTTAAGTAATACAATGCAGAAAGTTATTATCAATGGTAAAAGTTCGTAAGGGTCACCTGTACTAATGAGTGGCCCTCAGGGCTCGATTTGTGGCCCATTCCTATTTCTAGTATATATTAATGACTTTCCTTCCCTTGTAGGGGATAATCATGATATAGTATTATTTGCTGATGATACTACCTTGATTTTTAAACTTAAACGTCAATCATTTAAATGTGACGAAGTGAATAATGCTATATCAAAATTAGTGCTGATTTGGTTTAACGTTAATAATCTACATTTAAACGGAAATAAAACTAAATATATTAAATTTACAACAACAAATGTTAAAAATCTGGGTACCAATGTGTTTTAAATGGGGAAGAACTGAGCCCTGTTGAATCCTCTGTTTTTCTTGGCATCACTCTAGACGCAAAGCTTCAGTGGGGCCCCATATATCCAAACTAGCAAGCAGACTAAGTTCTGCAGCCTCTGCTGTAAAAAAGATTAGAGGTCTCACTAGTGTCGAGACAGCTAGATTATTTTATTTCAGTTATTTCCATAGCATAATGTCTTATGGGATTTTGCTATGGGGAAATGCGGCTGATTCAAAAACTATTTTTGTTTTACAGAAAAGGGCCATTAGAGATATTTACAACCTAAAACCGAGAGAGCCCCTTAGAGAAAAATTTAAAGAATTAAATATATTAACTTTGCCTCTCAGTATATTTACGAAAATTTAATGTATGGTCACAAAATGAAAGGTAGTTTTAGTAAAAAATGTGATATGCATTCTGTAAACACTAGGAACAAACACAAGCTAGTGATACCAATTTCTCGACCTCACAGAGTCAGTAATTCATTCTTAGGGCAATGTATACGCTATTACAACAAGGTCCCGGAAAGTGTACAGGCTCTCTTTATTACCAAGTTTAAATGTTTTGTTAAGCTGAAACTGTATAAAAAGTGTTATTATAGTATAAATGAATACATGGTTAATAATAACCCCTGGGAATGAGGTGGTCGCTTCCAAGCAGTTTCTAAAATAAATTTTGTACTTAAATAGTTTGTACAACCGTTAATGTAAAATTTACTTTAAAAAAAAGTCCCGCTGTGTTTCTTGCTGGTTCTTCTCAGGACAGAAGTTTTTTTTTTCGAACCAGTGGTAAAGTAAAAAATGACTTTCAATAAGAATTACACATGTAATCTATATTGAATAAAAATTATTCTATTCTATTCTATTCTATTCACCAACGTTCCGGGAAGTCTGAAGTTTGTGATCGTATCCTAGACGGGCCCCCGCCATTACAATAGATTTGATAAACCACAAATCCTCGCGAAAGAACATCGATTCCTGCCAAGGATGATACGCGAGGCTATTGAAATTAAAAAACATCCTAATTTCAATTGAGAGAGAGAGGCTGGGTACTACCTTATAGTCCTAATCCTGTAATTAGTAAAATTAAAACTTAACCCAAGCTTACCACTGCAAGTCTTCAAGACACAGTAAGTTCATGCTGCGACTTATTTGTATACACCAAGTCCGCATGAAAAGACGAAATGTAATAAAAGACAATATGCCGCTGAGACTCTCGCAAAATCTCTGTTGTCACAATTTGTGGAATTTTTCAATACGTCAAGCTCGTTTGTTACAAACGAGCTTTTAACTGTCACACTACAAAAGAAAAAACGCTTATATAAAACTAATAATTAAAAAGCTAAAGGTACTCCGGGTTAACTCTGACATCGGGACGTCAATCACCTCAGTCCCCCGTGACCATGGGTGCTGTAAAGCACCCGAAACGTCGGGAGTATAAAATAAGTTAATATACGCGATAAAATCCGTAAAACTAGTTTTATAAAATATATATAATACTAGTTAAGTCAAGTGATTGTCACAATCATTAACTAAAAGGGGAACGAAAAGTTATGTAAGATTCGGTTGGTTTTAGCATAACGATCTTAATAATTGCCCAACATAAATATTATACCGTCGAACTGCTGGTATTAGTGTCCAAGGAATGAGATAATACGATATTACGAAATTAGATGAATTAGTAGTAAAACTGAAGTGACAAACGAACTTACAGTCCAACTGATAGTACCTAAGTGTAGCGTCTGCAGTCCATGGAAACCTGCAGCTATCTTGAAACAATGAAGACTACAGATGATGCGTAGTCACCTCTGTGGACTAAGATGGAATGCCTCACAGCCTGTAAATATACTGTACTCTCTATACCCTTCAGACTGGAACGCAGGATCGCAAACACTGCTATTTGGCAGCAGAAATAGATAGAGGGTTACTACTCTACCATAGATCACCTACCCAGACGGAATCCTAGACAGAAAAGGAGCTCTACCGCCTAGTATATACCATGTGATAAGGACAAAAACCAATCTCTAGCTGTACTGCAGTTTTTTCTTCATCATCATCATCATACGCCCGTAAAAACATAATGCTGAATACAACCGTTGAAAGGAAGATGTAACATAACTGCCATGTTTGGTAGAAGGATTGACGACCGCAGTACCAGAACTTTGACGCAGCTCCTAGTCGACGGTCTGGATATTTTACGTCTATAGTGGTTATACCGTCATCCGTCGGAAGTTATAAGCACTTTCTAGCATTTCCCGTATTTTCTTCTTATACGCACGTGATAATTTGAGTGGGATTGTTTTTCTTATGCCACCACCATATTGCAACTACTTTGCACTAAACATCTATAAGGAAATTGGGTCCAATGAATAATAAAGAGAAAATTAATTTATAAATTTTGTTTAAATGCCCTGTAAGTTATTTTTTAGTGCACCGATATAACATGTTTCTTAAACTTAGTCCACTGCGATACAAAGCAAAGTTTTATATGGTTGCAATTAATCTTAAACTGAGGGTCATTGTGTACCAGACGCTTACTTTACATCTACAAAAGACCAAAGTATGTAGAGACAAAACCGTAGAAAAAGTTTCATTTTGTTGTACTTCTTCTTTTTCGTCGGACGTTGATTACTAAGAAAAATCATTATCTTAGTAATCAACGTCCATCCATTCATCTATCCATTACAGCCTATAAAATCGAAATGTTTTGAACAAAGCCTTGGATAGCTATTTCTTCTTATTATTATTTTTTGGCTATTGAATATTTATTGGGCTCTCAGTTATCACGTGTGACAGCGTTAATCCACTCGCATCTTATTTCTGGGCATTTTAGAAATCTAAAACATAATTGTGACAATAAAAAAACAGTAACGAAAATATTAGTGGTACATCACTAGCAAAATTGGTTAAAACCATAGACTTAGGATAGTAATAGACGCCATAGTGTGCAAGAAAGAAAAAAAATCCTTATGGCGATATAGCAAAATAGAAAAGGATAACAAATCTCATGACTCTGTAACCGATTTTGAATGACAGGTCGGTACAAGTCGGCACGCAAGAAATAAGCTCTTAGATATTTTGTAATTTTTTAGGGTATAATAGTCTCTATTTTCAGTGAATAATTGTTTTCCAAAATGGTTACCTACTTGTTCTGTGAGTGACTGTGGTGTCAATAATAGAAATAATCCTGATAATTGCATCTTTCACATATAAATTCTCAAGACGTCGTCACTGCTATGACGCGTGTATTTTTGGTTAAAATTTATGTTATATACTGTTTAAGATATAGAATATTTTCAATTATTTTGTTAATTTCGATATTTTGTAAAGAAAAAAGTCGCATTGTTGATAATTTGTATGATTTTGGTGAATAAATTTTTAAACAAATTATGTATGAAGGATATAGTGAGCCAGTATAATTCTTAATCATCAGAGTTGACAATGCATCTATAGCCTTCTTTGATTTAAGCTTGCCACTTAAATATAAAAAAAAACATCTAAAGATGGAAAATAGGAAATGAAGTTTTTAACTATTAGTTTCTAAAGTCTGGACTATAATTCTTCTGAACACTTTTTCTTGACACCAACTTTAGAAGCTGTTAAATTATGAGGAAATTATTATTTTAGTTTTTTGACGTCGTTTTTCACTTTTTTAAGTTTCTTAATCATCTTTAATTAATTTATGGGTTGTACACACATACTAACAGAGATGAACATAACACAACTCATGATCTTACCAAGAACTCATCGACATAAACAATATATGGTCCCAAACAAATAATAATTTTGATAAACACTACTAACAAACATATATCCCAGATATTAAATAGAGATAATTTCGATTGAGAGGTTTTTATTGTTTTGAGATATTTTTTTTGAGGCGAGAGAGGGAGATACAATTACTTTACTAAGGGTCACACCGAGTTGACACCGAGACGTGACGCGACGCGACGCGGCGCGCACTTTTTAAGATCGTGATACAAAATGTAATGGATTTAATTTGATTAATTATGAGATCCCAAGCAGATGGTAGCACCCAGCCATCTTTTCTTTTGAAATTAGGGTTTTTTTCTTTAATTTGAATAGCCTCGCGAATCATCCTTGGTAGGAATCGGTGTCCTTTTGCGAGGATTTGTGGTCTATCAAATTTTACATAATGGTTGGAACAGTCATGAACATGTATCTCATACTGGAGACTTCCCGGAGCGTCTATTCTTAAATCTAAACCCGAGCATACTACTGCAAGATTTCAAGATACTGTAAGCTCGTTCTGTGTAGATCGGATCAAAAATTATCAATTAAAAGTTGGAGGTAGCCCTCGTTAACTATGACATCGGGACGTTAAACACCTCAGCCCAACCCCTCCCTTCACCGTGACCATTGGTGCTGGAAAGTACTAAACGTCAGGAATTTAAAATTTAAAATTGAACGCGATAAAATCCTTAAAATTAGTTTTATTCCAGAGGTAACACTGGCTTAAGGATGTTCAGATACTGTTTCTAGCGGAAGCCTTTATACATTTATACATGTAGGAACTACTGATTACAGGTAGTGAAATTATCCTCACTGTGAACTGGCAATAGTTCACACCTCTACATATAGTCTTTCGACCGTTCACAGTTGGGTACTCGTAGTGATACTGGTCTTGCAAGACTTACATAGAAAAAAATAACAGAGCTGCTCGTACAAAAAAAACTGGCACTTGAATATTTCCGTGTAGTGGCGGCGTAAGAGAATCCAATATCACATTTATCATCCCGTGGGTATCGTAAGACCCAACAGAGGGAAACTAAAACAGGAGATGACCATCGGTATCTTGATAAAAGCTAAAAATAATAAAAATCTGTGGTTGCAAGCGTGCTACCCGTGGCAACCATGGCAAACATCACCCTATGAGGCAATTTATGGGGAGGCCTATATTCAGCAGTGAACTTTGATAGGCTGTAATAATAATGATGAAGATGATGATGATGATGATGATGCTATTGAAGAAGGATACTACACGACCGAAGAGAGATCAGGCGCACGACCAACGGCTTTACATGTTTTCCGAGGTACGGGGGTGAAATACCGCCAAATTCCAGACTCCGGGCTGCTACTGTGAATTGCTTGACAGAAAAACCTTGTAAGTAGCTGATTGTGGCCTGTCTCGGAATTCGAGCCGGGTATCACATTATCAGCAGTCACGCTTAGGAGTACTAGATCAACAAGGATGTCTAAACCAGCAGTGGGACTTTATTTTTTAACGCAAGGAGAAATATCACACTTTTTGCGCTTTCAGCATATGATACTATTTTAGAAAAAACGTACGGCACGCATCCTAACTTCACATGACATCTTTATTGCGGTTAATATATTTTGAGAAATATATAATAAAGTATACATTGGTATATGAGTTTTAAGGCCTATGAGTTTTATAAAGATCAGCAGCAGTTATGAAGACTAAAGAAAACAAAAACACAATTCACCTTTTTGTTCCGCTGAAGTTGAATATAATTGACGAATTTTAACAACTCAACTCATGAAAAATACTAGGTAAGCTCCACTTAAATTTCTTCAGAGGTTTCTGCATTATATTATGTATCCAGACAATTAAGCCAACTATCAAGCTCCTAAAAAAGATTGTCTGATTATAAAAATTGTTTTATCGGTTCGACCTAAATAATATTACAGTAAAACAATTATTCCAAAATTGTTGTTTTGGCATCTGAATCGATAGTATACTGTACTTGAATTAAAACAAAAAAGATCAATACTATATATATTAGATTTAGAGATTACCGTGTAGTCGTGTTAAGAATATCTACTACGCTATATCATGTCGTGTGTGTCGTAAAAGGCGACAGAGGGATACAAATCAGGAGATGGTCATCAGCCTCTTCCTAATAACGACTAAAAATAAAAAAATTGTGGTTGCCAACCCGCTTGCCACGCGACTTACGTTTGCAGCAGCTTGCGGATGGTTGAAGTGGAAGGAGAAGAAGACTTTTTCCTATATTACTTTTATTTTCTAACTTACAAGTTAACTTGACTACTGTGACAATGTGAGTACACAGGAATAATGGACTACCTAACTTACAAGCTAACTTAACTACTACTGGGCTGTCTTATTAAAAATTATACCCTAGGTTTTATATTATGTTGAATATTCTTAAGTCACGTAAAAGACGTGCTGTTATTTGCTTAGCGGGCGGTGCTGTAAGGTAGGCGACTTCCTGACGGCACTATGTTGAATATTGTCAAGTCATGTAAGTGAATTGAGTCACGTCGTGCTGTTATTTGCTTTAACAGGCGGTGCTGTATGGTAGATGACTTCCTAGTGCCATGTAAGATATCGGTAGATATATGTAACTCGCGTGGCAACTATGGAAAACTATGGCAGGCCGCCCCCATATATTGCCTCATAGGGGTATCCCTATGAGGCAATATATGGGAGAGGCCTATGTTCAGCAGTGGACTTTAATAGGCTGAAACAGTATAGATATAAATATACATTATATATAGATATATTATATCGGTAGCGGTAATGTGATGTCAATGACATTGAAACAAATACAATATTAACTAAAGTTATAAGTATTTTTGCATACCGCAGTGAATAATTTAGTCCTTTTGAAAATGTAAAAATTTAAAACATTTATAATGTGTAAACAGATTCACGAATTGTGTGACAAAGCGTACACTAAACTCCATTTTATAAAAAATGTAAAACACTGACATTAAATACTTTTATTTTACTCGTAAAAAAGGCGTGAAAAGATTATGTTTTTTGTCGATTTACATTCACACGGCTTGCGAATAAAATTCACAAAGAATTTTAAACTAGTATTAAAGCGCTGCTAAGCGCATTGCGTTTTAATTTTGTTTATTCAGCATTTATTTAAAAAGAAAAGTTATTGTTCTGTCAAATATTAAGGTACTTAATGCGCGTGCATTAATTACGCACACACGTATGCAAGCACGCACGCATGCACGCACGCACGCACGCACGCAGGCACGCACTTTGTATGGTGTGCAAATAAATATATATTATTATATATTTATGTTCTGATGTAATATAAATATATATTAGTATTATTCTTTGGGTATCCATAAAGTATTCTCATCTGGTTGGGCTGAATAAATATATAAAAGGAAATGATAAATATACATAAATACATATTAAATATACTAACATAAATAAATAAAAATACATGAATAAATAAAAGCCCAACCAGATGGAAGCCTTCGGCAGGGGAGACCAAACGGCCGAGGGTTAGGGGGAAAGGGTAAGAAACCGGCGAACAATGCGGGCGGTATCGACGAGTACCGCCTTCTGCATTTGAGCCCGGAGCGGTCCGTCACGGAGTCCCAGTCGCCTCAGATGATCCGAGAGGCTGACCGGGATTAGCCCGTTCGCAGAAACGACTACAGGTATAATTTCGGTCGGCAGACCACCCCACATGTCGGTCACCTCGTGAGCCAGGTCCAGATATTTTGTCTTCTTATCTGCTTCGGCTTTCACAAGGTTCTCGTCATACGGAATGGTAATGTCGACCAAAAATATCCTTGACTGTGTCCGGTCCATCAGCACAATATCAGGCTTGTTCGCAAGAATAGTCCTGTCTGTGATGATGGCCCGGTACCAGTAGAGCCTGGCGCGGTCGTTTTCGAGCACGGTTTCCGGCAAGTACTTATAATAATGCAGTTTCCGATCCACGAGACCGTATTTCAGAGCGAGGTCCTGGTGTAGAATCCTGGCTACTAGGCACCTGGCACCTGGCTGGTGTCTGTGCAAATACTTAGAGTTAGAAAGCGCCGAACAACCGGAGATGATATGCCTAAGTGACTCACCGGGATGGCGACAAGCTCGACAGATGTCGGCGGTGCCATCCTTTAGGATGTATCTCCGATAGTTGTTGTTCTTAATAACTTGATCCTGTATCGCACAGACAAAACCCTCGGTTTCCCCAAAGAGGTCAACGGAACGTAGCCAGTGGAGGGAGGCGATTGTATCTACGAAAGGCTAATGTAGAGCCTTGTAGAACTTCCCGTGGAGCTCCTTCTCCTTCCATAGGTTCTCCCGGTCGGAAATGCTCTGTACTGCCGGGTCTTGCCAATGCTCGTTGGCTAAGAATAGAGAGGGGTAAGCCCTTTATCACAAGAAATGACGTCCTTATAGAATGAATCATCCGATCTCGCCAGGACGTAATTACGGAGGCTACACACTTCGCGGTCATGCATGGTGAGCGCGCTTAAAAAGCCACGCCCACCATGTTTTCGCGGCAAGTACAGCCTTATTATTGACGATCTCGGATGGTGCATCCTATGGTACGTCATGGTAGTGCGGATTTTCTATCCAGGGCGTTAAGTTCAGTTTGAGTCCGCCTGAGCATGACAAAGGTATACATGAGGACAAGCATGACCCAACCGTTATATGCGTGTGTCTTATTCACGCCCGACAAAAGGCTGTTAAGCAATTTGGTCAAGTGTGCATAAAACAGATCGCAAACTGATTGTTTCATGTTCACCTCATCAATACCTATATTTTGTGACATACCCAGGTATCGGTATGTTTCAGCTTCGGAAAGGGTCCTTATGTTGACGAGCATAGATAAGTCTATGCCTTCAGAATTAGTAACCCTTCCCCTTTCAACATGGAGAACCGCACACTTATCCGTCCCCAACTCCATTCTAATGGAATTGCTAAAATCACAAGTGATGTTTAACAATTCCATAAGATGGGAGCGACTGGAGGCGAATAATTTGAGATCATCCATATAGAAAAGGTGAGTCACTTTGTCCCTCCTTTCCGAAGCTGAAATCCCCTCCCGGATCCCTCCAGTAACGTACTGAGAGGGTTCAGAGAGAGGCAAAACCAGATTGGACTCAAACAATCGCCCTGGAAGATACCCCTTCTTATCCTTATGCGGCTTTCCGCAGCCGTCATTCGCTCACCTAGATGACAAAGGATCGTACTCCACTGCCCCATACACTGCCCGAGGAAGTCTCTAACTGTACAGTCAACCTTGTACAGCTCGAGGACCCTCTTTAGCCATGTATGGGGCACCGAGTCGAATCCCTTTCTGTAGTCTATCCAGGCGGCAGAGAAGTTCCGACGGTTGCGTTTAACCACTTTGCCAATGACCGTGTCAATGAGGAGTAGTTCCTTGGTTCCACAACCACCGCCCCGATATCCATTTTGAGCGCGCGACATCACCTGATTTGAGTCCAGGTGACGAGTGATTCTCGCGCTCAAATTGGATGTTAGTGTCTTGTATATGGTGGGTAGACACGTGATGGGGCGGTATTTGCTCGGGTATGTGGTATCCTGGTCTTTAGTAACCAAATGAGTGATCCCAGTAGTGAAGAGGCTCGGGAGCGACTTCTGGTCTAGAGCCTCTTGGAACGGTCGGACAAGCACAGCGTGACACACCACGAACCCCTTTAGCCAGTAGTGGTGCAGCCCGTCAAGTCCCGGACTTTTCCAGTTCGGGGCTCTACGGACTGCCTCAGCTACATCGTCCGGCGTTAGGATGGCGGTTCATGGGCGTAATACTCGCACACTGACTTGCCACAACTTCCGTCCAAGGGCCCTTGCTGTAGTTAACGGACTCCGACCACAGGCTTCTATGCCAGAAGGCGACAGTATCGGCCTGATTTCCACATACCGCTGGTCACTCCAGTGATTTATTGAGCCTCTTCTGATCACTCTGGAAGAGGCGATTCTGGTTGAACCGCTTTAATCTCTCGGTATATCGCCGATTCCGCTTCCCCCAAGCAGCGATTCTTTGCTTCAGGTTGTCTATGCGCTCCGTTGGTTTCTGCGTGATATCTGGCTGGGACAAACTGATATTTGTCCCTGTAAACGCCACCTTAACGGTGCGCACAACTCTCGGCCTATTATTACCCGACCTGAAGTTTGTCAGTCTGCCAATAAGGGCCCTTGCCCTTGCGATACGGTTCTCAATTATTTTTCTCCTGGCTGGGATAGCACTACTTTGTCCAGTAGCGCGTCCAGCTGTGGAAAGCTTGGCGCCAATGAAACGCAGACTGCCAGTGCGGTCAAATAGGTCACCAGCATTGGGTTTAGAGCCCTCACGACAGCCCGATTCCGCTTGCTTAGGGGTATGCGGGGAATTCGTGGTCGATTTTCGAGAGGCGTATTGCGCGTTTCATTTGCTCTAGTCCATGGAAGACTATCCACCATCGTCTGAATCAACCACAACTGAAAGATTCACGGCGGCGTCCAGGTGTGCGGGTTGCTCTGCAACTTGTGGTGCCGCATTCCCAGCCGTAGCATTTTCATCCGATGAAGGAACAGCTTCACGTCGTAGCCGTTCGAGTTCGGCGTCATCAAATGTTTTTGAGCGCATGATGTACCGAACTCGGTTTGCCAGGTTTTGATCAGTGACAGTAATAGATGGCTCCAGCACAGCAAAAAAGCGACGCATCCTGGTCCGGTACGTAAAACCTCCAGCTTCTTCCCCTTTCGCCCTGAAGTACGCCCGCAATGCTTTCATATTCGTATCGTAGGGATGATATGATGCGAGGGGCTGCTGGGTGGTCGTGCAGCACCGGCGGCCGTGGCAGCCCACATGCTGTCGCGTCCAGCGCCAGCTCCAGACGCGCCCTGTCGACCTCCAGGCAGCGGCCCTTTACGCATTCTTCTATTCCATCATCCATTTGAGGGGCGTCAGTTAACGGGAGACACCCAAACCCGGCGCCGTTTAATGGATAGGCCATATGCACAATCGGGCTTTTGCACCCTCAATTTTGCCGAGGCACGGCGCTAACACCTCTTGGCAAGGCGCTGACTGACTGCGCCGATGTAGCCGATGTTACGTCAGCGGGTGATGGAGTCGTCAATTCCTACGCCAATTATTATTATTATTATTATTAATAAAATATTATTATTATTAAAAATTATTATTATTATTATTATTCGGGATATTTATACCAGCGTAAAATAATAATTATTATTATTATTTTACGCTGGTATTTTGTGAGAGCGTGGTCTTTCCTAGATCGAAGTGACCCATTCGTGCTACAATCATAATATAGCTGAAGCATGGCTCTACCTTACGTCTAACCTTACGTCCTTTGACAGTTTACAGTGATAATTGTAAAGACCTTACAATTATCACTGTAAACTGTCAAAGTTTACAGTACTATAAGTTTAATCACTGTAAACTGTACACATAATTATAGTAATCTCTATCTAACGGCCCTACTATGTCTAAATATATTTTCTCAAACGCTGAATTTGCCGTTGAACTTATAGTCACAGGCTCTTTAGTATGGTGTGAGGAATGTTTTTGTTTTTGACATTTGTCACACCTCTTTACAAACTCCGTAACATCAACTTCTAATTTTGGTAAAATATAATATTTCTTTATGTTATTAGCCATTCGTCTTATACCTGCATGGCCATTTGTGGGCAAAATATGAAAATCATTTAAGATCACACGCTGATCATCTTTATTAGTTATTCTTTTTGTACCCCTTAAAATACATATACGTGTTCCGGACCAATTACTTATGTTCGTCACTTCTTTAACAATTTTTTCCACAAATATATTATTTTTCTCGGTCTTAATGAAGTATTCGTATACTTCTTTTATATTTATTTTCCCATAAAATATATTCAGCTCTCTCACAAATTCGCCTGGCGATAGATACGATCGAGAAGTTAAATTAATAAAAATAGTATTTATTAAAGGTATATAACTCAAGCATCCCTTCCCATATGCTATTTCTTTCAAGTTACGATATCGATTTAATTCATAAGCGCTTATGAAACGCAATTCCGTGAAATATTTCGGTTTGCTATATATTTCTATAACTTTTGGTTGATCAGGCCAATCGTTTTCAGAAATAATAGCATCCCGTTGTTGCCTAGCCACCTGGCCACGCGTCATTACATTCATCACAGTATGATTAATCTCTTTCAATTCTTCCTAAGTTATATGCAAACGAGAAAGTGCATCAGCAGCGGAATTATTTTTCCCTTACAAAATCATATTCTTCTAATATTAGTCTAAATTTAATTAAACGGCTAGATGGATCTCGCATTCCGAATAGATATATAAGTGGCTTATGATCAGTCCGAATTTTGAATGTCCTTCCATACAAGTATGGCCGAAAATGTTTCGCGGCCCATACAATCAATTAATTCTTTTTCAATAGTGGGGTACCTCTTTTTTGCCTTATTGAGACTACGACTAGCATAGGCTACAGGCCTTTCGTCGTTATTGCACAAAACTGCACCTACGCCATATCCTGACGCGTCTGTTTGTAGAATAAATTGATTAAATTCTGAAAAATCCGGGTACTGTAGTACGTGATGAGATAATTTGCTTTTAATAATTCAAACGATTTTTGACATTCCTCATCCCATTTAAAGGCCACATTTTTCCGACACAAATTATGTAATGCATGTGCTTTTGTAGCAAAATTAGGAATACATTTCCTCTAATAGTTTACAAAGGCAACAAATCGTTTGACTTCGTCGACTTTAGTAGGAACTGGGTAATTTTTAACAACCTCTATTTTATTAGAATCATGTATGACCCCCTCTGCTAACACAATATGACCCAAATAAAGTAGTTGCTTCTGTAAGAAAATACACTTTTGAGGGTTTAGCTTTAGATTTAATTTACTTAACCTTTCGAAAATAGACTGTAAATTTTTTATATGACTGGGCAAATCCCGACTGAAACAAACCAAATCATCTAGATAAACTAGGCACTTTTCGTAACTTAACCATGTCATCGCCATAGTTATCATACGAGAAAATTAACTAGGGCTGGTCTTTAAGCCCATAGGCATCCAAGCCATCTGAAACTGTCTGAAAAAGCAGTGTACTTGCGACTGTCTGGGTGTAAACTAACGTTATAGTAACCTTGATATAAATCTAAATGAGAAAAATACATGCAACCGGATAACGAATCTAATGTTTCCGTTATATTTGGAAATGGAAATTTATCATCATGTATACTGATATTAAGTTTTCTGTAATTTGTGACCAAGCGCCATTTTTTGTTTCCGTTCTGGTCACATTTCATCGGCGCCAGCAAAAATTGTACTGGACCATTCACTTTCTCTTTCAGCATTATTAATCTATACGGTTTTGAAAAAATTGGCTGAATATCGGGATTTACTTTAATTGTGTTTTGATAAATATAAGTGGTTAATAGTTTGTCCCCTTCTAAATAAAAAATATCGGGTTATTTCACACATAAACTCTCTATATTAATTTTTTCCTCTTTATTTAAATTATTTAAATTTTTATTTAAATTTGCATTTTTCTTAATTTTATCAAAGTTAAAAATATAAAATTCCTTCGAGCGTTGTATATCAAGTTTTGTTTCGGACAAAGTTACGTCTTTTGTGGTCGTATTCAAAATTCGGACTGGTATTTTACCATTAATTGGACTTACTAACGTACTAGCAATAAACACGCCCTCGCATATTTCTTTCTTATACGAGTTACGGGTTCTTTGTTATACGGGTTCCTCGGTAGGGTTTTTAAAAAGACTTTTAAATGAGCTGCACAAATAAACGTTTAATTACGAAATGTGAACTAGAATTATGAACTGGCGGACACAAGAGCAAGAGATGGTAACGATTCGGCGTTTGAGATCGGACTGTCGCTCCCCAGGAGCGCTGGGCAGTAGCATTCTTAAATGCTGACACCGCGGTTTTGATGAGACACTTACCTAATCACCTTAAGATGATTATTAAGCATTTACTTAACATTGGCAATCTATAACAGCCCCGATTTAGTGTAAACTACACCTTTTCTTTAAGTGGAGTTTACCTATTTTAAAAGTAAATGAATTATATTCTAGCCAATTCTAAGAGAGGTCCCGTATTGATGTTTGAAGTGCTAATTTCATCTAATTCGTGGTTATCATTTTCAGGAGTATTATTTTCTTTAGATTTCCTTAGTCTTTTGTGTATGCCAGTTTTATACAACTTATAGGTAATAAACAATACGATAAAGATTACAATTACAATCATAATGCTAGAATAATACCTTTGATACAGAACAATATGTGGTTTTTCAATAATATTATTAAGGCTTTTCAGAATTTCAGGATTATCATAAGCTAGCGAATCTAAATTTACATTCTTAAGGTTAACAACAGGTAAGTTTGATACAATATTATTATATGCTATGACATTACAACAAGAGTCGTTTAAAATATTAAAATTAGAGACAATAGTTTTCATTTGGATTTCACGGTTTTCATGAGGTATTAAACGAGTATCTTTACAATAGGCGATACATTCAGCAGGTAAGTATAGTAAACCATTTCCATTAATTTCCATTTCGTTAGATTGAGAGTTATTACATTCAATGCTTATTTTAGTTTTTTCAGATATTACAAATAACCATCTATTATGGCGTAGTGGGTGCTAAGAATCTCCGGTGGAGGTTCGGTTGCCACCTACGACGACTCGACCTGGCAACTTATAACGCACGCACTCTGAGGACTGACGAGAAGATCCTGAGCTGGAAGAAGAGATAGACAAGTTGCGCTGGAATATTATAGGAATATCCGAGGTCCGAAGAGAGGGGAGGACACGGTAATCCTCGAATCCGGCAACTTGTTCTATCACCGGAGGGCGACCATCTGTCCCAAGGAGGTGTCGGATTTATCGTCCACAAGTCTCTCGTTAACAACGTTAAATTGGGAGTGTCGACGAGGGTTGCGTACCTTATACTCAGAATCACCAAACGGTATTCGCTGAAGGTCACAGGTTTACGCACCAACTTCGGCACACCCTGATGAGGAGGTGGAGGAAATGTATGAGGATATCTCTAGAGCCATGCATTCTCTAAAACCCACTATACGGTGTTAATGGAGACTTCAACGCAAAGCTAGGCACAAGAGAGAACGGTGAGCTGAAAGTAGGAAATTCGGATTAGGCAACGGAACCCAAGAGGCCAGCAGCTGGCCGACTTCATGGAGAAAGAGGACTTTATGATGAACTCTTTCTTCCAGAAGCGGCCCCACAGGAAGTGGACCTGGTCGAGCCCCGACGGTTCGACAAAAATGAGATTGACTTCATTATGACGACTAGACGCCAACTGTTCAGTGATGTCTCAGTGATCGCGAGGGTGAAAACTGGTAGCGATCACCGAATGGTTAGAGGCACACTGAACCAAACGTTGTTGGAGAGGTGTCGTCTAATGAAGTCAACGCCCGTCCCTCGTGCTCTAATCCAAAGTCCTGAAACCTTTCAGCTCGAGTTACAAAACCGTTTTCAGTGCCTAGAAGATTGCAATGCAGTGGACGATATGAATGACAAGCTCGTGGAAACTGTCCATGCGGTCGGAGCTAAGTTTTGTAAGACCCGCCGCAGAAGAACACAAAACTCTCCGATCACACTCTTAATCTCATGGCTGTTAGACGGAAATGAAGCTGCAATCTTCAGTAGATTTGATAGCATACAGGCAACTGAACAGACAGATCTCCAAATGCATGCGGCGGGACTTGCAACTTCAATACAGCTCGTATTGAAGAAGTGATCGAGCGGAACCAGGGCTGCCAGAAAGAGCCAACTGTTGAAGCTGAAGACCGAGTGTGGCAGCGTCGTTTCCGGGACACCTGAGATTTTGAGTGAGATTGAGAGGTTCTATGGGCAGCTGTACACATCATCGTTGGAGCCACACGCAAGTGTGAGTAACAATCCAAGAGCAAGTCTTATCCGACACTATTCCGATGATATTCCGGACGTCAGTCTGAGCGAGATTAGAATGGCTCTCCAGCACCTTAAAACGGCAAGGCCCCAGGCGAGGATGGAATTACAGCGGAGCTTCTGAAAGCGGGTGGAAAACCGGTGCCAGAGTCCTTCAAGCTCTTTAATTCCGTCCACATGGTGGCACTACACCGGAGGCGTGGAGCAGAAGTGCGGTGGTCTTGTTCTTCAAGAAAGGCGACAACGCTCTTTTGAAGAACTACAGACCGATTTCCTTCTGAGCCGCGTCTACGTGCTGTTTTCGAGTCATTACGAATCGTCTCGCACGCAGACTCGACGACTTCCAGCCTCCCGAACAAGCCGGTTTCCGAAAAGGTTTAGCACCATAGACCACATACCTTCGGCAAATTGTACAGAAGTCTGAGGTACAATTTGCCACTATGTCTGGCGTATGTGGACTATGAGAAGCCTGATTCCGTCGAAATTTGGCGGTGCTGCAGTCCCTTCAGCGGTGCCAAGTTGACTGTCGGTATATCGAAGTGCTGAAGTGCTTGTACAGTAGGGCCACGATGGCTATCGAGTACAGAACCAGAGTACAAAACCTATCCAACTGCAGAGGTGTAAGACAGGTGACGTTATATCCCCGAAACTCTTCACCGCTGCATTGGAAGACGTTTTCAAGCTTCTGGACTGGAAAGGATACGGCATTAACATCAATGGCGAGTACATCACTCACCTTCGATTTGCCGATGATATAGTCCTTATGGCAGAATCGCTGGAGGACCTAAGCACTATGCTCATGACCTCAATAGTGCCTCCCAACGGATAGGTCTTAAGATGAACATGGACAAAACAAAGATCATGTTTAATGTCCATGTCACACCTATGCCGGTAGTTGGGGAGCACTAAGCTCGAAGTTGTTGACGAATATGTTTACCTGGGACAAATAGTCCGACTAGGTAAGTCCAACTTCGACCGAGAGGTCAATCGACGGATTCAACTCGGCTGGGCAGCGTTCGGAAATTACGGCACATCTTCTCGTCAGGTATACCTCAAAACTTGAAAACGAGGCTGTACAACCAGTGCGTGTTGCCAGTGATGACCTACGGAACTGAGACGTGGTACTTCACTGCTGGCCGGATGAGGAAGCTCAAGGTCGCTCAGCGAGCTATGGAGAGGGCTATGCTCGGGGTCTCACTGCGTGATAAACTTAGAAATGAGGATATCCGCAGTAGAACCAGAGTGACCGACATAGCCAACAGATTAGTAAGCTGAAGTGGCAATGGGCCGGCCATATAGCTCGAAGAACCGACAACCGATGGGGAAAAAGGTTCTCGGTGGCGGCCTCGTACCGGCGGACGAAGTGTAGGGCGTCCCCACTAGATGGAGTGACGACCTGGTAAGACATGCAGGAAGTCGATGGATGCGGGTGGCTCAGGACCGTGCTTGTGGCATTCCTTGGGGAGGCCTATGTTCAGCAGTGGACTTGTGAAGGCTGTAATGATGATGATGATGATGATGATGGCGTAGTGGCTGCCAAATGCTGACGTGGCCGTGAATGAATTTAGTTTTACAAATCGGCGGTATCGAGGTAAGTACCTTTGTAATAATTTCCGTTTCACAGGAAGGTGTGCAGAGGAGAGTACAATATTGATGTTTCACAAAGGTAATGATTATTATTAATTATTCTACAGTAATCTAGCTTATCTAATTTACAATACATTGACTTATCTTTACTTATACCTATGTACTTAGAAGATGGGATGATGGTCGAATACGACCTTGGATTATTTTATCATGAGGAACCAGAGAAGGTAAGTTATGATATACATTTAATTGTAAAGGATTAATTAGAGGAATTTTACTACAAACACTACTTTTTTCTTTATTGAAGTAACTAGATATTTCAGATATATTCAAAATAGTATGAATGTTATCAAGATTTAAAGGAACCGGAAGTTGTTTAGTTCAGGTAAGAATCTGTAATTATCTACCAGTTCGGTGTAGAGTTCTTTAGGTGTTAAGATAGTGGGATATAGGATGTTAGATTTACTAAACATGATAGAGTTAATTATGTCTTCAACCTTGAAAGATAAGGCTAGTAGGCTATTTTCTATCATAGACGTTAATTCTAGCATGCGAGACCTAATACTAATTCTCTTGAGACGTATGTCAGATTTAGAATATCTTGAGATATCGCGTCAATTGCATTTTCAGGTGTTTTCATTTTCTTTGATTGTGGATGAGTTTCATTAACCGATTTAAGTAAAGAGGTGGTGACCAATATATTTTCCTTCATTAAAAGGGCTAGATTCTTTTGGTCTGTTTCTACCTCATTAATGGCATTGTCATATCGAATGGCATCGTCTTCATCCATAGTGCCAAATAGTTTTTAGATAGAGTGCCTACGAAACCTAGAAGTGCAGATCTTCTCGACTGGCGAGATGTAAGGCGAAAAATAGCTTCGTTATCGTGAGCTATATCATTGAAACGCGTATTTAATGGTTCAAAAGATTTGTACATTCTAAATAATCGAAAATTTTATCATTATCACATACTTGTTTAGATTTATCAAGAATTTGACGGAGATTTATAATATGGGTTAATAAAGGAAATATCATGGGATAACTATACTAAGGTGACTATCAACTAAACTTAAGGAACCTAGAGGGTCGAAGTAGATGCCAGAACTAGAAGGAAGTGACTTGATAAAGTCCTGGTGTGCGTTGTTCAATGTGCTGAAATAGAATGAACGAGGTTAGATAAATATATTACTGATTGATACTTTCTATAATCTCTGACTTCGCTGGTTTCATTTCATCGAAGTGGTGCGTCACGTGACGTCTATTAATTAAGAGTGTGGCTGTATTATTATTATTTACCTTTATAATTTTATATGGCCCTTCCAAACAGGTGATAAGGCCTTGAGTCTCAGATGATTTTTGTAGACGTAATCACCATCCTTGTATTGTGGTGGTGATCTGTGTGAGAATCATAATAGGATTTAGAAGATTCTTTGGATTTTAGTATGTTTTCTAGGCTTGTTCTCTAGTATATTTGAATTTATGTTGTAACATTCTTATGTAGTCCGAGTATGTTGCGCTAGGTTCGCTTTCATATAGAGTTGGGAATAAAAGGTTTGTGACCGAAGACTAGTTCGTAAGGAGTGAATTTCGTAGAATGCGTTGTTGTGTTATATGTTAGCATAGCTGTATATACATAGGTAGCCAGTTATCTTGGTTTTGATTAACAAATGATTTTAAATATTCCTTGAGAGTTGAATGACTTCGTTCAAGGGCCCTTGTGTCTGAGGATGATAAGGCGATGACCAAAGTTGTTTAATCTTGAGAAACTGACACGTTGTTTTGAATAAGTCGGATGTGAAGTTGGTACCTTGATCGGTAAGAATAGACTTAGGAATTCCAAAGAGAGAAATAAAGTGGATAAGACAGTCACAAGATTCTTCAGCAGTTGTACTGCGTATAGGATAAGCAGTTGAATATTTCGTTAGGTCATCTTGTAAGGTTAGAATATATTTGAGTTTGGCGGTGCCGGATTCAGGTAAGGGTCCTACTATATCTAGTGCCACCCTTGAAATGGTGATGGATGTAGTTGTGATCCATAGGGGCTTTGTTTAATTTTCTTAGTGCTTTATTTTCTTGACAAAGTTTACATTTCTTGACATAGTCGTCATGTCGCCTCATGCCTTTCCAATAAAATTGTTCTCGAATTCTGTTATACATCCGTACACATCCCAAATGTCCAGATGCAGGGATATCGTGGTTTTCACGCAATATTTTAGGTCTTTCACTTAAGGTAGGATATATTATTTTATTTAGGTAAATATGAATTTGAATTTTGTATTATTAAAATATGAGTAAGAATATTGTAAATTTTAGTATATGAATGATGATCAAACGGATTTCTGAAGTCGGAAATGGCAATCTCGGTTGTTTGTTCTGATTTCAAGATTTCGTCTCTTACTTGTTTGAGAGTATCGAAAATAGCAGGATAGGATGATTCATCAAAATGATGAACTTTAGTGAAGATGAGGTAAACCGTCTTATTTTCGTAATTAGTTTTTAGAAATCGGTGTAATTCTTTTTCAGAGCTATAAATTTCATCAACGTTTTCGGAGAAGGGGATTATATCAGAAATATAGGGATTGGATTCGTCTAAGTCTATAGATGTAGGAATTAATATGATTTTGCAATTTGTTTTCAAAAGGTTTTCGTTATGTTCCTTTAGGATTGTATTGTTGCTTCCTTTATTCGGATTTGTTTTCAGAAATTGCGAGTAGTTGTCGTTGTTTAGATTTGGTTGCGTTTCTGGCGAAGGATCTGGAGTGAGTCAAAGTCAAGGTTGAGGTCTGCGCTGTCAGGACTGAGGTCAAGATAAGGTAAGTTGGTTCTAGGTCAAGCAGTTCTGGAGATAATGTCGGTTGTGCAGGATCGGTGGATTAGTAGGTATAGTATTAGAATCAGTGTTAAGATCCTGGTTGAGCAGGTCTTCGTTTTCAAAGGAGAATGGAATAGGAGAAGGTAAGTCTAACAGAGGGTCTTGTAAGAGATTTTCAAGTTCGAGTCGATGTTTTGTTGGGGAGAGTCAGGAATTGTAGGAGGTTCATCTTGAATAGGATTAACTGGAAATCGAGACAGAGCATCTGCATTCGTATTTATTTTTCCTTTCTTATGTATGATTTCATAGTCGAATTCTTCTAATTTGAGTCGCCAGCGAATTAGTCTGGATCCAGGGTCTTTACAGTTGAAAAGCCATTGTAAGGGCTTGTGGTCTGTAACTATTGTGAATCGATTCCCATAAAGGACGAAAAGCTTTAGTTCCAAAGACGATAGCTACATTCTTTCAGTAACACTGTAGTTACATTCAGCTTTATTAAGGGTTCGTGACGCATATGCAATTGGACGGTCCTTTCCTATAGGACCTTGTGATAGAATAGCAGAAACAGCGAAGTTTGAGGCGTCACAAGTGAGGATGAAGGGTTTGGTAAAATCAGGGTAAGAAGGACAGGTGACGTTACTAGTTTTTCTGTAACGTTTCGAAAGCAAGTTGCTGTTCGTTTTTCCAATTAAAAGGTGTATCCTTTTTCAGAGAGAAGTTAGTGGTTTCGCTAGTTTGGAAAAGTCTGGAATAAAGCGTCTATAGTAGGATGTGAGTCCGAGAAAGATTTAATGTCTTTGGGACATTTTGGTACGGGAAATTCGTGATGGCTACGATCTTTTTGGATCTGCTTGTACACCGTCTTTGTTAATGACGTGACCAAGATAAGCGACTTCTTTGCACAGAAATTCACACTTATCTGGTTGGAGTTTAGGTTATAATCTCTGAGTCTATTGAACACACAGGATAGATTTTGGATGTGACTTGGAAGGTCAGGTGAGTACACGACGATATCGTCTAAGTATATAGCAGCGTGAGCCTTGTAGTCCACATAGGCATGTATTCATGAGTTTCTGAAAAGTTGACGGGCATTTTTAGCCCAAACGGCATTCTTGTGAATTGGAAATGCCCTGAGGTACGGAAAAGCAGTTTTAGGGCGTCTTGCTCAGATACTGAATTTGATGGAAGCCTGAGGCCAAATCTAAAGTTGTAATATTGACTTTTCCCCAATTGATCTAGAATTTCTGTAATTTGTGGAATAGGATAAGTTTCTCCGATGGTAATGTCGTTGAGTTTTCTGTAATCTATAACGACTCTCCATTTTCGCTTTCCTGAAGCATCTAATTTTTAGGCACGACCCAAATGTGAATTTGAAGGTATCACTATTTTTGTTCCAACATCTTATTTAATTGATTTTCTACTTCTTTTTGTGGCATTCAGGAATCTATAGGATTTGGTTTGAATAGGAATGTCTGTGGTCGTTCTTATGTTATGTTCAGTGGCTTTAGTATAGGTAAGTTGTCGTCTGGAAGGTGGAAGATGTCGGAGAAGTCTTTACAAATTTGTAGTAAGGCATTGGATTCTCTTCATTGAGGTGAGATATTCTAAGTTGTTCGAGGACCTTTTAGTTTGCGTAGCGTTAGGTTGAGGCTTTGGTTCATCGTAATTAGGATAATTTTGACTATTTAAAGGTTCTATCGCTAGGTTAAGGTTAGATTGAAGGACGACGGGATTTTCGGAAATGTTTACAACTGTAATGTTGACACGATTATTATCTTTTACTTTAACAATGCAATTTGCGATTAGTAACGAGGCAGAGATGTGTTGGTCTAGTATAACACCTTCTTTTATATTAGGATTATTTACAGTGCACTCAATAACGGTTTCCGAACGAGGCGGGATATTGTATAAAGGTTCAGTGAATTTTAATTTAATACAGTTCTCGTCTGTTTGCAGCACCCTGGTGATAGTCTATTTGACAACCTAGGTTCTTTAACAGATCGGTACCTATAATACCGTCATAACTGAGGCTAATATTTTTTACAACGTGGAATTTGTGACTGTAAGGTTTGTTAGATTTTTGAAATATTTGTAGTTTAAAACTCCCTAATGTTGAGGTTGTTTCACTTCCAGGGTCGATTCCTTTAAGGAGTATTATTTCATCACTTAATTCCGGGATAGTGGTCATGGAATCTAATTTTAGGAGGCTTACGCAAGAACCAGTGTCAACTAGGAAGGACAGAGGTCTGTCGGCTACTGAAGTTTGGATAATGACAGGTAAGTACTTTTTTCAGTATTCTTATTAATTTTATATAATTTCATATTATTTTTATTTTCAGGTTTTGTAAGGAGTTGGGAGAAGAATCGTCTGGATTTGGAACTGGGATGGGTGATTAGAAGATTTAGTATAAGATTTTGCGATAGAGTGGATTTAGTAGATTTAGTAATTGGATCTGTGGATTTAGTAGATTTGGTATGATGCAGAGGATTCAGTGGGTTTTAATTGATTTAGAGATTCAGTGGAAACAGTGGATTTAGTAATTGAGGAGATCAGTGGAAACAGTGGATTTAGTAATTGATTTAGGAGATTCAGTGAAACAGTGGATTTAGTAATTGATTTAGGAGATTCAGTGGGCAGTGGATTTGGTAGGTTTAGTAGTGATAGAGGCATCGTCTTTGAAATAGTAGGAATAATTTCCGTGCGACGCATATCGGGAAATTTTACTCGTTTAAATCATTGCGATCAACTCGTCAACGCCCTCTTCGTTATCTAGGTTTACGTTAAGGACCTGCGCGTTGGGTTTGAATTAGGATTTTGGGCAAGGTTTGGTTGGCGACCGTAAGAGTTGGAAGCAGAGGGCTGATTTCTGCTATTGTTATATTGTCTTTTGCGACAATTTTCAATACTGTGTCCTATATTTTACAATAACGACAGATCATGTCGTTGGTATTGATTGGTTTGGAATAGTCAGGACGATAATTGCGTGAAATTGGTTGAGATTCGCGGCGAGAGTTTGTATTTTTTGTTTTATCATTGTAAAAGTTCACGTTCGGGTTTGACCTTCTTTGTATGCTGGAAATAATTTTTTCTTCTACCATGAAACTTACAGCAGAGTTCAGTGAGTCAGGTTACGACATCTGACTACTTGTGAGATGCGAGGATTGAGTCCTGTTATAAAAGTGTGGAGAGAGAGATCCTGTATGGCAGCGACACGTCCTGCTAGTTCTGTTTTCCTTTTGGTTGGTATAGAAATATTTATTTCCGTTAGTAATTTTGCTAGGCACGTTTCAATTTTTAGTGCAAACTGATTAACTGTCTCGGTCGGGCTCTGTTTACAGTCTTGAGCTCCGTGAGTAGGTGAGTAATGTTTCCTCTCACCAAATTGTTGTTTAATGAAATCAATGAACTGTTCGAAAGAATCGAAGTCTTTAATACTACACGTGCTCTCGGCCTTGTCAACTAATTGACTTAGTATAAATTTGAACAGAATGGGTTTTTGCGATTTTGTAGCAATTTCGAAAGCGCTTTGACAGTTA
This sequence comes from Parnassius orleans, assembly GCA_029286625.1. Classification (NCBI taxonomy): domain Eukaryota; kingdom Metazoa; phylum Arthropoda; class Insecta; order Lepidoptera; family Papilionidae; genus Parnassius; species Parnassius orleans. Next base: position 4,496,461 of record JAGSMP010000137.1, read on the forward strand.
GTAATGAACGGATTTAATTTTTCTCGCGATCCGTCGAAGGGTTTGATGAACTTAAAAAGAATACTGAGTTCGATTTTTTCGTCGATTTCTAATTTGGGGCCTTTAGAGCCGCTAGCGCCATCTTCAGATTTAGAAGTCATGATTTAGTAACACAGAAAACAAAACAACAAAAACAAAAAAAAATAGAATAAGAGTGATATACAAAAAGTCAGGTCCTCTTTATGCTAGCTTACTTATACACTATAGACGTTTGTGAGTAGTCGCAACGCGTAGTCAAAACAGTCGAGCGCGAGTCTTATCAGCTCTAAGTTGGACGCGCAATGAGATAGTTTGGTATTCGCACAAGGGAATTAGGTTGTCTTTAATCACACAGGAACGTAGCTGCTATGATGATGATCAGCATCGTTTCCACAGATCACTGTGGACTGCGGACCGTGGAACAGTGGTTGCTGGAGACCCCTTTCAACGGAGATGATGGAGATGATAATTAATGATTTTGTACAAACACTTTGCACTTTGGCACTTTAGCACTTGCATTTTAGCACTGTTGTACTTTATTTGCACCACTTAGGAACGCTATTATGACGTAGTAAGTTCTTCTGAGCGTAGTTGTAGATTTCGCATCCCACCGCTGCCAAATGTTATGGGTTCCTCAGGTTTTTAAAAAGACTTTTAAATGAGCTGAAATAAACGTTTAATTACGAAATGTGAACTAGAATTATGAACTGGCGGACACAAGAGCAAGAGATGGTAACGATTCGGCGTTTGAGATCGGACTGTCGCTCCCTAGGAGTGCTGGGCAGTAGCATTCCTAAATGCTGACACCGCGGTTTTGATGAGACACTTACCTAATCACCTTAAGATGATTATTAAGCATTTTACACATTGGCAATCTATAACAGTACATTACCTTCAAGAATTAGTATTAATGTAATGAATAGATTCTGATCTGGCGGGTAACGATAATAAATTACTACACGAGTCTATTAATTGTAAACTTATTTGCTTATTTGAGCCATATTGAGCCTTAATGATAGAGTATTATGTTTCATATCTATAACTGCTCCATACCTTCCTAAGAACTCCTGCCCCAGAATACCGTGCGACTTGCAAGGTAGCGTGTCAAATACATAAAACTTATGACGAATACTCTGTGAATGTATTGTCAACTGTAAACATACATATCCGATTGCTTGAACCTTACCGCCTATTCCGTTTGTAGTTATGTTTTATTTGTTCATTGGTATTTTAAAATCTATAAAATACCTATAATTTATGGCTGAAATCAAAGCTCCTGTATCTATGAGCAATTAAACGCGTGTATGTTGTTTTAAAATAACTCTATGTAATAGCTACTATCACTGGATAAGATACTATATGTTATAGGGACGAAAAAATACATTTTCAGGTTCCAAATTGTGGGTTGATGAACTCGACTGAGGTTGTGAATCACCAGTCACTGCTGTCCTAATCTGTCTCCTAAACTGTTTGCGACCTCTATAATTATTATTAAATTAATTTGCAGCGTTCGTTAATTGCAGCTTGAATCGCATCTTTCAAATTCTCAAATCTCTGAGCCGTAATAATTGTACCAATCCTACGATTTCTCAGTCCATTGCTAGATTGCCTAATTGCCTGTTTTTCGTTTATAGATTTTAAAATATTAAATTTCCCAATATTTCCCTCGGATTGGGAAATTGTAAGATCGACAAATAATTCGGATAAGGTTTTTCCAAAAGCATCAATAGATGCATGAGTTTGTTTACAATTTGAAAATTGTTTTTGCAAGGCGGTAGACTTTTTCGGTAACAATAATAGTTTTATGTCATTTAAAAGATTAGACACAGTATAATAATTTCTTTCTAATTTTAGCTTAGCAGACTGCGACAGTCTACTTTTCAAAACAAACGAAATTAAATGTGTCTATAACTCAGCATTGAGAACCGAACTGTAGTACTCTATACCATCGATTAGCTGTCGGAAATTGGAAAGATCGTCATTCTTTACTGGCAATAAGCTCAAAGCTACCTCCAGATCGAATTTATCCATTGTTGAAGAACAGCTAGAAGTTTCTGAAAACTGACACAACTGAGTAATTTCCTCATACAAATTCTTAATATCCTCACAAAATTTTTCTAAAAGAAGAATCTCATCCTCTTCTAAGCTTTCATTATCAATACTTTCCATTTAGTTATTATATTGCTTCCTAATAAATATAGCTTCGTCTAGTTTTTTCTGCAATATCTTACCCTGTCGTCTAGAGGGTCTTATTTTAATTAAATATTGTCATATATTTAATAAATCATCATACAATTTCTTTAAAAATGTTGCCATACGCTTAGTACTTAAAAAGGAGTCACTTATGTAAACAAAAATTATTCAAAATTAACCCTGGATTGTCACATTTAAACTTTTAGCACATTTAAAAAATAACTGTAAAATTTGTAATATATGAGTTTACATAGGGTTCATTATGATAATCATTATTATCGTTTTTTGTTTATTTATAATGTTAATTTAGCATATATTTTTTAGCATATATTTAACATATCTTTGCCAACATTCTGATGAATATAAACGCATAAGCACTATACTTCACAGTTGACACCTTTTTATAAAACAAAAAATAATATATATATATATAATTTTTTGTTTTAACACTTTCAAACCTTACTTTCATCAATTTCCAAATCGGGGTGAATCTGTCGCCGTCGAAATGAAAGCCGACGCACCCTGCCGCTATTCAGCCCGACCTCCTGCCGTATCCAACGTAAGTGACATCTCCTGTATATTCGGAATATTCCATATAAGACTCCCAGAATCAAGCAGAGAACTATTATAGACATCAATATGCTTGTTGTTTCCAGATGGTATCGTAATTCTTCAATTGGCGCACTATTTGTGCCCCCAGCTACATTTTGCGCAATCACGATGTTCTCTCTCTTCTTTAGATTGTTGCTTCCCCATTTTTAACGTACACTACCAGCACAATATTCATTTTATTATTCGATAATAACATTGTCCAGAGAACACGATGTTTATAATTCACGGCCCATATATATAACATCGGTCGGCGACACGGCGTGTCAAAATACTCGCGCGCGTGAATCTTCTTTTGGCAGGGTCGCCATGTAAAGTGGTGACCTGGGTGAGAAATGAAAGCCAAGACTGCTGAGTGAATACTGACTATATTTTCAATAATCAATTCTTAAATAGGTACAATTAAGTCACACAGTGTATAATAAATGTTTATATGTTATAAGCTTATATCTATTCCTTACATATCATAATAATCAAAACGTTCATGTATGATGCATTGTGCATAGATCATACCTATGCACAATGCGTAATACATACACACATATCAACTAGTTTTCTCTTACGAACTTTAGTGTTACTTTAGTAAGCATCATTTCAGTACCCTACGTCCATTCGTCTTTATTTATAGTATTTTTGGAATAAAAATATCCTCTTTATATATCCAAACACTTGATGAAATAAAATTAATTTAGATAAGATCAATAAAGGAAAGAAAGGACTATTAGAGAAACCTCACTTTAAAACTGTAGTAAACTTTAAATAAACGCAACATAGATTAAATTGTCAAGACACACTACAAATAGTGTTATTATTATAAATTGACAAAATTGCTGTATAATATTTTTTTTATTAAAATATGTACAGTGGTAGTAATAAAATGTGTTTCAATGCTAGTAAGTATTTTGCTTTTTATCTTTAACATTTAGATAATTTAAATAACAGATTCAGAATGAAAGGAAGAAAAGTTAAGCACGAAGCAATTAGTAAAGTGATTAAAGTGTTTGGGAGGATAATAAAAGGTAATATAAGGAAATTTATTTCAGCGCTGAATTCTTTGCTTTCCTCGCGTTCACAAATTTATTTCAAGATCTACACAAGGCCAGTCGGGATCAAATTCCGAAAGAGAAGCTATGTTGAGCGTGTGAATCTCTCACTACAGGTAGTCTCCGAATGGGGCGATGCCAGTCTTGTAAAATTCAACGCCTCCAAAACACAAGCCTGTCTCTTCACTGCAAAAAGGAGACAGCTCATCTTGGCTCCATCTTTCCAAAATGTATCACGGAAATACACCGAACGCCTTCAGTTGTTGGGGATTGAGATTAATGTTCAATGAATCCAAGGCCAAAGTAGTTGTAAAGAAGCTAAGAGTTCTTGCAAAGGTGCGGCGGTTCTTACTCTATATAAAGCGCAAGTCTGGTCGTGCATGGAGTATTGCTGCTACATATTGGCTGGTGCTGCACAATACCACCTAGCAGCTTTGGAGACAATGCAAAGGCGTTCTAAAAGGCCAATTGGTGACCCGAATCTAGTTGAAACCAATCTTACCAGCCTCGGACACAGGTGCAAAGTAGTCAGCCTTTCGCTTTTCTACAGGATGCATTTCGGAGAGTGTGCGCAGGAATTGCATCATTTATATTTATTTTTATATTATTTATTCCTCCCTCTCCCTTCCACCATCAGACAACCAGACGTACGGCCAGTCTTCATCATTTCGTTATTAACTTACCATGAATTCTAACCAAACGGTTTGCTACATCGTTCGTCATGCGTACAGCAAAGGAGTGGAATAAGTTGCCAGCATCTGTGTTTCCATCCGATTACAATGTGGGTGTCTTCAAGGCAAGAATGAATAGGCTTTTGTTAAGTTAGTGCGCTTCACCATCTTAGGCTACATAATCATGGCTTAAAATAGTAAAAAAAGTTGGTACCTATCCAGACGAAATCTTAGACAGAAAAAATTCCTACCATTTAGTAGAATTATAGGAATAATTTTCATTTATTATCAGTTTATCACTAAATTTATCGCGTAACAAGAGACGTGGTAGCTTAGTAGTTATTTATAACGGCAACAGTAAAATTGTTAGATGATTTTTTTTCAACAATTTTAAGTGTTGATTTACCACGACATGCTTATCGATGAAGGAAGGAACCTGTTTAGGATGAAAATATTTCAAAAACGTATATTTATTTCTGCGATATTGAAAAAGTATTGCTCCATAACGCTTTTAAAAATAAAAATAGGCATTTGACCTGCAGTTGTACGTATATATGCTGTAATTTTAACTTTAGCTCAATATTTTATCTCGTATAAATTACTGTGTGCTGGTTTGTCAATCTTATTTAAAAAAATCTTTAAATGAAGATTTTGGCTGCGACTATGCTGTCATAAATATGAACACGTTGACGCTCCCTAGAAAAAGACTACTAATGTGCTATTGTGGAGGTTTTACTGTTATGTCAGATTTGTAATTTATAGGTAGGAATACACATTGGTAATTTTTTTCTGATTTTTTTTCTAGCTTTATTTAAGGAGATATAATTAATAACACTTTTATTGTACGTAAATTCACAATCTTGTCAACGACCAGAACGGTATCGTATCTTATCACTACAAAAACATTTCTTTGTGTTCCATTTGATAAATTACTATTACTGCAGTATTGGCGTAAACGCATAATAAGAGTGTTTAGTACTATAAATTTATAAAATTATTTTATGTAAACCTCATCAATATTGGAATATAACTATATATTATAAGAATAATAAATTATTTTTAATAATATGTATTAAAATTTACGTAATATTGCATGCCGTATTGCATGCCGTAAGCGCTAGCGCGCAGGTATGCTCTACTAGGGCCTAAAAATTAAGATACCAATGTTTTGTCGCATGAAATCGTTTCTAGCAATCATATTGTACAATAAGTGATATAAAAAGCACATTGTCAGAAAGATAAATGATTGTTGAACTTACTAATATTTTTTTTAAATCGATTAATTGCTATTTTTACATAAAAAAGGGTTTTAGTGGCTGTGTGTGATTTTGTGGTGATGGTGTGGATTTATCAAGTCCGCATGACTTCGTAAACACCATAACTTTTGAAAATATCAATTGTTCAACTCAATCTATTTTTAAAACTCTTCATCTATCATGTAGGAAGCCATTGAATGTAAATGGCAGTTTAATTTTGTTTAGTTTACTTATAATTAATTTGTTTCGGCTGCGAAATGTCGATATATTCGGTGTTTTAGCAGCCTTGTGTGAATTTATTTTTTACTAAATAGATACTATATATAGAAATATGTATGTATATAAGAATAAAGGTTGTCTCACACCGGACAGATAATATAATATTATATCTTCCTCTTAAATTGTCACATGTTTAGAAAGCTATTGGCTGATTTTGATTTTCAATAAAGTGACTACTTTAATTTAAATAATTCATTTTGCCCTTCTATACCAAGTAGCGACTTCTCTGTCACTACAACTAAATTCAACAGTGCTCGCTAAAATTCAGCGTTTGTAGACGGATCTGAATCGCGCTGTCAAGGTGTTGCCAAAATAATCGAAAATAATTATTTTTACATTCATGCCGAAGACTATCTTGTTCTATTTTTGTTATTCAATTGCTTACAGTTATTATCATATTTTAGCTTAGAAATACTTGGTGGGATGCGATGTATAAATAGGTACCTTAGTATCGTCAACAACTATAACAGATATTTGGTTTAATTATCAGTGGAGCTTGAACATAATCTTAAAAAGGTTCAGTGTATTAAAACAAAATTAACTACCAATAATTATTTGATATTCAGTCGATCTTTTACCATTAAAGATCAGTTATGAAGAACCATCAACGGGACATTTTGCAAAAGCGAAACCTATCATATAAGCTTAAAACCTATCTTAAAAAATCTGCTTAAAAGAATTTAAAAGACGTTTCATCAGCAATTTTCTTAGTTTTGGATAAAAAAACATGGTTAGTTTCAAAGAAACACAACTAAGTTTACATTGAAAGAAATGCACGTCATTACAAGATTTCTATGTAAAACGTAGATTACCGATGGGACTTCTTAAAAAGTTCAAATTTTTGTTTTGTCATTAATTTAATTCGAGACTAAAATAAATGTGAAAGGCCTTTTATCTGCAATAATAATTTCCATCAAAAATAGCATAGACTCATAAAAGTCATACACACAGTCAATCATACTAAAGATAATGAATTGTACCAAAAATGTTTAATAGAATATTTCAAGTATTATGTCCCAAATGTCATTATTAATATATGACTGGCACGCTTAAAAGTTTTATCAGATGTCTAAATGATTAACTATCATTATATCTCGGGTTGCTAAATTCGTAATGTCACTAAGTAAATGAACATGTGCTTCATTGTTTTGAAGTTCTTAGATTTGTAGACTTTAAATTACTTACTCGACTTCTTTTAACATCGGTGAAATTTTATGTATAAAGTATTTTTCTATCCTTCCTGTTTTATTTACAGTAAATGAAGATGTTTGGAAAACAGTTCTGAAAAAGAGGAACACAGAGTGTTGTTTTGAATAATTGTGTAAAATACCGAGTTTTTAATGAACATAACACATTTCGGTATTATTTAAAAATTTACAATATTTATGTCATATTACAAATTAGAAAATACGTCACAGTCACATACGAAAACGTCAGAAAATAAACTAATTCATGAACATAATGAAAATTCTGAATAAGTATTCGAATGTTCTCTGGGCTTTGCGTTGAAAGATCTACCATTTTCCTGTGTTAAACATATTTAAATAATATTATTTTTTATCACAGACACGACATTGAGACAAAGTTTTTTGCAGAGGCAGGAAGTAGCAGAACAGGAAAATGACGAGGAACAGAATGATGAAATCAATTTTAAATAAAAGCTAAAAATATATTGCGGCTTTTTGCTAACCACTAAAGTTAGTTTATGCTTTTTAAGGTCATGCTTTTCTATAAAAAGTTGTAAGAAATTTTAAATCACGGACCTCTTGGCTTTTAATATTCATTTAATTAGTGAAAAACAAGACGGACTGAGCTCAAAGTTTACTTTCTTGTGTAAAAGGTGCTATTTAGAATTTATGCAGATAATAATTAAGATTTCGATGTCAATAAGTGTGCCATAGCAGGTATTATATCCATTGGTAGCGGCCACCTATATTTGGAACAGTTTTCTGCGGCACTAAGCCTACGAATTATTTCAAATAAAAAACACCAAAACCAGCGTAATTTTCTGTACAACAACCGGGAAAGTGTTGCTCAAGGCACTATTAATAAAGCAGCTAATAAAAATTTTACACTCATAATTGTTAACAAAACTTGCTACTGCAAAGGATGTTATAGAAAAAAATATTCCGCAGTTTCAAATGCAGGAGCTATCATTAGAAGGAGAAGAGGTAAATTTTTGTTTTAGAGATGCGCAATAAATATTGTTTTGTTCGCAATCGTGCATAAAAGAAAAAAAAACTACAAAGGCCAAATACGCCATTAATTAAAGATATTTTAAATAAAAGTTATCTTGAGTACGTTTCATAAATTCATCATTGATAAAAATGAGAACAGCAATTTTACAATTGTATTTACAAGAAACACTATCAGTTGAACCTAACAGCTTGTTCATTATTTTTTATATAAATACCTAAATGTGTATATTTTAATAAAACATTTCCATAATATTTCATATTATTTTTTTTAATTTTCCCTATCTAAAATATTCTAAACTCTTTAGAAAATGTGGCATATGAAATGACTGACAATCACTGGAACATTTTATCTAGGTACAAAGATTTAGTTAAAGTTTAGAGTTTTACGTTTTCGTGGCCTCCGCATAATATTTTTTATTACGTACCCTTCTATATCTGAAACGAAAATAAATATTGCATAGAGGCCGTCAGAGCTAAATTGGCCTAAGCTTGCGATAGGCAGTATGAAAATAATGGGGTTTAAAAATTCATGAATTTAAATCAATGCATTAAAATTATATTGTAGTTGATTTGAGTCCCAACGCATATTTTATTCAATTATTGTGATACATTCTTTGGGATAAAGTAGTTTATTTTGGAATAAATTCACATTTTTGGATTATTTGTGTGGCTTAGGCCACTTTTGCATTTAAAGTACTTTAATATTTCCACTACTATAAGCGGGGTTAGCCCATTAATAAAACAAATACTTACTGAAAATAAACTTTTTTATTTCAAACTACAGAAAATTGGAAATTATTATTTTAACAAAGTAAATTGAATTTATTCTGATCATTAACTTGTTCACCGGTGAAAATCATATTATTTTCTGCTGCTGAAGTTTTTAACTACTTGTAAAAGCTCTGATGTACAGGTGATATAAAATTTAACAACTCCAGTAAATCTTTCTTTTTCTCATCACTGATGACATGACCCTCAGGATATAAAATATTTAGGTTTTCAATGATGATTGAATTGCTTTGATTTTCTGAATCTGATGAAGTTCTGTTAAGTTTGAGAATGTTCTGACGGACAATATTCAGACCATGAATCTTCGTAATCTGAACCAAAAACCGCTGAAACATAGCATTATTTTAAGTAAGACGTTTAACACCAAAATAAACACGATAATCCTTTATATGCTGTACTTACATCGCATTTTATCTTCTGCAACTTCTACATCTGTCATTGTGAATAGTTTTCAATTGTTAAATCCACGAAAATTAACAGTAAAGAATAAGTTTGCAGAAACTTGTCAATAAAATTTTAGCTGCGCCAATAAATTATACGACGACTCATTGATAGCAGTTGTCAGCCTAACCCGCCAAAATGTATTTTACCCATAGACATAGAGAGAATGGACTAAGTGACTAAAGTAACCATTCTCTAGAAAGAGACAAAATGACTGTGCGGCCAATCGGCTATCTCTTTCCGGCAAGCCTGATTGGTCCACGTTCTGCAAGCCAGTGACGTGGACCAATCAGAATTCTAGAAAGAGACAAATACTGGTCGCACATTCGCTTTGTCTCTCTCACTTTCGGTCTGTATTCATTGCACAACTGAATACGGAACGCACAGTCCATCTCTCTATGTCTATGATTTAACCGGTATGCAAAAATGTCCTAAGTGGCTTAGGCCACTTTCGCATTATTAGCAGATAAAAATAAATAAATGCAAAAAAAAAAACTTTTGTAATGCCATCTGTTGATGATTGGTGGAACAAGAGATAGGCTGGTTTGGCATAAAATTTTAGCACGTTTTAAATAATTTGTAGTAGATAAGCCAGGAAATAAAAAATTGAGGGTTAGGCCGCTTTTGCACTGACAGCCTCCATACATAATTTATGTATGTGATACAAAAGAAAAGTTAAGTTAAGTTACAGCCTATATATGTACGTCCCACTGCTGCGCAGAGGCTTCCTATTATATTTGAGAGGGTTTTAGGGCAAGCAAGTGTTTGTTGCGCTGCCCCAATGCGTTTTGGCGAACTTTAGCTTTCCTTACGATGTTTTTACTTCAACGCTGAGCACGTGGTAAATCAGCACTTAAAATTGCAATTAACAATTTCATCGGTGCCGGCGGGGGTCGAACCCGGGTTGCTTGCGTACTGTTAAGTTACCACGGCTCTAACACGACACAAATGAATACGATTCAACAAATATAATAAAAGCACTTACGTACTTAAAACTTAAACAGTTGATACTTGATAGCTCGTGATGCTTACCGGACGAAGCTACAGCAGCACACCGTACAATGGAATTAAAGACGCTTAACACCGCACACACGACATGACTCTCAGTGATGCGCAAGCATAATAGGCAGTATACCACTTAAATATTTGTTACTTCTGCAGTTTATTAATCTTTGCATTTGTCTAACAAGTGGGATGCGGAAAGTAAAGACTGTGTAAGAACCTCCGAAGAAGGTAGAGTTATAGCTGAAATAAGAATTTTAAAATTTTTGGTTTTTGGCCATTTTGACCCCCTGGGAGTGTAATGAGAATTTTTTGCCCCTATTCAACCATGATCCCCATGACATCCTCTACATGATAGGCTATTCAAACTGACTATGCCTAAAGTTCGAACCACCCCCCAATTTTTTGGTTTTTTGCCATTTTGCACCCTAGGAGTGTAATGAGAACTTTTTGCCACTATTCAACCATGACCCCATGACATCCTCTACATGGTAGGCTATTCAAACTGTCTAAGCCTAAAGTTCGAATCACCCCCCACCCCAACTCATTTCTAAAGTCTTTATTTCCAATTACTTCCAACTAGTGGGATGCGGGAATTAAAGACTGTCTAAGAACTTCCGAAGGAGACGGAGTTATAGCCGAAATAATAATTTTTAATTTTTTGGTTTTTGGCCATTTTGACCCCCTAGGAGTGTAATGAGAACTTTTTGCCCCTATTCAACCATGACCCCCATGACATCCTCTACATGATAGGCTATTCAAACTGACTAGGCCTAAAGTTCGAGTCATCCACCAACTCATTTCTAGTCTTTACTTCCAATTACCTCAAATTACTTCCAATAAGTAGTACAGAGCGGAGCCGCTAGACGGAGTTGACGTCGGCTAAAATCTCTGCGGTAACCGTTTCGTCAAGCTTCTTAAAGCCTTAAAAGAGCATGTTCATTTGTTCCTCCATTAAAAAAGTATGCACGAGTATTCGCATTAAATGAATCACGTATTAAATATAAAATTTATGTAGAAATATAATATAATTTGTACCTAAAGAATTGCCCGTATTTCAGGAAAATGCTTCTGAAATCTTAAAGTGGAGATGTCACAGGGAAAGCACTTCCATTTGTAATCTCACATAATGAGCTCGTCCCGCCTCTTGGTCCTACAAACAGTTGTTAAAGGAACTTGCCATTTCCCCCACTCCGCACAAGTTACCTTTTTTCTCAGTTAGGAAAAAGTGACAGAATGCTGTAATGTAGCTTAAATATTGTAGACGAAAATCTTCCTAAGCGTATTTAATTAGATTAGTTTTTCAAGCAATTAAACAGAATTATAAATGTCTATGTTTTTTTTATTTATTATTAGTAACAAAACATATTATTAGATATTTTCTCTATATAATATTGGATCTCTTTAAAAAGCTAAATGTAATATTATCATGTTTATTTAGCGTTTTAAACTTATTCATAATACTCTCTCCGGTCGTGTCGTGTTGCCATCCGATATCACTATGAGAGTGAGCAAATGAGGAGTGCACCTATGCTTGCGCACTCATTAACACACTCATGCGTGTTAATCTTATTCTGTGCAGATGGCTAGTGATCGTTGAGACTGGCCGCTGAAAGAAATGAGCTTATTCCTTTTAAGAAGGCCGGTATACAGCTGCAATTCCCCTTGTGTTTCTTCTCTTTGACCCCTTTCTGGGACAGTGCGAATTACAGGCTGTCTCTCATTACTCGGCCATCGTCTCGGGGGCTACGGCTCCCCCGGTGCTGCGTGCTGTTTTTGGAGCTTAGAGGTCCCTGGCTCCCCTCTCGTCGGGCGGTGAGCGTGACGTATCCAGAATTTCACGTGGGAGTGGCTGCCGGCCAAGTGGGCGTGTGTGAAGCGGTGCTAGGTTGTGAAGGTGTGAGTGTGGTCCGTTATCTGCGCGATCGAATAATAGTCTCTACAAATTTTTCGATGCTTCCTATTTTCAGCCAGCCTCACAAGGTGTTCCCCTGATGTTGTAGTTGTTCAAGGGCGTCGGCCGACACTTAACATCGGTTAATCTGCATGCTCGTTTGCCCCCTCTTCTATTAAAAATAGTTACTTATTAAAGCATTCTCTCTTCAAGAAAAATTACTTCTACACGCAATATTTTCTCAAAAAGAGCCGTGGTAATTTAAGGTCAAAGCTTTGTCCTAAAATTTCATTGTACGTGAGCAAATCGAGCTTGTCCCCGCCGACACTAATGTATTTGCGAATAGCAATTTTAAGTGCTAATTTAAAACGTGCTCGGCGGTGATAGAAAACATCGTAAGAAAATCTTGAGAAAATGTGAAGCTCGCCAACACACTTTGGGGCAAATCTGTTATAACTGTTATGTTATAGAATAATGATGGCACACGAGCACACAATCCACTTGATAGTAAGATTTTTCTAATTGTTAGGTAATTTAGTTTTTAAAAGATGCATCTAGCACCGATTCAGAATCAAAATGAAGATGAGTTTTCACCGCTGATGACTAAGATGGAATACACCGTTTCTAGTAAAAAGGGGTCTCCACTCGTGAGTTTAGAAACACTTACCACATGAAACACAGCAGAATTATGCTGCTATTTTACGCTGGTATTCTGTGAAAGCGTGGTCCTTCCCCGGTGAGGCCAACTAAATCGTGCTACATCTAAAATATATGTACTTGGAGTGTGGCTCTATTGTGTGCAGTGAATTCATCGCGTTTGTTGGATTATTATAGATAATAAGATGGGTAGGTAATTTAATAAATAGTTTGTAAGATGAGGCGACAGTAGCCTAATGGCACGGCGCAGACCGCGAAATCTAAAGGTCGTGGGTTCGAATCCGCCATTCGACTACTGTCGTGAACCACTCCTAACATAAGCATTTTCAGCTTACCAGGAGTGGTTACAAGGAATATTGGTAATGTAAATATCATTGCTAGTATTTAAAAAAAAAGATAGTTGATATATTTTCAAGAGTGTCTGGAGGACATTATTTATTCTACAAGTTATTTAGAGCTTTATTACTGTATATTTCTTTATTAATGTAATAAAACCGACTTCAGTATGTGGAATTATTTTATACTTTTTCTTTGAAGTCGACTTTAACGTTGTATTAAAAGTTAAATTTATATTGTTTTAACTGTTGACAGTTAAAACAATATAAATTAACTCTCTTTGAAACACTCTTTGAAGAGTGATTAAAACCTTGTGAGAACGAAATCATAGTCCTTTTCATGTAGGTTCCAGTTTAAATTGAACTTTCGGGCATATTCTCGAAATGCCTGTCAAAGTAATTTAAGAACAATCCGGCGGTAAAAGCGCTGACATGACTCTGTGGGTATTTTGAGTATATTTTATAAAATCTTCTTACTGTCAGTTTAGGAAAATATTAAATTTTCCGTCTTTTTTGCTGCCAGTTATTTTTTTACCACCCTGCATTAAGATATTGTTGTGCTGAATTTCAAAGGGTTCAGGGGACGCCTTTACCCTTCCCGCCTTGAGGAAAAGTATAGTTTTTGAGTAATGATTTTTTTTTTGTAAAATCATAACCTCACTTTTTACACAGGAATATTAACCCAAAGTTACTTCTGCAACGGCTTCAGCGCTGCGGGTAGTGCAGCCCCTTCACCCTTGCGTAGCAAATCGCAGGCACCCATGCTCACCTCCGTAGCTTTGTCTTCTTGGTCGCCTTCAGGGACCAGCCTCAGCCGCTACGGCTCGCACAGTGCCTACGATTTGCTACGGCGGACGGGGGCTGCTCTCCCTCGGCGCCTATGGCTTTTACAAAAACACTCTAGGGGTAGGGCAGATAAGACTACGTGGAATCGGGGCGTGCAGATTTGGTTTTAGTACAGATTCGAACTATCTTATCTATAAAGTCAGGTTGCCCTAAACTCTGCTATGATAGTGGAAAATGAAACAATGTAATGTGAATTGTTATAATTAGACTGCTCTCCACTGCGACTCAATTCATTGTATATGAGTCCCATCTTTAACCAAAAATGAATTGTCTGGATCCGAGTGATTAAATTCTTATGGGTGTAATCATGTTAAAAAAAATTGACATATTTGCGTGTTGCAATTTTGCATTTTGCAATTTATATATATATGCAATTTTAAGTGAAATTAATTTTCTGTCGTAATTAATTCAAAACGCATTTCCGAAATCCAAAAATAGTATAAAAGGTTCAAGCTCAAACCTGCAAACCATCTAAACTGAAAACATTATTAAAATCAAGTACCGGACGTCTACTTCATAGCACTAGACCAAGTTGACTTATTTGCGTTTCGTTATACGCAATTTTTTGTGATATTTATTTTTATCGTAATTAATTCAAAACTCATTTCCGACATGCAAAAACAGTTTAAAAGGTTCAAGCTTAACCCAGACAAGCCTCCTAATTTGAAAACATAATTGAAATCAAGTACCGGACGTCTATAGCCTACCCTCATCGTTACTGTTTACAAAGTCCACTGCTAAATATAAGCCCCAATTAGATTGCCTTAGTAGGCGGTGTAGCAGCCGCAATTTATTATTCTTTTGAGTATATGGATTTATGGATTTAAAATACTGGAGTATTTCAAATCCATAATATGGCATTGTATTCTCATACAACGCCTATTCCATTGTACACATTTTATTTTCCCTTTTACCGTTACACCGTCACAGCCTATTAAAGTCCACAGCTGAACATAGGCTTCCCCTATAGATTGCCTCATAGGGGGGATATTTGCCATAGTTGCCACGATTGGCAAGCGGGTTGACAACCTCAGTTTATTTTTTATTTTTAGTTGTTATTAGGAAGACGCTGCTGCCCATCTCCTGATTTGTTTTCCTCTGTCGCCTCGTACGACACCCACGGGATGATATGGGGTAGTGGATATTCTTACACCACCACTACACGGTAATTAATAATTTTCCCTTTTATCGGTAAGAAATTGCCTGCGCACTGCCTCTTGTTGACAATAATGGCTTAAGTCAGACTCCCAGCTGTGGTCCACCTTCATCTCATTTCAGTAGGAAGCGTTCCCGTAACGCTCCATACCTACCTACCTCCAATATAATCGCTTAAATAGAAATTTCGTGAATGGAAAGACAATCGAGTGTTCTTTTGTCGTCGTAATATGATAATTACGACGACATGATAGCTATTCGGAAGCTTAAAATTGATTAAGTAAATATCATCATTTAATATTTTATCAATATCGATGTTTTTACGTGACAGAGCCACACTATAACTCTATTACGAATGTAGCACAAATATATCGACTCGAGCGAGGAAGTAATACACACGTACACCAGAAAAAGTAAATTCACAGCATTTAGCGTCCCACTGCTGGGCTCATTCCTGAGAGGGTTATGAAGCAATAAGTTCTTCACGCTACTTCAGTGCGTTTTGATTTTTTATAATTTGAAATAAGTAGTGGTTACTTCAGTCCATAGGCACCTGCAGCCAACTTCAAGCAAAGAAGGCTACAGATACGTTATCATATATGAGGAATAAGATGGAATGCCTGACAGCGTGTAATTTTAGTGGCTCTTTCTACTTTTCAGACCTGAACACATCAGTGGATACACTGTTGCTTAGTGGCTGAAATAGGTTAAAAGATTGGTACCTAGCGAGATGAATTGCTTAGCAGAAATAAAGTCCTACCATATAGTCTGTCAGTGCCATAGAAATATATTTATTCCTAATACATGCAGGTTTTCTTAATTGCTGAACACTTTATAAATCAGCACTAAATATTGCAACATGTACTGTTAAAATATATAACGAGCGCTTAGCCAAGGAACTGTCACGGCTCGATACCAGCATAAAATAACCCCATAACGCTACTGTATTTCATGTGGTTAGTAACGAGGACGAGGTTCTTTCTACATGCTTTATATTCCTTGTTTTGGCTTTAGCTTGACCTGTTTATCTGTTTATGTTTGTAACAATGTAATGGAATTTTGTATTTTGGTTTTCATCCAATTCCAACCTGAAATTGCGCAGACAATACTTACGAACCAATAAAAATACAATAATTTCATGATTGTGATATACTTTTTTCACTAGGATTAACACAGTTCGTGATCAATTCGGGTTTAGCTTTCTTAAATATTTTATTATTATACCATTAACTAAGCATTCTGTCTTAGACCCCAAAGGTGACAACGCATCTGCATTTTGATTCAGAACTGAGAATAGTTTCGATGCCTTTGGGCTACTGTATTTACTTACCGTCAGGTGATCTGTGTGCTCGTATGTCATTCTTACTTGAAAAAAACATAATTAATTAATAGCAGTTAAATTGCTAAAACTCAACTACCAACTGCGTCCTTTCAAATAAGAGAAAATTAATTTAACACTTGAAAAAAACGAGTATTTAAACAGAAAAGAACTCGCTTGTGTTCAAATATTTTACTACTATGCAAAGGTTTGCGAAGTAAGGTTGAAATGAAGTATTTACTAAAGTACTTGTTCTCTCTGTAAACGTTTCACCTAAAATGATGAAGCTGTTTCAAAAAATTTGGTAGATTCATTTGTAATTTTCTCTTATCTATCTTTTAACTTGTACAGTCTTACGAATCATCATGGTACTTGATAGCTGTCTCAGAGATTCCTTTAAAATATTTTTGTAAATTTATGTTAAGGGGGGAATGTTTACGCCAAAGCAGCGACAACCATAGCTCCAGCGGGTTGGAGTGATACTGGTCTTACAACACCTACAAAAATTAAAATCCGAGGGGACATTTTAAAGATCGCGGAATGGGGGGTAAGGAGTGGAAATAAAAATCCAAATTTATTTTTTCTTTTCATTATATTCACCAGCTACCCTAATACATTTTTCGGATCTTTCAATTAACTTATGTATACCCTCAAAAAATGATTTGTCTATTGAATTAAACTACTTTTACGGATTATATCGCGTTTAATTAACTTATTTTATTAATTCCCGGCGTTTCGGGCGCTTTACAGCACCCACGGTCACGGGGCACTGAGGTGATTGACGTCCCGATGTCAAAGTTAATCCGGAGTACCTTCAGCTTTTTTAATTATTAATTTTGGTCCGATCTACGCAGAATGAACTAACTGTGTCTTGAAGTCTTGCAGTGGTATGCTTGGGTTTAGTTTTAATTTTATTAATTACAGGATCCCAAGCAGGTGGTAGTACCCAGCCTCCCTCTCTATTGAAATTAGGAAGTTTTTTTAATTTCAATAGCCTCACGTATCATCCTTGGCAGGAATCGATGTTCTTTCGCGAGAATCTGTGGTTTATCAAATCTAATGTAATGGCGGGGGCCGTCTAGGATATGATCACAAACTGCAGACTTCCCGGAACGTTGGTGCTTCACGTCAGCTATGTGTTCTTTTACGCGGGTTTTAATAGATCGTTTTGTTTGCCCCATATATGAGAGACCACATTCACAATCAATCTCAATTGTAACTAGGAAACTAGAGGAAAACAACATGCCAGCAGAATATGCAGTATTGCTTAGACATTGCCTTACATCTGGCTATCTATTGTGGAAGGAAGAGTTTTACAAGCAAGTAGATGGTGTTGCAATGGGCTCACCGGTATCTCCCATTGTCGCCGATATTTTCATGGAGGACTTTGAGGAGAAAGCCCTGCTTACTGCACCAGTAACTCCAAGGTTCTACAAGCGGTACGTAGACGATACTTTCACAATTATACCATCAGACAAAGTAACTGCATTTTTAGAACATCTTAATTCCATAAACTCTAAAATTCAATTTACTATGGAGTTAGAGGCAAATAATTCTTTAGATTTCCTAGATGTATTAGTCATTCGAAATCCTAACAACACCATAGGTCACACCGTGTATAGAAAAAAGACCCATACAAACAGATATTTAAATGGTGAATCCCACCATCATCCTTCACAGTTGGCTACCGTGGGCAAATCTTTGTTACAGAGAGCACGAGGGATCTGTGACAGCAAACACCTGGCCGCCGAGCTTCAGCACGTCAAGCAGGTTCTGCACGACAACAAGCTTCGAGTCCCGCGCCTACGTCACAGTGACCGAGTGAAGCCGGCCACAGTCGAGCGTGTGCCTGCTGTACTACCATATGTCAGAGGTGTCACAGACAAGATTGGCTACATCTTGAAGCGAGCTTCTATAAGAACATTCTTCAAGCCGCCAAAGAAGATTAGTCAGTTCTTACCATCCGTCAAGTGCAATATTCCTCTACAAGATGTAGGAGTGTACAAGCTTGATTGTGAATGTGGTCTCTCATATATAGGGCAAACAAAATGATCTATTAAAACCCGCGTAAAAGAAAACATACCTGACGTGAAGCACCAACGTTCCGGGAAGTCTGCAGTTTGTGATCATATCCTAGACGGCCCCCGCCATTACATTAGATTTGATAAACCACAGATTCTCGCGAAAGAACATCGATTCCTGCCAAGGATGATACGTGAGGCTATTGAAATTAAAAAACATCCTAATTTCAATAGAGAGGGAGGCTGGGTACTACCACCTGCTTGGGATCCTGTAATTAATAAAATTAAAACTAAACCCAAGCATACCACTGCAAGACTTCAAGACACAGTTAGTTCATTCTGCGTAGATCGGACCAAAATTAATAATTAAAAAAGCTGAAGGTACTCCGCATTAACTTTGACATCGGGACGTCAATCACCTCAGTCCCCCGTGACCATGGGTGCTGTAAAGCGCCCGAAACGTCGGGAATTAATAAAATAAGTTAATTAAACGCGATATAATCCGTAAAAGTAGTTTAATTCAATGTGTAGTGTTCGCGTAAATATAAGAAATCATTATGATTTGTCTATGTCTAAAAAATACGCCGAAACTGCTTCCTTCACTTCTTCATCACTTAAAAACTTTTCCCCACGAAGTTCTTTTTTTAAGTTTGGAAATAGATAATAATCACTGGGGGCTAAGTCAGGACTGTAGGGTGCAAGTGGCAAAATTTCGAAGCCCACCTTCTGCAGGACAGCCATCGCAACATGGCACTTGTGAACAGGCGCGTTGTCGTACAGAAGCAGGATTCCTTTGGTCAATTTTCCCCTTCTTTTCTCCTTTATGGCTTCCTTCCATTGTTCTAGGATTGAAGCGCAGTAACTTCCGGTTATGGAAACACCTTTATCTTTATAATTAATTAATAGGATTCCAAGATGGTCATGCAGAATTTTGAAAATGGTTGTATCTGATACTCCAACCATTTTTGCGAGCTGGTTTTTCTTTAGGCGGACATCTTCTAATATTAATTTTTGACTTTTTGAATAATTACCAAAGTGGTCACCTCGATCGGCCTTCCTGGCCGTGGGTCGTCTTCAAGTGACTCTCTGCCTTGTTTAAAAAGGGTATGCCACTTGTAAACCATAGAATAGAATAGAATAGAATAATTTTTTATTCAATATAGATTACATGTGTAACTCTTATTGAAAGTCATTTTTTACTTTACCACTGGTTCGAAAAAAAAACCTCTGTCCTGGGAAGAACCAGCAAGAAACCCAGCGGGACTTGTTTTTTAAAGTAAATTTTACATTAATGGTTGTACAAACTATTTAAGTACAAAATTTATTTTAGAAACTGCTTGGTAGCGACCACCTCATTCCCAGGGGTTATTATCAATCATGTATTCATTTATACTATAATAACCCTTTTTATACATTTTCAGCTTATCAAAACATTTAAACTTGGTAATAGAGAGAGCCTGTACACTTTCCGGGACCTTGTTGTAATAGCGTATACATTGCCCCAAGAATGAATTACTGACTCTGTGGAGTCGAGAAACTGGTATCACTAGCTTGTGTTTGTTCCTAGTGTTTACAGAATGTATATCACTTTTTTTACTAAAACTACCTTTGTTTTTGTGAACATACATTAAATTTTCGTAAATATACTGAGAGGCCAAAGTTATTATATTTATATTTATTTCTTTAAATTTATCTCTAAGAGACTCTCTCGGTTTTATGTTGTAAATAGCTCTTATGGCCCTCTTCTGTAAAACAAAATAGTTTCTGAATCAGTTGCATTTCCCATAGCAAAATCCCATAAGACATTATGCTATGGAAATAACTGAAATAAATTAATCTAGCTGTCTCGACACTAGTGAGACCTCTAATCTTTTTACAGCATAGGCTGCAGAACTTAGTCTGCTTGCTAGTTTGATATATGGGGGCCCCACTGAAGCTTTGCGTCGAGAGTGATGCCAAGAAAACAGTGGATTCAACAGCGCTCAGTTCTTCCCCATTTAAAACACATTGGTACCCAGATTTTTAACATTCGTTGTTGTAAATTTAATACATTTAGTTTTATTTCCGTTTAAATGTAGATTATTAACCTTAAACCAATGCACTAATTTTGATATAGCATTATTCACGTCGTCACATTTAAATGATTGACGTTTAAGTTTAAAAATCAAGGAAGTATCATCAGCAAAATAATACTATATCATGATTATCCCCTACAAGGGAAGATAAGTCATTAATATATACAAGAAATAGGAATGGACCGAGAATCGAGTCCTGAGAGACACCCATTAATACAGGTGACCCGGAAGAACTTTTACTATTGATAATAACTTTCTGCATTCTATTACTTAAATATGAAATAATAAGTTTAAGCGCTGTGTTCTTGACACCATAGTACTGTAGCTTCCTGATTAATGTCTCATGGTGAACACAGTCGAAGGCCTTGTAAAGGTCACAAAATATACCCAAAGCATCTTCCGAATTCTCCCATGCACAAAAAATATGTTTAATAAGCTCAACTCCAGCGTCAGTTGTCGAGCGACCCCTTGTAAGACCGAATTGATTTTTATGTAGCAATTTATAATATTAAAGAAACTTAAGATCTGATCTAAAATTATTTTTTCAAAAATTTTACTAAATGTTGGTAGTACAGAAATTGGTCTAAAATTGGCGGGGTCTAATGTACTACCAGATTTAAATAAAGGTATGACTTTACTATGTTTCATTAAATCAGGAAACACACCAGATTCAACGCTTGTATTAAATATAGTGGTTAGATAAGGTGCTATTAAATCTATTATAGATAAAATAACTTTAACGGAAATCCCCCATAAGTCTGCCGTTTTCTTAACATCAATAGTTCTAAAATATTTAACGATATCTTTTGGCAATACTCTATGGAATTTAAAAGTATTTGAACAAGCCTTAACATTTTGTTTAAGCAATGATTCGGCGACAGTAGGAGAAGAATTTAATGATTTTGTTGTCAAAAAAGGAACATCAGTAAAATGTTTCTCAAAAGCCATAGCAACTTCTTGATCAAATCGTTAATATTCAATTGAAAATCCGAGTTGCGCGGTTTGACCTTGCCCGTTTCACTATGTACTATTTTTTTTAATTTATTTAACATAATTATTTAAATTTACACTGTTAAAGTTTTATAGTCTGCCAAACTGCTCAGCAGTTTGTTGGCAGAAGAAAAATGCTCTCTTACTTCCTAACATGCAAATAAAAATAAAAAATAGCTTAATAAAAAAGAAATTAAAAAATCAATAATATCAATATATACATACACAGGTACACACCCATAAATAATAACTACGGCTTATATTGTTGTATAATGGATCATCACGATACATATGTCAAATTTTTACTATTTATTAGTATGAATTTTTTTAACTTATTTTTAAACTGTGTTTTTGTTTTGTGCGTAAGGCATTCTTCCGGTAGATTGTTGTAAATTTTCGATATTAAGTGTTGGAATGTTCTTTTGCCATAATAATTAGCACATTTATATTGCAATGTTATTACTTTACGCGGTCTGCGCGTGTTTTTATTTATGGGCATAAAGCTACTCAATGCGTTACATAAGATTGAATAATACTTATCACATGTCGCAAATGATATTTTAAATTGCTCGTGAATCGGTATTAAATTACACTCCTGGAAGAACATCTCATAATTATCCCTAAATTTAATTTTAGCTTTTGGGTTAGCCAATATTTTCATAAATCTAATTTGAAATTGCATTAATTTATCTATATATATGTTTTAAAAGTCCTTCCATATGCTACTAATCCATATTGCAACGTTGACTCAACTAGTGCGTAATAAACAACATACAGTACGGATTTAGATGTTACTTTCTTCAAAAAATGGAATTTACTTAATATGCATCTTAATTTATTACACACCTGTTCTATATGGCTACCCCAGTTCATATTTCTATCTATTGTTACGCCTAGGTATTTGAAATGTTTTACAAATTCTATAATTGAACATTTACAATTAAGCATATTTTCGTGTATACATTGGTATGAGTGACCCACTATTTTATATTCTTTTGCATTTTTAATATTATGAGGTAATGACATATGCATTCCTTTAGTTTTTGCTGTGTTAATAATAATTCCATTATCATGAGACCACTTAGTTATGTTGTTAAAATCACTTTGTATCTTTTCTCTATTTCATCTTGATTTTGTCACCATAAAGGATGCACATGTCATCCGCATACATAAAAACAGCACAGTGTTCAATTACGTTACATATACTGTTGACGTGCATTATATAGCCGACTGGTCCATATACGGATCCAGTAGGTACACCTGACTTTAAATTTTCCTCTTTTCCAGATATATTTTTAATAACTGTCACTATTTTCCTATTTTGCAAATAATTACCTAGCTAATTGTTTATAGAACCTCGTATACCACATTCATCCATTGCTTTCAACAAGATATTATGTTCTAAAGTGTCAAAAGCTTTTTTTAAATCAATAAATATGCCTACTACATGTTTCTTTTCATTTAATCTTTCATTTATATAGTCTGTAAAGTTAGTTATGGCTGTAGCTGTACTCCTATTTCTTCGAAATCCATGCTGATGATCTCCTAATATAAAATTATCCTCTAAGAAATCTGTTATTTGTTTAACAATTACTTTTTCGACTATCTTGTTTATGACAGAAAGTATAGCAATAGGCCTGTAATTTTCATAATTTTTATGGCATCCTTGTTTATAAATTGGTCGAATTTTCGCCTTTTTAAGCCTATCTGGATAAATACCTTTTTCTACACATAAATTGATAAAATTAGCGATTACAGGACTAATTTGATATTTGACATATTTTAAATCTTGGACTCTTATTCCATCAACACCAGGAGCTTTTTCACACGACAATTCAGATATTATTTTTTCAATTTGGCATGGAGTCGTTTTTCTGTATCTTATACTTAACAAGCTTTCATTAACATATTTACTTCTATCCAAAAATTTCATATTACATTTATGCTTAATTTTATCTACTTCTTGTGTAAATGTTTTAGAAAAGCCTGTACAAATCGAACTTATATCACTATTACTACCAAAATGTTGAAATACAAAATCATCCACATTTACTTTTTTTTTACCTATCCATTGATTAATATACAACCATTTTTTTCTCAGGTCATTTCCGCACTTAATAATTAACTCTTTTTTATAGTTATTCTTAGCTAGGTTAATACGTTTATTTAACTTATTTCTATATCTTGTATATTCTAACCGATAACACATGTTTTGAGGAGCAGATTTCGATCTTTTAAAAAGTTCATCCCTTTTTTTAGTCATTAATATTAGTTCATTTGTAATCCATGGTTTATGTCTTTTATTTTTAATCACTGTTTTATATTTTACTGCGCATTTATATATCTCATCGAAAATTTCATATAAATTATTATAGAGTATTAATGGACAGTTAATAGATAATAGGTTCGACCAAATAACTGCACTCAACTTTTCTTTCACTATTTTGTTATCAATAATTGTACTTACATATTCAGGCCGTTCGCTCTCTCCATAATTACATGTACGCAAAGTAAGTCCCGTTAAATAATGATCCGTTATCTTCTGAGCTGTATAAACAAACGATGCAGGCGGCGCCGAGCGTCCTCCGTCCCTTACCCACATATGGTCGATGCAGGACACGACCAAACGCCCATCAATTATCTCTTCTCTCGTGACGTCATCATAGGCACACTGCAACCCGTACTTACATAACATGTCTTTATATCTCGATGTTGACGAATTTACTGTACCGTGTAAAATGTTAATGTTGACATCACCCGCCAGGATAATATCAGTCGTCGCTGGGACACCCCGCAATAATTCATCCAATTCTTCCACAAATCTATTTTTATTAGTATGTGGGGGCCTGTAAACGGCGAAAACGTTTATAGGTCACTCATTCTTTATTGTCATAAGGCCATGCAACACCTCACAAGAAATACCGCTATATTCAGTAGGTGTACAAGTTAATATATCTTTGACAAATATTAAAACTCCTCCCCCTCTTCGATTATTTCTTGTATATGCATGTGTATTGTAGCCCGGTATATGGTACAATGGTATTTCATATTCTTTTAAATTTATTTCAGTTAATACTATAATTTCTAGCATATCTAAATGTCCATCCAACAACACCAATATTTCATTAAAATTTTTACGCATAGATCTTATATTTAAATGTATAATATTTATTGACGCATTTTGTTCATCCATGAATTGTTGTAGACGGTCTTTGTTATGAATTCGTTCATAGTAAATGCCATTGTTATCATTTTGCACAATTGTGCCCTTTTTTCTCACCATTAAAGACGCAAATTACTATCACCTTGAAGGTGGTTTTCGATATCCTTGTCACTTTTAATTTGGTAAATTTTATTTTCTGCTTCACTTTTCTTAATAAGTACTTTAGAGTTTTGTATCCATATGAACTTATATGAACTTTTCAATTTGTTCTTAGCGAGATAAAATAATTCTCGAGTTTGAGGAGCAATATTTTCATTTATGTAAATTGGGCCTTCGATGTTATCTCCATAAAGCTGATTATTATTTATACATCATTTCCTTGCTTTTAGCCACTTATCGCGAGCCGTACGACTTCTCAATCGCACAACCACCGGGCGCGGCTTTCCGTTATTTTTTTCTCTTCCCACCCGCCAAGCACTCTCTATTTCATCTTCTATTTCCATCAAATGTGAAATTTTTCGCACAATTTCGACTATATTCTCTTTTTCTTTGTATTGGACACCAAACAACTCGACGTTTTTTTCTCTTTCTCGATTTTCTAATACACATATACGTTCTTCCATCATTTTATTGCACTTCTCTAGATGAATATTTCGTTGTTGTAAATCCTTAATTTGATTTTCATGCTTCGTGAATTTTTCAATTGCTTCCATCTTAAAATCTAACATTTCTTTGTACTTCTCTGCATAATATTTAAGTTGTAAGTTAATTTCTTCCAATTTTTTGCTCATTCCCTCTACTATAGCCATTCGTTCATTAATTTGTTCAAGTACAACTTCATTGTCTTTAGCCGTTGGTGAACGTGGCGTTCCTGCCCCTGCTTTTACTTCTTCACACGAATCACAAATGCCTTTAGTACTAAAACAAATTATATCTTTTACACATTTCCTATGAAAGGCATGTTTGCACTTTTTACACTCCACATTGTCTTCCTTGGTATTTGGTAAAAACTGTTTGCACTTTTTACATTGCAATTTCGGCATTTTACTGTTAATTAGCCTAGCCAAACGTAAAAAGTATTAAGCTTATCAATCCTATTACGCAACAGACGTCTGTTCGCTGAGAGCGCGCGCGCAGACATTCTCTCCAAAACAGACATATTCTCCAGGTCATTTTAATTTTGTTAGATGCAGTTTTTATTTTGTTACTAAAATGTAAAGCCTTAGCTGTGGAGCACACTTTTTTAAATATTTGAGAATATGTTTTTACATAATCTCTAAATATAACACTAGTATTATATGATCTTTCATTATAAAGCTTATATAACTTTCGCCTACTTTTATAAATTCATACTGTCGCCCATTCATTAAATGATTTGCGACTGTTTTACTTGGAAAAGAGTCTCCGTAATGGAAAAGACTCTCCGTAAATGGAATAATACTTGGAAAAGAGTCTCCGTAAATGGATGACATCTCTACCAGTATAGTCTGAACTGATTTTCCGCGCTTGGTAAGGAACTTTATAACGGCATGGAACTCGATTTTCTCCATATTTCACAATTTCTTCCCGATTGACTTGTTTGGTTGACGATAACTCAAAGACTAATGATCTAATTACAATAAAACCTGGTATTTATACTGATAATGAGTTGCTCAATTAGCACGTAATTTAGCAACGTACCCACTTATTACCTACCTACCCATTCCGCGAACTTTTACATAGAACAAACGCACCCTCGTACATTTACATAGAAGCTCGAAAAAAGAAAAAAGATAACATCTTTTCATCATATGTACCATTTTCTATCGCTTAACGAACGAGGTGCTGAGAGGAAGAAGAAAGTCATGGTGAGTATTTATATTTTCTGGTCATGCTCTGACAGTACTCTTTTGCGGATCAGAAATTTAAATAATTTACCTATAATAAATTCATCCCCTTTTATGCCGTAAAATATTTCTTTATCTTCTTAAACAGCCCGTGAAAGCTAGATATGGGCTTCTCTTGTTGTAGGGTGTATTTATCTATATATTTGCCTTAATCGTCAAGCTTGGCATATACACAAACATTTTTAAGAAATTAGTGGCAATACTTCGCAGCATAAAAGCTTAAAAACCAATCTTAAATACGACAAAAATGGTATAATTAAAAATGTTGTACAACCGACTTTAATATAAATAAAATGAGAACATCATGAATGTAGTCGAAGTCAAATAAATACGCATTATTAAGGATAACTCAAAAACTACTATCAGATCTTGATCAATCCCCCCCCGTGACCATGAGTTGCTGTAAAGCACTCGAAACTTCGGGAATTAAAATAGTAAATTAAACGCGATAAAATCCGTAAAAAAATAGTTTTATTCAAGATCTTGATCAAATTTATATGCGACCACATGAGAAGCATCAGCATTCAAATAAAAAAAGAATCATCAAAATTGGTTCACCTATAAAAAAGTTCTGAGGTAACACACATAAAAAATTAAAAAATAGTCGAATTGATTACCTCCTCCTTTTTTTGAAGTCGGTTAAAATATTTGCTTTGGGACTAATAAATCAAAATAATCTCAACAACTGATTGAGTAAGAATATATACTAGGTATTGTAATCGGTTATTGTTAAATCCTTTGCGGCATTCCCTGTGGGAGGCCTATGTGCCAGCAATGGACTTGTTTGCTGGACTTGTTGTAGCAATGGATTAGGTACATATATTACTAAATAAATCTGCATCTGTAAGAAACCCAGTAAAATATTTTACATCCAAAATGAAGATTAGAAGCGGTACTACTAAATTAAAATATAATGTATAAGTTATAATATACGGGTTGTGCCAAAAAATAGTGTCAAGCGGAAGTCCGGAGATAGAGCACCCCTTGGGGTACCCGAATCACCCCCATGTATGTTCCGCAACTTTTCATAGTTTTCGAGTTATGATCCTTTTTTTCTGAATTTTTGAGAAACTTTGACCTGAACAACTTAAAAAAAATTTAAAACAAAGTAGAAAGCTTTTTCGAGATTTGTTTTTTCAACTGATTCGTCATGAGCTGTACTTTTATGCTTAAATTAATTAGCTTCGTAACTTCGATGAAAATTATGAAATTTTTAGTGTATAGTGAAAAATTTGAAGCGCTATATCCAATTTCAGACCAATTTATATTCTGCCTTTTCTCTCTAAGTTTCTGGAAGCTGTTGCTCATAAACAGATTTCTTCTTTTGTTTTCTTAAATAATATTCTTTTAGAAAACAAAAGAAGAAATCTGTAAATAAATTATTATAAATTTCCCCTTATCAGTCGGGTTTCTGCCCTGGTCATTCTGCAACTACTGCTCTTCTAAAAGTGATGGAAGATATCCGAGAGGAGATGGAAAAATCAAAACTGACCGTCCTCATCTTAATTGATTTTTCCAATGCATTTAATTCTGTTGATCATGATATCTTGGTGGTTCTTCTTTCTCATTTAAATATCTCGTCTTCAGCTCAGGAATGGTTCTCATCATATTTTCGAGGGCGCCAACACAGCTCTTATTTTCATTTACTTAATTATGTATATTTCATATTTGTTCTGACATAGATAATATTTATATGTATTGTGTACACTGGGTGTTTGTGAAACGCTAGATCGGTACGAAACCATGCATTAGGTATACTACTCACTCTACCCTTCCTTTTCACACACACGCTGCCTCGTGTCGCCTCGCGCTGTAGAATTTACACATGCTTCAAGGACGTTACTTCATGCGCATTTGTTTTGGCGGGATTGGTTAATAATTTTAGTTTTTGAGACAGTTCCATCTTGACTATCACGAGCGATAGTTCAATTGTTTTGTTTATTAAATTATTGTCGTTATTACTTGTTATGTATTAATTAATGATATTGTTCTTGTTGTTACGTTTTGTGTTTTTTGTTTTGTTCTAATAATGCCTAACGCGTAGGTACGTTTATAGTATTTGTGAATACGGCAACATGTTAATGTGCCTTGGAGAATCTCATAAGGCCACGGAGGATCGGTAAGCTGTTTCATACCTAATTTTTTTTAAATAACTTAGTACTGAACTGATCTGAATAGGTACATGACTGAATACATCAGAATAATAAACATACCTACACAATGGATAAAAAAGCATGACTCTAAACTTGTTAACATTTTATTTAAGTATTTTTTTCATTAGCGGGGAATCGAACCAGTTATTTGGTATATTTAACCTGTGAATTCGAATTAAAGTGGCTACGTGGAGACAAGCACAGTGGCAAATAGTAGGTTAAGTAGATAAGTTAGGTATTTAGACAAGTGTTGTAAATTATTAGGTATTGTGGTACTATCGCTAGTTGCGGGCCGCGCGAATTCGGCGTTCGCGCGTACATTGACCCCTAGTCAGCTGATTGTAATTCAATAATTTCACTGCTGGTTTTATGTTTAAGTATTTTCATGATTTTTTTTACTGAAATTAACGTTTTATTTAACTATACTAACACGATGGAGCGTAAATAAAGCTAATAAAACGTTGTGAAAAGATGATTTTTTTTTTCATCAGGATCGATTTTATATTTCACCCATCATCAAAGATATAGATAGTACTGTCGTCTGTCTTCGTTTTCGGGAGCATTTCAAAAATACCCTGTATATGTACTGTATGCATGTATATGTGTATGTATATATTGTGTGTACTTAAGTATATATGTCTATATATGTGTGTATATGTGTATGTATATGTATATATTTTTTTTTAGCCCTTTATATTTTAATTAGTGCTGCACCGCCTCTTGTTTGTCTATCTCTGTATAGCCTAATGATTGACTAGGAGAGAATGCCCTATGGCATTAAGTCCGCCATATGTACAACTTTGTGGATGAAAGTTTAAATAAATAAATAAAAATAAATAAAATTTTACGTTCGGTAAATTATGACTTAAATTTTCAATGACTTTTCATATTTACGCGAACACTACATATTGAATTAAATTACTTTTACGGATTTTATCGCGTTTGATTATACTTATTTTTAAATTCCCGACGTTTCGGGTGATTTCCAGCACCCATGACCATGGTTGCTTTCCAGCATGGTCATGGATAGGTGCTGGAAAATTTAAATCATAATTCACTGAACGTAAATTGTTCACTTTACACCAACATTTTCATAATTTTCATCAAAGTTATGAAGCTGATTATTTCAAGAATGACAATCAATGACAATTCAGTTTCTAAAGAAAATCTCGAAGAGCCTTCTACCTTTTTTTTTAGAATTTTTATTAAGATGTTCAGGTCGAAAATTCTCAAAAATTCAGAAAAAAAATCATAACTCGAAAACTATGAAAAATCGCGGAACATACATAGGATAGGGATGATGCGGGACCCTAAGGCGTGCTCTATCTCTGGACTTGCGCTTGACACTATTGTTTGGGACAACCTGTGAAAGTGCATTTATTCAGATTGTCTTTCAGACTCTGTTGGTTGGAGTCAGCTAAAAATCAGCGCTACCCTTTTGTCATCGCATTTAACGTTTATAGCGTTAACGTTAATATTATATTGTATTTGTACTTGTAAATTGCTTTTTGAACAACCAATAAGGATTTTTCCTTTCTGTTTTTTTCTGTTCTGCTCTGTTATATTCTATTCTACTCTACACTATTATATTTCACTCTATATAATCATTTAATTATAGGTACAATCCCCACCAAAGCTCACAAAGCAGTTACGCTTATAGCTTATAACGCAAATATCAAACAATCTGTTCATTCATTTTCTCATCCATATTTATATTAGTATTGGTATTGAGCCAGAAAATTTTGCGATTTCACCCTCGCGTCCCGCACGGAGACCGCGGCGCTGTAGCACGGCGGATGGCGGAACTACAACCATAACTCGCTCGGTGTCAATGTGCGGTCAAGCACAGCGTGATCGCGACGGCAAAACATACTATTTAATTCTTTATTCTTCTAATCATCATTGCAAACTGTATGATGTTAGTATAATAATATCTATTATAGTTCCTGGGTGAACGAAATTTGCTCGAAATTAGAAAAAATAATAATTTTCTGAATAGATGTGTTCTACAGGTAAAAACATTATCTAAGTACTAAATTTCACCCAAATCGTACGTAGGGTCCGTTTCCGAGAAACCAGTTATATACATAAAAAATATACATATTATTATTTTTCTCATTTTAATCATTCATAAAAGTATTTAATAGTTTTGGTAGTATATTAATAAGCAATTATTTGTGTAAAAAAATACCGTAATTAAACATTTTTCGACCAAATCTTTGACCTCACGATTAAAAATTACGCAAGGCACCATGAAATGTACGTAACTCGGCAAATAATAATTTATTTTTGCCGATCTGTGGGGTATGTGGGTTAGAATACTACAAAACAAAAATAAAAACTAAAAATAAGTTACACCTTTGCGAGATTCAAACTCGCGCGCTCCAACTTGGTTGAAAAATCAAGAAGTATTTGAAGATATGTATTGACAAAATTTTCTCAACTTGAAATATTAATAAATGAATATAATAATGCTGTTATGTTTTTTCATAGAATATGGGTGAAAAATAGTTCACCTGATGGAATGTGGATGCTGTGACCCATAGACATCTTCACCTTTATATGAGTATATTTAGTACAAACTTACTTATAAAACATAACATATAACACTCACGCCTGTCACCGAGAGGGGTAGGCAGAGACTATGGACTTCCATTTGGCACGATCCTGACACACCTCTCTCGCCTCCTCCACATCCATATACCTACGCATACACGCTCGTCAGTTAAGGGTACTCTTAATTTGGCCCATTTTCAATATATCGCCAAGTTGTTCGATAAATTTTCGCCTAGGGCGTCCTTTCCCGACTCTGCCGTTCACCTCTGCCACATAAATTTGCTTTGTCACTCTTTCCTCATTCATTCTGATGAATTCATGACCAAACCACCGAAGCATTCCTTTCTTAATCCTGGTAATAACATCATCTTGCAAACCACACTCTTCTCTTATTACACAATTTCTCACTCTGTCACAGCATTTATTCTACTCTCGTGCTTCTTCTGCCACACCCAACTTTCACTACCATACATTAAAGTAGGTACTAACACAGCATTGTGAATTGCCATACATGCCTTTTTGGACACATTATGACTTTCCACAACAGAGTGTAGAGCCCCATTTACTTTATTTACTGCGTTCACTCGTCGTTCTATATCCTTATCATATCTACCATCCTTGCTAAATACACATCCCAAATACACAAACTCATCTACTTGCTCGACCAATTTCCTTTCTATTCTTATTTCACATATCATTTTACATTCATCTGTTTCAAAAACCATAACTTTCGTCTTACTTGCGTTCACTTTCATTCCCCTTTCTTTTAATGAACTGTTCATTAATGTAACTATCATTTGCAACTCGGCCGCCGACGACGCGAGTATGAATGACTTGATCATCGGCGTACAAAAGGCATTTGATGGTTAACTCACCCATACTTAACCCGCATTCTTCAACATTCAAATTTTCCAAACACCTTCCTCTCTCTCCTCTTTCAATTAGTAACTTAGCATACAGTTTTCCCACAATGCTAAGAAGGCTGATAGTTTTTACAATCCTGTTTTTTTTTATTTCTGAAAGTGTACGCTGTTGGCCCTGCGGCCTTTACAGCTTCATCGAATTTAGGCTCGTAAGCGAGGACCTACGAGCTATTGAGTGCAACGATTCTGCCGGCGGCGAGGCGGCGCGAAGCGCCGCGTCACCGACTGCAGTCCCGTGGCACCCCGAACCCTGCTTTCAGAGTGAGGCTCCTCAGGCTAGGGGGGCTCGATGTGATTCAAGGGCTCCTCAGAAGGAGGTACGAACCTCGGCTTGAATCACTATCGCAGTTTTGTTTACGGGTCGCAATAGTTAGAAACGCCCCGTATTACGGGTATAAAACCTCGTGTACGGGGTGTGTCTGTGACCTCGCGCTCGCCGGCGAGCGCGGTGTGCCCTAGTGTTCTGTGCTAGAGTAGTGTCTGAGTGTGTGTGAGTGTTATTATTCACTAAACTAATTCCCCCTCGTATTGAGAAGGGGGACGGGATCGACCTATTTATGGAAGTGATCTCGTCATCGGGATCAAGAAGAACGTTCTTGGGACGTCTCCTGCAGGGGGCCGCGTCCCTCACTGGGGAGTACGAGCCCGCCGCATTCACCAACGAATTTTTATGTTCTTTAGTCGAATCGAAGTATCTTAAGGATAACTCCTTAAGATACGAATGAATGGTGGGCATGTCGAGGTCGCGGTGAAGATCCGCGTTTCTCACATAATAAGGAGCTCCTGTGATTTGACGCAGGATTTTGTTTTGTACAACTTGAAGTTGTTGTAGCTTTTTTTTGGAGACATGGGCGAAGGACACCCCTGCGTATGTCATAATAGGACGTACGCAGGTTTTGTAAAGATGCAGTTTGTGTCTCAGGGACAGCTTACTGCTTTTATTGATTAAGGCGAAAAGACGATATACTACGAATTTTGCCTTATTCCTAACTGTTTTAATGTGCTGAGAGAAGCTCATTGCACTATCTAACAGTACCCCCAGGTATTTTGCCTCACGTACCCAAGAGATTGGGCTACCGTAGAGGGAGATCGCACCTTTTTTGTGTCTTTTCATTTTCAGGATTAATTTATTATAAAAATTTCTCCTGTTAAACATAATTGCTTTACTCTTGTCGGGATTCAATTCTATTCTCCATTTTCTGCACCAATCACCAAATGTGTTTGCTGCAGCTTGGAGCCGAATGCAGATTCTAATAGGATGGATATCGGAATAAAAGATAGTTGTGTCATCTGCATATAGTGCAAGATGAATATCTGGAAGCGAAGGGATATCACCCACGTAGAGTGAGTATAGGGTAGGGAACTCCTGCTCTGATGGGTCTGGAAGAGGAGAGAGTACCCTCAACGCGAAAACGGAAAGATCTATTTGCAAGAAAGTCTTGAATGATTTTGACAAGTCTAATAGGCACACCTGCATGAATAAGTTTAAAAACTAGTCCATTGTGCCATACTTTGTCGAAGGCCTTGGCCACATCGAAAAACAGCGCTCCTGTATAAACAGCGCGCGTGCTTGACTTTGCAGCCTGATCCAAAATATGCTCCGTGAGGCGGTGCACCTGTTGAACGGATGAGTTTTTGGCTCGAAAGCCAAACTGCTCGTCTGGAATTAGCTTTTTACTTCGCGCGACATCCTTCAGACGGCTGAGGACTGCGATCCTTTTCCTTTATATAGTGGGACTATCACGGCTTTGCACCAATCTCTCGGTACCCGCTTAAGTTCCCAACACAAATTAAACAAGGTGTACAGCAGGTCTGCCACCACTCCCTCTTCAGCCCTTAGCATTTCGAGTGATACTCTATCATATCCGGCTGCCTTACCTGCTTTAATACTTTTCATTGCTTTCATTATTTCATCTATACTTATCTCTCTATCTCTTTCCTCTTCTTTCGGAATTTCTATTTCATTTAATTCAAACGTCTCATCACTCATAAACACGCTTTCAAAGTATTCCTTCCATCTCCTTAAACTCAACACTTCGTCATTCAGAATACAGCCATTCTGGTCTCGTATAGCATTCATTCTAGGATGTTTTAAATGTCTCCTGGCAGTTCTTACGAGTTTCCAGAACATTTTAATATTTGCGTTTATCCGTTCTTTCTTTCTTTTTCCTTTCAACTACTTCTTTTACTCTCATTTAGATGTCTAAAGACTGCCTTTTTTCTTTCAATATCATCATTCATACCGCTAGAATAACTAGCCTTGTTTGCTACTAAATCTAGCCATGCTCTCTTTTTTGCTTCTACTTCCATCCGTACCTCATCATCCCACCATAAAGTGTTATTTTTCCTTTCATTCGTTTCCTTACTTACACCACATACTTCGGTAGCTGCATCCACCAAATCTTTCTTGACATTATACTGTGGTATAATGTCTTATTTATTAGACTGCACACAGTATCCAAGTCTAAATAATTCATACACAATTCATCCATACCACTTATATTTTCTCTCAGTCTACATTTGAACTTCTCTTTCACACCTTCATCTTGTAACCTCTCTGTTCTTATACGCTGTAACGCAGTGGTGGACATAGATGTCCGATGCCACCAACGTCTGAATAGACCATCGATTCGGCATAAGACCAAGTAATGATCCGTCCCTACGTTGGACCCCCGTTAAACCCTTGTATCTATCACTGCGCTCCTCATTCTTTCATCCACAATTATGAAATCTATCATGCTTCTATCACCACCTCTGAAAGTCTCTGAAAGTGTTCGTCACAAAAATATTCTTTTCCACACATAGGGTGAGGAGGCTTTCACCATTGTCATTTATACTTTCATCACCAAACGTTCCCAATATCCTTTCATAACCAAGCCTCTTCACGCCAACCCTTCCATTAAAATCTTCTAATATAACAATATTTTCATAACCCTTGCATTTCATTAGCACTATCCTTACCATCTTCCAAAACTGCTCGCGGATATAAGTGGGCTTAGACATGTCTGGGGCGTAGACCCCTAGAACAAACAACTTCTTTAAGCCCACTTTCATTCGTATCCATAGCAGTCTCGGGCTTACACATTCTCTGTCACACAATGACCTATTCTTTCTGAAAGGATGATACCGACTCCCTGGCATGCGCGCTCGGTCTCGTCTACACCAGACCAGTACGCGGTATACATGCCATGTTTAGAGGCATCCTTTCCCTTCCGTTTCGTCTCATTTACACATAACACATCTATTCCTCTATCATACATCATATCGCATACTTCATCCATCTTATCATTCATTGCTCCACATACATTCAGCGTAGCCAGACGGGCTTCCGTAATCCACTTTTCGCCCTCCGGGAGACTGAACGTGACGGGTGGCGTACCTCGTCGCCGGTTTTCCTCCCTGAGATTCTTCACACCCCTGCCCCATTAAAGGGGCGCCGGGAACTCGCGGCCACTTCTTTTGTTTTGTGCCTCATGTTGCGAAAGTAGGGGGTGGTATTTTTTACGCCGTTACCACACGGCGAGGAGCCAAGTCTGTTCTTTCGGCTTTGTCGCTTGTTTAGCACCACCCGGGCGACACGTGTAGGGTGGGCCTAGGATTAGGTGGTCGAAGCCTACGGACGCAAGCGACTCATCCCCCTATAACTTACTTATAATTACTTATAATAATTTACAATACAGATGTAATTTATGATGTAAGTGATGTAATTCAAATAACAAAAAAGAGGTTAATGTATTATATAATAAATATTAACTTTTTCGATTATAATTTTTTTATACAAATAAGAATTTTGTTAAAAAATACATACCACTAAAAAAATGATCATACTGTCTTTTTAAAATTATTTATATAAATCAAAATATTTAATCTTATTAAAATTCTCAGAAAGGGATCTCCTTAGCGTTCAATCTCATCCAAAACAATATCGTGCAAATCAATATTGTTTTGGATGAGATTGATGTATCATCTCCATCGTTTTGACACTGAGCCCCATTCTATTACAAAAGCTTATATTAGACATGTTAAGATGAGAAATTACGAGTTTTTTTTTTGTATTTACGAGTAGGCTTCCTTCTATAAAATTTATTGATAATTTTTTTATTTTGATTGATGATAAAGGCTTAAAGAGAGCCGTGGTAGCTCAGAGGCTAAGCGCTCGCTGTAAATTTCACAGTAAGTGAACCGGGTTCAATCCCCGCCGGTACTTATTTGCAATTTTAAGTGCTGATTTACCACGTGCTCGGCGGTGAAGGGAACCATCGTGAGGAAACCTGAATGCCTGAGAAATAATAAAAAAATATTTCGAAGACATG
This sequence comes from Parnassius orleans, assembly GCA_029286625.1. Classification (NCBI taxonomy): domain Eukaryota; kingdom Metazoa; phylum Arthropoda; class Insecta; order Lepidoptera; family Papilionidae; genus Parnassius; species Parnassius orleans. The sequence goes on from JAGSMP010000137.1 coordinate 4,533,245, forward strand.
TGAAGTTCACCAACACGCATTGGGGCAGCGCGTCGGACATTTTCTTGCCCTAAAACCCTCTCAGAAATAAGAGGAGGCCTGTGCCCAGCAGTGGGACGTATATAGGCTGTAACTTTAACTTTTATAACTTTAAAGGCATAATATTGAGATGTTGACATTATTTTTATCTTCTATCATGACAGAAAAAAATAGAAATCTATCTGTAGTGTTCAATATATGTCTGTCTTTCATCAGTCCATAAAACTCCATAGATTGACATGGACCTCTGCCGTACTTAGGATTATTTTTAATTATTACGCTTGGCAGCCGGCTGCTTTCTGTCGCCGGTCTGAGCATTTTACATCTAGCGTAAATGAAGTGATTGATATAATCACTATCGGTAAGGCACCGACTACGGGTGGCCATAATATTTCTAGTATTTCCCATAATTGCATCCACGAGTCGAAATGGGTTGATAGATTATTTTACACCGTCACACACAAAATTTATAAGTGCCTGTATAAAATACACTTTTCAAGTACGATGGCTGTAATGACTAATGTACATACAGTTTCACAGAGACGGGGCAAATAATAACACATTTAGACTTGAAAATCATATAAACCAAATCTATAAAAGTGCTATTGCTGAACAAGGCCAGCTGTCACAAATTCTTTAGTTTCTTTAGTTCTTCTTTTTAAAGAACGTTACCCCACACTAGGATTTTCCCCTGTATCGTGGAGGCAGTTTACAAACATAAATTGCACAAGGACAAACTTCCAGACTCGGAACAATAATTTGTAGGTCATACAAATACTTGTTCCGCGGGGGAATTCTGGAGCAAGGAAGAGTTCACTGCGCTGCCCCAGTTCGAGTTATTCTCCTTTTTTAATATAAGTATTCTAAGATATATAACTGTCTTAATCTCGGAGTTCGTAGTTTTTTAATTAATAATTTGAATCTTACAAAAAACTCTAATTGGGATTGATATTTTTCAAATTGAAACTTGAACACTAAAAATTTCAATTTAGAAAAAAAATCGCTGTAACTGTAAACTATACGACTATATTATAATAAAAGGAAAGTTCTACTCATGCTTCAGTTAGCATCCGCTAAATTTTGAAACCATTAAAGGGCTCGCATTTAACAAATTAACCTTAATTACACGAGAAACTATTACAAAATTATTAATATACCAGGTTTACTTCGTAATTCGTAATAAACAGCGCTAATTAAATTTTCTTGTTTTGCATAGAGCGGAAGTGAATGTGTAACAAATTTGCCACATGTATATGAGACGCGTTTGAAGTTGAAACGCCTGTAAAATCATATAAATTTAAAACAGTATTTACCTTGGGGTGAATTTCGTTGTTTAGGATTATTTCTATTCGGTAAAAAATTAATTAAAAAAGAAAACAATTTGACTATTTGTAATTTTGTTTGTGTGGTGGCGGTACGAGAAATATATTAAGCAAATTTTACATCAGAAGGTTGACTAAAAATAAACTAAGTTACCCTGAAGATTTCTGGAATGGAATTACTATCTCGTTTCTATGAATTTAAAAAATGTTCAAACCAGCATCGTAAGATGCTATATAACTATGAGGATTGCCCGAAAAAGGCTTCCGATAGATGATGGCTTCGTGGCGTAGTGACTTAGCAATGTAGATTTGTATGGCCTACAAATAATTGTTCCGGGAAGGATGTTTGTCCTTGTGATGTATGTAAACTGTTCCCATGATACAGGAGAAAATCCTAATATGGAGGTAACGTTTTTTTTAAATCTAGAGGGAAAAAATGGATGGCTTTACAACCATACCGTTTACGCCAGATGTAAACATAACTACACTGGTGACGGAGGCAGCTAAAAAGGTGCTAAACGTCCAGTATTGCTATTGCCAATAAATCCTCCAAGCGCGGCGATAATGGAAAATCCTACCTACAATAGGAGAGGTCCATATTCAGCAGTGGGATTTTATGCAATCAATTATAAAAGAAAGATCACTTTTAGTCAGTAATTTTTTAATATTTTTAACTTGCAATAATAATAATAAATATATAAATAAAATTAAAGTATCAGTCTGTAATATCAAAATAACTGATTTTTGTTGAGCTCAGGGGTTTATTTGTATACTGTTAAGATATGAATAACAATTTTTAAAATTTTTGTCTGTCTATCTGTCTAATCGCTATGAGCTGGAAGGTATACGAACGGATAGAGAGCAAAGCCAGCAGTGATCTAGGTCACATTTTATCCGATAAAACGTGGAGATTTTTTGAAAATAACGTATTATTAATAAAATATATGGTGTTTGCTCGTAAAACTAAATGACGCCACATTTATAGTGTTCGCGACGGCAAAAAAGTGTTTAAACACATAGCGATTAAAAAACAATATTGAAAGTGTAATTAGGAAAAGTATTAGTGACAAACCTAATTGAAAGGTGCAATAGTGTATTTTTACAACATGTTTACAACCCTTAGTATTATAGTATAGAGCATATTTTTGTAATAGTTAACAAAATAACTCTTATTTGTTCAAACAAAAAGTCGACCAATCGGAGCGCGACACGTTATATTACATTCTGGGCATTGCGTAATATTAAGACCCAAAAATGATGGAAATAATTTTTATGCTCTAGAAGAATTGTAAACATGGTATTGAATTAGATTAAGATTAGGAAATATATTATAAATAGATTAAGGAAATAAAAGAATATTTAGCGTGATGAAACTTATTTTCTACTTATAGTAAAACTAAAGAATTTATGTACCCAAATATTGTGAAAATTTGGGATATTTTTGTTAATATATTAAAAAATCTTAATGGTACATTAGCGTTAGAATTAATCGTGTATAGAAAAAATTGTTATTTAAGACAATTGTATAGTGAAAATGTTAAACAATAAAGAGGCAAAACAGACAATGGCAAGCGGCTCACTTTAAAGTAAAGCTCGAGTCTACCTTAGCGCCTCGGGGCCCGGTAACATTTTAGTATCTGAAGTGACTAGTAGCAGAACCAAGTAGTAGCTGAACATAGAACATAGTGACTAGTAGCTAGCAACATAGTAACTGATAATAGCAGCTAGTAACAAGTTTTTTTTTATTAGAGAGAGAGAGGAGGAAATCTTCAAAAAGACACCGTCAGGGTGTTGTTTAGACCGGTAGTGTGGGATTCTTACCCACTAAAACCTCCTCTCTCTTAAGTACCCAGTACCACGGGGCCGCGTTAGCATTACTTCATGGTGCTAGTACTCCTCCTCATCGCTGCATTACGCGACTACTCCTCCGGTTCTTCTTCTTATTCTTCCTTCTTCTTTATCAGCAGAGCCTCCCTGACATACCCCGTCATCGCCGTCCAGTTGTCATTCGTTGCCAACATCCAAAACCCCTTCCGGGCTCTAAAGCACCCTCTTCTCGCTCTGCCAGCGTAGCCGTATTTCAGACCAGCGCTGACAGACAAAGAAGGTGTGCTCGATGGAGTCAATAACGCCCGGACAGTACACGCAATCAGGAATGCGTCGGATTTTCATACGGTGTAAGTAGGCATTGAACTGTCCGTGTCCAGTAAGGAATTGTGTGAGGTAGTAGTCTACCTCTCCATGTTCCCGTAAGACCCAGTCACGGACACGTCCAATAAGCCTATGAGTCCACCGCCCAGTTTCCCCGGATTCCCAGCGCCCTTGCCAGAGTACAAAAGTCTTCTCGCGTTCTCGATTCCTTACATTCGTCAACGGTTCTTCGCCAGCCCGCCGAGCATCCCAGATACGCCTCCTCTCGAATGCCAAAAGGTCGATTGGGATTGTACCTGAGATGACCAATATGACTGCCTCCGATACCGTTCGATAGGCGCAGGCTATCCTCAGCGCACCCCTACGTTGTACAGACGCAAGTCGCTTCCGATTTTTCTCTACTTTGAGTGCCTCTCCCCAGACCTCTACTCCGTAGAGCATAATCGAGTTAGCGACACTCATGAGAGCTAGCCTGCGGCTGCTCATTGGTCCCTCGATATTTGGCACTAACCGAGAAAGACTCGCCACCGTCGTCGCCGCTTTTGTGGCCACACTGACAATATGTTCTCGAAATGTAAGTTTCAAGTCGATCGTCACTCCTAGGTATTTCAGAGACCCCCGAATCTCAATGTGTTGATCCACGACGAGAGCCTGGAAGGGCCTCGGAAACCACTTCTGAGCTCTGAGTACCACGACCTCCGTCTTCGCTATGGCTAACGACATACCATGTTCATTCAGCCACGCGTTGATTTTGGCTGCGACAAGTCTCACCAATGCCTGCGCTTCGCCATAGCTCCTTGCAAGGATTAACACCGCCACGTCGTCAGCGAATCCCTCTAGCAGTACTTCAGTTGGTAGGTCGAGACGTAGAAGTGCATCGTAAAGGATGATCTAAAGCTCTGGTCCTAAGACCGATCCCTGGGCCGCTCCCCCACTCAGCTCCTTCATGATCTCTCCCATAGTGGTCTCACATATCAAAAAACGATCACATAGGTAATGACTTATGATACGGATGATATACTCGGAAACACCTAATTTCCGAAGCGCCTTCACAATGTCCGTCCATTTTGCGGAATTAAATGCATTTTTGACGTCAAACGTCATCTTCATGCAACGGGACGGGACCTCTGGTTGCCCGACGAGGCAGCCCTAACAAATGAAAGCGCTTCGGAAATGGCACCAATTGTACTGCGACCCGGTCGGAAACCATGTTGGTTATCGGCCAGGCCACCTGCAACTCAGTCGATTCCTTATTAGGCCCTCGAAAATCTTTCCTGCTACGTCCAGCATACAAAGCGGCCTGTAGGATGAAGGCGTGTAAGGTGGATCCTTTCCTTTATCTAACAGGACCAACCTTTGCAACTTCCATCTTTTCGGAAAAACTCCAGCCGAGATGCAGGCGTTGTAAGTGTCAAGGAGCAGGTTTTCGTGCCTTTTCATTATGATCTTATAGACCTCGACGGAGATGCCATCAGGGCCTGGGACCTTACCTAACTTGAGAGACTTAACAACTGCCCGCAACTCGACCACTGAGAAAAGTGAGCACTCGTCATTGGATACTGCACTCTGGGTGTAAACCCGGTCTTCGCGTTCGGGAAATAGAGTTTGGCTAGTAACAAGTGATAGTAGTAGCTAGTAGTACAATAGTAGGTAGTACATCATAGCAGCTGATAATAGCAGCTAGTAAACAGTAATATTAGGAGCAGATAGTACTAGTAGTAGTAAAGTTACTACCGAACAACTTGAAGAAATAGTAAACAGAAGAAATCATCTGAAGAATATAGCGACCAACCGATACTGAACAACCAATATAGAACAACCGTAGTTGACCAAATGTATTCAACAACCGTGGTCGATAACCAATAGTCATAAGATTTCCGCCAAACAGTTGAGCAGTCGAACCGATGGCCACTGCCTTGCCATTTGTATTCTACAGTTCATGCATTTTGATTGGACGCCAGTCCATAGTACCCCAGCCGCACCCACAAAGACGGCAGTAGAAGTATCCACCGGAGCCTCTATGTGTAGGACGTGAGCGACTCGCGGAGTATCTTCGAAAACATTTACTCCCGAGTTTCGCCCGTCCGGCGCATTCCTTGGTCCTTCGAGCCGGATACATCCGTTGGTCCTTTGGAACCTGATAAAACCGTTGGTCCTTCGGAACCGAATACATAGTCGCTGCCGTATAGAAACCGCTGGATTTGGCCGAGTCAAGATGCCGATCACTCGCTCGCAAGGAAGGGCAGCCAAGGCGTGGATCGTCGATCTGGAAGGAGCCGCCATCCACCACCAGATGCCACCACACTCGCCGTCGACAATAGGGGGCGTTGAGACGCCTTGTTCCCCTCTCGGGGGGTACCCTGCCCGCGCCGGTCACTACAACCTGGCTATAATGCAGAGGGAACAGATAGAAGGCAATAAGGACATTCGCCGTACATCGTCGCCGACCACCCGGGAAGACAACCGCGCCGAAAAGCCACCAAGGGGCCACACCGCTTACAGTACGAAATCGAAGAATTTTGAAGGCTTGTGAAGAACTATTGAAAATCAAACTGGAATTCGCACAGATCTCCTTACAGAAGGCTGAAGAAGAAGAATCAGACGACTACGATGAAGATGGTCACTTTACAATTAAGTCCGTCCGATTCTGGCTGCAAGATTCCGCAGTCAAACAGCAGCCAATTCAAGACGCAACCACCGGAGGGGAGGCCCCACTTATTAAAACAGTACCAAAGCCACCCCCGGAAGTCTTCGACCTCAGTGAGGCGCAACAGAAGCTCACATACCAGGATCCCTATCCAGCAGATGTACCCAAGGATTCCATGCCCCGGAACCCACCACCAATGAAGACAGGGGCTCCGACCATTTATAGCAGAGCTCACATCCGCAATCGCCGCACTCGCTGAAAAACCAAGACCAGAGAGTGCATCACTATCATTGCATACTTTCGATCGAAAGCTATTATGACACCCCCAAGCTTCAGCGGAGTACACACCCTTGGCTACTTCAATGATATTGAAAACACAGCGAGACTAAGAAGAAGTCTACAAGGAAGAGTCTTGGAAACAGTCAGCTCAGAACTCATCGGGCATGCTAAGCCAGATGAGATCATTCGAGAGCTGGAGCTGCAATTTGGACGTCCAGATTCAATCGCACAAGCAGAGACCGAGAAGTTACGAGGATTAGCACGCTGTACAGAAGCACCTAGAGACATCTGCACATTCGCGAGCAAACTGAGGGGAGGCGTCGTCACAATTCGAGCAATGAAGAGAGACCAATACCTTATCAACGCAGAGCTACTACGATACCTCACCGACAAGCTGCCAAACTCTCTACGCGCCCAGTGGTATACAGTGGAATACAACAACTCCAGACCAGACCTCGGCTTCTTCAGCGATTTCATCGCCGAAAAAGCTCGCTTCTGCAGTGCATTTGTACCTCCAGAAATTATCAACGAAGCGCAGAGCAACCGCCGTCCAGTACATAGAACACACGCAACTATTACCAAACCGTCTCCAAGATGGAGAGTGTGCGAAAAAGAAGGTCACTACGGATCCGACTGCAACAAATTGAAAGAAGCAGATGTCAACAAAAGACGGGAACTCGCAAAGAAAAATAATTTATGTTTCCGCTGTCTACGCTACAGAAATCAAACACACAGATGCAAGACCATTAAGTGTGGAATAGAAGGATGCACCGCGGCACACAATCGACTACTGCACTGAAATAAAAAGGAAAAGACAGAGGTTATAGAAAAGGAACCACAAGAAACCGTGGCCAACTCATTCGCTGTATCAAAGCATCAAGCCTACATAAAAATAATTCCAGTACGAGTAATTGCACCGGCGGGAGCTGTAAACACACACGCCCTGCTGGACAATGGGTCAACAGTATCGTTAATGGATGAAGAGATCGCCGAACAGATTGGAGCTACAGGGCGGTTGGACCCTTTTATGATCACCACTATCGGGAACACTACTCTCGATTCACCGGGGTCCCGAAGTGTCAAAGTTACGGTGAAGAGTCTCCACAACAAAAAGGTGCCATTCAGAGCACGCACGGTCACAAGCCTGAACTTGGGGCCACAGACTTTGTGTGCAGCAGACATGGCAAAGTGCAATCACGACAACAATTAGAAGATCTAAAGGAGCAGCTGATATATGACTCCGGCAACCCAAGGATCCTGATAGGTCAGGACAATTGGAGACTTTTGCTAGCCACTGAAGTTCACAGAGGTCCGTCGCACTAGCCGATTGCTTCGCTCACCGAACTAGGATGGGTGCTACACGGGGCACACACCAAAGCTCTGAATAAGCGCATCCATACAATCAAAGAGCTGTCCACGAGCGAGGAGAAGATAGAATAGCAACCAAAAGAATACTTGCCTTTAGAATCTCTCATCATCAACCTGAGAAGACCACAGTCTAATTCAAAGAGGAAGGCTAAAGACAAGAAATCTGAGAACACGCTAAACAACAGCCCCCGAAAGTTAGAAGACGGGAACATAGAGAATACGCACCTCTGGAAGAAAAGAGATGTCAAGATGCCTGTCAACGACAAAACGACAGTTAAGAAGTCAACATCTTCCAAACCTACCGGCGCAGAAAGATCCTTGACCATCACTAAATCGCGTCGTGCTCCGCAACTCCGAGAAGCCGTCCCCAAGTCCAGTCAATTTTTCTAGATGGGAACGCTTATTGCGAGCTACAGCCAGAGTGCAACAATTTATAACACTCTGCCGCAAAACCACAGATAGAACCTTCTATAAGAGGACTAGAAGAAATAAAGAACAAGATCCCGACTGGAGGAAATCGACAAATAATCCGCGACACCTCGCGCAACCTCCCAGTCGAGTGAAAAATACAGCTGTCAAAAAATACATCACACTCTAGGCCCAATTCATCAGAGAGGCCGAAAATCTCCTAATACGTGGCATCCAAGAAGACTCCTTCAAACAAGAGATAGCCGATCTCCTTAAAAAGAGTCGCGTCGAGAGGTCGCCCATGACAGCCGCCTACGACCGCTCCAAATAGAATTGAAAGACGGGAAACACGGGAGAAGTCACAGAAGACATGAAGGGGCCACCTATATTGGATGGCGATCATCACATCACGCAACTCTACATCGACTGCACGCATCGTAGCCTGCATCATTGCGGAACTGAACCTACCATCAACGAGGTTCGAAAGCACTACTGGGTGATCCGACTTCGACCCACCATGAAAAAATAGTGAGCCTATGCGTAAAGTGTCGCATTAGAAAAGCGCAACCATCAGCGCCAGCCACCGGTGATCATCCCAACACACGTCTTGCTCATCAGCAGAGACCGTTCACTTTCACCGGTCTTGACTATTTTGGGCCACTCTCCGTCACCGTGGGACGTGAACACCAGAATAGATACGTGGCTATTTTCACCTGCTTCACATTCAGAGCCGTCCATCTGTAAGTTGTCGCAAGTATCAGCGCAGACTCCGCAATACTGGCATTAAGAAGATTCGCAGCGCGCCGAGGGTGCCTTACCGAGAGTTACTCCGACAACGGCACCAACATGCACGACGCAGATAAGGAACTTCGGGAGGCTTTTCAAGAAAAAGCCAGTCGACGAGGCATAGTGTGGCGTTTTATCACCCCCTCCGCGCCTTTCATGGGAGGGGTGTGACAACATCTCGTCCGCTGCGTGAAGACCTTATTATACACTGTCCTTCATGAGAGACATTCCCATGAAGAAGTCTTAGCCACGCTACTCTGCGAGGTGGAGTACACAGTAAATAGCAGACCATTGACATATCTCTGTAGACAGCGACTACAACGAGTCCATTACTCCCAATCACTTCCTTTTAGGAGGATCTGCGAGACTGCCGACAACTGGAGTGTTTAATGAGAAGGACATAGACAGCAAAAAGCACTGGCGATACTCCCAGATACTCGCCGACATGTTCTGGCAGCGTTGGGTCCGAGAATATCTACCGGAACTTCAAAACCGGCGAGAACCTCATAGACGACGCCCCAATCTCCAGGTGGGCGATTCCAGTCCTAATAGCCGACGGCCAGTTACCTCGTAACACACGGCTACGAGGAAGGGTGGAAGCTGTATACCCCGACGCGGACGGACAGGTCCGTACTGTGGAGGTACGCACCGCAAACAGCCTAATTAAAAGATCAAACAGGAAGCTCGTGCCGCTGCCGAAGTAGACGCAACGTCGCTCACCGAAATGTATACAGCGCGGCTGAAAGAAGATCGTCGCGACGCTGCACACCAGGAGAGATGTTCGCGACGGCAAAAAAGTGTTTAAAAACATAGTGATTAAAAAACAATATTAAAAGTGTAATTAGGAAAAGTATTAGTGACAAACCTTAGTGAAAGGTGCAATAGTGTAGTTTTACAACATGTTTACAACCCTTAGTATTATAGTATAGAGCATCGTTTTGTAATAGTTAAGAAAGTAACTTTTATTTGTACAAACAAAAATTCGACCAATCAGAGCGCGACACGTTATAGAGAACATTCTAGGCATTGCGTAATATTTAGACCCGAAAATGATGGAAATAATTTTTATGCTCTAGAAGAATTGTAAACATGATATTGAATTAGATTAAGGTTTATAGATTAATAATTTTGTTATTAACTTTTTACATTGTTAATATATTAAGAAATATTTAAGGTATGCTTATAGACAACTTAATTACCGATTTAACAATGTATAGTACATTAGCGTAAGAATTAATCGTGTATTGAAAAAATTGTAATATAAGACAATTGTATAGTGAAAATGTTAAACAACAAAGAGGCAAAACAGACTATGGCAAGCGGCTAACTTTAAAGTAAAGCTCGAGTCTACCTTAGCGCCTCGGGGCCCGGTAACATTGTAGTAGCTGAAGTGACTAGTAGCAAAACCAAGTAGTAGCTGATAATAGCAGCTAGTAACAAGTGATAGTAGTAGCTAGTAGTACAACATAGTAGCTAATAATAGCAGCTAGTAACAAGTGATAGAAGTAGCTAGTGCAACATAGCAGCTGATAATATCAGCTAGTAAACAGTGATAATAGAAGCAGATAGTACTAGTAGTAGTAAGTTACTACCGAACAACTTAAATAAATAGTAAGCTGAAGAAATCATCTGAAGAATATAGTAACCAACCGATAGTGAACAACCAATATAGAATAACCGTAGTTGACCAACCATATTCAACAACCGTGGTCGATAACCAATAGTCAGAAGATTTCCGCCGAACAGTTGAGCAGTCGAACTGCCGTCGACTCATGCTTCAGTTAACATACGCCAGGGCGGAACACTGGAATGCAATGTTTATAAGTAAAAAGTAAAGTTACATCCCATAAACTCACTCAAGCTCTTATTTCTGAGAAGGTTTTAGGGCAAGGAAAACACGCATTGAGGCAGCGCGGCGGACACTTCCTAGCCCTAAAACCCTCTCAGAAATGAAAGAATGCCTGTGCCCAGCTGTGGAACGTATATAGACTGTAACTAGTAGCAGCATCGAACCTAGGTTTCTCGTGTACAGTAAAATTTACAGCGAGTGCTTAGCCACTGAGCTGCGACCTCCTACCTACCAAGCAGTAAAATTATCTAACAGTCCGACTCCCTGCAGTATAGTGCCAAGAAAGCTGATATGTAAGGTAATTTTTTTATTGAAATAAGGGTGACAAAGGAACACGCAGTCCACCTGATGGTAATTGGATACTGTGACCCACATACATCTACATCCAACCTCGCTTAAGTTGTGAATGCCTTGATTCCAATAAAAAGGGTATCCGGTCCTTTCGACTCACCATATGAAACACAGCAACATTAAGCTGCTATTTTATTCTGTGAGAGCGCGGTCCTTCCCTGGTCGAGCCGACCCATTCGCGCTACAACCATAATATAACTGCAGCATGGCTCTACCACGTAATAAAACATTTGTTAGGAGTATGGTCACCGCTGTGCGATCGCTAGACTGGAATCAAATTTATCGATTAGCTTTTCATAAGTAGCTAGATCCCTAATTGCAACCCTATACGGTAAATATATTATAGTCTGATATTTAAAATAATAAATACCTACTCTAAGATTTTTTTTTACTATCAGACATAAACGATCGGTATCGCACGAGACAGTATTAAGGCATCGAAGCGAATGACTAGTTCATATCTTCGATGCCTTAATACTGGCCGAGTGAGTCAATAAATTGGTAGAGGTCACGCACATATGCAATATATAGGAATTCTTAAAATGTAGTAAATGAAATAAGATGGTGTGACGATTAAATGGAGTGATGACCCGGTAAGAGATGCAGGAAGTCGATGGCTTCATATGGCTCGGAACCGTGCTTAATTGTAATAGATTTGTAGTAAACTCCGAACGGTGGATTTTTATTTGCGTTTAAATTTACAAGCGTTTATGGAGTTTACAAGCGATTGGCGTATCTAACGAATATGTACAAAAAATGTTGTGTTTGTATTAGATACTGCATTCTGAATCATAAAATTTGTAAAATAATAAAGTTTTAAAACCATTCCGTTACACGCGGAAAAAATTTAATTAAAATAAAAGCATTCTGACCAATTACGTAAGTTACGGGTTACGACGTTTATGTTATTTCTGCCGAAATTTTTTAAGCTTTCGATTATTTTTTTCTAAATTCGTTAACACAGTTCATATACTAGCCATATACATTTATATACTTCGCCCGTCTAAGTCCATAGCTGAACATGGGTCCTTCCCGTTATAGGAAATTAGTATCACCTTTTTTAATCGGACTTGACAACAAGGAAAGAAGAAAGACGAATTAAAGAATATCTCACAGTATACCAACGTAAAATACAGCTCAGTGCTGCTGTGTTTCTTATGGTGAATGTAGAGAACCGGAGATCCTTTTTACTGGAAACGAGGCATTCCATCTTAGTCCTCAGGGGTGACAACGCATCTGCATTTAGATTCTGAATCGAGGATAAATATAGATGTACATATATGGGTCACATCATCCACTTACCATCAGCTGGACTGTGTGCTCGTTTATCAACATTTTTTTTTAAAAAGGACAAAAAATGTTAATATGAATCAAAATAATTAAAATTACAATCTACAACACACTATTTCAAACATTACACTATTGAAAATATCCCTTATCAAAAAGTGTACATTATAGCACTGTGAACATAATATACAAAAAAAAAAACAAATACAATCCTTGACGTAATTGAAATATCCATGTCAATACTTCACAGAAATGAAAGTACAAAGGAGCACATTTTCTATCATATAGGAAAATAATTACTTTGATGGGATCCATCCTTATTTTTATTGTATTTTATCTATCCTTTGCTTAGCTTTTTCCAAATATTTGTAAGTAGATAAAAAGTTATGGTGTAATATTTACATTACGCGTGTTAAAACATTTTATTTATCTTACTTTGGTTTATAGTGGTGTTCCAAAATGTTGTTGGCATGGTAAGTTATCGTAAAGGTATTGATATATTTAAAATATGTTGTTTTCCTTTACAGCCTATTAAAATACTACGGCTGAACATTTTGAATTAAACTACTTTTACGGATTATATCGCGTTTAATTAACTTATTTTATTAATTCCCGACGTTTCGGGTGCTTTACAGCACCCATGGTCACGGGGGACTGAGGTGATTGACGTCCCAATGTCAAAGTTAATACGGAGTACCTTCAGCTTTTTTAATTATTAATTTTGGTCCGATCTACGCAGAATGAACTAACTGTGTCTTGAAGTCTTGCAGTGGTATGCTTGGGTTTAGTTTTAATTTTATTAATTACAGGATCCCAAGCAGGTGGTAATACCAGCCTCCTCTCTATTGAAATTAGGATGTTTTTTAATTTCAATAGCCTCACGTATCATCCTTGGCAGGAATCGATGTTCTTTCGCGAGAATCTGTGGTTTATCAAATCTAATGTAATGGCGGGGGCCGTCTAGGATATGATCACAAACTGCAGACTTCCCGGAACGTTGGTGCTTCACGTCAGGTATGTTTTCTTTTACGCGGGTTTTAATAGATCATTTTGTTTGCCCTATATATGAGAGACCACATTCACAATCAAGCTTGTACACTCCTACATCTTGTAGAGGAATATTGCACTTGACGGATGGTAAGAACTGACTAATCTTCTTTTGCGGCTTGAAGAATGTTCTTATAGAAGCTCGCTTCAAGATGTAGCCAATCTTGTCTGTGACACCTCTGACATATGGTAGTACAGCAGGCACACGCTCGACTGTGGCCGGCTTCACTCGGTCACTGTGACGTAGGCGCGGGACTCGAAGCTTGTTATCGTGCAGAACCTGCTTGACGTGCTGAAGCTCGGCGGCCAGGTGTTTGCTGTCTGAATCCCTCGTGCTCTCTGTAACAAAGATTTGCCACGGTAGCCAACTGTGAAGGATGATGGTGGGATTCACCATTTAAATATCTGTTTGTATGGGTCTTTTTCTATACACGGTGTGACCTAAGGTGTTGTTAGGATTTCGACTGACTAACACATCTAGGATAGCTAAAGAATTATTTGCCTCTAACTCCATAGTAAATTGAATTTTAGAGTTTATGGAATTAAGATGTTCTAAAAATGCAGTTACTTTGTCTGATGGTAAAATTGTGAAAGTATCGTCTACGTACCGCTTGTAGAACCTTGGAGTTACTGGTGCAGTAAGCAGGGCTTTCTCCTCAAAGTCCTCCATGAAAATATCGGCGACAATGGGAGATACCGGTGAGCCCATTGCAACACCATCTACTTGCTTGTAAAACTCTTCCTTCCACAATAGATAGCCAGATGTAAGGCAATGTCTAAGCAGTACTGCATACTCTGCTGGCATGTTGTTTTCCTCTAGTTTCCTAGTTACAATTGAGATGCAGTCTTCAAGAGGTAGGCATGTAAATGGAGACTGAACATCAAAACTGACCATAGTTTCATTGTCAGTAAGACATAGGTCTTTTATCTCACTAACAAAATGGTATGAATCCTTAGTGTGTGCTCTTGTGTGTCCTCTGAGTGGTGATAGTGTTTTTGCTAAGAGTTGAGCCAATCTGTAAGTTGGCGAATCGATCTGACTCACTATTGGACGTAATGGAGCGTTCGGTTTGTGTATTTTTGGTAACCCATACAACTTCGGGGGAAAACAACATGCCAGCAGAGTATGCAGTACTGCTTAGACATTGCCTTACATCTGGCTATCTATTGTGGAAGGAAGAATTTTACAAGCAAGTAGATGGTGTTGCAATGGGCTCACCGGTATCTCCCATTGTCGCCGATATTTTCATGGAGGACTTTGAGGAGAAAGCCCTGCTTACTGCACCAGTAACTCCAAGGTTCTACAAGCGGTACGTAGACGATACTTTCACAATTTTACCATCAGACAAAGTAACTGCATTTTTAGAACATCTTAATTCCATAAACTCTAAAATTCAATTTACTATGGAGTTAGAGGCAAATAATTCTTTAGCTTTCCTAGATGTATTAGTCATTCGAAATCTAACAACACCATAGGTCACACCGTATAGAAAAAGACCCATAAACAGATATTTAAATGGTGAATCCCACCATCATCCTTCACAGTTGGCTACCGTGGGCAAATCTTTGTTACAGAGAGCACGAGGATCTGTGACAGCAAACACCTGGCCGCCGAGCTTCAGCACGTCAAGCAGGTTCTGCACGACAACAAGCTTCGGGTCCCGCGCCTACGTCACAGTGACCGAGTGAAGCCGGCCACAGTCGAGCGTGTGCCTGCTGTACTACCATATGTCAGAGGTGTCACAGACAAGATTGGCTACATCTTGACGCGAGCTTCTATAAGAACATTCTTCAAGCCGCCGAAGAAGATTAGCCGTTCTTACCATCCGTCATGCAATATTCCTCTACAAGATGCAGGAGTGTACAAGCTTGATTGTGAATGTGGTCTCTCATATAGGGCAAACAAAACGATCTATTAAAACCCGCGTAAAGAACACATAGCTGACGTGAAGCACCAACGTTCCGGAAGTCTGCAGTTTGTGATCATATCCTAGACGGCCCCTGCCATTACATTAGATTTGATAAACCACAGATTCTCGCGAAAGAACATCAATTCCTGCCAAGGATGATATGTGAGGCTGAAATTAAAAACATCCCAGTTCAATAGAGAGGAGGCTGGTACTACCACCGCTTGGGATCCTGTAATTAATAAAATTAAAACTAAACCCAAGCATACCACTGCAAGACTTCAAGACACAGTTAGTTCATTCTGCGTAGATCGGACCAAAATTAATAATTAAAAAAGCTGAAGGTACTCCGTATTAACTTTGACATTGGGACGTCAATCACCTCAGTCCCTCAGACCATGGTGCTAAAGGACCCGAAACGTCGGGAATTAATAAAATAAGTTAATTAAACGCGATATAATCCGTAAAAGTAGTTTAATTCAATGTGTAGTGTTCGCGTAAATATAAGAAATCATTATACTACGGCTGAACATTGGCCTCCCCAATAGATTGCTTCATTGCTATATATTTGCGATAGTTGTCAAGCTTATACGTTTATATTGAGTTGTTATGGGAAAATCATTTTTATATAGAACTAGAACTTTTGCCCACGACTTCGTCCGCCTAGAAGAAAATGGTTCTAATATAATTTTTAATTGGTTTTTTACGTTATTAATTTTGTTATAACATTTAAATTACTACGTTATACGTTTGAATACTTATAAAATATAACAATCTTTATTATAGTGTAGGGATTTAAAGGTTAAATAAACATGAAAATAAAATAAAATTTTGTTATATTTTATGAACACGAAGCTCGGCATTTGATCTGGTGAAAGTAACATGGGGGTAATATCTTTTTAACACGAAATCAAAATACTACACCTACCGCAGTATTTCTTTGTAAACAATATTTTAGTTTTTCCTTCGGGTGCTAGAATCACCAGACTACTTTGTGCGCTCACTCTGGAGCATGCCACATACAAATGGCCGTGGGAGAAGCAGCTTTCTCGAAGCAGCTTTCTCTCAAGTCTACTCCCGCAACCTTAAGAGTTTGACCTTGAGCTATGTTTATGGTTATGGCGAAGCAGACTTTGATAGGAAACTGCACTATCTTGAATTCGAAGGAGTAATTTGATGGTGTTAGGGGAATCCTAGGAATAAATACAGACTCTCCTCGAGAACAACCTGTCAGTATATTTGCGTCGATTATATTGCGATGCAATGTTTTCACTTGGAATCTGGTGCCATTGCATAGTTTTGGTGAATTTATTATTTTTTGGTGGAGAATTACATTATTATCCAGTTCCGGGAAATCACCATTTCCTATTTTAAGCAACAGGTCTGAGAACTGTCCGGCAGTAATATCTCCCCTAAGATGGACTCTCATATTTTTGGTAAGGCTCAGTTTTGTCACTGAAGGCCACAAATGAGACCGCTTCATGCAAGCTTTAACTTCGTCCGCTCGCGTTCCTCTGGGCACTACTGGTAAAGTCTGCCGGAAATCGCCTGCTAACAATACAGTAACTCCTCCCTTTTGACAATTATTATTCCTAATATCTTGAAAAGATCTATTAATGGCTTCGAAACCCCCTTTAAGAGCCATATTACTTTCATTCCAAACAATGAATTTCGTTTTGCGGAGTACTTCTGCCATATTACTTTGTTTGGGTATATTGCAGAGTGAGGTTTCGTTTTATATCAAATCAAGAGGAAGTTTAAACGCGGAGTGTGCAGTTTTACCTCCTTACAGCAGAGTGGCAGCAATTCTGGATGATGCGACCGCTAAAGCGATATCACGATTGCTTCTCACTTTGGCCAACAGTAAATTTAATAGAAAAGTCTTGCCTGTTCCATCAGGAGCATCCAAAAAAAAAAGATATCACCTACACCTGCATCGATACTGGAAAGTATTTTATAATAGATATGTCTTTGTTCATTTGTTAGAGAGCCTTCACTACCTGACACCAGTTCTACTAAGGAATTGACATCGTAACTTATTTCCTTCAGGTAGTCCCGGTTATTGTGTAAGCCTTCAGACCTTTGAGGCTGAGGCAACCCGTACTGCTGTAAAAGAAGGCAGCACCACCTTTTGACCCAGCTGATCAGCATCAAATTCCTGTCTCCCTTCGCATCTTGAAAGTGTATATAACTGTCCGCTCTAAGTTGCGCCTGATTGTTCCTAATATAACTCAACCTTTCCGGCTCGATTTTCACAAACATGTCAACTAAAAACTGGCTAAACAGCGAACGAAAAAATAGTAGATGATTATCTTCTCTTTTCCTAATCATTATACGGTAAGAATAAAAACTTGCAGCAGATACCATTTTTTTAAGCGGTTGTTTAGTCTTAGGATCGCACTGGGGTATAGAAATGGAGTATCCATCCTCGCCGTAGCAAAACAAAAGTGAGTACTGTAATGCATCATATGAGCGATGGATTTCACTTATTCGATGCAAAGTGTTATCATGGCTCTCAATTACAATATCCCGCTTAGAAAATTGCTGTCCAACAATAACTAAAGCAACTTCATTTGACGTAGGTTGATTATACCATCCACTGTGGTCATTTGTAGGATTTCTTTCAGCATTTATAACAATTTTAAATGTATTTGACGTAGCAGATACTTTGTCCAGGACTAGCTTCAACTCTTTTACGTATACATTATGAGTATGTAGCATTTCTTATAATTGCCTTACCAAGCCAGGTTTTACGTAAATAAAATTAGTTGCATCTCAATTGAACTTCTTTATCGTTCTCACCAAAAAATATATCTGTAAGAACTGTGGTTCATTCTAGGGTGGCGGAAGAAAACTTCCAACCGAATGATACACCTGGCCCTGCACTTTGAATGTAGACATAAAACCATCCTGTATTATCTTTTTAGATCCAACTGAGCTCATTTGAAAATAACTATTATAATGCCGTATGCCAGCCATGAAGTGGTCATGCTCAAGGTGAGGTTTTTTATCAAACAGTAAAGAAGATCTGGAAGCTTTTGAAAAGGTTCGAGCTGGACCTTTCCTGAATCGCAGCACATTCCCACAGATTCATCCTTGTACTTGAGAGTTTTACACCACTTGCATTCGATGTTCATCGGTCCCAAAACAACAGTATTATCACTATCGTAAGCTATGTTAATATCATAACTCAGTCCAGAAAGGGCTTTAGAATTCCAAGGTTGTAGTCGTCTTTCAAGTCGCTGTCCTTCATGATTTCGTTCATATCGTAACTGTGATACTCTGTACACTTCAAGGTGTTTGCGCCAATATTTACTTGCAACCTGCTTATGTACTTCACGGTGTTCCCGCTGATAATCAACGACAGCCTGCCTGTGAACATAAGGGTGTTTTTTCTGATAATTAGCTGCATGCTTACGAAGACTGGAAGGTTAATTTTGATTATATTTTTTTCTTGCTTCCTTAAGTTGCATTTTTCTGACCACATTGGTAACCCTAGTCCTGCGTTTCTGCGCCTTATTTTTTTGTGACTTATTTGTCAAACTAATTTCATTTTGGACTAACTCTTGGGTAGTGAATGTTGAAGATTCTATGCAATTATTCGTGGACAAAGAAGAAATTAAATCTGACTCACATTCAGATTCAATAATTGTATAAGTAGGCGAATGAAAGTCTTGCACAACATTAGAAATTGGTGATGGTTGAGTATACGTCGGAGATACAGCCATTTCAATGTGTTGTTTTTGACTATTGGATGCTCATCAGGTTTATTATCTCCATCGGCATCAGCGTAGGCATCAAAGAGCCATGCTGCAGCTATATTAGTAGTATAGTTGTAGCACGAATGGGTCGGCTCGACCGGGGAAGGACCACACTCTCACAGAATACCAGCGTAAAATAGCAGCTTAACGCTGCTGTGTTTCGTATGGTGAGTGTAGAGAACCGGAGACCATTTTAACTGGAAAAGAGGCATTCCACCTTAGTCCTCACGAGTGACAACGCATCTGCATTTTGATTCTTTATTGTGGATAGATGTAGAAGTCTATGGGTAACAGCAACCACTTACCATCAGGTGGAATGTGTGCTCGTTTGTAACCCTATCCTATAGAAAAAAAATATAGAAAAACAATTGACAATTGGAAAGATCTTGGGAAAAATGTAACCAATGGGTTGCTCTTATGAACCAAATTTGGCATACAGGTTGTCATTTCGATACACTTCAAATACAAATGGGTATATTTGACCGACTGCAATTAACTTGCAGAAACCGCCATATGTAGAGTATTGTAACATATCTAATGTATACTCTTTTTTGTTCCATGATTGTTGCCATGACGGTCATGAGACATAACAGTAAATTCATCCCAAATGTTCGTCACATGACGCATAATTCCTTTACGAATATCCATTGAGCGTTCTTGTGTGCCGTACAACAAATAAGAAAGCGTACGGAAAAGGCATGCGCCTTCCCCTACTATTGGTACAATAGTAAGGTTTATTAATTTCCCATTGATGTTAACCAACCCTGCTCCCGTTTTTGAAAATACAATACATACACATACAATTTTATAAATTTATTATAATTTTATTAATTTTTTACATATTTATAAATATAACAAAATTGCGAAAAACAATACACACTAAATTAAACTTCTAAGACAAACTTAAATATCTACCTACTTAAATATCTATATTAAAACAAAAAGAAAACTATATTATTATACACAACAAATCAAACACAGATATTTTTAAATTTAAAACTAAAAACCTATATTATATACTAACAAATCAATTTCAAAGAATCTTAATTAATTATTATAACAACAAATGAAAAAGAAATTAAACTAACTACACTCAAAATATTCTAATGAAATAGTGAAAATGAACTTCCAAACAAATTATACAGCAATCGCAAATATTCGCTAATTAGGTAATCTAAGAGATTTCCAAGGAATTATCGAAGGAAAATCAAGGTATAAGGTAAGTTTTTCATTCAAATAATCCAAGAACAAATAAAATTGAAATTTCGAGTTCTAATCCGATTTAAATATTCTTTTATATTTGACATTTCAATTTTAAAGAGTATTGCATTGCACCAAGCTTTTAAGTGAGTTCAACGTTTTGAGTTTTCAAACATGTATCAAAATAAAATGTAATTTAAATCAAAAGCACGAAGGAGTATTGATATCAACTTCGATGCAAATCACCCCCAAAATAATTTTCTACCCCTTTTTAACCCCGTTAGGCGATGAGTTTCAATAAAATATGAAACACGTCTTCCATCAATTCTGTTAAAAATGTTAATGCAAAATTTGAAGTAGATTGGACCAAGGAATCACATTGTCCCATACAAACTTTGCCCCCGTTTTTCACCCTCTTAGGGTTAGAATTTCGGAAAATCCTTTCTTATCGGACGCCTATGTCATACAAAGAACACACCCTCCAAGTTTCAGGTCTCTACAATCAGCGCTTTGTCCTGATCCGTCAGTCAGTCATTCAGGACAAAGCATTTTATATGTATAGATAAGGGTGATTTAAACCAACAACCATTATACCTAATGTAATGAATAATGCGGCCTGTTAACATATACATCCACCACATATTGATAATCAAAATTCAGATGCGTTGTCACCCATTAGGACTAAGATGGAATGCCTCGTTTCCAGTAAAAAAGTATTCCGCTTTCCACTCACCATACGAAAAACAGAAGCATTATTTTGCTATTTCAGGCTGGTATTCTATTGTTCTGTAGTCCGAGGAGTACAATTTGCCACTATGTATGGCGTATGTGGACTTTGAGAAAGCCTTTGATTCCTTCGAAATTTGGGCGGTGCTACAGTCCCTTCAGCGGTGCCAAGTTGACTGTCGGTATATCGAAGTCCTGACGTGTTTGTACATTAGGGCTACGATGGCTATCCGAGTACAGAACCAAAGTATGAAACCTATCCAAATGCAGAGAGGTGTAAGACAGGGTGACGTAATATCCCCGAAACTCTTCACCGCTGCATTGGAAGACGTTTTCAAGCTACTGGACTGGAAAGGATACGGTATTAACATCAATGTCGAATACATCACTCACCTTCGATTTGCCGACGATATAGTCCTTATGGCAGAATCGCTGGAGGATCTAAGCACAATGCTCAATGACCTCAATAGTGTCTCCTAACGGATAGGTCTTAAAATGAATATGGACAAAACAAAGATCATGTGTAATGTCCATGTCACACCTATGTCGGTAGTTGTTGGGAGCACTAAGCTCGAAGTTGTTGACGAGCATGTTTACCTAGGACAAATAGTCCGACCAGGTAAGTCCAACTTCGACCGTGAGGTCAATCGATGGATTCAACTCGGCTAGGCAGCGTCGACATGCAGGGAGTCGATGGATGCAGGTGGCTCACGACCGTGCTTTGTCGCATAACTTGAGGGAGGCCTATGTTCAGCAGTGGACTTGTGAAAGGCTGTAATGATGAATCTGTTGCTGCTACGCATCTATCGTTTCATTTCCCTCTGTCGCCTCTTACGACACCCACAGGTTGATATGAGGTGGTGAATTCTCTTACATCACCACTACACGGTACGTTTTCGATACACTGACTGGAGTTTTGCCTCATGTTGGCCTGAGAATTCTATATTCTATGTTTATGTGGTACTTAAAACAAAAAATAGTATGCCAAATGTGTTTCTTGCCTATCATGTCGTAAAAGGCGACTAATGTGATGTTACATTTGTGATTGTGTATGCAATGGCTTATTCACATCACTTCTTCCACAATTTTCCACTTAAACTCATATTTTTTGGCTAAATGTGGCCGCTAGCTAAACGCGCTCGAGGATTACTTGTTGGGTTTGTTAAAGTATCGATGAAATTATACATTGGTTACAACAACCAAATTTTATATATCAAATTTAAAAAAAATTAAATATTTGGGTACATATTTTATGCATTTATTAGGCTGAAACCTTACCTATAATTTTTTGTTTCAATAGTAAATCTAACTACGCATTATGATTAAAATTTGTTTAGATTAATGAATTACTTTAGAATATAATCAATTGGTGGAGCTACTAGCCGGGATTCGTTGAGCAGAAACCTTGTACTACAAGGGAAAACGCTCTACAACTGCAAATTTGTGTATGATGTCGATAGAAGTGGACAGATCAGATCTAAGTAGGACGCATGTTGGAATATTATAATGAATGGTGTATTGTTCATGAGGCCACTCCAGGAGGCTTTGACAAAGACACAGTTAAAATACTGGTGGTAACCGTGTAATAGCGGCATAAGAGAAACTACTACTTGAAATTATCATCCCGTGGGTGACAGAAGAGACGACAGAGTGATATAAAACATGTGATAGACAACAGCATCTTCCTAAGAATAACTCAAAGTAATATAAACTGCAGTTGCCAACCCACCCGCCAAGCGTAGCAACTATAAGTCAGTCTAGTCTAGTTATCTAGGAGACCTATGTTCAGTCCTTGACTATTGATAGGCTGTAATAAGTTCCTCCAGACCGTATTTTGATCAAAATACGGTCAGTCTCAACGAAAACTAGCCATTTACACTGGACAAGATTATATTATAGTGCACGCCTCTGTCACTCTCATAGCCCGATGGAATGGCATTTCAGCAGCTTTATGTGCTTTAATTCATGAATTAGCTGAAGATTTCACATTGGAAAAAATTAGTAGTTTTTAATATCTTTAGCATTTTGAATTTTACCTATTAGTGTTTAAAAGTAATACTTTATATGTTATCTCGAGAATATATTAGGTCCTTACATAATATGAAATTGGCGTTTTGTACGGGAGTAATATAAAGTCAATTTTTTTTTTGTAAAAAATATTTAATTAATTAAAGTATGCACCATTGTTATCTATGCACTTTTGCCATCTCATAGGTAGTTCATTGATACCTTTACTAAAAAAAACATGGGGGCGAGAATCAATATACTCTTTGAAGGCGGTTTGGACTGCCGCATCGCAGTTGAATTTTTTTCCTTGTAAGAAGTTGTCCGAATTCCGGAAAAAATGGTAATCTCTTGGAGCAAGGTCCGGGGAGTACGGTGGATGTCGCAGACTTGTTTTGTTGTGCAGTGTGTGGTCTTGCGTTGTCGTGAAGCAGCAGTGGCCTAGAGCGATTGATCATTCTCGGTTGTTTAGCAGCTATTTCTTCCTTCATGGTTTGCAGTTGCTGACAATAGATATCTGTCGTAATCGTTAGGTCAGATTTTAGAAAGCTGTAGTGAACGACACCGGCGCTAGTCCACCAAACACTCACAAGTAACTTTTTCTGAGTCAATTTTCGTTTAAGGCAAGATTTGCCTGCGACTCCAGGGTTCAGCCATTGCGACGAGCGCTTCCGATGATCGTACAGTATCCACTTTTCATCACAAGTAATGATTCGATTTTAAATCCCTTCATTATTGTGTCGGTTGAGCAAAGTAACACAGCAGTCGACGCGTGTTTGCAAGTTGAATTCACTCAAATCATGAGGTACGCATCGTTCAAGTTTTTTTAACTTTCCCGATTTGTTTCAAGTGAATTAATACAGTTTTAGCACTTAACTCGAAGCCTGCAGCTATCTCTGAAGTGTTTTGTGATGGATCCGCTTCCACGATAGCCTTTAATTCTTCATTTTCCACTTTGGTCTCCGGCCGTCCACGGGGTTGGTTCTGAAGGTCGAAATTTCTAGAACGAAAACGTTGAAATCAAAAACGTACAGTACAGTACAATATTAATTAACATCAAGTGCTTTTAGCTTTGCTTTTAGTTAGACTTATAGCTACAAAGAACTTATATTGTGCAATATATTATAATGGAATTACTGTTTTCATATTCATCATTATCAACACATAGAAGTTCAGTGCTGGACATGAGCTTATTTCATTGTAAAAATAATTGGCCTTAATTTAAAGGATTGTCGATCGCAGTACCAGAGTGCCTTGGACTCTATTTACCATCGCCTCTCCAGTATTTTACTTCCTCTTCGCACTCGAGTCGTAAGCGTAGTCGTATCGTAAGCGTATCGTTACGACGCAACGCGTACGAGACCTGCAGTGTTCTACAAACGAATCGTCGAGTAGACGTATCGTTTTGTAAGATCTCACTTGAAATCATGGCGTCAATGGTACCAGATGTGTTGAGTGACTTTATAGACTATCTTACGTTCTCTTCAGACGAAGAGGATTTTTTATTGTTCGATTATGTAAGAAGTAGAAAGCGACTTGCTCATTGGTTCCATCCATACATTACAAATAATAACAAGAAAAGATTGTTTGTCGCTGCACGATGAACTTTCAGCAGACGATAATAAATTCCGCAGTTTTTATCGAATGATTTTTTCATTCGATAAAAGAGTTTTTCATCAAAACTTTCATCGATAATATTTTCTTTAAAAATTCAGTTAAATTTTTAAGAAATTAATAAACAGTTAATTTTTTACGCTTGCTTTTTTACGCCAGTACACTACCACTATCGTAATGACAATAAACATCTCCTACGATTCGCTGCAGCACCGCTACGTGTGCGGACTTATTTGAACATGTACGCGCTCATATTGCTCTCGTCCTACGCGCGTATTACGATACGCTTACGATACGACGCCGTGTGCGAATAGCCTAACACTGCCATCTATCGAAAATCATAACATTTTCTGGCATTTCCCATAGTTGCCTCTTATGACACCCACGGAGCAAATTGAGGTGAAAAATTCACTAACGCCGCCATCACAAGGCAAAAGCATATGTGTAATAAAAGTAAAAAGTAAGTAGTAGTAGTAATAAAAGTCATACACAGGTATAAACCGATTAAGCCTATTCGCACACGGCGTCGTATCGTAAGCGTATCGTAAAACGTGCGTAACCAAGCAAACGAGAACCAGGGAAATACGAGCGCGTACATGTTCAAACAAGTCAGCACACGAAGCGGTGCTGCAGCGAATCGTAAAATATGTTTATTGTCATTACGATAGTCGTAGTCTACTGGCGTAAAAAAGCAAGAGTAAAAAATTTACCGTTCATTAATTTCTTTAAAAATTTAACTGACTTTTAATTTCTTTAACTTCTTACGACTTTTAATTTCAATAGGTATGGGAAGAACTGAAAAAGTGATTGAAAATTCGTGAAACTGGTTGAAGCGTTCCCTTGTCTATATAATCATTCATTAAGTGAATATTCATGGAAAGATGTAACGGATAAAGCTTGGGCAGAAATATTGTCATAAATATCGCTTTCTAAAAAATTCTCTTCATCTGAAGAGAAAGTAAGATAGTCTATAAATTCACCAAACACATCTGGTACCGTTGACGCCATGATTTCAACTGAGATCTTACAAAACGATACGTCTACTTGACGATTCGTTTGTAGAACACTGCAGGTCTCGTACGCGTTGCGTCGTAACGATACGCTTACGATACGACTACGCTTACAACTCGTGTGCGAAGAGCGTAATACTCACGCCTCTAGACATCTAAACCTCTAATATACTATAATTATAGATATGTGGCACATTTTCCGTAAGCGAAAACTTCAGCTCTTTTATATATATTTCTCTTAACAAAATCTATCAGTAGAGTAGGAAGGTAATGATAGTACTATAATAAAAGCATTTCAAATTAAAGAGCCATCGGTTTAACTATCGGCCTATTAAATATAAATAAATATCAGTTTATGTTCACAAATACCCCGTTTTTATGCAATATTTAACAATACCTAGATAGTTCAACTACTAAAACTTTGTTCAAGTGAATCTTTTCACATTGGGCTTGTTAGAAGTGGTAAGTGGTTACATTTTGAATAGAAAATTTCAAATAACCTATTCTCCATTACTGTAAAAATATTTCCCTTGCGATTCGGTAATATTTTCATAATACGAGTAGTTCTTTACCTATGAAATTGCCGTTCTGCAGTACTGGCCATTTCCAATCAAAATAATTTTTGTTTGGCTAAGAATTCTAATTTCAAATTAATTTTATTTCAAGACCATGGAATCTTTTTTTTAAAATTAGTCATTTGGATATTGCTAAGTTGTTTTCATCGCATTTTCATCTTTTTCGTCATCATAGATATACGTTAAAAATTCGAGTAATTATGGAATATGAGTACCGTCGTGGTAGCAACACCGCACAAGCGCCACGCAACATCAACGATGTTTACGGAGCGAATACTACAAACGAACGCACCACCTGTTATTGGTTTGTCCGCTACCGTTCTGGAAATTTTGACCTGAAAAATGAACCCCGTGGTCATCCGAAAACTTTGGTTGACAATGAAGAATTAAAGGCGATTGTGGCAGCTGATGATACTTAATCGACGGCTGATTTAGTAGCAGCTTTCGACATTAGCATCAAAACAGTATTGATGCATTTGCGTCAAATTGGCAAGGTAAAAAAGCTTGACAAATGGGTGCCCCACGAACTCAATGATCGCCAGCGCGAAGTACGCGTCGAGACGCGCCTTGCACTGCTCAACAGGCACACGAACGAAGGAATTTTGAACCGCATTGTTATCTGGGACAAAAAATAGATTCTGTCTGACAATCGCAAGTGCTCAGCAAGTTGGTTGGATCCTGGTTCAGTACCTAAACAATACCCTAAACGAAAACTTATCCCTAGAAAAGTGATGGTTACTGTTTAGTGGTTTAGCGCCGGTGTGATTCATCACGGCTTCTTACCAAATACGATGAGCATTACTGCAGATGTGTACTGTGAAGAACTGAAAACAATGATGGAGAATCTCGCACGTCTCCAACCGCTGCTCCTGCACGACAACGCGCAACCTCATACTGTACAACAGACGGTCTCCATGTTACAAGAGATAGGGTTGGAAGCTCTCCGTCATCCGCCATACTCACAAGACATTGCGCCTACAGACATCTACTTTTTCCGGAATTTGAATACCTTTTTGGTGGGAAAAAAATTCAATACCCGAAAGGCAGTACAATATGTCTTTGAAGAATTTGTTGCCTCCCGTCCAGCTGATTTCTTCAAGAAGGGCATCAATAAACTGCCACTGCGTTGGCAAAGACGCATCGATTGTATGGGCGATTACTTTTATTAATAGAAATAAAAAATATAGAAAAAAATTACGTTAACTTATTTCATAAAAAACGACAATTTTATAGGTAAAGACCTAATAGATTACACGTGCTGTGCGATTCTGTCAAGTTCGATGCTACTTCAATCTATCTAATGGACCTGGGAAAGTTACTCAATATTCTTATATTCTCAATACTGAATAAAGTATGTTTTAGATTTTTTGCGTAATTATTAACTGAAAATATTAAAGTATAAAAATTATTCCTACTCTTATAGAAATTGGTTTTCCATAGAGGATATATAAAAGAATCTACTCTGTGACTGACAACTTCGTAATTTAATAAAAAAATAGACAAATATCTCCTTTATTATACTTGCTAAATTAAAAATAAATAAATATGTACGTTCACGACGTATGCTCGCTCAGCATCACCAATACGACTGCTGGCAGAGGTCCTATCCGATATGTTACATCGAGGTCTAAAGTTGCATTTTTCTCGTATGTGCTACGAAGTCCTGATCCTTCCAACCACAAAGGAAGCTGTATATATGCAAATAGGCAAGATCAAGAGAATTATAAATGTACTTTTTTGGTTTATGTCTTAACTAGCTGTACCCGATATAATTTTTAATACGTTTTCTGCCAGAAACATTCGCGAGCACGCGTCCTATAACTCACCAAAGCTTCACATAATCGAATGAATAGTATAGAAATGCAAAGAAAAGGAACAAACAAATATATTTTTTCCAGAAACCTTCGCTGATGAGCACTCAACAACACACCAAGATTTCATCGTAACCAGTTTTAGGGTGACCATCGATAGTCAGCGGAGCTGGTCTATATTTTCGTCTGAGTCTCTAAGTCCAGTGGAACAAAGGGCACTCACCTTCAACCGTCCATGTCGAGCCTTAAATGTTCACTATAAATTCACTAGGACCGCCGCAATTAACTTTCAAAGACATATAATGAGATATTGGGGAAATAGTTTAAACATAGAGAGAGAGAGATTTTGCGTCGCCGCCGATCAACTGATGAATGGAATGGTGGGGGCGAATGACATTAAGCGAAAGGGAATATATTATAGTTCTTCTCGATCAATTAAAAGTATCCGAATGAGGCCTTCGTCCACAGTAACGTAAAACCAGCCGAAACAACCAGGTTAGTGGCATTAGTACGCATATGTGACAAACAAAAATAATTTAAAAAGAACAAAACATTAACTTTTATAAGTATACAGAAATCTGCATACAGCAAGGAAAAAAACAGTTGTGAGTAAAGATACGGTTTTAAATTCATTAAAAATGTACAATACGTACAGCGATTTTTATTGCATTACGAAAAAAAAAATATTGTTAGATCTACACATAATATGCTTGATTAATATTTCAAATAATCTCAGAATATTATTTCGATTAATATTTAGATTTATACTTGTCGAAAGTTAAATATTCTAAGTTCACATTTCAATTTCAATATAACCTTCAGACGTTTGCCAGGGCGTAGAGCGAAATCCATTGAATTGGTTAATCTAATCTTATAAAATATTTTTTCCACAAATAAGTACATCTTTAACGTAGTTTTCATTTTAAGTATAATTGATGTATATTGGCGCCTATGTCTCTACTATAACTGTACTATAGAGTCTATATGTTGTATATATAGTGTAAGATTGCAAGTGTAGAGTTAGATAGCGACTAGCAATATACATACGTGTGAACACATCAAAGTTTTATATTCAAACATATCAATAATAAATGTTTTTTTTTACAGACCTCTCGCGCAGAGGTTTACAATGACTCTTAAGGCATCAGTTTAGCTTAAAGCTGTTGCTTGATGCAGATTGGTATTTTTCTATTAATGAAATAAATTATCATTTACCATCAGATGGTGGGTGGTGAGTATCCTTAGTTCACCACCCTTATTCTAAAAAAATATATATTAGAGGCCCTATTAATTAAAAAAGAGAATCAGATGTTACTTTACGGAAATCCATTATATTAAAGATCTTAAAAATTAAATTGCAAAGGTCCGCGTAATAAAATAAAATGATGTGTCTTACCTAGTTCGAAGAGCATCTCCCGCCCTCCCTCAATTGCGTGCACTATTCCGGTCACCACTAATCCCAGCACCACTACATTAGGAAAGACACACCACCGTCGATAATACGACACGTGTTTCGCCTCTACACGAGGCATCCTAAAGGGAAGTAGACTGCGGTGGCTGACCGCTAAGTGAGCGGCGAGCTTTTTTTTTGCGCCCAATGCAAGGACACCCTCCGGAAGCGGGGGAGGGTGGTGAATGCTCATAGCATACCACGTAGCCGGCTGCGTGGTTATGTGGGACTCACTTTGAAGAAGTGCCTTACCCATTAAACACCACCTGGGAACGGCTTTAGCTTGAAGGCCTTTCCGCCGAATCGCGGACGACCTCCCTCGGGGGAGGGAGGCGTGGGGCACAACCATCCGGGAAGGAAGCGCGGGTCAACCAAGATAGCCGCAAAGGGCGGCGATGCTGGAGTGAGGATGTGGGAGTCGCATGAGCGAGAATGCACCCACCGTACGGGGACGGTGAGCACTGTCTGCTAACACAGCCGCACGGGGGCGGCTGCGCTAGCGGAGGCGAGAAGGGAAGGTAACAATTTTTTTTTAACTTCATTCCATACATACATAACGCACACCGAATATGCCTTATTTACGTCCATACGTTCGCTACGTGTAGACTGACTGCGCGCCGACTAAAGCGAAACCGGTGCAAGCGAAGTTCATTGCGATAAATTCATTTGATGAGTTTTATACTTGGTAGAGATACTGCAGCTATATTATGGTTGTAGTACTAATGGGTGTACTCGACCGAGGAAGGACCATGCTCTTACAGAATACCAGCGTAAAAATGAAGCTTTATTTCGTAAAGTGATTGTAGACCCTTTTTACTGGATACAGGGCATTCTCTCTTAGTTCTCAGGGGTAACAACGCATCTGCATTTTGATTCTTATTCTAGAATAAATGTCTATGATCCAAGGTATCCACCCACCATTAGTCGGACTATGTGTTCGTTTGACACCCTTATTCTATAGAAAAATGTGCGAAAATTTACCGACGGCGGAGCCAGGTGTCTTTGTTTTCGTCCAAATGCCAAAGTCTTCGTACAGATTTGGCCTATACATCATTATATACACATATTTTGAATATTTACGTTTAAAATTATAATATAAAAGCTAAAACGAAAAACTTAAACTACCATACAGTCCTTCTCCCCGCGGTATCGTGCCAAGAACGCTGGCTGCGTTTCCTCGCTGAATGGCCTTTGAGCGAAATAACCAGCCCACTTGTCACCAGCAGCGATGACCATCCGCGGATACAGTTCCTTTAAAATTTCACTTCACTTCAAATTTTGATGGAGTATATTAAATTATTATTAGATGATATATGTTTGTGTTATATAGTAATCTTGATAACTATACTATATTAACACATATTTCGGTATCTATTCCAATAGATTTCTTTCATATTTACAAATAGGTTTTCGTGCAAGTCTGAGTATTTCCCAACTGACAAGCAATGAAATGAAATTAAAAACGTTTTCCTTTGCTTACTACTCGCACATTCCTTTGCAAAGTTGAAACGAATCAGAATTCCGACACCGGAAACTCTGATACGAAAATCAATTTAAGCAATGTAGAATTTCTATATATACGTTGAAGAAATGTAATTTTCATTGACTTATGTACAAATATTGACTACTTTCAATATATACATTTTATAACTTTATTATTTATAATAAAACGAGGATAAGACCTAGTTGAGTTACGAACCGTGGTTTTGTTTATTATTAGGATATTGGTGGACTAATAATAGACGACATGAGCTTGTAATGCGTGGATAAAAGAAAATACTAGACATAAATAAGACATAAAAATTAACTTTAATAAAGAGTAAAAGTCAACTTTAAGAATTAAAAGAATAAAATGACTTCTGAGTCGGTGCTACATGGACGAATTAAAGCCTCGACTTCAGAATGTGAAATTATCTCCTTGTTTTTAGTTGTGTGAAGTCGGCTCTTAATTTTCATAACGATTTGAGTGGACTAAGGATTATAACAATCTCAATGTTTTTCAAATAGTTTTAAATTATATAGATTATTTAATTATATATAGGTATATAAAAAAGTTAGGTAGAATTTTTCCAAATTTATATGGGACAATTACTGAATATCTATTTAATAAAAAAGAATCGTCAAAATCAGTTTACCTATTAAATCGACTAAGATACATACAAAAATACAGTCGAATTGTAAACCACCTCCTTTTTTTCGGCTGTAGAGACGATACTTTGGCAGATATTTTTTTTAATTTACCACAATTAATTTTAATAATAAACTTTAATACAACTAGCAACAACAAGACAGGCAGGCAGACAGACAAATACACAGACAGATTCAGTACTGCGATAACATCTGCTTGCAAACAAAAGAAAGTTCTCATTTATTGAATTTTTTTATTTAACAACAAATTAATATTTATTTTAACACAGATATTTTAGTTGATAAAATAAAGTAAAAATTATAATAGTAGAGAATATGAGAATCAAGAAAAAAATAGAAAAAAAACTTTAAAAGTCTACGAGAGCTCGAGCTTTGCGATGATTTACGATCGATCTTTTTCGTTGAGATGAAAAAAAATAATGAGGCTTTGTATGATTGCAGTTCGATAAAAAAAAACAATTGCTTGAAAATCAAAAAAGAGCTTTTTCTTAGAAAAAAAAAACATAATTAGCATCAATGTCAAAATATATAAAAAATATGCATAATTGTCTTTTTATGAGTACGTGTTTTTTATTTTCTTTTTTTAACGGTTTCTCGTTATAGCATTTTCTCCATTTATTTACATAACATAAATATTAAAAACTATAATTAAAAAAAAAACTAAGTCTAGTAACTTAATTATCATACAGTCCTACTCCCCGCGGTATCATGCCAAGAACGCTGGCTGCGTTTCCCCGCTGAATGGCCGTACTTAGCCTTTGAGCAAGAAAAGAACCAGCCGTCTTATCACCCGCAGCAACGACCAGCCGCGGATGGAGTTCCTTTGGGAACTTCACCGCACGTGGACCCCACGGACCGAAAGTCTCTACAGCAAATGGCACAAATATGTAGTCATCTCTCAGAGACTCATATTTGCGCCACTTACTCAGTTCAGCTGCCTCTGATGCCGCCCCTGTTCTAAACGAGGTACCCTTGAGATGAGAGGCCGTAAAGTGTCTACCAAGTAGCATCCCACACTAGGCTTTACCTCTCTCCCAAGGGACCAATGTTATACCGTCGGGTCTCTTGCCATCGTCTCTAAATATTCCACAAGGCTCTAAAACCGAGGGAACATTTATAGAGACAAAAGCCCTTCGGATGACATCGTTCAAAGAACCGTGCCGTGAAAACCTACTAGCACTTTTCTTGTGGTAGTCCGTGGAGCCCCAACTTGTCGACGCTGCTACCACAGGGCACTGATGGGGTTGACAAATCGCTGCACCTGATCGGATTCCTACGGCGATGCAGCTTTCCTATCAAGTAATGTGCCGAGATTGCTTGATGGTAAATCGTGTAACCAGTGACTAGATTCCTTAGTCGAAACAGCTAGAAGGCGTGCCTTATCTTGGTTACTATAGAAATTATGAAACAAATCTTTCTGCACGCCCTGTACCAATGGAATATCCCTCTGTTTTTGTTGGTTAACTTCCAGTGGAACATTTTCGCCGGGACAGAGTGTTTGCCATGTCTGCCCTGCCTCCGTAGCAAAGCACAGGTCTACTTTATTATTTAAAATTATGTTACATAAATCACTCACGCTATGCACGGAAGCAAGGAAAGCAGGCAATGCAACACTAGAAAGACTCTCGAACCTTAACGCTGTCCACTACCATCTAGAGACGGCGAAGCCGGCCTTGCTCTTTTTGACCGAGACGCAGGTGTCCTCTCCGGCTGATACTTCCTCTCCTGCCCGGGGTACAAATTAGAACATTTCTTTGTGCCCAGGCTGGAGTTTGTCGTCAGAGAGGATATCTGTTCTCGACGCCTCGGCAGTCTTGAAGGTACGGACCTGTCCATCCTATGGCTGCGCGTAGACAGCGACGACCATCCCCGCGTCTACGGGTGCCTGTATAGGTCCCATAGCGGTAATGCCGACCAGACCGACTCATCGACCACGTCAAATGGCTACAGATTTCTTTAACTTCATTCCATACATACATAACGCACACCGAATATGCCTTATTTACGTCCATACGTTCGCTACGTGTAGACTGACTGCGCGCCGACTAAAGCGAAACCGGTGCAAGCGAAGTTCATTGCGATAAAATCATTTGATGAGTTTTATACTTGGTAGAGATACTGCAGCTATATTATGGTTGTAGTACTAATGGGTGTACTCGACCGAGGAAGGACCATGCTCTTACAGAATACCAGCGTAAAATGAAGCTTTATTTCGTAAAGTGATTGTAGACCCTTTTACTGGATACAGGGCATTCTCTCTTAGTTCTCAGGGTAACAACGCATCTGCATTTTGATTCTTATTCTAGAATAAATGTCTATGATCCAAGGTATCCACCCACCATTAGTCGGACTATGTGTTCGTTTGACACCCTTATTCTATAGAAAAATGTGCGAAAATTTACCGACGGCGGAGCCAGGTGTCTTTGTTTTCGTCCAAATGCCAAAGTCTTCGTACAGATTTGGCCTATACATCATTATATACACATATTTTGAATATTTACGTTTAAAATTATAATATAAAAGCTAAAACGAAAAACTTAAACTACCATACAGTCCTTCTCCCCGCGGTATCGTGCCAAGAACGCTGGCTGCGTTTCCTCGCTGAATGGCCTTTGAGCGAGAAATAACCAGCCCACTTGTCACCAGCAGCGATGACCATCCGCGGATACAGTTCCTTTAAGAATTTCACTTCACTTCAAATTTTGATGGAGTATATTAAATTATTATTAGATGATATATGTTTGTGTTATATAGTAATCTTGATAACTAATATTATAATATTAACTTACATATTTCGGTATCTATTCCAATAGATTTCTTTCATATTTACAAATAGGTTTTCGTGCAAGTCTGAGTATTTCCCAACCGACAAGCAATGAAATGAAATTAAAAACGTTTTCCTTTTGCTTACTACTCGCACACATTCCTTTGCAAAGTTGAAACGAATCGCAGAATTCCGACACCGGAAACTCTGATACGAAAATCAATTTAAGCAATGTAGAATTTCTATATATACGTTGAAGAAATGTAATTTTCATTGACTTATGTACAAATATTGACTACTTTCCAATATATACATTTTTATAACTTTATTATTTATAATAAAACGAGGATAAGACCTAGTTGAGTTACGAACCGTGGTTTTGTTTATTATTAGGATATTGGTGGACTAATAATAAACGACATGAGCTTGTAATGCGTGGATAAAAGAAAATACTAGACATAAATAAGACATAAAAATTAACTTTAATAAAGAGTAAAAGTCAACTTTAAAGAATTAAAAAGAATAAAATGACTTCTGGAGTCGGTGCTACATGGACGAATTAAAGCCTCGACTTCAGAATGTGAAATTATCTCCTTGTTTTTAGTTGTGTGAAGTCGGCTCTTAATTTTCATAACGATTTGAGTGGACTAAGGATTATAACAATCTCAATGTTTTTCAAATAGTTTTAAATTATATAGATTATTTAATTATATATAGGTATATAAAAAAGTTAGGTAGAATTTTTCAAAATTTATATGGGACAATTACTGAATATCTATTTAATAAAAAAGAATCGTCAAAATCAGTTTACCTATTAAATCGACTAAGATACATACAAAAATACAGTCGAATTGTAAACGACCTCCTTTTTTTTAAGTCGGCTATAGAGACGATACTTTGGCAGATATTTTTTTTAATTTACCACAATTAAGTTTAATAATAAACTTTAATACAACCAGCAACAACAAGACAGGCAGGCAGACAGACAACTACACAGACAGATCCAGTACTGCGATAACATCTGCTTGCAAACAAAAGAAAGTTCTCATTTATTGAAAATTTTTATTTAACAACAAATTAATATTTATTTTAACACAGATATTTTAGTTGATAAAATAAAGTAAAAATTAAAATAGTAGAGAATATGAGAATCAAGAAAAAAATAGAAAAAAAACTTTAAAAGTCTACGAGAGCTCGAGCTTTGAAAAAAAATAATGAGGCTTTGTATGATTGCAGTTCGATAAAAAAAACAATTGCTTGAAAATCAAAAAAGGGCTTTTTCTTAGAAAAAAAAAAAATAAGACATAATTAGCATCAATGTCGAAATATATAAAAAATATGCATAATTGTCTTTATATGAGTACTTGTTTTTTATTTTATTTTTTAACGGTTTCTCGTTATAGCATTTTCTCCATTTATTTACATAACATAAATATTAAAAACTATAATTAAAAAAAACTAAATCTATTAACTTAATTATCATACAGTCCTACTCCCCGCGGTATCATGCCAAGAACGCTGGCTGCGTTTTCCCGCTGAATGGCCATACTTAGCCTTTGAGCAAGAAAAGAACCAGCCGTCTTATCACCAGCAGCAACGATCAGCCGCGGATGGAGTTCCTTTAGGAACTTCACCGCACGTGGACCCCACGGACCGATAGTCTCTACAGCAAATGGCACAAATATGTAGTCATCTCTCAGAGACTCATATTTGCGCCACTTACTCAGTTCAGCTGCCTCTGATGCCGCCCCGGCTCTAAACGAGGTACCCTTGAGATGAGAGGCCGCCAAAGTGTCTACGCAAGTAGCATCCCACACTAGGCTTTACCTCTCTCCCAAGGAACCAATGTCATACCGTCGGGTCTCTTGCCATCGTCTCTAAATATTCCACAAGGCTCTAAAACCGAGGGAACATTTATAGAGACAAAAGCCCTTCGGATGACATCGTTCAAAGAACCGTGCCGTGAAAACCTACCAGCACTTTTCTTACATGGTAGTCCGTGGAGCCCCAACTTGTCGACGCTGCTACCACAGGGCACTGATGGGGTTGACAAATCGCTGCACCTGATCGGATTCCTACGGCGATGCGCAAGCTTTCCCTATCAAGTAATGTGCCGAGATTACTTGATGGTAAAGCGTGTAACCAGTGACTAGATTCCTTAGTCGAAACAGCTAGAAGGCGTGCCTTATCTTGGTTACTATAGAAATTATGAAACAAATCTTTCTGCACGCCCTGTACCAATGGAATATCCCACTGTTTTTGTTGGTTAACTTCCAGTGGAACATTTTCGCCGGGACAGAGCGTTTGCCATGTCTGCCCTGCCTCCGTAGCAAAGCACAGGTCTACTTTATTATTTAAAATTATGTTACATAAATTACTGACACTATGCACGGAAGCAAGGAAAGCAGGCAATGCAACACTAGAAAGATTTCTCACACCAATACCACCGAATTTTATAGGTAAATTAGTTTGATTCCAGGCTGTTGTATTTAAAGATAAATTTAGAATTTTTTCTATAGCTATTGTAAGATTATTATCAACATATTTTAAAATATCCGAACATTTCCAGACTGGACTCGAGCGGAGTAAGTATGTAAATCTAGGTACAAGGAGACAATATTTTAAAATATTAAGAGCAATGTGGGGATTTAATTTATACAATTTATCAACGTGGTTTATAAATAATAACTGTCTCATATATGTAGGCGAAATAGGATCATCCCTGATGCACTCATTATGGATGGCGCAAATTTACATGCGTTACAACATAAAGTACAAGAAAATATAATGAATAGATCGTTAGCAATTTGTCACAAATATATGGTACACTTTTCCGATGACGTTAATCTCAAAAATCCTATATAACAACAACGGTTGCCACGATACCACAGATACGACGCTTTGCTAGAGTAAGGCTCTGTCCGCACTGCGATATTTCACCGTGCGACTTTTATTCTAGCGTATTACATTCCGTGATAGGAATTTCGTACGGTTTTTGTCAGTTCGATGTAGTTTCCCGCTGAAACGCACATCTAAAAATAAACAACAGATTTTTTTTTAATTTTCCTGATACTACGGCGTCGGCGTGATAGACGTATCAAAAGATGTTATGAACATTGGATTCACTAATTTACGGCCTTGAGACCTATGAAAGTATTTTTCTACATAAAAAATCAAGGGCTGCGAATATAGAGTAAAAAGTTTTTCGGATATTACAGAATGACTATAAAATCATTCGATAATTTACTACGACTTGTTGTTTGGGCAAAAATTATTTTAGTTGGAGAGAGATGCAAAACGCGCGAATTTTATTCCGCAGTGCGGACATAGCTGTATTTACTTTATACTACACAACATTTTCGCGCGGAAATAAATCGCACCGCTTCGCGTTCAATTTACATCAAAACACAGATTTTTTTGCCCGCGCGAGTTTTTTACCGCCAATGCGGCTACTCCTATAAGATACTGTGTGTTACGGAATTGCGAGAAAAAAAATCGCGCGGCGAAATATCGCAGTGCGGACAAGGCCTAAAACCTTACTCTCGATTCAGCCAGTATTTTATAATCGTGCCTACATATATTTGCTGATCTTTTTGTTGAAATTTGTAAGCCAGAATTGGCCTCTAAACACTGACCTCTATATTATATGGACTGGCTATACACCGTGACATATTAAGGCGATTTCATTTTCGCCATTTGGGCGCTGATAGCAGAAGTGAACGTCCAAGGAACTAATAATAAAGATAAGACAAGGTGACAAAAAATATCGATAAAATTTTTATACCCAGGCCTACCCGTAAAGTCCATTCTATTTATGAATCATATTAATATAATGCCATACAATAAATAAATGTATCAATTAATACCTAGGTCTTAGAAGCAAGGTTTATACCTCATATAAAACCAAGATCGACGCTGCGTTGGTCTATCTACGTTTTTATTCGTAACTACAGAACGGATTTTGTTCCAGGTTTCAAATGAGGAAATGCCTACGCATACCCGCTTCGCGGGGCCAAAAACGGATTATGTCTGACTCGCACCTACTAAAACCTCATGGTGTTCCACCTTCGCTGCACATTGGCAGGGCCACGGAAACGCTTTCAAACACATCCGCGGCCCCACCAGCGCCAGCCGCCCAATAGCAGCACCTCCTTGTAAACACAAAGTCATCATCAGGCGACCTTTCTACACTTGGCTATGGCCTTAAGTCTGGGGGAAAATAAGGAGAGAAGAAGTAAAAAAACATTCGAAATAATAATCTAATTTTATACTAGAAAATATTGTGGGTATACTGCACTTTTTCAAAGTGGTGCGTTTCTCATGTCTAATAAAACAGTCGTC
Source organism: Parnassius orleans (assembly GCA_029286625.1). Lineage (NCBI taxonomy): Eukaryota > Metazoa > Arthropoda > Insecta > Lepidoptera > Papilionidae > Parnassius > Parnassius orleans. The sequence goes on from JAGSMP010000137.1 coordinate 4,572,069, forward strand.
TGTGAAGTGTTTAGAACAAATATAATCAATTTGTTTCGGACGCCAATTCACAATTTTTATGCTTTTAGTCATAATTTTAGTCTAGGTTCAGTTGGAAACCTGTTAATTAATAAACATTTGATAATTATCTGTTGTCGGCGACTATGGTTGTTAACAGATATAGGTAGAAAAGTATATCGATAAGTATCATAGACAAGGAACTCGACAACCCTATTGAATTTTATTGTTTATCAAAACTCAGTAATTTAAAGCCAAACATGTTGTTTTTTTTTTTATAGAATAAGGGTGACAAACGAGCACACAGTCCACCTGATGGTAAGTGGTTGCTGTGGCCCATAGACATCTACATCTATCTTCGTTTGCGAATTAAAATGCAGATGCGTTGTCACCCGTGAGGACTAAGATGGAATGCCTCTTTTCCAGTAAAAAGGGTCTCCGGTTCTCTACACTCACCATACGAAACATAGCAGCATTAAGCTGCTATTTTACGCTGGTATTCTGTGAGAGCGTGGTCCTTCACCGGTCGAGCCGACCCATGACCCATTCGTGCTCGACTATACTATTAATATAGTTGCAGCATGGCTCTACCACGTTAATTACGATATTAAGATTAGTAACAAAATTTTAAGTACCTATATTATCAAATAGTTTTAATTTGTTTAATATCAGCTGTAAATTAACTTACTTGTGAAATGTTATCCCACTTTCCTTTTGGTAACGAGTTTTATATATTACGCCACTCTTAATATTACTGTATTCTTAATATACTACAAATAATTCTTATTATGTAACTAAAATCAAACATAATCAAACCACATAAAATACTTTCATTTTTTGGTTTAAAAGTTCAAAATACAGAGATACAATTTAAATAACACAACAGACTTTGGCATATTATGTCAATTTCTAGTTCCCGGTACGGACAATGAGGGCGCTTCAAATCGGCAGAAGCATTTTGTATGGTATAGCCAGTCCAGCGTACTTGTATATATAGAGGTCAGTGCCTCTAAATAACAAAATAAAATAAGTTAAATATACGTGGCTTTTGACAGTAGAAAAATTGTGACATTTTAATTTTCTCCTGTATCGCAGTGGCTTTCACCTACATACATTACACATGGACAAACATTCAGACCCAGAAAAATAATTTATTAAGCACGGCAAATATATATTAATAATTTTTGCGTACATGATTTCAACTAGGCGCTCCGTAGCGCCGCAGACAATTGCATAGTTACTACCCAATTTCTCCGTCTACCTATCATTTTAATATAGTTATTTATAGATTTTGAGTTGAACAGTGAAATAATTGAATAAGTAGATTCTACAGCGTGTCTTGGAATTAAAATACAGGATGAAATTAAAATATTGGCATCCTTTTAAACTAAGAAAGCCAAAAAGTACGGTCGTGGATGCAAGTGTCTGTCAGCTTTCTACATCTCCTACCAGGTCATCACTCCATTACCCTACACTCCGCTTTCTGGCTGCAAATCGAGAACCTACTTTCCCCATCGGTTGTCGGTTCTGCGAACTATATGACCGGCCCATTGCCACATTAATTTGCTGTATTCATTTACGTACTATTAAATACTATTATTTAATAGTAAGTATTCATGTAATAGGAATAGGAACTTTAGTGATAAAAAATATTTTTAATTAGCTACTATTGTCGGTTTGGCTTTTCATACAAATTTTCCAATAAATATTATATAATATTAATATTAAAAATTAAATATAATATTACTAGGCTACTATAATAATATGAGTATTAGATACTCCTTTTCTACCTAGAAGTCCGTTTGGGTAGGTACCACTCTTTTACCTATTTCTGCCGCCAATTATAAGTGCGTGCACTTTGTTCCGATTTGAATGGTATATAGGAAGATAGAGATAATTTGCTATAATTACAGGCCGTCAGGGATTCCATCTTAGATGTGTCAACGCAACTGTAGACTTCTTTATTTGATGTTGGTAAAAGTATACATAGGCTGCAGTAGCCACAAATATCAAAAGGTGGATTGTAAGTTCGTTTGTCAATTTTTTTTGGAAGAAAAAAAACATGTAAAAACTTGAATGAATTTTCTTGAGAACAAAAGCAATAAAATTCCCATCATCACAGTTCAGAAAACTTTTTTCATTGCGCCTCTAGAACGCAATTAATAACTGCTTTTATATGTTATGTTATAAAACAAATAGAAAACGTAACTTTTTGGGCTATAAAGTCTACTATGTGTATACTTTATAGCCCAAAACTCATCATAAAGGAATGTTTGCTTGATTGATTGGGTTACTTTTTTTTTACGGTAAAACATTCATTGAAATTAATTTTCATTGAAACTAAAACTTTACTTATATAAAATATACATTTCATAAGCCTTTATTATATGTATTTAACGATTGATTATTTTGCATGCCTAGCGTAAAGCGCGTAGGTATGTTATGTTCTACTAGCGCCTAAAAATTAAGATTCCAACGTTTTCTCGTATCTAGCAATCATATTTTAATATGGAAGAGAAATATTAACAAAATTACTTTGTTAGTGTGACACGAATTCACTTTATACTCGTATTAACAAATATTTTTCATTAAACTAATTTCAATTCTTAAAATTAAAAAAAGAATATAGGTAATATAAACCCATTTGTGTGTTCTTAATTGACTGAAAATCATCGATTAGTAAATAGTTTAAATTGAAATCTTACTGCTGAGCACTGGCCTGCTCTCATTTCTAAGAGGGTTATAGAGCTTACTCCTTTTTAAAAGGCCGGCAACGCATCTGCAATTCCACTCGTGTTACAGTTGTTCGTGAGCGGCGGTCAACACTTACCATAAGGTTAGCCGTATGCTCGTTTGCCCCCACTTCTATAAAAAAAGAGCATAAAGTCCGCCGCGCTGCTCTAAAGACACGGGTCTCAGACACGGATTTCTTCACGATGTTTTCTTTCACCGCCAAGAACGTGGTAAAATTTCAGTGGACCGTTTCATGGCACTGATGGGGTTGACAAATCGCCGCTCCTAGTCGGATTCCTACGGCGATGCGCAAGCTTTCCACATCAATTAATGTGCCGAGATTACTTGATGGTAAAACGTGTAACCAGTGACTAGATTCCTTAGTCGAAACAGCTCGAAGGCGTGCCTTATCTTGGTCACTATGGAAATTATGAAACAAATCTTTCTGCACGCCCTGTACAAACGGAATATCCCATTTTTGTTGGTTAACTTCCAGTGGAACATTTTCGCCGGTACTGAGCGTTTGCCTTCTCTGCCCTGCCTCCGTAGCAAAGCACAGGTTTACTTTATTATTTAAAATTATGTTACATAAATCACTTACGCTATACACGGAAGCAAGGAAAGCAGGCAATGCAACAATAGAAAGATTTCTCACACCAATACAACCAAATTTTATAGGTAAAGTAGTTTGAGTCCAGGCTGTTGTATTTAAAGTTAAATTTAGAATGTTTTCTATAGCTATTTTAAGATTATTATCAATATCTTTTAAAATATCCGAACATTTTCAGACTGGACTAGAGCGGAGTAGGTATGTAAATCTAGGTACAAGGAGACAATATTTTAAAATAGTAAGAGCAATGTGGGGGTCTAATTTATACAATTTATCAACGTGGTTTAAAAACTGATAAAATTTTGCTTTTAAAATAGGTTTAATACTATTGAAAAACAATGGGGCACCTAGCAGGTATAGTGATTCAGTATTGGCAGTTTTTATTCCTGGAGAAATAAAAACTGCCAATACCATTGGTATCTGTTGTGTGTAAAATCATCCGATACTGTAAAATTACGGTAAGCGCATAGCTCTTAAGCTACCACGGCTCGTTCAATCGGAACAATTAATAAATTTCCTGATATCCTGAGGTAAGGCTACATTTTTGAAGTTACACTTCTTTTGGGGCGTTTGGAAAAAATGATGAGAGTGAATTAAGATTAAGATTAAGATGCGCTCGCACACCGACACCTAAAAACGACACCATGAAGTTGTTACGATGCGCGCGCACACTGACACCTAAAAGCGACAATTTCAGTAGGTAATTGTCTCTCAAGTGGTTTTGTTTTGTTACGCTAAAGAAGTATAATACCCTACGTGCTTACATAAGTACACGCACACTTTATTTTTTTAAACAAAATTGAAGTTACAAACGAACCTAGTTTCCACTTGGTAGGTGGCTACTGCAGCTCATGGATATCTGTAGCCAACTTCAAAGAAAGAAGAATACGTTTTCCGGTCTGAAAGGTTACTGCAATTATACCTTTCAGACCGGTTCACAGCAAACGATTAAGTAAGTGGCACCTACTCAGACTGACTCAGAGACAGGAAATGAGTCTATTTAGAAGAAGGAGAACACCTAGTAAATGCAATAGGTATAGTTTTACACTACTGATTGAAAATGTTTATTTTTATACTCCTCTGCCTCAATGATAGAGGTCCTACTGGGAAGGTGAGTTTAAAGAAACAACAATAATTCAATATAGGGTGACAAACGAGTAGAAAGTCTACCTGATGGTCAGTGAATGCTGTGACTCATAGATACATATTTATTTTAGTTTTTGATTAAGAATAAAAATGAAATCTCACATGCGCTGACACCCCCCAGAATTAAAACCGAAAGCCTCGTTACTAGTAAAAAGGGTCACCTGTTCTCGTAATTTGTTTTAAGAAACTATATTATTATATGTATGTGTGTATGTATGTATATGAATATAATAGACATTTTTGATTCAATTTACATTCTCTTTCGGACGTCTAAATAATCTGAATTTTTACACGCGTCTTAAAAATCGATGACAATTCAATACTTTAATGACTATGGCCCTTGTGTTTAGTTTTGTCACTGGTCTTACTTATTTCATTAATGCGTCTTGTTTAAGTTTTTTTTAAATCTAAATTTATTAAGTTTATTTCTGTTAAAGTGTTGTCATTCCTCGGTTGAGCTGACCCATTTGGGCTTTATCGTATATCTACTATTTATATAACCTACCTTATAAATTTACGTCAATTAAAATTTAAGCTTGTTCTAATTGTCATCTTCAAATAATAGTAGTTAGCAAGTTACAGTAAATCATATTATTCTTATAATATACATGTATATGATACGATTTATTTAAATAAGTATACGATGCCTCTCCGCTTATATCATAAATATTTATACAAGACACGTATTCTACCTATACCTCGTAAGCGCGACGGAATTTAATTACTTCTTCGTAAGTTAACAAGGTGTTCTTTAATTAACTGTTGAAGGTATAATAGCTTTGTTTTAATATCTAGACGCATATTTTGATATTTTTAATTGATCTAATTAAAAAAAGTAAATCACAATACGCATTTCATACATAATAAATATTATGGCGATATTAAATATAGATAGTATAGATACTACCAGGGTGGTCTGAAAAGTGTCTCTCAGCAACACCATTTTCTCCGCCTGCACCAGAAGAAGCACCACAACGGACAGAACTACGATACTATCTTACCACTACTACTACGTAGAATGATTTCGACGGAATCCCCCGCGCTCGGCACTTACACTGAACTTTATACTACACAAACGAGTGGGGATTTCGTGTTCTACCCTCAATTCTACCCCGCCACCATCGATATGACGCTCCGCTAGAGTGACACAACCTCTGCTCACTCTCGATCCATCCGGTATTTTATAGACGCGACTACATATCCTTTTTTTGTTTAGTAAGTATAAGAATATCATTAGAGACATTATTTTAAATAATTTAATTCTGAGATTAGATTAAAATGCACATGATGACTCAACGCCACCATTCAACAGATTCCTACCAATACTTCAGAATATTTAATATACCTTTTGATAGAATGAACCGATTTTAATAAAGCAAAGACTAAATGTAACTCGAAGATACGCTTAATAATTTTCTTAACGTTTCTTTTGAAAAATATTAATACTTTAGACGTGATGCGTTTATAAACAATCAGACAGATGGGCAATTCTAAAAATGATAGAAATGTATTTAATTGCTTTTTTTTAAATAACAGAATTTCTTTAATCTATAGTAACAATTACAAACGTTTAAGTATTACACAATTTATAAAATAAAATATATACTAGAACAATGAACCTAAAACTAAAAACCTTAAAAAAATATTATAATAACTAAAATATATTATTAAAAAGGAGGCCCTTTAGGCAAGGTTCCGAAGATACTGGCAGCGTTCCCCCTTTGAATAGCTAGACTAATTATTTGTCCGATGTAGCTGCCAGCTCTTCGGCCTCCTGTGACGTCGACTAACATTTTTGCTATTTTAATTGCTTATTTTTAGTCCCTCTTAATAATTTTTGTCACAAAAATATACAATATACAGACACATGCAATTTACATTTTTAATAAATGTATAGATAGTATTTATTTTACTTTATGAGATCATTTATGGGATAAAATTAATTCCGGGTAGAATAAATAATTGTGCATTAATATATAAATGTTAATTTCTTCTAAATAAACATCAAACTTTATAGCCAAGTCATTATTTGACTTTAAATTAATTTTGTTACGATCCATTCAAATGCTAACACAGGCAGCGTATTCAAACAATTTAAAGTCAATTATTTTATCTTTGACTTGCAATTGACATTTGAAGACAAATAGAAATACAAATCAATGAAGGCAATTGCTTACCTGAATTGATTTGTATGACTTAAAATCTTACATATTTTAATATTAATATTTATTTAATAATTGATTAATATTTTGATTTAAACGGAAAAATATTGGATTATTTTGTTTATTACGCTATGACTTATGATTTATCTTTCTTCATTCATTATACTTAAAACCCTTCACAAGTCCACTGTTGAATATAGATCTCGATCAAGGAATGCCACTAAACGCGGCATTGAGCCATCTGCTCCCATCAACTTTTTTTATAGTATAAGGGTGACAAATTAATACATAGTCCACCTGATGGCAATTGGATTCTGACGATCTACCATAATATCTACATCTATCCTTAGTTAAGAATTGAAATGCAGATGCGTCGTCACTCCTGAGGACTAAGATGGAATGCATTTCAGTAAAAATGGTCTCCGGTTCTCTACACTCACCATACAAAACACAGCAGCATTGAGCTGCTATTTTACGCTGGTATTCTGTGAGAGCGTGGTATTTCCCAGGTCGAGCCGACCCAATCTTTTTGATTCGTAATCGAGGATAGATGTAGATGTATGTGGGCCACAGCAACCACTTACCATCAGGTGAACTGTGTGCTCGTTTGTGTCACCCTTATCCTATATAAAAAAGGCTGATCTCAACCTTGGTTTGGTCGCTCCTGTAAGACTGCATAACGCAGTAAGCAGGACTGTTATTAGGCCTGGACTGAGGCTTTGGCGGCTCGGGATGTAAACAACATCATGCTTAAAAAGAAGTATAACTTTGCCTCCAGGTCCTTCAAAAGAGTTATTGCCAAGGCAAAGTATGAGCAGCAACATTTGGCAGCAAACATTGGCAGAGTTGGCGAGAAATTAGTTCGCCATCCTTCAGAAACCCGTGCATTCTGGTCTCTCGCCAAGGCTGTTCAAGGGAATTTCTGTAAGCCATCACTACAATCTCTGCACAGGGAGGACGACTCACTGGCCCACGCCGCAAAAGGGAAAGCCGACCTCTTAGGCTCCCTTTTTGCATCCAACTCGACTCTCGATGACGGGAGGAACACACCGCCGACCATCCCTCAGTGTGAGTGCTCCATGCCTGATGTGCGATTCATACAGTGCTCAGTACGCAAAGCACTCCTCTCCCTAGACATCCATAAGTCAAGTGGGCTTGACGGAATCCCGCCCATTGTGCTGAGCACGTGCACTCCAGAGTTGGCACCGGTTCTAACGCGTCTTTTTCGGTACTCCTACTCCTTAGGCGTTGTCCAGAATTCATTTAAGATAGCTTTGGTGCACCCGATCCTTAAAAAAGATAACCGCTCTGATCCGTCCAACTACAGGCCTATTGCCATCACCTCCTAGTTCTCGAAAATAATGGAGTCAAATGAATAAAACTATTTTTTACGGATTTTATCGCGTTTAATTTACTATTTTAATTCCCGACGTTTCGGGTGCTTTACAGCAACCCATGGTCACGGGGAAGACTGAGATGTATGACGTCCCGATGTAACAGTTAGCCCGGCTACCTTCAGTTTTTTAATATTAATTTTTAGTTCGATCTACGCAGAATGAGCTTACAGTATCTTGAAGTCTTGCAGTGGTATGCTTGGGTTTGGATTTAATTTTGTTAATTATAGGATCCCAAGTAGATGGCAGCATCCATCCATCTTCTCTATTAAAATTAGGATGTTTTTTAATTTCAATAGCCTCGCGTATCATCCTTGGTAGTATTCGGTGTTCTTTTGCGAGGATTTTTGGTCTATCAAATTTGATGTAATGGCGGGGACGATCTTGAACATGTTCACAAACAGCTGACTTCCCAGAGCGTCGGTGCTTCACGTCAGCTATGTGCTTTCACGCGAGTTTTAATGGATTTTTTGTTTGTCTTATGTAAGAGAGACCACATCCGCAATCAAGCTTGTACACTCCTGCATCTTTTAGAGGGATATTACACTTGACGGATAGTAAAAATTGACTAATCTTCTTCGGCGACTTGAAGTATGTTTTAATAGAAGCTCGCTTCAAAATGTAGGCAACCTTGACTGTGACTCCTCTGACATAGGGTAAAACAGCAGGCACACGCTCGACTGTGGTCGGCTTCACTCGGTCACTGTGACGTAAGCGCGGGACCCGAAGCTTGTTGTCTTGCAATACTTGTTCGACGGGCTGAAGCTCGGCGGCCAGATGTTTTCTGTCACAGATCCCTCGTGCTCCCGAAACATCTGCGATCTGTAACAGAAAACATCTGGCCGCCGAGCTGGCGTCCCCGCCATTACATCAGATTTGATAGACCACAAATCCTCGCAAAAGAACACCGATTCTTACCAAGGCTGATAATGATACGCGAGGCTATTGAAATTAAAAAAATCCTATTTTCAATAGAGAAGATAGATAGGTGCTGTTATCTGCTTCGGATCCTATAATTAACAAAATTAAATCCAAACCCAAGCATACCACTGCAAGACTTCAAGACACTATAAGCTCATGCTGCGTAGATCGAACCAAAAATTAATATTAAAAAACTGAAGGTAGCCGGGCTATCTGTGAAATCGGGATTTCAAACATCTCAGTCCCCCCCGTGACCATAGGTTGCTGTAAAGCACCCGAAACGTCGGGAATCAAAATAGTAAATTAAACGCCATAAAATCCGTAAAACATAGTTTTGTTCAATGTGTAGTGTTCGCGTAAATATAATAAATCATAATGGAGTCCATTATTAACTTCCACTTCATGCGGTACCTTGAGGAGCACCAGCTGATTAGTGATCGCCAGTACGTTTTCCGTCGGGGTCGCTCAGCTGGTAATCCTCTTTTTTACCTAACACATAGATGGGCGCAGGCGATCGAGTCCAAGGGGGAGGCGTTGGCCGTTAGTTTGGACATAGCGAAGGCTTTCGATCGGGTCTGGCACAAAGCGCTTCTTTCGATGCTTCCTTCCCTATAGGCGGTGTGCAATTGGATCACCAGTTTTCTGGCTGATCGGAGCATCAAGGTCGTTGTAGAAGGTGCATGTTCCAATTACAAGCCTATTAACGCTGGTGTTCCACAAGGCTGAGTGATATCATCAACGCTGTTTCTTCTGCATATCAATGATATGTTGCAACCGGTAACATTCATTGCTACGCGGATGATAGCACTGGAGGTGCTCTATACACCGGCTGTGTCAATATTTCTGATGATATGATAACGTCGCCGAGTACCGGAATAAACTTATGTCTGAAGTCGAGTCTTTGCTGAACAAAGTCTCGGATTGGGGGCGACTAAATCTAGTCCAGTTTAATCCCCAGAAGACACAAGTTTGCGCGTTTACCGCTAAAAAGAACCCCTATGTCGTATCCCTCAGTTTCAAGGCACTCTCCTTGTTGCCTCAGCCAGTATCTGATCCTCGGCATCGACATATCGAGTGACGTACAGTTTCGTGGTCATTTGGAAGAGAAGGCCAAATTGGCCTCTAAAAAGCTTGGCGTGCTCAGCAGAGCGGGACAGTATTTCATGCCGGCACACCGCCTGCAACTTTACAAGGTGCAGGTTTGGCCTCACATGATACACTGTTCCCATCTCTGGGTTGGGGCTTCCCTGTGCCAGCTCCATTCACTTGATCGCATCCAGCGCAGAGTGGCTCGAATCGTCAAGGACCGAGTCCTTTCCGATCGGCTAGATTCACTTGCGCTGCGAAGAGATGTTGCATTCCTTTGCATTTTCTTACCACGAAGAGTGCTCTGAGGAATCATTCGGATTAATCCCAGCCGCCTAATTTCACGAACGCACATCGCGGCAAAATTCCCGATACCATCCACATCATCTGGATGCTTGGCGGTCCACCAGTGTACGTCTCATTAGGAGTTTTCTTCCGCGTACGACCTCTTTGTGGAATTGCTTACCACCGGCGATTTTTCCGGACCGATACGACTTAGGGACCTTCAAGAAAAGAGCTTACTCTTTTCTAAAAGGCCGCCAATGCACCTGCAATTCCCCTGGTGTTGCAGTTGTTCATGGGCGGCGGTAGTCACTTACCAGCAGGTGAACCGTATGCTCGTTTGCCTCTTCTCCTATATAATTTTTTTTGAGAAATCGAAATATAAATAAAGTAAGAGATCTTTGATAATTATCGTAAATCTAAATAACGCCTAAATAGGTCATAGCCAGGCAAAGCCACGGCGGGTTGTTATTTTTAAATAAAACCCCTCCGAAAAACTGGATACTACTTTATACTCGTAAATGTTTAAAATAGGCTTAACATGTTAGAACCGCATCTCTGAGCTATCTAGCTTTCATAAGCTGTAAGTTCAAAATGCACTAGAAATTTGTTTTTCAGTGAAAATCTCTATAATCGCTCTCTTTACTACAGCATTCACCCGCGCAAATTAATCTTAGGGAATAACATAATTTTAAATAATATATTATAAGGCAAACAAGGCTTAATACTGATTCTGATTCATCCACGTGCATAATTTATACTTACGTTAATTGTCATTTGGTTAAATCTCCATTGTCATTGATAGGATTGACACAAGATAATTAATAGAATTAGGCGTTACTTTGCGGAAATCCATTATATTGTATTTTTTAGAACTTAATTTGCTTATTTCCGCGTAATGAAATAAAATGATGTGTCCTTCCCAGTTTGAAGAGAGTCCCACCCTCCATCAATTGTCACATCCAATCCCAGCACCTCCACTCCCAGCACCAGCACCTCCACTCCCAGCACCAGCACCACCACTCTCCAGTTGGAGGGTAGGCGGACGTTTCACAGCGGTCTGTTGTTAATTTTACAGCAAACGGCTGCGTACGTCAGGTGGTGATTGGTCGCATGACGTAGTCGCTCGCTACTTAAGTGGGGAGTGGTTGCTTCAGCGAGTTATATAAATTACAGATGTTTTAGCTCACCGCTCACTTAGCGGTCAGCCACCCCAGAGTCTGCCTCGTGTAGAGGCGAAACACGAGCCGTATTATCAAAGGTGATGTGTCGTTCCTGGAGTGGTGGTGCTGGAAGTGGTGGTACTGGGAGTGGTGCTGCTGGGAGTGGTGGTGCTGGGAGTGGTGGTGCTGGGAGTGGGGGTGCTGGGAGTGGTGGTGCTGGGGGTGGTGGTGCTGGGAGTGGTGGTTTTGGAATTGGTGGTGATGTAGATAGTGCACGAAATTGAGGGAGAGTGCGAGGTGCTCTTCAAACTGGGAAAGATGTAATTTTTTTTTCATTACGCGGAAATAAGCAAATTAAGTTCTAACAACTTCAAGGATTGACACATGATGTACATTTATATAAATTAATAATTAAACTGGCCGGCCTCCACTCTCACCACTCACCATACAAAATAAAACAGCATTTAACTGCTATTTTATGCTGGTATTATGTGAGAACATAGTTCTTACTAGATAGAACGTAGCTCTAACAGGTTTAAACGTGCCTCTAATATCAAAATTCACTGCATAATTTGTAATTAATTTTAAATCATTTTAGATTTTTATTACTTGATTTTTTAATTGCTTAGAAGACTAAATAGTAGTATCAGCAAGTTAGAAATATATATGTGTATATTTAAGCTTTATATTTCCAACATTTTATATTAAAGGGCAGTGACAATAAGTCAAGTTTATTCGTGATATCCGTAAGTCGAGTAGAGTCCAGGCTATGTCATGATTTAAATTAGTCAGAGGATTTTACGGAATCAGATAAATCTCAAGATAATATCTTCTTCTTTTCAGGGAGTCAATAAAAGAAACCAGTTTAAGAATTTCGACTCAATGAAATGCAGAGAAAATTAATTCGAAGCTTAGTAGAAAATGTAACTAAATTATTGGTATCATATTTCCTAAGATAATATTCCTAAGATGATATCTTTTGTATATCTACCAAATATATATTAGTAAATTGCTTGTAGTGATGGCATAAAGAATCCATCACCCTCTTTCGTTCCGCGGGTGTATTAACAGGCGACTTTGGGAGATGCCAGAAAAATTTTATGGCTTTTGATAGTGGCAGTATGACAATCTCGTTGAAAATAGTTTGCTAAAATTATCAAAGCAACAAAGTAAGAAAACAAGTAGAAAATTCTCAGAATTTTTACATGTTTTTTTCATAAAATTAAAGTGCCAAGCGAACTTACAGTTCACCTGGTGGTATTTGTGGCTACGATAGTCCATGGATACCTGCAACTAACTTCAAATAAAGAAGGATAAGGTAGAATTACTTACAGCCTGTAATTATACTGGCTATCTTTACCCTTAACACCAGAACACTACAGAGCAAGCACTGCTATTCGGCCTCAATAGATAAGAAGATGGTACCACCCGAGACGTACACCTAGGCATAAAAACAGTCCTACCACCTATGATGATAAAAAAGAACAAAATACTTGTTCCATGAAGGAATCGATCTCGCGGACCATTTCACCTCAGGCTAAAGACTTTATTCACTTAGCCTTCGGTATAACAATATACTGCTTACTCTGAAATATTACTACCGGTTTCTTTTAAAATTTGTTTTTTTTTTTTTTAATTTTAACAACTAAATTTATATATGTTACGATAAAGTTTTATGCGATATTTATTTAACAGATTCACAAATTAGTGACAAAAATGAATAAATTTATAAGATATATACAATCCAATTAAAATGAACAAAGAGACTGCAATGACAAATACTAAAAGACAAGAGTTTTGTGATTAAAAATAAGCAACAACAAAATTTCGTATATCATTTATACATTTATGCATTATTATCTATGAAAATAAAGAACAAAATAGAAAATGTTGTTAATATTGAATAGGTTACTCATCTACGTGATATATTAAGAGGATTTCACTAAGGAGTGCCCTCTCTCTCTCTCTCTCTCTCTCTCTCTCTCTCTCTCTCTATTTCTTTCCCTCGTTTAATTAGATGAGGCTTTCATTAACGTTATTTTATTTATATTAGTTTATTATGCATGTTTCTTACAAAATTTGATGTAAAATAAAACGGAAAAACGGTATTAAGTGATTGTGGAAGATTTTTGGTTGAAATATTGCATTCTATCTGTAGCTTTCATTGCTTTGAGTAGGCGGCAGGCGGTATTCGCAAACAGTGAGTTTATTTACAATACTGCAATATCATAAATGCTAAATAAAATAATAAAATTTAAAAATATAAATAAACTTATAGTTTTAAATTGGTTGCATAATACTCCCCATAAAAATATAAAAATATATTGCGCCACTGCGACGTGCAACAACCTAGCTTTGAATGAATATTATATATTTCTTACGGCACCGTTGACACAATTTATTCAATCGTCAGTGCCTGAAGATGTTTTCTTTACCGTTTAACAGAGAAACGGTGAATTTTATTTAAAAGGAACGGAAATTTAGGAATTTTAGTTGACGTTTATTCATTTGTCATTTGTACCAGACATTGCTTCTATAGCGTTATTATTTAAAACGTGATTGAATTACAAACATCTATACAAATAAACTTTCACATTTATGAGCTTAAATAGAACGATAAGGATTTAAGGGTTATAAAGCTAAGGTTATGAAAGTATACCACAATATAGAGAAGAGGGAAAATTAGTTTTGAGTATTTTGTACATCACGATAACGATGCAGAGATGGAGGGGGGGAGGGGTTTGTCGTCCAGATGTCATAGTTACATGTGCCTACCTTCTATTTTCGTCTTTTAATTGTACTGATCTACGTAGAAGTAACTAACAGTATTTGCGTGGACTTGATGTATCCCTAAAAAAGGCATGTTATTTTATAATATTTGCTACAAAAAAAATAAGATAGTGTTTGTCTACATAAGCATACGAGTGAAAATTTCTGTATGAGCATATTTCGCAATATACTTAGATCTAAGTTTCATGGCTTGCAATTCGGCAGAAGCGCAATTCCAGAATATTGCTTGTTCTTTTTTCCATATTAAATGACCCATCTTCGCCTTCTTATCTTATGAGTAAATTTCACTACCTCTCCTCATCTCATGATATTCTACGTTCTTCTTCTAACAACAAAATCTGTATTCTTGTTACCGGGTTCTATGGTAACTCCTTCACAGTTCCGGCTAAAAGTTTCTGGAACTCCTTGTCCTCTAACGTTTCTGGAACTCCTTGTCCTCTAACGTTTCTGGAACTCTTTGTCCTTGTCCCCATAAGTATGCTTTTAAAAAGTTGGTTCGTAATCATTTATTAAAGACAGCGCTTCTTACATGATTCACCTATGTCTATGTATTGCTAAACAGACGTATTTATTCATACTTATTTGTACATACTAATTATAAATATATATATATATATATATATATATATATATATATATATATATATATATATATATATATATATATATATATATATATATATATATATATATATATATGTGTGTGTGTGTGTGTGTGTGTGTGTGTGTGTGTGTGTGTGATTATCATTTTTGTTTTATTTTCTTATTGCTACACCTGCGTCAAATTTTCACCACTCAATAGGTTGACTGGCAAAGAATGCCTCAAGGCATTAAGTTCGCCTCAGATTTACTTAGACCGCCACTACACAGCTCATGGACACTGTATCGCAACCTGTGTACTAACGATTTTATCGTATAAACATTACATCGTTCACAAGAAGAACAAAACGAATGAGTTTGCGTATATTTTTAATATAATCAAGGGTGATAACGAGCACGCAATCCACCTGATGTGAAGTTGATGTTATAGTCCACAGACATCTATATGTATCCACGATTAAGAAACTAAATGCAAATGCATTATCACCCCTGAGGACTTAAATCAATTTAAGTCACAAGCTAGTAAAAATCATATCCGGTTGTTGTCACTCATCTTACGAAACACAGGAACACCATACCCCTGTAGAGCCAACTCATTCATGCTGCAGCTATATCTTCTGCACAGTTAATAGCTTCCCATTATTTGAAAGTTTTCACTGTTTTTGAATAAGAACTTTTTTAAATATAAACATTGTTATAATACCATATTAAATATCATCAGTCAGTGAGCACAAATCCTGAATAACATTCTAACGTCGCTCAACAAATATCTTTGGAGTTGCATTTCGCTTTCAAGACAAGAGAATTATATTGTATCACCACTTGACGGATATTAGCCACAAGCTGGACCACTGCTTCAACCTAGGACATAAGGTTTATTGCTTGCTTGGGGAAATGTGCGTAAATTGTCTGCTAATGCTACGATTTATTTATTTTTATATTATAACTATGACTAAACATGGTTATTTTGCAATATACGGCTAATTTTGCAGAGAAGGTTCAGAATAAATAATATAGGCGAATAGCGAAGAAAACTTAATTAAACAAAATCTCTAACATTCTGTCCTTTTTGTGTTTTAAATTCAGAATGCGTGTTAATGCATTAGTTTAACTGATTGTCATTCATAAATATCCAACGCTTACTATTTTACTACGCACGCACCCATTCGTAAGGGTTACACGGTTACAAAATTTAGGTACCATGTCGCGCGTCTACCCGCGCCCTCCCCTTCCGTTAACCGTTACACCGCTAGGTACCTACGTACTCCGGGCCGGCCAACTGCTGACAGTGTTGACCGTGACCTCATTACGTAGAGGTGTAGTGTAGTGTAGTAGTAGTGTCGCTTCGTTACCAATCACAGAACGAAAATATTCAAACCACGAATAATATGAAACTATGAAATAGTGCGGTATTACATTTTAAGCAATGAAAGTTTACGTGGTGCGCAAAGATTATAGTCTTTACCGCGGCGTATTAACGTACGTGTACCTACCAATCGAAGAACAATTGACAGCTAATTAAACTATTCAAGTGCAGTGAGGGATAATTTAAATAATGAATATGAAGATAGGTGGATTGCGCACGGAGGCCTTAATTTTCGCCGAAACTTTCACCGTTAGACTTTTATCTATGGGGTGAAATAAAGAGTTGTGTTTACGTCGAAGAGCCTCAAAGACCGTGACGGTAAAATTATTGCTACTTTCACGGAAGTTAAAGTGCTCTATATTAAGTATAAAAAATAATTTAAGAAAACGTGCTCGTCTATGCATAGAGAGAAACGGATTCCATTTTGAGGTACCAATATTCGTTATTGGGACTACTTGCGTAATTTAGTTGTAAATAGTTTATTCCATTTTTTTTAAATACGCCATAATAATGACAGTCGTCAGTTACGTCGTTAGTAAGCAAAATATTTATTGTTATTATATTTATTATGACGATCCTAAGCCCGTTAAAAGTGTGAGGTAAAATTGGAATCATAATTCGCGTTGTGTAGTTATTGACTTAAGCATTTGGTCGATAAACCTTCGTCTAGGGCGTTCCTTCCCGACTCTGCCGTTTCATTCAATTTGGGATAATTTCAAATAAAAGTAGTAGCCTTATTTACTCGAACCAAAAACTGTAGTATCGCTATATCATCTATTCTATACACATAATAAACCTATAGAAAAGTCGTGTCTGTAATTCTAATATATTCTTGAAAAAACAAGTCCAGGGGACTAAATAAAGTGTACTAAAGCCAAATTAGTGGTTTTTAGAATTTTTGTCTGTCTGTGTATTCAAGATTCACGCAAAAACTACTGGACCGATTTCCATGTAATTTTGTATGTAGGTATGTAGGATTAACCCAGGGCAACTTATAGGCTACTTTTTATCTGGAACTTCAAAAAAATAACGTTAAGTATTTTCTTTAGATATAATTTTTTTATTATATATGATTCTGTTAGTTATAGGCGGGATGATGGGTGTTTTTTCAAATAAATACCATATTCAAAAATAAAGTTTAAAAATAGTTAACTGTTGTAAATTATTTGAAACGACGCCGACTATCTACGTTTTCGTTTTCAAAACATCGCCATCCATCATCAAATGGAAAAAGTAGTATATTTTACCTTCAGTTACTAGTAATTTTTTTTTATAGGATAGGGTGACAAACGAGCACACAATTATATATGAATACTTGAGTGCATATGTACCATATAAATATATACTCATTGAAAGGGTACAGCGGCTCCTCATGACCCGCCTTGCAGCAGATATCAACCAATTAGTGACCTTTTATTCACAGATACTAATATCACACCACGTTGGGTTCGGGAACAACGAGGTGGGCGTGACCCCTGAGAAGGTGTGTCACTCAAAGCCCGTCTGCACTCTCTCAAAAGAAAGGTTAGAGGTCTAAGGTTACGGGTGCCTATGGTATGGTCCCGGTCTTGACATCAGTCATTAGTGGACTGTATCTTGTGTAGTGAAGTTGATTCATGAAATGAAACATCATTTAATCTTCATAAATTTCCCTTAGAAATGCGACATTGAAAATTTCACTTTTATTATTTACGCTTTTTCCTATCACTTTTCCCTATTGTTTTCTTTCTTGATTTAAACTGGAAACTGTTAGCTGGTCCCGGAACGAATTTCCAAAATACCAGCTTGCTATCCTACTACGATAGCTATACGCGAAAGAGAACCGCGCGCCGCACGCCATTTCGACATAATCTAACACTGATTTTCACTATCGCATTCCCACATATAAGTTCATATCTTTATTTCTCAATAGCATATTATTACATAATTTCACATGAAAAACACATACAAAAAGTTTTATTTTTATTATATACACTATATCGCTATCACATAAAGATATTTAACAAAATACACCAATTTTAAAAGACATTTTTAAAGTCCTAAATCTTAAATATCTATTACACATATTCAAAACAACAATCTTTATCAATAAGTATGAATATCTTAACTAATACAATTCACAAATTAAAACCGTTTAGCAGCATTAATACACTTTAATTCAACTTTAATTTCTTATATAAATTTATTACTATTTCGCTATTCTAAGCACAAAATTAAACACTTTTAACACATCACTTATCTTATTATTTATTTACACAATAATCCTGAAACATTTATTGCCTATTTTTTCACACATTAGTGAAATTTTCATAAATTGATTAAACCTGTTAAACAATATTATTTTTTATATTTTAGTACGTTATTTAAACGCTGTTTCAATTTCGTATGGGAAATTAACAACTAATTTCTGCACGACCTTTGTCACCACGGTAGGAGGCTAGTGCTTTCTCTGTCTAAATTACAGCTATCTCTATTCATTATATAACATTATTTATTTACATATTATGCTATTCTTATCTAGCCATTATGTAACTTATCTCTTATCATAAGAACATAACATATTTTTAACTAAAACAAGTATTTAATTTAATGCAAATCTTTTATTCGTGTTACATAGCCGTATAATCGTATTAAATTTGATTATACGACTATATTATACAGGGTATTTTTGAAACGCTCCCGAAAACGAAGACAGATGATAGTACTAAGGATACCTATGATGATGGGTCACAAAGAAATTCGATCCCGAGGAAAAAAAAATCATCTTTTCACAACGTTTTATTAACTTTATTCACGCTCCATCATGTTATTAAAGTTATTTGAAACGATATTTCACAAAAAATATCATGAAAATACTGAAATAAAAACCAGCAGTGGAATTACTGAATTACAATCAGCTGACTACGGTCAATGTACGCGCGAACGCCGAATTCGCGCGGCCGCAACAACGATGGTACCACAATACCTAATAATTTACAACACTTGTCTAAATACCTAACTTATCTACTTAACCTACTATTTTGCCACTGTGCTTGTCTCCACGTAGCCACTTTAATTCGAATTCACAGGTTAAATAAACCAAATAACTGGTTCGATTCCCCGCTAATGAAAAAAAATACTTAAATAAAATGTTAACAAGTTATTTAAAAAAAATAGCTTAAATAAACCAAATAACTGGTTCGATTCCCCGCTAATGAAAAAATACTTAAATAAAATGTTTACAAGGTTAGAGTCATGCTTTGTTATCCATTGTGTAAGTATGTTTATTATTCTGATGTATTCAGTTATGTACCTATTCAGATCAGTTCAGTACTAAGTTATTTAAAAAAAAATTAGGTATGAAACAGCTTACCGATCCTCCGTGGCCTTATGAAATTCTTCAAGGCACATTAACATGTTGCCGTATTCACAAGCACTATAAATGTACCTACGCGTTAGGCATTATTAAAACAAAACAAAACACAAAACGTAACAACAAGAACAACATCATTAATTAATAAATAACAAGTTATAACGACAATAATTTAATAAACAAAACAATTGAACTATCGGTCGTGATTGTCAACATGGCACTGTCTCAAAACTAAAATTATTATAACGTCCTTGAAGCATATGAAATTCCACAGCGCGAGGCGACACGAAGCAGTGTGTGAAAGGAAGGGTAGAGTGAGTAAGTAGTATACCTAATGCATTGTTTCGTACCGATCTAGGTAAGAGTTCGGCGCCCGCGAGGATATTGACCCTATTGTCAGCTGATTTTCTTTTTAAAGTTTCACTGCTGGTTTCATATTTCAGTATTTTCATGATATTTTTTTGTGAAATATCGTTTCAAATAACTTTAATAACATGATGGAGCGTGAATAAAGTTAATAAAACGTTGTGAAAAGATGATTTTTTTTCCCTCGGGATCGAATTTCTTTGTGACCCATCATCATAGGTATCCTTAGTTCTATCATCTGTCTTCGTTTTCGGGAGCGTTTCAAAAATACCCTGTATATAGTCGTATAATCAAACTTTTGTGGAATTAACTCTTTACCGGGGAATCGAACCCCGAACTTTCGCATGAAAATTGAATCTTTTTATCATCATATTGAATCTTTTTAATTTTAACATAGGTTATTCTTTAATATGGAATATATTTACTTTTAATCATAAACGATTATTAATGCAAATATGATTGTTTCTAAAAAATAGAAAATTATTTAAATAATCTTCTAAGCACGTCGCCAACACTCATTACCTATAAAATGTCCGTTTTATGTAAACAAAACCTTTACGATTATACAAACTATATGATATATAACTATTGTCAACGCAAAAGTACTCGTAATTTAGCGAACGTTAATTAATTATACCTGCAATAAGAAAAGCAGAATTTGGAAATCAATATTATATTATGTAGGCGTTTTTCATACCGCTTCGGGGTTGAAGATTCTTTCCTTAAAAAGTTTATTAAATACCAAAAAATAATCAGTAGGAACATGGTCTGGTAAGTATGGTAGATAATAAAGAGTTTTCAGTCGAAGCTACTGTACTGTAAGTAAGTGCTGTAATTCTTTCCTCCACTAAAACGCACCTCTACATATTTCACAACGGACAGTCCTGTGAGGTCAGAGAATAAGAGCAACCAAAATTTGTTAATGTTTGTTGAACTTTAATTTTTTCTTATTAGGTTGGACACCGCCTTTTCTACGTTTACCTCTCCTTAGTTTGACTTACAGAGAATATATTTAGGAATTGGGTCCGCGTAATCCATTGAGTTCTATGTACTACGTACTAGAGAAGCTATTCCAAACAAAAAATGTGCACTACTCTGTTTTCGAGCATGCGCGGGTGATAGTAGATTTTAGTCTATGATTGTAGATAGCGTGGCATATAAATGAAGAAATTTATTTTTTCTATTGTAATATTATTACCTATTTATTCACTTGAACAACAAATAATTTTACTTATTTGACTACTGAATTATTAATTACGTTCAGGTTTAAACTTTGATATTGAATATTGAAGCCACTTTAAATGACACTAAAGTAAGGTGTACGGATTGCAGTACAGTTCATTTGAACATAGTGAATGTTCGGAATGCCAAATCTAGTACGTAGTACATATATATCGATGGCGTAATCCATATTTATATCTATTATTTTGTGATAAAAATCAATATAATAAATTCCATCTAAAGCCTACTACTAAACTAAACCTCCAGACCAATATACTTGCAGTATATTGGTTGGGAGGTTTTATCTAAGCGTGGCCCTGATCTAGATCTAACCGCATCCATCGACTATTTACATAGTTCGTTATCACTTGATATATTTCCTTTGCAATGCTTGTGGATTAGTCAAAATGACCGACCCGTTGTCACTTCGGCTTAGTAAACCGTTGGATTATGTTAATATCACTATGTACTTGCTTTATTTATTACTTTTGAAATCTTCAATATCTTGTCAGAAATTATCTGCTCTTTATCACTAGTAATAAAGTGGAGTGGAGGAAATATAAGTAAAATAAACAAATATATAAGTTAAATTATATAATTCTGTTATAAATATATTACAGCCCATCAAAACAACTCCAGCAGTCCACAGCTGAACATAGGCTCATTTATAGATTATCTACGGTATTGGCCTTAGTTGCCACGCTTGACAAGCAGGTTAGAAAACGTAGCTTTTTATTATTTT
Organism: Parnassius orleans; assembly: GCA_029286625.1. Lineage (NCBI taxonomy): Eukaryota > Metazoa > Arthropoda > Insecta > Lepidoptera > Papilionidae > Parnassius > Parnassius orleans. The sequence continues at coordinate 4,594,000 of JAGSMP010000137.1, forward strand.
GAACTGTTATCAGGAAATGCTGCTGCCCACCTCTCTTTCAGTTCTCCTCTGTCACCTATTATGACACCTGCGGAATGATATGTACGAGGGGCGTTCAAAGTATTCTCGGTATGGGTATGTTAGATAAAATTATGAAATATTTTTTATTTTTCAATATAGTCTCCCATGACATCAATACATTTACTTGTTCGTGAAAAAGCTTTTCTATTCCCTTGAAAAACTATTCTTCGTCTTGGCTTGAAAAATGCTCATTTACAGCGGACTTGAGCTCATTATCGTCAGCAAATCGCTTTCCCCGAAGTTCTTTTAAGTTTGGGAATAAAAAGTAGTCACTACGGGCTAGATCTGAGCTGTATGGTGGGTGGTTAATTTCCTCAAACCCGCAGTCTCGTACAACAGCTTTGGAGAGCCGCGTCATGTGAACCGGTTGTGAAGAAGCAGCACTCCCTTGGTCAGATTTTCTCTTCTCTTTTCTTTTATTGCTTCTCCCAAACGGCGTAAAATGGCTGAGTATTTGTAAGAGTTGATGGCTTCACCTTTTTTGTGTACTCGATCTATAGTATTCCCTTGGAATCCCAAAACAATGTGGCCATGATTTTACTTAATTTGATTGTTTTGATTTTACTTAATAATTTTTTTAATTACTGCTAATAATGTGGGTTTATTAGCAAATCACCCTAATACCGAGAATACATTGAACGCCCCTCGTATGTATAACCAGGGTACGAAATTCACGATGTACACAAAAATAATTTTATTCAAACATTCATTTCAATTTTTGAGTAAAATTTTAATAACTAGGTGATAAGACACCTTTTCCGGCTAGGAGTTCGTCTGGCTAATTACCACCTTCTTGCCTATTTCTGCTGCCAAATTGCAGTCTTTGCACTGTTGTGTTCTAGTATGAAGGGAGATAGAGAGCCAGTATAATTACAGGCTGTGAGGCATTCCACCTAATTCTTAGGAGGTGAAAACGCATCTGTAGCATTCTTTGTTTGAAGTTGGCTGGATGTGACCATATACTGTAGTAGTAGGCATTATTATTAGTAGTCATAATTCATGTTTTATATGTTCATGTCTTCATGTTTACCGAAAGTTCGTTTATCTCTTCATTTAAAAGAACATTAGGAGTCAATTAAATTAAAACTGTAACGCAATGCAAAATTAAAAAATTGTGCAGTATAACTGATCACTTAAGGTCCGGCTTACGTTAAAAACCTGTGTGTTATTTGTTGTTTAAAAATTAAAAAGTAAAGTTACAGCTTATATAAGTCTCACTGCTGGGCACAGGCCTCCTCTCATTTCTGAAAGGGTTTTAGGGCAAGAAATGTGGCTATCCGAGAGCAGTTTGTGAGATGGTAAGGATGGTGCTAATGAAATGCAAGGATAATGAAAATATTGTTATATTCGGAGATTTTAATGGAATGGTTGGCGTGAAGGGCTTGGTTATAAAAGGATATTGGGAACTTTTGGTGATGAAAGTATAAATGAGAATGGTGAAAGCCTCCTCACCGTATGTGTGGAAAAGAATCTTTGTGACGAACACTTTCTTTCGTCATGAAGATTCACATGTATACATGGGAAAGAGGTGGTGAAAGAAGCATGATAGATTTCATAATTGTGGATGAAAGAATGAGGAGCGCAGTGGTAGATACAAGGGTTTACCGGGGGTCCAACGTAGGGACGGATCATTACTTGGTCTTATGTCAAATTAATGGTCTATTCAGACGTTCGCGGCATCGGACATCTGTGTCTACCACTGCGTTACAGCGTATAAGAACAGAGAGGTTACAAGATGAAGGTGAAAGAGAAGTTCAAATTTAGACTGCGAGAAAATATAAGTGGTGGATGAATTGTGTATGAATGATTTAGACTTGGAGACTGTGTGGTATAATGCCAAGAAAGGTTTGGTGGATGCAGCTACCGAAGTATATGGTAAGTAAGGAGAACGAATGAATAGAAAAATAACACTTATGGTGGGATGATGAGGTACGGATGGAAGTAGAAGCAAAGAAAGAGCATGGCTAGATTTACTAGCAACCAAGGCTAGTTATTCTAGCGGTATGAATGATGATATTGAAAGAAAAAGGCAGTCTTTAGACATCTAAATAAGAGAGTAAAAGATGTAGTTGGAAGGAATACGCAAAAAGAACGGATAAGAATGATAGAAGAATATCGGATAACTTCCAGGCAAATATTAAAATGTTCTGGAAACTCGTAAGAACTGCCAGGGCATTCAAAACAGCCTATAATGAATGCTATACGAGACCAGAATAGCTGTATTCTGAATTACGAAGTGTTGAGTTTAAGGAGATGGAAGGAATACTTTGTAAGCGTGTTTATTAGTGATGAGACGTTTGAATTAAATGAAATAGAAATTCCGAAAGAACAGGAAAGAGATAGGAGATAAGTATAGATGAAATAATGTAAGCAATGAAAAGTATGAAAGCAGGTAAGGCAGCCGGATATGATAGAGTATCACTCAAAATGCCAAGAACACTATATAAGGAAAAGGATCGCAGCAGGACTGTAAAACTACCGTGGTATCAGCCTTCTTAACATTGTGGGAAAACTGTATGCTAAGGTACTAATTGAAAGAGTTATGAAAGGTACTGATGGAAAAATTTGGAATGTGCAAGCAGGATTTAGAAAGAATGGGATGTACGGATCAGGTCTTTTCCATGCATAATCGCGAGAAGTTTTGGAAAATAACCAAAAGGTTTTTCTGCGTTCGTGGACTTGGAAAGGCTTATGATAGAGTGGACAAGGATGTGTTATAGCAAACACTGAACTCATTTGGTTGAGCGCTGAGTTGATACAGGCATTGAAGTCTCTGTATCTCCAGTGCTTGTGTCAGGATCAACAGGGCCCTACTCGGACGGGTTTGGCATCCATAAAGGTGTTAGACAGGGCTGTATGGCTTCCCGTGGCTGTTCAACCTATTTGTGGACAGTTGTTTGGAAAATTTGAAAGTTAAAGAATGCGGATTAAAATGGGTGAGTTAACCGTCAAATGCCTTTTGTACGCCGATGATCAAGTCATACTTGCGTGGTCGGCGGCCAAGTTACAAATGATGGTTACATTAATGAACAGGTGATTAAAAGAAAGGGAATGAAAGTGAACGCAAGTAAGACAAAGTTATGGTCTTTGAAAGAGAAGAAAGTAAAACGATAGGTGAAATAAGAATAGAAGAATTGGTCGAGCAAGTAGATGAGTTTGTGTATTTGGGATGTGTTTGCAGGGTTTAGCAGGGATGGTGGATATGATAAGGACATAGAACGACGAGTGAACAGGAAATAAAGTAAATGGGGCTGTACACTCTGTTGTGGAAAGTCAGAATGTGTCCAAAAAGGCACGTATGGCAATTCACAATGCTGTGTTAGTCCCTACTTTAATGTATGGTAGTGAAAGTTGAGTGTAGCAGAAGAAGCACGAGAGTAGAATGAGTGCTGTAGAAATGCGGTCATTAAGGATTATGTTAGGGCTGAAACTGAATGACAGAGTGAGAAATTGTGTGATAAGAGAAGCGTGTGGTTTGCAAGATGATGTTGTGACCCGGATTAAAAAGGAATGCTTCGGTGGTTTGGGCATGTGGAAAAAATGAATGAGGAAAGAGTGACACAGCAAATTTATGTGGCAGAGGTGAACGACAGAGTCGGAAAAGGATGCCCTAGGTGAAAATTTATCGCACAAATTGGCGATATATTGAAAATGGGCCAAATCAAGGTACCATTAACCGACGAGCATGTATGCGTATGTATATGGATGTGGATGAGGCGAGAGAGGTGTGTCATGAAGTCCATAGTCTCTGCCTACCCCTCTGGGTGACAGGCGTGAGTATTTATGTTTATGTATGTATGGAATGTTGGCGAACTTCACATGTCTTCGAAATATTTTTTCTTTATTTCTCAGATATGGAGGTTTCCTCACGATGTTTTCCTTCACCGCCGAGCACATGGTAAATCGCAATTAAAATTTCAATTTACAATTAATTGGTGCGGGCGGGGATTGAACCCGGGTTGCTCCCAAATTGTGAAATTAACAGCGTGTGGTTAGCCCCTAAGCTACCACGGCACTTGATTAACATTAATATATTAACTTGATTAACATTAATTAATACGTGGTAGAGCCATGCTGCAGCTATATTAGTAGTATAGTTGTAGTACGAATGGGTCGGCTCGACCGGGGAAGGACCACGCTCTCACAGAATACCAGCGTAAAATAGCAGCTTAACACTGCTGTGTTTCGTATGGTCAGTGTAGAGAACCGGAGACCCTTTTACTGGAAAAGAGGCATTCCATCTTAGTCCTCACGGGTGACAACGCATCTGCATTTGATTCTTTATTGAAGATAGATGTAGATGTCTATGGGTCACAACAACCACTTACCATCAGGTGGACTGTGTGCTCGTTTGTCACCTATTCTATAAAAAAAAAAAAAATTAATAATTATAAATAATTTAAAAAAAACTCTGGACACTGTAATGCCAGATTGTGTGATTGATGTGTGGAACGTTGAACGATCTGGTCTCGGACGCTCTCTACTGAAGCCTTACCTTTAGGCCTGAATGAAGAGCAATAAGAGGGGGAGGGGGGTTTAGTAGCGCGTACATTTTAAGCTCAAATTGTACTATTCCTAGTCGCCACCCCGTACTCCACGTCGAACGCTCTTCATTGTGTTTAGTATTTTACGTCTGGTGTAAATGAGGTGGTTATACCGCCATCTATCGGAAGCTGTAAGAACTCGGAGTGATGTTTACTTACGCTGCCACCACATGGCAAATGTTTGTTACACACCTCGAATAACCCGCTTGTCTGCACACAAATTACTTTCTATCTTTCAAAGTTAAACTAGCCTTAACACGTGCTAAGTGTCAACTATAACTCAAATGAATATTGGATAAATGATTTCAATTATGACCATATCATTGAGGATAAAAGAAAAATTTCAAAGACAACTTATAGTCGACTTTCGATATGGGTTGGTGTTTTAACTCCGTAAATTTATCCCCCATAAAGTTTTGAAATGAACACCTTTGATAATTGTTACGAGAGTCCGTTTGAGAATTTACTTCAAAAGTTTTTAAGGAAGTTTTCATTACGAGGAAATAATCGAGGATTCACTCCACCTTATTTTTCCTGTGAAAGATCTTTTACACAAACCTATCTGGAAACATGGATTAAAACATAAAAAGGGACGATATGGTAGGTATTTAGTCGCAAAAAGTGGACTAAGGAAGCTACGTCTGCCTGACGCACTGTCATGGTATCATGTTACTACAGTTGACTCTCCCGCTTCAAACGCGTTTCAAACATCTTGCTCACACTACGGTCAGAGTGTATGTTTAACTTCTATTTTCTTATTGTGTATAGGTAAGTTTGGATTCGTAGAGCACGAAGCCCAGTTTTCGATTATATAATGTTTGGGCGTAACATATCTTCCTTATAAAACACTTTATCATCATTGAGTGTAAACAGTCCACTGCTGTTAATAGACCAGTCACATTTTGTGGAACTTTTTGTCTCCTTGTCATAAAGAGGCTATAGCTCCTACTCAAATTCATTTTTGATACTTATAAGGACATCCTAGATAGAAGTTTATCGATCAAATTGGCGATATATTTAAGATGGGTGAATTTTAGAGTATTCTTAGTCGCTGAGAATGTATGCATAGGATATAAAGAAGGCAAGATAGGGTGACAGGCATAAGTGTTTAGGTATGTATGTATGTATATTATCTATGCTTTACTCGATTAGTAGCATTTACATAAAAAAAGAAACTGTTATCTGACTGTGTAGATGCAGAAGGCGATTAAGTAAAAAGTAATAGGTCTTATGGCCTCAGATAGACGGATGTATAACCATGCTGTATTAAAAACTAATATAAACAATTGCGAGGCATCTAATATTGCAATGATGATTAACCGGTAAGGCATGGCGATTATGTCATTTTTGCGTTATGACGTTATGGCGAAACCGGCGGACAATGCGGGCGGTATCGTGGAGCACTGCCTTCTGCATTTGAGCCCGGAGCGGTCCGTCACGGAGTCCCAGTCGCATCAGATGACCCGAGAGGCTGATCGGAGTTAGCCCGTGCGCAGAGAAGACTACAGGAATAATTTAGGTCGGCAGACCACACCACATGTCTGTCACCTCATGAGCCAAGTCCAAATATATCTGCTTCGGCTTTCACGAGGTTCTGGTGATGCGGAATGGTAACGTCGTTCCTTGACTGTGCCCGGTCCATCAGCACAATATCAGGCTTATTCGTAAGAATAGTCCTGTCTGTGATAATGGCCCGGTCCCGCAAGTGTACAGGCCTGTTTTCTGGAGGCAGTAGTTTAGATTATCTTCCCTGTACTGGGCTGGTGAGTAGTTGAGCGCAGAGCCGGTACCTTAGCACTTGTCTGTGACATTTTTTTTATAAAATAGAAGTGACAAGCGAAATTACAGGTCAGGGATTGTAATTGTAAAAAAAAACAAAAGAAAAAAGGCATTCCATGTAAGTCCTCGGGGATGACAAAGTATATGCATTTTGGTTCTTAATCAAGGATAGATGTAAACGTCTATGGGCCATAAACCCAACTTTACCAATAAAACCATAAAACAAACTTTGATGCGCGTTTTATACAGTGGCTCGTGATTGGTGGACTTATTTGAACTGTCTAATCAGTTATTTCTATTGGTCAGTTTGCGACCATAGTCTACTGTCCGCATGTGATTGCATTTTTCATACATCTTTACAATTGCCAAGTAAATAGTAAATTTAAAAATAAAATAAATTTACAAATACAATTTGATTATAAATATGCGCATGGAAAATACTTGATCCGTACACCCTATTCCCTTTTTAAATCCATCTTGCACATCCCAAATTTTTCCATCAGCTTCTTCCATAACTCTTTCAATTAACACCTTAGCATACAGTTTACCCACAATGCTAAGCAAGCTGATACCACAGTAGTTTTACAGTCCTGCTGTGACCCTTTTCTTTTATATATTGGGACTATAACGGCTTTGCACCAGTCTTCCGGTACCCGCTTCAGTTCCCAACATAAATTAAACAAGGTGTACAGCAGGCCTGCCTATCCTCTCAGCCCTTAACATTTCAGGTGATACTCTATCATATCCGGCTGCCTTACCTGCTTTTATGCTTTTCATTGCTTTCATTATTTCATCTACACTTATCTCCCTACCTCTCCACTTCTTTCGAATTTCTTTTCACTTAATTCAGACGACCCTTCACTCATAAACACGCTTTCAAAGTATTCCTTCCATCTCTTTAAATTCGAAACTTCATCATTCAGCATACAGCCATTCTCGTCTCGTATAGTATTCATTCTAGGCTGTTTGAATTTCCCCTAGCAGTTCTTACGAGTTTCCAGAACATTTTAATATTTGCCTGGAAGTTATCAGATATCCTTCTATCATACTTATCCGTTCTTTCTTGTTTTTCCTTTCAACAACTTCTTTTACTCTCTTATTTATAAGTCTAAAGTCTGCCTTTTTCTTTCAATCATCATTCATATCCCAGAATCACCAGCTTTGGTTGCCAGTAAATCTAGCCATGCTCTCTTCTTTGCTTCAACTTCCATCGAATCTCATCATCCCACCACAACGTATTATTTTTCCTTTCATTCGTTCTCTTACTTACACCACATACTTCGGTGGCTGCATCCACCAAAACTTTCTTAACGTTATTCCATACAGTCTTCAGGTCTAAATCATTCATACATATTTCATTCAAACCATTTATATTCTCCTCAGTCTACATTTATACTTCTCTTTCACACCTTCATCTTGTAACCTCTCTGTTCTTATACGCTGTAACGCAGTGGTGAGCACAGATGTCCGATGCCGCCAACGCCTGAATAGACCATTAATTCGGCAGAAGACCAAGTATCCGTCCTACGTTGGACCCCAGTGAACTCTTGTATCTACCACTGCGCCCCGCATTATTTCATCCACAATTATGAAATCTATCATGCTTCTATCATTACCTCTTTCCCATGTATACATGTGAATCCTCTTATGGCGAAAAGTATTCGTCACAAAAGATTCTTTTCCTCACATACGGCGAGGTCTTCACCATTCTCATTAACACTTTGTCGCCAAACATTCCTAATATCCTCTCATAGCAGACCTCTTCACCCCAACCCTTCCATTAAAATCTCCTAACATAATGATATTTTCATTTCCTTACATTTCATCAACACCATCCTTACCATGTCCCAAAACTGCTCTCGGATATAAAAGTGGGCTTAGACATGCCTGGGGCGTACACCTAGCCCAAACAACTTCTTTAAGCCCACTTTCATTTCGTATCCATAGCAGCCTTGGGCTTACACATTCATACTCTTTCACATTGACCCATTCTTTCTGAAAGGATGACACCGACTCCCTGGCATACCCGCTCGGTCTCGTCTACACCAGACCAGTAAGCGGTATACATGCCATGTGCAGTGGCATCCTTTCCCTTTCATTCGTCTCATTTACACATAACACATCTATTCCTCTATCATTCATCATTTCGCATATTTCATCCATCTTATCATTCATTGCTCCATACATTCAGCGTAGCCAGACGGGCCTCCGCAATCCACTTTTCGCCCTCCGGGAACAGAACGTGACGGGTGGCGAACATCGTCGCCAGTTTTACTCCGGAATTCTTCGCACCCTGCCCATTAAAGGCGCCGGGAACTCAGGGCCATTTCTTTAATGTGTTGGCTCATGGTGCGATCTAAGAACGTAGTAGATTTTAAGTCGCTACCATACGGCGAGGAGCCGAGTCTATCCTTTCAGCTTTGTCGCTCGTTTAGCACCACCCGGGGGACACGTGTAGGGTGGGCCTAGGGTTAGGTGGTCGAAGCCTACGGACGCGAGCGACTCATCCCCCCCTACGGACGCGAGCTTACTTGGCTGTTACTTTACTTTGTAATAAAATTATGTTTATAAATTATGTACCCACGTGGAATAAAAAAAAATTATGTACGTTTTACACTCTGGTTTCTTTTATGATATAAATACAACAGACATATCCCAACGAATTAATAAGCTAATATAATACGTCAAATTCAAATTGTACAAACAGTGCGTGCTATGCAGAGGTTTCCTCTGCATGATAAACTTAGAAATGAGGATATCCGCAGTAGAATCAGAGAAACCGACAGATTAGTAAGCTTAAAGGGCAATGGACCGGCCATATAGCTCGAAGAACCGACAACCGATGGGTAAGGTTTTCGAGTGGCAGCCTCGTACCGGTAGGCTGTGTGTAGGGCGGCTCCCTACTAGATACAGTGAAGACCTGTTAAGACATGCTTTGTGGCATTCCTTGTGGGAGTTCTATGTTCAGCAGTGGACCTGTCAAGGGTTGTGATTATGATGATAATAAGCTTAAGTAGCAATGAGCCAGTCATAAAGCTCGAAAAACCAACAACCTATACTACCCATTCGCGAGGCTATTGAAATTTAAGAAAAAAACACCCTCATTTCAATACAGTTGACTGTGTGTCATCTGCTTGGGATCCCATAATTAATAAAATCAAATTTAATTCCAAGCATATTACTGCAAGATTTCAAGATACTGGAAGCTCGTTGTGTATAGATCGGACTGACACACTAGGTGGCGTCTTTAAGTAAACATTAGCTCCGTATTAGATTCATAATTAAAATAATACCAGTGTGTTAATATTAATTATTGTGTGTGAAACTTAAAGTAGACAATACAGTTATGCTCATTAAATGTTATTTACATTTGTTATGAGGACTAAACAGAGAAAAGTGGAAAAAACTTTGTATACTGTGAATTTCATCAATAAACAATCTATGGCTACCTTTAGCATTAAGTTAATTACATGTATTACAAGAGCACTTTTTGCACAGGTATTAAAATATTCAATCATCTGCCACCTGATATAAAAGCTATGGACTTGTCAAGGGGTGATCCAAAAGTAATGATAATGAAAATAAAACACGGTAATTAAAGTTAAAATAATAATTTACTTTTCTACATAGTCTCCTAACAAATCAATACATTTAGTCCATCTTCTTTTCTAAACCCAGGATTCCCTTTGAAAAAAATTCTTTGTCTTGACCTCCCAAAACGCTTCAACAGCGGCCATTACTTCGCTATCGTCTTCGAGGTTTCTTGCCTCGGAGGCGTTCCTTGAGCCGAGGAAAGGGTAGAAATCACTAGGAGCTAGATCTGGCGAATAGGGAGGGTGTTCGAGCAGTTCAAATCCCGTTTCTTGAATGGCAGCCATCGCAACTGCGGCTTTTGTGAGCCAGTGCGTTGTCTTGGTGAAACAGCACTCCAGCTCGCAGTTTGCCGCGTCTTTTGCCTCAATGGCCTCCCGTAATCTTCTTATTTGGTCTGCGTAGTAAGAGCCCGTAATAGTGGCTCCCTTTTCCAAATATTCCACCATAATTATGCCTTGAGCGTCCCAAAAAACAGATGCCATAACCTTTCCCGCCGAACTTGAAACTTTGAATTTCTTTGGCGTCGGTGAGAGCTCGCTTCAAGTCATCGATTGTTGTTTCGTTTCAGGATCAAAATGGTGGATCCAGGTCTCGTCCATAGTCACAAAACGGAACAAAAAATTTTCTTGATCTGCTTGGAACTTTTCGAGATTGACCCTCGAAATGTCAACTCGATTTTTCTTTTGCTCGTCGGTTAACATTCTGGGTACCCAACGCGCAGAGACCTTTTTCATATGCAACTCGTTCGCAAGGATTCTTTGAACGCCGCTATATGAGATCACTGTGACCTCAGCTACATACCTGATGGTCACTCTTCAATCTGCCAACTTAACATCTTCGACTTTTTTCACGTTGTCTTCAGTGAGGGACGGATCTTCAGTGGATGTTCTGCCCAGTTTAAACTCCTTGGCCCAGCGTGCAACTGTAGAATATGGAGGAGCAGAGTCCCCCAATGTTTCCACTAAGTCACTGTGTATATCTTTTGAAGACACTTTTTTCAAACAGAGGTACTTGATGACAGCTCTAATTTCGTTTTTCTCCATGTTGATGTTATCTCTTTGACAGTTCGTATTCAAATGAATGTATCTCCCGGAAATCGTGATCTATTTATATGATTTTTTTAGGCTGACGTAGTGAGTACATAAGCAAGCAAAAATATTTTTTTTTGGATTTTTATGCGGACCTGAAGTAACCGATTATCATTACTTTTGGATCACCCCTCGTATATGATGTGTTTTATAATTTAAATGAATGTTTTAATACCAAACATTAATTTATATAAAGCTTTTATTTCTTAATTATTGCATACCCGATATGGGTAAACTGTGTAACATTTAATTGCAATGTCACCCGCAAATTGTCCATACACAGCTTATTGGCAATAAATATTCTGATTCTGATTCTGATTTCAAAAATTAATGATTAAAAGTTGAAGGTTGCCTTCGTTAACTATGACATCAGGACGTCAAACACCTCAGACTGTGTTGACTAGAATCTTTAGAAAAAACTGTGGGTCTGACTTTATTCCTTCTTTATGATATTCGCTATTATAATATGTAGTTATGCAGTCTGGAAGCAGCCGTAATATTATAACAACCTGTTGATTCCAAATTTTCCTGACTAAGCTTTTGATATTAGAATACTCAAAACATATTATGAAATGTAACGTTACAAAAGATGCCGACTCGACTGTATAATTGTTATTGCTGTTCAAACCAAGGTGGTTTACGTGGTAGAGCCATGCTGCAGCTATATTAGTAGTAAAGTTGTAGTAGGAATGGGTCGGCTCGACCGGGGAAGGACCACGCTCTCACAGAATACCAGCGTAAAATAGCAGCTTAACACTGCTGTGTTTCGTATGGTGAGTGTAGAGAACCGGAGACCCTTTTTACTGGAAAAGAGGCATTCCATCTTAGTACTCACGGGTGACAACGCATCTGCATTTTGATTCTTTATTGAAGATAGATGTAGATGTCTATGGGTCACAGCAACCACTTACCATCAGGTGGACTGTGTGCTCGTTTGTCACCCTATCCTATAAAAAAAAAAAAAAAAAAAAATAATTTCAGTCAACGGACTTGTTTTGACCACCCTATAAAAGCCCTTGCATTTAGAATTATATTCATTATAGTCCTCATCGTAGTAACGCAATAACCTAGTTAAGGAAGTCAGTATTGTACTGAATTAGTTATTAAAAATGTCATCGAGACATATAATTTAGTTATTTTTAAAAAGCTTCAGCACCGCTCCCGAAACTTAACTATGTACAAAACTGCAAACTATGAAAATATTTTTATTTAAGTTTCTTTGATCGATAGACTTAGCTTGCAAATGAGACTACTAGAGGTAAAATAAACTGCTAAATAAAAAGTAGATTTTTTAAATAAAGTATTTTATTTCGAATTTGAATTTTTTTTCAATTTTTATCTTTAAATTCTAATATCAATACAAGTAATTAGATCAAGATTCGACGATACACATTATAATGTGACAATAGCTACTTGAATTAGTTCAAGGCAGCCTCTCCATTCATTTGATAAGGGTATCTTGTAAATTAATTAAAGCACAAGCTGTCATAATGCTCATATCCAAGATTCTAGTTTGATTAAAATTGATCACTGCATCTTTAACATTCCAAACTCTATACATACAGTTTCTTCGGTAGTCCAATGTATAATTGAGGCTTATTTTTTAATTTAAATAAAGTGCTTAGCAAGATACTTTTTTCTATTTTTTCTGTCTTTTTTTATAGGATAAGGGTGACAAACGAGCACACAGCCCGCCTGATGGTAAGTGGTTTCTGTAGACCATAGACATCTACATCTATCCTTGATTACGAATCAAAATTCAGACGGGTTGTCACCCGTGAGGACTAAGATGGAATGCCTCGTTTCCAGTAAAATGGGTCTCCGGTTCTCTACACTCACCATACGAAACACAGCAGCGTTGAGCTGCTATTTTACGCTGGTATTCTGTGAGAGCGTGGTCCTTCCCCGGTCGAGCCGACCCATTCATGCTACAACTATACTACTAATATAGCTGCAGCATGGCTAGAGCCATGTAGAGAGTAGTATAAGAAATAAAGACATGGTAGACCACTACTTCGGTAGTGTATCGTCCAACGGACTTGAAAGGATTTATGTCCCTGGGCTGGTACTACTTGGACTGCTTTATCACACTTATTTTGAAGCATCGGAAAATCTAGAAAGAATATTGAGTTAAGGTTAATTAAGTATTCATTCTGGCGATAAAATTGATAATTTATTTATATCGGCATAAACTACAAATAAAATCAAGGAAATAAAATTACCTTGACTACATGATGGTAATGATTTAACATATTTCTCCTCATTTTTCATAGTCTCTTCAATCTTCTTAATTGTAGACATTCTTTGCCGTTTAATAAAAGCATTCCGAGGTTTGTTCGGAGTGAACTTGCGTTTTCTATCTACCTGGCAATCAAATATGGATGGTGTGCAGTTTGGTTTCATTCGAATTCGTTTAACAGATTCCATAATCTTACATTGTGTGTAATTTTCCATGTAATTTTCCAGCTAAAACATGCAATAATCTTTATAACATTTGAAATCAAAGCGTTTTTTACTTCGCTTTTAGCACTAATGTTATAGATATTATAATATAAGCTTAGGTGAGAAAAACGTTTTTGTTATATTTTTGTACATACCATGCCATTACTCCCATATAATAGAAGAAACACGACTTAAGTAAAACATTGCACTGCACTTGCAAGGGCTGTCAAAATGGCCCACAAAGGGCGGGACAGATGAGCGGTTAACCTAATCTATTACAAAATTTGACTTGCAATACCTATCACGTAATGATGTTTTGTTTTGTATAAACGATAGTCAAGTCATACTTACCTCAGAGTGATCTTCACAGAAGTATAGTTTAGATTTTGTAGACAATACCTTCAGGTCTCTTCTTGCCAGTTTTAACCAAGTATTACTCATACTTAAATCAGTTGGCACTTGAATCCATAACTTACCCGGCGTTCTTATGCTCGTATTTTTGCAATGATAAAGATGAAAACTTAACTTCGAAGGAGTCCTTGAAATCTGAGCTAAAGATTTCAAGTAGTACTTGCGTTGTGTATGGGCAGAATACATAGCCGATTGATGGCTCTTCTAATCGTTCCATTAAAAGTTGTAATGTCCACGACGCGGAAGACAGCATCCCAACCAGGAAATATCTTGCTGATTCACCCGAAACACCAGCAGAGAGGTGGCGAGTTCTATTACTTTATCAAAACTAAATCGTTTAGTTGCAGGTTCTTGCAATTCACTCGCCATTTTGTGCGCTGTTATAATTCTGCTATATATTCGCGGGTCCATCTTTGCCAGAAGTGCTACCTCACTTGCTCGAGGCGCTGGAATCGATCGAGACGTCCGCTATTGATATCCACGAAGCTGGAGGATGCAATAGATGTCAATGGCCTGCCAATCAAAAAGTGAGCCGTTGTAAGAGGTTGGAAGTCATTTGGTGAAGGATTGAGAGGACACATGGGTCTGCTGTTGAGGATGGCCTCGATCTGTGCAAACAAAGACGACAGTACCTCAAACGTCAGATGAGTTTTTCCCATAATTATTATATAAATATGGAATTTGTCTAATTTAACGCCGGCCTCAGCGAGACCATTAAAGTGAGGAGCGTATGCAGGGTAGAATCTAAACTCAAAACCCGAGAAGCAGCAAAATCACAAATAGAGACATTGATTGATTACAAAAAAATTATTAGCTCTTTAGGAGTCACAACAAAGTTTCTGTCATTATAACAAAAAATAGTCTTTGGCAGTCCTCTCCGAGCAATGAATCTTTTAAGAGTCAGCAAAAAGGCATCTTTGGATAGCTCACTTACTAATATCGTACAAAGAAATGAAACTTCGAAGGATTATCAGTAATCTATTTTAATTTACTATTTAACTTAAAAATATTAAATAGGATGTGCTAACAGATTAAAAGTCGAGAAGGTAAAGGTACATTGAATAATTGAATTGAACAGTCGTTGGCTATTGCAATTACTACGTATGTAAACGTAACGATATGTTATTGGTAGAAGTACAAATACATTTTTAAGAAAGTAATATGGAGCTTATATATTAGCAGTTACGGTGAAACTTAGTACTATCACTTAGCTTAACAAATCAAACGTACCTATAATATACATAATAATTGCTATACAAGTTAAATTACACTCTACATCTACTTTAATAATACTTAAAACGCTAAGACCACGCGGCGCGTACTGCTTCTATGCTCTCCTTTCCGCCCATTGTATAAAAACGCTAATATTTTTATATCAAAAACTCAACTGTGACCATTATAAAATATGTGTTTAAGGGCTGGACCACGGAGCATGTTGACGAAAACAACTACTTGTAGCGTAATAGAAAATATCTTATCATATTTAGATGCTGCTTTTATTTTAATAATTAATACTATAATACTATTAATTATTATAGAGTTATTCTGCCCTGATACGAAAGAAGGCGGCTAATTGCATTTTGCCGATTTTGAGCTTTCAACACCACTAAACTAAGGAAAAACTTCTCTATCGTCCAATATTGGAATTATATTTTTACGTTTGATAGTTCCAGAGATAGATTAAAGACATTGGCGGTTAAGTGCAATATTTTTCTAGCCGTCATACGCTGGAAATCAGTTACGATACAACGTTACGCTATAAAATCGCTAAGTGATTTTAATTTTTTTTTTCTTAGTAGAAATTTAATATTATATTTAGTAAAACTAAGAAAAAATATAGTTAAATACAATTCCTAAGCTAAGAGGCAGTTAAGTGTAGGTAACTGCTTTTTTCCTTAGCAGCAATTTTGCTACATTAAGTCTTAATAATACGCTAAAAAGCGGTAAACACTATTAGTAGAAGCTAAAACACAGCTAAAAACACTTAACTGCTTTTAAGCATAGTATTTAAAAAATATATTAAAACTGCATACTTCACATAAAACCAGTCACGGCTTTTTAGCTTATGATAAATCTTTGAATTATATTTCAAATAATATTAAAAGAGCGGCAAAATGAATGTGCTACGCTTAAAAGCGTTTAAGTGTAAGTATAGTAATCGCTGTGTGCTTGCGTCAGAGAGGTATATTCCTTGGTTTTGGATTTTGTATTTGGATCATTGCGTACCGAGACGTCGCGAGGAAAGGTTGCGCGCTCAGTACGTCGATTTTTTGGCGCCAACACGTTAATTATAAGGTAACTAGGTACGTACTTAATAATGTTTTAGTTACATATAATTCAAAAGATAAAATATGTATATGTTATTTGATCGATAATTTTTAACTGATGATTGAAAAATTGGCCCTAAAACTCACAAACGAGGACATAGTCCATCTGATGTTAAGTGTAAGCTATGTCTAAATCTAGCTACTTCCTGTTTTGATGTTCGTTACATGGAATGCCTTTTTCTGATTTTAATTGTACATTTCAATAGCTCCAAGTGTGCTCTAGATTTCTATTTTTAAATTGTAAATGGTGAGCTTAATTAAAATCCCTCAAAGATACTTTAGAACAGCTACCAGAAACTTATACCCAATTAAGTAATTGTAAATACCAAATAGAATTAGCAGCTTTGTCTTTATTCGACTTTTTCCGTTTTTTTTTATTTTGCTCCTAATTCTTAATTGCTTTGTATCCCAATTCATTTGATCTCTTTGTGCTCGCCTAGTCTTTAATTGATGAATAAAATCAAAGCGTAAATTTTAGCTTCAAAAAGAGTCTCTATTGTCCAATAGATTTTATACCTTGCCGTACCAATTTCACACCATTTTTAAAGGCCGGCAACGCATCTGCAATTCCCCTGGTGTTGCAGTTGTTCATGGGCGGCGGTAGTCACTTACCATCAGGTGAGCCGCATGCTCGTTTGCCCCCTCTCCTATATAAAAAAAAACTTGCAAATTTTTCTGTACGAAAAATCCAGTCATCCAAAAATTAATCAGCAAAAATTATACAATTATTATTCTGCGATATAGGATATGAAAAATACTAAATTAAAACTCCTCTGTCTTATCACTCTGTACAGAGTGCACTGCTGAGTTCGACAGGGGAACTGGTAATCGCAACATTAACAAACTTATACGATCCAGAAACGCAACGCCAGTCGACGGTTTATCATTACAGCCCTTCACAAGTCCACTGCTGAACATAGGCCTCCCCCACGGAATGCCACAAAGCACGGTCCCAAGCCACCTGCATCCATTGACTTCCTGCATATCTTACCAGGTCGTCACTCCATCTAGTGGGGGGACGCCCTACACTTCGCCTGCCGGAACGAGGCTGCCACTCGAGAACCTTTCTTCCCTAACGGTTGTCGGTTCTTCGAGCTATATGGCCGGCCCATTGCCCCCCCCCTGACCATGGATGATTTCAAGTGCTCGAAGTGTCAAAAATTAAAAAAGTTAAAAATAAACGCAACGAACGGGCTAAACTCGGACTAAGTGTTGTCGAAAATACTCGAGTCGCTCACGTCCTACACTTATACGAGTAGGTGGGTCGCGACTGGGGTATTACGTCAGGATGTAAAATAAATCACACGAACTATAACGAATAACGGCAAGGCAGTGGCCGGTGGTTCGACTGTACTAAGTTCAGATTATGTAGAAAATCTGTTCGTCTAACTTCGGGCCACTGCGTGAGATCGCCCATCTTTCATCTTCACACTCACCGCACATAGCTTGGCTCCGCTTTAGTTAGCACACAACATCTGGTCATTAATATTGGTTGCTTCTATACTCTCCTCTCCGCTCATTGTATAAAGACGTTAATATTTTTTATATTGAAAACTCATCTGTGATCATTATAAAAGATACTTTTAAGACGGCTGCGACTTCGTAGCACGTTGAGGAAAATATCAACTTATAGCGCATTATCCTATTTAGATGCTGCTTTCATTTTAATAATTAATACTATAATATTATTAGTTATTAGAGAGTTATTCAAAGAATAAAATAGTATATAAATTAATTAAAATTTCAAATTTTATTTGACGGATAATTTTTAACTGATGATTGAAATATCGGCCCTAAAACTTAGAAACGAGAACATAGTCCATCTGATTTTAATGTTAGCTATGGTCTAAATCTATTCTAGATTAAAAATGAAAATGCATATTTGCCACCTCTTGTTTTAATGATCGTTACATGGAACGCCTTTTTCTGATTTTAATTGTTTATTTCAATAAACGAGTATGCTCTAGATTCCTATCTCGTATGCAATGTAATAATGATGAGCTTATTTCAATATCTTTCAAAGATCCTTTACAATAACTATCAAAAATCTGTGCAATTTAGTAATTGTAAATATCCGATTGAATTAGCAGCTTTATCTTTATTCGAGTTTTTCTGTATTTTATTTCTCCCCTAATTCTAAATTGCTTTGTATCCCAATTCGTTTGATGTCTTTGTACCCGCTTTGTCTTTAATTGATGAATAAAATCAAAGTGTAAATTCCAGCTTCAAAAAGAATTTCTATTATTCGATAGTTTTTATATCTTACCGTACTAATTTCACTTTGATAATTTTTCTTTTCAAAGAACCCAGTCATCCAAAAATCGAACAGCAATATTACACAAACATTATACTGCGATATAAGTTATAAAAAATAATAAATTAAAACTTCTCTGTGTCATCACTCTGTAAGAGTCCACTGCTGAGCTCGACAGGTGAAATGATAATCGAAATATTTACAGACGAATACAATGTAGAAACGCAACGACAGTCAACGGTTTGGTTGTTTCAAAATGAACGCCTACCAAAGTGAAGAAATCGCGAAGCGTAGGGAGGACTTAGATTGCTAGTATTTTCATTTTGTCGGGATCAATTCCATTACAAATCGAAGTAGCTTCAATGCAAAATTGTATACTACCACAGGCTTGCCAGAAGTATATACTGCGGTGTGCAACAAGCAACCGAACACGGAGTTCCGCGGGCTTCACGATGACAACAAGCCAGTTTACTCTGTGGTTAAAACTAGGGACTTCCGGGATAGCATACCGGTTAAGATTTTAGGTCACCTACTTAACGGGCCTGATTTTCATTTGATTTTTTGTGCCCGTCTTGTAATAAATTGATGTAAAAAACCAAAGCGTAATTTCCACTCCCGTGAAGTGGCGGACAAGAATACGCACTACACTTTCTTCCCGTGGGTGTCGTAATAGTTGAAAGAGGGAAACTGAGGCAGAAGATGGGCAGCAGCATATTTCTGATAACAGCAATATAACAATAAAAAACTGCGGTGGCCAACCCGCTCGCCAAACTATGAATAGAATAGAATAGAATATAGTAGAATAATTTTTATTCAATATAGATTATTACATAATACTTGTTGAAAGTATTATTTTTATTATTTAAAACTGGTTCCGAAATTACCCCTGTCCTGGAAAGAACCAGCAAGAAACCCAGCACAATATATTACAATAATTTTGTTTGTAAAATTTTTAAATAAATTTTAATATAAACTTTAATATAACCAGTATGGTGGCGATCACCTCATTCCCAGGGTTTTTTTTTCACTTATGTATTCTTTGATATTAATAACTCTTTTTGTACAATTTTTCTTTAGTGAAACATTTAAACTTGTTTATTGACAAATTTTGTACATTTTCTCGGATTTTGTTGTAAAAGCGTTTACATTGCCCCATAAATAAATTACTAATTCTGTGGAGTCTCTAAGTTTGTTCCTAGTGTTTAAATTATGAACATCTTTATTCTTATCAAAACTATTTATGCATTTATGTAGATCGATTACATTTTCATAAACATATTGCGATGCCAAAGTTAATATGTTTATTTCTTTAAATTTTTCTCTGAGGGACTCTTTACATTTGAAGTTGTAAATCGCCCGTACGGCTCTCTTTTGCAATTCAATGTCAGTTGCATTACCCCATAGCAAAATTCAATAAGAAATTACGCTATGAAAATAACTAAAATAAATTAATCTAGCTGTCTCAACATTGGTGAGACTTCTAATTTTTCTTACAACATATACTGCAGAACTAAGTCTGCCCGCTAATTTTAATAATCTATCAAAAATATGAAAATTGATAAGGTTTTTATTTCAATTACTAATATATATGTAAAGTGATTAAAACTGGTCTGTCTGCAATTGTTGCAAATTTTTCATTATCGTGTCGTGGCCAGATCGTAGAATTGATCATATATCATAAATAAGTCTATCATTTCGTGAAATGGTGTGGTAATTTCATGATATTTAAGACACTTTGTTGACCATGTCATGATATAGCTTGACCAAATCAATGAATAGAAATCGTTTGAAGATATTAATAACTAAACACAACGTTGCTATTTCATGATATGGTCATATGACGATATCATTAAATCGTTTTTCACCGCTAGTGGCGCTGAAAGCGTATTTTTTAACAGAAAGAGAACTTTTAACAGAATTGACATCACTTTATGCCTTATTAATATAATAACTAGATAGTATAGTTTTGGCTTTCATTATTTCAGCTAATAATAGCGCCATCTACTTACTTCTAAATAAACTAAAAATAAATAATAGAATGTTACTGAATATGCGATGTAAATAATTGAATAATTTACATTACATTAATCCCGCGTTGGAATCAGCGCAGCGAACACTTTTTTTGGCCAAAAACTCTGCGGCCTGTGCCCAGTAGTAACATATATGTAAGCTGCTACTTTTTTACTTTTCATGGGGCAATACTTATATGCAGTTTTTATTACATTCATATTTTCGGATATGTTACTTTTTGTTTTCACTCTACCGTAAATATTAAGGGTTGCAAAGATGAGTAGAACTCATTATCGTCAGCCTATCAAACTGAAATGAACATAGGCCTCCCCCATAAATTGTCAAGTTTGCGTATACGTCAGAGAGGACATCTGTTCTCGACGCCTCGGCAGTCTTGAAGGTTCGGACATGTCCATCCTTTGGCTACGCGTAGATAGCGACGACCATCCGTGCGTCTACGGGTGCCTCTATAGGTCCCATAGCGGTAATGCCGAAACAGACCAAACTCATCGACCACGTCCAAATAGCTACAGATTCCTTGCTACAACAGGTCCCATCCGCAGAGATCGTGATCCTTGGCGATTTTAACGCCCACCACGCCGAATGGCTCGGTTCACGTTTAACCGATCATGCGGGGAGATCTGTTTATGACTTTGCCTTGGCATATGGTCTGACACAACTGGTTACTTCGCCTACGCGGATTCCAGATGTGAAGGATCATACACCTTCCCTGTTGGACCTTCTGCTGACCTCTCATCCGGACGGATATCAGGTTTCCGTCGATGCCCCTCTCGGCTCTTCAGACCATTGTCTGATCCGGAGTGTGGTGCCACTCACGCTCCCCTCGCGGTTGCGTTCTGCAGGTTGTCGCCGTGTTTGGCATTATAGGTCGGCGGATTCGGTCTTTCTTTGCATCCTACCCATGGGGGTGGGTTTGCTTCTCGCCGGATGATCCCAGCTCTGTTGCTGACTCTGTCACTGATGTGGTGCTACAGGGAATGGAACTATTTATTCCATCATCTGTGGTACCCATCGGAGGCAGATCTCAGCCTTGGTTTGGTCGCTCCTGTAAGACTGCATTACGCAGTAAGCAGGAGTGCTATCAGGCCTGGGCTGAGGCTTCGGCGGCTCGGGATGTAAACACCAGCATGCTTAAAAAGAAATATAACTTCGCCTCCAGGTCCTTCAAAAGAGTTATTGCCAAGGCAAAGCCAGAGCACATAGGCAGAATTGGCGAGAAACTAGTTCGCCTTCCTTCGGGAAACCGTTCATTCTCGTCTCTCGCCAAGGCTGTCCGAGGGAATTTCTGTAAGCTATCACTACCATCTCTGCACAGGGAGAACGACCCACTGGCCCACGCCGCAAAAGAGAAAGCCGACCTTTTAGGCTCCCTTTTTGCGTCTAACTCGACTCTTGATGACGGGGGGAACACACCGCCGACCACCTCGCGGTGTGAGTGCTCCATGCCGGATGTGTGGTTCTCACAACGCTCGATTCGCAAAGCACTCCTCTCCTTGGACATCCAAAAGTCGAGTGGGCCTGATGGAATCCCCCCAATTGTGCTGAGGACGTGACCCAATTGTGCGACCGCTCAGACCCGTTCAACTACAGGCCTATCGCCATCACCCCATTGTTCTCCAAAATAATGGAGTCCGTTATAAACTGCCAGCTCATGCGGTACCTTGAGGATCACTAGCTGATTAGTGACCGCCAATACGGTTTTCGTCGGGGTCGATCAGCTGGTGATCTTCCGGTCTACCTGACTCATAGATGGGCGGAGGCAGTAGAGTCCAAGGGGGAGGCATTGGCCGTTAGTTTGGACATTGCGAAGGCTTTCGATCGGGTTTAGCACAAAGCGCTTCTTTCAAGCTCCTTATGGGCTTCCCGAAATTGTGCAATTGGATCACCAGCTTTCTTGCAGATCGGAGCATCAAGGTTGTTGTAGACAGTGCATGCTCCGACTACAAGCCTATTAACGCTGGTGTTCCACAAGGCTGCGTGCTATCACCAACGCTGTTTCTTCTGCATATCAATTATATGTTGCAAACCGGTAGCGTTCATTGCTATGCGGATGACAACACTGGTGATGCTCTATACGCCGGCCGTGCCAATATTTCTCGGGAAAACGTCGCCGAGTACCGGAACAAACTTGTGTCTGAAGTCGAGTCTTTGCTGAACAAAGTTTCGGATTGGGAGCGACTAAATCTAGTCCAGTTTAATCCTCAGAAGACACAAGTTTGCGCGTTTACCGCTAAAAAGAACCCCTTTGTCGTATCTCCTCAGTTTCAAGGCACTCCCCTTGTTGCCTCAGCCAGTATCGAAATACTCGGTGTCGACATATCGAGTGACATGCAGTTTCGTGGTCACTTGGAAGAGAAGGCCAAATTGGCCTCTAAAAAGCTTGGCGCGCTCAGCAGAGCGGGACAGTGTTTCATGCCGGCACAATGCCTGCAACTTTACAAGGCGCAGGTTCGGCCTCACATGGAATACTGTTCCCATCTCTGGGCTGGGGCTCCCCAGTGCCAGCTCCTTTCATTTGATCGCATCCACAGCAAAGTGACTCGAATCGTCGACGACCGAGTCCTTTCCGATCGGCTCGATTCATTGGCGCTGCGAAGAGATGTTGCATCTCTTTGCATTTTCTTTCGCATTTACCACGGGGAGTGCTCTGAGGAATTGTTCGGATTAATCCCAGCCGTCAAATTTCACGATCGCATATCGCGGCAGAACTCCCGATACCATCCACACCATCTGGATGATTGGCGGCCCACCACTGTGCAATTTAGAAGATGTTTTCTACCTTGCACAACTTTCTTGTGGAATAGTTTACCACCAGCAATTTTTCCGGACCGATACGACTTAGGGACCTTTAAGAAAAGAGCCTATTCCTTTTTAAAAGGCCGGCAACGCATCTGCAATTACTCTGGTTCCCCTGGTGTTGCAGTTGTTCATGGGCGGCGGTAGTCACTTACCATCAGGTGAGCCGCATGCTCGTTTGCCCCCTCTCCTATAAAAAAAAAGCTTTATTCACGCTCCATCATGTTAGTACAGCTAAATGAAACGATAAATTCATAAAAAAATCATGAAATACTTAAACATAAAACCAGCGGTGGAATTTAAATCAACTGACTAGGGTCTGATTAAAATTCCCCCCCGTGAAGTGGCGGGTAAGAATACGCACTTCCACATCTTCCCGTAGGTGTCGTAAGAGGCGACAAAGGGAAACTGATACAGAGGATGGGCAGCAGCATCTTTCTGATAAAAGCAAAAAGCAATAAAAAATTGCGGTTGCAAACCCGCTCGCCGGGCGTGGCAACTACGGCAATATACCCCCCATGAGCAACGACACAAGTAAACGGCCCCCAGTCTCCGGTGGCCCCGCTATTACTGGCTACGGTGGCGACCATGGTAACGTAGGGGCAGGTGGTGCTAAGAATCTCCGGTGGAGGTTCGGTTGCCACCTACGACGACTCAACCTGGCAACATATACCGCACGCACCCTGAAGACTGACGAAAAGATCCTGGAGCTGGAAGAAGAGATAGATAAGTTACGCTGGAATATAATAGGACTATCCGAGGTCCGAAGAGAGGGGGAGGACACGGTAATCCTCGAATCCGATCAACTTATTCTATCACGGGGAGGGTGACCATCTGTCCCAAGGAGGTGTCGGATTTATCGTCCACAAGTCTCTCGTTAACAACGTTGTAAAGATTGGGAGTGTGTCGACGAGGGTTGCGTACTTTATACTCAGAATCACCAAACGGTATTCATTGAAGGACATACAGGTTTACGCACCAACCTCGGCACATCCCAATGAGGAGGTGGAGGAAATGTATGAGGATATCTATAAAGCCATGCATTCCTCCAAAATCCACTATACGGTGTTAATGGGAGACTTCAACGCAAATCTAGGCACAAGCTGCGGTGAGCTGTAAGCAGGGAAATTCGGAATAGGGCAACGGAACCCAAGGGGCCAGCAGCTGGCCGACTTTATGGAGAAAGAGGGACTCTTTATGATGAACTCTTTCTTCCAAAAGCGGTCCCACAGAAAGTGGACCTGGTCGAGCCCCGACGGTTCGACAAAAAATGAGATTGACTTCATTATGACGACCAGACGACAACTGTTCAGTGATGTCTCAGTGATTGCGAGGGTGAAAACTGGCAGCGATCACCGAATGGTGAAAGACACACTGAACCTAAACGTAAAGTTGGAGGTCAGGTCTAATGAAGTCAACGCCATCCCCTCGTGCTCTAATCCAAGGTCCCGGCTTTCAGCTCGAGCAAATCGTTTCAGAGCCTAGAAGATTTTTCTTTTTTTTTTTTTTATAGAATAAGGGTGACAAACAGCACACAGTCCACCTGATGGTAAGTGGTTGCTGTGGCCGCAGACATCTACATCTATCTATCTTCGTTTACGAATTTAAATGCAGATGCGTTGTCAGCCGTGAGGACTGAGATAGAATGCCTCTTTTCCAGTAAAAGGGTCTCCGGTTCTCTACACTCACCATACGAAACACAGCAGCATTAAGCTGCTATTTTACGCTGGTATTCTGTGAGAGCGTGGTCCTTCCCCGGTCGAGCCGACCCATTCGTGCTACAACTATACTATTAATATAGCTGCAGCATGGCTCTATCACGTATAAAAAAGATTGCAATGAAGTGGACGACATGAATGACAAGCTTGTGGAAATTGTCCATGCGGTCGGAGCTAAATTCTGTAAGACCCGTCGCAGAAGAACACAAAAACTCTCCGATGACACTCTTCATCTCATGGTTGTTAGACGTGAGATGTAGCTGCAGTCAACTGAACAGACTGATCTCCAAATGCATGCGGCGGGACTTGCGCAACTTCAATACAGCTCGTATTGAAGAAGTGATCGAGCGGAACCAGGGCTCCAAAGTCTTTGCCAGAGATCTGTCTGCCAGAAAGAGACAACTATCAAAGCTGAAGACCGAATGTGGCAGCATCGTTTCCGGGACACCTGAGATTTTGAGTGAGATTGAGAGGTTCTATGGGCAGATGTACACGTCATCATTGGAGCCACACTCAAATGTGAGTAACGATCCAAGATCAAGTCTTATCCGACACTATTCCGATGATATCCCAGACGTCAGTCTGAGCGAGATTAGAATGGCTGTCCAGCACCTTAAAAACGGCAAGGCCCCAGGCTAGGAAGGAATTACAGCGGAGCTTCGGAAAGCGGGTTGAAAACCGGTACTTGAAGTCCTTCAGAAGCTCTTTAATTCCGTCCTCCATGGTGGCATTACACCGGAGGCGTGTAGCAGAAGTGCGGTTGTCTTGTTCTTTAAGAAAGGCGACAACGCTCTCTTGAAGAACTACAGACCGATTTCCCTTCTGAGCCGCGTCTACGTGCTGTTTTCGAGAGTCATTACGAATCGTCTCGCATGCAGACTTGACGACTTCCAGTCTCCCATACAAGCCGGTTTCAGAAAAGGCTTTAGCACCATAGACCACATACATACTCTTCGGCAAATTATGCAAAAGACCGAAGTACAATCTGCCACTTTGCCTTGCGTATGTGGACTATGAGAAAGCCTTTGATTTCGTCGAAATTTGGGCGGTGCTGCAGTCCCTTCAGTAGTGCCAAGTTGACTGTCAGTATATCGAAGTGCTGATGTGTTCGTACAGTAGGGCTACGATGGCTATCCTAGTACAGAACCAGAGTACGAAACCTATCCAACTGCAGAGAGATGTAAGACAGGGTGGCGTTATATCCCCGAAACTCTTCACCACTGCATTGGAAGACGTTTTCAAGCTTCTGGACTGGAAAGGATACGGTATTAACATACACGGTGAGTACATCAATCACCTTCGATTTGCCGACAATATAGTCCTTATGGCAGAATCGCTGGAGGACCTAAGCACTATGCTCAATGACCTCAATAGTGTCTCCCAACGGATAGATATCAAGATGAACATGGACAAAACAAAAATGTTTAATGTCCATGTCACACCTATGCCGGTAGTTGTTGGGAGCACTAAGCTCGAAGTTGTTGACGAGTATGTTTACCTGGGACAAATAGTCCGACTAGGTAAGTGCAACTTCGACCGAGAGGTCAATCGACAGATTAAACTCGGCTGGGCAGCGTTGGGGAGATTACGCCCATCTTCTCGTCAGGGCTATGCTCGGGGTTTCTCTGTGTGATAAACTTAGAAATGAGGATATCCGCAGTAGAACCAGAGTAACCGACATAGCCCAAAGGATTAGTAAGCTGAAGTGGCAATTGACCGGCCATATAGCCCGAAGAACCGACAACCAATGGGGAAGAAAGGTTCTCGAGTGGCAGCCTCGTACCGGTAGGCAAAGTGTAGGGCGTCCCCCACTAGATAGAGTGACGACTTGGTAAGATATGCAGGAAGTCAATGGATGCAGGTGGCTCGGGACCGTGCTTTGTGGCATTCCGTGGGGGAGGCCTATGTTCAGCAATGGACTTGTGAAGGACTGTAATGATGATAATGATGACTAGGGTCTTTATTCGCGCGGCCCGCAGCTAGCGATCATATTAATTCCTAATAATTTACAACACTTGTCTAAATACCTAACTAATCTGCTTAACCTACTATTTTGCCACTGTGCTTGTCTCCACCTAGCCACTTTAATTCGAATTCACAGGTTAAATAAACCAAATACCTGGTTCGAATCCCCTCTAATGAAAAATTTACTTAAATGAAATGCTTACAAGGATAGAGTCATGCTTTTTTTATCCATCGTGTAGATATGTTTATTATTCTGATGTATTCAGTTATGTACCTATTCAGATCGGTTCAGTGATAAGTTATTTAAAAAAAATTAAGTATGAAACAGCTTACCGATCTAAATCCTCCATGACGAGATTCTCCGAGGCACATTAACATGCTGCCGTATTCACGAGCACTATAAACGTACGCTTTAGGCATTATTAAGCAAAATAAGAAACACAAAACGTAACAACAAGAATAATAACAACAAGTATTAACAACAAGAATTTAATAAACAAAACGATTGAAATGTCGCTTACGAGCACGTGTTAGTCAGCACGGAACTGTCTCAAAAACTAAAACTAATAACAAATCCCGCCAAAACAAATGCCTCCAGCTAAGCGCGTGCGTCCTAATGTCCTTGCGGTAAGCATTTTGATCATTTCCACAGATCGTTAAACCGTTACGACATTGCCAACTTTAATTTTATAAATTTAGTTAACCCTACGACTAGTCTTCATATGGAATTTAGAAGTTGTAGTTGTAATTTTTTTATACAATTAGACAATCAATTGTACCCTGACGCAACAAGCAGTTCGTTACTACAAAAATGATTTTGCAATTAATAAACGTACCTAATTGTGTACTCACTTACACAATTATAAACACTATTTCATCGTTATCTTTGATTTTGTTCAAGAAAATAGAAATGCACTGAATAATTTAATAGTTAAAATCAATTGCAATTATGATGTACAATTATTAATCTATCAGAATTAATCTAAAAAATAATTCTTTTACGTTATTTTAATTGACTTTTCGTTTTTAATCTGTCCAATACTTTGAATTTAAAAAAAGGTACGTCAAAACTATTAAAAATTACTTACAAGTTTTTTTGTGATTGCCGCCTCTAATTCTTATGTCGCCTGCAAACAAATCTTAGTAGGTAAATTTCGGTGCAACATGGTAGCGTTGCCAACACCAACACAAGTAATCTAACAAAAATGTTAAGTTAAGTATTTAGATTTCTTAAAAAAAGGATCTGTCTTGGCCTGGCCTATCGATTTTCAAAATCCCCGCATTTTCCCCGCATAATACAAATCCCCAAAAAATCCCCGACCAACTTTAAATTCCCCGCAATTTGGGGAATTCACCACATGTTGGCAACGCTAACATGTGTAAAATGAGGCGACACGAGTCGGCCGGGCGGCGGCAGCGCGTGTGTGAAAGGGAAGGGTAGAGTGAGTAGTAATACCTAATGCATTGTTTCGTAAGGAGCTAGATAAAAGAGTTCGGCGTCCGCGCGAATATTGACCTTAGTCAGCTGATTTAAATTCCACTACAGGTTTTATGTTTAAGTATTTTCATGATTTTTTTAATGAAAATATCGTTTCATTTAGCTGTACTAACATGATGGAGCGTGAATAAAGCTAATAAAACGTTGTGAAAAGATGATTATTTTTCCTCGGGATCGATTTTCTTTCTGACCCATCATCAAAGGCAGCGTTAGTACTTGTACTATCGTGTGTCTTCGTTTTCGGGAGCGTTTTACAAACACCCGGTATAGTGAATATTACGACGAAGTTGTTTTCAACAAAAATATCGTTGGTTAAAGATATCTTAATAAAATATATACCAATGATTGGATTTTATTTTTATTTTTTAGGGGCTCTTACTGAGTACATTGTTATGATCTAATATATAAAGATTAATATTTGTTTGTTCGTTTTTCATGCGTTGCCATACCGTTCATCAGATTGCGCTAAAATTATGTCAACTTATTGCTTGCACTTTCGCGAAGGTTATAGGCATATTACAATTAACTTACAGTAGGTGACGCGCGTATCGTACCGACAAATTTATTTGAAAGTTAATATATTACTCAACTTTAATGGATGTATTATCATATTTAATATCAATAATATAACTCTTCCAAATTTAAAACGATATTTCCACACTTATTTCTTCTGCGGCAGCAATGCGCCGGGTACCAGCTAGATATATTGTATAATTATTTTCGAGTGTTTCTATGTCCTTGTTTCTTTCTTTATATTAGTTATTTGATTTTAACATATAGATATTGGATTTTAACATACGGGAATGCGTTAGATTTGCTTAGTTGTTGAAGTGAGATATAATATTTGATTTTTTTTTCTTTTCAGTAAACTTGGTTGGTTTTGTTATTTATTACTGATTTAACCATTGAACTTGTTTATGCAACTTTTGTTTATTAAATTGTTTGATGTTGATGTTTGATGACTTTTCTACACACAAAAATATTTTATCAAATAATAAAATTAACCCCTCCCTCTTTTCTTTACAGTTTCCTTTCACTGCTGGCCAGGGGCCATGGAAATAAAGGGGAGTGCAATATTTTACTGCTGCAAGTATCGCCCACCTTGGCAACGCTGCCCTAAACATAACACGGAGCATCCGTTTTCCACCGATATTAAATAAAAAAAATTTTCGTCTTTTTTTTCCTCCCACATTTTTTTCTTATCACTATTACTAAAAACCCCCCATATATCGTCACGTCTATGGCAAACTTGCGAATCTGTCATTTTCGATTAAAACAGTTTATTGGCTTTATCCGCCCCCAATGTAGTAATACATACTGTGGCAAAGTTTCAAATCTGTATCTATTATAGGTTACGATATATTATAACAGTAAATGTGCGAATCACAGTTAATAGAAATCAATCACAATGGTAAATTTACAAAGTGCAGATAAGACATTCTACCAAGGGATAATTATTTATGTAGTCCTCAAAGTCGGTTGTAAACATGCGAATATTGAGTCTATTCGTATTTTTACTCAAGTATTTTTAATGTTCTTAATATACATATAATTGACCATGGTCAACTTGCCTAAGTGCCATATTCGTGAATTGGTAATGGTATTATTTTCACTACAAAGTATCTGATGGCCTATCGTCAATTAACCTATGTGTCACATTTGCATTATTGCTATGGCACAACTTACGTTCTAAGAATTGATTTCACCACGGTAAACTAACAATTCTTTATTAGTTGACTAATAATAGTTACTGATAATAGTAGCACTATTATTAATAACAAATAGAATAAAAGAAGAAAAGATAAAAAAAATCCAGTGGGATGTGAAAAATTTTAATAAATTAAAGTTACATGTCCCGAAAAAGGATTTGTGTAAAAAATGTGTAGCATTATGCATGGCATAAAACAAATTCTCCGGATTTTGATAAGTTTAATTTTAACTTTTTTTTTATACCAGACGTTTCGGGCACTTTTCAGCACCCATGGTCACGGGGAGGACTGAGGTGTTTGACGTCCCGATGTCATAGTCATAGTTAACGAAAGCTACCTTCGTTGATAATTAAAAGTTGAAAGTAGTCAGTCCCCCCATGACCATGGGTGCTGGAAAGTGCAAAAATGGGTTCAAATTATAAGGATGGCAAGAACTAACCCTCACCCTTTTGATGTCCTAACATTACTGCATGAAGATTTTTTAGATTTTAACTCTTCCACTTTTCAGTATACAGTATAAATAAAAAGAACACAAAAAGTCATCAAGCCCTTCTTGAAGTTCCAAAGTTTTAAGGTCGAAATAAAAACTCTAAATCAGTTTCTATAGAAACTGATTACAATAGCGAAGGGTTCACTGAGTTAAAACTGAAAAACTAAAAGTAAAGGCAAAGAAAGGGAAAAGTAACTGTATAATACTTAAATCTGCTTACAGTGGCCGATTGCCTATTTCAGAGGCGAAAAAGATATATTTAGTAAAATTGCGCCAGGATTTCCTAAAATCAAGGAGCTATCATCAATATTATGAGAACCTGCCAGTATCTGTAACAGTGGCGGATCGTTTACCAGAACCTCACATTGAAGAATTTTTTTTTGACAGTCTTATTTTTTTGTTTATATTTTAAATAATATTTTAATATGTTAAAAACGTTAATACAATAATGTGTATTTTTATCCTAGATGTAATTATTTTTTATAAATGACTAATTATTGTGAGACAAGTTAATAATTATAAAAAGATCAAAGTTTATTCAAAAGTTTATTAAAAAGAGAATAATTTTTTCACACTACGAACAGTTTTTCATTTTGATATCATTGACGATTCAATAAAATAATGCATAATGTTACACATTTAAAAATATAAACGGTTACATGGTTAAACTTGCCACTGCAATTAATTTAGAATAATTAAAATATTTTATCTAACTAAAAACAATATACAGTTTCTAATTCCATTCGCAAGTTTAAAATGCAAATAATTATTGTATAATTGGGAATATGACACTTACGTAAATTTACTTTGTGCCAAAAAAACATTTTTAATTTTGTCTAAGAGGAATTAGAGTAGCGAATGTGATTTATTTGGCTAGTGCGGTAAAATATTACGTTATTATATAGATCGTAATGTTATGATTAATATGTTATAACTAAAAAAACATATTTAATCTAATACCAGTCAAAAGGAACCATTTCAAAAATTGACAAAATGGGTTTTTCTGCTGTCTTGTGAAATCTTTGGTTGTGCACATTCGCAATGTTACCTTAAAGGTGACGATATTACCTCACAGGGGGTATATTTGTCATAGTTGACACACTTGGCAAGCAGGTTGTCAACCGCAATTTTTTATTTTGTCGTTATTAGGGAGATGCCCATCTCCTGATTTGCTTCCCTCTGTCACCCTTAGACATGAGTGATAAATAATAACACGGTAAAAAGTTACCGTGATTAGCCTAAAAGTCACGATGACTAACTACGTTCCAAAATAACGTTGTTCTTTCGCGCCGCCACCGTACTAATTTATCCGTAACTCCTGTCCCTGATTTAACCAAAAAAAAAGAAACTACGCATACTACGCACGGTACACCGACTGATCGGTTAGGTTAGGTGAAATTCGTATATTTCAAAAATAATAATTAAAATAGTACTTATAACATAGCCACGTAGCTTAGGTAAGGAAGGTATTAAAAACGAATACTGAAATAAAACCTAATACTAAATCTAAAATGCTTATATAAAGTCACATTATAGGTATTTCTAATGTTCCAAGTAGTTATCCAAACTTATCAACGTGACAAAGTCACAATGATTTTTCACTGTGACTTTTTTGTAACCGGAACGACGGTCACAGTTATTTAAAAATAACATTTTCCCCAAGTCTAGTCGCCGCTTACGACACTCACGGGATGATATGGATATTTATACACCGCCACAACACTGTAATTGATAATTTCTCAAAACATTTTATTTATCGACAACGTCTTGCAATCGTCGTTTCTCTAGCGCTCACTTGAACTTCATACAAATAATTCGATATTTTAGTTGTTGATATTTTTTAATTTTTGAACTTAAATTAAAAAATATCAACAAATTTGAGAACATAGAACTTAATGAGTCTAAGTTATATTTACCTTCATTTAAAAAAAACATATGGTACTACTATACTCTTTGGCTTGACCATAGGTCTAAGTTGGTCCAATAAAATGTTGGGGCTCGAGAGGTTAAACAATTTATGAATAACTTGCAAGCATCCCAAACTCAGAGCATTTTCGATGAGCTCATACAATGCAAATCAATAGATTTGACTGGTGATAATTCTGTCACATCAAGAACAGCCGAAAGGAATAGAAAGGAACAGATGTTCTTCTCTTCCTATTCCTGTTTCCTGTGGAAAGAAATTAAATAAATACATAAAAATTAATACATATTTAAGAAGAATGCAAAAACTAATTAAAACCAAAATTAAAAATAAAAATCATATAAATGTATGTAAGGAAAAGCAAAAATTAATTAACAAATTTAAATTGTATTCAGTTGAAGTGGAAAACATAAAAAAAATATTATGAGACTGAAATAGAGTGTCTCAATTCAGAAATTTTATCACTTCAAGCCTCATTACAAATTATGTCGCATAAATATAAATCAGCAGAAAATAAGATAAAAGAACACATACTGGCCATGGACAGTCTGGTAAAATCATGTAAATATAACGAAAAACGTTTTGCTTCCTTATTAAAACATCAAAATGAGTATCAGCGCTCAATGCCAGGTTTTTAGGGACAGTGTGTGTTAATAACTATGATAGTACCATAAAAAGAATATAAAATTAAAAAGTGATGACATAGGCAAAAAATTTGGTAATATCATTAAATAACTAATTAAAAGGGCAACAGATAAGTAATTATTGCATGCCTGGAGCACCATTAAGTCAAATAATGAATAAAATTTTAACAAGTAAATTTTGCCCTAATAGTATATTATTTTTATAATTTTATAGGTAAGTGGTTGCTGTGGCTCATAGACATCTACACCTCTCCTCGATTACTAATCAAAATGCAGATGCGTTGTCACCTGTGAGGACTAAGATGGAATGTCTCGTTTCAGTAAAAAGGGTCTCCGGTTCTTTACACTCACCATACGAAACGCAGCAGCGTTAAGCTGCTATTTTACCCTGGTATTCTGTGACATCGTGGTCCCTCCCCGGTTGAGCCGACCCATTCGTGCTACAACTATACCAGTAATATAGCTGCAGCATGACTCTACCACGTAAAATCATTCTTGTTAGAAGAAGAGGTGATGTAAATAAAAATAAATTATTAAAATACATTAAATATCTTAATAACTTAAATATATATAAAGTTATCTTGTTTACATTGTCTTACATAAAATTAAGGGGCGGCTACAGTAAAATCTATCTTTATAAGGCCTAAACTGCTGAACACAGGTTTCCCTCTCTTTGAGGTTATAACACAGGTGTTGATGGCGTTATGGAGCTATTTTTATAGAACTGAAGTGACAAATAACGTTGAGTCCACCTAGTGGTAAGCGGCTTGCAGTTTAGTTACACCTGCAGCCAACTATAAAAGAAGACGGCTACAGATGCGTTGTCACTAAGATGGAAATGGACTAAGATGGATTTGAATGAAATGATTATGTTGGCTCTTTATTTTCTTCTGAACTCTATTAAGTGGCAGAAAATGTAAATGGGAGGTATCTACCCAGACGGACTCGTAGGCAGAAAAGGAGTTCTATCACCTAATACCAAATAATACCATTGGTACAGGCGGTGATCGAACCCTGCTAGCTAAATGTACTAAGAGGTGTACTATGCATTTTCAGTGAGTGCTTAATCTCTGAGCTTCCACGGCTATAGATTAATTCTACAAAAAAACATGATATTTTCAAATTTTATTGTAATACTATTTCTGCGGATTTAAATTCAATTTTTATATATTATTGATTGAGTGTTAATTATCATTCATTTTGTTAAATTTCCGATGACCTGGATCCTGACTCTGACAATTTCGGAGTATAAATGTCAGAAGTTTTATGTTATTTTAGATGCCTTGTATTATTTATCCTGGAAAAAGCAAGTGATGTTAGTATCCAACTTCAAAAGCAGAAGTAGGTTGTCAGTTCGACTGTATTTTTAACGAAATGTATGTACCACAACATATCCGAGTTAACGAACGAATTCGTAGTTTTTTTTAAGGATATTATTTAAGCTCTAAATTCATAATGAATTTGAATCATCGAGGTAAAATATAAAATAAATTTATTATATTATGAAATAAATTTATTCCAATGTTAAAAGCAATAGTTATAATAAGTTCAAATCATGTATAAATAATGGTCCATCTTCATTTATGTACATTAACTGATTGGAATTGTGGTTACAAGGTCTAAACTCAGAAGAGAATTCGATTTAAGTTTATTTATTATTTAAAATTTAAGTCGATTTAGAGATGTTATCCCACAAAAAACACGCAAAAACAAAGTGAAAAAGGGACCAAGTTCGTACCAAAGACGTACATTCGGATTGTCAGCTTCGCCGAAAAAAAATTCCACCATAATGAATGTAAAATTCTAAATTTAAAAGTAGCTAAGTAAAAGCATAAAGTAAATGGTTCGTGTAATTACACACTGCACATGCGTTGCCTTTTTTTTGTCTTTACTGTGATGAAACACTTTCAAATCATCTAAATGTACTGTTTTAATGGTTAATTGTATAATTAGCATTGTGTATATTGACACAATATGCGGGTTGTCCAGTAATTAATTGCTAAGCCTGAAATGGCTGATCTAGTCTAGATTGTGTTACCTATGTGGTAGCGATGGAAGAGAATTCATATTATATAGGTTATTTTTCTCGTCATCGACACACTCACAAAAATACACAATTAAAATCATGTCACCATCTTGTAAAATTCGATCAAGGAATTTTCAGGATATTAGTGAGATGCATTCGATCTGTAAAACCACTACACAGAAAGGGTTTTATATAGGTTGATAATGAAGAAAAAATAAGAATATATTTTCTGCGCAGTTAACAACTGCCGAAATTGAAAATTGTTACCATAGTCGACATCGGCCTGGCGAACTCTAGCCACCTCAAAATTTTGTTAAACTTAATATGTCTAATAATCTATCTCTAATAATCGAATACAAAAATATAATATATAGTGAAGGGGAACATCTTTATAATATTATACCATTTAAATTTATCAAGTTCTTCTGGCTAAGAAGAGGTCCAAACCAATAAGTATGCATATATATTATGGGTTATTTAATCAAATTTATCACAGAAATTTAAGACTTACGTTTTTACGATATCCGAAAAATAATTTGTTATCTTCTACTGTGTGATCAGCGAACTTGTTTATATCGTACACAGCTGAGTCTTGAATTGAGTTCAAGTGATTGATCTTTATTAGATTTGCTACAAAGGCTTCGTAGTGAATTTCCATATCACTCTCGTCTAGATATTGCCTCTTGTAGTCATTTTGAAATTTCTCAAACAACTCGGGAGCGTCCTTTAATTTATAATATGGCTTTTCTTTAGTCGTCTCACTAAAAGTCACGATAGATAAAACAAATACCAAGACGTATTTCAAAAGAGACATCGCGTTCGTTTGTAACTGTAGAACATTGAAACAGTCTTATAAATGGCCGGGTTTTTATAACCATGACGATTGCATGAATTTAAAATAAATTGTAGGGATTGTAAAGAAAAAAATACATTTAATATAATCGTTTAATTGTTCATTATATACACGTTCATTTCAATACAATTAGCTTATCAGTATTGAACGTGTTCCCAGTGAAACAATGCATTTTAACGTTTACGAAATGGGCAATGAGCATGTTTAATAAGAATTATTCAATAATTTATTTAATTTATATATATATATATATATATATTAATAAGAATATGCGTTGCTCATAAACACCCATGACGGGTTACAGAATAAAATGTAGTCTTTTTTCTGTCTCAGCGTGGATGCTATTATATATTTATTAATATGTACTCGTATAATTTTTAAGATTTTAGTGTGATAAACGAACTCAAAATTAACCATCATGATGTTCAAACCAAGAGGGCTAAGCAACTAGCCCTTTTTTTAAATAATTATTCCTTTTAATTAAGCCTTTACTTTTGTAAAATTAAAATGTTTTGTTTTATTTATTGAATCATCGATATGGGTTCCAGTATGCTTAAATAATCGGAATAAAATATCTCTATGATAAAAAAATTAATTATTTATCTATATAGCTCTTTTTTTAAATTTTGACAACACATTCGCTTTTCGTGATCAGAATGACTTTAAGATATTTAATATAGATGATGAAATCAATCAGTCAATAAACAAGGGTTCTTAAGATGGGTGCCATTTTTTTCAACTCAGGATGCCTATTTACCAACTTTTCAAAGTAGTGAATTTTATCCTATACAACTTGTAGGCTACCATATCAATTTCAACAGTAAAAACTCATTCCTACTTTTCAACATGAACATAGCTGACTTCAAATTGATAAGACAGGTCTATTTAGCTTTGTGTCATTCTATACTCACCTATGACATTACTTCCTGGGGTGGTGCTTCTAAAACAATATTGCTCCCACTAGAACGTGCTCAGAGAGCAGTTCTAAAGGTAGCCACTTTCCGTCCATTCATGTTTCCTACACATCAACTTTACTTGGCATGTAGTGTACTAACTGTCCGTCAGTTGTTTATCCTGAACAAACAGCATACCGAACTGCCATTTAACTTAAAATCAATAGACAGGAGAAGAATGGACTTAGTTTGTGCAAACCCTCAAACCAAACACGCATTTGTGAACAGATTTTACATATTTTTGGACCATTTCTACATAACAAGCTTAACAAGCCACTAAAGATATATAGTGTAAGTTATAAGAAATGTAATATAACTGTAAGCGAATTTCTAAATAAGTTAAATTACGAAGACACAGAGAAGTTGTTAGAAATTCTAAAATAATTTGTATTAATTGTAGGTAACAAATAATTGTTATTTAGTTATTTTATTTATTATGTAATAAAGTTTAATTATTTAAATTATCTCGTGTCCTACATTATTAAACCCATAGTTGTGATGTCTGAAACACTACCTGTATTACCTCAACCTAGTTCAGGCAGGTAGCTAATATTATAAACTTGACTTTTATATTTTTCTTTTGTAGATTCTTCATTATTAAGCTACACATAGTTTTAATTTTATTATAGCATGTTATTTTTGTTAGACTTATTGTTACTTTATTTAATTGTAATCATATTTGTTCCGTATGTAAACATGTGTAATTGGTAATGAAATTTTTTTTTCTCAGCTTAAAGCTGGTAAGTAAATGGCGGGTAAAAAAAATTACGGGTTGAAACCAAGTAACCGTCATTGTAATAAGGGATAAACTACATTACTGTATTCCTGAATGAATTTTCGAACGATGCGACATGTGTTTAAGATTGCTGCTTTTTGTATATTAATGTATAAGTTCGGCGATATGTCTAGCATTTTCAAACTATGATGTAAGTGCTTCGGGATTATTCCGTTGGTAGAGAGTACCACGGGTATTATAAAAAGTCTTTTCATCTTCCATATTTTTGTTATTTCTTCTTTCAGTTTTGTGTATTTATTTATTTTTTTGGTTATAGTTTTAATTAAATTATGCGTATTAGGTACGGCTATATCAATTATATATACTGTTTTATTTATTTTATCTTGGAGCGTTATACCCGGTCTACCATGATGGATGGTTTTGTATGTCAGAATAGCACGGTCGTAGTACATTTTATAATTTGTATTTTCAAGTAAGGCCGTTGGTGTGTATTTGTAATATGGCGTATATGAGTCTGGGATGCGTTTGTGTTTGATTGCTAATCTGTCTGCGTGAGTGATGGGCAAGCTCCTATAATATGCCGAATGGTCTCGGGCTGTTTGTGACATTTCGACATTTATCATCTGCTATTGTGGGGTCTTTAATTATATATTTTTGATAATTTTTCATATTAATAATTTTTCATAGTTAATAATTTTTAATCTGGAGGTGACCGTGGTTAACTATGACATTGGGACGTCAAATACCTCAGTCCCCCCCGTGACCATGGGTGCTGTAAAGTACTCCGAAACGTCGGGAATATAAAATAAGTTAATATACGCGATAAAATCCGTAAAACTAGTTTTATTTAAATGTGTAGTGTTCGCGTAAATATAAGGAATCATTAAATATATATAACTACTAATATATAACTACTATATATAACTGGAAATTAAACTAAAACTTATGCAAAGGAGTCAGTCGATTTTGGGCCCACTAGAAATTTTAACGACCCTTAATGGTATTACATACAAAAAAAAGTTACCAATTTATTATAACAAATGGCCTATACATTTTATGAATATCTAAACGGAATCAAGAAATCTAAAAAAAATGAGTGGTTTTGATATTCCGTGTTCTGGTTAATGTAACATGGGGAAAAATGCGAGTAATGAATCATTTTTGCAGTTTCCATTAAAATAAAAATGTATTTTTTTACCAAGATAACTTATTATATGCATATTATATTTGTACTTATTTGTATATTATATATTTATTACTAAAAAGGGATACAACTGAGATTTTTATCCTATTTCTAAAAGTGTTAGCTTATATCATATAACATGGTTCAAAGACACCGTGGAACGAAACGCTATTTTGTCATTGACTTCCGTGCTGGGTAAAACCGACGGCCATATTATCATAATATAAGCATCATATCTATGTCTGTGCCGGCGGCGGGTATTACTTTACGGCATTGACATTCGTCAGGCTGCTGTTTTTGTACTTACTTACTTATCTGGAAGATCAGCATACACTGAAAACAATTAAATAATATTTGTGGTTCAACGCACTGTGCGAAGACAATAACTAGCCGAGACAGGAGCAGATGTGCGCCAACTTTTATATTGTGGATTTCTCAGAGGTGAGTATCTTATCTTATGGAATGCGAAGAATTCAACTGTACAAAACCTACAATTGATTTAAAGTTTCAAATTTTTATGTGAAATATATCTTATTTTGTCACTCTCAGTTCTAGTCCAAAAATATTATACTACGGAAACGAAAACTACTAAGTTTCGTTTATAATGTATTACATTTCATTTTATTTTTACTGAATATTGAGATATGGTACGATTTTTTAGAAATAAAATAAACGACCCACACCCACAGACACTTAACGATCTATACATGTTTTGTACTTAATTATTTTAAGTTTGTAAAAATACTAATAAATATCCTTCATATTACTAACAAATTAATATGTCAATGTCTAATCAATGCAACAAGTGTTGGATTATATTATACAGGTTAGCCAAATATTCCACATTATGTATTTAATTCGCCAATGACATTCGAAATGAAAACTGACGAGTTTAATTAAAGTATATGTGAGTGTATAATACTTTTGCTCTAAATTTTGGAAAATCTATAATTTATGTTGAATTACAAAACATATGACAAACACAATTCTTATTAGTATGTTAAAAGTGTCAAAGTATTGAAGTGTTATGTTATTGGTAAAATCTAATTTAATTAATAAAGAAAATAAAATCACACAAAATATACACAAATCTATGTTAAAAGTGTCTGTCAGGTAACTATATCCACAACCGTTACATCCTATCAAAGCCCATTGCTGAACATAGACCTTCCTCAGATTTCCTCAAGGAGGATACTTGCTATAGTTGCCATGCTTAGTAGACGAGTCGGCAACCACAGTTTTTATTGGTAGTTGTTAATACCATAAATGAACCTCACAATGATTGGAATAATTTATACACAAGTAGTAATGATGCATATTTATATAGTAATATAAATATGCATCATTACTATATGGTAGTTTTGCCACAGTTGCTACGCTTGTAGCAACAAAGCTTTGTGGTATTCTATAGGGAGATGTTGCTGCTCATCTCCTGGTATCTTTATTTTACTCTGTTACGACTTTTACGACACCATACGGGACGAAACGCGATGGCAGTTGACGGAAGGGCTATACAATATTTTACATTATATATTTAATTTAGTGAAGACCTATGTTCAGCAGCGAATTGTTGTAATGATGACGAATAATAATCAATAAAACTTGTAATTATTGTTGCTTACTTGACCTGTTTCTACTGTGCCTTATTATAAATAAAGCGCCTGATTTATAAATAAACGCCGAGCAAGTTGAATAGATGTTCTGGTACCTTTTCGTATCTCTTTCAATTGACAATTTCCTTTTGTTTTTTTTTATAGAATAAGTGTGACAAACGAGCGCACGGTCCACCTGATGGTAAGTATACATCTCATAGACTCATAGACATCTACATTTATCCTCGTTTAAGAATCAAAATGCAGATGTATTGTCACCCTGAGGAC
Organism: Parnassius orleans; assembly: GCA_029286625.1. NCBI lineage: Eukaryota > Metazoa > Arthropoda > Insecta > Lepidoptera > Papilionidae > Parnassius > Parnassius orleans. Next base: position 4,634,905 of record JAGSMP010000137.1, read on the forward strand.
TAAGATGGAGTGCTTCGTTTCCAGTAAAAGGACTCGGTTCTCTACACTCACCATACGAAACATAGGAGCATTAAGCTACTATTTTACGCTGGTAGCGTTTTCCGTGAGCGTGTCCTACCCGGTCGAGCCGTATCCGTACAACTAGTTTAAAACTTCTTCATCATTACAGCCTATAGGCCTCCCCAGGAATTATACAAAGCACGGTCCTGAGCCACCTGCATCCATAGACTTTTGAATATCTTACCAGGTCGTCACTCCAACTAGAGGTAGCCGTCCCACTGAGCTTACGGTACGAGACTGCTACTCGAGAATTTTACATTTTAGCTTTAATTGCAGTTGGATGTAAACATGCTAATCAATGAACACATATTAAAAGAATGTCCTGGCACTGTACCTCGCGGCCTGTGATACTTATAATAGACTGCTTTAAGAATATGATGATTTTACAATAATAAACAATAAAATGCAGTGACAATACAGTGTTTCTTTTATCCTAACACAAATAGTTCAAAACACCTTACATGCTATTTATTTTCGTGGTTAATATCGTAAAAATCGGATATATTACTATCCAGTCATTTTGGTTTTAATGGTGCTTGGAATGTAAACATGTTATTCAATCAATACAAATTAATAACAATGTCCTGACACTGCACCTGGTGGCATGTCACTTTTAATACTGCTTTAAGAATGTGATGATTTTACAATAACAAATACAGTGACAATATAGAGTTTTTTATCCTTACGACCAGTTCAAAACATCTTACGTGCTATTTATTTTCTTAATCGCTGTAGAGGTAAAACTCGCTAAACACCCTTAATAGTTCACTGTTGGACGCACATGCATCTAAAACCGTGTTACTGGTTGCAAATGATATTAGATAAATAAGTACATGTGCTTGTTTCAATATTCATTAACTTTTTCAGGTGGGTTGCTTAGAATAAATGTGTATGTCTTGTAGGCTGAAATCTTGCAGAGCTGCTCGTAAGCAGAGACAAAAAGTATATGGATATTGAAGACAACAGTCTTATATCACATAAAATATCCTTATGATTCCTAACAATTTCATAAATGGACATGTTATTATCAAGTTATTTTGAAAAAATCTTTTGGAATGATAATGACTGACAATAATAAATACAATTAAATTATACATGTGTTTTGTAATCCTTACACAACTAGTTTAAAACATCTCACTTCATATTTATCAACATAAATAAACATGATATTACCTAGTCATTTTGGCTTTAATGGTGTTTGGGGTATAATAACTAATCAGTTAATATATTTTAAAGCAAAGTTGCACTGCACCTTTACTAACCAACAAAGATATATCAAAATAAAGTCTTAACACCGCGCCTGTCTGTCTGTTCCACTATTAATAGACTACTTTTGAAATGATTACAGTAATAAATACAGTGGTATTTTACTTTGTGTTTTATCCTTTACAACCAGATTAAAACATCTTTCTTACTATATAGCATGTAAAGGTAATATTATAAATGAACATATTATCTTTTATTCATTTTGGCTTTAATCATATTTATTTAATTACTGTAATGGTGTTTGTGATGTATATTCACTAATCAATCAATACATGTAAAAATAGCCTCCACACCATGTTTCTTGGTCAGTGTACTATTTTTGCCGGAAATACTAAAGTTTTCCATCAGTCTAAAAGTACCTATAAATGTTAAATGTACCTGCAACTTTATTTTATGCTATTAATTATTTAGCTGTCCTATTCTATTCTATATACACTATTCTAACTCACAATACTAATAGAAAACAACTTTTAGTTTCGGCTCAGAAGGGCTAGAACCCAGAGCCGTAAAGCCAGATTTAAAAAAATAGCGTTTAGTTTCTTTTTAGGTTATTGTGATATATATTATTGTGATATATATTATATATATTTTAATTTCTCTGAATTCCCTTTAGATGCGATAAAACTAATATTAATTTTGCAATCTATAGATTATAAGGAATAAATCGACATACATTTCATTAAGTATCCCTAAAATTTGTAGTGGGCCCATTCTCCATACAAAAAGAAATTGTCTCCTTTCACATTAAATATTTAATGTGAAATTTGCATAAGTATTTAGTGATTGCTATAAAACAGAATAATTAGGAAAATATTTTTTTTTCTTTTTTTTAAAAGTAATGTTTTGTAAAAGATTGTTGCACCAATTATAATCGACCAAATGCAAGAAACACCTTTTGATGTTTCATATTATTCATTTCGCAATAACTTTGTACAAGCGTACTCACACGATTTAAGCTTTTACGTAAATCTAAGGAATTATGAATTCTACTTTACTAATTTAAATTAGAATCTTTCAAACAAAGCAAAATATAAAAATAACAACCAGAATAAATTTTTATGCTTGACTTCGTTTCAATGATATATCGTTATGCACCTTAACGTAGTGTTGGAATGATTCAAATTCATTCTAATGCGAATAATCTGTAAAAATATTCAAAACATCGAACCTTTCCATTTTTAATTTTTTTTTATAGTATAGGGTGACAAACGAGCACACAGTCCACCTGATGGTAAGTGGTTGCTGTGACCCATAGACATCTACATTTATCCTTAATAAAGAATCAAAATGCAGATGCGTCGTCACCCGTGAGGACTAAGATGGAATGCCTCTTTTCCAGTAAAATGGGTCTCCGGTTCTCTACACTCACCATACGAAACACAGCAGTGTTAACGTGCTATTTTACGCTGGTATTCTGTGAGAGCGTGGTCCTTCCCCGGTCGAACCGACCCATTCGTGCTACAACTATACTACTAATATAACTGTAGCATGGCTTTACCACGTATAAGAATTATTTATTTATTTATTAAAAAAATTATATTCAGAGTTGCATAAATTATACGAATTATGAATTAAACAAGTCTAATATGTTTTATATAATTTCTGTGAATCCCACTATGGTAAAGTATTGCGAGTAAGTTTAGAAGATGCCGGCTTGTACAACAATAGCATAGAGAAATTGAGAACCATTTGAAAAGGAATTAGCTTTCGATGAAAAAAAATTACAAACGAAAAATAACTATTTAGAGACTAATAATAATAAATGGATGCAAATAATAATATTTTTTCGAGAAATTAAAAATATAACTAATCCTGACAACGTTATATTTATTACTAAACTTGTCTAATAGCCAACCACACTTTGCCGAAAACATGGACAGATGACACGTGCCCGTGGTAAAAAGTAGGCGCTTCATAATTTGCCTTGTGAGATCTGCCGGAGAAGTATTTCAAGAAAATACAAGTACTACACAAGGGATGACTGGGCCAAACTCATGAAGAAAACAAAGAAAATTGTTATGGATGACAATGAAAGAGACATTCATTTTGAATGCATTATAGAAAAACAATTATTAATTAATGTAAACAACGGTGATGAAGACGGCTCAACAAGTTTTAGTGAAAGTGATTAAATAAATTTGTTTTTAATCTAGTGCAATCTTTAGTTATATAACTTTATCTCTAGAAATTAGCAGCGAGCAATAAATATGAAAAAAATGATAAATTTTGTGTTTTGAGTTATTTGTTTTTACTTTATTCTGTTATTATTCTAAATAAAACTGTAAATTATTACCAACTCTAAAGAATCGATATCGATATATCTTAAGAATCGAATATTGTAGGTACCGATTTTTCAGTTGGAATACCTTATATAATAAATGTGACAGCTGTCAAAAGGTATTTCTTAGATTTGGTGGAGTGTAATAAATAATATGTTCTTTCTTTCTTCCCAAATCATTCTTACTTTTAACATCAACAGAAAGCTTAGTAAATGTAATCTTCGATTTGAAGTATAAAAGTTCATGCAGCCGTATACGGACAAGAAGGTTCTCTTTTGAAAAGATCGCGAAAAATGCGCGTGAAGTTATCACACATTACATAGCTGAACGCCAAACTTGCCTATGGGTAATGTGACCATAAATCCCGCTTTGCGAGGTAGTTCTGTTTTTAAACTATGTTTCTCAATGTCGCCAGTAAAAGCATCCCGCTTTGACAAACAAAAGAGTTGCAAGATACAAGCCTTATCGCCTGTGCCATCATTGCGGATCCACGTCGTGCATACCAGGTTTGCAAACGTGGCTTGAATAAAAGTTACGTTGGTGGGTGAGACCGTAGATTTTGCCACTTTTCGAAAGGAAAAAATGTCCAGAATTTTGAGTGCTTATAAAAACCAGAGTACTTGGTCAATTGTAACATTTCAAAAGTAAATAACAGTTTTCATTACACAGATATTATGTAACACTATGAGTAAGTGATTAATAAATCGTAATAATGTGGATTTGTTTCGAATACGGATCGATTTTATCACTTTTGACTATTTATAACCTTTGAAAACCACGCTCTTACGTTTCTTTTATGTAGCTTCTATGTTACTGGTAACGTTGATTGTATGTTACGTAACGTTTAAGTGTTGTTAAGGTTTGTTCATATCGTAAATTATTATACTTACCTAAATAGATAGTTATATTAAATAAAAATATTGCAAATGCTTGGCAAAATAAACTTTGTTAAAAATACAGGCTTGGTATTTTTTTTATTTGAAGTGCAAGATACTCGAGAAGGAGAGAAAAAAGAAGCTAAAGAAAAAATAAAGACAGTGGTGAAATTGAGACTGGATATAAGGAACAAAATAAAAGCATGAGAGGACAAAATAATACTGATGAAGGAGATAGGATATATATATATATATATATCGCACTGACCTGTGTCCTGAATCTTGTTATTTTCAAACAATTTACTTCAAAACAATTACCTATATCCAAAGTAAAAAAAACATAAGGACTATTTGTTTCTATTTTTCTTTTTTACTCAACAGTTGCTAAGAAAAATATTTATTATATCGTTTTTAAAATTTACCAATTATATTTTGAAATTAAAAGTTAAAAACATTTAAAAATATAAAAAGCAGTAGTCCAGCGACGTCGGAGGCATGGTCCAAGCTACCGGTGCGGCAGTCAGGGCTCAAGAGAGAGAAATCTCCTAAATAAATTTAGGTTTTATCATATATTAAAACTGTGCTCTCATAAAATAAAAGTTATAGGCTATTAATTCTTCTGTAAGGCACAAGCCTCCTCTGATTTCTGAAAGAGTCTTATGGATAGGAAGTGTCCGCCTCGTCACCCCAATGCGTATAAGACATCGAAATTCTTTATAATTTCTAAGACAGTTTTATCACAATGTTTTTCTACGTGGCACATGGTAAATCAGTACTATAAATTATGACCATATTGTGTCTACTTATCGTTCCCAACTGAAATGACTACTCATAACCCTATACTCCATTCTGATGTCTCCTAATCCCTCTCTTACATAACTCCCCACTTTCAGTACCCTTGCCCTAGCCATGACAGAAATCTGCGTTCTTCGAATAATCTTTTACTCAAGAGTCGTAGATGCGGCTTTCTGCATTCATCCTTCACTGTACAATCTTTTCTCCTTTGGAACGCGCTCCCACTTCAAAACAAATTACAATGGCTTACAATCGTTATGCATTAAATAAACAATATTTGAATACCTTATTGAAGTTAGGTATAGTTCTTTTGGCGCGTTTGAGTAAAATGATGAGAGAATTTTTTACGATGCACGCGCGCACCGACACCTAAAAACGACAGCATGAAGTTGTTGCCATGCGCGCGCACACCGAAACCTAAAAGCGACTTCAGTTGGTAATTGTCTGTCAACTGTCATGTTTTCGTGGGGACTGATAACTATGTTCAAGGTAGTTATTCAAATATATGTGAATCTAAAAACGTGTTTTATTTTAGTTATTTTTGTTTTGTTACGCTAAAGAAGTATAACTTCTTACGTGCGTAGTACACACACGTTTTTTTTGTATATATAAAAATATATCATTTATGTACCTAATTTATTTATTTTTATATCTACATAATATGTATAATGTTATGCATATATTAAATAATTTAAATAATAAGGCAAGTTTATAAAAGGTATAATACATATTATTTAGTTTTATATAGGCTGTTTTTTTAAGAGCTTGAGAAATTGAAATAATAATACAAAACGGAAATATTGTTGGAGTGAAATTTTTATTATTATAATCTGGTAGATAATTTCATGGCTTTTATTTTTTCAATATGATTTCCTGCATATGTCCGCCGCGGCTACGAGTTACTTAATCCATTCAATCAGTCCAATTTTTCACTACTTTTTCACATAAATTTGGCCGTATGGCGTCAATGGTGGCTTGAAAGTTAGCTACCAATTCTTCAAGAGTTACTGGTTTGTCGGCATAAACCAATGACTTAACATAACCCCATAAAAAGTAATCGAGAGGCGTTAAGTCGCACGAACGAGGGGGCCGGTTAACAAGACCATTTCTGGAAATAAAGTCGTCACCAAATTGATTTTGCAATAAATTGATCGTTAAGCGCGCTGTATGGCAAGTTGCGAAATCTTGTTGGAACCAAATGTCGTCGATGTTTAGCTGATTAATTTTTGGAAACAAAAAATCTGTCAGCATGGCTCGATAGCGCTCGCCATTTTTTTATATTATTCTAAGCCAGCGCTTAACTACAATCCCACGTGATGGTAAGTGGTATTGTAGCCTAAGATGGTGAAACGCACTGACTTAACAAAAACCTATTCACTTTTGCCTTGAAGACACCCACATTATAATCGGATGGAAACACAGATGCCGGCAACTTATTCCACTCCTTTGCTGTAAGCATGATGAACGATGTAGCAAACCGTTTGGTTCGATTGCGTGGTAAGTCAACAACGAAGGGGTGGAGACTAGCCGAACGTCTGGTTGTCCGATGGTGGAAGGGAGAGGGTGGAATTAAATTATGCAATTCCTGCGCACACTCTCCGAAATGCATCCTGTAGAAAACCGAAAGGCTGGCTACTTTGCGCCTGTGTTTGAGACTGGTAAGATTGATTTTAACCAAATTCGTGTCACCCATAAGCCTCTTATCACGTCGCTCCATTGAGTATAAAGCCGCTAGGTGGCATTATGCAGCATCAGCCCATATATGGCAGCAATACTCAAGCACGACCGGACTTGCGCTTTATATAAAGTAAACAGTTGTCCCGGCGTGAAGTATCGTCGCACCTTTGCAAGGACTCCTAGCTTCCTTGCAGCTGCTTTGGCCTTGGACTCAATTGAATTTCACAAGATTGGCATCGCCCCATTCGGAGACTGCCTGTAGTGTGAGATTCACACGCTCTACCATAGTATCTCTTTCGGACTGGATTTGATTCCGACTGGCCCGTGCACTTGGTTGGTATCTCTCTACAACTATGCTATCGTCTGCATACCCATAGATACCGGGCATAAGCAGATCATTAATAGGCAGCAGGAAGAGAGTTGTGGAGAACGTACCCCTGAGGAACACCGGTGTTATTCGCAACAGAATCGGATGAGCAGCCATCGACGACAACCCGGAGAAACCGTTCACTCAGAAAGTTTCGCCGGATGATCCCAACGTTGTTGCTGATTCTGTCGCTGATGTGTTACTTCATGGAATGGAATTATTTATTCCAACATCTGTTGTGTCTATCGGAGGCAGAACTCAGCCATGGTTTGGTCACTCCTGTAAAATTGCATCACGCTCTAAGCAGGAGAAATACCGGGCCTGGGCTAACGCATCAACGTCCCGGGATGTAAACACCGGCGCTCTTAAAAAGAAGTATAATTCCGCCTCCAAGTCCTTCAAAATTGTCATTGCCAAAGCAAAGTCAGAGCACATCGACAGAATTGGCGAGAAACTAGTTCGCCTCCCTTCGGGAACACGTGCATTCTGGTCTCTCGCCAAGGCTGTCCAAGGGAACTTCTGTCAGCCATCTCTGCCATCTCTGCACAGGGTGGATGACTCACTGGCCCATGCCGCAAAGGCGAAAGCCGATCTGCTAGGCTCTCTCTTTGCTTCCAACTCAACTCTCGATGACGGGGACACCGCCGACCATCCCGCGGTGTGAGTTCTTTATGCAGAAGTGCTGTTTACACAGCGCAGGGTGCGCAAAGCTCTTCTCTCCCTGGACGTCAACAAGTCGAGTGGGCCTGATGGAGTCCCACCTTTTGTGCTGAAGACCTGTGCTCCGGAGTTGGCATTGGTTTGACGCGTCTTTTCAGGTACTCCTACTCACTAGGCGTAGTCCCGAACTCATGGAAGACAGCTTTGGTGCACCCAATCCCTAAAAAAGGCGACATACAGGCCTATTGCTATCATCTACTTGTTCTCCAAAGTAATGGAAACGATTATTAACTGCCAGCTCATGCGGTACCTTGAGGATGACCAGCTGATTAGTGACCGCCAATAAGGTTTCAGTCGAGGTCGCTCAGCTGGTGATCTTCTAGGTTACCTAACTCATAGATGGGCGGAGGCAGTGGAGTCCAAGGGGGAGGCGGTGGCCGTTAGTTGTGACATAGCGAAGGCCTTCGATCGGGTTTGGCACAAAGCGCTTCTTTCGAAGCATCCTTCCTATGGGCTTCTCGAGAAATTGTGCAATTGGGCAGGGCAGGGGCTCCCCAGTGCCAGCTCCTTCCACTTGACCGCATCCAGCGCAGAGCGGCTCGAATCGTCGACGACCGTGTTCTTTCTGATCGGCTTGACTCACTGGCACTGCGTAGAGATGTTGCATGTCTTTGCGTATTTTATCGTATCTACCACGGGGAATGCTCTGAGGAATTGTTCGGACTAATTCCAGCCGCTCAATTTCACCATTGCACATCGCGACAAAACTCGCGATACCATCCATACCATCTGGATGATTGGCGGTCCACCACTGTGCGATTTAGAAGAAGTTTTCTTCCTTGTACAACTTTATTGTGGAATCAATTACCAACAGCGATTTTCCCGGACCGATACGAATTAGGGACCTTGAAGAAAAGAGCATACTCCTTTTTAAAAGGCCGGCAACGCATCTGCAATTCCCCTGGTGTTGCAGTTGTTCATGAGCGGCAGTAGTCACTTACCATCAGGTGAGCCGCGTGCTCATTTGCCCCCTCTCCTATTAAAAAAAAAGTCCTTTACCCCAGTCAATCAGACCAGGGGATAAGCCGTACGCTGGAAGCTTACAACACGTGCTTCCCCACTGTTCTCGAGTGCCTCGCTATATACGCTAGAAGGTCCCCAGCTGACCGATTTCGGTGAAACCCATATTGGCGGTCACTAAGGAGGTCATTCTGTTCTAGGTATGCCATTAAGCGGACGTTCGGCACGGCTGCCTTTTTTGGAACAGGCTGCACGTTGGCCAGCTTCCAGGATTTTGGCACTATTCCAGTCCTAAATGAGAGGCGGAACAAGCGTTTCAGCACAGGAGACAACTCAGGTGCACAAGCCTTTAGAACTGTAGGTGGTATACCATCTGGTCCACTAGCTTTATTCACGTCTAGACATCGCAAGGTTTTAAGAACCTCCTTATTTGTGATACGGACCTCCGACATAGAGGTCCCGCAGTGAGGTAATTTAGGTGGAACGTTGTTGCCACTGTCCAGACGTGAATTGTAGGCAAAGAGAGACGCGAACAAGTTCGCTTTATCTTTAGCTGTATGCGCCAGTGAGCCATCCAGTTTTACCAGCGGAGGCAGTGTAGGCCGACAGAAGTTTGTCTCGACTGCTTTGGCGAGAAACCAAAAAGCTCTAGTGCCGGATGGTCCGGGAAAGAGTTTTGCGCCAATATGTTTAATGCATTCGAGACTAGCTTTCCGTAATGCTTTTTTGTAGGACTTGGCGGCCTGCTTGAAAGTTATCTTCTTGGAGCTAATATCCGGAGCTTTGCGGTTTCGAGCGTCAACCCAGGATAGGTACGCTAAATGCTTGCGCTTTTCAGCTTGGGCGCATTCAGCGTTAAACCATGGGCGAGCTTTGCTACCGGTGGGAGTGTCAGAGAACGGGATTCCATAGCTTGACGCAACACATCGGTTATCGCATCCACGCAGCTCGACGGATCCGCAGAAGAGAAACAGACCTACCGCCAAGAATAGGATGCAAAAAAGTGTCGTATCTCATCCTAATCAGCTGACTTACACCGCCATATTTGTCGAACACCTTGGGACTCGTAATCAGGTGGAGAATATGACGATACAGATTTCACCAGATAGTGGTCAGATGTACCTAAAGGGGAAGTAACCTGTACTTCATACCTGTCTGGTTGATGTGACCGTCTACATCGGGTACCCTAGTCGCTTCCTTTACCAGCTGAGAAAGACTTAGCGTCAAGACAAAATACCACGCTTCTCTTCCAGCATGGTCGGTCTTCTGGTATGGTAACAGCCAGTCTTGGTGACAGGCGTTAAAGTCCCCCAGAAAGACCACTCTATGAACTTCGCGAACAGATTTATTTTTTCAAAGTAAATTTCCAGAATTCGGAAGCGTTGTTCTGGCGTTAAACGATTCATGATGAATTGCCAAACTTTACTGAACAGAATTGTCAACACAGTTTGACATTCTCAACTGTCAAACTATAGACAACAACCATCGAAACTTCTACTAAAAACACCCCATATTTATTTACTTTAATTCACATTTCTATTTTTTAACATTTTACACAACTACTTCATATTGTTATCTCTGCATCACTATGGAGTGTAAGGAGAGTAAGAAGTACCATCTCTGTGTATGAATAAGTGTCTGTAAAAATGCGTCCAATAAGGGTGGCGCTGCGGTAGCATAGGATAAATTTAAAAAGCGCCAAAATTAAGTAGAATACAATAGCGAAATAAACAAGGAGTTAAATATTATATTAATATACACTGTGCATGGATTGATTTATTTGAAATTCGATTTCTCAATCTATTTTATAACTATCACCACAATAAAAATATATATATAAGAATCACTAATAATTATTTAAAAAGTCACACTAATAAAATCACGTTTTATTGCAGCATTTTTTGGTATATTTACTTAATTATTTTAGACTACGTAAATAGTTGAAGTTTTGTATACTGGCATTTTACTAACTACTCTAGTCATGAACATTTTTAAATGTTTTAACTCAGCACACTTCACTCCGTCTACAACAGATATGTTCGTAGTTCTTCAGAACCTCTATTTTCAGTATACAGGTCGACACTTTTTCAACTTTCCCCCATATGAGATGGTTCTCCTTACCTCTACACTCCATGTGCATCACCCAAAGGGCCGTATATACATATTATGATGTCATATATGTATGAAGTTAAATTATTGCATGCCGTAAGCGCTAAGCGCGCCGGTATGTTCTACTAGGGCCTAAAATTAAGATTCCTACGTTTTGTTGCATGAAATCATATCTAGCAATCATATTGTACATATAAGTGATATAAAAAGCACATTGTCAGAAAGATAAATGATTGTTCAACTTATTATTTTTTTTAATCGATTAATTGCTATTTTTACATAAAAAAGGGGTTTTAGTGGCTTATGGTGTGGATTTATCAAGTCCGCATGGCTTCGTAAACACGATAACTTTTGAAAATATCAATTGTTCAACTCAATCTATTTTTAAAACTCTTCATCTATCATGTGGGAAGCCATTGAATGTAAATGGCGGTTTAATTTTGTTTTGTTTAGTTATAATTAATTTTTTTCAGATGCGAAATGTCGAAATTTTCGGTGTTTTAGCAGCCTTAGAATATTTTTTAATAAATAGAGACTGCGTCGCTCACTTAGTTTGGCGTCAATCACCGTCGTCGCTCAAAAGATCGCTGTACAAATACACAATATTCGAAAACCAATTTCTTACACACTTGATTATAATAATAATCAGAGATATTTATTACAATATTTTAAAAGCACAGAATAAATAATAGTAGTACGTACTAAAAGTAAGTAGGTGTAATATTTATACTTAAATACGTCTTGGACTTTATGGAGTGACCTGAATGATGATTGATGATATGATGATCATATAGGCATCATGGGTCGTGTACTTTCGGATTTTCCAAACTTTTTAAATTGAAGTTTGACATAAAATTATCGGAAAATTGGAAGTATAATAAGGTTATTAGTGAAAACTTGTGTTTACAACTAAAACGAATCTAAAAAATTCCGTATTGTCATGTTATACGTAATTTTTTTTAATGCGCTTAGGGCATGCCCAATTGGATTTACCAATATATTTTTAATTAGTGCCGACACTATACCGCTACGAGGGTTTCACCACTTACATGATAATATCTATTGATTTAATGTATTCGTAGTATACATTAATTTACCACCTCTGTATCTTGGCAGCGTATTAGAATTTTGTTTCTAAATTATAGTAAACAATTATTTATATTGTAATCAAATAACTAATTTTGCAACAATTATCAAAATTAACCACTATGTATTTATTTATATTAATAACTCTCTTTATTGAGATAATACCTACAACTAATTATATTATAGAAATAAAGTGACAGTGATGAAAAAACAAATGATACTTGTAATAGTTTTATATAAATTATTTACATTAATTTTAAAATGTGGAAAGAAGTTATATTATGTGGAAGAACTGCTTTTGTGTCTAAAAGTCCGTCTAGGTACCACGTTCTAATTTATGTTTGCCGCCAAATTACACTGCAATGTTTCAGTCTCTAGGGTATAGGAAGCCAGTCAGTATATTAAAATAACAGGCTGTGAGTCTTTAAAATACATATGTGGCTCTTTAGTAAATCACGTGTATTCTTCGGATCAAGTCAACTTTAGGTGTCCATGAGTTGTAGTGGCCACTTAGGTGGAGTGTGAGCCATTTAGTCATTTAATTTTTTTTAACAAAATACGGTTTTCATGTATTATTAAATAATGTTTTATTCTTTATTCCATAAATATAATCGGCATCAGAAAATCACTCCATTCAACACCCTACCTCATCCTGTAGATGCTGTAAGAGTTGAAAAAAGATCGGAAGATCTGGTTACTTCCGATAAGTAGCACTTAACTATTTTGTATTAATACCATATTATGTTAATAACTTATACGGATGAAAGAAATCTACATCAAAGGCACGTCGCGTTGGTTTTGTAATTGGCGATCAGCCAGTTAATCTTGGCAATTACGGGCGAGGCTTTTTATTAACATTTCATAAGTATCAATCATCATCATCATAATTACAGCCCTTCACAAGTCCACTGCTGAACATACACCTCTCCCAAGGAATGTCATTTTTGCGGGGAAAAATATGCACACACAAAAACAATTGTTTTCACTATGAACACACAACAATTAAAACAATAAACTAACAATTTCACACACACAATAGATCAGTAAATTTCATAACAGTATCGCTCGGTACCAGCGAAAACTCGGATACAGGCTCGGATCAGTCGTTAGACGAATCTGCACATTGTATGAGAATAGAATAGAATAGAATAGAATAATTTTATTCAATATAGATTACAGTACATAATACTTATTGAAAGTCATTTTTACTTTTACCACTGGTTCAAAAATCCTCTGTCCTGGGGAGAACCAGCAAGAAACCCAGCGGGCCTTTTTTTAAAGCACAATTTACAATATAATATTTTATAAAATTGTTATGAAAACATTTAGATCACCTCATTCCCAGGGGTTATTATCAGTCATGTACTCTTTAGTAGTATAATAACCCTTACTAGACAATTTTTGCTTAATAAATAATTTAAACCTTTTGATAGATAAGGTCTGCATATTTTCTGGGACTTTGTTGTAAAAGCGTATACATTGCCCCATGAAGGAATTACTGACTCTTTGGCGTCGAGTAACTGGTATAACTAACTTGTGCTCGTTCCTAATATTTACAGAATCACTATTTTCAATAAAACTATTTTGTTTTTGTGTACATATATTAAATTCTCGTAAATATATTGAGAGGCTAAGGCTTACATATTTATTTCTTTAATTTTTTAAAGTTCCTTCGGACCTATGTTATAAATTGCTCTTATGGCTCTCTTTTGCAAAACAAAGATTGTTTCAATATCAGTCGCATTACCCCATAGCAAGATTCCATATGACATTATGCTATGAAATAACTAAAATAAACTAATCTACCTGTTTCAACACATGTAAGGCATCTAATCTTTTACAGCATATGCTGCAGAACTAAGTTTACTAGCTATAGTATGTGCCATATCGATTGAGAAAAACGGACAATGACCTCAGATATGAGCCGAGTGTCAAAGGCGTAACTTACAAAATCTCAATTTAGATGTGATAACAATATTTAAATATTGATATTATTCCCACTTCTAGGTCAGCACATATGTTTTGTTTTTTGTTTCTTAAATAATATTGTCTGTGGTTCCTATAAACATAGTAAAATCTTACGGTACATCGCGAAAAATGTGTTATATTTTATATTTCAATTTATGGTAAGTAACGCAGCAATTCATTTAATAACAGTTTCATATTAAAAAATATTTGAAGCAATATAATCACCATATTGAGCTTTTACAAATTCATCCCTTTAAAATAAACAAAACGCGTTACGTCAGTTCGTTCTAAAGAAACGTGACAATGGCAGCCAGAGATGCGTCACCTTTTTTGGCCGGTCCGCCATTTTGTTTTCATTCGTGTTCGGATAGCGCTTGCGTGTGTACGTCTCAGGTAATTCATAGCATTCATTGCATTGTTTTAGTTGAGTTTTTACTGTTAAATTTGTTATATCGTTAAGTTTTGTTTTTGAATCTGTTATATTAGTTTTACTGTGACGGTCGTTACTAAATCGACATGAGTTCAGGAGAATTTGGTGAAGGACCCGGTCCTTCAACATCAAGTGGAAAGAGACGTCGCCGACCCATAATAAACGTGTGGGTACGTACAAATAGGTACAAATGCGACGACGTAGCCTTTCTATTTCTTAAAGCGCTCTTTTATGTGACCATGTGGTATTTATTTTCTAAAACAATATGTATTTATGTGATGTAGTACTATGGTAGTATATTTTGTCATTTATTTACAGGCCCATCTTCTGGAGCACCTTTAACGTCACCAGTAAAAGAAAACCTACCACTTTGTCGGTCGGGGAACAAGAGATTATCATTAATGTATACAAATATGTCAAAAAACACTGGCCCGAAGACGTGTCCTTCAAACGTTAATATGGTAGAAAAGGTTTCGGAGATCTCAGGAGTCAGCAAGAGCACTATATATCGCGTATTAAGCGTGTATAGAGATTCCATAAAATACCAGAAAGAATAATTAATAAAAGAAAAAGTCTGTAATTGACAAGTTGGACGATTTTGATAAATCGGCTATAAGAGCGAAAGTGCATCAGTTCTTTCTTGCAGGAGAATTACCGACTTTAGACAAAATTTTAAAAGATGGTTTAACTCAAATCACGCCAGATAAATGGAAAAACTGTGTTCAGCATGTCCTTAAGGTTGAACAAAAATGCGTGGCATGGATGATAGAATTGACCAAACTGCAGATCGCTTTATAATTAATGTTACAGATAGTTCATCAAGTGAAGATACGAGTGATGATTGCACCGAATAAAAATAAAGTTCTTATATAATATTAAAAATAAGTTTTATCTTTTGCATAAGTACGTACTTATTCGGTGTCGTTATCACTCGAATCTTTATATATAATTAATGTTTTGTTAAATGAATAAAGTACTTTATAACAATAGATGATTTTTCTTCTACAGCGATCTTTCACATAACTTTTAATAATAGTTAATAAATATATATTATATCAATCATTATAAAAATCATTATAAATAAAGAAAGTACTACATATAAAATGTGCCTATATATTGAAGGTTTGTAACCCTGGTTAAACGACCGAAAGGTCATTGTCCGTTTTCTCAATCGATTTGGCACATACTATAGTTTAGATATATGAGGGCCCCATTGAGCTTCGCGTCAACTGTAATTCCGAGAAAAACAGTGGATTCAACAAGGCCCAGCTCCTCCCCATTTAAAACACCCATTCACCTGTTTAACATTAGGTGTGGTGAATTTAATACATTTCGTTTTATTACCGTTCAAAAGCAAATTATTGACGTTAAACCAGTGTACAACTTTGATATAGCATTATTCACTTCGTTATATTTCAATAATTGCCTTTTAGTCGGAAAATCGACGAAATATCATCAGCAAATAATACTATCATGGCTGTTCCTACCAAGTAAGGTAAGTTTTTTATAGGATAGGAGGTGACAAAAGGGCACACAGTCCCCTGATGGTAAGTGGTTGCTGTGACCCATAGACATCTACATCTATCTTTAATAAAGAATCAAAATGCAGATGCGTTGTCACCCGTGAGGACTAAGATGGAATGCCTCTTTCAGTAAAAGGGTCTCCGGTTCTCTACACTCACCATACGAAACACAGCATCGTTAAGCTGCTATTTTACGCTGGTATTCTGTGAGAACATGGTCCTTCCCAGTCGAGCCGACCATTCGTGCTAAACTATACCAGTCATATAGCTGCAGCATGGCTCTACCACGTAAAAGTCATTAATATAAACTAAGAATAGAAAGGACCAAGAACTGAGCCCTGAGGAACACCCCTAGATACAACTAATCCGGAAGGCACGCGGCTTGTGTTGGTTAACAAGTACGAAACAAAACGACCGTTATTTTTGTAATTTTTAAGTTTAAAAAACATAAATAGCAATAATGTGATGAAAAACTACATAAAGGGTTATTTTACAAAAAGTGGCCAAATTTTAAACTTAAGTTCAATTATGTTATTGAAATTTTTGTAAGTAAGAGTAAATAAAGCTACTAATTTTATTTAAAATTACCCTAAATTGAATGTGATTTATTTACAACCACGTTTTTGCCCACCGAGCGACCGTTACAAATGTGTGCGTGTTCAGTTAAAATAATACATTACCACGCATTTTGAATATAAAAGATAAAAGGAGATTTTTTAAATTAATTTTTCTTCACCATTTGCCTATATTACTTATTCTGAACCTTCTATGCAAATTTGGTCAGTTATTGCAAAATAATCCTGTATGTGAAAGATAATGCGATCATTTTGTAAATTTAACGTAGTAGATCTCTTTTTGCAGCAAAAAAATTTGGAATTTATGTAGGACTTCGCTTCAGCCGCGCAAGTAGATTTAGTCTAACTACTACTAATTATTCAGTGACCGTGTGGACTTATACTTTGACAGAGGGGAACACCTGCATATGTCTACTCCACTCCGGTCCGCCAGCGGCCTGTGATGCTATTTGTGAACAAGTCATAAAAATGACAAACATAGTTTAAGATTTGTGAACAAGTCATAAAAATGACAAACATAGTTTAAGCTTTCTGTAAAATATGCGATTTTACTTTCCGAGAATGCAGCGTTGCTTTTTAAATTAGCACGACCAACGCATTCGTCACAGTAAAGTGCAATTTGTGCGGGTGAGTAATGTAGACTATTACGAGTATAATATTTTTATTATCCGCCATCGGTTTTATAACCTTAATATAAAATAATTCGTATATAGCAACATAACCTTTAAAGTCGTTTTATTGTTAAAGATGCATCTCAACTTAGTCTTCTAGAGTTACAGTGCATGTGCATTTTGATTCGGATAGATATAAATGGTTATGAGTCACAGCAACTACTTACCATCATATGGACCGTGTACACGTTTGGTCATCCTTAGTAAAGTAAAGCTACAACCTCTAAACGTCACAATACTAGGTACTGGCCTCCTCTCAATTTTAAAAAGGTTATTTATTTCTTAGATATGCAGGAGTTTGTTTTCAGTCACCGCAGCGCATGTGGTAAAACATCACTAAAATGAAAAAACTCAGGAGTTACCAATTTAATTAAGATTTTTTTAAATATTTTAATTATTATTGTACTGAAACACGCAATTAAAGTCAACATTTTTATTATAATTTATTCAGAGTTTTTTTTTTTTGATTTTTTTAAATATATTTTGTTAAATTACTGATGCATCGAATACTGCCCCTAACGATTTAGGACATAGTGGTTTATCCTGAAAAAAGAAAGTGATGTTAGTATTTAACTTTAGAGGTGTATCCAAATTTTTTTAGAATGTTAACAATTGTTTTATGAATTTACCGCAAAATCTTCAAGGTTAGCGAAGCTTTTTTATGAAAATAATGTAGGCATTTTCGTAGGGTGTTACCACACCAATAAATCGATCGTCGATGGACGCCATTGATCGACGTCGACCGATGTCGATCGATTGGTGTTGTAGTTTTAACTAATCGACGGATACTGGTCGATAAAACGTTGTTCAATCATCGATCGACGTCGATTGACAATAAATCGATGGATTGTGGGGTCATCTTTGAAACGCAGTCGGCGGGTTCTCTAATAATCAAGCAGCTCGATCGACGTCGACCAATCCATTCTACCGTCGATAGGTGCCATCGATCGATCGGTGTGGTAGAAATTATCGATCAACGTCGACTAATCCATTTCACCATCAATAGCTGCCAACGATAGACAATCGATCGATTGGTGAGGTAACACCCGTAGTGATCCTAATAAATAAATCAATATAATCTAAATCATCGAGATAAAGTCGATGCAATATATTTATTCAAATGATAAAAGTAATAGTTATAGGCAATCATATTATTGTATTTAATCAATCATCAATTGATAATGACTCATGTTCAGTAGTGTATATTAACTGAATGGAATGGCGGTTCCGAACATCGAGAAAGAGAGGTCGGTTTAGGTTTATCTATAATTAAATAAACTAAATTGTGCTATGTTGTAATGGTGCAAGCAAATTCATAAACATCGACATACATATAGAAATAGACATAATTTATATTTGCAAGTACACTCACAAAATTACACTACAATAGAATATTTTGCCTCTCATTTTGTAAAATTCGACTAAGGAAATTTAAGAATAATTGTGGTAAGCATTCGATCTCTAAGAACCAGTATCGCAACCGCGTTGTCGAGTGATCGGAGTACCTGGCAACTACGTCGCGAGTTTTGGGTTCGATTTCAGTCGAACAAAACTTTTGTGCATTTGTGTGGGTTTTCAGATTGTGATTGTCTTTATATTTCCAGCTGCATCGTATTCTATTTTTAATATAGTAGATTTCATAAGATATTTGGTGGCAAAGTAAACCTCACTTTGTCCCGTATAAGGCAAATAGTGGAAACCTCAGATAGATCTCAAATCTTCCAAAAGACGATAGTATAGCAATCTTATTTTCCCCAGATGTATAATATTCAGACTGGTAACGAGAATCTGTCTAAGTTGTGAAACGTCTGGTACTTATATCGTCATTTTGCCTGTAAAGCGAGTTGATTAAGGTAAATCCTCACTCCAATAAGAAAGTCCGTAAAAGCCTGCAATGGTTTTATCATTATCATCATTACATCCTATCAAAAGTCCACTGCTGAATATAGGTCTCCTTCAGAGATTGCCTTATTGAAAGCATTTCGCCAGTGTTGGGACGCTTGACATGTGGGTTGGCAACCGCATTTTTTATTATTTTCAGTTGTTATATACATATTTTCTGCGCAGTTGACAGCTGCCGGATTCGAAAATTGTCCTTAAATTTTTGTCAGACTTTTCTAGATTGTGACTTTTATAGACTAAGAGCCCGCGATCGTCAGACCTTCCTTAAAAGCTGAAAATTTCTCAGCGCATGCTCCCAACATAGGCAGGAACAATGGGCTACTATGAAGTTTGGATCATCGTGGCTTTGGCGGGTAACAGGTAGCAAGGTGTATAAAATAGCAACTTAAGTTTGTCACTGCGAACATAATAGGCTCTGTAACTTCAGAAAGGATTTTGGTGAAACTTGTCATTGTTAGAGATTATGCCCTGTAATAACGTTTATGATATTTTTCAGTAACGGTAAATTTTAGGTAACACCAAGCAATAAGGAATTTATAAAATGGTTTTATGTTAATGTTTGATTCACAAGTAAATAAAAAGTATAAACAAACTTAAAAAACAATTTTAAATATGATTAATAATGATAAAACCACCGTTTGATAGGGATAATTATCATACCGTATCTAGGTTAACTAGATTTTTAAGCTTATCTTTATATTATATAATTGATTTGTTTTCTATATCGATATAGAAGTATTACGAAATTAAAATTTACAAAAAAATCAATAATAGTTCAGATTTAGATAAATAGTTTAGATTTTATATTTTAGTTATAAAGATATAAGAGGAAGATAAGATGGGTAGATTTAAAACTTACGTCTATGAAGTCAGCAAAATTGTTTATATCGTACACAGCCGAATCTTGATTTGAGTTTAAATAATCGATCCTTAAAAGAGATGTAACAAAGGCCTCGTAGTGAAGTTCCTTGTCGTTTTTGTTTTGATAATGCCTGTTGTAGTCATGTTGAAATTTCTCGAACAACTCGGGGGCATTCTTTAAACCATAATATGGCTTTTTTTCACTAGGCTAACTAAATGTCACAAAAAATAAAGCAAAGACCAAGGCGTACTTTAAAAGAGCCATCATGTTCGTTTGTAACTGTAGAACCTTGACACAGTCTTGTAAATGGTCGAATTTTTATAACCATGACGGTTGCATTAACCATAACTAAATTGTGGGGCTTTTAAAAAAATAAATATATATTTTAGAATTGCTTAATTGTTCATGATATGCACGTTTATTTCAAAATAGTTAGTTTATCAGTATTAAACATTGCATTAGAATGTGTTCAAAATTGGCATGCGAAACAAGAATTATATATACGTTCCTAATTAACATCCAAGACTAATTATGGAATAAAATGTTTTTTTTTCTATCTTAGCGTAGATACTGTTATATATTTAATAATATGTACATCATTTACGATTTAGATCGAAGATGTCACAGATTCGTCATATCTAAAACTAAGATGAATAAATTACCTTTACTTATAAGGGTCAACTTTCCTTTAAATTAGAGTGCACCCTGCTTTATGCCGTGCCCAGGGTCAAAGAATAAGGTAAGCCAAACATTTTATTGCTGTGGTGGAAGCGTATGAGATTTTATGGATCCTATAAAAGTCACTAGGTAAGAGCAGAAAAAGTCATGGCTATACCATAGATAGTAGTGTCACAATCTAGTGCAAACCAAATGTAAGTAATACCTAAAACCATGTTGTTGCAAATTATTTATTTGTTATAATTATAATGCCTGTCAATATGTTGAAATTCTCGAACAACTCTGGGGCATTCTTTAAACCATAATATGGCTTTTTTTCACTAGGCTAACTAAATGTCACAAAAAATAAAGCAAAGACCAAGGCGTACTTTAAAAGAGCCATCATGTTCGTTTGTAACTGTAGAACCTTGACACAGTCTTGTAAATGGTCGAATTTTTATAACCATGACGGTTGCATTAACCATAATAAATTGTAGGGTTTTTAAAGAAATAAATATATATTTTACAATTGCTTAATTGTTCATGATATACACGTTTATTTCATAACAGTTAGTTTATCAGTATTAAACATTGCATTAAAATGTATTCAAAATTGGCATGCGAAACAAGAATTATATTAGGTCCTTACATATGAAATTAGCGTTTGGTCGTACTGACCACTTTTATCTGAATTATCTCTCTTTGGTTAAGAATTCCAAATTCAAATTTATAAATTCATTTAGCTGGTACATTTGAGTTTTGAAAACAATCATTCATTTGTTTGGGTTTTCAGATTGTGATTGTCTTATATTTCCTGCTGCATCGTATTCTATTTTAATATAGTAGATTTCATAAGATATTTGGTGGTGTAAGGTAGTAAGTAAACCTCACTTTGTCCCTGTATAAGGCTAATAGTGGAAACCTCAGATAGATCTCAAAGCTTCCAATAGACGATAGTATAGCAATCTTATTTTTCCCAGATGTATAATATTCAGGCTGGTAACGAGAATCTGTCTGTTGTGAAACGTCTGGTACTTATATCGTCATTTTGCCTGTAAAGCGAGTTGATTAAGGTAAATCCTCACTGCAATAGGAAAGTCCAAAGCCTGCAATGGTTTTATCATTATCATCATTACATCCTATCAAAAGTCCACTGCTGAATATAGGTCTCCTTCAGAGATTGCCTTATTGAAAGCATTTCGCCAGTGTTGGGACGCTTGACATGTGGGTTGGCAACCGCATTTTTTATTATTTTCAGTTGTTATATACATATTTTCTGCGCAGTTGACAGCTGCCGGATTCGAAAATTGTCCTTAAATTTTTGTCAGACTTGTCTAGATTGTGACTTTTATAGACTAAGAGCCCGTGATCGCCAGACTTTCCTTTAAAAGCTGAAAATTTCTCAGCGCATGCTCCCAACATAGGTAGGAACGATGGGCTACTATGAAGTTTGGATCATCGTGGCTTTGGCGGGTAACAGGTAGCAAAGGTGTATAAAATAGCAACTTAAGTTTGTCACTGCGAACATAATAGGCTCTGTAACTTCAGAAAGGATTTTGGTGAAACTTGTCATTGTTAGAGATTATGCCCTGTAATAACGTTTATGATATTTTTCAGTAACGGTAAATTTTAGGTAACACCAAGCAATAAGGAATTTATAAAATGGTTTTATGTTAATGTTTGATTCACAAGTAACAAAGTATAAACAAAGTTAAAAACAATTTTAAATATGATTAATAATGATAAAACCACCGTTTGATAGGGATAATTGTCATACCGTATCTGGGTTAACTAGATTTTTAAACTTATCTTTATATTATATAATTGATTTGTTTTCTATATCGATATAGTATTACGAAATTAAAATTTACAAAAATATCAATAATAGTTTAGATTTTATATTTTAGTTATAAAGATATAAGAGGAAGATAAGATGGGTAGATTTAAAACTTACGTCTATGAAGTCAGCAAAATTGTTTATATCGTACACAGCCGAATCTTGATTTGAGTTTAAATAATCGATCCTTAAAAGAGATGTAACAAAGGCCTCGTAGTGAAGTTCCTTGTCGTTTTTGTTTTGATAATGCCTGTTGTAGTCATGTTGAAATTTCTCGAACAACTCGGGGGCATTCTTTAAACCATAATATGGCTTTTTTTCACTAGGCTAACTAAATGTCACAAAAAATAAAGCAAAGACCAAGGCGTACTTTAAAAGAGCCATCGTGTTCGTTTGTAACTGTAGAACCTTGGCACAGTCTTTTAAATGGTCGAATTTTGTTAACCATGACGGTTGCATTAACCATAACCAAAAAGTAAGTTTAAAGAAATAAATATATATTTTACAATTGCTTAATTGTTCATGATATGCACGTTTAATTCATAACAGTTAGTTTATCAGTATTAAACATAGCATTAGAATGTGTTCAACATTGGCATGCGAAACAAGAATTATATTAGGTCCTTACATATGAAATTAGCGTTTGGTCGTACTGACCACTTTTATCTGAATTATCTCCTTTGGTTAAGAATTCCAAATTCAAATTTATAAATTCATTTAGCTGGTACATTTGAGTTTTGAAAACAATCATTCATTTGTTTTTCCTCATTATTTCATTCTTTGGCGTCGCTTGTTACCGCACAATGGAAAACATGAAATATCGGTATATTAACGAGTACGAGTTCTACCACGGTACGTTTTGGTTTCAACGTTTTCGTTCTGGAAATTTCGACCTTCAGAACCAACCCCGTGGATTAAAGGCTATTGTGGAAGCGGATCAGTCGATCCGAATCACTTCAGAGATAGCTGCAGGCTTCGGGGTAAGTGATAAAACTGTATTAATCCACTTGAAGCAAATGGGAAAGTAAAAACTTGAACGATGGATACCTCATGAATTGAGTGAATCGAACTTGCAAACACGCGTCGACTGCTGTGTTACTTTGCTCAACCGACACAATAATGAAGGGACTTTAAATCGAATCATTACTTGTGATGAAAATGGATACTGTACAATAATCGGAAGCGCTTGTCACAATGGCTGAACCCTGGAGACCCAGCCAAATCCCTAACTAATGGTAACTAAGCCCTAAACGAAAATTGACCCAGAAAAAGTTACTTGTGAGTGTTTGGTGGACTAGCGCCGGTCTCGTTCACTACAGCTTTTTAAAATCTGGCCAAACGATTACGGCAGATATCTATTGTCAGCAACTGCAAACCATGAAGGAAGAACTAGCTGCTAAACAACCGAGATTGGTCAATCGCTCTAGGCCACTGCTGCTTCACGACAACGCAAGACCACACACTGCACAACAAACAACCACTAAGTTAGATGAGCTACAATTGGAATGTCTTCGACATCCACCGTTCTTCCCGGACCTTGCTCCAACAGATTACCATTTTTTCCGGAATTTGGACAACTTCTTACAAGGAAAAAAATTCAACTCCGATGCGGCAGTCCAAACTGCATTCAAAGAGTTTATTGATTCTCGCCCGCATGTTTTTTTTAGTAAAGGGATCAATGAACTACGTTTGAGATGGCAAAGGTGCATAGATAACAACGGTGCATACTTTGATCAATTAAATATATTTTACAAAAAAAAAAATTGACTTTATATTCCTCCCGTACAAAACACCAATTTCATCTGTAAGGACCTAATATATACGTTTCTAATTAACATCCAAGACTAATTATGGAATATAATGTTTTTTTTTTCTATCTAAGCGTAGATACTGTTATCTATTTAATAATATATACATCATTTAAGATTTAGATCGAAGATGTCACAGATTCGTTGTCATATCTAAGACTAAGATGAATAAATTACCTTTACTTATAAGGGTCAACTTTCCCTTTAAATTAGAATAGATCAATGAGTGCACCACTGCTTTGTGCCGTGCCCAGGGTCAGAGAATAAGGTAAGCCAAACATTTTATTGCTGTGTGTTAGTGGCGTATGAGAGTTTTGCAGATCTCATAAAAAGTTACTATAGAAAAGAGCAGAAAAAAGTCATGGCTAAGCCATAGATGGTAGTGTCACAATCTAGTACAAGCCAAATGTAACCATGTTCCAAATTGTTTTAGAAGCATATGTTTGGTGATGCGTGTCCTTATAATAAGTCAAGCATGGTTTTGGTTTGGTTTCCTCGTCACTTGAAATGTAGGCATTGCTCCTTTCGGTACATTGTTGCTTTAGAAGGGGCTTTATCTTTAAATTAAATTTAAAGTATATCGGATGATTCATCCGTTATTTAGTTATAAAACGTTTGGAATCGTAAAAAATCAATTCGCGAGAATGTTCTTGACGCGTATCCGCTTTCAATATAACACGATATTTGAATTTAGCTCGTAAAAAATATCCACATGGAAGGAAATTTGAAATTTGACCATTCGTATTTTTACTTGTCGGTAATCATGTTTTCAAATATAATATGACTGTCCAGTGTCTCATACAAATAAATGTCTTTTCATAAAACTTTTTGCGTAGCCTGTCGTGAAATCCATCAATGTCTAAACATTTCGCAACTCCGTAATAAAAGTTCTGGATTGATGAAATTTCAGGTTCGGTAATTGGAATTTATAACTGTGCTATCGATCAGGTGTACAATATCCATCATTTAAAGACACGTCCTCATCTCATTGGCAATGTTATAAGTATTCAATATGTTAGTGTAAGAAAGTGAAATACATAAATAAGAGGAATAAGTAATGTTGTAAATAAAAATAGGATATATATTTCTGACCCCGATTCCAAACGCAGCATGACCTTTTTGGTGATGATTATGATGGTTTAATAAATACAGATGAAACTATTTAGTACTAAATATAATTAAATACAATAAAATTCCTTTGTTGGAAAGAGAAAAGCAAAATAACTTAAATGTAACGAAACGTTGTATATTAAATTATTGAATCTTAACACGTTTCTTTCGTAAAACGGAACACACTTACTCTAAAAATAGAACGAATTAATTAAACGAAGACACACAGTCACACACACACACATTCAGTTTCAGACACACAGTTTAAACGTTTTATCAAGAAAACTTTGAACATTGTTATTTTTTTCCGGTCAAATAAAAAAAAATTATTTAGACTTAAGAGCGTCGTACAACGGCGACGACTAACGATTATGCCAGAAAAATCTTATAGATTCGGATATAACGCGGTATATCCACCTTGTTTACACCAGGCGTAAAATACTAAAAAAGTATTTCTTCGAATAGGGCCTCAATTATAAACTGGTACAGAGATGTTGATTACAGCTACATAGACTCTTTAATGAAGTCAGAAAATCACAAGTCACAGATTAATTAAACACACAAATGATTTTATTTTTGTGTGTAATTAATCTGTATCTTGAAACTTCAGTAAAGACAAGTTTTACGTTCAAAAGTATATAACCTTAACAATGAAATACAAAAATTTCTTATATGTACAATGCCAATAAAAAGGGTTGCGAGGATAAAAAATATAGGTAGTAGTAAAAACAACCCAACACATATTGTATTCGCTAGTATGTTATCGACAATTTTTTTTCGCTTCTACTTCTAATTTTAAATAATTCATTGTTCATAAACCAACTTGCAGCATACGACTGGAATTTGGTGTGACAATATTCTCTGACAGAAATGTTGCTATGTTTTCTGTTACTATTATTATGAAATTTTTGCTAGTATTTTTTTTTTATTTAAATCAAGTTTTTTTGTCAGTTAAATTGAAACAAGGTTCATGTTTACAAGAATAAGTGATAGTTATATTGTATTACAGCATCTTCATGGCACTTAAGTAAGTAAAAGCATTTATGATATCATATCACTCGAAATTTGATAAATTTAGTTTATAAGTTGTATAATATTTTTATTTAATTACAATAAAGAATTATTTTATTAATATATATAATATTAAAAAAAAACTATAATATAAAAAACTAAAACTAATAACTTAATTATCATACTGTCCTACTCCCCGTAGTATCTTGCCAAGAACGCTGGCTGCGTTTCCTTGCTGAATGACTATACTTAGCCTTTGAGCGAGAAAAGAACCAGCCCTCTTATCACCAGCAGCAATGACCAGTCGCGGATAGAGTTCCTTTAGGAACTTTACCGCACGTGGACCACACGGATAGTCTCTACAGCAAATGGTACAAATTTCGAGTTATCGCTCAGAGACGTATATTTGCGCCACTTACTCAGTTCAGCTGCCTATGATGCCACCCCGGCTCTAAACGAGGTACCCCTGAGTTGAGAGGTCATCAAAGTATCTACGTAAATAGTATCCCACACTAAGGCTTTACCTTTCTCCCAAGGGACCAATGTCATACCGTCGGGTCTCTTGCCATCGTCTCTGAATAATCCACAAGGCTCTAAAACCGAGGGAACTATACGAGGTTTTTATGTAAAATATAACAATAAACAAAACCTATAAGTGGCTTTATATGCTAGAAAATATTCCTTTCTACGAAAAAGACTTTCCTGATCGCTTATTTGATTAATACTTGTTTTGCACTCAATTAGTAGTGCAGGATAGCATGGGAGAGGATGGTTGACAAGATGGATCATGTCATGATGACGATGATGATGTGTGTGATTCTAATGCTAATCGCATATTCGTTTCATTGACAATAAATGTCAGAAACTGTAATTTGTTTTATCAGTTTATAATAATGGCTATTAATTTTCAGCTCACCAGATGTCATTAATTGGAACTGAGGTGAAGTTATTAGTTACACATTGTCACCATAAGTGAATAGTTGCGTTGCGATTTGTTTTTTCTAAAGTATATAATCATATGCACAAAACTATGCAGTAGGTGCTCTTTTTGTCATGTTTTAAATTTTTTATTTAATTCTCTTATTTTTAAGAAAATCCACAATTTTTTCCCCTCCATGAAATCTGTCAAATATTTACCTCATTCCAAAGTGGACCCTTGTAGCAGAGAAGGTTCTCTCATTGTTACAACATCCTGTTTTTTTTTAAATATAAATGATATAAGCAGCTCTATAGGCATAGGATAGCGTAAGGATCTCTCAATATTTGCGTCGTTTTGCGCCACACCGCGTTTGCGTTGAATTCGTTCACGTAAGAGATTAAATTGATTGCAGATGCTTACAAGAAATTGAAAAACATCCTTAAGTTGTGAAGAACCAGTTAAAAGGCTATAATTTGATGCGATAATTTTCACGCGACGTTCCTAATTTCGAATTTCACTTGAGTGGTAGTAAATGGAATGCCGTGTGCAATTAAATTTAGAAGTGGTATTGCTTTAAATCATTCTAAAATTCTGATTTATCTTCTTTTTCATCTCAAATATTATATAAGTCCTTAGAATGAATTTATATAAAAGTTATATATAATATTAATTTAAATTATTAAGAAGCCAAATGGTATTGTGCTATTCACAATCACATACACATATTTTAAATCTTTGTAAAAAATCTTTTAGGAATCTGGCTATATCTCAAGACCATGCAAGGATTTTTGGAAGCCGCTTACTATTTTAATTTTATTTATTGTTCTAGTAAGTAGTTAACTTGAAACGACAACCATCATTTGGAGTCCACATGAAAGCAACTACAATCTTATTGTTGACTAGCAACTCGCTCTAACTCCACATGGGTATAGTCTATTAATGTGGCGTTATTTAGATTTAATATAATCAGAAACCATTATTTTTATTAATTTTTAATTCAGATCTCCAATTTTTTGAAAATATAACCTAGTCTACTTCTGAATTTGTTTTCGTTGGGTTCTTGAAATTTCATTAGAATTGGTGCAGCAATTCCGAAGACTAGCCCGGACAGACAGACAGACACACACAATGTTTTTTAAAGCTTTAGCTTTAGCAGGCCCCAATATAAGGCAGTTATTTCGATATTATAGACAAACGCTTCAGTTTTATTTATGTGTTAAGATTTTGTAGGCCGTTGAAATCGTCTAGGAGATAAATATTATTAAAAGTTTAGGTTAGCGTATGCATATCCGCAGAGAGGGAGACATAGGTGTGACCTAAAATGACATTAAATAGCAGCATTTTTCAACGGAAACTTCTTCATTCCATTTAAGTCCTCAGGAGTGAAAACTTGTTTATTTGATTTTTTATTCTTAATTGAGGATAGATGAGATGTCTACGGTACAACATCCATGTACCATCAGGTGGACTGTATGCTTGTTGGTCAACTTTATTCTATAAAAAATAACCTAATAATTGTAGTGAGTTATCATCGCCGTCCTCCTGTTATCTCGTGCCCGCTGCTTTCTTCAGAATGCACAATTGTCACGTATCCAATTTTCAATTAAGGTCATCTCACAGGATATTTTACTTTTTTTTTTTGAGCTTACAGCTACATTTACAATCTTAATCTCTATATTAGAACGACGAAATTCGTAAAAGCTACATACTAATGCGTTGAAAATTGTAATGCGTTCATTTAGCTTATTTTATATTCATTTTGTACTTGTTTTCTTAATAAGTGTTAATTTCTTACCGGTATTGGTTAAAGCACTATACCATTGCCATTACAGCCTATTCAAAGTCCACTGCTGAACATAGGCCTCCCCCAAAGATTACCTCATATTAACCATAGATGCCACGCTTGTTGGCAATTGCATTTTTTTAAATTCAGTTGTAGAAGATGCTGCTACCCATCACCTGGTGCAGCGCCAAGAGGCGACAAGGGGAAGCTGAACCTAACAATGAAACCCACACGATGATATGCTGTAATAGGTTTTTGAATAAAACAATGGCTGTAATTTTTCGAAATGATGTCGTTTTCCGACCTCCACGAGGGCAAATCTGAGTTAGGTCCGAATCTCATAGACATCTGTCAACTTAAAACAAAGCAGTAAGATAAAATGCATCTACTGTATTTATACTGACTCCTGACTCTTACTTCAATACGTAATTTATTGTAATGATAATGTAATTTTTGAACTACTTCTCTCGTTTTACCCTAGCAGAAGTAGAACCTCTGGGAAGAACCAGCAAACAAACCAGTTTGTATTTTACTGGAATTGTGATTTGGAAAAAATAAATTTACTTATTTAATTAAATTTATTTTTTCCAAATTATTTTATAATTTTTTTAAATAATTTAATTATTGTTTTAGATATTGTTCAGTAGCTATTACAAATTTTACAGTGTTTATTTTAATTGGTGTGTTATGTACTTAATATATAATAATTACCTTTTTTATAAAATTCCTATAGTAAAAATTTGATAATAAAAGACAGATTAGGTACATTTTCAGGGATTTTAGTAAATTTTAGTAAAAGGCACTAGTAAATTGAAAAGCGAAATTATAAGAATTTATCAAAAGAATATCTTTCCGGCTTATTTGATAAACTTTTAAAAAACTTCCATGAACTCGGGGATTAAGGAACATCTTATGTTACCTGATCACGTGCGACGAGATCAAAAAGGATTTGTGGCCAACTTCCTTAACTGGATCACCGTCAATAAAGTTTTTGAATAATATCAACGTCTACCGAAAACGAATATCTTTATGAAATTATTTGTTAGGAATTTGTAACTAAGCCTAGAATATAAAGTATTATTGATTTTATACGTGTGCATTATTGTCATACGATTAACATCCTTTGTACTACTAAAGCGCATATTTTTTGCATAACTAGAGTTCGTTCATTTCCTTGAAAACGATTGAAACAAATGCATAAAAAGTAACACAATTTTGATAATTTTCCTTTTATAGCTTAGAAACTATATTTTATTTATAAAACTGAATTGATACCTAAGTAAACATACAACCACCTGATGTAAGAGGCTACTGCAGTCCATAGTGCATTGCCTATGCACTTGCAGCCAACTTCGAAGAAAAATCGCTTCAGATGCGTTGTCACCTATTGTAGCGTTGTACGCTATTTATAATATACTAGATGCTATAAGTATCTGCTATTGTTAATTATAATAAGTTACTTAATGTTCTAAAATTATTAATTCACTTATTTGGATCTATCGAATACTTGTTACGGCTCATCTCTATTAAACCGCTGCGTGTTGGATCCACCTACCTTCCTCTCGCCTGCTTCTACATCGCATGCGGTACTGCCTGCTCTAGCTTAAAGTGCGCACCTTTGCGCTATTTCTTGTTCTTCTACGAGTATTCTTTAACAGACCTTCGCAAGGGATGTAGGAAGTACCAACACAAGCCGCCCTACCATCTAGGCGGCTGATGACCTAGCCACTGGCACTGGGCCTGACAACCACCTACGCCAGCCAACTACACTCAGGGACGGTACCTCCTATACCTACCTTCTGCTACCTACAGTGAATTATATGTGCAAACCTTAGTGCAAGTGAGACGTACACCCATAACCTCGACCTAGCCGTGGCAACGAGTATATAAGCATTGTTAATAAAACAATTATTTTGTGACTTCTATTTTTTAATCTACAAAAACTTTCAAACTTTATTTTAAAAATAAATTAATTTAAAAAAAAAGTTTGAAACAGAAAAAAGATTTCCCGTTTTACCTTTTATTAGGATACAAACAAGTGGTAAATTTAAAATTTTCTACAAACAACTTCAATATGAATATAATTTATTGTTGATTTTTTTAAACCCCCTCAACCGATTTCGATAAAATTTAAATGAGATCACCGGGGAAGTATACCCTTTGAAACAAAAAAGAATTTTCCAAATCGGTTCAGGCCTCTTTGAGTAATCGGTGAACATACATAAAAAAAAGATTCCGACTAATTGAGAAACTCCTCCTTTTTTGAAGTCGTTTGAAAATAATCAAATTTGAAGAGCACTCATCCCTCTTACAATCACTCGTAATAACAAAAGCTATTGCTGAACCTAGGCTTCCCTAATAGATAGCCTCATAGGGGGGATAATTGCCATTGCTGCCATGGTTGACAGGTGAGTTGGCAACCTCAGATTGTTATTATTGCACGCCTTGATCACGCCACGATTGTTATTAGGTAGTGCTTTACTCTCGACACGTCAAGGTCAAGCAATTTTGTATTCTTAAAATGCCTATATCAAAACCATAGCCTTAGAATTCTAAGTCTATGATGAAAACCATACTGCACTTATAGGATAATAATATTAGTAGATCTTATATCAAGAAAACACAAATTAATCCATCTTATATTTTCTAAAAATCATACTGCTACTTTGAAAAACACGGTTTTAAAAAAAATTATTGGATGTCCTGATGTTGATTTTGTATGTGGTTACGATAACTCCCGAAAAAATTGACGTATCGAAGCAGGGTTTTTTTAACTTCAGAATTACATCAACTGGTTCCCTATTTCATATTAATAGCCTAGTACGCCTTATTTGTTAATAAAATGATTTTCAACTTTTATAAGTTTTATTTCTCTTAAAATTTAAAGGCGCTTTCATATTTTTTTAGCCAAAGGACTAGACAAAGGACAAATGTTCCATACAACCTATATCGATTTCATACTTTGTGTAATCGATTTATTTGGTAAACATTATTAATTTTTTTACCTTATCATGTGCTTGTAAAATATACGACGAAAATTCTTGCTTATTTGACAAAATAAACTATGGCACAGGTGTCGCGGTAATACTGTGTAAGGGCTAGCCGGGTATAAATTGTTCGCCATATATTTAGTTACTTACTATGATCTAGAATCCTTTAAATATTTAATAGCGGCGTAATTTAGTTTCAGGATTAATTAACAGACCACTGGGTATTTTATTTAAAAGATTAAAAGCACAGCAATATTCTACAAACTTTCTAATGTATATTCAAGGTCTCTCTTATATTTAATAAATGTGAATATTTACGGGAACTTTTTTCCAAGTGCCACTATTATTTACACGCGGTATTACAGCAATCTATAAAGGATGTCTAGGTTCAGCAATAGACTTGTGATGAATTGTAATGACAATAATGATGATGAAACCAAAATTACTATGTACATATATAAAAATATCAAAATATAGTGAGTAATATATAAGGTGACTTACGATTAATTATTCGAGCCAATCTTAAATTAAGATTTATATGACTATTTGCGCGTGAATGCAAAAGCTGTAATTGGCAATACGTCAGTAATTGTAGCAGTTCATAAATTTATCAAATTCCAATGCCGAAGTTATTATTATTTTTGATGCGTTACTTCCGAATTTGCATTGCTTTTTCAACGACACATGCTTCAAAAACCAAATTCAATTCACTAGCTGCTTCTGTTTACTTTCGATCGGTTAAATGCTGTAAGGAGGATATAAACATTTTTCCGAATATCAATCTGCCGGCATATAGTGGTTTTGTATAAGGTACTGGTGACTACAAAATGGCATACAAAAATACAGGGTGGACCATAAGAGTGTTAGCGATTTCATTCCTTAACTTCTCGGGATCGCAACGCGGGCGGCGGGGAATACGTTGCTAGCCACGTCGCTTCGGAGCCAAACACAGGAGCGCAGCGTGCATTTTGTGTCCCAGCGTATTACGAAAACAATAAATCAGTGCTTACTGCACGATGGTTGTATCGACATGAACACGGTTTGTGCTATTTAAGTGAAGTTCCAAGCGCCAATGTAATACGCAAACGGATCAGAGTGTTCGTAACAACCGGGTCGACAGTAAAAATAACGCCTCGTTGTCGCCTGACTGCCGGCTGACATTGTGGAGCGAGTTTTTGTTTCAGTTCAGCGCAATCCGCAACAGTCGACCTGTAAGAGAATTCAGGCTTTAGACATCAAAAGATCGACTTTCCGACGAATTTTGAAGCGTGATTTATATTTGAAGGCTTACACAATTCAGCTAGTCCAAGAATTAAAACCAGATGATGCCAATAACCGACTTAACTTTGTTAATCTAATGCTCGACAGGTTCAACAATTTTCACAACGTGATATTCTGTAATGAGGCGAATTTTAATTTTAATGGCCAAGTTAACAAACAAAATTGTCATTGCTGGTCCGAGACCAATCCTTGACGCTTGCGCAAACATCCACTTCACAGCCCTAAGCTCGTCGTGTGGGTTGCAATAACGTCGACCGGTATTGCTGGACCATAGGTTAGGGCCAACAATTATTGCGATATGATAAGAGAATTTTTGGTGCCAACTTTGCAAGGAATTTCAAAGCCTCATTTTAATACCTCGAGTTGTTGGAACCAAAACAAGATAGGGCCATATGCCATACGGCTAGGGTGTCCATAGATCTGATGAAAAATGTTTTTCCCGGAAAATTCATTTCCAAAAGGGGGGGAAATTGAATGGCCCCCACGCAGCCCATATCTCTCTCCATATGATTATTTTCTGTAGGCTCACCTCAAATCGGTGATCTACGTAAATAATTCGAGAATTATGGTACAGCGAAAAAGGAACATTATTCGGGAAATTAACAATATACCAAGAACAACGCTTCGCCGTGTTTTCCAAAATCTGCGACTTCGGTATCAAAAGTACGAAGACGTCATTTGGACAACATTATGTTTAAGTCTGAAAAATTCGAAGTTTTGTAGTTTTGTAGTTTTTTTACCCACCGTTTTTTACCCACCCATTATAAAATGCCGAATTTAATAGCAATAAATCAGCGATAGCATTAGCTTTATCTGTGAGATGGAGCAAGTTAAATACGCACTCTCGCACTATATTATATTTGCCAATAAACCCTCGTAACTACTCAGAACTGAGATAAACTTCCTTTTATGGCTAACATATAATATAAATATAAACGATTAAAAAGGTATTTCGCTTTTCAACTTTTACGTAAACAAGAGAGCAAGTTGAACAGCAAGTCTCACACTATATATTTTCGACAATAACCTCTTAATGAATATTGATCTCACTTCTCAGAAATGGAACAATCTACTGTTCCTATCTGCTTCATATTCTCAAATAACACTAGTAGAGAATTCCATTAGGCATTAAGTCCGCCCTTTGAAACCCTCAGTTGAAGGTATTTGCAGTAAAGAATAAAAATTCATTTCTGCACTTAAAAACTTACCCATTATAGTGATTATGGGATAAATCTTAGTAGCTATCTATAACAGTTCGCCGTGTAGTGGCGACGTAAAGAAATCTACCACCCAATATCATCCTGTGGATGTCGCAAAAATCGACGAAAGGACACTGGAACTCCTGTTCCAGGTGACTGGCAGCTGCATTTTCCTGAAAACAACTCTTGGTATAATAAAAAAACTGTGGTTGTCAACCCCCCAGTATGTACAGGGGCGGCCTATGTTCAGCAGTGAAGTTTTGTTGGGAGTTAATCTATACATATATACAAATAAATAATTTTTTATTGACTGTTTGTAATGTCAAAATAACCGTTTTTGTTAAATGCATATTAAAGTACATATATACGGTACTTATTACAAAAATTTTTAAATTTTTGTCTGTCTGTCTGTTTGTTCCGGCTAATCTCCGAAACAGCTGGAACGATTTTGATGGGAATTTTACTGGCAGATAGCTAATGTTGTAAGGAGTAACTTAGGCTACTTTTATTTTAGAAAAATAATTAAAACCCATGAAATCCAATCATAATAAATTCCACGCGGATGAAGTCGCAGGGAACAGCTAGTCAATGAATAAATGATGTATAACAGTTGATTCTCTCTACAAAAGTAGATTGAGAAAGACTGCCATAGATCATAGTTTATAGAGTTGTTTAGTCGTTTTCGCCGTAGTTGGAAAAATGAATAGAGATCTCCCACTGGGCAGGTGTGCAGCCCTGGGAGTGGCCAATGCTTCGTGTTACAAATATAACACGAAGCTTCTGTATGTATGGCAGAGTTGTTCGGAAATGCCCATTGCATGATTGAGGCTTCAATTATTATTCTATCCATGTTTACGCATCATTATTATAGTGCGATTTCTTGCAGTTCAGTTGCCAAAAGATCCTTAATAGTGGCAATGGGTAATGCATATTCACCATGTATTAGCACCTTCACACAATCCATCACCCTATTTCGCCCTGTAGGTGTCGTAAGAGGTTACAAGGGGAAGACTCATAAAGATCTCATTGCTTTCGATAGATGGCGGATAAGCCACGGCGTTTACGACAGACGTAAACACTCAAACTGGCGTCGGAGAACAACGTCAAAGGTGTGAAACGACTGCCACTATGATTGCCAATCCACATTTAAAGCCTGGCAATGGTCTGTGAACTGATGAAGAGGGAAGTAGAATGTATACTATGTATGTAAGCGCGCTCAACGCTGGTGTGGATTGCATGTAGCGTGGTGAGCGGGGACAGCACCGCCACACTATTATATAAATTATTTCACTTGGTATCATAGCGTGAATTTATTTTCTACTTAGCTGTAAAAAAAACTTTTTAATAGTGATATTTAACATGCGTAGTTTAAGTCTAAATTTTAGGACTTTAAAAGACTTGAATTCTAGACTTCTTTCAAATTTCTCGTCAGTTACAAACGTGAATTTTATTCTCATAGCATAATAACAACATAATTTTTGAATTGAAATATGTTATTTAGCTTTGCACTTTTTCTTAAAAGTGCTTAAAATTATGTTCTGAAACTATGCTATGAAAACATAAGAACTCACGCATTCTAATGTAACTGTATCTAATGTAATACTTATGCCTTAATATCGAAGTCGATTAGATTACAAATGAGTAGGGATAACGCAGTGCCATAACCCGCGACCAGTCGGGTTATCTGAATGTTGCAGTGTTCAGTCTACTTGGTTACAGTTTAAACGGTCTTCGAACAAATGCAACTTACATCATCATCATCATCATCATCGGCATTACAACCTATAATAGTCCACTGCTGGAGGTAGGCCTCCCCATGACTTTCTTTATAAGGGTGATATTTGCCATAGTTGCCTCGCTGAACGGGCGGGTCGGCAACCGCAGTTTTTATTATTTTCTTGTTCTTATTAGGAAAACGCTGATGCTGATCTCCAAGTTTGTTTCTCTCTGTTGCCTCTTACGACACCTACGGGACGATATGGGCTAGTAGTTATTCTAACATTAACACTAACATGGTAAAAATATGACTTACTTGAATGTTAAATTATTTACAAAAATTTTAATTTAAAAAATATAAAGAGAGAATGGAATGTAAAAATAATTATATTAACATTTTCTGCAAGTGGTAACAACAACTTGACGCAATACATCTTGTTGTGTGTAGAACGAAGCTCCGGCGACTAACAATTCTCACAAAGTCTATACAAAGAAGCTGAACCCACATTCCACACAGGAAGCAGCGATTTGCAAATCCAGCGTGGTGTGTATAAACATCAAGTGATTTATGCAAAGTCATGCTATAAACTTAAAAATACTGTTAATAATGAAGGAGAAATGTAAAATACGCATATCTTGCAAGTATTTCTAACGAACGGTGGCAGCTGCATTAACGTTTCATGGCTCATTTAAAGTATAATAATGTTATTTATTTTGACTAAATCAACATAACGTTTTACCTTAAGCTTTCTGCTATCAAAGCAACTTTCAATTTGCAAAGCAATCAGCCTTTGAAGTAGTGATGCTAAAGTGTTATAAATGAGACATTTATTTTGAATGTACGCATTCAACGAAACTACCAAGAGCGAGAAAGTACGTTCAAACAGTAACAGAAAAGCTTTACCTTTGCTTATCTGTTGCTAATCTGAGTTGGACCATTTAAATCAAAGGATTTTGATTTAATTTGATTATACTAATTTTAATTGTCAACCCCAAAGCTGTCTTTCATTACCAAGTTGACTGTTCTATTGATGTGTTTCAAGAAATATCAATAGTTATGATTTTTCTTAACTTTATGAGCTATATAATCATTTTGGGATTTCAACAGCACGAGTGTTATCTTTTTTTTTCGATTTGTTCGAAATTTTACGACACATTTATTCTAGGCAGTTGCACAGTTTTGTGGCTAAGCATGTAACAACTTTCCAATAATTATGTAGAGATTGTAAAATCTGTCGTTGCTTTAGTCTCAGTTCACCATTACAATTTGGTGGCTCAGGGGCTAAAGGTAAATTTCACAGTAGGTACTTGCCCAGACAAACTCAAAGGAATTAAAGTACCATTTAGTTTCAATAACTGTGCTATACATAAACATACATGGAGATGAGATGGACTCCAACCTATCCAGACGAAGCCGGGGCGGGTCGCTAGTAAATTAACATAATAAGAGTCGCTGTGATCTTACAAACATAACAGGATTACAGAATGATACAGTGCTTACTATTACTTGTTATTTGATGTTTTATTTGATTTGATTCATTTATTATTAACATTTTAACATCCTTGCCACAGAAATAAATGACTTCCTCGAATGTTTTATGATCATACTTTTTCATTGTGTTTTTAACATATTTTTCATAACAAATGTTAGCGATTTCGTAAACAAAACTTATGAGAAGGCATTGATTGGCTTCTATTCAATCTTCTATTCAAGGTTCTATTGATACTCGTAGTATCGATTATATAAATCCCATTGATAATATCAATATCGGTGGGACCCATTGATATTATGATAATGAATATAATATAATCGATGCTGAATAAAACTAATTATACGGATTTCATCGCGTTTAATTTAACTCATTCTACTCTTTTTTAAATCCCAACATTTCAAGTGCACCGACTGAGGAATGACGAGAACCAGACGAGGGGAACTGAGGTACTTGATGTCCTGATGTCATAGTTAGCCCGGCTAGCTTCATTTTTTGAATATTAGTTTTTGGTCCGATCTACGCTAAACGAGCTTACAATATGTTGACGTCTTGAAGTGGTATGCTTAGCACGTATCTCAAGCACATGGTAG
The DNA here is from genome assembly GCA_029286625.1 of Parnassius orleans. Classification (NCBI taxonomy): domain Eukaryota; kingdom Metazoa; phylum Arthropoda; class Insecta; order Lepidoptera; family Papilionidae; genus Parnassius; species Parnassius orleans. Next base: position 4,673,424 of record JAGSMP010000137.1, read on the forward strand.
TACCCATCCATCTTTTTTATTGAAAATAGGATATTTTTTTTAAGATCCTTGCAAATGATCCTTAGTAGGAATCGGTGTTCTTTTGCAAGGTTTTGGAAAAGAACACCGATTGCTACAACTATACAATTAATATAGCTGGAGCCATGCTGCAGCTATATTAACTGTATAGATGTAGCACGAATGGGTCGGCTCGACCGGGGAAGGACCACGCTCTCACGGAATACCAGCGTGAAATAGCAGCTTAATACCGCTGTGTTTCGTATGGTGAGTGTAGAGAACTGGAGACCCTTTTTACTGGAAACGAGGCATTACACCTAAGTCCTCACGGGTGACAACGCATCTGCATTTTGATTCGTAATCGAAGATAGATGTAGCGGTCTATGGGCCACAGCAACCACTTACCATCAGGTGGACTGTGTACTCGTTTGTCACCCTTATCCTATAAAAAAAATCAAATCTGATGTAATGGTGGGGACGATCTTGAATTCGTTCATTGTTCACAGACTCACAGAATAAATCATCATCGATGCTGTCTACTTCATCGATACATTAGATACTATTGTACATTGATAACGATAGTATTGTTGCCATTTATTCTACTTCTTAATTAAAGTTACGTGGATAATTTAAATCAAAATCGAATTTGAATTTATAATAAATGTAAAGTCGTTATTATGATCTTTCATTTGTAAAATGATCATAACCTTCTTAATACTTAAGTAGGTTATAGCGTGTGTAAATGAGGCATAATTTTACTCTATTATCATTATCAGCCCTTTCATGGCCTTTCCTCTTGTAGGGAGGATTTGTCTTAATCGTCACGCTTGACAAGCAGCTAGACATCAGAACCATGATAACTGTAAGTAAAATAATATCAACTATATTTATCGATCGATATTGTTATTGATGCGATTCAATTCATAGAAAAAAAACGGAAATGAGTGAGTGGGACTTGCGCCTTGAGTGTTCCAAATAAATATATCTACGTAATTAATAGAATCAGGAATTACTTTCAGGAAATCCATTATGTGAAAGATTTTAAAAATTAACTTGCTAAAATCCGCGTAATAAAATAAAACGTTGTGTCTTACCTAGTTTAAAGAGCACCTCCCGCCGTCACTCAATAGCGTGCACTATCCTCGTCACCACTAATCCAGACACCACTACTCCTAATACCACTACAGAAAAGAGAAACCACCGTCAATAATACGACACGTGTATCTAAGAACTTGCGGTCAGCTACCGCAGAGTCTACTTGTTACTACATGTTAAGTTCATCTATCTTAGAAACAGAGTCTCGACGATTTTGCCATTTTTCAACTTAAAATTAACGAAGAATAATAATAATAATTTATATAAAATGTGTGAGGCATATAATAGTGTAAGACAATTGCATTCAACAAATTGATTCATTTTTGAAGAAAATGGTTCTAATAGGATTTTTAATTGGTTAAAATGTTTGAGTACTTATAAAACATAACACGAAGCTCGGAATTTGATCTGGTGAAAGTAACATGGGGGTAATATCTTTTTTACAACGAAATCGAAATACTACACCTACCGCAGTATTACTTTGTAAACAATATTTTTTGTTTTTCCTTCGGGTGCTAGAATCACCAGGCTACTCTGTGCGCTTACTCTGGAACATGCCACATACAACTGACCGTGCGAGAAGCAACTTTCTCTCAAGTCTACACCCGCTACCTTAAGAGTTTGACCTTGAAGTTTGTTTATGGTTATGGTGAAGCAGACTTTGATAGGAAACTGCAATCTCTTTTATTTGAAGGTGTAATTTGATGGTGTTAGATGAATCCTAGGAATAAATACAGACTCTCCTCGAGAACAATCTGTCAGTATAGTTGGCTCGATTACATTGCAATGCAATGTTTTCACTTGCAATCTGGTGCCATTACATAATTTTGGTGGATTTATATTGCGCAGCAACATAATTAGCGCGCCAATTCTCAATTTTAATATGTGATTTGGGAGACCGGGAGGCTTCAGTGTATTCAGGAACTCGACCGGATAATGAATGGCATCATCGATGTTTATCACTGAGTCGACGGATTTATATTGATATTCGAACCCTTCGAATGATCTCAAAAGTATTTCATTTATGACTGAGACTTGTTCGTTTTTTTGGTGTTAGGATAACACGCTCGCATAACCATTCCGCTTGTTTATCGTGAATATTATTAATGTTTGGGTAAATTTTAGCTATAAGCTCTTCCACAGTGGAAACAATTGTACCTAACTCTGTAGTGAGAATTATATTATTATCTAGTTCCGGGAAATCACCATTTCCTATTTTAAGCAACAGGTCTGAGAACTGTTCGGCAGTAACATCTCCCCTAAGATGGACTCTCATGTTTTTGGCTCAGTTATGTCACTGAAGGCCACAAGTGAGACCACTTCACGCACGCTTTAACTTCGTCCGCTCGCGTTCCTCTGGGCACTACTGGTAGTCTATACATAACTCCTCCTATTTGAAAATTATTGGTAACGCCAGTTAACAATTTAATTTATAAAGCTAATAAAATACTTGGTACATATTTTTAACCTCTCCCTTCCCTAATTCTTCCTATATGCACGTACAGCCGTTGATGGCAACGAAAACGCCACGCAGCGGCAATTAGTTGCTAGCGATTAATAACCGCAACCGCACGAGGGACATTGCGTCCTTCGATCTCATTTTTAATATTAATTATCACCGAACATTGAGTCCTAGTAATTTCGCGAATGTGACATTGTGATTCGAAGTGCATTCCACTCTCATCCACTTTCCTTGCTCTGCTTGTTGTATGTACCAATACAGTCCACAAATATTTATCGAAGAAACCCACGTTACTGGCGCGTCCAATTATTTTTCCTAATATCTTAAAAAATCTATTTAGTGCTTCGAAACCCCCTTTATGAGCCATAGTACTCTCATCCCAAACAATTAATTTCGTTTTGCGGAGTCATCATTACAGCCCATCACAAGTCCACTGTTGAACATAGACCTCCTCCAAGGGATGCCACAAAGCACGGTCCTGAGCCACCTGCATCCATCGACTTCCTGCATGTCTTACCAGGTCGTCACTCCATCTAGTGGGGGGACGCCCTACACTTCGTCCGTCGGTACGAGACCGCCACTCGAGAACCTTTTTTCCCCATCGGTTGTCGGTCTTCGAGCTATATGGCCAGCCCATTGCCACTTCAGCTTACTAATCCGTTGGGCTATGTCGGTCACTCTGGTTCTACTGCGGATATCCTCATTTCTAAGTTTATCACCCAGAGAAACCCTTAGCATAGCCCTCTCCATAGCTCGATGAGCGACCTTGAGCTTCCTCATACGGCCAGCAGTGAAGGACCACGTCTCAGTTCCATAGGTCATCACTGGCAACACGCACTGGTTGTACAGTCTCGTTTTCAAGTTTTGAGGTATACCTGACGAGAAGATGTGCCGTAATTTCCCGAACGCTGCCCAGCCGAGTTGAATCCGTTTTGCGGAGTACTTCTGCCATATTACTTTGCTTGAGTATATTGCAGAGTGCGGTTTCGTTTTGTATCAAATCGAGAGGAAGCAATTCCGGACGATGCGACCGCTAAGGCGATATCACGATTGCTTCTCACTTTGGCCAACAGTAAATTTAATAGAAAAGTCTTGCTTGTTCCACCAGGAGCATCCAAAAAAAGATATCACCTATAACTGCTTCGATACTGGAAAGTATTTTATAATAGATATGTCTTTTTTCATTGGTTAGAGAACCTTCACTACTTGACACCGGTTCTGCTAAGGAATTGACATCATAACTTGTTTCTTTCAGGTAGTCCTGATTATTGTGTGAGCGTTCAGACCTTTGCGGCTGAGGCAACCCGTACTGCTGTAGGTTTTGTCCTTCTAATGCTAATACAGCTTCTCCTCTTCTGACCAGACATTTATTGTAGATTTCATCTGCTGGATGTTCATTTATAATGCCAGTAAACCTTTCCACTTGTCTTTTGTAGTCTTCTGATAGGCTATGCCTGTATTTTACCCAAAGACTTAGTGCGTCTGTAATCTGACAGAATGCCAGTATTATAGAAAAAATTTCACGCATTATAAATGGCAACTCACATAAGGCTGCTTCCTCTATGGCAGAATCCCAATTTTTGTCGTCCTCTAGCAAGTTAAGTTTCATGCAAGCTAATTGAAAAGTTGTTTGGAAGACACCGTTGACAGTCTTCATGTCATCGAAGGATAATCGACCCCTAACCTCGTGCAGTAGTAACACTCTGTGTTTTTCGGGTGAACCGTGTACACTCTACCGAGAGCGTGTTCTTTCATTAATCCTGGCCAGCCATCTACGGGTTTTCCTCTTTTCCTTTCTCAAGAATTTATTTTTTGCCATACAAAATATGAAGGTACATCCGCATATAGAAGAGTTTTAGCAAAATGATCTGTTTGATAAATCAAAAAATGCTAACAGTGTCGTTTTTGGTGAGCTATTAACTTTGTCGGCGAGGTTGTCAGAATTAAAATAGACTCGTTGGCTATTTTCAAGGTGGACAGCTAAATGTTTGACTGCGGGAAACCTTTCATGTATAGAAAACCCTAAAATCCTCCAAACTGCCTCCGAACTACTCAAATAACGCCCAGTCTTATATAATTTGACTTCGCCATTTTTGGTTACTAGCACGAAAGCCGCCTTATCACTGCCCTTATTAATGTACTTACAAATGTACGTTGTCGGTTTAATAGAATTGCAAAATTCTACATTAATATGTCCCTTAAATGTCCGTGACAGAACCTTATTGTAGGAGACCACCCACCTATTGTCTACTTTAATGTCTTTTAATTTAAGTGTAAAGCAACCGTCAGCCGGAAATCGTCTTCTGTACTGTGGGTAACTATAATCACCTGTCTGTGTATCTCTCAAAAATTGTCTGGGATATTTTTTGCTACATTTATTATATTTCATGCAGGGAGAATTATTATTAAGGTTTCCACATGGACCGTGTATCATATTGTTTTAATTATGTCGTATAAAATAGGATCTTCATTTGGATTTGGTATCTCAGCACATATAAGTTCATTCACCATGTCAGGCGAAATGCGGTTAACCATCCACAACAATATGTGTATGTGAGACAGACCCCGTTTCTGCCATTCTGTAGAGAACATGAAACAACGAACCTCCCCAAATATTTTTCCTTTGGTTAGAAGTGCTATTATTTTCTTAACTTTGAGGTGAAAAACCCTGGCTATTATGTCGTATCTATCATAACTTTAGTATACTATTAGTGGTGACGGGGATAGTGCACGCAATTGAGAGAGGGCGGGAGGTGCTCTTCAAACTAGGTAAGACACATCATTTTATTTTATTGAGCGGATATTGGCAAAGTAAATTTTTCCAACTTTAATATAATGGATTTCCGCAAAGTAACGCCTGATTCTATTAAATATCTGTGAGAACTGTGGTTCATTCTGGGGTGGCGGCAGCAAACTTCCAATCAATTGATACACCTGGCCCTGCATTTTGAATGTAGGCATAAAACCATCCTGTATTATCTTTTTAGCTCCAAATGAGGTCATTTGAAAACAACTATTATAATGCCGCATGCCAGCCATGAAGTGATCGTGCTCAGGGTGGAGGTTTTTTATCAAACAGTAAAGAAAATCTGGAAGCTTTTGCAAAGGTTCGAGTTGGACCTTTCCTGAATCGCAGCACGTTCCTAAAGATTCATCCTTGTACTTGAGAGTTTTACACCACTTGCATTCGATGTTCATAGGTCCTAAAACAACAGTATTATCACTATCGTACTATTATACGGGTTCCCTCGGTAGGGTTTTTAAAAAAAGACTTTTAAATGAGCTGCACAAATAAACGTTTAATTACGAAATATGAACTAGAATTATGAACTGGCAGACACAAAAGCAAGAGATGGTAACGATTCGGCGTTTGAGATCGGACTGTCGCTCCCCATGAGCGCTGGGCAGTAGCATTCCTTAAATGCTGACACCGCGGTTTTGATGAGACACTTACCTAATCACCTTAAGATGATTATTAAGCATTTTACTTAACATTGGCAATCTATAACAGCCCCCCGATTTAGTGTAAACTACACCTTTTTCTTTAAGTGGAGTTTACCTATTTTAAAAGTAAATGAATTATATTCTAGCCAATTCTAAGAGAGGGTCCCGTATTGATGTTTGAAGTGTTAATTTCATCTAATTCGTGGTTATCATTTTCAGGAGTATTATTTTCTTTAGATTTCCTTAGTCTTTTGTGTATGCCAGTTTTATACAACTTATAGGTAATAAACAATACGATAAAGATTACAATTACAATCATAATGCTAGAATAGTACCTTTGATACAGAACAATATGTGGTTTTCAATAATATTATTAAGGCTTTTCAGAATTTCAGGATTATCATAAGCTAACGAATCTAAATTTACATTCTTAAGGTTAACAACCGGTAAGTTTGATACAATATTATTATATGCTATGACATTACAACAAGAGTCGTTTAAGATATTAAAATTAGAGACAATAGTTTTCATTTGGATTTCACGGTTTTCATGAGGTAATAAACGAGTATCTTTACAATAGGCGATACATTCAGCAGGTAAGTATAGTAAACCATTTCCATTAATTTCCATTTCGTTAGATTGAGAGTTATTACATTCAATGCTTATTTTAGTTTTTTCAGATATTACAAATAACCATCTGTTATGGCGTAGTGGCTGCCAAATGCTGACGTGGCCGTGAATGAATTTAGTTATACAAATCGGCGGTATCGAGGTAAGTACCTTTGTAATAATTTCCGTTTCACAGGAAGGTGTAGCAGAGGAGGAGTACAATATTGATGTTTCACAAAGGTAATGATTATTATTAATTATTCTACAGTAATCTAGCTTATCTAATTTACAATACATTGACTTATCTTTACTTATACCTATGTACTTAGAAGATGGGATGATGGTCGAATACGACCTTGGATTATTTTATCATGAGGAACCAGAGAGGTAAGTTATGATATACATTTAATTGCAAAGGATTAATTAGAGGAATCTTTACTATAAACACTACTTTTCTTTATTGAAGTAACTAGATATTTCAGATATATTCAAAATAGTATGAATGTTATCAAGATTTAAAGGAACCGGAAGTTGTTTGGATTCAGGTAAGAATCTGTAATTATCTACCAGTTCGGTGTAGAGTTCTTTAGGTGTTAAGATAGGGATATAGGATGTTAGATTTACTAAACATGATAGAGTTAATTATGTCTTCAACCTTGAAAGATAAGGCTAGTAGGCTATTTTCTATCATAGACGTTAATTCTAGCATGCGAGACCTAATACCTAATTCTCTTGAGACGTATGTCAGATTTAGAATATCTTGAGATATCGCGTCAATTGCATTTTTCAGGTGTTTTCATTTTCTTTGATTGTGGATAGAGTTTCATTAACCGATTTAAGTAAAGAGGTGGTGACCAATATATTTTCCTTCATTAAAAGGGCTAGATTCTTTTGGTCTGTTTCTACCTCATTAATGGCATTGTCATATCGAATGGCATCGTCTTCATCCATAGTGCCAAATAGTTTTTAGATAGAGTGCCTACAAAACCTAGAAGTGCAGATCTTCTCGACTGGCGAGATGTAAGGTGAAAAATAGCTTCGTTATCGTGAGCTATATCATTGAAACGCGTATTTAATGGTTCAAAAAGATTTGTACATTCTAAATAATCGAAAATTTTATCATTATCACATACTTGTTTAGATTTATCAAGAATTTGACGGAGATTTATAATATGTGGGTTAATAAAGGAAATATCATATGGGATAACTATACTAAGGTGACTATCAACTAAACTTAAGGAACCTAGAGGGTCGAAGTAGATGCCAGAACTAGAAGGAAGTGACTTGATAAAGTCCTGGTGTGCGTTGTTCAATGTGCTGAAATAGAATGAACGAGGTTAGATAAATATATTACTGATTGATACTTTCTATAACTAGTATTACTGCGATACAAGATCTCTGACTCCCGCTGGTTTCATTTCATCGAAGTGGTGCGTCACGTGACGTCTATTAATTAAGAGTGTGGCTGTATTATTATTATTTACCTTTATAATTTTATATGGCCCTTTCCAAACAGGTGATAAGGCCTTCTTGAGTCTCAGATGATTTTTAAGGTAGACGTAATCACCATCCTTGTATTGTGGTGGTGATCTGGTGTGAGAATCATAATAGGATTTAGAAGATTCTTTGGATTTCAGTATGTTTTCTAGGGCTTGTTCTCTAGTATATTTGAATTTATGTTGTAACATTCTTATGTAATCCGAGTATGTTGCGCTAGGTTCGCTTTCGTATATAGAGTTGGGAATAAAAGGTTTGTGACCGAAGACTAGTTCGTAAGGAGTGAATTTCGTGGTAGAATGCGTTGTTGTGTTATATGTTAGCATAGCTATATACATAGGTAGGCCAGTTATCTTGGTTTTGATTAACAAATGATTTTAAATATTCCTTGAGAGTTGAATGACTTCGTTCAAGGGCTCCTTGTGTCTGAGGATGATAAGGCGATGACCAAAGTTGTTTAATCTTGAGGAACTGACACGTTGTTTTGAATAAGTCGGATGTGAAGTTGGTACCTTGATCGGTAAGAATAGACTTAGGAATTCAAAGAGAGAAATAAAGTGGATAAGACAGTCACAAGATTCTTCAGCAGTTGTACTGCGTATAGGATAAGCAGTTGTATATTTCGTTAGGTCATCTTGTAAGGTTAGAATATATTTGAGTTTGGCGGTGCTGGATTCAGGTATGGGTCCTACTATATCTAGTGCCACCCTTTGAAACGGTGATGTAGATGTAGTTGTGATTTCCATAGGGGTTTTGTTTAATTTTCTTAGTGCTTTATTTTCTTGACAAAGTTTACATTTCTTGACATAGTCGTCTATGTCGCTTCTCATGCCTTTCAATAAAATTGTTCTCAATTCTGTTATACATCCGTACACATCCCAAATGTCCAGATGCAGGGATATCGTGGTTTTCACGCAATATTTTAGGTCTTTCACTTAAGGTAGGATATATTATTTTATTTAGGTAAACATGAATTTGAATTTTTGTATTATTAAAAATATTAGTAAGAATATTGTAGATTTTAGTATATGAATGATGATCAAACGGATTTCTGAAGTCGGAAATGGCAATCTCGGTTGTTTGTTCTGTCTCTTCTTTCTGTCTCTTACTTGTTTGAGAGTATCGAAAATAGCAGGATAGGATGATTCATCAAAATGATGAACTTTAGTGAAGATGAGGTAAACCGTCTTATTTTCGTAATTAGTTTTTAGAAATCGGTGTAATTCTTTTTCAGAGCTATAAATTTCATCAACGTTTTCGGAGAAGGGGATTATATCAGAAATATAGGGATTGGATTCGTCTAAGTCTATAGATGTAGGAATTAATATGATTTTGCAATTTGTTTTCAAAAGGTTTTCGTTATGTTCCTTTAGGATTGTATTGTTGCTTCCTTTATTCGGATTCGTTTTCAGAAATTGCAGTAGTTGTCGTTGTTTAGATTTGGTTGCGTTTCTGAAGGGATCTGGAGTGAGTCGAAGTCAAGGTTGAGGTCTGCGCTGTCAGGACTGAGGTCAAGATAAGGTAAGTCGGGTTCTAGGTCAAGCAGTTCTGGAGATAATGTCGGTTGTGCAGGATTCGGTGGATTAGTAGGTATAGTATTAGAATCAGTGTTAAGATCCTGGTTGAGCAGGTCTTCGTTTTCAAAGGAGAATGGAATGGGAGAAGTTAAGTTTAACAGAGGGTCTTGTAAGAGATTTTCAAGTTCAGGTCGATGTTTTGTTGAGAGAGTCAGGAATTGTAGGGGTTCATCTTGAATAGGATTAACTGGAAATCGAGACAGAGCATCTGCATTCGTATTTATTTTTCCTTTCTTATGTATGATTTCATAGTCGAACTCTTCTAATTTGAGTCGCCAGCGAATTAGTCTGGATCCAGGGTCTTTACAGTTGAAAAGCCATTGTAAGGGCTTGTGGTCTGTAACTATTGTGAATCGATTCCCATAAAGGTAGGGACGAAAAGCTTTAGTTCCAAAGACGATAGCTAAGCATTCTTTCTCAGTAACACTGTAGTTACATTCAGCTTTATTAAGGGTTCGTGACGCATATGCAATTGGACGGTCTTTTCCTATAGGACCTTGTGATAGGATAGCAGAAACAGCGAAGTTTGAGGCGTCACAAGTGAGGATGAAGGGTTTGGTAAAATCAGGGTAAGCAAGGACAGGTGACGTTACTAGTTTTTTCTTTAAATTTTTGAAAGCAAGTTGCTGTTCGTTTTTCCAATTAAAAGGTGTATCCTTTTTCAGGAGAGAAGTTAGTGGTTTCGCTAGTTTGGAAAAGTCTGGAATAAAGCGTCTATAGTAGGATGTGAGTCCGAGAAAAGATTTATTGTCTTTGGGACATTTTGGTACGGGAAATTCCGTGATGGCTAAGATCTTTTTTGGATCTGCTTGTACACCGTCTTTGTTAATGACGTGACCAAGATAAGCGACTTCTTTGCACAGAAATTCACACTTATCTGGTTGGAGTTTAAGGTTATAATCTCTGAGTCTATTGAACACACAGGATAAATTTTGGAAGGTCAGGTGAGTACACGACGATATCGTCTAAGTATACGAAGCAGCGTGAGCCTTGTCGTCCGCATAGGCATGTATTCATGAGTTTCTGAAAAGTTGACGGGGCATTTTTTAGCCCAAACGGCATTCTTGTGAATTGGAAATGCCCTTGAGGTACAGAGAAAGCGGTTTTAGGGGCGTCTTGTTCAGATACTGGAATTTGATGGAAGCCTGAGGCCAAATCTAAAGTTGTGAAATATTGACTTTTCCCCAATTGATCTAAAATTTCTGTAATTTGTGGGATAGGATAAGTTTCTCCGATGGTAATGTCGTTGAGTTTTCTGTAATCTATAACGACTCTCCATTTTCGCTTTCCTGAAGCATCTAATTTTTAGGCACGACCAAATGGGTGATGACCAGGTGAATTTGAAGGTATCACTATTTTTGTTCCAACATCTTATTTAATTGATTTTCTACTTCCTTTTGTGGCATTCAGGGAATCTATAGGATTTGGTTTGAATAGGAATGTCTGTGGTCGTTCTTATGTTATGTTCAGTGGCTTTAGTATAGGTAAGTTGTTCATCTGGAAGGTGGAAGATGTCGGAAAAGTCTTTACAAATTTGTAGTAAGGCATTGGATTCCTCTTCATTGAGGTGAGATACTCTAAGTTGTTCGAGGACCTTTTTAGTTCGCGTAGTAGCGTTAAGTTGAGGCTTTGGTTCATCGTGATTAGGATAATTTTGACTATTTAAAGGTTCTTTTGCTAGGTTAAGGTTAGATTGAAGGACGACGGGATTTTCGGAAATGTTTACAACTGTAATGTTGACACGATTATTATCTTTTACTTTAACAATGCAATTTGCGATTAGTAACGAGGCAGAGATGTGTTGGTCTAGTATAACACTTCTTTTATATTAGGATTATTTACAGTGCACTCAATAACGGTTTCCGAACGAGGCGGGATATTGTATAAAGGTTCAGCGAATTTTAATTTAATACAGTTCTCGTCTGTTTGCAGCACTCCTTGGTGATAGTCTATTTGACAACCTAGGTTCTTTAACAGATCGGTACCTATAATACCGTCATAACTGAGGCTAATATTTTTTACAACGTGGAATTCGTGACTGTAAGGTTTGTTAGATTTTTGAAATATTTGTAGTTTAAAACTCCCTAATGTTGAGGTTGTTTCACTTCCAGGGTCGATTCCTTTAAGGAGTATTATTTCATCACTTAATTCCGGAATAGTGGTCATGGAATCTAATTTTAGGAGGCTCACGCAAGAACCAGTGTCAACTAGGAAGGACAGAGGTCTGTCGGCTACTAAAGTTTGGATAATGACATAAGGTAAGTACTTTTTTTCAGTATTCTTATTAATTTTATATAATTTCATATTGTTTTTATTTTTCAGGTTTTGTAAGGAGTTGGGAGAAGAATCGTCTGGATTTGGAACTGGGATGGAAGCAGTGGATTTAGAAGATTTAGTATAAGGTTTTTGCGATAGAGTGGATTTGGTAGATTTAGTAATTGGATCTGTGGATTTAGTAGATTTGGTATGTGATGCAGAGGGTTCAGTGGGTTTTTTAATTGATTTAGGAGATTCAGTGGAAACAGTGGATTTAGTAATTGATTTAGGAGATTCAGTGGAAACAGTGGATTTAGTAATTGATTTAGGAGATTCGGTGGAAACAGTGGGTTTGGTAAGTTTAGTAGTAATAGAGGCATCGTCTTCGAAATAGTAGGAATAATTTCCCGTGCGACGCATATCGGGAAATTTTACTCGTTTAAATCGTTGCGATCAACTTCGTCAACGCCCTCTTCGTTATCTAGGTTTACGTTAAGGACCTTGCGCGTTGGGTTTGAATTAGGATTTTGGGCAAGGTTTGGTTGGCGACCGTAGGAGTTGGAAGCAGAGGGCTGATTTCTGCTATTGTTATATTGTCTTTTGCGACAATTTTCAATACTGTGTCCTATATTTTTACAATAACGACAGATCATGTCGTTGGTATTGATCGGTTTGGAATAGTCAGGACGATAATTGCGTGAAATTGGTTGAGATTCGCGGCGAGAGTTTGTATTTTTTGTTTTATCATTGTAAAAGTTCACGTTCGGGTTTGACCTTCTTTGTATGCTGGAAATAATTTTTTCTTCTTCTACCGCGAAACTTACAGCAGAGTTCAGTGAGTCAGGGTTACGACATCTGACTACTTGTGAGATGCGAGGATTGAGTCCTATTATAAAAGTGTGGAGAGAGAGATCCTGTATGGCAGCGACACGTCCTGCTAGTTCTGTTTTCCTTATGGTTGGTATAGAAATATTTATTTCCGTTAGTAATTTTGCTAGGCACGTTTCAATTTTTAGTGCAAACTGATTAACTGTCTCGGTCGGGCTCTGTTTACAGTCTTGGAGCTCCGTGAGTAGGTGAGCATAATGTTTCCTCTCACCAAATTGTTGTTTAATGAAATCAATGAACTGTTCGAAAGAATCAAGTCTTTAATACTACGTGCTCTCGGCTTTGTCAACTAATTGACTTAGTATAAATTTGAACAGAATGGGTTTTAGCAATTTCGAAAGCGCTTTGACAGTTAGTAATGAACGGATTTAATTTTTCTCGCGATCCGTCGAAGGGTTTGATGAACTTAAAAGAATACTGAGTTCGATTTTTCGTCGATTTCTAATTTGGGGCCTTTAGAGCCGCTAGCGCCATCTTCAGATTTAGAAGTCATGGTTTAGTAACACAGAAAACAAAACAACAAAACAAAAACAAAAAAAAAAAGAATAAGAGTGATATACAAAGGTCAGGTCCTCCTTATGCTAGCTTACTTATACACTATAGACGTTTGTGGGTGAGTCGCCGCAGCGCATGGTCAAAACAAAGTCGAGCGCGAGTCTTATCAGCTCTAAGTTGGACACGCAATGAGATAGTTTGGTATTCGCACAAGGGAATAGTAGGTTGTTTTAATCACTCACAGGAACGTAGCTGCTATGATGATGATCAGCATCGTTTCCACAGATCACTGTGGACTGCGGACCGTGGAACAGTGGTTGCTGGAGACCTCCGTTTCAACGGAGGATGGAGAGATGATAATTAATGATTTTGTCCAAACACTTTAGCACTTTGGCACTTTAGCACTTTTGTTGTACTTTAATTTTGGCACTTCACTTTAGGAACGCTATTATGACGTAGTAAGTTCTTCGGAGCGTAGTTGGGTAGGGGATTTTCGTATCCCACCGCTGCCACCAAATATTATACGGGTTCCCTCGGTAGGGTTTTTAAAAAAAGACTTTTAAATGAGCTGCACAAATAAACGTTTAATTACGAAATATGAACTAGAATTATGAACTGGCAGACACAAAAGCAAGAGATGGTAACGATTCGGCGTTTGAGATCGGACTGTCGCTCCCCAGGAGCGCTGGGCAGTAGCATTCCTTAAATGCTGACACCGCGGTTTTGATGAGACACTTACCTAATCACCTTAAGATGATTATTAAGCATTTTACTTAACATTGGCAATCTATAACAGTACGCTATGTTACTATCATAACTCAGTCCAGAAAAGGCTTTAGAATTCCAAGATTGAAGACGTATTTCAACTCGCTGTCCTTTCGTTCATATCGTAACTGTGGTACTCTGTACACTTCAAGGTGTTTGCGCCGATATTTACTTGCAGCCCGCTTATGTACTTCAGGGTTTTCCCGCTGATAATCAACGACAGCATGCCTGTGAACTTTAGGGTGTTTTTTCTGAAAATTAGATGCATGTTTACGATGATTAGAAGTTTCATTTTGATTATATTTTTTTCTTGCTTCCTTAAGTTGCAATTTTTTGACCACATTGGTAACCCAAGCCCTGCGTTTCTTCGTCTTATTTTATTTGTGACTTATTTGTCGAAATAATTTCATTTTGGACTGACTCTTGGGTAGTGAATGTTGGAGAGTCTATGCAATTATCCGTGGACAAAGAAGAAATTAAATCTGACTCACATTCAGACTCAATAATTGTATAAGTAGGCGAATGAAAGTCTTGTACCACATTAGAAATTGGTGATGGTTGAGTTAACGTCAAAGATACAGCCATTTCAATGCGTTGTTTTTTGGCTATTGGACGCTCATAAGTTTTATCATCTAGGCATCAAAATGACCATTAGAAAGATCTTGGGAAAAACCTAACATTTTTACAGGTAAGCCTTCTGTACCAAATTTGGCATAGAGGTTGCCATTTCGATGCACTTCAAATACAAATGGGTATATTTGACCGGCTGCAACTAACTCGCAGAAACCGCCATATGTAGAGTGTTGTAACATATCTAATGTATACTCTTCTTTTGTCCCATGATTGTTGCCATGACGGTCAACATTTATTTACATTTAACATTATTTTTATTAACATTACTAATATTCCCTTTAACCACTCCTGGTAAGCTGAAAATGTTTGTATTAGGAGTGGTTCACGACAGTAGTGGAATGATAGATTAGAAATCACGACCTTTTCGCGGTCCTCATCCTGCCATTAGGCTACTGTCGCTTCAGCTTTCTTTTATAATTTTAATCCAACTGTATATTCTATCTCTAGAGATAGTTTTCTTTCTAAAGTTCTTAATTTTTATAGACTGTTCCTAACTTTGACCACTTACTGGCCATTTTGCCTAGGCTAAGTCTCTTTTTTTTTCTCGAACATATTCTGGGTAGCATACTTTTTTATAAACGATATTTCATTGAAAATTAAACCTTTATTTAACTACAATACACGTTGGACATCTTTGTTTTCCTTGCAGAAATTGGCAGGCATGTCATAATCACATATTCTTACATAACTCTTAATGCCAACAATAAGGCAGCAACGGGAGAGGCCGAAGTCTAGCTGTGAAATTGTACCCACTGATAAAGGAGAAAGAAATAAATATATTATTTGTTTTACTAAACCCTCAACTGTACCGTGCCACCACTCATTTTTTTAATTTCATGCGCTGTATGGCTTATGTTTTGTTTAATATAAGAGGGGGCAAACGAGCATGCGACTGACCTGATGGCAAGTGACTACTGCCGCTCTTTAAACAACTGCAACACCAGTGTCGGCCTTTTAAAAAAAAGTAAGCGTTTTTGTTGAAGTGTTTTGAAGTTTAAGTGAAAACTCCTAGTAGGTAACACAATCGTGGACTGCAAAGGTGGTTTTTAATGTATCGTGAATTTTTTATTCAAGTTATAAATATTTTTAATACCTTTATTTCTGCTTAAAGTTTTTCATAATTTGGAATGGGATTTAAATAAAGCAACCATTAACGTTCGCTCTGAATGCCTTGTCAAAGCCGCTGTGCTTAGTTTTCGTCAGCGCGTGTGGTTTTACGCGGCATCAAATATCGTTTAGCGAAAGCCCTTTATATATATAGCCCTTTATATATAAAGGGCTTTCGCCATTATAGTCATTACGGGTTATTTTTATAAAGGAATTGAGCAGACTAGTTAAAGCTTATTTGAAATCGCCTTTGATCTTTTTATATTACGCCATAGTAAAATAAAGTTTCATATCATATAATATCACGAATGGAATCAGGCGTTACTTTGCAGAAATCAATTATATTAAAGTTATAGGTTAGTAGTTAAATAGTTAGAGGGAAACTGAAACAGGCGATGGCCAGCAGCATCTTCCCCAAAATAATAAAAAACTGCGGTTCATTAACTTAAGTTCACTTAATTGTTAGTATATAAAATATATTATAGTAGATTATTAATGTCATGACAAAATATTTAGTGAAAAGAAAAAATTTTAATTGTGCAAAGAGAAAATTTGAAGTTTTACATGTACATGAAATTAAACAAATACATGAAATTAAACAAATATTATTTACTATCAACATTTACGGCCAAAAATAGGAATATACATTTATGTAGGTATATTGACAGGGAACACTAACTTTGATATAATTAAGATCACTATTATGGTAGCATTTATGCCCAAAAATATATATGTATAAATAACTAATAACAATATAAAATAATATGAAAAGGAGAAAATACACACCAAGTCCATATTTTTTTTAAATTTGTACATTATCAGTGTTACTAGAGTGCAAAGTGGTAGTACCACATGAGAGAATTCGAAACATATATCATTTGTGGGACTTAATATGTTGTGCTGATTTTCCCTTTTTACGACGTACTTAAATAATACCGCGATTTGTCCAGCAGTAACTAAAGCCACATTCTTTAGACATCTTCCATGGCTCTCAAAATAACTGACCATTTTCACTAGTAAGTCGTTCATAGAAATATATTTTAAAGTTGGTAAAAATTACCTTGCGTACATCTGCTCGATAAAATAAAATGATGTGTCTTACCTAGTTTGAGGAGTATCTTCCGCCCTCCCTCAATTGCGTGCATTATCCTCGTTACCACTAATCCCACCACCACTACTTCCAACAACACTACACTAGGAAAGACACACCAATACGACACGTTTTTGCCTCTACACGAGGCATCTTCAGGTGAGATGTAGACTCTGTGGCTGACAGTTAAGTGAGCGGCGAGCCAAAACAACTGCTATTTATACAGCCCGCTGACGCAACCACTCCCTACTTAATTAGCGAGCGACTGCGTCATGCGATAAAACATGTAGCCAATCACCACCTGACGTACGCAGCCGCTTGTAAAATTAAAAACACACCGCCACGTAACGCCCGCCTACCCTCCAGCCACGCAACCACCGATCACCGTGAGGGTGATAAACGACCATATTGTGAGGCAATTTAAAATTCAAATACAAATGGGTATATTTGACCGGCTGCTACTAACTCGCAGAAGCCGCCATATGTAGAGTGTAGTAACATATCTAATGTATACTCTTCTTTTGTCCCATGATTGTTGCCATGACGGTCAACATTTATTTACATTTAACATTATTTTATTAACATTACTAATATTCCCTTTAACCACTCCTGGTAAGCTGAAAATATTTGTGTTAGGAGTGGTTCACGTACTGTCGTGCACCACTCCTAACGTGGAATGATAGATTAGAAATCACGAACCTTTGAGTTCGCGGTCCTCATCCTGCCATTAGGCTACTGTCGCTTCAGCTTTTATAATTTTAATCCAACTGTATGTTTTATCTTCTGAGAGATAGTTTTCTAAAGTTCTTAATTTTATAGACTGTTCCTAACTTTGACTACTTAGTGGCCATTTGGCCTAGGCTAAGTCTCATTTTTTTCTCGAACATATTCTGGGTAGCATACTTTTTATAAACGATATTTCATTGAACATTAAACCTTTATTTAACTACAATACACGTTGACATCTTTGTTTTCCTTGCAGAAATTGGCAGCCATTTCATAATCACATATTCTTACATAACTCTCAATGCCAACAATAAGGCAGCAACGGAGAGGCCGAAGTCTAGCTGAAATTGTACCCACTGATAAAGGAGAAAGAAATAAATATATTATTTGTTTTACTAAACCTCAACTGTACCGTGCCACCACTCATTTTTTAATTTCATGCGCTGTATGGCTTATGTTTTGTTTAATATAAGAGGGGCAAACGAGCATACGACTGACCTGATGGCAAGTGACTACTGCCGCCTATAAACAACTGCAACACCAGTGTCGGCCTTTTAAAAAAAGTAAGCGTTTTTGTTGAAGTGTTTTGAAGTTTAAGTGAAAACTCCTAGTAGGTAACACAATCGTGAACTGCAAAGGTGGTTTTTAATGTATCGTGAATTTTTATTCAAGTTATAAATATTTTAATACCTTTATTTCTGCTTAAAGTTTTCATAATTTGAATGGGATTTAAATAAAGCAACCATTAACGTTCGCTCTGAATGCCTTGTCAAAGCCGCTGTGCTTAGTTTTCGTCAGCGCGTGTGGTTTTACGCGGCATCAAATATCGTTTAGCGAAAGCCCTTTATATATATAGCCCTTTATATATAAAGGGCTTTCGCCATTATAGTCATTACGGGTTATTTTTATAAAGGAATTGAGCAGACTAGTTAAAGCTTATTTGAAATCGCCTTTGATCTTTTTATATTACGCCATAGTAAAATAAAGTTTCATATCACATAATATCACGAATGGAATCAGGCGTTACTTTGCAGAAATCAATTATATTAAAGTTATAGGTTAGTAGTTAAATAGTTAGAGGGAAACTGAAACAGGAGATGGGCAGCAGCGTCTTTCTCAAAATAATAAAAAACGGCGGATCATTGACTTAAGTTCACTTAATTGTAAGTATATAAAATATATTATAGTAGATTATTAATGTCATGACAAAATATTTAGTGAAAAGAAAAATTTTAATTTTGTGCAAAGAGAAAATTTGAAGTTTTACATGTACATGAAATTAAACAAACATTATTTAGTATCAACATTTACGGCCAAAAATAGGAATATAAATTTATGTAGCTACATGTAGGTATATTGACAGGGAACACTAACTTTGATATAATTAAGATCACTATTATGGTAGTATTTATGCCCAAAAATATATGTATAAATTAATAATATATGTATTAATTATGATATGTATAAATAACTAATAACAATATAAAATAATATGAAAAGGAGAAAGTCCAAGTCCATATTTTTTTTATTTGTACATTATCACTGTTACTAGAGTGCAAAGTGGTAGTACCACATGAGAGAATTCGAAACATATATCATTTGTGGGACTTAATATGTTGTGCTAATTTTCCCTCTTTACGACGGACGTAAATAATACCGCGATTTGTCCAGCAGTAACTAAAGCCACATTCTTTAGAAATTTTCCGTGGCTCTCAAAATAACTGACCATTTTCACTAGTAAGTCGTTCATACAAATATATTTTAAAGGTGGTAAAAATTACCTTGCGTACATCCGCTCGATAAAATAAAATGATGTGACCTAGTTTGAGGAGTACCTTCCGCCCTCCCTCAATTGCGTGCACTACCCCCGTTACCACTAATCCCAGCACCAGTACTCCCAACACCACTACACTAGGAAAGACACACCACTACGACACGATATATATATAATAAAGATAAATAACATTTGTAATATAATTAATGAGGGTGTTTTTGTATTACTGGAGTGTGTTCAGGTAATGAATGTTTATATGAAGGGCGTTGCCGGAGACACATACCCATGGTACATATAGGGTGATCGGCTGACCGACTGCTACTAGTACTGTAGCACAATGATTAGTCCTATATTAGGGACTTATGATACAAAGGTCTATGATACAAAAGCATTTATATAGAAGGTATCTATGATGCATAAGCATTATGATAGCAGATTTATGAGTTGAAGTCCCATTTATATATAGACATATAATAGTATCGTCTATGAAATAAAGCAAATATGTGGAAGGTCTCAAATATGTAAAAGCGTTATATTGAAAGAAATGGGACAGTGTGGTCGGGTGACCGACTGCTACTAGTACTGTTGCACAATGTATAGTCCTATATTAGGGAGTTATGATAGTAAGGTCTATGGAACTAAAGCATTAATATAGAAGTCTCTATGATGTATAAGCATTATGATAGCAGAGTTATGACTTGAAGTCACATATGTATAAGACATATAATAGTAAGGTCTATGAAATAAAGCAATTTTGTGGAAGGTCTCAAATATGTAAAAGCGTTATATTGAAAGAAATGGGACTTGAAAAGGATTATTACTAGTACTGTTGCACAATGTATATTCCTATATATAGAAGGTCTCTATGATGTATAAGCATTATGATAGCAGAGTTATGACTTGAAGTCCAATATGTATAAGACATATAATAGTATGGTATATGAAATAAAGCAATTATGTGGAAGGTCTCAAATATGTAAAAGCATTATATTGGAAGAAATGGGACTTGAAAAGGATTATTATAGTGGCGTGTAGATTGCTTCAAAGCGTCCGAGACCGAGGTAAACTTGGACTCGCTAACCGATGTGTCCTAGACATATCATCTTAGTGCCGGTGGTAAGCGGGTTTGTTGTAGCATTACGACTTGCCCGTGGACATCGCACACCCCTACCGTTTGTGGGCGGCGTCTTAGCGCATAGCGTTATGATACGTCGGCTATCTTTCGGATTAAGGTGAGTGTGTTTGGTAGTACTTTTAAGTGCAGCAAGCAAACTCAACTCCATGTCTTAGTGCTATAGCGTTATGATACGTTGAGTTTTGACTACTGACGTCTTAGTAGCGTGTTACTATGATACGTTGGTGGGGTATTTTTAGTTAACAATATTATCAATTTTGTTACCAAAGTCGAAAGGGATCATGTGGTGTGTTGTGAGGGGGCGCCATCCGTATGATAATCGCATTGATGCTTACTGCTACTTGAGGTATTGCGTCTTGTGATGGGTCTGCGGGTGTGCTGCGCCTGATTTGACGCAACTTGTGGTTCTGGTCGATGGAGGTATGCGGGTGGTGATGTCTGCTGGGATTGTAGGGGGACCTTGGGATTGTGTAAGCCCGACGAAACTCGTATTGATGCTTGTTGCGTTCTGCAGTGTTGCGTCTCTGCGATGGTTGTTTGGCGGGTCGCTATTCTCAATGGCGCTCTCTACGTCTTGGTTTGACTCACAGCCTAGCCAGTAGCTTTGCGCAAGTCGGGTCCCTTCATTACCTGGCTGCAGACTGTCTGACCTCCATGATGTTTATATAACAACATAATAATATATCTCTATAAGTTTCCGACCTTTGAATGATTGAAGGTAACTTGTTGGTGAGTGAGACAAACATGATCGAAAAATGCATATACTCAACGTCAGTGAGGCAAACCCTTTCTGATGGCGAATTATTACTATTATCTTATAACTGCCTATTGGCTATATCTGCCACTGTATTGGTTGGTGGAGCATATGTGTCAACCTCATGCGGGTGGTAGCTGGAGGGAGAATCTGAGGAGGCTCGCAAGGCTGCGGCCGAAAGCCGCGCAACGTGAGACCCCATTCCCTTGAGGTGAGCGGTAGACTCATGACATGCTCTGCGGCTAATTAGCCGTGCTGATCATGCAATTGGTGGTGATGCCCTACACTACTACTACGTCTGCAGGAACGGTGGTCTGGCAGGTGGTGGCGCTCACGGAGGGCTTTTATGACCAGTGTGGCTATTGTTGCCTAATCCGTGTGACGTACATTCACTGTGCCTGGATTTGATCGTATTCTGTATGGCGTTTTTACGCATTGATATGCGTGACTTCGGTCGATGTTTTGCTTACGCACTACCAAGGGGCCAAGTCCTCTTTTACTGGTACGTCAGTTATTTTGCTGTGGACTACGGTCCAGTTCCCAACTTAACGTCCCCTTCGGGGGAGCGCGTTGGTTGGTTGGCGCTCAACACACACGGCGTGTGTGGAGCCGTGTGCCTCTCCCACATTTTTTTTAAAATGTGGGAGAGCGAAGCCTTGTATCTGGTGTTTGATGTAAATATTGTGAGCCTTTTCCAAGCGGGAAGGGGTTAATTAATAAGGAGTTGACTGATGTGAACCTGATACAAGTGGAATAGGGATGAATTAATGTTCTTAACCTTTTTTGAGCTCAGCTTTCGTGAACGGGGTTCTTTAGCTTATAAGGCACTTCCAACAGCTTTCGATTGCTCTCGTGAATAATCATTCTTTCACGAGACACCTAAAAGAACTAAGGTTCTTTACAAACACAACGTAAATAAAGGTCCTAATTAAGACAATTACGCCGTAAATTTATTAAACGACCTATATTTAAACATTTTAAAAGATCAAAATATGGGTAACATACTGTTCACGTAAATTAGATATATTTTTATATATCTTATAGATATAAATTCTAAAGAAAGAAATAAAGAGGGGGGTGGGAGTGTTACACTTGCTTCATCAATGCTTCATCAAGTTTACACTTAATCGATGAGATTTCCTGAGTTAGTAGCTTAATTTCTGTAGTCAACTCACTGATTTCCAAGTTAGACTGCTCAGTCGAAGTCTTAGGGTTCAATTTATTTCGCATAGTGATATTTTTTGAATGGCAGGATGTATGTACTGGCGTTGAGCTGTTTTCGTCAGTCTTTTTTTGTGCAAAACATGCGGGGCATGTCAAAGATTGCAAATCACTACAGTTTTTAGTAAATTTGCGCATAATGTACAGTACATTTTGTCACAATCTGATTTAACGAACTGAAAATACGTTTTGCATTTAATATCAGATAAGCGCCCTTCGCACCGCATTATGATATTAAGCAGACACTGCGTCCTCTCTAAAATAACTAAAGCAGAGACATTTAGTTGTTCTACCCTTCCCTTACCCTTATCTACCTTGATGTTGTGCTTATACGATGTAATCTAAAAAGTCTAGAATACAGCTTCAGTGAGATAAATACAATAATTGCAACACAATCAATGGAAAATCTAATGCCTTTCAATAGATTGCCGTATAACCTCCTCGTGTCCAGACGTATAATAGCCAGACTAGTGAAAGGTAGCGGCGTGAAAGGAGCGCGACGTCTGGTACTGCGATCGTCAATCGACCTGCCAAGCTTAATTAAGATAAATTATCCCTAGAACAGCACTGGACTTTTAACTACTGGTGAAGAAGAAGAAGCCGAAATACATCTATAGTCTTCTTTGCTTAAATATGGTAGCAAATATCTATAAACCGCGATAGACACTACCTTATAAAGAACCCCGGTGACAAATTGTTAAATGATTTGCTCCCAAATAATTTCATAAAATTAAATATTATAATTTGAAAATTTCCACTTCAAATTTGAGTTTAAGTTGTGAAATACGACCAATTTGTGTTGTGTAATTTGTAAAAGTCGTCAATATCTAAATAAATAAAATGATTGTGTCTCAATACAAGTGACAGTAGGTAACGAACTTCGTTTAAAGTTTTGAAGTTACCATAAAGTTACAGTAATACTTGTTATCCCCTTTTATATTTAACATGAAAGTTTTGTTGCTGTTTGCGGATTTCATTTTAAATTGTTTTCTTGATAATTTGATTTGAGATTTTGCAATTCAATTTGTCAAGTCCTCCTGGTCCACATTTGTCTCCCTTGTATTTTTTGTAGTACAATTTGTAGACCCCACCAAAGAATAATAGTATTTAGATATAATAGCTTCTAAATATTAGAATAATAATATTTAGAAGCGACCCCTCAGAACCAAAGAGTATATAATCATTACGTTTCCTCAGAACCATAGATAAGTGCTCAGAACAATTCTTTTTTAATTGCTATTTATAAGGATTACACAACTAAAATTTTATGAGATTTAGTTTCGTTACTGAATTACGATTCTCTACATTAAGAGAATTTACTTCAAATGCCGAGTTTCCGCCTTTACCTACGCGTCGTGTTTACTTCATATCATCATCATTACAGCCCTTCACAAGTCCACTGCTGAACATAGGCCTCCCCCAAGGAATTCCACAAAGTACGGTCCTGAGCTGGACTTCCTGTATGTCTTACGAGGTCGTCACTCCATCTAGTGGGGCGACGCCCTAAACTTTGTCCGCCGGTACGAGGCCGCCACTCAAGAACCTTTTTTCACCATCGGTTGTCGGTTCTTAGGGCTATATGGCCGGCCCATTGCCACTTTAGCTTACTAATTCGTTGGGCTATGTCGGTCACTCTGGTTCTATTGCGGATATCCTCATTTCTAAGTTTATCACGCAGTGAGACTCCGAGCATAGCCCTCTCCATAGCTCGCTGAGCGACCTTGAGCTTCCTTATTATATATTTTAGATGCCTTGTATTATTTATCCTGGAAAAAGCAAGTTATGTTAGTATCCAACTTCAAAAGCAGAAGTAGGTTGTCAGTTCGACTGTATTTTTAACGAAATGTATGTACCACAACATATCCGAGTTAACGAACGAATTCGTAGTTTTTTTTTAAGGATATATATTTAAGCTCTAAATTCATAATGAATTTGAATCATCGAGGTAAAATCTATGAAATAAATTTATTCCAATGTTAAAAGCAATAGTTATAATAAGTTCAAATCATGTATTAATAATGGGCCATCTTTATTTATGTACATTAACTGAATGGAATTGTGGTTACGAGCTCTAATCGCAGAAGAGAACTCGATTTAAGTTTATTTATTATTTAATATTTAATTCGATATAGAGATAAATGTTACCCCACCAAAACACACAAGAACAAGGTGACAAAGGGACCAAGTTCGGACCAAAGACGTTCAGATTGTCAGCTTCGTCGAAAAAAAATCCACAATAATGAATGCAAAGTTGTAAGTCTTGTAGGTCGAATGGTTTTTGTGTTATGGGGGATGCAAAAGTAGCTCAAAATGGTTCGTGTAATTACACACTGCACATACGTTGCCCTTTTTTTGTCCTTACTTTGATGAAACACTTTCAAAGCATCTAAATGTACTGTTTGAATGGTTAATTGTATAATTAGTATTGTGTATATTGACACAATATACAGGTTGTCCAGTTATTAATTGCTAAGCCTGAAATATGTTATCTAGTCTAGATTGTGTTACATCAAAATTTTGTTTAACTTAATATGTCTAAATAATCTATCTCTAATAGTCTAATAATAAGATATATAGTAAAGGGGAACATCTTTAAAATATTATACCATTTAATATGATCAAATTCTCCTGGCTCAGAAGAGGTCCATACCAATAAGTATGCATACATATTATGGGTTACTTAATCAAATTTATCACAGAAATTTAAGACTTACGTTTTTACGATATCCGAAAAATAAATTGTTATCTTCTGCTGTGTGATCAGCGAACTTGTTTATATCGTACACAGCTGAGTCTTAAATTGAGTTCAAGTGATTGATCTTTATTAGATTTGCTACAAAGGCTTCGTAGTGAATTTCCTTATCATTCTCGTCTAGATATTGCCTCTTGTAGACATTTTGAAATTTCTCGAGCAACTCGGGAGCGTCCTTTAATTTATAATATGTTTTTTTTTTAGTTGCCTCACTAAATGTCACGATAGATAAAGCAAATATACCACGACGTATTTTAAAAGAGACATCGCGTTCGTTTGTAACTGTAGAACATTGAAAGTTTCAATGTTCTACAGTTACAAACCGGCCATTTATAAGACTGTTTCAATTTGAAACAGTTTTATAAATGGCGGATTTTTATAACCATGAAGATTGCAATAAGTTAAAATAAATTGTAGGGATTGTAAATAAAAAAACACATTTTATATAATCGTTTAATTGTTCATGATATGCACGTTTATTTCAATGCAGTTAGCTTATCAGTATTGAACGTGTTCCCAGTGAAACAATGCATTTTAACGTTTCGAAATGGGCAATGAGCATGCTTAATAAGAATTTTTCTATAATTTATTTAATTATATTAATAAGAATATTCGTTGCTCATAAACATCCAAGACGCGTTACAGAATAAAATGTAGTCTTTTTTCTGTCTCAGCGTGGATGCTATTATATATTTATTAATATGTATAATTTTAAGATTTTAGTATGATAAACGAACTGACAATTCACCATCATGATTTGTGTTCTGTAATCATGATGTAACCAACTTCAAACAAAGAGGGCCACAGATGCTCAATGAGCCCTTTTTTAAAATTATTATCCATCTATCCTTTATTGAAGCGTTAGGGTTGTAAGCCTTAACTGTAGCTTTAGCTTTTATGGGTTCTAGTATGCTTAAATAATCAGAATAAAATATCCCTATGTTACAAAAAAAATATTTATCATATAGATTTTTTTTAATTTTGACAACACATTCGTTTTTCGTGATCAGAATAACTTTAAGAGATTTAATATAGATGATGAAACCAATCAGTCAATAAACAAGGGTTCCTAAAATGGGTGCCACGTTTTCAACTCAGGATGCCTATTTACCAACTTTTGAAAGTAACGAATTTTATCCTATTCAACTTGTAGGCTACCATGTCAATTTCAACAATACAAAATCATTTCTACATTTCAACATCAATATCTCCAGTTTTAAATTAAATTTAATGTTTATTGTGAGATTTGCATAATTACTTAGTGATTGTTATAAAACAGAATAATTATGAAAATAATTATTTTTTCTTTTTTATAAGTAATGTTTTGCAAAAGATTGTTGCAGCAATTATACTCAACCAAATGCAAGAAACACCTTTGATGTTTCACATTATTCATTTCGCAATAACTTTGTACAAGCGTACTCACACGATTTAACCTTTTACGTAAATCTAAAGAATTATGAAATTATCTATATTTCAATACAACATGTATAGTTCTTATTTACTAATTTAAATTCGAATCTTTCAAACAAAGCAAAATATAAAAATAACAAACAGAATAAATTTTTATGCTTGACGTTGTTTCAATTATATGTCGTTATGCACCTTAACGTAGTGTTTGAATGATTCAAATTCATGCTAATGCGAATAATCGGTAAAAATATTCAAATAATCGAACCTTTCCATTTTTTTGTTTATTTATTTTTATTAAAAAATTATATTTAGAGTTGCATAAATTATACGAATTATGAATTAAACAGGTCTAATTTGATTTGTATAATTTCTGTGAATCCCACTGTGGTAAAGTATTGCGAGTAAGTTTAGAAGATGCCGGCTTGTACAATGGTAGTATAAATTAATTGAGAACCATTTGAAAAGGAATTAGCTTCCGATAGAAAAAAAATTACAAACGCAAAACTACTTAGAAACATGAATGCAAAGAGTTTCATTTTTTCGAGAAAAAAAAATTACTTATCCGGACAACGTTATATTTATTAATAAACATGTCTAAACGCCAACCACACTGTGCCGAAAACATGGACAGATGACACGTGCCAGTGGTATAAAGTAGGCGCTTTATAATTTGCCTTATGGGATCTGCTGGAGAAGTATTTCTAGAAAATAAAAGTACTACACAAGGGATGACTGGGCCAAAGTGATGGAGAAAACAAAGAAAATTGTTATGGATGACTATGAAAGAGTCATTCATTTTGAATTCATTATAGAAAATCAAATATTAATTTATGTAAACAATGATGATGAATACGGTTCAACAAGATGATTAAATAAATTCATTTTTAATCTCGTGCAGTCTTTATTTATATAACTTTATCTCTAGAAATTAGCAGTAAGCAATAAATATGAAAAAAGTGATAAATTTTGTGTTTTGAGTTATTTGTTATTACTTTATTCTGGTAATAATCTAGATAAATCTGTAAATGATTACCAAATCTAAAGAATCGTATATCGATATCTCTTAAGAATCGAATTTTGTATGTACTGATTTTTCGGTTGGAATACCTTGTCCAATTAATGAGACAGCTGTCAAAGGGTATTTCTTAAATTTAGTGGAGTATAATAAATAATATATTCTTTCTTTCTTCCCAAATCATTTATTTTGTACTTTTAACATCAACAGAAATCTTAGTAAACGTAATCTTCAATTTGAAGTATAGAAGTTCAAGCAGCCGCAAACAACGCAGTACACCCATGGACGGGACAGTTCTCTTTTGAAAAGATCGCGAAAAATACGCGGGAAGTTATCACACATTACATAGCTGAACGCCAAACTTACCTATGGGTAATGTGACCATACATCCCACTTTGCGAGGCAGTTCTGTTTTTAAGCTTTGTATCTCAAAGTCGCCAAAATACGTAAAAATACATACAATCCCGCTTTGACATACAAAAGAGTTGCAGGATACAAGCCCTGTCATCTGTGCCATCATTGTGGATCCGCGCCGTGCGTACCAATTTTGGAAGCGTGGCTTGAATAAAAGTTACGTTGGTGGGTAAGATCGCAGAATTTGCCATTTTTCGAAAGAAAAAGATGTCCCGAATTTTGACTGCTTATAAAAACCACAGTACTTGGTAAATTGTAATGAAGGTATTTTAATTAGATTATGTAATTCTTAAACTCTTAGAATGTATTGTTTAAACGGATGCATGTCGTACAGTTTAAAAATTAAAATGAGATTAATTCATCCAAACCCTCAAATAAAAATTGCAGTTGGTAATAGAAAACTTATATTTTTTCTAATGAAATTCTAATTAATTGTGAGTATCTAAAATGGCTCAAAGTTAAGCTGCTATATCGTAGTTTTCATGTGTTTAAATACGCGTTATTGACTACTTAAAATGTGTCTCGTCATTTTCACTTATTTGTTACTATTTTGTTTGTTACCAAAATTTGGTCTTTAAATATAAAAAAATACTTTGTGGTAGCATTTTCTAATGTCACTGACAGCACCTGGTAGTTCAGAGAAAAATATAGAAGAAGCTCAAATAAAATAAAATAGACGCCTTTTTGTTGTCTCTGGAACTTCTCAAGTGCGAATTTTTTGGCCTTAGATTATTAATAGGTCTTCGCGCGCTTAAACTAGATACCGCACTACCTGAAAATAACAGCTCTGTGAATGCGGCATCTCAATATTGTAGTGTATATAAGACAATTTGCAAGGATGCTAGTGTGCGTGAAAAATTGTATATGCCAGTAGCTTAAGAGTTACCCGATTAACGGGAAAATTTATTTTATGCTATGGCTTGGTAGTTAAGTTCGTAGTTATGAATGTAGCCCAGAAAATACTTAAAAATTAACAATTTATTAATAGCGAATGTATCAATATATTTGTGTATATGACATATAGGTTTTTCTTCTGAATAAATACCATATAAATGATAAGGCCTCATTTTTAACAGTTTATTATTTTATTTACATGTCTTTAACTAATATTTACAAATTATATAAAAAATATAGGTATATATATGGTGTAACCAAAATATTCTTTCAATATGAACAACTTTTACTATGGATCTATCTTCGAAATCACAAAAAAAAATCAGCTCCATCAGCACAATAGAAGTCTGATATTGTGCTGATAGACCGGGCATAGTCAAGGATATTTTTAGTCGACATTACTATTCCGTATGATGAGAAACTCATGAAAGCCGAAACAGATAAGCGAACAAAATATCTGTACCTGGCTCACGAGGTGACCGACATGTGGGGTGGCCTGTCGACCAAAATTATACCTGTAGTCGTTGCTGTAAACGGGCTAATCCCGGTCAGCCTCTCGGGTCATCTGAGGCGACTGGGACTCCGTGACGGACCGCTCCAAGCTCAAATGCAGAAGGCGGTGATCCTCGATACCGCCCGCATCGTCCGCCAGTTTCTTTCCCTTTCCCTCTAACCCTCGGCCGTTTTTGTCATTTTAAAAGAGTTTGTACGAAATTTCGTATGGAATAGCTGACTTTAAGATTTCAAAGTTGATAACATAATAAAAATTATTCATATTGACGAGTAGAATCATTCCCTAAGTTATTGAGCACTATTTTGTTACACCTTATATACTTAGTATATAAGGTTGGGGAAAAATTTCCTCCGTATTTTATATACAAATTCAAGACATTTTTGTTTCAAAGTTAATTACATTTAATTATAATAATATTATATATATTATAATTAAATGTGTTTCATTTTTTCGATAACTTGTCGCCATCTTGTAGCTAGTGACATAATCCCGTTGCTGTAGAAAACTTGGTTTGTTAGATATTGTGAAAATTTGGTTTTACAAGGGGTCGTTCGACGTCTGACGCCGGTGTTGAGTTTATGAAATGTATTTTTAATGCCTGGGAGAATTCACAAGATGCCTTAGGTATTTTTTGTGATCTTTCCAAGGCTTTCGATTGTGTTCATCATGAGACATTAATCAGGAAACTACAACATAACGGTGTAAAAAATATGGCGCTTAGACTTATTACTTCATATTTAAGTAACAGAACTCAAAAATTCGTGTTCAATGGTAAAGGTTCCTCGGGATCGGTAGTATCAATGGGCGTTCCTCAGGTCTCGATTCTTGGCCCATTCCTGTTCTTAATCTATTTTAATGACTTACCTTATCTTGTAGGGGACAATCACAATTTAGTATTGTTTGCTGATGATACGTCTTTAATTTTCAAACTCAAACGGCAGTTAATTAATTATGACGATGTAAATAATGCTCTATCGAAATTAGTACATTGGTTTAACGTCAAAAATTTGCTCTTTAACGGCAATAAGACAAAATGTTTTAAATTTACAATACCTAATGTAAAACATTCGAATACCAATGGGCTCTTAAATGGGGAGTGTTAAAACCTACAAATTGTTTTTATCTGTGTGTCTTATTGTCTGTGGTTGATGTTTTTTTTATTAAATATAATACTCTGTGTAAGTACGGTACCTTTCCTTTGTAATGGCGGTTGTAATAGTTATTTAGTGCGCAGTAGAATAAAAGTAACTTTATAAAATTATAGTTGTTTGCTTCCCAAAATTTTAACAGGTTATGGGCCCAGGCTCAACTAGATGAAAAAATTGTGAAGTCAACGTATACATATAATATATTCACGATGGAGCACCTAAACTTACAAAAATTAAATGGCACTAATTTCGACACGTGGAAGTTTGCTATAAAAATCTTGTTAGATTAAACCTGAGAAAGATGGTGAACAGTGGATTAGAGCTGATTGTATGGCTCAGGATATTATGGTTTCCCGAATGGAAGGAATATAATTTCACAAATGTTATCATGTACAACAAGTCATGAAATGTGGAAGAAGTTGCTTAGTCTGTTTGAACATACTTCTAAAATAAGTGTACATTTACTACAACAGAAATATTACAATCTTCAATTTGAGGAGCTCGTCAGTAGCTTGTTTTCCACCCTTGAAACTATTCTTACACAAATTAAAAATGTGGGAGAAAATATTTCTGAAAAAATGATCACTACAAAAATATTAATGATATTGCCTGAAAAATATAAACATTTTGTGTCAGCTTGGGAGAGTGTTCCGGTTGAGAAGCAGACCTTGGCAGAATTACAAGAAAGATTATTGATGGGAGAGGAAAGAGATAAATGCAAAAATCATGAAGAGACAGTTGCATTATATGCTAAATGAAAGTCATCAGGAAGAGGAAGAGCTGTGCAATTAAGAAGTGTCGTGCAAAATGTGCCTAAAGTTAGCAATAGTGATGTGAAGTGTTTTGAATGCGGTAAGGCTGGACATTTAAAAAAAGACTGTTATGCAAGAAAATGCCATTTTTGTAATAAGCCTGGTCATTTAATTAAGGAATTTTATAATTGATAGTAGTGAAGCATACAATTTATGGGTTATGGACACAGGGGCTTCAGAACATGTATCAGGTATGAAACAATATTTTAGTGATTATGTGCCAATAAAAGAAGAAAAATATGTCATTATAGGCGATGGTAGAAAGTTGAAGGTAGTAGGAAAAGGTAATGTTCATCTTTTGGCTGATAATGGTTCTGAAATTATACCTACAACTTTATATGATGTTCTTTACATAGCTATGATAAATCTATTCTCAGTAAGTTGTGCTTTAGTAAAGGGGCATATAATGGTAACTACAAGTAGCGGTTGTAAATTGAGTAGAAATGGAATAACTGTAGCAACTGCTAGTAGGCAACATAATTTATATATATTGAATTTTATTTTAAGTCCCAACAAAAGTGTGGCGTTGAACTTAATGACATGGCATCAAAAGTTAGGTCATCAAAATGTTGTTATGTTAGGGATGCATTAAATAGGAAAAATATTAAGTATGTAAGTTCAAATGTTCAGTGTGAGGACTGTATAAAGGGTAAACAACATAGGGAAATTTATAGTACTAGCTTTTCTAGAGCAGTTGTCCCTGGTGAGTTAATACATATGGATCTTTGCGGTCCTATGGAGGAAGAATCTTTGGGTGAGGCCAAATATTTTTTACTTATAAAAGATGATTACAGCAGCTACAAATTTGTCTATTTTAAAAAATAAATGTGAAACCACTGAAAAAATTCAGAATTTTATACCATTATTTGAGAAACAAACAGGGCATCAAATACTAAAAATAAGGAGTGACAATGGCAAGGAATTTATCAATACATCTTAATACATCAAACATCGGTGGGCTATACACCAGAGCAGAATGGTAGGATTGAAAGAGAGACGCGAACAGTAGTAGAATCATCTAGAACTATGTTGTCCCAAGCAGGTTTGCAAAAGAAGTTGTGGGCTGAAGCGACCGCTACAGCAGTGTTTATACTAAACTTATATTTCACTATTTTCACAAACCTTTGATATAAACTATCTTCAGGTGTTTGGAACAAAAGTTTATGTTCACATACCTAAACAAAAGAGACACAAATGGGATGAAAAGAGTAAGAATGGAACGTTTGTAGGATTTGGAATCAATCAGGAGGGCTATGGGGTTTGGTTTCCTGATACTAAAATAGTTGATACTTTTAAAGATGTAATTTTTATTAAAGAAGAAAAAAAGATAAGGGGTGTAAGTATAGATAAAAAAGAAAAGGAGGGAAATGAAAAAAAATCAACTTTAAATTGGAATTAAAAAGAAAACAAAATAGAGGAGACATGCAATGAGGGACAAGAAACTGAGAAGGAGGTAGAAACGGTAAAGGAACAGGATACACAGTATGAAGAGTTAGAAAAGGTACAAAAAGAGATTAAGACCCAAATAACCCAAAATGATGAGAAAGAAGAGGAAGAAGCACACTCGAGAAATAAAAACATAGAAGAAAGACAAAAACAAATTGTGTTTAGGACAAAATCGGGAAGAGAAGTAAAAAAACCTTCTTGGGCACCTGATTATGTGTTATTAAGCTATGAGGAAGCAATACAAAGTGAAGAGAAAGAAAAATGGGAGGAAGCCATTCACACAGAATTAAACACACTTAGGGAAAATAATACATGGATTGAAGTATCAGATGTGCCAAATGGAGAAGTCATTGGTAGTAAGTGGGTGCTTAAAGTCAAAGAAGGAGGTCAATTTAAAGCCAGATTAGTTGCACGTGGTTTTGAACAGTCATGTGATGATTTTGAATTTTTTGCCCCAATAGCTGAATTAACAACGTTTAGAATGTTTATGGCAGTGGCAACTCAAAGAAAACTACCAGTATACCAAATGTCACTGGAGCCTTTCTCTATGGAGAAATAGAAGGAAACATTTATTTAAGACTGCCTGATGGGAAAATAGTTAAATGAAATAAATCTATTTATACATAGTTTAAAATATATCGCCAAGAATGTGGGTTGGTAAATTCAATACAGTGACGGAAAATGAATAGTTTATAAGGTCGAAGAATGATCCATGCTTGTATACAATGAGAGTGAAAGATGATTTTATGTATGTACTTCTTTATGTAGATGATATACTATACTTCGGGCCAAATGAAAAACAAGTCTCTCAATTTAAAACTTTAATGCACTCTAATTTTAAAATGAAGGATTTATTAAACAATTTTTTAGTCTGGGTGTGACTGTCATAAATCAAAGAAATTGTTAGATAGTTTTGGAATGCTTGACTGTAAGGAAGTTAATACACCTTTAGATCAAAATTTTGATTTTAGCTTATTACAAAGGGAAAGCTCTGAATCGTTACACATTGAAAAAAAAATACAGGAAAATGATAGGTGGTTTATTGTATGCATGTTCAGGTTCAAGGCCAAACCTTTGTGTAGCAGTTAATTTTTTAAGCAGGTACCAGCATTGTGCTAGTGAAATGTTGTATCAGTGCTTAAAGAAAGTACTCCGTTATATTAACGGTACTATTGAGATATCATTAATTTATAAGAGTAATGGTGAAAATATGTTAAGAGGTTATGTTGACTCAGATTGGGCAGGAGATGTTAGAGACAGAAAGTCTTCTAGTGGTTTTGTTTTTAAACTTTTTGATAACCCAATAGCTTGGTGTACTAGAAACAGTTGTCTGTTTCACTTTCATCCACAGAATCAGAATAAAGATTAAAGATTAAAGGTTAAAGAATTTAACGCTTGATGTTGGATTAAATATAGATATTAAAATAATGGAAGACAATCAAAGTGTTATAAAAATAGCTAAGATTAATGATAGCAACAAAAGATTGAAGCATTTAAATATTAAGTATTACCTTATTTTGGAAAAGGTTATCAGTGGTGACGTTAAACATATGTGAAAAGTGAAAAAATATTGCAGATAAGTCACAAAACCTTTGGAGAAGTTATTATTCATAAAATTTAGAAATGTCATCCCATTTTATAGTAAATAATATACATATTAAATATTGTCTACTTATATAGCATATATTACTATTAAAGTTAAGATAAAAATATTTTGTTGTTGTAAAACCAAAAATTGTTTTTATCTGTGTGTCATATTGTCTGTAGTTGATTTTTTTTTTCTTTAAATATAATACTCTGTGTAAGTACGGTACCTTCCTTTGTAATGGCGGTTTTAGTAGTAATTTAGTGCGCAGTAGAATAAAAGTAACTTTATAAAGTTATAGTTGTTTGCTTCCCATAATCTTAACAAGGAGGAGTTGAGTCTTGTGGATACCACTGTTTTACTTGGTATTACTATTGATGCAAAAATTCAATGAGGCGCCTTATATCTAAATTAGTAAGCAGACTTAGTTCTGCAGCATAAGCTGTAAGAAAGATTAGAAGTCTCACAGATGTTGAGACAGCTAGATTATTGTATTTTAGTTACTTTCATAGCGTAATGTCTTATGGAATTTTGCTATGGGGTAATGCGACTGATATTGAAGCCATATTTTTATCGCAAAAGAGAGCCGTGTACGTGCGATTTATAACCTAAATAGTATAGAGTCCCTCAGAGAAAATTTTAAAGAAATAAAAATACTAATTTTGCATCGCAATATATTTATGAAAAAGTAATGTATGTACATAAAAACATAAATAGCTTTAATAAGTATAAGGATGTTCATACTTTAAACACTAGGAACAAACATAAGCTTGTAATGCCAGTTACTAGACTCCACAGAATCAGTAATTCATTTATGGGGCAATGTATACGCTTTTGCAACAAAATCCCTGAACATGTTCAAAGTTTGTCAATAAACAAGTTTAAAAGTTTTATTAAAGAAAAACTGTACAAAAGGGTTATTATAATATCAAGGAATACATGAATGAAAATAACCCCTGGGAATAAGGTGATCGCCACCATGCTGGTTCTATGAAAATTTATTTTAAAATAATATAAACAAAATTATTGTTAAGTGAAATATGTTTAAAAAAAAGTCCCGCTGGGTTTCTTGCTGGTTCTTCCCAGGACAGAGGTATTTTCCGAACCAGTGGTAAATAAAAAATGACTTTCAATAAGTATTATGTAATAATCAATATTGAATAAAAATCATTATATTCTATTCTATTCTACTCTCAATTTTAAAAAGGGTTATGGAGTATTTAGTATGCCGCGCTGCTCCAATGCGTGTCGGCGGAATTCACTTGTCCTCGTTTTTTATTTCTTAGGTATGCGGGAGTTTCCTCACCGTTTTTATTGTTTGTTATTGTTTTCACTCACCGCAGCGCTATAAAACATCACTAAAATTGCAATTACCAATTCAATTGGTCTGGGGGTGGGGAGCGCTCGTACTATCAAAGTTACAGCGAGATCTCAGAGGACCTACCAATCTAATTAAAAAATCTTGATATTTTAATTATTTTTGTAATGAAACACGCAATTAAATTCAACATTTTTATTATAATTTATTCAGAGTTTATTTGAGAGTTTATTTTAATATATTTTGTGAAATAACTTATGCCTCGAATTCTGCCCCTAATGGTTTCGGACATGGTCGTTTTTCCTGTAAAGAGCAAGTGATGTTAGTATCCAATTTTAAAGGTGTATCCAACTTTTTTTAGAAGGTTAAGAATTTTTTTTATGAATTTACCGCAATATCTTTAAGGATAGCGAAATAATTTCAAATATTTTTTTATGAAAATAACGTAGGTATTTCCGTAGGATGTTTACCATACCATTCGATCGATCGTCGACCGACGCCATTGATTGACGTCAATCAATGTCGATCGATTGGTGTGGTAGCTTTAGCTGATCGACGGATACTGGTCGATAAAACGTTGTTCAATCATCGATTGACGTCGATCGACAATTAATCGATGGGTTGTGGGCTCATCGTCGGTATCTTTCAAAATGCGGTCGGCGGGTTCTCTAATAATCAAGCAGATCGATTGACGTTGACTAATCTATTTCACTATCAATCGATGTCATCGATCGACGATCGAT
This sequence comes from Parnassius orleans, assembly GCA_029286625.1. Lineage (NCBI taxonomy): Eukaryota > Metazoa > Arthropoda > Insecta > Lepidoptera > Papilionidae > Parnassius > Parnassius orleans. The sequence goes on from JAGSMP010000137.1 coordinate 4,710,003, forward strand.
CGATTGTACCGTAGTGATCTTAATAAATCTAAATCATCGAGATAAAGTCTTTCTTCTTTTTTCTTCTTTCTTTTATTCGAATAATAAAAGTAATATCATACTATCATATTGACGGCTCCATGGCACAGTGGCTTAGCAATGAGTTGCAGCGCTGGGGGCCGCGGGTTTGAATCCCGCACGGAACAAGTATTTGTATGGTCTACAAATAATTGTTCCGGGTCTGGATGTTTGTCTTTGTGAAATTTATGTTTGTAAACTGCCTCCACGATACAGGAGAAAATCCTAATCCTAATCCTAACGTGAAAAAAAGGAAAAAGAGAAGAATAGCTATAGGCAATTATATTATTGTATTTAATCAATCATCAATTGATAATGGCCCATGTTCAGTAGAGTACATTAACTGAATGGAATGGTGACTAAGAATTTTAATCGAGAAATAGAGTGCGGTTTAGGTTTATCTATAATTAAATAAATTGTGCTATGTTGTAATCGTGTAAGCAAATTTATAGACATCGAGATACATATAGAAATAGGCATAATTTATATTTGCAAGTACACTCACAAAATCACTCCACAAAAGAATATTTTGCCTCTCATTTTGTAAAATTCGACTAAGGAAATTTAAGAATAACTGTGGGAAGCATTCGAATTCTAAGAAACAGTATCGCAACTGCGTTGTCTAGTGGTCGGAGTAGCTGGCTACTACGTCGCGAGTTTTGGGTTTGATTTCAGTCGAACACAACATTTGTGCATTTATGTGGGTTTTCAGATTGTGACTGTCTTTGTGTTTCACGCTGTATCGAATTCTATTTTTAGTATAGTAGATTTCATAAGATATTTGGTTATTTTTATATTTGGTAAACCTCACTTTGTCCCCTAAAAGGCGAATAGGGGAAACCTCGGGTATTGTCCTTAAATTTTTGTCGGACATTTCTAGATTGTGACTTTTATATACTAAGTGCACGTGACCGTGCCAGACCTTCCTTATTTTATAAAAACTGAAAATTTCTCAGCGCGTGCTCCCAACATAGGTAGGAACGATGGGCTACTATGAAGCTTGGATCATCGTGGCTTTGGCAGGTAACAGGTAGCAAACGTGTATAAAATAGCATCTTAAGTTTGTCACTGCGAACATAATAAGCTCTGTAACTTCAGAAAGGATTTTGGTAAAATTTGTCATGGTTAGAGCACTGTAATAACGTTTATGATATTTTTCAGTAACGGTAAAGTGAAGGTAACACCAAGCAGTAAGGAAGTGTCTCTTTATAAAATGGTTCTATGTTTATGTTTGATTCACAACTAAATAAGAAGTATAAACAAAAGTTAAAAAAAAAAAAACAATTTTAAATATCATTAAAAATGACGAAGTTATTCCTATCAAACCGTGGTTTTAACTTAAATTTTTAAACTTATCTTTATTTTACAAAGGGCCTTATTGTTTTAGTTTATTAAGACTTATGTAATTTAAGAAAAAGAAAATATAGCACGCGAAATCACCACGCGGATTCAATGGAATAACTTAGTAATTTTTTTTGGAATTATTTTTAACTGTTGTTTAAACTTTTAATGTTTTTGAAAATAATACCTAAATTTCACAATATTTTATATTCTATTGCATGGGGTAACCTGCCTTTTCCGTTAACGAAAAATATCTTAAATGCTATTTAAGGATAAGCTACAAACAATTCAAGTTTCATTAGAATCCATCCAGTAATTTCGGAGCCTATTATGTTCAAAGTGTCAAACAGACAGACATAAGAAAACTAAATATAATTGATTTGTTTTCTATATCGTTATAGGAGTATCACGAAGTAAAAATTTACAAAAAAAATTAATAATAGATCTGATTTTATATTTTAGCGATAAAGATATAAGAGGAAGATAAGATAGGTAGATATAAAACTTACGTCTATGTAGTCAGCAAATTTGTTTATATCGTACACAGCCGAATCTTGATTTGAGTTTAAATAATTGATCCTTAAAAGAGATGTAACGAAGGCCTCGTAGTGACTTTCCTTTTCGTCTTCGTTTTTATAATGCCTTTTGTAGTCAACTTGAAATTTCTCGAACAACTGGGGGGCATCTTTTAAATCATAAAATGGCTTTTTTTTAATAGCCTCACTAAATGTCACAAAAAATAAAAAAAAGACCAAGGCGTACTTTAGAAGAGGCATCGTGTTCATTTGTAACTGTAGAACCTTGACACAGTCTTATAAATAGTCAAATTTTTATACCCATGATGTTTTCATTAACCATAACTAAATTGTCGGGCTTGTAATGAAATAAATATATATCTTATAATTGCTTAATTGTTCATGATATGCACGTTTATTTCATAGCAGTTAGTTTATCAGTATTAAACATTGCATTTGAATGTGTTCGAAATTGGCATGCGTAACAAGAATTATATATTCGTTCCTAATTAACATCCAAGACTAATTATGGAATAAAATGTATTTTTTTCTATGTAAGCGTAGGTACTGTTATATATTTAATAATATGTACATCATTTAAGATTTAGACCGAAGATGTCACAGATTCGTTGTCATATCTAAGACTAAGATGAATAAATTACCTTTACTTACGAGTATAAGGGTCAACTTTCCCTTTAAATTAGAATAGATCAATGAGTGCACCACTGCTTTGTGCCGTGCCCAGGGTCAGAGAATAAGGTAAGCCAAACATTTTATTGCTGTGTGTTGGAGGCGTATGAGAGTTTTGCGGATCTCATAAAAAGTCACTATAGGAAGGAGCAGAAAAAGTCATGGCTAAGCCATAGATGGTAGTGTCACAATCTAGTACAAGCCAAATGTAACCACGTTGTTGCAAATTGTTTTAGATGCATATGTTTGGTGATGCGTGTCCTTATAATAAGTCAAGCATGGTTTTGGTTTGGTTTCCACGTGACTTGAAATGTAGGCATTGCTCCTTTCGGTACATTGTTGCTTTAGAAGGGGCTTTATCTTTAAATTAAATTTAAAGTATATCGGATGATTCATCCGTTATTTAGTTATAAAACGTTTGGAATCGTAAAAAATCAATTCGCGAGAATGTTCTTGACGAGTATCCGCTTTCAATATAACACGATATTTGAATTTAGCTCGTAAAAATATCCACATGGAAGGAAATTTGAAATTTGACCATTCGTATTTTTACTTGTCGGTAATCATGTTTTAAAATTTAATATGACTCTCCAGTGTCTCATACAAATAAATGTTTTTCACAAAACTTTTTGCGTAGGCTGTCTTTAAATCCATCAATGTCTAAACATTTCGCAACTCAGTAATAAAAGTTCTGGGGTGATGAAATTTCAGGTTCGGTAATTGAAATTTATAACTGTGCTATCGATCAGGTGCACAATATCCATAATTTAAAGACACGTCTTCATCTCATTGGAAATGGTATACGTAGTCAATATGTTAGTGTAGGAAAGTGATATAAATAAAAAAGAGGAATTAGTAAAGTGTTGTAAATAAGAATAGGATACATTTTTCTGACCCCCATTCTATATGCAGCATGACCTTTTTGGTGATGATTAAGATTGTTTAATAAATACCAATGAAAATATTTATAACTAAATATTATTTTATACAATAAAATTCCTATCTTGGAAAGAGGAAAGCAAAATAACTTTTATCACATATAAGTATTCACGAAACTTGTATATTAAATTTATTGAATATTAACACGTTTCTTTCGTAAAACGAAACACACTTACTCTAAAAATAGAACGAATTAATTAAACGAAGACACACAGTTACACACACACACACACACACACACACACACACACACACACACACACACACACACACACACACACACACACACACAAACACAAACACACACACACACACACACACACACACACACACACACACACACACACACACACACACACACACACACACACACACACACACACACACACACACACACACACACACACACACACACATTCAGTTTCAGGCTCACAGTTTAAACGTTTTATCAAGAAAACTACTTTTCTTCTTCAATAACCGTGTGATAAATTTTAACATTGATATTTTTTTCCTGTCAAATTAAAAAAATATTATTATTTAGACTTGAGAGCGTCGCACACTCTTAAGTCTAAAAATAAATCTTATAGATTCGGATATAACGCGGTATATCCACCTTGTTTACACCAGGCGTAAAATACCCTGACCGTCGATGGGGGGAGTAGCGTCATAGGTGCAGACATCGGGTTCTGTGATCGTCAATTCGTGTGCGAAGCGTAACAACTAAAGAAAATCCTCCCTACAACATGTGAGACTCATGTTCAGTTGTTCAGCAAAGGACTATTACTGTCGGCGGGCTCTTGAAGAATAAGAAAAAGATTATTCTTACTGAGGTGTTCGTAGTTTAAAGTTTTTATTTCAGATTAAAAGGCAGTATGCATAAGGTACCTACCTCTTTAGATATATATTTTTAAAATTGAGTTTGACTTCAACAAGATTTAACCTGAAATAGTATTTCTTGGGATAGGGCCAAGGCTCTTTAATGAAATCAGAAATGCACAAACCACAGAGTAATTACACACACAAATGATTTTATTTTATAAGCTTCAAACTTAAGTAAAGACAAGTTTTAGGTTCAACAGTATATAACCTTAACAATAAAATACAAACATATCTAATATGTACATAGCCAATAAAAAGGGTTGCGAGGATATAAAATATAGGTAGTAGTAAAAACAACCCAACACATATTGTATTCGCTAGTATGTTATCGAGAATTTTTTTTCGCTTCTACTGGTATTTACAATTTATTGTTCATAAACTAACTTGCAGCATACGACTGGAATTTGGTGTGACATCATTCTCTTACAGAAATGTTGCTATGTTTTCTGTTACTATTATTATGAAATTTTTGCTAGTATATCTTTTTATTTAAATCAAGTTTTTTTGTCAGTTAAATTGAAATAAGGTTAATGTTTACAAGAATAATGGGAGAAACAGACTAATCCCACGTACGCGACGTATGCGATGCAACGCTCCCACGTCGGTGTGCACACTTGACCTAAGTATGCAACGTACGTTTGGCGTCAGACACTCTTGTCACTTCTTAGCAGACACACGAATACAAACTTATAGCATTGATTCTGATTCCGGGAGTGAGTTTGAGAATGATTTACTTCGTCTTATGTTCATAAATGAATATATCCACGCCATAAAGAAAAAGAGAAAAGGTAAGAAGCGAAGATATTGGGTACATGAAATAAATAAACTAAGAGAGGAGTTTGGAGAATACCATACATTAGTTAAGGAACTGGAAAATGATGACGGGCGATTTTTTTCTGAACTTTCGAATGACAAAAGTGCAGTTTGAGGAGATTCATAAAATTATTGAGTGATATAAAAAAGAAAATACACATTTACGGAAGTCTATTGCTAGCAGAGAAAGACTCGCAGTGTGTAAAATTAAAAACTATTTTCCAATAACATTTAAAGACATTCAGTTTTTTGGGTCGCCTGAAAAAGTGCGACCCAATGTATTCCCTTTCTTAAATATATATACGAGTATACTATAATGGCGCAGGGCAGGATTATGGTTCACGAATGTGTGCGCAAGCACATATGCACTTTTTATTCCCTCACTCTCATAGTCCGATGGGACGGTAAACTGACACGAATATAGAGAGATCACACTCAGAACCAACGGCTTTGTACGTTATTTCTGAAGCACAGGGGTAAAATACTCCGGGTGATTTTGGGCACGATAATACCTATTACTCAAAGGTTAAAGAACTGCCCTTGGTTGAGTTTAGTTTTATTTTTTATTTGTTTGCAGGTAGAGGCATAATATGGATACTTACGTAATTTTCTTCATTTAATTGTAATTAAGTACCTAATTCTTGTTAGGCATTGGATTATAGTTCACATTTAAAATATTTTTTTTAATATTAAAGGCAATAAGGTGCCTCATTGCAGTACGAATAATTGGTGATTGAGCTAGCTTATTTAGGGCAATTTCTTATCTGTTGTATAGGAACCAATTATTGACTTGATAAATTCGGAAGCAAATGCGTAGTGAATTACGTTATTACGGCCATTTTGTTGATTTTTACAATACCAAAAACAAGCATATAGTTTACCCAATAATATTATAAGTACAGTCGTACCGCTTTACGATTCAGTAAGGCGGTACGTCTGTACTTATAGCTGCTGATTCTGAGCTGAGCTGTTCATTTCCCATTTTGGCAACAAAACGCGTGCACGGTGCAAAGGTCTATTTGTATATGACGTGCTACGCGTAAGTTCTAGGATCTAGATATCGCAGATCGACGTTGCGTCGGACGCGTGTGATTGTGTTGCATATGATAAGTGTGTTTCTAATGCATAGGTTTTCATACAAAATCAAGAGTGCAGACGTCATAATGCGTTGCATACGTTGCGTACGTGGGATCAGTCTGTCTCTACCTTTATTGACAGTTATATTTTATTACATCATCTACATGGAACTTAAGTAAGGAAAAGTGTGCATGATATCAAATCACTCGAAATTTGATAAATTTACTTTATCATCATTACAGCCCTTCACAAGTCCACTGCTGAACATAGGCCTCCCCCAAGGAATGCCACAAAGCACGGTCCTGAGCCACCCGCATCCATCGACTTCCTGCATGTCTTACCAGGTCGTCACTCCATCTAGTGGGGGGACGCCCTACACTTCGTCCGCCGGTACAGGGCCGCCACCTCGAGAACCTTTTTTCCCCATCGGTTGTCGGTTCTTCGAGCTATATGGCCGGCCCATTGCCACTTCAGCTTACTAATCTGTTGGGCTATGTCGGTCACTCTGGTTCTACTGCAGATATCCTCATTTCTAAGTTTATCACGCAGTGAGACTCCGAGCATAGCCCTCTCCATAGCTTGCTGAGCGACCTTGAGCTTCCTCATACGGCCAGCAGTGAAGGACCACGTCTCAGTTCCATAGGTCATCACTGGCAACACGCACTGTTTGTACAGTCTCGTTTTCAAGTTTTGAGGTATAACTGATGGAAAGATGTGTCGTAATTTCCCGAACGCTGCCCAGCCGAGTTGAATCCGTCGATTGACCTCTCGGTCGAAGTTGGACTTACCTAGTCGGGCATAGGTGTGAATTTACTTTATAGTTTATATAAATATTATAAATAAAAATTATTTAATTACAATAAAGAATTATTTTATTAATATATACAAAACTAAAAACTATAGTATAAAAAACGAAAGCTAAATGACTTAATTATCATACAGTCCTACTCCCCGTAGTATCGTGCTTGAACGCTGGCTGCGTTTCCTCGTTTAATGGCTATACTTAGCCATTGAGCGAGAAAAGAAACAGCCCTCTTATCACCAGCAGCAATGACCAGTCACGGATAGAGTTCCTTTAGGAACTTCACCGCACGTGGACCACACGGATAGTCTCTACAGCAAATGGCACAAATTTGGAGTTATCGCTCAGAGACGTATATTTGCGCCACTTACTCAGTTCAGCTACCTCTGATGCCACCCAGGCTCTAAACGAGGTACTCCTGAGATGAGAGGCCGCCAAAGTGTATCGTATAATAGTATCCCACACTAGGCTTTAACTTTCTCCCAAGGGACCAATTTCATACCGTCGGGTCTCTTGCCATCGTCTCTAAATATTCCAGGCTCTAATAATAGGCTTTTAAACCGAGGGAACTATACGAGGTTTATATGTAAAATATAACAATAAACAAAACCTTTAAGTGACTTAAAGTAAAAAAAGTTATAGTAAAGTTACAGCCTATATACGTCCCACTGCTGGGCACAGGCCTCCTCTCATTTCTGAGAGGGTTTTAGGGCAAGGAAATGTCCGCCGCGCTGCCCCAATGCGTGTTGGCGAATTTCACATGTCTTCGAAATATTTTTTTTTGATTTCTCCAGACATGCAGGTTTCCTCACGATGTTTTCCTTCACCGCCGAGCACGTGGTAAATCAGCACTTAAAATTGCAATTAACAATTTCATTGGTGCCGGCGGGGATCGAACCCGGGTTGCTCGCGTACTGTGTAACTTACAGCGAGTGCTAACCATCTGAGCTACCACGGCTCTAAGTTAAGTGACTTATGCTAGCAAATAGTCCTTTCTACGAAAAAAACTTTCCTGTTAGCTTATTTGATTAATGCTTGTTTTGCACTCAATTAGTAGTGCAGGATAGCATGGGAGAGGATGGTTGCAAAGATGGATCATGTGATGGTGATGATGATGACGTATGTGATTCTAATGCTGATCGCATATTCGTTTCATTGACAATAAATGTCAGAAATTGAAATTTGTTTTATCAGTTTATAATAATGGCTATTAATTTTCAGCTCAGCAGATGCCATTAGTTGGAACTGAGGTGAAGTTATTTGTTACACAGTATCACCATTAGTGAATAAATGCGTTGTGATTTTATTTTCTGAATTATAAAACTATATGCACAAAACTATGCAGCAGTAGTTGCTCTTTTTGTCATGTTTTAAATTTTTATTTAATTCCAAATTTAATTTAAATAATAAACATTTCAGAAACAAACATTAATCTTTATAATTCCTGAACAATTTAATTTCCCCTCCATGAAATCTGTCAAATATTTACCTCATTCCAAAATGGACCCTTGTAGCAGAAAAGGCTCTCTCATTGTTACAACATCTTGTTTTATTTTTTAATAAAAATGATATAGGCAGCTCTATAGGCACAGGATAGCGTAAGGATCTCTCAATATTTGCGTCGTTTTGCGCCACACCGCGTTTGCGTTGAATTCGTTCACGTAGAGATTAAATTGTTTGCAGTAACGCTGTAGATTGCAGATGCTTAAAAGAAATTGAAAAACATCCTTAAGTTGTGAAGAACCAGTTAAAAGTCTATAATTTGATGCGATAATTTTCACGCGACGTTCCCAATTTCGAATTTCACTTGAGTGGTAGGTAAATGGAATGCCGTGTGCAATTATATTTAGAAGTGGTATTACTTTAAATCATTCAAATATTCTGATTTATATTCTTTTTCATCTTATTTATACAGTTATATCCAATACTCTCGCTTTCTTGCAATTTGTTTCAATTTAATAGAAGCAGCCTTTTCTTAAATGTTATGCAAATCCTTAAAACGAATTTATATAATAGTTATATATAATATTAATTTAAATAATAAACATTTCAGAAACAAACATTAACCTTTATAATTCCTGAACAATTTAATTTCCCCTCCATGAAATCTGTCAAATATTTACCTCATTCCAAAGTGGACCCTTGTAGCAGAAAAGGCTCTCTCATTGTTACAACATCTTGTTTTATTTTTTAATAAAAATGATATAGGCAGCTCTATAGGCACAGGATAGCGTAAGGATCTCTCAATATTTGCGTCGTTTTGCGCCACACCGCGTTTGCGTTGAATTCGTTCACGTAGAGATTAAATTGTTTGCAGTAACGCTGTAGATTGCAGATGCTTAAAAGAAATTGAAAAACATCCTTAAGTTGTGAAGACCCAGTTAAAAGTCTATAATTTGATGCGATAATTTTCACGCGACGTTCCCAATTTCGAATTTCACTTGAGTGGTAGGTAAATGGAATGCCGTGTGCAATTATATTTAGAAGTGGTATTACTTTAAATCATTCAAATATTCTGATTTATATTCTTTTTCATCTTATTTATACAGTTATATCCAATAATCTTGCTTTCCTGCAATTTGTTTCAATTGAATAGAAGCATCCTTTTCTTAAATGTTATGCAAATCCTTAAAACGAATTTATATAATAGTTATATATAATATTAATTTAAATTATTACGAAGCCAAATGCCACATACACACACAGTTTTATGAAAACAGTCAAAAAAAATATTGTCTTTTGTCCCAGTAACCTACTCACAAATGTTGCACCATTGATGCTCCTGCCTGTTGCTGGTTTGGGTTTATAAAGTCCAGCGTAAATGTTATGATTATACCGTCTTATACCAGAAACAATTCATTCATTCATTCATTACAGCCCTTCACAAGTCCACTGCTGAACATAGGCCTCCCCCACGGAACGCCACAAAGCACGGTCCCGAGCCACCTGCATCCATTAACTTCCTGCATGTCTTACCAGGTCGTCACTCCATCTAGTGGGGGGACGCCCTACACTTCGCCTGCCGGTACGAGGCTGCCACTCGAGAACCTTTCTTCACCATCGGTTGTCGGTTCTTTGAGCTATATGGCCGGCCCATTGCCACTTCAGCTTACTAATCCTTTGGGCTATGTCGGTTACTCTGGTTCTACTGCGGATATCCTCATTTCTAAGTTTATCACGCAGAGAAACTCCGAGCATAGCCCTCTCCATAACTCGCTGAGCGACCTTGAGCTTCCTCATACGGCCAGCAGTGAAGGACCACGTCTCAGTGTTTATGTTACAGCACCCATGGTCACGGGGACTGAGGTGTATGATATATTATAAGGCAATGTCATAGTTAACCACGGCTACCTCTAGATTTTAATCTGCAGATTTGTAATTTATTTAGAAACAATACGATTTATTTGGCTTTTCCCATAGTAACCCGTTACGACACCCACAGTATGAAAGAGGTGATGTATCCTTTCAAGCTGTCAAAATCGCATTCAAATCGTGTGTATCGTCGTATGACGCGTCATCCGATTTCTTTGAAACTGGCAAGAAGGGCGATGAGTGGCATGTGTGTGTGATTGTGAATAGATGATACCTCCAGTGGATTGTTTGCTGATCTCTTCGTCTTCTATGTTATCTCTCCATATGACTTCCATATCCAACTTTCTACGTTTAGTTTTTGTTATAGAACATAATTCGGTTACTGACAGGTACTACTTTTGAACTATTATATTTCGCCTGTAAAAATGACAAGTGGGGAACGTTTACGTAGTAGACCAACGCTGCAGCTAATTATGGTTATAGCACCAATTGGCTGGCTCGATCGGGGAAGGACCACGCTCTCACAGAATACCAGCGTGAAATAGCAGCTTAATGCCACTGTGTTTTGCATGGTTAGTAGAGAATCAGAGGCCCTTTACTGGGAACGAGGCTTTCCATCTTAGCCTTCAGGGGTGACATCACTTCTGTATTTTGATTCTTAATCATAGATAGATGTAGATGTCAATGGGCCACAGCATTCACTTACCATCAGGTGGAGAGTTTGCTCATTTGTATATGTTTTTTCATTCACCCTCATTCTATAAAAAAAACCTGCAGTCTGTATTTTGTGGTTTCTTCTCATTTCAGACCTATTTTGATGAAGTAGATTTAAAGAATTGAATTTCTTTTACGTCATTACATAAAATTGTTTTAATATTATATTGAAGAATTTTCAAAAAAATTTACTTAGTTCTAAAAATAAATTATAAAAAAAAAATTTTTGAAATTTGTGTCATGAAATCAAATAATGTTATATCTTTGCAACAAAATTGGTGCTAAAAACTGCCTGAAATGGTTGTAATTAAAATTGTTAAAATTAAATATGATAAAATCCATAAAATTAGTTTTATTCCATGAGTAGTATTCGTGTAAATATAAGAAATCATTATTATTTTATTACAAAGCATTCACATTGCATTATCATCATCATTCATCATCATAATTACAGCCCATCACAAGTCCACTGCTGAACACAGGCCTCCCCCAAGGAATGCCACAAAGCACGGTCCTGAGCCACCTGCATCCATCGACTTCCTACATGTCTTACCAGGTCGTCACTCCATCTAGTGGAGGGACGCCCTACACTTCGTCCGCCGGTACGAGACCGCCACTCGAGAACCTTTTTTCCCCATCGGTTATCGATTCTTCGAGCTATATGGCCGGCCCATTGCCACTTCAGCTTACTAATCTGTTGGCCTATGTCGGTCACTTTGGTTCTAATGCGGATATCCTCATTTCTAAGTTTATCACGCAGAGAAACCCCGAGCATAGCCCTCTCCATAGCTCGCTGAGCGACCTTGAGCTTCCTCATACGGCCAGCAGTGAAGAACCACGTCTCAGTTCCATAGGTCATCACTAGTAACAGGCACTGGTTGTACAGTCCAGTTTTCAAGTTTTGAGGTATATCTGACGAGAAGATGTGCCGCAATTTCCCGAACGATGCCCAGCCGAGTTGAATCCGTTGATTTACCTCTCGGTCGAAGTTGGACATTGCATTATACTTAAACATTATATATTACGACTAATTTATCTAGCTATTAAAATATAATAACTTTAAATATTACAAAGTGTTAACTACGTTAGCTTTTTATCTCGATGATCCATCTTTTTAGCAAAATATTCATTAAATTCTCTACGGAAAATGTTACGTTCAAGGCACTCACATAAATAATTCCCCTAATGAGCCAGCTCATCTTGCCTCTTGGTTCTGTTAATTCTTGTTAATGGAAGTTTCTATTTCCCTTGCCTAAATAAAGGCAACACTATCTGTTTACTCGACTGACCAGAAGAAGGGCTACCTTTATCGAGAATACATAAGTATTTATATATGTCTGTGTATGTATATATATACGTATATATTTATGTATAGTTATTTGCCTTTTGTGACCTAATGAATAACCGTGTAGTGGTGGTGTAAGAATATCCACTACTCCATATCATCCCATAGGTGTCGTACGAGACGACAGAAGGATAATAAATCAGGCATTTTATATAAAAATAAAAAAACTGCGATAGCCAACCCCAGCAACTATGGCCAATATATCCCTATGAGTCAATCAATGGCGGGGGCCAGCAGTGAAATTTTGATTGGCTGTAATGGTAATGGACCTCATGAAGCCTAATGAACTTGACGAATAAGTGTATGAAGTGTGCTCCTTGAAACGGTTCTTGGCAAGCCTGTCATAATTTTCTAGGTCGGGTTCCTTTTTTATAATTATTTCTTAGTTTAGTTTAGAGGTATTTAATTCAATGGCCTTGCTCACGTCGGTGGTAGCATATAAATATTTATGCTTACCAGTTTGAGGCTGCCACCCGTGAATCTTTCTTTCCCATCAGTTATCAGTTCTTCAAGTTTTATGTCCACCCTAATGCCACTTCAGCTAAGCGAAGTGCAGGGTGACCTCCCATTAGATGAATTAACGACTTGGTAATACATGCAGGAATTCGATGGATGCTGGTGTCTTTGTTTTGTAAAATTCCTTGAGAGAGGCCTATATTGCAGCATTGGACTTTTTATGGGCTATAATGGATAAACAGATGAATGGATAGATAAATGTATTAGTGCATTAATATATTAATATAAAGAAGCATTGTCTTGCGTATTTTGCTTCATATAATATGTATGTGCATATAGCATTAACTCGCTGAAAAAAATGAGTAAAATGGATTATGTGTGTGGCTTTTCTATAATTTTGGCTAATGTTTGTATATAACAAAACTGTTGGCTTGTATTCAAATTTTAATTTTGCATCTGAAGTGTATAATTCGTCCTGGCACAAGTACAACACATCCAGATATAGTCCAATCGTATAAGACTTAAGAGGAACTATGGCAATGTACCAAAATATTTAAAGGATAAGCGCTTGGAACTTATTCAAGCAAACTATCTTGTTAGGCTCTACTTAATTAAGTGGTACAGAAGTAATATTTTTAGTAACATATTTTCAAACCAGCGCTATGAAAAACTCTTGTTATTGATTTAATTTTTATAAATGCCTACTAATATAATAAATGCGAAAGTGTGTTTGTTCTTACATGTAGCAAAGGAGGAATGGATCGAAATGATGGCAGTTTGCCTGTAATGTCATTTGAAAACGTATTTAGTCCATATTTTTATTCGATCTAATGGTAATTATGTCCAAGTTGGACGTGTAAGTGGTTTTTAATGTGTTATATAAAAAATAACACCACTAGCAAGGATAATTACTGCGTAAACCCTGCTAATTGAGTCACAAAATTAAACAATAGGCGATCAAAAAGAGCTGATTTAAAGTAATATTATTGTTATTAGTTAGAAGAAACGAAGTGATAGCTTAAATTGACGAATTGTTGGGCAGCACCGATAAAGAGCGTGTTGCAGTAATCACTATATCTATGACTCAAAGTGTGAAGGAGAACACAGCTGGGTAGCGTTCGGGAAATCACGACACATCTTCTCGTCAGGTGTACCCCAAAACTTGAAAACGAGACTGTACAACCAGTGCGTGTTGCCAGTGATGACTTTTGGATCTGAGACATGGTCCTTCACTGCTGACCGTATGAGGACTTTCAAGGTCGCTCAGCGAACTATGGAGAGGGCTATGCTCGGGGTTTCTCTGCACGATAAACTTAGAAATAAGCACATCCTCAGTAGAACTAGAGTGACCGACATAGCCCAACGGATTAGTAAGCTGAAGTGGCAATTGGCCGGCCATATAGCGCGAAGAACCGACTACCGATGGGGAAAAAAGGTTCTCGAGTGGCAGCCTCGTACCGGTAAGCGAAGTGTAGGGCGACCCCCCACTAGATGGACTGACGACCTGGTAAGACATGCAGGAAGTCGATGGATGCAGGTGGCTCAGAGCCGTGCTTTGTGGGATTCCTTGGGGGAGGCCCATGTTCAGCAGTGGACTTGTGAAGGGCTGTAATGATGATGAATGTTAAATACGATAGGAGGTAGAGCTATTGTTTCCAATCTCTGGATCATCCGAAGACTACTAATTATTATGGCCTGACATTTTGATGGGCTGACCATTAGGACAAACCTGTCAGACCAATTCATAATATACTCACAGTCCCCGTTAATCATTTCCACCGCTGTAGAAATATCATCAATACTCGGTTTTGTAATACAGTAGCATGTCATCGGCATACAGATGATATGCACACTGAAGGTTTTGGGTAATGAGATTAATAAGTATAGAAAACAACAAAGGAGACCGATAATAAACCGCCTTGAGAGACACCAGTATGTATGTCAAGCCAGCTAGATTATAGCTCATCGATGGCAACCGACTGCTGCCGCCCTCGAAGAGATGATGAAAACTAATCGAATGCTTCGTGTGAGACCATAGAAATGGAAAAAATGTAAAACAAAATATCATAACTGACGATATTAAAATCTTATTGTTGCTGTGTTTTGTATAGTTAATGTAGAGAACCGGAAACCTTTTTTATTGGAAACTACGTATTCCATTTGTATCCCCTAGGGGTGACAACGCATCTGAATTTTTATTTGTTATTAAGGATAAATGTAGTAATGATGTGTATGGACCACAATTCCAATTAGGTGGACTGTGTGCCAACCCTACCCACCCTTATTCTATAAAAAATAAATGTTTTGAGATAAGTTATGGTCGTGTTCGAGCCCCTCATAATAAATAAAGCCATTTATTCCATATCTTCACTTTCTTTTTACATTACTGTATTTGTTAGTAGGTTATAGCTTAAAATTAAGAAAGAAACACTCATAATTAATGTTAGTATTGTTTATGAGATATGGACTCCTGTTTGGGTAAAGGCCTCCTCCATCCTTTTCCATGACTCCCTGTCCTTGCCTGACTTCATCCAGTCGTTTCCTGCGACGTATATTATGTCATCAGCCCACCGTCTTAATTGTCGTCCGACATTCCTTTTCCCCTTTGGTCCTTTCCATCGTGTGGATTCAATGGTCCATCTTCTATCTGGATATCGTGAGATGTGCCCGGCCCATCTCCACTTTAATAAGAGTGCGTGCTTGAGGGAATCTGTAAGTTTAGTTTTTTGACGAATGACTTGGTTCTTAATTTTATGTATTAAACTTCGGAGTCTTCAATTGTTCTGATGCAGTCACTCGTATTTATGTGAGTTGCTTGCCTTTCCATTTCAGTGTTATTTTGTTTCCTGTATAAGTTTTTGTAAAAGCTTGTTGCATGGTTTATTACATCTCTTCTAGATTTTGTTTCTTGTGAGTTGTGCTCAAGTTTCTGAATCCATGATTTGAATGTAGTTAATTCTTTATAGGCTTTTTTGGCACTTCTAAAATTCTCGATGTTTCTTGATATAATCTCATATCTGTGATTGTTGTAGTCCATCCATCAATCCGTAAATTGATCTATTGTCCTCTTTGTATATTCTGTTAAGTTCTTCTTTCATCTCTTTGGTTTTATTCTTTGTGTGTAGTAGTTCCTTGCGCCTTTTTATAAGTTGGACTGTGTCTTCAGAGAAAATATTATGTTGGTTTTATAGTGTTTTTGCATTTTAATTTTAAATTAAATTTTTTGCTTTCTGTTATACCTCTTTCCAGGATATTGTAATGTGTTTGGATTTCGATGACTCTGTTTCTATATATTCTGTGTGTGCAAGTAGATTTTCGATGTAATTTTTGATTTCTGCTTCTGTCTTGAAGATTTTAGGTTGAGTTGTGTAGGCTTTTCTGCTCTTTATTGGACGACTTAAACGTAGTGTTGCTCTCACTAAGCTGTGATCGGAATAGAAATTGAATTTGCTTAGTACTTCAATATTAGTTACAAGCTTATGGTGGTTTATCATGATAAAATCTATTTTATTTTTAGTTTTTTGGTCAGGCGATAACCATGTCCATCTTCGTTTCTCCTTCTTTTTAAAAAATAAGTTCAGTATTGAAAATTTTTGTTGATAAGCGTAGCTTAAGAGACGTTCACCTCTTTCATTGCGCACTCCGTAACCATGTTTTCCCATTATTGGGTAATAGTTTGCTTGTGGATAACCAATTTTAGCATTGAAATCTCCACCTTTCCTTCGATCTTGGTGTGAGCATATTCATTTTTATTCATTTTATTTGTCATTGTAGAATTCTTTAATTTCTTCTTCCGTTGATCTCTCAGTCGGTGAACATGTTTGAATTATTGATAAGAAGAAGCATTCAAATTTAGCTTGTAACAGTGCTACTCTTTCTGAGATTCCTATAAAGTTGGTAATGTTGTTTTTATATTTTTTCTTGATCAGAAATCCTACTCCATGTAGTCCTTTGGTTTCACCGATGTAGCAAAAAATAAGGTCGTTGTATTCTTCGATCCTACATCCCATCTTTCTGCGAGGCCTAGAATATCCCAGTTGATGTTTTTTAAAGCATTAGTTAATTCAAGGAATCGTTCTGTTGATGCAAGTGATCTTACATTATAGGTGCAAATTTTGAGGGTTTGTTTTATATCTTTATCTGTTTCTGTATTTGGTGGAGGGTGTATTCTTGCGCTCGCTGCTTTCTTCAGAATGCACCATTGTCACGTATCCAATTTTCAATTAAGGTCATCTCACAGGATATTTTGCTTTATTTTTTTACAGCTACATTTACAATCTAGATCTCTATATTAGAACAACGAAATTCGTATTAGCTGCATACAAATGCGTTGAAAATTGTAATGCGTTCATTTAACTTATTTTATATTCATTTTGTACTTGTTTTCTTAATAAGTGTTAATTTCTAACCGGTATCAGTTAAAGCACTACACCATTACCTATACAGCTTATTAAAAGTCCACTGCTGAACATAGGCCTTTCCCAAACATTACCTCCTAGTAACCGTAGCTGCCACACTTGTTGGCAATTACATTTTTTTTAATTCAGTTGTGTAAGATGCTGCTACCCATCATCTGGTCCAGCGTCAAGAGGCGCCAGAGGGAAGCTGAACCTAAGAATGAAACCCACACGATGATATGCTGTAATAGGTTTATGAATAACACATTGACTGTGATTTTTTGAAATGATGTCGTTTCCGACCTCCACGAGGGCAATTCTGAGTTAGGTCCGAATCTCATAGACATCTGTCAACTTAAAACAAAGCAGTAAGATAAAATGCATCAACTATATTTATACTGACTCCTGACTCTGACTTCAACTCTCTCTCTCTCTCTATATATATATATATATATATATATATATATATATATATATATATATATATATATATTTATATAGTATTGTTTTATTTTAATTGATGAGTTACCTAATATATAATAATTACCTTTTTATAGAATTCCTATAATAGAATTTTGATAATAAAAGACAGATAATAGGTAATGTACATTTTCAGTTTCGGTAAATTTTAGTAAAAGGCACTAGTAAATTGAAAAGCTAAATTATAAGAATTTATCAAAAAAATATCATTCTGGCTTATTTGATAAACTTTTAAAAAACTTCTAAGAACTCGGGGATTAAGGAACATCTTATGTTGCCTGATCACGTGCGACGAGATCATAAAGGATTTGTGGCGAACTTCCTTAACTGGATCACCGTCAATAAAGTTTTTGAATAATATCAATATCTACCGAAAACGAATATCTTTATAAAGTTATTTGTTAAGAATTTGTAACTTAGCCTAGAATATAAAGTATTATTGATTTGTGTATGTGTGCATTATTGTCATACGATTAACATCCTTTTTACAACAACTAATAACAACTACTAAAGCGTATACTTTCTTGCATAACTAGAGTTCCGTGTATTTTCTTGAAAACGATTAAAACAAATGGATAAAAAGTATGTAGTAAACAAATGCACAATTTTTTCTTTTATCCATACTAATATCGTGTTTGTTTGTTTGTTTGTTTGTCCTTATTTCACGTCGCAACAGAGCGTCGGCATGGCATGATTTTTTGTATGGGGATAGTTCGGTGGCTGTAGAGTGACATAGGCTACTTTTTTCCGCGGAAAAACATCTCATTCCCGTGGAAAAATCGAATATGTTGCACAAGTTTGTCCTTCTTTCACGTCGCAACAGAGCGTCGGCATGGCATGATTATTTTATGGGGATAGTTCGGTGGCTGTAGAGTGACATAGGCTACTTTTTTCAGCGGAAAAACATATCATTCCCGTGGGAAAATCGAATATGTTGCAAAATTAAATTCAGCTAGGTGGCGCCACCGTGATTCTACAATACGGACGACGGTACGATGGACGAACACAGAAGGTCAGAATATCTGGATTATTATGTCTTTTTACCAAAATTAAGATAAAAAATATATGGATCTGTATTTTTCCACGCAGGACCGGGAAGAGAGCGATAAAAAACATAAAATTCACCAGCTGATTTTCTTCAAACGTTTTGGTGCATCGTAATTCACACAATAGGCGATAACGTCGTACAAAAATTAATGTATGTAATTAACAAAGGGAAAATTTTCGGAGAGGTGCAGTGCTTCATGTATTCAATTGAATGGCAAAAAAGAGGATTACCGCATGCCCACATTCTAATATGGCTTAAAAAGAAGTTGCGGCCCAGCCAAATAGACGACACAATAAGCGCCGAGATTCCGGATCCTGAGCAAGATAAAGAATTGTATGATACCATCGTCCGAAATATGATTCACGGTCCATGTGGAGCACGAAATTCAATATCGCCATGTATGAAAGAAGGAAAATGTACAAAGAAATTCCCTAAACAGCTATTAAAAGAAACAGTGCACAATGACAATGGCTACCCTTTATACAGACGCAGAGCTCCCGAAGATTGTGGCAGGAAAGTTACAATCAAATCTCGCTCTGGAGCGTTCGAAACCTTAGATAACAGCTGGATTGTCCCGTATTCGCCCATTCTATGTAAAATGTTTAATGCCCACATTAATGTAGAAGCATGTATCTCTGTCCGCGCAATCAAGTATATCTGTAAGTACATAAATAAAGGAAGCGACCAAGCAATATTTAATCTCAGGAGTGAAGGTGAGGCAAATCCGTTAATGAAGTAGACCTTTCAAGCAGGGCGTTATGTCAGCAGTAACGAGGCAGCGTGGCGTCTCCTGGCTCCTTTACACGAAAGGCACCCAACAGTTACTCACCTTGCTGTGCACTTAGAAAATGGAGAGCGTGTATATTTCACCGAAAGAAATTTCCAAAAAGAATGCATCACTGCCAAAACTACACTAACAGCCTTCTTCAACTTTGTCAAACCGACCCTTTGCAAAACGTTGTTATATTCTGAAGTCCCCGCTATTATACTTGGAACACATC
The DNA here is from genome assembly GCA_029286625.1 of Parnassius orleans. NCBI lineage: Eukaryota > Metazoa > Arthropoda > Insecta > Lepidoptera > Papilionidae > Parnassius > Parnassius orleans. The sequence continues at coordinate 4,729,869 of JAGSMP010000137.1, forward strand.
TAGGAAGGAGTGGAAACGTATTCAAGGCACGCCTGTTGCAAATTGGCTGGTGTAAAGTCATCAGATGCCCTTGGTCGTATGTATACCGTTCATGTAACTAATTTTGAATATTTCTGTTTACGATTGCTGCTGCACCATGTTCGGGGTCCTACAGGATATAAAGACCTTAAAACTGTCAACGGTCAGGAATGCGCAACTTATGAGAAGCATGTGAAGCTCTGCATCTTTTAAACGATAATCACTGGGATGAAACCATGGAGGAAGCTGTGCAGTGCCAGTCACCACCCAAAATTAGGGATCTTTATGCAACTCTCATATCATCTTGCGGGCTATCTAATGCACATAAATTGTGGGACAAATATGAAGAGTACATGGCGGAAGATATTTTGCGAAGGTTACAGCAGACACACGCAAACATGACATACAATGAACACATTTATAATGAAGCACTTGGAAAATTTTAGATAAAGTAATGGCAATGGTAGGCAAAAAATTAAGCGACTTTGGAATGATAAGCCCTCAGCGAACAACCGAAAATGAACTAAGTGATGAAATTATACGTGAAACAAACTACGATATACCAGCTTTGCAGCAGCAAGTAGCCGAATTTATACCCCGCGTGCTTCCCGAACAAAAACGAGTTTTTGACAAAGTATTAGGACAAATTGAATTTGGAAATGGTGCACTTTTCTTTTTAGATGCCCCTGGAGGAACTGGGAAGACATTTTGTTAAATTTATTATTAGCGCAAGTACGGAAAGATAAAACATTGCTGTGGCCGTAGCTTCCTCCGGTATAGCCACCACGCTGCTAAGCAGGGCCGCACTGCACATTCTGTTTTAAAACTCCTCTAAATCTAGCCCAGGAAGAATCGCCGATCTGCAACTTTAGCAAAAATAGTGCACGAGTATAATGCTACGACAATGCAAACTTTAGTTTGGGACGAAAGTACAATGTCGCATAAAAAGCTGTAGAAGCACTAATCGAACGCTCCAGGATTTGCAGCAATACCGATGTAATGGGAGGAATGGTGGTTTTACTGGCTGGTGACTTTCGCCAAACTTTACCTGTCATTCAAGGGCACACCTGCAGATGAAATTAAAACATGCCTCAAGTCGTCTATTTTATGGAACAAGGTGACAAAATTCAGTTTAACTACGAATATGAGAGTGCATTTGTATAATGATATCAATGCTGGAAACTATGCTGACACACTATTAAAAATTGGCGATGGGTGGTTGGAAACGGATGCTGAGGGCTGCGTTAAATTGACGAGAATTTTTTGTAATTTAGTACAGAGTCATTCCGAATTAATTGCGAGCGTTTATTCAGATTTAACGAACAACATGCATGAAGACAAATGGTTATGTGAAAGGGCGATTTTTGCACCAAAAAATCAGAGCGTTAACAAAATAAATTCAGATATTAAGCGAAGTAGCAGGAGAAGTAACAGAGTATTTGTCAGTAGACACAGTTATGGACACAGAACAGAGCACTTCATATCCCGTAGAGTTTCTAAGTTCTCTAGAGTTCTCAGGTGTGCCCTCACATAAGCTTCAATTAAAATTAGGCGTCCCAGTCATGCTAATGCGAAATTTAGATGCTCCTCGGTTATGTAACGGACAAGGCTGCATGTGACACATCTTGGACGGAACATAATCGGTGCTACAATTTTGACAGGCGTAGGAAAAGGTGAAAATGTTATTATACCACGAATCCCTATAATCCCCACAGATCTTCCTTTTCAATTCAAAAGGTTGCAGTTCCTTAAGCTCAGTTTTGCGATGACAATTAATAAAGCGCAAGGGCAAACGTTACAGGTAGCGGGGTCAACTTAGAAAACCGTGCTTCTCATGGTCAGCTGTATGTAGCATGTTCGCGTGTCAAATGCCCAGAATCTCCACATTCTTTTCCCGAATGGAAAAACATATAACATTGTGTACAGTAGCGTCTTAAAATAGTGTTCAGTTAGTATTTTTTCCAAAATTCCACAATCAATTAATCAGAATTCCCACAGATCTTCCCTTTCAATTCAAAATTTCCTATTTAGCTCAGTTTCTTTTCAATTCCAAATGCTGCACTCTGACGGACCTATTAAGCTCAGTTTCCTTTCAACTCAAAAGGCTGCATCTCTGACGGATCTTTTATTTGGCTCAGTTTCCATTCAATTGAAAACTGCATCTCTGACGAATCAATTTAGCTCAGTTCCTTTTCAAAAGTCTGCATCCCTGACGGATAATTATGCTCAGTTTCCTTTAATTAAAAAAATATCCCATTTCCATTTGGAATAAACAGGCTATTATCATGCTTTCCTATACGCTGCGTTTCAAAACATTTAAATAGGCTGACGAATCAATTTTGCTCAGTTTCCTTTTAATGGCTGCATCTCTGACAAATCTATAAAACTCAGTTTTCTTTCAATTCAAAAAGCAATGGATAGTTCATTTCCCAGTGACCATGCGGGCGAAGCCGCGGGTAACAGCTAGTATATAATAAAACTGAAGTGATACCTACTTAAACATACAATCCACCTGATGTAAGGGCTACTGCAGTCCATAGTGCAGTGCCTATGCACTTGCAGCCAACTTCGAACAAAAATCGCTACAGATGCGTTGTACGCTATTCATAATAATATACTACATATTATAAATATCTGATATTGTTATTTATAATAAGTTACTTCATATTCAAAAATTTTTAATTCACTTATTTGGATCTATAGAATACTTGTTACGGCTCATCGCTATTAAACCGCTGCGTGTTGGATCCACCCCTACCCTCCTATCGAGTCCTCACCTCCCTGAGTCACTGGTCTGCTTCTACATCGCATGCGGTACTGCCCTGCTCTAATTTAAAGTGCGCACCCTTGCGCTATTTCTTGTTCTTCTACCAGTAATATTCTAACAGGCCTTCGCAAGGGATGTAGGGAAGTGCCGACACCAGCCGCTCTACCATCTAGGCGGCTGATGGCGGCCACGGCCCTGGGCCCAACAACCACCTACGCCAGTCAACTACACTCAGGGACGGTACCTCCTTCACCTACCTTCTGCTACCTACAGTGAATTATATGTGCAAACCTTAGTGGAAGTGAGACGTAGACCAGTAACACCGACCTAGTGGTGGCAACGAGTATATATTAGGTCCTTACATATGAAATTGGCGTTTTGTACGGGAGGAATATAAAGTCAATTTTTTTTTGTAAAATATATTTAATTAATCAAAGTATGGACCGTTGTTATCTATGCACTTTTGCCATCTCATAGGTAGTTCATTGATCCCTTTACTAAAAAAACCATGGGGGCGAGAATCGATAAATTCTTTGAAGGCGGTTTGAACTGCCGCATAGGAGTTGAATTTTTCCTTGTAAGAAGTTGTCCAAATTACGGAAAAAATGGTAATCTGTTGGAGAAAGGTCCGGAGAGTACGGTGGATGTCGCAGACATTCCAATTGTAGCTCATCTAACTTAGTGGTTGTTTGTTGTGCAGTTTGTGGTCTTGCGTTGTCGTGAAGCAGCAGTGGTCTAGAGCGATTGACCAATCTCGATTGTTTAGCAGCTAGTTCTTCCTTCATGGTTTGCAGTTGCTGACAATTGATATCTGCGGTAATCGTTTGGCCAGATTTTAGAAAGCTGTAGTGAACGACACCGGCGCTAGTCCACCAAACACTCACAAGTAACTTTTTCTGACTCAAGTTTTGTTTAGGGCAGGATTTGGCTGGGTCTCCAGGGCTCAGCCATTGCGACGAGCGCTTCCGATTATCGCACAGTATCCACTTTTCATCACAAGTAATGATTCGATTTAAAATCCCTACATTATTGTGTCGGTTGAGCAAAGTAACACAGCAGTCGACGCGTGTTTGCAAGTTCGATTCACTCAATTTATGAGGTACCCATCGTTCAAGTTTTTTTACTTTCCCGATTTACTTCAAGTGGATTAATACAGTTTTATCACTTACCCCGAAGACTGCAGCTATCTCTGAAGTGCTTTGTGATGGATCCGCTTCCCACAATAGCCTTTAATTCTTCATTTTCCACTTTGGTCTCCGGCCGTCCACGGGGTTGGTTCTGAAGGTCGAAATTTCCAGAACGAAAACGTTGAAACCAAAAACGTACCGTGGTTTCTTTTGCGACACCAGCGCCGTACATATCATTAATCCTTCGAGCTGTTTCTGCAGCACTGGTGCCACGGTAGAACTCGTACTCGTAAATATACCGATATTTCATGTTTTCCATTGTGCGGTAATAAGCGACGCCAAAGAATAAAATAATGAGGAAAAAACAAATGAATGACTGTTTTCAAAACTCAAATGTATCAGCTAAATGAATTAATAAATTTAAATTTGGAATTCTTAACCAAAGAGGAGATATTTCAGATCAAAGTAGTCAGTACGACAAGATGCTAATTTCATATGTAAGGACCTAACAAAGCTTATTGCTTTGTTAATAAAACAATTATTCTGTGACTTCTATTTTTTAATCTTCAAAAATTTTAAAACTTTATTTTAAAAATAAATAAGTTTTCAAAATAAAGTTTGAAACAGAAAAAAGATTTCGCGTTTTACCTCTTATTAGGATACAAACAAGTGGTAAATTTAAAATTTTGTACAAACAACTTCAATATGAATATAATTTATTGTTGATTTTTCTAAAACCCCTCGACCGATTTCGATTAAATTTAAATGGGACCACCGGTATAGTATACCCTTTGAAACAAAAAATAATTTTCCAAATCGGTTCAGGCGTCTTTGAGTAATCGGTGAACATACATAAAGAAAATATGCCGATGAATTGTGAAACTCTTCCTTTTTTGAAGTCGTTTGAAAATAATTAAATTTGAAGAGCACTCATCCTTCTTACAATCACTCGTAATAACAAAAGCTATTGCTGAACCTAGGCTTCCCTCATAGATAGCTTCGTAGGGGGGATAATTTCCATTGCTGCCATGGTTGCCAGGTGAGTTGGCAACCGCAGATTTTTATTATGGCACGCCTCATATCACGAAGAGCTATTAGGTAGTGCTTTACTCTCGACACGTCAAGGTCAAGCAATTTTATATTCTTAAAATGCCTCTATCAAAATCACACTGCACTAATAAGATAATATGATTAGCCGTATATCAAGAAAACACTCTAATTAATCCTTCTTATATTTTCTAAAAAATCATTTTATATTGCTACTTTGAAAAAAAAAACGGTTTGAAAACAAAATTACGTGGACGTCCGGATGTTGATTTTGTATGTGGTCACGATGACTCCCAAAAACTTGACGTATCGAGACCGGGTTTTTTTTATTAGCTTCAAAATTACATCAACTGGTTCCCTATTTTATACCTAGTACGCCTAGTTTGTTAATAAAATGATTTTCAACTTTTATAAGTTTTATTGCTCTTAAAAATTTAAAGGCGCTTTCATATGTTTTACTTTGATAGACAAAGGACAAATGTACCGTACAACCTATATTGATTTTATACTTTGTGTAATCGATTTATTTTGGTAAACATTATCACTTTTTTTCCCTAATCATGTTTTGTAAAATATACGACGAAAATTTTTACTTATTTGACAAAATAAACTATGGCACAGGTGTCGCGGTAATACTGTGTTTGCAATTACATTTTGTAAAGCTTCCAACGTCTTCGATAGATGGCGTTGGTTTGAATTAAAGTCGTTAGCGGGCTTCCGGTTGTATAGGTCTATACATTTTCCAATAACGAGATCGAGTCGGGGATCGACTCCGAGATCAATGCACTTGTGGTCTTTTATTTAAAATTCCCGCATGCTGCAGTTCAGTTCAACTCATTGTTCTCAAAATACCACGGTGCCTTAACAACTGTAATATAGCGCTAGCCGGGTATAAATTATTCGCCAAATATTTAGTTTTACGCCATGTCTAGAAATCCTTTAAATATTTAATAGCGGCGTAATTTAGTTTCAGGATTAATTAACAGAACCCTGGGTATTTTATTTAAAAGATTAAAAGCACAGCAATATTCTACAAAGTTTCTAATGTATATCCAAGGTCTCCTTCATATTTAATAAATGTGAATATTTACGGGAACTTTTTTTCCAAGTATCGCTATTATTTACACGCGGTATTACTGCAATCTATGAGGGATGTCTATGTTCAGCAATAGACTTGTGATGAATTGTAATGACAATAATGATGATGAAACCAAAATTACTATGTATATAAAGATATCAATATAGATATATTATGTAATATATAAGCCAATCTTAAATTAAGATTTATATGACGAGCAAATACGTGAAAGCAAAAGCGCTAATTGGCAATACGGTCAGTAATTGTAGCAATTCATTAATTTATCAAATTCCGATGCCGAAGATATTGTTATGTTCTATTCTTTTTGAATCGTTACATCCGAATTCACATTGCTTTTTCAACGACACTTGCTTCAAAAACCAAATTCAGTTCCCTGCTTCTGTTCACTTTCGATCGATTCAATGCTGTAAGGAGAATATAACTATTTTTCCGAATGTTAACCTCCCTGCGTATGGTGGTTTTGTGTAAGGTACTGGTGACTACAATATGGCATACAAAAATACAGGTTGGGCCATAAGAGTGTTGGCGATTTCATTCCTTAATTTCTCGGAACCGCGAAACGCGGGGCGGCGGGAAGTACGCTTGCTAGCCGCGTCGCTTCGGAGCCGTACACTTTGTGTCCGAGCGTATTACGAAAATAATAAATCAGTAATTACTGCACAACGGTTGTATCGACATGAACATGGTTTGTACTATTTAAGTGAAGTTCCAAACGCCAATGTGATATGCAAATGGATCAGAATGTTCGAAACAACCGGGTCGACAGTAAAAATAACGCCTCGTTGTCGCCCGGATTCTGCAAGAACGGCTGACATAGTGGAGCGAGTTCGTGTTTCAGTTCAGCGAAATCCGCAACAGTCAACCCGTAAGAGAATTCAGGCTTTAGACATCAAAAGATCGACTTTCCGACGAATTTTGAAGCGTGATTTGCATTTGATTGCTTATACAATTCAGCTAGTCCAAGAATTAAAACAAAATGGTTGCACAAACGTCCACTTCACAGCCCTAAGCTCGTCGTGTGGGCTACAATAACGTCGACCGTTATTGTTGAGCCATACTTTTTTGAGGATGAAAGAGGGCAGGCGATGACGGTTAGGGCCAACAATTATTGCGATATGATAAGAGAGTTTTGGTGCCAGCTTTGCAGGAATTTCAAGGCCTCATTTCAATAACTCGAGGATGTGGTTCCAACAAGATGGGGCCACATGCCATACGGCTAGGGTATACAGAAGCTTCGTGTTATAAATATAACACGAAGCTTCTGTATGTGTGACAGAGTAGTTCGGAAATGCCCATTGCATGATTGAAGCTTCAATTATTGTTCTATCCATATTCACGCATCATTATAGTGCGATTTCTTGCAGTCCAGTTGCAAAAGAATCCTTAATAATGGGGGGGTAATGCATATTCACCATGTATTAGCACCGTCAGACAATCCATCACCCCATTTCGCCCCGTAGGTGTCGTAAGAGGTGACCATGGGAAGTCTCATAGAGACAGAGAAACGACTGCCACTACGATGGCCAATTCACATTTAAAGCCTAGCAATTATGTCAAATCTACCGTGCTTGTCTCCACCAGTGATCTGCGAACTAATGAAGAAGAAAGAAGAATGTATACTATGTGTGTAAGCGCGCTCAACGATGGTGTGGATTGCATGTAGCGTGGTGAGCGGGGACAGCACCGCCACACTGTTATATAAATTATTTCACTTGGTATCATAGCGTGAATTTCTTTTCTACTTAGCTATAAAAGAAACTTTTTAATAAAGTGATATTTAATATCCGTAGTTTAAGTCTAAATGTTCAGGTCTTTAAAAGACTTGAATTCTAGACTTCTTTCAAATTTCTTTCAAATTTATTCTCATAGCATAATTATATATCTCACTGCATAAATAGCATAAATAGCATAGCATAAATATAACATTATTGCTTTAGAAATATGTTATTTAGCTTTGCACTTGTTTTCTTAAAAGTGCTTAAAATTCTGTTCATTATCAAAATCTCTTAACTATGCAATATGTTGAAAACATAAGAACTCACGCATTCTAGTGTAACCGTAACTAATGTAACACTTATGCCTTACTATCGAAATCGTTTAAATTACAGATGAGTAGGCATAACGCAGTGCTTCTGTTGTGCTTCCAACCCATAACCCGCGACCAGTTGGGTTATCTTGTTACGTTACAGTGTTCAGTCTACTTGATTACAGTTTACACGGTCTTCGAACAAATGTAACTTTCATCATCATTATCATCGGCATTACAACCTATAATAGTCCATTACTGGAGATAGGCCTCCCCTTGACTTGCTTTATAAGGGGAATATTTGCCATAGTTGCCACGCAGAACGGGCGGGTCGGCAACCACAGTTTTTTTCATTTTCTTGTTCTTATTAGGAAAACGCTGATGCTGATCTTCTAGTTTATTTCTATCCGTTGCCTCTTACGACACTCACGGGACGATATGGGGTAGTAGTTATTCTAACATTACCACTAACATGTTAAAAATGTGACTTAGTTAAATGTTTAATTATTTACAAAAATTTAAATATAAAAAATAGAAAAAGAGAATGGAATGTAAAAAGAATTATATTAACATTTTCTGCAAGTGCTAACAACAATTGCACGCAATACATCTTGTTGTTTGTAGAACGAGGCTCCGGCGACTAACAACTCCCACAAAGTCTATTACAAAAAAGCTAAACCCACATTCCACACGGGAAGCAGCGATTTGCAAAGCCAGTGAGGCGTGTATAGACATCAAGTAATTCATGCCAAGTCATGCTATAAACTTAAAAATACTGTTAATGATGAAGAAGAAATGTAAAATACGCATATCCTGCAAGTATTTCTAACAACGGTGGCAGCTGCATGAACGTTCCATGGGTTATTTTGACTAAATCAACATTGCGTTTTAACTTAAGCTTCCCGCTATCAAAGTAACTTTTAGTTTGCAAAGCAAGCAGCCTTTGAAATAGTGATCCTAAAGTATTAAAAATGAGACATTTATTTTGAATGCATACACGAAACTACCAAGAGCGAGAAAGTACGTTCAAAACGTAACAAAAAAGCTTGACCTTTGCTTATCTGCTACTAATCTGACCTACTAATTGGACCGTTTAAATCAAAGGATTTTGATCGAAACGGCTTCAGTAATAGCAATTTGCGTTTTTTTTTTTCTTTTCGAATTAACTTGAAATAATTTATATTATTTTCTACATCAGCCCGTAAAATTTCCACGGCTTGACATGGGCCTCAACCGCAAAACATAATTGACTTTGAACAAATTTGTATTGCTTACTTTATTTGTAAAATATATTAAAAGTGTACTATATCATAAACATTCTGCCAAAGGTTTCTATTTATTTTAATTTTCAATCCCAAAGTTGTCTTTCATTACCAAGTTGACTGTTCTATTGATGTGTTTCAATAGTTACGATATTTCTTAACTTTATGAGGTACGTAATCATTTTGGGATTTCAACAGCGCATGTGTTATCTTTTTTTCGATTTGTGATTCATCGCATGATGCCAAGAGTTATTCGAAATTAACGATACATTTATCCTGGGCAGTTGCACAGTTTTGTTGCTAAGCATTGAACAATTTAAAAATAACTATGTAAATATTGTAAAATCAGTCGTTGTTTTAGTTAATTTGTTGGCTCAGGGGTTAAGGGTAAATTTCACAGTACTTAAAAGACAAACTCCAAGGAATAAGGGTACGGACAGACGTGCTCAAAAAAAAGTATGCTCATAAGCTTGCTTAAAATTAGCATGCTCTGCAACTGTTTACATTTGCCAGCAATAAGCACGCTTAAAGCATATTCATAAATAAGCAAACCTGTTCACACGCGCTCGGAGCACGCCCCCTTCTACCCGCGCCTCGGGTAGCATGCTCGAAAATCAAACATCGGTTGATTTTTTAAACACGCTCAAAATAAGCATGCTCATTATTAGCAATGTTTGCACACGCCACTAATGAGCACTTATGTCAGCATGATTTCGTGCTAGTAATGAGCACGTCTGTCCGTATCTTTAGAGTACCATTTAGTTCCAATAATTGTGCTATATATACATAAACATAGAATTAAATTGTCTGTCTGTGATATTAAAATAACTGGCTTCTATTAAACTCATAGGGCTATTTGCATGCTATAAGTACATAAATACCATTTAAAGAAATTGTCTATCTTTTTTCCAGGATTTTTTTTTCTATTGGCTTAACCAATCGGAATGAAGCTTTACGAAAAGATAGAGAGCTAGCAATGTCAAGAGGATCTAGGCAATATTTTATGCGAAAAACTTAGACATTTAAAAGAAACGAAAGGTTGATTAAATAAATGATCTTTGAATAAATCTAAATGTGTTATTTACATGAATAGATCCTATCCAGTAGCCGGGGCGGGTCGCTAGTAAATTAATATAATAAGTGTAGCTGTGATCTTACAAACATACCAGGATTACAGAATGATACAGTGCTTACTATCACTTGTTATTTGATGTTTTATTTGATTTGATTCTTTTATTGTTAACATTTTTACATCCTTGCCACAGAAATAATTGACTTCCTCGAATGTTTTATGATCATACTTTTGCATGCGGTAAGCGCTAGCGCGCAGGTATATTCTACTAGGGCCTAAAAATTAAGATTCCAACGTTTTGTCGCATGAAATCGTATCTAGCAATCATATTGTACATATAAGTGATATAAAAAGCACATTGTCAGAAAGATAAATGATTGTTGAACTTATTAATATTTTTTTTAAATCGATTAATTGCTATTTATATATATATATATATATACATGCTGCAACCATATTAGTGGTTATACCACTAATATGGTTTCACAGTTGTAGCACGAATGGGTCGACTCGACCGGGGAAGGACCTCGCTCTCACAGAATACTAGCGTAAAATAGCAGCTCAATACTTCTGTGTTTCGTATGGTGAGTGTAGAGAACCGGAGACCCTTTTTACTGAAAGCATTGAGGCATTCCATCTTAGTCTTCCCGGGTGACAACGCATCTGCATTTTGATTTGTAATCGAGAAAAGATGTATATGTCTATGGGCCACAGCAACCACTTACCATCCATCAGGTGGACTGTGTGCTTGTTTGTCACCCTTATCATAGAAAAAACATATTTCCATCTAAATACATTTGTTAAGCCTGATTGTGTAATCAAATTCACTAATTTTGAATCGCATGTCCGATTTTAAAATTCTTTTCCGACATCAGAAATTTAGGATACTGTAGCCGTAAATTCAGTAGTTCGTAAGGAATTCCATACACATGGGCTGGTGGTTTTCTTGCCCCATGATAGTTTTGGTCTTTAGTTATTATACGTGGTAGAGCCATGCAGCAAATATACTAGTAATAGTAGTACGAATGGGTCAACCTCATTAGGAAGGACTGCGATCTCATAAAATACCAGCGTAAAATTGCAGATTAAAGCTGCTGTATTTCGTATCAAACCAATAGATATAGTCGCAGCATGGGCTTACCGCGAATATATCTATACTAGAAATGAGGCATTCCACCATCCTCAGGGGTGACAATGCATGGGCCACAGCATCCAATTACCATCAGTGCATTACCAGTAGTGATCGTTTCTCAACCGTATTCCATAAAAAATCTTCTGTTGTCATAAATATCCTATAATTTAAATGTTGATAACAAATAAACAAAATATTTCTAAAAATGCATAGTGTAATGCAAAAGCTTTCACTTAAACAACATTCCATTACTACGCGAGCATTAGTTAAGAAACGTTAATGTACACATTATGCTTGCTTCAGTCCAAAGCGTTCCCTTGAGATCGTTGCATTAAGGAACGATGCTGCATAAGTGCCTTACTTCCCGCATTCAGTTTTCCTTTTAGAACGAAACCATAGAGCAGAATGCACTGTTGTAAACTTTATTGTTACTTAAAACTTGTATTAATATTAATACATTTTTCCCTTCTTATTTATCAGGCTGTAAAAACTACTATTGGACTGCTGGTCACTGCTGCTTTATTGCACATAAAGTGTACCATTGGAGGACTTAATGCCTATAAATGTTTCCTAGTATGTGATGGTAATTTATTACAACGCTTTATGGCCTCAACAGCGACAGACTGAGAAATAAATTTGATGAAATAACACATAAGATGGAGTTCCCCCGGAAGATCGCAGTTTCCAATCGTGAGAAAAACCCAAATACTGAAAATACTGAAACGGAGACCCTTTTTACTGGAAACGAGGCATTCTTAGCAATCTTAGTCCTCACGGATAGCAACGCATCTGCATTTTGATTCGTAATCAAAGATAGATGCAGATGTCTATGGGCCACAGCAACCACTTACCATCAGGTGGACTGTGTGCTCGTTTGTCACCCTTATCCTATAAAAAAGAAGCCGGCCACAGTCAAGCGTGTGCCTGCTGTACTACCCTATGTCAGAGGAGTCACAAACATGGTTGGCTACATCTTGAAGCGAGCTTCCATTAAATCATACTTGCCGCTGAAGAAGATTAGTCAATATTTACCATCCGTCAAGTTTCATATCCCTCTACAAGATGCAGGAGTGTACAAGCTGGATTGTGAATGTGGTCTCTCTTACATAGGACAAACAAAAAGATCTATAAAATCCCGTGTAAAAGAACATATAGCTGACTTGAATCACCGATGTTGCGGAAAGTCTGCAAGATCGTCCCCGCCCTTACATTAGATTTGATAGACCACAAATCCTCGCAAAAGAACACCGATTTCTACCAAGGATGATTCGCGAGGCTATTGAAATTAAAAACACCCTAATTTCAATAGAGAAGATGGATGGGTGCTGCCATCTGCTTAATAAAATTAAATCCAAACCCAAGCATACCACTGCAAGACTTTAAGATACTATAAGCTCATTCTGCGTAGATCGGAACAAAAATTAATATTCAAAAACAGAAGGTAGCCGGGCTAACTATGACATCGGGACGTCAAACACCTCAGTCTCCCCCGTGACCATGGGTGCTGTAAAGCACCCGAAACGTCGGGAATTAAAAAGTTAAATTAAACGCGATAGAACCCGAAAAAAATTTTTTCATTTATTGTGTACTGTTCGCGTAAATATAAGAAATCATCATGTGTTGCGGACCTTGCGGTAGTGGATGCTGTGGTGGGTGCAGCGGACCCTGTTGTCCATGCATCACTATCTACACGTGCTGTACGAAGATTTGTTAAGAATGCGTTGTCATAGCCAGTGGCATAGATATATATATATATACTCCATTATATAATATCACTTATACACAAACATGTCGTTTTGCTAAATTGCGCAACCGTGATATATTTAAACTTGATACAAGGTTTGACAGCAAGAGAATTACTTAAGTATGACTCATTAAATAACTTATTATGTGTAAGCGCTAACAGTCTGCTATTAGACGGGAAATGAAGCTGCAGTCTTCAACAGACTTGACAGCATACAGGGAACTGAACAGACAGATCTCCAAACGCATGCGGCGGGTTTTACGAAATTTTAATACAGCTCGTATTGTAGAAGCGACCGAGCAGAACCAAGGCTACAAAGTCTTTGCCATAGATCCGTCTGCCAGAAAGATCCAACTGTCAAAGCTAAAGACCGAGTGTGGCAGCATCGTTTCCGGGACACATGAGATTTTGAGTGAGATTGAGTGGTTTTATAAGTATGTAGCTGTACACGTAATCGTTGGAGCCACACGCAAGTGTGAGTAACGATCCAAGACTAAGTCTTATCCAACACTATATCCCGGACGTCATCGTTAAAAAAAAACGGCGAGCTTAACCAAGACGAGGATGTAATTACAGCGGAGTTTCTGAAAGCGGGTGGAAAACGGGTACTTGATATTCTTCAGAAGCTTTTTAGTTCCCTCCTCCATAGTGGGACTACTCTGGAGGCATGGAGCAGAAGTGCGGTGGTCTTGTTCTTCAAGAAAGGCTACAACACTTTCTTGAAGAACTACAGACCGATTTTGCTTCTGAGCCGCGTCTACTTGCTATTTTCGAGAGTCATTACGAAACGTCTCGCACGTAGACTTGAAGACTTTCAGTCTCCCGAATAAGCCGATTTCCGAAAAGGCTTTGGTAGCTTAGACCACATACATACCCTTCGGAAAATTGTACAAGAAAACCGATGAGTATTATTTGCGACTTTGCCTTGCGTATGTGGACTATGAGAAAATCCTTTGATTCCGTCGAAATTTGGGCGGTGCTACAGTCCCTTCAGCGGTGCAAATTGACTGTCAGTATATCAAAGTGCTGAAGTATTTGTACAGTAGGGCTAGGATGGCTATCCGAGTAGAGAACCAGAGTACGAACCCTATCCAACTGCAGAGAAGTGTAAGACAGGGTGACGTTATACCCCGGAAACTCTTCGCCGCTGCATTGGAAGAAGTTTTTAAGCTACTAGACTGGAAACGATACGGTATTAACAAAAATACATCACTCACCTTTTACCGACGATATAGACCTTATGGCAAAATCCCCACGTCGCTGCGGTACGCTCATTCAAGTCGAACTCGGCGCACTTCTGCTCGTAGGTAATGGATGCGGTTTTGTAGTACGAACGATGAATCAAAAGATGTCAGAAAGTTTTTTTTTCGATGTACCAAATCGATTGAAAATATTTTAATTTAGGAGATGAAATCGTATTAAATATCAGGATACGTCTTCTTTTAATACGTCAATTCGCTTGTTTGTTTTCGGTCACGCACGCAATCAAAAAAAAAAAATAAGCCCGACAAATTCAAAATAAAATACTCGTTTCTTCCACTTACATACAACGGCTTCATTGCATAAAATGTTTCCAGAGCCTAGCTATGTAAGTGAGTAAATCGACCGCGTAAAGTGTTTCTCGAGACTGAGCCTACAAAGATAAAACAATGCTTACAAAGCAATAGTAATGCCGCGTTAGAGACATGTAAGTTGATGGAAATGGAGTGGAGCTCTATTATGGAAAGCTATATGAAATATCAACCTTAATTTTTGTGTTTCACCTAATTTAGCATCAAAATGTGTGTGTTGTTTTTATTTGATAATTTCGAGCATGGTTAGAATTAATTTCTTTTTAAAAGGTACCTAATTTTATATTTTAGCTTGTGCTGTTGTTTTACAGTACATTGAAAAGATTTCTAAAGAGTTTTTCTATATGATGGACAACAGTGAATGACACTTAATTCAGTTCTAGTACTTAAAATTAAGTAGTTTATTATTATTTCTTTGTAGTTTTTATAAAATGCCACTCAAAATTTACTGACAACCGCATGGCCTAGGGATCAGCCATGCCGCAGGTTCTGGGATTTAAACCTAACCTTAATATTGCAAAACATAGAACACAGCGTTCTACCTTAAGTCCTAATATTCGGCATGGTTTACATCGAAAAGGGTGGGCGAGTACTTTTGAACTAGTACGTTTTTCCACTATATCTCCCGCACAGCCAAAAAACTATGATTATGCGGAAGATGTCACCTAGGGTTAAATCAATTAACAGGGGATCATAATTATCACTCACCATTACCACCTCAGGGTAAAGTTAATAACATGAACATAATATTAAATTTAATGTACGCTTGTGGTGTACAAATCCCTCGCCCTATATGTACCGAGTGTGTCTAAAAACGCGGCTATCGGAAAAGCGAGTCAGGGCATATGACATATGTTAAATGATAGATGGCATACTAGATATAAAATACCCAGATCGGCAATATCAAAGCGATCGTCAATCCACCTGACAAGCGTTGATAACGACAAGCCTTCCTACAGTAGCAAAGGCTCATTAACAGTAGGTCTATGCTGGATCCTCACATATCACGAAGACAATCCTGCGAGACAACTATGTCTTTAACCTACTGCGAATGTACATGGCCACACTCGTAACTTCAGATATGTGTACAAGTCCATGTAAAAGTATAACCCACTAGATTAAGTAACGGCTTAACGAGCATAGAGAGTCAGTGGATGTAGATCCTATACAGGCTCAAGGTTTGCGAACTAAATTACGTGCAACAATGATTATATATTTTACTAGCGAACCGTCCCGGTTTCGCCTGGATAGGATACATCAATGATTTAAGGTAATCAAATACCAGTTACTTCAACGATTTTTCGAAAAAAAATTCCAAGAGAAATTAAATTGCCTCATAGTGTGGATATTTGCTGTAGTTGTTACGCCTGGCAGGCGGATTTGCACCCGCAGTTTTATTATTTTTTAGTTGTTATAAGGAAGACGCCCATCTCTTGGTTTGTTTACCTCTGTCGCCTCTTACGACTTCCACGGGATGATGTAACGTAGTGAATATTTTTAAACCGCTACTACCCTATAGAGGCATAATTCCCTTCCAAAGTCCTCCTTTGAATATAGGCGTCCCCCAAGGAAAGCCACAAGGCACGGTCCTTAGGCACTTGCATCCATCGCCTTCTTGCATGTTTCACCAGGTCATCACTTCATTAAGTGTTGGGCCACCCTACACTTTGCTTACCAGTATGAGCTTGCTTTCTAGAATATTTTGATGATCCCAATGAGTGTCAATCGGTTTAAACAAGCAATTTAGGATCACTCGTTATTTTACAAAATTATTGCAATTTTTTAAGCCAATTCTTTTCTTTTATGATTTCTGATCAGGATGTTGCAATGGTTTTTGAGAAATATTTTACGGATATTCCGATCTTAACCACTTAGTCACTGAATTCTTCCCCTGCCGTCGCCGAATCATTACTTAAACAAAATGTAAATGTGTGTACAAAGAATTTTACATTTCATAAAAATATCATCAAAAGATATTGTAAATATTTTAAAACTATTGATATTAAGAAAATTGCGGATATGTGGGGATTTGGTTAAAGTTATTGGTGTCTATAATCGATATAATCGCGCCTCAACTAGCTATTATTATTAATAATAGTATCGAATAGTGTTTCCTGATTTGATGAAGTAAAAGTAATACCTTTATTTAAATCTGGTAGTACATTAGACCCCGCCAATTTTAGACCCATTTCTGTACTGCCAACACTAAGTAAAATTTTGAAAAAATTATTCTTGATCAAATGTAAAAAATAATGTTAATAATTTCATTCATAAAAATCAATTCTGGTTTCACAAGGGTCGCTCGACAACTAACGCTGGTGTTGAGCTGATTAAATATATTTTCAATGCATGGGAGAATTCGCAGGATGCTTTGGTATATTCTGTGACCCATCCAAAGCCTTCGATAGTTTTCACCATGAAACATTAATCAGGAAACTACAACACTACGGTGTAAGAAGTATGCTCTTAAATTAATTGTTTCATATTTAAGTACAGAACGCAAAGTTGCTCATTAATAAATGAGCTCTTCCGTCGATAGTACAAATGGGCGTGCCTCAGGCTCAATTCCCAGCCCCTTTCTGTTTCTTGTATATAATAATGACTTACGTTACATAGTAGGGGATAATATAGTATTATTTGCTGATGACACTTCATTAATTTTCAAATTAAAACGACAATTATTAAAATATGACGAAGTAAATAATGCTATATCTAAATTAGTAAATTGGTTTAATGTTAATAACTTGCATTCAAATAGCACTAAAACGAATTGTATGAAGTTCATGACTCAAATGTCAGAGAATTAAATACTAATGTAATTTTATATGAGGAACTGAGTCTTGTGGATACCACCATTTTTCTTGGAATAACACTAGACGAGAAGCTTCAATGGAGCCGCCATATATAAAAGTTAAAGCAAACTTAGTTCTGCAGCATATGCAAAATGATTAGAAATCTTACCAGTGTGGAAACAGCTAGACTTGTTTATTTCCATAGCATAATGTCGTATGGTATTTTTCTATGGGGACACGCGACTGACATTAAAATTTATTTTTTTTTACAAGAGGGCCATAAGAGCAATTTATGATTTAAAACCTATTAACTTGGCCTCTCAATACATTTATGAAAATGTAATGTACGTACACAAAATAAAAGTAGTATACAAAAATAAGTGATATTCATTCTGTAAATACTAGGAACAAACACAAGCTAGTAGTACGAAGTTACTTGACTCCACCGAGTCAGTAACTCATTCTTGGGGTATATATGCTTTACAACAAAGTCCAGAAAATGAACAAAATTCGACCTGCTCAAAATTCAAAACTTTATTAAACATAGTTTGTATAAAAGGGTTATTATAATATTAAGGAATTTATGGATGATAATAACCCGTGGAATGAGGTGTTCGCTACCAAGCTATTTCTAATTTGTTATGTGTGGTTAATTGTGTTACATACATGATTGTAGCTGTTATTTTTTTAAAAGTTCCTCTGTGTTTTCTTGTTCTTCCCAGGATAGAGGTTTTTTTCGAACCAGTGGTAATTAAGCAAAAGAGTGACTTTCAATAAGTATTATTTATAATCTATATTGAATAAAAAAGCTTGTTTTTCTGTTTCTGTTTCTTATATTTATGCAAATTTTACGGATTTTATCGTTTTCAATATTAACATTTTTATTAAGTGCCCCTAACGTCGAGAATTAAAAAGTTAAAATTAAACGCGATAAAATCCGTAAAGTAAGATTAATTTAATTCTTTTCTACATAATTTAGTAAAAATCCTAAAAAATCCTGCATTACAGTTCTTAAGAAAAATGTGGCACATCTTACGCTGAATAATAAATGTGTGCTTACTGTCAAGGAAAGGCCGTGGGTGTATTATTTCATAGTGATGAAGTAATATATATTGAAACATATTTTTTGCCTCTTGACAGTACGATTATTTTAGTGATATTTCTTGCTATAATTGTTGGTAATGAATGAGTTAAATACCACCATATATCTATTCCTATTGATGTTTTTCTTTGCAATATCGAAATAACTGCCTTTTATTGGGCTAAGGGGGTTAGTTATTTGCATGGTATTAAGTCAAGAATAACAATTTGCAAATATTTTGTAAGTCTGTTTGTCCGGGCTAATCTTCGGAATTGCTAAATCGAGTGTGACAAAACCTCACATAAAGAGCACTTCCAGGAGTGCTCTAGGCTATTTTAATCCGTAAATATTAGAGTTTTTTTATGAAATGTAAAATAAATAGTCATTGATGATTATCTTAAATAATCTAAATGATGTCACATTATTTTTAATCACACTCAGGCGCCGGGGCGGGTCACTGATTATGAATAGTAAATTAGGTAATAATATAAACTTCAATAACTTATAGAAAAAGTAAATTTACAGCCTAAACGTCCCACAGCTGGGAGTGCATCCTCCTATTTATGATAGCATTATAAAGCAATTAGTCCGCTACGCTGCTATAATGCGTGTTGGCGGACATAGTACTAGGTTGATCAATAAGTTTTTGGAAACGCAATTAAACTCTACGACAGGTATATGTAAATTGTATTTATTTTTCAAGTTAGTTATTCCCTTGGAAAAAAAGGCTTAAATCCTGAGACTTGAAAAATCCTCTACAGCACACATCACCTCACCGTCGCCGTCGAATTTTATATCACAAAAGTGCTTTTTCAGGTGAGAAAAAAGGTTAAAACCACTCGGAACTAGGTCCGGAGAATATAGTGGATACTGCATCAACTGAATCTCAGTGGTTCGGATGGCAGCATCTGCAACATTGGATCGATGGACTTGAGCACGCAATTTTTCTCGTCATTTATTCTTTAGTTCGTCGTGTATTTTTTGATTTATGATTAATGACTTAATAAGCTATGGTAATTGTCTCTCCCTTACTTAAATAGTAGATCATTATTATACCTTTCGCATCCCAGAAGACAAAGTCCATTATTTTTCCAGCGGACGCGAACACCTCAGATCTCTTAGCTGACCGTTCGAGACCCAGCGTCGCCGTCTTTAATTTTAAAGTATGAATTAAAATAAACTAAAATATCTCAAACCAATAATTTAAATTTCAACTAAATAAGATCTACCTTAAAAATTATCTCGTTTTTATATGTATATATATATATATATATATATATATATATATATATATATATATATATATATATATATATATATATATATTCAAGACCCAAGGTAATTACAATAAAAATAAATAAAGGAGTCAGTCGTTTGGGCCCACTAGAAATTTTAACGACCTTAATGGTATTACATACAAAAATGTTACCAATTTATTATAATAAATGGCCTATACATTTTATGAATATCTAAACGGAATCAAGAAATCTAAAAAATGAGTGGTTTTGATATTCCGTGTTCTGTTAATGTAACATGGGGAAAATGCGTGTAATGAATCATTTTGCAGTTTCTATTAAAAGAAAAATATGTTTTTACCAAGATAACTTATTATATATATTATATTTGTACTTATTGTATATTATATATTTATTACTAAAAGGATACCACTAAGATTTTTATCCTATTTCTAAAATGTTAGCTTGTATCATATAACATGGTTCAAAGACACCGTGGAACGAAACGCTATTTTGTCATTGACTTCCGTGCTGGGTAAAACCGACGGCCATATTATCATAATTCATATCTATGTCTGTGCCGGCGGCTGGGCATTACTTTACGGCATTGACATTCGTCAGGCTGCCGTTTTTGTACCACCACTTATCTGGAAGATCAGCGCCACTGAAAACAATTAAATAATATTTGTGGATTTCAACGCACTGTGCGAAGACAATAACTAGCCGAGACAGAACAGATGTGCGCCAACTTTATATTTGTGGATTTCTCAAGGGTGAGTATCTTATCTTATGGAATGCGAAAATTCAACTGTACAAAACCTACAATTGATTTAAAGTTTCAACTTTTAGTGAAATATATCTTATTTTGTCACTCTCAAGTTCTAGTCCAAAAATATTATACTACGGAAACAAAACTACTAAGTTTCGTTTATAATGTATTACATTTATTTATTTTTATTAATAAGAAAATAAAATCACACAAAATATACACAAATCTATGTTAAAAGTGTCTGTCAAATATATATCCACAACCGTTACATCCTATCAAAAACCCATTGCTGAACATGAACCTTCCCTCAGATTTCCTCAAAGGAGGATACTTGCTATAGTTTGCCATGCTTAGTGACGAATCCAGCAACCACAGTTTTTATTAGTAGTTGTTAATAGGAAGACGCTGCTTAAATTCAGGAAGGAATGTACACATTCCTTCTGATTTATATTATGATATAGATAACTTAAAAATAAATGGATGTTATTAGAGATACATATTAGTGTTAATATTTAATTAAATACATCTACTATTTATGTTTATTATATTTAAACTCCATCAGGAAGCAAGAATTTTGTTTACATTATTTTATGTTATTTTGTTGATTGTAGGTAATGTAATGTACATTCATTACTTAATACTGAATTTAATATTTTTACTTCTTTATTTTTATTTGCATTCCCAATTTTTTCAGTTACATCTACTTGATGCAGTTTGTTGTAACTGCCTAAGAAAATTACAGAAAGTATTAAACTGCTCATTCCATTAGAATTTGTATTCCATGTGGATCTTCAATTTTAGAGCTCATTTGAAACTCAACAGAAAGAGATATTATTTTGCAGTGGATACCATCACACCAGGTACTTACTTTACTTTAACAGCCTGTAAGTGATCCCTGCCTGAAATAAGGCTTGCCGGAGGTTGGCATAATCCTTTGGCACACAGATTGATGTTTGTAGTATCATACACCTCCACTACAAACAATTTGGCTATTCACCAACAGGTTATCTTTAACTTTACAGCCTATCAAAAGTCTACTGCTGAACATAGACCTCCCCACAGATTGCCTTATAGGGAGATATTCGATAACCACAGTTTTTTTCTTTAGTTGCTACTTCTTCCTTACCTTACCCCATATTTGTCTGCCTTTGTACTTAATACACAAGTAATATTTTTACCTTAAATGAAATTAGTGTAAATGTAAAACGTCTAGGAACTTGTACTTAGTCAAATAATGTTATAATTCTAAAATAACTACTTCACTTGTTTACCTTTCTGATTTGATGTATTTTTATTTCTTTTTACCTTAGTGGAATCTGGTTTTACTACAAAAGTATTATGAAGGAAACAGTACATGCTATTTATATATAATTTAAGAGACATTAAGACTGTTTATTAGTAATAAAGATTGAAATAAATAAAATATTAATAAATATCATTATTTAGGTGGAAGACACTGTAAAACTATAGTCTGTTCGGTTAGTTGATGAAAAAAAAACTTTTCAGGTGGATCATTTAGAATGAGTCTGCAATCTTGTCGGCCGAGCTTCTACAACTGTATGAGAACAACAAATGATAACAGGGATATGGAATTACAATTCATAAATATTGAAGACATCGTAACATCCAAAAAGACCCTTATGCCTGTAACTGTAACTCCTGCCATTTCCAGAGCAGCATCAACAATTACTATAATATGCAGACCTTTCTATCAAAGGTTTAAATTATTTCTTAAGCAAAATTGTCTAGTAAGGGTTATTATACTACTAGAGTAAATGACTGATAATAACCCCTGGGATTGAGGTGATCGCTACCATGCTGTTTCTAAATGTTTTCAAAACAATTGTATAAAAATTATATTGTAAAATGTGCTTTTTTTAAAAAAAGTCTCGCTGGGTTTCTTTGATTCTTCCCAGGACAGAGGTTTTTGCGAACCAGTGGTAAAAGTAAAATTACTTTAATAAGTATTATGTATTGTAATCTATATTGAATAAAAATGATTCTATTCTATTCTGTGGCTAGTTATAAGCGTGCTGCTTCTACTTCGACACTGTATTTTTAAGTTATGTAATCATTTATCTAGATTCTTAATACCTAAACTAAAAGAACTACTAACTAAAGAGATTGCTGATTGATAACTCATTTTATGTGCCACTGTGCGCTCGTATTTGTGAATACCACTTAAATGAACCTCACAATGATTGGAATAATTTATACAAGTAGTAATGATGCATATTTATATAGTAATATAAATATGCATCATTACTATATTTTGCCACAGTTGCTACGCTTGGCAACCAAAGCTTTGTGGTATTCTATAGGGAGATGTTGCTGCTCATCTCCTGGTATCTTTATTTTACTCTGTTACGACTTTTACGACACCATACGGGACGAAACGCGATGGCAGTTGACGGAAGGGCTATACAATATTTTACATTATATATTTAATTTAGGGAAGACCTATGTTCAGCAGCGAATTGTTGTAATGATGAATAATAATCAATAAAACTTGTAATTATTGTTGCTTACTTGACCTGTTTCTACTATGTGCCTTATTATAAATAAAGCGCCTAATTTATAAATAAACGCCGAGCAAGTTGAATAGATGCTCTGGTACCTTTTCGTATCTCTTTCAATTGACAATTTCCTTTTGTTTTTTTATAGAATAAGTGTGACAAACGAGCGCACGGTCCACCTGATGGTAAGTAGATGCTGTGGCTCATAGACATCTACATTTATCCTCGTTTAAGAATCAAAATGCAGATGCATTGTCACCCTGAGGACTAAGATGGAGTGCTTCGTTTCCAGTAAAAGGACTCCGGTTCTCTACACTCACCATACAAACACAGGAGCATTAAGCTACTATTTTACGCTGGTAGCGTTTTCCGTGAGAGCGTGTCCTACGGTCGAGCCGTATCCGTACAACTAGTTTAAAACTTCTTCATCATTACAGCTTATAGGCCTCCCCAAGGAATTATACAAAGCACGGTCCTGAGCCACCTGCATCCATAGACTTTTGAATATCTTACCAGGTCGTCACTCCACTAGAGGTAGCTGTCCCACACTGAGCTTACCGGTAGAGACTGCTACTCGAGAATTTTACATTTTAGCTTTAATTGCAGTTGGATGTAAACATGCTAATCAATGAACACATTAAAAGAATGTCCTGGCACTGCACCTCGCGGCCTGTGATACTTATAATAGACTGCTTTAAGAATATGATGATTTTACAATAATAAACAATAAAAATGCAGTGACAATACAGTGTTTCTTTTATCCTAACACAAATAGTTCAAAACACCTTACATGCTATTTATTTTCGTGGTTAATATCGTAAAAAATCGGATACTATCCAGTCATTTTGGTTTTAATGGTGCTTGGAATGTAAACATGTTATTCAATCAATACAAATTAATAACAATGTCCTGACGCTGCACCTGGTGGCATGTGTCACTTTTAATACTGCTTTAAGAATGTGATGATTTTACAATAACAAATACAGTGACAATACAGAGTTTTTTTATCCTTACACGACCAGTTCAAAACATCTTACGTGCTATTTATTTTCTCAATCGCTGTAGGTAAAACTCGCTAAACACCCTTAATAGTTCACTGTTGGACGCACACATACCTAAAACCGTGTTACTGGTTGCAAATGATATTAGATAAAATGTGTACTTGTTGAATATTCATTAACTGGTGGGTTGCTAGAATAAATATATGTATGTCTTGTAGGCTGAAATCTTGCAGAGCTGCTCGTAAGCAGAGACAAAAGTATATGGATATTGAAGACAACAGTCTTATATCACATAAAATATCCTTATGATTCCTAACAATTTCATAAATGGACACGTTATTATCAAGTTATTTTGAAAAATCTTTTGGAATGATAATGACTGACAATAATAAATACAATTAAATTATACATGTGTTTTGTAATCCTTACACAACTAGTTTAAAACATCTCACTTCATATTTATCAACGTAAATAAACATGATATTACCTAGTCATTTTGGCTTTAATGGTGTTGGGGTATAATAACTAATCAGTTAATATATTTTAAAGCAAAGTTTACACACTGCACCTTTACTAACCAACAAAGATATATCAAAATAAAGTCTTAACACCTGCCTGTCTGTCTGTTCCACTATTAATAGACTACTTTTGAAATGATTACAGTAATAAATACAGTGGTATTTTACTTTGTGTTTTTATCCTTTACAACCAGATTAAAACATCTTTTCTTATATATAGCATGTAAAGGTAATATTATAAATGAACATATTATCTTTTATTCATTTGTTTAATCATATTTATTTAATTACTGTAATGGTGTTTGTGATGTATATTCACTAATCAATCAATACATGTAAAAATAGCCTCACACCATGTTTCTTGGTCAGTGTACTATTTTTGGAACTACTAAAAGTTTTCCATCAGTCTAAAAGTACCTATAAATGTTAAATGTACCTGCAACTTTGTTTTATGCTATTAATTATTTAGCTGTCCTATTCTATTCTATAAACACTATTCTAACTCACAATACTAATAGAAAACAACTTTTAGTTTCGGCTCAGAAGGGCTAGAACCCAGAGCCGTAAAGCCAGATTAAAAATAGCGTTTAGTTTCTTTTTAGGTTATTGTGATATTCATATTTTAATTTCTCTGAATTCCCTTTAGATGCGATAAAACTAATATTAATTTTGCAATCTATAGATTATAAGGAATAAATCGACATACATTTCATTAAGTATCCTAAAATTTGTAGGCCCATTCTCCATACAAAAAGAAATTGTCTCCTTTTTGCTGGCTACGCACACGCATTACTAGTTATTTGGTCACCTTCACTAACTAAAAACTTATATGTAAATATTTTGTGTCATGATAAAACTTAACTAGTGGTGGTTTTTAAATTGCTGTTACATTATGCAGGTTATATTTTGCAGGATATATTATATTAAACAGGTTATAGTTCACTTTCAACTGCACATTATTATATTAAACACAACTATCGTATATATACAAAATAAGTATAAAATAAACCTTTTTTTGCCAACACTCCACAGATTATTGAAAAATTAAATTTTGAAATCATACAAAATTCACAGTTCATTCGGTCAATCAGTAATTATTTGTTGCCACCATTTTAAATTATTTAGCGAAAATCTATATTCAGTGCGATTATTTGACTGTAGACTATTATGTGTTTGACATTGGTAGTATGAACGTAACAATTAATGTTTTATTTAATTTAATGTGCTTGTAACACGTATCCTACTAATATTATAAACTTGAAAGTTTGTGAGTTTTTTTGTTACTCTTTCACGCAAAAACTATTTAATGGATTTTAATGAAACTTTACAATTATATAGCTCATACATCAGAATAACACTAAGCTATAACTTATAAAGATACTTATTGCGCCATGGCTTCGCCCGCATGGTCACTGGGAAATGAACTATCCATTGCTTTTTGAATTTAAAGAAAACTGAGTTTATAGATTTGTCAGAGATGCAGCCATTAAAAGGAACTGAGCAAAATTGATTCGTCAGCCTATTTAAATGTTTTGAAACGCAGCGTATAGGAAAGCATGAAAATAGCCTGTTTATTCCAAATGGAAATGGGATATTTTTTAATTAAAGGAAACTGAGCATAATTATCCGTCAGGGATGCAGACTTTTGAAAAGAAACTGAGCTAAATTGATTCGTCAGAGATGCAGTTTTCTGAATTGAAAGGAACTGATCCAAATAAAAGATCCGTCAGAGATGCAGCCTTTTGAGTTGAAAGGAAACTGAGCTTAATAGGTCCGTCAGAGGTGCAGCATTTGGAATTGAAAAGAAACTGAGCTAAATAGGAAATTTTGAATTGAAAGGAAAATCTGTAGGAATTTTGATTAATTGATTGTGGGAATTTTGGAAAAACTAACTGAACACTATTTTAAGACGCTACTGTACACAATGTTACGCTGCCACGCTGCCTCGTTACTGCTGACATAACGCCCTGCTTGAAAGGTCTGTACTTCATTAACGGATTTGCCTCACCTTCACTCCTGAGATTAAATATTGCTTGGTCGCTTCCTTTATTTATGTACTTACAGATATACTTGATTGCGCGGACAGAGCTACATGCTTCTACATTAATGTGGGCATTAAATATTTTACATAGAATGGGCGAATACGGGACAATCCAGCTGTTATCTAAGGTTTCAGAACGCTCCAGAGCGAGATTTGATTGTAAATTTCCTGCCACCATCTTCAGGAGCTCTGCGTCTGTATAAAGGGTAGCCATTGTCATTATGCACTGTTTCTTTTTAATAGCTGTTTAGGGAATTTCTTTGTACATTTTCCTTCTTTCATACACGGCGATATTGAATTTCGTGCTCCACATGGACCGTGAATCATATTTCGGACGATGGTATCATACAATTCTTTATCTTGCTCAGGATCCGGAATCTCGGCGCTTATTATGTCGTCTATTTGGCTGGGCCGCAACTTCTCTTTAAGCCATATTAGAATGTGGGCATGCGGTAATCTCTTTTTGCCATTCAATTGAATACATGATACACTGCACCTCTCGAAAATTTTCCTTTGTTAATTACATACATTAATTTTGTACTTTTATCTAAATACTCTAGCAACTAAATCGTGTCTGTCAGTACTTTTTGGCCCGGCATTATCCTCGGTTATTTCTTTCCATGTGGGATTGCAAGTAAAGTAACAAAAAGACCAGGTCTTCCGTAAGTTCGTACATAGCAAATGCGTCTTGTGTGTACTCATGTAGGTAAGGGACTGTTAACGAATGATGAGGGCAGAATTACCATTTTACCTAAATCTCTGGGTTTACATTAGCGTCGCTAGAAACTGCATCTTGTAATTGTATATAATTCTCAACGCGCAGCTTTTTGATTTAAAGATATATAACAGACGTTCACTTTCTACCTTCACATACATGTCTACCAAAATTGATGAAATAATTGTCTACACCGGGCTAAGAGGTTAAAATCATTTTCTTGCAACATCATATGATACGCATAAAATCCATACATGATACTTTTTCTTCGGAGTAGGCTCCTTTGTGACCGTTAATGAGTGGAATTTGAAAATGATAACCCTCTTGTCCTTTGCAATAAATCAATGGGTATTGCAGAGCGTCATAAAACTTGTGTGTATCGGCTACCCGTTGCAACGTATCATCACGTGCTCGCAAGACAATGTCTCGTGAAGAAAATTGATCACCACTAATTACGGCTGCTATTTCGTTTATCAAAGGTGCATTGTAGCGCCTTTCATGTTCTCCTCGAGGGTCTGATCTGCGTGAATGACGACTTTATAATCCTCTTCAGGTAGGTTTTCTAAAGCAATTTTAAATGTTTTGACTAAAATGTTACGTTCATGCAAAAATCTTTGAATTTTGAACACTGTGTCTCTCTCAACCCCTGGATAAATTACAGCAACGGTCTACCTCAATTTCTTCATCACCCATAAAATATACTTGTAAAAATTTATGCTGTTCGTTTTCAGCTGGAAAAAGTGAACCTATTCTATGATAAATTTGCCTTGCACCGTAAATGTAGGCGAAAATCCCGGCATTATTATTTCCCGGTCAACTCTGAAGGACGCCATTTGAAAGCATGAGTTATATTTCGGATCCTGTTTAAAAAGCGCCGTGACTCATTAGCATCATATAAAAAGAGTTTTCAAAGGTTCTTCTGGTTCCCCAAGTAACGGAAGAGACACTTTGCCATTGGAACAGCACATGCCTGCGGTCTCATCTTTCCATTTTAAAGCGCTGCAAAATCGACACGCCTTGTCCATCAGTCCGATAACAACTAACCTGTGATTTTTATAATCAATCAACGGATCATAATTGAATGCTGCGTCATTAAAAACCGACCAATTGTTTCTTTGAAAATTTTGTCAACGTTCAGCTTGGAGCTGTGCATTTGCATCTCTTCGCGCCTGTGTCTGTTCTGGTGTTTCAGATGACCTTATAGTAGATTGACGTTCAGCTTGCTCAATGAGTCTGTGTTGAGTTTCATCAGGTGTTTCCGCGGCTCTTAAGGCAGCCTGACGTTCAGCTTGCTCAATGAGTCTGTGTTGAGTTTCATCAGGTGTTTCCGCGGTCTTAAGGCGGCCTAACGTTCCGCTTGTTCGAATAGCCTTTGCTGACTTTGAGCAGGTGTTTCAGTAGCTCTTAAAGTAGATTGACGCCTGCCTGTTCAAGACGCCTTTGCTGACTTTGATCAGGTGTTTCGGTAGCTCTTAAAGTAGCTTGACGCTCTGCCTGTTCAAGACGCCTTTGCTGACGTTGAGAAGGTGTCTCAGATGCTCTTAATGTAGCTTGACGCTCTGCCTGTTCAAGACGCCTTTGCTGACTTTGAGCAGGTGTTTCAGCAGCTTCAAAGTAGGTTGACGCTCTGTTTGTTCAAGACGCCTTTGCTGACGTTGAGAAGGTGTTTCAGATGCTCTAAAGCAGCCTGACGCTCTGTTTGTTCTTGCCTTCTCAGTTCAGCATCTTCTAAAGATTCTAGCGATCGAGCTAATCTTTTCGCTTGTCTTGAGAAGATACTCTTGAAAGGCTGGACTTACGTTTGCGAGGCATTATGAAAAGAAAAACCTATTTATAAAAACGTTAAAATACCTAAAGGAATTAAATTTCCTTTTAAATATTTTTTAAAAGCAACAAAATATCTAAAAGGAATAAATATTCCTTTTAAATATTTTTTAAAAGCAAATCAAAATATCTAAAAGGAATAAATATTCCTTTTAAATATTTTAACAACAAAACCAATTCAAGACACAACACGAATCCGAAAACGGTAGCCAAAAACGAATCAACTTAAACCAAATCACAAAACAAATCGCAGAAAACCGAAATCGAAAGCAGTAGTCAATATAAATATAACCAACGAAAAAGGTGTATAGGTACCGTATACACTATCTATACTATTAATATTCCTTTGAAATATTGTTAAACAACCTAAAACAACGAAAACCAATTCACGATTCTAAATAAACAAAATCCAAAATCAAAGCCAGAGTCTAAATATGTATAAAGGAATACCAACCAAATCAACAAAACCGATCCAAGAAAATACACTAATCCGAAAATGAAAGCCAATATAAATCCATTCAACCTTAAACCAAATCACAAAGCAAATAACAAACAACTGAAATCGAAAGCAGGTAGTCGAATAAGCTAAGAAATAGAAACAATTTAAGCGTATAGGTACCGTATGCACTATGTTGACACGCGGCTCAACGGCGGGAGTTTACATGTCAGGAAACATTTCGTTACCGTTTTAAAACCTAGTAACGACATCTAGCGGAATTAATTTAAACTATGTATACGTTAGTTAATAAGAACTCTCAAAATATTTTTCTTATAATTTTGCACAATTATTCTTATTGTAATACCGATTCATTCATAACCACGTATAAGAACTGTATTCACTTCCGTTCAATAAATATTACTAAGGCTTATTAATAAGGCTTACTAAGAACTGTTTCTACCATTGTTAAGTAATAGTTAAGGGTGAAAGCGTGACAGGTGGTGATAGTATTTGATCCATACTTATAATCACGCCTGTAACCCTGGTGGGTAGGCAGAGTATCAACGGATTACTTAATATCGTCTGCGAGGTTATCACCTATTCTGTGGATTACGATGCACCAAAACGTTTGAAGAAAATCAGCTGGTGAATTATGTTTTTATCGCTCTTTTCCCGTTCCTGCGGAAAAATACAGATCCATACATTTATTATCTTAATTTTGGTAAAAGACATAATGATCCAGATATTCTGACCTTCTGTGTTCGTCCATCGTACCGTCGTCCGTCTTGTAGAATCACGGTGGCGCCACCTAGCTGAATTTAATTTTGCAACATATTCGATTTTCCCACGGAATGATATGTTTTCCGCTGAAAAAGTAGCCTATGTCACTCTACAGCCACCGAACTATCCCCATACAAATAATCATGCCATGCCGACGCTCTGTTGGGACGGGAAAGAAGGACAAACTTGTGCAACATATTCGATTTTCTCACAGGAATGAGATGTTTTTCCGCGGAAAAAGTAAATGCCTATGTCACTTACAGCCACCGAACTATCCCCATACAAAAATCATGCCATGCCGACGCTCTGTTGCGACGTGAAAGAAGGACAAACAAACAAACAAACAAACAAACACACTTTCGCTTTATAATATTAGTATGGATAGTATGGATTGTGCACATTGTCCAAAATATAACGATAAATGTTAAGTAAGTCGTAAAAAACACGATGTCTGTTTGAACACGCATCACGCAAAAACCTCTAAACCGATTTGGATGGGACTTTCACTTTTAGATTAGAACTAACTGAAGCGCTACTTTTATTTTAGGGTTCCGCGCAAAATATTTCCACGCGGGCAAAGTCGCGGGGAACAGTTAGTTATAAATAAATTTAAAGGGGTTCTTTTTAGCGGTTAACGCGCAAATTTGCGTCTTTTGGGGATTGAACTGAACTAGATTTGGTCGCCCCCAATCCGAAACTTTGCTCAACTAAGACTCGACTTCAGGAACAGCTTTATTCCGGTACTCCGTGACGTTTCCCCGAGAAATATTGGCATCACCAGTGCTGTCGTCCGCATAGCAATGAATGTTACCGGCTTGCGACATATCAGTGACTAGCTCTGCCCCGCTATTTCACCCGCATAAATCACGTATCTAAGCCGCGCCACACGACATCTCGCTTAAAGTTAAAGTTAAAGTTACAGTATGGGGACGTATTAGGTAAGGTCTAAAATATAGAGTACTATAATTTATAGTCTATGGTCCAAAATTTTCTTGCCTACCCACTTTAGATTAACCAAAGAAACCAACGAAACCAACTTTGATGTCACTAAATTACTGGACTTTTCGTTACATACTCACAAAAGTATAAAAAATGATTTAATTTTGTTACAGTGATATAGCTTAATAAAGTCAGATTGTCGATTAAAAATTTCAAAATGCATAAAATCGAGTATCCAGATGTGATAAAAAATTTGACAAAAGAGAGGAAGACACCGGCGGAAATCGAAGAAAGTTTAGATGCTGTGTACGGGCATTCTCAAGATTCATTCAAAAGATTCGGCGAAACAATTTCGTTTGAGAAGAGAATCAACTGATGATGTACCACGCCCCGACCGACGATCCGAGGCCAATACGGATGAAAATACTAAATTTGTGAAAAAGACAATACCTACGGGAGGACGGACGGCTAAAGACTTAAGAATTAGCCGTTATGATAGGACTTTCAAAACCAACAGTGCTTAGAATCCTACACCTACACGGGTGATAAAACCATGGTTCATTATCAAAAATTCGGACTATTTTTTACGGGTTAGAAAACTTTTAACGGGTGAAAGTACGTATATAAAGGTCAAAACTGACAGACCCTACAACTAATACGCTTAAAACAACTAGCGATCTAATTAAGAAATACTCGGAAAAATTGAATCTATACGTTAATTCGATAATACCTGCGTGTGAAAACCACCGAAGTTATATCAGTTACCTAAAATACACAAACCGAACGCTCCATTACGTCCAATAGTGAGTCAGATCGATTCCGCAACTTACAGATTGGCCCAACACTTAGCAAAAATACTATCACCACTCAGAGGACACACAAAAGCACACACTAAGGATTCATACCATTTTGTCAGTGAGATAAAAGACCTACGTATTACTCACGGTTAAATCATGGTCAGTTTTGATGTTCAGTCTCTATTAACTTGCCTACGTGTTGAAGACTGAATCTCAATTTTATTTAGGAAACTAGAGGAAAACCATATGCCAGCAGAATATGCAGTATTACTCAGACATTGCCTTACATCTATCTGTTGTGGAAGGAAGAGTCTTACAAGCAAATATATGGTGTTGCGATGGGCTCACCTGTATCTCCCATTGTCTGTAACTCCAAGGTTCAAAAAGGAAATAAAGGGAGATTATATCTAAAAATAATTATAGTGGTTTGAGATTTATCCTTCATTTTATAGTTCAGGCCAAAACTTTTGGACCTTACTATAGGCTGTAACTTTAACGTTAACTTTAAGCGAGGTGCCATGTGGCGCTGCTCAGACACGTGATTTACACGGTTTTTGTAATTAGTTGCAAACAATATAAATTAATTATTACATTCTTCAAAATTGCGTACCCGTAATTGATTTTACAACATAATATTAGATGTTAATGAATTCTGAATAGGCACGTATTTAATGAAAACACGGAATAAAGGAAAGATGATGTTAATTAAACACTTTTGTTAAGAAAGGAAAATGAAAATATTATTTTTAATTACAGTGTGGTGGAGTGCGTTAAATATTTATTATTAGAAGAATAAAATTTATTATCCTATATAAAATTTATATAAAATTAATATTAAAAAATAATAAGCTTTAATTTTTTTTAAATAATATTTATCTGTTCCGTGAATCATATATAAACGTTTCGATTGTTTAACTATTGTGTCTATTTAGTGGACATGTTTCCCTGTCAAATAAAAACCATCCTAACAAAAATCAGACCAACAGAGGTAGATAAGCGGAGCGCGGTATGTACATTTCAATTGACGCGGAAACCATGCTCAACTATTTAACATGCACTCACGCACCCATATTTCCTCTTTCTATCTTAACTGCAGGTAAAATTCTATTGCTGAATGTACAAATATGCCTCAGCCATGTTAATTTTTGCGTACGATTTTGGACGCATAATTTATTTTTGGAAAACTAACAGTATCTCGTTGTCAGCACTTGGATATTAAGAGAATATATAACAGTTTTGTTTACAGAAACAAATTTTATTTATTTTTAAACAAAATAAGTTGTTTAAAAATAAATACAATTTGTTTCTGTAAATAACTTTCAAAAATTAAGTTGGAGAACAAACTAAAACCCATATTTATATATATATATATATATATATATATATATATACATATATATCATATTTGGTAAAGATATAACATAACATACATAAAAAGGATACATTCAGTTGAAAACCGCCTCTTTTTTTAAAGAGGATAAAAAGCGTGTCAAAGTATCTTTATAATTAGCAAATTTTCTCAAAATCCGGTAGTAAAATCGCTGACAAAGCTGCTCTCTCGGTAACAATCTTTTATGAGATCCACTCAACTTGAGGAACACTTTGTTTAGGCAAATATTTGATACTTTTCATCTTTTACGCTGACACTAAATTTATGCTATCTCTTAAAGTCATAGAAACATGAAACGATTTTTTTGTTTTATGGATGTTATCCATACACTATAATAACCATAATCATATTAAAAGTGGTAGATATATTCTTAAATAACACACAATTTGTAACAAATAATTTTTTTTTATATTTTTGTAAATGTTACAGATTAGGTGTTTATAGTTAGTCCTACTCTAGACTTCTAGAGAGTAATATTTTTTTAATTATTACATCCCATCAAATGTCTACTGCTGAATATAGATATTTCACTATGGATAGCAATATAGGATGTAAATTTGTCCACGCTTGGTAAAAGCGCAGTCTTTAGTCATAATATTATTTCTAAATTGTTACCAGGAAGATGATCTGTTTAAGTTTCCTTCTGTCGCCTCTTACGACATCTAGGGATGATATGGTTTTGGCGACACCTAGGGATGATTGGATTCTCTTACACCACCGTTTAAAATATTTCATAAATTAAGATTCGAAATATTTAGTTAATAGGTATTTTGTTATATAATTTACCTTAAATAAAAGTTTAGCTAAGTATACCACTTACACAATCAGTTCAATGACCCCTTTACACAATAATTTGAAGTAATTATTTGCTGATAGTAAAATACCAGTCTGCTTTGACAAAAACAGTATTTTTAAAAAACTTCAACAGTAAATATTTCTTTCCATTTATATAATCGAGTAGATTTAAACACTCTAACAGACTGCAATGAACTTCATTTTAACTCACACAATTTTAAAATTAATTGAAACAAAATATTACGTGAAGATTAGATTCTTGTTGAAAAATTATTTAAAGATTTATCTGCGTAGTAGAACCTACAGCTACAGCGTAATATATTATCTTCCGAGAAGAATCACCCTCGCACGAAATATCAGTGTAAAATTACAGCATAAAACTGCTGTGCTTCGTATGGCGAGTGATGAAAACGGGAGATCCTTTTAAGGTTGATTGTGTCATCGTAGGTTATACCTACGTCTATACTTACAAGATTATGACACAAATCGCAATTATATTTAATAACAATTTATTAATTTATTGTAACATCGAAATAAGAAATTAGCTAAAACTCGAAGCTTTATTTTTTCGTAGTCTTTTAATTTTTTAAACTGCCAGCCTTGTGTGTGTACCTCCCAAGCAATTTTGTATAATAAATAATATGTATGAACTGAAGTAGTTAAACTTCTTGCGAAGTCTTTTATCTTGATGCGATGAATTTAGTGAAAATTTAATAATTTTAAACAAATTTATTGCCGTCGATAAATTATTTTTTTGTACTAAGCTCCGCCTAATGATAGAATGTATGATGTGTTGATTAAAGTCAATTACGAGAAAATTTGCATATTTAATGTAAATAAGTAAGGAACATGGTAGCTAAATTATAAAAATCTATTCAGAGAATTAAGTTTATTGGAGTTTTGACGTGAGTTCAATTAACGTCGAAATAGTTTAAACGAAGAATTTTAAGGTTTTATTTTTTTCCATATAGAATCAGTCCTTACATAAAATCGGTCTTCAATTAAAATTGTAGATATGAATGTAGGTTTTTTTAATGATGTATTTTTGTTACATTCATATGGTGGTCAAAGATAACATCATTACATAATTACATTCATATAGTTGTCACAGATATCGCAGTACTGGGGATGTGGTTGAACGGCACACGGGTAGTTATCGTGTTACTCAGAGACAGGATCAATTTCTCCAAATGACCGCCAGAAGACAACCCAATATCACAGCGATGCAACTACTACTAACAGTGATAGACTACTTTTAACAGTGGTAGAGCCACGCTGCAGCTTCTACTGTAGCACGGATGGGCCGGTTGGGCAGTACCACGACCTCACAGAATACCAACGTAAATTAGAAGCTTTGCTTCTGCGTTTCGCTTGGTTAGTGCAGGTGGCCGGAGGCCCCCCCCCCTCCCCCATAATATGGTAGCGGAATTCAAAAAGAAAGGACTACCCCAGGAGGGTACCAGCACCCCTGGTAATGGAGAATCACTCACTGAGTATCCACGGTCAAGCTACCCTCTTCTTCCTGAGCGTGGGTGCTCAGGCTGCCCCGCGTATTCTGGAGGGGGCGAAATCCCGCTCTATACTTAAACTGCACGGGGCTAACAGAGCAATAAAACCATGGCGAACCCTACCACGCTATCCGTGGACTTCTGCAACATCAGGCGACTTCACTCGAACCTTAACGCCGTCCACTACCATCTAGAGACAGCAGAAAGCACCTTGCTCTTTTGACCGACACGCAGGTGTCCTCTCCGGCTACTTCATACCCTCCCTACCGGGGTACAAATTAGAACACTCCTTTGTGCCCCGGGCTGGAGCTGCGTATACGTCAGAGGATATCTGTTCTCGACGCCTCGGCAGTCTTGAAGGTACAGACCTGTCCATCCTTTGGCTGCGCGTAGACAGCTACGATCATCCGCATCATCTACGGGTGCCTGTGTCCCAGCGGTAATGCCGACTGAGACCGACTCACTGACCACGTCAAATGGCTACAGATTTGTTGCTACAACAGATCCCATCCATAGGGATCGTGATATTTGGCGATTTTAACGCCCACCACGCCGAATGGCTCGGTTCACGTTTAACCGATCATTCACATCTGTTGAACCTTCTGCTGACCTCTCATCCGGACGGATATCAGGTTTCCGTCGATGCCCTTCTGGGCTCTTCAGACCATTGTCTGATCCGGGTGTGGTGCCACTCACATTCCACTTGTGGTTGCGTTCTGCAGGCTGCCGCCGTGTTTGGCATACAGGTCAGCGGATTGGGACGGAATGCGGTCTTTCTTTGCATCCTACCCATGAGGGCGAGTTTGTTTCTCGCCGGATGATACCAGCGCTGTTGCTGACTCTGTCACTGATGTAGTGCTACAGGGAATGGAACTATTTATTCCATCATCTATGGTACCCATCGGAGGCAGATCTCAGCCTTGATTTGGTCGCTCCTGTAAGACTGCATTACGCAGTAAGCAGAAGTGTTATGAAGCCTGGGCTGAGGTTTCGGCAGCTTAGGATGTAAACACTAGCATTCTTATAAAGTATATACTTCGCCTCCAGGTCCTTCAAAGAGTTATTGCCAAGGCAAAGTAGGAGCACATTGAGTTGGCGAGAAATTAGTTCGCCTTCCTTCGGGAACCCGTGCATTCTGGTCTCTCGTCAAGGCTGTTACCTTTTAGGCTCCCTTTTTGCGTCCAACTCGAGTCTCGATGACGGGGAACACACCGCCGACCATCCCGCAGTGTAAGTGCTCTATGCCTGATGTGCGATTCACATAGTGCTCAGTACGCAAAACACTCCTCTCCTGGACATCCACAAGTCAGAGTGGGCCTGACGGAATCCCGCCAATTGTGTTGAGGACGTGCGCTCAAAGTTGCACCAGTTCTAACGCGTCTTTTCCTGCCGCTTCTACCCCTTGGCGTTGGCCCGAATTCATGGAAGGCAGCTTTCCGTGCACGATCCTAAAAAAACCCTCTGATCCGTCCAACTACAGGCCTATCGCCATCACCTCCTTGTTCTCGAAAATAATGGAGTCCATTATTAACTGCCAGCTCATGCGGTACCTTGAGGAGCACCGGCTGATTAGTGACCACCAGTACGGTTTCCGTAGGGGTCGCTTAGCTGGTGATCTTCTTGTTTACCTAACACATAGATGGGTGTAGGCAATCGAGTCCAAGGGGGAGGCATTGGCCGTTAGTTTGCACATAGCGAGGGCCTTCCATCGGGTCTGGCACAAAGCGCTTCTTTCGAATTCGAACCTATGGGCTTCCCGAGAAATTGTGCAATTGGATCACCAGTTTTCTGGCTGATCGGAGCATCAATTACAAGCCTATTAACGCTGGTGTTGCACAAGGCAGCGTGCTATCACCAACGCTGTTTCTTCTGCATATTGTGATGGCTCATAATTATTATTAATAAATAATAATTAAATTCAATATAAAGACATTTAAATTGCTATGCCAATTACTATGAGCATAAAATTGAAATGATTGATGATGAACCCATAGTTACTAGATCCTATACTATTCCCTATGCATATAGATCGAAAATGGAAGAAAAGTTAAATGAAATGGAACAAGCTGGTATCATCACAAAGACATCAACGCCTTACAGTAGCCCATTAACATTTACTCTTAAAAAAGATGGCACAATTAGAGTTTTACTAGATGCCAGAAGCATAAATAAGTAAATGGTTGCAGAAACAGAGAAGCCACCTATACAATTAGATGTTTTGAATTCATTCCACGTAGTAAACCACCACTGACTTAAATAATGCATATTTTCAAATTCCAATAAATAAAGATGGTAGAAAATATACTGGATTCACATTCAATGGAAAGTCATATGTATATAATGTTCTGCCGCAAGGATTAAAAACATCAGTAGGAAGCTTTAGCGGAGCTATGAATTTTATATTAGGACCAGAAGTCCAAGAATTTTGTGTGAATTATTTAGAAGATCTAGCCACTATAACAACAGGAACATAAGATAAACATTTGGAGCACATTGGCATTATTTTAAGTAAATTGAACACAGCTGGCTTAACGAGCAACTTGCAGAAATGTGAATTTATTTGTAAAGAAATTAAAATGCTGGGTTTTATAATTTCAAGAGAAGGTATAAAGACAGATCCCGATAAGATTCGGGCAATCCAAGAGTTTCCAGCACCAAAAAAGATTAAACAATTGAGGGCCTTTTTAGGTATTTGTAATTTCTATAGAAGGTTTATACCAAATTATAGCGAGAGCATAATGCCGCTCTGTGACTTTATTAAAAAATATTTTTTATATTACTAAAAAAGGGACGTAAGTTCCAATGGAGTGAAAAAGAATAGAAGGCATTTGATTTTGTAAAACAGCAATTTATTAATACAATACAATTGCATCATCCATACTTTAATAAGCCGTATTATTTACTAACAGATTGTTCCGGTGTGGGTATGACCGGAGTAATAAATCAGATAGATGATAATAATGAAATGAGAATTCTAGGCTGTCATAGTAAAGCCTTAAAAGACTCCGAATTAAATTGGACTGTTATTGAACAAGCGTTTTATGCTGTAATAAGACGCCTAAAAAAATTTGAAACATATTTGAGGGGCAGTAAAGTAATAATATTAACTGATCTCAACAAATATTCAACTGGATTGTATGCACATAAAGTGTGTCATTATTGAAATAATGTTTCAAAGATTTAAAGATAAATTAATAAAATGAAAATCGACAATTGACTGAGAACTTTATTAACAACATACAATATACAATTACTTGAATTATGATGTTATCACATTGTGATGGATGTGGTTGAAGGGGTGTTGGTGGCGGCCATTCCTGGGGTAAGGAATTTAAATGAAACCAATTTTGGATTATATCGCGTTTAATTTTGACTTTTAATTCCCGACGTTACAGGTGCTTTACAGCACCCATGGCCTGGGGGACTGAGGTGTTTGACGTCCCGATGTCATAGTTAGCCCGCTACCTTCAGTTTTTAATATTAATGTTTGGTTCGATCTACGCAGAATGAGCTTGCAGTATCTTGAATTCTAGCAAGATGGATGGGTGCTGCCATCCCAAGCAGATGGCAGCACCCATCCATCTTCTCTAATGAGTAGGATGTTTTTAATTTCAATAGCCTCAGAATTATCCTTGGTAGGAATCGGTGTTCTTTGGGATTTGTGGTCAATCAAATCTAATGTAATGGCGTGGACGATCTTGAACATGTTCACAAAATGCAGACTTCCCGATACGTCAGTGCTTCAAGTCAGCTATATGTTACATATAGTTAATAAAATTAAATCCAAACCCAAGTATACCACTGCTAGACTTCAAGATACTGTAAGCTCATTCTACGTAGATTAAACCAAAAATTAATATTAAAAACTGAATGCAGCCGGGCTAACTATGACATCGGGACGTCAAACACCTCAGTCTCCCCGTGACCATGGGTGCTGTAAAGCACCCGAAACGTCGAATTAAAAGTTAAAATTAAACGCGATATAATCCGTAAAGTTAGTTTCATTTAATGTGTAGTCTTCACGTAAATATAAGAAAACAGTAGGGAATTTGATAACATATACCGTATTGTAACAAATTGAGAAGGAAAGAACAGATATATAAACAATTATTTGAGTGTAGTGTGTATGCTCTCAAAATAGTGAAATGTTATATTAACGGCTCCACTATGTGGGTCATTAACCTAAAATTTGGGGTTGGATTGTGACGGCTCATAATTATTATTAATAAATAATAATTAAATTCAATATAAAGACATTTAACAATTTTATAGAAATTATAATTTAAACAATTAAAATGCGATAATAAGCATAAAGTTCAAATATATTCATTTCGAATATTGACTATTATAGTATAGTAAACGTATAAAATTGTCTTTAAAGATCTCTAAATTTTATAAAAACTCTGCTTAAAATATTCAAAATGTATTAAATTATACAAGTACATGCCGATTATATTGCAATAATAAAGATAAATAACATTTGTAATATAATTGAAAAAAATGAGTCAAAAATTTTCTAAGTTGATGAAGGTGTTCTTGCATTACTCAAAAATTTTCAAAGTTAATGAAGGAGTTCTTGTATTTCTGGAGGGTGTTCATGTAATGTTTGCTTATATGAAGGGCGTTGCCGGAGATACATACCGACGGTTGTACATATTGTACATATTGCACAATGACTAGTCCTATATTAGGTTATGATAGTAAGGTCTATGGAACTTAAGCATTAATATAGAAGGTCTCTATGATGTATAAGCATTATGATACCAGAGTTATGACTTGAAGTCCCATATGTATAAGACATATAATAGTATGGTCTGAAATAAAGCAAATATGTGGAAGGTCTCCAATAAAAAGCATTATATTGAAAGAAATAGGACTTGAAAAGGATTATTATAGTGGCGTGTAGATTGCTTCACAGCGTCCGAGACCGAGGTAAACTTGGACTCGCTAACCGATGTGTCCTAGACATATCATCTTAGTGCCGCTGGTAAGCGGGTATGTTATAACAATACGACTTGCCCGTGGACATCGCACACCCTACCGTTGTGGGCGGCGTCTAAGCACATAGCGTTATGATACGTCGGCTATCTTTCGGATTAGGGTGTGTGTGTTTGGTTCTTTAAGTGCAGTAAGCATACTCACTCCTTACTCCTTGTCTTGGTGCTATAGCGTTATGATACGTGGAGTTTTGGCTACTGACGTCTTAGTAGCGTGCTACTATGATACGTTGGTCGTAATATGATTTTAGGTAACAACATTATCAATTTTGTTACCAAAGTCGATAAGGATCATTTGGGTGTGTTGTGAGGGTGCCATCCGTATTATGGTTGCATTGATGCTTACTGCTACTTGCGGTATTGCGTCTTGTGATGGATCTGCGGGTGTGCTACGCCTGATTTGACGCATCTTGTGGTTATGGTCGATGGAGGTATGCGGGTGGTGATGTCTGTTGGGATTGTATGAGGGACCTTGGGATGGTGTAAGCCGACGACAGTCATATTGATGCTTGTTGCGTTCTGCGGCATTGCGTCTCTGCGATGGTTGTTTGGCGGATCGCTATTCTCAATAGCTCTCTGCGACTTGGTTTGACACAATCTAAATAGCTTTGTCCAAGACGGGTCCCTTGATTACGGGGCTGCAGACTGTCTGACCTCCATGATGTTTTATATAACAACATAATAATATGTCTCTATAAATTTCCCACCTTTGAATGATTGAAGGCAACTTGTTGGTGGGTGAGACAAACATGATCAAAAACATATACTCAACGTCAGTGACACAAACCCTTTCTGATGGCAATTATTACTAATATCTTATAACTGCCTTTTGGCTATATCTGCCGTTGTATGGGTTGGTGGAGCATATGTGTCGACCTCATGCGGGTGGTAGCTGGAGAATCTGAGGAGGCTCTCAAGGGTGCGGCCGGCCGCGCAACGTGGGACCCCATTCCCTTGAGGTGAGTAGTAGACTCATGACACGCTCTGCGGCAATTAGCCGTGCTCATCATGCAATTGGTGGTGATGCCTTACACTTACATCACGTTTGCAGGAACGGTGGTCTGGCTGGTGGTGGCGCTCACGGAGGGCTTTTATGGCCAGTGTGCCTATTGTTGCCTAACCCGTGTGACCACATTCACTGTTGCTGGGTTTGATCGTATTCTGTATGGCGTTTACACGCATTGACATATGCGACTTCGGTCGATGTTTGTGCTTACGCACTACCAAGGGCCAAGTTCTCTTTTACATTGGTACGCCAGTTAATTTGCTGTGGACTGCAGTCAGTTCCCAACAACGTCCTTCAGGGGCGCGTTGATTGGTTGGTGCTCACCGCACACGGCGTGTGTGGGCGTGTGCCTCCCCATTTTTTAAAATGTGGAAGCAAAACCCTTGTATGGTATTTTATATAAATATTGTGAGCCTTTTCTAAGCAGGGAGGATTAATTAATAAAGGAATTGACTGTTTTGAACCTGATACAAGTGGAATAGGGACGATTAAATGATCTTAACCTTTTTGAGCTCTGTCTTCGTGAACAGGGTTCTTTAGCTTATAAAGCACTACCAACAGCTTTCGGCTGCTCTGGTGAATATTCATTCTTCCAAAAGACACCTAAAATAACTAAGTTACTAAACAAACACAACGTAAATAAGGGTCCTAACTACGACGATCACGCCATAAATTTATTAAACGGCCTATATTTAAGCCTTTAGAAAGATCAATATATGGTTAATATACTGGTCACGTAAATTTGATATATCTTAAAGATATAAATTCTAAAGAAAGAAACAAACAAAGAGGGGGGTGGGGAGTGTTACAATATCAATGATATGTTGCAAACCGGCAACATTCATTGTTATGCGGATGACAGCACCGGTGATGCTCTATACACCGGCCGTGCCAATATTTCTCGGGAAAACTTCGCTGAGTACCGGAACAAACTTGAGTATGAAGTCGAGTCTTTGCTAAACAAAGTCCCGGATTGGGAGCGATTAAATTTGGTCCAGTTTAATCCTCAGAAGACACAGGTTTCCTCGTTTACCGCTAAAAAGAACCCCTTTGTCGTATCTCCTCAGTTTTAAGGCGCTCCCCTTGTTGCCTCAGCTATTATCGGAATCCTCGGCGTCGACATATCGAGTGACGTGCAGTTTCGTGGTCACTTAAAAGAGAAGGCCAAATTGGCTCAGCAGAGCGGGACAGTATTTCATGCCGGCACACCGTCTGCAACTTTACAAGGCGCAGGTTCGGCTCTCATGGAATACTAATCCATCTCTGGGCTGGGTACTCCCCAGCCAGCTCCTTCCTTGACGGCATCCAGCGC
This sequence comes from Parnassius orleans, assembly GCA_029286625.1. Lineage (NCBI taxonomy): Eukaryota > Metazoa > Arthropoda > Insecta > Lepidoptera > Papilionidae > Parnassius > Parnassius orleans. The sequence continues at coordinate 4,773,189 of JAGSMP010000137.1, forward strand.
AGAGCGGCAGATCGTCGACGACCGAGTCCTTTCCGATCGGCTCGATTCACTGGCGCTGCGAAGAGATGTTGATCTCTTTGCATTTTCTTTCGCATTTACCACGGCGAATGCTCTGAGAATTGTTCGGATTAATCCCAGCCGCCATTTCACGAACGCACATCGCGGCAAAATTCCCGATACCATCGACACCATCTGGATGCTTGGCGGTCCACCACTTGCTTCACTAGGGTTTTCTTCCGCGTACGACCTCTCTGTGGAATAAGCTTACCACCGGCGATTTTCCGGACCGATACGACTTAGGGACCTTCAAGAAAAGCTTACTCCTTTCTTAAAGGCCGGCAACGTACCTGCAATTCCCTGGTGTTGCAGTTGTTCATGGGCGATGGTAGTCACCTACTATCAGGTGAGGCGTATGTCTCATTTGTCCCCTCCTATAAAAAAAAACTACAAGGCTCCAGGACCACGAGCTGCTGGTAGCGACCAAACCGTGCGAAAAAGGTTGCATAAAGTTGTTCTTCATACTGGAATACCGCTACGTGTTCTAGTATTGCGACGTGGCAATCGCAGTCGGCGGCCTTCGTGGTCTCGGGAACATTTACCATGGAGTGACGAACAATGGTCTTTGGTGCTGTTCATCGATGAGTCGCGGTTTGGGTTTCATCCGGATTCACGAAGAACACGCGTTTGGAGAACTCCAGGGAGAGTTAGCCATCTACGGCACCCTCAGGAGGTCCACTCATACCAAGGCGGGACAATCATTGTGTCGGCAGGAATTCGTCTTGGCAGACGAATACAGCTCGTTTGGATCAAGGCAGCATGACTGACCATCCAAATGGGTCAGGAATACTTATGCACGATAATGCTCCTTCCCATACGGCGCGGCTGGTGTCGGCCGCTCACCGAGACCACGATGTTCAAATTTTGGATCGGCCTGCACAGTCACCCGTCTTATCCTATCGAGCATGCCTAGGATATGTACAACAAAAAGCTTTGAGAGATTTTTCGCCAAATTTGACGACGGAACAACAACTTTACGAACACTTGCAAAGAACATGGGACTTCATACCGCAGCATGACATTGACAATTTAATTTTAAGTATGAACAATCGATGTCGATGTGTAATTAATGCAAGAAGTGGCAAAACTGATTATTAGTAATTAGATTTTATAAGATTTTTTCAATTTTAAATAAAGTTTATAGTTTTATAAGAAGAAATGAAGTTATTTATCATGCTAATTTTCTACGGCGATTAAAAAATTAACATTTTTATTTAAAACAAAAAAATTACGAAATGTTTTTTATTTTTTATTAAAGACTTTAAAATAACCGATCATTCTTTCATTTACTATATTAGAAAATTCTTCATAGATTTTTAGATATTTGATGAAATATAAAATATCCGATTTATTTATAGTACGGGTTATCCCAGACGAGCGTTAAACCTTAAGTTTTACCTGAGTTTACTTAGGATCAACGTGTACAAGGCCCAAGAAATGTTTTGGCCGTAACATAACCAACTGTCACTGATATTACTTAGGCGCTTTAGTATTTTAACAAAAATCTAGTTATCTTATGTTTTAGTTGAACTTTACTAGACTTAAGTTTCTGAAAAGACTTAAGCTCCATAGACCACATACAAACCTTTCTGCAAATGGTACAGAAGACCGAAGAGTATCTGCTACTTTTTTTTGCATATATGGCCCATGAGAAAGCCATTGATTCCGTCGAAATTTGGGCGGTGCTGCTGTCCCTTCAGCGGTGCTAAATTGACTGTCGGTATATCGAAGTGAAGATGGTTATTCAGTACAAAACCAGAGTATAAAACCTATCCAACTAAAGAGAGATGTAAGACAGGGTGACGTTATATCCCTGAAACTCTTCACCGCTGCATTGGAAGACGTTTTGCAGCTACTGGATTGGAAACGAAACGGTATTAACATCAATGGCGAGTACATCTCTCACCTTCGATTTGCCGACTATATACTCTATATGGCAGAATCGCTGGAAGAACTAAGAACTATGCTCAATGACCTCAATAATAAATCCCAGCGATAGGTCTAAACATAAACATAGACAAAAAAGGTAACATCAATGTCAGATATAAATGTGACATTGACACCTATACCGGCATGAGCCGTAGTTTTTCGAGCACTAAACTCGAAGCTATTGACGAGTATGTTTAATTGGGACAAATAGTCTAACTAGGTAAGTCCAACTTCCATTGAGAGTTCAATCGATGGATTCAACTCGTCTGGGTAGTGTTCGAGAGATTGCGACACATATTCTCATCGGGTTTACCTCAAAACTTGAAAACAAGATTTTAAAACCAGTGCGTGTTGCCAGTGATGACTTATTGATCTGAGACGTGGTCATTCACTGTTGACCGTATGAGGAAGCTTAAGGTCGCTCTGAGAGCTATAGAGAGGGCTATGCTCAGGGTTTCTCTGCGTGATAAACTTGGAAAAGAGAATATCCGTAGTAGAACCAGAGTAACCGACACAGCCCAACGAATTAGTAAGTTGACGTAGCAATGGACCGGCCATTGTACCCCAAGAACCGACAAACGATGGGGAAGAAATATTCTCGAGTGGTAGCCTCGTACCGGGAAGAAATATTCTCGAGTGGTAGCCTCGTACCGGTAGGCAAAGTGTTGGGCGGCCCCCACTAAATGGAGTAACAACCTGGCAACACATGCAGAGAATTGATGGATGTAGGTGGTTTAGGACCGTGCTTTGTGGAATTCCGTGGTCTATATTCAGAAGTGGACTTGTGAAGGGCTGTAATGATGATGGTGAGACTTAAGTTTAGCTGTAAGCAAGCAGCGACACTTACTTTTAACAATGTTTTACAGCCTATCAAAGTCCATTGCTGAACACAGGCCTCTAAATAGACTGTCTCATAAGGGGGATAGCAGACAGGCGTAAGAGTTGTTAGGTATTAGAAAGATGCTGCTGTTCATCTCCTGATTTGTCTCCCTATGTCGCCTCTTACGATTTCTACGGGTCGATATAGGGTAGTTGATATTCTGTCAGTGCACTGTTGTTTGGCGACAGTTTGCAAGAATTTGGTACTAAACCGTAAAGACTTTAAAGTAAAAACTGCCAAAATAAATATAAAATTTAAGACAAGCGTGTCACTTCTTTTATAACACAAGTCTTTTGATGCTTAATGCACATTATAGTTAATTTATGCCTACATTCCTTATGAAAAACTGAGTTTTTAAATGTCATCATCATACTCGTCATCGTTACGGGATGTAATTTATAATTCACGAGTCCACTGCAAAATATATGACCCCTCCAAGGAATGCCATATAACACGGTCCTGAGCCACCTACATCCATCGAATTCCTTGCATGTCTTACAATGTCGTTACTTAAACTAGCGTATGTCCGCTATCCATTTCGTTTACGAGGCTGCCACTGGAGATCCTTTCTGACCCGTTGGGCTGGCCCATTTCCACTTAAGCATACTGATCCGTTGGGCTATGTTGGTAAATCTAGTTTTACTGCGGACGTCCTCATTTTGAATTCTATTATGCAGATAAACTCTGAATAGCCCTATCCATCTACCATCCATTACTGTCAATATAATATGAAAATTGAATTAAAAAAGTCATGACGTTAAACTAATATAATAATTCTAATGTTTTCTCAACAGATTAAATTTATTAAAAATAATTTATTATTTAAGCAGAACGCACATTTTGTCAGCACCGTAAGCGCCGCACGCGTCGCGTTTACTGATGGCCTCGCACATTTGCACGTACGCGCCGTATTTGCCGAACGCAAATCGTTTGTATTGCCAACAACTTTTGCAGTTTTCTCCTACCACTGGTGTGAAACGGTACAGTGACATTGATCGCTCGGAATCGCTCGGATCGCTATAGAAAAAAAATGTTGTAATAGCCTGCGCATTGTCAGAGGAAGAAGAAAATAAAATTCGAAGAAAAAGAAGATTCTCGATTCACAATATTAATTTTATAAGGCAATTGTATGGAGAATATTATATTTTATTTAAAGACTTATTAGATGATGATGAACGATTTTTCAGATATTTGCATTTGACATAATAAATATATTTCGAAACGAAAGTCAAAACCACCAGTTTTAGCAGAAAATCCACTAAGTTGGCAACATTAGACAACACTGAGTATCAGTTCGCGCCGAACACGCCTCGTCATATGACGTCATCAGCGTACCTCCTTCAATATTCGGATACCTACCGCATTTTATAAAATCCGTCGCGTACGGTGCGGGTGTAATGTGCGAGGTTTCATACGATTTCATACAACGAATTCTAAAATTCGGTGCGAACGGCGCGTGCGGCGCGTACGGTGCTGACAAATGTGCGTTCAGCTTTATAGTTACTTGATGCCACGTAAGCTATTTCTGCCGCAAAAAAGCAGTCCTTCCACTGCTGTTTTTATCTGAATGATTTAGAGAGCCAGTATAATTAAAGGCTGTGAAGCATAATATCTTAGTCCTCATCCTCTTTTGTTTTAAGTTGGCTGCAGGAATCTATGGAATACAGTAGCCACTTACCATCAGGCGGACTGTAAGTTTGATTGTAATCAAAAATGTCTAAACAAAAATTACTTTTTGGCTCGTTTTATCGCGTCTATTAAATAATCCAAAATCTATTGCTAAATCATAATATTATGTATAATATGTTAGATATAATATGGTAAGAACTCGAGCCCTCTCAAATTCTTACCATATAGTACCCTATTCCCGAAATCTCACATACATGAAAGGAATGTGTATTACAAGGAACGTAGCCCTGTGAAATTTCAAGTTGTCGTCGCGGTCGGGTCGCTAAGTATTTGCATTCCTAGCAGTATTACCAACATTTTGCTGTGTAGTTCGTAATATAATTAATATGAAATATTCCATTAAAATAAAAATATTTTTTCTGACTTCCAAGAATTCCATGGACAATAAATTATTATAATATACAATATTAAAAACTATATTAAAAAAAAAAAAAAAACTAGTAACTTAATTATCATACAGTTCTACTCCCCGCGGTATCGTACAAGAACGCTGGCTGCGTTTCCCCGCTGAATGGCTATACTTAGCCTTTGAGCGAGAAAAGAGAACCAGCCCTCTTATCACCAGCAGCAACGACCAGACGCGGATGGAGTTCCTTTAGGAACTTCACCGCACGTGGACCCCACGGACCGATAGTCTCTACAGCAAATGGCACAAATATGTAGTCATCTCTCAGAGACTCATATTTGCGCCACTTGCCGCCCCGGCTCTAAACGAGGTACCCCTGAGATGAGAGGCCGCCAAAGTGTCTACGCAAGTAGCATCCCACACTAGGGCTTTACCTCTCTCCCAACGGACCAATGTCATACCGTCGGGTCTCCTGCCATTATTGTATATATATATTATTGTTTATTATGTTGTGTAAATAAATAAATATGGTCCATTAATTATTGTGAACAATAAATAAATTTACTTTTTTGGCAAATGATAAAATTTGGAATGATGATCTTGAGTGTACTTTGTGGGGGTCGGAGTACCTGTCTATTATTATTGTAGCAGGTGTTAGGTTTTAATTCTTAGCATGTCAAACATGCTAATAAAAATATAAATGGGTATTTGGTATTCGGCTGTAGATGGTTTTGAAGACAATAAAAATTGCCAGTTATATTACTTCTTATATAGATTTTCCACCCCGTAATCAATTCTTACTACTTTTATAAGTCGTAATAAAATAACTCTTCGCAGACAGTTTCTATTTTTAATATAAAACATAGATTCCAACCAAAGAAAGTTACACAAGACCTGGTTCTGTGCCATCTCTAACATTTACAACATAATATCATCATATAAAATATTTTTAAACTACGTACATCAATAAAAAAAAATGTACCTTTTTTATGTTCAAACACTCTATTCCTCTTTTACTGCAAAGGAATACGAGTAAGTAAGATTAAGTATGTAGCTTCTATGCTTATGCATCAGTGTATACTTTCGATACTAATATTATTATTTCGCATACTAGGATACTGAAAATCCCTCGGTCGAAGATGGACTTACCTGGTCGGAATATTTATCCTAGCTACTCGCCCACAACTTCAAGCGTCGTGCCCCAACAACGTTACACGACATGACCTTTGTTTTGTCCATGTTCATTTAAAGAGAACTATCCGTTGCAAAACACTATTGAGGTCATTGAGCATAGTGCTGAGGTACTCTAGCAATTTAGTCATATGGACTACATCGGCAAACCGAAGATTATTGTTGTACTCACCATTGATGTTAATACTATATCCTTTTCAATCCAGTAGCTTGAAAACGAGTTCCAATGCAGCGGTGAAGAGTTTCGGGGATATAACGTCACCGTGTCTTACACCTCTCCGTAGTTGGATAGATTTCGTACTCTAGTTCTGTACTCGGACAGCTATCGTAGCTCTACTGTAAAAACACTTCAGCACTTTGATATACCGTCAGTCAACTTGTCAATGCTGTAGGGACTGTAGCACTGCTCAATTTTAACTGAATCAAATGATTTCTCTTAGTCCACATACGTGAGATAAAGTGGCAGACAATTTTCAGAAGGGTATGTTTGCTATGTATGTGTGTGTAATCATATTTTAATGATTACTAAAAACTTTAAGATTAACAAGTATTACTTTAATCATTACATATTATATAGCTGTCGAAATAAACACTATAGCCTATTTGTAAGGCTTAAGAAGTGCTTTGGAAAAATATATTACAGATAATCTATAATATGAAATGTATTTTATTTTAGCGAGATATTTCTTCGCTTATATGTATCTAAAGTACCTGATAATGAAATGATCTTGCGTTTTCTCTTTCATCCCAGCTAGGGCCTGATTGAGCACAATTTAGAGAGTCATCATTTTTCATATTTGAGATTTAAATATAATATTATGGAAGGTAAATATTGCACTTACATATTCATCTTAATCAAGAAAACGACAATGATACTGACAAAAATACGGATAGCTACATACGACTACCATAATTTATATTTTTTACGTTGTTGAATTAACTTTTTGGTATAATCTTGCAATAAAAATACTTTCTGCATTAATTGATTAGCATAGGTATTACTTGCAAGTAAAAGAAAAGAATAGTTTTAACTTAAAAAAACCTAAGAATTTTGACCGCCACATAGATTGCCTCATAGGAGGGATATTTGCCATAGCTGTCACGCTTGGCCAGCGGGTTGGCAAAGTGAGTAGGCGTCCCTATGTACAGCAGTGGACATTTAATAGGCTGTGATGGTAATGGTAATGGTAATTATGTTGTAACCAGGAAGATACTGCTGTCCATATCTTGTTTCGATTTCCCAACACCTACGTGATATGGAGCAGTTGTTTCCCTTATTGCGTCATATCCCAGTAAATATGAAAGAAAAAATAACGATTAAATAATTTACTATACAGTCTTAACTAGTCTTAAGAGTAGGCTGTATTTAAACGTTGATGAACGATTTTTATCAGTAAGACACGTAGCTAAAATCATACTTTCGAACAATTTCAGCGCTTTTTTATTTACTCTGTGTACAAAAATTTAGCAACATGAGTATACGTGACAAGAATATAAGTAAGATTTATGTTTGTACAGTCTGCACAGGAAGTTGTCGCTTTCAATTTTCTTCTGAATGATTTATGTCAAATTTACGAAGTAGTACGCTACAAACTTAAAATACAAAATGATCAGCCCTGAACCAAGAAATCAAAATTTGATAATGTTCTGCTAAAATATCTGCATTCAATATGAATTTCAGTATGAAATTTTTGTAGGGATTCGTATAGCCAAAGTGAACAGTAAAAGTCCACAATAGAATAGAATCATTTTTATTCAATATAGACTTTTTTTAAAGCAAAACTTTCAATAAAATATTTATACATTTGTTATGAAAACATTTAGAAACAGCATGGTAGCGATCACCTCATAACTATAAACATCACCTATGAACAGATCACGTATAAACAGTTGGATATGTGCATCTCCTATTAAAGAATTGACTTAATTAGCCACGCTTAATAGACGGATCAACATGTGTCATGTGTCGGAAGCCATAAGAATTAGTCTGGCATTTCATATAGTTTCTTCTTACGACACTCAGGGTGATGGATTCACTTAAGCTGCAACTACACGGCCTTATTTAAAAGTACGCGGTAAGTTTAAGCAAATAATTCAAGCTATACGTGGTAGAGTGTAAATTAAAAAACTGGATAAAGAATATAGGTAGGTAATAATAGTAAGTTATTAAATGTTTTATCAGTTTGGTGTAAATTGCTTTGTATAGGCGGCGTAAAATATCCAGCAGCATCCTTCTGATATCGATTGAAACTAATAAAAGAACTGAACTGGTGGAAGACAAGCCACCTGCCAAGCGTGTTAACTATGGCAACCCCTCGCCCCATTGGAAATCTATTGTGAGGCATATGTTCAGCTATGGACTTTTGATAGATAAATAATGATATATGAATGGGCAGCATGTCTTCCGGACAACTTATTTATAATAAAAACTGCGCTTGCCAATCCACCTGCCAAGCGCGCCTATGTTCAGCAGAAAAATATAATATACCAAAGATCTTTTTAATTTATGACACTAAAACTAATTTAGTATTTTACTTATTTCTCGTAAGTTAACTTACTAAAGTTAGGAGTTTTAACTTACTAAAAATAGGTTAGAATATTAAATTATTTTCACCCAGTTGAGCTTTATTACCCAGCGATTTTTATAAGTTCCAAGAATATTAATAAAGTATTTTATAATGTTCTAAGTTTATATGGGAACTTTTTTATGTTCTCCCAATTCCAATGTTAATAAGATTCCGGACAGTTCACGGAAAATTGAAAAACTTAATCATTTTTTTTAGCCTCCCAACAATACACTGAAATGGAGGCCGTTAGCTGTTGAAGAATTTCGCGATGCATCTAGTGGATTCACACGAGTCGATTTTAGTCGATCAACTGTTAAATTGAAAGCGATTTGAACCGTCTGGACATACTTTAAACCAAATTGAATAAAAAGAATTGATTCAGTAAAAGTTTGCCGCCTTTCAACTTTTTGATTCAAAGCGATTCGGTCTTTCAAAGAAATCAAATAAGCACTAATTTAAATCAATCACAAACTCATGAACGACATTTCTTTAGGGAATTTTTGCAAAAAAAAATTACAAGAAAATTCTCACGAAGTACACCTATCTAGAAAAACATGATCTAAGTACAATTTTTTTCCAAATCGCTAGAGCCATACATTTAAACATATGTAGTGTGAAACCTGGCAACTTTGCCAATTTTTGAAGGACTTAAAAGTTTAGGACCAATTTTCCGACATAAAAGTGACACTATATTTTTCATAGATTTGGTATTTATTAGTGATTTAAACAAATACTAACATTAAATAGACAAAATACTCAAAAATAGAAAATGACAAAGTTAAACTCACTTCGTGGAAACTTTGTCATCAGGACTTATAATGAAAACAAAAGGATTTAACTTCAAGGTTGAAGGTAAGTTTACCTCATAATATAATACACAACACTCTGATTTGTGACTTGTTCTTTTAATTGTGTTGCAAATAGCAAAACATTTACATTCATTAAAAATGACACTGTTTTTGGGTGCGAATTAATATCAACACACTAAGTTGAAATTATAAAAAATACTGAGTTGTAATAATATTATTAATGCCCGTCAACGCAGTAAAAATAATATAGATTTCTCTTTTCTTTTGATGAATCGATTGAAAACTTATTTAGTAAAATTCTAATAAAAGCAATGCTGTCAATTAGTTATTGTATTTTCATCCAAAAAATGGAATATCTCGAAAAACGTTACGTTTTCCGTGTTAATCGTAATTTTGTATCAGTACACCCCTGATGGCAAAGTTAACTTCCACTGGCAAAGTTGCCAGACTTGAGTGTAATTCAACATAATATTTTTAATTTTAATTTTGATTAACAACAAGGTTCTAAATAGGTTTGATTGTCTATGGATAAAACAATTATGTTATTTAAGAATTAGCTGTTCCCCGCCACTTCGTTCGCGTGGAATTTATTACAATTGGATTTTGTGGGTTTAAATTTTTTTGCGCGGAACCCTATTTTTTTAATTTAAGTAAAGAGCCTAAGTTACTCCTTATAACATCAGGTATCTGCCAGTGAAAGTCCCATCAAAATCGGTGCAGCCGTTTCGAAGATTAGCCGGAACAAACAGACAGACAATAATTTTATAAATTGTTTTTTTTTTGTTATAAGAATATAAATTTTTTAAGAATATACATTTTGATATTTAATCAGACACTTAAATTTTATTAAGGATTTTGCTCTGATCAGCACTGTGACAAAATTACTTGCTTACACACATTTAAATATAGAGAAAACTCATTTTCCCAGAAATGAGTCCTAGCTAGATCGATTTTTGCCCCTTTAATACCAACCTCGTAAGTTTGACGTTACAATAAAATTTGCTTTTTAGAACTAAAAGTATTTCAAAAAAATTCATTTTTGTAAAGTTTCTACGGATGTATATCTGTATAAACTTTACAAAAATTAACTTTTAATAAAAATTTACTTAGTTCCTAAAGATCGAACTAGTACTAACCAAGTTTTCGTTTATCTTACACTAATATTATAAAGAGGAAAGATTTGTTTGTTTGTTTGAATTGAATAGGCTCCAAAACTAATGGACCGATTTGAAAAATTCTTTCGTTATGTGCTACAGTTTTATAGAGGACATCAATATCTACAAAAAAATCCGCGATACCATATGTCTAAATATTACAGTTATGTCACAATAACTACTTTTCCGTGTTAAAATTTAAAATTACGGACGAATATGAGAGCTCATCTTCATGTAATCACAGATAGTGATTTCCCACATCAACAGCTAAAACTTGGGGAAGAAATTTTTCCCACTCCAAATTTAAGCAGAAATTGTGAAGTTCTTCTGGATGAGTCTCTAGGCCAAATAGTCCATAATTTAGAAATTTTAATAGATGCAGTATACCCTGACATCGAGAATTTGCACGAAAAGGACTTTCATTGGTTGTGTTCTAGAGCAATAGTGTCGCCTAGGAATGATACTGTCAACGAAATAAACAATTTGATTATTCAAAAAGTCCCGGGCCAAATAAAAAATTACAAATCGATCGACACCGTGACTAATATCTAAGACACAGTCCATTACCCACAGGAATTTTTAAATTCACTAAACCCTTCTGGTCTGCCACCACACGAATTGACGTTAAAATCTGAACGCCAATCATGCTTTTGAGAAATTTAAGCCCTCCGAGCGTGTGCAATGGGACAAGGCTGCTTATTAAGGATTGGAAGGACAATTTATTTGTAGCCACCATTATCACCGGCCCATCAGCTGGTCAACTAGCTCAAATACCGAGGATACCGATGATCCCAACTGATCTGCCAATGCCATTTAAACGCCTTCAATTTCCGGTAAAAACATCTTTCGCGTTAACTATTAACAAGTACCAAGGCTAAACTTTCGAATTAGTAGGGATTGACCTACGAAAATAATGTTTTACTCAGGGCCAATTGTAGCTGTTGCTCCTGAAAATCAACTTATTTTGCTGCCAAAAAATAAAACAACATTAAATATTGCTTACAGCGAAGCTCTAACCCAATAAATTTAATGGCTTATGTTTTGTAGGTATTATAATTTTACAAATATTAGAAATAAAAATAAATTAATCAAATATTAAAAAAACAAAAAAATATGAAAAATAGGTATAAAATAATAACAAAAAAAATCAATATCTATAGTCTATACTATTAATATTAATAATATTATAAAGAGGAAAGATTTTTTTGTTTGTTTGTTTGTTTGTACCGGATAAGGTCCGAAACTACTGAACCTATTTTAACCATTTTCAACCAATAGAGAGCTAAATAATCAGGGAGTAACATAGGCTATAATTTATTTTCAAAAAATTAGAGATCCTTAAGAAAATAGCAATAACGTAACCCAAAGTAGCAAAATTTTGCCTATAAAATTAATTATTTGGCGAGCGCTGAGAAAACTATTGATGATACATAAGAATTATGTAATACATGATGAAAGTACTCATTATTACCTACTATATCTAACTATCATAGTTAAACAATCGTAGTGGCGTGTAGTGGCGGTTAAGAATTTCCACTACTCCATATCTTCCCGTGGGTATCGTAAGAGGCGATAGTAGGAAACAGGCAGGAGATGGGCAGCAGCATCTTCCTGATAACAGCAATATTACAATAAAAAAAACTGCGGTTGCCAACCCGCTCACCAAGCGTGGCAACTATGGCAAATACCCCCCATGATTAAAGTTACGAAGAGACGGCCCCCAGTCCCCGGCGGCCCCGCTATTCCTGGCTACGGTGGCAACCATGGTAATGGCGGGACAGGGGGTGCTAAGAATCTCCGGTGGAGGTTCGGTTGTCACCTAAGACGACATACAACGCACGCACCCTGAGGACTGACGAGAAGATCCTGGAGCTGGAAGAAGAGAATCACAAGTTACGCTGGCATATTATAGGATTATCCGAGGTCCGAAGAGAGGGGGCGTACACGGTAATCCTCGAATTCGGCAACTTGTTCTGTCCGCCATCTGTCCCAAGGAGGTGTCGGATTTATCGTCCACAAGTCTCTCGTTAACAACGTTGTAAGGATTGTGAGTGTGTCGACAAGGACTGCGTACCTTATACTCAGAATCACCAAACGGTATTCGTTGAAGGTCATACAGGTTTACGCAACAACCTCGGCACATCCCGATGAGAGGTCGAGGACATATATCTCTAAAGTCATGCATTCCTCAAAACCCATTATACGGTGTTAATGGGAGACTTCAATGCAAACTAGACACAAGAGAACGGTGAGTTGAAGGTAGGAAATTCGGAATAGGCAACAGGAACCCAAGAGGCTGGCTGACTTCATGGAGAAGAGGACTCTTTATGATGAACTTTTTCTTCCAGAAGCGGCCCACAGGAAGTGGAGTTCAACCAGGTTGTTGAGCTCCGACGGTTCGACAAAAATGAGATTTACTTCATTATGACGACCAGACGACGACTGTTCAGTGATGTCTCAGTGATCGCGAGGGTGAAAACTGGTAGCGATCACCGAATGGTTAGAGTTAGTACACTAAACCTAATCGTTAAGTTGGAGAGGTGTCGTCTAATGAAGTCAACGCTTCGTCCCCCTCGTGCTCTAATCCAAAATCCCGAAACCTTTCAGCTCGAGTTACAACACCGTTTTCAGGTTCTAGGAGACTGCAATGCAGTGGACGATATGAATGACATGCTCGTGGAAACTGTCCATGCGGTCGGAGCTTAGTGCTGCAAGACCCGCCGCAGAAGAACACAAAAACTCTCCGATCACACTCTTAATCTCATGGCTGTTAGAAGGGAAATGAAGCTGCAGTCTTCAACAGATTTCACAGCATATAGGCAACTGAACAGACAGATCTCCAAATGCATGCGGCGGGACTTATGTAACATCAATACAGCTCCTATTGAAGAAGCGATCGAGCGGAACCAAGGCTCCAAAGTCTTTGCCAGCGATCTGTCTGCCAACTGTCAAAGCTGAAGACCGAGTGTGGCAGCATCGTTTCAGGACACCTGAATTTTGACTGAGATTGAGAGTTCTACGGGCAGCTGTACACGTCATCGTTGGAGCCACACCAAGTGTGAGTAACGTTCAAAACAAGTCTTATCCGACACTATTCCGATGATATTCGGACGTCAGTCTGAGCGAGATTAGAATGAATAAGTATATAAATTATAGTGAATAGAAGTCCACCGCACTTCTGCTCTTGTTCTACAATAAAAGCTACAACGCTCTCTTGAGGAACTATAAACCGATTTTCCTTCTGAGCCACGTCTACGTGCTGTTTTCGAGTCATTACGAATCTTTAAATTCGTTCATTTATTACGAAATTTAATCTTCCAGCCTCCCGAACAAGCCGGTTTCCGAAAAGGCTTGTTCGGGAGGCTAGATCTGGAATATGGAATTTATTAACATAGACCACATACATACCCTTCAAATTCTACAGAAGACCGAAGAGTACAATCTGCAACTTTGCCTTGCGTATGTGGACTATGAAAAGCCTTTGATTCCGTCGAAATTTGGGGTGCTACAGTCCCTTCAGCGGTGCCAAGTTGACTGTCGGTATATCGAAGTGCTGAAATGTTTATACAGTAGGGCTACGATGGCTATTCGGTACAGAATAAGAATACGAAACCTATCCAACTGCAGAGGTGTGAGACAGGGTGACATGATGTCCGAAACTCTTCACCGCTGCATTGGAAGACGTTTTCAAGCTACGGGACTGGAAAGGATACTGTATTAACATCAATTGCGAGTACATCACTCACCTTCGATTTGCCGACGATATAGTTCTTATAGTATAATCACTGGAGGACCTAAGCACTATGCTCAATGACCTTAACAGTGTCTCCCAACGGATAGATCTTAAGATGAACATGGACAAAACAAAGATCATGTTTAATGTCCATGTCACACTTATGCTTGTAGTTGTTGGGAGCACTAAGCTCGAAGTTGTTGACGAGTATGTTTACCTGGAACAAATAGTCCGACTAGGTAAGTCCAACTTCGACCGAGAGGTCAATCGGCGGATTCAACTCGGCTGGGCAGCGTTCGGGAAATTACGACACATCTTCTCGACAGGTATACATACCTCAAAACCTGAAAACGAGATTGTACAACCAGTGCGTGTTGCCAGTGATGACTTATGGATCTGAGACGTGGTCCTTCACTGCTGGCCGTATGAGGACGCTCAAGGTCGCTGAGCGAGCTATGTAGAGGGCTATGCTCGGAATTTCTCTTCGTGATAAACTTAGAAATAATGATATCCGCAGTAGAACCAGAGTGACCGACATAGCCCAACGGATTAATAAACTGAAGTGGTAATGGGCCGGCCATATAGCTCGAACGACAACCGATGGTGAAAAAAGGTTCTCGAGCGGCAGCCTCATACTGGTAGGCGAAGTGTAGGGCGACCCCCCACTAAATGGAGTGACCACCTGGTAAGACTTGCAGGAAGTCGATGGATGCAAGTGGCTCAGGACCGTACTTTGTGGCATTCCTTGGGGGAGGCCTATGTTCAGCAGTGGACTTGTGAAGGGCTGTAATGATGATGATGATGATCATAGTTAAGTCACAATAGTAACTTTTGTCTTCTCAAACTTAATTAGCTTATCGCCGGTAGAAACAAAAGTTGGTTACATTCGTATCTTTGTATTTATTTTTCTTCAAATAAATAGTTTTATCATCAAGAGCATTTATGTAGCAGTAAAATAATTTTTAATTCATTCGAATCGGACATTTAATTTTGATGTTATCACGAGTATAAAAATTCAATACGCGAAGCGTCACAGCTCGGCGCGCGCATGGCATAACCCTACTGCTCAGACGCGTGACAAACGTGGGTGAAACCGCGGGGCACAGCTATTTGTATTTAACATAAACCTGATTGACTTGACCGATTTAGTTCATATACACATACCTAATATCTTTGTTTCGATGAGACAATGGGTCAGGCTATGATAGGTGACGCTGTAGTGAAGATTATTATTTTACCAAAACTACCATATTTACGATACACATAATATGTTGTTTTAGTGCTAAAAAGCAAAACACATAATATAGACGTGATAGGTAACGACTATAAAAAACTGTAAACGGAGTGAACGCAATAATATTAAGTCTCGAAATAAAAAAGCCAGTAAACATACTTAACACATAAACATATTTAATTTTTTTCATGTGACGACAAATTAGAAAGATAGGAAAACCAATAAATAGTTCTATATGTCATCATGGGTCGCCGAGATGCGAAGCATAGGGTCTTTTCACGATCCCACATATTTCTACGTAAATATAGCCACTGTCGTGGGCACTCGAACAAAGATAATTTAAATCAAAATAGCTTTATTCAAACTAATGGTTTTACACAAGAAACAAACACGTGCGTCATAGTGAGCGTCCACCTAGGCTGTCGGAGCTCGACTCTCACAGTCCCTTCTCCAGTCCTCGCTATATCCCCTCTACCGACGATCGTGTCCAAGTGGTAGGGCGCGCTTGCGTTTCCGGTAACGATATCATTAGTTCACAAAACTAATTGTTAGATGGTGCTGCTTGTTGCACTTTGGCGCCATCAATCCACGGCATATATTTAAAGTTTTTTATAATGTTATGTCTGTGGCGACGTGCAATTGCTGTCATTTTTGATTAAGTTGATTACGCAGGCGGTGCGAGCGTAGCGTCTATCGCTATCATCGGCTACCTAGCTTAACTATATTTTCTATAACTAATTGTTTACATTTAATCTTCACCTCTTTTCCTCGCCCTGTAGTCTAAACTTGTATTTCAAACTGTATATTATGTGGGAGTAAAAAAAAATATTTAATTCGAGGAGTGCAGAATTTTTTATTAGCACAGCATCCATCCAACACGTTGTTGAAATGTAATTTATTTTATTTTATTTGTTATGACGGTCCTAAGCCCGTTTAAATTATGAAGGGAAAATTGGAATCACAATTCGCGTCGCGTAGTTATCAACTTAATAGCAAGCGTGTCATTAAGGAAGTAAATAGTAGACAAAAGTTCAGTGCATTGACTTGTACACACACGAGCGTACAAGTCAATGCACTGAACTTGTGTACGCCATAGTTGTTGCCTTTAAATCACATTTAATTTCGGATATTTTCAAATAAATGTAGAAACCTTATTTACGCGTATTTTTTGAAACTGTGGAAAGTGTATATTAGTATTTATATTTTGAACTTAATTATTAAATATGGCTAGTCTTTGAAAAATAATCCTGTATTCCTGTATTCTAGTACCGCCTTGGATCACTCTTCTTAGACCTACTCGAACGCTGTTAGTGAATCTTCTGGCGATAAAATTGAATCTTTTTCAGATTTCTTAATTTAGGGATTAAAAAGAAGTCAGACGGTGCCAAATCAGGCCCGGAAAGGGTTAACTATCGAGTAACAGAAATCTTTTAAAAGCTGGAAACCACGCTTAAATTTTCTACATCAATTTAATATAAGGCGGGCACAAAGAGATCAAACAAATAAGAAAATCAGGGCAGTAAAGAAGGCGAATTTAAAGCTTAACCGGTGTACTGTCTAGGAGTCTAGCTAAGAGTCTAGTCTTGTTTTGAGTGCAGATAGCATGGGTGAGTTGTCTAGCCCTGAAGTCTGAGTCCAATGAAGCTGTAACAGCCAAAAGGATAACAGCACTAACATCACATAATCTAGACGTGAGACGAATCGTGGCTAGCGATCCCGAGTGGTGGCAAGACACGCCAAACGAACTCACCTGCACTCGGCCATCTGGGCAAGCGACGAGGAGCAATAGCGAGGCTAGACCCGTCTTCAGTCGCTTGTTACTCACAGCGGTAAACACACCTGACAGACATGTGGTAGTATACTATTCGGCATTGAAGCTACTTCGATTTCGTATAGGTATAGACCCTGACAAAGAAAAATACAGGCAGTCGAATTCTTACCTACGCTTCTAAATCGCTTCTCTTTAGTAGGCGTTCTTTTCGAAACAGCCAAACCGTTGACTGGTTGCGTTTCTGGATCTTATACGTTTGTTGATATTGCGATTACCAGTTCACCTATTTCAGCAGTAGACTCTTTACAGATTGATGAGACAGAGAAATTTTAGTATTTTTTATAACTTATATCGCAGAATAATAATTGTGTAATTATTGCTGATTATCTTTTGGATGACTGGATTCTTTGTACAGAAAAATTTGCAAAGTGAAATTGGCAAGGTATAAAAACTATCGAACAATAGAGACTCTTTTTGAAGCTGGAATTTACGATTCGATTCTATTAATCAATTAAAGACAAGGCGTGTACAAAGAGATCAAACGAATTGGGATACAAAGCAATGTAGAATTAGGGGCAAAATAAAAAACAGAAAAAGTCGAATAAAGACAAAGCTGATAATTCTATTTGGTATTTACAATTACTTAATTGCGCAGAAATTTCTGATAGCTATTCTAAAGTATCTTTAAAGGATTTTTAATAAAGCTCATCATTTACAATTTACAAAATAGGAATCTAGAGCATACTCGGTTATTGAAATGTACAATTAAAATCAGAAAAAGGCATTCCATGTAGCGTACAAAAAAAGTGGCAAATTTGCTTTTTATTTTTAATTAAGGATAGATTAAGACATAGCTTATACTTAACATCAGATGGAATATGTCCTCGTTTGTGAGTATTAGGGCAGATTTTTAATCATCAGTTGAAAGTTATCGATCAAATAATATAAATGCAATTTTAATCAATTTATGTCGTATTTTTATCCTTTTAATAACGCTCTAATAATTAATACTATTATAGTATTAATAATTAAAATAAAAGCAGCATCTAAATAAGATAAGTTATTTTCTATTACGCTACAAGTAGATATTTTCGTCAACATGATATGTGGTCGAAGCCCTCTTAAAAACATTTTTTATAATAGCCAAAGTTGAGTTTTTGATATAAAAAATATTTACGTTTTTATACAATGGGCATAGAAGCGACTAATCAACCAATAATAATCACCAGATGTTGTGTGCGGTGAGTGTGAAGATGAGCGATCTCACGTAGTGGCCCGGAGTAAGACGAAGAGATTTTCTGCATACCACTCGCGTCTCTCGTCTCCGCTGCACGCCGCTGCCTGTTTGCGAGATTCAGGTGATATCTCCGTTTCCCGCCATGAAATTATTATATAAAATATTATTTAATCACCTTAGTGAGGCTGCTGATGTGGCCTTAAATCGGTATCTAACTGCACAGTAGGTCTTTCTGGGGGACTTTAACGCTTGTCACCAATACTGGCTGTTCCCATACCAGAAGACCGACCATGCTGGAAAAGAAGCGTGGAATTTTGCTTTAACGCTAGGTCTTTCTAAGCTGGTAAAAAAGCGAAGAGGGTACCCGATATAGATGGTCACACAACGAATTTCTTGGACCTTCTTCTGACTACCGAACCAGACAGATATGAAGTACAGGTTACCTCCCCTTTGGGTACATCAGACCACTATCTGGTGAAATCTGTATCGTCATATTCTCCACCTAATTACGAGTCCCAAGGTGTTCGACAAATATGGCGGTATATGTCAGCTAATTGGGATGAGATGCGACACTTTTTTGCATCTTATCCTTGGCGGGAGGTCTGTTTCTCTTCTGCGGATCCGTCGAGCTGCGCGGTTGCGATAACGGATGTGTTGCTTCGAGCTATGGGGTATTTTATTCTTCTCTGATGCTCCACCGGTAGTAAAGCTCGCCCATGGTTTAACGCTAAATGCACCCAAGCTGAAAAGTGAAAGCATTTAGCGTACCTATCCTGGTTGATGCTCGAAACCGCAAAGCTCGGGATATGCTTCAAGAGAACTTTCAACCAGGCCGCCACACATCCTACAAAACCTATTACGGAAAGCTAGTCTCGATCGCATTAAACATATTGGCAAAACTCTCTGCCAGACCATCCGGCACTAGAACTTCGGGCGCTTCATCCTTGCAAAGATGCGGCGATACTTTACGCCGGGATAGCTGCTTACTTTATATGAAGTGCAAGTCCGGTCGTGCATAGATATTGCTGCCATATGGGCTGTGTGCTGCAAAATGCCACCTAGCTGCTTTGGACTCATTGGAAAGGCGTGATAAGAGCTTATTGGTGACCTGAATTTGGTTAATACCAATAAGCCTCGAACACAGACGCAAAGTAGCCAGCCTTTCTGTTTTCTACAGGATGCATTTCGGAGAGTGTGGTGCATAGCATTTAATTTCTCCCTTTCCTTCACCATCGGATAACCAGACGTTCAGCCAGTCTCCACCCTTTCGTTGTTTACTTACCACGCATTCGAACCAAACGGTTCGCTACGTCGTTCATCATGCGTACAGCAAAGGAGTGGAATAAGTTGCCAGCATCTGTCTTTCCATCCGATTACAGTGTGGGTGTTATCAAGGCAAGAGCGATTAGGCTTTTGTTAAGTCAGTGCGCTTCACCATCTTAGGCTATATCACCACTTACCATCAGGTGGGATTGTAGATAAGCGCTGGCTTAGTAGAATATAATGGTGGATTATGAACCTAAAATCATATTATTTATTTTTGCTGATTAAGATATTATGAAATAATATAGATTTTTAAAATATACACTTTTTAATTTATTTAAATAAATTCACACAAATTTCAAATATATAACATTGAAATATAATGAAGGTTGTATTATGCAATAAAGACCTCATACCCTTTGAATTGTGGAGAACAAAGGATGTTTTGTAGTAGACAAAACGTTTTCAAACCGTACTTATTTACACACAACCTTCGGTGCTCTATTACTTAAAATAAGCTTTCTCATTTTGCTTTTATCGCATTATTAATTGACAAGGCTCTTTTTTTGTCTAAATTTTGATCAGGTATGATTAGGAAGAATTCGGTTACGTTTAGATGTACTTTAGAGGGGGGTGGGGCTGAGGTTTTTGATGTCCTGATGTAATGTTTAACAGTCTTCGTTACTTTCAAGTGTTAATTATTAATTTTTGGTCCGATCTACGCAGAACGAGCTTACAATATTTTGAAGTCTTGCAGTTATATGCTTGGAGTTGGATTTAATTTTATTAATAATAGGATCCCAAGCAGATATCACACAGTCATCACCTCTATTGAAATTAGGGTGTTTTTTTAATTTCAATAGCCTCAGAAATCATCTTTGGTAGGAATCGGTGTTCTTCTGTGAGGATAAAATCCATAAAAATGGGTTGATTCCATGTACGCGAATACTGTAAATATAATAAGTCATTGTGTACTTTAACATTTTTATTTTTGTACGTCTAAACGTAATCATAAACATTTCTGATGTTTTGTCACTTTAATATTATATGGAAAAAACAGTTATAGTCATTTACCGCTAATATTTTAATTTAATTTTTATTTTTGTCACCACCATCATCATCATTAAAGCACTTCACTATTCCACCGTTCAACATAGGCCCTGTTGTGTGGCATTCTTGGGGGAGACAACTTCGATCTAATTTGCTCCTGAGCCATCTGCATCCATGGACTCATCGTCATTTTTTTAGAGGAGACGTCCACTATACTCCACTAACTGTTAACAGGTTGCAAATGGAGGACGTTTTTTCTTTATGGGTTGTTGGTTATTCGAGCTATATAGCTGGCCCATTACTACTTAAGTTATTATCATCATTATCATCATCATTACAGCCCTTGACAAGTTCACTTTTGAACATAGTACTTCCCCAAGAAATGCCTACGCACGGTCCTGCATGTCTTACTAGGTCGTCACTATATCTAGTAGGGGGATGCCCTACACTTCGCCTACCGGCACGAGGTTGCCACTCGAAAACCTTTCTTCTCCATCGGTTGTCGGTTCTTCGAGCTATATGGCCGGTCCATTGCCTCTTAAGCTTACTAATCCGTTAGGCTACGTCGGTTTCTCTGGTTCTACTGCGGATATCCTCATTTCGAAGTTTATCACGCAGAGAAACCCCGAGCATAGCCCTCTGCATATCTCGCTGCGCGACCTTGAACTTCCTCAAACGGCCATTAGTAAAGGAGTACGTTTCAGATCCATAAGTCATCACTGGCAACATAAGCAACAACGTAACAACGCACTGGCTGTACAATCTTGTATTGAAGTATTATATTAGCTTATTATTTTATTGGGATACGTCTGTTGTATTTATATCATAATAACTTGATCTATATTTTCCCAAGGTATTAAATTCGGAAAAATGTTTTCATTTTCTGGATATCTAAAAAGTTGGTCTCAAACAAGGCAAAAGTAAAGCTCTTATACATTTGATTTTGATACACGCTGAAATTTAGGATTTTGTATGGAAAAATGTTCAGGTTTTGCTATAGGCCTATTTTAATAGCAATTATACATGAAATATAACAAAATTACGACAAAATACAAAAGAAGACAAAATATTATGTTTTATCATGTATACTCAGAAAAAGTGCAAAAATATATTCAAACCAATCCCATATTTACTGCACCTAAAATTTGTATTTTTGTGAAAATGACGACATCTATCTGACAAGTAGTGCCCCTTTTCATTCAGTCTTATTGAATCAGGCACGCTTGACTTGGATGCCGAGGCCGGGGTTTCAATCCGTTTTGTCTCCGACCAAACGGATTTTAACAGGAAGCTTTGTCAAGAATCAAATAGGTCTAAACTACCTACCTCGTAAAAGACAGAAAGTTATGACCATCTTTAGCTTGCCCTGTTGGCGAAAGTCTGTATAACTGGAATGCATTATTAGCACACACATATTTATAGGAAACTCTATCATTCTTGTAGTAGTAGTAGAGTATACATGGCAAATAATCTAAACTATTGCCTCCATAAAACAGGCCTGTACACTTGCGAAATTAATAATGTTTTTACTTTATAAAAAAATAAGTAAGAGTGATAAACAAGCGCACAGTTCTCGTGCATAAGACATTCAATAAGAATGGTTGGAGATGAATGGAGATGATCCAATACCGAGTTTGGGGTAATCCTTGAGGAGGCTTAGTTCAGCTGTGATCTTGCGAATGTAATGATTCAATTATTCAATAATGATCATCACTACACCCTACCAAAGTCCACTGCTGAACATAGGCCTGCCCTATTGATTGCCCTCTTGATTGTCTTACGCTTGATAGACAGATTGGCAAGCGCAGTTTTATATTATTTTGAGTTTTTACCAAAAGAAAAAGTTCTTAATGATATGGATATTTACTACTATTCTAAATCAAATGAAATAAAGTTTATTTAAGACAGTTTGTTTTGACTAAACCGCGGTTAAGTTGTTTGTAGTAGAACTTATGTTTAGAGAATAAACGTATGGTACACACGCTTGAGCTTTGTTCGTGTTTCATTAGGGAGTAAACAAACAATTACTTGTTTGCTTGTAACCAACTAGAATGTAGGTAACATTTACATGTGGTATACGAATTTAAATTCTTGTTATACTTAAGTATAAAGGAAAAGAGGGGATAAATTACAATCAAGCTAATATGTAAATATTTTGAATTGTAAATTAACTTAATCAAATATTATTTTTTATTAGACTAAAATTATTTTGGCTAATTGTATAAGATCCATTATTTATAACATATCAGACATATTCATGAATAGACATCCATCAATGGATTTTTAACTTTACTCTTAAACTATAAATTGCTCCTGTTATCGTATAGGGGTATACATGAATTACACCTGTACAAACATCCAGATCCAGATCAATTATTGGCAGGTGATACTATAGAAAACTACCTTGCAAGAGTCGCAGAAATTCGACGGATGCAGATGGCACATGACCGTGCTTTGTGGCATTCCTTGTGAATGTGAATTGTGATTTGTGAAGGGTATGTAATAATAATAATAATAATGATGATGAAGGTGATGTGATCACTAATAAATAAATTATTAGTAAAAAAACATTTTTAAAACAAGCTTATATATAAATGCTCAAAAAAGAAGAAAATAAACTTTAAAATAAATTAAACCCATCAATTTATTACACAACACAATTTATATGATATAAAAGCTTGTCGCGAGATTTACCTTTTTTATAATATTTTTTTCTTAGAATTACCTACTAATGTCAATATCAAGTTACATATTTTACAACCCGCGGGACAAACAAAGATAAAGTGATATCTACATTTTCTTATGTCCATGAGATTAAATAGGAGTGATGAATTATCTTACACTATGACCAAGTCGCTCATTTGCAGTTAAATAGGTTCTAAATGAACGTTATTTTTAATTAATTTTTTAAATTTCTTAATTTAATTTTAATTTTAAATTTCTTTTTTTTAATTTTGTAATTTTTAATTTAAACAGTGTACCAAAACGCCAGCATGCTAATTTACAAATTATAGTTTTAAATAATAAGTAATAATACAAGATACATGTCAAAAAGGTCAAATAAATTAAATAATACATGTCCAATATATTAGATGTCAAATAGATTACATGTCAAATAGATTAAGCAAAATGTCATTGTCAAAATAACTACGTGTTTGATCAAACAATATGATAAATTAACGTTTCCAGTAGCAGCGTAAGAGACTTCACTACCACATTTTATCTCGTGGATGTCGTAAGTGGCAACAGAAGGAAACTAGCTGATGGGCAGCAGCATTTTTTTGATATCAAATCAAATAATAAGAAACTGCAGTTGCTAACCCTTCTGCCAAGCATGGCAACTAAAGCATGGTCCTAGGCCTATCTAACTCCCCTATGTGGCAATCTTTGGGAGGAGGTCTAAGTTCAGCAATAGGCTTTGATAGGCTGTCATGATGATGATGATGATGATGATGATATAGACATTATAACAATAAATGGCTTATATTTTAATCATACTTTCCCACATATTATTATGTAATACGTGATAAAGTCACGATCACGCTTCAGCAGATGATGGTTGCAGAAAGAATGGGTCAGCTCGACCGGGGAATAGCTACGCACGCCTACAATACCAGAATAAAAAAGAACCATAATGCTGCTGTGCTTTCATTATAAGTGATGCGAATAGGAGATCCCCCCGTTAACCAGGCATTTCATGAGTTGGTAACGAGATTAGATGTAGGTATGTCTATGAGCCACAGCATTACCTTACTATCAGTTGAACTGTGTGCACGTTTATCACATTTACTTGTATAAAAATAACTAACTCAAAGAATTAATTTCTCATTTTATCCATTTCACCAGAACTTACAATGAACTTGGCTTAAAAAATCTGCTCACGGATATGTGGTGTCCTAATCTCATTAACTGAAACCAAAATACATACAGTATGTATACTTTGACTTTAACATTGCATTTAGCCACCTCAATGGTTTCGTTACATAAGCATAATATATGAAAAAATAAAGAATAGTGAACGTCTGTTTTGGCGCGAATACTTATCACAATATAATAAGACCAACGCAAATGACTTCTGTTTATATCCAAAGTCGTCACTGTGTTTGAAATAAAGTTAGAATTTTATTATTAAACTTGTGCATGTCAAAGTTTTATGAAAGTCAAAATTCACAACCGGCTCGAAAACACAATAAGAAAAAAACTATATTATATTCTCAGGCATTTAACATGAAGGACATAGAATGGCTCACTTTTCTATAGCAATTAGCTTATCAAGAGTTACTTGATACCGATAAAATCTCTCGAATTTTTTACACAAACGAAAAACTAACCTAGGGCAGACGACATATTAAACAAGTACTCTAGCAAATAGGTTTTTTCTTTCATACAAATAATAAAATATATCATAAACAATTTACTACGACTTCAAACAAGAAATGTCAAGATTACTCAGTAGAATATTGCGGAAATTTTCTACTGAAATATAACTTTATTTATATTTTATCCTCTCCATTTCGATTATACAGATGGTCGACGGAATAAGCGATTTTATTAACTAGACGCATTAATTTTTAATATATTCTTTTACCATTTATCTCCTGAGACTCTACGAAAATGGAAAAACACCATAATTGCCACGTCTTGCTGGCTAATTAGCGATTGCAATACTAGACGCCTCGCAATTGTTTATATTAGTTTATTTTTTTAATACAGCATGGTTATACATCCGTTCAATGGGAGGTCATAAGACCTATTACTTTTACTTAATCGCCTCCTGCAACTACACAGTAAGATAACAGTTATTTTATGTAAAATTCTACAAATCAAGTAAAACATAGATAGCATATATACATACATACATACATAAACACACATGCCCGTCACTCAGAGCGGTAGGCAGAGACTATGGACTTCCATTTGGCATGATACTGACACACCTCTCTCGCCTCCTTTACATCCATATACCTACGCGTACATGCTCAGCGATTAAGGCCCGTATTAATAAACGTTACTCAGCTCAAGTACACGCACTTGAGTACAATCTTGAGGTTATGATCTTATTAATAAACATATCTCAAGATGCGGCTTAGGTTTACGATATCAGCTGAGTGTCACACTGATTAATAAACGAAACTCGACTCTCAAGTGTGTATACTTGAGTGCAAGTCACAGAACAGTATTCCTAAGTACAGCGTTTTGAGATACTGTTTTTATGTGTTTACGAGTATTAATTAGGAACGATCTTGAGATGCTGATTTCGAAATGAGGTGTATCGAATGATTACCCACTTGAGTTCGTCGTTGAGTAACGTTTATTAATACGGGCCTAAGAGTACTTTTAATTTGGGCCATCTTAAATATGTCGCCAATTTGATCGATCAACTTTCATCTAGGGCATCCCTTGCTGGCTCTGCCTTTCCCTTCTGCAACATAAAGTTGCTTTGTCACTATTTTCTCATTCATTCTTTCTACATGACCAAACCACCGAAGCATTCCTTTCCTAATCCTGGTCACATCATCTTGAAAACCACACTTTTCTGTCATCACACAATTTCTAACCTTGTCATTCAAATTCATATTTGACGCTTAAGGTGTTTTTATTTGGCCGAAGGTAGCCGAAGCCGAAGCCTAAGATTCGGTTGGGCACTACTAGACAGTGTAAGCAAACATATTAAATACACCCGACAAAGATAACCCTCTTTTAGGGAAGTCGGGTGAAAACTTACACGTAGCGTGTTAAGAGTAATAATGGAGTCTGCCAATAGATATACCAAAATTGATCATGAACATAGAATACAGAACTTTTTAGGACGTAAACGATCATTTAGGTCCTTTCATCATTCAAGGCGTTGCGCATTCCAAAGGCAAAAATGCCTTTTTATCTTTTAATATAAGATGATATT